>JAQPPZ010017049.1:20000000-24800000 GCA_028583015.1 Wollemia nobilis
GCTAGAGCCAACCATATCACCTGTACTCGGAGCCAAAGCCATCTGTTCTTCATTTAAACCCACTAGATCTGATTCCTTAGGTTCCACCTCAAGAAGAGACATCTGATTCGGCCCTGTTATATCTGCATCAGGTAGCGACGTTTTAGGTAACTCCATGCACTGATCAAGATCATCCAATATCTCAAAATGGTTGAGTAGAGCATCTGGTTGGCTATCCTTAAGGGCTCTTTTTACCCTTCTTCCTCTGTTTTGGGGTTTTACAGGAACAAAGCCTTCCTTATCCCGATCCCCTTCCTTTATCGAGGCTTTTTCTTTATCCAAATTTTGTGCAGATCGAGAGGGCCCAGGATTTGAAGCCACGGGTGGGATAAACTTAGGATATTTTCTTTGCAGGTGGTCGTATTCATGATAGATCCGACAACGAAATGGAAGAGCTTCATAGTCAAGTTGTTGAACCCATGTAGATGATCCAAACTATATTTCAACAAAATCTGGAATAGGATTGTTTAAATCAATTTTGACACAGATACGGGCAACAAAAATTACCTTTTTCTCCATCGTCTATTGTGATGGTCCAACCAGCTTCCCAAGAAGAAGGGCAATCATATGCAAGATGTCATTTCTCCAAAATTCCAATGGGAGCCATGGGAGCCGAACCCACACTGGAACCCATGATGACCGCTCCTCTGACGGGTTGAAACCCACATGCCAAGGTTTAAGAAAGAGTCCAACTTGGTTACAAAAATAGGGACCCCCTTCAAATGCTTTGTTACGATCCGCAAGACAAGAGAAAACCACCATAAAATAGCTATTCACACTCAACATCACCTCCACGTCACCGTCAGGGTTCCAAGTCTTCCTAACCCAAGCCTCCACAAAGGGAAGAGAAATTTGGATGCCCATAAATTTACCAATAAGTGCATGCTTGGTTAAATACTCCACATCTTCCACCATCGAGTCTGGTTGAACCACTAGAACCGACCTGGCTTCACATCATTCCAAACATCCATTGTTCTTTAACAAATGATTCTCGACATGCATTGGGAAATCCTGTTCCTTCCAATCATTTTTAGATGAAAAAACATCACTAGCATGCATGCTCTGTGATGGGCCCGATGCCATCACAACATTCCTCCACAAATTTTAATTTTGAATCAAACCCTCTGGTATGATTAGTAACACTTCTCTTCAATAATTTTTTTTATTATTTTGTTAAATTCCATCCTCTATATCATTTCTAGTTTTTAAATTTATTTATTCTACTTTCCCTAGGTAATCATGAGAATTTTTGTGATCAATGTTATTGTTTTCTATATTTATCTCTTTTTGTTTTTAATTCATTGTGTAAAATTGTGTGATTCTTTAATTATCTCTATTAGATAGATCTTTTTTTAGAAATTATATTTAATTTCATAAATGGCACTATACCGTTATCTACTTCTCATCTAAATTTTATACTTTGTTTTTGTTCTACTATGAATCACATACCTATTTTCCAAGTGTTTTGCACTAGAGATTGTGTCCACTTCCATTTGAAATATATAAATGATGATGGCAATTTCATCTTCTTATTATTTGCCTTTGTAGACTATTTCTAGTTTCATCTTCTTCTTTTTACATTATCATATATTGTACTATTATTTACACCTTCAAAGAAATTTTCATGTTATATTATATCGAGGAAACATTCTCTCTAAATTATTTTTCATGCGTTGAGGATGATTTTTGTTATACAAACAACCTTAAGGTAATTTTTTAATCAAAAAATCAACTTTCATAATCTACATATTAAACTCATTTTGTTCTATTTAGATTTAATCATAATTTGCTTCAAAAGTTACATATACCAGCATAGATTGCTAATGATTTATCCTTTAAAGGATATGTTATGACAATAATTTTTTTAAGTAGTTGCATTCTATTATAAAATCTTTATTATATCAGATAAAATGAAATTTTCAATAGTCTGATCCAAACAGACATGTAGTTCACTTGCACATGTTTCAAATGCTCATCCCAAATTCTCATAAATAATCCTACCATAGTCCATGCAAGAAAATATATTTTCTTGTAAGCTCTCATAAATGATAGAAAGAAATGTAGAGACAAGAAACTCATAAAATACTTTAGTTTTTCATTTTGTTGTAGTTTTTTTCTTTATTTTGACAAAGCTTGGTCAATATCAGGTAAATTTACTTTCAATCCTCTTTTTTTCAAAATATTCATATTATGTTCTGACATGTAGCTTCTTCAAAAAACACTTCCAAAACCTATGGATCTACCAACAAAGTGTATATGTTAGGGATACTGATACTTAAAAATTACTTAAATATTTCAAATTATACTTCATGTTATTACTTATTAGGTTGTGTTCACTTCATATTTTTCATTTGAAATTTACTATTTCCTATTTTTTATTTGGTGCTTCTATAATAAATTATATCATTGTAGTAGCTTGGCTACTACCTTCAAATTCCCATAAGGAATAAATTGTGGAATACAAAGAGAATTCTATAGCCCTAGAAGTAGTAGAAACTTGGCTAGTTTCCAAGAGTGCAAGCAACTCCAAAAGGCGATTTGCTTAGGACAAAATATTAATTGTAATTTTGTTGAAATTATGAATTGCCCCTTCAAATATATGAATCACAATTTGAGGTTAAAACAAGACAAGGTTGGCATGAGACTCAAGTAATCCACACAAAAACTAATAAAGTATCCTCATGTGGATCCAATTATGAGTTAGAAGGATATTAAATATGTTTAAAGATAGGTAAGTTTTAGTGATGATCAATTTTACTAAGGATATCACTAAACTAAGGAATTGACTAGTCATGGAGAGGATTTACCTAAAGTGACTCTTAGGTGAATGATTTGTTATAAATAATATCTAGGGACTTCATTGTAAACATATTTTGGTCATTATATAAAGTAAGAGATATATTCATGTTTGCCAATTGTGCATGATATTTATATATGGATTGTGGCATTGGCCTTTTTTTGTGAATATATAATGATTATGGCACTTTCCTTGCACTTTCTATTATGGTGGATAATTTATGGTTGAATCACACTAATATTATTTGATTCCCACTCAATTTTTTGATTGAGCAACACTAATATTACCATAGTCATAATCGTATTTCTTATACTGCATTGACTATAAATTTATTAAACCCTTTTCTTTTCATTTTTTGGTATTGAATTTTTCTTTTCATATTTACTTTTATGAATTTAGATTGGTATAGTTTAGCATGGTCATTATGGATTTGGTTTAAATATAGAAGTTGGAGAGAATATTTTATTTCCTTCTAATTTTTAAAACATGACCTCACGAGCATTTACCATTATGTAAGTTGAACTTTTGGCATGTCTGGTGGGACCAAGGGATTAATTTCTATGGGAATCAAACCTAGTGTATATAGCCCTAATATTTTAGATCTACCTAAATCAACTAAAAAAATTAATCATTTGTTAAAAGTTTTTTTTGTTATGTTAATCCAAATATAATCCAAAATTGTTTTGTAATATTTGCTTGCTAAATCTATCTATTTTATGATTTTAGATCTATAAGTACTTTGCAAAATGATAATTCTATTAGAAAATCCAATGAAACATTCAAGTTTGGCATTCCAAATCTATATTATAAAATAAATTTTCATGAATAATTGTTTGAGTTAGAGTTTTCACATGAAAATTTTACTGATTTTAGCTTGAAGGTCCAAAAAAATAATTTTAAATTTTAAATTTTGTGTTGATTATATAAAAGGTGATTTACCTTTCGAAAGTTATGATTCACTCCTTGAATAAAAAAAATCACCCTAAATTTAAAAATTTGTGATTCAAACTCCAAAAATTATGATTCACCCATCTTTAGAAACACTAAAAGTGTGATTTTCTTCTTCCTTTTTAGAAATCGAAAAAATCACATAAGGACAAAGAATGTGATTCACTTTCTTTCGCAAGGTGATTTACCCCATTTCTCCAACTCAATGTAAATTTTCCTCAAGTAAGAAAAATGTGATTCACCTAAAAGAAAATTATGATTTATCCTATACAAAGTGTGAATTTTCTTTTCTTGTATTGAAAAACTATTTTTAAGGCTTTTGAGCCATATTTTTGCTTATATAGGTATAATCAAGATCAATCTAACTTTTACGAATACAACACCAAAAACATGATAATTTTACAAAGAAATTGAACCAGTCAAACTTATTGCTTACCAAATAAAAGGTACTAAGGGAAAGAAATCTACAATCACCATGTGGATAAAAGAGTATAGTGAACCTATATCAACTCTATCAAATAGGAAGTAATTTATTATGACTCCAATAAAAACCAATGTAAACCCAAACCTTTCCTTTTTATCAATAATTTCCCTGACTCTGCTAACATAAGTAGAACCTAGTGGTAATAATTTCCCAACTATAGTTCAATCCATCCAAACTTAGATCACTATTAGTTCATCTATCCATATCATAATCATAAACCCTTTGTACAATATACTCTCAAAAGTATCAACCTAATTAAGTATTATAAATATTACACTTACCTTAATAGGTCCTGCCATATTACATCCTATGTTAGTCCAATTTTAAAACCAACAATCGCAAGCATAAACTAGTGAACTATTGAGATCATCCTTTTAATAACCAATTCAAATTCAACAAGTTAGGTTCAACCTATTAATTAACATTAGCCAATCACAACTTGGACTAAGTCAACAAGTCAATCTCTCAAATTCACAAACCATGCAAAATTTTCCTAGGATATAAATCCCATCTAATCTATCAAGTCAACTAATGGGACAAGTCCAACAAAATAAACTAACTCCCAATACTACATAATGTTAATCAGTCTTGCTAAATCCTCAACAAAGTCAAAATATTACATAGAATTGATAAGTTTTTCCTAGTTAGTCAAGATCTCAAATGGTTTAGAGCACTGTCAAGAGTCAACTTTTACCTCCATGTGGCTATATTTCATAATATTTATAGCAAACTCCTTCAAATTAGCTAGTTGTACAACATTGCTAGTTTCCCTAAAACTAGAAAAATGTACCTAACCCTAAAGTAATGACACACTTGATCCTTAGGAATATCCTAATCTACAGTTGGCACAGTATACAAATAAGTTAGTTATTCCTCAATAACTAATGGACCCTAGATTCCCCAAGTAGATCCAAATAGGTAAAAGGTCCAATACGCTTCATAGAAGTACGTATACGTGGGACTTCCCTAGTACATAATAATATATATTCCATAGATAAAACATGGGTAAGGACATCAAAGTTACCAAATACAAATGTAAGTAATACCACAAGGCCAATTGCCTAAATGGATGTATTAAGGGCCCTCAAGTCTAATGATTTACTCTCCAATACTAGCTATCACAATGAAGTCCTTACCTTCTTTTGATGAAAATGTTAACAAAATTGCAATGGAGCACCTCAATGAGCTATCAATACTAAAATCCATATTCCAAAAGTAGGAGAAAGTTAATATGATAATTATTGATATTTTTTAAGAGATAAAGTTTCATTATTGTCTAGAAACCTCCTAACAACTCAGTCACCAATTGGGATTTTATTTCTAAACCTTTCATGGAGAGGTTTAACAATCTAGCTAATGATTATTGAATACTCTTTTAGTTAAAATAAATGTAGATTATATCCAAGAGAACATCCATAATTATAATATGAGGATTATGATAATATTACATCTTGTACCTCTAAGTATCTTATACTTTGATGATTCAACATTGCCATGTTATTTAAGAGCTTTTCAATTAGGTTTTTCCATGATGGTCTAAAATGTGAATCATATCACCTTATTTGAGGAATTTAAGGAAGTAGCCTATGCTAAATATGTGATTATCCAAGTAGAGAAAGTACCACCTACTCTAGCCATGTATTATGTTGCACATTCATCCCAAGTCTAAACATCACAATATCCCCATCCCTCTATGGCACACATTTCAAATATTAAATTTCAACCCGCCTAACCATACTAGTCTATACCATTCACTACCCCTTAAGTTACCTAATTTTTGTCTAGTACATTTGTGTATCCTCAAATTAACACTCCTTAGATGGTAACCTTCCTAAGTTAGAACATACTGAGTGCTACCACATTCCAACCATAATTTCCAACACTACTAGCCCCATTGCAACCACTTGGCATGGATACTACCTCTATATCTTAGAATCAAAATGTCAGATTACAAACTCAAGTGAATTACCTAAGAGAAGTAATGAATAACTTATTACTATCAAATTAGATAAGAGAGTAATGGTTGGTAGAAAATAAGAAATTAACAAAAAATAATGACCTCTTACCTCATGAAATATCAAGTCTCACATCAATATGAAAACTAGATCATTAATCAGGTACAAAATAACATGATTAATGTGAACTAAAAAATAAACACCTCATTCTATCTCACCTTTAATGTTGTACACAATCTAATGAAATGTGTTATGATAATTAGAAACACTCAAACTATGATTACAACCAACCATGTCAAGCATAATAAACAATAATGATGAGTCAATAAATATAATAAATGCCCATAATAAATCAACCCATGACTCAAAAACTCATTGTAGTGGACCAATTTAGGGTGGTGCAATAGTAATCCTTAACCATACCTAAACCAAACAACATAGTGTTTGTCAATTTTTAATTCTATTAGATTATGAGTATTTTCCTTTTGAGGATCACATAGTATTATACAATCAATAACATGCAATTACAATGAGAAGTAATAGAAATATAACGTATGGTAAACCCCAATTAATCACCCCTTAAATAATTCTATGAAAAATAGTCTTATGTAGGTGCAACTAATACTAACCTAAGGAGGGCAATTACCATTACATCTTATAGACAAAGTGTCAATAGTATCAAACCAATCTGCTATACACAAAAATATTCAAGGAAGTACATCAACTTAGGCTTTGCAAATAAAAATTCCTTAAGTAAATGGGTTTTAATTCAAGAAGTATGCCACAAAATAGAAAGGATATAGAAATAATTTAAAATAATTTGAAGTATCCATCTTTAACTAGTAAGGGATAAGTTTTTGCTATATGGTAGTTTAGAAAATTCATCACATGCAATAAGGGTAACATGATTGAAAAAAAAATTGATATTGTTGAGGAATTAAAGAGGACACATGCAAAATGGAATATGAAAGAGTTATTATTTTTTCCGAGGTAAAGGTACTTGTTTTAATAACATGTCAAAGAGTAAGAACAAAGTTATGCTAAGACAAAGCTAGCTACATAGCATGTACAACTGAACTCGGATAAAAAATAAATTTCGATAGTTTTCATCTGATATTCAAGTGAATATGATAGATAATATTGAATTCTTCAAGTCCTAAAATAATAAAAACACTACCATTTGACATAACCTTGAATATTAAAACATTATTTGTTATTTATTTGCATAGTAGATTGAGGTTATTATTCATTGTTATGGTAAACTAAGTGTTCAAGGAGATGAGCTTTCCTTATGTAGAAACAACTAGGGGGCATATTCACATGAAAGAAATAAGGGTAAATATTTTTGGATTTTTGAAGGACTTAATATTTATAGTAGATAAACATCCAAAACTTATTGTCATCCAAGAGGTGATTTTACTAGATCTTCCTCCTTACTTTGGAATGCTACTACCAAGACAGTAAACAAAGAAGTTGCTGGGATATGGGTATTTGGTGATGAATTACTCTCATATGAATGTTTCCAAAGATGTAAAATTCATTAGAATTAAAAATTAATATCCATATAATTTCCTCCTACATAATTTGGATGATAATGGAACCATTAACTAAAATGAGCTCCCCAAATTTATGGATGAAAAATTGAATGAATGGGAGCTCATATCTGAGCTAGACATTATCATTGGGATTTTGTAGGAGAATTATATTTATGACCTATAGGTAAATTTGGAATAGATTTATCTAGGCAATTATCTAATAACTAAAGAACCAAGTAAAATTCTAGCCTTAACAAGCAAACAATCTCAAGGATTAGAAGGAATATGGATATTGTACATTGATCAAGATAGGACTAGAAATGGATTTAATGATAGCATACAACTTATAGAGTTGCAAGGTATAAAAATGAACTAAGATATACTATTCAATTGCATAAATAACATAGCAAAATATGAAGCAATATGAACTAGTCTAAGAAAAGCAAAGATATTTTGGTCAAGAACTTGAAGTTATTTGGTAACTCAAGACTTGTGGTTGATCAAGTCAACTCAATGCGTGCTACCAAGAATAAGCATATTAAATCATATAAAAATGAAGTATTGGATATTCTTGATGTTTTTAATACTTATGAAATTGTAGTGTTTTCTAGAGAGCTAAACATAAAAGCAGATGAGACAACATCTCTAGCTACAAGGTTTAACCCAACTATAAAAAATGTTGAATAAGTTATCTAGATATGTGACCTTTTTGGGGCATGTATTTATGTCCAAAAATAACCAAAAATATATTTTCATATTAACCACACTATTAGGGGTATAACTTTTTTTCTCAAGACTCCATTTTGGTCCCTCCAAAATGTGTTGGAAAGCTTAGAAGAAGATCTAGAACTTTTACTAGGAAATCAATACGACCAACTTTGTGTAAAAATGCTTTGGAGGACCTAAAAAATACAAAAAATAATTGTTTCTAAAAATAATAATTTTCTATTTTTAGATTTTTTAATCCAAAATGCATATCTAGCCACACTGACACATTAATAGAAGATAAAATACAAAGAACAAGTCATATATATGTAGTTTTTAATTAAATACACTTTGTAACTCATGGAAGGTGAATCACCACATTTTCATATGGGTGAACTTGTAACTCACAAAAGGTGAACCACTATGTTTCCATATGGTGACCTTCCATATTCAATACAATAGATTTCTAATACACCAATTCTTGTATAAATAGAGATGCACCCTTGACTATAAATTGTATGAGTATTGGATGCAATGTTATAGTCTCACATCTCTTCTTTGATATTGCTTACATTGTACTCTATTTTTTTAGCAATAAAATAATTCTACTACTTTGCTTATATATTTGTGTTTTGGTTAATATACTCTACTATTTTTGAATTACATTCTTTCTTGATTTTCCTTAACTCAAAATTTTGAGTTTTGAAATAGTCAAAATTTTGATTTTTAGATCAATGGTATTAGAGTGGTATGTCTTTTGAGTATATGTCTATAAACTCAACATTAGGATATGGAGATTTTGGGTATCATATTAGAGATACTTTTGATTACCTCTCTTGTCATTCTAAATGATCTTAGGAGAGAAGTGTTGGACATTTTGAGTCCTTAAGTCAAAGTTGTCATTGATGTCAAGAAATGAAGTCATCATTAAATGTCAAGGAAATTGTCAAGAAACAAAGTTGTCAAGAGTTGTTATTGATCTCCAAAAATAAGCCACTGATGATGTCAAAGGTCAAGAGGAATAAAGCAGAGGTTAAAGGCAAAAGGGCTCCATAATATTTTTTATTATGTGGAAGCATAAGTTAAAAGGTTTTTCATAAAAACCCAAGGAAGACTATTGCAAAGCTAAAATAAGGTTTAATATTTATTTAATAAAATATTTAAATTCAAAGTGAATTTAAATTTTATTAATAAATATTATTTATACCAAGGTGTACAATGGAAGATGGTCTTAATAAAACCAAAGGGTTTTAAAGAATTAATTTATAAAATTTAAATTCAAATGAATTTAAATATTTTATAAATTAATAAGCTCCAAAGGAAATTCGAGCGTCGACGTCTAATAAGGTTGGAGGTAATTCGAGCACCGACGTGTTTGCATAAAGGAGGGAAAGGACTATATAAACCATGCCTTAAGAGGTATTTTAATTATCCTTGCTCGAACGTTTTAAAGTATGCAAATTTGAATTGAAGAGCTCGTGCGAAAAAGAGAAACGAATCCTGTGTTTTATGTGCTAGAGAATAAGGACAAAAATGAAAGCGCTAAAAAATTGGAAGCCATCTGGGCAGCGTGGCCTAGTGGCAAGGAGGCATTGGTTAAAGTGTTTGAGGTGCCAAGTGACCTACGTTTGAAATGCGGTAGCAACGAATTCTAGTGTTTGCGTTGGTGTTGGAAGCGCCAAGGGAACGACGCATGTTTTTCTTGGCAAAGCGGGGAGGTTTATTGAGCACGTGGTGCTCTCCACTCCTCAAGCGAGCGCCTAGCTCACACGGTAGTTGGAGCCATGGCTAGGGCGTTGGGTGAAGGTTGCATTGTGAGTTCGATTCCCACCAAGGCCAAGGTAATAAAAATTGTGATTATTTTTTATATTGCCTAAAGTTGACATGAGGTCTTAGGGAGTTAAAAGGGTTGCTTAAAATATTTTTATTTTGATTATTGATATTTTGAAATTTGGAGGAATAAGGTGCTTGCTTTATTTTTAAATAAAGTGTTGGTGTCACATTGAGTTGTTGAATTTATAAAAGGATAAAGGGAACTTCTAAGCATTGAGTTATTTTTAAAAGAAGAGTGCATTGAATATTATTTTAGTTGGGGAGATCATAAGGTGTAAGTGGTATATTAATTTTTGTAAATGTTGATGAATGATTTCTTAAAGGTGGAGTGATAAGGTGTATATTTGTCTTGATACTTACATTGTATTTTGAGGAAGATTATTATCTAATAATTTCTTTGAGCTTGGCAAAAGAGTGTTTATGTTTGTGGCAGATTTATGAGATTCCTCCATCATCAAGAAAAAGGTATGAGCACATTCTTCCTTAGTTAAATTGATTGGTTGGTTTTCTGGAAAATAAGTTTGGAGTGAAAAGGACTTGATTAGGGTTTCCTATTGAATGAGTTGAGTTAATGCTTCAAGGTTTTCTGGAATAAAGAGTTGTTGTTAAAACCTTGTTCTATAAGCATTGTTGTTGAAGTCATTGGTAGTGTGAAGAACTTGAACTAAGGATTGAGTATTATTGCTATGAGAAGATTGTTTGATAAGCATTGTTGTTGAAGTCATTGGTTGTGTGAAGAACTTGAACTAAGGATTGAGTATCATTGCTATGTGAAGATTGTTTTATAAGCATTGTTGTTGAAGTGAGTTGTTGAGCAAAGAACTTGAACTAGAGTTTGAAAAGAACATGAGTATCATTGTTATGTGAGATTTGATGTTGAGCATTGTTGGAAATATTTTGAGTTGAGTGATCATAAGCTTGGACTAGGGTTTGTAAGCAAGGGTTGTTTCATTGAGTGTTTGGTTGAGTAAAGTTGGTTGAACCTAGTCAAGTGGGTATGTGAAGTGATTGTTCAAGTTCCATAAAACAAACTATTCTATATTCTGAATTGAGTTGAGAAAGTGATTGAGCATTGAGTTGAATTTGAAGCATATTGAGTCTCTAACAATTCTCCTTATGTTTCTAAGAGAGTGGAATTGAGCATTGTGATGAGTATAGAGCATATTGAGTCTCTAACAATTCTCTTTATGTTTCTATGAGATTGGACAAGTTTTGTGTGGACTTGTTGAGCAGATTTGAGGTAAGTCTTTGAGGAGACTTGTGGACTGATTTTGTGTGAGATTTTATGGAAGCTTACAATATAGATTTGGATAAGTTCTTGAGAGGACTTATTGAGCAGATTTGAGCAAGTTCTAGAGAGGACTTGTAGAGCATATTTGAGCAAGTTCTAGAGAGGACTTGTTGAGAAGATTTAAGCAAGTTCTAGAGAGGACTTGTGGAGCAGATTTGGACAAGTTCTAGAGAGGACTTGTGGATAGATTAGTGTGAGCTTTTGTGGAAGCTTACAAGGTATATTTGAGATAAGTCTTTGAGAAGACTTGAGAGCAGAGTTGATTGATTTATTCAAACCTTGAGTTAAGGTTTAGGGTAGATCCAATAGAGTTGAGTCAAGCCTTGAGTTAAGGCTTGAGGATAGAGATCATTGAGCAAATTTGTGCTAGACTGAAGGACTATGTTTAGTGCATATTTGAGGATAGAGTTTGGTGTAGATTTGAGGATAGGTTTGTGCCAGATCAGAGACAGAGATTGAGCAGATTTGTGCTAGATCGAAGGACTGTGTTTAGTATAGATTTGAGATAGAGCTTTGGAGGTGATAGAGCAGAGAGGATAGTAGTCTCCAGTGGATAGAGATCCATTAGCTAGGGTAGTGAGGATAGGTCTTCTGAGTGGGGACAAGAGTCTTCAGTGGAGAGAGATCCACAAGCCAGTGTAGTGGAGGTAGTAGTCTTCTAGAGGATCACCAACGAGAGAAGAGGAGAAGGAGTTCTCCTATGGATAGAGATCCATGAACTTGATTTAGGGGATTGGTGTCTCCTTTGGATAGAGGTCCATAAACATTGTAATAGGGAAAGGATTCCCAAGAGATTGATTGAGAAGATTTTAGTGAAATATTTTCTCCGTGGAGTAGCCCACATTGGGTGAACCATGTAAATTATGGTGTCTCTATTTTGTGTGGTGATTTATGCATTGCTTTGATTACTATTGTTAATATTTCTATCTATACATTGCATAATATTGTTTGGGAAAGAAAAGTAAAAAGTGGCCTTATACTGTTCACCCCCCTCTCAGTATAAGCTTGTGTTCTTCAATTGGTATCAGAGCGGGTTCCTTTAGAAGAGTTTAACAACTTGAAGGAAAAGCTAACAAGAACACAATGGATTCTAAGAATGTGTCCTCAGATAATTTAGCACCAGTATTTTATGGAAGTGACTATATGTATTGGAGTATGAGAATGAAGATCTACCTGATGGCACTTGGAAATGAAATTTGGGAAGCAGTTGAATTTGGATATGATCCCTTAATTAATCCTCCTACAGATAAGGAAGGTAAGCTCCTACAACATTACAATTCAAAAGCAATGAATGCACTTTTGAGAGGTTTGCATAGAATAGAGTCTATGAAAGTTATGCATTGTCAAACTACAAAAGACATGTGGGATAAATTGCAAAATATATATGAAGGAGATAAATGTGTCAAGAAAGCAAAGATGCGAAATATCAAAGGACAATTTGAGGAGTTAAGAATGAAGGATGAGGAAAACATTAGTACTTATCTACTTCAAATTGATGAGGTTGTTAATGTTATGCAAGGACTTGGAATGAAGATTGATGAATCGGATGTTTGTGATAAAGTTTTAAGAACTCTCCCAAACAGATTCAGTGAAAAAGTTTCTGCTATAGAAGTGTCAATGGATGGTGATACTTTGACAAGAGATATGTTGCTTGGTATTCTTACAACACATGAGATAAGAACAAAATATCCTATTCCCCATAAGGAAGCAACATTCAAAGCAATCAAGAAGACTAAGGGTAAGAAGTCAGAATCAAGCAATGAGTCATCCAATGATGAAGAAGCAAATTATGGTAGAAGGAATAAGGATTCAAGAAGATCTAGAGATACAAGATCTATTAAATATTTCAATTGTGGAAATTTTGGTCATTATGCAACTAACTATCAAGAAGCTAAGAATAACAATGGTGAAGAAAAATAGGATCACAAGAACAGGGAATCAGAGAAATATAGGCACCAAAAGCAAGGCAAGGATAAACAAAGCAGACAAGGAAAGAAGTTCTTTCAAAGGCAAAATAGGAGCTACTATGCGGATAATGCAAGTAAGTACTCAAGTGATAGTGATGCTAGTTTTTCAGACAATGATAGAGATGAAGTTCTTTTTATGATTGAAGAAAAAGAACAAGTTAAGAAAAGGACTCCAGTAATTCTCAAGTGTTTTAGATGTGGTAACTTTGGACATCTTGAAGATGATTGTACAAGGGATGGCTATAGTTTTAGTGATGATGAATATGAGGATGCACTTGAAGGACCAGATGAAAACCTTCTAATGGCATTAGAAGAAGAAGTAGGTGATCCTATAGAAGACAAGCCAACAGAAAATAAAGATGTGGACAAAGGTAAACAAATAGAGGAATATTCAGAAAAGGATGGATATGATCTCAAAGGAGAACTTATTTATGCCCTTGACATGATAAAGAAGGTAAGAAAGCAGCACTCTAAACTTGAAATTCAGTTTCAAGAATGTGATGAAGAGAGAAGATTGCTTATAGAGGATTTAGAAAAATCAAAGGCTAAGGCAAAAAGGTTCAAGGATAAGTTAGAAGCAAAGATCTTAGAATGTGAAAAGTTAGCACAAGAAGTGGCACTACTAAGAGAAGATTTGGAAGACTCCAAATTCAAGCTAAAAGGATTCAAAAATAGCTCAAAGAACTTAGATAAGTTCATCAAGATACAAAAGCCTACATCAAGCAAAATAGGTCTTGGATTTGGACAGGATCAAAAGAAATGGGAAGGAGAGTCAACCTCAAGTTTTGGAGGAGAAGAAACTTCAGATGAAGATACTTCAGAAGAAGAAAGTGTAAAATAAAGTGAGACATCTGAGGATGAGTTGGACAATAGAGAGTTCAACAAGAACAGGAACAATGCACAAAGAAGATATAGATGGAACAACAATCAGAATAGGTCAAGAGAGACTAGGAGACCAATGAGGTCAAGGCAAGGAGGCTTCAATGGAAGATGCTTTTCATGTCATAAGTTTGGGCACATGGCTTCATAGTGCAGGACATAGGAAAGATAGGAATATGGGAACAGACAACTTTTCCATGGGTATTGCTACTCATGTAATCAGTTTGGTCACAAGGCAATGAATTGTAGGGTTCATGAAAAAAGAAGGTATGGCTTTACTAGGAGAAATCCTAAAACATTTGCACCTCCAAGGAATAATAACATTAAGTGTTACAAGTGCAATAATTATGGTCACACACCAAAGTGGTGTAGAACAGACATTCCAGAATCAAGCATGAACAAGAATAGGAACAGGAACAGGAACATGGATATGAACAGGAACAGGAATAGGAACTTGGATATGAACAAGAACAAGGATAGGAATATAGACATGAACAGGAACATGGACATGGAAAGAAATAGTCAGAGGAATTAGAAGGATCAGATAAGAAGGAAAGAGGATAAAGGTAAAGAACAATATTTTCTGGGAGTAGAAATACTCCCACTCTAGAATTAACCACCTCAAGAGGAGGTGGGGGAGGGGCTAAGCTAAGAGGCTCATTCTTAGCCCTGAGCCCCAAAGGTGACCCTTTGCCATTGATGTCAAAGGGGGAGAGATTTGAGTAAGGGGGAGAGATTTGGTATTTGAGAAAAGAGGAGAGAGCATTGAGCCAGGGGGAGTAGAACAAAGGAAAAGTTAAGTTTTCGATAAAAATAATTTGGGTTGCCATCAATGACAAAGGGGGAGATTGTTGGACATTTTGAGTCCTTAAGTCAAAGTTGTCATTGATGTCAAGAAATGAAGTCATCATTAAATGTCAAGGAAATTGTCAAGAAACAAAGTTGTCAAGAGTTGTTATTGATCTCCAAAAATAAGCCATTGATGATGTCAAAGGTCAAGAGGAATAAAGCAGAGGTTAAAGGCAAAAGGGCTCCATAATATTTTTTATTATGTGGAAGCATAAGTTAAAAGGTTTTTCATAAAAACCCAAGGAAGACTATTGCAAAGCTAAAATAAGGTTTAATATTTATTTAATAAAATATTTAAATTCAAAGTGAATTTAAATTTTATTAATAAATATTATTTATACCAAGGTGTACAATGGAATATGGTCTTAATAAAACCAAAGGGTTTTAAAGAATTAATTTATAAAATTTAAATTCAAATGAATTTAAATATTTTATAAATTAATAAGCTCCAAAGGAAATTTGAGCGCCAACGTCTAATAAGGTTGGAGGCAATTTTAATGCATCGACGTGTTTGCATAAAGGAGGGAAAGGACTATATAAACCATGCCTTAAGAGGTATTTTAATTATCCTTGCTCGAACATTTTAAAGTATGCAAATTTGAATTGAAGAGCTCGTGCAAAAAAGAGAAACAAATCTTGTGTTTTATGTGCCAGAGAATAAGGACAAAAATGAAAGCGCTAAAAAATTGGAAGCCATCTGGGTAGTGTGGCCTAGTGGCAAGGAGGCATTGGTTAAAGTGTTTGAGGTGCCAAGTGACCTGCATTTGAAATGTGGTAGCAATGAATTCTAGTGTTTGCATTGGTGTTGGAAGCGCCAAGGGAACGGTGCACGTTTTTCTTGGCAAAGCGGGGAGGTTTATTGAGCACGTGGTGCTCTCCACTCCTCAAGTGAGCGCCTAGCTCACATGACAGTTGGAGCCACGGCTAGGGCATTGGGTGAAGGCTGCGTTGTGAGTTTGATTCCCACCAAGGCCAAGGTAATAAAAATTGTGATTATTTTTTATATTGCCTAAAGTTGACATGAGGTCTTAGGGAGTTAAAAGGGTTTCTTAAAAGAATTTTATTTTTATTATTGATCTTTTTAAATTTGGAGGAATAAGGTGCTTGCTTTATTTTTAAATAAAGTTTTGGTGTCACATTGAGTTGTTGAATTTATAAAAGGATAAAGGGAACTTCTAAGCATTGAGTTATTTTTAAAAGAAGAGTGCATTGAATATTATTTTAGTTGGGGAGATCATAAGGTGTAAGTGGTATATTAATTTTTGATGTTGATGAATGATTTCTTAAAGGTGGAGTGATAAGGTGTATATTTGTCTTGATACTTACATTGTATTTTGAGGAATATTATTATCTAATAATTTCTTTGAGCTTGGCAAAATATTGTTTATGTTTGTGGCATATTTATGATATTCCTCCATCATCAAGAAAAAGGTATGAGCACATTCTTCCTTAGTTAAATTGATTGGTTGGTTTTTTGGAAAATAAGTTTGGAGTGAAAAGGACTTGATTAGGGTTTTCTATTGAATGAGTTGAGTTAATGCTTCAAGGTTTTCTAGAATAAAAAGTTGTTGTTAAAACATTTTTCTATAAGCATTGTTGTTGAGGTCATTGGTAGTGTGAAGAAATTGAACTAAGGATTGAGTATTATTGCTATGATAATATTGTTTTATAAGCATTGTTGTTGAAGTCATTGGTTGTGTGAAGAACTGTTTGATTCCTCAATGGTCAAATTATACTTCGTACACTACCAACAGTCCAATATTGTGGTGCTAACAGTCAAATTATTCTTTGTATAATGCCAATGGTAAGTTTACTGCATGAGCAGCCACAAAATGGTCAGTTTACTGTATGGGTAGTCGATGATGAAGGGGTGATGTAACCTGAGATTTGAAATGGCAATTGAAGTGATGATTAAGCCTAGGACTATGTGGATGGTGGATGACTATGAGTAGGTGAAGGACACGCGGCGAAGGGATGAGGATGTTTGAGTGATTGAAGTAAACGTGGTGAAGGGAGGATGCAAACAATTGTAGAATACATGGATGGCATAACGTTTAAACCGACATCTATCAAGGATTACTTTTGGTGTTTTAACTGATCTTCGAATGTAGATTTTCAATACTTGGTGGATGTGATATCCGAATAACACTGGTACCTACATTGTTATGGTTAATGCTAATTTACTTCATCGTAACAGTCACTTGAAATGCTTTGTAATTTGATTCACCGTAGGATTTTAATCACCCAAAATATGTCAAATAAACCTTGCACTTTATTATTGTCGAACTACACCCTAAGTTTTTATATTGCACCTTGAACTTAGAGAAAAATATAGAACTCAAATCAAATTGCATCAATTCCAAATTATCTTGCCAACGTCAGTAGTAATAATCAACTGTAACATGATTATGCAACTTATAATATTCCTTGACCTTATAAAAAGCCTTCTCCACAAAATTTTCAATGCAAATTTGTATTGTTTAGCCCTAAATTAAAACCTTCGGACACGTGAGCTATCACCCGAATTGTTATGCTTATTAATATTCATGTATTAAACCTTCGAAGAAAACACGTATTCAAGTATTCTGCATATACTTGGATTATCCTTAGGATTTAATTTGGATTTGCTAATCTATGGAGACACAAACTGTGTTCAACAGTCTGTATTGATTTGTGCGTACTGGAGCCTTTGAAAAATTTTTTTAATTGGTTGTCGAAATCGTAGACTTGATCAATTATTTCCTGTGAAAGAGGGACGCTATAATGCTGGGTGAAAAAGGAATCCGTTAACCTAATTTAAAATCAGTGACTCTCACCAGTAACACTATTCACCTTGCTAAAAAGTAAGTCACCATAAGATGTATTTATGCTATTCATCTTGCCAAAAATTAAGTCACCAAATGATGGATTTATTTTACACTACCTCTAAAATGTACCTCGTTGAAAGATGAATTTATTCTACCTTCGAAAGGATTTTGAAACAAAATAATTCAATCTTTGAATTATTTTAGAAATCTTCGTGGCAAGCATAGTGCACTATATGAACTGATATAATAATTAAACCTTAATATTTGAAACCTTAGTAAATTAAAAAAATTTCTTGTGTTTGCCCTTGACGTCATTCAAAAAACATTGCGAGTAATTGTGGTTCCTTTAGATCACAAAAATTTGATGCCTATCAATCTTCCCGAATGTGTGTCCTTGATGGATTTAAATGTCAGGAGAGTGTTTTGATCTTTCAAACCAAGTGAACAAGTCTGCACAGAGCTCTAATACTGCTTGAGGTATTTGAAACTGAGTATGGATGTAAGGAAATGTTTTAAACTTTACTCTAAATTTTTGATAATTCGTGTGTATTTTCCATGCTCACCAAAAAAATGTATCTACCACGGTTCACAAATGCTTCAAACGAATAGGATAAGAAAAACCACCAGATGAAATGAAGAGTATTACACCAACAATGTGTCACTTATCGCTTGAATTTTGGAGAGAAATTTTAGGGTTGAATTTCATGTGTCTTTAGGTTTTGATTTTAATTGGCATATTTTAGTTTGCGCACGATACTGGCCCTTTTTAGTAGAGCATGGAATTGTGGATACCTTAGAAAATGTTTCAAAATGGAATACACTATGATCTGTACAAAGAATTCTCAGAGAGAGACAATCACATATGCTATCTGTAATCCAAGGCTAGCTTGATTTAACCTTTTCCACTCTGCACATGCTCGTTCCTATTTGTTCCTGACCTTTTTATCACTGCTAGAAGTTATAGGTCATGAACATCAATTTTTATGTATTTTGGAGATGAAGGAAAACCAATTGTAAGGTAGCTTGCACCAATTGTTTCAAAAAAAATTGTGCAATTTTGAGGAACGTTGGCTCTGATACCACTTGTTGCATAACTTTTATTATTGAAAAGGATTGAAAATCCAACTAAGTGTTCTATTATTTACAATTCAATATATAGACACTAATGGCCCAAAATACATAACCAACCCATCAAATCATGGATTTGATCCAATATGCTTAACCATAAGCTACAAAAGTGCAAAGGAGAATGCACGTAAACTTCTAAGTTAAGAGAAAGGAATATTTCTAACTAGAAGATCCATTTTAGCTATCTTGAAGTACACACTTCCTACTTTGAGTTCACACTTACTAACTAACACTCTAAATGACAACTAGAAGATAACTAGTGCCCACAAGTGCATGTGAGAAGGAGACTCACTTACAATTATTAATTTGTAAGAAATAAACTATGCAAACCTAGCTAGGAACTACTAGAGGGGTCATATGAAAGATCTAACATCAATCCTCATCATGCCTCCCCACAATAGAAGCATTGGACTCCAATGCTTTCAGAAGAATAGGAAAGTCATGGGACATCTGATGAAAAGAAATCCAACGAGCTTGATGAGGCAGCTGTCCTCGTCGAGCCACAAGATATGAGGTGGTAGACCCCTGGAGATTCTGTCGAGTCTTCGTGTCATAGATCTGATCTACATCCAATGGTAACTGAGCTTTAGGAACCACGTCCACAGGATGACTGATAGTTGGTGCAGTCTCCAATGTAGAGTCAAAGTACAACTTCAAAAGATCTACATTGACGACATCATGAATTCCCAAGTGTGCGGGAAGATCAAGGCGAAAAGCATTCTCGGACACCTTCATCGAAGAATAGTATAAGGTCCATAACGAATTAGTTTGATTTTGCTATGAGTCTTATCGATGAAACGCCGCTTGTCAAGATGCAACCAAACTTTTTCACCAACCTTGAAATGGATGAGGAATTTGATGTCGATCCATGGCCTTTTTCTGTTACTGCTGTGTCTTTTGCAAAATATCAACCACCTTTGATTGAAGATTGTGCAAGTGTTGAATAAATGAGTGTGCCTTGTCTTGCTCCTTCTGAAGATGTGAAGTTACAGGAGAAGGCAAAGACAAAGGTAACTCATAAGGTGCCAAGGGCTGAAATCCCATACAAACCTCAAAGGGTGAATGACCTGTAGAAGAATGTAGGGCCCTATTATAGGCATGTTCAATATGAGTGAGACTCAAGTCCCACTTTGCTGGTGAAGCGTGATGATAGATTTGTAAACTTTGCACAAGTGTACGGTTTACCACTTCAGTCTGCCCATCGGACTGCGGATGATAGGCGATGGAAAAGTTAAGGGAAACTTCCAAAATCTTCCACAAAGAATGCCAAAAGTGACCCACAAATCGTGAATCACGATCCGAGATAATGCTAGTAGGTAGACCAAAGGAACGCCAAATGCTATCAAAGAAAAATTGGGCTAAGTCTAATGCAGAACTTGTCTTGCGACATGGAATAAACTTAGCCATTTTACTGAATTTGTCAACCACCATGAACACACAATCATGTTGGTGCACTGTCATAGGAAAACCACTAACCAAATCCATGTAAATGCTTTCCCAAGGACGGGAAGGAATGGTCAAAGGCATGCCTAAGCCAAACTTCCTATTAGCTGGTTTTGAGCGACAACAAACTGCACAATGTTTGATAAATCTCAACACATCCCTCTGCATTTTAGGCCAATAGAAAAATATTTGCAAATGATGAAGTGTTTTATGCTTCCCATAGTGACCACCATAAAGTGTAGAATGAGCTTCCTTAAGAAGTGACACTCTAGGCTCACAAGGAACACAAACCTTGTCCAATTTGTAAAGAAGTCCTTCTTTGATGTAGAAATCTTGGAAAGGACGCAAATTGGAAGAAGAAGGCTTACTCACTTGCTCAAATATTTTTCCAAAATCAGGATCTTGTGAATACTGATTAGGCCAAGGCTGAAATCCCAAGTGTGAAGTGGACATAACTGTTAAGGCAAGAGCGGCTGGAGGCCTACTAAAACAATCAACAATAGTATTACTCTTCCCCTTTTTGTACTTGATCACCAAGTGAAATTTTTGGAGGTAAGAAGCCCACTTCATATGTCTTGATTCTTCAATTTTACTTTGAGATTGTAAAAACTTGAGAGGCATATGATCAGTGTGTACTACTGTATATTTTCCCAAAAGATAATGTCTCCAATACTTAATATCTTGAACTAATGCATACAACTCCTTGTCATATGTAGAATAGTTCAACTTAGCAGCAGAAAAAGTTTTTGAATGATAAGCAACTAGATGACCATTCTGTTTGAGCACAGCTCCTAAGGCAACTTTAGAGGCATTCGTTTCAATCTCAAAAGGTTGAGAGAGGTCGGGTAAATTTAACACAGGTGATGTACAAAGTTTCTTTTTGAGTTTCTCAAAGGCAACTTCTTGGCTTTTCTCCCAATGAAATGGAATTTTGGACTTAGTGAGATAATGCAATGGAGCTACAAGGGTGGAATATTGAGGAATGAATTTGTGATAAAAATTCGCAAGTCCTAGAAAGCTCCTTAACTCAGTGAGAGTTGTAGGAGGGGACCACTTAAGTAAAACATCAACTTTTATGGGATCTGTTGGTCCGGCTTTCATGCACACCCCGAGAAAGGATGAAGCAAGGAAGCTCCGAAGACACCCACGGGACGGATCCCACTCATCTTTAGGATCTAGCTGGTTATCCAAGGTGCGAGTTATAGAGTTGGGTCGAATGGCAATTCACTCTTTTCCACTTCTGAATAGATTTCAATATGGATCGCTCTCGTTACCTTACAGGGGATTCTTGAACTTGTTCAGTAGTTGCAAAAGTTGTTGACAATCAGATTTAACTTGAATTCTTGATCTAGCTCTCATGGGTCAGCAGATTTAAATAAAATGCAAATAAAAAAAATAAAAATGGATCATTCACCGAAAACAAAGAGAGGGTAGGGTAGGGCAGAAAGAGAAGTTTATCAAACATCAACTGTAAAACCCAAAACTGTCAATTTTATCTATGCTATCGACTTCACAACAGAACAAATCAAAGAAGAAAGTGTCCAGTCAGTCTAAGATCACTTTCAACTAAGAGCACAAGGCAGAGTGAAACAGATCTAGCAGAAAATTATAAATCCAAGGGCAGCTGGTTAAAACTAGTATCTTTCACCGGCATCCTAGCTCACACAATGAAGACAGAGCAATTAGAACAAACTTAACCTCAAATCTGTAATTTCCCCTAGCAGACAAGAGAACAACTAAAGCCTAACAGCATATTTAAACTTGATATCTCAGATTTACAGCATATATCTAATAAACTTTAAATGGAACGGATAACAAAAGAAGATACACTTATCACACTCTGCAAAAGATTAGGCTCCCGGCCATGCCATCACGTAAAAGCTAAAGCACATCAACTCCAAGTCCAGAAACAAAGGATTTCACAAAATTTGCAAGAAATTGCTTATAAGCCTTTTATTTCTAAGTCTCCGCCTCCCGCGATTACATTTAGAATCTGTATTTATAGACTCAGGACAGACCCTGATATTTTCAAAATATCTTTCTCAAACCCTAAATCTTATCGCACTTAAACCCTAGGACCCGGGTTTTACAATAAAAATCCATTTAAAATCAAAGTCCAGATAGAACTTAACCCTTCGGCAAATCAGTGCAGTTAGCTGCCATAAATGGAGAAGATAAAATCTAAATCCACTTGCATTCATCCGTAGTAGCAAATAAATGCCTCCATTAATTCTCGCTGGTGAGCCGGATGAGTCACCACTTCTCTCAGATTTGATCTCCAGTAAAGCCATCCCTCGTGTTGAAATTGTCTTCATGCTATCAAGTCTCGCAATAAATTTGTCATTGAATGCTCTCACCGGCAGCTTCTCTTCTAGCATGGCGGTCCTTGACTAAATCCGCACTTTAACTTTGCCTTTATGGTCTTTCTCGGTTGTCCCGCAAGTGCCAGGTGGAATCCTGCATGAAAGACAAAATATTATATTAGCACTTTAATAAACATTAAATCCAAGCTTAAAACATTAAAAACAGATTAAAATCCGCAAAATAAGCTTGCATGTCGGCTTCTGCTTGTCTGCCTCACGCTTTGACATGTGTCGCTACCCTAGGATGCCTTCTGTTTCCCGTCGGAATGCACTTTCAGGTCAACTTATGACTTTCTCTCTCCTGTCATGATTTTGCGACATGTCAACTTCTTCCCTCGTCGGCCGCAAAAATGCGACATGTCACGATTTCGCGACATGTCACGAAATCGTGCCTCTTGCCGACGGCCGTACATCTTCCTTGCTTCCTGTTGCGATTTCACGACATGTCGCAAAATCGCGCCTCTCGCTGGCCGCCGTACATCTTCCTCAAAACGTGCAGCGCGTCGCTACCATTTTCTCCCTTCGCCTTTGAAACGTGCAGCGCGTCGCTGCAGCCTTTTACCCCTGATTTCGAAACATGCAGCGCATCGCTGCAACTTTTTCTTTCGACTTGGAAACATGCAGCGCATCGCTGCACCCTTTAGCCCACGATTTTGAGACATGCAGCGCATCGCTGCAATTTTTGGACATAGCCACTTTTTCTCCTTTCCAGTCGCGAAAACTCGACATGTCACGATTTCGCGAGCGCTGGTCCGTACAGCTTATCTTCTCTCTCCTCCGGCAGACAGCGATTTTGCGACACTTTCCAAAAATGGAAATGTCGCGATATCGCGACACTTCCAAAAATGGAAAGTGTCACGATTTCGCTACACAAAAATGACTTGGCGGATTTTTGATTCTTCGGCCCATTTTCTCTCTCCTACCGTGAAAATGCGACATGTCGCAAAATCGCGCCCTTCCGTACAGTTCATCTTCTCTCTCCAAAAGCTGTCGCGATTTCACGACATGTCGCGAAATCGCAACCTTTCTGGAACTTAGCCGATTTTCATGCATTTTCTCTCTCCTACCGCGAAAATGCGACATGTCACGATTTCGCGACATTTTTCTCCCCGGCTTTCTCTCTCCTCATCCTGCAGCGATTTTGCGACACTTTCCAAAAATGGAAATGTCGCGATATCGCGACACTTCCAAAAATGGAAAGTGTCGCGATTTCGCTACGTTTTTCCGACTTAGCTGCATTTTGATTTACCTGTCGCGATATCGCGACATTTCCAAAAATGGAAGTGTCGCGATATCGCGACACTACCAAAAATGGAAAGTTTGATTTTTCATGAATTTATGCAACTGTTTTCTGGATTTTCTCGGTACCGGTGCAAGATTTTCTTAAGCATGAATGATTTCTAGCATGTAAAAAGTGAATTCTTGGATAACATAGCTAGAATGCAAGAAAAAGCACAACTTTAAAAAGGAGGCAAGCAAAATTAGATTTAAAACTGGAAAGGATCAAGAGGGTCCCTGCTGCAAAAATGAAAGTTCAAAATTTTCTAAGGATGGAATCTCATTTTTCAGTGGGGGTGTGTTGCTTCTCAACAGGATCTACCTGAATTCCACTTTCACTAATCACATAGCCAAGGTAAGAAACTGAAGTATTGTCAAAAGAACACTTGGAAGAATTGGCATATAATTGATTCTTCGCAAGAAGATCAAGGGTTTGTTGGATATGCCTAAGGTGTTCCTCCCAAGTTTTTGAGAAAATCAATATATCATCAAGATATATTATTACAAATTTGTCAAGTACATCATTCATCAACCTCATGAAGGTTGCAGGAGCATTAGTAAGACCGAAGGGCATGACCAACCATTCAAAGAGGCCCATATTCGTCTTAAAAGTTGTCTTCCATGTATCCTCAGCTTGGATACGCACTTGATGATATCCACTTTTGAGATCTATTTTTGAAAAGAACTTAGCTCCTTGAAGATGATCTAATAAATCATCAATGCGTGGTAATGGATATCTATTCTTTACAGAAATTCTGTTCAAAGCACGAAAATCAATACACAATCTCCAAGTGCCATCTTTTTTAAGAACCAACAAAATAGGTGAGGCACAAGCATAAGTACTTTCCTTAATGAAACCCTTAGACAACAAATCTTCTATTTGCCTTTTTATTTCTTCATTTTGCAAAATAGATTGTCTATACATGGGTGCATTAGGTAGTGAAGAACTAGGAATGATTTCAATGCTATGATTAATTGTGCGAATTGGAGGAAGAGACTTTGGCTCCTAAAATATGTGTGAATAACTTTGCAATATTTTATCCATTGAAGAGTGTTGCTTTGTAATGGATGTAGATGTAGAAGTGTTTTGAGAGCGAATGAAAATTAGAGCAACATCACCACCTTTTTTAATTACTCTTTTCGTTTGCTTGGAACTTAGAATGATGTTAGGAGTGTTGGTGCTTTTAATGAGAAAGACCTTACCATATTTTTGAAGTGTGTAGGTTCTTTTGAAAGCATCATAAACAGCTCTCCTATCATACTAAAAAGGTTGTCCAAGCAAAATCCCACAACAATCCATAGGAGTCACATCACAAGTGACTTGATCTATGAAATGTGGGCCAAGTGCAAATTTTAATGTGCAAGTGTGAGTGATTTCCGAGCCTCTTCCACTATCCTTCCAACCCAAAGAATAAGGTTGAGGATGAGGCTCCATAGGTAACTTCAAACGCTCGACAATGGACCTCGCAATTAGATTTTTTTGCGAGCCATTATCCACTATACAATCAGTTGCAAAATTATGAAGCAAATGGGCTCGAGTGATGAACAAAGCATCACGAGCCCCTTCTGATGAACTTACATTTACCAAGGTAACTTCATTAAGCTTACCTCATAATTTCGTATATACTCTAATCTCTCCTACAAACTCAAGTGGACCCTTGGGAGCATCCTCCTCTTGAGTAGTAATTACTAAACTCTTCTTTTTAAGCTTAAAGCAATCAGCTTTTTCATGCCCTTTCTTCTTACAATAATTGCAAAATTTCTTAGAAGAAGAAGAAGGTTTAGAAGAAGAAGAAGGAGTAGAAGCGGAAGGGGAAGGAGAAGAAGGAGATGGAGAAGACACATTCTTCTTTTGAGCAAAATTCTTCTTTTGTGAGAAAGAATTATTCCCTTTGGATGAGTTTGCAACCACTTAAGTAACAGGTGTGCGGAATGCCTATGATTGCGCCTTAAACTTGTCATCCGCAAGTTGCACCTGGTTGAAAACTGAATCCAACGTTTCCATAGAAACAAACATTAGTTCCCTGTACAAATGCTCTAACAAGCCACTTTGAAATTTGAGAATCAAACCTGGAACATCATCCTCCACATTCACAAGTATCCTGAACTTGTTAAACTGGAAAATATATTCTTGTACAGACATATTAGTACCTTGTCAAAAATGAAACCATTTAATAACCAATTCCCTAGAATAATTTGAAGGATAAAAATTGGTCTTAAGACATTGTACAAGCTCATCCCATGTAGTGAGTGCATCCTGTCCTCTTTTTCGTTCAACAAGTACTTTGGCTAAACCAGAAAGTTTTAGCTTAGCATAAGGCACTACATCGTCTTTTGAAAGTTGAGAGTAAGAAAACCAAGAACTCATGTCAAGAATCCAACTATTCAAGACATCAGGGTTCCTGGATCCATCATACAGTGGAACTTCACAACGAACTCTCAGACGAGAATCATGAGCAGAAGTTGAAGCATTATGCAAAGAAATGTCATTTACCTTCATGGCAAGATTGCCAAGGACTTCTGCCATGGTAGTGTCATTAGCTTTATCTCGCTAAAGCATTTATAACATGGGCAAGTTCTCGCCACTTGGGCAGCCAAGTCAGAAGCCATGTGAACCCGGGTATAAGCCAGGAGTAAAAATGAGAAAGCACTAAATCAAGGAAAGAAAATGGAAATTTTCCTTGTTACAATGGAGTGCTTCTGAATTTGAAAATTTTACTCCTAAGGCTAAAAATTTTGAAATTTTAAACTAATCTAAGGTGCAATTTAGTATTTATTAATTTAAAAATAACTTAATTAAAAATTAAATTTCAATTAATCCAAGATTAATGAATTTAATCAAGTTATTAAAAATTAAATTAATAAAAACAAAATTTAACATGCAACCTTAAATAGTAAAAATTAAAAATTTACAATAAAATTACCCTTCAAAATGACTTACAGTGCACTCCAACTTAATTTCAGTGCATGAAATTCTGCTGTTACTGTGGCACACTTCCCAAGGCAGACTTCACAAAACTCCTGTTGCACGCTTCTCGAGCAAAATAAACCAACAGCAAAATCCAGTTAAGTGCAAAAAATTACAGTGGCACAAAAATTCCAATTATGTGGCACAAAATTCCGTGCACAATTTTTGTGCATAAAGTTTTCGTGCACAAAAGAATGGGCTCCAAGCACGCAGTCGCCCCTGGCCAGACTACAGCTAGCCCTGGCATTGTCGGTCGCAGGCCTGGCAGACGTCTGATAGCACTGTCAGATGCTGCCGTAGCGGCACTGCGAATAGCAGGCCCTGCAGTTGCCTGACAGGCTTGTCAGGCGCTGCGTCGCAAGTAGCCAAGCCTGTAGATGCTTGACAATGCTGTCAGGCACTATGGCGGCTGAGCCTACCGCATCAGAGCCGAATCCTGACAAGCTGTCAGGCTGTCAGGCCGACGGACAGTGCAAACTGTCGCCGGCTCAACATCGGGCGCTACGCTGTCGACGGACAACGACGACCGAGGCTGTCACGCCTGGCGCTGTCAGTTTGACAGTAAACTTAGATCTACAATCAGACCTTACAAATGCGTCAGGCGATAGCCGCAATCGCTGTCACTATGAACAGCGATTGTCGTCGGATTGCTGCTCGACGGCAGACGGCCGACAAGCAACGGTGGATAGGCGCCGTGGGCTGCCGAAAGCCGTCGTGGCCTGGCCGCTGTCGAATGCAGTTGAAGCCTACTGCAAGGCCTTCGGTTGCCAAAAAAATATAATATTATTATTTTATTTTTTTTACAATGCAGCAACAAATTAATATATTAACAAAATAATATATTAATTAAAATAAAAGCTTTTCTAATACAAACTAAAAAAATTTAAAAATTAACCAGGGGGGTTAATTCCAAATTTTGAAAAACTTAATTTGTAAAAATGCGAGCAACCAGATCCCTCCAGTAGCTCTCCTTTCAAGATCCGGTCGACACACGACCAGCATTTGAAAGGCAACCAGATCTAAGTTGACACACGACCTAGCTTTGATGACCTCCTAGAGATCTTCAGTATTTGAAAATGGGGGGGAAATAGGGTCAAATGGCTCCCTAATCCTAATTGGACCGTAGCTATGATCCAATCCCTTCCAAGGATCACAATACGAAGAACTTTGAGGCAAAATTTTCCTATACCTCTTGAGCATAAGCAAAAAGTTGGAACGAGGAGTTTGTCATCGAAGGAACTTCCTTCTCCGAATGGTTTTCAAGCTACCCTTGAGCTTAAACCGAGTCCTCAATGAGAAAATATTTCTCATAACAAAATTCTCTCCTATCCTCTCACCTCACAAGCCCTAGTGCAAACATGAACTAGGCTCTGATACCAATGAAAAGGATTGAAAATCCAACTAAGTGTTCTATTATTTACAATTCAATATATAGGCACTAATGGCCCAAAATACATAACCAACCCATCAAATCATGGATTTGATCCAATATGCTTAACCATAAGCTACAAAAGTGCAAAGGAGAATGCACGTAAACTTCTAAGTTAAGAGAAAGGAATATTGCTAACTAGAAGATCCATTTTAGCTATCTTGAAGTACACACTTCCTACTTTGAGTTCACACTTACTAACACTCTAAATGACAACTAGAAGATAACTAGTGCCCACAAGTGCATGTGAGAAGGAGACTCACTTACAATTATTAATTTGCAAGAAATAAACTATGCAAACCTAGCTAGGAACTACTAGAGGGGTCATATGAAAGATCTAACATCAATCCTCATCAATTATTAAACATAAACCATTCACCATTATGCATAAATATCAAATCATTCATCCACAATAACAATCCACAAATGAGAGAGATATATAATACCCTTAAGGTAGGGAAACAACAATAATACTCCTTAAGGAATGAATCACTCCACAAGTTCTCCCAAGATGAGAGGCCACTCAAGGAGGGAAAAGTCCCATAATCCACTTCGTGGGCACGAAGATTACATAATATTCTTCTTCAATGATGATTAAAATGATAAATATCTCTTCTTTATATATTTTTATTCTTATTCTACTTTGGAGAGCCTACTACTAATATAATATTATATTATAATATAATATAATATTATAATACAATCAACCTTGGGTTGTGTGGCCCATGCCAACCCTTATACAATATAATAATATATCCCAAAATATCTATTCCTAGGTACCCTACCATGCCACCCTCCTTACAAATGTTTCATCCTCCAAACATATGAAGAAACATGATAATATGATTTGCTAAGCAATGTTATCAACTGGTACCAATCTCGATCATCCATCTATCCAAGTGAAACACGATGTTGGTATGCCATTTTGTTACTTTAGTATCCAAATCTGCTTCATTGGCTCCATGCTTCTTCTGTTGTATTTTGATAACTTGAATGATGGGTCCACTTGTTCCTTGATGTTGATGATCCACTCTGAAAACCAGGATCACTATGCTTTCACTGCCAAACACTGCCATAGTTGGTGCCCTTCTGATTCCATGTAGAACCATAATATTGTTTTCTGGATTCATACTTTTAATATTATTGATGCTCATGGTGGTGTGGATGGCGATATGGTGCAACCTTAACTTGATGTTCTACCTTCTTTGACTCCTCAAAATTTGGCTCTATTGTTTTAAATTCTTCTACACATTGTTCTTTCATGTTCCCGTTGTTTTTTGTGTTTTCCTTGTGCTCTTCTATCAAATCTTCCTTGGACTCTGTTACTATTGTTTCCATGGACTCAATTGTTGCTACTTCTTCCATGGACTCTGTTGCTACTACTGCCTTCTTGGATTCTGTTTCAGGTTCTTCAATTTGTTTCTCTACAACCACTTCTTGATTTTCCTTAGATCCTTGCTCCTTAAACTGAGAAATATCCTGCAATGTTATCTTCTTTTTATTGTACCATAACTTCATAAACTTCTTTTGCACATTAAATTTAACAGTACCCAAATAATCTAACCAAGGATAACCAATAAAAATATCCTCATCATCCATCTAAATAGCATGAAAATTTGAATGTAAAACATATTTATCCATGGTGATCTTCAAATCTTCAAAAATTTGAACATTCTCACCCTCTAGCTGTATGTCCTTAATTTTTGTTTCTTGAACATGCAACTTCTTAGCCAAAGAAATATTAATAAAATTATATCTGCTACCAGGTTCAATGGAAATAATAACCTGTTACTTTTGAATGCTTCCATGAACTTGCAAAATAGACTTTTTAGATTCAAATAAATTCCTTTGTCCATTTTCTAATTTATCTTCTACCAAAGGTATGGTTTCCTTTGTCTACATACTGACATATTTTTTATCTTCTTTGACATTTTCCTCTTTCTTATTAAGTAATTTTATTTCTTTTTCATAGTCTTCATTTTGTTTCTTGAAAACTTCCCATTCACCTTTTATTGCATTCCACTCATTTTGAGTTCCCTGTAGTTTCTTTTCAAGGTCTTTGATGACATCCATTAGTCTATCTATATAATATGGATCCCATCTACCCAAGAATTCATGCTCTATTTCATCCCAAGTGTAATCATTATTCCTTTCTTTACAAAAAAATTTCAACCAATACCAAGCTTTTCCTACAAGACTCCATTGAAGGCTGATTTTCCATTGATAATTATTACAATGTAGAGATCTAAAAATTTTCCACCATTCTCTAGCATCAATATCATCTTCTCCAGAAAAAATTTGGAGTGTCATTGTTCATGCCCTAATGCAAACTAGGGTTTTATGAAAATAAATAACTTCCCACTAATTTGAAGCTAAAAATCCACATAGACAACTAGATCTTCAATGTTTCTTCCAAAAAATAAAGTGCAACTGATTTGCTTACCCAAACTAAACAAATTTTGTCTTTTAAAAAATTCATGACTTAAAAATTTGTCACTACCCTTGTTCTAGACGGTTGAATCTAGAAGGTCGTTACTCCCTCAATACTACTCGAATTCCTTCATATGACCACTCATTTTAAATCTTTATAAATTTTGCAAAAACTGGTCCAAGAATCATCTGAATCAGATAAAATCTCGCAGAGATATAGCTTTTGAAAGATGAGATGTTTTTCTAGAAAAAATTTGCGAAATTTGTCACTATCCTTATTATGGATGACTAACTTCAAAAGTTTGTATCTCCCTCAATACTACTCATATTCCTTCATATGACCACTCATTTTAAATATCTTCAAATTCTACACAATCTAATCCAAGAATCACCTGAATCGGATAAACTTGCACAAAGATATGGCTCCTGAAATATGAGACTATTTCCAAAAACAATTGCCCTAATTTTGCAATTTCATAAAAAAATCCCCACTTTGCCAAAATCGTTGCTCTGATACGACTTGTTAGATAACTTCTTACTAATTGAAATATGAAGTAATACAAACTCAATATTGCATAGCCACTTAGAGAGGGCAAGTCTCGTAGCCACTTAGAGAGAGCATATCTATTGCGATATACGCAACAAGAATTAATGTTATTGAATGATATGAATGATGAATAGTTGTAAATCAACCTACCTCTATTTATAATAATAAATCAATGAATTAGTGAAATATTATTATAGCTGACTAGCTATATTAGTATTGTAACATTGCTATGTGAAGATTGTTTTATAAGCATTGTTTTTGAAGTGAGTTTTTGAGCAAAGAACTTAAACTAGAGTTTGAAAAGAACATGAGTATCATTGTTATGTGAGATTTGATGTTGAGCTTTGTTGGAAATATTTTGAGTTAAGTGATCATAATTTTGGACTAGGTTTTGTAAGCAAGGGTTGTTTCATTGAGTGTTTGGTTGAGTAAAGTTGGTTGAACCTATTCAAGTGGGTATGTGAAGTGATTGTTCAAGTTCCATAAAACAAACTATTATATATTCTGAATTGAGTTGAGAAAGTGATTGAGCATTGAGTTTAATTTGAAACATATTGAGTCTCTAACAATTCTCCTTATGTTTCTAAGAGAGTGATTGAGCATTGTGATGAGTATAGAGCATATTGAGTCTCTAACAATTCTCTTTATGTTTCTATGAGATTGGACAATTTCTGTGTGGACTTGTTGAGAAAATTTGAGATAAGTCTTTGAGGAGACTTGTAGACTGATTTTGTGTGAGCTTTTGTGGATGCTTACAATACAGATTTGGATAAGTTATTGAGAGGACTTATTGAGTAGATTTGAGCAAGTTCTAGAGAGGATTTGTAGAGCAGATTTGAGCAAGTTCTAAAGAGGACTTGTTGAGTAGATTTAAGCAAGTTCTAGAGAGGACTTGTGGAGTATATTTGGACAAGTTCTAGAGAGAACTTGTGGACAGATTAGTGTGAAATTTTGTGGAAGCTTACAAGGCATATTTGAGACAAGTCTTTGAGAATACTTGAGAGTAGATTTGATTTATTTGTTCAAACCTTGAGTTAAGGTTTAGGGAAGATATAGCCGAGTTGATTCAAGCCTTGAGTTAAGGCTTGAGGACAGATATCAATGAGCATATTTGTGCTAGACCAAATTACTATGTTTAGTGCATATTTGAGGACAAATTTTGGTGCAAATTTGAGGATAGTTTTATGTCAGACCAGAGACATAGATTGAGTAGATTTATGCTAGATCGAAGTACTATGTTTAGTGCAGATTTGAGATAGATCTTTGGAGGTGACAGAGCATAGAGAATAGTAGTCTCCAATGGATAGAGATCCATTAGCCAGGGCAGTGAGGATAGGTCTTCTGAGTGGGTACAAGAGTCTTCAGTGGATAGAGATCCAAAAGCCAGTTCAGTGGAGGTAGTAGTCTTCTATAGGATCACCAACTAGAGTAGAGGAGAAGGAGTTCTTCTGTGGATAGATATCCACGAACATGATTTAGAGGATTGGTGTCTCCTTTGGACAGAGGTCCATAGACATTGTAATAGGGAAATGATTCCTAATAGATTGATTAAGAATATTTTAGTGAAATATTTTCTTTGTCGAGTAGCCCACATTGGATGAACCACATAAATTGTGGTGTCTCTATTTTGTGTGGTGATTTGTGCATTGCTTTGATTACTGTTGTTGATATTGTTATCTATACATTGCATAATATTTTTTGGGAAAGAAAAGTAAACAATGGCCTTATATTGTTCACCCCCCCTCTCATTATAAGCTTGTGTTCTTCAAGAAGTATAATGGATAACATTGATATAGTCAAAAATTTCAAGGAAATGTTGAATAAAGCCCTCATATAACAAAGGAATGAGATGATAAACCAATTTGCTCAAATTCTTTAATAACTCCCTATTGCAATTTCTACAACATCCTCCACACAACCTCTCATTTTCCTAGCAATATTTAGTGCTTTGACACATTTTAAGATGTAGGTAAACTTTTATATTTATAATTTTGAAGGAAAAATTAATATTGATGCCATAGAAAATTGGTTGGATAAGTTATCTTCATACTTCTCTATAAATAAATTCACCAATAGTGATAAAATCACTTTCATGCTCTTGAAATCTTTAGTATCTATTTAGAATTGATTTATTAACCCCACTCTATAATCCATATGATCCGGCTAAACCAATTCCAATTGACATAAGCCTTATCGATATGGATCTAATTTCCTCACCTCCATGCTTTTCCAAGTTTGTCTTGTTTGAGGAATTGTTAAGGGCTTCAACCAACTACATTCCTCCATCCCCTTTGCCTTTGTCTTCACCTTCACCTTTGAATCTTGAGGTTTTCTATGAAAATATAGATGAGGATAATCCAGAAGAGTTTGATGACATCTTAGATGACATTCATATGATCCCTACACCCCATCAAATTGAGGAAGGTTCCCATATGTCCATTGAATATACCATCGATGTGAACCTTAGCTTAGACAAAGACAATCCCCAAATTTTCAAGCTTGGTAAAATTTTATCACTCGAAGAACAAGAGCAATTAATTACTCTCCTCAAGAGGAAAAGGGGTATTTTTACATGGTCCTATAAGGACATTCCTGGTCTTGACCATAGTTTTGTTATCCATAATATCACCTTACAACATGATTCTAAGTTGGTTAAAAAAAAACTTAGGAGAATGCATTCTATCGTGGCCCTCTTGGTAAAAATAGAGCTTCAAAAACTCTTAGATATGAACTTAATAGTTCCCATCAACTATCCTGAGTGGCTTTCAAACATGGTACCCATTAGGAAATCTAATGAGGTGATACGCGTTTGCACTGACTTTCGATATCTCAACAAAGTGTGTCCTAAGGATGACTTTCCTCTCCCAAATATTGATACTCTTATCAACACCTATGTTTGCCATGAAATACTTTCACTTATGGACGGTTTTTAGGATACAACCAAATTCGAATAAATCCTGATGACCAACACAAAATAGCATTCACTACACCTTGGGAAACTTTTTGTTACAAGGTAATGTCCTTTGGCCTCAAAAATACAGGTGCCACTTATCAACGTGCCATGAAATACATTTTCCATGACTACATGTATAATATTATTGAAGATTATGTGGATGATCTCTTGGCTAAATCTAAAACTCGACAAGAATACATTGGTGTATTGGAAAAAGTTTTTGACCGACTTCTAGAGCATAATGTAAGGTTGAACCCCAAGAAATGTGTCTTTGGTGTTACCTCGGGTAAACTTATAGGATTCATTATCTCCAAAAGAGGCATTGAGGTGGACCCTAACAAGTTCAAGTCCATCATGGAGATGCCTCCTCCAACTAACTTAAAGGAATTGTGTAGTTTACAAGGAAAGATCCAATCGATCCGTCGTTTTATTTCACAACTTTCTAATAAATGTAGTCCATTTAATCACCTACTACAAAATGGGGTGCCATTTTCTTGGACAAATGAGTTTCAACAAGCCTTTGATGACGTTAAAAAAAACCTATCTTCTTCGCCATTCTTACCTCCTCCTCGTCTGGGGGTCCCATTCTATGCATAATGATATATTGATATATATATATATATATATATATATATATATATGTGTGTGTGTGTGTCTATGTATATGTATATGTATATGTATATGTATGTATGTGTGTATGTATGTATGTATGTATACATGGCTAATAAACAAAAACATTTGCATACATTTCATTCACAACATTGCATTTACTTTGCATATACACTGCATTTCAAAAACAATGCATCAACATACATCTCATATTGCATTTTAAATTTCACAAACATTGCATTCACACATATTTCATTTTGCATTACATTCACATTCACATTGCACATTTCATATTAGGGATAATTTCTTAAGTTCAAGATTTTAATTGATCCAATAAAGTCATGTTGCCTTAATCATGGGTGTTAGGCAAGAGCATAGGCAAAATAGCATTAGGTAGGATTAATATTGGGTAGGTTTAAATAGTACAATATAGGCTAGGAATAGCCTTAGTAATATTAGAAAAATAATATCCCCTAATGTAGCTAACAAACGTGCTAAGAGAAATTAGCGCCTAACAACTAACCTAATTACATAGTCAAAATGACTACGATGACTAACCTACTAACCAAGATAATATCCAGGTTAAAATTAAATAGTAAATACTAATAGTAAAAAGTAACAAACTACTTTTTACCATGAGGTAAATTAAATCTACCTAGGTGAATCTTAAAAATTACCAAATGAGGTAATAATCATAGTTATTATAGCATAGTAAATCTAACATCCCCCTTATTACATTATTTGGGTAATGTATATAACTATCCCAATACAATGAAAAATATGCTTATATGCTGGCTCTTGCTCTGGCTCGACCTCTGTCACAGTGCTCTGGCTACTCTAAGCAAAAAATGAGGCATTCATCACTTTGTCTTCACATCAATGAATGTCCTTATTGTAATATTGTCATCCAACCGGATTGCATGGGTAACCAACCGTTACAACCGCTAAGTGTACTAGAGTAGATCACTACGTACGAGCTTCATTCGGTTACAATATGATTTTGCAAAGTTTTTATAAGGTAGCTAAGGTGTCGGTTGTTGCCAAAAATGCACCCTTATAAGTTTTCCCCTTGTTGCAAAACATGTTGTAATGGAATTTTTGCAAGAAGTGTGACTAAGGTGTTGGTCGCTACCAAAAATGCACCCTTATAAGTCTCCCATTTTTACAAAAATGGTGTGAAGTAAGAAAGAAATTTTTATCCCTCCTTAATTGCAAAATATATGCAACTCATGAAGCTTGTTAAGGCTTTTACAAAGATTGCCTCATAGGCAAATTTTACACCAAAAAATCCCCTCCTTTTATTACAAGTACTTCAAACAAAAAGAGTTTTCTTTTTATGAAGCCTAAAAAGAGGTACAATCACCCCTTTATTACAAGTACTTCAAACAAAAATGTATGCTATTTATGAAGCCTAAAAAAAGGGTTGGAATGGTGCTTGCCTAGGGTGACAAATTTGTTTTCCTTTACAATGTTGTTTGAGCCATGAGCACTTTGTGTGCTCTTTCTAAACCAGAATCAGAATCAAAATCAGACACTTCACTGGCAATATTGCCTCTTTGTGATGTGCCTTTGCCATTTTTTTTTGCTTGTTTTTAAACCAACACCGATTGGTGTCATGCTTGTCCTTTTTACAATTGGTGCAAAACTTCTTTTGAGATTGATTTCTCTTATATTTTGAAGATGATCCTCCCTTATACAAGTTTCCTTTCTTCTTTCCACCCTGATTGTTCGAGTAAAGTACATTGTTCAATACTTCATTACTTTGGAGCTTATTTGCTTCCTCCGTTTGAAGCAAATTGACTAACTTCACAAAGGTGATTGTTCTTTGAGATACATTAATGAAATTTATTAACATCTTATAAGATTCTGGAAGAGCCCTCAATATTACTAAAGTCAAGATAGTATCTTCTACTTTTTCTTCTAAAGCACTCATCTTTGACTTCAGTTCTACTACTCTGTAGAGGAATAGCTGTAGTATTTCTCTTGACTTCATATGGAGTGTATGAAGTTGAGTTTGAAGGTTTAGAATAATCGATTGATTCTTACCTTCAAAAATGGTACTTAATGCATCCCATGCATCTTTACCAGTTTTGGCTTCACTTATGTGAGGTTGGATTTCATCAATAGTAGCTAGGAGAATCAACATGAGAAGATGATTTTTCTTTTTATCCCATGCTTTCTGATCTACTCCTATTGATGTGGGTCTTGTTTCAGTGCCATCCACTAAATCCCACATTTCCTCTACAGTAAGGATGGCTTTCATCTTGGTTTTCCATGTTGAATAGTTAGAACCTTTCAGCAGTTGTGTATCATTTAGGTATTTTTTTATAGTTGCCATGATGAAGGTTCTAGTATGGTTCCAAGATGGTCTCTCTTTCTCTCTACTTGATATTTAATGACACCTTCCTGAAAAACCCTTGAAGAAGGATTATCAGTTTGAGGATATTTAAGCCAACAATGAGAGATAATTCACTCTTATTGATATTTAATGGCACCTGCCTAAAAATTCTCCTGAATAAGGATAGTTATTTTGAGGGAATTAAGCCAAAAAAAAGAGTGAATTAGGGGTTTCAGTTTAGGAGAGAATATCAAGAAAATTTGGCTTAAAACCTGTGCAATGAGTTACACAAATTATTGTGAAATTTTGAGGTTTTGAGTGCTCTTGATTTTGATGACTTATAATTGTAGAATTAAATGCAATAATCAATCACAAAATTTTTATCACTTAGGTTTTAGTCACTTCTGAAAATGTACCTAATTTACCAATTTTAAATGGTGTCGAGTAAAATCGAAAACTTGCCTTATTTACTAATTTTTGCAATAAAATTTGGATTTGTGTTGTGCAAAAATTTGATATTTTATGTCTCCTCTTGTTTTTCAATTTTGCAAAGAATGTAGCATAAAACAATTGTCTTTCCTTTTTGTGTTGTAAAATTAACAAGTTTTGATTTTTTAAGTGCTCCTCACTTTGTGTTACAATTTTGCAAAGAAATACAATTTCTTGTCTTCCCCCTTTGATTTGCAAAATTAACAAAGTAACACTCCTTTCAAGTCAAGTCGACACATGACCCACATTTGAAAGGCTTCTAGAACCAGTCGACACACGACTTGGTTTTTATGGACCCAAGGTCTTTAATTTCTTCTTAGTTTTGCAAAAAATATAATGTGAAATTTCTTTTGTTATATTCCTCCTTGGATAAAACAAATGCACTATTTCCCTTTTGAATTTTGCAAATTTGGTGTGTCCTTGAGTGACAATTTAGCAAAAAAAAATCAAGTTTGATCCTTTATTGTTTGCAAAATTAACAAGGCTTTGAGAAGATTTTAGGCTCCCTAGTTTTGCAAAAGAAATGGTGCTCTTCTTTGTCTTACATCCCCATTTGGAGAAAACAAAAACACTCAGAATTATTTGAAATTTGCAAAAGAAATAGGGCCTTTAAGATGCATTTTCTTATTTGGTTTTTTATTAAAAATAATAATTAATCAATTATTTATTTACTAATAAAATAAAGTTTTTGCTAAAAAAAATATTTTTTTTAAATGATTTTTAAAAAACAAATATTAAAGTATTAAGAAATAATAAAAAACTTTATTTAAAAAATACAAAAATAAATAAATAAATAAATAAATCTTACCTTGGCGATTGCCCCTTTTACTTATACCATTTACCAAAAAATAAATGGTGGGAGGGCGCCCGATGGGAGTTGAACTCCCAACCTTGCGGGCTACTTGGCCTTACCTCGGCTCGAGTAGCCAGTCGGGATACCAAGCCTAACATATATGAAGGGAAACTCCCTTCAATTTGATGTTGTTATCCACCTAAAGATGGTATCTACAACAGTGTCATCGTTTGCAAGATTCTGAGGTCCGTTGTTTGTAAAAATGGTGTCAACGTTGGAGCCTTCCTTGGTACACTCCATTTAGGCATCTACGACATAGTCTTCACCTCCATTCAGGTGTATGCATTGTGGGGGCACCATATGGCTATGAAAAATGTGCACCATGCACATTAAGGATAACCAATAGCGCTTCTCATCGAATTCAGGCATCTTTTACATTTGTGAAATGATAAAATCAGCTTCATCCTCATGGCTCTTATGATGGCACTGGCTTCGAAGGGTGATGGCACCATACATTATTCATGACTTATTCTAGGGCTCATTCTCACGATATAGTCAGTTACTATGCATCTGAACCGCTCGTGGATGTGTTGCAAATGTTTGCTTATGCTTCAAAGTCACTGCATTCGCTAATACGACTTCTATATTTTATGGATCTATCCAAAATTGGGTTGAGGTTTCTACAAATTTGAGGATGATTATCAGTGTCTCGAAGGCAAAAATTTGTTGTAGTTCCACCTTTGCATACAACAAGTGTCGTGCAACAATCTATAAATTCAACCATAGTTTATTTTGGCACAGTGCATTTATCCCACATGTGGGATGAGGCAGGCAGGGAGGTGTTTAAAATGAGCAAAAATAATATTAACATTCGACCACCGATATGTGATCTATTCCTCCAATTTTATTTAGTTATGTACCACATGTACGTTCATACCTTAGTCATCTCGCTTGGTTTCACGCTTACATCTGTTTATGTCCAGAGTCTGTCATGTGTCCTTGTCACGGTGTGCATCTTAGGCATAGGTGGTCGGTTCCAATTCACATGTCTACGTACATGGCAACTAGTGAGAGGTCACTTTGATGCCAGGTTAGCTCCATCATTTGCTATCTTGAGGAGTGTGTGTTAGTGGCATTTCATATCTCTGTTTCCAATGTTCGATCTGTTTGACTCTAGTTCAAATCCAGATCTCGTTGGTTGTTATCGACAAGTTTATCAATACCTAGTCCATGCAACCACTAATATCCAGGATCATTTCCTTTGATGAGTCATTCAAGGGGTGTGCTCTTTGCCCATATCATTCCACTAAGATTCCTATCTAGAATTACCAACTGGTCTGCTGCTTCAGTACATCGGTTGTCAAGTTGTCACAGCTAGTCTAGCTGGTCTGCCGCTCTAGTCCAGCAGCTATCAAGTCATCGCAGCTGGTCCAAGACTATTCCAATACTGGGGAGTAGTCACAAAATGGAGCCCAAGCCACTATATCAAGTCTTGTCTACCTAACCTAAGCCACTAGACCAGGTCTTGTCCACCTATGGTGGAACATAGATTGGAGCAGAGTAAGACAAAAATACCTGCTCGGATACCAATGTTAGGTTAGAGCATAGGCAAAATTGCATCATGTAGGATTAATATTGTATAGGTTTAAATAGTACAATATAGTCTAGGAATAGCCTTAGGTATATTAGAAAAATAATATCCCCTAATGTAGCTAACAAACACGCTAAGAGAAATTAGCACCTAACAACTAACCTAATTACGTAGCCAAAATGACTACGATGAGTAACCTACTAACCAAGATAATATCTAGGTAAAAAGTAAATATTAAATATTAATAATAAAAAGTAACATACTACTTTTTACCATGAGGTAAATTAAAATTGAAGAACACAAGCTTATACTGAGAGGGGGGGGTGAACAGTATAAGACTTAACCAATTAATAATTTTAACTTTAGATAGCAGTGGCATCAACACAACATTAATCAAGACAGAAAGCATCACACATTGAAGACCCATTTTTAACGTGGTTCACCCAAAATGGTTGGGCTACATCCACGGATAAAATCTTTCACTAAATTTTATCAATCCAAATTCTGGGAATACCTTTCCCGATTACAATGTTTATGGGCACCAACCCAAAGGAGACACCAATCCCCTAATCTCGAGTTCGTGGGCACCAACCCACAGGAGACACCGATCCCCTAGCTCTGCTCTGGTCGGTGATCCTCTAGAAAACCTCTGCCTCCGCTGCCCTTAGCAAATGGAACTCTATCCATAGAAGACACCTGTCCTCCCTGCTCCAGCTGGAGACCTCTGTCCTCAACTCTATCACCTCCAAAGCTGGTCCTCGAATTTGCACTAAACACAGTCCTTCGGTCTAGCACAAATGTCCTCGTTCGTCTTTGCCTGTTGCGCTCACTCTGCATGCTTCGACATCATCTCGCCACTTCTATGCTCTTGCGCTCTTTCGACTGCATCTCGCACACTTCGACGCACATTCGACTATCTCACCAATCACACTCAACTCTCCAAACAACCCTCCTTTTATACTAACACTTTCAAGATCAAAACCTTGATCTTAGTCGGCTGCACAACCCTAAACTACGTCGGCTGCAAACCCTAAACATCGTCGGCCCAAATTTAACTTTGTCGGCCTCACTGCCTCTGCAACTCTTCTGTAGCTTCTGTCGTGAAACTACAACATGTCACGATATCGTGACACTTTTGCAACCGTATACCTTCTTTTGGCTTTTGTCATGATATCGCGACACTTTAGCCTTTGTCGACTTCAACTAAGCTCTTGTCATGATATCGTGACACTTCTGACTTAGTCAGCATCAACTTTGCTTTTGTCGCGATATCGCGACACTTCTCCCTTTGTCGACCTCCTTTCTACTTTTGTCATGAAATCATGACACTTCTCCTATAGAAGACCTGCATTCTATTTCTATCATGAAATCATGACACTTTCTCCAACCGAACGCTGCCATCTCAAACTGTCATGAAATCGTGACACTTTCTCTTCCTTGCACTCTTGTCTGCTTGCACTAGCAAAATGAAACATGTCACGAAATCATGATGCTTTCACCTTTGAGCTCTTCCTCCTTAAATTTGTCACTGAAATCATGACACTTCTAGCTTTCGTATCGTTTTCTTTAGCTTCCAAATCGTACCTTTACTCAAATCGTGACGCTTCTCATTTTAGACTCTTCCCTTTGTGCATGTCACGAAATCATGACACGCTCTTACTTTTAGCATGTCACAAAATCGTGACACTTTATCTTGCTTCCACTTTGTCTTCTGACTTGTCACGAAATCGTGACACTTTTTCTCCTTAGCGCTTTTCTTTTCTTTGGGTCGCAAAAACCTGACATGTCACGATATCGTGACACTTTTTCTCCTGGACTCTCTCTCCTGCATTATGTCATGAAATCGTGACACTTTTTCTTTCAGACTCTCTCTCCTCAACATGTCACGAAATCGTGACACTTTTTCTTCCGTTCAACCTTCCTTGCAATATGTCACGAAATCATGACATTTTTGACTCGAACATTCTCTCTCCTCTTTGAGTCATGAAAATGCGACATGTCGCGATATCGTGACATTTTTCTAACTTGCTTTCTTTCGAACCTGTCAAGCCGTAACCTTCATCAAAACAAATTATTTTACATCAAATCAAATTCCTTCAAAAGCTTCTTGACATCAATGACAACTTATACACTTGAGCAAAGGCAATGTACCCAAGGTACCCAAAATTGCCAACAATCTCCCCCTTTGTCATTGATGGCAAACCTTTATTGAAAACACGTCTCAAGAGCCAAAACTGAAACCAACTGTGCTAACAACTGAGAAACTATGCCCACAACTAAGAATCTTCCTTTGAAGTTTTGCTCCCCCGAACTTGAAGCTTTCCTCTTCACTTGAAGCTCTCCCCCTTACTCATATCTCTCCCCCTTTGTCATCAATGGCAAAGGGTCACCTTTGGGGCTCGGGACTAAGAATGAGCCTCTTAGCTTGGTCCCTCCCCCACCTCCTGATGAGGTGATTAATTCTGGGGTGGGAGTACAACTCCCAATTTCTCCCTTAGATACTCAAACGTATCTCTTGGAAGAGGTTTGGTGAAGATATCTGCAATCTGCTCTTTAGTAGGCACATACTCTAGCTTGACCCGCTTGTCTTGCACTTTCTCCCTTAGAAAGTGATACTTGATGGAAATATGCTTTGTCCTTGAGTGCATTACCGGATTTTTGGAAATACTTATGGCACTCGTATTATCGCAAAATATGGAGATGGGTTGTTCATGCTTGACTTTGAAATCCTCCAAGGTGGTTTTCATCCATAAAACCTGTGTACACCCAGCCACTGCTGCTATGTATTCAGCCTCTGCTGTAGATAAGGAAACTGAAGGTTGTTTCTTACTTAGCCAAGAAACCAAACTCTTTCCAGAAAGAATGCTCCACCACTAGTGCTCTTCCTGTCATCAGTATTGCCTGCCCAATCTGCATCTGTATAGGCCGTGAGGGTGAAATCATCACCTTTGGGATACCAAAGCCCAAAGTCCATAGTGCCCTTCAGATATCTGAATATCCTCTTAACTGCTGTAACATGAGAATCTTTTGGAGCTGCCTGAAATCTTGCTACTAACCCAACTGCCTGCATGATATCTGGTCTAGTAGCCGTAACATATAATAAACTGCCAATCATTGATCTCTACAACCTCTGATCTGCCATTGGAGATTCATCATCTTTACTCATCTTGCACCCTGTAATCATTGGAGTACATATTGGTTTGTTGTCCATCATCCCAAATTTCTTCAACATTTCTTTGATATACTTTCCTTGAGAGAGAAATACACCGTCTTTTGATTGAGCAATCTGAAGACCTAAAAAGAATGACAGCTCTCCAATCATAGACATCTCAAATTCCTTCTGCATGGTGTTAGCAAAAACTTTGCACATCTGAGTATTATTTCCCCCAAAAATAATATCATCAACATAGACAACCATAATCAACATATCATCATCTTCATTCTTAATATACAAATTGCTATCTGCCACGCCTTTCCTGAAGCCTTGCTCATGAAGATAACTGTCAAGTCTTGAGTACCAAGCCCTTGGTGCTTGCTTTAACCCATATAAGGCCTTTTTTAGTTTACACACATAGTCTGACTGTTCTGATAGAGACACTCCTTCTGGCTGTTCTATGTAGACTTCTTCTACCAACACCCCATTTAGAAAAGCTGACTTTACATCCATTTGATATACCTTGAATGATTTGAAGCTTGAAAGGGCCAAAAACATTCTGATAGCTTCGAGACGAGCAACAGGAGCGAACGTCTCTTCGAAATCAACACCTTCTACTTGAGCATAACCTTTGCAGACTAACCTAGCTTTGTTTTTGACAATCTTTCCATCCTCATTGAGTTTATTTCTGAATATCCATTTTGTGCCAATGACATTCTTGTCCTTAGGTCTTGGAACCAAATCCCAAGTTTCACTTTTCTCTATTTGATTTAGCTCTTCATCCATTGCTTTTACCCAAAATTTATTTGCACATGCTTCACTGAAATATTTTGGCTCAATCTGAGATAATAATGAAACATTTGTAGAATCGTGTGAAGGAATGACTCTTCTTCTTGTTTGCTTGTTGTTTGGATCACCAATGATCAAATATTTGGGATGATGTTTCTGAACATATCGTGAAGGAGTTTTGGGAAGCAGTTGTTGTCTTTCCTCTTCTTCATCTGAAACCTCTCTGAATTCTTCTTGACAAATTTCATCACTGAGTTCCTTGACTGGTTCTCTTATCCCTGTCTTTTCATCAACTGTTACATTTATGCTCTCTATGACTGTATGCGTTCTTTTGTTGAAGCATCTGTAGGCCTTGCTTCTGCTGGAATATCCAAGAAAGATTCCCTCATCACACCTAGGATCAAACTTACCCAAATTCTGATCTTCCCTTCTGATGAAGCACTTACTCCCAAACACTTTGAAGTATTTTACTGTAGCTGGTCTTCCTTTCCACAACTCATAAGGAGTTTTATGATGATTGACTCTAAGTTGGGCCCTGGTGATAATGTAGACTGTTGTACTGACTGCCTCTTTCCAAAAGCCATCTGAGAGTTTTGACTCATTTAACATAGCTCTAGCCATATTTTCAATAGTTCTATTTTTCCTTTCAACTACTCCATTTTGTTGAGGAGTTCTTGTTGCTGAATATTCTCTTTTGATTCCTTGTTGCTCACAGTATTCCACAAATTCATTTGAAGTGAACTCTCCTCCTCTGTCTGATCTTAAGCATTTGATTCTCTTGTCAGTCTCATTTTCAATCATTTCTTTGAAAGCTTTAAATTTTTCAAAAGCTTCAGATTTTTATTTGAGAAAAGTAACCTAAGTCATTCTAGAATAATCATCTATAAACAACATGAAGTAGCTTTCTCCCTGAATGCTCTGAGTTCTGGTGGGGCCACATAAATCAGTATGAATAAGATCCAATGGTTTTGAAGAAGTATACCCTTTTGATTTGAAACTGGTTCTAGTCTGTTTTCCATGTTGACAGGGACCGCAAATGATATTATGGGGCCTTTTTATTTTGGGCAAGTCTCTAACTGCTTCCTTGTTACTAATATTGACAAGATTATCAAAGCTCAAATGCCCCAATATTTTATGCCATAGCCAACTCTCATCTTCTTGAGTTAGAAAACACTTTTCCCTTTTTATCTCACTCAACATGTAAAGATTGTTTGGAGTCCTTGTAGCACTCGCAATGAGTTTTCCATTTTTTTCTTTACTTATCTCACATCTATCTGAAAAGAAAGATACTATGTGCCCTTGATCACAAAGTTGACTCACACTTAGAAGATTATGTCTTAGGCCTTCTACATAAAGCACATTTTCTATTTTGGATTTCCCATCCAAACTAAGAGTCCCTTTACCACAGATTTTAGCTGACCTATTATCTCCAAAACTGACTGTTCCTCGGTTTGTTTGTTTTAAGACCAAAAACTTTTCCTTTTCACCAATCATATGTTTTGAACAACCACTATCAAGATACCATTTTTCTACTTTGTCTTGAGCATGAAAAGCAGTTTGAACTATCATTGACTTAGATTTGATCTCATTTTTCTTTTTAGTGAACTCAAGGCTAGATCTATCCAAACCGCACATCCTTGCTATATGCCCAAAATTCTTGCACTTGTAACACATGAAATTTTTATTCATAAGAGGTGCAAAAGAGTTAACATTTTCCTTACTATGGCTATTCAAGGATTTATTGCAATGCATAGCTTTGTGACCAAAATTCTTGCAGGAAAAACAATAGCCATGGAAAGTATTATGTAACCTGTTTTGATGCCTTGGATGATTGTTCTTCTTGTGACCAACTGGAATCCACCGCTCTTCAGGATGAAGATTGGTCTTGCTCGAAGACCCTATTTCATGAATAGTGATACCATCCTTCTTTTGCTTTTCATACGGAGTATTCTATTTGAGAGCCAATTGTTCCAACTTCACTCTAAGAGACATAACCTCTTCTTCTAGTTTCTCGCAATCAGCTTCCTTTCCTTTTAAAGCCTCTGTCAGAACCTGTTCAACCTTCTTTCCTTCTTCAACTAGAATTTTGAAGTCTATAACTCTTTGAGACAATTTTGATCTTGCAATCTCTTCTTCCTGACATTGATGCTTGAGAACAAAATTTTCTTCCCTAAATTTCTCAAGCCTTTTTAAAGCCAAGAAGAATTCACCTTTGAGATCGAACTCAACCTCTTCATCTCTTTCTGAATCTGTATGTTCCTCTCATAGATCCTTCTCCAAGATGTTAGGCTCTTTTTGGAGAAGCCCGCTCTGATACCAATTGAAGAACATAAGCTTATACTGAGAGGGGGGTGAACAGTATAATATTTAAGCAATTAATAATTTTAACTTTAGATAGCGAGTGGCATCAACACAACATTGATCAAGACAGAAAGCATCACACATTGAAGACCCATTTTTAACGTGGTTCACCCAAAATGGTTGGGCTACATCCACGGATAAAATCTTTCACTAAATTTTATCAATCCAAATTCTGGGAATACCTTTCCCGATTACAATGTTTATGGGCACCAACCCAAAGGAGACACCAATCCCCTAATCTCGAGTTCATGGGCACCAACCCACAGGAGACACCGATCCCCTAGCTCTGCTCTAGTTGGTGATCCTCTAGAAAACCTCTGCCTCCGCTGCCCTTAGCAAATGGAACTCTATCCATAGAAGACACCTGTCCTCCCTGCTCTGGCTGGAGACCTCTGTCCTCAACTCTATCACCTCCAAAGCTGGTCCTCGAATTTGCACTAAACACAGTCCTTCGGTCTAGCACAAATGTCCTCGTTCGTCTTTGCCTATTGCGCTCACTCTGCATGCTTTGACATCATCTCACCACTTCTATGCTCTTGCGCTCTTTCGGCTGCATCTCGCACACTTCGATGCACATTCGACTATCTCATCAATCACACTCAACTCTCCAAACAACCCTCCTTTTATACTAACACTTTCAAGATCAAAACCTTGATCTTAGTCAACTGCACAACCCTAAACTACGTCGACTACAAACCCTAAACTTCATTGGCCCAAATTTAACTTTGTCGGCCTCACTGCCTCTGCAACTCTTCTATAGCTTCTACCATGAAACTACAACATGTCACGATATCATGACACTTTTGCAACCGTATACCTTCTTTTGGCTTTTGTCACGATATCATGACACTTTAGCCTTTGTCGACTTCAACTAAGCTCTTGTCATGATATCGTGACACTTCTGACTTAGTCAGCATCAACTTTGCTTTTGTCATGATATCATGACACTTCTCCCTTCATCGACCTCCTTTCTGCTTTTGTCATGAAATCATGACACTTCTCCTATAGAAGACCTGCATTCTATTTCTGTCATGAAATCATGACACTTTCTCCAACCGAACGCTGCCATCTCAAACTATCGTGAAATCGTGACACTTTCTCTTCCTTGCACTCTTGTCTGCTTGCACTAGCAAAAATGGAACATGTCACAAAATCATGACAGCTTTCACCTTTGAGCTCTTCCTCCTTGAATTTGTCATGAAATCATGACACTTCTAGCTTTTGTACATTTTCTTTCACCTTCAAATCACGACTTCTCTCAACCTTCTGAAATCATGACGCTTCTCATTTCAGACTCTTCCCTTTGCTGCATGTCACAAATCGTGATAGTTCTCACTTTGAGTTCTATAGCATGTCGTCAAATCGTGACACTTTATCTTGCTTCCACTTTGTCTTCTGACTTGTCACGAAATCGTGACACTTTTTCTCCTTAGCGCTTTTCTTTTCTTCGGGTCACGAAAACCCGACATGTCACGATATCGTGACACTTTTTCTCCCAGACTCTCTCTCCACATTATGTCACGAAATCATGACACTTTTTCTTTTAGACTCTCTCTCCTGCAACATGTCACGAAATCGTGACACTTTTTCGTCCGTTCAACCTTCCTTGCAATATGTCACGAAATCGTGACATTTCTGACTCGAACATTCTCTCTCCTCTTTGAGTCACGAAACTGCGACATGTCGCGATATCGCGACACTTTTCTAACTTGCTTTCTTTCGAACTTGTCAAGCCGTAACCTTCATCAAAACAAATTATTTTACATCAAATCAAATTCCTTCAAAAGCTTCTTGACATCAATGACAACTTATACACTTGAGCAAAGGCAATGTACCCAAGGTACCCAAAATTGCCAACAAAAACTACCTAGGTGAATCTTACAAATTACCAAATGAGGTAATAATTATAGTTACTATAGCATAGTAACTCTAAAAAGGGGCACCTTCACATCATCATCCATTTTTCCACCGAGCCAAATCGTCATTTGCAAAATACATGTCCATAATACCTAGGTGTTTTCGATCACTCAGCCACTCCTAGTGTTTTAAGCAATCTCTAAAAATACATGTCAAGTTCCTTTCAGGACCATCACACCTATACATTAAGAAAATATTGAATTTTGGGAAGTGACTCCAAAATATTTTTGAACCAAACACAATTTCACATCTTAACAACATCTTGTGTCAAATAGGGATAACACCATACTTGGTATGAACCTCTAAGTGAAAATGGTTATCCTTTCTAGTCCCATAATGCAACATAGTCCATAAGAATAGTGGTTTTCACCACTATCATAGTTGCTTCCAAATTCAAAAGATAGAGTAGTAATGATAGGGTACAATTCTCATCACACTTAGGTTGAGAATTTGATTCCCAAAGCTCTAAATATTTTACATCACACACCACTGATCATTGGGTTGTAAGGATCGTACTACATTTCCAGTCATACAGTTAGGTAGTCATCCCCAAAAATTTAAGAGATCAAAAATACAAATCGTGGACTATGGAGTTAGCCTTCATCAGATCTATAGACTCTTGACTAGAAGTGGAGTACGCTCATGTGTGGTGACACGTCTCTTTTAAAGAGATCTCTGACCACACATACAAACAAGATAGATCTTAGATTCATCCATAATAGGTTTACCCAATTTACTCAAGATGAGTTATTGAACTCATTTACAGACACATTGGTTCTCGATTGCCTTGAGTCATTACCATACTCTTGATTTTGTAAATGAATTTATTACACATACATTTGGTCCTAGAGGGATTAGGTAGTTTTAGTGAGTTTTTTTTATGCCACTAGTATGTTTGAGTCTCTGCAAAATAGTCTTCTTCTATATCAACATCCATATATTCTTCCATATCAACATCCATATATTTTCCAAGTCAAATCCATGTCACTTAATGAGTCATTCATTCCATATGCCATCAAGTTTGGTGCCCCTAATTAAGCAACAATGCTAAAAACTGGACAAGCAAGATCTAAACTATAAATGATCATTAGAACATTTGCATTCCATATCTTGCATTAATCATCCATACATTCCATCTTGCATTAATCATCCATAACATATCATATGCATTAATGATCCATATACACATGCATTCCACAAAAAGCATTCACACAAACATATAACACAAAAGGTAAAAGCCATGTATATATGTATGTATATATGTATAAATATCATATGTACAATGAATACCAAAAGGCTAAATACAATGGATAATAGGCTCATATGCAAAAAGTGCATCTAAGCACTAGCTTTGTTCTTCAAGAGGACCCCTAGGACCTAGTAGGAGCCCTAGACCTAGAGCTATGCCTAGACTCGCTATGCCTCACAGCCTCAGATACAGATGAGATTGGATGATGAGGAAGTGGAATATGATGTTCCATCAACCTATCCTCCAAGGCCTCGATATACCTATGCTAAGGCTGAAGACATGCTACATCAACATTATATCGACACTCCCATACCTAGAGCCTCATGATCCTCTCATCCTGAGCCACCACCATCGCATCCCACTATGCTACCTACTACTCTAGTCTCGCCTGCTCCTCCTCATATTGATCTGGAGGCCCATCTAGAGCCTCCCCCACATCATCCTCATCTTCTAAATATCCTCCACTTGTAGGATTCTGCCTAATCATACCCTTAGTCCTCCTCCTTTGACTATCTGATCAAAGGTTCCACTATCACTTGGGGACCTCATGGATCCCCTCATCATCACCCTCACCCTCATCTCCACCTCTATCAACCACTACTCAAGGTGGTGCCCATGGTTGTGTAGTTAACCATGCATCATACTCCAAGGTTATCCCTACATCATCCATATTTGAGAGATCCATCTCCTTGTCATCCTCATAGGTCATCCTCCATGGCTACGTACATGGTAGCCCTATCTCCTCTCGATGCCTCTTATAGCGCATCAGCTCATATGGGACCTCTTGCCTAAAACCAAATTGTTGGAGTACTTGTGAGAACTAAAAGTACTCAACCTCACTCTGATATCTCCCAATCATCCATCTAGCCTACTAGACCTATCACAAATGCTCTCCATATCTGGTCCACCTACTACCCCACCAAGGCCTCCATATCACCTGGGTAGATGTTAGTCCAACCCACAAATCTAGGTACCACTAGATCATTCGCATAGGCCGACTCGACTATAGCTCCTCAACCACTACCTATCTCCTAGCGTAGGGCTGCTCCCTACCCAAGTTGGCTACTGGTAAGCCCTCCAATCGAGCCACATTGAAGTGCTCCCATCCCCAACACTACAGTAGCAAGCTACATCCTAATCCCTTCCTCCCCTGCCTCATCACCTCCAATAAGGCATGAGCCCATGCATACACCTATCGTATAGTGAGCATATCACTCACTAATCCTATAAGATTCCAAGGGAACCTAAACCCAGTTTTATTCGGGACCACGATGTTTGCCCAAAATATTTATCATTAAAAAAACCACAAAAACACAAAAATTTTGCACAATACACAAAAATGGGAATTACCTTATCATCTCATGCTCCAGCCTCAGCCCTGACCTCCGCAAACACTCCCTCCTCTGCCATATCTTCCGTGCCCAAGTCACCTCACCTCACTTCACTCCACTCTCCAAAACATAGCTTCTCAAACTCTCAAATGCACAAATGAGCTTCATTTTTTGTCTTTCCAGCTATTTATAGTTACTTTAGGTGCCTTGAGATGCCCATGGGCATTTATTGGCGCACTGAAGTGCACTAGGACATTTATAGAATGTCCAAACACCAACGGGTGTTTTTGCGGGTCAAAAATGCCAACATTTTGCATCAATTTTGACAAAAGAAAAATTATTACAAAATAGTGGCTTATCCCCATAAAATATTTTTATGTTGCATTCATGTATTTGTTTCCTTATTTTATCAGGTTTTGTGAAGATTCCAACTAATTTGGATACATAATTTTCGTTTGCAATCACATATTGCAAATTCGCTTAACAAGTTACAAAAGCATTCCAAAATGGTCCAAATCTTCACAAAACAACCACAATCATCACTTTCATCATTCATACATCATAATAAAAATTATTCCATATCATAATTTGCATACTTGCCAAGTTCAAACAACATTCAAGTGAACCTTGTACCTAGTGGGTTATTCTATATACTTGGCGATTGTAGCGATTTGCATCCATGCAATTCGGTAGGATGAATAACTTACCATAAGGACACTTGGTCATTTTCATCATTCCATATCTCCTTGTTGGAAATCACAATCACATTTGGTACTTCATACTTTGAGTGAGACTATGCCAAGACCAATTTGCTCAAAATTTGTCATTGATAGCCTAGTTCGTGGGGCTTAAAACATGGACAAAAATCACATTTCATCATCTCCTTGATAGTCATCATGGTGACTGGCCTTAGCTAGGGTGATTGGTTCCGATCATAGGAATTATTTGACAATCACTAGTTGGCCCTCCGAATTTGACTACTTTTTATTTTTGCATATTCATCCTTGCATATCAATGACGTTGGAAGGCACATTCTTTAGCAGCATCGAATAACCCCAAATTTTGGGTAACCACATTTGGTTTTGACCTTCCCACAACGAGATACATCTTACATGATCATGATATTTACACTTGGAAAAAATCCCTTCATTTTTTGGGGTAAAAATAGACACATTTTCCACAAAACCCTCCATCTTTTGGGGCAAAAATAGACACATTTTCATCACATTTTTCACCAATCCCTTCATATTTTGGGGAAAAAAAAAAATAGATGCATCACTTCGCATTTTTCACCAATCCCCTTCCCACCATTGGGCAAAAACAGTATCATATTTACATCATTCATATCATCCATCATTCATTTGCACAAATTTTTCAATTGGCTTATGAGATTCATCCGCAAACTCACTCGCCAATTGAGGGGGTAAGCTACGCAAAAATCCAAATTATTTCATTATTTTATCTTCAAGCTCACGTTTCACATCCCAAGAGAGAAGTTGCTTCTATGCCTAATTCAAACAGGTGTCTCGTGTTTTTGCACTACATTGTGTTTTACGCAATGCAGTACAAAAAGGGGTATATGTAGACACCAAAACCTAGCCACTTGTCCTCCATCTATGCTTTCCCGCCATTTCCACCCATTATTCATATATATTTATATATATTTATTTTATATATATTTAAATATTAATATTTTATATATTATATTTTATATATATTTATATAAGTGAATTAATCCCAGCCATATGATTTCACTTAATCCTATCCATTCATCCATATCAATCCATGCCACACCCTAGATTTAATATCCACCCTTCAATATGCTTTTATCTTAGCCACACGATTAGTGTCGTTGAAACCCTAGCATGCCCTAGGTTGGATTATTAATAGGATTCATTTTGATGGCTCAACCTTGAATCCCTGAGAAGTTTCTTGAGTAATTCATCCCCTCAAAATCCTTGAGTCCTTGGCTACCTGAGTTCCATTCTTGTAGTTGAGTGCTCTCGATTTCCATCCTTGCTTACCATATCATCCACATTTTTTGCCTCCCCTCTCATTCAGCCAGATCTACTTCTACAAACTTCCCCCTCAACCGTCGAATGTCCTCAGGAACTTTTTGTCATCGTTGAGTGCCTCTAGGCACTTCCCATCTACCGCAAAGTGCCTTTGGGCACCCTCCATCATTCTCGAGTGCCCACAAGCGTTTCCTATAGCTGCCAAGCACCCGCGCGTATTTTACATCAGATTTTTGCAATCCTCCTAGCCTTCAAGCGATGCTAGGGCATCGTCGCACTAATTCACTGCAAGAAATTTCATTAGATCAAAGAACGACAGATAAGCAAGGTAAATCTTTCATTTTTTATTTCATTTTATGCACTTTTAGGTTTTTTTCATTTATTTACATTGCATAGCTAGGGTTTTTATATTACTTTTTGAGGGCCTCACACTGTGGAGCCCTCATAGTTGCTACTAACCTACTTGCTATTTTATTGTATGTAGATATAGAAGTGTTACATCAGCATTGGACAACTACTTAAGCTGGAGTGGCCTGGCATCGGATAATCAAAATACCACTCACCTCTATTGGCAGCAGAGACATATTTTGAGACACCACCAGCGTTGCTTGCGGGGTTTCGGAGAACCCTAGACATTGTAAAATTTGTATCAAAAAATTCAAGGATTCTTATTGTAACAATGGAGTTTCAAGGCTCACCCCATTAATAAAAATTATTCATTATGCAATATTGTTCTTTGAGTTCTACTTTATAATTTGTTATTTAGTGTTGCATTTTTGTCTCTTCACTTTCCTTCCCTTTAAATATTATTTTATTTATTTCCATCCATATTGTCTAAATAATTGTATCTTTGATATATCCTAGATTATCTGTAAAGCCTTGTTTGTCAAGAATTTGCCTTAGGTATGGAATGTTTCATCCATGCACCCTAGACCCGGCCAACATTGAAAGGCCGAAAGGAAGGAATGCCTCTCGTGCCAATCTCTAGAGAGGGTTGGTTCCCTTACTATTCTAAATTTGGGGATTTGAGATTAAGGAAACAAGAAAGGAATGATAAATGACTAAAAGGGATGGGAAATGTGGCTACAAGCCAGATGAACGGGGGTGATGAACATGTAGCATGATTACTTAGTTGTACTTAAACCAATAGCACTTCACACAAGGAATGTAACAAAAATTAAAACTAGATATCCTTATATATACAATCTCTAGAATTATTCCAGCGTTCACCCTCTATCAGAAGCTAGATCCATACATAGAATTATAGCCCTCTGATAAAGAAGCATATTTAATAAAAAATTTAGGATAGAAAACATACACATAAAAAGAGATCCAGAATTAGAGCCAAGGATTCTTTGCATTCATAGCAGAGTTCAAGTACTACAATTTTCTAGCAAAACATCCATCATTTTACATTAGAATTGCTAGTTTTTATAGAGGATTCCACCTCTAAAACATAAATTCCCAACCACAAAACATCGTGGTGGCAACAAATATTGGATTCTAGAACTCATTAGAAAGTAATGAAGCATGGCCCGAATTTGATGACTCGCTGAGAAGTAGCTACATGGCTTCAATGTGACGACGTGATTCACCTGCAATGTTGACTCCTTGCTTGTTGGAACCGCCTCGATGGTGAAAATTAGATTCTAAGATCCGAGGGATTGGATTTGGATGCTTCTCTGACCAACCACCATTAATTGAGTGAAAGCACAATGCAAAAAAATTCTTCGAGCAACCACCATTGAAGCGGGAGGAGAGAAGAATTTTCACTCATAGGAGGCATGAAAGGGAGTTTCGACGTCTCCTTCAAGCGAAACAAAAATTTGTTTGTGTGGGCCCCATATTATGGTTTATTTTTAGCGTTGACCCAAAAAGGACCTTTGCTCTACTCTTTTCTCACTGTAGGATCGCCAAACACGTCATGAAACACCACTTGGAAGACGCTTTGCACATACTGAGAGTCTCTCTCATCTTGCTGGAGAGGTGGGACTCAATGCACTTGGCATTGAGAAAAGTCAAAGGTGCTTTCACCCATACTATGCCCAAAATGGGATTGCACCCTCAAGTTGGGGTGAATATGAATTGGGCCCCACTTGCATTCTTTTTTGTGTAATTGATTTTCACCCATACAAAGCCTAAAAATGGATTGCACTCTTTATTTGGGGTGAAAAAGGATTGGGCCCCACTTGGTTTTGACTGTTTTCTAGCCCGAAATGGGCTTACACTCCAAGTTGAGGTGAAAGCGCTTGGGACCCACACTTTTTAAAATATTTGCGCTAATTTTAAGAAAAGTCAAAAGCACTTTTTCCCATACCAGGCTCGAAATAATATTGCACTGCTAAGTTGGGGCGAAAGGAATTAGGCCCCACTTTGCATTTCTATTCAAAACTGGGTTACACTCTCGAGGTAAATACAAAGGCATTTTTTCTCAAACAAACTTTGAAACTAATTTGCGCTCTTGAGTTGGGGTGAAAACACTTGGAACCTACTCAGTTTTGGCTGACCTCTAGCCTAAAATGGGCTTGCACTCCACTCTTTCTTGGAAATCAGATTATGTTGCCCAACTTAACCAGTCTCCACTGCCGTCTTTGAGGCTAAAATGAGTTTTTAGCAGAAGCTCTGGTGCAAAAAAAATCTCGCCTATCAAAAACCATGTATTTACTTGGACCCTTCCATGAGAACTTGGAGAAAGACCCTGCATGATGAATGAAAATAAGGGATTGCACTTTTCCTTGAGTGCAACCAACAAATCTTGACAGCAAAATATGGAAAAGAAGGAATACATTTTGAAAAAGAAGAGTTTTTCAGGGAAGAAGATATTTGTTACATAGCAAAATTTCTCACAAAATAAAATAATGTGGCAGGGATGCCAACATCTTTGGTGGCTTGCGGGGGTATTGAGCTCGCCTCAATGTGAAGATCCTAGGCCTTATCTATTGGGCTTAGAGTCATCATCACTCTCCTTTTCTAAATGCTCACTATTGGTAGTGGACTCTTCCTCCAACTTCTCCCTTTCTCCTTCTTCTTCTCTTTTGTGCTCATGGTCCCCTTCTTCTCCTTGGTCTCCTTCTTCCTCTCCTTGATATTCCTACTACTGGGAAGACTCTGATTGTGGGAGATGCTCATAGATGTGATCATAGGTCACTTGAACCAGGTCCCAAGCATCTTATTGGAGCGGAGCACAATCTTAGAGCTCTTTAACCAAGTATCCAAAAGTCTCAAGCTGGTCTACATTAACGAAGTTAGCCCTCTGGCTGAGATCCACCAAACAAGATTTGATTCATGTAAACCTTATCATTAATAACATTACCTGGGATTCTGTAATAGGCTCACCCCAACTTTCAATCTTCAAAGTGTCACCTTCAAAGGTATCCCAAACAGGGTTTAGTTTTTCTTTCATCAAAATAGCCTCTTCCTCATCAGTGAAGCTACAGAAACTGAGTTGCATGAGAGCTTCAAAATACATGAAAGAAATGCACCTTTTCTACTCGAACACTTTAACAACCTTCTAGCCTCCCAGGCCCTTTCCACTTTTACAAAGTAAGCCCGTAGTGTCACCTTTGTAGTTGCCCATGACCAAGCGACTGGGCTCATAGGTGCAAGCTGGGGATCCATTTTTTCTAAGGTTTGCACCTTCATAGCCAGTTCTAGCCATCGGCCTATATCCTTTTTGGCATCCTCCATGATGGGTGTTTCATGAGTAGTTGTTTGCTTGGCCTCCCAAATGAATGTGATGACTACTATTTTTTGTGATGCCCTAGCTCAAAATTTAGCTAAGAAGTGACAACAAACCTCCTTAATTCAATCTTTTATGAAAACTTCCACTTGTAGTTCTTGTATCTAAGCATTCAAGGCTTGTACCTAGCCCTTCGTCTCTATTTGTGCCTTAAGGTGATGTTCAGTTGCCCTTTTGTGATTGACCACTTCTTACTCCAAGTTGGCCATACGCTACTGTAACTGCTTCGATTTGGAATGGGCCTCCTAGAGTTGTTCCCTTGACACTAAGGTCTCCTCGAGCTCCAAATTTTTGACCTCATCTTTGAAGAAGTGAGCTTTGTAGTGCTCCCCATGAAAATATATGGAGCCCATTTCAACCTGGATATTCCCCATCTTCTCTGTTGCATCAATTGTTCTTAAGTCTTCAACCGTATGATGGTAGGAGTAATCCGTTGGTGTCATCTCCTCCAGGGGATTTTGAACTTTGGGCACCTTCTCCATCTTGTGGAGTTCCATCTTCTTTGGGTCGAACATAGCCCTTTTTTCCACCTTGGCTGGAGCCTACGCATTTTTTATTTTTTGGCCCTTGAGCCAGCTTGAGGAACTCTAATGCGCTCGGTGCATGCTCTCTACAATCAAGTGCTCCTACATAACTTCTAGCTCCATTTATAGCGACTCCTATACTCCAAAGAGTGGCATGAAGGAAAAATGAGCACATTGGAGGTTTGCTTCGGTAGACGGATCAGGAATATATGGGATAGGAACTACGATAACTTTAGGAGATGTTAGGGTTTGTATAGTGATGATCAAGGTATTAGGATATGGGAATAGAATATCACAGGATGCCACTACAACTGAAGAGGTGAATGAGAGCAAAAATAGGCTTAGAATAGTGATTATGATGGATGTAGTGACTAGATCGATAGAAACCTGAGGAGGGGTGGGGGCAGATGATGCAGGGAATGCAAATATGTTGGCAACAAATGCAAAGGAACTAAATTTCTAGGAGACAAGGGGGAGTGATGAGGGGAGAAGCGATTGGGATGTATGGAAAGGCATGGCAGTAATGGGGATGTCGAATGGAGATTGAGTGGAAATGAGGGTTTTAACGTTGGAATAAATAGTCGTTAGAGGCTAAGAAGTGAGGGAAGGAGAAAGAGACAATGTACCTACAAGCTTAAGTATTATCAAAGCCAAAATGGTGAACTACTGTGTGATCGAGCTTACTCTTCCTTCTTCTTTGTATGATGCATCCGCTTATAGGTCAATCAGTTCCACCTCTTGCCACTCCTACTACGTTGAAACAAAGACTTCAGGAGCACTTGCCTCCATGGTTGCCAACATTGTAGAACAGTTTGTGCTGGGGAGTTGAGTTGCACCAGTCCGAGGCTTCTTTGCAACATGAGGAAGTGAAAGTGCTACACCAGTGCTCCTCTTCATAGGAGTAACCTATTATTTAAGGGGTAGTTGCTTCTCTTTCTTCGTGACAAGTGGATCTTGATTAGTCGTTTGCCACTACTCTTTCATTGCATCCTCCTCTCTACCAGGGCTTTGAGTGCTTCGAGGCAGGATATCAATAAAAATGAGATAGGTTGGTAAGTGTCAAAATTTACATCATATATCATGGAGAAGTTCTCGTCCAACACGAGAAACTATTTGGATACCTCCTTTTTATTATGGACCCTCATGATCCACCAGTTAGCAATTTTTTCGTCTGACCAATCGGGAAATTTGTCTTTTATTGCCTGAAACACTTCCTTATTAAGCACATGTGCTAGGTTATACGCAGGGTCATATTCGGCCTCCATCGTGTAGAAGTTATGCCATAGGGGAAGTGACATCATCCTCTCCATGTATCATTCTAGATCATGCCCTGAGGGTTTGTTGCATTGTGCTTCAATATTTGGGTGTGGGAAGTTGTGGAAGCTTTTTTCTCTAATAAATTACCTAAAAACATCCAACAAGTTATACCTCTAGTTTTGGGGGAGCTTGATTAGGCTGAAATTGTACAATGTCACTACAAGAAAATAATTTTACCCGGTGACTACCACCTTAATGTCACTGAACTAAAAAGGTAAAGCACACGTATGTGGATTCCTTCTCCCGTGCCCATATGTATCATCAGCGAAGTCGCTTTATTGGGCAACTTCGAGGGCAAAAAGGTACTTCGTGGTGTAGTATGACAACAAGAAGAGTTTTCCAATAAACCCATAAATCTTGATGATAAGTCCCTATGTAAGCTAGAACATATCACCCAGCTTCTTTTGCACTACCTCATCTCTCATTTGCCTCGGCACTTATTCACAAATGCAATGTATGAGCTCCAGAGCTAGGTTGAGAAACGTCCTATTGAATTTATAGTAGGACTCGTTTCTGGATAAACTTTGAGTCCATTAATAAACTGGGAGTGCCTTACCCTCTTTATTGGTACGGTTCTTGGTGATAAAAACAAAATGGTTGTGCATGTGGTAGAACAGGTACCAAGCAAGGAAAGAGCAGAGTCGAAATGACATATCCTTACCACTTTGCACATCGCTCAATAATATGTGCATCTATCGTACCACCCACTCTACCCAATCAAAGAACATGGGCTTGGTCTCTGGTTTCATGGTGGCGGGAGAGTAGAATTCACCATGCGAGATACACTCTGTGAGGGAAACCTACCACTTGTATACCATTGTGTTTGAGGAAATTCCCATGACCCATGCTAGCATGGAGTATATATCAAGATGCTTGAACAGCTTTAGGGGTTGAGGTAGATCTGGCAATACTCTAGGTGTTGGCTTCTCTAGTAACTATGTCTCCATGAATTTTCGCATTTGTGTTGTCGATGTGCACCTTTTTTATGTTTAGTTATGTTGATTTTTTTGATTATGTAATCGACAGGGGGCTTTTCTCCACAAGAAAAAGACTCATGGACATATTTTGTAGAAATGGTGAACAACTTGTCCCCTTTGGCATTTTGGATTGTCCTAGTCTTAGGGTTGTAAAACTTAGCAATTCTACACACCAAATCCATGCAGTTATGCACAGGCGTGCACAAGTACTAGTAGAGGTGAGAGTAGTAGGCGGTCGTCCGCCTGCTTTTGGCAGACACCCTAGTAAGCATGACATCAATAATCTGGTGTAGCTTCTCAACACATTTGTTTTTAAGCATACAATCCCTGATTCTTCCCAGCCTATATTTGGGTGGTGGTGGCGCTACTTTCTTCTTCTTCTTTTTCTACTTCTTCACACCTTCCACCTTCTTTGAGGTCTTCTCCTTCTTGGGCTCGATGCTTTACTTGACCATTCTAATTATGAGTTGGCCTAGGTGCTTTCTCTGAAAAATACAGTGTCTCATTGTTGTTAGTGCACCACATTTTAAAATCAACCCTCTCGCTCTGAACTTTGGCAAGGCAAATAGCGCTAATGCAAAACCCTCAGCAATCTCCTTATAGTTTCATTTGAGTTGTAGCAATGGCCTTCTTATAGCATTGCAATTGACCCACCATCTTAATTACGCTTTGGGGTAGAGTAAATGCATGGAGAGATCATGGGCAAAGTGGGAGATCTTCTGTTCGTGTTAACCAATAGTTGAGCGCTCCTTCCAATGATGGCCAACTGCATGGGCGGTAATCTTACTTGAAATTCATGATGCATCACTTTTCAATTTTCAAGGCACGATTTCATGCTCCAACGACCTTCTTCGGGGTGTGCATTCGCTAGGTTTTACTTCAGACTGTGTGCCCGTGGCATTGGAGAAAGTGAAACTCTCTTTCGCTCTAGCAAATATTTTTATTATTTTTAAAGGCCAAAATGGCTTTCACTTAAAACGTCAAGCGAGAAACCCTTTCACCCATTTAATGCCCAAAATAAAAAAATGCACCGCAATCTATGTAGAGCTTTCTTCAATTGGGAGAGGCTCATAATATATTCCTTTTTGGAGCAAAAATCATCTCCTTTAATTCCTTGCCATGTGGCACTTGCACAAAAATAGATTGAAGGGCCATGATTTGAATTTCACCCACTAAGGAGGACGAAATAGCCTTTCACTCAACAAAGCGCCCAAAAGCGTCTTTGACCAGTCTTTGACGTCTAAAAAAAGAAAATGATTTTCAAGAGCATTTTTCTCTTCCTTCTATGACACGTGGCACTTAAAATAATGATCTCATAGAAACTTCATGCTTTTGACTTTGAATTTTGGGTTGGCCCCACCTAGGTTGTAGCTTTCACTCCTTAAGGCACCAAAATGTAGTTTCACCCCTATGCAAGAGTGAAACTCCTCTTTGCCAAATGATAGGACACATTTTACCCACTGTGAACTGCTTTTCCAGACAATGCTTAAAATAGTGAAATGAACTCCTTTGCTCAAAAGAGGAGTGAAAATACTTTAGCCGGCTCTAGGCGTCTGAAACTATTCTTCTCTTTTCTAGATCTAGAAAACACGCAAACTAAACTAAAAAAACTTTTATTTAAACTCTTCCACTATTTCCTTGCCAACTCAATTTCTTACCATAGCGAGGAACTTGGCCCAAAACTGCACTACTGAGAGCGCGAGGGGAAGGAGAGCAAAGAGATTTATTCTTTAAGAGAAAAGATATATACATACAAACAAAGGAATAATTATATACACAGTTGAGGAACTTTTACTACTACCTCTTACTGGTAGTATGCCTTTAGATGAAGGCCATTGACTGATATTGGAAGAGTGAAACCCTCTAAATCTTGGAGAATGAAAGATTTTACCTGATTAACCCCCAAAATTTGAAATGGACCCTCCTAGAATGCATCAAACTTGTCGTGATTTCCTGGTTTAGATTTTCTCTCGTTCCATTTTAACACCAAGTCACCAATCTGGAAGGTTCAATCGGAGGTTCTCTTGCCGAACCAATTTTTCGTGGTCTCTACATGCTTCATAAAAGCTTCATAGGCCTTTTCTCTTTCTTCTTCCAACTGCAACAATTGGGCCATCCTAACACTCATGGGATCAAACTCCTCATCTTCGCCATCTAACGACCGAAGATACTGCAATGTGGGCAACTCAATGTGCATGGGGAGAACTGCTTCTTTCCCATACACCAGGGAATATGGAGACGTCTTGATCAATTTCTTAATTGAGATGTGGTCAACCCATAAGGCTAGGTCCAAGAGAAGATTTCAGCTTCGCTTGTTCCCTTCCAAGGTTCTCTTCAGGATCTTCAGTAAGTTTTTATTCGTGGACTCTGCTAAACCATTCCCCTATGGGTAATAGTTAGATGAAGTCTTTAAGTAAATATCGTACTTACTTGCGAATGCATATATTTTAGCATCGATGAAGTGGGTGCCATTTTTTGTTATGATTGCATCTGGTATCCCAAAATGGGTTATCAATCCTTCCAAGAAGGCAATGACCACATCCTGATTAGCTTGCTTGGTTGGCATTGCTTTCGCCCACCGGGTAAAATAATTGATAGTTATTAGGATATACTTATGCCCCGTAGAGGAATTAGGATCTATCACCCCAATGAAATCTAAGCCCCATTGCTAAAATGGAGCTTCGACCTGAATTGGGTGCAAAGGCAAAGAAGCATTCTTGCTTCGACCAACGTATCTCTAGCACTTGTCATACATCTAGCTGACCTCAAAGGCATCAACAAAAATAGTGGGCCAATAATAGCCTACTTTAATGATTTTTAAGGCCATAGGCCTTCCTGTGAAATGTCCTCCTAACATCCCAAAATGGAACTCATCAAGGATCCTATGTTTCTCTATCCCCCTGACACATCTCAGGAGAACCCCATCTATGTTCCTATGAAACAAACCATTCAACAACAATACATACCTGCAAGATTGAATCCTAAACCTTCTCCTCTATGAAGCATTGAGGCAAGAAGGGCACCTTCCGGTATTGAAGTATTCGACAAGGTCCTCTATCCAATCCTTTCCATCTACATATTGATTTGCAAGGTCACTTTCTTGTGCTGGATCATCCCATCAGTATGCTATTACCTCGGATGCGACGCTCCTGGCAAGTTCTTGGCACAATGCTTAGTTGTAGACCATTTTAATGGGTCTTACTTCTATGTCGAACTCTTGGATCTTGGAGATCCATCCTGCTCTTTTATTACCAAGATCACCTTGGATGATGAAGTTTCTGATGTTAGGGTGTACTATGTACACTATTGTCTTACTCTAGGAGACAAAATGGTGAAATTCTTCAATGGTCACATCACTACATGCACCTATCTCTCTATGAAATTATACTTCTCTTCATGTGGATGGATGACTTGGCTTAAAAATTCTATCGGTCGTTCATCCCCATCCTCATTCTTCTGAGTAAGGACATCTGCATGAATCTCTTCGGTTCATCGATGACGTAAAGGATAAAGTCTTTAGAGTAATCAAGGTTCACTAAAATAGGGGCTTGAGTGATTCTCTCTTTGATTTCTCTGAATGCCCACTTCCTTTCCTCAGTCCACTGAAACTCAACATCCTTCTTTAGGATTTTGATCATTGGCTTTACCACTTGAGAAAAATCAGATATGAACTTCCTGATAAAATTGATTTGCCCAAAAAAGGATTGGAGGCCTTTCTTATTTACTGGCAAAGGTAGCTTGAGGAGGGCTTCAGCCCTAGCAGGATCGACAGCTAGTCCCTTCTCTAAGATTACATGGCCCAGGAGCTTACCTTCTTTCACCACAAAAATGGACTTTTTTAGATTTATGGAAACTTCGAACTCTCGATATTTTTCAAATACTTGATGCAAATGTAGACCGTGTTCTCCCCTTTTATGGGAGAAAATAGTCATGTCATCTAAATAAATCACAATGATGCAATTTAGTAACTCACCGAAGGCTAAGTCCATCGCTCTTTGGAAATTTGCTCCGATGTTTGAGAGGCCAAACGACATTTGTTGGTAGGCAAAAGTGCCCCACTTGGTGGTGAAAGTAGTTTTGTACTGATCCTCATCCTTCACCTAGATTTGATTGTATCCAGAGAAGCCATCTAGTAGAGAGAACCTTTGTGCTCCCGCCACTACATGAAGAATTTGATCAATTTGGGGCAACGGGTAGTGGTCCTTTAGAGATGCTTGATTGAGATTTTGAAAGTCAACGCACAAGCGGATGTCTCCATTATTTTTTCACATCGGGACCAAGTTCACCACCCAAGAAGAGTGCTTGATAGGATAGATAATATTTACCTCCAACATCTTCAGGAGCTCAACCTTCATTAACACTTCAATCTTTGGGTTGACCGACCTTTGCTTCTATATGAAAGGTTTGACTCCTTGTAGCTCGATTGTGTGTTGAAAGACGCTCTTATCATATCCTTTCAGGTCTCGATAACTCCAAGCGACAATATCTAGGTATTCCTTGCATAGGATCCTAATTTGCTCTATCTCTTCTAGTGTACAATCGGTTCTAACCTTGATCACCTTTCCGGGTTCTAGCTCCAGTTCCTTATATTCTCTCACGTCTACTTTGATCTTATGAGCAAGTGACCTATCATCTTGATCAAATAGAATTTCAAGCATGATCAAGACCTTTGGGACGTGATTATTTTTCAACTATATTAACCCCTCATACTCTTCTTCATAAAGGGCCCTATCTTTGATAGTGTTGGCTTCATTGATCAAAAAATTGATAATTTGCTCATCATTGTCGAACACCTGCTCAGTGAATATTCTTTTCCGGTATCGAAGGCCTATAAATCACTCTCACCGTCTTTGATTTTCGCATCATATTTTTAGCGGGGGAGAATATGGCTCCAATAGATGCCAAGATATCAGCGTGCTTATTTCGCTCTCATTAAATAGCTCGAATATTCAATGCTATGAAATACTTGAGTAGGTCCCATACCTTGTTGTGGTATGCCTTCAGGTAATGTTGCTTTACAACACACTTATTGGTGACTTGGTTGTAGATTAACTCTAAATATTTGAAGATCTGCAACTGCTTGATTCCAAGTTTATTTGCTTTTCTTAACCCTAAGCACAGGGCTTCATACTCAGCAGCATTATTAGTACAGCTCCATGCGAGTCTGTAGGAGTAGGTTTGCTGCTTTTCCAAAGGAGAGATAAGGACAACTCCTGCCTCGATGCCATTCTTACATCGTGCACCGTCAAAGAAGAGCTTCCACAGTTGATTGGAAATAGGGTCTTCATCACTTGGTATCTTAGCCTTTTCGGGCCTAGTGATCGAGTAGCACCCTATCTCTATTTTGATCATGGCATTAAAATCATGCATGGAAAATTTATCTTCTATGCGAAGCTCATCCAGGGATTCTTCCATCAGTTCTACTCCTCCTTCTTCCTCCACTTCCTCAATCAGATTGATTGAGTCCACTTGCTTCTCCGCATCCTGGATCCTTTCGATATGAAAGGTAGAGGGTTTCTCATTAAAAATTTTAATTCTCCTCCCTCTAAAGGGGATTTCCAAATGCAAATAATCTAGAGACAAATAGCCTCCTAGTTTGGTGATGAATTCCCTTGATAGGCACATACTAAAATATGGCTCTAAATCCACCACCACAACTTCTTGTATCATGATGATTTATGATATCTTATGCAACATGATCGGAATATCCTTGATCACCCCTACTATCTTGATCAGAGTTTCATCCAATTGGAGCACTCCAAGACTACTCCTCGTGTACTCCATGCCCATAATATTGCAAATAGCCTTGGGCATCACAGTAGTTGTAGTTCTAGAGTCGATCATGCAATTATGCACAACCCACCCCTCCATCCTGAGGGATAGATAGAATGGCGATGGCCTATTCTTCTCGATGGCCGAGGTAGTCAATGTCTGAGTCAAGATAGTCTAAGTCGGCTTTTCCTTACCTTTAGCAAACTTCAGCGATTCTTGCAATAGATTGACTTGGCTAGGTAGTTGAAGCGCATCAAAGAGGCTTACCTTAGCTAGAGTTTTCTTTAGTTCTTCAACAATACTATATGCTCCTGTACCAGACTCACCTCCCTCCTTCGTAGTCTCGTATCTAGTTTGATACTACTATGTTGCTTCTACCCTTTAATGCTTGGTCAATGAGGGATACCTGAGCCTTTCTCTTGCCTGGTCCCTTATCTTGGTTTGGGGTTGGGAGGGTGAAGCCTATGGTTGAGGAACTCTCCCCCTAGCTCTTGGAGGCAAGAGATCCTTCAATAGGATGGGTTCCTCTAGCTTTGACACTTGGGCATGCTCTTTTATTGGTGACGGTGCCTTCTCGCTCGATAGCTTGGAACTAGCAGGTACCTTTAACGGTTCCATTTGAACCAGATCAACTTCAATGGGTTTTTTACCTGTCCTCATAAGAACAAAAACCTACTCGATAGGGGGGATCATAAAGTTGTGGTCCACTTCTCTGATCATATTTACTTGCCCACCAAGAACGTTATCTACGAGGGTCTGCACATAGTTCAAATGGACCATGCAAGTCTCCTCGTCGTGCGGGTCATTATAGGTGGAGCACCAATAAGCTCTATCATATGGACCAACTTCTTCATTATCTAACATCATCGCATTTCTCTTAGGAGCCCTACTAGTGGAAGCAACTTGTTCTCTAGTAATCGAGGGAGGAGGAGCGAATCTCCTTGGCTGGAAACTTTGATCAGATTGCCTCCTTTTTAAGATAGTGATCTCATTCACCATTGCCCTCATTGATGATCGCATATCCTGTATCTCCTTGGCCTGGTCCAGATTTGCAGGTGTCGAAGGTGCGGGTAATGGCAACGGTGCCAATGGTGCAGGTAATGTCGGATATGGGATAGGAGTTGGAAGTTGGGGAACAATAGGTGCTTGAAACTGTGAGGTGGGTACCATCTAATTTTGAGAAGCATTGGGATTCCATGACTAAGTAGGGTACATTGGGGATGTAGGCAATGACTGAGAGGATGCACTAGGATATAAATTTTGAGGTAAGTCCAAAAAAATTAGCATAGTCATTTTCGGAGGTAACTTACCAATAGCGACTAAGTCGGCCTCATATTTTTGTGCCTAAGCATACAAGGCTAGAAATGTGTTGACATTAGCATGTTGGATGCTCATGTTGATGTCAAAATGGAAAGCCCTTAGGTAATAAAATGTTGCTTGCTTTGGGGTGGGCCAAAGGTCGTTAGTAACTCTCTACCAGGTTCGGGTGAACCTGACATTAAAATCTGCTACCTCTTCTTGAGGGTGCCTTTGAATGGTGGTGAACTAGTGCAACAAGGAGAAAGGGTCCACCTATTCATTGAAACCCCTTATCAATTTTTCCGCTAACTGGTCCCATGTAGTGATGGTACTGGGTGGTAGCGATCGATACTAGTAGAGAAGCTTACCTCTGAGCGAGAGTACTAGCAGTCTTACCATGATGTCTTCTTCTATGATGTGGTGGATGGTTGCCAGCACAATGACATCTTGGACATGCTCATAGGCTATCTTTCCCATACTATCATACGTGGGCAAAGCCTTTAACGCTACGATTGGGACCTGGTTCTAAGCCTACAGATTGAGCGATCCTAAATGATTCCAGGCTGGAAACTACCTGGGTGGATTCTGCGCCATCTGGATCGGAGTGCTTGGTTGAGGGGGAAAGCTAGTTGTGGTGTTGGAAGGACTTGGAGTTTGTGAAACTATAACAACTACTTGCAAGGATGTCCCGACTAACGGGATAGTCGAGGGGACTACTCTAGGATGTTCTCCCAAAGCATCGATGTTAAGCTCAAAGAACTCAATTGTATCTTCTGGATTTCTAGCCTTTGATCTTGTGATCATGAGGGGGAGGGATTTTAATTGGATTCAAGATTCAAAGGCTTCTAGGTTCAGCTGAGTCACCAGATGTTCTTACTTGAAAGCAAAAATATGAACATCAACTCTTAATATTGCTTGATGTGGAAATTTGCGTCCCATCGGGCGTGCCAAAAACTATTGGTCAAGAATCCGCCTTAGGTATGGAATGTTTCATCCATGCACCCTAGACTCGACCAACATTGAAAGGCCAAAAGGAAGGAATGCCTCCCATGCCAATATCTAGAGAGGGTTGGTTCCCTTACTATTCTAACTTGGGGATTTGAGATTAAGGAAACAAGAAAGGAATGATAAATGACTGAAAGGGATGGGAAATGTGGCTACAAGCTAGACGAACGGGGGTGATGAACAAGCAATATGATTACTTAGTTCTATTTGAACCAATAGAACTTCACATAAGGAATGTAATAGAAATTAAAACCAAGTATCTTTATATATGCAATCTCCATAATTATTCTAGAGTTCACCCTCTATCAGAAGCTAGATCTAGACATAGAATTATAGCCCTCAGATAAAGAAGCGAATTTAATAGAAATAAAGGATAGAAAACATACACATAAAAAGAGATCCAAAATTAGAGCCAAGGATTCTTTGCATTCATAGCAGAGTTTAGGTACTACAATTTTCTAGCAAAACATCCATCATTTTACATTAGAATTACTAGTTTTTATAGAGGATTCTACCTCTAAAACATAAATGCCCAACCACAAAACATCGTGGTGGTAGCAAAGATTGGATTCTGGCACTCATTAGAAAGTAATGAAGCATGGCCCAAATTTTATGACTCGCTAAGAAGTAGTTGCATGGCTTCAATGTGATGATGTGATTCACCTACAATGTTGACTCTCTACTTGCTGGAACCGCCTCGATGGTGAAAATCAGATTCTGAGATCCAAGGGATTGGATTTGGATGCTTCTCTGACCAACCACCATTAATCGAGTGAAAGTGCAATGCAGAAAGCTGCTTCGGGCAACCACCATTGAAGCAGGGGGGAGAAGGAGTTTCACTAAGAGGAGGCGTGAAAGGTAATTTCGACATCTACTTCAAGCAAAACAAAAATTTATTGGTGTGGGCCCCAGCTTACAATTTTTGTTTGAGTGTTGACCCGAAAAGGACCTTCGCTCTGCTATTTGATCACTGTAGGATTGCCAGACGTTTCATGAAACGCCACTTGGAAGACACTTTGCACATACTGAGAGTCTTTGTCATCTTGTTGGAGAGGTCGGACCTAACATGCTTGGCATTGAGAAAATTCAAAGGTGCGTTTACCCATACTAGACCCGAAAATGGATTGCGCCCTCAAGTTGGGGCAAAAATTAATTGGACCCCACTTGCATTCCTTTCTATGTAATTAAGTTTCGCCCATACAAGGTTCAAAAATGGATTGCGCTCTCCAATTGGGAAACAAAAGGATTGGGCTCCACTTGGTTTCGGCTATCTTCTAGCCCAAAATGGGCTTGCACTCCAAGTTGAGGCAAAAGCGCTTGGGCCCCACACTTTTTAAAATCGATTTATGCTAAATTTAAGAAAATTCAAAGGTGCTTTCATCCATACTAGGCCCAAAATGGGATTGCACTGCTAAGTTGGGGTGAAAAGAAATTGGGATCCACTTTATATTTATGTTTGCGCTCTTGAGGAAAAGACAAAGGCGATTTTGCTCAAACAAAATTTGAAACTGATTTGTGCTCTTGATTTGGGGTGAAAACACTTGGGCCCCACTCAGTTTCGACCAACCTCTAGCCCAAAATGGGTTTGCTCTCCACTCTTTCTTCTAAATCAAATTGTGTTGGCCAACTTAACTAGTCTCCACTAGTGTCTTTGAGGCAAAAATGAGTTTTCAACGGAAGCGCTGGCGTGAAACAAATCTCACCTATCAAAAACTATGTATTTACTTGGACCCTGCCATGAGAACTCGAAGAAAGACCCTGCATGATGAGTGAAAAGAAGGAACTACACGTTTCCTTGGGTGCATCTAACAAACCTCGATAGCAAAATATGGAAAAGAAGGAATATGTTCTATAAAAGAAGAGTTTTTCAAGGAAGAAGGGATTTATTACATAGCGAAATTTCTTACAAAAGAAAACAATGTGGTAGGGGTGCCAACAAGCCTCACTTTTAAAAGTGATCTGCTATTTCTTTAACCATTATTCAATTCTTTCATTCATCACCATGCATTTACCAAACATATTAAGAATCTATTGCCATAGTTTCAATACTATTGAACAGTATCCCAAGAGATGATCTATACTCCCCTCCTTTTTACATAGAACACATTTTGAGAGGCCACAAAAATCCATTTATAAGGTTATCCTAGGATAAATTTCTTGTATGACCTTCTAGCCAAACAAAAATTTTGACTTTAGGGATACTCACCAAATATCTCTCCATATTCTTGTGATATTCCAATTTTTTTGGTGCTTTACATTATATTTTCTTCTTATTGTGTATTATCTCAAGCTATTCAACTCCCAAATCATCTTATTTTTGAATCCCCTCAAAATAACCATTGTTATTATCTTTCTACTCAACTGCCTCCTAGCATCAATGTCTTGTATATTTGTAGACAAATATTCTTTCCATTTGTATCTTATTTTTTATCCTTGCACATAATGTTTTAAATCCTATCACCATATTTATCTTGAAGTAATATCATTCATATTTTCAAATTGGATCTAGATTGAGTGGTTTTTTATCACACCAAGTATCCATCCAAATAAAAAAACTCTCCAGTTTCCACCACCCATATTAGAACTTTCATCATTAGATCAATTGATTTTTAAACTATTCCATAGTGCAGAAACCATTTGGTAGTGAGAATGTAATAAATATTAAGCTTGGATCATTAGGCTCAATGTACTTACTTAGAAGAGTTCTTGCTCGTTGTCTTTGACTCTCTTTGTACAATATCAAAATTACTTTTCTCCTAAGATATTCTAGTAAGAAAACCTTGCATCCTTTTTTATTTCACTCTAATATTCAATCCAAACCCCTTCTACTAATTTAATTCTACTACTTCTGGATGCTAATCTCTATATCATTGCCATCACATTAAAAAACTTTATGTTTTATCTCCTTTTAACCAAGTCTGTCTCAATTTTGATTTCCAAAATTTATCTTCTTTACTCAAAAAATTATGATACTCACTAAGCAACTCCCTTTCTTCTAAGATTGGATTATTGTGCTCAACTTTTTGGAATTTTGAAATTTTCTCTATTAGTTCTTATTTCTTCTCAAAAATGTTTTCAAAAGTGTTATTATTCCATTATTTGAATCTAGATGTCATTGATTTAATTTATTTAGGAAGTGTATACAACCCACCATTTCCTAAATAATTCCACGTCTACGCTATCATATCAAAAATTTGACGATGGTATTCCCACATATACTCATATTTAAAATATGATACTTTTTAATTCACTTAGCATCATTTTAACTCTTATTGTCCAATGATTTGAACCAATCCTTGTCAAGGTATTAATTTTAGCAAAAGTCCCTTCATCTAGCCAATGATATGAGAGTATGCATATGTCTAATTTTTTTACCATTAGGTTTTTGCCTCTTCTATTGTTCATTCATGCATAGTCATCCTATTCAAACTCAACCTTCCATAGAGTATTATTTTGAATAAAAGTTGAGAAATCTCTCATGCTTTGGGTTATTTTCCTAATTTTCCAAAAAAAATCATCCAACATGGTTATGGCATTAAGTTATCCTATGATCATGAATCAAGTTTTATTGGTCTTTACTTTTCATTAAGGCTACAATCTCACTCCATACTTCTAATTTGCCTAACTAAATTGTAGGCCCATATACATTGATAAGGATGAAATGAATATTTGCAAAGTAACATATGACTAATGATGCTATCCAATGCTTAGTTTTATGAATGGTTGCACAGGAGGTTCTAATAGGACTCTAACTTGTTATAATTCCCCCAGTCACTCCTTCAGAATTCATAGCATCCTATTCACATCTTGCCCATACTACTTTCATAGTTTTGGAAACTTCTTCCTTTGTAATTTTAGTTTTTAGGATACAAAGAATATTAGTTTTATTACTTAAATTGAGGTCCCTAATACACCTATGCTTTGAAGGGGCATTAACACCCCTTATGTTCCATGAGATGGTAATCATGTCTCATTAGGGGCTACTAGCATCACCTACAAATTACCAGTATAAATTTGTTGATCGGTAAAGAGAAGTTCAACCAACTTAGATTATATTCCTTTCTTTATGTTTGCTCTTGATTACTTGGCTCTTGCTTGATTATTTGAGGGGTTTCCTCTTTTTGCCTTACCTATATTAGGAGTAGGTCTTATTATCCTATTCATCAATATTCTTTCACAACTTTCCTTTTCATTAAATTTATCCTCTCTTGGTTATGCTATGGAAACTTTTTACTTATCATGCTCATTTTTTTGGTATTTCCTTATTAATGGTAGAGGTATTAATATCTAGCATTTCATTTTCTCTACCAATTTTCTTATCATAAATAGTGCATGATACTTCAAGAGAGTCTTTAAAATTTGATAAGGCACATTCCTTAGGTTCAATGAGAATGTTCATCCCTAAATTAGGATCATACTGATAGATGGTTCCTTGTTAATATCATGATCCTACTATACCTTGTCCTCTAAGATTTGATTTATTTTTTATTCAAAGGCTAAAGCATCAAAAGAGTTGGTATTTATTCCAATATCCTTCCTTACCAATCTCCATTGTTTATTTACTTTCATCTATCTGGACCTATTTTTTGGAAGTTGAAAACCATATTCATCCATATCCATTTGTAAGTTTCTCTTATAGTTTTCGAGATAAGTTTTTGTTGGACTCTTCTTAGGGCATGATCTCTCAATATGCCCTAGATCATGACATCTTCTACATCTAAAAGATATATTTTTATAATATATGATTTGGGTCTGCAACTTACCCCCATACTTAATAATGAATAATTCTAGTAAAGGTTTACATATATTAATCATGACCAATAGCCAAGAATCCAACTTTTATAGTTTTTGAAATTGCAAGGAATATCCTAGAGTGTTGTCTAATTCCTTTAAGGTGTCTATTTTTTAGAATTCAATGGGAAATCCATACATATTAACCCAGACTGGTACTAGGGATAGATTTTCATTTTTAGGTTGAAAGCCTTCATACCAATAGGTAAGGAAGAGTCTTGCTCTTCCCAAAAACCAAGAACCTCCTTTTAGGATTATATATATTTCCTCGTTGGAACAAAAAATGACTAAGAAAAACCTTTGGAAAGAAAGGATAGGCTCACTCTTGGATACTTCCAACTCCTATCAATCCGTTTTCTCAAGGTTGAAGCCTTTGGCCAAGACCCATTGAATTTACCAAAAAATACCCTATCTTTGAGAAACAATGATCTTTTCTCTATGAGGTCCTCACTAACCTCTACTACTAGGGATGATTCTAAGGATTCAATTGTAAATTAGTTCATGGGAAGGAGACTATAACTCAAGATCTATTGAAATTTAATACTATAGCGATAATGTTATTTGAAAATAAACCTATAATAATTTGCAATCAAAACTTCAAAGACAAATAAGAAGAAAAATAAACTTATCTAAAATTTTCTACACCTAGACAAAATATCCTGCCTCGTTGACTCCCTAGCCCTCCATTGCTCCTCTCATCATCTAAATCCTAGCTAATAGATATCTACACTTTTTATTTTTGCAAATTAAAAATTGTCACTACCCTTGTTCAGGATGATTGACTTCACAGGGTTGTATCTCCCTCAATACCACTCATATTCCTTCATATGACCACTCACTTTAAATCTCCTTAAATTCTTCACAAATTGATCCAAGAATCATCTAAATTAGACAACCCTTGGCAAAGAAATAGCTCTTAAAAGATGAGACATTTTTTAGGAAAAATATGCCCTAACATTACCCTAGTTTTGAATGATTATCTTCATATGGTCATATATCTTTCAATATTGCTTGGATTCTTTCAAAAAACCACTCATTTTAATGTTATTCAAATTATACACAAAATGACACAAGAATCGTCTAAATTAGATAATTCTATGCAAAGATATGGCTCTAAAATATTATTCATTTTTAGAAAAAAGTTGCCTTCATTATATTAATTATATTTTATAATATAAATAAATAAATTGTAATATATATATATCAATGGGAGGGCCCAATGGTAGATGTAGCACTTTCTAGTTGTTGTAGAACCAAATACAAGAATGCTACCCTGGTAGGGCCCAATGGGGATGCCTCCAGATTCTCTTAGATAGATAGAGTTCATTTACAAATTTGTTGAAGGAGAAATCTCAAACAAAGATTGAAGAAGCACAAAAAACAATGCTAAAAATACTCTTTGCAAGTGTTGGAAAAAGATCAACACCTCAAAGAGTCAATGGATGTTTGCTACAATCTGAATTAGGACCAAAGATTGTCATTGAACAAAGTATAGTAGAAGAAACAGTCTTATATAGAGTCAATCATGACTTGATTTCTAGATTCATGGGTATTTGGCCTACCCTAAATTTTTTGTATGCATGGGTTTGGAAAAACTGGGAGCCTCTTGGTGAGTATTCTTTGTGGTTTATTAATAAAGGATATTTTATTGTTAGTTTTTCCTCACTACTTGATAGAAATAGGGGATTAAAATAAAAAAAGAGGAATCACAATCCAACAATATTATTTTTTTAGCCTTGGAGAGTGGGATTTGATCCTTGAATTAAACCCACTACTATTTTGGTTTAGGTTTGATTGTATGCACTCCCAATGGTATTCTAGAGTGAGTAGGTATTAGAAATCATTAGTAACTTCCTTGGAAGATATTTGGGTGTCTTTAAAGACACAATATAAGGAAACATAATTGTTTATGCTAGATTATGCATTGAAATGGATCTCAGCCAACCCCTTTTGACAGAGGTGGAACTTGAACTTGTAGGACTATCTTGAATTCAACAACTAGATTATGAAGCATTGCCCTTCAGGTGTAGAGTTTACCATAAATATGAGCATTTGGCCTAGTTATGCCTAAACAATATGATCACAAAAATGGTGGTCCCTCTCAGAATGTCAAATCTTCCTAATAAGGGTAAGTCTACAGTCAGTAAAGAAGTAGTCAACACTTCTCAATAAGGAGAAGCAAAGGGAGATGGTTTTGAACAAACCAATAAAAGGAGGTAAAAAAATATGAAAAAGAACAAACCCAATGCAAGCTCTCAAATAGGTATGAGATCTTCAATACACTGGTGGAGCAAGAAAAAGTACAACTCATGGAAGGAGTGGATGAGAATAATGAAAACAATAATAGTCATGTTCAAGCCCCTCTTTCAACTCCTATCCTAGAGTAGGTAATAGAATGCAACAAGTTTCCACAATAAGAGATGGCAGGGGCATTGATAGTGCATAACTAGGAGCAGTCGATAGTAAAGGATGGCATCATGGGTGTGATAGAAAATAAGTGAGAAACCAATTTTAGGGATTAGCCAAGTGGGCCAGTGCTTTCCCAAATAAAATTCTTGATCAAAAGAAAGAAGATATAAACTCGGTAGGTTTCCAAATACCTAAGAAGAAGAACACTTAGAAAAAACCAGTTATGAAGGATCAATCAAAGTCATCTGCTAATATGTTTGAAATCCTTTCCACAAATGATGTCCCAAGTGATGAAGAGGAAATAATGGAAACTGAAATTTTAGAAACACAATTTAAATATGAAGGGAAGAACTCAGAGATAAACCAACAAATCAAAGGTTTTCAACAAAAAAAAAAATGGGAGAAAATTTACACAAGAAAAATAATCTTTCAAATGTCAAAACTTCAAATAATGCAGGTCCCAATATAGACTCTGTTGAACCATCTAGTAAAATTTTTGCTGTGTATGAGCATTCTTCAAGGTTAGAAGCCATCTCAGATTCAATTGGAATAAGTCAAGAAACAGGGAAAAAAAAAATGAAGATGGATTCTAATCAAAAAGCAGGTCGTAAGACCAATCAATATCATATGGTAAAAGAAGGTGAAAAGCTTGTAAAGGAAGGTAATATTAATGTCCTTCCCAAATTTTTTAGCCCTAGTATTAATGAAGATCATCACTTGGAATATTAGAGGACTCAAATAAAATTAAATTAGAAGAATGATTCAGATAAATCATTCACATCTTATTTTCCTTCAAGAAACAAAGATGTCAATGGAGGATATGGACTCAATTGCCAGTAAAATTTGGCCAGCTAGAAAAGTGGTTTCCCTCAGTTCCCAAGGGACTTCTAGTGGCATTGCTTGTCTTTAGAACCCAAAAGAGGTAGTTATTCACCATATGGTTGGTAGTTGGGGTTTGTTGGCTATAGCTATTCAAAGTAGACATTCCAACCAGATTATGCTCTGCATTACTGTTTATGCTCTGACTTATTTGGAGGAAAAAAGAAGACAATGGAAGGATATTACTCATATTATCTCTCATTTTCCTGAAGCTTGGATCTTGATTGGATGAGATTTCAATACCATCCTCTCTCTGGATGAGAAAAGGGGGGAAATAGAAATTTGGACAAAATCACTGACCTCATGAGCGAATATATTGCAAACCTCCATCTTGTGGATATCCAACCAGATAATGGCCTTATTACTTGGCCTAACAGAAGGCAAGGCTTAGCTTGTATAATGGAGAGATTGGATAGGTTTTTGCTCTCTGAAAATTTCTTAATCCATGGTCACATTCCTAAAGTGAAGACTCTTAATAATGTTGGTTCGGATCATTGGCCAGTCATGGTGGAAATGTGGAAAACCAATGTGAGTTTCTCTCCTTTTCATTTTCAATTAATGTGGCTTAGAGACATTTCCTTCAAACCTCATGTGCAACAATGGTGGAAGGAAGGTAAACCTAGGCATGGGACTAAGATGTTCTATTTTTTCAAAAGACTGCAATACATTAAATCCAAAATCAATACTTGGAACTAGAAAGAGTTTGGAGATGTTCATAAAAAAAATATGAAGTTATAGCTCATATTGAAAATTTGAATAAGAAAATCCATTTAGATGGCCTTGCAGAGAAGAGAAGTGCAGATGAAATTAAACTCACAACTCAGTTAGAGGAATGGGAAAAAAGAGAAGAAATTTTATGGAAGCAAAAATCTAGAATTCAATGGCTCAAAGAAGGAGATCGAAACACAAATTTCTTCTACAAATCTCTTCTAGCTCGAAGATCTCACAACTTTATTTCTTCCTTAAAATCAGATTTTGGAGATGTTGTTTATACTTGGGATGGCATGAACTCTATTGTTGTTAATTACTTTTCCAATCTTTTTGTTGCTACTCCTCTTGACTCAACTTCACAACAAAATATTCTTCAAGAAATCCCCTCTCTTATCACTTCTGAGGAGAACTCTATTTTGATTGCTCCTGTTACTATCAATGAGCTTTAGCAAGTATTTTTAAAAATGCAAAAAGGGAAAACCCCAGGTCCTGATGGTTTTCCCATTTAGTTCTACCAAGAGTTTTGGGATATCCTTCATGTTGATTTATTAGAGGTGGTGGAAGAAGCCAGGAAAGCCAAAGAAAATTTGAAGGTTATCAATAAAACTTATATTACTCTTGTTCTAAAAGCTCAAGAGGTTGATCATATCTCAACTTTTAGACCTATTGCTTTATGTAATGTTCTTCTCAAAATCATTACTAAAATAATGGTAGAAAGGTTGAATCCTCTTTTGCATAAGATTATTTCCCCAGAGCAAGGGAGTTATGTGGAAGGACGTCAAATAGTAGATGAGATAGTTCTTGCTCATGAAGCCATCCATTCCATGGATATGCAAAAATCTCCTTCCATGTTCATTCGGTTAGACTTATCCAAAGCTTATGACAGAGTGGATTGGCACTTCCTTATCAAAGTTTTGAGGCAATTTGGTTTCTCTAAGGATTGTATGGATTGGATTATGGGATGTATCTCTTCAATTTCCTACTTAGTTCTTATCAATGGCAAGCCTTCTCAATCATTCCCAACTTCCAGAGGTATTAGGCAATGTGACCCGCTATCCCCTTATTTATTCATCATTATTGCTGAATGCTTGGGTAGGACTATAACCAAAATGAGCAAAAACAAAACCCTTGAGGGAGTTAACATTGCTCATGGAGCTAGACCTATCTCTCATCTTCAATTTGTGGATGACTCTACTCTTTTAGGTAAAGCTACAGTTAAGGAAGCTTCTAATATTAAGCAAATCATTAGCTATTTTTCTAAGGCTACTAAGTAGTTGATCAATGAATACAAATATAAAGTTATTTTCTTTCACTGCTCTGCTAGACAGGAATCCATGGTCTTGGATAAATTAATATATAAGAAGACCTCCCTTCCAATCACTTATTTAGGTATTCCCATAAATATTCAAATGCAGAAAAATAAAGATTGGAATTGGTTGTTAGACAAAGTCAAGAAGAAAATTGGAAAGTGGACCAACAGGTGGCTTTCTTCTGGGGGTAGAATCACCTTGGTAAAATCAGTCCTTCAAGCTATTCCTATTTATGTTTCTTTCGTTTTAAATATCCCAAAGGCTATTCTTCGAGAATTGGATCAAATCAGTCATTGTTTCCTTTGAAGTGGTACTAAGGAGAAAAGAAAATGGGCCTTGGTGAAATGGGATACTTTATGTCTTCCTAAGAGTGAAGGGGGGTTAGGATTTTGGTCTTCTATTAATAACAACAAAGCTTTAGCTGCTAAATTATATTGGAGGATGTTTCATAACCCCAATGCTCTTTGGGCCAATAATCTCCATGCTAAATATACTAAGAACAAAAGTCCTAAAGACATTGTTCGCTATCAACTTCCTACCAAAGGTTCTCCCATTTTAGCAGTTCTTAAGACTGGTGAGGATTTGATAAAGAAAAATTTATTTTGTATCATTCATAATGGTCAACAGGAAAATTTTTGTACAGATTCTTGGGATGGTCACAAGACTTTGATAACCTAGTTTCCCGATTGGAGGCCTTGGATGGAGGAGCTTCACCGAGCTAATTGGATAAAGGTGGCTAATTAATGTCGGTACCATACTGGTAATTCAAAGGTTGGTAGATATTGGATCCCTATTGAGGATTGGCCTATTCAAATCCCAGAAAGGCAAAGACAAGATATCCAAGGCATCCTTCATATGAGATCCCTCTCTTGGTCCCATGAAAAATATTGTTTTGGATGGAAAAACACTACTAAGGGTGAGTATTCAGTTGCTCAAGGTTATTTGACCTTATGCCATAATAATCCCAACCATTCTTCTGACATCTTTTCTCGATTGTGGGCTCAAAAGCTCTGGCCTAAGGTGAAGTTCTTTAATTGGATTTTATTGCATCGTAGGGTGCTTACTGGTGAGCAACTTATGAAGCATGGTTTTCATGGCCCTTTTAGATATGAAATGTGTGAAGAGAATGTAGAAACTCTCAAACATATTTTTATTGAGTGTACTTTAGCCTCTAAGCTATGGAGGAGAATGGCCACTTTACTTGGCTTATAGTGGTCTAATTTTTTTACTTTTGAACAACTTTGGAGGGATTGACCTAATCAAGAGGGTGTTGATCATTTTATTAGGTAGTTAGTTTGGATGGGTTCTACCATTCTTCTTTGGAATTTTTGGAATGAAAGGAACAACCAAAATTTTAATCAATATAGGAAGGATACTCACTATATTTGGCAAAAGACCATAGCCAACTTAGTTGAATCAGTCCATCAACTCATTAATCACCCCCAAAACTCCCACCAAATATGGGATCAAGTGATGCAAATATTGAAGATTAAATCTTCTAAGGGCAACCAACTTAAAGGGAATGTGAGTATTAGTAAGATGGATAGGACTAGAAATTGACAACCTCCTCCTAAGGATTTTGGAAAAGTCAATACTGATGGAGCCTAGAGGGAACCCCTGGAAAAGCCGATGTGGGAGGAATTGGTAGACTTTCAGATGACTCCCTGGTTTTTACTTTTGCTAAGAATTTGGGTATTTTTTCCAATAACCTTGTTGAGGGGTATGGTATCCTCAGAGGCCTTCAGGAGGCTACTAAGATTGGATGGGAAAAGGTTTTAGTTGAGTCTGAATCTCAACTTATGATTAATCTCTTGAAGACTCCTAAGAATCATAAGGTGGATTGGAGAATAAAAAGAATTATTGAGAAAATTCAATTAATCTAGATGGGATTTTTGAAAGTTGATTACAATCATGTGGTTAGAGATCAAAACAAGAGTGTTGATGCTTTAGCTAATTGGGCTTTGGATAAAGGTGATCTTACTTGTTATGGCCACCCTCCTATATGGTGGGCTTCTCAAATTAGGGAAGCTCTTCTTTCTATCATTTCTTTGGATGGCTCCAGTTTTGAAGGTACCTAGTTTCTTCTTGTTTTTTTTTTTTGCTTCTCTTTGGTTCATTTAGTTTTTTTTAGTTCCCTAGCTCATTCTATTCTTTATTTTGTTTCCTCTGTTGATTCTTGCCTTATTAGTCTTCTGGTCTAGATAGGTCATTGTTATGTTCAATTTTTTTTTCTTTTTTTGTTTTTTTTTGTTTAGTTTTTTAAGGTGGGTGGGTTCTTTTGATTTGTTTTGTTTTTGTGTTCTTTGTGTTGTTCATGTGTTTTTGTTGTTTTTTTTTGTGTTCTTTGTGTTGTTCATGTGTTTTTGTTGTTTTTTTTTGTGTTTTTTTTTTATGTTTTTTGTTATTGTTGTGTTTTTTTCGTTCTTGTTCTTGGGTTTCTCTTTATTTCCATTCAATGCATTATTTTGCTAAATTGTTTAATAAACGTATGTTGGAAGATGAAGAGGCTGAAAAAAATAATTATTGTCATACCCTCTATCATCTCTGAAGAACAAAACCAGACCCTAATTAAACCCATTGATAAAGAGGGGTTAAAGAAAGTACTCTTTGAAATGAGCATAGGAAAAATGCTAGGTCCAAATGGCTTCCCAATTGAGTTTTTCAGACCTTTTAGGACAACTTGGAGGAGGATGTAATGGTTTTTATAGAGAGTCATCACCTTAATTTCAAAAGAGGAAAATGAGCATAGGAAAAAAATGCTTAAAGCATTAAATCAGGCATTCATCGCCTTACTTTCAAAAGAGGAGGAGGGAATGCATATTTTAGATTACAAACCTATCGCCTTATGTTGTATACAAAATAATCATGAAGGTAATGATTGAGCGGCTAAAATATCTCCTAGACAACATTATATCCTTAGAATAAGGGGGTTTTGTAGAGGGTAGACAAATATTGGATGGTGTGGTTCTAACTCAGGAGGAAATCCACTCAATGCAAAAATACGACAATAGAGGAATGTTCATAAAATTGGATATGTCAAAGGCTTATGATAGGGTGGAGTGGAGATTCTTGTCAAGGATGATGAAAGACTTTGGCTTCTCTTATGATTGGATAGATTGGGTCATGAGATACCTCTCTACTGTGATATATTTAGTGTTAATCTAACATCTTCCCTTGAAACAATTTGGAGCCACTAGATGTTGGAGAATATTACATTATTTGATAAATGTTAAATGTACCCCCATGGTACCATTGTAAATATTATAAATATTAGATTAGGGTGTGAGTTATTAGATTAGGTATGTGATTTATATTTCCCCTAAAGTATGTGTCTATGTGTAGGATGAGTACAAGTGTCATATAATAAAGTGTGTAGAGTGAGAAAGTGTGCAAGTGTGTATGTGTCATGTAGGTAAGTTAAGAGTCATGTGTGTATGTGTCAAGTATGCAAGTGAAGAGTCACATGTATGTGACAAGATGTAAATCCAAGAGGCATGAGATATTTGTCTTTGTGTGGAATATACAGTATTGAAGAGTCATATCCAAAGGTTATATTATGGAGACAAAGCTTCATGTATTGTATTGAAGAATATCAAGAAATGAAGATTAAATACAGAGCTTGTATATTTGATTCATCAATAATACAATGAGTTTGTTCATTGTGTTATATTATTATTATTATTATTATTATATTTCATGAATTTTATATTCATTGATATTGATATTATTTTGTGATTGAGCCTTTATATATATATATATATATATATATATATATATATATATATATATATATATATTGTTAGGTAACAAAATATATACAACGGGTTTTTTGACAGGATCCCAAAACCTTAGTTACAACTTCTGCCAAGACTAAACGATCAAACCAAAAAGCGGGGCTGTGCCCAAGGCAGCAAGCCGAGACCTGGGGCCCTGGCCCCGGACCCTACAAAAAATAGCTAAAGGCCGACAAAACCATGACTAGATGCCGCCAAAATGAAAAACCGCCCCTGACAGATCGCGAAAAAAGGGCACCTGGAACAACTGGGCCCAGCTATCACCCCAGACCAGAAGGGGCCCCACGTCGGTCGAGCTACTCCCTGTCGGGGCCGTCACCCAGCCTGCGCCTGAGCTCGACCAGGGCAGTGGCAGCGGAGGAGGCTGCTTGGGCAGCCGCATTTAGAGATCTGATGGCCGCATCAATGAGGCCTCTGAAAGCCAAGCTTTGCAAACTGCTGTATGCCTCAAAACTGATGTCGATGGGCTCCAGGGTTTCCTAAGTGGCCCTCTTGGCACTGTCAGCAGCCCTGCTGCTGCCAGGGAAGGGATCCTTGCAGGCACTCCCAAGAGTCGAGGCCCCACCTGGGCCCTGGGCTGGGGTTCTGCACTTTCAGGTTGTCCTGCGACACTTCAGGGCGGGGGAGCCAATGCGCGAGGGGGAGTCTTTGGCGATGGAAGCCTCAGGGGATGCAGTCGGGGAAGTTGTCACGCCATGGGGGGGCAGCAGACAGGGGGGAATGCGGTGGAGCTACGGCTGGTTGGCTAGGGCATGCCTGTACAACACCGCCATGAGGCCTTGGTGGGAGGGCCGAGAATGGTTTTTGCGGGCGCGGTCTATGGAAAGGCCCAGAGAGTACAGCAGACCGTGGCCCCTCGGAGGTGATTGAAATAACTCAAATGAAAACTGAAGAGCCTCTGATCTGGGTTGTCGCAGGTAATGTATTGCATTACCAGGACGATGGCTTCATCAAAGGGGGTCGGGAGGTTGGACCGAAAAAGATTTGCCTTGTCCCATTGCTGCTTCGAAAAGCGGGACAACTCCTCCTCCCAATTGTGCTTGTCCCGCCTGACAACGCGACCCTTGTACTCATGGTGGAGGCCTGTCACGTCTATAAGAAATTCTTTGTTTACTTTAAAATCCAACCCCTTAACCTGCACCTCACCGTCGCACCAGGAGTCCAAGAAACATTGAGTGATCTCATCGTCCACTCCAGCAAACTTGCTGAAGAAGGGGGTGAAATGCTTGGCGTTAGAGAACAATTTAGCCGACTCGCTCAGGATGAGCATGGAGGGCTTGACGTAAACACCTTTGACAGCCATGGGGTAGGGGAAGGAGGGGAAAACTGGCCAGCAGCGCGGGGAAAGGGAGTAGGGAAAAACACAGAGGAAGAATGCAGCGCTAGCCAAATTTAAAAACACGTAGGGGGCCAAAGGAGGGGGGAGCCACCGGCATCGAGAAAGGATGCTCAAAGTTGGGTGCGACACGAGGGGGGCTGAGGGGGCGTGACTGCAGGTTGCCACGCGGGGACAGGGGATGGGGAAAAGTTGGGTAGTTTAGAAGCCCCAAGAACCTAGCTCTATGGCCAATCGTAGTTGTCCCATCCGGGTATACCACATGGCATCAGTCACAAGGGGGTTGAATTATTAATACATCCATAGGTTGGGCATAGGGAAAATGGAGCCTTGTCGGCCTCTACCAGCACATAGGACATTTACCAGCTATGCCTACATATCCAACAGGGTGGAGGCAGTGGAAATGGAACCTGGGTTGGCCACAACCAGCACCCAAGGCATTTACCAACTGCTATACGCATGCGGATAGCCTTCATATATATTTTATATAAATTATATTTGATCTTAAATATTGGGACTTGTAATTAAATATGGCTAAAAATTCAACAGTAGAGGCCTTCATCAAGGAGATCCCTGTTCTCCTTATATTTTTCTCATATTGGATGAAGGCTTGGATAAACTTATCTTGAGGAGAAGACAACAGGGTTTGCTCACAAGTATCAAGGTGGATGAGTAGGTTTTGACTCACCTATAGTTTGTTAATGATAGAGGATTGATGGAAATGGCCAATCTCAAGGAGACAAGAATGACCAAAGATACTCTTAATGTTTATCTTAGGGCCACAAACCAAGTTATCAATGATAAGAAATCCAAAGTAGTTTTCTTCACTCTTGATTGAAGGCTTAGGACAAAATTTTAGAGATCTTGGGATTCACAAAGTCTTCTCTCTCAGTGGTCTATTTGGGGGTCCCTTTACATTTTAAAAAAATTAAAGATAGTTATATGTAGGAATATTTTGGACCGTATCAAAGAATGAATTAACCATTGGTCTCACAAATGGTTAACCTTTGGGGGTAGATTAATTTTTTTGCAGTCAATCATTCAGGCCATGCCAATCTACAAATTTTCTATCATTGTTGCCCCACATACCATATGGAAAGAGTTGGACAAGATGGCCAAAAAGGTTTTATGGGGAGGAACAAAATGAGACAGGAAATGAGCATTAGTATGTTGGGACAAGGTAAGCCAACCCAAGGCAATGACTAGTTTGGGCCTGAGGAGAGCTAAATAATAAAGCTTTGGATGGAAAACTTTACTATAGGTGGATCTCCCAACCAACTTTATTCAATAGAGTTTTAAGTAGTAAATATTTGGGATAGGTGAACCCAAATGAGGTGAGTCATTTCCCTTTGGATGGTAATGGGTCCCTAGTGTTGCAGGCTTTAAAGCTAGGATCTCAAGTAGTGAAAGGTGGATTGAAAATTGGGGAGGAGAGAAAACATGATTTTGGATAGATTCTTGGGATCAATATCCATCTATCATTGTTGAATTCCTAGAATTGCAACTAGTAAAAACAACCATGGAAAGCAGGGGTTGGATCAAGATTGAAAGTTATTTCAACACCAATCAATTGGGGGATTATACATTTAAGTAACTTAAGAAGTTGGATGAGTGGCCAATTCCAATCCCTATGGAATTAGCACCCGTCATGACTAAAATCTTGGTAGAAAGATTTCTCACAAGTAGGGATGAGGAGGATGAATTAGCTTGGGGATATGGGAGCCTTGAAATCTACATGGTGAAGGATGGATACGAACAAATCCTTCCAAAACCTCCTTCTCATGCATATCAGGTTGAGAATTGGAGGAAGATTTGGTAGTCCAAAGGTTAGCTAAAAGTAAACTTCTTTGCCTGGTAGTTCATGCACTACATAATTATTACGTTTGTTAAATATGAGGAATAGGGGAATAGTTGGCCCATCCTAGTGTATTTTATGCTACAAAAGTGAGGAAACATCTGACCACCTGATGTTTGAGTGCTTGTTCATGTGCCAAAACTGGGAGAGATGGTTTTTAGCTTATAAAATCCGAGTCAATGGTGATATAAACCGGATTAATATTTGGGAAAGATGGAAGAGGAGCATATTTAAATATGAAGCTCTTCGTATCAGGTGGAAGCTTGGGTTAAACTTTATTTAGTGGCAATTATGGTTGAAGAGAAATGGTAGAATTTTTAGAGAAACCTTTTCATCCTTGGATAGTGTTTGGTAGGTCATTTGGAGCAAAGTCATGGAAACTATGGCAATGTATGCTAAAGAGGAAACTTAGGCTAATATAGGGATGGCGGAGAAGGAAGTTGAAGCGTAGGAGAGACAAGATAGAGCTAGTTGGAAAACACCCTCGAAAGGCTAGATTAAAATTAATACTAATGGAATTGCAAAAGATAATTCGAATAGTGCTGGAATTGAATTTATCTGAAGGAATCATGTTGGGATAGTGCTCTATTGAGAACTACAGGGCTTGGGTAAGGCCACAAACAATGAAGCATAAGCCTTAACTATCAAATATGTTTCTATTTGGACAATAAGACAAGATTATAGAAGGATGATCATCAAATCAAATTATTAAATCTTGGTAGGAGCTCTAGATTGCATGAGGAACTTTGCTTTGGAGACGTGGAGATTAAAGATTCTTGTCATCCAAATTAAATAGTTGTGGAGGGAATTGGATGATGCGAGCCTAATTTATGTGGGTAGAGCTCTGAATACAATGGTAGACTTCTTGGCTAAAACAGGTACCAAGAAGGAGGTAGGGATTCAATGACACATTAGTATGACTATTGAAGACGAGAGAATTAAGCAAGTTCTTGAGCAAATCTAACATTTGACTAATTTGAACAACCATTGGTTTAAGAGATTTGGTTCTTAAGATCTTAGGCTTTAAAGTTATGAAAGTTTATAAAAAATTTAAAAGGAGGTAACGAGTGGTCTTGTTGGTTAAGACCAAAAAAAAGTCTCATTTCAACTTGTAAATAATTTTGTTTTAATATAATTTTTTCAAATTCTTTAAAAAAAATAATATATATAAATACCTGCTCTAATAGATGAAACTTACATCCCAGTTAAATAAAAAACACATTATTTTGTTGTGTGGGATTCTTTATCCCTATTAACGTTTGTTTGCGCATATCTCGGGGCTGGCCCTCTTACTTTCTAACTACTTAATACAAAATTCCCTCACCCTCGGAAAGAGGCTCGGGGTTCAAGTCTAGCGGCCTACGTCGGATACAAAAAAAACCTTGGCTAGTCTGAGGGGTATACCTGAATGGGACAGGCCTCATGGAACGAAAAATCCTGACCCCCGTGGAATACGGGGAACAATTTTCCTTAACATAAGGTTTTGTCCACGAGGACTAGGTGGATTGGTAAGACGTTGGACACTTACAAGGAGGAGACCTAGGTTCAAACCTCACGGGCATGCCCACTCTAGAGCAAAGGTAGTAGTCTAACTAAAATCCGCTGAGTGTGCACTAGTTTGATGACGACGGTACCAACCCCAAGCTACCGAAGGTCTCCCTCACTCCGGACGTGTTTACCGAGGCAAGGTAGGGGTTATAATGATAGCTCCATAATTTGACGCTACGATCGGAGGTAATATAATTTTGACTCCAGTTGTTCAAAAAAAAAGGCAGCAAAAAAATGATGATACAAAATTTCCTACCACGCTAATACTGTATTTGTCCGAATCGCACGATAAGGAAATGTTTAGCGTCAAGCGACACTGCACGATAAGGTAATGAAATTTCTTTCCACGTTAATATTCTCTGTCTAAATGTCCGACGTACGTATCATTTATCATTTGGTTCACTCCAATCGATTCTCCTTCGGTGAATTTTATTACTTCTTCGCTCTGATTGGTTGACAACACCGAAAGGAATTATTTTAAAGCCTATAATATTAACAGCATGTCATACTCGCAATTCGCAAAGTGTCGATCTCAACGTACGAAAGCCGAAGATTTCCTTCAAGGTTGACTTTAGCCCAAAAAGCCGCATATTTAAACTTGGAATCCAAGCATTTAACATGAACACTCTTACAATACAACTGGCACCTTATCTCCCTGAACTATGGTAACATGGCCGAGAGGTGGTAGGCCGCCTTTCGATTCTTCGATGCTACCTTTTACATTGGTGTGATGAAGATTAATGTAAGCATTTTTTATTAATGGAAGCCCAAATGTATAAATTGTTTGAATGCTGATAAGCCACATATTCGAGATTCCTTCTACACAAGGAAAGTTGTATTTATGAATTTCGGTATGGAAACCTAAGAAATTAGGAGAAGAATCTAATATTTTTTAAGTTTCATGTGAAAAGCTAAGAAACTATAACCAGAACCGAATTTAAAACTTTGTTTGACATCAATTGGAAAGTAAAATATTTCCAAGGCTCGGTATAAATTATTTTTTAAATTGGTGCCACTTTTACGAATTAAATTATTACGAAAGCAGAACAAAAAGGATAAAGCTTTAACATTGTATGCGGAATGGAATAAATGGCTATGCTCTCCATAATCAAATTCACATAACCTCAAAGATTGAAATTATTGTTGTTGTTTTTTCTTCTGTGTGAGAATTATGGGCACATCAACATGCCAAAGCCGGGGGATGGTGGAATTAAAGAGCAGTAACAATGGAAGCATATGTAGCTGTGCGCCGGGGCTTTACTATATGTCTGTCGGGGCTCGATGTGTGAACATGTCAGAAATAAGTGGAGAGTTTTCTGCAAATTCGAGCGTGTTGCCAACGGGAAATATGCCCATTCTGTCGGGCTTCTCGAAGGCGAATGCGACCTCCACGACATTTGTGTGGACAACCATGGCCATCGTGGTGCTTTGGCTCATCTTTACGATTCCACTGGTGTGGATTGCCCCCGCCTCGGGGTTGTGGTTTCGAATTCGCGTGGCACTCGCCGGTTGGGACACCCGCTATTCCTCCCGCCACTGGATTGTAAGTCTTTCTTTATTTATTTATTCTTTGTTTTTTTTGAGACTGCAAAGCCTCCGTTTCCTCTCTTGCGATGGTGTTTTGAACTTTGAATGTTTTAACTTAGAGCCAATTTCTTAGTGTACATTTTGAGTAACTTTGATTTGGATTGTATGTCTCTTCAAAAGCAGAAACATTTGGTTCTCATTAATTTCAAATTTCGGACATACTTTTCAAGTCAATTTGAAACTCAGGAGTCCCAAAATTTATTAATGTTATATTTTCAGTTTGTTAAGTAGCTCCAGTGGTTGTTGCGAGCTCTGTCTTGTTTTTTTTTTATATATATATATATATATATATTTTGAATTTACATGGTAGAATCGGTAGCTGCCACGAGTCCGGGCAGGCTGTCTGGCTTTTATGGCCGCCACAATATTCTGCCTTGTCCACCCCGGATACCGCCACATAGTTCTTCGCACAGTAACCACCATACCACAATCATTTAAAACCTTTTACACCGCTGAAAGCACCAGGAAAGGGACAAACGTTCAGTCCAGCGAGGCCCGAGATTTGAATCTTGGACCTTTTGTTCTGGTTTTTTAATATTATATTTTTCATAATGGTTATGTTGTTTAAGTAGTTATAAGCTTTGTCTTGTTTTGAGGACTAAGAGACATCAATAGTTTTTGAAAATTAATGAAATGTTGAAAGGAATTAGTTTTTGAAAATTCAAGGGATTTTGCCTTTTTTTTCAAAATGGGTTGTATTTGGGTCTCCCATTCCCAACGAATCATAACTTTCTCCTTTAAAGCTTGACAACAAACATATTCAATTCTCATCTCAATTGGGATGCTATAGCTAGATCCCTACATCTTTTTTCATAAAAAGTCTGAATTCTTGATATTCATTTTCTGTTTTTTTTTCAATTTTCTTTGAGAATACAAATATTTAGCATCCTTCTTCTTGACATTTTCCAATCTTGTTTATCCATCCATCCAAGTGAAATCTTGATTAGTGGTGGTCTTCGGTGATGCCAAGTTATCATTGTTTTCGGTGATGCCAAGTTACCATTGTGCCACTTGAATATCCACAACTGCTTTGTTGGTTCCATCCTTCGGTTGCTTTGCTCTAATATTTTGACTGGTTGGTCCTGTTGTTCCCTGCTGTTGTTGCACCCCTTTGAAATTCAAAATCACTATGTTTTTCTGCCAAACACTGCCATACTTGATGCCTTTTTGACTTCATGTAGATCCATAATATTGGTGTCTTAAGCCATGCCTCCAAGATTGTTGCAGCTCAGGGTGGTGTGGGTGGCGATATGTTGCAAAATTAACCTAACATTTTGTTTCCTTCGATTCTTTAGCAGTTTGTTTCTTTATTTTAAATTCTTCTTCAGAATCTTCTCTCTTGTGCCCTTCTTTTGGTGCGTCCTTGTGCACTTTTGAAAGATCTTTCTTGGACTTTGATGCTACTTCTTCCATGGACTCTATAGCTGTTGCTATTGTAAATTCAACTTTTGAGTCTTCTGTTGGTTCTTCAACTTGTTCCCTTGCCATAACTGCTTCTTGCTTCTCCTTGGATCCTTGCTTCTTAAGATTTTCCTTTTGAATGCAACCATGAACTTGCACATTGTCATTTGTATTTTTTCCTTCTATTATATCCTCTTTATTCATTTCTTTCAGTTCCCTTTGAAGCCTTTTTATTTCTTCTTCATATCCTTTGATGGTGACCTTCAAACTAGCTATATTTTTATATGGGTCCCATTGACTCAAGAATGCATGCTCTATTTCGTCCCAAGTGTAACTATAATTCCTTTCTCTAGCAAAACTTGCCTGTCAAACATAAACTTCCTCTCTTAAAATTTTGCAAAGGTGGCATTGCCAAAAATTGTTACTAAATTAGAGAGATCTAAACTTCATCCACTATTCTCGAACATCAATGTCATCCTTTCCAGTGAAAATTGGCAACTCCATGACCTCAACTCAATTTTTTTTCCTAAAGTAGCTAGGGTTTTGGAAAAAAATCTAGGGTTTTTCATTTTTTTTTCTTTTTCAAATCTCCTCTATTCCTTGCTATCAACAAATAATTCTGTAGATTTTCTTCAAAAACAAATTAAATTGCAACTGATTTGCTTACCCTGATTGATAGAGATATTTGTAATTTTATTTTTTGCGATTTGAAAAAATCCTTATTGTCCTTGTTTCGGACGGTTGACTGCACAGGGTTGTATCTCCCTCAATACTCTTGGGATTTCTTCATATAACCACTCATTTTAAAGCTCTTCAAAATCTTTTTGATCTTGGTGACTCCACATCTAACATCTCAGCTACCGGAATCAGATTTTCAAATCTTAACGCTTAATTTTCCTGTCTGTTGACATCTACTCAAATGCCATCTTCAAAAATTTGGATGGCACCGCAATCCTGTCACTGTTCTAGGCACTTCCAAAACAGACTTTGTTGTCAATACTTCAGAATCATTGTCCAAAATTAATCAAAAGGGTTTTGCCTTTTAAAAAAATATATTTATTTAATTTTTGCAATTAAATTTGAATATTAATATATTTTTAAATAATGAAGTTTTTTTTGAGTGTTTTTTTTTCAATGAGTTTACACAGGTTTTTATGAGGGGTCTTGGTCCCCTCATACTGAGTGGGCTTTGAACCATGGGCCTCTCAAAGAGAGGCCAAAGCCCTTACCACTGCAGTAAGCTCTCAAAGTTTTTTCCAGTGTTATTTTATTTATCAATGTGTGATTTGCAATTTTTTTTTTGATGGGTTATATGGGATTGAAACGGGCCCCACCCATATTACATCATCACCACATAGTGGTATTACAACAAACTTTGGATATTAATTATTTATCGTTTGGTAAGATTCGAACCTGGGTCTTCTCCTTGTAATGTTGAGGAATCTAACTGGTTTAGCAAATGCCACTTGATTCAATGAGTTTACACAAGTTTTTATGAGGGGTCCTAGTCCCCTCATACTGAGTGGGGTTTGAACCTTGGACCTCTAAAAGAGAGGCCAAAGCCTTTACCACTGTAGTAAGCTTGCAACGCTAAAAATTTGAGTTTACATAGGTTTTTATGAAGGGTCCTGGTCCCCTCATACTGAGTGGGGTTTGAACCTTGGACCTCCCAAAGAGAAGGCCAAAGCCCTTACCACTGCAGTAAGCTTGCAGCTCATGTGTGATTTGCAATTTTTAAAATGTATATAATTTGCAATTGTGATATAATATTATTAAACTGATTTTTTATCTATTTATTTTTAATTGGTTATATTGTTTGAATCATGCCCCGCTAGTATTACATCATGACCACATCGCAGTATTATATTACAACAACTTGGCAATTATGTATTTATCGCTTGATAAGATTCAAACCTAGGTCTCCACCATAAAAATCAAAGAATTTAACTAGTGAGCTCATGCCATTTGATAGCATAATTAAACTAAATTATTGTACCCTCTCTACAATTATTGGAACAACTTTATTAGTACATAGAGTTTCAAAGTTGTACAATTTGAAAAAAGGGATAACTTTTGCTTTTATATGAGAAAGTTATGCTGTTCATAAGATTGCTCCCATTAATAGACTCCATGATGTCAATAAGAAAATTATAAACCTCAGTCTTTTCCTCCATTTTTTGAACATCAAAACAATGGAATGATAAACTATGATGAATTGGGACCCCTATGATTATTTGCACAGATTTTGAAAATGCTGAGCTTTTCCTGAAATTCTTAATGGTATGTCCTGTAGTCCCGGTCTTTGGAAAACAAAATACTAGCAATATCTCCTTAATTTGGAGAAAGGAACTTGAAGTTGACTTCTCTTTAGACCAAATATTTGAGTAATCTATCATGTTTAGGGTTTTCCTAAATAACATCTAGAACACAGTGATAGTCCTCTCATGTCCAAAACCATCTTCAAACCACCGGAAGTGAAAGGCTTTGTCCTTTTGAACATTTTGCTCTAGAGCAGACTTGAAAGAATGAAGGAAAAACTAATTTTTTAATAAAACCCTAAAAAGTTAGGTCCAAAATATATTTTTTTGCAAAAACAACCTCTACATGATCTCTTGATGGAATCGCATGAAAACCACAAACCAGGAGAAAATGTCAATCCAAAACCCTTTTTCTTGAATCAACCTTTGAGAAGAACCCCTAGCAGATGCACTGCCACAAAGAAAATCCATGAATCAATCTAAGGAATTCAGTAATAGAGATTCAAGTGTGCTGTAGTACCATGAAGAATTTTATTGTATAGCTTTAGCTTGGATACCATGAAAAAGTTCATGGTAGAGCCTTAGCTCTCTTAACATGAAGAATTTTGTTGTGTAGCCTTAGCTCTCTTACCATGATGAATTTTGTTGCCTAGCCTTAGCTTTCTTACCATTAAGAGTTTCACTATGAAGCCTTGCTTTGATACCATGTAGAATTTCATAACATATTCATTAAAGGATCAAATGAAATCAACACATCACCTAGATTAATGGAAAATAAAATATGGGGGTGGTGCCTATAGACAATTTTAACTCATTAAGACTGAAAAGGAATGATACTCTTGATGTTCAATGATTATAATGATTTGCGAGTGGAGTTAATTGTACTCTCAATATATTTCAAGGATCCCAATAATGTCACGTGCTGACGTTATTTGTCTGTTAATTTATATTACTAAATTTATGGATCACTTTATAAAGTGAGGATGGGCCATAGGCATTTTACAAAATATAATAAAATATCACAAAGTCTACAATGGCCAAAGTGAACAATTACTTGTTTTGACAAAACCATGATTGGTCCGAAGTCCTCATTTGTAATAGATTGCTCTTTAAGTTCTTCCTACCTGTATGATGTTGATTGGTGGACCACACCTAAAATGAAATTTGTGTTCTAGATAATGGATTATTTATCACCTTAACATGTCTCTTGTATTTGACAACCCTTAAAGCGGCAACCATTTTGCATCTAAATTCAGTCTACAGGAACTGCAAAGATCTGTAATCTATACTAATGATCATTACCTTGCCAAGCAAATGTTGCCTCCAATGTTAACCGAGTTTACCATTGCATATTACATCCTTGTCATATGAGGGATAATTCATCATTGTTCCTGCAAACATCTTAGAATAATAAGCAATTGGTTTTCCTGCTGCATCAATGTTGAGCTCACGGCAAAATCCTCAAGCATCAGGTTCTATTTCATACAGCGTTTGCAGATTAGGCAGTGCAGATACAGGTGCCTCAATGATCTTCTGCTTGATAAAACATCATGCTTTTCTTTGATAATGTACTCAGTGGCATTGCAGTATCCAAAAAAACATGCGATTAATTTTCTAATCTAACTCAAAGCTCTAAGAAACTATGTATTGCAGGCATTTGTGGGCCATGTCTGATGAAAAATAGTTCATACCTTTGATAAATCTATTCTTGACTCGCATTATATGTTAGGGATTGTTTCCTGGTTTGACACTTTCTTTGGGTTTGGAGGCAGCTTGTGTTCTTGAAAGGTCTTCATTAATTGCTTCAAGTGGACCTAGACTTCACCAGGAAGCAAGTAACTTCATCTTGAATTTAATCACATCTTGAATTTAATCAAAGGATATTATTGCCTTATAGGTGATGTCAGAATAGGTGCCAAAGCAAACAAATAACCTTCTAAGGATCTGTGATGACATCATCGTATTATCATCATTAGATTATAACATATTTATAACATCATCACTATTTCTGACATTATTACCAATGATTACAACTTCGTAATTTGGAATCTATCTTTTTTTGATTGGGCGCTCTTGCTAATGTTAGTCAAGTTGTCAACATCAGCAAAATTACATAATAAAAATACATGTATACATTCAGGACGTAATGTCACACTTTCCAAGCAGTCAATTCCTCTTTCTTAGTCACTAAGGAGAGGACAATGGCGAAGAAGAGGTCTAGTGAGAAGAGTGGAACTAATAATGCTAACAAGTCAATGGCATGATATTGGAGTGACATCAGCAACATGTAAGCTGTATTTTGTGAATAAAAACTTCCTAGCATTAGTTAAGTTGTGATATCAACAAGGTAAGTTATTCACTGCATTAGGTTTCTACAAATGCTTTTAATACTGTAATAAATGTTATTTTGGTTGTAATATACACTGTTTGATTATAATGGAAGTTTTGACTGTAATGTACCTGGGGGTATAATACTATAATGTAGTATGTAGTAATCAATAAGGATTGGGGGTGCATATGCTTATAAATCATCCCACTAGTTTATTAGAATAAAATTATAAATGTCTTTATCCCACATGTAATGTAGGCAAGAGACTTATATAGGGGAAGATGGTATGTGCTGGATCTCATATTGATATATAGTGTGGAGTGGCTTCCTTCCAATAAGGAGCATTGTATGGTGTTGCCCTACCTCAAAGGTTTGATCTATATTTTGAATACATTGGAGTATTTAATTATCGTAAGATCTATCTTCTATTACTTGAGTATTCTTAGTATTTTTATGCAGATTCTTAAAAAGTGGTATCAAAGCGCTTTCTAGGGCAAAGTGGGAGGAATTTGTTGCGTTAGGGCCAAATCTTGCAAAGGGTTGTGTGTTACACACAAGTCTTCAAAGAAAGCCAAATCTGGATTCATTGGAAAGAGGCCTTCAAGAGCTTTTCAAAAAGTGGTCACATTAAAGGTTTGGATCAATCTCAAGGGGGATATGACGATTTGAAGTTGATCATATGATTCAGATTTTCACAAATTTGAACGTGCTCCAAATTAGGGCCAAATCTTGAAGAGGGTCATGTGCTTCAAATAGGTCTTTAAAAAAACGATTTTGGATTCATTGGAAAGAGGACTTTGAGAGCTTTCCAAAAAGTGGTCACATTAAAGATTTGGATCAATATCGAGGGAGATATGGCAATTTGAAGTTGACCCTGCGATTCAAAATTTTCACAAATTCAGACACGCGATTTTTGCAAACTGGGTGAGGAAATCAAATTTTATTTTTTGCAAGTGGAAAGAAATAATTAAATCTACCTTTCTACATTATTTTCTTTCATATTTGTGGCAGAAAGGTGATAGTTTTCATGGTGGTTCCTCCATTTGATGGAAGTGCTAATGTCATGGAATGGTGGTTCCAATTCAAAAATGCTCATTATCAATTTAATTTATGGGATTTAATACTCATTGGTAAATTGAGAGGTGCAACTCTTATATGGCTTCTTTCATTGCCTACAAACTATTCTTGGGACCAAATTGAACAAGCTTTCTTAGATAGATGGGCATCAAATGAAACAATAATTGATGTGAATAAAGACAAGGAAGAGAAGGATGAGAATGAAGAAGTAGAAAGTAAGGATGGAAATAATGAATATGAGATGAAAGATAAGAGTACATGCAATTTAACTCCAAGAAAGGAAGATTCTATTTTTCAATTTCATGGATGCATGCAAAAAAATAAGGTTATTGTATCTGTAAACCCTAGTAGTAGGTATAACTTCATCAACATGGAAATTGCAAAGCAATTACTAGTTCAAGAAAAGAAGATCAAGGAATCTCAAATAGAGGGTAAGCATGTTCAAATTTTTGCAGATTTGAAACTCACCATGGACAAATATGTTTTGCATTCAAATTTTTATGCTGTGGATATGGATGGTTAATATTGTTCTTGGATATCCTTGGTTAGATACTTTGGGAACAATAAACATGAATGTACAAAAGAAGTTTATGAAGATGTGGTATAGAAAGCAAAAAATCACATTGCAAGATAAAGTGGCAAAAAGGGTTGAAGAATGAAAGAAGGCTCCATATTTGAACAAAGGTACACCATATAGACATCCGCATCATTGTGAGAGGCAACATTCTTGTAGGCATGCTACTACATGGGATCAACGTGCCAATCACTATGGGTCTACATGGAATTAAAGTCATGGCATAATAGAAGCATTCGCTATTCAGTACCAAATATGAGGAATTACTATGCAAAATAATGGGATTAGAGTGGCACAACGAACTTTGGATATAGGATGGGATCTAGGTACTGTTGGTTACGAATCTGCCATGAGGAAAGGATTTGTTGTTATTGCGCCCAGATTCGCCCACCAGATTGAAAGGCCGGAAGGAAGGAATGCCTTCCGTGCCAATCTCCGGAGAAGGCCGGCTTCCTGTGGGGTTTTTGTGTTTTAGGTTAAGAGTGCAGGGAAAGGGATAAAAGTGCAGAAAGAGATTCCAAATATGATTGGAGTTGGGGTGGGGGGAATAAGCAGCACGACAACGAATCAATCACCGCTACTAACAACATTCCTCTACAAAGCACACATTGAAACTACAGCTATCATTCATCCTATGTATCCTCTATCTATGCATTCCAGGAATACTTGACCACCAAATACCGGAGTCCAGAGTTCAGTACAACAGCAAGCAATGATACAAGAAACATGAGGCAGAAATGACAAGGAGAGGCAGCATACAAGATAAAAGACAGTGAGCAGAGCCAAGTATGTGCTTGTATTAGAGGCAAACGCACAGCTACAATTGTTCCCTAGCAATATATTCCCCTTCCCCCTTTTTACAATGAATCACATGGCTATTTATAGCCTCAAGTCCCCCGATTACATTCTTGGGCACAAAGTCCCAGACTAAACATTAGCTGACACAAGCGGCTGAGGAGCTGCTGATGCTGACTTCTGTCGGGCAGGACTGTACTTGCGGCATGGTGTCCCTGAAGGCTGTACAGCTACGTGGCGGTGTGTCGGGTCAAACCGTCGGTCAGCAGGAATGTGGGTAGGTGCGGCAGATGGCACTTCTCATCAACTTAAATGGTGGCAGTTGGCGCAGATAGTGCAGCCCATGCTTTGTCCTTATCCCGGTCAAGTCTTGGCTCGAATCCCGAAGTTGGACACTTGTCGGATGCTGATGAATGACACGTGTCTGCCTTGAAAGGCAGTTTATCCAACTTCGCCCGGGATCTGAGCGTTGTCGGGTTGCGCAGTAGAAAACAACGCAGGGAGGGTCATCTTGCCTTAGTCATTTTCTGGTCTTGCTTCCCCAACTGCGCACCGGTCAGAGGGCGCACCCCGACTTCGCTGCGAAGTCGGGTTGCGCACCGGCACTTGCTGTCTTCTTCTGTTCGGACTGCGCACTAAGAGAAGGGCGCACCCCGACTTCGCCGCGAAGTCGGGTTGCGCCCAACACTTAGTCATTTTTCTGCCACACTGCTCTCCAAGTGCGCCCAGAAGAAGGGCGCACCCCGACTTCGCTGCGAAGTCGGGTTGCGCCCCAGCACTTAGTCAAATTCCGCTCATTTTCCTGTTTTGTCGCACTTCGCACTGTCCCTATTGCGCTCCAACTGGAGGGCGCACTCCGACTTCGCTGCGAAGTCGGGGTGCGCCCTGACACTTAGCCATTTTTAGGGGACACTTGCTGGAAACTTTACTGGCGGCTCGCGGGGTGTCGAGCTCGCCTCGACGCAAAGAACCATGCCTTCATCCATTGGGTGCAGAGGAACTTCCTTCCCCTGCCTTCTGCTGCTCTAACCGCTTCCTTCCAGGCAACTGTTCTTCTTCAGGTTCACTTTCACCAGTTGCCTCCTCGGTTTCCCCTTCTGAGTCTGAATGTTCTCCACTGTCAGCCTCCCACTCGCTGATGCGTTGGTATGCAGCCTCGGCTTGGTCCCAGGCTGCTGCTTGGAAGGGTGCGAGGTCGCTGATCTCTTTTAATGCTGCGTGGAATGCAACGACCGCATGCAGGTCGATGGTGTTATATCTTCTTCCCAACTCCTTCAGGGAGGAGTTGATTTTACAGTATTTTGACACCATCTGGGTGACCTGAGCTTCCTGAATCGGCTCTGCCCAGCTGTCAACTTCTGCTGTATCTGTCTCAAAGGACAGCCAATTCTGCTTCACCTGTTCAAGGGTCAGGAACCTGCCATCCTTGACGTAGCTCGGGCACCCGTGTTCGGACAGAATGTGAAAGGGAGCCAGGAGAATGTTCCTTTCATGCTCTAGGGCGTCCAGCGCCTTCCTGGCAGTTCTGATCCTCTCTGTCCTGTCAAAATAAGTATGCAAGGTTACCCTTGCATCTGCCCACTCTGAGGCAAGTTGGGACATAGGGGCAATTTGGAAGCCTTTGCGCTCAAACTCCTCAAGTTTTATAGCCAGGTCCAGCCGTTGCCTCGCCTGGTGTTCGGCTTCCTCTACCACAGGCTTTCCCTGGGCAGATACTTCTTCAATCCTGGATACGAAGTCCAGAACTGATAGGGACTTGACAAGGTTGGGCTTGCAACCTTGTAACAGACTAGCCCGCATCTCCTTGGCTTTGCTCTTTGAAAAGGCCGTCACTTGTGATGCTTTCTCTGCAAGCTGCATCGCGCTTCGAATCTCGAGTCGAAATCTGCTCCAGCGCAGCCCTTTTCTCTTCTGACAGCTGCTTGGTTGTCTGCTTCTGCTCTGCGGCCTCCTGCTGAGAGGCGGCCAGCTGGGCCTTTAGTTCTTCTATTTCCTGCTGGGCTGACCCCAGCTGCGCAGTAGCCCTAGCTAGGTCTTCCTCAAGCTGCCTTGTGTTGTTCTGCAGCTGGTACAGCGCCTCCTGGGTCTCGAGATGCTTGACGAGGAGATTGTCAGTCCTACGACGAATACCACGAATTTCGTATTCCTCGTTGATGTCGTCAAAGCTTTTCTCCTTCCTCTGATGCTCATAGTCTGCCTCGGTCATCTCCCGGAGAGGCTTCTTCACCTTCGGGATCAACTTCTCTGTTGTGAGCACTCTCCGGTCTAGGTCAAATTTCGTGCGTTTTACCGGGGCAGCTATCTCCTCGGCCCTTCTGCGCTTGACGCCCTGAAGAAAGGAGGCGGAACCCCCCGCGGCTCTTACTGCCAGAGGCTGGTCCTCTGTGATATTCATGAAGTCGAGGTCCTCCAACGTCTGGTCCTGCTGCGGCATTTTCCCTGCGAACAGCGAAGTAGGCGGGATTCCAGAGGGGGTATCAGCCTTTGAGGGCGACCGGGTCCTAGGGTTAACAGGAGTCTGAGTGGATGGTGCCGGCAAGGCTTCGGACGGCTGGTGCGAAGAGCGCAGTGATGAAGGCGCAGCTTCAGCACTGGCTGCGGGAGAGGGCTCTAGGGTTTGGCTCAGTGATTGGAAAGCGTTCGGATCCTGAGCAAACTGGTCGAATGAATGTAGGCCGCTGGAGGGCTGGGTAGCTTGGGAAGCGGTGGACGCGGCTACGGCTTGCCCTGATGATGAGATGGGAGATGGGACTTTAGCAGGGCTGACTTGGACTTGGGGAAGAGAAATAGTGGACGTACCTGCGGGCTCCGCCTGAGCCGCCGTTGGAGGGGTGCTTGCAGCTCGGGTATCTGCGGCTGGTTCAGGGCTGTCCAAAGAGACAACCTCTGGAGCTGCTGCACTAGTTTGTTCTGCGGCTGATTGTTGTACAGGCTCTCTAGACCGCTTGGCCCTTTCAACTTTCTTCCTCTTTCTTTCTTCTGGTACTGCGGCTGGTCCAGAGGAGAGAGACAATATCGGGGCGGCAGGTGCTGATGTTCCCACGGTAAACTTGTACCTGGGTCTGGCTGGAAGAATGCCTGCCGCACTCGGTCTGCTAGTTGGCAGCGCGCATACTTGTTCTGCTGGAGGGGCCACCTCAGGGGTGGACTTTTCTGAACTTTGCGCCTTTTCGGGCACAACCTCAGGAGCTACAGGCTGCATCGGGCCCACTTGGCTGCTTGTTGGAGTTGCGCTGGAAGTCGCAGGCGTTGACGATAGCTGGGAGGTGGGCCTACTTTTATACCTTATCTTTGCGCCTCGGGGAACGCAATTGCGGAATTCGAAGGGCTGCCACGTGTCGACGTACTGGTCATATAGGGCAGAAAATTCATCATCGACAGCTAGATTCCTCCGGTTGGATTTATCGTGCTGCGTGCGACACCTCATCTTCCAGCATTCAGTGATTTTGTCTTTATGCCAGTTGAGGGGCGCCACCTTAGCGAGGAATTTTTTGAAGCCAACTGACTCCATCCGGTGGTCCGGGTTACGCTCGGGATCGTACGTAACCTCTTCGCAGTAAAATTCATGCCATGGTGGCCATGATTGCATCAAGTCAATGCGCCAGTGGAGGTCTGCACCTGTCCTGTTTCTTCTTTCCTGCATGATTTCAGCTCGGGGACAGATGTGCGTGAATTTTCCCCTGACCCCAATTGGGTCGTACTTCCAGCGCTGCGGCAGCATTATTAGGCCCATTTCAATGAGTTCCCGCTCGAGGTAGACGTGCTGCCCGATTTCGAACACTTGGGTATTCGCCCAGGTCATAGGATATTGAAATATATGACCTCTCTTTTTCCCCTGGCCAAATTCCTCTTCAACGTAGTCCATCTGCCTCGCAATTTCCATCCCGAACTGATGGTCAGTGCAGAAGTAGGGCAGCAAGCACGGCTTCCCCTTGAACCCGTAGATTCTGACTATGATGCCCTGAGTCAACCGGAAAGTGTCCCCGTACTCCTTACTCCACAGGTATTTGGTCATGGCTTCCGGTGGGCGACATGCCTTACGGTTGAACAACCCCATGACCTGGCACAGAAATTTGAGATTAAACTCGTAGAACGAGCCTTTTCTGTACAGAATCTCAGTCCATTCGTACACGGGGAGCGGCTCTCCTCTTTCGTTCACCTTCCTCAAGTCTGGAACGTTCATCCGGTAATGCATGTGATACAGGCACAGCCATGCGAGGAAGGAACAAAACCGGAAGTCCGTTGATTGCTTCTGCTGCAGTCTAACCAGGCTGGAATGTATCGCATATGCCAGCCAGTCCGCCCAGTCGAAAAAGATAGGGCGCTTTCCGCTCTTCTACGCCGTGGAGTCGTAGAACTCCCCGTGCAGGAGACACTCTGCCATCGCCAGCTGGTACGGCCGTACCACTTTGTCAGAGTCGCAGCCAAGGACCCACGCCAGGATGATGTAGATGTACTTATTTTCAAATTTTTCCAGGGGTATGGGGCCAGTTGGCCACTGTCCGGCTGCCAGCGGAGTCTTCAGCTCTGAATCCAGAAATTCTCTCATCCGCTTTGTCTGCGCAAATCTGCCGGTCTGCTCGTCCAGATTTACCCTTCTGACAATTGCGCCAGGCTCATACTGAAGCCCTGGGGCGAATGCTGGTTGGACGCTCTCCCGGAAAAGAGTGAACAACACCTTTCCTTTGTTGTCGCAGACCTGCCGGGCAGCTGGTTTGTAATATTCTGCAATCGCTTCAACCAGCTCCGGGCACCAGTGAGTAGGAGGGCACAAGAACCAGTATAGGTTCGACTTGTATGCAGCTCCGAGGTGGTGAGATGGCGAAACCTTATCCACCCATTTCGCAATGTTCAACCGCAGCTTGGTGAGGCTGATGGAGACAGAGCCGTCTTTGTATCCGGCCAGGCGATTAATTGGCGGCGGTGGAGTCTGCCCAACTACGCGCCTCTTCGTCCGGGATTTTCTTTTCTGGTCCTTCTGAGGCGCTCCGCTCTCATGAGCGCTTGACTCCGGTGATTCCTCAGCTTCGCGCCGTTCTTCGCTTGATTGCGCCTGTACGGGCGCTTTCCCCTTGTCCATCCTTTTGAAACGGCAGTGTCGGGAATTACAGGGGATTTCAGCTTCTGAATTGTCAGCTTTATTCCTTGCAGTCAGGGAGTCAGCTTGAACAATTTGAATTTTCTGGTTGCGCCAGGGTCCCTTTTGTAGACAATGACTGCAACATTAATGGCGCGAGGGAGGGAGTTAGGGCGGTTAACTTGGAGTTGGTGGAGGCATTATGATTTTTTGGCGGCTGGGTATGGGTTTATTTTTGGAAAGCGCACCCCAATAGCCGTTGGTCCAAGACGCACCTTGCTTTTTTAATGCATCGTTCTTGAAAGTTGTGCAATCATTAAACCCCCTAGGACGTTGTGCCAATGCTGACGTCATCGCCGCCGTCTGGGCACACTTTACAAGGAAAACTTTAAAGCCCATGTGCCCAACTTCGCGTTGCCGAACTTCGCCTGGGCCCACACTTATAATTTTTTTTGCTCTCCGTGGTGGGTTATTCGGACTTCGCCCGAAAAACGGGCGCACTCGGACTTCGCCCAGAAAATGGGCGCACTCCGACTTCGCCCGGAAGATGGGCGCACTTCGGATTTTACACTTAGACGTTTTCGGCTTCTCGTGCCGGATCATCCAGGGTGCGCCCGATAATGGGAGCGCACTCAGACTTCGCCGAAAAACGGGCGCAATCCGACTTCGCCCCCCGGTTTTTCTTTTCTTGCCGTTTGTTACCCAACTGCGCCCTTCTGATGGTGCGCAGCCCGACTTCGCTGCGAAGTCGGGTTGCGCACCCAGAGTTAGTCAATTTTGCCCCTTTTCCAGCTACCTTCTTTCGGACTTCGCACTGTTTGAGGGGCGACACCCGACTTCGCTGCGAAGTCGGGGTTTTGCCTCTAGATTTCCCTTGGGCTATCTGAAAAATTAAAAACTAAAAAACTGAAATATTTACATTCTGAAAACTGAAAATGCAGAAGGGAAATCTGTACAAGGAAGGACCCCTTCGGGTGCCTTCAGTGGCGATAAAGTTTTAAGTGGAACCCGTTGACGGGAATGGGGAGAAGCTGTCCCTCCATGTCCCGGAGCACGAATGAGTTGAACTGATTTACCCAGGCAATCTGATAAGGGCCCTCCCAGAGGGCGTCAAACTTGTCGTGGTTGCCCGGCTTCGCTTTCAGCGAGTCCCACTTCAGCACCAGGTCCCCGATTTTGAAAACTCGGGCGGTGGCGCCTTTCGCAAACCAGCCTTGGGTTGCCTCAGCATGTTTGGTGAAGGCCTGGTATGCTTTTTCTCTGTCTTCCTCTAACTGCAGTAACTGGCAAAGTCTGTCCTCTACCGGATCCCCGCTGCCTCTTTCTTCATCAAGCATCCAGAGAGCGGGAATTTCGATGTGGGTCGGCAAGACTGCTTCTTTGCCGTATACGAGCGCATAGGGGGACGTTTTAATGGATTTCTTGAAGGATATCCTGTCCGCCCATAGCGCCCGATCCAGGAGTAGGTGCCAAGTCCTCTTGTTTTTCTCTACTGTCCTTCGGATGATCTTCAGCAGATTCTTGTTGGTGGACTCGGCAAGACCGTTCCCCTGCGGGTAGTAGTTGGAAGACATTTTGTGATAAATGCCGTATTTGCTGGTGTACTCCGTGAGTACGGCGCCTGCGAACCCCGGACCATTGTCCGTTACTATTGACTCAGGGACCCCAAAACGAGTAATCAGGCTCTCGAGGAACCTAATGACCGTCTCCTGGTCCGCATTCTTTGTAGGGATCGCCTCTGCCCACCGTGTGAAGTAGTCGGTGGCGGTAAGAATAAACTTGTGCCCCGCTGCAGAGTTCGGCGTAATCACCCCGATAAAGTCCAGACCCCATTGCTGAAACGGAGTCTCGGCTTGGATCGGTTGAAGGGGCAGGGGTGCTTTTCTATTTCTGCCAGCAAATCTCTGGCATTGATCACACTTCGTACAGACCGCATGCGCGTCTGTGAATAGAGTGGGCCAGTAGTACCCAGCTCTGATTATTTTCAAGGCCGTTGGCCTTGCAGAATGGTGACCCCCAGGCATCCCGGAGTGAAATTCTCCGAGGATCCTGGGTTGGTCTGCTTTCTTGACGCACCGTAACATGATGCCGTCAATATTCTTGAAGTACAGCCCCTCGGGGCGAAGAGTGTATTTCAGTGCACCTAGCCGAAACCTCCTTCTTTGTGAGGCATTCAGGTGGTCTGGACATCTCCCGGTGCAGAAATATTTCACCAGGTCATCTGTCCAGTCGCACTCCTCGGGTAAGGAGTTGGCTAGGTTGGTGTTTGTTGCTGGATCCTCCCACTTACAGGCGGATATCTGGGCTGCTGCGCTTCGGGCCAGCTCTTGGCACAAGGCTCGGCCTCTGATAAGCTTGGTTGGCCGCACCTCGATGTCGAACTCCTGGATTTTAGCAATCCATCCTCCTCTCTTGTGACCCGGCTCTCCTTGTATGATGAAGCTTCGAACGTCCGGGTGTATCACAAAAACAGTGGTTCGGCTTTGGGAGACAAAGTGCCTGAACTTTCGGAGGGATTTCATAACTGCGTGAACCTGCCGCTCTATAAAGTTGTACTTTTCTTCATGCGGCTGGATTACTTGGCTCAGAAACGCTATGGGGCGCTCTTCGCCATCGTCTCCCTTTTGGGTCAGGACTGCGGCGTAACTCTCGGGTTCTCCCACCGCGTACAGGATGAAGTCCTTGGAGTAGTCCGGGTTTATCAACACCGGAGCTTGTGCAATTCGGGCCTTGATTTCTTCGAAGGCCTGCCCCCTTTCATCAGTCCATAAGAACTCAGCGTTCTTTTTCAGCAGCTCGGCCATGGGCTTGATTACCTGTGCGAAGTCCGGTATGAACTTCCGCACGAAATTGATTTGGCCGAAAAAGGACTGCAGCCCCTTCTTGTCGACTGGGGCGGGCAAGCGGAGGAGGGCCTCTGCTCTATCAGGGTCTATGGCTAGGCCTTTCTCGGAGATGACATGCCCCAGCAGCTTTCCTTCTTTTACCGCGAAGACAGATTTCTTCGGGTTTATGGAGATGCCGAATTCACGACACCTTTCAAATATTTGCCGCAAGTGGGGAACATGATCTTCTCTCCTGTGAGAGAACACAGTCATGTCATCCAAGTAGATGACAATGACTTTGTTGAGCAGCTCTCGGAAGGCCAGATCCATGGCTCTCTGGAATGTGGCGCCAGCATTAGATAAGCCGAAAGGCATGCGCTGATAGGCGAACGTTCCCCATTTGGTGGTGAACGCCGTCTTGTGCTGGTCCTCATCCTTGACCCATATCTGGTTGTACCCAGAAAAGCCATCTAAGAGGGAAAATCTCTGGGCTCCAGCAACTATATGGAGGATCTGATCGATTTGGGGAAGCGGATAATGGTCCTTGAGGGAGGCCTGATTCAGATTTCTGAAGTCCACACAGAGACGGATGTCTCCATTCTTTTTCCTTACGGGAACCAAGTTCGCAACCCAAGATGAATGCTTGATGGGGTAGATGATCTTGGCTTCCAAGCATCTTCGGGAGCTCGGCCTTCATCATGGCCTCGATCTTCGGATTTACGGCCCTCTACTTCTGCCGGAATGGCTTGGCGCCATCTTCTAGCTCAATGGTATGTTGGATAACATTTCTGTCATACCCCTTCAAGTCCTGGTAGCACCAGGCTACTATGTCAGGGAACTCTCGGCATAATGTTCTTATTTGCTCAAGTTCCTCTGTGGTGCAGTCTGTTCCGACCTTGATTGTTTTTCCAGGTTCGAGTTCCAGATCGGCATACTGCTTCGGGTCTACTTTGATCCGGTGAGATATTGCTCTGTCATTCTGATCAAATAGACTCTCAAGTGTAATCAGTCCTTTTGGGACATGATTATTTTTTAGTTGTATCAACCCCTCATATTGCTCGTCATCAGGGTCTCTACCTTCGATTGAACATGCTTCATTTACCAAAAATGTGACGATCTCCTCGTCACAGTCGAACACCTGCCAGTGGGTGTCCTTATCAGGCACAGAAGGCCTGTAAATGGTGCGAACCGGCTTCGGCTTCTGGACAGTGTCATCAGCCGGAACGTACCTGGCTCCAACAGACGCCAGAATGTCTGCATGCTTGTTTTTCTCACGTGATATAGCCTTGACATTCAACGAGTCAAACGACTCCATCAGATCCCAGACCCGATTTCGGTACGCCTTGAGATAGTGCTTCTTGGAGGCGCACTTGTTCGTAATCTGGTGGCACACCAGCTCAGAATCGCCAAAGATCTGCAGGTGCTTAATCCCCAGCCTCTCTGCTTTCCGCAAACCTAAGCACAGGGCTTCGTACTCCGCCGCGTTGTTGGTACAGCTCCAGGCCAGCCTGTAGGTGTAGTCCTTCTGGATCCCGGTTGGGGAAACTAAAAGCACACCTGCACCGGCGCCATTTTTGCATCGTGCGCCGTCAAAGAAAAGCTTCCACAACTTTTCTGGTGCAGGTCCCACTTCTTTCTTGGCTGACTTGTCGAGCCTTTCAGGCTGAACTACAGTGTAGCAGCCTTGCTCGGTCTCAATCACGGCGTTGAAGTCCCGCAAGGAGAATTCATCTTCTATTTGCAGCAGCTCAAGAGCTTGCTCCGTCATGTCCACCACCACCAGCTCTTCCTCCGTTAGCTGAACCATGCAGTCCTCTGGCTCTTCTCCGGGTATCTTCTCTACTAAGAAAGTGGAAGGCTTTTCATTGTAAATTTTCAGTCTCCTTCCTTTGAAGGGCACTTCCATGTGTGAGTAGTCCAGAGACAGATACCCTCCCAACTTCGCAGTGAACTCCCTGGAGAGACACATGCCGAAGTAGGGTTCCAAGTCGACAACCACGACCTCTTGGATGACCACGATGTCGAGAGCTTTGTGCAGCCGAATGGGGATGTCTTTAATGACACCGACTGTCTTGACAGGGGTGTCGTCCAGTTGCAGCACGCCTTGGCTGCTCCTTGTGTACTCCATCCCGATTTCATCGCAGACGGCTCTCGGCATTACGGTCGTGGAAGCACCAGAATCCACCATGCAGTTGTGTACTATGTACCCTTGCATCCGTAATGACAGATAGAAGGGAGGCGGTCTGTTCTTCCCAGTGGCTGAGGCTGTCAAGGGTTGCACCAGGACAGCGGGCTGTATCTGCTTGCCATTTTTCATGATCTTCAGAGATTCTTGCAGCAGATCAACCTGGCCTGGGAGCTGAAGAGCATCATACATGCTGATTCTTGCGGGGGTCCTCTTCAGTTCGTCTACTATGCTGTAGGCTGAGGTGCTAGCTCCTTCCGCTTCTTTTGCCGGCTCATACTTCGTCCGGTACTGCTGAGTGGCCTCAACTCTCTGTCTCTTGGTCAGAGATGGATATTTCAGCTTCTCCTGAGCTTGTTCTTTGGTTTCAGCTGGAGGCTGAGCAGCGGGAGCTTTAGCAACGGGAGGCTTGACAGCGGGAGTCTTTGCTGGAGGAGCTTTATCTTTGGCTGTGTAAGGCCACAGCCTCTTGTAAGGTGGTAGCCCATCAGGTTGCGCCTTATCTCTCCTGGCGTATACCTTCAAGGGTTTTGCAGCTGCTTCAGCAGACTTCCTATCTTCCTTGGCGGGAGGCGGCACTGGAACTTCCTCTGGGACGGCGAAGTTGCTTTCATCGCCCAGGATCATGTAGAGTTCTTCGTCCTCTATGGCGCTGCCGGCCAAGGTCTGGAGATAGTGTTGATGCAGGGTGCAGTCTCCCTCCGAATGCGGGTCATTGCACGTGGTGCACCAGTTGACCTGGTCAGAAGTACCAGGTTGGTCTTCAATGGCAGCATTTCTCGGAGGGGGCCGCCTTTGCAGTTGTTGCTCGGCGGGGCGATCCTTTGTCAGTGCCGGGGGCGGATATGGCCTCCTTGGAGCCAGGTCCATCTGGGCCTGTTTCTTTTTTAGAACAGTCATGTCATTGGACATGGTGTGATATCCAGAGGCCAGAGCCCTTACCTCCTGGAGGATTTTATTCTGAATATCATTGTCAGGAGGTGGCAACTGAGCCGGAGGAGGTAATGCAGCCAATGGAGGAGGCGTAGAATATTGTGCATACTGCGGGGGAGCAGGGAGCGCTGGAAAATGCGTAGGAGGGGGAGGCGGATAATGAATTTGTGGCGGGCCGTAAGGATTCACGACCGGCGCCGGATTCCATTGCTGCTGGGGTTGCTGCCCTGAAGTGGACGGCTCTGGACCAGAAGCTGATGGATACTGAGATCGGGGGAAGTCAGGGTAGATGGGCGGCTGTACCCTGTGTGGGAGTCTGCCAATGGAAATGATATCCATCTCAGCTTGTTGGGCAGCCTCATACAGAGCAGGGAACGTGTCGATTCTGGCTACCTTCAGCAGCAGGCAAATGTCTGAGTTGAAGGATCTCAGGTAGTAGTAGGCGGCCTGACCTGCTGACGGTCGGAGTTCGCGAGGTACTCGTTTCCAAGACCTCGCAAACCTGATATTGAAGTCTGACACCTCCTCTTGGGGGTGTCTCTGTATACTTTGGAATTGATGCAACAAAGAAGAGGGATCAGCAGACTCGTTGCATCCTTTCACGAGCCTGCCGGCTAACTGTCGCCACCCTGTGATAGATCCCTCTGGCAGTGATCTCCACCAGTAGAGAAGCTTTCCCCTTAGGGAAAGGGCCAGCAGACGGGTCTTCACACCTTCGTCAGTGATGGAATGTAGCGCAGCCAGGGCCAGAATGTCCTGGATGTGTTCGTACGCCGTCTTGCCGTAGCCGTCATACGTAGGGATAGATTTTAAAGCGGCAGGGGGCACAGCTTGCTGTCCGACTAGGGCCAAGGGCCCCGTAGAGTCCACCGCCGGGAAGAGGTCATCATCATCCTGCTGGGCAGCCATGTCTTCTTCTGACCCGGTAGTGTACTCGGTGTCGGAACTGTCCGAAGATGTAGATTCTTCTTCGGCCTCAACTTCTTCAATTTCAGCCTCGGCCTCTTGAATTTCAGCCTCGGCCTCTTGAATTTCTTCCACGCGAGCTTGGTAATCAGCCAGCCTGACGCGCTCGCCTGGAGCGTCAATGTCGATTTCGTAAAAGTCAGGCGGGTTTTCCGGATTCCTTGCTCGCCACCTTCTCGTTTGCATGAAGGCGTTAGGACCGGTCTTCACGGACTCAGAGAGTATTCAGATTTGCAGAGTCGCCAGGTGCTCTGATTTTTAACAACAATGAAGCGAGCACTCGTGCTTCGATTCTGTTTGGGGGTGGGAAACTACCATGTCCCACCGGGCGTGCCGCAGAAACTGTTGGTTACGAATCTGCCATGAGGAAAGGATTTGTTGTTATTGCGCCCGGATTCGCCCACCAGATTGAAAGGCCGGAAGGAAGGAATGCCTTCCGTGCCAATCTCCGGAGAAGGCCGGCTTCCTGTGGGGTTTTTGTGTTTTAGGTTAAGAGTGCAGGGAAAGAGATAAAAGTGCGGAAAGAGATTCCAAATATGATTGGAGTTGGGGTGGGGGGAATAAGCAAGACGACAACGAATCAATCACCGCTACTAACAACATTCCTTTACAAAGCACACATTGAAACTACAACTATCATTCATCCTATGTATCCTCTATCTATGCATTCCAGGAATACTTGACCACCAAATACCGGAGTCCAGAGTTCAGTACAACAAGAAGCAATGATACAAGAAACATGAGGCAGAAATGACAAGGAGAGGCAGCATACAAGATAAAAGACAGGAAGCAGAGCCAAGTATGTGCTTGTATTAGAGGCAAACGCACAGCTACAATTGTTCCCTAGCAATATATTCCCCTTCCCCCTTTTTACAATGAATCACATGGCTATTTATAGCCTCAAGTCCCCCCGATTACATTCTTGGGCACAAAGTCCCAGACTAAACATTAGCTGACACAAGCGGCTGAGGAGCTGCTGATGCTGACTTCTGTCGGGCAGGACTGTACTTGCGGCATGGTGTCCCTGAAGGCTGTACAGCTACGTGGCGGTGTGTCGGGTCAAACCGTCGGTCAGCAGGAATGTGGGTAGGTGCGGCAGATGGCACTTCTCATCAACTTAAATGGTGGCAGTTGGCGCAGATAGTGCAGCCCATGCTTTGTCCTTATCCCGGTCAAGTCTTGGCTCGAATCCCGAAGTTGGACACTTGTCGGATGCTGATGAATGACACGTGTCTGCCTTGAAAGGCAGTTTATCCAACTTCGCCCGGGATCTGAGCGCTGTCGGGTTGCGCAGGTAGAAAACAGCGCAGGAGGGTCATCTTGCCTTAGTCATTTTCTGGTCTTGCTTCCCCAACTGCGCACCGGTCAGAGGGCGCACCCCGACTTCGCTGCGAAGTCGGGTTGCGCACCGGCACTTGCTGTCTTCTTCTGTTCGGACTGCGCACTAAGAGGAGGGCGCACCCCGACTTCGCTGCGAAGTCGGGTTGCGCCCCAACACTTAGTCATTTTTCTGCCACACTGCTCTCCAAGTGCGCCCAGGAAGAAGGGCGCACCCCGACTTCGCTGCGAAGTCGGGTTGCGCCCCAGCACTTAGTCAAATTTCGCTCATTTTCCTGTTTTGTCGCACTTCGCACTGTCCCTACTGCGCTCCAACTGGAGGGCGCACTCCGACTTCGCTGCGAAGTCGGGGTGCGCCCTGACACTTAGCCATTTTCAGGGGACACTTGCTGGAAACTTTACTGGGGGAAGAAAAGGGAGGAATGAAACTGCAAGGAAGAGGAGGAAAAGGGAGAAATGAAGAATTGGAAAAAAGGAGGGAAGGAACAGAGCAGATCACTTACAAAAAACGGAAAACATGGCACCCCGTGCAAAATGTGGCAACAGGTACCATCAAGCACAAACAACCACAAAGATAGCTCATGGAGTATTAAATGATCGAGCATGGCATCATATTTCAAATGCTTTGTGGTAGTTTTATTTTGGCTTCTCCCCATGTTTCGAGGACGAAATATGTTTAAGGGGACGAAATGTAATGTACTTAGGGGTATGATATTATAATGTAGTATGTAGTAATAAATAAGGATTGGGGGTGCATATGCTTTATAAATCATCCCACTAGTTAATTAGAATAAATGTCTTTATCCCACATGTGTGGGTAAATGGTAGTGGTAGGTAGTTGAGGGTTATATAATGTAGGCAAGAGACTCATATAGGGGGATGGTATGTGTTGGATCTCATATTGAGATATAGTGTGGAGTGGCTTCCTTCCAATAAGGAGCATTGTACGGTGTTGCCCTACCTCAAGGGTTTGATCTATATTTTGAAATTTGAACACATTGGAGTATTCTATTATTGTAAGATTTGTCTTCTATTATTGGAGTATTGCTAATATTTAATGTTGGTTCTTAACATTGACCATAGCAAATGTTGTTGTTTATGGTTGTTGTTTTGGACCTTTGGTCATTATTTTCCATGCCAAATATGGAACATGTTAAGATGCTTAGGATTCCAATGAAAATCTTAAGCCATAACAAAGTCTTCAGGCACAAATACAAGTATTTAACCAGCAATGAATACCTTAGGCAAAAAGAAAAGCCTTTAGGCAAAGGAAAAGCATATTAAAACTCAACATGTTATGGTTGTCTTTCTTTAAAACCCACCAATTGTAAGTGTGTTATGTATAGGCATAGCTATGGTGCAGTGGTATCAGAGCTAGGAGAAATTTTTGCTTTTGCCCCACCTCCCCTCAAACCATGGCAATAATATTGAGTGTAGAAGACAAGTTAACACAAGTGATGCCATCCTTGAAAAAGATGATGCAAATGGAAATCTATAATTCTTGCAAGCACAATTTAGTGAAGGCTATAATCAAAGAGCTCATGATATTTTAACCCCCAGGTTAAATAAGGTCAGCACGACATTAATAGCAAGAATGGAATATCCTAATATGATGGATTAGTTTAGTTGATCAGTACATTCATTACATCATGCCAAAATTACTGAAATGATGAAGTTTAAGGTTCTATTAATTGCTTTACATATCATGGGGTAGTCTTTGATTGGTAATTTGGTATAATATAACACAAATCAAAGCATATACTAGTAAATGGCCTATAGACACTTGGAATAAACTTGATTCTATGCATACAATATTTGCACTTTTAAAGTGAAATTTTAGATATGTTCAATGTTTTTAAAATAGGGACGTTAGGGTATGGAAAGACAAGTTGTCTTAATAGTAGGCATTTGCCTAGACTTTTGGGCATAGCGGTAAACAATATATTAAAATATAAGTTTCTTTTCATTTTGATGACATGTATGCAAAATTCTAGATGTGGTGTTCCAAAATCTGGATAATAGATGAAAAATCTGACTATAGTGGACCTAACTACTACCTTATCACATCTTTAAATCATATTATATTATTATAATATCCTCATATATATATATGCTACCTTATTTATAACCACTTAAATGATTATTTATTAAGAGCTAGGTATGATAGGTTATGACTCTTTATATTATACCCCTTGGATTAGATATATAACTCTATCATTTGTTGGAGAGGGTATTCATCTATTTATTAATCCCTTTTTTTTATACAACAATTTATATTGAATCCTTTAAGGATTTCATGTAATAGACCTATTGGTCCATTGCAAGTGGAAATAGAGCCATGCTCTTGAACGTATGGGTCAACTGTTAGTTAGTGACTGCTCGAGTGTTTGCCATTGTGCAGCCACAGTTCGAGTCCTTGGAAGGTTGATGGTCCACCCCATGCCTGTATGGCGACTAGTCTTCTCGTTTATCCGAGAGTGGTGGGGGTTATAGTGGCAACAACCAAAATTGAACACTAGACTGGTGGGATATAATAAGGAGAAGCAACTAATTTCAAAAACTTTTAATCAGTGCTTGTACTGTATACTGTTCTAGCTTGTGGCCAAGACAATTTTAGGCTGTGGCAATTTTTTTTTTTCACAAGTTGATATTTTCAACCAGCCCTTGTTGATATTCATTGTACCCACTCCATTCCCACCCTAAATTGAACAATTGTCTACCTAATGACAAAAGGGTGCGACCTGAGATATGGAAGGGTGTGACCTTGGAAACAAAAAGGTGCAATCTGAGATATGAAAGGGTGCAACTTGAGATATGAAAGGGTGTGACATGTGATACGAAAAGGTGCTACAAGAGACATGAAAGGGTGCGGCTTGGGATGCAATAGGGTGCCACCCAAGAGTGAAAAGGTGTGACCTGAGATATGAAAGGGTGCAACCCGAGATACAAAAATTTCGACCCCATATACAAAAAGGTGTGATTTGAGATTCAAAAGGGTGCGACTCAATATCCATGTTTAAAATAGAAAAAAAAATATAAAGGATTCTACTCCTAAGTTTGCAAGGAAGAAAATTTTACATGGGTAAGTTTTGTGGAGTTTAGTTTCATAATTGAGACAAGAAAATGATGGAAAAACCTTAATTCAAAATTAATAGAAAATTTAACTTTGGCTAAATTTGAAGATCTTTTCTTAGGTTAATGTTCTAAGAAAGTATTTAGAGAAGGACATTCAAGAACATATTTTTTTTACATCAAAGGCCAAATCAAATGAACAAATTGATGAAATCTATAGACTAAAGGATCAAAATTAGACATTTTCAAAGCAAATCAAAAGTTTTACAAAAGAACGTGAAATTCATAAGAATCAACTGCAAGATTTGGAGAAGTTCTAGTTTGGCAAGATCAAAGAAATTGCTTAAGAATGATATTAAACTTTTGCTTAAAGAAGTAAAAAATTTGAAGAATGATTGAAAGTTGCATTCTAACAACGATTTACATTCTATTGATAAAGAAACGTTTACAAGTGACAATAAGCATGTTGATGAGTTTGTTGTGACTAATGATGCTATTTCAATCATTATGAAGAGCCTTGACCATACACCTAAAATAATTGAAGATGCTCGAGCTATTCATGCATGGCATCTTAAAATTGAACCTTATATACATCTTAATCATAGCATTTGACATTATTAAAATCCAGTTTGTCAACATCCACATCATCTTGAAAAGTGAAATTTGTTTTGGTTCTTATTAATAGCAATCATATATTTTAAAGTTGGGAAGACACTCATGGATTCAAGATCAACGTGAATTCTTACGTGATCCCTACTTAAATCTGAGGCCTCTCAAGGTTGAGCTGGGATGGATTAGTCCCAATTCCATGAGGTGATGGTCTTAGTATTTACAACATTCATATCATCATATATCTTCTTGTACTTCAGAGAAGAATAAATTTTTTTAACAATATTTTAAGGTAACTTGTAAGGAATCCACTCAAAGAAAGAAGATATTCGTTGCTATTTGACAATTCCAGTGATACTTTGAGGTCAAAGCTTTTTCAAGAAATAGGGACATGTAGTGGACCTAACCACTACCTTATTATATCTTTTATAACACCTTCATATTATATTATCCTAATATATATAACCGACTTTATTAATAACCTTTAAAATGGTTATTTATTAAGAGGTAGGTACTAGGTATGATGGGTTATGACTCTCTATATGATACCCCTTGGATTAGATAAATATGACCCTTCACCATTTGTTGGAGAGGTATTCACCTATCTAATCATCGCTCTTCTGTATACAACAATATATATTGAATTCTTATGTATTTCATGTAATATACCTGTTGGTCCATTACATTGATTATGTGAAATATGTTATCGCATATGTCACGAGAACCAATATAATACGTGACCCGTTATTTTTTGCTTTATTGTCAATGAGGGAGTTTGGCATCCCTAATTTAGCATCCCAAATGTGGGATATCCTCCAAAGCTGGGGGACTTCATAGGTATGGCTCCAAACATGTGCCCTGAGTCAAGGATGCAGGGGAATATCTTATTCCTGTCCCATATTACCTTAAATGTGGGCTATGCTGAGATGCCTTTTAGGGCCCAAGAATGCATCCTCATATATCCTTGAATTTCAGAAGCATTTAATTTTTTAAACAAGGGTTAGCATTTATGCAAATATGTTCTTGACCTTTCAGTACAAAATAGTTATGTTTGTAGAAGTGACAAGCCTCACATTTGAGATTTTGTTATTCTAAATAATCCAAAAGATCTAGCTGAAGCCATATCCTGAGCATCTAAAACAGGACATTTGAAATAATGCTTCAAACAGGCTATCAAAGGCTACATGTCTGACTTAATGCTAGGTGGAATTGTGGAGATGGATGAGAGATTATTTGTCAATGAAAGATGTAAGGTATCTAAGTATAGGAACAAAATCAGAAACTTCCTCAGAGGCTAGATATTTGGGTTCCCAATTCCCTACATGACTTCGAGTTAGCCAAGTGCCTATGATTTTGTTTCACGAATCATGATATGTATTTTGATTTTAATTTTATACTTCATAATTTCCATTTTGGAAACTATATAAAATCAGTTTTTAAGGCTGTTCAACTATCATGTAATGAAAAATGATGTATGTTCATGATTTTATTTACCTATATTTATGGTTATGATAAACCTTGATGTCTAAATTGTGGACATGTCAACTATGAATTTATGTCTTATGAATGCTTTGGTTAAAATATTAATATTTTGTAGTATTTTGGTTTGTCGAGTGGGTAACTGACTTTTTGGATTGCAGACTTGTTCTTTAGTTGAGATCATGTGACTTTGGCCATAAAAGAAGCAAAAGCCTAGTGAGCTAACTGGTTTCTTGGCTTTATGTTTTACTATGTTCCATGAAGTTTCAGAATGGGGACAGCAGGATGACTTTTGGGGATGGCGGGATGTGTTTCTTGGATGACAGGACATGTTTTCATGACGACTCCCAAATCCCAGTAGGAGTCCCCATGGAACATAGGTTTTAAGAAAACTAATTGTCATTCAATGTGCATGCAAAATCTATCAAGTATGTGTGGAAGAATTTTTTATTAATCTATTTAAGGTCCAATGTAAGGGTTAAATGGTTTGGATCTAAGTATTTCTACTGCACATTTATTCCTTTGTTCATCAACGACTTCCTTGTTATAAATATTTTAGTTGTTTAATTTACGTTGGTAGTATATCTTCAAAAGAAGAAGGGAAAAAATAAAACCCTAGTGTCCTGCTTGCAACAAAATGGAAACATAAAACCTCCAATGAGTGAAATTTACTGGGAACTAGGAGTCCCAAAATTAATAATTGGTGTCCTGTGCAAATTTTGAATTTTTTTCCTTCATAGATTAAGTCAGAGGTTGTAGCAATTGAACCAGCATACAGTCTTGGCTTGAAATGGAGGTTTTTCAATCTAGTTGTAAATCTTACCCAAAGCTCAACTTTTGCCCAAATATTATTGCCATATTGTTAGGATGACTTCTTCTTTTCAAACATTTTGATATGCTTTCTTGGGAAATAAAGGAGCATGTCCTTAAACTTATGGTTAATGTGTATGACACATGCACAGTATAGTATTAAAACATTCAAATTGCTAAAGCAAAAACCTTAACTTATGCTCATACAGCTGTCAGTAGCTATAATAACAATCATAGTACTCAGACTCTTTTGGACTCCCGAGTACTCGGTCGAGTCCGAGTCCGAGTGGGCTCAGCCGAGCCGAGCCCACTCCTACTCCTTTTTTTTTGGACTCCTCCGAGTCCGGCCGAGTCTTGGACCGAGTCCGAGTCCCGACGTCGGAACTCGGCTGGCCCAAAAAAAATGGAAGTTTAAAAAAAAAGAAAAATTACGTCTAGGGAGGTTAAGTGTTGATGATGCTCCACGACTTAAGCATCCACGTTGGCCAGTGCGCAATCACGAACAAGACGCTGAAATCTTTGTTTATTATATTAACGAGAGAATGTGCAATTTTGCTTCTCAAACCTTCAGAATGCTTATCCCTCAATTATAATTTATTTTAATACAAATATATCTTTCTCCGATGGATACATCATCCGCGTCTTGTTTGGGAATGAGAACCGCCTCAGAATGCATGTATGCATGTCCTGTGGGGTGTGGCGGTTCGGGCGGAGAATGGCATGAGTTTTGGAGGCGTTCGATCAAGGAAGGCTTGAGGCCGCCAGTGCTGAGACCTCTTCTAGAAAGTTCATCGCGCAGTTCTTGCACCTTCATTTTCTTCCATTCTTTTCTCTCCTTCAATGCACCCTCTCCCGTCGCCGTCACTGCCACCGTTGCTATTGCAGCCAATACACACCACCACGCGACAATGGAAAAAAATTAAAAACGATAATTTATTTTGCTCTGAAACCCTCGACTGCCAACGAAACAATTGCTACGCACGAAGCTCCCCCAGAATAATGAATGTCGCTTCTACCTTGAATTTTGGTAAGCAGTTTTAAAAAACAGCTTCCCATTCTAAAACCGGAAAAATGGCTATGATTAAATATTAGCTTTATTAATATATGAAGAATTTTATTTTCAATTTTTTTTCTCAGGAACCTTTTAATAAAAGTAAAGTTAATAGATCCCAACCAACCATCTAGGAAATCGAATCTAGACAACCCACCGATTATAATTAACCATGGTATTTGAATATTTTATTTATTAAACATGATGGACTAAGTTAGGGTGATTCCGTCCCATGGTTTCTCTAATGAACATGGTATTTGAAATTTTTATTTATTAAACATGGTGGACTAAGTTAGGGTGATTTCGTCACATAGTAAAGTTTATTATTATTTAATGTTTTGTAAAATGTTAATAATGTTTTTGAACTTTATATATTAAGTTTATTTTATCATTATATTATTTATTTATAATTTTATAAACCAAAGAGGTCATGCCTGCAAAGGTCATTGTCTGTTCCGAATCCTCTGAGTGCACGCCAGACCGACAACGATGGTATGAATCTCGAGTGACCGGTGGTCCTCTTCATGCCGGGTTATAAAATAATGAGGTGGTATAGGCTTGTTGGGGGCAGTTACTAAAAATAGTGTGGATGTAACCAACTCCCTATGTATCCAAAAAAAAAAAAAAAAATTATAAAACAAAATTATTAGCTTGCTATTAGAATATGCTCCTTCCTCTTGTTAATTTCTTATTTGTACAATGTTGAATGTTGAGTAAGTGTGTTAGAATATACTAATAAGTAATATTCATGAAAAAACTTATTTTTTCAATAAAATTTGTATTTTTTTTCATTTTTTTCTTTTCTCCGAGTTTTTACCGAGTCTTGCCAAGTTTTTTTGCCGAGTTCCGAGTCCGACTCCCGAGTCGAACTTTCCGAGTCCGAGTCGAGTCCGAGTTTTGCTACTATGATTACAATAGAGTGTAATCATTTCAAGAATTTATTGTAGTAAGATACTACTTTATAATAGTAGTCAATTGGGCTTCTTGTCTAAAAGCAGGGAACCAGATACATTTTGCTTCATGGGCATCGAACCCTTTATTTGATAACCAAACATCTAGTTGGAACATAGTAAAACACTTGTGTATCAGCAGATTACTTTTCAGTAAAATCAAGTTTTCAATGCAAGCATGGTAAGAATGCCATGGTTACAAGTTCCCTTCTGATGCTTCAGCACTTGAAGCATGAATGCAAATGCTTGATGTAAACCACTTTTTGTTTTAGCATGTTGTACTTGATTCATGTAACAAATTTGTTCTTAATATTTGTGAAATATCAACTTGGATTTATATGCTATAGCCTATGATAACAAGTATATGTCATTCAATGTGAAATGAGATTTGTAAATTTTCCGGTAATATTGAGAGCAAATCCATAATTGCCCAAAAAATATATGAAGTCCTAAAAATATTACCCAAATAAAGATTTGTGTACATTCAAGTTTCAACGTTTGTTGCAAAGGTCAACAGTGGAACATTAGTTAGAGATTTGCTAGATGACCTCCTTGAATGATTCAACTATTGCTAGTCATTAATGTGTATTTAGGGCAACAATTGGGAAATAATGTATGTCAACCTTTTTAAGGCATTGATCAACCAATCTAAGGCAGCATTAGAGCACATTGATTGTAAGCGGAATGCTTTTCCAGGGGGTTTCTCGGGTCATCTCTATTTTATTTTAACTATAATTCCATCTATCAATTACTGAATATCACTGACAATTCTGGGTGCAGGATGATAAAAAATGTTTGGTGAGGAGGAACACAGAACTTGGTGGAATAATGACAATAGCTAGTTGGGTGCTCTTTACTGGGCTTGCTTCCAGGTGAGATGCATAGCTAATATTTTTTGGTTTTAAAAGTGAAGGTGACAATTTCTGAAATGCAAATAGGTATGATGCAGTGCAAGTATGCTACAAGTTTGCCCTATTTTTAAAGGCAAACTAAGAATGTCTTTTAAAGGATAAATATTCTTTTTGAAGCTTATGAAGGGTATAGTTAATGCCAATAGAATAGAACAGAGTTGCAGGACAGACATGTCATATGGTACAATCTGCAAAAATTACTCAGAAGTCTAAGAATTTCTTTTTTCTGCATGCATTCATGGTCTATCTGTATCTCATCCACAGAAAGTGCAATACATGATGAAACAATGTTCCAGGATGAACTTTTGAGCAATTTTAAGGATTATTCCTATCTGTGATGCTAGCTTAAATGCCCTTAAGTAAGCTTTGGCATTACCCAACCTTCCAATTACCAAAGCTGATCGTTAAATAAGTAAATAAATTTGACCCTTTGCCATCTTCAAATCGCCAAAGGAAATACCTATTGGTCAATATATTTCATACATGCAGTGTGCAGTTCTCAAAGAGTGCACAATTGGAATTTTCTTTAATTATGAAAGGCATGGTAACATGCAGTAACACTATGGTGTACTACCCTGCTCTTTACTATGTAATTTCATATTGGTTACCAGCAAAATCAAAATCCATGATACTCATTTTGCTTTGTCTTTTTCAATCATTTCTTTATTTCTATTTTCCACCATGTTCCTTTTGTACTTTTTTTCACAGTTTGTTCTCAGACGCTTGCAACTAGTGGCACTCATTCAGAATATGGGTATAAAGTACCACTCAAGAGAAGCTGCAAGCTTACTGCAGTGGTAAGGGCTTTGGCCTCTCTTTGAGAGGTCCAATGTTCAAACCCCACTCAGTATGAGGGAACCGGGACCCCTCATAAAAACCTGTGTAAACTCATTGAAAAAAAGTACCACTCAAGAGACTGTGAATAATTCTAGTATTTATGTTTGCCTTGATTGAACAATACAAATTTAACATTGGTGTTGGGGCTAGGGTTTAGAAAAGTTCAAAACCTTAAATGAAATCTTGACATAAGCAGGTTGATAACCTGCTATTGCTGAACTATAGATATATGCATGGAAATAACATACATGTTTTATTATCATCATTAGCCAACTCTATTGGATAATCTTCATCTCAACATGATCTGAATGTTTCTCTAACAAATAGTGCTGCCATCAGCAGGATGTCCTCAAGATTGCATAAATGCAGAAGTGTTATGGCTAAACAACCTTCGGTTGATATAACTATAAGATATTGTCTCCTTGCATGGGACAGCAGACAAACTCCTGCTCTGCTACCAAATTATAGCTCCTAATATTATGTACTTAGTAGAATTTAAACATAGAAACTTGTGACGTGCTACATTGACAAGCATGGATGTCATAATTGGGTGTTACACAGATTGTCTGAGACTATTTACAAACATGGATGATGGACTCAGGACGTAAAAATCTTTTCTTGCTCTTTCTACAATCATGTTTCTGCACTATTCTTTTATGATTCATTCATATGAACAATACTAGTATAATTGTAGGTTTCCAAACATATATATTTTTTTCAATGAGTTTACACAGGTTTTTATGAGGGGTCCTGGTCCCCTATTACTGAGTGGGGTTTGAACCTTGGACGTTTCAGAGAGGCCAAAGCCCTTACCACTGCAGTAATCTTGCAGCTGGCAAACATAAAAATATTATTCATAACTTGGCAGAAGAATATCTATATTTGCAAGGATTTAAACCCTAGTATCTATTATTTCATTACTATATTATATATCCAGAAAACAATCATAGACATGCAAGAAACAAATGTGTTTCCTGTGGCACTTCTACGGTATCTGGCTGCAAGGACCCACTATATTAGTTATGTATCACACAGATCAGAAAGGCATATTGTAACTGCAGATTCAAATACTGAAAAATATCAAGTATTTAGCTTCTTTTATGGTTTAGGCAAACCTGGAAAATTGGATATCAAAGCCGACGGACATTTTTAGAGTGGATATTAGCTTCTTCAGTACAATGGCCTTTTTCATCTGTCTAGATAGTGAATATAAAGACTGTGGACTACCTTGACAGCCTCGTACTTTCTGAGAGGGAGTTTGATGAATATTTGAAGCTTATGGTCATTCATTTTTGACTTTTCATTTTCATTTCTTAAATTTTTTGTCCTATGATTGTTTTTGCATATTCAAGATTGTATGGTTTTGTATCTTTAAACAGCTGAGACCATGTTTGGAAGAGTTGACGTTTAAAGATTTTTCAGTTGAATGGGTGGCAGAGACGTTAGGTTTCATATGCAGCATCAGCAAGAATTTATGAGGTTAACATACTGCAAGGGGAAATGCTTGGTTACAATCGCAACCAACGCAATTCAGCTCACTTTACAGAATTATGCAATTAAAATGATGACAGCCTAATAGCTAATGTGGTTGATTTGAAGCTCAATGGCAGCAATGTCAGTGACCAATATATATCCTTGAAGAACGTAAAAGCTTCAACAAGCAACCACTAGGCCATCATAACCAGACAACCATGGAAATCACAGCATAACCTTAATCAGGTCCTTTGTCAATGGGAAAAGAAAGACCCATTCAGCTTGTTGAATCTGTTGGGGACACTTGTCCCTTTCTTTTCAACTTGGGGTAACAGGAGGGATGGAATCATCAAATACAATAATAAAAATATGCTAATGGAGTATACCTTGCATATCATATGGACTGATACTAAGATCAACATGTAACTGGCAAATGAGAATGAAAGGATGAGGTTTCATGTACCAGATAAATACTTACACTGACAGCATGGCAAATTACATGGAAATTTGTAAGTGGTAACATTAAACATATAAAAATGTTTAGGTTTTCATGGCATAAGAAGTTATTGGTAATGGTTTTTGGGATCACCATGTTGAGATTAAATCCAATGTTTCCAATAGTGAAAACATAGTGTTGGCTTTGGGATGATGTCTACTTGGCAACCTCCACATCAAACTTTATTTTATTTGACCATTACAATAAGTAATGGTGGTGCTGGAGAAAGGGTTTGATTTAATGCTGCAATGAATGGCCAAGTCATATACATCCATGCATTAAACACAAGAAGGGCAAATAAAAATGGAGCAGAGAAACTGGTAGCCTAATGTTGTCGTAAGCCCATCAAATCTTTACAATTTGCAATATCATCATTTGAGAAAACTCCTATGTAAATATTCACTTTCTAGATAAAAAACACAAGAATGTTAAATAATAATGGAGCAGAGCAACTGGTAGCCATATGTAGTCTTAAGCTCATCAAATCTTTACAAGTTGCAACATCATCTTTGGAGGAGACGCATATCTGGATAGTCACTTTCTATCTAAAAGGTCCAGAATTAGCAATACCTTATGGAGAATAGCCAGTTCATTGAAAATAAATCACCACTTAGTAGTTGCTGACATCGTTGCCAACTCTAAGGCATGTTTGGAGGTAGGACATACTAAATATGGATGCCAGCTCACTACCAGCCCTTAAATTAGCCTGCCAGCTTGTGGAAACATTTAAACTAGACAGTAGGTATTCAATACAAGACATTCAGGCTTCCACTTCCAAATGAGGGGACATTTGATTCTTCAATAGGATATTGATCACAAGGGATTTACCATATGGAGGTGATCTCCCCAGCAGTGATTGCTAATTTGCCTGGAATTATTATGCTACAAATAGTCATTCAGCAACAGATATAGTTTCCTATTTGATTTATCAAATACAGCCTTTTAAAGGCTTAAGGGGCACATTACAAGGAAGCTTGATGTTTTCCGCTGCCCCCACTGATACCCTGCACATGGCCATCAAAGAATAAGTAGTATATTTCTAATAGAAATGACAGTAGAAACATGTTTACAGCAGCCTGATTCCAAAAACATTGACTGTGAACTGGTTATTCAATATAGCCCTTGACAATTTGAAGAGGAGATGACTTGAACAACTTATTGTAAATTTGAGAATCATAAAAACTTGGTTGGAGTCACAAGTGGTAACCCTAATGGGATGCTGGTGATATACATGAAAAGGTCCTTATCTATGATATGTTTGGTGATGGTGATCCACCAAAACTGGGATTTTGCCTAATTTTGGGGATCAATCAATAATATAAAACCTATTTCACCCATACTCTCACATTCATTGTAAACCCTCACTTCAGTATGCATAGAAAATTGGGGAAATAGCACAAAAAATGGCAATATGTAGAGTTAAGCATGTACATAATATAGTTGCAGATTTAATGGCAACAAACACACATGCAGCACAGTGATTTAACTTGGTGTGAAACATAGATGGAGAAATATCACCACAGAGCAACTTATGAATGGATTTCTATTGCTCAAAATGGCCATGTACATGGCAAATACAGTAACGATATGACCTTATCCATAGGCGATTAGATGAGAACTTCTTTGCGCTCCATTGCATGTTGTATAGAAGCTTCCTTACTGCCATCTGCAACAAGAAAGTTTCAAACCTGAAAATTCACCTAGTAGTCTCTCTTTCTCCCTCAATCTCAACTTTGAGAGTAAGATGACATCAAAATTTTATGATAATCCTCCCAGATCATACCTCCCCAGTAGAGAGGCTTTTGGTCCCTGAAGAGCATACTAGAGGTGTATGTCAAAATTTACCTTCCTTTCTAACTTTGAGATACCTTTGCTTCTTATTTCTTGTTGAAGTGGTTTTTGCCTTAGGATGCCTATCTGTTAGAGGGATTTCCCTGTTTTCAAGCTTGCTTTTCTTGGGGTCATTTCTTGGAGTTATGAAGGCTTGATCATATGGGAATGCTTCCACCACTTTGGACTTCAACTCAACTAAGGCAGAGACTTTCCTTTCATGATGTAGAGATTTACTTGTTAATGAGTCCTGCTCATCTTTATGGGCTAATTGTGCTGTCTTCTTCCCAATAATGAGTTATCCTTGTGGAAATTTTTTGTTTCTTCCACATTTAAGTGCAATTTGAATTCTCTGGCCTCATTTTTTAATTTGTTGCTTGATCTGATTGCTTCAGTGGTAGCATTCAATCTAATGTATTTTTTCATGCTTGGAAGAGGTGGTTGATGATATGCTTCCTCGAAATCTGATTTCTGATTTGTTTCAACTTTTCTTCTTTTGTGTAGTAGTATGGAACACGTTCAAATCTGATTTTGAAATTCTGTCCAACATTTTCATCTCCTCCTTATGATGCTTGCTCTGGCTTGGTGGCATTGCCTTCGAAGTGGGGGTGGTACTATTCCTTCCTCCTTGTGAGTGGTGTGGTATATCCTTCCAAACTGTTTTTATTTTATATGATTTTGATGCTTAACCTTCCTCTTTCACCCTAGTGTGTGAGGTATGCCATGTTTTGTTTTTGGCTGCATACTTTCTATTTTGCTTGCATCCTCTTCATTTGGAGTTGCCAAATGCTTTATGAATGTATTAAGGATGCATAAGCTGATTTGCTTGATCTTGAGTTGTTAAGTCAATTGTTGTCCAAAGCGGAGAAGATTTACAACACAACAAAACAGGAAGCACTCGTGATGGAGTATGCGGTGAAAAAGTTCAACCATTACTTGTTTGCCAACCCTTTTGCTTTCTATGTTGATCATCAAGCATTGTTGTACTAGATCAACAAGCTGACTATTTATGAATGAGTTAGTAGGTGGCTCTTGGCATTGCAAGAGTTCGTGTTTCAATTGGTAGTGAGACGAGGAAAGAAACGCATGATAGCGGATCAATTGTCAAGGATTCGCTCGGGAGAACTTGTAGGAGTGTCGAATGGACTTTCGGATGCTCATTTGTTTTGAATCACTCTGCTACTGTCGTAGTACAAGAACGTGGGAGAACACTTGTTTACGGGAGAGTTTTTGAAGGAGTTGACAGTAGCAGAAAGAAAGAAGATCATAATTAAGTTAGCACTATTTCAATTGATTAGTGGTTTGTTGTACAAGATTGGACCACATGGAATTCTACAAAGATGCGTGATGTACGAAGAGGTCAATGCAATATTGAAGGAGGATCATGAGGGATTGGCAGGAGGGCACATGGGGTTGGATGTGACTGCAAGAAAGGTGCTTCTAGCAAGGCTCTGGTGGCCCACCCTCTATTGTGAGGTGGCTTGTGACATTGCAAGAGTTCGTGTTTTGGGTGGTAGCGAGACCAAGAAAGAAACAGGTGATAGCGGATCATTTGTCAAGGATTCGCTTGGGAGAACTTGTAGGAGTATGGCATGAATTTTTGGACTCATTTGTTTTCAATCACTATGCTATTTTCGTGGTATAAGAACGTGGGAGAGCACTTGTTGATGAGAGAGTTGTTGAAGGAGTTGATGGTAGCATAAAGAAAGAAGATCATCATCAAGTTAGCACCATTTCAATTGACCAATGTATTGTTGTAAAAGATTGGACCAAATGAAATTCTACGAAGATGTGTGATGGACAAAGAGGTGAACATAGCATTGAAGGAGGCTCATGAAGGATTGGCAAGAGGGCACATGGGGTCGGACGCAACCACGAGAAAGGTGCTTTTGGCAAGGCTATGGTGGCCCTCCCTCTATCGTGACACAAAGGAGTTTGTGACCGTGTGCAATACATGCCAACGAGCCAAGAAGCCGCTATGGAGGGACTTCATGTCGTTGTACCCATCTCAACTGTAGGAGTTGTTTGAACAATGGGTTCTTGATTTTGTTGGACCATGGAAGACCAGTCGAAGAAGATGCAGGTACATTGTGTTAGCAATTGAATATTTGACAAAGTGGGTGGTTGTGTGAGCAAATCATTACAAGATTTGGAGTGCCTCTTTAGTTGACGAGTGGCTATAGAGGAAACTTTGTGAACGAGATTATTCAAAAGCTAATGGCGGAGTTCAAAATCTTACACTTGTTGTCAAGTCCGTATTACCCTAGGGCAAATGGGCATGAAGAGGCAACAAACAATGTTTTGATTTCTGTAATATATAAGACGTGTGGAATTGAGGATACTAACTTGCAGGAAATATTGCCAGCGATCTTGTGGGTGTGTAGGACAATGTATAAGACGAAAATGAATCACACGCCATTCCAATTGATGTATGGTCAAGAGGCAATTGTGCTGGTAGAGTTTCTGGTGCCAAGTTTCACAATGGTGATGTAGAACTGTCTTGGTGACCAAGAGAGCCTAGAGGAGAGGCTAAGAGAATGATGGCACGATGGGCCACGAAGGTTGCCTAGCATCTCTGGAAGATGAAAGCAGTTGACTTGGTGTTGAAATACAATAGCAAGCACGAAATAAAGCCAAGGAAGTTGAAGACCTTGTGGCTTGGACCCTTCCGAGTAGATGAGGTGGTGGACAATGGAGTAGTAAAATTGAAGAGATTGGATGGGACGCAATGTTTCGAGATAGTCAATGGTTTGAAGTTGAAGCTATACAAAGTCAAAGAGTAAGTAAATTTGCCAACATTGAACCAAGTGATGAAGACACAAGTATGGCCAGATTGATGGTTGCACTAAGTCAGTGTTCGGGAATTTTTCTAGGAATCTCAATAATGGAAGTCGGAGAATCTAGCCATACGAAGGAGTATGATGGTGTGGAAGAAACAAGTGACTCTAATGAAAGCTAACTTGTGGAGCAGCTAGCATGGTTGTATGAGAAAGAAACTGCGAGTTGTCAGGAGGATGACATGCAAACAACAATGGAATAGGAAGAGTTGGTGCCTAGACCCACTAAAAGCAGGAGGTTGCACGTGCATGTTAGGTTTCCCAACGTCGAAGAGGAATGAAGGTTTCTTGACCAACGGAGGTCTCTTGATAGTCAAAACTTGCAACGAATGGTGGCGTTGCATGTTGGAAAAGAGGAACCACCAAAGCAAGAGCCTCGAAGTGAAGGAAGTGAATTCAAAGGAATGAGTTTGTTATCAGCCATTAGATGTACAATAGAGAATGTGTGCTGAAATGCAAGAAGTGCGTGAAAGGAGGGAGCGAATTGCAGAGATAGTATGAACAAGAATTGATGTGGTTGTGACAAGATATACAAACAACCGAAAAAAGGATTTTTTTTGGAAGAATGGGCAAGCTCAAAAGAAATTCCTCGATGGGCATGATAGATAGGTAGGTGTTGGGAGTTGTTGATGACCATGCATTGGAATTTAAAGTTTTGGAAGAGAACTACCTTAACCACCACCAATTTGGCAAACATAATCTTTCTAGGACGAAGAGTGCCAGAAGTTGAATGGCAAGATGTGCACGAAGTACCGTAGTAAACATTACCAAATAAATAGGTGTTGGCAACTCAAAGAATGCAACAAGTAGTAGTGTGTCCTTGACAAGTTTGAGCAATGAGGAGGAAGATTGGAGCAGTGCAATTCAAGCTTGGAATTTTAGAGGAGGAATAAACAAGGAACACCTAGGAGGCAATGAGTTGGCCAACAATTAGGTAATGTCAATGCATTGCCACATGTTGTTTTGCAGGATGAACATCAAACAAAAGTTGAAATCACTCCAGTGGACGACAAAGTTGTAGCGATATGATGGATGAACAGGCAAAGGAAAAATAGGGCAGCCAGAGTTAGGACAAGTCTAGGCCAAGATGGAGAGGAGAAGACTAAAGTGTTGGTTGGATTCATCTGCCCAACAATTTGAACGATTACTTGGGAAGTTTGAGTCGTTTGTCGGGTCTACCCGATGACCCAAGGTATGCTTGTGAAAGAGGCTGCTCAGGAAGTCTGGATGGGCCGTCTAGTCCCCTAGGCCATCTAGGACAATTTGGCCAAGGGGGGAGGCCATCTGGCCTTTTTCTTGGTGGGCAGGGGGGGAGCAATCTGCCCCAAATGGCCCATAGGCTGTCCAACTAGTAGGCTGGGCCATCTAGGCCACTCTCTAGATGTTTGATAGGGACAACAGGTCCCTGGACGACCCTTGGACTGTCAAGACCAAGGGGAGGGCCATTTGGACTCTCTTGAGACTGTTTGGGGAGATTGTCCAATCTGCAAACTGCCCCTGGGCTGTTAGAGGCCTCAATTGGATTGATACGAAGAAAAGGGTCATCCGACAACTTGGGCTGTTAGAGGCTTGTCTAAGGAAGAAGTCAAGGAGCAGACATAGGACTGAAGACGAAAGTGCAACTAAACCCAAGAGGCCGTTTGAACAAGGCAAGAGATAGGAAGAGCCATTGAGACGGCTAGGTAGACCGTTTAGCTGCCTTGGCTATTTTGGCTAGGCAAGAGCCAGGCTGTCATGACGGCTAGGTTAACCATCTAGTAGTTTAGGTTGTTCGGGCTTGCACAGTTGATTGTTTGGACCAATAGGAAGGTTGTTTGGCCTCCTGGGCTGCATAGACTAGCAAAGGAGAAGGTTGTTTGGTCGCTTAGGCTGTTCAGGCCAGATGAGAATCACTATTTGGATGCAGGCGCACACACCTTATTAGTGGGCCCGCCATGCACAAGTTGTAAGTAGCCAAATGTCCATAAAAAGACAATAAAAGTTCAAAATGAAAATTGCAAGAGATGTAGTAAGGAAGATGAACTGGCGGTTAAGGGGTAGTTGTCGCATGCAGGCCATGTGTCCCTCTACCTTCCTCATCTTATAAGTAGGTACTCAGAGCTCTTGTTTGCTCGGCTAAACAACTAGAGCCAAAGTGGAGCAACAAGGAAGAGCACAAGGAGAGCGCAACTGGTATCTGGTTTTGTAGAAGTTACGACACGACTTAGGGCACTTTTTAGTGTGCCAAGGAGAGAACTAGAACCAACCCACCATGTGGAATTGCGAGTATAAGGACAAGGAGATTTTTGTCGTAAAGGAGGGAGTTGCATTGGAGACATCAAGCTAGGGTGTGCATCATAAGCAACAACAACAAGGATTTTGGTGAAAACACTTGCCCACCATCTAGAAAATCTACTTTATTGTGCAGTTTAAAAATGCCCAATAGAGGGAGGGTGTGGTTGTACGTGGAAGAAAAACAAGAGGATTTGGCAGAGAAACATTTGTTCGCGGCGAAGGAAGGATGTAGAGAAGCAGAGGGGAGGGTTGTACAACTTTTGCGCAATATTTTTTGAACTCATGCGAAAAGTCGTAGGGGACATACAAACCATTGTCTTAAAACTTGCCACTCGGTAAAAACTCAGCAAAAAAAAAAAAACAAAGAAATTTTTTCAGTAAACAGAAAAAAAAATTTTAAGCAACAATTAGAGAGCCAAAAAGTTGATTTTATATTAGATATTCATTGCAAAGAGTACAATTATAGTTTATGAATCAGCAATTCAACCCAAATGGCAAATACAACATAAAAATGCAACATTTTGAAATGTAAAGCAGTTTTTAAACTGCTTTTTGTTTTCCCTTTCTTCCCTTTGCACTTGATGGTTGGCCTTGGCTTTGAATTGGTGGGCAAATTGGAGGCTGCTCAAGAGCGGTATCATCATGTTATATCTCCTCTAATCCTCTTAAATGTTTTGCTTCCTCCTCAAGTGCCTCAATGTTCTCTATAGTAAATGTGGGATCTATAGAACTATCGACAATCCAATAAGATAGTGAAACTCTCACGGGTAGATACATTTTAAATACAACAAAGCATTATGGATATATAGATACATTTTTAATACAAGAAGGCTTGACATTGGTCATGTAGAACAAAATATGGACCACATTATTAAGCATTCCCTATTCAAGGATACATAAAAATTTAAAATTAATAAATGAAATTAGTTTTTGTTCTCCACCACTAAGACATGTCCAAATATGAATCACATTATTAACCGTTCCCCATTCAAGGATACATCAAATTAATAAATAAAATTTATTTTTACTCTCCACCACTACGACTCATACATACTTTGGCTTCATTGTGCTTGTTCAAACTCTACAATCAACCAACTTTAATTTTTGACATTCACCCCTCTTTCCAAAATGACTTGTGCAGTAGGATATTTGATAAATGGGAGGCAAACAATACTATTTGAAAGTCTAATATTTAAAATGTATCTACTTGTATGAGTTTTGACGAGTAATCGCCGAGTAATAGTTGAGTAACTCGTCCTAAGGTCCAAGTTAAAAAAAAACAATCACCTAGCATTTTGACTCTTGAGGAAAGGGATTTCTTGTGGGTACTTGGCAATTTTTAGACATTGATATGGACTGTACAACAGGTTGTTCGGAGGCGAGAAGTGGAGTGCAGGGAAAGCTAGACTATATGGTTGTCTAGAGTGAAGCTGTATGAAAAGGTTGGCAAAAGCAAGGCGTCTAAGGAAGGTAGACCGTCTATGAATAAACTGCTAGAAGACATGTTGTCTGAAGTTGAGTCATCTGATTAAGGACAATTTAGAGTTAGGTCATCCAGAGCTGACCCATTTGGAGTTGGGCCATTTGGAGCTAGGTTGTTCGAAGTTGAGTGGTTCGGAGTTGGGTTTTGCAAGACTGAGCCATCTAATGCTAGGCCGTTTGGAGTTGGGCCATCAGGAGTCGGGTTGTCCAAAGTTGGGCCATCTGAGCAATCTGGACAAGCAAAAGGAAGGGTAGACGGATAAAAAAAGTGAGTGGCACAGAGAGCAAGCATGCCAGGTGGAGTTTTAGTTGAAAGACAAGTTAGTCAGAAAATAGTTGGGGCTGTTGGGAGTAACTACTGTTGGAGGAGTTCAAAGTCCGAAGGCGGAGAAAGAAATTATAGAGGGAATGTAGTGTAGGGCAAGGATTGTGGAACGTGTGGAACAAGTAGAGTTGAGGAGGCATCCTCCAAGATTTGTGCTAGGAGTGGTGTTGCGGGAAGGACCTGAACTCGTGGAGGAGTCGGTACTGGCTTTGTGAGAAGCCAGAAGGAGTGCATACATCACCAGGAGTGTGAGGTATGCAAGATGGAAGCCGAAGGTGGGAGGACACGGTAGCAAGGAGAGGGAGGTCAAGGTCATGAACTGGAACTCTAGAAGACCAGAGAGGCAAGGGAAAGGAGCAGACAACTCACCACAACAACGAATGAAGAAGAAAGAGCAAATGCAAATCCCCTTTGTATGGGATTACTTGGACAATGCTTGCAGGTGAGTTTTGTAGGTCATGGTGGCTTGACAATCTGTAGGACCATCAACTGAAGGATGCATTTCGAAGTGTGGGAGTGCATCACATTTTGTAGGTTCTTGGCTTCAACAAGGATTTTTTAAAAAATATACCTATTGGACATGTTGCAAACATACGATGCTCAGGAACAAAGCATGGTGGTGCTGGGTGATAAGGAGGTGTTAGTGTTGTTTTCTTGGAATAGCTTTTGGAGGGTGTTTAGGTAACTGTTGCCGATAGCACTAAATCGGTGAAGGAGGAAGTAGAGTCTTACCGGTTAAAGATGTTTGTAGAAAAGTCACCAATCTAGGTTTGATGGAGGTTGCAAAGCTGACAAAGCATGGGAGTCGCGGGCTGAAAATGAAACACCTAAAGTCATGCGATGAATGTTATAATGTCCAGGTTATTAGGCAAACAATGAGCCTTGGATATGCCCACTTGGCTCATATCATATATGGATGGGATAATGCCTAGAGAGAAGTTTGATTAGGCAACATTTGTGTCTAACCGCATACAAAATTTTCTGTTGTGGTTTACAAAGAATTTTTCTATGGATTCCATGCCATTGCGCTACTTTTGGATGTCGCAAAATATGAGAAGATTTAGTTTCCTAGTCTGGGTCTTCCTCAAGCATTGCTAGGAGTGTTGACTATTTTCCATTGGATTTATGTAGCCCCATTCACCAAAATAGGACAAATGATAAAAGTAGCAACTAGAAAGATGAAGGGGATGACAAAGAAGAGGAAGGTAGTGAAGGTGCTAACAGTTGAGTTGTTTGAGGAGGAAGGAGGATATATTGATGCGTTGGCTGAAGAAAGTTCAGATTATGATGGAAAAGAGCAGTTGTCGAGTGCAGAGGAGCCAGTGAGAGAAGCGATAGAAGTAACAGTGGCAACAATTACAACTACAACCTTTGCAACAACATCCCAAGATAATGTCACCTTCAGGACCACCACAAGACACCATAGTGGTAGGAATAGTTGATGGAAATCCACAAGGCCAAGTGGCAGGCCAACATTATCAATTGTGAGGAATGACATGTTACAGTGCCATTGGGCACTCCAATGCAATCAGGAGGCTAGATTGTGTGAGGAGGCACCGCAGGTGCCATTGTAGGTACTAGGAGAAAGGCTTTAGAAGAGGCTGCTAGAGGACAATAGCTGAAACAAACGAGAGTGGTTGTGGAAGGAGCGAAGTGTGTGGAAGAAAAGGTGCAACCGCTAGAAGGACAAGAAACTACGCAAGGAGCATAGACAATGTTGATTGTTGTAGATGTGGATGTAGTGCAAACTGTAGTGAAGCAATGGAGACATCACCACTGTTGGAGGAAGCACCCATAGTGTATGTAGCAGAGTATGCGGAAGACATTACAAAGGATGTGGACAAGCCAAGTTTCCAAAAATAAAATTATGCTACAACACCATTGCGACAATTTGTGGAGACATCACCACTGTTGGAGGAAGCACCCATAGTGTATGTAGGAGAGTATGCGGAAGACATTACAAAGGATGTGGACAAGCCAAGTTTCCAAAAATAAAATTATGCTACAACACCACTGTGACAATTTGTGGAGGAGGTCGAAAGGTGTGGCTCCCAAACTTTGGATGAGGAAGCACCAATTGAGGTGACATATACAACAACATAGAACACGGCACTGACTTCATCAGTGCTAGAAGGAACAAAAGGAGAAAAGGGAAAATTACGTACATCAGGACATGTATGGTGGTAGAAAGGACAAAGCTATCAACCACTAGTTGAAGAACCAAAAAAAGGAAAGGATATGGTGAAAAATGTGGATAAACAAATTGATGCAAACAAAAAAGGGGAGAGAGAACTGATCATTGAAGAAGGAAAGGCCGCTAAGGTGAAGATCAACCTGACGGGTCATGGTGGGGAGGAGATTGAAGAAACCACCACGGGCAATGACATGAAGGAGGAAGCAGATCTTAGGGAGGAAGGAGAGATGAGTGAGCACTTCCTCATTGGAGTGCCAAATTTGAGGCAACCCTTAGTTCATGAAGAAAAAATCAATGAACAAATAGATGTATTTTTTGAAAAGTTGAGTGGGTTGTTTGACCAAGTGCGAAGTAAGTTCCAAGGGGGTTGCCTTGGAGAATGGCAAGTGTGGCATTTGTGGATGGAGGCTGATTTGGACCCAAGGAAGAGATTGGATGAAAAGATTTGAAGAAATCCATTGTATTTAGCCATGGGAGATTGGGGCAGACAATAGTAGCATACAATCAATGATTGGAGTCATAGTTACAAAAATCCCAATTTAATCCCGATCAGATCTGATTTTTTCCCATTCAGCAGAGTTGTTGATTCAAATCGCATTGGAATCTTGATTTTTACCAATTTTGTCCAAAAAATTGTGATATACATGGAAAAAGCTTTTTTTCAATGAAAAACTGCATGTTCTTTGGTTTTATTTTTTTCTGATTTTTCCCTATTTTTGTTTTTGATTCCCAATTTTTCCTGATTCCAATCTGATTTTGATTTTCTCAACTGTGATTGGAGTAATGGAGCTGCCTAAAGGAACTCCAGCCTTGTACTGGTACCCACCATGGGTCTACATTGGCAAAGGGAGGTTGGACAAATTTCCTAAATTGTCGGGTGTCAAGAAAATCAAACTAGCACCAGAGTTGGAAAAATGTTATGGTAGAATAAATTTGTTGGCATATTTGATTCAATGGTTTTTAGCTGGGTTGGAGACATTTCAAGAAATGGTTCATAGCCTAAACTTGTAGGAGGAGCAATGTACTTAGTTGTAGGAGGTATAGGGACAATTTTGGCAGGTGCAGTAGGAAGCCGAAGTTTAACTAGCAAAAACAAGGCAAGAAATGGATCGGATAAAGCAAGTGCAGGAGGAGCAAGATCAGCTGATCGGCCAATTGAAGTCTTAGTGCACGGTGAGAGAGCAGTCCCTTGAACCAAAATGAGGGAAGTAGCTCACCGAGATCAGTTGATTGCAGAATAGGATGAGCAACTTGTGGAAGCTACAAGGAAGGAGGCTGAATCAGCCAAAAGGGAGGCAGAACTGAAGGCTAGGCTTGCAAAGATCAAGCAAAAGTCACAATACTATTGCTTCCAGTGGGCTCGATATCAAGCCTATGTGAAGCGATTGAAAGGAGAGAACGAAGGCCTCAAATTGCAGATTCAACAATTGGGAGGAGTACATGCACAATCACCTCAGCCACAACAAAGCTAGAGCCATTAGGAACAGTAGTAGTTGTCAACAAGGACATCGACCGATCTAGAGGGGAGGGCAAATGTAGGTGCTAGTTTGGACATGGTGCCATCTTGAGTGCCACCTCGGAATCAATGGAGTGCGTATGTGGTCAGGTATGCACAAATAATTTTTTCATGTAACAATTTTGTCATTTTGAGTTATTTGGTTACATGTACGTAAAGTGTTTAACAAAATGATGTACTATGAGTATGTGTAATTAATAAAGTTCATGGAAGGTAAACGAAAGATAAATGCATATGAAATGTAATTCAAGAAATGATGAGGTGTCAGGGTAGTTAGTTGGAGGGAGTTGAGGATGCAACTACCTCCTTGGTTGTACAAATAAGACCCCTTCCTCATTCAAATGTTATGGTATAGAGGTGTAACCAAGCATGTATTCATGAGTACAAGTGCAGATAATAACAATACTTCCATTCAACCATTGTTGTGCAAATTTATGCTATGGTTGTGCATATGCCTGTAAATTGCTCTTGTTGTTATACAATGTTGTACATGACCGTCTGTACTGTTTCCACCATTGAATGCTTGCTGTAGATAGTTGAGCCAGGCCATCTGACTTTTGGACTAGGCTGCCTGGACCGTTGTGTTGGGCCGTCTTGACTGCTGTTCCAGGCTGTTTGACGTTGTGATACGCTGTGTGATTCTTGTGCAAGGTCGTCTGATCCATGCTATGTGTGCAGGGCCGTCTAGGTACATTATTTGTTCGTGTTGTCTTGTGCAGGGCCGTTTGAGGGTGTATTCCAAGCTATTGCTGTTGTTTCAGACTTGTGTGTTGCTGATTTTCACTGTCATTATTCTTGGTTCCTTTAATTGCAGAATACCACTGCTGTGCTACATCTTACAAGGCTGCTAAGGGGAGGCCCTTTTCTTCATCTATGTGTCTTTGAGCGAGGATGACCCAATGGCAAGATAAAATTATAAAACAACTTGAATCTTTTAAGGGTAGATTAATTTGTTTATTTGTAATTGATTATATGGTATTGTAATGGACCCCATTCATATAACATCATTATCATGTTATCATAGTATTTGGACAAACCATATAGTGGTATTACAACAAACCGTAGTATCATAAAACCCATGGGAATTGAACCTTGGTCAGCTCTTTGTGAATCGAACATTACCATTAGTCGGACTTCAACTCCATCGGATTAAATGTTAAGGTTCACCCATGGGATTGGAACCTTGGCTTATGGTGTGAAATTATTCACTTCCCACCACCTGCCCCAACCCCATTGAGAAAAAATTTAGCTGGTTATAGGGGGTTGCAATGAGTGTCAACCATACTTTTTCTCTTTAAATGAACATGGTTTACAAACCCCACCTTCTCTGGTTTTGAACCTCTGACCTCCTATGTGGAGTACCAAATCCTTCATTGTCAAGACTTCTTTATTTATTAAGTATTTTATAAATCACAATTTTAGTTACAAAATTATAAATGTTCTATTTGCATATTGCTGGTCGGAAGATTTTAGTGCTAGCAAACCAAATCTGCAGAGGCTAGCCATCCATATTTTGTTACAATCCTATAGCGCTTTTGGGTATGACTGCAATTGGAGCTTGTTTAAGAGCATATGTGCCAAGCAGCGCAACATGTTGAGCTAAGTGTGCTTCAATGACCTTGTTTTTGTTGAAAACAATCCTCGAATTTGCATCAAACAGGTGGAGGGGAGGGAGTCTCATGGCACAGTCAACATGGATGACATTGGTCCGATTTTTTAACTGAATTGATGATGATGTGGAGCCCATGCTTATAGAGGAAGACATTGTAATAATGTCGAGGGATGATGACATAGTTGAATTCGAAGGCCCTATGAGAGGGAAATCATAAGTCATAAAACTTTATGAGGATGTTGTAATTTTATTCCTTATATGATAATATGACATGAAAAGCACTCATTTATCAAAAGGCCTCATAGGAAATTCACTTTTAAGCTCTTTAAATTCATCTTACATGCCTTTTAGAAGTATGTGTGTGTACGTGTGCTCACATTTTATTTGCCAAGTTTTCCTCAAGGCCGAGTGTGAGTCAAAATTTTGAACTGCTGAGTTTGATTTTTTGAACTACATTCTACCATTTCAAAACTTTCTTTGGACCACCTTAAAATTTAAATCTTTATGGATACAGGCATCAGAAGTGCTAAATTGTCTTCAAACAAGGTGAACATTTTATGGCACAATACATTCGTCATAGCTAAAATTGATCCTGGGCACTTTGATAAATACATAAGGTATTCTTTTCTTTCCACTGTGCCTATCATTGATTGTAAAGACATGTGAACGATGAAGCATAAAAAATGAAACATGATAGAGGGTGTTTATAGCCTTTCTCCAAACCAATCATGAAAAATTATACTGAGGTTCTTGATGTCATCATGTGATTAAAGGTTCACATTCATGACAGTGACCCCTTTTACTGCCCTGGAGACCCGTTTAGGGTTCATGGGTGCCTTGCTGCCTTATAATTTTGTATCCTTTAACTGTAAATAGTCCTGTGTCTCCAACAATCCTTTTTGTAGCCAATCATATCTTACAGTGAACATTGTAAGCACTCCAATGGAACTTCTTATCGACTTTTATTGAAAATTTTCTTTTGTTAGCAAAATTTAGGTTGTGGCACATTTTTTATGATCATGGTAAGAGAATCTTTTGGATCTTGACCATGTGTGGATTGGACCAGATGTTTTGGTCAGTTCAGATTGGTAAAATCGTATCTAGAGCAATCTTAATTAAGGGAAATTCTTAATATGAATTTTGATCTTTGGCTGTTGACCATTATGAATGTTTTGTATATCTATATTTTCATGTGTATATTTTGCATGGTAATCATTTTATATCAACTTTAAAATTATATTTATGTTTTTGTTTTCTAAACTATATCAATTTTTATTTGTTTTTTTTCTAGATTCCATATTTTTGAATTCTTTTGACTCTCTGTATGAATCTAAATTTTCGAACCTTGTTGCTATGCTTATGATTATTTCATCGGTGATTGTTAGAATTTATTTGATTTGGCCTCTTGATAGTATAGTTTTCTCTGCAAGAGGTAAGTCCATTAAGAAATGAAAGATTTAGTAACTTTGCTGTTTTGCTGATTTAAGACGGAAGGATTTTGAAATTGTTTTGCTAATTTTCTTTATTTTCAAATATTTATGTAAGGTCATGTACTTTTTATGTATCTGAATCTCTGTGACACCCCTCTTGATGTAATTTATTCTGCCTGACAGTCTAGCTTATGATGCTATTTCATCAGATATAGTCACTATTCAATACCTGACACCTGCAAAAAGAGAGGACATTCAGATGTTCAGGAATGATATAGAAATTAATATTACTGCTGTAGGCCAGATTCAATGCAATCAGATTGTACGAAGCAAGGTTTTTTTGAGTAGTGAAGATGGACACACGATGAATTCAACTGATGAAGATTTCAACAAGCCATCTTGTGTGGACACTTCAAAGGGGCCTCTTTTAAGAATTTTTTGCAAGGGTTGCATTGTTGAAAATGATAGATACTTTTTTATGTGGGAGTTTCAAGACCAGCTAAATGCTAGCCAAGTTGCTTCAGCAGTTGGCTTTGAAATAAATGCTTCTGCAACGGCCATTATGCCACTTAAGAATATTTTGGCAGCCATTATTCCTGGAGGCTATAATAGAAAATCTGCTTCAGCTGTGACATTGAGGGGTTCTGATTGGAATGTTATAAGTTTGAATGTCGTTCCCAGAATTTTTAAGAGCAAAGGAGACAAAAAGCTTATGCAAATTATGTTTCATATGTTTACATCTGGATCGTATGTGGTCAACATAAAAGAAATGCAAGCTGTATTTGCTAAGAACCAGGGAGTAAAGGTAGCCCTGCAGCTCAATGTCCTTTCTCAGTACCTGGTGGAGACTACACACCGTAGCTACTTTGGTGTTGGTAAGCACTCTATAGTTATCTTGACATGCTGTTTGGTAGTAGATATGTTTCAGAGTTACTCTGGAAATGTTCCTAAGAGTCCTCACTTGAACAATGAGTGATTAGAAGTTTAATCTGCTAGAAGTGCTGATACTTGTTGACTATTTTTTGCAGTAAAGTTCTTGGGCTACCTGGGCGGCTTGTATATTCTTTGTCGGTTTCTCTTTCTTATTATCATGTTCCAGGTGTGTATTTAGTGAGAGTTTTGCCACTATTATACTGATCGCTTGGTTTGTTCTAATAAAATACTTGTTCACATTGGTTTTGGAGTACTGATGCAGCTTGCAACTTGTCAATTTTCAATTTTGTCTTGCCTAATATATGGAAGAAGTTGAAAAGACCTATCCAGAAGGCAGTTGCATATATTGTATAATTGGGAGTCTAAATGGTTGCCTCACACCTTGCAATCATTGAACTCAGTGCACCTAGCCTTGTCTCAACACCCTTTTATAGATTACTAGCCATCTACCCACAAAAAGTCACATCAATAAAATCAGTAAAGAAGAATACTGCATTGAAATCTAGATTCCCATGCACACAGAAACCAATTGAGGAGCATAATTAGAATATATGGGAGATGAATTCATGTGTCACCTGACAACCGTCAGTATCCTAAGAGTATCCTAAGAACTAGACATGTCACTAGTAAAGAGAGAAATCACCTGCCTATAAGACATACCTGGGATTAACTCACTGGAATAAAAAGGAGATGAACGGTTAAGAATACTCTAGGAGACATCTTCTGGGCCATGAAACCCAATCTTGTAGCATATGCAAATCTGCAATTACACAATGAAATTCCCTTAAATTCTTGAATTCTTGATCATGAGTTTAGATAAGAATTGGACCAAATGGTTGTAAGCTACCTCAAAAATTAGAAAATAGTCTCTTGGCCACATGATATATTATAACAAATGCAAAATCAAGCTTACAAATTACCATGGACATCTGACTTATTTAAAAATTAATCATTGACATGCACCTTGAGATACCATTATAACCTATGTCCTCCAATACTTGGGTCGATTGCACATATTAAGAAAATAACTCCTTAATCAAAAGGCATCATTGACAAATAAATTAAAGACATGCATAGAATAAAATGAATCACTTTATGGCTGATGACTGATCAATACTTTTGACAAGAACATAACACACTGCTTCTCACGTCCTAATACAAGAAGACGAGGAATACATACAATCAAAATTATTGTCTATCATGTTAACATCCTGATATCATTGATGTAGCAACAAATGTTATGATAACAATATTGGACCATTATAAATTCAATTGGACCATTATCAGACCATTATAAATACAGCATGTACAATGAAGACAATGGCCTCACCAATTTGGAATAGACTTATATCCAAGGGGATGACCCTTCTTTACAGTTTTCTTGTCCTCAACAAGCTGGTGATAGCTTTCAAGTTGGGGATGGCCTTGCAAAGGTGAGGGACGACCCTCACGAGGTGTGTGACACCCTCGGATCGTCAATTGACTTCTTAGCCACTCGTTGCCTAGATAGGGTCAATACCATGTGCCAGGGTTTCCCATATGAAGATGACAACCTGTACTTGAGTGCAACCACTTCAAGCTTTGACACAATTGATGACAACTTACATAAGAGAAATGATGGCTTTGGTTGTTGTTCTTTTGTTTTCAAATGCAAGCAGGCCTTTCAGAATGCTTTAGAAGTGACATAAGGGTTAAACAAGGATGGCCATTATCCCCTACCTTGTTTGGTTTATATATTGACAAATTAGAAGAATGGCTAAATCTGAATGGAGGGGATGGTGTTCATTTGGGAAGATATGTGGTGAGGCTTCTTTTGTATGCAAATGATCTCATTCTGATTGCAAGGTCAGCACAGGGTTTGAGAGAGCATTTAAAGGCCTTAGAGCACTTTTGCAAGGATGTAGGCATGCAAGTAAATACCAACAAAACCAAGGACATATCTTCTCCAACCAAAAGAAAAAGAATCCATTAAATTTTTATTTTGAAGGGGGTCTTCTGGAAGAAGTAACAGAGTATGAATATCTTGGGATAGACTTCAATAATAAGCTCAGTTGGGAAACATGTAGAATGAAAAGAACATTGGGAATATGGAGCACATTTGCAGTACAAAATAAAAGCAGAGAGGCTGAATTATAGGACTAGAAGACTATATGGGTTTAATTGGTCTACAAGTGGTACCAGTGATGTTGTATGGGTGTGAAGTGTGGGCTAGCAACACATCAGACTCAATATGGAGGCAAATAGAGAGGATTTAAAAAAGTCTGATTTCAAACAATTTAAAATAGAGGAGTTAGTTCCATATGAGACTGCTTTAGCAGAAACAGGTACCTTCCCTATAGAGGCAATTGCTATGGTTCATCTTCTAGGATATCTGAAAATAATTGAATAGATGGCCTAAAGCTGTAATAGAAGAAGATTTGAACAAAAGAAAGAAAACATGGATGAAGCAAAACAACAAGTGGATGAACAAATGGAATATCAACTTGGATGAATGCCCAAATAATAACAAAGACATAAAGACATTTGTTAAGGAAAAATTTAGAGCAGCTATGTGGGAAAAGAAGTTAGGAAGAAAGAGAGAATATTATCTTGCTGAATTTAACCCTACATATGATCACCATCAAAAGGCCTATATAGGGGCAAACATCAATTGGAGAGCAAAGATGCTCATGGCCCAATTGAGGACTAGCTCACACCAACTTAGATGTGAAATAGGCAGATGGAAGAGACCAAAAGAGGAATGGGAGGAGAGGATATATACCTTTTGTACTTCAGGGGTAGTTGAGACAGAGAAGCATTTTATTTTGGAATGTGAGGCATATAGTGATATTCGAGCTAGCTATGCTGATACTCTAGTAGTGGAATCATTGCAAGAATTGTTTGAAGAGGAGAAAGTAGAGAAAGTAGGAGAACTTATCATTAAAATCAGTAGCAAAAGATCAAAGTTGTAGAAATAAATATGGCTAGGTTGGATTTTTGGGTTGGCAGCTATGGTTCTTTGTAAAGTTCCTGTCCCATAGGCTGCTTTTAGCCTTGTGGACATTAAGAACCTTCTATTCTATTCTATTCTTTTTGTGATGCTATCTCAATTTATTTTTTGAAATGGTGAAGACAATCCTTCAAGGAGTGATGGCCCTTTTGAAGACTATGCGGATATGACAATGCCTCCCTTGAAGTTTTCTACTGCTGCATAATGGGTGTTGTCTCCGCCCATTTGAAGAGAGGTTCCTCAAAAATGAAAAATTACTTTCACTACACTCCAAACACTCTCGAATCCTTGAATGGTGAGCTCTAAAATAGTGATGGGTCTTATGGGAGTTTTTCCTCCTTACGTTTCTCTTTTGCCTGCAAAAGTAACACCCTAGTCTCAAATGGTGGTCACGGTTAGCATAGGGATGTGCTTGGCCAAGGTAGAAGTTGATAGTTGCTAAACCTTGCTGATCTTCCTTCATGGAAGCCTTGATTGCATTTTTTATGACAAGGGTGGTCTAGAATCCTCCTACCAATCTTCTTAAAAATCCTTGTTGGAATTCCTTCATAATTTAAATCTGATTGGAACCTTCTAGGGTGGCATACAATACTTTAAAACCCTTGTTGGCAATTTTTCTCTTTCACTTGATGTTCTTTTTCCTTTCTTCATAGCAAATGATTGTAACAATTCGAGTTTAAATTATATATAGTGACCTTGACTATTATGGTAGTTATCGCTTATAAAATGGTTATAACGTATGTCTCCAATCCCTCCGCTACCTAAATTGAGTCATGCATACACAGAGTCTCCACCTATAGTTCAAATTATTTAGAGGTGTCGTTGGATGAAATTTCACCCGTCTATCACTTGTGAATTCCTTAGAACTTGCATGGGACCCAATATCATTTAATTTAAAAAAAATTAAAGTACCATCTGGTAACTTTCTCTTTGTGCATATGTTCTAGATGTTGCCATATCAAATCTCTAAATTCTCTTTGTACATATGTTCGTCTATCACCTTTGATCCATCAATCATGTACCTTGGTTCCTTGCAACAAACATAGTCTTGTGCATCGTCTATATCCTCTTTTTGGAAACTGCATGTGCACTTGTCCATTTCATCTAGTTCTTCAAAAGCCTTTTGGTGCTTCAAAGGAACACACTTTCACATCAATATGTTGAGGTTATGGGGACAAATCCATGAAGTTCTTGATGACCCTCTAATAGTGACCTATGTGCCTTAGAAAGCATTCTTATGAGCTAACATAATAAGGTTTCTCCATTCAAACCATTACAAGGGTCATTTTAGGATCCATCTTCATCCCAAAACTGTAGACAACATGCCCCAACAGTTTCTCATAGTGGTGCCAACAACTTACACTTTTTTTGGGGTTTAGTGAAAGGTAGGCATGCATACACAACTGCATGCAGTTTTCCAATATTTTCAAGTGATCATTCTTTGTTCCATAAAGTGACCAATATCCAAAAAGACTTTGAATTTTCGGTTGAGTGAAAATGTATAGAATTATTCATTAAAATGTGGCTGGTGCAATGCACAAGCCAAAGGGCATCCGATTGTATGCATATGTTTTTTTTCCATCACGAATCTTGTCATCAACTTATTCTATTCCACTATGCTAATCTGATTGTAGTCGAAGAACCCATCTAGGAATGGTTAGATCTTATGCCTAGCTACTTCCTTCAAGATAGAATCTATACATGGAATACAAAAGGGATCGTGTAGCGTTACCATGTTCAAGCTTTGGAACTCCACATAGGTTTGGATCAAGATTATCTTGTTAAGATCAATTATGATTGGTGAGACCCAATTACTCATAGTCACCTTAAGCATGATGCCTGCACTCAACATCTTCTCAATCTTTGCTTTGACAAGTGTCATATAGTTTGGGTACATGCAGTATGACCTTCGCATTGGTTATACCCCTTGAATTAGTGGTATTAATTGAACACATAAATCAATTGGGATCCCCTTGAAGTTGTTGTAAGTCCATGTGAAGACTTATTTGTACTACATGAAGATTTAAAATGTGGTCACTCTTAACATTGGATCCCAATTGTCACCAACATTGTTGAATTTTTCTTCATACGTGGCACCAAGGTTTACTTGGAATGTACTTGGCCCCCATATCAAATGGTCTTTGGTGCCTTGATTGCTTTGCACATATCAAATTGATGTACTGGTCTCTTGACTAGTTGTGCATAGCAAATGGTGTACTCTACAAAGCTAGGGGAAAAGAAGGTTGTTCTCAGAACTTTGTTTGTTCACCCATGCCACTTAATTAACATATGGTGCTTGCATTGTTGCTCGATTCCTTGACCTCAAATTTGTTGATCACTTTTGCTTTCCCCTTGCCTTCTATACTCTTCTCTGCTTCAACATCCAAAGGAAGCCACCCCTCTTAGAATACCTCATAATATGCCATTTTCCAATGGAAGAAACTACTGTCGGTGTGATGCTCATCCTCTGAGCATTCCTCTAATTCAAGGACAACATTATCATCAGGATCCATTTCAGTCTTTGTATGCACTCTGTTGTTAGACTCGAAAAATTTAGGTTCATTCGAGGAAGGAATATCATCGTAGGTGGACTATGTGTTCAAATTTATAATGTACTTGTGTTCCATTTTAAACGTTCTCTTTAACTTTCTCCATCTTTAACCAGACATGACCCCACAACATGTTGGAAGCCACCTTCTGTAAGGTTATCTAAACAAAATTTAGGACAAACTGCCCTATAAAACACCTTTTGCTTTTATGCCAATTTCGTCAGCTCTTAAGCCTAAAGTTGGGTGGTCACAACATTGATGAACCCAACTTCTTCCATGTATTTTCTAGAGCACATTCACACTTGGCCCTTGACAATTACATGCATCAACATGTGCCTTGACAATTTGATGCATAGTAGTGCCATCCCTTCCCAACATCAATCATTAACACTTCTAGGTTCACATATTGATTGGCTTATTGATACTCACCCTTTGTTGTTGACGTCTCATGGAACAATGATGCCACTTTTACTAGCACACTCGACTGTAAGAGTTGGCATGTAATACTTTGTTATGTTGATGCTTTTTTGTTGGTGAGTGTGCACCATCCCTGATTTGTAGTCACGTTCATTATGCTCTTTTTTGCTGGTGAGTGTGCACCATCCTTGATTTGTAGTCACGTTCATTATGCTCTTTCGTCATTGTGTGCTCAATGCTTGCCCAAGCCTCTTGCCATCATTCTTGCTTGATGGTTAAGTTAGGGTACATGGCAATTTTCTTCACTTGGGCCCTAATGACACCTAGAATGTGTTTAGTCCCCTTTTCACATTCAATTTCTTGTTCTTCCATCTCTATTAGGTTGGCCGAACTTGACTTGCCCCCTTTTGATTGCTTGCAAGAACAAGCTTTGTCATGCTTTCTTGGCTTGCATCATTTGCACGTTGTAGGTGCATCTAGGCTAGCCGCATTAGTACCCTCGCGCATGAAGTGTCTCAACTATTGGCACGTGATATGTATGATAGGTCTTCCACTTGTATCGTGTTGGATTTAACTACTACTTCCTTTGTTTTGTGGACCTTGGTTCTCATTCTTTCCTTCATTGTTATTTTGGTACCCTCCACTAGTGGCACCTCCTCCTTTTGAGCTGGTTGACTTCTTGTTGGCGTCCTTTTTAAGGGCATCTTACCATGTTTTGTATTACAGATCTTTGTGATGATCTAATTGTCATCAAGTAGAAGTCAAAACTCTTCAAATGTGTCCTTTAGCTTGTTCTAGGTTGTAGGTGCTAGTTCTAATGTGCCACCTCGACATAGGAAATAAAAGAGTTGGAAATCAAATGTGTGAAAGTCAAGTACACAAATGCCAAATAAAATTACATGTAATAATGAGTCAAGAGTGAGTTATGTGCAAACATAGTCATGGAAGGGTAGTTATCACCCAATTGTCTTGTAGTTAAGAGGTGAGGTGTCGGGGGTGGTAGTTGCCTGTAACTACCTTATCCCCAGTTTAAATAGACCCCCTCATTCATTTGAGCTGGTAGATTTTGTACATGCCAGAGATATTATATTGTATACATAGAGGGTAGATGATACTTTCACACGCACATGCATTGCATAGTGTATTCCAAGAGCAGATGTTGTGGATGCAAGAAGATGTGCACACTTGACTGTACAGGCTATCATTAATGCAATATCTTGTTCATACTTGTTCATCATTTGTTATTGTTTATGGTGTGAGATCTGCATGTATTTCTATTGATTGATTGCTGCATTAGATTTAGATTCAAATCCTATTATCTTGTATTCTTTCCCAATTCTATTCGTACAAGGTTGTTCGATTTCAGGTGTTAGGCCGTCAAGACTGAAGGCAAACTGTCTAGGCGAATGCCAAGCCATCTGGCTAGTGCCATTTGTCTGAGGAGAGTGCAAGTTGTCTGATTCTTAGACAGGGTTGTCTAAAGCAGTGAACAAGGCTGTAGGCAACAAATCCACCTCCCAGAAGAAGAAGAAATAAGTTTGGATTTGCACAATTTTGTCAAATGTACAATTTTGTTAAAATGTACAATGTAGGGTTTTGTCTAATTGCGCAATGTAGGGTTGTAAAACGTACAATTGGGTGTAATTGTACAATTTCATAAATGTGCAATTAGAAGTCAAATGAAATTAAGTTGAAATGTGCATTTAGGTTAATTTGATAAAAATCAAATTAGACTTAGGGAAACCTTAATGCAATTAATTGTTTTTGTGGGAAGACAGTCGTGAATAATGGCTGTCTCAGGAACCGCTTTGGAATGGCCTGGGCAAACATTATAAAGCCCCCCCATTCAAATTTTGATGGTTGTTCATACTTATGGAAGAATGGTTCATTGTAGTTGTTGGTTGATCAATTGTTCATGCTTAATGAGAGATTGTTGTTGATGTTCAGTATTGTGGAGAGTTATTATTCATGGTACATTATGGCTGTACATTGTGTTGAATATTATTCATGCTAAGATTACCAGTGGATATGGATTGTACATTTGGTGCAATTGTGATCAGATTACTGTGTAAAGGAATGAACCCACAATGGAAATGAAGCATTGATGATTCCTAAACCTTGTGTGATCATTGTGAATGCATATAATATTGAATGGATACTGTTGTAAGCGATATTGAGACGTTTACAGGTGGTTGTACAATTTATGGGAATGCACAATAAGGAAGATTGATGGCAATAATTACAAACAATAGTTTCGGACTTGCATGTTAACAAACTAGGATGATAATTGCATTACATAGACTATTCTTACTTGTCTGAGATTCGGAGTGTAAGTTGGTAAATCTGCACTGTGAAATTGGAGCAAGGGTTTTTTGAAACCGTACAGTCAGCCACCCAAACCATACAAGTGATCAATTACATTGGCATAGTTGACTTGGTCAAATGTGGAAAATGAAGACTTAGAAGTGAACGATTACGAAACTGTTAAGTTTTATTTGCAAATTGACTTCCAGCAAATTGTACAAGTGGCAAATTGTACAGTTCAGGGTGTTGTATGATTTGGATTGTACAACTATACGATTTGGGAACCGTACAGTCAATTTTGTGAGTTTGGGAAGTTGTACAGGGGCAAATCATGCAACTGTACGATTTGGGCCAAATTAGTTACAAAACCTTAGGATTCATTTCCAAATCTCCCAATTCACCTCCCCCTCCAGGAATACTCCCCCTTGTGCTACAAAGGCCGTTAGAGACAAGGAGATGGTGCAAGTCATACAACTGCAACTTTGAAAGTTGTGAATAGTTAATTTGTCAATCTAAATAGTTCTTCCAAGGGTGGATTACCACCACCATGCTACATTTGATGCCATTGTTGTTTGAAGTTCGAACTAGCACCACGTGAAGCTTGGAGAGGTGGATGACAAATTGAATACCGCAAGGATGTGGGAGACATAGACGCAAAAGAGCAAGAGATCTGTCGAAACGTAGGAGTGTGAGTATTGCACAACAACAAGAACGAGAAGAATGTGGGCGTGTTGAGCACAAGGATGACTTGCAAGTTACTAACATAGAATTGCATGAAGGAAGAGTTGACAAAATTTTCTGGTGGAGAGATACAAGTGCCAAAAGTTGAATGGGTTTGGAACCCTCGATAGGAGGCAAGTTCGGAAAAAGAAGCGAGAGGTGGCAAACGCTGTTTTTAACAATGAAAGACGAACTGCAAGTGGAGGTGCAATGAGCAAACAAGGTTCGGGCTGAGGAGAGCATTTGTACAAGTAGTGAAGAAGGCGCCAACATGGAGCATCCGCAAGATGAGACAGAGCAACTGTTGATGCCAACACAAGAGTAGGGGAGTGCCTAGAGGTGCAGAGAATGAGATTCAAGCACAAGGCAACCGTAGTAGAGTGTGCTCGAAAGACTAGATTCGATGCTCGTGTGTTCGCAGAGTGTGGGAGCGCAAAGTAGCAGTCGAAGGTTTTTTTCAAAAGAGCGGTCATCAAACGAAGGTTTGTTAAGTGAAGAATAGTCATCATTGGCTAATATTGTTGCAATTGTGGGGAAGCAGAAGTGCCCAAATATGGATTGACATCTGAAATGAGAAACACCCTTCACAACCTAGGAGGAGTTGAAGACTGAATTCAGAAAGAATTCAGATTGCTTCGTGACAATACGAAGATCATTGGTGAAATATACTCAACGAAGCAAAGGAATGACGAGAATATCAAGTCATATAATCATTGATTGAAGGAACTTATCAATAATATGGAAGCAAAACTAGTGGATGGGCTACAAAAACGATGGTTCCTGGATGGATTGATGTTGCAGTACAAGAGGAAGGTGAAAGTAGTTTCTCCAACTACCTATTAAGAAGCATTTGATAGAGCATTGAATTTAGAAAGTGATATGAAGACAACCACAACAGGTGGAGGAAGAGCAATCGACGATTGGGATAGTGATCAAGATGACTTGAGTGCAACAATCAGGTCCATGCGAAAGGACCTAGAACTTATGATTAATGATGTGAAGGCTGAAAAGGAGAAATAGGACATATGGTGTTCTGATTGTAAATCAGGACACACCAATGTCAATTGTCCAAAGAAAGAATTCTGAAATATTTGCAAAGTTGTGGGGCATGCTAGTGCTGATTGTTTGTTTAATCTAAAAAGCTCTAGACACCAGATGTTGACGGTGCAAAAGGAGATTAAGGAAGATAAGTCGAGCACTTCGAAGAGCGGGCAATGAGCAACAAGTGGTGGATATCACAATAATTACCAAGGAAGAAGGCAACCGCAACAAGGAAATCGATTCGCAAGAGGAGAGGATCGGTTGCAGTATGATTCAGACGGGAGGCCAATCATCTAGGGTCGAAGATGTCAAGAGTGGGGACACTTTGTATGCAATTGTCAGAATGCCTCGACCGAAGGGGGTAGTGGAAACAATAATGCAGTAATGTTTTGATGGTGTGGAATGGGCAATCATGAGGTAAATTGCCCGAGGAAAGCAAGTACAAGTAACTCACAAAATGTCATCGGAGGACGAGAATGGATGTGAATCGAATGGAGTGCTAGAGTTGGAGGAGTGCACGAAGTATGAAATGGAAGACAACCAAACAACATGTGCATCAATGCAAAAGAAGAGGACCAGGATGAACCAATATAGAGTGTATGTGAGATGGGCGGATGTAGACAAAATACTAAGTCTGCAACCACGATTGAAGAGGAAAAGTGGACTTCTTCACAAAATTTTGCGGAATAGGTGTTGGCGATGCGTTGACTGATGGAAATCCAACACCTATTTGATGTGGCAAAAGAGGCAAGAGAACCTAATACCATGCAGTATGAGGGATCGAAGATGGTGTAGGTAAACCTTAGTGAAAGTAATGAAGAATTGATGATTCATTGTGAGGACGACTAGGATCTAGTCTTAAAAGCAACTAATTTCAAAATATTCATGTAGTGAAAGGTCTTCGCATGGACTTACAAGGATGAGAAGGGGATTTCGCTTGAATTGAGTGTGCATCGGATTTTGTTGGTTCTAGGTACATAGCCAATATGAAGAGGGTCACACAAAATGGATCCAAAGTACGCGGCCTTATTCAATGTAGAAATCAAGAAGATTTTGGATGCTGGAATAATTTTCAAGGTGATTGTGAGTGAGTGGGTGTCACCAATTGTGATTAGTTTGAAGAAGGAAAGCAATTAGATTGGCATCTGTGTTAATTTTTGGAGTTCAAATGCAATGACTATCAAAGATCCCTTTCCAATACCTTTCATTGGTTCGATTTTGGAAGATATGGAAGATATGGAAGGACACGAGATTTATTCATTCTTGGGCGATTCTCAAGATACAATCAAATCAGTATAGTCGAGGAAGACAGGCCGAAGACCACTTTCGTAGTAGAAAATGGCATCTATGCATACAATTGAATGCCTTTCGGTTTATAATGCCCTTGCCACATTTCAACGGATAATTTCATACATTTTTGAACATATGTTCACAGGCAAGTTCAAAGTGTTCCTAGATGGTTGATCGTTGTACAGGAAGAAGGACGAGCAGTTAAAGGCATTTTGAGGAATGCATGATTTTTGTGTATGAATTCTCGATTGTCCTTGAACCCAAAGAAATGTCGATTTCCCTTGTCGTGTTTTACACACTGGAAGGGATGCCTATCCCTTCATCATTCAAACTTGACTTTCCATGCACAAACAACAACGTAGAGTACGAAGCCCCAATTTCAAAATAGAGAAACACGAAGCATCAGGTGATGACACGGATGCTGTAGCTGAAGAAAGTGAGGAATCCAATGGAGTTGAGGAGCAGCTGCCAAATGCCAAGTTGGTCAGAAAGTAAAAGAGGACACAATTAAAGCAATATTGGCAACAGGTGGGAGCACAACTGTAGCAACAACAACAGACTCGGCAGCAGCAGCAGCAACAACAATAGCAGCTAGTGAGTCAAGGACCCCCACAACAAGCCACAACAAAGAAGACAGAAGGTGGTAGTGTGCAGAACATGGTGGTGGGCTAGCAGAGTGAATGCATGGAGTGTCGCAGCATGCAGTGTAGAAGGGAACTCCAACACACTTTAGTGTTCTTCAAGGTAAATTTAGTGATCCTAAATGGGTACATCCATTGGTTACCCCAAATTGAAATGGAATTATGCTAAAGTAAACATATTTGTCCATCGACCACCGTTGTATCTTCCTGATATTTCTGATCTATTGAACAAGCAGGCTAGATATGGCAAGTGCAAACTCAAATTAGTGATCCTGACTCTTGGAGGACAACTGAGATTATCAAATGACTCTTCTCCAAGGATGGGTTGATATCAATCATACTTTGTAGTCACAAATCTTTTGAAAAGTCCCATTTGCCTACAGCTAACTTGTTACGTATATCCTTGGCCTTCGTGTCCTCACCACATGTGAACCTAAGTACCGACAGTTGTCAAGTATGATTAGTTTTTTCAACAGAGAGAGATGTTATGGCCTTGGAATAGGCATCCCCTTAAAAACTAACATAATTAAATATTTAATACAAATACTACATTTTTTAGTTGTATAATGTGGGTCTGATATAATTAATATAATTAAATATAAAACATAAAAAAATATAATGAATACTAGGCAACTTGATAAGGAAATAATTTTATTACTAAAAAATTGTTGATTAATCATCAATTCGTGAAGAGCAATATACATCTTTTTATTTGTGTGTAAGTAAAAGGAGGGAAAAAAATAGATGGTTTTTTGAAAATAGTAAATATATATTTGTTGTTCTTGCACATTGTGTAATACATGGGCTATCAAGCCACAAGATTAATGTTTTGTTATCCTTGATAAATAATGTGTTTAATTTTCCATTCAGGCTCTGCTGTTTGGAGGATATTAGAATAATTTTATGTTAAAGTTTTTCTTAATTTGATGTTTTTGGTCAAGTATTATTATCTCTTATTAAAGCTGTGTATATCATTATTTAGAAGTCATTCTTGCTTCTAAAACGTGGTATTTGATGCCAATTCAGATCTTTAGATTACAACCTCTTAGAATATGACTATTTTATCACATCTAATGTTTTTATTCTGTTTGAGGTGTGATGGGTATATATGCTAGAGCTGCGTAACATATTTCTCTCTTTACTCTCGTGCTTTGTCTTTATGATTATTACACGATTGTTGATATTATTCATACTTTACTGCTATGTCATTAATAATTTATCTTTTTTATTTTTATAGTGTGAAAGGAATTTTCCTAAATTGCTATGTCAAGAGAAATTTCTACATAGGCTTGTAGCAAAGGAGCGTGCACGAGCTCATTGGGCAAAGGTAGTATGATGGAAAAAACATGATAATTGTTTGATATTAATGCTTGTGCTCATCACATAGATTATCAACAAACATTTTATATAGTGGTGCTTTTTGTATAATTAGGTAGATTTCATCTTTGTATCATAATTCCATGGATGTATGATCCTTGATTGGTTTGCATATAAATTGCTTTCGTTATTCATTGGTCATGTAGGAAGGAATTGAATTTTAAGTTTTTTTTCACTATTTTCAAGCTATTTGCAACAACTTCATGTTAGATGGGATTAATTTATAGTGTTTGTTCATGTGCTTTGTTCTAATTAAAGATGCTCTATATTTGAATTTTTACCACTGAACATTTCATATATGAAATTGTTACTTTTGTTTTTTGCCTATGGAATAATGGACTTTCCATTGAAATTTAATTGGAATGTCCTTGCCAAGGTTCAGAGCATTTATACCTGAATCTTGTTGCCTACAAAATATTAGTAATCATATAGCCTCAATTTGGGGTAGAGAATATACGAATTTGGGCCAAGGGGCTATTGTCGGATCTCAAGGAACTAAAGAAGCCATTAAGAACTAGCCCTTGTGAAAAACTTGAGCTTCTTAAAATTCATAACATCTTGGAAGTTATTTTTCTGTAGTCATGAAAAGGTGAAAGCTAAACTATTCATCAAGACTGGGTTGTTAATACAATTGAAAATAACTTTTACTGTTAAAATCTTTGTTACCAGGTATGGTTTTTTCAGGGAGGTTTGGTTCGGTTTGTTAAAGTTCGGATAATTAATATATATATATATATATGCACCCATGGAAAATTCATAAAAAAAACATAAACATATGCAAATAAAACATAGAAAAATTTATATTTTTCCATATTTTCTTCATTCAATTATTAATTTATACTTCATAAATGTATAAGTTATATTTTGTAAGCCACATTTTATGTTTTTTAAGTTTTTTGAATATATAAAAAAATTGTAAATATTAAAAAAAAATATTTTCTTCATTCAATTATAATTTATACTTTATATATGTATAAGTTATATTTTGTAAGCCATATTTTATTTTTTTTTAAATTTTTTGAATATATAAAAAAATTGTAAATATAAAAAAAAATCTGGTATCGGTCCACCCCATAAAGTCCAAACTGGACGGAACCTTGTAACCATGGTTAAAATATGTATTACAGAGTAGTGCACCGTCTAATTGGAATTACGCATTGCAATTTTTCAGCATAAGCCTTGGATTTTTTAATTTTTCAATAATTAATTTGTATGATGGGATCAAACTTTGGGTATTTGATAAATTATGGCAATGGATTTGAAATCATAAGATACACAAATATCAAATAGTTCTGTATGACCTTTGTAGATGCATTGTGTGCTCCACAGTACTCATTTTTTATGGTGGAGTGTGCCACTATAATTTGTTTTTGTAAGACCACATAATTGTCCCTTCAAGGCTGAGACAGAAGTCTTAAAGGCATTCTTCAACCAGTATCCGTTGAGGAGTTTGTCAAGCAATTCACATTTCCTCTCTCTCTCTCTCTCTCTCTCTCTCACCTCGTTGAGACATTTGGTCAAACAATTCGCATTCTGCTACTCTATCCCTTGTCACAAGACTTCAACTGCAAATAAGACATCCAAATAATGCTTGGAATCCACCCATTGTTTGTATAGATCCACAGTTTAGAAGAACAACAAATGACCTCCATAACTCAGATTCAAATGCTGTCACATTCTGCCACTCTATCCCTCTTGACATGACTTCTACTGCAAAGAAGAAATCCAAATCTTGCTAGGAACTAACCCATTGTTTGCATAGATCCCACAGTTTAGAAGAACAACAAATTACCTCCATAACCCTGATACAAATTCTGTCAAATATCACCTATATCGAGGGTTCAAGGGAAGAATTCTAATACCAAATGCCATGTTTCTACAGCCAGGGTTTACCTCTAGGTAAATGCGGAATGTTCATATTCTCACAACACCCAACAAGAATTTAACGACAGACCATGCAGTCCGTATATTTTCTCCTATGAATGGAAAACATGGAAACCAAATATCTTTCTGACAACAACATTCATGTCTCTCTTATATTTTATTTGAAATGCAAGAATGTCTTAGAGACATTACATGCAAATCATGAGGTGAATTCTTACAATGAAGCTCTCTATTCCATTCAGTGGCATATTCCTATGTTGGAATTCCGTTCCACTTTAATACCTCTTCTTCTTCTATTCCATTTGCTGCCAAGACCCAATGACACCGATTCCTTGCCCTTCTTTGTGTTCTTTCGCTGTGTAAATGCATCCCTTGGAAGAGGAAGTGGAAGCAGGCTTATAACAGCTGCCATAATATTTCATCCTTGAGCTAACTCTGGACTGCATGACTTCTCACTGTTATTCATAGAGCAGAAAGGAGAGATTAACATGCAATGGTGATGTTTGGCCCCGATTTTGCCTTTTCTGCCCTAAATTAGGGCGTTTTGATTATTACATTTTTACCTTTTTATTAAAGTTCTAAACTTTAAGTGACTGTTAATGACCGTGGAATACATGCATTCTAATTAGCTCATGCACTAAGATAATATTACTTCATCCTCTCAATGACCTCTATCCTTAACCAATTTCAACACAATATTCACCCCATTCCAACCCAGCAAGGATTTACTATCAAACTCAAGTTCGGCCAACTTCATCTTCGTCAACTAAATGAGACTAATGGAGAGATTGCCTTACAGAAAAAGGAGATGTAGGCTGTTGCCCCCTGTGCCCCTCCAATTATGGGGGTTAGTAACATGTGAAAAATATATAATCAAGTCAAACTAAGACATTAAGTAATGAAATTAAATATACTTGCTACAATTTGAAGCTGCCTCTTGAAGGTGGCATTTGCTGAGTAACTTCATCTGAACCTGATTGACACCAACAAAAATGGTCAAGTACATATGCAATATAATAAATAACAGATAACTGCATTAGCTACTTTTAACTAACATACTCAACTACATAATCTCATTAATGCTTTCAAATACAAAGTCAACTAATTAGTCTTGAGAACACGTATTTATTACATCAATCTGATACCCAAATTACAGTAGGATGTCCTTTGCATTATTCAAATTATTGAATTAATTAAAGTCAAATTGTTAGGGGTATTGCATGTATGAGACTTTTATAGCATGTCAGTCCAAGTGAGGGCCACTATTTGTGAGAGATTCACACTGTAATTTTGGACATACATTGGTCAACTCATCCTTTAGCATTTGTGAGAGAGATTCACAATACAACTTATTATTTAGCATAGGTGGGATTCCATAATACAAATTTGCACATACCAGCTTATGCATTTAATTAAGAATGGTATGTGGAGAGGCTTGGGAAAAGTAGCTATTGAGGAAAAGTATAGTGTAGAGGAAACCACAAGAATTTGGCATCAGCTTCTTCAGTTTTAAGAACTTGCAGGCCCCTCTCGAAAACTTAGTGCGAGGGAGGATAAACATATTATAGCATAGGACCAACCAAAGGGGTGGTGGAGGATGCATTGGGGTGCAGTTGCAGATTTCCCTATTTTCTTTTTCACTGGAACTCTGAGGTTGCTAGTGTTTCTGCATTTGAGAGGAAGTAGTCTACTTTACCAAGACAGTAGGCTTACCCCTTAGAGAGCAGATAAGCTAGTTCTAGTTCATAGTGTCTACATTCTAAACATTGAAAGAACTTCAGGTACATGAGGGGACCATCCACATAGTGGCATGTTGATCCTAGGGAGACAACATAGTGAGGGGAGGAGGGTGTAGGGATTCAATAGGGATAGGTTGAGGTGCTACTGAGCACCTTTGATGAGCTAGAGGATTTCGACAGTGAAATTAAAACGTGTGATACAAGGCATTATTGTAGTGCATGGACACATTTTTCATCTTTATATAATGTAGTAACTGTAAACGCAGGACTTTAAAGTATGAATTTTCAATCATGAACTATGTGTCATTGTATTTTGATTTTATATCATTACAGATGGAAAAGTAACGATTACCTCGAATATATCTATAACTATTTTTTTTCAATCTGTAATTTGTAATATTTTATATTGCTTATCCAGCCATCCTCTATATTCTCTCCTTTCATGCTAAAAAATGAGGAGACTCCAGGTCTAGAAGCACCTGCCAGAAAGAACTTATTGCTTTAGGCTGTCATCAGCATGGAATCATGTGGCCAAGAATCTTTCTTCTCAGAAGTTTTGCCCTCCACACATCTAAAAACGGGGACATGGTGGAACCTAGCTTCAAACCTTCATAACCTTTGGGATGAACAGGAGAATGGTGCACTATCACTTCCATGTAATTTGAATGGTTGCTTAGACTTTTAGAACGCTAGATGAGGCACCATCTATTTTGTCATAGTAGGCTTCTCTTCCTTTTCCTTTTTCAGGTTTATAGGTTTATTCTTCCTTTTTGTTTTTTCAAATCTCTTCTTTGTTCAGTCCATTATGTAATTTTCCCCATTTAGGGTTTGATGCACAGTTATGAAACTCGGCGATTTTTTGAAAAACTCGCTGAGTCTACACCCGAGTCAGCCCTCCTGGGTTTCTCTAACTCGACTTGGCGAGTTTGTATTTTTACTCGTGAGTTAAAAAAAACTTGGTGAGTTTGTGAAAAAAACTTGGCCATAGTGGCACAATAATGGGAAAACGACATAAATAGTTTTTTTTTCCAAATTGGCCTCATTTTTGCTGTTCCCACTTGCAGAGAGAGCAAAGATAAGGTGACCCAATAGTTACATTTGAGGTAAAAAACAAAGTTTCAGCTGTCAATGCTTAAAACATAGGTTTTTTTTCTTTTTGAAGTTTCTAACTAATAGCTTATTGTTTCCATGTGCAGCCACAATGAAATAAAATGACAGGAAAAAGAGACCCAGCTTGGAAGTATGCGAAGGATGGAGCAAAGAAAGGGGAGGTCTATTGTAACTTTTGTGGTGAGAAAATTCATGGAGGCATAAACCGCCTCAAATACCACTTGGCAAGGATATCTGTCTAATATGTCAAGCCATGTCCAAAGGTGGAGCCTGAGGTTGTGAGGGAATTATGGTGAGAAGAAAGAACTGAAACACAAGAGATGCTATGGCTACTCCTCTTTTCGGCCTCATACAAAGGGTATCGACAACACCTTTAGCCATTTTCACTAGTGCCATAGTGGATTGAGTCCATCCTTGGAAAACCTAAGGAGTGGGACAAAGGAGTCATTTTTCGTGGAATGTTCCATGCTAGGGTCACAATTCACACTTGAGGGTATGACTTCATGGAACCGAGAGAGGCACAAGGCCATGAGGAAGGCTTGTGCAAGTTTTTGATATTTTTCCAACATTCCCTTCAATGTGGGGTGGTCTCCATATTGGCTGGGAATGGTTGATGCCCTCATAGTTTGTGGCCCAGGATTTAAGCCATCCATTTATGATGATTTAAGGGGTCCTCTCCTTCAGCAATCCGTGGAGGATATTCAACCAAGATTTAAGGGGTCCTCTCCTTCAGCAATCCGTGGAGGATATCCAACTCTTGGTTGAAGAGTAGCACAAGGTATGGAGAAAAAGGGGTTGCATGATCATGTCTGATGGGTGGACCGATGGGAAGAATCAAACATTGATTAATTTTTTGGTTGCTTCTATAGGAGGAATTGTGTTCCTCAAGTCAGTGGATGCATTGGCATAAGTTTAGAGTGCCAAAATGCTTGCTATGTTGTTGGAGGAGGTTATGTTGGAAGAAGGGGAGGACAATGTTGTCCAAGTTATCATGGATAATGCAACAATGTATGTGGCAGCTGGAAGGATTTTGGAGGAGAGATTCCCCATGACTTTTTTGGCCACCATGTGCAGCCCATGGTTTCGATTTGCTTCTCAAAGACATTGGGAAATTACCTTCGGTATCTGAGGTTGTACATAAGGCCAAATGTTTTACCAAATTCATCTACAACCATACGTGGGTCCTCCAGCTAATGAGGCAATTCACTAATGGGAGTGAGTTTGTGCGACCTAGAGTTACATGATTTGCTACAAACATCATTACATTGCAGAGCCTCTTTCATGCAAAGGGGGCATTGAAGAGGATGTTTGTGAGCGAGGAGTGGATTGGAGAAGATGCTGCTAGATATCAACTTTACAGTGAGGTGTACGATTATGTGTCTAAGGAGCCCTTCTAGACAACTATGCATGAGGCAATCAAGGTACAAGACTAAGTTGTCTTTTAAAATTATTTTTCCATTTGTAAATTTGGAATTGTAATCCAACTATCAAATAGCTAAGTTGCTAACAATAACTAAAATCTCTCATTTGACTTTAGGTGCCAGAGCCTTTGGTGAGGGTTCTTCGTCTTGTTGATGGAGAAAAATCACCAATGGGATACGTATATGAGGCCATGGATAGGGCCAAAGAGGCAATTGACTCATTTTATAATTATTCCGAACCCAAATCCAATCCCATTTGGGAACTGATTGATTGGTGATGGACTTCTCAGCTCCATAGCCCAATACATGCAGGGAGGTAACCCCAAATTCTCTTATGATGATTCATTTGAGGCTGACTATGAGGTGATGTTGAGCCTTCAACAATGCCTTACCCGGATGGTGGTAGATGAGCACACCTGCAATATGATACAGGATTAGTTGCAGGATTACAAGAGATGTGAGGGCTACCTATTCACAACCCCACAATGCATTCAAGGGAAAATTTGAGGCCAGGTAACCCTTATGGATCGAATTATTATTGATATTGTCTTTTAATTTTGTTTTCAAAAGAATTCTCAATTTACAATTTTACATATATTATTTTTTTTGAATTTAGCAAAAAACCCCTTGCGGGGCCGCCTTGGTCTGAGAAACCACGACCAGGGGGTTCTACACCATCAAAATCACCCGGAGTCGTGCCTAGCCCTGACCGCACCAGCATTATCAACTGGATTTTGGGTACTCGATGTGCGTTTGGTAGGGTGGAGATTCAAACCAGGGACCTCCCTTGGAGGATTGCCCTACCCTCTCCAACTCACCTACAACACGAGTAATTTTACATATATTATTAAATTTCTTTTTTCTTGCCATTTTCTAGATTTATGGTGGGAGGACTTTGGTGCGCATACGGCCAATATTCAGCGTTTTGCCACGAAAGTTTTATGTCAACCATGTAGCGCTTTAGGTTGTGAGCACAATTGGAGTATGTTTGAGCACATCCACTCCACGAAGCGTAATAGACTCATGCACAAAAAGTTGAATGATCTTGTATTTGTTCATTACAACCTTTGCCTCCACCACATCAAAATTGCGGGATCAAATTATGAAGCCATTAATTTAGATGAGATTGATCCATCATTTGAATAGATCACAGAGCCATAGGAGTAGCAAGAAGAGCCTATCTTTTCATTGAATGATTTTGAAAGTATAGCGGAGGAGTTAGCCGCAAAGGTAGAAGAAGAGGCACGGGCATAGGCTCAAAGAGAGAGGACTAGAGCTTCAGCTAGGGCAAAGGACAAAGGCATTGCAAGATGCTAGATAGTTGGCCTATTGAGGCATTTTGATGCATTTTGTACCTTTTTATATCATAAGCAATACAAGAATATTTGGATTTTGGAGAAATTAAAATTTCTTTAATCGAAGTGTGTTTTGTCACTTCGTGTGTAGTTTAAGGTTGTATCACTTACAATATTAATTTTGGATTTATATAATGTTAATTAATTGTGATATGCATGAAAAAACTCTTTTCCAATGAAAAATTGCATTTTCTTCCCCTTTTTTTTGGCTCAGTTTTTTTGCCAAATCTGAGTCCAAGTCAAACTTTGGCCTTGCCAAGTCCCGAGTTTCTCTGCTATTGTTTGATGTATATGCTCGAGAACGCAATATTCAATGTCATATGATTGTATAACATGAATGATTTGAAACCAAATGTAAACAGATTGCATTTGATCATGTTATCAAATGGGGAAAATAAATGTATATAGCTTAGCAATGAGAGTCAATGAGATGTTGAAATGCCAGTTGTAAATTAACTGTAAACATTCCTGTAGCTAACTCTTTGAACTTTTACAAATGTTTTTGCAATGATGCTTAAGATTGTCTTCTGGTTAATTTCTGTCAAGATGCAAACTGAAGATAGTGGGAAGTAATGATGCCCAGTCTTTCCATCTTTTAACACTCTGTTGGAACAGATTGCATTGTCAGTTTTACCACTAGAAAGATAATAAATTAAAGCAACAAAGGCCATCCTCTAGTTTCTGTTCACAGTTAGTCTAATAGAAACTTCCCTAAACTAGTCATTTCATGTATAATTGTTATCAAAAACATGCCTCAAAAATAAAGTCAATTGATCATCTTCATAGAAGGCTACATCATTGTCCTTGTTTATGTTCACAGTTGGGCCAGGAATATGTTGATGAATCCATAGTCAAAGGTCCTAGAGAAATAAGAGTAACCTCTTTGACTGGGTATGTCTTTGAACAATAGATGGACTGCAAGAATATTTACACAATTTGAATGCGTGTCACCATTGAAGCTATTTGATCAGAGGGACAAGTATAACCACATCAACAGTCTTTGTCTACTGGGTGAAGCATACAGTGGTTTTTGATGCTTATACACAACTAAGCCAATTTCAAAGCAACTCTACCTAACAAGGTGATATAGACAATTGCCTATGGTTTGAATTATATCTAATTAAATTCCTTCAGAGGCTTTCCTCACCAAATGTCCACAGTGACCCTCTATCAACGTGTGTATATATATATATATATATACCTGTACAGGCAGACTAATTTGATACCATGAAATGTATGTTTTCTTGAGGCATCAATAATTCAAGATTCAATTAGTACAAAAGAAGACAACAATTTTTGAATTTGATATAGATGCCTGGTTTGCAATATTTTATTTGAAAGTCTGCTGGCACATTCAGAATGGATTACTAAAAACTGCTTTTAGCAAGAAATGGAAATTAAAATTACTACTACGAGAAAACAGAGTTCCTAAAATAGTGATGAGAAGTGCTTGCTAATGCAGTTGAAACAAAATAGAAAATTTATATACATCCAAAAGAAAAGTTTATGGTAACATTTCTTAACTTGGGTTGGAAAATGTTATTCAGTAGTTGTAAAATGTGGTGGTATCTTTTTGCACATAGGGATGATCCCAGTGCATCCAAACTCATATTACGCATGTGGAGTTTTTATTGCATTACAAATCCCACAATCTAGATAGGCAGAAATTATAGAGATGACAATGTGAACGTATGGTGATTAATGCTACAATTAGATAAATTCTAAAAAAGCCTTGAATTATGTAGAACTTACATTTTTACTTTTGGCATTAGATTGTTATCCAGCCTATGACATACAACTCTTGGTTTGATGTGGGTCTTCCCAATAGGATGGACATGAGGTTTCAGTTTCATTATTTTGGCAAACTTGATATGAATGGATTAGTAAATTGTGAATTTTGAACGTTTGATTTATTGCAGGTGCGATTATTTGTGAAGTTTGGTAGATATTCAAATGCAAGAAAATTTGAGATCCACAGGAAGCATGCCAGCAAATTGAAATATATAAGGACATTCGTAAAATCCAGCAAGAAATACAAGGCAGTTTCAAGTATAAAATGGCTGGTTGTCAAAAATAAATGCAGTACTCTTTTCAGCAAATGTTCAAAAAGGAGCAAACCTAAGAATTTTGGAAAAGAGGTAGTCAAGACAATACCATATATAAAGTTTGTTTGTTGATGGTTTTCAGAACGTTGTTTCTTTGAGTTTCCTTTGGCATCTAGACATGGATGGTTGATTGTTTCTTTTGAAATTATTGCTTTACATTCTGGAATCTAAGTGCTTTAAAGTCTTCTTTATTAGCATGCCTTTTACATGGATGTCTGGTTGATTAAAAATGCTCTTTTTTCAAGCCAAAACCAAAGAAGTTTGATTGCAATTGGCCGATCTCCACTCAAACTTTCTTAATGACTATGAATGAACTTTCTTAAGGTTGAGAGTACAACTTTTGTTTAGTAACAACTCCCATGAACTTATCTTTCAGGCATATAACTAGACTCTGACAATTTTATTATAAAGCTACTCCTCTTTGTGGTAGTTGTTTGAGGATATAAATAGGGTTAATACAGATGGATTATTCCAAATATTTATCATTTCAAATGAAGAATGTGTTAGGTAGGCATTACATTATTTAATATTGCCCATTATTACACCTCATGGGAGGGTAGCTTGGTTGTAACGATCATAATCAAGCAGCATATATTTAACATTAGATATCGCATCAATGAAAGTTGATTAGTTTTCTTCATTTGGTATCAGAGCACTTTGATCTTGAGACCTATGCGAATTAGAACGGTGGAGAGGTTGTGACCCCCTGAATTTGCTCACATGAAAATGAAGAATCAAGCGGGAGTTTGAGTTTTTTTGTTTAAATATATTCTAAAAAAAAGGCTACGAGATATCTTCCACTAAGCTATTTATAGCAAAAGATCCACCCTCAAAGGTGACCACCTTTGCAATTTCTTTCCACTTGCGTGCATTCTCCTTGACCGCTCTTGCTTCGTTGAGCAAAAATTTTGATTCAAGTGCCCTAGTGTTGGCATTGGAAGGTAGGCAGAGGACCCATAGAAACACCTTTTTGCTCGCCTCCAACCCTAGTGTGAGCTCGATCATCTCACCACACAAAATCGAATTCTCTCTACCAAAGGAGATGTAGACCATCAATCTGGGCACCTATCGGTCCAAAAATTCTAACTTCGGAGAAGCGGGGCACCCATTGCCAAGCTGCGACAATGGCCCAGTAGGTCTCATCGAGCTGACGTATTGGCTTTGGAATTGCTTGATGTGGTCGCCTTCCAGCTCATAGAAGGTTTTGAACACAGTCGCCTAGTTGCCCTGCTGATTGGTGGCAAAAATGCGAGTATATAAAAGGTGCTTTGGGTGGTTCTATGCAGAGGCTGCCTCAAAACCTACTGCAGGCGAGAAGGGTGAATTCAACCTTTGATCCATTATTTATCAAAATTTTGTATAGATTCAAAAACAACGGCCTTCTGGGTTCTACCTCTACCTCTAAATTTATTGGCATCCTCCATTCGCATAAAATTTTCCCTACTTTGGCTGTTTTCTCCTTTTTTGGGTCTTCCCCTATCCCTTCGGGGTCCTCTGCTTGCTTTTCCGAGGTTTTTGTTGAGATTGGTGATGGGGTTTGTGTAGAGTTTACGGATATTTCTAAGAGAAATTTCAAATTGTAGAAGTGCAAAATTGATTGTAGAGAATGCTCAATGGTGTATAAATAGATCCAATGGGAACCATTTTTGTGTCTATAGTTAAGTGGCTTAACCCTGATAGGCATCTTTGTTCTCCTGTCTCCTGTCGTGAATTCTTCGACTTCCTAGTGGCGTCACTTGACATAAAACAGGTAACGTAAAGCGAGGCAGACCGGTGTTGCCAGATTTAGTTTTATAAATATCTTGGATTACGAGGTAAATCCTTATTGCTTGAATTTCGAGGGTAATTATCTTTATCTTGTCGATGGACCTAGGAAAGCTTGGTCACCATTAAATTTGCCATCGCTGTAAATCCTTATTGCTTGAGTTTCGAATTGTAAGTTGTAACGCTGTTTTTTCTTTGGAAAATATGATGTAAAGCAGTGGTTCAAGATGATAAGTCCTCTATAATCCTAAGCAAGCTGAAGTTATTCATTCTACAATTTTGCTCTCCTTTCCAGGGATCATGTGGCATAGATTCAAAGAGAGATAAATTCTTTGGCTTTGGAGGTACAAGTCCCATGTTCTTTCATTCCTGTCTTATATAGAAAGAGGATTCCCATATAATTATTTGTTCATTTCTAAGTTTGTTTTTTCCAGTACCATATCAGATAGCCCTAGATTCTCTTATGTCCTGCTCAGAGTCTGCTTTCATTAGTTGAGAATTGAAACAGATTACCATCTCCCTGGATGAGTGAATCCGCAGGCTTTGTCCATTGCAGGATGTAGAGACAGAAAAGTGTTTATTGTCAGGTGTCTAATTTGTTAGAAAATTAAGGAGAGATTTTATTATGTTTTTAAACAATGAGAAGATACTAAGCTACTTTTATTAAAATATATAGACCAGGAGTGTCTGGCCCCTTTGTGGTTCCCTTGGACTTTGCTCTCTCGAGATCATTTTAGAACTACTAAAGCTGTCCTTCAATTTTTTTTCACCCTGTAACTAGCAGTAATCTGAATCATCCTTTGACTACAACAGTCATTTCAAGATGATAAACATTTATTTGTCAGGAATTGTACTTTGACTCATAATACTATGTGATTGATTGTGATTTTGATCATCTACTGGCATCAGTATGAAACCTCCTCTCCTGGAGTTCATCCTGGATCCTTGGAATGAGTTACTAAATTCTTTGTCTCTTCAAGAGGATTGGCCTTGAATCCTAGGAGTGCTATTTATTCAGTCTCTTTTGGAAATTATCTTCTGATTCTGAGGATCACCAAACAAAGGCTTTTAAGAATAGACCTTTCACCTGATGGCAACCTGCAGGAGGTTCTCAGTGATCCTGTGGCAGATATTGCAGAATGTTCTACATTTGACAAGGATTAACATTGAATGAACCTTTATTTTTCCTTGATTGAGATCCTTTCTCTCCAGACCTTCAGATCTCTTTCTCTATGATGGGGCTTAAACTTTACATCCTGTTTACTGTGTCTGCATGTAATGAATCCTATATGATTAGGACTTCCTCCTTTTCTGTACTTCAAATCTCAAGTACATTAGAGTTACCTTTTGAAACTTCTCTTCCTATCATTCCTTGCTAATGAAATTGGTCCAATTGGCCCATTATGGTAACTTATTGACATTATGTAACTTCTTTCCTTCCTTTCACAGACTGATTCTACAATACAGTTGCAAAATTTACTGTTGTGTACAATGTGGTTACTCTTTAGAAGAAAGAGAAGGAGAACAGAAAGGAACATCATCTGGCAGCTTTTGAAATGTGAAGAATTAAACACTGATTTGATATGGCTAGATGGAGGACATGGATACTATGCTTAAATATGGCCAGGTTGTGAAGGTGCCTATTCACTATATAATTCACAAATAAACTATATCATTATATGGTAGATGAATATAAGTTAGAAGAATGAAGAAGTTAATAGTGATTTGCACACAACCTCTCATGAATAACACAGCACTGTTGTGATGTTTTTGAAAATCTTCCTAAGTCTGAAACATCTAGGGCCATCCTTGAATCTCCTTGTCCTTCTCTCTATGGATTGAAAAATCTAGAGGGATGTTTAAGGTTATTGTATAATAATCGTAGCTGTGTTTGTGTTTCCAACATACTGCTCCAATTTATTTGTCGTAGTCTGTACATGTAACTCTTGTTTTTGAAGTGGTTCAGGAAGGAAAGTACTACTTTCATGAAATGTTTTACCTTATTTTCTGAACAATATTGCAACCACACGTTTTTAATCAATTTAATTTATTGTTCTCTGGAGTAGGATTTTGTCAGATCAGGTCAATCCTCCACAGAAGGAACACCATCAAGAGGGACTAATGGTGAAAACAAAGTTGCACGCAGCCGCTTTTTTGTCCGACAATATAGGAAGCCCATCTGGATACATGAGCCACAGGCTTTGCCTCCTGTTCCAGGTAAAATCAGGCACTACATGTTTTAGTTATTAAAAAAGATATTTGTTTTCCTCCTTGGACCAGATGAATAGCCCATTTTCACTATAGATACCTTCTTGGCTTTCTCATTTTGAAGATGCAATATATAATCATACATTGATTAGTAGTACACACAAAGACTTATGGCATGGCTGTTTTGCATTAGAAAATTAGGTCATATTATAAATATCAATGTAAATAGAAGACCATATAGCACAAATAATTGGGCTTTAATGCCATAGTAGCCTGCATTATACTTGTATAGCCACATGCAAACAGGTCAGATGGACTACTACGGAGTGCTTTCAGAATGAGACCTGCTGGCCAATTCTTCAGTCATCATCAATTGCATTGTAATTGATATGTCGCTGTTAATGAATTCTCATATTAAGCTCTGATTTTACATTTATGCTTGTACATAAAGGCAAGAGAGTCTTTTTCTAAAATCAGAACTTTGCATTCAATAGGCTTTACAGAAATGGTTATTCAAAGCTGCCTATGTTTGCCGTTTATAAAAAATGAGTGCATGATTCAACAAGATATAGGTAGAAAATCATTATTAGACACTTCACATTTTGTAATGGTATATTTCTTTTTAAATGTTCACTCTTATCCAACTTTGGTTGGGTCATTGTCCCTTTCATGTGGGGGGAATGAGTTGAACTATTTTTCACCCAATTGGGTTGCACATGTTGGGACTTAGAAGTATAATTTTTGCATCATTTACAATGATTCCTTTTGGTTCTTTCTATAGATAATCTCAATAAAGTTAGTTGTTATGTACAAATTTTCATGAGGATCAAGAATGGCATTATTACTCGTCCTGATTATCTCTAGTGCCATTGGACACACAGCCTTAGGATTCCTCTTGGTCAGCTCAAAGTGTGCTCACATAAGTTGCGAGTGGGGATGAACCACCATATTCCTCGAGAGAATAGGGTATGTCGTCTTTGCTCTATTTGGGAGTTGGAGACTGAAGAACATTTCATCTTCAGGGGTCCTGATTATTATGAGATTCGAGGGAGGTACTATTGCTTGTATAGAGAATTAGGTGGATTGCTTGCTACTTTTTTCAGCTATCTTGACCAAAAATGCTTGGCTTTATACCTTAGGGAAGCTATCACTCTTCAACATCAATTATTACAAGGGAGATCAACTACTACTCGACTAATCACCTCATTTTTTCACTATCTCTACAATCAAGAGTAATAAGCTTTCATTTGAAGCTACAACTATTCAGATTGTTAACAACAGATTTGTGTGACCTTTTCTACATACAAGAGTGGCTACTAGGGCTTCAATTCTTTGTTCTTTCTTGTGATAGGATAGGATTGCAGTTCTCAGGTGTCGGGTTTTGGCCACCCGTCATGTACCAAGAAGTGGTAGACACAAGCAACTTACCAATTTCCTATCCTCTTCTATTGGTTCCATGGCCATGGATGCTAGAAGAGTCTTGAGGCGTCAAACTTCGTGTCCTAGGATTATCCAACCAGGTCCTCTTAGTCTTGGCTATTCTTCCAGGAGCATCATTATATCCTGTGTTGGTTTTTTCAAGATTGTTGGTGATGATGACGACTTTACTTCTACTTTACATCACACTACAAATTAATGTTAGTGCTTAGATCCATTGGGGATCTTTTGTACCTCTGTTTTACCTTGACTTTTGGCTCTCTTCATCATTACTTTTACCATGTGACAATTTATCCATTTTGGATAATCCTCAAGGTTGTTATGCCATACAGTTGTTCCTCTTTAGTGTGGTTTACACTAGATTCTTTAGTTTAGCTTATTTTCATGGTACTCTTTGATTACTATAATTCATTGTAACTACTCGTTTCTTTTTTTTGGTATTGATTAAAAAAGGGGGTTGGACGACCCGACCCTTTACAAAGAGCTCGAAAGATGTACAGGAAAAAACAACAGAAGATCAGACAAATGCAAGATAGATAGGAAATGCTAAACCTGCTTATGGAGAAGCTGAAAAAATATCCATCCCGCTATCCTCTTATTTGACAAGGCTTATGTAGTGCTCAATGCTTCACATGACTGATAAAGAAACCGCTGATAGCAATGTAATTTAGTGTGCTTAAATCCTTCATCACATGATCCCAATAAGTATTTTGCTTTGCTCTGCCCTCTTTATCTGTTAGCTTCATTATCAATTCTTATAATCTCTTCCAATTCCATGGGGGCGTATGACTAGACCTTGAAATTCTCAGATCTAACTGCCATATTCGCCATTTTATCGGCAACTTTGTTTCCCTCTTTATAAATATGTTTAATTCGACTTTCTTCTAGGTTTTCCAAAATAGTTCTCGCATTTATAATTATTTGGAAAATGCTAGAATTATTTAGCTCCCCTTTTTGAAGGGAAGTTATAATATTCTTGGAATCCCCCTCAAGAACAATTCTCCTAAAACCCAAATTCACCTCAATTCGGAGGCTTGTAAGTATCGCCCTTGCTTCAACTTGGTGATTTGTGGTAATTCCCAGATCCTTAGCATATGCAACAACTACTTGACCTTTGTCATTCTTGATCAGGCCCCCACCACCAGCATGACCGAGGTTGCCTTTCGCAGCCCCATCGAAGTAAATTTTTACCCAATCTTTGTGAGGACGTTCCCATCTAGTATCCAGTCTCACCTTATTGATTTTTTCCATATTTAAGATATTTTTTTCTCTAGAGAGGATCATTGCAAGAACACCTGTAGGCTTACATTGCACTTATTTGTAGGCTAACATTAGGTGTGCCTCTAGGCATTTCATCACTATCTGCTCTGGCCAATAAGGTCAGATTATAGATATTCCAACAACCCCCCATAATTTAAGTGGCCAAGGAGAGGAGACATTAGAGATGGTACATCTCCCCCCCATAATGAATGCTAGAATGGGCCAATGAATCCTTCTATCTTCTCTTGCCAAAGGTACATGAACTAGATCAACCCTTCTAAGAAACATGAAGTCGTGACTACACCTTTTAGGTCCAAGATGTTGAGCTTCCCGTGAGAAGGTCTTCAATATGCATTATGGTGACCACAATTTGTCTTCCAATGTCAAGAGAAAGCAACTAAATCATCAAGCAATAGGTAGGGCTTCGAATAATTAGTACCAATGGTTAGAAAGGGAGATATAAGAACAAGGAATACAATGCATTGATCATCTACAACATTGTAACATGTCCTTGAACTGATTTGCCAATGCATAGATTTTGAAAATCAATGCAATCTGAAAAGAGAGGGCCCAAAATGCATCCATATGCAAAAGCTATGGCCTTCGGAAAATTGGGCATATTAGTAGGGAAAAAATGAAAAATTAGGCCTCCAAACCTTAGGAGGAAAAGTTGTCAATCAACACCAACCAGCATGCCAGTGAACCTGTTGGAGTTAGAGAGTACACCATGGTTTAGACGTGGGAGGAGGCACATTATGAGAAAAGTGTGCAAAAAAATTGAGTGGATTTGAACCATAGATAGGCTAGATGCCAACGAGCTTACCAAACGCCACGCCAATGGGCCTGTTGGAGTTATTGTCACACTAGAACTCAAAAAAGAATGCCAACTGGGTCCATGTCAAATAGTTGACCAATCTCCATGCCAATGGGTTGGTTGGAGTTAAGAACCTGCCACACCAAACCTTTTGTCCTCAGCTAACTAGATGCTTCTGCCTACTATGTTAAAATGGATGAGTAGATGTTTGACATACAGTATAAAAGGATCAGTTGAACTCTGTTTATTCCACATTGGCCACCAAGGAGATTTGAACTTGGGTTGATTGAATGGGGAGCGCTTTAGGCAAAATTAGACTATTAGGCGCTTCCATAGTGCCTTTGAAACCAAAGGCGAGTAGATGTTTGAATAATGAAGAGGGAAGAGAGAAAAGCAATATCTTCATAGACTCAAACCTGTAACCTATAGAGATTGGCAGGGATGTGACTTGTCGTTGTGCCAGATAGATGTGCTTTACACTTGCTGCAACGCAAAGTAGAAACATATCTCATAGGAGGAAGAAGTCACCGGGCCTTCCAGATGCATGCCTTCTTCTATGACTCAAGACCTATGTTTTGAGGGCCAGACACCTTACCAATCTGCTAATATGGGTCACTAAAGATTGAGTGCAAAAAAAAATACTGTTCAAATGAGTAGCTAAGCACCAAACTTAAGAAACACCACAGTACTACACCTGAGTTTTGAACTCGGGCCCCTTTGCAATCAGGTGGCGTAAAAATGGATATGTTGGCCAATGTGCTAATGCCCCAAACATGTGGAAAGAACTACAACTCCATAGGTGAACTATTCGTCCCAGAGCTGCGGTGCAAATCCAAGGAGACATCCACCTGAGATTTGAAATAGGGACCTCTAACGCATAAACAAGTTGCCTTATTGGTGGAACATTGAAGACAGTTGATGTCGAAAATACCTCACGTAATAATGTTCAATTCCAAAACCTGTAAAATGTATCACTACCATTTGTACACAAAATCTGCCACCTGTTTTTTCTTTTCGAGAGAGAATATTTGGCAGAATATTCTTTTTTTTAGATTTGAAGTTTTGAAAAAAGTGGGGGGAAAAGAGTAAATTTTTGGAACAGGAAAACAGGTATTAATATGGTGAAATCATAAAAAATGCTGAACTAGAACCCACTTGGAATTTTGTAAGGAATCCAACAGAACTAATGATTTGTCCATATCTACCATAGTTTGCCCTATACAACTCTTTTGTGTGATTGAGCGAAGTTGCTCCATATTGGCTCTGATACTATGTTGGATTTTACAATACCAAAAAATATCATGGAGCATATGTTCACCCAATCTAATGCAAAAGAGTAAAAGAGCCCAAAATGGATATGCTGACCAATGTGCCGATGCACTAAACATGTGGACAGAACCACAATCCCACACGTGAACTGTTTCTCCTAGATCTGCCATGCAAATCCAAAGAGACATCCACCTGAGGTTTGAAACAGGGACCTCTAACGAATAACCAAGGCGCTTAACTGGTGCAACTTTTTTTTTTTTTTGGAATAATACTTCTTATAAACATCTGCCGTGGGGATTACTGGTGCAACATTGAAGACAGTTGATTTCAAAAATACCTCATGTAATAATGTTCAATTCCAAAAACCCGTAAAATATACCACTATCATTCACAGCCAAAATCTGCCACTTGTTTTTTCCGGTTGAAAAAGAGCATGTTCGGCGAAATATTTTCTTTTTTAGATTTAAAGTTTTGAAAAAAGTTGAGGGAAAAGAGTAAATTTTTGGAACACAAAAACAGGTACCAATATGGTGAAATTTTAAAAATTGCTAAACTGGAACCCACTTGACATGTTGCAAGGAATCCAACAGAACTGACAATTTGTCCATATCTACCATAGTATGCCCTATACAACTCTTCTATGTGATTGAGCGAAGTTACTCCGTATTGGCTCTGATACCATGTTGGATTTTACAATACTATCCAATAAACATCATGGAACATATATTCACCCAATCTAATGCAAAAGAGTAAAAGCGATGAAATTTAAGAGAGATAATTGAGATAGGAGGAGTAAGGGGTGAATGCCCGTAGAAACCCCCACAATAACATATCACACAATACAATGGATCAATCATTGGGGTTATTTTTAGTGATACCAAATCCTCTTTTAATTGCTCACCTAAAGTCGACATGAGTTGACTTTGAGATTAAATTAAAATATACTAAAAGTATGAAACCCATTAAGGTTAACCATAGAGGTGGTTTAACCAATATTGCTAAGGGTGAGTACATCAAAACCATTCTTAGGCTTACATAAAGATGCCCGTAGGCTTCTATAGAAAATTCCCATAGGCTTACATACAAAGCACCCATAGGCTTACATATAAAACACCCCTAAGTTTACATTGCACTTGCCTATAAGCTAACATCAGGTGTGCCAGTAGTCACTTCATCATTGTCGGCCTTGGCCAAGAAGGTCAGATTGTAGATATTCCAACAATTGCCTAGGCAGAGAGACATATTGCAAGAGGCATTGAAAGAACAAGAAAGCACTTGTGCGAGGGCTAAATCTACACAAGCAAGACAAACGACAACAAACCACCATGGGTGGGGAACAAAGTCTCATATCAGATGACTTGGCAGACATATGTGTGAATGCCAAAGATTTCTAAATGCCCCAAAATCTAAGAACAGGAAACCGTTACCATTTTACCTTACCTTGAAAATTGAAAGGAATTGGCTGTGAAGTTGTAGATTCCGGGGCAGCAATAACGGTCATGCCCAAGGTGGTATGTGAAGAGATGGGACTAGCCTATACTACCCTCACAAGGGAACCCATACAGATGGGCAGTACAAGGGTTAATGTTGTAGGGATATTAAAGATCTAATCATCATAGTGGCCTAACATCCTAAATTGGTGGTAGTACAAGAAGTTGTGGTTGTGAGCCTGCCTCCTTATTTCTACATGTAGTTATCTAGGGAGTGGACTAGAAAGCTATTAGGAAATGGATATTTTAGGAGCTAGTTCTGAGCAGCCTCAATGCAAAGGAAATGTAATTATGTCAAGGGTGATGGCGTAAGCATTGATAAATAAAAGTTTGTAACGTACTGTATTATGTATTTAATTAAGTATGTGCGAATGGAAGGCAGTTAGGTGAGGTGTCTTGGGCGGTAGTTGCTGTTAACTGCCAGCCCTAAGGATAATTAAAACCCCCATTCATTTGTGTGGGTATCATTGTATCATCGAAGTATCCGGAAATAATGCAATTATATTCATCCTTCATCTGTGTCTGTATATACATTTTGTGTGATGTAACTGTTGTAGCAAGTAGATCTGTATGTGTTCTCAAATTCTTTGTGCAGGATGGATCTAAGTTGTAGTCAAGGAGTGTTGTAGGAGGAAGTGCCGTCAAGGACTTGCCTACGAGGAGTATTGTACAAGTCTAGAGACTGTCGTTCAAGTGCTTGCCATACAAGTGATTGTTGTACAAGCATGTGCAATACAAGTTGAGTGTCAATTCACTTGTCATCCAAGTGAGATTGTCAGTCATTGTCGTACACATAGGAGATGTTGTTGATTGCATTCTTGGTTGACTATTGAATTTGTCATATCAAATTGTTCCTCCAAGTGTTGGAATACTCACCACCCTGCTACATTTGGTGCCGTCGTCATTTGAAGAATGAACCAGTAATGCATGAGCCTTGTAGAGGTGAAGGATAGATAACTTATGGTGATGACATGGGAGACATGGACGTAGAAGAGTTGATAGCCAACCAATAAGGAGTGAAATTGCACAACAACGTCGAAGTCTTGTGCAAGACGAGGATTTAAATGTTGCTGATGAAGTATTGTAGTCAAGATTGACAAAAGTTGTGGAATTTGAAGTTGAACGGATGTGGAGTCCTCAAGCGAAGAAAATAGAAGGTGACAAACGTTGTTTTTAACAACGAAGGAAGAAGCACAAGTGGAAGTGCATTAAGCAAATGAAGATCAGACTGAGGAATTTTGCTCAAGTGAAGGGGCTAACGTGGAGTGCGCACAAGGAGACAAAGCGGAACAATTGGTATTGGCAGCACAAGTGCAAGGGAGATTGCCTAGAGGTGCGGAGGACGGGATTCAAGCACAAGGGTAATTATGGGAGAGTGTGCATAGACCAGAACCGATGTTCGTATATTTGGAAAGGAGGTTGCGAAGTCTAGGTGCACAAAGAAGCGGTTGAAGATTTTTTGCTAGTGTTGAGTCAAGTGAAGAAGATCAACCACTAATGGCAAATATTGCTATAGTAGCGGGCAAACATAAATGTTTGCAATTTATGGGTGGTGTGGAGGACCCAGAATGCCATATTGGCACGTGTGAAACAATATGGCGAGCCAATGGAGTGGATGATGAAGGATCTTGACTAAGGTTGTTTCTAGCCACATTGCGAGGAATCGCAATGGACTGGCATTTAAAGAGAGCTCAACCATTCATGACGTGGGATGATCTAAAGACTGAATTTTCCAAGTAATTCAGATTACTCCATATGATACAAAGATCATCGAAGAAATTTATTTCACAAAGCAAAAGAAATATGAAGACATCAAGTCGTATAACAAAATATTGAAGGAACTTATTGACAAGATGGAAGTAAAACCAGCAGATGGTTTACAAAAATGATGGTTCCTAGACGGACTTCTGCCTACATATAAGAAGAAGATGAAGGTAGTGCCACCTACTATCTATCATGAAGCCTTTGACAAAGCTCTTAATTTGGAGAGTGAGATGAAGTAGACAGGAGCAGGGGTGGGTCACAATAGAGATGATGATATAGATAATGATTGTGATGACTTGAATGTTGATATTCAGGCCATGAGAAAGGACCTGGAAAGGATGATCAATGATGTGAAGGGGGAGAAAAAGGAGAAGAAAGATATTTGGTGTTTTGACTGCAAGGCAAAAAGACAAATATAACTTGTCCGAAAAATGCATTTTGTAATATTTGTGAAGTTGCGGGACATGCTATTACGGATTGCCTATTTAACCTCATAATCACACAACATCAAACTTTAATGGTGCAAAAAGAGAAGGAAGAAAAACATAGTACTTCCAAAAGTGGACAAGGAACAACAAGCGGTGGTTACAGGAACAACGGTCGAAGAGGACGACAATTGTAACAAGGGAATTGACCACAAGATGGCCTAGGTTGACTTCAATACTATTCGGACAAGAGACCAATTATTCAATGTCGAAGATGCCAAGAGTGGAGGCACTTCGCAAGAAATTGCCAAAAAGCGCTAGTAGGTGGTAATGATAGAAACAACAATTGGCTAATGTGCAGATGGTGTGGACTGGGCAATTATAGGGAGGCCAATTGCCTGAAGAAAGCGAGTTTGAGTAACTTGCAGAATGCCAATTTTATTGACATTGAAGAGCCTCCAAGGGACCAAAACAATAAGGAGAAACATGTGCTATAGTCGTAACGCGTGTTCACGCAAAGAAAGTTGAACAATACTCGGATTTTGCGATAGAGAAGGAGAGATGGCAAGAACCACATCCAAATAGTGGAAGAAATATGAAAGACTTCTTCAAGAAAAGAAGCTGAAGAAGGTGATAATAGGTGAATAAGTAGAGATGTCAATACAACAACTGGCAATGCAAGTGTTGAACATAAGTGTGGAGATGAAGGTGTCCGACTTACTTCGGGCAATATTGGAGCTTTATGCAATGGTAGGAGAACTAACGAAGGCAAGAAGAGTAATGGAGCCATGATGCTAGCAAGAGGCAACTAGAATAAGAAGGTATTATTTCATTGATTCGACAGTTTTGATGATCAATACGAGGAATAAGCTGACATTGATCCATATCGAGTTGTTGAACCATAAGTTGACGTAAGTAATAGATTAAGAAGACATGGAGAACATAGTCGATTAAGAATTCATCATGGATTTAGTGGTTATCACCATGCAAAACCCTGCATATGATGCACTATTGGGACGATATTGGTTGCGCACAACGAAGGTCAACCACAACTAGGAGAAGGATCACCTAACTTTCAAGAAGAGCTAGTATAAATATATGATAAATTTGAAGAACCAATCCATTAGCGATGATCTCACGACATCCAATGAATGAGAGAGTTCATCAAAGGAGGATAACAGACAAGAGCCAAATTAAGAAGGCATGCTGGAAAACCAGCACACCCAGTTGATATGGCCAAAGTAGTGAGAAAACCTCATATCATACAGTATGAAGGACCTGTTGTCACATTTTTGCACGGGGTGCAATGTTTTCGATTTTTGTAAGAGAGCTGCTCTTCCCTTTCCCTCTTCCTCTCTTCCCCCTTTCTCTTCTCTCCCTTTCTCTCTCTTCCCTACATTCTCATTCTTCCCTCTTTCTCTTGAGCCCCTTAGTCAAAATCTCAAAATGACAGCAGTTGCCCTGAAAAATGGCTACGTATCAGGGCGCAATCCGACTTCGCAGCGAAGTCGGAGTGCACCCTCCAGTTGGAGCGCAACAGGAATGCAAACTGCGCAGTGCGACAAAATCAGCCAGAAAATTCTAAGTGTTCAAGGCGCAATCCGACTTCGCAGCGAAGTCGGACTGCGCCCTGCTTTCTGGGCGCACTAGGTAACAGGCTGGCAGGAAAAATGACTAAGTGTTGGGGCGCAACCCGACTTCGCAGCGAAGTCGGAGTGCGCCCCTTTCCAGGGCGAAGTCCGTACGGCGATGTAAATCAGCTTCCACCGGTGCGCAACCCGACTTCGCAGCCGAAGTCGGAGTGCGCCCTTTGACCGGTGCGCAGTAGGGAGACAAACTCAGAATTTGACTAAGGCATGAAAGGCCTCCCCAACTGCGCTGTTTTCTGCCTGCGCAACCCGACGGCGCTCTGATCCTGGGCGAAGTTGGATAAACTGCCTTTCAAGGCAAGCACGTGTCAAGCAACATCATCCGACAAGTGTCCAACTTTGGAATCCGAGCCGAGACGAGGACAAGCATGGGATGCACTACTTATGCCAGCTGCTGCCTTTAAAGCTGATTGGAGGTTCTACCTGCTTCAGCTACCCGCATTCCTGCCAATGAGAAGTTCTACCTAACGCGCTGCCACATATCTGTACAGCCTTCAGGGAGACCATGCTGCAAGTACAACTCCGCCGGACAAAGGTCAGCATCAGCAGTTCCGCGGCTGTTTTTGTCAGCTAATGTTTGACTGGGACTTTGTGCCCATTAATGTAATCGGGGGGTTCTCATGCTATAAATACCCGCCACATTTTCATTGTAAAGTGGTGGAAGGGGAATGTCTGTTAGGGAACCATTGTAGCTGTGCTTCTGCTTCTTAATATAAAGTATATACCTGGCTCTGTTCTACTATTATTTTTTATGCTGCCTCTCTGTTGTCATATTTCTTGTGTCATTGCTCGCTGTTGTGCTGAACTCTGAACTCCAGCATTTGATAGCCAAGTACTCCTGTACTTAATAGATCAGAGGATACATAGAATAAATTAGGTAGTAGTTCCTTCAGTCGTGTGTTATGTTTATGTTGCTGTCCGTAGTGGTGATTGATGCATTGCCGTGCTGTTAGTTGTCCTTGTAGGGAGAATGTTTGCTAGGGGACCATTGTAGCTGTGCGTACACTTCTCTGCATAACACATATACTCGGATCTGACATTTCTTGGTTACGTTTTGTATTTATGTTGTTGTCCGTAGTGGTGATTGATGCATTGTCGTGCTGTTAGTTCTCCTTGTAGGGAGAATGTTTGCTAGGGGACCATTGTAGTTGTGCGTACACTTCTTTATATAGAACGTATACTTGGATTTGGCGGTTTCTGGTTATGCTTTGTATTTATGTGGCAGTAAGTAGTGGTGATTGATGCGTTGCCGTACTGTTAGTTCCCCCCACCCAACTCCAATCACATCTGTAAATTCTTTTCGCATTTTTATCTCTTTCCTGCACTCTCATCTTAAACCTTAAAACCCCACAGGAAGCCGGCCTTCTCCGGAGATTGGCACGGAAGGCATTCCTTCCTTCCGGCCTTTCAATGTTGGTTTGCGGGTCCTAAGGGCGCAATAACGACAAATCCTTTCCTCATGGCAGATTCGTGACCAACAGTTTTTGGCATGCCCGGTGGGACAAGGAAGTTTCCCACCCCCAAACAGAATCGAAGCACCGGTGTTCGCTTCATTGCTGTTCAAAATCAGAACACCTGGCGACTCTGCACGAACATATCTTCTGAGTCCGAAAGACCGGTCCTAGCACCTTCATGCAAACACGAAGGTGGCGAGCAAGGGACCCGAGAAGCCCGCCTGCTTTTTACGAACTAGACATCAACGCTCGAGGCGAAATTGCCAGGCTGGCTAATCCACAAGCTCGTGTCAACGAAGACGAGGCTGAAATCCAAGAAGAATCCGAAGCCGAGGTCGAAGGAGCTGAGAACGAAATAGAAGAGGCCGAGGAAGAAGAGGAATCTACATCCTCGGAAGGTACCAACACTGAGTATACAACCGACGGAGGAGAAGAAGAAGAAATGGCTGCCCAGCAGCAGAATGATGATGATCTCTTCCCGGCGGTGGACTCTACGGGGCCCTTGGCCCTGGTCGGACAGCAAGCTGTGCCCCCTGCTGCTTTAAAATCCATCACTACATACGACGGCTACGGCAAGACGGCGTACGAGCACATCCAGGACATCCTTGCCCTAGCTGCATTGCACTCCATTACTGACGAAAGTGTAAAGACCTGTCTGCTAGCCCTTTCCCTAAGGGGAAAGCTTCTCTATTGGTGGAGATCACTGCCAGAGGGATCTATCACAGGGTGGCCCTAGCTCGCCAGAAGGCTCGTGAAAGGATGCAACGAGTCTGCTGACCCCACTTCTTTGCTGCATCAGTTCCAAAGTATCCAGAGACACCCCCAAGAGGAGGTGTCTGACTTTAACATCAGGTTTGCGAGATCCTGGAAACGGGTACCTCGCGAACTTCGGCCTTCAGCTGGCATGGCTGCTCACTACTACCTGAGATCCTTCAACTCAGACATATGCCTGCTGCTGAAGATTGCCAGAATAGACTCGTTTCCTGCTCTGTACGAGGCTGCCTAGCAAGCTGAAGCTGATATCATTTCCATGGGCAGACTCCCGTCCAGAGTGCAGGAACCCATTCGTCCCGACTTTCCCAGATCCCAATATCCATCAGCTTCTGGTGATGCGCCGTCCACATCAGGACAGCAACCCCAACAGCAATGGAATCCGGCGCCGGTCGTAACTCCTTACGGCCCGCCGCAAATGCATTATCCTCACCCACCTCCTCCTGCTCCGCATTTTCCAGCACTCCCTGCTCCCTCGCAGTACGCACCTTATTTCAATCCTCCTCCATTAGCCGCATTACCTCCACCGGCACAGTTGCCACCTCCTGACAATAACATTCAGAATACAATTCTCCAGGAGGTACGGGCTTTGGCCTCAGGATATCATGCCATGTCCAATGACATGACCGCTCTGAAGAAGAAGCAGGCCCAGATGGACCTCTCTCCTAGGAGGCCATATCCGCCCCCGGCGCTAACAAAAGACAGGCCTCCAGAACAACAACTGCAGAGGCGTCCGCCTCCAAGAAATGCTGCTATCGAAGACCAACCTGGTCCTTCAGATCAGGTTAACTGGTGCACTACCTGCAACGACCCGCATTCGGAGGAAGACTGCACACTGCACCAGCACTACATCCAAACTTTGGCCGGCAGCGCCATAGAGGACGATGAACTCTACATGATCCTGGACGGTGAAGCCAACTTTGCCCTCCCAGAGGAAAATCTAGTGCCGCCCGCCAAGGAAGAAAAGAAAACTGCAGATGCTGCGGAAAAGCCTCTGAAAGTATACACCAGAAGAGAAAAACCGTAGCCGGGTGGGCTGCCACCGTACAAGCGGCTGTGGCCCTACACAGCCCAGGAGAAGGCATCCAAAGACAAAGCTCCAGCCAAGCCTCCTCCGGTAAAGGCAGCCCCTATTCCAGCCAAGCCTCCTATTGCAAAAGTTCCAGTTTCGGCTAAAACTCCACAACCTCAGCCTCCAGCTGAAACCAAAGAACAAGCCCAGGAGAAGCTGAAGTACCCGTCTCTGACCAAGAGACAGAGAGTTGAGGCCACCCAGCAGTACCGGACGAAGTATGAGCCGGCAAAAGAAGCAGAAGGAGCTAGCACCTCGAGCTACAGCATAGTAGACGAGTTAAAAAGAACACCCGCTAGAATCAGCATGTACGATGCTCTTCTGCTCCCAGGCCAGGTGGATCTGTCGCAGGAATCCTTGAAAAACATGAAGAACGGCAAGCAGATGCAGCCTGCTGTCCTGGTTCAACCTCTGACAGTCTCAGCCACTAGGAAAAACAGACCGCCTCCCTTCTATCTGTCTTTACGGATGCAAGGGCACATAGTACACAACTGCATGGTGGATTCTGGCGCTTCCACGACTGTTATGCCGAAAGTCGTATGTGACGAGATCGGGATGGAGTACACAAGGAGCAGCCAAGGCGTGCTGCAACTAGACGACACCCTTGTCAAGACAGTTGGTGTCATAAAGGACATCCCTATTCGGCTGCATAAGGCTCTCGACATCGTGGTCATCCAAGAGGTCGTAGTTGTTGACCTGGCTCCCTACTTTGACATGTGTCTCTCCCGGGAGTTCACTGCGAAGTTGGGCGGGTACCTGTCTCTAGACTACTCACACATGGAAGTGCCCTTCAAAGGAAGGAGACTGAAAATCTTTAATGAGAAGCCTTCCACCTTCCTAGTAGAGAAGATACCCGGAGAAGAGTTGGACTGCATGGTCCAGCTGTTTGAGGAAGAGCTGGTGACGGTAGAGCTGACGGAGCGAGCCCTCGAAGTGCTACAGCTTGAAGATGAGTTCTCTTTGCGGGATTTCAATGCCGTAATTGAGACAGAGCAGGGCTGTTACATTGTTGTACAGTTGCGGCAAATATTTGAGAGGTGTCGAGAGTTCGGCATTTCTATAAACCCGAAGAAGTCTGTCTTCACGGTAAAAGAAGGTAAGTTGCTGGGACATGTCATCTCAGAGAAAAGCCTCGCCATTGACCCTGACAGAGCAGATGCCCTCCTTCGCTTGCCAGCCCCAATTGATAAAAAAGGGCTGTAGTCTTTCTTTGGCTAGATTAACTTCGTGCGGAAGTTCATCCCGGACTTTGCACAGGTGATCAAGCCTATGGCCGAACTGCTGAAAAAAGATACAACTTACGAATGGATTGATGAGAGAGAGCAAGCCTTCGAGGAAATCAAGGCTCGAATTGTGCAAGCTCCGGTGTTGATAAACCCGGACTACTCCAAGGACTTCATCCTGTACGCGGTGGGAGAACCGTAAAGTTACGCCGCAGTCCTAACTCAGAAGGGAGACGATGGCGAGGAGCGCCCCATAGCGTTCTCGAGCCAAGTGATATAGCCGCATGAAGAAAAATACAACTTTATAGAGCGGCAGGTTCACGCAGTCATGAAATCCCTCCGAAAGTTCAGGCATTTTGTCTCCCAGAGCAAAACGACCGTCTTTGTGATTCACCCGGACGTTCGAAGCTTCATCATACAAGGAGAGCCGGGTCACAAGAGAGCAGGATGGATTGCAAAAATCCAGGAGTTCGACATCGAAGTGTGGCCCACCAAGCTTATCAGAGGCCGAGCCTTGTGTCAGGAGCTGGCCCGAAGCGTTGTAGCCGGCATCTCCGCCTGTAAGTGGGAGGACACAGCAACAAGCATCTACCTAGCCAACTCCTTATCGGAGGAGAGTGATTGGACAGATGAACTGGTGAGATATTTCTGCACCGGAAGATGTCCAGATCACCTGAACGCCTCACAAAGAAGGAGATTTCGGCTAGGTGCACTCAAGTACACTCTTCGCTCCGAGGGGCTTTACTTCAAAAATATTGACGGCATCCTGTTGCGGTGCGTCATGAAATCAGACCAGCCCAGGGTCCTCGGAGATTTTCATTCCGGGATACCTGGAGGTCATTATTCTGCAAGGCCTACGGCCTTGAAAATAATTAGGGCCGGGTACTATTGGCCCACTCTATTTACAGACGCTTATGCGGTCTGTTCCAAGTGTGATCAATGCCAGAGGTTTGCTGGCAGGAACAGAAAAGCACCCCTGCCCCTTCAACCGATTCAGGCCGAGACTCCGTTCCAGCAATGGGGTCTAGATTTCATTGGGGTGATTTCGCCTAACTCCTCTGCCGGACACAAGTTTATTCTTACAGCCACCGATTACTTCACACGGTGGGCAGAGGCGATCCCAACCAAAAACGCGGACCAAGAAACGGTCATCGGGTTCCTTGAAAGCCTGATTACCCGCTTCGGGGTTCCATAGTCAATTGTAACGGAAAATGGTCCGGGGTTCGCAGGCGTTGTACTCACGGAGTACACCAGCAAACTTGGCATTTATCACAAAATGTCTTCTAATTACTACCCGCAGGGGAATGGCCTTGCTGAGTCTACTAACAAGAACCTCCTGAAGATCATCAGAAGGACCATCGACAGGAATAAGCGGACTTGGCATTTACTCCTGAACCGGGCGCTGTGGGCGGACAGAGTTTCATTCAAGAAATCCATCAAAACGTCCCCCTATGCGCTCGTCTATGGCAAAGAGGCTATCATGCCATCTCACATTGAAATCCCCGCTCTCTGGATGTTGGACGAAGAGAGAAGCAGCGGAGATCCGGTGGATGACAGACTGTGCCAACTCCTGCAGTTGGAGGAAGACAGAGAAAAAGCTTACCAGGCCTTCACCAAGCATGTTGAATCCACTCAAGGCTGGTTTGCAAAAGGCACCACTGCCCGAGTTTTTGAAATTGGGGACCTGGTGCTGAAGTGGGACTCATTGAAGGCGAAGCCGGGCAACCACGGAAAATTTGATGCCCTCTGGGAGGGCCCTTACCAGATTGCCCGGGTGAACCAGCTCAACGCTTACGTACTTCGGGATATGGAGGGTCAGCTCCTGCCTATTCCCGTTAACGGGTTCCATTTAAAAATATACCGCTGTTGAAGGTGTCCTAACAGGCCCTTCCTTGTAACATATTTCCCTTATGTATTTTTAAAATTTTCAGTATGTACAGTTTTAGTTTTCAGTTTTTCCAGTTTAAGAGCCCAAGTCGGACAAAGGGGAGAAAGCTCTGACTTTGCGCCGAAGCCTGATGTCGCCCCCGAAAAAGAGCGAGGTTCGAAAAATAAGACTGCCCAAGAAAACAGAAAAAAATTTGCAAGTCCAGGTGCGCAGCTCGACTTCGGTTTTCAGTTTTTCCAGTTTAAGAGCCCAAGTTGGACAAAGGGGAGAAAGCTCTGACTTTGCGCCGAAGCCTGATGTCGCCCCCGAAAAAGAGCGAGGTTCGAAAAATAAGACTGCCCAAGAAAACAAAAAAAAATCTGCTAAGTCCAGGTGCGCAACCCGACTTCGCAGCGAAGTCGGGCTGCGCACCACCCAAAGGGCGCAGTTGGAAAAAGAGCACAAGAGGGAGTTAACTAGTCGGATTGCGCTATCTTTCATGGCGAAGTCTGACTTCGCGCGCGAAGTTTGGGTGAGCCCAGGTTTCGCGCGAAGTGTGAGATGCGCCCCGTTTTCCGGGCGCAGCTCGGGTGGCTCACTAAAGAAAAGGAAAAAGCAAAGGCAGAAGGGACTAGCTGTAAGTGCGGACTGCGCCCGGTTTGCGGGCGAAGTTCGAGCTGCGCCCACTCAAAGGGCGCAGCTGGAAGGTGAAAGAAGCAAAGAAAAGAAGCAAGTGCCGGTTCGGACTGCGCCCGATTTTGGGGCGAAGTCCGACTGCGCGGGCGAATTCGGACAGCGCCCGATTTTGGGGCGAAGTCCGATTGCGCCCTGTTTCCTGGGCGCAACTTGGATAGGTTTATGAAAATAAATAAAAAAATTAATACTCCAAGTGTGGGCCTAGGGCGCCATCCGAAAAGTGCAAGGTTGGGTTAAAGGCCAAAAAGCTTTATCTTGAGGAGTGTGCCCAGGTAGTGGTAGTGACGTTAGCAAAGACACGACGTCCAAGGGCAGTTTCAAGCGTTGTACGGCTTTCAATGAAAATGCAATTAAGAAGGCAAGGCACGGCGGCCAGGGTGCGTTTTTCAAAAGACATTCCTTGCACGGCCGCCGAGAAACATAACGCTGCCACAATCCAGCCGACCTACCCCCTCTTGCGCACTATTAACGACGCTGTCATTATCATTTAAAGGAGGTCTGGTGCGCCCAAACATGCCAAATCGTGCAGATTATTCCTGTGACAGCGAAATATTCTGCAGACGTCCAAAAATCATAATTATTGCTGTTTCGAAAGAATGGACAAAGGAAAGTTGCCAGTACAAGCTCAGTCCAGCGAGGAGCGCGAAAGTGGGGATTTCCCGCAGTCAGATGCTTTCAGGGGTGAGACGCCGCAAGATCAAAAGTCAAAATCCCGGACAAAGAAAGTACAGCATGGGCAAGCCCCACCACCACCGGTTAATTACCTGTCTGGGTACAAGGACGGCTCATTTTCCATGAGCCTGACTAAGCTGCGGATATATGTGGAAAGTTGGGCAGATAAAGTTTCGCCCCTCTCACCATTTCGGAGCTGCGTACAAGTCGAACCTTCATCGGTTCTTGTGCCCTCCTGTCCACCAATGCTCGGAGCTGGTCGACATCATTGTCAGACATTACAGGCCAGCTACCCGGCAAATTTGCAACTGCAATGGAAAACCCTTGTTCGCACTCCGCAGAGAGACCGTCCAGCCGACCTTCACCCCGGGGTTGCAGTATGACTCCAGTGCGATTGTTAAAAGCATAAATCTTGGCGAGCAAGTAGGGCGCTTTACGCATACAAAAAGGATGAGGGATTTCCTCAACTCAGAGCTGAACGCCCCGCTCGCAGCTGGACAATGGCCAACCGGCCCCATACCCCTGGAAAGGTTTCAGAGCAAATACATATACACCATCCTGGCATGGGTCCTCGGCTGCGACTCTGATCAGCTGGTACGGCCGTACCAGCTAGCGCTGGCAGAATGTCTCCTGTGCGGAGAATCTTATGATCCTGCAGCGCAGAAAAGTGGGAAGCACCCAATCTTCTTCGACTGGGCGGACTGGCTTGCATACGCCATTCACTCCAGCCTGGTCAAGCTACAGAAAAAGCAGTCAACTGAATTTCGGTTCAGTTCCTTCTTGGCTTGGCTATGTTTGTATCACTTGCACTCCCGGATGCCGATCCCTAACCTGAAGAAGGAAAATGAGAAGGGAGAGCCACGGCCCGTCTATGAATGGACGGATGACCTATACCGGAAAGGGTCTTACTACAAGTTTAACTTCAACTTTCTGGGCTTGGTCATGTCAGTCTTCAACGATGGTGAGATCCCTCGCCCCCCGCAGGAAATGACAAACTATTTGTTGAATCACAAGCTCGGGGACGTTTTTAGACTGACGTAGGGGATCGTGGTTAGAATCTACGGATTCAAGGGCAAGCCTCATCTGCTGCCCTACTGGTGCACGGATCATTAGTTTGGGATGGAGCTTGCGCGACAGATGGACTATGTTGAAGAAGAGTTCGGCCAGGGAAAGAAAAAGGGCCATATCTTTCAATATCCTCTTTCCTGGGCGAACGTTGAAATATCAGAGATAGGACAACATGTCTATCTCGAGCGGGAGCTCTTTGACATTGGCCTGATTCTGCTGCCGCAGCGCTGGAAGTACGACCCACACGGGATAAGGGGAAGGTTTGCACATATCTGCCCCCGGGCGGATATAATCGAAGACAGATGCGATGTGGTCCATGTTGACCTCGACTGGGAGATTGACTCGATGGAAGCATGGCCTCCTTGGCAGGAGTTTTACTGCGAGGAGGTAGCATATGACCTCGAGCGAAACCCGGACCACAAGTTCACTTCTCCAGGATTCAAGAAACTCATCACCAAGCTAGCAGGCCTTAACTGGCCAAAAGAGAAAGTTATTGAATGCTGGAAGATGAGGTGTCGCACGCAGCACGATAAATCCATTAGGAGGAATCTGGCCATTGATGATTTTTCAGCTCTATATGACCAGCACATTGGCAGCTGGCGGCCTTTCGCATTCCGAGATTACGTTCCCCGAGGTCCCTTTAAGGGTTATAAAGGGGGGTCTTCCTCCCAGCAGTTGTACACTTTTACAACTGCCAGTGCGGGCCCAACAGATATCCAAGTGGACCCAATGCAGCCTGTTGCTTCCAAGGTGGTGCTCGAAAAGGTGCGAAAATTAGCCAAGTCAGCGCCCGAGGTGACTCCTCAGGCACAAAAGACGCCAGCACCACCAGCGCACGGACCGGCCACGGCAGACCTTCTGCAAGTCAAACTCCGGTACAAGTTTACCGTGGGAACATCAGCGCCCGCTGCACCTACTGCATCTCCTTCTTCCAAACCAGCCATCGCTCCAGAAGAGAAGAAGAGGAAGAGAGTTGATAAGGTGACGCGACCTAGCCTGACGGTGCAGCAGTCAGTCGCAGAGCCGCAGCCGCGTCCAGCCGCTCCAGAGGTTGTTTCTTTGGATAGTCCTGAGCCAGCCGCCGGAACCAGAACCGTAGACATCCATCCAGCATCGGCTCAGGCGGAGCCCGCAGGTACGTCCGCTGCCCCGCTCCCTCAGATCCCATCTGGCCCTACTCCGACTCCATCCCCCGCTCAATCCGAGTAAGCCGTGGCCACATCTTCTTCCCCATCTCCACAGCCTTCTAGTGGCCACCATTCTTTCGAACAGTTTGCTCAGGACCCCAACGCCTCTCTATCCCTGAGTCAAACCCCAAACCCTTCATCCGTGGTTAGTACTGAAGTTGCACGTTCACCGTTACATCCATTGCCTCAGCCGCTTGAAACCCTTCCAGCATCAACCGCTCCGCTCTCCGCTCCCCGGTCGCCCTCAAAAGCGGTCGTTCCTTCCAAAGTCCTTCCGGTTTTTCCTACTTCCCTGTTCGCAGGAGAGATGTCACAGCAGAACCCTAGGCTGGGGGAACCGGACTTCATGGACGATCTCCAGAACACGGACGATTTGCCTCTGGCAACAAGAGCCGTAGACTATCCTATCTCTTTTCTCCAAAATTTGAAGCGGAGGAGACCTGAGGAGATAGCCGCCTCGGTAAAGCGCACCAAGTTTGATTTCGAGAGGAGAGTGCTCACGACAGAAAAGATAACTCCAAAAGTGAAGAAGCCTCTCCGGGAAATGACCAGGGCGGACTACGAGATTCAGAGAAAGGAGAAGAGCTTTGACGATATACACCCGCAATACGAGATTCATGGAATTCTTCGTAAAGCGGATAATCTCCTTGTCAAAAATCTGGAGGAATAGGAAGAGCTTTTCCGGTTGCAGGATAAAACAAGACAACTTGAAGAGGAGCTATCTAGGTCCACTGAGCAACTGGAATCGGCGCAGCAAGAAATAGATGAATTAAAAGCCCAGCTGGCCACTTCTCAGCAAAAAGCCGCAACGGAAAAGCAAGCAGCCTTGGAGCAGATTTCTCAGCTCCAGGAGTCTTTGAAGCAGGCGCAGTCGCAATCTGCAGAGAAAACATCTCAAGCGACGGTCTTTTCAAAGAGCAAAGTTAAGGAGATGCGGGCTGATCTGTTGCGGGGATGCAAGCCCCACACATATAAAGCTATGTCGGTCCTGGATTTCGCATCCAGGATCCAAGAAGTTTCTGCCTAGGGAAAGCCTGTGGTAGAGGAGGCCGAACGCCAGGCGAAGCAATGGCTGGACCTGGCGATAAATCTTCAAGAACGCGAGCGCGATGGCCTCCAATTCTCCCCCATGTCCTCATTCGCTGCAGAATGGGCAGATGCAAGGGTAACCTTGCATAAATATTTTAAGAAAGCAGAAGAGGTGAGAGTCAGACGAATGCTGGATGCATTCGAACATGAAAGAGACATTTGTATGGCTCCCTTCCACGCTCTCTCTGAACTAGGGTGCCCAGGCTTTGTTGAGAATGGTGAGTTTCTCACCCACGAGCAGGTGAAAAAGAATTGGCGGTCCTGTGAGGCAGATACAGCTGAAATCGATAGCTGGACCGAGCCAATTCAAGAAAGTCAGGTCACCCAGATGGTGTCCAAGTGCTGCAAGATCAGCTCCTACTTCCAGGAGCTAGGAAAGAGATACCTCACCATCGACTTGCACGCGGTCGCTGCATTCCACGCAGCATTAGAAGAAGTTGCCGACCGCCGACCCTTCGAAGCGTAAGCCTGGGGCCAAGCCCAGGCCGCATACAAGCGCATCTGCGAGGCAGAAGCCAGCGCTGGAGAGCATTCGGAAGGCGAATCCGAGGAGGCAGCTGCCGGAAGTGGATCTGAAGAACAGTTGCCGCGAGGAGAACGGCCAGAGCAGCAGAAGGCAGGGGAAGTAAGTTCCTCTGCACCCAATGGATGAAGGCATGGATTCTTTGCGCCGAGGCGAGCTCGACACCCCGCGAGCCGCCAAGAATGTTGTCACATTTTTGCACGGGGTGCAATGTTTTCGATTTTTGTAAGAGTGCTGATCTTCCCTTTCCCTCTTCCTCTCTTCCCCCTTTCTCTTCTCTCCCTTTCTCTCTCTTCCCTACATTCTCATTCTTCCCTCTTTCTCTTGAGCCCCTCGACCAAAATCTCAAAATGATAGCAGTTGCCCTAAAAAATGGCTAAGTATCAGGGCGCAATCCGACTTCGCAACGAAGTCGGAGTGCGCCCTCCAGTTGAAGCACAGCAGGAATGCAAACTGCGCAGTGCGACAAAATCAGCCAGAAAATTCTAAGTGTTCAGGGCGCAATCCGACTTCGCAGCGAAATCGGATTGCGCCCTGCTTTCTGGGCGCACTAGGGCAGCGAAGTCGGAGTGCGCCCTCCAGTTGAAGCACAGCAGGAATGCAAACTGCGCAGTGCGACAAAATCAGCCAGAAAATTCTAAGTGTTCAGGGCGCAATCCGACTTCGCAGCGAAATCAGATTGCGCCCTGCTTTCTGGGCGCACTAGGTAACAGGCTGGAAGGAAAATGACTAAGTGTTGGGGCGCAACCCGACTTCGCAGCGAAGTCGGGGTGCGCCCTTTGACCGATGCGCAGTAGGGAGACAAACTCAGAATTTGACTAAGGCATGAAAGGCCTCCCCAACTGCGCTGTTTTCTGCCTGCGCAACCCGACGGCGCTCTGATCCTGGGCGAAGTTGGATAAACTGCCTTTCAAGGCAAGCACGTGTCAAGCAGCATCATCCGACAAGTGTCCAACTTTGGGATCCGAGCCGAGACGTGCCGAGCACAAGGACAAGCATGGGATGCACTACTTATGCCAGCTGCTGCCTTTAAAGCTGATTGGAGGTTCTACCTGCTTCAGCTACCCGCATTCCTGCCGATGAGTTCTACCTAACGCGCTGCCACATAGCTGTACAGCCTTCAGGGAGACCATGCTGCAAGTACAGTCCTGCCAGACAAAGGTCAGCATCAACAGTTCCGCGGCTGTTTTTGTCAGCTAATGTTTGACTGGGACTTTGTGCCCATTAATGTAATCGGGGGGTTCTCATGCTATAAATACCCGCCACATTTTCATTGTAAAGTGGTGGAAGGGGAATGTCTGTTAGGGAACCATTGTAGCTGTGCTTCTGCTTCTTAATATAAAGTATATACCTGGCTCTGTTCTACTACTTTTATTTTTTATGCTGCCTCTCTGTTGTCATATTTCTTGTGTCATTGCTCGCTGTTGTGCTGAACTCTGAACTCCAGCATTTGATGGCCAAGTACTCCTGTACTTAATAGATCAGAGGATACATAGAATAAATTAGGTAGCAGTTCCTTCAGTTGTGTGTTATGTTTATGTTGCTGTCCGTAGTGGTGATTGATGCATTGCCGTGCTGTTAGTTCTCCTTGTAGGGAGAATGTTTGCTAGGGGACCATTGTAGCTGTGCGTACACTTCTCTGCATAACACATATACTCGGATCTGACATTTCTTGGTTACGTTTTGTATTTATGTTGCTGTCCGTAGTGGTGATTGATGCATTGCCGTGCTGTTAGTTCTCCTTGTAGGGAGAATGTTTGCTAGGGGACCATTGTAGCTGTGCGTACACTTCTTTATATAGAACGTATACTTGGATTTGGCGGTTTTTGGTTATGCTTTGTATTTATGTGGCAGTAAGTAGTGGTGATTGATGCGTTGCCATACTGTTAGTTCCCCCAACCCAACTCCAATCACATCTGTAAATTCTTTCCGCATTTTTATCTCTTTCCTGCACTCTAATCTTAAACCATAAGACCCCACAGGAAGCCGGCCTTCTCCGGAGATTGGTACGGAAGGCATTCCTTCCTTCTGGCCTTTCAATGTTGGTTTGTGGTTCCTAAGGGCGCAATAATGACAAATCCTTTCCTCATGGCAGATTCGTGACCAACAGGACCAAGCCATTGCGGGGACAATTGGGACCCAGTGTTGAAAGTGGCAACTTTCAAAACCTTCATGTAGTACAAAGATGTCTTCGTATGGACGTATAAGGATTTGAAAGGGATTCTACCAGAATTATGTGTGCATCGGATTCAGTTGATACTAGGTGCATAGCCAGTGAGAAGAAGGCCATACAAGATGAATCCAAAGCATGCGGCCTTGGTCAATGCAAAGCTATATAAAATGTTGGACGCAAGAATAATTTTTGAGGTTACGGTGAGTGAATGGGTGTCACCAATTGTGATTACCTTGAAGAAGAAAGTAAATCAAATCTTCATATGTGTAGACTTAAATGTAGTGACCATAAAGGATCCCTTTCCCATATCCTTTATTGATTCATTTTTGGAGGGATCTTTTGGCTATAACTAGATAAGTATAGCCAAGGAAGACAAGTTGAAGACCACATCGTAGTAGAGAACGGCATTTATGCATATAATTGAATGCCATTCGATTTATGCAATGTCCTGGCCATGTTTCAAAGGATCATTTTGTACATTTTTGAACAGAGATGTCCACAGGAAAGTTCGAAGTCTTCTTGGATGATTGGTCCTTGTACAGGAGAAAGGACGAGCAATTGAAAGCATAGGAGGAATGTATCAGGTTGTGCGTGAATGCTCGGTTGTCTTTAAATTCGAAAAAGTTCAAATTGTTGGTTACGTACGGGAAGTTATTGGGGCATGTGGTTTGCAAAGAGGGATTGAAGATGGATTTCGACAAGATTAGAGTAGTGATGAGCATGGAAGAGCCATATGACGTTAGTTTGTTGAAGTCTTTTTTAGTGCATGTCAGGTTTTACAGGTCGTTTATCAAGAATTTTACAAGTGTCCCATCCATTGGATGTGTTGGCGCACAAGAATACTCCTTTTCGATGAATAGAGGAACATAAAAATGCCTTCAAGGAGCTAAAGGCGAAGCTGTTTAGCATGCCCATTTCGGTGTTTCCAAATTGGGATAAAGAATTTCACATCCATGTGGATGCGTCCAACTTTGCAATTGGATGTGGATTGGCCCAAGAGGGGCAGTTTGGGCTAGATCAGCCCATGTACTTTTCTAGTCAGTTGTTGTCGAGAGCAGAGAAAACTTACAGCACAACGAAGCGAGAGGCTCTAGGGATGGTATATGCAGTTTAGAAATTCAGCTCTTACGTGCTTGCCAACCCTTTTGCCTTCTACGTAGGTCACCAAGCATTGTTGTATTTGATTAGTAAACCGACTATTCATGGATGAGTTAGCAAGTGGCTCGTCACATTACAGGAGTTTGTGTTTTGGGTAGGGTGAGATGAGGGATGAAACACGTCATAGCAGATTATCTAACGAGGATTTGCTCAGGAAAACCTGTAGGAGTGTTGGATGAATTTACAGACGCTCATTTGTTTGCAATTAGTGTGCTATTGTCGTGGTGCAAGTATTTTGGAGAATACTTGTCAACGAGGGAGCTGCCAAGGGAGATGACAACTAAGAGAAAGAGAATCATCATCAAATGAACACTGTTTTAGTTGATAGCTGGTTTATTGTACAAAATCAAACTAGATGGAGTATTGAGAAGATGTGTAATGGACAAAGAATTGAACTCAACAATGAAGGAAGCTCACGAAGGACTGGTAGGAGGGCGCATGGGGCCAGATGCGATAGCAATGGAAAGTGCTTCTGGTAGGGCTATAGTGGCCCACCCTCTAGCGCAATGCGGAGTTTGTGAAGGCATGCGATACGTGCGAGAGAGCTGGGACGCCATTGAAGGACTTAATGTCATTACACCCATCAAAGCTGTAGGAGTTGTTCGAGAGATGGGGTCTTGATTCTTTTGGACTGTTGAAACTAGCAAGAGGAGATGTAGATACATCTTGGTAGGAATTGAATATTTGACGAAGTGGGTTGAGGCAAGAGCCTTGCCCGATAATCCTGCAAGGAGTAGCGACGTGTTTCCTGTATGAACATATGATCACAAGATTTGGCATACCATTGAAATGGACTAGTGATTGTGGACGACACTTCATGAATGAGATTATAAAGAAGCTTACCACTGAATTCAAAATCTTGCATTCATTTTCAAGTCCGTATTATTGCAGGGCAAATGGGCAAGTGCGGGCAACAAATAAGGTCTTGGTGTCTATAATAAACAAAACATATGGTATTTAAGATGCTGACTCAAAAGAGAGATTGCCAGCAGTTCTATGGGAATACAAAACAACTTTTAAGCCAATGACAAACTGTACACCATTCTAGTTGATGTACGGGCAAGAGGCTATTGTGATGGTGGAGTTCCCAATACCAAATTTGAGAGTGGTGGTTCATAACCGTGTGGGTGAGCAGGAAAGCCTAGAGGAGAGGCTAGTAGCACTGGTGAGAGTGGATGAAAAGAGGGTGATGGCTCAATGGGCAACATAGATTGTCCAACATCACAAGTTTTGGCATGACAACCACCTAAAGAAGATGAAGTTGAAGCTAGGTGACTTGGTACTAAAAGTCAATGGCAAGTGAGAAATCAAGCAAGGAAGTTGAAGACCTTGTGGCTTGGACCCTTCCAAGTGGTAGAGACGATGGAAAATGATGCAGTAAAATTGCAGAAACTAGATGGGACACTGTGTCCCGAGACAATTAATGGCTCAATATTAAAGCCATACAGAGTAAAAGTTTAGGTAAATATGGTTAATCTTGAACTAGCACAAGAAGAGAAGAGTTTAGGAAGGCTAACTGCAACACCAAAATAGCCTTCAGAATCTTTTGAAAGTATATTGGTCCATGAAGGAGAGTCAAGTCAGACCAAGGAAAAAGATGGTGCTCGAAAAGATAGTGGCTTAGAGTGAGTCTGGCTATTTGGGAATGGCAATGATGAACAACTTGTCATCGAACAGGTGGAATTGGAAGCTCTCCCAAACAGAACAATGGATACGGGTACATGTGAGATTCCTTGATATAGAAGAATCCAGGTTGAGATCACTGGAAGGAGAAGCATAAAGAACGTGGTGATGGAAGATGGATAGGAAGAGCCACCAAACCATCAACCTTGGAGTGATGGAAGTGAGTACAAAGGAATGAGTTTGTTGGCAAGAATTGGACTCGCACAACAAAGAATGCGTTGAGAAACACAATAATTTCAAGAGCAATATGAACAATTGCAAAGAAGAAATGTGGAAGGGAGCAATGCACAGAAGAAATTCAAAGGTTGCGGGATGACATTCAGGCGAGAAGAAGGGAAAGAAGACTTGAATCAAATGAAGCCCTATGGAGGGATATCTTTGAAATACCTTCATTGACAGAAGGAGAAGTCAGGAATAGGAGAACAGACTCGAGTAGTTTGTCTTTAACAAGTTCTCATAATGAAGAAGATTCGAGCAATGACAGCTTAAGTTGAGAACTCAGAAGAAGAGTAAGAATAGAGACATCAAATGCACAAGAAGTTCCCCAAGTTCCAGATAATAGGAACAGAAGACAACAAACTACCTCCGAGGAAACAAGGCAAACAAGGAGGACTGGAGATCTACCATCTACTTTGAAGTATTCCTTGGGGAGTCAAAGTGATTCACAAGGACCACTAGAAAACCCAAGGCATGTGTATGAAATAGGCAACTTAGGCAGTCTGGAAGGACAACTAGCTTCCCTAGGTTGTCTAAGTTTGCTTGGCCAATGGGAAAGGTTGATTTGCCTCTTCCTTGGTAGTTTGAGGGGAAGGTTTTTCTTCCAGTTGCCCCTAGGTCACGCAGTCAGTAGGATGGACTGTTGAGACCACCCTCTAATCACGTAATAAACAACCAAGTACCGCATAGCCATTAGGTTGGCTCGTTAGGACCACCTCTTGGTTGTCACCCAAATGAAAGAAGATGAAGAAGAGCCCAAATTGATCTCAAAAAGTTTGGAATGAGGAGCAGACCATCCCAAGTCATGGAAGGCTGCTCGGGAGGACTAAATAGAGAAAACTATGCATTTGAAATTTGAAAATTGTTGCGGAGAAGGCGACAATTAAGACGAACGAGAAGTGGTGCGCAGTCAGGCCACCCAAAATAAGCAAGGTAGAATGAAGGACGAAGATGGTAGGAAGACAGTGGTGAGCAGAAATTATGTTATGAAAACAGTCATTTCATTTCCATTATTTATCAATCTGGTAGTTCGTAAACTTGTGAGTGCCACGCACAGTATATGCTTGTAGTGTGGGGAATGAGTCCCTATGTGTCTATTGGTTTGGGGGAATTGTTGTTTGTGTATTTTCAGTTCATCCAAACCCAACAAAACTAAGTGCAGAAAAATAAATAAATAAACTGCAATTTTAAAATAAGCACACAACTGAAATTAAGATGCTGAAATAAACACACAACTGAAAGGAAATTGCAGGAATTTAAACACACTTGCAGAAATGAATAAAGCAAGAAATTCACACTTGCAGAAATAAATAAAGCAGTAAATTTGCAAAAATAAATAAAGCAGTAAATTTGCATAAATAAATAAAGTAGGAAATAAATGCAGAAAATAATAAAGCAAAAATAAAATAAATAGGGGAGGATTACTGCCTGGAGTGGGCCCAAGCTCTCGCAGATGGTCCGCCTGGTTGACTACGTAAAAATCACACTCTTAATCCATGCAAATAAAAGAACACTAAGGAACTTTATTAAAAAATTATGCAGTACACTTGGAGATTTAGAATTGGTTCTCTCAGGAATGGCCTACGTTCTGATATAGAACGCAGCCAATCCCGTTACAAAAATAGCTTGGTCTATTTTAATCACGCGATGTGATTTGCTACGGCCGATTTGTGCACAGTTGTTATTTTCTTCTATTAAAAGCACGATCATTTGATTTTAATCACCAAAGGATAAGCACAATGCTCCTTAGGTGTATACAACAAACTATTTCTAAAAATGGTGCTTTTATTAAAAACTACATGGTCAACCGGTCAACCGATCAACAATCAATATTTAGAATATAAGCACTTATTCTATTTTAACCATAATTTGCGATTTAAATTTAATATGCATAGATAAGAATGATTCTCCCTTATTTTTTGCAACAACTTCCTTAAAAATTGCATGGTCAATTGGTCAATCGGTCAACGTTGAATATAGCTCCTATATTCTCGTTGGACGTAGGTGCTTTCTAGCCTATCTTCGGAATACAGGTGCCAGAAGACAGGCGCCGACATACAGGCACCAGGATACAGGCGCCTGCTTGCCGTTGGAATATAGGCGCTTGCCTGCCGTTGGAATATAGGTGCCTGCCTGCCGTTGGAATACAGACGTTGGGATACAGGTGCCTACTTGCTGCTGGAATACAAGTGCCTGCCTGATGCTGGGATATAGGCGCCTGCCTATCGTTGGGATACAGGAGCCTGCCTCTGCCATTCACTGCAGTTCTCTTCAAGATGTCTTCGTGCATTGCCAGGTCTGAATGGGACGTTGACTCAAAAATGCCAAATTAGTAGCAAAAACCTGCATCTACGCACATTTTCCACTAAAAACACCAGTCAAGCATAATACTTCATTTTCTATTAATTATAAGCAAAAGTTATATAAAAATACATCTCTAATGCTAATTAAACCAGTAATGATGCCCTTGCAAATGTAAATAAAATGAGCATTTTTGATGCTCATCAGACAGATGAAGGGAAAGGGTAGGCTGTTGTCCAAATGGAAATATGTCATACAAGTCCAACTGGATGTACAAGTGAGGCTTTATAGCATACCACCGTACATGTGTGACTTGTACAACAGACCGATGTACAAATGAGGTGTCAACAAGTCGTAAAAACATGTAACCTCGTACGACCAGACGCCGTACAACATCAAGGCAAAGGGAAAATGACATCATCAAGAGGAAAATGAAGAAGAGTCATCAACGACACAGACAATCTGATTGGATGTTTGTATCATCGTATGACTGATGTGGCATAGATAACTCAGACACATGATTAAAAAACAAAAAAGGAAAAAAGAAGTGATAGGGCAATCTTACTGCATGACAGGGCACATGATACTAAGATCGTCAGCATTGATACTCATCAATAGCTCTCGAAGCGATCCCCCTCCAGAACCTTCGGCATGCGTACTCCGCAAACTTCTGGAGGCACCTCAATTTCACAGAATTATAAAGCAATCTATAGGCACTCTCATCACCACTACCACCTGAGATTTCTTTCCCACCCTAGCTTGAGAAGCGATTCCATCCCTGAAGAGCCCCTCCGCTGGTTGAGAATGGCTGTCCTGGAGCCCAAAACCTTGCAGTTGGATTCAATTGTCGAAGACATCCTCGGAAGCCACGGATTCTTACCATTTCTAAAGTTCACAGGAAGCGATGCTGAGATTTCCATCGAGTTCGTGTGTTCGTGGACCTAGGGGTACGTTTCTGTCCGAGGCCTGCATTTTAAAGTCAGCATCCAACTCTTAGCGGAGATTACTGAAATCACGAATGATGGCCGGGTCATTCGCCGGGATAGGCATTCCATGATTGAAGAAACCAACCATTTTTTTGACAAAGGCAAAAAGCTTTCATGGGAGAACGACGTTATTGTAAGGAAGTCCCTCCCATCCCCTTGGGACAGGGTGATGATCCTTGTGATGTAGTACTTCATTGTGGACAAGATTGACACGCCTCTTCGTAGTTTTCACCTCACTTTCCTTAACCATTTGAGGGATGTAAAAATTATCAATGTGCCTGACTACCTCTATTGATCCCTAGAGATATCCATCGATAGTTTCAGGAAAGGGAATTCTTCCCATCCCATCCACCAAGGTCTCCATTTGATCCTCTATCATCATGCCCTTCAGAAGCAAGCTCAAAAGGCAGTCCTCGCCGCAAACCTGCCTGAGCTGCCAACTGCCCTGAGTTCTAGTGAGAGACCCCTGACATCAATGTGGCCAGCGATGAAGAATTGGAGAAAGAGTCCCCTGTTTTTGCCAGACAGGGCAAAAAGCAAATCTTAGGCCCATCTCCTGGAGTCACTCCTTAGTCCAACAACTACGAATTCCAGCACCGTTCCAAAAAAAATAAGATGGCTCGGAGCAAGTGTAAGGACAGTCCGGCATGGCACTGGAGTCTCCTCGGCCCAAGCAAGACAAGCTCGAAAGCTCGCCTCTGAAAGTGATAATTGAAGAGAATGCTTCCGGCATGAAGTTATCTGAACCCTTGGGCAAACTTGGCACCAAATTTTTTCAGAAACCGTCCTTGAACATCTTTCTAGGATCGTGGTTACTCTGTCCGCTGCTGCAAATGCATCCAAGTTCGCTTGGACCTTATACAACTAGGCTGCAAAGGTTTTGGACGACCCGTACTACCACCTCAAGGATCTCCTGCCAACAGTCCAGAAGCATGATGACGAGACTCTTGCCAACAGTGTCGAGTCTGTCTAGAGTGGTGTTCTGGGATCATCTCTGTAACCCTTGTGGCGATCTTTCTGATGTATTTTTGCTGATCTGTTCCCCCTTGTTTTGCCGGGATTGCCTTTGTGGACTCGCTGGTTGTTTTTGTTGTTAAAGGTCTTGCTGATCTGTCTCTTTTTGTTCTTGGTTGTCTTGGTGGCACCTGGGAGTGCTCTCTGATGTAACTGGTCTTGCTTACCTGTTCTTTTTGTTGTTCACTTTGTAATTAAGGTTTTGGGGCCCTTTCAAAACCCACAACTCCAATATATCAAAAAAAAAAAAAGAAGGAAAAAAGAAGCGGAATGTTCAATTACATGCAAAGGTGGCAAAGTGGTAGTTAACAAGGGAAAGCCAACTGTCCTCCCCACTTTTCCAACCTTCTAAATACATGCTACGAGGAGGCTTTGAACATTCCATTGCTCATTACTTGGAAGAGAGGAAGAGAGCTAGTGTGTATGGAGTTGTCGATGGAGAGCTAAATGAACGCCCTGAGGGAGAAGCAGTTGCGTTGCTTGGAGAGGAAGACATCAAAGGACAGTGCTGCAGATGAAGTAGAAGGATTGTAGAACAGATGAAATTTGCACATGTACGGATTGTGTGGGATTTATGGATGACTGCTCAAAAGAAGGTTCAAAGTTGCAAACGTGCGCACAAGGGATTGCAATTTGCATAGAGAGGGATTGCAAGTTGCAAGAAGCGTTGTATGGATGAAGTGGTGAGGTCGTATGGCAAGGTGATGCAGACACTGCACATTGAAGGGAAAAAGGAGGTTGTCGTACAAGGTGAAACAAAACCACAGTCGTACAAGGGGGTTTGTATAGTAGCAACATATAATTCAAACAACAACAACTAGTGCCTTACAAGTGAGGGTCTAACAGTGGTGCTGTACAAGTCAAGTAGTGTTGCTGTACAAGCCAAGGATGTGTACAACAGTGTCATACAAGCTGTGACAATAACTATTGTTGAAGTTAGTGATGTGTGCAACAGGGTCATATAAGCAGAATTGTGTCATCGTACAATTTGAGAATGTGTACAGTAGGGTCGTACAAGCACAAACAATACTTGCAGTCGGAGTTGCTGGAAGTAGACGAGATGAACAAACGACTGATGATTGTAGAAAGGATTCAATGGGTGGAACAAAAGTAGTAGAGGGTTCCACCCGAGGCAGTATTGCAGTCAGAACCTCACTCATTAGAAGGCATCGGAGTTGGTCCTAGAAGAGGTCCTATAGAATGCGTGCGAGAGGGCACGCAAAGATGACGCTGAGCAGGACAAGAGTAGGCAACAAAATGGAGAACTGAAGACTAGGCCAAGAACCAACACTCTAGAAGAGAGAAAAAAAAAAAATGAAATATTATTAATGTCCGCGGTGGGCCAAAATAAGACCCAAGGGACTATAAGAAGTACAATAATGACTGCTAGCTAGCAGGCTAAAAAGCCCAACAAAGAAAAGAACTAAGAAAAATACAAGATCAAACCCGACAAACGGGCCAAAGAGAAAGGGAAAAGAAAAGAAAAGGGAGAGCAGAGGGGGGAGGGCTGCAGTCCAACAGAGAGAAAGGGAGGATTTGCCTCAGGAAAGGGAGAAAGGCAAGGGAATAGAACGAATGCAAATACCCTTGCAAGAAATGTCATGGCAACAACTAGTTGGAGATTTTTGTAGGAACTAGGCCACCAGACTACTCATTGAAGATTGCATTCAAAACCGTAGGCGTGCATCATATCGTGCAGATTCCCAATTTTGAGGAGTGTTTGAAGCTATATTTGCTGCAGATGCTACAAACATAGGACTCAAAGCATCATTTGAGTCGAGTTATGATTGGTAACAAAGAAGTGTAGACAGTGTTTTCCCCCAGTAATTTCCAAAGGACTTTCGATTGTTGAGTTCTAATATACCAGTGAGGAAGGAGCTATTTGATTTGCATCGTTGGAAGAATTTGATAGACAAGCTTACCAATCTCAATTAGGAAGAGGCAACAAAATTGTTGAAGCACGAGAGCCGCAGTTTGAAAATAAAGCAATTGAAATTAAGGGAACTGCAATGTGCTATGAATGTAATTATGTCCAAACTCTCCAAAGAACAAACCTCGTAGACGTCCATGTGGCTCATACCTTTTATGGAAGGAATCATGACAGGAGTAGCGTATGATTGGGCATCATATCTTTCGAACTGCATCAAGAATTTTCTGATGTGGTAAACCAAGAGTTTTTCAATGGCTTTCCACGCCATTGCATTGATGATGAATGCGGTGACTCTGGAAAAACTGCAGTTTCTGGGTCTGAATCTCCCTAGAGTGATTCTAGAGCATGCATCGAGCATGTCTAGATGGGTTCATGTGATGCCACTGACGAAGCCAAGCACTTCGATGAACAAGAAGGGTATCCTGAGGAAGAGGAAGATACAGGAAGCCTCGAGGAGAATCCCCATAGTAGGCCATAGCAGGAGATGGTGGGAGGACAAAGCAAGACACGTGGAATGTCACATAAGACAATGCGAGAGGAAGTTCCTACATAGCCAGGAAGTCAGACTATGCAAGAAGACACTGTAGATACATGTTTGAGTATATGGGGAATGACTTTAGATAGGGCTGTAGTAGATGGACAACAACCAAGGGAGCCTGTTGCACGGAAAGAAGAAAGGAGAGTGCAACAGTCGGAGGAGAGAATTGCATAGCAAAAGGTGCAAGAACTAGTAGGTGATGTGGAGGAGATTTAGACTGCAGTGGACTCACCCGACAAGTTTGATAATATGCCCATGTAGTTTATGCAACAGGTGGATCCATTGGATCATCTCCATTGGATGAGGATGCATGTATTGAGATCACATCTACAACAGAAGAGTTGGCACAAAATCCAACAATGCCGGAATAAAGGAGAGATAAGGTAAAACAAAACACATCAAAGTTTAGCTGCTGGCAGAAAGGCAAGAGAAGCCAACCGTTAGAGAATGAATTGGAAAGGAGACAGGAGATGGTAGTAGATGTAAGGACAACTGATGCAAACCAGATGATATAGGAGGGTATGGCGACCAAATGGCCAATCAATATGAAAGGTCACAATGGGGAGGAATGGGAGGAAACTACCACCAGGGATGACACTGGTACAGACTTGGAGTAGGAAACAGGTGAGCATTTCATTTTGGAAGTTCCAAATTTGAGGAGACCTCCAATTTTGGGAAAGAGCATCAATGAGTAGGTTGACACCTTTGATAAGTCGATTGGAGTGCTGGAGAGAGTGCGCACTGAGTTCAGAGTTGGATGCATTGGAGATTGGCGACTGTGGCAGCTGAAGATGGAACATGAATTAGGCAAGTTGTAGCATTGAGCTCGAGGTGAGGAGTAGATGAAAAAGCTTTCTGAAATTCATTAGACGTAGCCATGGGAGTTGGAAAATGGCAGTGTGAAAACAATGTTGGGAGTGAAGAATCTACTAGAAGGGACTCAAGCACTCTATTGGCATCCAACACAAGTATACGTGGATGAAGGAAGTTTGGCAGCCCACCTTGAGGAGGAATCAGGTGTCAAGTATGTCAAACTTGCACCTGAGTTGGTAAAATCGTATGCTAGAATGAATTTCTTGGCATACCTGATTCAATGGTTAGCTACTAGGTTGGAAAAGTTTCAGCAAATGGTTTGTACCATGAAGTTGAAGGAAGAGGAGCAAGCTAACCAATTGCAAGCAATGGAGGCACAACTTCGGCAGGTGTAAGAGGATGTTAAAGTGGAACTAGCAGCATTGAAAAAGAGGTGGAGGAAAAGATGAAGGCGTAAAATCAGTTGATTGGATAGCTGAAGTCGAAATGTATGGTAAAGGAGCAACTGTTGGAAGCAAAGAATCATGAAGTCACTCATTGGGATCAATTGATAGCGGAGAGGGATGAGCAGTTAGCAATTGCAAAGACAAGGGAAGTGAAAGTTGTAGAAGTAGCTAGGAAGGAAGCCAAGGCTAAAGCTGCAAAGAGAGAGGCTGAATTGAAAGCGAAGCTGGTAGAAGGCAAGCAAAGATCAAATCATTATGGTTTGTAGTGGGTACAATACTAGGCTTATGCGAAAAAATTGAAAGGAGAGATTGAGGTCTTAAAACTGCAAATCCAAAAACTTGGAGGTGTTCCTATTCCCACACCTCAACATCAACAAAACCTGAGTCCCCAGGAACAAAGGTAGACGTCGAAGAGGATGTCGACCAATTTAAAAGGGAGGGCAAATGTAAAAGCAGTTTTGAGCAGCCTCAAACAAATTAATGTAAATAGTAAAATAAGTGCAAATGTGCATGAAATGTAAATGCAAAGGCAATGGAATTTTGTAATGTAATTATGTCAAGGGTGATGATGTAAGCATTGATAAATCCAAGTTTGTAATTGTTGCCATTTCTGCAACATTGTGTATTATTAGCTTTCTAGGGAAGCTTCCGCAGAAGGGACCATGAAGTTTCAGCCTTAAGCAGATCCAGCACTTCGTTTTGGATGAGGCAGAACACTTGCACCAGAGGTGGGGCGCACTGAGCACTTGCGCCAGAGGTGGGGCGCACTGGACACTTGCGCCAGAGATTGGACGCACTGAACACCTGTGCCAGAGGTGGGGCGCACTGAGCACCTGCGCCAAAGATTGGGCGCACTGGACACCTGCGCCAGAGATTGGGCGCACTGAACACCTGCGCTAGTGGCCGGGCGCACTCAAGGCTTGCGCCCGAGGCCGGGCGCACTCAGCATTTGCGCCAGAGGCCGGGTGCACTCAAGGCTTGCGCCCGAGGCCGGGTGCACTCAAGGCTTGCGCCCGAGGCCGAGCGCACTCAACATTTGCGCCAGAATTAAGCGAGATAGGATTAAAACCATTGAGCCATTGAGCGAGACAGGATTAAAACCATACAAGAATTTTAAACACTACCTCTCACAAAGCAAGACCACAGTATTCGTCGTTCACCCTAATGTTAGATCTGTTATTCTCAAGGAGAACAGGGAGAAGAGTGTTGGTTGGATCAACAAACTATAGGAGATTGATATTAAAATCAAACTAACCAAGTTGATAAGAGGTAGAGCATTATGCGAAAACCTAGCCTAGTCATGCGCTGAGGAATAGGTAGCCTTCATACGCGAGAAGAATAGTAAAAAATGCAAGTAGACGAGAAACGATGACCCAAATGGATGGAAGATGTCAAAGAATACCTCCTAACCAGCATTGTTCTACGTAGGATGGTTCAAGTCGAGAGGAGATGATTTAAAAGGCAAGCAATGAATAATACCCTTATATATGATATCTTATTCCAAAAAGGGTTTGACATCATTTTCCTTAGTTGTGTAAGTATAGAAGATTACCTTAAAGGATATCATGACAAGAGTGAACACTACTCGGCTTATATTACTACTAATAAGATTTTGAGAGTTAGGTAATATTGGCCCACAATAATATTTGATGCCTTTTGGCAGGTAAAGAAGTGTATGTCATGTTGTATGTTTGTAGGGAAGAGGAGGAATGCAACAATGCCTTTGCAACTTGTAATTGTTTCCGAACCATTTCTGTAATGGGGGCTAGATTTCATAGGTAAGATTAACCCTCTTTCCAGTGCCTTACGCTAGTGGATCTTAATTGCAATTGACTATTTCACTAGGTAGGTAGCAGCAGTTCTAGTGAAAGAGGCCAACCAAGAAATGATGATATAGTTGCTAGAAGATATTATCACTTGATATGGGGTTCCTTTGGTAGTTACCATTGATAATGCATTGGTCTTCACTAGGGGTAAGTTGGCGCAATTTTCCCATGAATATGGTTTTGTATTGAAAACCTCTTCAAATCTAAGTTGCCTCATTCAAGTTTGGCAAAGATAAAATTAGAGAAAAGCTTGCCCAAAAAAAAGTAAGGTCAATGAAAGTTGCCTTTAAATTCAAGAAATAAATATATATAAATATATATCGTATTAATATCTTAAAATAAATATTATAAATAACAATATGATACACACACACACACACACACATATATATATATTAAAACTAAAATACAAGATTAAAAGGGAACTCAAATTTAAAAGGATGAATTAAATTAAATTCAGCAAACTCATTCAGTTGCCCAAAAATTCAATGATTTTTGAACATTTTTTAATTTATTCAGTATACACGGCAACATAGCTTCAAATAAATTCCAAGGGAACAACCTTGTTGGGTCTAACAAGAAAAATCTGGTCAAAATCCTAAGGACTATAGCAAACTCCTAGAGAGAGCTTTGTGGGTTGATAGGGTGACCTCGGAGACATCTATGAAGCACTCACCATATAAACTAGTATTTGTAAAAGAGGTAGTATTGCTAGTCAACCTTAAACTCTCGTCTATTGGAAGACACAAATATGATGCCTATGTAGGTAGGCTAAACGAGTTGTTGTTCCTCGAGGAAGAAAGAGGAGGCGTCTGGGAAGTTTATAAACCACCAAGCCACGATGAGAAAGTGGTTTAACAAAATGGTCATGCGCGTCAACTTCAAGGAAGGCGACGTAGTGTTAAAGTGGGATGAAGACTAGGCTAAGCCAGGTCAACACATCAAATTTGATTCCTTGTGGTCTAGCCCCTATCATATAACTCATGCAAAAGGGGATGATTCTTACAGATTGGCGACTATGGAAGGTTGACCATTGCTCATCTTGGTAAACGAATAACACCTGAGATGTATATAAGTCAACTAAAAATGCCAAAATGTACATATGTATATAAAATTAAAAAAAAATTGGCATCAGTGTTGAATGTGCCCTGCTCGGAAGTAATGCACCTTGTCCATCGAAAATATTGCATGTCCAACAGAGGTGTGCCCTGCTCTACAATACAAGGTAGGAACGTGCTATGCCCGAAATCAGTGCGCCTTGCTTAGGACAGATGTGCCCTACGACCAAACGAAAATCCCTGTGGGGACATTTAACTTTCTTTATTCTTTCAATCCGTTTTTACATATTCTCCTTTTTTTTTCCTTCCGTTTTGGGCTACTTACAATTAAAAGAAAAAAACGTGCAATATGTTTGTCGTTAAGATGTCTTTGGAAATAGAGACTCCACAAGATGGAGTAACAAAAGAAGATGCCCAATTCAAAAATAAAAAAGAAAAAATAAAAACTATGGCTAAATCCAGTGCACCCTATAACTCTTGCTATGTGCCCTGTCCGAAACTAAATTCCTTTTATTGAACATTGTGCAAGTGAAGTCGAGTACACCTCGCTCTTTAGTTGATGTGCCTCGCTTCTTAGTCGAGGTGCCTCGCCCTGTACAGTGTGTCCCGCTATCTTCACATGCACGTTTTGCTGATTTTTGTGAAGTGTTGAGATCGGGTGCACCTTAGAGCGCCGTGCCCCATGTTGGTATGCCTCGCTCATTCTCGCCTAAGCAAATTTTCCTCTAAGCATCAAAGTGTGCCCCGCCAGTTACCAGTGCACCCTGCCTTGGAAATTGAGCTAATTTTGTCAGTAAACGTCAAGATTTGTCCAATCAAATAGTAGATTTAGAGTAGGTAAGTCTTTTTGGCTTTTGTATAGAACCTCAGGTCGTATGTGTTAAAATTTGTGTAATATGATCTTGTTTAGGCCAAGGCCAAATGTTTGGTGTGGTGCTTATGAGCACCATTAATGTAGCCTATGGGCATGTGATTATGTAAGCCTACGAGCATTCCTTATTTATGTAATCCTACGAGCAAATTCATGTCAACCTACGGGCCCCTTTCATATTTCACCCTTAGTTGTATTGGTTAATCCACCTTTATGGATAACCTCACTTAAAGGGTAATTTATTATTATTTTATTATAAGGTTAACCTCAAGGTTAAGTTTATGTTGGCCTGAGGTTAACCTCTCATTAGGGATTTGGTATCACTATAAATACCCCTCAATGAAGATCCATTTGTATTATAAGTGTGAATAAAATGTGATATATTGGGGTGCCCACGGGCACCCACCTTATACTTGTCGTCTCCCTTCATTTCCTTTATGTTGTTTACTATTGCTATCTTTTAATCACCTTTTCTTCTTTTTGGCATACAATTATGGTGAATGCATGTTTTGGAAAATATTGCAAATTCAAACATTATGTAGTGATACCCTTGCCAAAGATATCCAATAGGCAATGGAGTCCATGACAGGGTTAGACACACAACCCGAGGTTGAAATGGTAGATATTGAGGGAAGTTACGAAGAGCAAGAATATGAACTAGCCTAGAGAAGTCAGTCAAGGTCCCAAAAGCAAAAGAGGGGCGAGAAGAGAAAGAGGACCCCCACAATTATGTATAGTAATCCATATGAGATTGTTAGTGAGGGTAAGTATAAACATTTCACCCAACATTGTGAGAAAAGAGGCTTTCAGGAGATTCATTTTGGGGCCAAAGATAGACTTTTGGTCAATCAATAGGATATGGACTTTTGGTCTTAGTATGTTCATGGTGCCCCAGATTTGGGAGTGCCTTTAGATTATAGAATAATGCACCAGATAATATGACAACACAAACAAGATCATCAAAGTCTGAGAAGATGGAGAGAACCAATCCATATTTTAGCGAGCATCATAGAAGAAATGATGGGTCTTGAGGTTAGAAAGGAAGTTTGGATACCAATCCATCCCAAATCAAACATGGCATACTACCGAAGAATTGAAAAAGAGATATGGATATAATTCTTAAGGGAACAATTGATTAAATTAGAATAAGTTGGAGACTTCCAAGTTCCACTTAAAACAACCAATTCAAACTAGATGCCATAATCGTTGTATCATGGATAGCCACAATGTTGGGACACGATGATGATAAGAAGGAATGGGAGGAACATGTTTCAATATAACATGCAGTTTAGGAGTATCCTGGGCTATTTTATCTGTGGGATTGTGCAACATTTGTCGAGCGTCAAATAGACTTCCAGCTAAAGAATTCTCACAAGTCCTTATTCTACTACCCTTTGTATCTAATATGGCTAATCATCTACTAGAAGGAATGGTTCCTAGGGTTGCAGTTAGACCAAGTGGATGAGGAAGGAAAGCTAGTGCTAGAATGTGATTGTATCGAGGTACCTCTCAAAGATGAAGCAAGAGACAACTATGAGTTCTATTCCAAGGTATATGAACCCATTGTAAGGAATCTAGAAGGAGAGGTCCCTAGGTTATCTAGGTATGTTAGGGCATCCATTAGACTAGAAGGAAAAGATCCAAAAGGAAATTTCTATCTAGGAAAAAACAGGGCATTTATTAGGTTGTATGGATATTTTGGAAGAATAATTTGAACTGCCCATGTATGTGCCCTATTATATTTTCAGCTTTGAAGTCGTTTGTTCGCTCAACTAGGTAGGACAACAATTCTTTAAAGGGAAAAAGAGGAGCTCTTTGTACAAAATTAAAAATAAATACTTGTAAATTACCCTTGAACATAAGAACTACAATTCAGATTTGGTAGAAAGGTTGAGGCAGCTTGGATTGAAACAAATGTCAGATTATTGGTCATACGATCCAGATGTTTTCGTTACAACCTTGATAGCAAACAAGGGAAACAAGAAGTATGCTTGTGAGAAGAGACATGATTTAGAGGCCAAAAGGAACCTTGACAAAGAGCTCATGGTAGCAAGGATAAATGCTTTAAAGGCATATGAGTATGAGCTCGATAAAAGGTACCCAAGCCACCTGCATGGTTTGCGTTATATGAAAGGGTCTGAACTGATTTCAACCCAAATGCATCCACCAATTCCAGGCTAACAGATGTTCTTATAAATAGGCGCAAGTGGAGCTTCGAAAAGATGCTTGCATGGAGATGCATGAGATATGAAGTAAATGCAGTTGGCATTGCACTAGGCAAAGATTTGGAATTGGTGTCACTCCAATGAGGAAAATATAGAAGAAGGTACCACATCCAAGTAGAAAGAATGCAACATTGTTCGCTCAAAAATAAGGGTAAAGTTAACCGCCACTCCAGCACAGAGAAGTGAATAGAGTTCACGTTGGCAAAGGACCGGTAGGAAGGGAAATGAGTCCACTCATGAAGAGCCATTCCAATTTGGGAAGATAAGCTCTTATCCAAAGGCTTATTTCAAGGATTGACTATCATCAATCCAACTAGCAACATCCTCTAGAAGATATTGCCAACTATCCTACTCTAGAAGACTTTTGCCAAGTCCAACGTGAGCAATTAAGTCTCACATTTTACAAATTATTCATAAAATTTAAAATTAAGACTAAGTCCTATTCCAAAGACTAAGCCTAACCTAAGGTTTTAGTAAACCTAAGAACTTAAACCTATTCCTATCACTTGATGTCCTCATCATACCTCCCCACAATAGAAGCATTGGACTCCAATGCTTTTACAATAGTAGTGGGCTTAGTTGAAGGAACTCAAGCTAGATGAAGCGGAAGCTGCAAATCAAGTGCCGGATGGGCAAGAGTACTGATAATGTTAAGAAGGCCAAGAGGTGCCTTATATGGAAGACAATGCTTGGTCACAACTTGATTGCCTACCCGAGAAGAAGCTTGAGGAAGTTGTTGAGGACCAATAGCCTGCTACTGAATTTGCGGAGTCTACTTCAAATTAGGAAATTGTTGAACTGAAGAAGGGTGTTGTTGAATAGTGAAAGAAGCAGTAAAAGGAGCAGATGGAGCAGCAAGAGGAGGTGTTGAAGAAGGAGGAATGGCCTCCTTTTGTGGAATTGGTGCTGGTGTGTCCTTTGGCTTGCTGAAGATCAATGCAATATTTTGTGGTTGGGTGGAGTGGAGCGTGGTATTCTTCTTGGAATGAATGAGAAATGTCTTCTTCTCATGATGCAATGTGTATGTGTTTTTATAAGCATCATATTGAGCCCTTTTGTCATATTGGTAGGGCTTGCCAAGAATTAGACCACAACAATCTATCGGAGTCACATCGCAGGTGACTCTATCCACATAGTGCGGGCCAAATGCAAAGGACATAGTGCAAGTTTCTGTAATCATGGAGGAGGAACCTGCATCCTTCCATCCAAGTGAGTATGGACGAGGATGGGGTTTTACAGGAAGCTTCAACCTATTGACTACGGCTCTTGAAATCAAATTCTTTTGAGAGCCATTGTCAATGATACAATCCACAAAGTAATTGTGCATTAGGTAGGCTCGTGTGACAAATAAATCTTCACGACCACCTTCATACATGTTTTGTGTTAACAAGGTAATATTATGGAGCTTATCCTTGAGCTCATCATACTTTTGGGCTTCTCCCATAACCTCCATAAGACCATCTTGTGGTTCCTCAGGTTGAGATTCTACAATAAGATTCTTCTTCTTTCTAAAGCACTCAGATTCCACATGTCCTCTTCTTTTACAATAATCACAAAATTTATTGCTATTGAAAGAAGAAGAAGGAGGAGAGTAAGAAGAAGTCTTATATATTTTGTTGTTGCCGTTTTTTGGGCGCTTTGGAGGAGCCTGAAGATCGAGATCCACCTGATTGTACAACAAACTTCTCCTCCACAAGTTGTGCTTGATTGTACACCACATTCAAAGTTGTGGATGGTGTATATTTCAACTCCCTAAAAAGTGGTTCTTGCAATCCACTCTTGAATTTGTTGATTAGTTTTGTAGTTGAGTCCTGGATTCCATTTAAAATCCTTAATTTGTTAAACTTGCCAATGTATTCTTGGACACTCATGTTGTATCCTTGCCTCAAACGAAGCCATTGGAAGTCAAGGTCTTCAACATAATTTGAAGGATAGAAGGTTTCCTTCAATGCTTTCACTAAGTCATCCCAAGTGTTGATGGGATCCTGATTGCTTTGGCGGTCCGTTATTAAGACTTTGGCTATGCCATAAAGCTTTAGCTTTAATAGATACTTGCTCATCCTTTGAAATATTGCTATACTCGAACCATGTGTCCATATCAAGAATACAACTGTTTAGGACCTCGGGATCACGAGACCCATCATAAGTTTTGACTTCACGTTTAGCTTTGAATTCACTATTAGTGACTTTATCGGTCAAAAGGCTAACTACTACGGCTATTGCGGCCATTTTCTCCGCCATATCAATAGCCATTTGTAACCTTGCGTAAGCCAATAGTATGATTTACAAAAGGGACCTAAAGGGGTTACAAAGCTTTTGTGCTTGTTGCCCAAGTAATTGCAAAAACCAAAGTTTTCATTTGCAATTTTACAATGCTGAACTGGGCAAAGTTAAATTAGCACAAATTTTTTTTTTCCCCCTTTTTGCAAAAAAAAAAAAAAATAATTAGTCTTCCTCCTGTAGAAATAAAAAGTTGTCCTTTTTGCAAATTAAAAATAAATTTTATTTGCACTTGTTAAAGAAAGTTGTTTTGGCGCTTGTTTAGCATTGGGCCGCCTAGTCAACGCGGTCAACTTAAGGAACTTGGTGCGTGGTCAGGAGGCAGTGGTCAACAGTCAACAAAAATTTGCGCGCAATAGGAGGCCGGGGCATTGGTCAATGTAGTTGCCACTTGCTGTAGCCAACGGGCGTTGGCTACCAAGATAGGGTGTGCTTGCCCTATATGAAGGTTAAAGGAGCCTTCTGTCTTCGAAATGTGGGATAAATGGTTGACGCCCGAAAACAAAACAAATGTCGCAGCTTCCTCCTCGAGTCGCCAATTGTTGATTTCTAGGTCGTTGGATCTGGATGCAGGAAACTTGCCATGTGTCTCCCCATGATTTGCTGTCCACTGGTGCGCGTGATTGGTTGAGATCCACCAATCAAGAATAAGATCTAAATGCCTTGAGATCAACGCGGCCAATCACAATGAACTGGAGGATTACCGATCCAGAATCTTCTCGACCAATAAAATTAGGGTGAACTACGTCAGGGTTTAACCACTACTGCTTTGGTATTCGTGTTACGGTTTTCTGTGCTTTGTCAGGTTTTGAGCAGGCTGGTGTGTCTCGGTTTGTGTGCAAGGTGGTCAACTTTAGTTTGGGGTCTGTGCTTTGCAGGTAGGCGGATTGATCACCTGTCAGTTTGCAGATCTGTGGCCACTCCACAGATTTCCGGGCTTTTGTGGGCCTGATTCCGTCGGAGGTCGAGTCGGCGACCACCTGTCGCTGGCCGGTTGTGGCCTTGCCAAGGTCGCTTGGGCGCAACTTGAAATCGTTGAAAGGCGACAAGACGTCGCCTTGGCGACTGCCTGGTTGCCTGTCGTAGGCGATTGAAAATGGGTCTCCTGTTGTAGGCGATAATTTTTTTATTTTGAAAGCTTTGAATTTTTTTTTTTTTTATTAATAAAACGCTTTCATTTTTTTTTTTGAAGGCTTAAGAAGCCCTTTTTTTTAAATACAAATAAAGCAAAATTTAAGCAAAAGAATGCTTAAATGTCCTGCAAAATAATTTTTTGAGCAGGTAACAGAAATGAAATGCAAAAACAACAAATTGTTAGCAGAGGCAGTAATTTCTTCAATTAGTCGACACATGACCAGCAGGTTAGCAGCAAGACCAGCAGTAGGTTGTTTTGGATTCATAGAAGAACACAACTTCTTTTTGGATCTCCTCTTCTAACTCCAACAAGTTCAAAATCCAATCCAAGGGAACTGAATTTCACCAAAGCAATCTTCAAACTAACTACAATAGAGCTTCAAAATAGGATCTTGTTGGCCAAAAATTACCCAAAGCCAAACAAGCAGCATAAGGTCGGCAATAACCCAAAACCTATGCAATAACCTGAAGCTCTAATACCACTGATGTGGAATCAAACGAAGCTAAGAATTGCATTGCTAAGGTATGCTTAAATAGGCACCAAATTACAACTAATTGCCCTTAGATTGAGCAACCAACCCCTTGGAATGAGCAACCAATTCCCAAATTGGGAAGATAAGCTCTTATCCAAAGGCTTATTTCAGGGATTGACTATCATCAATCCAACTAGCAACATCCTCTAGAAGATATTGCCAACTATCCTACTCTAGAAGACTTCTACCAATTCCAACGCGAGCAATTAAGTCTCACATTTTACAAATTATTCATAGAACTTAAAATTAAGACTAAGTCCTATTCCAAAGACTAAGCCTAACCTAAGATTTTATTAAACCTAAGAACTTAAACCTATTTCTATCACTTGATGTCCTCATCCATAGTTGTCGATAGCTTCACCGATGAAGATGCAGCTAGAGTAGGAGCAGTTGTTTCAAAGGCTCTAAATAATCTTGCCTTCACCTTTCAAGATTCCTACCCTTTCATTCCACCCATTTTTTCTTCTACTCTCGCTACTACTATCATCCCATCTTCTTCTTCTAACCCCACTTCTTTTGTTCCCCTTGTTTCTTTTGTTGCGTCCAGCTCATCTCTATTATATGTGGCTATCAAAACAGCAAGAGTGGATCTACCTACCAATTCTTTATATGGACTTGCATTTGTTGCATATCATCGATTCCATCCATACCATCTTGACCCATACCGGCCTTCACCAATCCAATAGTATCCATCACCCTTAGGGAAGATCAACTCATCACAACGATTTCCCAACCATTTCTTGAACCTTCATTTGCCACTTCACAAGCCATTGCACAATCCGTTTTACCTTCCACATCATCCACCACACCATCTTCCTCTAGTCGCTTCCTCACAGTAACCCACTAGATTTATATAGACTCATCTTATGAGTTCCATTGTCCATAATTAGAAACACTCTCTGGATATTTGGATCTGAACCTAACATTGGCTGTGAAAATATTGAACATAATGGATCAACTATGTCAAACCTTGATAGTTAAGTTCTCACAAACAGACTGAGAGGCAAGGAATTACAAGGACCAAAAATAGGGGAGTACTAAGGAAATACGTAAACTACAAGTGACCTTTAAAGAATAGGACAAGCTGATCACCCAATTGCGTAGTCACCTAACAATGGCACAAAGAAAAGGGAAGACTTCAGGGTACAACTAGGACAAGAAAAATAGGGTCAAAAAGGACAAGTGGAACAGATCAGGCAGCTTGAACAAGAAAACAAAAGTGTTGAGAAGACAACTTGAGGAGGAAAGAGATTATTCAAAACAAAAAGTAGAATAGGGAGTTGAAGCTATAAAGGAGTAGCTAGAAACTGAGGACCAAATGTAATAAGAAATTAAGGCAGTAAGAGAACAATCAACATCAGAAATAGACAATATGAGACAGTCATATTAGGATAAATAGCATGAGTTGCAAGAACAGCTAGAGCAACTAGAAGCTAGTACGTGAGATTTAGAAGGCTAAAAGGATGAAACAATTGTGTTAAGCAAGCATGGGCGGACCTAAAGAAAAAGGTGGGGGAGTTGGAATCCCAAACGTTTGCAACTAAGCGAGTGAAATTCCTTTGGGATCAGATACACACATAGGTAGAACACGCAAAGGGTTATCTTACCTACCTCGAAGAGTGTAAGACCTTGGTCAGCCAGACCATCTCCAAGATACAAGGTAAGGTCCAATTGGAGGCAAGAGTTGGGCATAATGAAGTAATGTGACAAGTGCACAAAATGACCAGTAGTCAAATAAAGTGATTTGGCATAACAGATAGGGCAACAATTCTCATCTAGCTAACGAATATTCCCGACAAACAAAAGAGGTTGTAGAAATGTGATGAATCACTTGCTCTAGATAGAGATCCATCACACAAGCTGAAGCAAAATGTTAGGAACCTAATATTAAAAATAACACTCACACAAATACTTGAAAATAAACACACATGCTCACAACACACTTGGAAATAAAATGCACAATACGAAAGTAAATTGCAGAAAAAGAATAATCTCACAATAGCACTGAATCGCAAGCCTCTTCGAGGGGGCAACCTCCTTCAATACTTCATTCAATTATGCAAAAAGATACATACAATATTGCCTCTCGTAGATTTAAGGAATTCCTCTAGCACCTAACTCCCAAGGTTGGCTTCTCTGTAGTGAAAATTGGCAAAAAATCGTGATTTGAATCGAAAAATCGCGATTCCGAGAAGATCCGATCAAAATCGCATCGAAATCGGCAATTTTGAAAAAATCAGCAAAAAATTGGAATCGCAATTTTTTTGAAAAATCGTGATTTTCTGGCGAAAAAATCACCCGCAGCGGCATGCGTAGAGGAAACGGGATAAATACTGTTTTTTTTTATTTTTTCTCATTTTTCTTCCTCAAAGCTTGAGAGAAAGGTCTGCCTACCTGCTACCACACCAAGGAAAACCCTAAAACGCATCAATACACTGGATTTTTCGAAGTCTAGGGTTTAGTTTTTTTTAAATGAGGGTTTAGTTGAAACAAGTATGTCTATCAGAGGTTGATAAGAAGTCAGTTGGATCAAGGAAGCAGTGAATTGGAGCTAAGAGGAAGCTGTTTTCATGGGTCAAGTGAAGCTTTCCAGAATGTTTTTTTTGAAAAAATTGAAAAAACTTGTATTAAAACAGAGAACAATTACAAAAGGGAGAAAACACATCCCAGCCGAGAGCAAGAAGCAAGATTACAACAAGGCGCGAAAACGCGACATGTCGCGAAATCGCGACAGCAACCCAACCGAGGCCGCGCCAGAGAAACAAGTCGCGAAAACGCGACATGTCGCGAAATCGCGACAGCCAAGCCCCGAGGCACTTAAACACCACAAACGTCGCGAAATCGCGACGGCACAACCGCAAGGCGCCCAATCACCAAAAGTGTCACGAAATCGCGACGAGATTTCCAAAAGGCGCCTGATCACCAGAAGTGTCGCGATATCGCGACGAGTTCTCCCCTTGGCGCCAGTGCTGCAAAAGAGTCACGAAATCGCGACGAGTTTTCCCCATGGCGCCAGTTCTGCAAAGGTGTCGCGAAATCGCGACGAGTTTTACCTTTGGCGCCCAAACTGCAAAAGTGTCGCGATATCGCGACGAGTTCTCCCCTTGGCGCCCATTCCTCAAAGGTGTCGCGATATCGCGACGATTTTTCCCCACGGCGCCAATTCCCCAAAATTGTCGCGAAATCGCGACGAGTTTTCCCTTTGGCGCCCAACCTTCAAAATTGTCGCGATATCGCGACGAGTTTTCTCCGTGGCGCCCAACCTTCAAAAGTGTCGCGAAATCGCGACGGTTTTTCCCCTTGGTGCCAGCTTGCCAGAAATGCCACGAAATCGCGACGATTATTCCCCTTGGCGCCGATTCAGCAAAAGTGTCACGAAATCGCGACGGCTTATCGCCTTGGCGCCCAACCTTCAAAAGTGTCGCGATATCGCGACGGTTTTTCCCATTGTTGCCAGCTCTCCAAAAATGTCGCGATATCGCGACGATTTTTCTCCTGGGCGCCCTTTCAGCAAAAGTGTCGCGATATCGCGACGGTTTTTCTCCATGGCGGACAACCTTCAAAAGTGTCGCGATATCGCGACGGTTTTTCCCCTTGGTACCAGCTCTCCAAAAAGGTCGCGAAATCGCGACGATTTTTCCCCTTGGCGACCATTCAGCAAAAATGTCGCGATGTCGCGACGGATTTTCCCCTTGGCGCCTAACCTCCAAAAATGTCGCGATATCGCGACGATTTTTCCCCTTAGCGCCATTTCTCCAAAAGCGTCGCGAAATCGCTACAGCTTCCAGCCACAGGGCCCCGACGGCGCAACAGGTCGCGAAATCGCGACAGTCTCCCACCAAAGGCCGCGACGGCGCAACAGGTCGCGAAATCGCTACAACTTCTCTCCAAAGGCAGCGACGGCGCAACAGGTCGCGAAATCGCTACAGCTTCTCTCCAGCGGCCGCGATAGCGAAACATGTCACGAAATCGTGACAGCTTGCCACCAAAGGCCGCGACGGCGCAACAGGTCGCGATATCGCGACAAAAACCATCCTTAGCATTTTCTTTGTTCATTGTCTTAAGGATCGTTCCAGGCCCTGCCTAATCACTTCATCCTCCAAAGGCATGTCCCTGTGCAGCTGCACCCCTACCTCTTTCTCGGCACCCATCTTCGCAAGGAAATCGGCCGCTTTATTTAGATTTCTACTCACATAAACAGGGATCACGTCATCTAGTTCTCTCCATAGTTCCTTGATTTGAGAGACCAAAATCCTCAACCTCCATGCTTTCAAAGCAAAGTTCCTCATGCAGTCAAGAGCTCCAACCAATATTTGAGAGTCAGATTCTATAATTACCCTCCTATGGCCCTGATTAACTGCCCAAATAGAAGCAGCTTTGATTGCAATGGCTTCAGCTTCGTTATTTGTGGTTCTTCCCAATCCCTGCAGCTCCCAGTAGAGCACGGTGCCCTCGTGATTTCGGCAGACCACACCAATGCCAGCACTGCCCGGATTGCCCTTAGCAGCTCCGTCAGTATTGATTTTAATCCAACCGTCGGGAGGAGGTTTCCAGCTGGCTCTGACCTGTTCCTCTTGCTTTTCAACTCCCTCATCCATAGGCCCCGAATCAACCTGAGAGTCCTCATTTGCGTGGACGACAACTGTTTCAGTGACTTTGCTCCAGATGACCTGCCAAACACCATCAAGCGTGGAAAACGTTTCTCGAAATATTCTTGCATTTCTCTCCAACCACACTTGCCACCAAATGAAATTTAAGCCGAGCTCCCAACCGATTCGAAGAGCTTTAGATTTAAATCTACCCCTCTTCCATCTTTCCAGAATGTTAATCCGATTCAAATCACCATTAAGCTGGATTTTATAGTGAGAGAACCAGCGCTTCCAGATCTGGCGCGTGAAGGGGCATTCAAACATCAGATGATCAGTTGTTTCCTCGTTCTTATGGCATAGAACACATTGAGAAGGACCGATGATACCTCTGCACTTGAGGTTGTCGAAAGTGAGAATTCCATTGTGCATAACCTGCCAAGCAAAAAAGTTCACTTTCGGCCAGCCCTTGGATTGCCAAATCTGTCTCCAGTCCTCAACCGGGAAAGCAGGGGGGGAGGCTCAGGGAGGATGTCATCATATCCGTATTTAACAGTATAAACGCCAAGGCTCCCATAGCCCCAAGCTAATTCATCCTCCTCGTCTCTCCCAGTGAGAAACCTTTCTTTCAAGATTCTGGACAAGATGGGTGCTAGCTCCGGAGGGATTGAAATTGGCCACTCCTCCAACTTCTTAAACTTCTTAAACTTGTACCCCCCCAGCTGAGTAGTATTGAAATAACTCTCAATTTGGACCCAACCCTTGGATTCTATGGCAGCTTTTATTGGGAGTAGCTCTGGAAATTCAACCATGATGGGAGGAAACTGATCCCAAGAATCAGACCAGAAACGGGCCTTCTCCCCCCTCCCCACTTTCCAAAATAGCTGGTCTTTAATAACCTGAGATCCAAGCTTGAGAGCCTGCCATACTAAGGATCCAGCACCCTCCAAAGAGAAACGACCCACCTCACTGGGGTTGACATGACCCAAGTACTTACTAGTAAGAATTCTATTGAATAAGGAAGTTGGCTGGGAAATCCACCTCCGAGTACAACTTTCCGGCCAAGGCTTTATTATTTAACCTGGATCCTCTCAGTCCCGGCCCACCTTTTACCTTGGGCTGGGTAACTTTATCCCAGCTCACTAAGGCCCACTTTCTCTCTCCCTTTGGTCCTTCCCACAAAAACTTTCTAGCCATCCTGTCCAAATCTTTCCAGATTGTAAGCGGGGCAGCCAAGATAGAGAATTTGTAGATAGGCATGGCTTGAATGACTGACTGTAAGAAAGTTACTCTGCCACCATAGCTTAACCACTTGTGAGACCAGTGATTAATTCTTTCCTTGATACCCTCAAGCAAGTGCCTCCAAGTGTCAAGTTTCAGCTTCTTGAAGTGCAAGGGAATCCCCAAGTAAACCACAGGAAGAGCAGTCCTAGTAAATCCCAGGATTTCTAAAATTCTGTTATGAAGCCTGTGCTCCAGATTGAAAAAGACCACTTTGGATTTCTTGTCATTAATGACCTGTTGAGTAGCCCTGAGATATACATTAAGAGTATCCCTAATCGATCTTGCTTCCCTGAGGCTGGCAACTCCCATCAGACCAGTGTCATCCACAAACTGCAGGTGCGATAAAACTTCGTCCCCCACCCTAACACCCAATAATCTGCCTTGTTGTCTTCTCCTCAAGAAAAGTCTGCCAAGACCTTCGACCATAATCGAGAAACGAGATAAGGAGAGCAAGGATCCCCCTGGCGGAGACCCCGAGAGGCTCCAAAAGGCTGCGAAGGAAGGCCCTTAATTAGAACAGAGTAGGTCGGGGAAGAGACACGGCTCATGACCCACTCAATCCGAGCCTGAGAGAAACCAAAAGCAGCCATCATTTTGGCCGAGAAAACTCCATTCAACCCTGTCATAAGCCTTGGACATGTCCGAGTTTATGAACATCCCTTTATTCCCAGAAGTGTGCATTGAATGAATAGCTTCCTGAGCCGAGAACCACCCCATCCGAGAATCTGTCGACCCTCAACAAAACCCCCTTGCTCGGAGGAGATAATGCTTGTGAAGAAGGGGTTTTAGTCGCTCAGCCATTACCTTGGTGATTATTTTATACAGCACATTACATAAGGCAATAGGCCTATAATCTGAAATATGGCTCCCCTCCTCCCCTTTTGGAATCAAGGTAATGAAAGTGTGGTTTAGAGCTTTGAGCATTCTCTTATTTTCTCTGGATTCTTCAACCACAGCTCTAACATCTTCCACTAAGCAGTCCCAGAAGGCCTGGAAAAACTCAATGGGGAAACCGTCAGGACCAGGAGTTTTACCAGTACTCATTCCAAAGACCACAGTTGTCAGTTCATCTCTATCAATGGGTTTGAGGAGGGCCTGGTTTTCATCCTCAGAAATGAGAGCAGGAATGACAGAAATAACTTCATTTTGGGCCGAAGCATCTTGAACCGCACTTTCCTTAAAAAGCTTTGAGAAATAATCCATAGCATGGGAGTGTATATCTGGAAGAGTGTCAAAGGAATTACCATTCTCATCTTGAAGGACCTCCATCTTGTTCATCTGTCTCCGGGCACAAGCAGTCCGATGAAAGAATTTTGTATTTCGGTCCCCTTCCACTAGCCAGGTAGTTCTTGCTCTCTGCCTCCAATAAGTCTCCTCCTGGTTGTCAATGTCCTCCACCGCTCTACGCAAGGCATCATCCTCATCCTTGAGCTGATCTGTAATAACTCCTTCTCTGAACTATTTCTGGACCTCATCCCAGTGGGCCACCAACGGAGCTCTTTGGGCCTGGAAGTCAGATTTATTAGAACGCCTCCAATATTTCAACTGAGTTTTGACATATTGAAGTTGTTTGTGAATTCCGAACATTGCTCTTCCATAAGTTGGACGGCCTTCTTCCCACCATTGCGGGATTTTCTCCCGAAGTTCTTCTTTCTGCAGCCAAAAATTCTCAAATCTGAAAGGTTTGTGATGGTGTCCCCTCCCGACCCCACCTTCCAACGAGGATAGGGCGGTGATCGGAAACGGGGCCTGCTAAAATCTGAAAATTAATGTTCCATTTTACAAACGTCTCTTACGAAAGAGAAAGCGATCTAGTTTCACCTTCCTACTATGTGGCTCCCTCCTTTTATTAGTCCAAGTGAAGTTATTGCCAGGACATTTGATGTCCACTAGGTGTAAAGCCTGGACTTGAGCGATCATGAAACGGTCCCCTGGATCCAAAAAAGGTGTTCCCCCTTCCTGTTCTCTAGAAGATAATTTAGCATTAAAGTCCCCCGCTACAATCCAGTCTAGATCTTCCCTAGACACTCTCATGTCATGCACAGCCTTCCACTGCCGCCTCTGGCCCTCCAGGGTTTGAGATCCATAAAAGTTAGTAATTAAAACGACTTCCGTCGAGACATTATTCCTAAAAAGAGAAGTGAGAACACCCCTCCAGGAAAAGTGATCTATTGCAGACCATTCCAGAGAGTTCCACAGAGTAACAATCCCCCCCTGAGGCACCTTGGGTAGCCACATCCATGTGACCAGCACCCTTCCAGATTTTGTTGATTGTTTTAGACATAAGATCCAAAGACATCTTAGTCTCTTGTAAAAGCAAGAAATCAGTATTGCTATTTTCTAATAACCTTTGAACAGCAGATTGATGGGTTCTGCTGTTTAAACCCCTCACATTCCAAGATTGTATAATCATGGGTTACCCTGAGAGCAATAAGAATCAATTGTCCTCATTGATCCTCCCATGATCAATTTGTCTCCTTGAGCTGCTAGCAGCTCCTTATTAGATCTTCGACCTGCTCCCTGAGAATTGCTATTTTTTGGTCTTTTTTCCAGCTGGGTTATCCCCAAAGATGGCCTTTCCCTGCTCTTCTCTGCTATCCCCATGTGGACATCCTGAGATACTGACTGCTCAGGATTATGGACTACTAAGGCACCAGAAGACACTGGTTGTGATACTTCACAGGGATCAACTATCTGTTGTATGACAGGAGAAGGTGAGAGGGGGGGCTGCCCAGGAATATTAGAAGTTTCCTTGAAACCCTCCAAGCCCTCCATAGAGTGATCCTCTTCATCAACCAATGATTTAAAAATCTCATACCTATTGGCAGGCCTGAGATTAGATTGCTCCTTTCCCTCCTTTTTCTTAGTCCGCCTTCTTCTTCTGGGTTGTTCAAAACCCTCTCTCGGAGCGTTCTGGCTCTGACCAGAGCTATTAGGATCTGTATTAGGAGCAGCCTTATCCTCCTTAGGCAGGTTTGGCATATCTGAAGGGGCCTCCATTTTGGCATTCATATTAGTAGGACAGAAACGGGCAAGATGCCCATGCTTATGGCAAACCCGACATCTGAAGGGTAGGGCCTCATAGTCTAGCTGTTGGATCCAGGTATGACCTGCCAGTTCAATATCCAACTCAGCCGGTAGAGGCTGGCTGAGATCCATCTCAACACAGATTCGAGCGTATACTGCCATGCTTCCTTCAATAGTGTCTCTGGCAACACCAATATGTCTACCAATCGTATTGCCAATCATGGCCAATACCTGCTCACCCCAGAACTCCATAGGAAGGGCGTATAATCTAATCCACACTGGTACAGCAGTGGGTTCAACACGAGGGTCGAAGCCCACCCGCCATGGTTGTACAAAAAGGCCTGCCGGGCCATGGTTCTTCTTTTTCGACTCAAAAGCCTTATTTACGTCGGCCAGAGCCGAAAAGGCGACAATAAAATAACCATTACTAATAAACCACAATGAGTACTCACCGTGGGGTTCCCGATTTTGACGGATCCATGAATGCGGGAAGTTCAGGGAGGGGCGAATGCCCATGAACTTGCAGATTAGGTCATGGTTCGCTCTGTAGAGAACTGATTCTTCAACCATGCTGGGTTCAATGACGATTTTTGGCCTGGATTCGGCCTGCGGCAGACAACCATTCACCCGATGAGCTGACGGCCGATTCCCAACAGCCGTGAAGATCTTCTTGTATGCCATATTTTGCGCTTCAGCAGTCTTCGGGGAAGAATCGCCTTTAAACAGATCAGCATAAGAGCTGGTGTTTCCTGAGTCAGGAGCCGGAGAAGTCCCCATTGGACCCTCCAGGGGCACCGATCGGATCTTCAGATCCCCCGTACCCTAAATGCACTTCAGCAAATCCGCAGAAACCAGAGAAAAATCGAGGATGCAGAAACTCTGGTTCAGAGGAGAAAATCGCCAGAGCTCGTTTCCCGCCAGAAATCTCCAATGAAATGTTTTTGTTCCAAGCTTTCCAGAATGTTGATAAGGAGAAAAATTTAGTTTAGACAGTGATGGTTTCAATGGTTTTGCTGTTGAGGTTTAGAAAAATTTAGTTTAGACAGGGAACACGAGAGGGACGCTGCACCTCGACCTCGCAAGGGACGCTGTCCCTTGACTTTGCAAGGGGGCTCCTGCCCCCTTGACCCCCGACACAGGTGGCGACGGGCGTTGCCCGTCATGTTCATGATGTTGATGAAAGGGCGTACGCTGATAATATGGCTAATTGCTCAAAGTGAAGTGCCTATTCAGAGAATGCTGATCATGTTGATGTTACAACTGCTTGCAGCCAGTGGAGTGCACAATCGGAAAACAAGATGGTGTGAGCAGCAGTTTGAAGTGCAGGTTGTTGCCAAAGATGTATAGAACAGGAGGGGATACAAGATGTGTTTTGTCACTTTCGTGTGTAGTAGTTTAAACTTTAAAACTTTAATACTTTGGCTTTAAACTTGTAGCACTTGCCATTTTCATGTGTAGTTTGAGCTTGTATCACTTACAGTATTAATATTTGATTTGCATAGTGTTAATTCATTGTGATATGCATGAAAAAAAAAATTCAAAAAAAAAATTGCCTTTTCTTCGGTTTTTTTTTTTGCCGATTCTTTTGCCGATTTTTTTCCGATTCCCGATTCGATCCGATTTTTTCCCAAAATGATTCCGATCCGATTCCAATTTTCTCAACTATGGTTGGCTTACATGCAAAATGCCACCTGGGCTAGAATATCCTACCTACAATCAGTTACATTCTTGAAAAAACGGTTATATAGAAGGGCACCATTTGGCATAGGCGTTTCTTAATCCAAAACTATAATAAAATATTACAAAATATTAACATGGGTACTATCCACGTTCTACAAGGACTATTACAATTAGTGTTAGGATAGGGTCCTGTTGGTTACGAATCGGCCATTGGGAAAGGATTTGGTCTATCTACGCACCCTAGACCCGCCCAACAGATTGAAAGGCCGGAAGGAAGGGATGCCTTCCGTGCCAATCTCCAGAGAAGGCTGGCTCCTATACTACACTACACTCGGGTTTTAGATTAGGGAACTGGAAAGAGATTGGGAAAAGTGCTGAAAGAGATAAATAACTGAAAGAAATGGGAAATGTAGATGGTTCCAAGGGGAAGAACAGGCAACACAATTACTAACTCCTACTTAAACCAGCAACAATCAATATTAGGAGTATAACATAAACTAAATCTAGACCTAACAGAAATAACAGAAGGCATCATACACAGGGAAAGAGTCCAGAATTAGAACCAGGAGTCTTAATATTGAAGCAAAAAGTCCAAGTACAACAACTCTTTAGCAAGATGTTCCCCCCTTTTTACATTACATTGGGTGGCCTTTTATAGAGGAAAATCCCCTCGATTACATTAATGCCCAACCCCCAAAACTGGCGGAGCAGTTGAGATTTGACCTCTGCCAGATGACAGAGCATCCATGGGATGCAGCTCACCCGTGTTTACAGCGGCTCCGGACGGGCATTGCAGTTGGGATAGCATGTCTCATTAATGCGGTTGGTGCAACTTGCCCTTTGGAGCTTTTTCGGGACCTGACATGGTCGTCCTGATGGGATGGGCTGGAGACTCGAACTCGTGCGCCATGAAGGCGCCTTAAATTCCCACCTAACTTCTCTTTCTCGGGACGCGTGCCCTTCGGATGCAGTTTTCTGGCCGAAGTTGAGCATTCTGGCGAAGTTGGGAGCATCCTGGCCGACATAGGCACTTTGGCCGACATTCGCCTTTTGGCCGACGTTCGCCGCACAAGGAGCCCGAAACCGGGGTTCGCTGGAGATTTGAGTGAACTTGAGAGCATTTTGGCCGACATAGGCATTTTGGCCAACGTTCGCCGCAGAAGGAGCCCGAAACTGGGGTTCGCTAGAGATTTGAGCGAACTTGAGATATTTTGGCCGACATTCGCATTTTGGCCGACGTTCACTGCGCAAGGACCCGAAACCGGGGTTCGCTGAAGATTTGAGCAAACTTGAGATTTTTTGGCCGACATTTGCATTTTGGCCGACATTCGCATTTTGGCCGACATTCGCCGCGCAAGGAGCTTGAAACCGGGGTTCGCTGGAGATTTGAGCGAACCTGAGAGCATTTTGGCTGATGTTCGCCGGATGGCCAACGTTCGCACTTTGGCCGACGTTCGTTGGATGGCCGACGTTCGCCGTGCAAGGAGCCCGAAACCGGGGTTCGCTGGAGATTTGAGCGAACTTGAGAGCATTTTGGCCGACATAGGCATTTTGGCCGACGTTTGCCAGACGTTCGCACTTTGGCCGACGTTCACTGCGCAAGGAGCCCGAAACCGGGGTTCGTTGGAGGTTTGAGCGAACTTGAGAGCATTTTGGCCAACATAGGCATTTTGGTCGACGTTCGTCGGATGGCCGATGTTCACACTTTGGTCGACGTTCGCCGCGCAAGGAGCCCGAAACCGGGGTTCGCTGGAGGTTTGAGCGAACTTGAGATTTTTTGGCCGACATTCGCATTTTGGCCGACGTTCGCCGCGCAAGGAGCCCGAAACCGGGGTTTGTTGGCCTGAGCATCGGGCGAACTTGAGCATTCTGTGCCTTAGTCATATTTTCTGGCCCGAAATTGAGCTTTCTGGTTCTGCTTCCCGAGGCCATAACTTTTGATCCGCTGCCCCAATCGCCTATTATAATATATCACCGGAAAGCTTGCGAAAAGATCTACAATGACAAAATATCCAAAGATCATTTCATCCACTTTATCATCCCCGTTTAGGGCCCGCGAAAATGCCAACACCTCTGCATGTGCTTGGCTGCTTTAAATCTCCATACTTAGGCAAAATTTTGTCGAAAAATTTAATGTGGCAAAAATGCCAACAGGTCCTAACATGCCCTTCCCCTTCAAAAAGGTTTGTCCTCAAAGCTGAAGGTGAGGAAAATGTTGTTGGATTTGGTGAAGAGGTTCCCATGTCGCATCTTTTGGTTGTAAGTCGTGCCACTGGACCAAGACATTTGTGATAACTTGTCAACGAAGGGAACGTGATCTTTGATCAAGAATGCATTCAGGTTCAAGAATGATGGACCCTTCCTCATCCAACTCTGGAAGTGTAGACTGCACCTGCACCTTGTTGCCAATAACCTGCTTGAGAGAGGACACATAGAGGACTGGATGAAGTTTGGAACTAGCCGGAAGGGCTAGTTTGTACACCATTGCCCTGAGCCCCTGCAATACCTGGTAAGGACCATAGTATTTGGGAGCAAGTTTTTGACAACCACGCAACTGGAGAGATGATTGTTTGTATGGTTGTAAGCAAAGGAAGACCATGTCACCAACGACAAAGCTGCGTTCAGTATGATGTTGATCTGCTTGCTGTTTCATACATGTCCAAATTGAGCTTGAGTTGGTGAAGAATGAAGTCACGTTGACGGAGAGTGGAATCCACGGCCTAAACCTTGGAGCTTCCTGTAATGTAATAAGTTGGAGTTGGTGGAAACTGACCATAAACTGCTTCAAATGGAGTCACCTTAGTGATAGAGTGATAGGTGGTGTTGTACCACCATTCAGCCAAAGGAAGCCACTTAGCCCAATGAGTAGGATGTTCAGAAGTGAAACAACGAAGGTAGGTTTCCAAGAATTTATTGACAATTTCGGTTTGGCCATCAGTTTGAGGATGATAGGCCGAAATCATCTTGAGTTGTGTCCCCTGCAACTTGAACAGTTTTTGCCAAAAGCGACTGGTGAAGGTAGGATCCCGATCAGAGACAATGGATTTAGGCATTCCATGGAGGCAAAATATGGATTCAAGGAATATTTGGGCGACAATGGATGCGATGTCAGTTGAGAAAATCAGAATCGAATCGGAATTGGCATGGAAGAAGAATCGCAGAAGAAAAAAGGGAATAGAGGAAAAAGAGGGGAAGGAAAATCGAATTTTATAAATCGGTGGATAAATAAAAATTTTTAAAAAAAAAAAATTGAAAAAAAAAAAATTTTTTTTTAAAAATATTTTTTTTTTTTTTTTAAAAAAAAAGCGGATCGAATCGGGATTTTTTGCAGATTTTCTCAATTATGGATGCAATATAAGGGTGGGATAGGGAACAAAAGTGAGCATACTTCGAGAGATGATCCACTATCACCAGAATAACTGATTTGCCTCCCGATTTTGGTAGCCCTTCGATGAAGTCCATAGATATATCTATCCAAACCTACTTAGGAATAGGCAAAGGTTGAAGTGTGCTGGAAGAACACACAGTCTCACCTTCATGCGTTGGCATCGATCACATTCAGCAGCAATGTTTTGATATCTTTTTTCATGCCCTTCCAGAAAAAGGTACGCTTGGCTCGGGTATATGTTTTGAGAAAACCCGAATGACCAGTTGTGGGGGATGCATGCATTTCATGAAGGAGGAGGTCCTTGATTTGAGACTCAGATGGAATAACCAATCGATCATGAAATCGTAAATCTTGACCATCTTAAACATAACCAGGGTGTGATTGAGGATCCTCTTGGAGATGGCAAAGGAGAGTTTGCAATGATGAATCCTTGGCCAGATCTTAACGAAGTTGATGAAGCCATTGCGGAAGGAGTAGAGATGGCATGTAGCATGGCCTGATATTCATGTAGGCGAGACAAAGCATCAACCACCACATTCTCTTTACCTTTCTTATAAGAAATGTCATAGTCATATCCCAACAATTTGGAGACCCATTTTTGTTGTTTTGGAGTAGCCACCCGTTGCTCTAAAAAATATTTGACCCTGATGATCAGTCTTGATGGAAAAATGTCGACCAATGAGATATGGATGCCAATGAATGACCGCATATAAAATGGCAAGCATTTCCTTCTCATATGTGGACTTGCCCAAATTTTGAGGGGAAAGTGCCTTGCTAGTAAAAGCCAATGGTTGACCCTCCTGCATTAAAACTGCTCCAATGCCTGTACCTGATGCATCACTCTTGATGACAAAGGGTTTAGAAAAATTTAGCATTGCCAAAACAGGGGTGGTGGTCATAGCATACTTCAAATAGACAAAAGCCTTCTCAACCGATTCTTTCCACACAAATTTTTTTTTCGCAACATGGCTGTGAGGGGAGCTGCTATCTTGCCATAGTTTTTTACAATTTTTTTGTAATATCCTGTAAGACCCAAGAATCCATGAAGTCCCTTCAAGGTATGAGGTTTGGGCCATTCTTGCACTGCCTGAATTTTCTTAGGATCTATCTGAACTCCTTCCTTAGTGACTATATGCCCCAAATATTCAACCTCCTGCTGACCAAAGGAACATTTTAATTGCTTTGCATAAAGCTGATGGTTGCCCAAATCTTCCTTGACTTGGGGTGTGGATACTCTTGCTAGAGCATGTACAGACATTTCTGGTTGGGATTCCTCCTGATCGATCGGTTGATCTATGGTTTCTGTTTCTTGAGGATCCTCCTCATCCTCAAAAGAGTCTGAAGTGGGAACATCGTCCATATCTACCAAGTACAATTTTTGTTGCACACACCTATGCCCACACAACTTTATAATGGCCAACACCTTCATGGTTTGGGGTGTGGATACTCCTGCTAGAGCATGTACATAAATTGTTGGTTGGGATTCCTCTTGATCGATCGGTTGATCTGTGGTTTCTGTTTCTTGAGGATCCTCCTCATCCTCAGAAGAGTCTGAAGTGGGAACCTCGTCCATAACTAGCAAGTACAATTTTTGTTGCACACGCCTATGCCCTCGGGTATATTTTTCATCACAATTGTAACATAATCCTTGTGCCTTCCTATGCTTCATCTCCTCATGACTCAATTCTTTTATGGGTGGAAATTTATTAGTCGAACTTGGCATTGGCTTGTTCGAAAAAAGATGACTTAGATGGAGGAAATTTAGAAGTTCGACCAAGAGCCTTGAATTTTTCCTCTGCCAATTTGGCCAATTGTATGGCCTGTGGTAGCAATTGAGGTCGTAACAATTTAACCTCAGCCTTGATGTCATCCTTCAATCCACTCATAAAACAATCTGGAAAGAATCAACACTTAGTCCTGTTGTTCGATTGGCAAGTTTTTCAAACCGAGTTTGGTATTCTCAAACAATTGAAGTTTTTTTGAGTTTAAAAAGGGCTCCTGTAAAATCTTCAAACTCGCTAGGACCAAAGCGAGTGAGTAGGCGTTGACCAAAATCAGACCATGAAATGTCAGGTTCAATCTTTCTAAGCTATAAAAACCAATGGAGTGTATCTAATTCAAAATTAAAAGAAGCAATGGTCAACCATAGGAAACGATCAACATTATGAAGAGTGAAATATTGTTCTACCTTACAAATCCACCCCTCAGGATCTTTTCCATCAAACTTGGGAAAGTCTAATTTGGGTAACCTCATCCCATTGTGGTTGGGTATAGCTCGTTGGTGGTGGCTTGTACCAATTTCCGCTTGGTCATCTGGAGCTGCGGAATCAGTAGAGGCTCTACTTTCCAATTCAACCTTCATTGCTTTTTGTGCATGGGTGAGATCAGCTATAGATTCTTGGAAAGATTGGATTTGTGACTGCATTTCCTGTATGCTTTTGTTAAGCCTAGACATTATTTGGTTGCCCATATTGTCCACTTTGTTTTGAAGTTCCCTCTCCATTAATTGTTGGTGAGTTCCCTCAGCCATAATTGAAGGTTTGGATGCTTTTTGTGGGACTTACTAAAAATAGATAGGTAGCTTTTAGGAGTTACTATTTTTAGTAAGGGTCCAAAAATTAATTTGGGAAATAGGTTGCAACACTGATTTTAGGATAGGGTCCACTTCGGTGGCCGCTTGATTTGAGCGCTCAATGAGGAGATATACTGACTTCTTTGACTTTTTGTGATCTCCTGGTTGGTTGCAAGTTGATGTTAGGGTAATTTCTTCAACTTGGACTTAAAATTTCACAAGTGAGTCCTTGAGGGTCTTTGGTGCAGAATAACAAGTAGCTTCTATTCCCAAAATTTTGGATCAATTTGATTGACCATTGAGAAGTTATGGCCTTAACAAGAAAAATAAAAAATTGCCAATTTTGGAAAATCAATGCAAAATTTGACTAGGGGCTGCCAAGGACAATTTTGTTTGGAATAGAACGTAGAATTATCTGCTAAATGTTTGAGTCAATCTGAGCTTTGAGTGAAGAGATATCCTTGTTTTAGTAAAAATTCAATGCCTTATTTTTTATTTACTAGTGAGGTCGGTTTTGCCTCCGGAGATTGGTTCCAAGAACTCTGTCAACTGTCTCTATCTTGTATGTTCTGATTACTGATACTCAACTGTTCCCTTTTCGGACTATCTGACCACTGACTAATTCTTGACACTGTTTTGTTCCCTGTCCGATTCTGACTGTCACTGATATTCCCTGACTATTCTGACTGGCACAGGTAACTGTTCTGACTGTGTAGGTGACTGTTATGACATTGTTATCCTGACCACCCTGTATTCACTATTACTAACGAAATTTTTTTGACTGTCCTATTTTAGAATTTGAATATTCCTGTCCGCCTATTATTCTTCGGGAGTTTGTATTGTCTGTTGTGCATGTAGGAATTCTGGAATAGGGATGTCTTCTTCGTATGCTCAACTTTTGTGTAGGATACACTAACAGGTTTGGAATTTTGGTTGCAGGTTAAGCAGAACAAAAGACTTGAAGAACAAACCTTGTTTGCAGGTTTAAACAAAACCAGGGTACTCTAGGCAAGGGTGTATGTAATATCCATAGGCCCTTTGTTATACCGCAGTGACGAACAATAGTGCTCGGACCAATATTTCAGGCCACTACTCAAGGAGGATTCCACACATACCCTTGAGAACACTATCTACCTCTCTGACAGTATGGGAGGGTAGTCTTCTGGGATGCTGTGTCCCGTGCACTTGAAGAACAAACCTTGTTTGCAGGTTTAAACAGAACCGGGGTACTCTTGGCAAGAGTGTATGTAATATCCATAGGCCCTTTGTTATACCGTAGTGACGAAAAATAGTGCTCGGACCAATATTTCAGGCCACTACTCAAGGAGGATTCCACACATACCCTTGAGCACACTATTTACCTCTCTGACAGTATGGAGGGTAGTCTTCTGGGATGTTGTGTCTCGTGCACTATGGACAATAGAAGGCCGAAAATGCTTCCTAGGGATAAAATTTTGTTAAAGCCTAGATGGTCTCTCGATACACTCGAAGATGCGTGGGAGCTCAATTCCGTGCGCAAGTGTTGTCTGAGGCCTAGGTATTGGAGCCTGATCGCCCCTCACTTCACTAGACGCTGTATGGACTATCTAGCTTAGCCAATAACGATATCTCCTTCGCGATATTTTAAAACCCCCGACACAGGGTTTCTAACCTACTCAACTACTGCAAAAATGACTGTAATTTTTTTTTTTGGCCTTTTGGTGAATATATATATATATTTTTTTGTATTTTTTTTTTATAAGGAAAATTGGCAAACAAAAAAAACTGAACTCGGAAATCGCATAACTAACAGTCAAATTGGCAGAATCCGTCGCAGTCGCAGCAGAACATGGCCCTGGAAAGTGCTCTGATACCACTTGTTAGGAACCTAATATTAAAAATAACTCACACAAATACTTGAAAATAAATACACATGCTCACAACACACTTGGAAATAAAATGCACAATACGAAAGTAAACTGTAGAAAAAAAACAATCTCACAATAGCACTAAATCGCAAGCCTCTTCGCGGGGGCAACCTCTTTCAATACTTCATTCAATTATGCAAAAAGATACATACAATATTGCCTCTTGCAGATTTAAGGAATTCCTCTAGCACCTAACTCCCAAGGTTGGCTTACATGCAAAATGCCACCCGGGCTAGAATCTCCTACCTACAATCAGTTACATTCTTGAAAAAACGGTTACATAGAAGGGCGCCATTTGGCATAGGCGCTTCTTAATCCAAAACTATAATAAAACATTACAATATATTAACATGGGTACTACCCACGTTCTACAAGGACTATTACATCAAGTGTTAGAATGTGGTCCTAACACAAAAGGCAAAACAGAGGGTGAAGATAAAACAAAGATGAATGACCAAGGCACCATTGCACCTTGCTTTGAGAATTTGCAAGTGTGCTTGGCTCCAAGGCAAAAGTGCACTGGCTCCAAGGCAAAAGTGCACTTGGTACCAAGACAATAGTGTTGTTGGCTCCTAAACAAAAGTGTGCCTAGCTCCAAGGTAGTAGTGCATGTAGCTCCAAGATTGGTGCCTCCCGCTCAGAGGCAAATGCGCTCTGCTTCGCTGTAGTGTGCCCCGTTCACCAATAGTGCACCTCGTATGCAAGAAGTGTGCCCTGCTCCACCATGAAGGGATGATAATGATGTTTTTGTCTTATAGTGCAAACCACCTTTGTAACTTAGGGTTAATTTTACTACAGATAGAAGTAGGCTACCTTTCATCTATAAATAAGAGTTTCACACTCATTGTAAGTGTCCTTTGCCATCTTCAAGAGAGCTAGAGCTGCTCTTTGCAATTATCTTCTATTTGTAAATTGTAATCAAACTTTCAATTAAAGAGAAGGAAGGTTGGTGTTTACGAATCAACTGTGTGGCACAACCTCTTGTTCATGAATGTTTGATGTTAGTGGCATTGCTCTTTTATCATCCAATAAGCCTACACTCTCATTGCTTGCAAGTATTTTCATATTCTGATTAGATTGAAATTATTCGGATTTTGCTTGAGATTATCATTAGACCACTCTAATCTTGCTACGACTTTGACCACATTTACTTCATGCATTTACTTATTCTCTCACATCCTTTTTCTCACAAAAGTAGATTAAATTTGCTTTACTTAGTTTAAATTTACGTTGTTTTATAGTTAGATTAGTAGGACATCGGCTTGAATCTAGAGGTTGTGAAGAGTAATTCTTTCCCATCCATTTGTTGAACTACGATTGCAAGTGCAAATCTCATCTGACAATTTCTGCAATTCAACAGTACAAGAAGATTAATGAATATTTTAGATCTAGAGGATTGAGAAGAAGAAATTCTATTTCAAATCTGTATATTAGGACCCACAAGGATGAAATAGTTATTATGAATGCTTATGTTGATGATTTGGTAAGGACTGGTATTAGTACTTCCTTTGAAAAGACGAAGTCTTTGTAAAAACTTTGACATTGCCAGATTCAATTTATTTAGTTATTGGTTGGACATAGAATTTTGGCAACAAAACCATAAGCTCTTGTTTCACAAACCAAGTATGCAACAGAATTACTAGAAACATTTCAGATGAAAGTTTAAAATTGCAATGAAATACTGATGGAAGTGAGACCCAAATTGTCCAAAGATGACAAATCTGAATTTGTTGCTTTAATTATGTTGGCAATAACTTTGCAGTTAGGTTTGTCTTACAACAATCAGATCTAACATAGGATTTGAAGTTAGGTTGTCAATATTTTTGAATTGTTCTACTATGTAAATTGGAACACAGTCAAAAGGTACTTTACATCGTGGTATTTTGTTTGAAGTAAATGAAATTTCTGGTTCAATGGATTCAGGGATGTAGATTGGGCTGTTGTAGTTCACATAAAGACATTGGTGTACTTTTGTATAGCAACTATGTTCTATGAGGACTCGTCTGAGGATTTTGGGGCTGTCTTGGAGACACGTCCTGACATCCTGAAACGTGTTTCGCCATCTTAGAAACACGTCCTTCTATCCCAAAAAGCAATCCTACCACCCCAAAACTTTGTGGAATATAGTATAGCAATAATTATAAATTATGTTTCAAGGGGATGCATCTGCTACACTTCATATCTATGGTATGCATCCTTCCATCCCCTTCATTAAGGATGTGTCCTCTAGATTGTCATTCAAGCAAATACGTTTCTTGGACATGGGTGTACAAGTATGATTCACATAAAAATATTGGTGTACTTCCATTTAGCAATGAGTATAAACCATGTTCCAAGGGGATGCCCCCTACACTTGATATCCATGGATACACGTCCTTCAATCTTCTCTAATGGGACACAACCCCTTCAATTGCCATTCGAGCAATAGTTTTCTTAGACATGAGTTTTCAAGTATAGTTTTGATTGTTCATGCCTCTATTACGAAAATCGGCAAAAAAATCGCCAAAATTGCGAATGAATCACGAGTCATTCACGAAACGAGTGACTCGGCAAACTATCGCGAGTCCGACGATTTTTTGAAAAAATCGGAATCAGCATTTTTTTCAAAAAATCAGCCGCAGCCGCGCGGGTAGAGGCTGCGGCCGATAAATAGAAAAAAGCAAGTGTCTTTTTTAATTACCTCTCCTGACCTCTTGCAAAGTGTTTAGTTTTTTTTTTTCTCCTTTTAAATAGATACAAAATTGATATATGCAAGCCAAATTATTAGCTAGCTGCTATCCTATCAATATTTTTTAAACATTAAAACAGCTTCCAGAATGTTGTTGAGGAGCAAAATTTAGTTCAGACATTGATGGTTTCAGTGGTTTTGCCGTTGAGGTTTCGGGAGCACGCGAAGGGCATTGCCCCTTGACCCCGCAAGGGACGCTGTCCCTTGACCCTTCAAGGGGGCTCCCGCCCCCTTGACCATCGACACAGGTGGCGACGGGTGTTGCCCGTCATGTTCATGATGTTGATGATTCAAGAATGGCCTTATATTTCATAATCATTTTATTGTATCTATCTACATCTACAATAAGAGGCCTTAGCACGAGAAGCGGCACAAGCATCTACAAGCACACATAAAGCAAGAGAGACTAGGGATTATGTTAGGACAAGGGGCAAAGGAAGACAATAGATAGTGGGCCTATTGAGGCATTTTGAGTCTTGACACATTTTGTAATTTGTACCTTTTCATATTATAAGCAATATAGGATGTGTTTTGTGAACTTTTGTCACTGTCATGTGTACTTAAAGCTTGAGCCTTGAATGACGTCTTGGCTTGAATTGTTGTTTTTATTGCAATATTTGATCGCATAATGTTAATTCATTGTAATATGCATGAAAATTAAAAAAAAAAAAAAAAAAAAATTGTTTTCTTCGGTTTTTTTTTTGCCAATTCTTTGCTGATTTTTTCCCCGATTTTTTGCCGATTCCAATTTGTTGCCGATTTTTTCCCCTGCCGATTGAGTACCCGATTCTGATTTTCTCTACTATGGTTCATGCAATCACCTAAAATGGACATGGACCTCATTTTTTAGCTAAAGCTTCTCAACCACAGGATTTGTAGAGAGAGAGAGAGAGAGACAGAGAGAGAGAGAGAGAGATCAACTTAGCACTCATCAATTGCTTGGAACCTACACAACAAATTTATATAAAAGGAATCCATAATCCTAAATCAACCAACACAGCCCTTTGCAATCTGATGTGATCTTGCAAGTGATGCATAAGCATACAGATACTTTCTTTTAAAGTAGCATACAACTAACTTCTGTGTTGGTTTCCAAATAAAGCTTGGTTACCTTATGGTAACTTAGCAAAATTCTCCCCATGGGGTTTGGGACAATTCGTGGGGAGCAAGGAGTTTCACACCATAAATTACGAGTTGAATATTTTATATTATGGCTGTCAGTTGAATCTGTCTGCTCTGCTGGCTTTCCATGTGAATTGTAAACAATTAAAGTTTCTGTCTGCATAACTTTAAATCACTGTTAACTTTACAGTCAACAGTATCGAGCTTTCAAAGTGAGAATTCACAAAATTCATTTGACTTTTAATAGAAGCTAGTTTTTGCTTTTATCCTGTTCCCCAATAAAATACAGAAATCTTAGAAAATGGATCTTGAATCTTGCAACCAATTCATTAGTGACATCAGAATCACTGCTTATGAAGTCTGGCATAGATGTCCATTCAACTCATTTTTAGGTGGCATTTAGGGAGAATTTGTTTGCATTTGAATGTGCATGAAACCTAAGCTGTTTATGTTGGTTGTTCTTAGCATTACTATAGTGTGCAGATGCACCTCTTTAGGAAAGGCAAGTATATGATTTTTAGTAACATTTATGTTAATAATATTACTATTGGTAAGAATTAGTAAGAACATAGCTCTTCATAAATTGTGGTCTGCCACAGATAAATTACAAGGACATACCCCCATTTTGCTTTCTTTCATGACATTTGATCTCGTATTAAATTCCTTGCTACAGAACTTCCAGATTTTGTGAGCTATTCTAATGATGAATGTGAAAGACATGCTTATCTTCACACTGTCAATGAATATTTGCAGGTAACATCCTCTTCAATTTTGAATTCTTCTTTCAGGAGTAATATATGATACTTATCACTAGTATACATCCATTTACAATTTAATTTGATGAGGGGAAATTATTCTTCCTTGCTATCTTAGAATCTTAATGCTTTTGTATGGCTGCAGAGGATGTATGTTTATAGCACGAGATTGAGAAGAGATTATCTGGCAACTCTTACAGTTCTCCAGAAAGTCGCTTGGTATTTTGGACTACACAGAACATGACTACAGCCCATTTAATAAATAATTAGTGAACATTTGGCAATCCAGATGTCCGAGATTCTTCAAGACGAGATGGATCAGCTGTCTGGCAGATGTAATAGTCGAAGTCCCATTTCCTTATCAGACAAATGTTTGCCAGCTGACGCTTGCAGTTTTCAATGTATTGGGATGTTATATTTACTTGATCAAAGTAACTAGTGTAACTATTTGTCAAAACCTTTAATCCCAACTTGTGGTATCAAATGTTGCCTCAATTAAAAAATATTCCTAGGTTAGTTTTTCCACCTAAGGTTTTCCTGCTCTCCATTTTGTGTATTTTGAAGCATGCCTCTTCACCATTGGATCCATTTATTCATTCAATATGTGGATCATACACATCTTTGAAGAGAGCTGAGCTTCATCATGTATCTTTGTGTCATTATGAACTACATTGTATACGAGGGTACAATGGTATTTAGTTTACCCTCTTAATATCTTGCATCTCTCTTTCTTTGTGTGCCACTCACCTCTTTAACCCCTTTTTGCGTATTTTGCATTATATAACTTTGCTTTCGTGTTGACTGCAACACTGAACTTCATTAAATGTTACTCACAGTGTAATTGGAACAAGGAAGGTAAAGTCAGAATCTTGTTTAGAGTGAAATGAGGAAGATTCAAAATTGTTAAAACACAAATGGGAGTTAGGTTGCACAGTTTGTTGTTTTCCATGATATTTTACAAATTGATGTGGGCAGGACTCTGTCAGATAAGCACAAACCTACTACCTCAACTAAGACTGAGAATAACAGAATGGAAAAGTAAACAAAGAAATAACAAGAGGTAAATCTGGTCTAAAATCACATAGAAGTTCAAGAAAATTGAGCATTCTTTTTTTCCCTCCCCATACCTCAACTAAGACTGAGAATTACAGAATGGAAAAGTAAACAAAGAAATAACAAGAGGTAAATCTGGTCTAAAATCACATAGAAGTTCAAGAAAATTGAGCATGCTTTTTTTCCCTCCCCATGTTATCATGTGCTTCGACATGCACAGCATTATATACCTTGCTGTATTTGTCATGAAGATTATAGAAGCATGGACACACTTCGTAAGTTTTTCCTATTAGAAGAGGAAAACAAGGAATGTTTGTCTAATTCCAGCATCCCAAACTCTAACTGCATATTTCATAGTATGGGTGGAATATTCACATTCGTTAGACAACTTGAAATATGCTTGGATGAAACAGGCTAAGACATCTTATCGGCAGCCAACTGAGAAAGAGGTTTTGTATGGTTGCATAAAGGTGATCTATGATTATTGTTATTTTTCATTTAATTATAATAATTTCCCGAAGGGCAAAAATGTCCATGGTAGCTTGGGGTTAATGTCTCCACTCTATCTGCTGGGAGGCTTCCCAAATAAATCATAAGTTAATCAAAGGAAAACACAAATCTAGCGATGTATATTCTACCCATAGCAGACATCCAAGACCTGTATAAAAGAATGATTGAAAGCAATATGCATTGGATAAAAATACTTCCATCTGGGGCTTGTTAAATATCAAAAGAAAGGATGAAAGATGCAAGCAAATCTATTACTACATTTAAGACTGTTTTCCAACATTCCATTATAAATTTTTGAAAGACAACAATGAATATTTAAAATACTAATAATTTCCTCCTTACATATTCATTCCTTGACAATATTATATATCCTATTAAATATAATTCATAAATGAACGCATTGACATGCCACATTTGAAGAAATGAAAGCATGAAAAGACAAACCATGAAAAATGTAAATGAGATTGCCATTTTTATTATTACAAAATTAGGTAAGTCTTCATACATCTCCTTAGCTAAAAACAATTTCTTGAAATAGTGGCCATGTGATAAGTATTTGAAAGTCAATTTTGATAGAAAATTCACATAAAATGAAAGAAATTGAATTTCATGTCAAATGGAACACTTTAAGGTGGTTGATTCATTCATCACCTTGAGCTAGAGGGGTCAACGTGACTAACCTCTAATTCTGAAAATTTGGCAACTTGGCATACAAGCATGTGTCAAAAACAACACCTTGAAAAGTGCATTTCATGTAGGAAGAATGATATGCAATTTGCTTGATAAGTTGGAGGAATGATTGATTTTTTGTTTGAGAATATTACATGCATGTTGGAAAATCGGTGGGGAATCATAAACTCATAAAGGTAGCAGTTTTGGTTTTATTAAGTGTCAAATAGGTAACGAAAAGTTAATGGAAAAAGTCAGTGTTAATTTTATACTTTTCAAATTTTATTCAATGACATTTGTAATTTTGTTTATTTTTCAATGGTTGAATGAAACAAAGATCTTGGCAAAAATCTCTTGTTTTAGCATCTAAAATTATTAAATCCATTAAATGTTTGACACTTGGACAGATTTAAAAGTTGATGTAAAAATGACTTTATCTTTTAAAAGGAATAAACTAACTTATAACATTTCATTTACTTTTGCTTTTCATTCAAATCTTAAGTTTTTTTTTTTTTTTTTAAAGCGAAAAACCCCTTGCGGGGCCGCCTTGGTCTAAGAGACCACGAACAGGGGGTTCTACACCGTCAAAGTCACCCGGGGGTCGCACCCAGCCCTACCCGCACCAACATTATCAATTGGATTTTGGGTACCCAATTCAGCTTTTTGGTAGGGTGGAGATTCGAACTTGGGACCTCCCTTGGAGGATTGCCCTCTCCTCTCCAACTCACCTACAACACCTGGGTATTCAAATCTTAAGTTAAAACATTACATTAGAACACTTATTTGCTTAGCTAGGTTGGAAGATAGGAAGATTCCATTTAAAAAGAAAAATGAAAAAAATAATCACAATTTGAAAGGAAAAAAAAAATCTACAAGGTCAATTTTACATGGTCACAACTCCTTTGTTACTAAGTTCAGACTTCTCAAGGTGACTACATGTCCATTTATTTTTGTAGTTCTTGAACATTAAAATTAAAAATGATAGTACAATAATTATCTGAATTCAGTACTTCCATGTAAAGTTTTGACTTTTATAAGATCAAGCATTTGTCTTGGAATCTTTTGGCACAAAGAAAGGTGTATCTCAAAAGCTTAACTTGAGAAGGTAATATTTTTCTCAAGATTAATGAACTTTTCATGAGAGAAAATGGATAACTTTGTTTATCATCTTCTTCATCTTTTTTCAAAATGCTTGTTTAAGTTCACTTCTACGGTCTTGTAGTGATACTTGTTAAAGTTAACCCGCAAGTAGAAATAGCAAAAGTTTTGATTAAAATGTCAAATACATTGATAGAACTCTTCCAAAAGCCACCTTTCCCACCTTTGTCATGAAACTTGGTGAAATTCAAACAAAGATGAAAATAAGGGGATCTTGATTAAAATGTTTGAGAGACAAAAAGAAGTAAATGTCACTAACAAAAAAAATTGGTTTTTCTCTTCTCCTAATAATTATCCAAATTCTATATTATAAGATTTATTTTTATTTTTAATTATTTTAAGCACTTGACAATTCATCCTTAGAAATAGGGTTCCCCACTCATACTGTTGGTTAATTTTGAGATTTGGTAAAAGTACTAGAAGCATTTATCAAATGCTCTTGAAACTTACTACTCAAAAGTTTACTTAAATCTTATTTATATTTTGAGACTTATTAAATGTTTACACCATGATGGAGATGGTGAACATATGGTTGAAATTTTTAATGAACTCATGAAAACAAAGCTTCTAAAGTTTATTTTTTTCCATTATAATTTTATTAGTCTTAGTTCTTTTTTTTTTCTCAAAAATTTCCTCATTGACCCATATTACTTTTATATTCATGATTAAGGTTTTTAGTGGAATGCATGATGATGTATTATCAGATAAATATAACCTTTGATGGGACATTGTTGCAAGTCATCAACATGGCTTTGCATTTGCTATTTGTTGATCTTGAAACCAACAAAATGATGCTTTTTGGTTTCCATTGCCTTGTTTTCAAGTTAGTCTATCATGCTTAAATGGACTTACAATAAAAAATTTGAATGCTTTGGACTTAAATATTATGCTCTTGCTTTGAGAGTGAAGTGCTATGCTCTGTATTACAAACATGTCCACTTTTCATGGTATCAAGCAATGTTATGCTTACAAATTGAATAAAAACATAGAATTAGGATAATTACACATCAATCTAATGCATAAAGCACACAATTTGAGATGAGAAATCCTCTTGAATAGAAAATTCTACATTAAAAGACTAAGTTTTACTTCAATTATTGCAATGGGATTTCATAGAGAAATGCAATGAAATTGCTTCTTCCAAATGTCCTTAGCCAACAAAATGTTCTTGAAAACTTTTGTAGTGCTTAAGAACTTTGCTTTGCTCCTCTACACTTTGAGGATCTCATGGCTTCCTCAAAACTAACATCAAGGAGTTTGTTGAAATTACTAATATTTTTCATATTGCTAATGACATACATTTGCATGATTCAATAAATTGTATAAGCGATAGACCCATTTGCCACCTTACAAGGTGATCAATGTGATATTGTATCAACCAATAACATGTTTCTTTGATATTTATTGAGATATGTGTCGTTGTATTAAAATGAGTATTTATACTACACCCTCAACCATCCATTATATTGGTTGTCATTTTTGGTAAAGATATTTGGTGTCTAAGGGCACATCTTTTGTGTCTTTCCTTCTCATGTTCTTTATATCTTTATCCAATTTTTTGGGTAATGCATTTCTCTCGAAGTATTCTGAAACTCTACTAAGCATAAGAGTATGTGAATCATCAAGAATGAGTGAGCTGAGGTTTAGCGGGTGCGACGGGAGGGAGGGTTTGAATTTTCTAGGCAGGAATCTCAGCCAAGGCGGCAGAGGTAGAGCAGTTACGGAAGGGGCAGGTGGGAACCTCGAGAATTGATCAAGCGAGGATCCAGAGGAAGGTGGTTAGGCTGCGACAGATTTGGAGGCGGGCATCATGTGGGGGCCCGACCCTCCTCAGAAAGACCTTGACAAAAAAGATACAAAGGACAATGCGGGGCCCAAGAAGTGGTTGTCTTTTGCTAAGACTCTTAGAGGAAAAAGAAAGGAGGTTCTCTCTCTTCCGCCCCTAGTTCCAGTAAATAATAAAATTTCGGCCCCGACAAGTTCCATGAGCCCTTTTCTTTCAATGGAAGAATTCTCCTTGGTAGGCAAGTTTTTGGGAGGTAGGTCGGACATGGAGACTATCAGGGCTTGGACGACGGGTAAATGGCGATCGATAGGTAGCTTGGAGTTGGTAGCTCTAACTTGAGGGTTCTTCATTATCCATTTTAACAATATGGAGGATGCTAACCACATTTTAACAGGAGGTCCTTGGTTTTTGGGCAAAAAGAGCCTTTTTATCAGACGATGGGGTGAAGATTTTGACCCTGAAAAGCAAAATATTAACATTTCCCCTATTTGGGTTCGTATCTCGAGTCTACCTGCCCAATTCTTCAATGAATATTGGCTGCAAGGCATAGCCAGAACTATAGGGGACCTGATTTCCATTGACCATGCGACCTTGGCCAGGACAAGGATGACTCATGCACGAATCTACGTAAATGCTAATTTGGATAATGAATTGCCAAGGTTTGTGGAGCTAGAGTATGGAGAATACTATCGAAAACAACCGGTAGAATACGAGAACATACCGATATTCTGTGCAGAATGCAAAAATCAAGGACATCTAAGCAATCAGTGCCCTAACCTGGAAATGAATAGAGAAAAGCAGAAGCAGGGAATGCTAGACAAAGGAAATTTGAGGAGTTTCCCTAGCAGAGGCAATTTCAATCAGACAAACTATGTCTACCAAAAAAATAAAAGAGAGGGCGTAGGGTCCCAACAAGACAAAGAAAAACAACAGGTTTTTGGCAACCACAATACTCAGGTAAGTTACAATCCTCTAGTTTCAAATAAATTTTCAATTCTATCCAATATGGGAGTAGGAGGATTATCGAAAGACATGGAAGCCTAGAAACTTTAGGCTAACCTTTCTGACTCTCTAGAATCCCCATCCAAGTCAGGATCCTCAAAGCCTAATGCTGAAATTATTGTAAGCCCCGTGGGCATCACAAAGCCAAACCCTAATGCCCGATCTCTAGAATCCCCATCCAAGTCGGGATCCTTAAACCCCAATGCTGAAAATACTTCAAGCCCAATGGGCATCCCAAAGCCAAACCCTAATGCTGAAGAACTTAGGAAGAAAGTTAAGGCATTGGAAAATAAAAAATCTCATCTCCCTAACATCATCACTAGGAGCCAAGTGAATCCTACTAAGGGGCCATCCCGCAGACCAGGGGAATACAGGAAAAAAGGAGAATATTTGGATGTAGGGGTGGAGATATGTGAAACTCTTCAAACTGAGGAATATGGCAGTCCAGTTCTGCAACAAATTGCCTCCCCCATTTTAGTCCTAAACAAACCAGGACCACTGTGAAGTCTCCTATCGATTTTTGCAATGAAAAAAGAAGAGGGGGAATATCAAATGCTGAGCATCAAAAAATTAAAACTGATAATGACATTGCCAATGGAAAACAGAGAAACTTGTTTCAACAAGTTATTCCGGGTTCTGAAGACAACAAATTAGGAAAACCCCCTCAAGGGAGGGGGAGAGGAAGAAATCCCAAACAATCTAAATGAAGTTCCTCTCATTGAACATGAGAGGCCTCAATGGCCTGCCCAAACACAAGGAAGTTAGTGCAATAAGAAATCAAGTGAATCCAACTATTATCATGTTGCAAGAAACAAAAACTGATGAGATTCAGTAAAAAAAGTAGCAAAAAAAATCTGGAATCAAGGGGAGATGGTTTGAAAATCAGCCAGAGGAGCGTCTGGAGGCCTTATGACTTTGTGGGATCCCTGGATAGTAGAATGCACCATTATTCATAAAGATGACAGGGTTCTTAGTGTTTTATTTAAGGAAATAAACAACAACAGGTCATGGATCCTTTCAAATATTTATGCCCCGACTTCAATTCAAGGGAGAGCTCTACTGTGGGAGTACTTAGGCAATCTGAGTGAAATATTCCATAATATCCCCTAGATTTTGGTTGGGGATTTTAACACTCCTCTTTACCCTTCAAAAAAAATGGGTGGAAATGGACCACCTATCAGGAGCATGGATGAGTTCAATGACTTTGTGAACTCCAACATGTTTATGGATGTAAAACTTAGAGGAGCGAATTATACCTGGAGCAATTGAAGGATAGCGTGTCATCTCATTCAAGAAAGGCTTGATAGGTTTTTTCTATCAAAGGAGGCTACAACTCTGTTTGGTGATTCTACCCTGCAAGCCCTTCCTAAAATTACCTCTGATCATAATCCCATTTTGTTGGAGATACCTAACTCTCTGTCCTTCAAGAAACCTTTCAAATTTCAATCTATGTGGATCAAACATTCCAGTTTTAGAGATAACTTAATTCAGTGGTGGTAGTAGCTTGTCAGGGGTAGTGCAACTTTTAAAATTGCTGGCAAATTAAAGTTTGTTAAGGAAAAGCTTCGAACTTGGAACAAAAAGGTCTTTGGGAACCTCTTTGAAAATAAAAAAACAAGTTGTTGAGAGTTTGAAGATAATTGATCAGAGGATTCAACATGGTGATGTTGATGAAACTACTAGGCAGGAGGAACGAATAAAACTAGCAGAGTTTCATAAAATTTTGGCCTGTGAGGAAATCTATTGGAGGCAAAAATCAAGGGCTCTTTGGTTGAAATATGGAGATTCAAATTCCAATTTTTTTCACGTCACCACGCTTAGAAACAGAAGCAATAACAAGATAATTAAAAAAAAAAAACAAATGGTTCTATTACTCAGGACTTAATAGAAATCAGAAAGGAGGCAGTAACTTATTTCAATTCTATCCTTGGTTAGGAATCACAGTGCAATGAGGAGGCCAAAGATATTCTCTTGCAATCCATTCCTAGAATAATAAATGAGGATATAAACCTTAAGCTTCTAGCTCCCTTTTCTGATGAGGAAATTAAGGAAGCCTTGTTTAGCATGGAGCCAGACAAAGCCCCGGGACCCGATGGCTTTCCCCCTCATTTCTATCAAGATTTTTGGGACATCATAAGTGAGGATGTAATTTTTGCTGTCAGAGAATTCCAAGCAAGCAATCATATCCCAAAAGGTCTCAACTCTACTTTTATTTCTCTAATTCCTAAGAAGCAAACCCCTGAATCTATGGCTGACTTCAGGCCAATCAGTCTATGCAATATTTCTTACAAGATCCTAACTAAAGCCATTGCAAATAGAATGAGAGATGTTCTACCCCGCATCATAGATCCATGCCAGGGAAGCTCTGTCCAAGGTAGGTCAATCTTGGATGGAGTTATCATAGTTCATGAAGCTTTGCACTCTGCTCATAAGACTAACAGGTCTATTTTTGCCCTCAAGCTTGATATGAACAAAACATTTGACAAGCTAAATTGGGACTTTCTGATTGTTGTCCTCCTTAAGTTTGGTTTTCACCACCAATGGATTAATTTGATCAAAGAATGCATTTCTAAAGCATGGTTCTCGATTCTGGTTAATGGAACAACTGCTGGTTACTTTCAAAGTCATAGAGGAATTCGGCAGGGGGACCCTATCAGCCCCATGTTATTCATCATTGTGGCAGAAGCTTTAGGCAGAACCATAAAAAATGCTTGTAGTTTAAGGCTAATATCAGGAATCAAGGCAACATCTCTCACTAGGGCTGTTTCTCATCAATAATTCGTCGATGATACCCTTCTATTGACTAAGGCGTCGGTGGTTGAGGTCAAAAGAATTAAATACATCCTGCAACTCTACGAGGATGCTGCTGGTTAGAAAGTTAATTTCAGTAAAAGCAAGTTATATTTATTGAACACCCCCATTCAGAGGCAAGGAAGGATTGCAAAAATTTTAGGGTGTGATATAGCAAACCTCCCCACTTCGTATCTTGGTCTCCCTCTTTTCATTGGTTCTCCGAGAGAGTCAATGTGGGACAGGGTTATTGAAAGAATTAAAAAAAAACTTGTTGGATGGAAAGGTCATCTTCTATCTCAAGCAGGAAAGATGACCCTCACTAAGGCCTCTCTTCAGAGCATTCCAGTCTATTTCCTCTCCGTTTTCAAAGCCCCTGTGAAGGTTTTCCAAAAAATTGAGAAACTCCAATTTTTTTTTTTATGGACTGGATCAGAGGAGAAAAAAAGGATACACCTTGTAGGATGGACCAAAGTGTGCAGACCTAGGGAAAATGGGGGCTTAGGTCTGAGGAGAATTGCTCATATGAATTTAGATTTACTAGCTAAGCAGGCGTGGCGCCTCATTTTTGATGAAGAAAATGAATGGACAACTATCATCAAACGAAAGTATCTTCAAAATATGGAATTTCTAAGTGACTCAGTTCCAATCAGAGGTTCTGCTTTTTGGAAAGCAATTCTCAATTGTAAGGAAATCATCAAAAAAGGTTTAAGATGGGTTTTAGGAAATGGTGAGAGGATAAATTGTTGGAATGACAGGTGGGCTAAGGACGAACCACTGATGCAATATCCTAACTTATCCCGAATCAAAGATATCACAAAAGAACTCATTGGCAAAAAAGTCTCCGATTATATGGTTGAGGACAGAGTCCAAATGAAGTGGAAATAAATAAGGATTCAGGGATTTCAAGCGGAATCAAATGATCTTTGTAACATTCTTGAGCAACAGTTTATCCCCATGAGACCCAAGGAAGATCAAGTGACCTAGGCTCCTACGAAAAACGGGCAGTTCACTATTAAATCAACTTACAAGATTCTGCTTGATGACGAGGATTTTGTCCTCCAAAAGGACTTAGTTTGGATAAAAAATTTAATTCCAAAAATTGCAGTCTTTTCATGGCTGGACTAATCCCTGTTATCTATGTAGGGCTAATTGGGAGACCTTTTATCACATTTTCCTTGAGTGCCCTTTTTCTTTGACTGTCCTAATGGGGTTTTTCAGGCCTTCAATATTTCTTGAGTTAAACCAACCATCATACTTGATTTTTTCATCCAGTGGCCTTACCCATTTTCAAGACAAAGACTTAGATACATGTGGAAAATTTGTCTCAATCACTATATTTGGCAGGTGTGGTTAGAAAGGAACCATAGAGTCTTTAATGAGTCTATCCATGATCATCAAACTATCATTTCTAGGATCCTATCCTTTGCCAACGACAATGTGAACCTTATCCCTTTTGATAGTCGTAAACCTCATCTGCAGGAGACCATGATTGCTCAATATTTAAGCTTAACCTTGTTAGATGAGTCTGTGCCTAGGGTAGTCAACCCCAAAGCCAATGTTAAGTGGTCCCCACCTCCTACAGGTTGGTTTAAGCTTAATTTTGATGGAGCGGCTATGGAAAATCATGGCAGAGCAGGCGCTGGTGACATTGTGCGAGATCATAATGGGAATATGATGCTTGCATTTTTTGTATATTTGGGAACAATGACGAACAATGAAGTTGAAGCTAGAGCTATGTAGAGAGGCCTTCAAATGACTCAAGACTTAGAAGGCAATTTGATCGTAGAAGGAGACTCTATGCATGTTATAAATCTCCTCAATAATTGGAAAACACCTCCTTGGAGGATTAAAACAATTTTTGAAGAGGCTAGGATCCTTTTCCATGGAATACAGGACAAGAAAGCCAAACATGTCTTTTGGGAAGCTAGCAAAGTTGCTGATAAGCTCGCCAATTTGGGTGTCGATGGTGACAAAATTTTCAAATGGGAACACGGTGTCCCGAGCGAAGTAGAGGAGCTTATTCAACAAGAATGCCAAGAATGATAGTCAAATTTACCAACAGGGAAGGCACTATAAGTTCGAAGGCTATGAGTATTCATGTTTTTTTTTTGAAATAGACTCACAATAAAAATTATCCGAGCTGTCAGTCTTGGTGGATGTTGCTTGGAAATACCACAAAGACTAATGGGGACAGTCACACGTCAGATAACATGGCTCCTAGTCGTCTTAGTAATTTGAGTCTGGTTGATAATCACAAGGTAGGAAAGAAACAACAATATAAGACTTCGAACCAGAGCCACGTGGACCACCAGATAGCCACCGCCATAAATCTAGCCAGCAGGTTCACTTCTCCAAGGTTGATTGGCCAAGACGAGATGTGGTCCCAAAGCATGTCATATATGGAAGAAAGCAATTACCAAAGAATTATTAAGAGTAACTGTCAATACAGAGCTTATGGGAGTTTTTTTAGTACTCTTCTATGTGTGTCTGCAGCTTTTTGTTTCTCAACTGTTTCAAGGAAGGGATCTGTGTCTATTTATTTTTTTGTAATTATGATGCATGTGTGTTTTCTCGGGGTATACCCAAAATGTTGTATGAGAAGTTTATTTTTGATAACAGTCTATGTGCCTTACCGGATGTAATGGCTTTGGTGGCATGTAGATTTTACATATATAGGATCCTTAGTAAGGACATGTTCATCAACAGCCTTGGGCTGATTTTTGTAAAAGGTTTTGGGTCAACCTGTAAAACCCGGTATTAATGCTATAGTATCTTATCTACCAAAAAATAAAAAAGTATGTGAATCATCAATACTCAATCCAAAATTTTGGTCATTGATCTCCTATAGAAACTATTTCAAAGGTGTGCTTTTTAGAGTGGCTATGGAATAAGATCTTTAGTTAGACATATATTTTTTAGGGGTTTTCTAAACCTTAAGGTTTTTTGAAAAGCCTTTTTTCCTCTTAGAAGTTTTGACTATGTTGTGGAACTGCTTTAGAGGATTTGTTTTGAGACAAGTCACTCTAGAAGAGGTCTTTTTTGATCAAGTATTTTATTTTTTAGGGTTTTCTAAAAATCCTAGTTTACTTCATTTAAGGGTTTCAAATTTTGCTTCATATTGGATATGGGATCTAGAGAAAGCAATGAGAAGCTAAGGTAATTTTTTATAAATTTTTAAATTTCATCCTTTACGTATTTTTCCTTGAAATTTATAGTTGATATTGTTTCATAGCATATAACCTCTTACACTATATTTTTATGGCCAACCATAATGTATAAATAAGTCCTTAGGTATGATGTTTAACACTACATATGGTGAATCTCAAAATTGGCTTTTAAAGAGGAAAGCATTTTTTTTGTAGGTTTCTATTCCTAAAGACATCAATCAATGAGAGGGTTTCCATGATTGTAGAATCTAATAAATGACCACAAGAGATAAACCACCAAAGTCCTTCGAGAAAATAATACATTTTTTAAACCTTAAGAGATCCCAAACCAATGATTTCTTCTCTTCTCAAATTTAGGGTTTGCTTTCTTAGCCGAAGTTGGATCTCCAATATGGCATCCTAGAGAGATATAGTTCTTTCAACATGTGAAAACTTTTGTCCAAGAATGAAATTCAAGAGTCTTCTTTCTATTAATTCAAAGAAACAAATGAAAAATCACAATTAGCGATGGGTTAATTTATTTTGACCTAGTTCCAATATGTTAAATGACAATATCAAATTTTGGAGAGAAAAATAAAGTTTTATATTTTTAAAATGCCAATCAAGTCGATTCATAGGGATTTGCTTTTAGAGTCCATATCTTTGCTATAGAAAAGTATTTTGAGATCTTAGTCAGATCGTATAGTTTCTTGTGCTCTATATAGTGATATTTTTTTTTGTTCTACAAAAACATAGATGCATTTGTAAAGATTTGTGATGGATCCCATTATATGTCATCCACTTGAATAGGAAAAATTATAGTACTTTATTTATTGTGATATATAAGCTTATGTAGCATATTTATAACAATAATTCTTGATGATAAATTCTCCAACATAAGAAAAAAAAATCTTTTGGCCTTGTATTTTTGTTGGTTGAGAAAAAATCAATCTAAGTATGGAAGAAGTTGCTAAAAATTAGTCACTTAGATATGGAGCTTACTCCTCTCAAATATTGGGAGTATGATAATGCTTAAGACTATTTTACAAAATTCAAGGCTTTCAAGGTGGATATCATGATTGTTAAATGCATGGGTAAGATAGATCCAAAATATTTCAAGGTCAAAATTTATTCTCCATATTATGTGCCCCACTTACTATATTCTACTGTTTTTGCATACATGAAGGAATAAAAAAAAATTGTTTCTATGTATTTAGAGAATAAAAAGAAATAACCTCTAAAACGTTTTTTCCTTTGGTGAATTTCATAATGCCTTGAGGGATATGAGTGATTTTCCTATTAAATAAGTTCATGCAAAAGTTTTTTTAAAACCTAAAAAGAAAGATACAAAAATCCCTAAGAATAAAATGTCAATCTTTAAAGAAGCAACCTGCTTGTGAATTCTATAAACTAAAATATCACAAGTCAAAAAATTACATTATATGGATCCAAAAGATTAAAAATTATTTATAGAAGGCCATTTTTGATGTGGTTTTCTTTATAGATATTACGATAACAAAGAATTTCTCACAGTGCACATGTTGTAGTGCACTTTGCATATTAGTCATTCTCTTCTTCTCAAAAGTTGATTGCATATTTTAGAGGTATTAGAAATGACTAAGAATCAATGTCATGTTTTGTATTAAGTTCATTGATATAGAAAAGAGTGACTTATTTTTTGTAATTATTTAGAATATCATATCTTAAGTTTTGGTGAAATCATTATTGATAACATTAAGTTCAAAAAGGCACTCTATGTACCTAAATTTGGATGTAACATTTGTTCAATTTATCAAATTAGTCACTAATAAGGTGGAGTTTTATCGAGATCAATAGGTTGTTAAGTACATGGATGGTGAAGGTTGTTGTTTTAGGATATTGTTCTAATATGGATCATATACGTAAACTTAATGCTAATTTAACTTCCTTCAAAAAAAAGAATTATGTTGTCATGGTGGCTAAGGTCGATGCTATTAGTGATCTTTGGCATCAAATGATGAGACACATAAATCATGGTTCCTTGAATTACATGTGTTATCTTAACATGGGTCATGATATTCCATTAATTGATTTGGAAGTTTATGAGGGTTGTTTCTTAGGAAAACATCATCTACAACCCTTTACAAAGGTCAAAACTTAAGGACCATATCAACCTCTAGAGTTTGTTCATAATGATATTTGTAGTCCAACTATTTGATTTCTTGTAGTGAATTGATACTTTTTCACTTTTATTAATGATTTCACCCAAGTTATTTGGGTATATACAATCAAAACCAAGGATGAATCATTTTTTAAGTTCAAGGATATCAAGCAAATTGAGAAAAATATCAAATACGTGAGATTAGGGATGAAGGTGATATTGTTAGTAATAAGTTCAAGGATTTTGACTACTCATGGTATTTATTAGTAGAACACTATTTGGTATACACCTCAACAAAATATGGTATTCAAGTAGAAACAATAGGATCATTATAAAAATGGTTTGTGTTGAGCACAAAAATTGTTAGATGAGATTTGTGTCTATGACCATAGTTCAACAAATGGATGATAAGTATCAAATGATCTTATCTCTATCAATTATATTCTTCAACTTTCACGGAGGAGACCCAAGTTCGAATATTGCTAGGTGATACATGCATAATTTCAAAACTATTGTAATGCCACTATATGATCATGATGTAATATGGGTGGGGCCCATTTAAATGCTATATAACCAAAACAAAAAATGCATGAGAAATGATTGTTTCTTACAACCTCTGTATTTAGGCTAATTTCCTACTAATCTAATTAAAACAATGCAAATATCTAAAAAGTAAATAATGTAAATCTAATCTACTCTTGTTGATAAAGAGGGTGTAAGAAAATAAGCAAATGCAAAAAAAAAATACAATTAAAGTTGTAGCCAGATCAAAATGGTCCACTGGTCATTTTAGATAGAGGCTAGCTAAGTTCAGTATAATTAGAATACAAATAAAATACTTGCAAATAATGAAAGCAAAGGCTAACTAGAAAATGGAAGAGTGAAGCCACTATCATCAACATCCATGAACGAAGAGGTCATACAACATAGTTGGTTCACAAATTCCAAGCTTCTTTCTCATTGGTTTTAGTTTTGATATATCACAATGTAGCATTCATTTATAGAGAGTACCTCTAGCTTGCTTGGAAATTATGGGCCCATACAATGAGTATGAAACTTTTATTTATAGGTGAAATTTGACCTACCTACTAAATGTAGTAATTTGACTCTAGTTTATAATGGTGATCAACATTAAATAACAAAAATATCATTATTATCTATTTACAATTAATAAGGTACATGACCCAGAACATGATGCACAAAACTAGAGCAAGGACTACAAAGCTATTATGGGGCATGCAAATCTAGAGTGGGGTGCACAATGCAACACATTAGTGATATTCCACACTTGAAGGAATAAAAATTGGTAGATTATAGGAAAATGTATCAACACACATCTTAGAAAATATGACAAGAACATTCAGATTTGTAAATAAAATAATAATAACTAAAAAATTCACACTTAGATGACATTTATAGTAAACAATACAGATAGAAACATGCCCAAACAACCTTGCACAAACAACTACAACAACATATGTCTAGATGCCCCTTGCACGAGTATCTACAACAAACACTAATTAGTGGTAATATTTCAGATGACCATGAGCAACACAATATACCAGCAACAATAATTCATAGGCACATGCACAAAATCACCATAAGCCTTCACATAACAATGTATTAATGGAAGTATTCTTATTATCTACACACACACACACACACACACACACACACACACACACACACACACACACACACACACACACACACACATATATATCTACTCATGTACATGCATATTTCATTTGAATTTGTGAGAGGATCTATTTATATGGCTTATGAATGGTGAGGTAGTTGCATCCTCAATTCCATCCAACTAACTACCCTAACACATCATGAAATATCTTATTGAATTAAATTTCATGAGAATTTAATTACATGTATGGCATTTTGTCAAACACTTTGCACATGCGTTATAAAACAACTCAAATTTACAAAGTTATTTACACACCCAAAAAGCCTGTGTTGACTCCATATACACTTTGTTAACCTTGAGGTGTTACTTAAGATGGTGCCACATTTTAACTAGTACCTATATCTTCCCTTATCTCTATATTGGTTGATGTCCTCATCAACAACAACTACTACTTCTAAGGGATTTGACTTTTTTGTGATTGAGGTGTCTATGTTAGTATAACTCCTAGCTATTAAACCTATAGTTTGAGGGCTTTATTTTCTCCTTTAAATCGCTTGGCATAGACTTGATATTGAGCCCATTGAAAGCCATAATTCTATAAATTCTACTTTATCTCTACAAGTCTTGGCTTCAATTTTACCTCCCTATTAGTTGAATCTATCTTCCTCATAGCCTCCATAAGTTTCTCATCTCTAAATACAATTAGTCGATCACAGTGAGTGACCTCCTACATCTTGGATTCAAGAGCCTTCTCCCTCACTGCACACTCACTCTTTCTACCATGTTATTTTATCTTGCTTCTCTCATGCACTTATCATCTTATCAACCTCTTAATTCATCTTTGCTAGTTCTAAGTTGACCTCCTACTACACTTGCTAAAGCTATCCTTGTATCTCTTGCAACTAGTTAGATTGATTTTCCTCCATCAATTTCACTTTGTTCACCATTTCTTGAAATATATTGAACCCACCTATTAGCCACTCTATCAACTATACCAAGAAATTTATTTTGGCATAATCTTTTTTCAATTTTGGTTCCATATTGATTTTCTTGACCCTTGATAATTTAGAAAAAACATCCAATATTCCATAATAAATATATGCTCATGGTGGGTATTGGTATAAAATTGGAGTTCCTTCATGTGGCATTACAACTCCAATCATTGATTTACCACTACTTCTACCTTTTCCAAGCTTCCATAGTTGAATCTTATGGATTTATTTAAATTGTCTTATTTTCTCCTTGTCTTGGGCTCAAATCAACAATCTACCAAAATTAGCATCCCTATAATTTCCATAATTTCCATTCTCCAAGGAAACCTTCTCAAAAATCACATTGTACCCAGTTAAACAACCCACTCACCTTCTCAAAGAATCCATTAACTTAATAATTTATTCTTGTACCATGAACCAGGGACTGCCTTAAATTTGATACTTCAATGAGAAAATTCTCACTCATATCTTCTTCCTCCATAATATTAGGTTCATTCTTCATGTTATCATCGCCCTTGGTGTTTTATTCAATCTCCTCCCCACCATGGAACTTTAGGTTGATGTTTCCTTTAACAACTTTCTCTTTCTAAATATTTGGTTGTGTCCGCTCTACTTTGTCTTGTTGTTCTACACCAATATGATTTCCTATAATGTTTGTTTTTCCTTCCCTTTCTCTAATTCTTCTTCTAGTAGTTGGTTATTTTTTCCTTTTTGGCCATCATACATGTTTTGATGTAGGTAATTTTTCTTTTCCTTCCTCTAACACTAATGAGTTTGGTTCCATGATTTGCATCATTATAGATGTGGCCTCCATTGGTGTATCTTTGATCGAAAGTCATGAACCACACCTTTTGACCTCCTTCACAAATGATTGCAATATTGTTGTAGCTTTCCTATTGGAAAGTCAATGTATTAATATCCACTATTATTCCTCCTCCATACAATATAGGTGTCCCTAGATCATAGTTTTGGGGTCTCCTCTCAAATTCGTATAATAGTGGAAAAGTATCTATTTCATCCATTGTAGTCTATACCTCCTTATTGACATTTATAATAATTGATGTCATTTGTTCATTCCTTGCATAGTTTTTCCTCCTAGCTATTGCATTGCTTATTCCACAACCTTACCTCTTGCATTGCTTATTCCACAACCTTACCTCTTGCATAACTATTTTTGTTTATTTTAGTTGCTATCCCCCTTCTAAAGTCTCTCATGAAGCCTCTTTCCTAGTACCTACAATGGCACATGAGATGCCTCCTTGTACAATCTAGCCTCTCTAGTGATGGAGTGCCCTATTACACTCTAATTTATATCATTTCATGAAATTAATAGTGTTGGCCTACCATCAGTCCTTTCATACTTCTTCCAATTGTATCCACCACTCTAGTAGTTTTTGGTGGTGTCATAGGTTGAATGATTTTGATTTTCTACTTAACTGGTTGGTATTGAGGATGTTGCTAAAGAGACTAAGAATATTATTATATTTGTTACTCCTTATGATGACATTGTCACTCTAGCTCTAGCTAATGCTTCTATTTCTTCTCCTCTTGTTAACTCCTCAATAATTGGTAACTGGTCCTTATCTCCATATGAATCTATCCCTTCTTTAGCCAATGTATAAATGTCATCACATTCATTCTATTCCTATGATAAATCAATTAACAACAACTTCATTGCCTTCATTTTATTTTTTCATGCCCTTATTCTCGATCACTACTTTTCTTATTGGTCTAGTCTTAGACAAGGGGCTACATAAATCTAATAAAAATAGTTGTAGTTCCTCTTGAAAATGCTTGAGGTAGGCCCAATATAGGAAACTAAATTTCCATGTATTCTACCACATCTAAAAACAATGCAATGACATGAAATACCATAGAAAAATTATTTGTAAACTATAATATAAAAAAATGAATGTGGTTTGACAAAAATGATGCCCTATCATATTTTACCTTACCCATTATTACTTCCATATATGGTATGATCCAAGTTGGAATATCCAAGGCTCTTTTCTTGTAAGACAACATAAACATTACTACATTCATTATGTAGAATAATTCATCATACTTTAGGTATTTCATTTTCAGTTTGTGGCTTCCATACTTCATCTACTTTGAAACTTCTATTGGATTGGGGTGAGTGACCTTATCGATATATTTTTTTAATTGCTATGACCACTCATTTTTTCATTAGTTTGTTAAAATGGTAGTAGGTAGCTTGAACACACTCTAAAAACTATTAAGTAAAAAATACACTTATACATCCTTGTCACCCAAAAAAAAGTTACTTCTTTTCTTCTCTATGATGTGTGTCTCCAACATCTCTAATAGACACGTCTTAAGATAATATTTGTCAAAATTGAGAACCTACAAAATATCATGTACTAATTCACTTCAAAATTCTACTTTTAACTGGTGTTCCTATGGATTATTGATCCACCATGGCCTTCAAAATTTACCTATTGATATAGTCTAGATAAATTTGTCTAAGGAGATTTACATCCACTCCTTTCCCTTCACTCTTTATTGAGATTAATCTATCAAATCCTTTCTCTTGACCCATCGGTATTTTAGAGTTCTAGTCTATGACCACAATATTGAATCACATCCTCCTTCTCTATATTGTTGAATCCTCCCATATTCAAATTCCATATCATACCCCTCATCCTCCTAGTGGTATGCACACTCCTATCAGATTCTAACAAGGCCAATGTTGAATCCTCTACAAGTTTAGGATCATTGTTAAGACATAACTCCTAGAACAACTCTTAGAGGATGCCTTCTTAACTCCTCACATATTACAATCCTTAGCCTTGATAAATTCCCTTTACACTTTGATTCTTGACCTTCAATTTTTGAACTCTAATGGTAATTGCTCCCAACTATTATAAATATCTCTTGGCTAACTTAGCTTTTTGCTATAACTCCACATGACACACTTATTATCCATGATAAATTTTTGAAGTGTGTGTCATTATACTCTTGCTTTCTCATCTATATGGATTATATGACCCAAATTTGGATGGCCTAATCTCTTATGATCTCACTCTAAATGACTTAGTACTGGATGATGACTCCAAAATTCCTAGTCTTAGATAGCTTGAATCTAGATGGCCTAGCCTTGGATAACCCGGCTCTGGATGGCCTAGTCCTATAAAACCTACTTATAAATGACATAGTCTTGGATGATCTACTTATTCTAGATGGCCTATACAACTCTTCTAATATCATGTACAAATTATTCTTCTTAGATGGATATGATAATTCTTCTAATGACTAGTATAATTGTTTCTCTCCTCAAATGATTTGCTTTACCTCAAAATCCAAGTCATGTTCCTTCTTCTTGCTTTTATATGGTGATGTATACAAACTATATGGATCTATGTAGAACTTGAATAATTATAGATAGGGTTTGAATGACCCTTCCCTCTACTTCCTCTCATCCTCTTCTTTATGCACACAAGTCTTACTTTATCGAAACCCTTTCTTGATTATCTCTTACTTACAATTGCAATATTTTTTTGTTGTGTGTTCCTCACCTACATATGAAAATTAAAAATTTAAATTGCTAGGCATGGAGTTTCAACAAAATTCTTGTTGTTACTTCTCATGCATCCCCTAGTTTTATCTAGTTGGTGCAATTTTCTTGCATTTGCAATTTTATTCTATTTCTCATAATTTCTTACAGTGGACTTATTCTATTTATTTCCTTTGTGCTTTGATGCTTGCATTAGGGTGTACCCTAGGTTTTGTAGAAATGGATACTAAGTGTTCTCTAATTGTACTCCTCCTTATTGCTTTGCTTTGGATTTGGTTGTTTGAATAAGCCAATGTGAGCTCCTATAACCTTATTATAAAATTAGGGAGGTAGGAAGACACTTGGCCTACATGTGATAACTACTTAATTTCCACTTTATATTTCCTAAATAAAATACATTTAATAATTCATTTTATGCTTCTATTTCATATTTTTTATGCATTTAACTCCTCATCCTTTACACATGGTAATACTATTGGGAAGACATGCATGACTACATCTAGATTGCGATTATAGTTCATCTTAGATGACCTAGTAGGCCAAATGACCTATCTAGATATCAAATGATCTAGTCATCTACTAGCCTATATGGTTGAAGAGTCCAAAAAACATTCCTATCATCCTAGAATACCTTTGTTGTCTTGGATGAACCAATCATCTAGATAGCCTACTTGGCTATCTAGACATCCTATCTCCTTGGTCTGGATGGCCTATAGGATGGACTACTTAGTTGTCTTGATTATACTTCATAACTTAGGTCCTGCATAGATGAAACCCTTGCTATTTTATATTTATATATTTATTTTTAATCTCTAATGGCTTCTCAACTTCCTCCTTGAACAACCTCACATCAACTACCCAATGATGTTGTAATGCAACTAAATTTCCCAACTATCAAATGATTGTTCTTCTTTTGATGACTTCATTTGTGATATAATGACTTGATGGTAGTATAATAATTAGAAAACCTCACTAGATTACCTAGTAAGATACCAAATAGACCTCCCCTTGGACTTAAAAATACATGGTCCATTCAAGGTCTTGTTATCCTCATAAAATAGCCAAGGGATGGCCCAAATGAATCACCTTACTAGCTAGATGGTGTAAGGGATATATAGGACAAATTAATCCCTTTAAAAAATTAGGAAAGAGGCTAGATTCCCTCCTCTTGGTTGGGCTATCTTAAATAACATAGGGTACAAGATGGTCCACCTAGACTACCAGAGCAACCCCTTTTACATGCATACCTTGGATTATCTAATGGTCTTGATGGCCTACTCAATCTACCTAATGAATTGTTATAGTTGTTCAATGGATGACTATAACTAGAAATTTTCCTAGCCTCCATAGTTGCATCAATTATTACATATGATGTATTTGCAACTCACCCATTGAAATATTCAATTATTTGCTTCTCTTGTATAATTGTTGTATTTTAGCATGCACTATCTACTATGTGCATCCAATAGCTACCAACAAACTCATTCCTTAAAATTTATTTCCTTCACTTTGAGGCTCTTGTTGTGGAGGTTCCTCTTGTTCAACACCCATCATTATCATCCACTACATATTTTTATCATAAAGTGTCCTTTGTTCATTGATAAACCTTTATTTTTTCTCAATGTCAAAAATATAACATACACATGCAACCTCCTACACTTGGTGGGTTTATGCACCAAATATTTCCACTCCACTATTGTTTATATATTATCCTTCTGGCTACTTATGGATTATTTCCCATTTAACCAAGCTAGTTGCTCTACAAGTTTTTTTCTTAGAATCATTTATTTATTGCATACCATCATACTCTTTTGTACAACTAGATTCGCCAACATCACATATTGATATTTCTTAAAGGATCCCAAATAATAACTTGGTGTGATCATTAGTCTACCTATACTTGTCTCTTCATAATCTAGTTTGATGTTGAAAAAGTTCACCTATACCCTAACCTTGTATAGCTTCAACTTTAAACCATTGAATATCTTGGGATATTACATCCCCTCTAGTCTATTCAATCTCACTATACCATTTTTATAACCTCATACACTTGGAATGGTCCCAACCATAGGATATTCAACTTCTTGGATTTATTTCATCTTTACCATCATGTTTTAGCACTAAATCACTTACCTTTAACTTTATCTTCCATAATTACTTGTCATGCCAAAGCTTTTACTCACACTAGATAAAATCCATGGCCCATTATGCCATAATGCTTTTCTCATCTATCTTGATGAGTGTCGTTAGCCTCTCCTCTAATATGTTCTGGTTTCCAATATGGTTTTGCATCACCACTCTCAAAATTGACATCATAAACTCCACTACATAATTATCTCTTGACCATACATCAACTATAATGGTGTGTAATTTTTTGTTGGCATATATATTTTAATGCATGCCCATAGGATCACCATAATTTATCCTCTCAATCACCATCCTTGATTCCACACATCTTACACTTTATGAAAACTAGAACCTTGTTCATTTCCTAAACTTTAAAATTTTCTCTAGGGTAAGACAAACGTGACAATGAATTCAAGATTTTGAGCTTCATTGATAGCTTATGAATAGTCATATTTATGATATGCCATTTTTATCACTTATCAAATATAATTATTTATTCATGCAAAAATTGCATAGTACTCTTTATTGATATGTTTGGCAGTGCCCTTGCCTCCACCCACTTTGTCAAATATTTAGTTGTTGTCATGTACCTACACATTCTTTGGATAGTCTTCAATGGTTGAACAAAATTGAAACCCCATAATTCAAAAAAATACTCTGACTAATATGGATGCAATGACATGAAGTCACTCCATAGTGGCTTCCTAGTTTAATGACATGTATTACACATAGTCATGAACTCCTTTGCATCATTATAAATTGTAGACCACTACAACCCTACTAGAAGCACCTTCCTTATGGTCACATCTAACCCTATGTGCATTCCTACCAATAGCTAATGAGCTTCCTTTAATGTTGTATTCACCTCCTTTTCCATCATGCACCTTCATAGAATTTTATTTGGTCCAATATTGTATAGAAAAATAGCAATCAAATGGAATGGTGATGACTTGATTATTTTATTCTTTTTTACTACTATCAACTTCTTTGGTATATCCCCTATTGACAAGTATTATTCTATGTAATTGTACCATATCAGTAGTACAATGATTGAAAAATAAATGTATAAAAATTCATTCAATACTCCTTTTTTCATAAGTTCTTTTAAGCAAATCCTTGACAACTAATCTATAATCACAAGTTTCTTCTTTGGTCTAACCACCACCTAAAATATATAATCATATAATGTATCAAGTCACCTACTAACTCATCTATGAATGGTGGGCTTGTTGATCAAGTACAATAATTTTTTATTATCATCCAAGAAAGCTTATAGCTTTTTATGAATAACCACTCAATAATATGGCCACTAAATAAATAATACTCAACTCAATATGAAGGAAATAATAATGCTAAGCAAATAAACTTATATTCATAATATGAAATAACTTCAATATTTCTAATGGTAAATTCTGAAAAATACAATATATTATTATTGAATAAAAGACCTCAAATACATCATGTTACATCACCTTCCATTGCTCCATGGGTGATGCTTCATATCTTGATCTGCCCTTTTGTGATACTATTCTATTATAATTGTACATCCATATATAGGATGGAATGTGACTCTTCATATGGTGTTTATTGGTCCTTACTCTTCCTATGACTCTTCATGATCCTATTCTAATGACACATGTACATAGGGACAACTATGCACATTTACATTACCAAAATATCATTGTACACTTGTGCATTTATTACATTGCATAAAGTAAATACTTTCATCCTAATATAAGACACTCTTTCCTAATCTATAGATGTACCCATGGTGGTACATTGTCATGTACCAAATAATGTAATATATTCCAACACCCCCTGTATTACATTATTTGGTTCTTGAGAACTTTGGTCTTCAATATGGATCTTCTTCTTCTTTTGTCTTCAATTAATTTTGCATTGTATACCTTCTCTATCAGGTTCTTCTTCATTGTCGGTGATGGTCTTTGTAGTCATGCTATCTTCAGATTCCTACAAGATGACTTTTTCTTTGTCCTTGCTCTTTTCTTAGCTCCTACACTTCTTCTTGTGATACAGTGATATTGATTTGAATTATTCTTCTTCAAGATAGCCATATGATTTGTTTTAGTTATTTTGTATCTTTTCTTGAAAGAGTTCAAAGATAACTAATGATAGGTACATTATTACATATTCTTTTAAAATAATGATAATGTCTTGATATTCCTATGATGATCTAAAAAGTTTTCCATGAAGAAATTCCATTAATGTAGTAAAATTTCCTTCCTTAGCTTCTTTTAAAAACATGATCAATTTATCCTTTAGTGAATCTAGTACTTTATCTCCATCAATGTTTGATATTAAGTTATGAGAGTAGAACTTGAGTGCTTGTAACATTTCATCACAATTTTCATTCAACACTTCCTTTAGAATATTATCCATATTACTTTTGAAGTAGACTACCTTATGACTCCCAAATTTAGTTTATCAAGCAACTATTAATTCCAAAGAGGTACTTCCTTAGTTGTGAGAGATAGACTAAGGATGATATTTTTTCAAATATTGTTCTTTCAATTGTATGTTGTGTAGAAACCCTTGTATCTCCCTAAGGTTTGAAAGATAATATTTAATCAAAAATCCTTTACAAATCTTCAAATCTCTAATAATTTTGAATTTAGAGATTAATCTATCCAATGCAATCTTTTCAATATGTAGGATTCCTTTTATCTCCCAAATTTATGAATAAAATATTTAATTCCTAAATTTCATATGCTATATTTGATGTAGAAATCCTTATACCTCCATTTTTTTTTTTTTTTGAATTTACATGGTGGAATCGGTAGCCGCCATGAATTCGGGCAGGTTGTCTAGCTTTTATGGCCGCCACAGTATTCTGCGTTGTTCGCCCTAGAAGCCGCCACACAGATCTTCGTACAGTCCGTCCCTATAACCATCATGCCACAATCATTTTAAACCTTTTACGTCGCTGAAAGCACTAGGAAAGGGACAACCTTATACCTCCAAATTTAAAAATTTAGAAATTTAGAAATTCTAGAAATAATATTTGCAATATTTTGTAATCCTAATTTGAAGTAGAATCCTTATTTCTCCAACCTTAATAATTTTACAAATATTTAATTGGTTTTGTAAACTACAATATGTAATTTTTACAAAACTCAAATATAAACTTCAAATTCTAGAAAATGCTTTTCAAAAATATAATTATAGGCTTCAAAATAATAATATGATTTTCTAAGGTTATAAAAATGCTTATCTCTCCACTTTTACTTTTAATAAACTTTGACCTTAGAATATATTCCTTTATTATTCCTCCTATCAATATAAAACTTTAAGATATGGTAAAATGCTATGGTAAATACATCGAATATTCAGATTCTCTTTGCTGGTATTGTTGGGCGCTTATCTCTTTGGTCAAACTTGCTTGGAATGATACATATGAATCTTCAAATATGCTTTGACCTTCTTTAATGCTTCTCCTCTTGCATTTTCTATGTAAGGCACTAGAAAAACTGCTATATTAATACCTCTATGACTATATGAGCGCTTCACCTTTCTTTAGATGTGTGCCATGTGGTGTAGATGTTATTTGAATCCTTGTATTCCTTTCTTGGTGGTGCTAACTTTCATGAATAGAATAAAGTGGACACTTTTCACCTTTTTCCTTGCAACTTGGGAGTTACACAGTCTTCTTGGGTGCTTGGATAATAATGAAGAATATTTGAATGTTTGAGTGCTCTTTTATCATGTAGAGTTACATTCAACCTTATGCACCAACTTTTGTATTTAGTTCCAAGTGGAGATATTCCATTATTTTGGAAGAGACAAGTGTAATCAACTCTTTTTGCATGCACTCTTTTTCTAAACGTATGGATTGTAAGAATTTTGAATGTCTTTGCTCTTCCCAAAATTATTCTTACTTCATATAAAATGTGTTCTAGCTTCATGAAAAGTATTCTTGCTAGAGTTTCTCCTTCCTTTGGATGATGGTGGACTTGCTCACAGATGGCTTCAACCAAAGACCTTCTTGTATGCTTCAATGGTGGCCTTATGGTAATCACTATGGCAGTTTATTTTTCTTCTTTGATAATGCACCCTGTATTTTATTTCTCTTGTAATATGCCCTATTTTGAATGGTTGTAATAGTACTTTTGTAGGTTGTGGATGACATTCTCTACCTTCTTGGGCTGACCAAAAACTTGAGCCTAATGGCTTATTTTCCTTATGCTCTTTTGCTGGTGCTTTTTCCTGCAAGTGGGTGGATGTATGATGGAGTATTTGCCCCCATGTAATCTACTATCGAATGGTGCTTTATATAGTGGTGGTTTTCACCACTTCCTTTGTGGTTTCCTATACCACTCCCAACTATAAATACAATGTTTTTAAACACCTAAAATCTTTCCAAATTTGGATCTCTTTTCCTTTTCAAAATCTACTGTACTTTGAGGGTTATTTTCCCTCAAAAACATAGAATATTTTGCTTCTTATTTCACTCTAAAATTCAGTATATACTAACACTTATAAATACTTTAATAAATAAATCTAATACTTCTATAATATTTCAACTTTATAAGATAATAAAGTGGTTCTATCCCACTAATTAATTTAAATAAATCTGATTTTTTCTTCTTAAAAAAAAAAACATATAATAAACTTCTTATCACTCCAATTAAACTTATAATTTTGCTGTTATAATATGAAATTTTTCTATAAAATAAATGGTGTGAAATTGTGTCCTTTATTAGCTTAATGAAACCTTAAAATATTCTTCTTGGCTAGATCTAAATGACTCCAAAATATGATGCTTTAAAACTCTTAATAAACTCCTTTAAAAATTCTGCAATAGTAATCTATATGGCATCAATTTTACACACTTTTTTGTAGATTCTTCCTTCATAGCTTACTGTCTTGTATTTGCTAGATTTTCAACCTTCAATTTGCTTTTATTAGATCCTTCAGTTTGCAGCAATAATGGTTGCTTCAAAGCTTGCTTTCTTTTCCTTGAAACAGGTGCTTTCTAAAGAACACAAGCTTATACTGAGAGGGAGGGGTGAACAATATAAGACCACTTTTTACTTTTTCTTCCCAAATAATATTATGCAATATATCAATGGAAATATTAAAATCAATAATCAAAGCAATGCACAAATAACCACACACAATAGAGACACCAATTTAACGTGGTTCACTCAATGTGGGCTACTCCACGAAGAAAATATTTCACTAAAATTTCTCAACAAATATCTTTGGAATCCTTCCCTATTACAATATTTATGGACATATATCCAAAGGAGACACCAATTCCCTAATCAAATTTGTGGATCTCTATCCATAATATACCAATTCCCTAAGCTGGTTCGTGTATCTTTATCCATAGGAGAACTCCTTCTCCTCTGCTCTGGCTGGTGAACCTCTAGAAGACTAATGTCTCCACTGCACTAGCTTGTAGATATCTCTCCACTAAAGAATCCTATAATCACTCAGAAGACCTATCCTCACTTCCATAGTTAATGGATATCTATCCAATGGAGACTAATATCCTTTGCTCTATCACCTCCAAAACTTGCTCTCAACTCTGTCACAAATATCCACTAAACATAGTCCTTCGGTCTAGCACAAATATTATCAATCTCTGTCTTTGGTCTGGCACAAGCTTATCCTCAAATCTATACCAAACTTTGCCCTCAAATATGTTCTCAAGCCTTAACACAAATCTTGATCCAATCCCAAATCAAGTCTGCTAGATATGCCCCAAGCCTTAACACAAAGCTTGAACAAATCAATCAATCCACTCTGCTCACAAGTCTTCTCAAAGACTTGCCTTAAATTTGTCCAAAAAGTCCTCACTAGAACTTGTCCAATATACTCTCAAGTCTTCTCTAAGACTTACCTCAAATATTCTCAACAAGTCCTCACTAGAACTTGTCCAAAATGCTCTCAAATATTCTCTAAGACTTACCTCAAATTTGTTCAACAAGTCCTCTCTAGAACTTGTCCAATATGCTCAATAAATCTTCACCAAAACTTACCTCAAATTCGTCCAATCTGATTGTAAGCTTCCACAAAAGCTCACACAAATCTGTCCTTAAGCTTTCACAAAAGCTTTCTCAATTCTGTCCTTAAGTCCCCTCAAGGACTTACTCAAATCTATTAGAGTTAAAGTGCACTATGCCTTCACCTTGACACTTGTCAATTTCTCTTGATAAGTGTCATGTGTTGAATATAGGCTTATGCCTATATATTGTAAACATTTGTATCAATAAAATTAATCCCATTAGTTTCAGTCCTAACATTTGGTATCAGAGCAGGATTTCCCTGCCCTATGAAACCCTTGAGGGGGATTTCCCTCATGGAAATCCTCCCTCCCCCTCATTTTTTTCCATTTTTTATTTTTTTTTACTTAAGGAGTATGCTGTCCATCATTTGATGGATCATAAACCAGATGGTAAAAATTTTAAAGTTTGGAAAATATTTTCAGATTTAAGCTGGTTCGTGTGGTATTATTTTCAGATTTAAGTTTTTGGGTTGTTGATACGGGTGGGACCGGATTTAGCGATCACGAGGAGGCAATTACAATGGAGGGCATGGCCAAGCAAATTTCGGCGATTGTGGGTAATAGATGCAACTTTCGCATTGAAAATTACATCTATAATTTTTTATGCGATGTAGCTTTGTCAAAATAGCCATCTGAGAAGGGAATCGCGCAGGGCGCATTCGCAGTGCTGGCATTCCAGCTGTTCAAAGACGTCTTTCACACAATCACCACCATGCATAGACAACATTGCAGACATCATGAAATATTTTAGCCCGTTGCAGTCAGATGGCACGCATGGAGAGTTTTTTGACTCTCAGTCTTGAAGTGCAGTGCTTGTTTTTTGCGTAATTTTAGCCAGATCCACTAAAGTTTCCATTGAGAGGAATTCCCAGCAATGCAAGGGCGGTGGTGCTATAGAAGGTTAAAAAAAAAAAAAAACACGCATTTGAGGCGGTAGTCTGATTCGGTGTTGGTGCTGCATGCTCAATCGACACTTTCAGAATTTATGATTTCTACTTTCGTGGCCTTCTGTGACACATTATGGATCCCAAGCTTTGATTACATTTTTTACGTGCAGCAGACGCAGATATTGGAAGGTATGCAAAAGATATCTGTGATGCGGTTGTTGCTTGCAATGTTTTTTGTAAGGAGGCTTTTGCACTGTGTGTGGGCTGTGACGACTTCCTTGCCACTGTGCGCTTGTTTTTGCGTTTCCTTGAGATACGAGGAGTGTTTCAGAACGTCGTGCATGAAGAGGCCTGCATGTAATGAGAAATGAAATGTAACAATTGATCTTTACTGTCAAATCACATACCAATGTTTTCTTTGGCGGTGTATTATAGTCTTTTATAGCCTCTCGAAATGCGGAGGCAGCCGTTATGGAAGCTGAAATTGGAGGCAGAGATTCAGAGAAGGATCGAATTTTGCAGGAGAAATTAGATCATTGGAGGCAGACAATCTACACGTTGGAGGTGTCACAGTGTTGGATGATAAATGGAGAATTAATTTGGATCCCTTACTGTTTCTTTTCCAAATCGAAGGCACAATTTTTTTTTGTTGAGGCACAGGCGTGTTTGAATTGCTGGTATTGGATTTCAAAAGGAAGAGACGACGCACATTTCTTTTTCAAGCCAAACCAGCAGATGCAGTCAGATCGAACTCGATGCCATGGATGGACATGAGAAAACGAAGGAGAACAACAGACATTAGTTGGGTCTGGCCCTTCTACTAACTTGGTTTCGTCAACCTGCACCGTCGAAAGCCCGTCGTCCTGGCTATAATTTGCTGTGCTCTAACAGTCGTAGCAGTAGCAAACGCAATGGAAGTAGCATATTCGGGGTGTCATGCATTCACTTCTAGCATATTCAAGGCTTGCACAGAGGCGTTGCTAAGCCCGACGGTGCCTCCGTAGAGTGTAGCATCGATGGAGATCGAAGGTTCGATGCGGGGGCGCGCTATGTGAGGTAGAGTTCCATGCCCAGTAGCATCGAGTCCTCTGCCCTGAGCTCAATCATCGCCACTTTATACTACTTCAACAAACTGGATAGAGCCTCCACGGCCTTGCTGTACATCTGACGTACGAAGAGCAATGAACCAGGAGTTTCTGATTTAGAGGAGTTTTCGAGGGTGCCATTGGGGATGAATTCGTAAACGCAAATGGGGTCGTTGACATCCACTCGATGCTAGGTGTTGCGCCATGCCGCCATGTTCGAAAGTGGGGCACGTTGAATGTGGAGGCACACCTAAACTAATGTTGCCATGGCCGTAACAAAGGTCACTGAGAGGAGGCACGCGTCAGTGATGCTGCCAGCTGCTATTGCCAGATGTGTGTTCTAGGTGGCACATCATGCTGCAAGACTGCAAACCCTAACTCTGTCGCGCACATCTTGCAAACGAAATTTCATGCAGGGGGATTCTTCTATGTTGAGATTTTAAATTGTTTTTTACTCATAAAGGGGGAATATGTTTTAAATATTTTTTAAAGCCTTTACTTTTATAACATAGAGGGCACATGAATATTTAAAAAAAAAAAAAAAAAATGTTGGAGGCCCACATGGCCTATGCAATTTTTCATGGAGGGAATTTTTTTTCAAGAATAGTGGATGTTCTATTGATCAACATTATGACCTTAAGATGATTTTTTACATGGAAATGTAATTCCCCTATGAGGGAAATTTTAAGTGTTTCTCTTTATTCCACCACAGTGCGATGCCGCCACAGTGCGAGGTTTTAGTTGCTATCTTGGAGAGGCATGTTGTTTTTCATTATGATGAAGGCCCCTTTGATAATGGAATATAGGGGTATTTATAGTCGTTGGAAACGTTTTTCCATGACCGACACAATGGTGGTGTCAAATTGTAATTTTGAGGCTATTTCACTTGAGTTTTTTAGCCTCAAAGTTTTTCTACCTTGGAGTGCACTTTCGGTTGTACCCAACACTCCCAAGGTAATTTTATATGTGATCCTTGTACCTAGTGATATTTTCTATACACTTGGTGAATGCAGTGGCTGGTTACCCATGCATTTCGGTGGGATGACATGGTCACCATAAGGACACTTATACTAGGGACTACAGACAAAGACACCCTAGATTCTATCCGAGGTTTTTTCGGATCTACTTTTGAAGACTACAGACGAAGACACTTCAGAAGATTCTCTTCTTTTCTTCTTCTCTCCTCCTATTTTGATCTATGGCTCATTTTATTGTATTGAGTGCATTTTCGACAGAGACCGACACTCTTATATGGCTCGTTTTTCCTTTGTATTAGGTGCATTTTCGGCAGAGACCGACACCTTCTAGATTGAGTTCACCATAAAGAGAGATTTGATATTTATGGTGAATCTAGTCAGTGACCTACGAGAGGCAACATCCTCTGAGGATGACCTACAGAGGCAACAGACCCAGAAGTGGCTGACCCTGAGGCACCCATGATGACCCTGAGGCACTTAGACGGCTGACCCAGTGGCAACAGACCTGTGGAAGTGGCTGACCCTGAGGCAACAGATCGAGATGTATACATAGTGAATCTAGCATTATTCATAGTTGGAGATCCAAGCGCAAAGAGCACGAGCCTAGACCAAATCAACAATAAGAGAGGATGATAGGTTGTTTTAGAGAATTCAACATTAAGGGGGAATGTTACCTAATGTTGACTTGTTTTGTTTCTTCTTTAGTTAGGATAGTGCACTTTAAGGGAGAATGTTAGAGTTAAAGTGCACTATGCCTTCACCTTGACACTTGTCAGTTTCTCTTGATAAGTGTCATGTGTTGAATATAGGCTTATGCCTATATATTGTAACCATTTGTATCAATAAAATTAATCCCTTCAGTTTAAGTCCTAACAAAATCTACTTGCAAACTCTCACAAAATTTTGCTTAAATCAATTACAAAACTTGCACACAAACTCAATTCAATATCTTGCTAAAAACCTCTTTCAAATAAATTCTGAATATAGAACAATTTGTTTCACAGAACTTGAACTATCACTTCAAATCACTCAAATCAACTATGCTCAATCAAATCCACTCAACCAATCACTTAATGAAGGCTTATTCAACAATACTTATAAAAAAACCTTTTCACTCCAAATTAGCATTCACAACATCCAACAATCACTCTCAAGGATAATATGCCCTTTACCTCTTGTTTGAAGAAGACTTAACTTCAAACACTTGTCTCAATCACAATCAACTCTTTGCTGATTTAAAAGGTTAGGTAGCAATATCTTCTCAATCATTCACTCAATTTGATCCCTCAACATATTTCATCATACATAGCAATAAATCTCTTTTACACCTTATAATCTCCACACTTCAAAATGCAAACCAACAATTTGTGTAAAGAAAATAATCACAATAATTTTCTTTATAAACCCTTATCTCTTTAACACATAAAAGCTCATATCAATTAAAAATATAATTCCATTTTTCAACCTTATAACTCCTATATCAATTCACTTTATCAAAAATCAGTATAAAATAATCAACCTTAAAAAAAAAACCTTATAACTCCCCCTTAATAAAAATTTATGATGCCACCTTTTAAACCTTAAAAGGAATTTTAATATTCAAAAATTAAGTACCTCTATCCTTGATGGAATTTGAACTTCTGCTTGTGCCTCCATAGTGCCCTAGTTGTGGCTCATGTGCCACGTGAGCTAGGTACTCACCTTAGAACCAAAAGTGCCTTGCGCACTTTTAAACCTCTGCTTTGGTGCCAAAAACTAAAACACTCGAACCTTCACCAAAATGTAACTGCTAGGGTTCAATCACGGGACCTCCCGCCAGTTAGCGCCTTCAGCCGCAACCACCTACCGTTGGCCCAAACGCCATTGTTGGCTATGAGGCTTAGATCCTCCTTCCTATTATTCGCAGGTTGACCGCCACACAAGCACAAGACCCTTGCCTCTTATTTCACACGTTTGCAAATTTTACATGCACATCGATTAAGGGATTTGAAGGATGGATTTTATTTGCCAAAGCATATAGTATATATATTAAATTTTTCTCTCCCTCAACACATAGGTGGGTGGAAAAAATAGTCAACGTCAGCGCTTGAATTTTATTGCTTGCCCTTTGTAACCCTAACCTTAGGTCATTTTAATTTAAATTAATTTATAACAAAGTTGTTATAATTAATTTATACTTAATTTAATTATTAGGTCTATACTTTAGACCTTTAATATTATAATATAAAATTATAATATTATTTTCTTGGCCTTCCAATTTGCTCTTTTAGATCTTATTTTACCACCTTGAATACTATAATAAGCATATTATAATATTATTTTCCCTTAGGTCTAGAAGCAATATTTTCTTGCACTGCTCACAGAAACTGATGCTTGACCTCATGTTGCTCACTAAAACTGAATCTTGACATCAATAACAACAAAATTTGCTCATATTTCCAACAATATCCCCATTTGTCATTGATGGAAACCCAATTATATTTTACCATTTCCTTATCCTTTATCTGTTCTGCTCCCCCTGAGAAACTACTCACCCTGACTGAATGCTCTCCCCCTAACTCAAATCTCTTCCCCTTTGACATCAATGGAAAAGGGTCACCTTGGGGCTCGAGGCTAAGAATGAGTCTCTTAGCTTAGCCCCCCACCTCCTCTTGAGGTGGTTAATTCTGGGGTGGGAGTATTTCTACTCCCAACAAGCACTGATCATTTCCTTTGTCCACTTTCTTCCTTGATTGATCCTTCTGATTCCTTTGATTGTTCATGTTCCTGCTTGTCTCTAGAATTTCTAATCTACACCATCTTGCTATATTCCCATCATTATTGTACTTAAAACACTTAATTTTGATATTCCTTGGAGGTGTAAATGTCTTGGGATTTCTCCTGGTGAAGCCATATCCATTCATGTTATGAACCCTATAATTAACTGTCTTGTGACCAAACTTAATTACAAGAGTAGCAATACCCTTGAAAAAGCTGCCTATTTTTGAAATTTCCATATTCTAGTCTTTTAGGTGTCTTGCACTGTGTAGCCTTGTTCCCAAACATGTGACATGATAAGCATCGTCGATTGAAACTACCTTTCCTTGACCTCATTGGTCTCTTAGTCTCTTCTACCCTGTGTTGTTTCTTGTTCCATATGTTCCTCATTTGTGCATTGTTCCTTTTTATGTTGAACTCTTTATTGTCCAACTCATCCTTAGAAGTCCCACTTTCTCTTAAACTCTATTCTTCTAAAGTTTCTTCTTCTTTGGAACTTGAGATCGACTCCTCTCCTTGTTTTCTTTATACTTGTTCAAAACCAAGACCTATCTTGCTTGATGTAGGTTTTTGTATTTTAATAATATTATCCAATTTATTTGAGCTTTCCCAAACCTGTGTAACTTGTACTTAGACTCTTTTACTTCCTTCATTAGTGAAGATACCTCATGCTATAATATTTAACATTCTAAAACCTTTGCTTCTAACTTCTATTTGAATCTCCTTGTCTTAGCTATTGAGTTAGTTAGATCCTCTATAAGATTTTCTTTCTCTTCATCACATTCTTGAAATTTAAGCTTGAGTTTTGAGTTTTTATTTCTTACCTCCCTTAATTAATCAAGGGCATGAATAAGCTTACCCTCAAGATAAACTTCTCCTTTCTCTGATTCTTCCTCTATTTGTTTACCTTTGGGATCATCTTCATTCCTTTCTAATTTGTCTTCTATAGGATCACCTCCTGCTTGCTCTATAGCCATGAGTAGATTATATTTTGGTCCTTCAAGTGTATCTTCATATTCATCATCAATGAAACTGAAACCACTTCTTGTACAACTATCTTCAAGATGACAAAAGTTACCACATCTAAAACACTTGAGAATTATTGGTTATCTTTTCTTAACCACTTCTTTTTCTTCTGCTAGAAATAGTATTTCATCTTCATTATCTGAGGAGATTTCATCACTATCACTTGAATACTTACTTGTCTTGTCTGCATATAAACTCTTCTTATATCTTTGGAAGAACTTCTTTCCTTGCTTGCCTTATCCATCCCTACTTTTCTTTTGGTACCTATGTTTTTATGTTTCCCTATTCTTATGATCCTGTTTTTCTTCATCATTGCTATTTCTAGCTTCTTGATAATCAGATGCATAGTGACCATAATTTCCACAATTGAAATATCTAACTAATTTCATACCTTTATACTTTCTCAGATCCTTGTTCCTTCTGCCATAATTAGCTTCTTCATCATTGGATAACTCATTGTTTGAATATGACTTCTTACCCTTTGTCTTCTTAGTAGCTTTGAAGGCTGCTTCTTTTTGGGGATTAGGTTCCTCTTTTGTTTTCATCTCAAAAGCTATAAGAATGCCATGTAATTCATCCCTTGTCAAAAGATCACTATATTTTGATTCCTCTATAGCTGAAATATTTTCACTAAACCTTTTTGGGAGTGACCTTAAAATCTTATAAAAAATATTAGATTCTTGAACTTCAAGTCCAAGTCCTTGCATGAAGTTAACAAACTCGTCTACACGAAGTAAATAAGAACTAATTTTTTCCTCATCCTTCATTTTTAGGTCTTCAAATATTCCCTTGAGATTTCACAACTTTACCTTTTTGACCTTTTTATCTACTTCATATATGCCTTGCAATTTATGCCAAATTTACTTTGCTAATTTGTAGTGCATAACATTTATAAACTCTATTTTATGCAAACCTCTCAAAATTGCATTCATTGATTTTGAATTGTAATGATGTAGAAGCTTACCATCTTTATCTGTAGGTGGAGTAGTTGGTGGTGTGTATCCATTTTCAACTACTTCCCATATTTTATTTCCAAGTGTCATAAGGTGAATCTTCATTCTCATACTCCAAAATACATAATCGCTCCCATAAAAAAATGGTGATGAATTATATGACAATCCACTCTTAGAATCCATCTGTGTTCTTGTAAGATTTTCCTTCAAGCTATTAAAATCTTTCGAAGGAACCCGCTCTGATACCAATTAAAGAACAAAAGATTATACTGAGAGGGGGGTGAACAATATAAGACCAATTTTTACTTTTGCTTCCCAAACAATATTATGCAATATATCAATGGAAATATTAATAGTAGTAATAAAATAAATGAATAAATCATCACATATAATAGAGACACCAATTTAACGTGGTTCACCCAATGTGGGCTACTCCACGGAGAAAATATTTCACTAAAATTTTCTCAATAAATATCTTGGGAATCCTTCCCTATTACAATATTTATGGATCTCTATCCAAAGGAGACACAAATACCCTAATCAAATTTGTGAATCTCTATCCATAGGAGACACCAATCCCCTAAGCTAGTTTATGGATCTCTATCCATAGGATAACTTCTTTGCTCTAGCTGGTGAACCTCTAGAAGACTACTGCCTCCACTACACTGGGTTGTGGATCTCTCTCCACTAAAGACTCCTGTCTCACTCAGAATACCTATCCTCACTATCATGGCTAATGGAAATCTATCCATTGGAGACTACTGTCCTCTACTCTGTCACCTCCAAAGCTTGCTCTTAGCTCTATCACAAATCTACACTAAACACAGTCCTTCAGTCTAGCACAAATATTCTCAATCCTTGTCTCTGATATACACTAAACACAGTCCTTTGGTCTAGCACAAATATGTTCAATCTCTATCTCTGGTTTAGCACAAGCCTATCCTCAAATCTGCACCAAACTCCATCCTCAAATATATCCTCAAGCCTTAACACAAAGCTTGATCCAATTCTAAATCAACTCTTCTAGATCTGCCCTAAGCCTTAACACAAAGATTGAACAAATCAATCAATCAACTCTGCTCACAAGTATTCTCAAATACTTGTCTTAAATCTATTCAATAAGTCCTCACTAGAAATTGTCCAATCTACTCTCAAGTCTTCTGTAAGACTTGCCTCAAATATGCTCAACAAGTCCTCACTAGAAATTGTCCAAACTACTCTCAAATATTCTCTAATACTTACCTCAAATCTGCTCAACAAGTCCTCACTAGAACTTGTCCAATCTGCTCAATAAATCTTCACCAAGACTTGCCTCAAATCTATCCAATATGATTGTAAGCTTCCACAAAAGCTCACACAAATCTGTCCTTAAGCTTTCACAAAATATTTCTCAATTCTATCCTTAAGTCCCCTCAAGGACTTACTCAAATCTACTTGCAAGCTCTCACAAAAGCTTGCTCAAATAAATTACAAAACTTGCACACAAACTCAATTCAATCTCTTGTAGAAAACCTCTTTCAAATCAATTCAGAATATAGAACAATTTGTTTCACAAAACTTGAACTATCACTTCAACTCACTCAAATCAACTATGCTCAATCAACTCCACTCAACCAATCACTTAATGAAGGCTTATTCAACAATGCTTATCAAACAAAAACCTTATCACTCCAACTTAGCATTCACAACATCCAACAATCACTCTCAAGGATAATATGCCCTTACCTCTTGTTTGAAGAAGACTTGACTTCAAACACCTGTCTCAATCACAATCAACTCTTTGCAAATTTCAAAGGTTAGGTAGCAATATATTCTCAATAATTCACTCAATTTGATCCCTCAAAATATTTCACCATACATAGGAATAAATCTCTTTTACACCTTATAATCTCCACACTTCAAAATGCAAACCAACAATTTGTGTAAAGAAAATTACCACAATAAAATTATTTATAAACCCTTATCTCTTTAACACATCATAGCTCATCTCAATTAAAAATATAATTCCATTTTTCAACCTTATAACTCCTATATCAATTTACTTTATCAAAAATCACTATAAAACAATCAACCTTAAAAAAAAAAACCTTATAACTCCCCATTAATAAAAATTTATCATGCCACCTTTTAAACCTTAGAAGCAATTTTAATATTCAAAAATTTAAGTACCTCTATCCTTGATGGAATTCAAACTTTTGCTTACACCTCTAAAGTGCCCTAGTTGTGGCCCATGTGCCATGTGAGCTAGGCACTCAACTTAGAACCAAAAGCACCTTGTGCACTTTTAAACCTCCAGCTTGGTGCCAAAAACTAAAACACTCGAACCTTCACCAAAACAGAGCCATCGGGGTTTGATCGCGAGACCTCCCTATAGTTAGCATCTTAAGCCACAGCCATCTACCATTGGTCCAACCACCATGGTTGGCTATGTGGCTTAGAGCCTCCTCCCTCTTATTTGCAGGTTGATCCCCACACAATCACAAGACCCTTGCCTCTTATTCTGCACGTTCACAAATTTCACATGCACATCGATTAAGGTATTCAAATGATGGATTTTGTTTGCCAAAGTATATAGTATATATATTAAAATTTTCTCTCCCTCAAAATGTCTATGGGTGGAAAAAATAGTCAACGTTGGCGCTCGAATTTTATTGCTTGCCCTTTGTAAACCCAACCTTAGGGTTATTTTAATTTAAATTAATTTATAAAATAATTTATAACAAAGTTGTTATAATTAATTTAATTATTAGGTCTATAATTTAGACCTCTATTAAACTGAGTTAGTATGAAGCGGCTAGTTGAGGTTGTGATCTGTATCGTGGGTCCATTCTACTTTGGTTCAAATCACACTAGCTACCATAAGACCTTTATATAAATAAGTTCAGTAATTGTTAACAAGACTGTATTATAAATTCATGGCCGCAGTGCAGCAGCAATAGTGCAGCAGAAGCAGCAGCCGCCATCAGTCGGAGAGGGGAGCAGCAGCTCTCCCATCAAATTCACCATCGTAGCAGCCGACACCGTAGAAGCCGCATACCGTAGCGGCACGCCACTTTAGCAGATCCAGTGCACGGGAGCGGTCACAAAAATTTTGGCCCTAAAAAAAAAAAAAAAAAATGGCAGATTTTGGAGGCAACAAGTTGTGACGGATGGAGCAGCAAGGAGGAGGAGCGAGAGGTCTAGGGGCATCAAACCCTAGGTGTGGGACTTCAGAGGGCAGATCAGCAGACGCGATAGGTGGGGGCTCTGGCGAGATAGCAGGCCCCTAGGCGGAGGATGTGGACAAGGAAGTTCTATTGGAACCGGTCCAAGGGCGTTGGGCGGATGCGGTTGAAGATTTCTCTTAGGGGGACCAGGACTCTATGCATCAGGATCAAAGGAAGACCCAAGAAGGAGACAAAGAGAAACCTGGCAACTAGAGACCTTCATATCTTAATGCTCTTCGCGGTAAGAAAAAATTATCCGACTCTTGTTTTAATCTAAAATCTATCAATGGTAGGTTGCACGTCCCGGATTCCTTAGCTCAGCATGTGGCTATGGAGGGCAGAACATCTCTGGTGGCTAAATTTATGGGGGTGAGGCCAGACATGGAAGTCATAAGGAGATGGGCCATCCAAAAATGGCAGCCAAGGGCCGGTATGATGATTAAGGCTTTACCCAAGAGTTTTCTTTTGGTGACATTTCAATGTGAACAGGACATGGAAAGGACTCTCCAAGGAGGTCCTTGTTTTTTTGGGAAAAGGGGCTTGTATCTGAAGCGTTGGTCCCCCGATTTCAACCCCCAGACTCAGGTGCTGGATTTGGCTCCTATTTGGGTTAAGATGCCGGGATTACCTCTCGCTTTCTGGAACGAACAAATCTTGGCTGGGATAGCTACAGAGATTGGAGAACTAATAGCTATTGATCCTGCAACCTTGAGCAAAACAAGACTCCTGTCTGCTCGCATGTGTGTGTTGGTGGACCTGAGTAAAGAGCTCCCTAAATCCATTATTTTGTCATCTATGTTTGGCCTTCATACTCAGGTCTTTGAATATGAAAATATGTCTTTTAAGTGTAGTGTTTGTGGGAAGGTAGGGCACCAGGGTATCCACTGCATTTCCAAGAACCAGCCCCCACTCCAAAATACTGATCCTCAAACCCGAATAATATCCCTCCCCCGCGAGATCTCCATTCCTACCCAACCCGGGCCTCAAGGACGTGGAGCTCGAAATACGAATATCGAGACCCCTGTTCGCCCTATTGTAAGCAAGAGGCAACGTTTTAACCCTCCTCCCAAAAATTCCTATGCCTCGAAACCCTCTCACGGGGAGCTGGTCCCTTTGATGGGAACCCTCAAGCTCAACCTGCTCCTAAGATGATACAGCAAGCCTCAGAGCCAAATCACAAAGGAAAGAACCCCATAGATCAATGCCCTAGGGCAAGTAAGTTTGATTGGGTGATACGGGAGGCCTATGGAGGCTCAGTGGAAGTGGTCCCATGTACTCGCAGAGGAATTTATGGGAAGAAATTCCAAGGAGATCAACATACCGATGGAGAACAGCTTTGATGCATTAAATCATTTGAAGGGAGATCGGATGGACAACCAAGAAGTGGAATCGAGGTAGAGGAGACTCAAGAGAAGGATTTAGAGGAGAAAAATCGGAGGAAGGAGCAGGAAACTAATTATACAAGCAAGGATACTCAGGAGGAAGAGGTGAACCACCAAGATCAGTGTAACCCCAAAGCAGGGAAAAAAGAATCTACTAATCAAGAAGCTAAGAGCACAAAATCTTCTCCACTATCAGAAAGACCAGTTAACCCGGAAAGCCGATTGTTACCCCAAAGACCAAGACCGACCTACCCAAGATGGTTACTAGAAGCCAAGTGAATCCCGGGGAACTTCAACCTAGAGCGGATGTATGGGGATATGGTTCGGTAGGAAGAGGGAAACCTAGCAATGCTGCCTTAAGGCAGAAAGAAGCAGAGCGAGGAGTGGCTGATGGCACTCAAGCAGTATTGCTCTTTGGGGCGAAGGCTCGAGGATCCAAAGCCCATAAATGAAGATTCTTTCATGGAATATTCATGGGAGTAATATTGCAAAAATAAGAGCTTTGTATGCTCTTAGACAAGAACACAAACCGGATATGATTTTACTGCAAGAAACTAAAATGGAGGAGAGTAGAGTTATTCCTTTTAAGAATAGGACTTGGCGAGAAGCTGAAGTAGTAGGCCAAGAGGCCACTGGAACAGCAGGAGGGTTACTGGTTATGTGGAACAAAAATGTGATTGATAGTAGAGTGATTCTGATGTCTAGTTGGTTTATTTGTCTCTTATGTGTGGATAAAACCACGCAGGAAGAGTGGATCTTAACGAATGTATATGCTCCAGTTAGACGAGGGACTGAGAAGGGTTCTTTGGAGTCAGATAGCTGAATTGAGGGAGATGGTCCCCAACTACCCTTGGATTGTGGTGGGGTATTTTAATTGCTACCTTAATCCTGTAGATAAATTGGGGGGCTCTCAAAGAATAATTGTTGATATCTACGAGTTTAGATATTTTGTTGAGCAACATGAGTTGATGGATGTGGACCTGCGTAGATTCTCCTATACATGGTCTAACAAAAGATTGAAGGAAAACCAAATTCAGATAAGATTAGATAGGTTTCTTCTTTCTCAAGAATTCCTGGAGAGGTTTGGGGACTCTTCATTAACGACACTCCCAAGAATCGGGTCTGATCACAACCCAATTCGTGGGAAACAGGGGAGGACTCTAAGAAAAGATACATCGGACCCTTTCGATTCGAACTTATGTGGTTCCAACATCGGGATCTCAAGGATCTCGGTTGCCCAATGGTGGGACAAAAAGTATAATGGTTCGAAACTGGCCCAAGTGGCATGTAAACTAAGGAATGTGAAGGCTAACATTAGAGAGTGGAACAAAACTTCCTTTGGCAATATTTTTGTTAAAAAGGCAGAACTAAAAGACAAGATTAATGAACTACAAGAGAAGTCTAAGTCGGAGCAGACTTACGGAGGATCTGAGAAACCAGGAGAGGGAGCTGTTAGCCGAATACCACACGATGCTAGGTTTTGAAGAAACCTTTCGGAGGCAGAAATCTAGACTGCGTTGGTTAAAGGAGGGTGACAGAAATACAAAGTTCTTCCATGTCTCTACTCTTCGCCACAGAACTACTAACAAAATTAAGGAGATCAAGATGGCCTATGGGTCTAACACCAAAGATATGGAAGACATAAGGAGGGAAGCGGTTGAGTACTTTAAATCGTTGCTAGAAGATGTAAATCCGACTATTGAAGAAGAGGACTCTCTGTTGGCAGCCATTCCACCCCTCGTGAATCGATAATATTAATGGATTCTTACTTAGTCCTTTCACAAAGGAGGAAATCAAGAAGGTCGTTTTTGACATGGATGGTAACAACTCCCCAGGACCGGATGGCTTCCCTGCAGCTTTCTTCCAAAAGTTTTGGGATATCCTAGGCAATGATGTAGTGGAAGCTATAATTGAGGCTCAAAAGGACATGGAAATCCTAGAAGGAGTTAATGCTACTTTTTTAGTCCTCATCCCTAAACTAGTGGGAGCAATGGAATTTTCCAGTTTTCGCCCTATCGTTTATGTAACACTCTGATGAAGATTCTCACAAAAACAATCACCAATAGGCTGAAGGTTATCCTTCCTTTCATCATTGATATGAACCAAGGTGGCTTTGTGAAAGGGCGACAAATATTGGATGGTATCATCACAATTCATGAGGTTATTCATTCAATGGTGACTAGTAAGGAAGCAGGGATGTTACTAAAGCTTGATATGAATAAAGCCTACGACCGGGTCTCATGGTCGTTCCTCACCAAGATTTTGGGTAAGTTTGGTTTTCGTCCCCAGTGGATTAAGTTGATTTTTAGTTGTATCTCTACTACAAGATTTTTTGTCATGGTGAATGGGTCACCCTCCGGTTACTTTAAGAGTGAAAGGGGGTTGCGACAAGGAGATCCTTTGTCTCCATACTTGTTTATTATTTTAGCGGAAGCATTGGGTAGGAACATTTCAAGCAACGGTGGCGGATGGTCAATTGGAAGGTTTTAAACCAGCCTCAACAAGAGAGCCAGTGTCTCACCAACAGTTTGTGGATGATACAATCATTGTTTCCAAAGCCTCGGTGCCTCAAGCTAGGAAGTTGAAGAGAATTCTAACCAAGTATGAGAGAGAAGCAGGACAGTACATAAACTATAAGAAGAGTAGCATCTATTTCTTTAACACGCCTGGTGGAAGGGAGGAAAGAATAGCTAACCTCTTCGGTTGTGGAAAGGAGCTTCTTCCAGCAACTTATCTAGGCATGCCTATGTTCGAAGGAAGAATGAAGGCTACTTTGTGGAACTCGGTCATTGACAGGATCTCCAAAAAGTTAGCAGGGTGGAAGGGCAGCCTTCTCAGCCTCTGCAGAAAAACCTTATTAGTTCAAACTACTTTACGGAGCATTCCAATTTCATCGCATGTCTCTATTTAGAATGCCCGCAAAGGTCCAAGCTACATTGGAGCTAATTCAACGCAACTTCTTGTGCTCAGGTTCAGAGGAGAGAAAGAGAATTTCGTTGGTAGCATGGAATCAGGTGTGTGCAAGCAAGGATCGGGGGGCTTGGGGTTAAAGAGAATGAAAGAAATGAATCAAGCTCTGATTGGCAAACAGGTATGGAGATTTATCAATAATGATCAATTGGGATGGGTAAAACTTCTTAAGGCAAAATATATCAGAAATAATCAGGACTTCCTGAAAGCTGATAATCTTCCTAGAGGATCCTATTTTTGGAATTGTTTGCTTGAATGTCGGGAGGTAGTCAGGAAAGGCATCAGATGGAGAATTGGTAATGGAAGACAAGTGGACTTTTGGAAAGACCCGTGGTTGGAAGAGGCCCCTCTGAAAGATAACTTAGACCTTCAGGTCCTCCAACATAAACTTTTGAAGGAAATGGGAGGAAAAGTAGGGGATTTTATTCTTCGTAGCACAGAAACTTCTTCTTGGAAGAAAATCACAGTTCATAATCTATCAGAGCAAGAGAAGGTGGCCCTAACCAAACTCAATGATTCTTTAAGGGTGTTCCCGATCATTCCTGGGGGAGGAAGAGACAAGGCGATTTGGGGCAAAACTACAAGTGGGATCTATTCAAGAAAACTGCCTATAAGTTAATCCACTCAGGATTCAATGGTTGGACTCCGACTTCTGTTATTTGGTTAAATAATTTAACCCCAAAAATAGCTTTCTTCTTTTGGTTGGCAGTTCAAAATAAGATCCTGACAACAGATAATCTGCAAAGGAGAGGTTTCCAATTCATCAATCGATGTATCTTGTGTGAGAAAGCAATAGAATCTGTAAGTCATATATTTCTAACTTGTGATTTTTCTTGTACAATCTTCCAAATGATCCTGTCCAAATTTCATATAGATTGGGTCTGTCCAAATAGCATGTCTAACTTCTGCATACAGTGGGCTTCCCCCTTCCGGGCAAAGCTTTTGACTTGGCTCTGGAAGCTCAGCTTACCCCATTTTTTATGGGGGATATGGAATGAGAGAAATAAGAGAGTATTTAAAGGACGTAAGAAAGATCCCAGGTTATGTGGTAATAAAATAATCAGAGCTTTGAAAGAAAACTGGAAAACTTTCTTCTTCAAAAATGAGACCATGTCTCTAAGGGAAAGGAGGATTTTGCGGAACTGGGGAGAGGAAATTCCAGACCTAGACATTACAACCAACCCACGGGATGGTGTCAAGTGGATACCCCCCACACAAAAGTGGGTTAAGTTTAATTTTGACGGGGCAGCTAAAGGAAATCCGGGGCTGCAGGGAGCAGAGGAGGAGTTTTGAGAAATGAGGAAGGAAAAGTGGTCCTTGCCTTTGCGAAACCTTTGGGAACTCAAACAAATCATTTTGCAGAAGCCCGAGCTCGCATGCGAGCAATGAGAATTGCCGGACTTGAGGGTTATAAAGAAGTTATCTTTGAAGGGGATTCGCTTAATATAATCAAGGCAATTAAGGAGGATAAAGACCCCAAACTGGACCATATTGGAGCTTATCCTAGAAGCAAAGATTCATAAATCTCATTTGGTTAATGCCCGAATCCAACACACCTTCAGAGAAGGGAACCAGGCGACGGATCTAATGGCAAATATTGCAGTTTTTGTTGGGGAGATGCAAATTTGGAAGGATAAATTCCCTCAAGAACTATTGGTGTTGTCTGCTAGAGAAGAGCTAAGATCAAACCTGTTAGAGCATCGGGGAGATCGGAGGGGCTGATGATGAGTAATCCGACGGATGGAATTAGGCGAGAAAAGGCATCCCATTTGATGGGGCCCGGGAGGTGACAAGTGTACGAGTACAACAACCTAGTGTTAGTAAGTGCTAGGTGTTGTTTGGTTTTTGTTTTATCCCGAATAGTCAAGCGATAAGTATAGGACTGTGGACTCTAAGTATGGCTTAATGTGAGTCTTAGAAAGATCCATTTTGTATTTTGATTATACGGGCTTGATGCCAGAACCAGCCCATTTTGACTTTGTAAAAGGTTTGTGGACCTTATAACCACCTCTACCTTATACCAAAAAAAATAATTTAGACCTCTAATATTATAATATAAAATTATAATATTATTTTCTTGGCCTTCCAATTTGCTCGTTTAGACCTTATTTGACAACCTTGAGTATTATAATAAGCATATTATAATATTATTTTCCCTTAGGCCTAGAAGAAATATAATTCTTGCACTGCTCACGGAAACTGATGCTTGACCTCATGCTGCTCATTGAAACTAAATATTGACATCAATGACAATAAAACTTGCTTATATTTCCAACACTTTCTTCTCCTTCAAACAAGTGCTTTCTTCTTCAAACAAATGCTTTATAACTTTAATTTTTAAAGCTTAAAATACTATCCAAATGCACTCCAAATCTGCAATCAACCTCCTTCATAGGTGCTGCTACTAATCCTTATGCTTTGTTGTCCAAAGCTATCTCAAATATTTCCCAAAGATTCTTTAAAATGCAACTAATTTTTATCTTACAATGCTTCCAAAAAATGCAGCTTAAACACCTTCTAATTGTTATTCTAAAATCTGATTTTATGAAGTTTACTAACCTTTAAATTTGCTGCTCTCTTTGCTATAAAGCCTTCTCTTAGCTGGCTGTCTAAATATTCCTTGAAAGCTTCTCCAAAGATTTTCAATATGTAACTTTCTGCTTCTACTTTTTGCAGTTCTTTTCCTTTCAACTTTTCTTCTAAAAATCAGCAACTTGTGCTTTTACAAATTAGCCTACAAAACTTGTGTGGCTATATTCAAATTTCTCAAATTTGTGGCTTTTGTAGTCTTCTTGTTTTTTTTGACTTCTTGCTGAATTTTGTCTTCAAATATGACCTCTTTCTATCTTCTTTCTCAAGAATCTGAATGTCTTGAGTTATTCAAAATCTTCTTAAAATTTGACAAACTTCTTACGAAATCCTTTTCCTTGTGGGCTTGTTGTCGAATGGTGAAAATTGTCCTAATTTATTTTGGTTAGGTACTCTCTATACTTACAATTTTCTACCATGAAATCTGCTTCAAATCTCCTTTAATAATAGCTTCTTTATATTCTACAATAAGGCTTTTATGTAGCCTTCTTTTCTTCTTCAAAATCTTCTTTAGACCTCTATTCTTGGGTCTTCTAATTTTGCAACATTCAAATATATTTTCAATGAAACCTTACCTTGGTTTCTTCAATTTTCCACTATGGGAAATTCTTCAATGAGATCTCTTTCTAGATATCCAAAATATGCAATAGGACTTTCAATAGTCCTTCTATCTTTAGTCTTCAATCTTCAATTTGTTGCTTCAATCTGCAATAGGACTTTCAATAGTCCTTCTATCTTCAATCTTCAATTTGTTGCTTCAATATGCAATAGGAATTTCAATAGTCCTTTAATATTTAATCTTCAATTTGTTGCTTCAATCTGCAATGGGAATTTCAATAGTCCTTCAATATTCAATCTTCAATCTTCAATCTGCTGCTTCAATCTGCAATAGGATTTTCAATTGTCCTTCTATCTTCAATGTTCAATCTTCCAATATTGGAAATTCTTCAATATGACTTCTCTTAGGGTCTCTTCAATTAGTAATATTACAATGAGAACCTATCCTTGGTTCTTCTCAACCTTGAATTGGGGCCTTCTTATTGGACCTCCTTAAATTTTTATTTTATGTAATATAACTTAAGAAAAAATAATATATTCAAAGTTCCAAAAATAATAATATTCACTAGCTATAACTAGTGGAATCAAATCAATGTTGAATCCTAGTATTCATAGGTGTTCCTTCAACCTTGTGAAAATATTCTATCCAATAAATAATTTAGAATATATATTCTTTCAATCACTCAAATATAAATAGGACCTCTTCTAAGGGTTTCTAAATCTTCAATATCAAGGTCTATCTTCAGGACTTGTAAATTTTCTTCTATTCTGATTTTGCTCTTGGAATAGGTAAATCCTTAACTTTCACTGGTTTTCTTTCAACCTAGTGAGAAATGTTATCTTCTCTGGTTTTCTTTTCCAGAGGTAATTCTTTTATCTTCTCTGGATTCTCTTTCTAGAGGTAATCTCCTTTATCTTCTCTGGTTTCTCTTTCCAAAGGTAATTTTCCTTTATCTTCTTTGGTTTCTCTTTCCAAAGGTAATTTCATTTATATTCTCTAGTTTCTCTTTCCACAGGTAATTTTATTTATATTTAATGGTCTCTTATTAATCAATATAAATTTCCTTCCTTCCAATCTATATAATAACTTCTATCAAACAATCTCAAAGCCAACAATTTTTGTAAGGGATAGGTTCAAAGGCATGTCTGGTTTGTAAAAACATAACAATGGTGCTAAATGATGAAAAACTAGAATAGTTTCTAGTGGCTCTCTCAATTTCTATCTAGACCTATTATGGCTAGATCTACCATGGCTATGATACCACTGTTAGCTTTTGATGAATACCCACTCAATAATATGGCCACTAAATCAATAATACTCAACTCAATATGAAGGAAATAATAATGCTAAGAAAATAAGCTTATATTCTGAAAATAAAATAACTTCAATATTCCTAATGGAAAATGATGAAAAATACAATAAAATATTATTGAATAAAAGACCTCAAATACATCATTTTATATCACCTTCCATTGCTCCATGTGTGATGTCCCATCTCCCGATATTTCCTTTTGTGATACTATTCTATTACAATTGCACATCCATATATAGGATGGAATGTGACTCTTCATATGGTGTTTCTTGGCCCTTACTCTTCCTATGACTCTTCATGTTCCTATTCTAATGACACATGTACATAGGGATAGCTATGCACATTTACATTGCCAAAATATCATTGCACACTTGTGCATTTATTACATTGCATAAAGTAAATACTTTCATCCTAATCTAAGACACTCTTTCCTAATCTATATATGTAACCATGGTGGTACATTGTCATGTACCAAATAATGTAATATATTCCAAAAAAAGAAAAAGGTTTGGTAAGCAGGTAATTTTTGAACTTCTAAACTACATACATGATCCCTAGTGCATCATTCTCTATTGTGCTATAGCTTTTATTTACTTTGGACAATAAATGACTTAAAAAATTTATAGGTTGGTCCAATTGATGCTACCCTCCTAGGAATGTATTAATATAATTATAAAATTACATGCATCCACATGGATGTGAAACTTTCTCTTCCAAAATGGAAATATCAGAATGGGTGCATAAAGAAAATTTACCTTCAAATCCTTAGAGGCCTTTTGGTGCTCCTTTGTCCATATAAAATGAACACATTTTCACACCAAAATGTAGGCGATGTGATACATGTACAAAATTATTTATTAAATACTTACAATACTTGATATATCCTAAAATAACTTCAATTCATATCATATGGATCCTCTATGCTCATCATGCTACAAATTTTGTCAAGTTTGGTCTTAAATCACTCCTTACACACTATATGACCCAATATATTCCCATATGAAACTAGAAATTTACACTTCTTTGGGTTGAAGGATAACATAGCATTTATGCATACTCATATGCACTTCTCTAAGACTTTAAGGTTTTCATCCTTTCTTATATACTACAACCAATAATCAGGAAATATTTTGAACTTGCCCATGGAAATATACTCAAATATATATAAAATTTCTTTGGAATGTGGCTGGTGCATTGCTTAAACTAAAGGGGGTTTGGGTATAGGCATAGATACATTTCTCAACAATAAATATGGTCTTCAAGAAATCCCCCTCAATAATAATAATTTGATTGTAGCCCAAGAATCAACACAAAAATTAATAGATCTCATGCCCTCATACTTTTTCTATAGTGGATGCAAACCAAGATAAGATGGAAAATTCAATTTAAAGGTCTTTTATCCCAAATTATTTCTTATGGTGTATGGTCCATAACAAAGAGGTATGATCTTCCTATGGGGTCCTACAAGTCTCTCTTTCTTAAGATGTAACCATACCTTATATACAAACTTAAATTATTATGGGCATGATGTTTTTCATGATATTTCTTGTATTTATAATTGCTCTTTTCCAAGAGTTCATCGACATGTTGCTAGATGTATTGAATCTATTCTATAAACCATGCTATATTTTATGCTTCTATTTATCCTTAAGGTAAATACTCCATAGTTTGCATAGAAATAGCTACATCAATGGATTGCAAAGGTCAAGGCCCAAAATAAACATGACATGGGTTATTTTTAGTATATCCATGTAGAGATTAATTAAACCCATGTTGTATGTATGGGAGGCTCTCATCCCATGTGCATGAATACTTGGAATTATATATTCAAAGATGTACAATCAATTTATTTATAACTTTTATCTAGCCATTAGTTTTAGGATGGAAGGTTATGGACATGATCAACTTGGTTTCCATTATGCTTTAAAGTATGGACTAAAAAAGCTCAAAAGTATGCTATCCTTGTTAGATCTTAGCAATTTCTTCACCTAAAATTGATCTCTTATAAGGATTCATGATGACCATTTAAAAACAATTATAACTACCACAAAAATACAATCATTACCATGATTATATGTGGGAAAAATCGAGAGGAAGTCCATGAATATATATCACCAAGGATTGGATGACTTAATAATGTTGTATATAATTATTACTTGTTGATGGTTGGTTTGGTAATAGTGAAGGGGTACTCGAATTGATATACCTCTCGACATCATTCATCATTTTGGGCCAATAAAAGCACCTTTTAAGAACTAATATTTTTCCATCCCAATGGGAATTGCTTCTTTACTCAAGTGTGCTTCCCAAATCATATTGGAGTGGTCACTAATTGGTATGCAAATATTTTCTATGTGACATAAGAGGTTATCTTATAAATACAAATTAGAAACATGCTCACCCACATGAAGAGGTATGCATTTAAAAATCATAATCTACTTAATATAATATGGACCAAATGAAAGTTTCATACCCACAAGAATAAAGCATGGTGGTGAGTGCTATGATTGGAGGTTGTATAAAATAATTTTCTTCTAAATTAGCACTTATTTTATTATGTTTGATAATAAAGTGAAATTGCTATAGATATGTGGCTCAATTTTGAAGTCTTTAATTCCTTAATCAAATTAGTATATATAAATGGAAAGGGATTCTTTAGTGTCATCACATTCAAACTTTGGAAGTCCACATAGATACAAAATTGATTGCTCTCCTTCTTCAAGCTGATGATGATAGGTGACATCAATTCACTCACCATGACCTTGAAGATTATCCCTACATATTGTATCTTCTCAATATTTATGTTAACTAAGTTTGCATAATTTGGTTTCATCCTGTATGATCTTCTTCTTATAGGTTGCATGCATATAATCAATGGAATCCTATGTATGCATAACTCTATTGAATTCCCTTGAAATTCCTTATATGTCCATATAAAGAACTCCTTATATAACATAAAAAAATTAAAATTTGTCCTTACAATGGATCATATTTTCCTCTTCACTTTTGCCAAGGCTTACATACACCATCTTGGGTCCCACATACTTTTTGGTATCAAATTATTCCATTGCTTTCACTACATCAAAGAAAGGTACCAAATTTTCATTGATCTAGACAATGTCAACATTATACAAAATTATATGAAAAATACATCTTCTCTTTTGCCTTAAATTTTATGGTCAATTTTCCACTTTGACTACTTTCATCGACTTTGTACACACTCTAAGGTCCTTCATCATATTTTATGTATTTTGTGTTGATGCACATACAACTTGTTTAGAAAACTTCATAGTCTTCCATATTCTAGTGTAGAATACCACTATTTGAGTGCCCTTTATACTTTGTGCACTCTTTCAATTCTAGCATGCCTTCTTTATTTGGTTCTCATATACTTGTTCAATATTGTTCATCTAGAATTGAGTCACCAGATTCATTAGATGTCACCAAATCCACATTGATGAACTAGTTCTTCAAATTTATCACATACTTATGCTGGACCTTATTGAATATCAAGTGATCATTCTCCTAACTATGATTCAACTTTGATATGCATAGCCATCCACATCCTAATAATGCATTGTAGAATAGTTTTTGTATATAAATTACTATAAAATCTATAATGAATATTTGGTCAACAATTTTACATTTTGTGTTGTCAAGACACTTTTCATATTGATGCCATATTATTCTGCTCCATACAACTAAAAACTAGTAGACAACAAAAATGGTTCCCTCAATCCTTTCAATGGATTTTCAAGAATTAAATTCATGCTTAAAGCCATATAAATAATCACTTAGCTTGTTGTTCAACAATTGTATGTGGCTTAGTGTTGGTTTCTTCTTCTTATTAATCATCAACATTGTTGGGTCAATATACTAATATTTTATAATTTTTATCACCTCTACTTAGTGTTGTGGATCTATTGATATTCTTGCCTACATCACTTCTTTGACTATTGTGTAAAGATTTTATAATATGCATAGTAAATTAGACAACTTATACAACTTATTATGAATGGGGATGTAGTTTCATCGTTAAATCCCTCCAACTAATTTTTGGAATATATTACATTATTTGGTACATTCTAACGTACCACCTTGAGTACATATTTAGATTAGGAGTGTGCCTTATATTAGGGTTTGAGTATTTACTTTATGCAATTTAATAAATGCACAATAATATTAGAATGTGTAGGTCTGAGGTGTAGACCAATTGGTTCAAACAAACCCCATAAGGGAGATGGAGGTCCAAGGTTCAAATCTCGGGCCTCACCAAACTGAACGCTTGTCCCTTTCCTAGTGCTTTAAATGACATAAAAAATTTAAAATGATTGTGGAATGGTGGTTATAGGGGCAGACTGCGTGAAGATTTGTGTGGCACCTTTCGGGGTAGACAACGCAAAATATTGTGGTGGCCATAAAATTATGGATAGCCTGCCTGGATTCTTGGCGGCTATCGATTCCATCATGTAAATTCAAAAATAAATATATTAGAATGTGTAAAGTATTAAATAATGTAAATGTGCATCATAGTCCATGTGCACATGAGTCCGTAGAATATAAAATTGAATATTCATAGGAATATGGAAGACCAAGAGTCACATCCCATTATATATTGGCCTTTGTGTGAGCATAATACATATATCACATTGTCATTTCATAGGATAATTTAGAGTAGAGTAGAGTACAAGTTAGATACAATGTAGAACTTGTATGAAACATGGAGTATTTGAGATCTCTACATTTTGTATGAAAATACTATTTTTATAAGCTTTAATTAATGGTAGTTTTATGAGTAGTTGCAAATTATTTTTATGAGTTTTTCATTCTTTTTATATTTTCGTTTCTCATATTTGATATAGCATGCTTAATATAAATATTGTGGTTGTCTTTCATTAAGTATTTTGTATCAAAATCTAACACTGACTACTGTGACAAATCATGACATATCTTTTTGAATTACATTTGCATTCATTTACTCAACACTTGAATTTTAATTACATGTATGATATTTTATCAAAAACTATGTGCATATGTTACAAAAAAACTCAAAATTATAAAATTATTTACATAACAAAAATCATGTGTGTATTTGAATCTATACACAATCCATTAACCTCAAGGTAGCACTCGAGATGACACCATGTCTAAATTAGTGACTACACTCAAAGCTAGAGCAAGGCACACAAAAATACAATAGGGAACACTTTAGTGTAATGGGGTGTACTATTTCCCTAGAAAAATATATATTTATATCATCTTTGGGCTAAGAACATTTTGGTTAGAGTGAGACTCACTCAGATGAAACAAGGTGCATCAACACCTTAACTATTTCACCCTAATTTATTCATTGCTCTATATTTTTCTATAGCTTGTATGATGGATCTCCTTTTAGAGTGTGATGGTAGTAGTGGGCTGCTACAAATTTTCCAACTCATGGAAATGTCAAGTCCAAATTATACCTTGTTCTTGGGCGTAGAGTCAAAATTGAGGCCATCTCACAATATAAAATCATATATCACCTTTGTTTAGCTCTAGGGAAACAAGTTCAAAATTATATTCTAATCTACATTAGAATATGGGTATGGTGTTAGATTTTATAGAAGCTTATAGAAATAAATGGAATCCACACATTACCTAATGTTTTTTGAAACAAATACACATAAAATAATGACTTAAAACATAGAATTTGGATTGTTCCAAAACTCAAAATTTCAAGTTAATATCAAGAAAGAATGCAATTAAAAAATAATAGAGTATAACAAACCAAAACTCAAGAGTATATAAGCAAAATAGATGAAATATTTTATTGCTAAAAAGTAAAGTACAATGTAAGCAATCTCTAAGAAGATATGTGAGGCTATTACATTATATCCATTACTCATGATTTTTATAGTTAGAGGTACATCTCTATTTATAACATTATATCCATTACTCATGATTTTTATAGTTAGAGGTATATCTCTCTTTATACAAGAATTAGTGTGTTCGAAATTGATTGTATTGACTATGGAAGGTCACTCTTATGAAAATGTGGTGGTTCAACTTCCATGAGTTAGGTCACTCATATGGAAATGTGGTAATTCACCTTCCATGAGTAACAAAATGAAATTAATTGAAATTACATACATATGACTTGCCATTTTATGATTTATCAATGTGTCAACATGGCTAGAGATGCATTTTGGCTAAGAAAATATTAAAATAGAAAATTATTATTTTTAATAGTAATATTGCTTTGCATTTTGAAGGGCCTCTAGAGAATTTTTCATGTAGTTGGTCTAGGAATTGATTTCCTACAAAACTTTTAGATTTTTCTCTAATATTTCTAACACATTTTGAACAAATCAAAATAGATTTCCAAGCACAAAGCTATACCCCTAATAGTGGGTTTAGGACAAAAAAATAAAATTTCAGGAATTTTTAAGCATAAATCTATGCCATAAAAATGTCACATGCTTATATCAAATCACTCACATATTATATGGGAGTGTCTATAGTCACCAATAAACTCACTATCAAAGAATATAATTACACTACAAATGATAATGAAATGGTTGATATGATGAGGTATTTATACCCAAAGATAAGTTTTGTTTATTTCAAGGTTAAGTAACCAACATTAAGGGTTACACTAATAAAAATTAGAAAAATACCTTTTTCATGGTTACAATTTCTCAAAAGGATTATATGTAGAACACAATTAAAAATTTGGTTATGGACTCAAGAGAAGATTAACCATCATATATTCCAACATCACCTATTAATATGAATGGAGAACATAGAGAGACCCCTATTTGTTATACTCCAAATGGAAAATCTTCTACAATAAGTAACTCCCAAATGTACATTAAAAAAACCTTGAGCATGACCTTCATTAAGATATCTATTGCCTACTCTATTGAAGGTAGAAAAAATAGATCAAACATCCCATGTGCATGGATCCATCTCACAAAATGCATCCAAATATCTACATGCTTGGTCCATTGATGAAGCTATATTATAGAAAAGCTAGATGTGGATTTGGTTATCACATCAAAGAGTGACCAAAAAACTCCAAGGAATATCAATATCCTTCAAAATCATGAGCATCCACCAGAGATGGCTATATTCCTCATTGGTAGCACAATATTTATATTTCAAAGAAGATTGAGATATTGTGGATTGGTATTTGGAACACCAGTAAATAGGTTTGGATCCCATGTAGAACATAAATCTTGTGGTGGACCATCACTCATCCAAATCATTAGTCCAATCAACATCTGAAAATCCTATCAGAATCAAAGAGGATACAACTAGTAATGAATACCCATATAACAAGTCTCTTGAATGTACCTAAGAATATTCTTGGCCATAGTCAAATGATACTCTTAGGGGGATTTCATATACTTGGAACAATAGATAATAACAAAATATATATTGGTCCTTATACGAGTTAGATAAATAACTCCACCAATAAGAGACCTATACAAAGTAGAACCCATCAAAGGAGTCATACATATAGCCTAAAGTAAAAGAGGTTCAACCAAACTTGTAATCCTCCCTTATAAAATTATGAAGAACATCCAATGCATACTTGGGTTGTTAAATGTTAGAATCTATTTGATAAAATTAATCCTAAAAATGTAGTTCAAAATCTCTAAATGTATCATGTCAAAAGTAGAACAAAATCATAACTTCATATCCTAAATTAATATGGGAGATTTACTAGTAATGATAGGATTATGAACACAAATAAAAATCACCAAAATCTCTCCATATTGATATTTGATGTAAATATCATTTTCAACCTCATATTTCCAAAATCCATAACTAAGGGAAAAAGAGTGAACCTTCTCATACCAAGCTTAAGTCCATACAAGGACTAGTTAATTTAAAAATTAAAGAAGTAGGACCCTTAAGATGAAATATAGATGATTGATACATATAGATATCCTTCTAAATATTTCCATATAAGAAGACCCTCTTTACATTTATTATATGTATCTTCCTATATGATACAACTATAGAGAGAATCAAACTAATTTAATCCAACCCAGCCATTGGGGAAAATATCTCAAAATAATCAACTCTCTTATTGAGAAAATCCCTTAACAATGAGTCATTCCTTATGATTATCCACCTGACCATCTAAAGAAACTTTTATAATATAAACAAGCTCCTACATCTTATTTTTCATTAATTCCTCATACGCTACAAGCATAACATCTTCCCACTCTAGTTGGAACTTAGCCTAAGAATATGTAAGAGGATCCTAAGAGTAAGCAACCTTTGAGAGAAAATATTAAGGAGTAAGATACATAATAGGTTGATCATCATTCAATGGCATATTAACCCTCTTGGGTGTTGGAAAAATTATGGAAGAATCATATGCACTCCATGGAAAAGTAGCATAAAAATCCAAAACTAAATAATTCAACTAAAAATCACCTCTCATAATCATAAAAATATAAAGCACTCTTAACTAATGTGTCCTATCCAAAATAATCTAAATCTAGAAAATGAGGTGCTACCAATGGTTCTACTCATGAAGGGATAAAATATATAAACAATGGACCTCCAATTGAATATGCAAATGAAGGAGATGCTATGATGGGAATAGATCCTACTAAAATTTCTAAATAAATAAGGGAATCTAATTCAGTGAAAGGATAGAAGAGTCATCAACCAAAATCTTAAGTGGTGGACTAAAAGAAACACTTGGGAGAACCTCATGAAAAATGACATCTCTATGAATCAAAACCTCATATCTCTTAGGATCATAAAGGTGGTATACCTTTGAGGTATCTAAATACTCCACAAAGATACATCTATGACTATTTAAATTCTCCTTGTGAATATCTTTGGGTATGTGAACCTATGCTAAATTTCCAAATATATGGAATTGAGACACATGAGGATTATCTCCTATCTATTAAGAAGTATCACACCTTGAGTAGCCTTGGTGGGAAACCATTTGATGATATATATTACACAAGTTATGGCATCACCTCAAAATTTATGCTCCATCCTCTTGGAATAAATCATACATCATGCCATATCCATGATTACCTTGTTATTTCTTTTAGTCACACCATTATGCTCAATAATATAGAAAATAATACTCTAATATGTGATCCCATGAAGGAAAATAATTCATTAAAGAAATTACTTATGTGCTCATCTCCCCCATCTATCCTAAGATATATTATTTTCCTATCCAACTAATTTTCTACAAAGAGACTTGAAATTCTTGAATCTCTCAAAGACCTTATCATTAGTGTGATAACATACAACCACACATATATGGAAAATTTATTAGTAAAAATAAGAAAGTACTTATTTATTGAAAGATATGGTGTACCTATAGGTCCACAAATATCACTCTGTATGATTTCTAAGGGGTAAGCAATTCATCTTGTAGTCCCTTGTAGTTCCTTTTGGAAAAGTATCCTTATGATGATTCCTAAGAATACATCCCTTGCATGTTCCACTTGGAGGGGATATGTATGGAAGTATAATGACAATCTAATGATAACTTATGTATATCAAATATCCATATTTGAGATACCTAAGCCTATGGTACCATCTATGAATATCATCATCTACATATGCACCTATAGCCACAACATATTTATTCCTAGAAGAAGAAATAAAAGGAATAGATATTTCTCCTAACCTATACATTTGTTCTAACTCATAAAAATAATAAAAAACTTCTTTAAATCCCTTGTCTATGTCCTTAATTAACTAATGATCAGGCTATAATTATAATTTTTTTTCATACGAGTAATACAATAAATACTCAAGAGATTAGGTCCAACATTAGAAACATAAAGTACATCATTAAAATAAGATCCAATGTTGATCTCTCCACATATCCAATAACAACATACTCCCCTAAATACAATTTGTTGAACCCCTATAAGAAATATTTATGCTTTATCATGTGCCTAGTTTTCCTTGAATCTACAATCCACTTATCAAAAGAAGTGGATGTCCAATGTGTTGAGTGAACAACTAAAAATACCTATGAGGTATCTCCATTAAACCTATCCTCACCATATGCATAAAAGAGAGTAACATTACCATACCATTTTTTTATTGTTTCCTCAAGCTTCTTGATGCAATTTTGATAAAATCATGCTTTATGTCCTTCCTTCTTTCAATACTCACATGTTATATTTTTGGAGGGCTTCTTGGTATTATTTTAATTCTAATTTGGCTTCTTATCACTTTGAGATATAACAATAGCTTCCATTGGATGGGTTTGTTTGATGATAGAATTACCCTTATGCCTTTGTCTTTTATCTTGATGATGCGATAAGTACATGAATACCTCATTAATTAATGGTGTAGGAGAATTAGTGAAGTACACTTAAAGCATCTAAAACATGATGGCAACTATCTCATACGTATTTAAAACATTGTTGAAGACTATATTAAGTAGTTAAATATTCTTCTCCTTCTCCACAACTTCATGTACTTCTTCTATAACCTTATGTAATAATACTACAGTTTGAATGTCTTCTTGAAATTTAATTAAATGAATAATATAATTTTCAATAGTATCAAAATAGTTTACCATTAAATTAAAAAGCTCAACCTATAACCTACTAATTTACATAGAATCAATGTGATCACACACTACCTAAATCTGATCAAGCAACTCCTTGGGATCTATGATGCTGATAACATGATCCATAGATATTATTAAAATGAAGGGCTATAAAACCAATAAATTCATCCTTATTATCCCTATAGAATTTATTACTTTCTCAAAAATAGTAGCACAAGCTTCCTCATTCACATGTTTGAGTAACCCTTTACTCTAAAGCAAAGCTTCAATCTTAATTTTCTAGGTAGCATAGTTTAGAACATTTAACAAGGGCATATGATAATCCATAACTATCCTATAAAATATAAAATACTGCATATAATTATATCTCAAGAACAATGCAATTTAAAAAAATAATCTCAAAATGCTTTCATATACAAAACTTATGGCCCCTAAAAGTTTGAATAAAAAACCACATAAATGCCTATGAAAACATTGAAACAATGAATCTTTTTTAGTGCCTATAGATAATGGAAGGAATCTATATTTTGCTATGTGAATGGTTGAAGGGGTACCAATTATGTACTTATTGGGCAATGTATCGATGAGCTATATGATGCCACTTTCCATGATTAGGGGGATACCACCTATGCATTGACCATGTAAGCCATTGGGTAAGGTATTGATAAAACATATTATATTACTGATTTTACTCTAGTTATCTATACAATTTATGAACCATACTAGGCTATTTATCACATACCGATTCACTCTAAATTTGTGTTGTCCTAATTTTATTGCTAATTGTGTGAATGTATTATCAAGTTTAATGAGTTGACAGATTTTGATTGGTCAATTTAGTATTTATATGTGATATTTTGCATATGGAACAACCATGTAAGTCATTGTATGGTCTTATACATTGGCCACTATATCAACTATTGTGTTAACCTCCACATTAATCACCACATTATCTATACAAACTACCATGTTACCCAACATGTGTCACATAAAGTCATCTACCATGTTAGCTATATGGAATACCATGCTAGCTACACAAACTACCATGTCATTCATAATTATGTGCCATACCATCAAGTCCCACATCACTAGCTATATGATGGAAAACGATTATGTATATCCATGTCATTACACATTGCCATGTAATCTTCAAGTTTGTTGATGTCATACTTCACTTAAAAAGGTTTTGGTAGGGGGAGGTTTGAACCATTGATATACTCCAATGCCTAAATCCTTAAAAAATCATCTACTAGCCACTAAGATATAACATCTTTAGGAATATATGTGATGTGCATTATACTTAAACACTTCCTATTATTCAATTTTGTTGGAAAGTGTCCAAGCACATATCATGTTGACTTACACCACATATGCCAAATTTTTCATGGTACTTTCTACTAGGGAAAATTCATTAGGATATTGCTTGGTTAAATTTTTTAAATTTTAGAGGGAAATATAAGTTATTTTCAACAAAAAAATATACCTAGAGGTAAATTAGAAAAAAAGTGTTGAATTGGGTTCCCCCTAAAATTTCATAAAGAATCCAAAAATGCTAATGGTTTATTATATCTATCATGGTTTCCCCTGCATAACCTTTTTTTAAAATGTAATAAATTGGGACATCCTCTCATGCCTATGCAACAAAATAATTGTTAAACCATTTCAACAACTTTACAAGTAGTTTAGAGGTCTTTGCCATTCATGGAAGCCTACCATTAACTTCTTGTAGGTCAATATTGGTCCACATAAATAACACCATGTAAATTCTATCAAGGAACTAATTTTACCAAAAAAAAATTTAAATCTAATATCCAAGCATGGCTAGGCTTGAAAGAAAATGCAACTTATTGTGTCCAAATATTTGACTAAGGCAAATAAGTCTAGCCACTTCAAAGTTTGAAATAGGAGTGGTTAAAGAAATTTTAAAGTCAACACCATCCAAAGTGCTTTAATAATCTAGCCTATTCAAGACCTTTAGTGACAAAAAGTGTTAGTAGCCAAAAGCTTGAGTAGCTAGAGAATGGAGTGACTAGATAATTTTTAAATATAATACTAGTAAATCCTACCAAAAGTCCCAGCCAGGTCTCTAAGACCTCGATGATAAAAAGAAACCTTCAAAAGATAATGACAAAGACAAAAGGCTTATTTATGAGTCTCTTTTAGTAGAAATCATGTGTGCCAAAAGCCTAAACTACCTAGTCACTCAACATTTCAGATCAAAACAATTATGTAAGAAAGTTACAACCAATCACACATGGCCTATAATGCAAATGGTTACCCTTGGTAATCATGAATGGAAGTACCTATAAATTTGATAGCTAGCATAATAATAAAACATATTGGGGAAAATTTGAGCATGCTTAAGAGGCTAGAGCATACTAAAGAAATAAGGCTATTGAGAAGTGTGATTGACCACAAGATCAAGACAATTGGCCACAACAGAGCAAGAAAGTAATAATCACTTTTCTTAGGCATGTTTATTCTACTAGAGACTTGAACTATGCAAGACTATGCATATACATGTTAGGCCTATGAGAGGCTATATATGTAGTGACTAAGCTAGGATGAGTGCATTGTAAAAAATTATAAGTAGCTTAATTCTCCTTAAAATGAGGGTCAACAATTTAAGTATTTTCCTATTGTATACTATGCAATTTTTCTCTACTTCTTAATGAATTAGCTTGCTATTTGACCTTTTCCAAAAATGTGTTTTTAAATTCTTTCATGTATGAATGATGTATAGTCTCTCTATATATCTATAAAATTTTTGTGTATGGTCTATTCTATTAGGCTTGAGTTGTTTGGATTATCACTTTGGGCTACTAGAATATTAGGGATACATAGAATTTAATCATTAAAATTCAAATTTCTTCTATAAATGTCTATCAATGGTCTATTTTGTTAGGTCATATATGATATTTGGAAAATTAATGAGGGATACTAGAGTAGTAGAAGGCATGATAGGATCTTAATTTACATTCTGCAATGATTTTGCTTAATTACTTATCTGTTAGGCCTTGTATATAGTCAATTTACAATGTGCTTTGCATAGGATGTGTTAGTGTTGTTTGTCAAATACCATCCACCTATAAATCCATATTTCTCTCCTTTTCCTCTCTAAGCCTCTATTTCTATATTTAGTATTATTTCATTTATTTTATTTTTTGCTTTGCAACAAGGAGTCAACATTATCTAGATATTGGATCAAGAAAAAATTATTGACCATCCAATATTGGCTATGGTTTAGGGAGCACATCACACCACTAGGTAGATCATAGACCAAGAGTTTTTGACATGCATGATGGCATGAATATTTCAATATTTATCTCACATCCCCATATGATCAATATTTTGGTGAATATTTTTGCCTCACAAGAAGATAATCTATTCACTTGGTGACTCCACTATTGAAGAACCTAATATTAATGATCCCACTGAAGGAATGAGCTCTAGAATTATTATTAAAAGGATAAAATGTAGAAGAAGCTCAAAGGAATCCATACAGATCAATGATTTCCTAGTCATCCTAGCAAATCCTATCTAAAACCATGGTTAAATGCATATATCTAGACTAGAACAGTGCTTGACCCCTTAAAATCCCCAATATCCATAAAATTTCTCAAGCCGCATTGAAGGCATTGCTCTCCTATGGTGACATTGAAAATATGGATTATGAACATTGCCAGGATGTTGTTGCTTTGGCTACTATTTAAGACATTGCCCATGAAGATGTAATGATAAGACTTCTTGCATAATATTTGAAAGGTAAAGTATTTGCATGATATTTCTCATTAGAGAAAAATAAAATAGATACTTCTATTAATCTCACTAAAACCTTTATATTAGAGTTTAATAAACCAGGGGATCTTTTCACATTTCTACCTTAATTATCATCCATTCAAAGGCATCCCTAGGAGAACATTATTAATGTTAATATCTAGTTTAGAAAAACATGGGGGAGGATCCATTAGAATATAAATCCATCACATGATCAAGTCTATATTTACTACCTTCATTATTTTACCCCAGACTCAAGTATTCAAATATAAAAATCCAATGAGATAAGAATCTCACAATTTTTTTGGATTGCCATTTTAGTAGAGAATACACTCATATCAATTGGAAAACTTTACCCCATAATAATTATGCTAGGTGTGCCTTAGATCTATCAAAAAATATCACGATATTTATTTTTGATTGTCTTTTCCTTCATTGGCCACATTACCTAAAACATATCCTTAGTATTATATTTTAGCTAGTTTTGGACCCACAATGCCCACTCTAGAATTAAAGGAACTACAAGAGCTCAGAATTGCTATTTAGAACATGATAAATAAGTTTGCTCTATTAGAGCAGTAGAAGGCTAAGGATAATTTTGAAGAATATCAATAATAATAACCTCTCTATGCTTTAGAAGATTAAGTGATGCTAGTTAATGAATATGATGAAGAGAAAATTGCTACAAAAAAAGTCTAGAACTAGAAGCATATACAACTCTGGAAAAATACTAGTGCTTAACATTTGATAGTCATAACAATGGTGACACCTACCAACTTTACCAAATTTAATTCCAACTAGCTACAACACAATAATTAAAAGAAGAATCAAAATATCTTACAACCCTACTAATAAATCTAAAACCAAATCTTGTAGTTGAGAAGATTTTGATATCCACTCTGGCCAATATGCTTGTTATATCTAGGAAAGGTGATTTGTTTCCACACCCACAAAAGTCAAAATATGTAGAGAAAATGATGGAGTAACCTAAGGAACAAACCACTATAAAGAATCTAGAAATAGCCTTACATCATGAAAGGACGTAGAAAGAAGAGCAAGGACTAGAGAAATATCAAGAACAAGCCACATTGATAGCACCAATAGCCAACTAGAGCCAAACAACTTACCAAAAGCTAAAAACACCATAAGTAGATCAGTAGAAGGATCATGTTTTTAGTAAGCTACGGTACCCTTTAGCAAATAAGAAGCAAAGAGATATTTATAAGTACTAAAGGAGGTATGATAAACCATCCCAAATGGTAGAGAAGCTACTAGAAAAGGTTGAAGATAGCATTGTAAAAGAAATGGAGAATTTGAAGGAGAATTTATTGCTTTCTAGACAAGTTGTTTTGGTATAAGTAGCTCTCAAAAGCTCAAGAATTGGTAAGATCACAATATTAGACTTCAAGTTAGCATATAAGAAACCACATCTTGACATGGGTAAGATTAAACCCCCACCCTTCTATTTGTATTTATGTATGGAAGGTTGGGTTGTTCACAACTGCATGGTAGGATCTAAAATTGTTGTAACAATCATGCCTCAAGAAATTTGTAACACTATGGACTTAGAATTTACTTGGGCTAGTTTTAGAGTATTTCACATATATGGAATTCCATCTTGGTTAATAGGAATTATAAAATATATTCCAATATTGATGCACAAGTTGCTAGACATTTCAACAATCTAGGAGGTGATAATGATGGATTTTCCACTACTATTTGGGTTATGATTATCAAGTGAGATTATGGACAAGCTTGGGGGATATTTATAAATATATTACACTCACATGATGATTTATTGCATGGGAAATAAGGTCTATATATATTGTGAGAATATCAACCCTTATCACATAGAAAGGTATGAAGAGCAAAATATTGATATGGCCAAAATTACTTTGGAGTATCCTAAGGTGGAGATAGTGGATTGACCAGAAGGCTAGGAGGAACTAATAGAAGATGAGTTTTCCATGTTTAATCCTAAAAAAGTAATCTACTTAGACATGGGGACTCAACAAAATCTAGATTCAATTTATAGTTAGTTTCAAGGTTTTATGGGTCATATATTTTAGCAAGAGTATCCAAGAAATCTAGGGAAGCTAGTAGAATATTTCCAGATAAATGATAAAATTTCCATGCTCTATTCCAAGGAAACAATGCACATGAGCTTGGTAATTCATGAAAAGTAGGATTCCAATCTAGCATAGGGTCCTAAATACATGGAAAATCTAGTAAAGTAGTCATTCTTTAAATAGAAATTGTCATGTAGGCTTTGGAACTCACATTGTCATGAAGCAAACCCACTGGGAGATCTTTTCTCAAAAAAGCCACACGTTCTAAATAACTAACAATTATGAAAATCAAAAGTTTGGGAATATATGATCAAGTCATTACTAATTCTAATGAGTTGGCAATGTTTGACATAGTTGACATGGAAAGGCATGCCAATTTTTTTGTAAATAGATGACATGTAAATAAATTTGATTACAACTAAATTATTAAAGCCATTAACTAAAAAAGAAGTATAACATCCTCATGGAGAAAAGTTTTGAAAATTGCACCAGATTGGAAGTTCCAAGGTGAATATGTTGATTGATGACTTAGGTGCATGGGAAAATCCTCACATAAACTGACCAAAGAAGAAATGATTAAAAAGGGACATATCAAATAGCTAACCTCAAAGACTTTCAAATACAGACAAGTCTATATAAGGATACCCCTCCTCTCAACATTACACAACTCTTGAGTATAGCCATTCGTAAGTGCCATATTACCACTCAAAGATAAGTAGAAATGAAAATATTTGGATTTCCATCAAATTTTCAAGTTTTTGATTTTGTTAAAATATTGAAGATGCTCATAGGGAAGGGCCTTAAACAAATAGTACAAGTAGGCTTAAAATCCCTATGCCATAAGGATCTGTAAACACACCAGGTTGAAAGGATAATGAGTTTTAGCCATCCTGGTGTTAGATAAAAGGGTTTCTTCACTGGTAAGGTTTACATCCAACTTGTAGCTATGGATATATCTCTCAATGTGAGAGGCATTCTTGTAGCCACTCTCTTTTGAAAATTGGATTTATAGCTCACCATATGCCCTGATGCTATTTTTAAATTGCAACAACAATAAGGTAAAAAAATGAAGCCTAAGGATAAAAGAGAAAGAAAAGAAAAGGAAAATTTTAAGAGGTCAGTAAGCTTTTTATAACTTGCTAAACTAGTCAAATATTTCCTTTAATTTTGTGCAAATGCAAAAGTTATATAGAGAATTTTATAGTCTATAGAAACACACAAATTTTGGGTGTCCCAAGCTATCAAAATTATACAAATTGAAGAGATCTCCTTGATCATGCCATAAAATATTTTGGTATATGTAGTCTTCCAATTCATTTCTCTATAACAAAAAGAAAGTAGATAGGCTAGTCTAGGCAAATAAAATGGTTCATTATGTATATAAAGACCCAACAACTCTCATATAAAATTAATTTTCAAGCATTAGAAATCAAGCAAGGAGTAAAGCATCATGAGAAGATTCACTCAATGAACCAAGAGCTAAAAGGCACTTATTGAATTAACAAATTGAAGTAGGGATAGAGAATAAAGGAAGAATACAAAGTAAAGCTACGGGAACCTCATTCAACCACAAATGCCACAACTAGAACCCAAATTGAAAGGAAGGACAACACATAGTGCATGAATCTATTTGCACATAGACCTACCTATAAGAACAAATACATGTCATTCATAAGTGATAAAGAAAGAAAGGACTATGGTGTCAAAATATTATTGGGCTAAATAGAAGGTAAGGCATGAGAAGATATGTCAACTTTGAAAAAGCATGTGAGCTCACTAAAAATCATAGCTATGACCGTATTTAATAAATGTTTTTTTTAGTTGGTAGAAGAAGGAATTTTGAAAGGGTCCCCAAACCTTTTACAATCAATAGAAAGAAGTTAGAAAATGAAGGACAAAATACTAGCATAAAAAAGACCTATAAGGATCCTACCAACAAAAGAGGTTCCTAACAAAGAAGAAGCCCCACCACAATGACCTTATAATATGAGAACTAGGAACACCTCGTCGAGAGGGGAGAGAAATAGAGATCCCCATAGGATCCTTATTGAGTGGTGTCCTCTTCAAGGTCTTCCTTTTTAGCATTGGGTTTCACATCACCCATATTTTTCTCAAGGTATCCTAGGAGAAAGACCACTTCATTTGTATTGTATGCTAACATCTTACAAACCCTTTTAATGGAACTAAATATATCATTCAAGCCTTAGAGGGTGTTCCTGAGGTGTAGATTAAAATACAAGGTCTCTCAGTAGCTTTCTTCATGGATGAAGGAATGATGATCTACCTTACCTTCTTCAAGGAAGGACTACTCTGCTTAGATTTCTCTAGGGGAGGACTACACTACTCATATTTCTTTGTGGGGAATAACAAGAATTGTTTTAGTGAAGGGGGTGGAGAGGAATCCTAGGAGATATCTAGATTATAGAAAAAAATTAATTGGATATGAGAGTCATCCTGTTTATTATCTCTAAGAATCAAGTATTTGGAATGCCTCTCAATATTAGATAAAAATTTGGAAAAAGTTAGCTCCTCCTCATGCTCAGGTTCTTTTTTGAACCTAACTTCACTTTTCTATGATTTGGCACTACCAATATTATTCATTTTTTCCATCAAGGGGGTAAAGTTAGAGGATATGAAAAAATATTCCCTTGAGTGATGGGGGACTCTTTAGACTCTTTCCCAACTTCTTCCATGGATTTGGGTTTCTTCTCCATATCAGAGGAACTCTTGTAATTAGGTCAAGGTTCAACAAATGTTATAGAAGCATATGCAGGCTAATTGCATTTTGAAAAATATTTTAGCAACTACATGGAAGGTCTAAGTAATTTACCATTCAATATAATGGCCATGGGAATCACTAACAGATTACATGCTTCAAGTGCTTGGAATATTACCTAAGACAACTTACCTTTGTATGAAGTTGGTGCAAGCTATTGCACAATATTAATAAAAAAATTCTAATTCTCTAGAAGGAATCACCATTTAGGTATAACCATTTTTGTCTATTCCTCTTTCAATCTGATTCTCCTCCCTTTTTCTCCATTTTTTGTTTCCCTTTCCTCTACTTCTCCCTATTCACACCATCACCTCTAATTATTACCTAAAATAATTATCTTCTCTAATCTTCTCGATAACCCAATTTTGTTATTCCTCTTACTTCTTCTAACTCCTTTACCCAATGGATAAGGCTAGTTGGATTCTCATTTTTTGCAAGCAAAAATCTATAGGAGGTATCAAGAATGTAGGTCAATATTGGTACACATAAACAACACCATGAAAATATTTCTAGAGCACTAATTTTATCAAATTATTTCTAAAGCTAAGGTCCAAGCAAGGCCAAGCATGATATGTGACTGACCAAAAGGAAAATGCAACTTATTAGGTCTAAAAAATTGATTAAGGTAAATAAGTCTAGCCACTTCAAAGTCTATAATAGGAGTGGCTGAAGAAATTTCAAAATCAACATCAACCAAAGCACTTCAAATTTTGGCCTAGCTAGGAGCTCGAATGAATGAAATACTTAGTAGTCAAGATCTTGATAGCAAAAGAATAGAGTGGCTAGATAATTTCAAAGATAACACTAGTAAGCTTACCAAAAGTTTTGACCAGGTCTCTAAGACCTCGATGTTGAGCAACAACCTTCAATAAATAATAACAAAGATAAAAGTCTTTTTGACGAGTCTCTTTCAATAGATACTATGCATTTTAGAATTCTAAACTACCTTATCAATCCTCAGCCTTCCAAATCAAAGTAGTTATGCAAAAAAGTGACAATAGTCACAGATAGTCTTCAATATTGATGACTACCCCTGGTAATCATGAATAGAAGTACCTATAAATATGATAATTGACATAACAATAAAATGTAGTGGAGAGAAGCTAAGAATTATTAAGAGGTTGGAGTCTACTGAAGACACATGGCTACTAAGAAGTGTGATTGACCATGAGATCAAGACAACTAGCCAAGATAGGGAAAGAAAGGAATATTCATTCCTCTCATGTTTTCTAATTCTACTCGAGACCTGATTTTTACTAGGCTATGCATATATGTGTTAGGGCTATGAGATTCATATATGTAATGATTAAGCTAGGATGAATGCCTTATAAAAAAAATATAAGTAGCTTAATTATCCTCATAATGATATTTGACAATTTGAGTGTTTGCCTATTGTATACTATGCAATTTTACCCTACTTCTGAATGAGTCAACTTGTTGTTTGACCTTTGCCAATAATGTGTTGTTGAATTCTTTCATTTATGTAAACTTTGTAGTCTAGATATTTTTGTAAATATTTGTGGATGGTCTATTATATTAGGCCTTAGTTGATGTTTGGATTATCACTCCATGCTATTAGAATATTAGGGATATATAACATTTAATCATTCTAGTTTTGCTTTCTTCTATAAATATTTATCAACAGTCTATTATGTTAGGTTATAGACGCTATTTTAAATATCATTGAGGGATGTTGTATTTGTTTTTGATTAGGGTAAAAATAGGATTTTGAAAGGGCTTGAATCCTTTTACAACACAAAGTCAGCCCATCAACTATACAACTACAAAGGACAAGTAGCCAAAATACCTTAGATGTAAGATAAAAAATATGCATCCTAGACCCCAATTAGTTGCAGTCCTCCCTCATGAAAATTCTAAGTCCTCATGGACCAGCCTTGGGGGGATCCATATCATATCCTCTTCTTTAATGGCATCAAAGTTTTCCAGCCAGTATACTAGTTTGTTACCTTCTCTAAAGACATGAACAAAGTCAATTTCTTAAAAATGCTTTACAATTTCTCTAATATATTGAGGGTTGTTGGATTAGTAGAAGGTATGATAGTAGCATAATTTATATTTTGTAATTATTTTCTTGGTTATTAATCTGTTAGACCCTGTATATAGTCAAGTTGTTGTGTGAATTGTATAGGATATGGCAGTGTTGCTAGCCAAATGATATCTACCTTTAAATCAAAGTTTCTCTCCTTTTTCTCTCTCTAACCATCCATTTCTAGCTCCAGTATTCTTTCATTTCTTTTATTTTTTGCTTTTTAACAAGGAACTAGCCTTCTTAGAAGGTTTTCTTAGGAAGCAATTCTTGACCATCCAATATTGACCATAGTCTGGGGTGCACATCACACCACTGATCATAGAACAATACTTCTTTTGCACTAGGAGTTTATAAAAATAACTCATCCTCTTCTTTTTATCATATTTAGTAGCTAAGCACTCTATCCTCTCAATTTGACTGCTATTGGACATAAAATTCTAAAAGAGAAAAGGAAATGGATTTAAAAAAAAAATCCATAAGAAACAAATGGGGTTTTTGAAAAACATTAAAAATATCAATCTTATACTTTGGAATCAATCTAGTAAAAAATAAAAAAAATTATTGAGTGCTAATGAGAGGAAAAAATCTATCAATGGATATTTATCCTAGAGAAAATTTGTTGATTCTAGTGAGATCCTTGTGATCTAAGTCCACCTAGGGTTTTATGAAAAAAACTTTCTTTAAGTCCCACTGTGAGATTATAAAAAATATTTTTGGATGATCCAAATGTAGTTGGCCTTGGGATATACCATAGAAGTCTACTTTTTGATAACAAGCAATCGAGTAAAGAATATTCACACCTGCACTAATACCATGTTAAATTTCATGGTAGTTTCCATAAATGAATAGAACCAACACATTACACAATATTTCTTGAAAGAAGATACACATAAAATAATGTACATAGTATATGGAGGTGTTTGTGGACACCAAATAATCTCATTATCAAGGAATACAATTACAATCCAATCGATAATGAAATGACTGGTATGATGGGATATTTATGCCTAAATACAAGTTACATTTAGGTCAAGGTTAAGCAACCAACCTTAATGATTAAAGATAATGAAATTTTAGAAAATAAAATTTTAAGGTTTACAAGGGCCCAGGGGATTATATGTACAATACAATCCAAAAGTTTGTCGTGGTCTTGATAGAATCTCAATCACCACATATTCTAACATTTGGAGCATCCAGCATTTTACTATCTAATGACAACTCTTAAATTAATCATTTGGGAGACATCCATTTGATATACTATGATATTTAATTTCCTCATCAATTTCTACAATATAGTGATGTTATTTGACATGTTAGGCATAAAACCATTTGTGGGTATGTCCACTTTAGCCATTTCTATTGAAATTGCAATTTGATTCATGGCCAAGGCTAACATTGTATAATGTACTATTGGATAGGACTAAGAGAATTCATTATATAATGTACTAATTTGTTGTCATATTTCATTATATAATTTCTATGGAATATGGTTAATATTTTTATGGTTAAACCCATATTATAAACTTATGTTTAACCTTAAACCTTCTTGTTTTTTTATAGCTTGAAGGAAAGGGTTTTGAAAGGACCCCTAAACCTTTTACAAGAAATACATTACATACGAAGAGGATGACCAATGGGGGTCATTAAAGATAATATCCCTATGAAATATGAGAGATAAAATAAAGACATACAAAAAGAGAAAGCTAGAAGAGAGGGCCTCCAGAGGAGGTCATAAGATACTGTCTCCCCAAGACTGAGAGGGAGTGAACAAAAGCCACACATAAAAATAAAAGAGATTCCAAAGACCAAGGAAATATTAGAAATTAAGAAGAACACCAAAAATGAGCTAAGATAATGGAGCATAGATGGCCATAATACTCAACATAACTAGGACCAAGGGATCCAAATGGGTTCCTACCTTCATAAAATTCAAAATTTTGGCTCTCCTCCAACTTCACTTATGAGACCATCTTGACCAGTTGCTTGTGTATTTTGTAAAGGTAAGGGTTGACAATCCAAGGAAGGCTTGATGAGGTGTTTAAGGAGAATATATAGATGAAACAAGCCCCAAACTAAAATTCCACATCTAGTGGGTAGGTTCAAGAAGGGGAGACACTCGAGGTAAGGCATGTGCTTCTAGGAGGGGACAACAACCAATGCTTTGGGCTTATTCTTTCTAGGAAAATATTGATCCATATGGCATTGAAGGTGGAGTATAAAAAAGTGAGGGATCACATCGAAAAAAGGCCATCAATAAGAAAAGAAGCCATGAGATTTTGAAGAGGATCATAGGACTAGAGGAATGGAGCTTCTTGAGAAAGACCCAAAAAAGCCAGAGAATCAATAACCTGATCATCTTTGTGATAAACATAAGGAAAACCAAGGAGTCACATGGACTAGAGGCCATCATTCAGACAAAAACACATAAGATTTTGGGGGAAGTTGCTATTCCAAATTAAGATATATTCTTGGGAAAGGCCCAAATTGGCCATAGTATTCACAACTTGATTGCCTTCACGGTAAACATGTTGGATGACATGGATGATAAGCTTTTGAAGGGATCTTTTTAGAGTCCTTAATGAGGTTATCTATACTCTAAGATGAGGATTGGCCCCCTTTTATATTTTTAATTATATTCATTAAATCTCCTTCAATTATGAGCTTAATAGAATGGATGTTATCAAAGGAGAGGTAGGCCTTAGAAGAGAGCTCTAGCCTCACTGAAATGGTTCATTTGAATTCCAATGTTCTAAACATAGGCAAGCAAGATTTGACCTTTATAATTTTTGAAAACTCTGCCAACACCAGCATGACCAAGATTACCTATGGTAGCAATATCAAAGTTCAATTTGATCCAAACTAGAGGATGAGGAGTCCATTTTACTTTAGAACTATCAAATTTGAGAGGATTAGGGGGATAGATGGAGAAAAGGAGAGGCTAAGAGAATCTACCAACTTGGTCTCCACAAGAGTTTCCTTGACATCAATAGGAGGGATTAGATAAGATTTATCTTTAGTAGCAACAAGAATTTTGATTTCCATATATAGGGGGTCTTTGATCACATCACAAAAAACTTTGTTGTTTCTCTCCATTTAGATTATCCAAAGATAGTGAGGAAGGCTAAAGCTCCACAAGGATTTTAATCTATGGCCATAGAAGGGAGAGGACCATAGAAGATAAAGGTATTTGATAGAATTAGGATGGTCCCAGGCATACCCAAAGGTATTGAGGATGAAATGAAGGACAACCTAGGATAAAGGGGTATTCAAGGAATAAATGATGAGTGAATTCAACACTTGCATTTCAAAGATAGCATCTATTGGAATTATCATTCCTCTTGAATGTAAGTTGTTGATGGTGAGAATTGTATTCTGGACAACTAACCAATAGAAATATCCACCTTGGGTATAATGTGTTTGAGCCAAACATGCTTGAAAGGGAACCAATTATCACCTCCTTCTTCAGATAGATAATAGGTGGATTTAACTAAAAATTAGCCATTTTCACTAGAATTCCACACAACCGAGTCTTGAGCATTTGTACTAGAAATGAAGTAAGTTCTTAGTAAATTATAATTGTCTTTTCCTAGTTTTACTTCCCTTTCACAAAGTTTGTCCCTTGGTAGATATTTCCAAACTTTCCTTTTGAGGTTTGAGTCTATGAATTCATAGACCCTCCTTACAAAGAGGTGATCTGTTAAGGGTTTTAAAATAGACATGTTGGGGTGCTCCATAAGAAGAGTGTCCAAAATCCAAGGATCCTTCCAAAAATCAATGAGGTTGCCTTTATCCAGTTTCCATCTAATCCCTTTTTGGATAAGTTATCTACTTTTAATAAGGGAGTTCTAGAAATCAGAACCTTTGGGAGGGATAGTTCCAAACAAATCTTACCCTACCATAGGTATTTAACATTGATGATGTCAACCAAGTTTGCTTTGTCTTTGTTGATTAGCCTCCAACCTTTTTTAGCCAGGAGGGCCACATTTATCTACTTTAATTTTCTAAAATTTAGCCCTCCTTAATCTTTCTTAGAGTAGATCTGGTCCTAAGAAATCAACACAATCCTTTTGCAAGTTTTAGAGCCAGACTAAAGGAACTCTTTTGGAATTTTCTCAATTTTATGAAAAATGGAAGTAGGGGATATTGGAGAATATTACATTATTTGGTACATACCAATGTACTTGTAGACACCTAAAACACATCATTTTGAGAAGAATACCTATATGGACACCTTTTTAGGCCATATAACCCACCTAGGGCAGCCTTAGGGCTTAATAGTGATTCTTATCACTTCAACAAGAAGGATTTTCCTTTAGAAACTTGATCGTCATACCCAAGAATGGCCTCAAGAGGCCGCTCTACCCTCTTTATGGGTAGTAGTCATGACCGATCTACCCTAGGACAACCATGCATTTAATAAAATAAAAACTAGTGCCATGGGAAAAATGGTTTCAATGGTCAACCAAGCCCAACGGTATTTATAATAAGTTCCAAAAAGCTTCTAGAATGGGTTGTTGCCCTTCTTGATCCTAACCACTTATTGGATTTTCAAGGAAGCCAAGATCCCCATTTGGGAAATCTATAAAAAGGCATCTTACCTTCATTCAAAGAGATCCCAATTCTCTACAATGAAGTGCTACCAAATTGTTCTTGAGTGATATATTTCTAATTCTACACAATGAAGTGCTATTGGATTTCAGTCATGGAGCTTTCAAAGGCAACAATGGAGTCCCCTGGAGTTTGAAGATCAAATTACACTCTTTCACCATCAAACATCTTGATATCATGCCAATTTTTGCTATTTAAATATGCTTCAAAGAGCATGATCCTTGAACATCAATTTGATAGATTAATCTTTACATTTCTCACATTTGCCATGAAGAATTCCTTCACTGTTCAATGGTCACCTCACCTCGAGGTGGCCCACAGGTGCCACCATCATACCCTATGATGGTCATTATATCAAATCGCTCTGCCTTAGAATGACCTCTCAATGACATCTATTTTTACTAATTTCTTAGTCATATTAGATTTAGTAGCTTTCCATTTGTTTTCTAACATATCTTAGTTTATTTTTCATGCATTTTTTTATCATTTTTAGCATATCTTTTCCATTTCTTATCATGGATATGGACCTCATCATGATATGTTACTCATTTACTATTAATGTCTTATGAGTGTTCTTGTGTGTAGATTTTAGATTTTGGTAGGAGCTATCAACATAAAGATTCATCAATCTTTATCTCACATTGTGGAGGTCACAAGAAACTCCTCCCCAAGTCAATTTTGAGAGTGCAAAGATTCTACGAGATACATCTACCATTGGTTCTTTATTGTAAATTGTATCAAATTGGTATTAAGTACCTAAGAGGAATATCATTGTAACCACCTTGTGAAGGATAGTTTTAATATTAATGATAAGGGCACCATTTCTTTAATTCTTATTTCTAATCTTGATGGTTACATGATTATGCTTTTTGATTTCATATAATTGCATAGGTGTATAATTTTTGCATACTACAGTACCACCTTAGTACATTATTATATTAGGTGTCCGTCTTATATTAGAGTGTGAGTTTATATATCATGTAATGTAATAATGTGTAGGAAATGCACAAGTGTCATGTAATTAAGTGTACAAGTGTTGTGAGTGTAAATGTGCACAAGTGTCCATTATGTAAGAGTGCACATGTGTCCTTAGAATAGGAAAATGAAGAGTTATAAAGAAGAGTGAAGGTCAAGAGTGCACCATATGAGGAGTCACATACTGTTATATATTTGTGACAAAGCATTGTAATTGGTATAAAAAATGCATAGCACATAGCATGCATTAGTAGACCTTTATTCTATATCATTTTTAGTATTTTTGTGAGCATTTCTATGTGATTATTTTGTGAGTATTTCTAAGTTATTATTGTTGTTGTTATCATATTTATTGATTTCATTATATTGCAACTTTGTTATATTTTGTTATGTGGTTATTTACTAAGTATTAAACTTCAAAAGCTATCAATAGTATCAAAGCCACAACAAGGTTACTTGCATAGGTTTTAAAAGTTGAAAATAGTCTAAGGATATTTCCACTAGATAAGAAAAACTAGTGAAGACAAGTATTTCCACTAAGTTGAAGAAAAACTAGTGAAGGCAAGAATTAATACCACTAGGTTGAAGGACAACTAGTGAAGATTAAGGTTACAGATTTTAGAGAACCAACTCAAGAAGAAAAATTGGTCATTACTATTTTAATTTAGATATTGAAAATTTTTAGATAGATTGAGTTTACCTATTCTAAGAATATATTCGAAATAGAAGGTAATCTACAATATAGTTTTAGGTCTTGGAGATAGACCTTGATATTGGTAGAGAAAGGAGACTTGAAAAAAGTCCCATTGGAAATAGAAGAATTCCAACAAAGGTGTTTACATAAGGTTTGGGACAATCATTGCCATTTTATGACAAGCCCATAAGATATAGAGGAGACCCATTGAAGGAGGCCCTAGTGAAGATTAGACAAGCAAGGAAAACTTGAAGGTAGAAGAAGACTTCAAGACAACAAAAGGTCTTGAGGATAGTTTGAGTTAAAGGACAATGAGAAGACAACAATATTATAAGATTTTAGAAGTTATTACAAGTCCACATTGGACAACAAGCTCAAGTATTCAAGTAAGCAAAACCACAAGGGTATAATAGTTATTCAACAAAAGAAAGAAGTTACAATAGACCACAAGGGTGAAATAAAGGTTTAAGAGTTTTTTATGAATGCCATTCTTCTTAGGAACATTGGAATATTTTGCAAGCTTGATATTTGCACCTATAAAGGAAGAGAATTTAGAAAAAACAATATTTGAAGAATTAGATTAAGAAGAACAAAAGATATAAATAAGAGGATCATTTGGAGTTAGTCGAATGTTGTAGCATAGCACAAAATGTTGTAAAGTAGCACAACTTTGAAAGGAGTGTAATAGAACTAGCAACATATAATGGGATAACATTATCATGAGAACCCTACATAAGAGTCATCCACACTTGCACTTGCAAAGGATATTAGAAAGAAGATAAACAACAAATTTTAAAGGCTAAGAGTCAAGCACAAAACAGACTAAGCAAAAGAGCAAGATAGTATTTTGGAATATTCTACAAGGGCAATACTAAAAAGTTTGAAAGCCACAAGGGTAGTATCAAAGAGAAATATAGTGTAATAAATGCCACAAGGGTAATAGTAAAGATAAGAGATAATATAACAAGACTTTTGTTAAGAAATATATATTTTAATAGCAAAAGTGAGACTAATATTATTGAAGGAAGAAATCAAGCTAGCATCAATAGGGAGGAAGGCAAAACATTGAGAAACATGGTCTCTATTAGAACTACGTATAGAAAGTGACATTAAATGCTGCATGCACAAAGCCATTGTAGAGTGCCTAAGTATTTCAAGAGAACCTAAGCCAAATAAGAACATGAGTTCAGTACTCAACACCAAGTTGCACTAGTCTAAGCCAAGCAATATCAAATAGAGGAGGAGCAAATTTCATCTTGCAACAAAAGCAAGCACGCATCAGAAAGTTGCAGCCACTACAAGAGAAATCATACAAAGCATTGGATGGTATAATAATTTTATGTATTTTAAATATTTAACATTGGGCAATGCACTTGAACCTACATAAAAAGGAGCAAGCATAGTTAATGGAACAATATTAGGAAGATTTGATAAGAGTGTAGTCCGAGAAGATCAAATCTTAGTTAGAATCAAACTGAGCATAGGGGGATAATAAAAGTGTCAAGTACCCATAGATAATAATATCTAGTGTCATTTAGGAGCTATAAGTAAGAAATAGCTAGCAAGGAGCCATAGAGATGCTATGAGTCATCCAAATACCAAGCATCAATGAAGATAATATGTCCATCTAAGCAGGCAACAAGGACATCTACGAGCTACCTAGGTGTCTTAGGTTAGCACCACAAGTGAGAAATATTTTACAAGAAATTAAAGTACCATTAGAATCACCATAACATCATTAAGGAGTGAAGAATTGTAAGAATTGAATCACCAAGGTCACTCTACTATTAAAGAACCAAATATGTCATTCAGTGAAGCACCATTAGAATACTAAAGAGCAAAATATAAAGCACCACTCTAAGTGCCACCCAAAGGGAGACTCTAAGAGAATATTTTAAGTGCCAAGAAGAAGTACAAGAATCACTTAGGAATATTTTCACCATACACAAGGGAAATAAAATATTTGAAGTGCATTCAAGTATTGAAACAAGTATTCAAAGAGCCAAGTCTATACAATAAAATTCTTGAATGATAGCACCAAGGAGAAAGTTCCACATGTTGAAGTGAAACATTTGGAATGAGTGGTCAAATTTCATACCTCACCACTTTGCCAAAGTTTTCTGAATGTAATGGAAGGTTTGAATAGAACATTTGAGTTCAATCTAAAATGCTTGAATATGAAATGCTCGATGAAGTGATTAAAGAAGCACATGCATGTAGAACAACACAACATATTCCATTTGTTGGTAGAGGTTGTTGAAGCATCCAATCAGAGGAAAAGAGGTAAAAAAAGAGGAGAAGTGGGCATCTATTATCACACACTTGAAGACAAAGAATGCACGGTGAAATACAATGCTAGAGAATGCATTTCTAGCAAGTCACACCATCAAGGAGGTAATTAGGGTTTCAAAAGATTTAATTTAAATTTTTGGTAAGGTTAAAAGGAGGAATATGTATTTTATAATGTTAATTATTATTGCTAAGGTTTATTGAGTTTAATGGAGAGATAAGTAGGTTAATTACCATTATTGCTTGTTAAAGTATTGGAGTGATAAGTAGGCTTTAGTATATTTAATTTGAAGTTTTAAAGAATACTTGAAAGATTTATTGATTTATTATTTTTTAAAATTCAAAAACCATAGAATATTTACAAAATTCTTAGTTTTATAGCTTCTATTTGACTAGGGAGCCATAAGGTATTCAACTACAAAAGTCTTTGAAAAATATAGAAATTTGAAATTACTACCATTCAAAAACTAGGGAGATACAAGGTAGTTTACATCAAAAGAAAAATGGATAAAATCATTAAGAATGCATTTAATAAGGAAAGAGAAGATATTTTGCATGAGCTTAAATCTTATTCTCAAAGACTAAATGAAGAGAATAAAACACCAATATGGTTTAGAAATATAATTGAGAAAACAATAAGGTTTTATAATAACCAAGTAGACATACCATTGGAATCCATTACTACGAAGTTCATTTCAAAATTGGAGTGTACCAAAAATATTGAATATCTTTATCATATACAACATATATATACAGAAAATAAATATAGAATGGGTTCGGTTGTACAAAAATAGTTTTATTTTTTTATCAAGAAAACAAATGAACTTGAAACTTCAAAAGAGATGAACAAGGAAGTGAAGATATCTTCAAAATGTACTTATTGCAATAAGATTGGTCATGAGAAAGCAAATTGTTGGAATCTATACCCATGTAAATATTATGAGGGAAAATATCACTCATCTATTTTTTGCTACTATAAGGACAAGTACTACAAAATATTTGAATATATATATATATATATATATATATATATATATTTATTTATTTATTTATTTATTTATTTATTTATTTGTAGAAAACATCCCAAAAGGGATGCCACTTTCGGGTAAGACCCAAGGAGGCAGGGGTATCCATATTTGAAAATATATTAATATTCAGATTAGATTGTCTATTTTAAGACGTTATTTTTGAAGCCTTTATTAGCAATAGATTCAAGTTTTAAATTTTTGAAGAATAGAAAGGAGATTCATCTAAAGATTCAGGGAAAGAAAATTGGATTAATTTTGATCCACTTCTAACTTGTAATATAATGAGATCTCTAGTTCAGATTCAAGGACAAATATCATATCAAAGACATCAAAATACAAAAAGACAACATGTTGAAGAAAGCAAGAAAGGACAACACAAGTTCTAGGATCAAGATAAGGACAATATTGAAGACTAAAGTCTTCAATAACCAAATAATGTAATATAGGGGGGTGTTGGAGAATATTACATTATTTGGTACATGCCAATGTACCACCTTGGTACATTATTATATTAGGTGTGTATCTTAGATTAGAGTGTGAATTTATATTCTTGTAATGTCATTATGTGCAGGAAATGCACAAGTGTCATGTAATTACGTGTGCAAGTGTTGTGAGTTTAAATGTGCACAAGCGTCTATTATGTAAGAGTGCACGTGTGTCCTTAGAATAACCCTATTATTTGAGAGTGAAAATGTGTCCTTAGAATATATTATGTAAGAGTGCACACATATCCATTATGTAGGAGCTTTTATATTATCCTTTTTTGATTTCTTTCTAAGAGTTTTGGAGAAAAACCCTATTTCTTCTATAAAAAAATATCTTCAGATTTAAAAAAAAATGATTTTGATCATTACTATTCTAAATTCAATTTTTTAGATAGTCAAGAACACCAAATTTTAAATTTCCCTAGAGGTTGGTTTGAGTGTGTCAAAATTCAAAATTCAAGATTAAAAAAAAAGGGTATTTCACACCCTTTGAATTTTTTTGGTTCCCATGCCAATAGGATTACAAAGTTCCCTCCTTCAAGGAGAAGTTACACACTCCATGTAGATAGTAAGGTGGCCATTAAAACTATAGGGTATGAAGTCAAAAGGCTAGTTCACTAGGAGTCTGGTTAAAAGCTCACCATGTGATATTTTTGTTCAAAGGGGTAAACATGTATTTTACCACTAAGATAAATATGAAGGGATATGATTCTAAAGCCACCATATTTAAATCAAATATTGGTGTTTCATGGTGGTTCACATTGGGCATGGGAGATAGGAGGGCATGAGTTTGAGTTACGCCCCTTATTTTTATAATCAAGTGAATGACTAGCTTTCTACATGAGGTCAAGTTATTTTATTGTCATCCTACCACATGGATGAATGAACAATAGGAGGTTTTTTGTTGTAAACTTTATTATCATTAATAGAAATAATTTACCAATATGCAAAAATATCAAATCATTCACCGATAATTAATTATCCATAATAAAAATCCATAAATGAGAGAGAGATAGATAATACCCTTAAGGTAGGGAAACACCACAATATCTCCCAAGATGAGAGTGCCACTTAAGGAGGGTAAAGTCCCATAAGCCACTTCATGGGAAAATACGATTACATAAGATTGATCTCCATGATTACAAAGACAAATATCTCTTCTTTATATATCCATATTTCCATTTTACTTTGGGGAGCCTACTACTAATATAATATTATATTATAATATAGTATAATATTATAATACAATCAACCTTGGGTTATGTGTGGCCCATGTCAACTCTTATACAATGTAATAATATATCCCCAAATATATATTCCTAGGTACCCTAACATGCCACCCTTCTTACAAATCTTTCATCATTGACACATGTGAAGAAACAAGATAATATGATTTTCTAAGCAATGTTAGCAACTGGTACCAATCTCAATCATCCATCCATCCAAGTGAAACACGTTGATGCTGGTATGCCATTTTGTTACTTGAGTATCCAAATCTACTTTGTTGGCTCCATGCTTTTGTTGTTGTATTTTGATAACTTGAATGATAGATCCACTTATTCCTTGATGCTGATGAACCACTATAAAAACTAGGATCACTATGCTTTCTCTGCAAAACACTGCCATAGCTGGCACCCTTATGATTCCATGTAGAACCATAATATTGCTGCCTTGAACCATACCTCCAATATTGTTATTGCTCATGGTGGTGTGGATGGCAATATGGTGCAACCTTAACTTGATGTTCTACCTTATTTTACTTCTCAACATTTGGCTCCATTGTTTTAAATTATTCTACACATTGATCTTTCATGTTCTCTTTGTTTAGTGTGTCCTTGTTCTCTTCTATCAAAGCTTCCTTGGATTCTGTTACTGTTATTTCCATGGAATCAATTGCTGTTACTTCTTCCATGGACTCTGTTGCTGTTACTGACTTCTTGGATTCTATTTTAGGTTCTTCAATTTGTTTCTCTACAACCACTTCTTGATTTTACTTGGATCCTTGTTCCTTAGGCTGAGAAATATCCTGCAATGTTATCTTCTTTTTCTTGTACCATAACTTCATAAACTTCTTTTACACATTAATGTTAACAATACCCAAATAATCTAACCAAGGATAACCAAGAACAATATCCTCATCATTCATCTCAATAGCATTAAAATTTTAATGTAAAAAATATTTATCCATGGTGATATTCAAATCTTCAAAAATATGAACATTCTCACCCTCCAACTATACGTCCTTAATTTTTGTTGCTTGAACCCAAACAAATTTTGTCTTCCAAAAAATTCATGATTTGAAAATTCGTCACTACCATTGTTCCAAATGACTAAATTTAAAAGGCACTAGCTCCCTCAATATTACTTAGATTCCTTCATATGATCATTCATTTTAAATCTCTTCAAATTCTTCACAAAATGATCCAATAATTATATAAATTGGATAAACTGTCATAGAGATATGGCTCCTAAAATATGAGATGCTTTTCCAAAAACATATTCCCTCATGCAACTTAGGGTTTTATGAGCTAGGGTTTCATATAAATATATCTCCCCACTAATTTGAAGCTAAAATTACACATAGATAACAATATTTGCAATTTTTCTTCGAAAAAAATAAATTGTAACTGATTTTCTTACCGAAGCTAACAAATTTCGTCTTCCAAAAACTTCGTGACTTGAAAATTTCTCATTGCCCTTGTTCCAAATGGCTGACTTAAAAAGGTCATATCTCCCTCAATACTACTTGTATTCCTTTATATGACCCCTCAGTTTAAAGCTCTTCAAATTTTGCACAAATGGATTCAAGAATCACCTAAATCAGATAAACTTTCATAGAGATATGGCTCTTGAAAGATGAGATATTTTTCTAGAAAAAATATGCCCTAATTCTGAATTTCTACAAAAAAAATCCTTACTTTTTCTAGAATCGTTGCTCTGCTACCACTTGATGCAAAATTTATTATCATTAATAGAAATTATTCACCAATATGCAGAAATATCAAATCATTCATCCATAATTAATTATCCACAATAACAATCCACAAATGAGAGAGAGATAAATAATATCCTTAAGGTAGGGAAACACCAATAATAATCCTTAAGGAAGGAATAACTCCACAAGATCTCCCAAGATGAGAGTGCCACTTAAGGAGGTCAAAGTCCCATAAGCCACTTCGTGGGAAAAGACGATTACATAAGATTGATCTTCATGATTACAATGACAAATATCTCTTCTTTATATATCCATCTTCTCATTCTACTTTGGAGAGCCTACTACTAATATAATATTATATTAAATATAATATTATATTATAATACAATATACCTTGGGTTATGTGTGGCCCATGCCAACCCTTATACAATATAATAATATATCCTCAAATATCTATTCCTAGGTACCCTAACATTTTTACATAAATGGGGCCTATAGTTCAAAATTTACATAGGCCAATCCTTTTTCTACCATTATTGTCGATGGAGAGAAGCTCATGTAATGAGAAAGGATATTTTCTTCCCAAAGGTAGTGGTGGTGACTTGGATAGTCATTTTGTTTAACACTAGAGAGACATGCTTTGAGTCTCTTTGATTATCAATACCTATTTTGTGAAGAAATATGATTTTATGGTTCCTTCATTAGTGCCACCTATACACTATTATTACCTATTTATACCCCATGCATTAATCATATAGAGGTAATTATCATATCCACATAGGTTTTGAGGTGCTAAAGTAGCAAGTGATAAGTGGATAATACTCATGAATCATATAATTCCAAGTGGTAATAGTAATTGGATTCATCTTCTATAATATTTGGGGCTTTAATTTTTAATTTCTTTAGGTCCATCAGGGAAAATGTTCTAGAGGCCATTACTTTTGCATGCTAAAATATTTTGAGCCTAATATTTTTTATAATCACATGATTTTTCAAGCTCTATATACTTATGAAATTAGTTCAAGGGCTTGCTATGGTTTTAAGGATCATATTGTGTAACATTTACTGTCAAGCCCTAGTTACTTACCTTAATGGATGAAATTATAGCATTTGGTCAACCTAAACGATTGATCTATTATGCATCAAGAAAGTATGGTGCATATTTCAAGAAGATAAAGTAATATCCCTTGATGAAGAAGATTGCTAGAATAAGGAAGAAGAAGCTCTTAGCCTATTATCCTTTTTTATTAAACCAAAATTACTTTTTCATATCAAAGAAGAAAGTGAAACTATCAAGGTATGGTCAAAATTGCAATAATTATTTGGGAAAGTAAGTACAATTAAAGTAAATCACTTGAATTGAGAGATTTTTTCTCTTAAATTGGCTTAATTTGATAATATTGAGGACTATATTGTCATATTTAAGGCATTAACAGTAGATATTACATATTTTGGAAGAAAAAAGAAATATTATGTAGAATATGTGAATTTTCCTTGTTAATCTCTCTCTCCTTTTTAGATGTTGAACCTCATGGTTCACATGATTCCTTTGTTCCTGGAATATCAAAAAAAAAATGTTACTCTTAATTAGCTTCTCATTAATTTTTAGTTTACATTGTGGAATTATAACACTTTAAAAATAGGCTCATACAAAGGAATTTAAACCTAAGGTGTCTAATACCCATGGGACCAAGGGCCAAGATAACTCTTCAAAGAAGTTGAACACCATTTGTGTATACTAAAATATATAAGGACAAATAATTGCTTACTAAAATTACAAAGGATTAAACTTGTATTTTTGAATATGATGCAGGAGCATCCGACGATAGTAGAGCAATCTTGCATCTTCCAAAATTTTTCTAAATTTTCTAAGTACTTTGCATTTGATTTATCTTCAGTTATTTTCCAAGGGGGAAGTTTTGTAGAGCAAGGGGGGGAAGTTTCGTAAAGCATGGGGAGGGGTCGCGAAATCGCGACCTCAAAAGGATTTGGCAAGACTTGGGCCAGTTTCATCATGATATCGTGACGTCGTGATATCACGACGATATTTTGGAGCAAAGGCGAGAGGGGAAGTCCCGTCGTGATATCGCGACATGTCACGATTTCGTGACATGTCGCGAAATCATGACCCCAAGGGGCTTCGACAAGGCGGAGGCAGTGGGGGTCGCAAAATCATGACATGTCACGAAATCGTGACCCCAAAGAGCTGTGACAAAAGGAAGGCAATTTTGGTCACGATATCGCGACATGTCACGATTTTGCGACCTGTCACGATATCGCGGCCAGGTGAAGGCATAGCCAAAAGAGAACCAGCGGACGACCAGGCAAGGCCAAATTTGACATGTGGATAGCCACGTGTATCAAGACAGTTGTGAGGGGCACGTGTATTAAAAATATTGTGACAAGAAGAAGGCATAGCCAAGTATGCATGCGGACAGCCAGGGAAGGTCAAATTAAACACGTGGATAGCTACGTGTATTAAAACAAGATGAGGGCCACGACCGCGCATATTTTTTTATTGTTGGCAAAGTAACAGGTACAGGCGATGGAACAGATATAGGTGATGGACATTATGGAGGAGACCACGGTGTAGAAGAACAATCTGATAGAGACAATGGTTGCAGGTCAAGGGAGGTCATTAATACGAGCTTCAGGGTGGATCGGGCAGTTGCCCATTTATGGCAAAAAATTTGAAACTCGGCCTGGGGGAAAAACGAACTTGAAATTTTGGTTAGGCGGGGGCATTAATTACCTAGAGGGTCGAGGCCTCGATAAAAACTCGAGAATTGTAAGGGATGGGGATGGTGAGTTCGGGATTGAGGGGAAAGAGAAAGATTCCTGGAAACTGTAATGTAAGACTGTATTAAGCTATTTGCAGAAAAATTAATCTGAAGTTCTGTTGATTGAATCTCGGCTTGCCATCAAGTGGTATCAGAGCGGGAGCTCTTGAGCATGTAACAGATCACCGAAAGAGAGGTAGTTACACCAGGATCTGTGGAAGGATTTGTAAGGGAAGAAAGAAAAATGCCTCCATGAAGAAACCGTGGTGGAGTAGGAAATGTGGTGCTGGCCGAAGACTTCTGAGCCTTGCAGAGACAAGTTCAGGCCCTGCAAGAAGAGCTACGCAGAAGGCATGAGCCCGAAAGGGATGAGGGAAGTGAAGACGAAGTTGATGAAGAAGAAGACCAGTCTGAGGAAGAAGAAGAGGCTGTGGACCCTGCACAAGCCAGGTTGTAGAAGGCCATCTCTCAGATTGGAAAGCAACCAAAAATGGAGGTTTCTACATACTCGAGAAACCTAAATCTAGAAGAGGTGATTGACTGGATAAATGATTTAGAAGAATATTTCGAATATGAGGAGGTTGAAGACCCTAATCGGGTCAGATTTGCTAAGACCAAGTTGAAGGGTCATGCCAGCATTTGGTGGAGAGGAATACAGTTGGAGAGGAACAGAAGAGGGAAGGAGAGAATAACCAGATGGGACAAAATGGTGGAAAAGCTGAAAAGACAGTTTATTCCGATAGATTACGAGTTGGATCTGCTAAGGAAAATGCAGAGTTTGAGACAGACAAACAAAACTATCCAAGAATACACCGAGGAGTTTTACAAGATCTCTATTAGAACTGGACATTTAGAGGCAAAAAAAGAAAAGGTAGCCCGTTATATCAATGGGTTGAGACTCGATATCCAGGAAGAGTTGAGCCTAGTTCGGGTAAGCACCATTGAGGATGCTTACCATTTTGCCTTAAAGGTGGAAGAAAAACTGAATAGGCGGTTTGAAGGCAAGCAAAGAGGAAGGGGCCGTGGTGGAAGAACTGGTGGGAGAACCAGTGGAGAAAAATATAAAGATATGAAGAAGACTGGTGAAGCCAGTAGCAACCAGGATCAAAGGGAAGAGGATGTTTATCAGCCCCATGATCAGAACAGCTACCCAAGAGGACGGGGTGGATCTGGATGAGGATTTGGAAGAGGAGTATTTCATGGGACATGTTTCCACTATGGTGAAGAAGGACATCGGGCATTTGAGTGTCCACAACACCGAGAAAGGATGAACAAGAGGCCTAAGGGTCCAGCTAGGGCTGCTGTGGCAGAGGAAGATGCTGAGTCTAAACATTCTGAAGAAGTAGAGAGAGGGGAAGTAATGATTGTAAGAAGAGTCCTATTGAATGAGGAGAAGGACACATATCAGAGAAGAAGTTTATTCCGCACAAGGTGTAAATGCACGGGCAAGGTTTGCAATATTATTATTGATAATGGTAGCACGGATAACCTGGTTTTAGAAGAAATGGTTACCAAGTTACAATTAGAGAGGAAGAAGCACCCGCATCCATATCGGGTCACATGGTTACAGAAGGACCATAGGGCTTTGGTCAATGAGCAATGCTCCGTTAAATTTAATATTGGAAATTATTGTGATGAGGTCCTGTGCGACATCCTGCCTATGGATGCTTGCCATATGTTGCTGGGAAGGCCCTGGCAGTTCGATCGGAGTGCAGTGCATGACGACCGTGCCAACACCTACTCATTAACAAAGAATGGTGTATGCCATAAGCTAAAACCCATGAAGGAGGCGGATGAAAAGGTGTGTAACAGCTCCAGAATCTGTCTAGTTGAAGGGAGAAAATTTTTGGATGGTTTGAAGCATGAACATTTGTGTTATGCAATAATTCTTAGAGTTAGGGAGGAGGAATGCAAAGATACCCCGACAGAAGTCCTAGATCTGTTGGAGGAATTTCCAGATATTGTATCAGATAATGTGCCTGAGGGTTTACCCACAGTAAGGAAGATCAGCCACCATATAGATTTGGTGCCAGGATCAAGCTTGCCAAATAAAGCTGCACATAGAATAACACCTGTAGAAACTGAGGAGTTAAACAGACAGGTCCAGGAGTTGCTGGAGAAAGTATTGATTAGGGAGAGTCTTAGCCCATGTGCAGTGCCTGCAGTACTAGCACCCAAGAAGGATGGAGAGTGGAGAATGTGCACAGACTCTCGGGCAATCAACAAAATCACTATCAAATACAGATTCCCATTGCCAAGGATGGATGATATCATGGACTGTTTAAGTGGAGCTGAGTACTTCATGAAGATTGACCTGAAAAGTGGTTATCATTAGATTCATATCCGAGAAGGAGATGAGTGGAAGACAGCCTTCAAGACAAGAGAGGGCTTGTATGAGTGGTTGGTCATGCCGTTTGGGCTGTCCAATGCACCAAGTACCTTCATGCGGCTGATGAATGAAGTATTGAAAGAGTTTTCAGGAAAGTTTGTCATTGTTTATGTATATGATATATTGATATTCAGCAGAACCCTAGAGGAAAACCTGATGCATATCAGGAGGGTTTTTGAAAAGCTGCGAGAGGAGCAGTTATTAATAAATCTGAAAAAGTGTAATTTTGTCAAGAAAGAGTTAGTATACCTGGGGTTTGTAATCTCAGCAGAAGGTCTGAAAATGGACCCAGAGAAGGTGAGAGCCATCATCGAATGGCCTACCCCAAGAAGCACAACAAAAGTAAGATCATTTCATGGTCTAGCCAGCTTTTACAAGAAGTTCATAAAGAACTTCAATAGCATTTGTGCACCTCTCACAGAAACAATGAGAGGGGATAAAAAAGAGTTCAAGTGGACATTAGGGGCTTGAAGGAGCTTTGATGCATTAAAGAAAAAGGTCACAGAACAGCCTGTTTTGGCACTCCCAGACTTTAACAAGGTATTTCAGGTGGACTGTGATGCCGATGGCGATGCAATAGGGGTCATACTTGAGTCAAGAAGGCAGACCTGTTGCTTATTTCAGTGAGATGCTAAATGATGCTCAAAAAAATTATTCAGTTTATGACTAGGAATTTTATGCTATAGTTTAGGCTCTAAAGAAGTGGAGACACTATTTATTGCCAAATGAGTTTGTTCTATTTACTGATCATCAGGCTTTACAGTACATTAACAGTCAAACAAAGCTGAATCAAAGACACATGAAGTGGGTGGAGTTCCTCCAAAGCTATACCTTTGTGCTAAAGCACAGAAGCGGGAAATCAAACAGAGTTGCAGATGCCTTAAGTAGAAGGCAAAATTTACTGATTAAAATGACAGTGGAAGTAGTGGGATTTGAAGAAGCGAAGGGTTTGTACCCTGAAGATCCGGATTTTGTAGAAGCCCGGACGGCTTGCTTGACACCTATTATCGTGGACGAGCACAAAATGGTTGGATTTTCTAATCCAAGACAGAATGTTGTTCAGAGGAAGTAAATTATGCATTCCAAGAAGTTCCATGTGGGAAAAATTAGTCAAGGAGAAACACAACGGAGGACTGGCCAGACATTTTTGTCGAGATAAGACAATTGCACTGGTGAGTGAAAATTATTATTGGCTGCAACTACAGCAAGATGTGAAAAAGTTTGTACAAAGTTATAGAATATGCCAGATGGCAAAGGGCAGAAGACAGAACACGGGATTGTATCAGCCGTTACCAATACCTGAGCGGCCATGGGAGGACGTCAGCATGGACTTCGTCCTCGGATTGCCAAGAACACAGAGGGGAAATGACTCTGTATTTGTAGTAGTTGATAGATTCTCCAAGATGGCACACTTTATCCCATGCCAGAAAACAAGTGATGCAGTTCACATTGTAGGGTTATTTTTCAAGGAAGTGGTACGACTTCACGATCTACCGAAGAGCATTGTTTTTGATAGAGAAACAAAATTTTTCGGTTATTTTTGGAGAACTTTGTGGAAGAAATTGAAGACAGATCTGAAGTTCAGTTCTGCATACCACCCACAGATTTATGGACAGACAGGGGTGGTAAATAGAAGCCTGGGTAATTTACTGAGATGCTTGATAGAAGATCAACCCAAGGGATGGGATTTAGTTTTACCGCAGGTAGAATTTACGTATAACAATTCAGTCAATAACAGCATGAATAAATCTCCATTCCATATAATATATGGAAAAATCCCGAGAAATGTGTCTGAACTGAGAAAGTTGGATAAGAGAGAAAAGAGCAGTGCCAAGGCAGAAGAATTTGTGGAACATATAAAAAGTTTGCATGAAGAAGTAAGGAAACAAATTATGAAAATGAATACTCAATATAAGACAAGAGCAGACCAGAAGTAGCAGTTCAAAGAGTTCAAAGTAGGAGATGAAGTCATGGTCCATCTTAGGAAGGAAAGGTTTCCTGCCAAAAATTGTAACAAATTGAAGATGAAGAAGTTTGGGCCATGCAGAATACTGGAAAAACGGGAGGCAGGAAATGCATATGAAGTGGAATTGCCAAGTTGGCTTGACATTTCACCCATTTTTAATATTTCAGATTTAGTGGAATATCATGAGGGAGAAAGTACAGAGGTACCAAGTATGGAATTATGGCAAATTCCAGCATCTACTCCAACCACAGACGAGGTCGAGGAAATATTAGATGCTTGTGAAGGCAGAAGCACCAGAAACAAATAGTATTCTGAATATTTGATGAAGTGGAAGGGCAGACCTGTTGAAGATGCAACTTGGTTGTCGAAGACGAAGGTTGACCGCCTGGGTCTTCCCCTAACAAAACAGAAGTGAGGATCACTTTTTATTTACCCCGGGTTTCTGATGCAGGAGCATCCGGTGACAGTAGAGCAATCTTGCATCTTCCAAAATTTTTCTAAATTTTCTAAGTACTTTGCATTTGATTTATTTTCAGTTATTTTCCAAGGGGGAAGTTTTGTAGAGCAAGGGGGGAAGTTTCGTAAAGCATGGGGAGGGGTCACGAAATCGTGACATGTCACAAAATCACGACCTCAAAAGGCTTTGGCAAGACTTGGGCTAGTTTCATCACGATATCGCGACGATATTTTGGAGCAAAGGTGAGAGGGGAAGTCCCGTCGCGATATCGTGACATGTCACTAAATCGCGACCCCAAGGGGCTTCGGCAAGGCGGAGGCAGTGGGGGTCGTGAAATCGTGACATGTCATGATTTCATGACATGTCACAAAATCGCGATCCCAAAGAGCTACGACAAAAGGAAGGCACTTTTGGTCGCGATATCGCGACATGTCATGATTTCGTGACCTGTCACGATATCGCGGCCAGGTGAAGGCACAGCCAAAAGAGAACCAGTGGATGGCCAGGCAAGTCCAAATTTGACACGTGGACAGCCATGTGTATCAAGACAGTTGTGAGGGGCACGTGTATTAAAAATATTGCGACAAGAAGGCATAGCCAAGTATGCATGCAGGCAACCAGGAAAGGTCATCTTAAAAACATGGACAACTATGTGTATTAAAACAATATGAGGGCCACGACCATGCATATTTTTTTATTGTTGGCAAAGTAACAGGTACAGGCGATGGAACAGATACAAGCGATGGACATTATGGAGGAGACCATGGTGCAAAAGAACAATCTAACCGAGATGGCGGTTGCAGGTCAAGGGAGGTCATTAATACGAGCTTCAGGGTGGATCGGGCAGTTGCCCATTTATGGCAGAAAATTTGAAACTCGGCCTGGGGGGAAAACGAACTTGAAATTTTGGTTAGGCGGGGGCATTAATTGCCTAGAGGGTCGAGGCCTTGATAAAAACTCAAGAATTGTAAGGGATGGGGATGGTGAGTTCGGGATTAAGGGGAAAGAGAAAGATGCCTGGAAACTGTAATGTAAGACTGTATTAAGCTATTTGCAAAAAAATTAATCTGAAGTTCTGTTGATTGAATCTCGGCTTGCCATCAGAATATGGGTGGACACTCCCAAGTAATTATGGGGATTAAGAAGGATCTACCACAAATATAAAATGCCATTAGAGCATACATTATGGGGGGAAGATATTATTATCACTAATGTATTCTATCCTTACCCCCTCAATTTATATTATGAGAGGTGTTGAAAGAGTTATCTAGTTCATGATCAAGGTCAAAATTATATGATGTAATCTTGGATAGAATTAATGGTATTAATTGTACAATGTATTTAATTTACTATATTATCTTATTATGTAACTCCTATGGGCCATGATTAACCATTATTATGGTTAAACCCATATTATAAACCTATAATTAACCTTTGGTAAGAACCCATGTTCTTACAATATGCTAAAATGTGAATGAAATGGATTTATGCAAGATAAATAGAATAGAGATATGAATCACTATTTTGGAATGAATCACCTTTTCACTGATGGAAACACCAATTAATGTATTTTATTAAATATATTATTCGATGGATGGTGGAAAACACCCATGCGAATGCATTTATATATCTATCCTAAGTTGTGATGTGAAAGGACACATTGGTCCATAATTAAATTAGTGAATTAGATAATAGTAAATGTTAGGATTAGGATCCTAACATGCCACCCTCTTTAAAAAGAGCTTTGTCCTCAAAGCTCGAAGTGAGAAGCTTCATCCCTAGTTTTCCAAGTAGTAGTTGCTCATGTTCTTATACTATTTTAATATCATCGTTTCGTAAGCAGGGATAGTGGGGAGGTTGGAGTGTTGGTGGGGGATAGGAAGGAAGAATGGGAGGATTAGAATGACCACAGGGGGGAAAAAATTGGTTGTAACTTCTTAGTGGCTTGGAGAGAAAATAATTAGGAAACCATTTTCTTGCCTCCTTGGCAAAGAAATTTCTCCATTCTATGAGAACTAACTAGTGGAGAAGATCCTGATTTTAATCCTTTAAGAGTATACGTTTGATCCTTTAGTGTGAATTTCATCCATAAGTCTTCAAAGTCCCATTGGATTGTGTCAAGTGTTCTTAGCCATTGCACTCCTAAAATGATGTCACATCCTCCTAAGGGAATTGCATACATGTCATGTTTCATGGTGTAATCGCCCAAGGTGAGTTTAATATTTTGGCAGTTGCCTTTACAGGCGATCCTTACACCATTACCAATCATGAATTCAAAATTATTGCAAGGATGTATAAAGTAGTTAGCTTGCTTTACCACACGTGGATCGATGAAATTATGGGTACTGTTGGAGTCAATAAGAATGATAAGATTTTTTTGTTTGAAGGATCCTGGGACTTTCATAGTTTGGGAAGAAGAATTTCTAACGATGGCATTGAAAGAAATTTTGAGAGGACCTTGAGTGCTATCATCAGGTGTATCCATCACTACTTCAACCTCGATATCCTCTTCATCAGTTATTGATTGACAAGGAAGAGTTGCATCCAGAATATATAATTTGGGTGTAATGCATTTGTGATTAGGTATAAATTTCTCATCACAATGAAAACAAAGGCCTTTTTCTCTTCTTTCCTTCATTTCCTCAGGGCTAATTCATTTAATTGGCATGAATCTATTTAGTTTTGGAGTGGTTGAAGTATTTTGTGATTCTATTTTAGGTGGGTATCCCAGTCAATGCTAGTTATTTATTTTTTCTTCCACCATCTGGGCTAATGCAACAATGTGCATCATGTCAGTAGGATTGAGCATTTGTACTTATAATCGAATTTCTTATTTTAGGCCACTAATGAAGCAAGTTTGGAAGAATGATGCATTGAGTCTTGATGTAAGATTTACCAATTTGTTGAACCGAGCTTGGTATTCTCGTATGGTATATGTTTGACAAATTTTAGTAAGAGCCCCTATAAAATCTTCAAATTTTCTTGGATCAAATCATACCATTAGATTTTTTGTGAAATCTGTCCATGTGGGAGTTCCATTTGTCTTTTCATACCATTGATACCATTAAGTAGTGATTTTTTCTAGGTGGAAGGATGCAATGCAAACTTTTTGGTTCTCCAAAATTTGATAAAGAGAAAAGTATTGGTTAGCCCAATAGATCCAATTTGTGGGGTCGCCTCCTTCAAATTTTGGGAAATCCAATTTTGTGGTTTGAGGTAGGATTGATGTTTGTGGTCCCCCGAGTAATGCTTGTTGTGTGGGTGCTATGATATGCTGGTCGACTTGCATTACTACCATATTTTTTTGTACCATGTCCACAGAGTGATTAGTGGCGTCTATTTTTAGGTTTATCTCTGCCATCATTGCCATAATTTTTGTTTCAAATTCATCTTGTATTTTATCCATTGCTTGTACGATTTATTTCATAATGTCTTGTGATCTTCTTCCATCTTCCATGGTATGGTTTTTGTGTATTTATAAACTCTTTTTTGGCAATATGAATTATTGTTTTCCTCTAGTTAATTTTAGTGAGCAATTTTGCAAATTTTATTGCAAAATTTTCTTGCAATTTGGGCTACTTATAATGATTGCTTTTATTTTACAAAATTGTGGATTTGTTGACCAATTTTGTAAAAAAAAATTGCTAGTAAATTTGGTTTTAATTTAAGCTATCCAATGGTCAACTTCACAACTACACTAGCAATAGGCGGTAATGGTCGTTACTTTCAAATTTAACTTGTATTTGCAGTAGGCGATAAATAGGTTTGTGACTGAATCAAACAAGTGCTTGACAAGGATGGTGGAGACCATAGAGAGTGTGAGCAGGAGATAAAATCAGAAAAGGTGTTGACAAAGATGGCAGGGACCAGATGAATAGGAATCAAGGACAAATGTCACAAGACGAGTGGAAGGGTCGCATGAAAGATTTTTTAGATGAGCATGACCAAATTCATGTAAGGCTTGGTATGACCTCATAAATTTAAAATATTTGCTTATTTTTACCTTGTGAATGTGGGATTTAATCCCTAAACTATTTTTACATTATGACGTTGGAATTTTCTAATGTTGATTTCTCGATGCCATGAGTAATCGAAGATTTAAGAACCTTAGTTTAATTTTAATTTATATTTATTTTCCTTCACAAGATATTAAACTCCTCCTTGAAAGGTTTCAACAGTCTTTGAGAGCCATTTTTAGTGCTCAGGTTCTCACGTTTTTTGGAATTTTTTTGGTTAGTTTAGATTACCTATGAGATTTGAAATGGAGATCAAAGATGTATATAAATTTTTTATCACTGCCTTTTTCTCTTGATACATTGATGTCACCTAGTATTTTTCATTATGTCACGGTTCGCCTGTTGATGATAAACATCATTGTAGTGCTATTGTATGAGTGACAGTGAAACAATATTATAGTGGCTAGAAAAAATTGAAACAAGTGAGGGCAACTATGAAAGGGTCCCTTTTGGACACCACATAATTCTATATCCCTATTGTCCGTTCAAGCTACAAATTTATTGCCTCTAGGAGAAAAAAAAGAAAGTGTCGAATATGAACATGATTGCTTCAGTGGAAACCCTTTGTCGGACTTTTACGATGATGCTAGAACTATTGAAGATGCCCTAAAAATTTGGGTTCATATTTTTTGAAACGTATTTTAATTTAGTAGATAGTGATATAGTGATGAACACAACTGTGGTGAGCTTTTCTAGAAAAGCTATAGATGCACATAGTTTGTGTGAATTGAATGGACTCCAAAAGTAAGTTTGGAAGTCGTAGTTCTATAATCACGGTGGATGATTGAGAGATGGGTGGAATGAAAAGTATGCAAAGTGGAGTCATGGTTCTAGGTAAGTCATACCAGAATATGTAGCAAATTGGAAATATAGAGGAAGGTGTTTTCTTCCATCGGGATCAATTTGGATAGAGGTGAACTAAAAACAAGGTAAAATTAATCATTTTCCATAGAATGTGCAGTGAGATTTCATCACGAAATTGATTGTATAATGAGTGTTTGTGTAGTGAATGTCAAAAGAGTGCTGCAAGAAAGAATGGCTCTGATACTAGTTGGTAAGAACCCAAGTTCTTACAATATTCTAAACTATGAATGAGATGGATTTATGCAAGATAAATAGAATAGAGATATGAATCACTATTTTGGAATGAATCACCTTTTCACTGATGGAAAAACCAATCAATGTATTTTATTAAATATATTCTTTGATGGATGGTGGAAAACACCCATGTGAATGCATTTATATATCTATCCTAAGTTGTGATGTGAAAGGACACGTTGGTCCATAATTAAATTAGTGAATTAGATAATAGTAAATATTAGGATTAGGATCCTAAAAACCTTAAATTATTTCTATTATGTTTTATTATGTTAAGTTTATTTATGTAATTGGGGTCTTGGTATTACTATAAATACCCCCACACTCCATCATTTAATTATCAGTGTTATGATTTTTATCCACAGATAATACGATGATTATTTATGATGATTATGGGTTCCCAACAATTTATTTGTCTCTTTTCCTTTCTTTCTCTCTTTTATCTTTTATCTTTTCCATAAATTTCATTAGCACTAGCCTTGTACAATTATTTTCAACTATTCAAGTTGATATTGTAAGTCTTCTTTCTTTTAAACTATTATCTCAACTAATAATTCTTCCATGCCAACTATTGTTTTAGCTTGGTTAATTATTTCTTCATTTTTTCTTTTATTGCTACTTGTCCTCTCATACCACTCTTTTGTCCTTTTAAAATTTTCATCTCCAATTGATATTATACCACTTGTTTAATTTTTTCTTTCATAATCTCTCACTATATTAAGATTACTAGCTATATTTCTAGCCTCACTAAATACTTTCATACATGTTATAGACATGTCTTGCTAAAAATTATTTGTAGAAATATATAATCTAGAGGGAGAGACCCTTAATAGGTCTATATTTGACATCAAGATAGTGTATTTAGTTGAAAAAAATATCAACCTACTTGAATTTGTTGGAAGTGCCTTGATAATCAATAGATTTATTCTCTTTTTGTTAGTTGGGATTAGCAAATCATAGGTGTAGCAAATATTTAAGCTTTTGTATTGGTATTATCTTGATCAACATCATTTATCACCTCTTGCATGATACTTGATGTTTTATTTATGTTTTCTACTCAAGGATTTCTATTATCTAGAAATAAAATTATTAAAGAAAGGGATGCTTTTTTAGAGTAGTAAAAATTATGTTGGAAACTCTTAATACTATTGAAGGGAAGAGTGTCATTGTACCTGCAGTGAAATAAATTTATAAGGATGAAAATGTTAGTATGATGTAATGAAATAGATAATGTCATATATAAGGTGATTATGGGTGATGAGAGGGTTGAATTGAAGACACATGTGGTGACACAATGAAATTTGTAGTATAGGAGAAAAATAATGTATGAATGGTGATTGAATAGTTGATAATGATGGTATCAATGGTAGTGTGAAAAACTAATATGGGATGTTATAAGTTGGTAATGGCACATGGGATGGCCCAAAAAATAGAGCAAACAAGCATGATGGTGATCCTTGGACTAAGGTTATGCTTATTAGAGGTGAGATGTGTGCAATATAAAAAGTAAGAGGAATTTGAGAAGTAAGAAAAAAGAAATAAGAGGGAAGAGAGAATAATGACAAGAACAAAAGAAACAAGAGAATGGAAGTGGAATTATAAATATTAGATAAGATTTAACCATAATAAGGTTAACCATGGCCTATTGGGATTATATAATAAAATATTAAATACAATACATAATGAAATTACCTTTGGCCTATCTAATAGATTACACAATATCAAATTTTGGCCATGAATCAAATTATAATTTCAACATCCCCTATAATATAAATTGAGGGGCCAATAAGAGGACATTAGCGATAATAATATCTCTTCTCCATAAAGGATGCTCTAGTGGATCTCTATAGTTTATATGGATTCATTTGAATCTCCCTCATCATCTAAAATGCGTCCACCTTACTTCAAGAACTTAGCTTCAATCTTCTACATCTTTACCAAGAAATTATTTGTAGTGTGTCCCTCTCTTTTATAGTATTTAAAGTCATCTTAATTTTTTTTTAAGACTTATCCTTACCCTTGGCTCCCTAGGTCTTAGTATTAGATTGTAATTCCTTTGTATGATCTTATATGTGAGGAATTCCACCACCACAACTTTATATTGTAAGTTGAAAGTGAATTGGAAGAGATAAAAAATGATCAAGAGTAAGAGTATTTTGGGATTTGAAGAACATCAAAATCATATGAACTATTAGGTTCAATATCTAAAAGGAGGAAGATATATTAGAAATGACAATATTAACACATTCTACATCATATTTCTTTTTGCCTCCATAAGATGCAATATTTTCCCTCGAAATATTGAATCTCATAATATAGTCCTCAACATTATCAAACTAATTTATCTTAAGAGAATATAGCTATAATTCTAAGTGACTTTAGTAGTATTGAATTTTCCAAAAAGTTTAAGAAATTTTGACCATACCTTGATGGGATCACTCCCTTATTTGATGTGAAAAAATAATTCTTGTTCAATAAGAAAGGAAAATTAACCTAGAGCCTCTTCTACCTTTTGATGTCAAGATTTATCATCAAGAAACATTGCTTTATCATCCTAAAATATACACCATAGGTTCTTACTTTATAGTAGGTTGATCATTTGAGTTGACCAAATACTTTAAATTCACCCATTAAAATGAGTAACTAGGGATTTGTGGTCCATATTACAGAATATAACCCTTAGGACTATAGCAGGGCTATGAACTAATACCACCAATGCATAGAGCTCAAAAAATCATGTGATAAAAAAATGGGTTCAAAATAAATTTTTGTACAAAATTTATGGCCTTCAAAAAAATTTCCTTGATGGACCCCCAAAAATTTAAAATTAAAGCTCCAAACCTTAGAAAAAGGGCTAATTATCTGTTGTCACTTGGTGATCCAGGATTCATTTATGTTTTTTTTTTTTTTTTTGTATTTATATGGTGGAATCGGTCACCGCCACGAATTCGGGTAGGCTGTCCAGCTTTTATGGCCGCCACAGTATTCTGCGTTGTCCGCCCCAGAAGCCGCCACATACATCTTCGTGCAGTCTGCCCCTATAACCACCATTCCACAATAATTTTAAACCTTTTACGCCGCTGAAATCATAGGATTCATTTATGTTGTCCACTTATTTTTTGCTAATTTATTCCCCTTTAACCACTACTACTTTCACCACTAATAGAATTGTTTTCTTATGATATTAAAATATCATTGAGAATAAAACCCAAGAATTTCCTGTACTCACACCTTAGAGAGCATTGTATTTGATGCAATAGCTACACCTAGATTTACTTTGGTTATTGTGATCCATTTGTAATGGGAACTACTACATGGTTGGTTCTTCCTAGGTAAAAGGACAAGGTCAACAAGCAAAAAATATAGCATTTTTTAATTAAAAAACTCATGCTTCTATTTTTATTAAGGAAAAAACCATAATTTCTAGCAACCAAGAATATCAAAGGGTATTGAAAATGAATAAATACAAAAAAATCATTGCCTTAAAATAAATATACGAAGGAAGGAAGAAGACATCATCTTCTTTTATTCTTGGTCCAAATTTGAAAGTGATGTCGGAGGCTCTGAAGAACTATTTTGTCTATTCAAGTGAGGAAGACCCCTTTTGATACCATGAAGGAATTCACAATATTTTCTATAAATGAATAGAAGCAATCTATCCATTCAAATCTTATATAGAAAGCATAAAGAGACAAAAGAAAGAAAAAGGAGATATATATTTTGGGATGCCTATAGGCACCATAAATAATAACTATCCATATATAATATTGAAAAACTCTCTAATAATTAATGAGGAGTATGAGGGGGGTATTTATAGAAATACTAAAACCCCAAATTATATCATAAAGTTAATATAAGATGACATAATAAGTAGGCTTTAGTTAATTACAAATAATAAATAAGGTTTAACCACAACATAATTAACCATGACCCATTGGGTTAACATAATAAAATATTATAAAATATTAAATACATTGCACAATGAAATGTCCTTAGGCTTATCTAATACATCACATATTGTCAACTTTTGGACATAAATCAAATTATGATTTCAATAGAAGATAGTGGACATAATTTGTGCTTCTAGATAAATGACTTCAATTCTTGCTACTCATTTCCTAGTGGATGGATTTTATTTTCTCCTAGAGCCTTCTCTTAAGGTTTAACCATCATTTCTCTATCTTATTTTTATCCTTTTCCTTGAGTCATTAAATGTTTTATGGTCTCATCCTCATTTTTATTTTCTTTCATGATGTCTTATAAGATAATTCACTTTCTTGTTGTCATAATTTTATTGGGTTGGAATATCATCTAATCTATCTTAGAAAATAAATGAATGGTTTTAGAGAGATATTAAACCAATATTGGAAAGCAAGGGATGAGAAAAAATGGGAACCTAAGTGTCACTTGCAAGGTTTTCACTTAGGTGAGATAGGCTTTTAATTTTTTTCCAGTCATTCCATTTTTCTACGATGTAATATGATGTATTCATTTTCAAATATGTCCTAATGATCAACATATTCTATAATTTTTTTAAAATAATTTGTCTAGAAATTAACTATAAGATAAAATGCAAAATTAGGAAGAGATAAAATGAGAAAGTTAAACATCCCCATAGGAATTTTTGTTCAGTGAAAAAATGAACTTAATAAAAGCAATTCAACATGAATGAGAAAGAAAATACAGAAAAGTATTAAAGGAAATAGAAAAAATAATATCTTAATGGGGATTTTAAATTAATAAAATTAAATCCCCCTTTTTATTTATGCATGTGTATATTTTGGTACCTTTTAGACACTTTGTAAGTGTTTTAAGTGTTGTATATTTATCTAGATGGTTAATGAATGTCATTTTGGACTTGACCATTTATAAACATTGAGAGCCTTCCCATGGATGATTTAATAGGTCTCAAACCATAGGTAACTAAACTTGATATGTTCACCTATCTTAGCCTGATCTTCATCCCCCTTCAAACTATGTTTCCTTCTTTAAAATCAATTGAAATAGATCTTTTGTTTAATCATCTTTTCACTATGGCTTTGTAGTCCATATCTTCTCAAATGCATTTTCCCTCTCCTATTCAAGAAACAATAACTCATTCATATTGGCATGCATGAAAGTTATATTTATGTCTTCTAACACAAGTCATTATCAAAGCTACCAGGATTAAAGTTCAAGATTTATAGGAAACACTATCTCTTTTCTAAATACTAATTTATGACAAGTGCCTAGTGGAAACCTTTGAGGTCACCCTTTCTACCCATAGGATATATTTATATGAGTATTTCAATTACCTAGGAATCAATTATAGTTCTCTTTAGGATCTTGATTAGATTCTTATTGGTAGATTTAGCTAGACCCTTTCCTTATGGGTAATAGTTTAAATACATTTTTTGCACAATACCATACTAAAGGGAAAATTATATTACTTTTCCTTTAATGAAGAGTAATGTATTATCAATTATGATGATTCAAGGGACTAAAAATTGGGTTATGATGCCTTATAATAGTTGTTGATTAGATTATTTTACTAGAACACTGTATACCCACTTAGTCAAATAATCTATGGCCATTAGACTCCACCCATGTAAGGCATTAGAGAGGGAGTTGATTTTATATATGAAGTCTAGTCACCATTTTTGGAATGGCTCTAATATGTCCATGAATTATAAAGGCATTGGGGCCTTATTCCTCTTCCCTATAAATATAAAATATAACTTCCACTCTATCACCCATTGAAAAGTGTAGGATATTATTGTAGGTCAATAATATGCGGTCCTCAAGTTTTTATGAGTAGTAGTATAGGCCAAAATGTGTCCAACATCATTGTACTAATATTTTAGAATATCATTTATCTCATCTCCCTCAATACACATTAGAAAAATATGATCATACCATTTTCAAAATAAGATATCATTTGTAAGGGTATAATTAATTACCTACATTTTAAATCATATTATTTTAGAATAAATTTTAATAAAATTAGATCAATGAAAGGAAAAGAAACAAGAAAAGAAGTTATATCAAGAAAGATAAAATGAACCAAGGAATTCAAAATCCAAGAAGCTAGAAGGATGAATCTTGAAGCTATGGAAACCAGGAGGATGCCCTCGAGGAATCTAGTGTAGGTAAGCAATCTGAGGATGGTCAGATCGATAAGGACAAAGCCTCTAATCAAATTGAGGAACTTTGGGGAGATGAACCTCCTAAAAAACATCTCGACAAGGTGGCCCACCCTGTTGCTAAGGGCCCCACCCAGAAAAATCTTTCATTGAGGCTCTCAAGGGTGGAAGGAATAGACCCATTGACTCATACTCAAACCTCATTCCTGAAGGTAGGAAACTGCTAGTCCCTGAGAATAGGATGGCAACTTATTTATCCCTAGAGGACTTTTCCCTGGTTGGAAAGTTCATAGGAGGAAGACCTGATATTGAAACAATTAGAAAATGGGCCTTCTCCAAATGGAAAACTTTGGGCAATATGGAGATAGTGGCTTGTACCAAGGGTTTCTTCATCGTTCATCTCAGTAATCATGATGATGCTAGCCGCATCCTGACTGGGGGGCCGTGGTTCCTAGGGTGGTGAAGCCTCTTCCTCCAAATATGGGTAGAGGACTTTGATCCAGAAACACAGAGCATAAATTTTACCCCTATATGGGTCCGTATGCCAAATCTTCCTTTTCAGTTCTAGCATGAGGACATTCTCAAAGGTATTGCAAGAATCATTGGAGATCTCATTGCTATTGACCATGCAACTCTAGCTCATACTAGGATGACTCATGCCAGGATCTATGTGAATGCAAATCTGGAATCTGAACTCCCTACATTTATTGAACTAGGGTATGGTTCCTATCTGTGATGCCAAGCTCTAGAGTATGAAAATAAACCTACATTTTGCATGGAATGCCACACCCAAGGCCATCTCAGAAGTCAGTGCCCAAGTCTGAAGCAACAAAATACAATGAAGGAAAATGCTAATTTTTGAGGTGCTCCATCCAACATGAATCAAGGCAACAAACACCCGATGCACAAAGGGTTCTTCAAACAAGTCAAGAATGGTCAATACAATCCAGTCAAAGGAAATGGACCTCATCAATATGGGATGTACAAAGCAATGCAACCTCCTCCAAACAAAGGAAAGCATATCACCAACTCTCAGTCAGATGAGGAAAAGGTATGCTCTCCATTCACTAACATCAATAAATTTTAGATCCTCGAGGATGATTCACTTCTTCAGGAAAAGGATAGAGAAGAGGGTATTTGTCCTATTACTACTCTCCCTAATAGTTTAGATTCCCCTTCAAGGTCAGGGCCATCTCATATCCCTTCAAAGTTTCCTCTTGATATACCTAATCCTATTAAGGAAGGAAGGTAGAGCCCCTTAAGAGACCCATTAATGACTGAAATCACTAGCCCAGATAAAAACCAGACCAAGGGTGGATGTTCTAGCCTTGTCTTAGAATAGATCGTCCCATACAAACCTATCTCAAAAAAGATCATCCCACACAAATTTAGCCCCAAAAAAACATGAAGCTCAATGAAATCACCAATAGATTATGGAAGTGACAAGAAGAGAGGAAGAATCTCAGCAATTGAATAATGGAAAAAGGGAGTCAAGGAAGATATAGCGAATGGAATTCAAAAAACTCTATTTCCTTCAGTTATCAGTCAACTCAAAGATGATAGAAAAAACACCAAACCTCCCCAACCTCAAGGAAAGGGGAGCAAGAAAAATTCCAAACATTCCAAATGAAGATTCTCTCATGGAATGTGAGAGGTCTTAATGGCCTAACTAAACAGAGAGTAGTTAGTTCTTTAAGAAGAGAGCTTAAACCCACAATCTTCATAATGCAAGAAACAAAGCTTGATGAAAGCGCATCTATCAGAGTAGCAATGAAAATTTGGAAAAAAGGAGTAGCGGCTTTCAGCAAGGCCAGAGGCACTTTTGGAGGTCTAATGTGCTTATGGGACCCTAGGAAACTGGAAGGAAGATTGCTTCAGTCAAGTGACAGAATCACCAGTGTTCTATTTCATGATAAAGACAACAATACTTCATGGATCCTATCCAATATTTATGCTCCAAATTCCCTACCAGGAAGGGCTTTGCTATGGGAAACCTTAAGTAGCATAAAATATGCCTTTCATAATATTCCTTGGATTGTAGCAAGGGACTTCAACACACCCCTTTACCCCTCGAACAAAAATGGAGGATCAGGTTTACCTATCAGAAGTATGGAAGATTTCATTGAGTTCATCGATGCAAACAATCTCATGGATGTGAAACTTAAGGATGCCAAATACACTTGGAGCAATAGAATATTAGGCAATCAACTCATTCAAGTTAAATTGGATAGGTTATTTCTTTCACAGGAAGCTATTCAAATATTTGGAGATGCCAGCCTCCACTCCCTACCCAAGATAGGATCTGATCACAGCCCACTCCTATTGGAATTGGAGACTGCCCATCCTTTCAAAAGGTCTTTCAGATTTGAAGCTATGTGGATTCACCATCCTGACCTCAGAAATATAATTTCTCAATGGTGGCAACATATTGGACAAGGAAGTCCATCATCCAGATTAGCCCAAAAACTCAGACATGTCAAAGAAAACCTCAAAGTCTGGAACAAAGAAATATTTGGAAATTTATTCAAGAACAAGCAAGCAATTTTAGACAGATTAGTCATCATAGAGAGCAAAATTCAGAATGGACAGAATGATGAACAAATCAGGATAGAGGAAAGAAACACCCTTGTAGAATATCACAATATCCTTGCTTGTGAGGAAACATTTTGGAGACAAAAGTCAAGAGCTCTATGGCTCAAGGAGGGGGATGCCAATACAAAATTCTTCCATGCATCAACACTGAGAAATAGAAGTAACAATAGAATTAAAGATCTTGTGAGAGAGGATGGGTCTTCCACTTCTAACATCACTGAAATAAGAGAAGAAGTGGTATCATATTTTAGATCCCTCCTTGGTGACTACAATCCTTGTTCTACTTCAGCAAAATATTCCATGCTCCATCACATTCCTCACTCCATTCTAGATGAAGTCAACCTCAAGCTTGTGGCACCCTTCACTGATGAGGAAATCAGAATGACCCTATTCTCTATGAATCCTGATAAAGCTCCTAGTCCCGATGGCTTTCCTCCATGATTCTTCCAAAAATTTTGGGATATTGTTGGGCAAGACATTTGTTCTACCATTAAGGAATTCCAATCCTCCAAGTTTATCCCATGAAGTTATAATTCCACTTTCATAGCCCTCATCCCAAAAGGCACTGCTTCCAAATCCATGACTGATTTTAGACCTATAAGCCTCTGCAATGTGACCTACAAGATCCTCACCAAAGCTATTGCCAATAGGATGAAAGAAATTATGCCTAGTTTCATTGATCCATGCCAAGGGAGATCTATTCAAGGAAGATCCATTCTTGATGGAGTCATCACCATTCACGAAGCTCTGCATTCTATCTCTCAGACTAAGAAGCCTACCTTTGCCCTCAAGCTTGACATGAACAAAGCCTATGATCGCATCAATTGGAAATTTCTCATTGCTATCCTTCTCAAATTTGGATTCCATCCTGATTGGGTTAATTTGATCAAAGGATGCATTGTCAAACCTTGGTTTTCTATCCTCATCAATGGATCTACTATAGGATATTTCTAGAGCAATAGGGGATTAAGATAGGGAGATCCCATCTCCCCTCTACTATTTATCATAGTTGTTGAAGCGCTTGGAAGAACCATAAAGGTTGCATGTAGGACATGTCTCATATCAGGAATAAGAGCAACATCCTAGATGAATCCTATCATGCATCAACAATTTGTAGATGACACTCTCATTTCTACTTTTGCCTCAATTTTTGAAGCCAAGGTAATCAAATATATTTTGCTTTTATACGAAGAAGCAGCTGGTCAAAAAGTAAATTTTAACAAAAGCAAGATATATTTTTTTAATACCCCTATTCAGAGGTAAACCAAAATAGCTAGAATTCTAGAATGCTCTGTGTCCTCCCTCCCTTCGGCTTACTTGGGCCTACCTCTATTCACTAGTAACCCTTCGGATTCAATGTGGAATAATATCATCGAGAGGATCCAAAAAAATTAGTTGGATGGAAAGGAAACCTTCTCTCCCAAGCTGCTAAAGCCACCCTAACCATGGCCTCCCTCCAAAGCATTCCAGTGTATTTCATGTCTATCTTCAAAGCCTCATATTTGGTCTACCACAGAATAGAACAAATCCAAAAAAATTTCTTTGGTCTGGGGTAGAAAACAAACAACGCTTTCATCTTGTTTCCTGGGACAAGGTTTGTAGACCTAAGGACAAAGGAGGAATTGGCCTGAGGAGAATTCATCTTCTCAACTTGGCTCTCATGGCCAAACAAGCTTGGCACTTGGTGACTAATGTCAGTAATGATTGGATAACAATTGTCAAGAGAAAATACCTATAGGGAATAGACTTCCTAAATGACTTAGCCCCAACCAGAGGATCTACCTTTTGGAAATCCATTTTGAATTCCAGAGAGTTGCTAAGAAAAGGACTAAGATGGAAGTTAGGGGATGGTCGTAACATAGATTTTTGGAAGGACAAATGGATAAGAGGAGAACCCCTCATTGAAGATCCTATTCTATCTAGGCTGAAATGTTTCATGGATGCCATGATGGGACAACAAGTCATTGATTTCCTCAGTTCTACTAACAACAAGAAAATATGGAAACCCCTCAGGAGCAATTCTCACCCGATAGAATCCTTTTCTTTGGAATCATTGTTGAATCTCACCATTATTCCTTCTGGCAATCCTAAGGACCAATTATTTTGGGAGCCCACTAAGAGCGGATATTTTTCAATCAAGTCTACTTACCAATTACTTCTGACCCCTGAGGAGCCCTTATTCCCTCATCAACTTGTGTGGCCTAAACGTCTTGTCCACAAGATTTCCTTTTTCTCCTGGCTGGTCTTTCAAAGCAAAATCCTTACGATTGACAATCTGCTCAAGAGAGGCATTATTTTCCCCAACAGGTGTTATTTGTGTCTGTTGTATTGGGAGTCCTCTCATCACCTTTTCCTCACTTGCCCTTTCTCCTTGTCCATCCTCAATAGTCTCCTCCAAGCCTTCCATATCCTTTGGGCCAAGCCTAATACCATTGTCAAAATTTTCCTCCAATGGCCCATTCCCTTTCATAACCCCCACCTCAAATTCCTTTGGACCACCTACCTCCACCATTTCCTATGGTAAATATGGCTTGAGAGGAACCGTAGAGCCTTCTCCAATATCAAGTTGAATCCTACCTCGATCACCAACAAGATTCTCTCCTTTGCCAAAGAAAATGCTCTCCTTTTGCCTCCCTCCACTCGCCCTACCTCCAGATTTGATATTTCCTTAGGGTGCTCCTTGAACCTTCCTTTGGAGGAAAAACCAAACCAACCTCAATCAAATAGCAGAGCAAATTCTAAGTGGATACCTCCATCGAGTGGATGGTACAAATTAAATTTTGATGGAGCTACCAAAGGTAATCCTGGAAAAGCTGGTGCAGGGGGCATCCTTAGGGACCACAATGGGAAAGTCATTTTTACCTTTGTTGAGTACCTAGGAATCCAGACAAACAATGTTGTTGAAGCCAAAGTTGTGTGGTGAGGCTTAGTCCTTGCAAAATATTATCCTGGTAGGGTAATAGTTGAGGGAGATTCACTTATTATCATCAATTATCTAAGGAACAATAAGAGGCCTTCATGGAGGGTTAAGGATTGCATTGAGGAGGTGAGGATCCTTATCCTCAGTCAATAGGAAACCATATTTCAGCACACCTTCAGGGAATCCAATAGGGCTGCAGATAGTCTGGTGAATCAAGGGGTCACGGTTAATAGTCTGATCACATGGATGGTTGGACTTCCCCAAGTGGTTAAAGATATCATGGACCAAGAAGATGTATAGAATGTCAAAGATTAATCATTCAACCTAGTTTATTTTTTTGATGATCTATTACAACTCTCCTATTTTTTTGAGCGTTCATTTCAAAAGGTCCTATATCCAATGCAAAACTTTAGGCACTTTCAATGGTTTTCACCAAGATATCAACAATGTTAGCCTTGTGATAAAAGCCTTCCACATCATTGTCCTCCTCATTCACCACTCGAGCCAAGGTCGGGTCTATTTATGATATTACTACCATGTTGGTCTTGCCTCAACTCCCAATGTGATGCTTCGGCTTCCCACCATCAACCACAAACTCCACCATCTGGTCTTGTGTGATTGGTCCAATTGGAAATGCTTTGAAACTTTCCTTTTCCTTGCGGTGAATCCAAAGCAAGGCGAGGAACCCCAAATTGATAGTGGTAATCTCCAAAAGGGTATCCAAAACTTTCACTTCTTCTTTCAAAAAGGCAAGTTCCCTAAGCATCCTTGCACTAGGTGTTCCAAAGATCTGATCGGCCATTGGAGCTCCATTCCCTCTACTCAATTCCTTAATCCCCCTACCAGTTTCCTCAGTTTGATTTTCTTTCCCAAGATGAGTTTCATGGAGCCGAGTTGTGTGGAGTGGGATCTATTGGCTGAGCGCATCCTTGCTGAGAGGGGTTTCATCCCATTCTTCAAAATATTTTTTTGTGATGACCTCGAGATAACAATGGTGGTCCTGGAGACATGGGAGGGTGGAAGAGTCACCATTCATGGAAGAGAATTTATGATTGACATTCCTCTCCTCACTACCATTATTGGGCAATCGGCCAAGGGGAGATCAATCCATAGAGAGAAGCATAATTGGGAGGTGGAGTTGAAAGAGTTCAAGGATAACAACAAGATTTACAAGGAGGCAAAGTCGAGGTTGCAATGCAAGGACCTTCCCACCCCTTGGAATGACGTCATGAAGCCCATTATGGAATTCATAATAGTGGATGACCCAGAGAAAGTGTTATGTAGTTTCCACTTTGCATTCGTCAACCACTTCAGAGATGTCAATCCTATCAGTATCCCCCATTTTCTATTCAACTCCATTAGTTACTCAATTGATGCCTATAGGAGGAAGAAGGGTGATGACCTTCCATCTCACCAGGGTTTATTTAAGGTTATTTACAGTCATATTATGACTCATAGCCCTCAAGCCCTTCCCCCTAGTGCCCCCAAAGGTAAACCTAGCCCTAGCCAGGCCAAACCTAGTGCATCCTATTCCCCTTCCTCGACCATATAATCCATGAAAAGAGTGGCGATGGAGGCTATTAGAGAGTTGTTAGCGAGAAAGAAAATCAAAAGTGAGAAAGTTGAGAGCCCCACCAGATCCTCAGCTCACCTGAGGAATATATTCATTCAAGACAAGTAGAATATTATTGAAATCATGCCTGACGAGGAGGATCAGGACGTCAATGCCAAGGTCCTCAAGTGGTTCATCATCATGACCACTTTGAACCTGGTGAATTCCCTTACTGACCTTTGGGAGGCCCTGCATCTTCTATTCTTCAATGAATAATTCTTGGGTCAAGAATATTCCAAGGTGGACGAGGTCAACTCTGAGGATGTGGTCAAGGATGAGGTGAAGGAAGATGATAAGGAGGATGAAGAGGATGTTAAGGAGGATTAGCTTTCTTGTCTTATTTTTGTGTTTTTGAGGCTACCCTGCGTGGTGCCAGTTTTGTCTTGTGGTGGATCCCAGGAGGGGTTGTGTCCCCCTTCTCCTTTTGATTGGGTCTCGCTCGGGGATGCATTCCCCTATTTTTCTCTTTGAAATTTTTCAGCATATGTTATTTTTGTAAATAGGTTTTGGGGTCAGCCTTTTAAAACCCGGAAGAAATGAAATGTTTTAACTTATAAAAAAAAAAATCTTCTTTTAGAATAAGTCATATTACCTAGGATAGTGCTAGTTACAAGGTATTCCCTAACATAATTATCCATATAAGCCTTTGTTTCTTATTTATTTATTCATTCTTTTGATCACTTTCCTCTACTAAGGCTACTTGTTCTTCAATTAGAGTGTGCAAAATTCTCACATAGTGCTCTCCATCTTACCAACTTGGTTGGCTTAATATTATTTTCAAATTATTCAATCTTCTTGATCAATTCAATACTTTTCTCTTCGATTTCTCCATGAAGAATAGCAAATATAACAAATATGATACTAAGATGGACTACAAATTGATGCTTGCTAAATGATATAATGTTTTTTTATTGATATGAGGCTAATTAAATAAAAATAAAATGTCCAATATGACATAACAACCTATAAATAGGGACATCAATTACCTTACTGATATAGGTACATAAACCTTATCAGTGGTGGTTATAACCACTCTTATTATTATTCCAATACAACTATAATGATAATAATTCCTAATATTACCCCCTTATTTCATTATAGTTTAGAGTTTATTGGATAGGAAATATTGAAACACTTTAACCTTAATTTGTCCATGTGATTTGGTGAAGATGTTTGCATGTTGTTTCTGTGTAGGGAAAAATTTGAGCTAAATGTTAAAAAATTGAACATGTTAACATATGAAGTGACACTGAATATCAATATTGTTTTTCTACTCATGGAATATTGGATTAAAAACAAGTTTCAACATACCTTGATTGCCATAGTACATGATTATTAGTTTATTTTGTGGTACACTCATAATCACTAGCATATTTTTAAGCCATATAGCCTCATAGATAGCTCCTCTTATAGCATGAAATTATTATTTGGTGGAAGATCGAGCAACTTTTTTTTTCTTGCTTCCTAATGATATTGGTGTAGATCATAAAAATAATACATATCGAGAGGTGGATTTTTTATCATCAATACATCCTGCATAGTCTGCAACTATGTAGTTTTCTAAGAGAAACTAATTACTCTTCTTAAATTCTAGGTTATACTCAATGGTACCTTGGACACATCTTAATACTCTTTGTACTACATTAAAATGTGACATATTTGGTTCTTGCATAAATAATGAAAGGAAACTTATTGTAAAGTTGATATCTAGTTGGTGTAAGTTAGGTAGAAGAGACTTCCAACTAATTGGTGATAGAGAGTTGCATGTATTGGTGGAGAGGAATTAAACCATGAGAGTTGCAACCCTACTTCCATAGGAATCATCATGGGATTATATTAATTCATGTGGTACTTCTCATATTTCATTTGTGAGATAAATATGTGGTGATGTATCTACCACACCTCCAATCCTAGACAATAGTGCAATAGTCCAATATTGGTCATGTTAAAGGAGATTTTCAAGTCATCCTTTGCTACTTGAATAATTATTTGAAAAAATTCTATGATGACCAAATCATCCACATACACAATGATGATCAAAAATTCCACCCCTTATTATTTATGATACAAACTTGGATCATATGGATTTCTCTTGAAACCATGTTCTTCAAAATGTTCATCTATTTTTATATACCAAGTTCAAAGGGTCTTTTTTCTAGCTAGGTCTTTTTGAGACCATAGAGAGATTTAATCAATTTACACACCTTTGTTTCTTATCTAGGTATGATGAATCTCTTTGGTTGAGTTATGTGGACTTATTCTTTTAAGTCTCCATTGAGGAAGACATATTTCATGTTCATCTAATAAATTATTCATCCAAACTATTCAATCAAAGAAAATATCATCCTGATGGTCTTTATTTTTGATGTAGGTGCAAATTTTTCTTCATAGTCAATCCCTTTTTTTTCATAGCCTTTGGCTACAAGTATCACCTTGTATTTATCAATACTGCCATCATATTTAATATTTGAATTTAAAAATCCATTTGCATTTAATAGTCTTCTTCCCTAGTGGAAGATCAACAAGACTCCAAGTCTTATTATTCATTAATGCTTAATATTAAGTATTCATAGTATTTTTCTAAAATTAGACTAAAGATGTTCTTCAACAATACTCATTAGGGCCATATTTACCTTATTATAAGCCATGTCGTGTGTCCTTGGTCCTATGGTAGATGTGTCTAAATATCCATCTATCCCTAAGGATCTTATTGTGCTAATATACCAATTGGATATTTTTTGTGTGATGTGGTAGAGTAGATTGGTTTTGTAGTGATGACTCAATAAACCCTTTTATTGGCAAGGAAAAGTGAAAGTTTAAGCTATGGACAAGCATAGAAGAAACCCCTAATAAAAAATATCCAACAATCAAAGGACAACTCTCAAGAGTGAAGGCTATACAAAAATTCAAAAGTTTGTTAGTCCCAATCAAAATATAAGGATCAAAAGTTCCAACATGAAGGCACTCAAGATAAAAAGTCATAAATTTCCAATGTCAACCAGTCCCAATCTCAAGTGATGAGAAAATTTTTGAAGACAAAAGCACTGACTCCTTGAAATTTAGAAGTGATGAGGTGTAGTCTTTGAGGAGTATTGTACTTCCTACAATAAATATCTCATATCTCTATGAGAGGATAGTAGAAACATGGGAGCCATGAAAAAGGTAAATCAAATATCTAGAACATTAAATGAAGAGATCTTCTATACCCAGATGATGGAAATTTCTAGAAATGGGTAGATGGAAATAAATATGGTAGCTACTAATCCAAGGACTCAATTCTATTTGATATTCATGTCTTTAGATCTAGAGAACCTTAGAGGGAGTGATAGTTTATATGAGACATGAATCAACATCAGAAGTGACAACCATATTGAAATATTTGCATGAGTTTTGGAGGGAAACCCTCCCCTTGTAATCTATAAATAGAAGTAGTATTAGCTTTGTAAAGGATCAACAAGTTTGCAATTGTATCCTCTTGTAGGATTTCCTTTCATTTATTTTTTTTTTAAATACTTGGCTCTTGAGTGGCTTATGAGAAATTTTAAACACTTGCTTCTAGCATAATATTTTTCAACATTTGCTTGCATATATATACGAAATCCTACATAAATTTTTGGTTTAGCCATTTGTGGCTCCCTAAGGACCCATTTTTGTGTGTATATGTGTATGTAATATTTTATCTACTTTGGTATTTATCAGTGTATGTTTTTTTTTTGGTAAATTAATTTGTATTATTTCAAAAAGGGCATTTAAAAGGCGCCCTGTCGCCTTTTACATCAAGGAACCAAGAGGAACGCAAAAGAGATAAACGAGTCTCCTTAAACAGAACAAACCCAGTAAAACTGAAAGACTAAGAACAGAAAGGCCAAAAAGGCTAAAATCCATTACAATCCTTTGGCAAAAAGGAACAGAAAGGATCACCACCAAAAAGAGAAACACAAAGGTGAGCTGGAACAAAACATCTTGCACACCAACAGACCAAAGGAAGAGCAATGCATCCGAGAGCAAAACCAGTAGCAAGCCAAGAATACCATCAAGGAAGGGCGTCGGGTTGTAGAAGGTTGTGAACATCAATTTCTAGAACATTGTCCTTCGCTTCCTCCTTCAGGGTTTCTTTGTCCTTTGAAGTTTCCTTCAGATTTTCCAGGCAGGCATCTTGAGCAATTTCAACTACATCATCTTCATTAGCACCCCCTTTGACATCGAAAGGGGGTTCAACAGCAGAGACCATGGAGGAACCATTGAAAATTTCATAGAAGAAGAAAAGGCTGAGATTATGCCTCTGTTCCTTAAGGCTAGCAATGGCCTTACCAATGGCGATGTAAGTCATCTCCAGATGGATGATTGATGCAGTAGTAGCATGGATAACTAATTTATGGAGGAACTTGTCAACAAGATCAGGTGAAGTAGACTGAGCTTTAGGAGGTTTGCCAGTGATGGATGGTGGGGTTTCAGCTACTTCCTTAAGCTTCAGTCATTGAGAGCTTCTAACAGGGGTTGTTTCAACTTTGATTTTCTTCCTAGCAATAGAGTGAGGCTTATCATTTTTTATTTTCCTTTTTTTTGGATTAGAAGGCTGGGGGCTAGGAGTAGAGGAAGAGTTATCTTCTCCAGACTCAGACTTAGGGATGTTGCCACTAGGGAAATGAAGGAGGAGATAATGGTAAAGGACTTTGAAAAGCCCCTGGTGACTGGGAAGGACATCCTCCTTTTTGTGGGTAGACGTAATGGTGTAATCGATGGACCAAAAAATAGCAGCAGGGATGTTCATGGCTTTGGCTTCATGGAAATGGTTCACATAGGCAAGGTGAATACAACATAATTGAGAATCTGGATTATCACAGGAAAGATATTGCATTACAAGAACAAGAATTTGCTGCAAAGGAGGGGAAAGGTGTTCACGAAACAAACCTTTGCTGTAATTTTTATAAACCTCGGAGTTCTTCTCGAAGAAAGACAGCTCAGCCTCCCAATTGTGTTTGTTGCACCGAATAACTTTACCCTCCAAGGATTGGCCTATCAGGCCCGCAAACAACTCAATGGAGATGTGAAATTGGACACCATGAATTGTGACGTAACCCTTATCCCAAGAGTCAGCAAAGGCCTTTGTTATGTTGTCATCAACCCCAGTGAAAAGCTTAAAAAATTCAATCAAAGCACTGTTGGTTTTGTCTATCCACAAATCATGAACCAAAGGATGGAGCTGGAACACAGCAGGCTCAATGTAAATGGGTTTGCGCTCTTTCATGGTGGTGAACAGGGAAAAAGATAGAGGTCGATCAAGAAAAGGAATAGAAAGAGCAGGATCAAACACCAGGATAATGAACAGGGCATGCACAGGATCAAATAAAATAATGGTGTTGCCTTGTGAACATCTGCTTTGGGACCATAAAGGCATTAGCACAAATGGAATGAAGTCTTCAAAAAGTAGGGATTGGCTAGGGCAAAGGTTTGATCTGCAAATCAATATTAGGTTAAAAACCTAGCCAATCACTTGGTGACACTCTAAAATGGTAGCTTGGCAATTCGGGGTGCATGAAAGGCTTAGCCAACAAGATATCCAAGCACGAGACCCCGAAAGGCTTGGGATGATCACCAAATTGATTGTCGAGATGATCCTTCGATCGAGAAGGCTGAATATGGTTCCCAAAAAAATAGGATTACACGTATCAAAGCACACGAGATTCAAATGATTCAAACTCATGTGAAAATATACCTTGGGATAATAAAAATAAGTGGTCACCCAAAAATGATTAAAATTCTTGAAAGAGGCAATGTGGAAATGGAAAATAGAGCCTAGGGGAACGTGAATCCAATCTCCCAAGAAAGGCAAGGTGATTGAATGAAGATGAAACCAAAGGTCTGGCAAGTAACTCTTGGGGATTACAAAGGACAAAAAATGTTGATGACTAGGATTGATAGGCAAATTAATGTTCATCATGGATAACATGAGTTTGGTCCCTCCCTTGAATTTGGTCCCATTTGAGAAGATCATCCACCTCAGGGGGTAGACTGTCTGTCCATGTTAGAGGTCCTTGGGCATTGACCCCAATATTAGCCAGCTTATCAGCAACTGTATTAGCCTCCCTGTAAGTATGTTGAATAATGCAATTATGTTACCTCTGAAGGATGTGCTTGCAGTCCTCAATGGTTGGTCTAATCCTCCAGCTGGAAGGCTTAGAAGACTTTAAATAGTTAATGATATTTAGGGAATCACCTTCCACAATGATGTTTCCTGGAATATCTTTGACAAATTGGAGGCCTCTCCAGACAACCTTTGCCTCAGTAGAGTGATTGGTAGTCACACCTAGAGGCTCCGAGTAGGCAAAAATAGAATTTCCTAGATGATCATGGAGGATTCCACCAATCCCCCTATTCCAGGATTTCCTTTGGCCGCTCCATAAAAATTAAGTTTGACCCAACCAATAGGAGGGGGAATCCATTTGACACTAATTCTAGGATTAGAAGAATCAATACATTTGAGATCATCAAGACTTATATTGTAGGACTTTAGGATGTCTTTCTCAAAAGGAGGACAAGGATGCGGATTTAGAGGAGCGACAAGAACATTTTATGTGGCACAGAGAATAATTTTATTGGCAATGTACTCAGGTTGGACAACTTTCTTGTCGAAAACTCTATGGTTGCGTTCAAGCCAAATTTACCACAAATAATGTTGAAGACTAAATTTACACAATCCTTTGAGCACAAAATTTTTAAAAGGATTAGGCCACTGATAAAAAAGGTCAACAATGGAAGGAGGATTGGCCCAAACCAACTGGAATATTTGAAGAAGTTTATTGATAACCATCCTTGAAAAGGGACAAAATAAGAAGAGGTGGGACGTGGACTCCCAATTGGAAAGACAAAGATAACATCTATTAGGAAGAGTGAGTCCCCTTTTCATAAGGTTCTCGATAGTAAGAATGCGATCTTGAATACAGAGCCAAGAAAAGGAAGCAATTTTAGGAATCAAATACTTAGTCCAGACAAGCTTGAAAGGTAGAGGATGCTCAATATAATCAAGGGAAAGCAGGTAAGCAGTCTTAACAGAAAAATCCCCAGAGTCTGTGGGCTCCCAAATGGGTTGATATTTAGTAAGAACGTCGGGGACTTTGACAGAGGAAAGAAGGTTATTTAGGTACGAATATTCCTCTTCACAATTTGGGACATTAACCTCTTTCCATTTCATAGCTCCATTAATTGAAACTAGAAAGTTAGCCACTAGAGGACCAAAAAGTTGTTTGGTAGTGTTGATGATCCTTTGAAGTATAGGATTCTGGCTGAGAGGATGATCGCCAACCCACTTATCTTCCCAAAAAAATATGGACTTGCCATCTCCAAGTTGCCAACGAGTTCCTTTTTGCACCAATGGACGAGCTTCACAAATGGACTTCCAGAAGGCAGAACCGTAGGAAGGTACCTGGCCATGCAAGAACTCAACATTCTGAAGATACTTCCTTTTTATAATTTTGACCCAATCAACCCTCTCATTTGAAATAAGTCTCCAGACCTGCTTAGCAAGGAGGGCAAGATTTATGTGGGATATCCATCTGAGACCTAGACCACCTTGGTCTTTAGGTTTGCATATTTTATCCCAGGCCACCAAATGAAATCTGTGTTTGTTCTCAGTACCTGACCAGAGGAAGTTTTTTTGAATTCTTTCCATTTTACTGTAGACAGAAGCTGGAGCTTTGAATAAAGATAAGAAATAAATAGGAATACTTTGAAGACAAGCCATGGTCAAAGTAATTTTTCCAGCTTGGGAAAGGAGGTTTCCTCTCCAGGTGGTCAACTTTTTTTGAAGTCTTTCAATGACATTGTCCCACAAGTTTTCTTTAATATTCCCAATGAAAAGAGGTATTCCAAGGTATGAAGAAGGCAGACTGCTGATAGAGCAATGTAGAATGTTGGCAATCAACTGCTGCCTCCTCAAGGGAGTATTAAGGAAAAACAATTTGCTCTTCTAGAAATTGATTCTTTGGCCAACAACTTCTTCATAAAGGATAAGAATACGTTTGATGATAGTAGCTTCATTGACAGAGGCAAAGGTGGACAAGAGAGTATCATCAACAAATTGTTGATGGGTGATAGGACTACATTGTGAAGTAACTTGAATGCCAAAAATTAGTCCTACCTCTTTAGCTGCCAAAATAGACCTACCAAGAGCCTCAACCGCAATGATGAAAAGGAGAGGGGATAAAGGATCTCCTTGTCTTAGACCTCTACTACTTTGAAAGTAACCAGTGGGAGAACCATTGATAAGAATAGAGAACCAAGTAGAGGAGATGCATCCTTTGAATAGGGAAATCCAATCAGAGTGAAACCCAAACTTGTGAAGGATGGCAATAAGAAAATCCCAACTCAGTCTATCATAGGCTTTGTTCATATCAAGCTTAAGAAGAAAGGTTGCCTTTTTATTGAGGGAACAGGAATGAATGGCTTCATGAATAGAAATAATACCATCTAAAATGGATCTGCCTCTAACAGAGCTACCTTGGTATTGATTTATAATGATAGGCATGACTTCTCTCATACGAATGGCAATCACCTTGGTTAAAATTTTGTAAATGACATTACAAAGGCTTATAGGTCGAAAGTCATTAAAGCTAGTAGCATTGGGGATTTTTGGTATGAGAGCAATGAACATGGAATTGAAGCCTCTAGGAATAATCTTAGAGCATTGGATTTCTCTAATGGTTTTACACACATCATTACCGACAATATCCCAAAAGGCCTAAAAGAATCTGGGAGGAAACCCATCAGGTCCAGGAGCTTTGTCAGGTTTCATTGAAAAAAGGGCATCCTTTATTTCCTCGTCAGAGAGTACTGCATTTAATTTGTTGTTGATGTCATCAGTAATTAGTTTGGGAATGAATTGAAGAAAGAAATATTTAGCAGCTCTAGCATTGGGTCGTTGTTCCTCTTGCAGAAGTTTTGAAAAGTGGATATGGCCTTCTGACCTGATTTCTTTAATATCATTCTCCATTCTGCCATCTTGCCTACGAATTTCTTTAATCCTGTTGTGACTGCGATGTCTCAATGTTGAGACATGAAAGAACTTTGTATTGGAGTCTCCTTTTTTTAACCAAATATCATGAGATTTTTGTCTCCAAAATATCTCTTCGCACTGAAGGATATTATGATATTGAGCTAATAAGTTCCTTTCATTTTCTCTGATTTCTCCAGAACAGTCACCTTTTTCTTGCCTTTCTTTTTCTATTATCTCAAGCCTATTAATGATGTCCTATTTGTTCTGGAAGAGGTTTCCGAAGACATATCTATTCCATATTTTTAAATTCTCCTTGATGTTTTTAAGTTTTTGTGCCAACACAAAGGAAGGAGAACCTTGGAAGTTAGATTGCCACCACTGTTTGATCCTTTCTCTAAAATCAGGATGAAGCATCCACATAGATTCAAACCTGAAGGGGGTTTTGAATAGCTTCGGATTATTTGTATCAAGGAGAATAGGACTATGATCAGAACCAATTTTGAGTAAGGATTGAAGATTTGCATCCCCCCACAAGTTGGTAGCTTCTTGAGAAAAAAGAACTCTATCAAGTTTAACCTGAATTAATTGGGCACCACATCTTCTGTTTGACCAGGTAAACTGATTTCCTTTGAGATTGACATCCATGAGGTTTTGTTCGCTTATGAATTCCTGGAAGTCCTCCATACTTTTGGAATAAGAACCAACTCCCCCTTTCTTATCAGAAGGAAATAAGGGAGTATTAAAGTCACCAATGAGAATCCAAGGAAGGTTTGCAAAGGCTCTCCGGAAATTAGTAAGGTTGTTCCATAAACGGGTCCTACCAGTGATGGAGTTTGGAGCATAAATGTTGGTAAGGACCCAAGGAGAATTGTTGTCTTTATCAAAAAAAGAATGCTCATCATCTCATCACAGGAATGGATAATGTTTCCTTCTACTAGATTAGGATTCCAAAGACATAGGAGGCCACCAGAAGCCCCATTAGCTTTGCAAGCAAGATATTCACAGTGTTTCCAAATGTGATTACTTATCTGTTTATCAAGAGAATCACTGATTTTGGTTTCTTGGATAACAAAAATGGTGGGTCTTATTTCTTTCCTTAATGATTTAGCTAATCTTTGTTTGGCTAGACCATTAAGGCCTCTCACATTCCATGAGAGGATCTTCATTTAGAAGATTTTGTAACTTTCTTGCCTCCCTTTCCAGATGGTTGGGGAGGTTTGGTACACTTTGGGTCTTCCTTAGAAATGATGCCTGTAGAAAAAGAGTCTTTTGCACACCATTAGCAATATCTTCATTGGTTCCTTGTTTCCAATGGTCATAATTAGAGGGTCTTCCTCTCTTTTTTTCCATGCCACAGTCAATAGGAGATTTCTTATGACTCCTGGTGATTTTAGGACTGAAATTTTGCACAACAGGGCTAGAAGGTTCCAAGAAGGAGGTAGGAATAGAAATATCATCAACCAGGGGCTGGTCTGGATTGAAAGCATCCTGGGAGGAGCTCTTAGCATGAGAAGGTTCATGGTCAAACTGGCCTTCCAAAGAAAGGGATGGACTATTAGGAGTAGATTTGGATTGAGGATTAAGATTCTCAATAGTATCTGTCACGTGGTCATCCTCAGGATTTAAATCACCAAGAATTTGGAATTGATTAGGCAGAGCAAAAAGACTAACCTCATTGGCATTTGCAGCTGGAAGAGAAGTTTGGTCCCCTTTATCGCTTGGAATATTGATGGAGGAGATGTTGCCCATAATATATTTTTTTCATTGATATTTGACCGGTCTGTAGACAACTCCTTTGGAAGGAAGGAATCATCTATTAACTTTTTTGAGTGGAGTCAAGACTTCCTTTCCTTTATCTCGATTGGAAGCAGGCATATCATCAGCAGGGGATGCCTGTTTAAGGAACAAAGAGCACTGAGCATGCAAGTGGCCTTGAGTTTGATAGTGAATACAAAAAGGAGGCTTATTTTCATATTCAATGGCCTGCTTAAAGAGGCAAGACCCACACTCCAGCTCCACAAAGGTAGGTAAGGTAGAAGCAAGGTTAGCATTGATACACAAGTGGGCAACATGCATTCTTGATCTTGAAAGAGTGACCTTGTCAATGAGAAGGAGGTCACCAATCATGGAAGCAATAGATTTAAAGATAGATTCCCACCAAAGGTGCCAAGGGAGATTAGGAAGCCTGACCCAAATAGGAGCAAAGTTTATACTTTGGGTTTCAGGGTCAAAATCAGGCGACCATTTTCTCAAGAAAATACTTTTAGTTCCAATGAACCAAGGCCCTCCAGAAAGGATAAAGTCAACATCTTCTTTGGTATTAAGCCTGATACCAAAAAACCCCTTGGAAAGGCCAACAATATGGAGGGAACCTTTAACCTTCCATCTTGGGGCAGCCCAATGCCTAATGACGTCGAGGCTAGGGTTGCCACCCACAACTTTTCCAATGAGAGAAACAGATTCCTCAGCAATGAATTGTTCAACAACACTAGCAGGAATAATGACCTTGTTACCCGAAACCTCAAAAGGAGGATTGGAAGCATCCAAGGAGGGAGAAGGGCGACCCAGGATATTGGCAAAAGAAGGTTTAGAGACCCCTTCAACCCAGCTAGGGGGAACATCATCAGCCCAATGGGAGGGAACACACTCAGAGGCAGAAAGAGGCCCGCCAATGGAGGAAGGTAACAGATTTACAGAATCCTTTCTCCCCGAGGAGACACCAGAACTGCCTCCGGGAATAGAGGTTCCCGACAAAGGGCCCGAGAAAGAAACTTGAGCAGGTTTCTCCGAAGCTTGAGAAAAGTCGACCAAAGGCTCAGAGGAAGAAGGATTGAGGATAAAATTAGGAGAGGCACCAACAACATTAGCTTCCTTCCTTCCAGAATTTTGAATTTGGTCTTTCCCACCTTCAAAATTTTGAATTTCAGAGGATATGAAACCAGAGAGACCAGTCATGTTTTCAAACTTTCGTGATCTTTTACTTCTTACATTTTTTTATTTTATCAGTGTATGTGTGTGTGAGGAACCTACACCTATTTTTGAGCCAACCATTTTTGGCTCTCTTGTGAGACTCACCTTTTTATGCATGCCTATGTTGATGAATATCATCTATGCTTTACTATGTCGAGGAGAGAAAGTGTTCACCATTTGCATATAATGTTTAGGATTATTTTTGTAGGAAGATCTTAGCAGATATTTTGGTGCATTATGACCTTTTTTTTGTTGAGTTATTTCCATTTTATCTCTTGCACCCCCTTTTACCTTTGTTGAGTTTAAGTGAACCTAAAAGATCACATCCTAATAAGGAGCCAATTTTGTAAAAACTCTTACAGGCTCCTAATTGAGCCAAACCTTATGCTCTTGACAAAAAACCTATTATGCCACTCCCCATAAGGCATAATTTCCCTACCAGGGATAATCAAAGATAAAAATAGTTTAATGGAACACTTGGTGGGACCCCAGTGACACATTATTGGTCATAAAATTGTAACAAGTTAGGCTCGGACTTGGTGAGGGTATTTGTCTATTTCTATTTTTTGAAGTACCTCTTTACCTACTTGGCTACTCTACTCTAGAAAAAACACTAGAAGAAGTCATTGCTAAAGATATTAGACCAAATTTTGAGTGGAAACCTTAGTCTACTTGATTTCTAGAAGCAAGAAGCTACATTCACCTGGCAATTCCACCATAATCCAAGTGATTGGATAGATTATGAAAGCTCTACCATGGAGACTACATGCCAAAACTTGAGCATTTTTGTCCTTGTGAACCTTTCAAGATGGAGCAAAAGAAGCCCCTTGTGATTTTTATGCCACCAGATTCTTAGGATGACTATCCAACATCTATTTTGAAAGACTTGCCATATTATTATTGTGAAGGACCATCATCCCCATAGGAGCATTTGCAAGATATGGCCTACTTTTACCAATTACATAACATCACAAAGTAGAATGTGGCTTTGATATTGCTTGTGGCTTCATTTTAAGGAAAGAGTTGTAAGGGGTTCTATTTCCTCTCCCTATGCTCAATTAAAATTTAATATTAGCTTACTAACCTATTTATAAATGGATTTAAGGATACAGAGGAATCAAACCCAACTATCTAAACTACTACTTCGTAGTCCTCTTTGACTCAATCACTTGCTATTCTTGACCAGGTTATACCAATGTGAGAAGAGGAAGAAAATTTTATGGAGGCAGAGCTAGAAATTCTAAGGAGGGTCCCAACACCAGAATGACAATAAAGTAGACTAAAGGATATTAGAGTTCATGAAATCCACTACCTCAAAAATGTTTTAGCAAGTAGGCTCGAGCATTTCTATAGGCCCAAAATAATCTAAGCTAGAGGTGGAAGATGCATGCCAACAGGGTCAAATTTGAATGAGTTAGAACTAGTACTAGCCTTACCTCAACAAAAAAACATATGGGCTTTGGTACCAGTCTATCTAAGCCAAAGCAGTTGCTCAAAAACCTAAGCCCTAGAGTGGTGGAAGTAATTTTCCCATAGAACTATAAAAAAGAAAAAAATAGTAAAGGCTCTGATAATGAGTGGAATTTTAACTCCATTCCAAATGGATAAAGGTCACTCACTTAAAAATCTATACATATGCAACATATAAGTAATATCAATTTCATGAAATAACAAAATCCCAACCATTTACAAAATTTCAAAATGTGGATTGACTGCTAAAAAATTTCACTTTCAAAGGACATTTTTCCTGTCTATGTACCCAATGGACTGAGGTACCCATTTTTTGAGTTTCTTATCTTTAGTAGGCTAAATATCCCTTGATAGCCACCAAAAATATAGTGATGTTGGAAAGGAAAAACAAAATTTTGACCCACATACAAGCATAGAATAAACCCTTGATCAAAAAGATCTAAAGATTGAAGGGTAGGTCTTAAGAGTGAAGGCTATATTAAAATTCAAAAATTTGTTAGTCCCAATAAAAAGACAAGGAGTGGAAGTTTTGACATGAAGGTACTCAAGATTAAAAGTGCCAAATTTTTGATGTCAATCAGTTCCAATATCAAGTGACGAGAAAACTTTCAAAGACAAAAGCATCGATGATCCAAAATTCAAAAGTGATGAGGTGCATAGTCTTCAAGGAGTATTTTCCTTCCTACAAAAAGTATCTAATATCTCTATGAAAAGACAACAACAACATGGAATACATGATAGAAGTAGATCAAATATATAGAACATTAAAAGAAGATATCTTATATGCCCAAATTATGGGAATTTCTAGAAATGGGTAGATGGAAATAAAGATAGTAGTTGTTCATCCAAGGGCTCAAGGCCATTTGAAATTCATGATTTCATATCTAGAGAACCTTAGAGGGACTGATAGTTTAGATGAGACATGAATCAACATAAAAAATGGCATCCACCTTAAAATATCTACATGATTTTTGGAGAGAAGCCCTCCCCTTGTAATCTATAAGTAGGAGTAGTATTACATTTGTAAAGAATCAACAAGTTTGCAATTGTATCCTCTTATAGGATTTTCTTTCATATCTTTATAAAAACAATCGGTTACTAAGTGCCTTGTGGGAAATTATGAGACCTCTCTTCTAACACAAACTTTGTAAATATTTCCTTGCATATATTTATATATACACACACACAAAAGCTTACATCAATTTTTGGATTAGCCATCTATGGCTCCTTGCAGATCCATTTTTGTATGTATGTGTTTGTCTATAATATTTTGCCTACTTTGGATTTTATCAATGTCTGTGTTTGAGGGGTTTGCATCTATTTTTAGACCTAGCTATTTGTGGCTCTCCTATGACACTTACCTCTTTATGCATACCTATGTTTATGAGTCTTGTTTGTGCTTAACTATGTCAAGGAGAGGAAGTGTTTACCACTAGAACATAGTATTTAGGCCTATTGTTATAAGAAGATCTTAGCAGATCTTTTGGCGCATTTTCACCTTTTTATTTTGTTGAGTTATTTTTGTTTTATCTCTTGCACCCTCTTTTCCCCTTTATTGAGTTTAAGTGTACCTAAAATATGACATCATAATAAGGAACCAACCTTGTAAAAACTCTTAGAGGACATCGATTTAGTTGAACCACATGCTCTTAGATGTATCCCACAATTTCCCCACTAAGTAAGAGCTAAGGAGAAAGGAGTTCTCCTATGGATAGAGATCCATGAAATTTATTAGGGTATTGGTGTCTCCTTTGGACAGAGATCCATAAAAATTGTAAAAGGGAAATGATTCCCAAAATTTTGATTGATAAAATTTTAGTGAAATATTTTCTTCGTGGAGTAGCCCACATTGGATGAACCACATAAAATTTGTGTCTCTATTATGTGTGTGGATTTGTGCATTGCTTTGATCACTATTATTGATATTGCTATCTATACATTGCATAATATTTATTAGGAAAGAAAAGTAAAAAGTAGTCTTATATTGTTCATCCCCTCTCAGTATAAGCTTGTGTTCTTCAATTGGTATCAAAGTGGGTTCCTTCGAAATAGTTTAATAGATTTAAGGAAAATATTTCAATAACACAATGGGTTCTAAGAATGTGTCCTCAAATAATTCAACACCAATATTTTATGGAAGTGATTATATATTTTGGAGTATGAGAATGAAGATTCACCTGATGGCACTTGGCAATAAAATTTGGAAAGCAGTTGAAAATGGATACATACCACCAGTTTATCCACCTATAGATAAGAAAGGTAAGCTTCTACAACATTACAATTCAAAAGCAAAGAATGCAATTTTGAGAGGTTTGCATAGAACATAATCAATAAAAGTTATGCATTGTAAAGATGCAAAAGGAATTTGGGATAAATTACAAAGCATATATGAAGGAGATAAAAGTGTCAAAAAGGTAAAGATACAAAATCTCAAAGGGCAATTTGAAGAATTAAGAATGAAGGATGAGGAAAAAATTAGTACTTATCTACTTCAGGTAGATGAGGTTGTTAATGCCATGCAATGACTTGGACTTAATGTTGAAGAATCAAATGTTTGAGATAAGGTCTTAAGATCTCTTCCAAAAATATTTAGTGAAAATATTTCTGCTATAGAAGAATCAAAATATGGTGATTCTTTGATAAGAGATATGTTACTTGGTATTATTACAGCTTTTGAGTTAAGAAAAAAAGAGGAACCTAATTCTTGAAAGGAAGTAACATTCAAATATACTAAGAAGACAAAGGGTAAAAAGTTAGATTCAAGCAATGAGTCATCTAGTGATGAAGAAGCTAATTATGGCAGAAGGAATAAGGATTCAAGAATATTTAAAGATGCAAAATTTGTTATATGTTTCAATTGTGGAAAGTATGGTCACTATGCAACTGATTTTCAAGAAGCTAAAAATAACAATGATGAATAAAAACAGGATCACAGGAACAGGAAATAAAAAAGAAACAGGTACCAAAAGAAAGACAAATATGGACAAGGCAAACAAGGAAATAAGTTCTTTCAAAGAAAAAATAGGAGCTACTATGCAGACAAGGAAAGTAAGTACTCAAGTTATAGTGATAATAGTTTCTCATACAATGATAAATATGAGGTTCTATTTTTGATTGAAGAAAAAGAAGAAGTTAAGAAAAGGTCACCAATAATTCTCAAGTGTTTTAGATGTGGTAATTTTGGACATCTTGAAGATAGTTGTACAAGTAATGGTTTTAGCTTCAGTGATGATTAATATGAAGATACACTTGAAGGACCAGAAGAAAATATTCTAATAGCACTAGAAGAAGAAGGAGGTGATCCTACAAAATACAAGCCAGAAAAGAATGAAGATGTTCTCAAAGACAAACAAATAGAGGAAGAATAAAAAAAATGAGGAGTTGATCTCGAGGGAGAGCTTATTTATGCTCTTAAAACTTTAAAGAAGGTAAAAAAGCAAAATTCCCAACTTGAATTTTAGTTTCAAGAATATGATGAAGAGAGATGAAAGCTTATAGAGGATCTAAATAAGTCAATGGCTTAGACAAAGAAGTTCAAGGATAAGTTAGAAGCAAAGGTCTTAGAATATGAAAAGTTAGAACAAGAAGTTGCCCTACTAAGGGAAGAATTAGAAAATTTTAAGGATAAGCTAAACAAGTTTGGAAATAGCTCAAACATTGTATATAATATGATCAAGATACAAATAAGGTCAACAAACAAAACATGTCTTCGTTTTGAACAAGCTCAAAAGAAACAAGAAGAAGAGTCAACCTCAAGTTCTAAAGAAGAAGAAACTTCAAAAGAAGAAAATGTAAGAGAAAGTGAGACTTTTGAGGATGAGTTGGACAACGAAAATTTCAACAAGGAAAGGAATAATGCATAAAGAAGAAACATATGGAATAGGAACCATCATAGAGAAAAAGAGACTAAGAAACCAATGAGGTCAAGGCAAGGAAATTTCAATGGATGATGTTTCTCATGTCATAGATTTGGGCACATGGCTTCACAGTGTAGGACACATGAAAGACAGGAATATGGGAACTTTAGGAATAGATAGCTTTTCCATGGGTATTTCTACTCATGTAATCATTTTGGTCACAAGGCAATGAATTTCAAGGTACATGACAGGAACAAATATGGCTTCACTAGGAGAAATTCCAAGTCATTTGCATATCCAAGGAATAATAGCATTAAGTGTTAAAAATGAAATAATGATGGACATACAACAAAGTAGTGTAAAGCAGACATTCCAGAATCAAGAATGAACAGGAACAAGAACAGTAATAGAAATATGGACATGGATAGGAACAGGAACAGGAATAGGAATAGGAATATGGATATGAACAGGAACATGAACATGAATAGGAATAGGAATAAGAATATGGACATGAATAGGAATAGGAATATGGATAGGAATAGGAACACGGATATGAATAGGAGCGACCAAAGGAATCATAAGGATCAGATAAAAAGGAAAGAGGACAAAGGTAAAGACCAGTGCTTACTAGGAGTAGAAATACTTCCACCCTAGAATTAACCACCTCAAGAGGAGATGGAGGAGTGGATAAGCTAAGAAACTAACTATTAACCCCAAGGCCCAAAGGTGACCCTTTTCCATTGATGTCAAAGGGGGAGATATTTGAGTAATTGGGAGAGATTTGGTTCAAGGAGAGTGCATTGAGTCAGGGGGAGCAATTTCCTAGGGGGAGCAGAACAAGAAAAAGGTCAAGTTTTGGTAAAAATAATTTGGGATGCCATTAATGACAAAAGGGAAGATTGTTGGACATTTTGAGTAGATAAGTTATCATTGATGTCAAGAATGAGTGGTCATTGATGTTAAGCTTTCAACACCAATCAGTGGCAGTTTTAGTGGGCAACATCAGTTTTAGGTTCTCCAGTTTCAGTTGATCAAGACCCTGTTCCAGGAGGTCAAGATTAGGTCCAAGGTGAAAATAATAAGCCCAAGTGAATAATATTACACAAGGAAGATTAAATTAATTATGAATTAATTAATATAATTTTATGAAATTAATTTATTAATTAATTTAATTAACTTTATGTTATTTAAATTAATTATTAATTAATTTTAATATTAATTATATATTAATTTTTGCATATTTTATTTGGTATGTAAGGTTTTAGGGGAGTTATAAGGTTGATGTAAAATATATTTTTGGTGTTATTTGCTTTAGTGTTTGGAAAGGAAATAAAGGTGTTTTAGGAAGATTGGTTGAGGTTTTGTGGTGTTGGATATTATTTTAAGTTGGAGATTATAAGGTGTATCCAAGTAATTATTTTTGTGCATGATTTGATGAATGTTAATTCCAAGAAGGAGCAATAAGGTGTATTTGAGACTTGCTTATTTTGTATCTAAGGAATATTTGAGAAAGTGTTAAGAGTGAGATTTTGTCATCTAACCATTGAAATTGGATAGAAGGAAATTGTGATTTAGACAGGTTTTCCAAGGGCACTTCTACATCAAACAAAAGGTATGGGCACATCTTCCTAGTGAGTGATTGTTGAATGTTGTGATGTAAAGTTGGAGTGAAAAGGATTGTTTGATAGGAATTGTTGAGTGTGTTTTGAATTAATGCTTCAAGGTTTTTTGGAATAATCAATTGTTGATAAAACCTTGTTTTATAAGCATTTTTGTTGAAGTAAGTGAGTGAAGAACTTGAACTAGGGTTTGCAAAGATCATGAGTATAATTGATATGTGAAGTTGAGAACTATCTTAAGCTAGGGTTTGCAAAGATCATGAGTATCATTGTTATGTGATATTTATTGATAAGCATTATTGGAAATATTTGAGTGAGTGTTCATATGCTTGAACTAGGGTTTTTAAGCAAAGATTAATTCATTGAGTGATTGGTTGAGTAAAGTTGGTTGAGCCTAGTCAAGTGGATGTGTTGATGTGATAGTTCAAGTTCTATGAAACAAATTGTTCTATATTCTAAATTGATTTGAGAAAGAGATTAAGTGTTGATGAGTGTGAAACATATTGAGTCTCTAAAAATTCTCTATATGTTTTTGTGATAAAAGAGAGATTGAAAGTGATTGAGAGTTTGTGAATGTGAAGCATATTGAGTCTCTAAAAATTCTCTATATGTTTCTAAAAGAGTGATTGAAAGAAATTGAACATTGTGATAAGTGTGAAGCATATTGAGTCTCTAACAATTCTCTTTATGTTTCTATGAGTTTGGATAAGTTCTAGTGAGGACTTATTGAGTAGATTTGGACAAGTTCTAGTGAGGACTTGTTGAGAAAATTTGAGGTAAGTCTTAGTGAAGACTTAAGAGGAGATTAGACAAGTTATAAAGAGGACTTGTGGACATATTAGTGTGAGATTTTATGGAAGCTTACAAGGTATATTTGAGACAAGTATTTGAGAAGACTTGTGAGTAGAGTTGATTTATTGATTTGTTCAAACCTTGGGTTAAGGTTTGGGGTAGATCTAGAAGAGTTGATTTGAGATTAAGTCAAGATTTGTGTTAAGGCTTGAGGACAAATATTGAGGATAGATTTGTGCTAGATAGAAGGACTATGTTTAGTGCACATCAAAGGATAGATATTGAGGATATATTTGTGCTATACTGAAGAAATATGTTTAGTACAGATCAGAGGATAGAGTTTGGTGTATATTTGAGGATAGATTTGTGCCAGACCAGAGATAGAGATTGAGTAAATTTGTGCTAGACCGAAGGACTATGTTTAGTGCAAATTTGAGACAAAACTTTGAAGGTGACAGAGTATAGAGGACAAAATATCTAGTGGATAGAGATCCATTAGACAATGTAATGAGGATAGGTGTCTTCAGAGGATAGAGATCCATTAGCTAGAGCAGTGGGGGTAGCAGTTCTTCTTGAAGATCACCAGTCAGAGCTAAAGAAAAATAAGTTCTCCTATGGATAGAGATCAATGAAATTGATTAGAGGATTTGTGTCTCCTTTGGATAGAGATCCATAAGAATTGTAAAAGGGAAAGGATTCCAAAAATATTAATTGAGAAAAAATTATTGAAATATTTTCTTCATGGAGTAGCCCACATTGGGTGAACCACGTAAAATTGGTATCTCTATTGTGTGTGTGGATTTGTGCATTGCTTTGATTACTATTGTTGATATTTCTATCTATACATTGCATAATATTGATTGGTAAAGGAAAGTAAGAAACGGTCTTATAATGTTCACCCCCCTCTTAGTATAAGCTTGTGTTCTTCAGTCCTTACTTTTGAATGCTATAATAGAAATTGAAAAATCTATCTAATTTATAGGAAACATCCTTAGCCTAAAGAGTTTTATTTTTAATGCATTCTAGAGTGCTTTGGATCCCTTTCATGTCAAATTTAGAGGAAAATTTATATCTCTTCCCTATAAAGATATCAAGTCCTAATGCATCACAAGGAGAGATGTATTTTCCTTCATCCTCCTACTCTAATACCATTGATAGAAATGCTTCAATAATTTTCATTATTGGTTTGAATATATTTATATATAATTGCCTTAACTAATATAGCATAACAAACCATAACCAACTAGAAACTACCTTTAACCACTAGTGGATTCATGGACCTTATGTTGAGTGGTTGCAACCATGTAGCTTACAATTACACTAATTATGATGGTAATAATTCATAACATGGTGTGTTGGATTTTAGGGCTCATATTGGAAGTTCAAACTATGGGATTTCCAACTTGTGAAGAAAATATTCTTTTGTAAGAGTTCTAGCCACATGTAGCATTGGGATTGATGTAGGTGCTCTCCTTAGCCTTCAAGTTGATGAATGCGATATAATAGATTTTATCCAACTATATCTATAGCACAATGGTTGGAACACTTCTCTGTTTGGAAAATATATTTAGTTTGAATCCTAGTAATTTGTTTGCAAAGTTGCTCTCAAATCAAAATACTTATCATGCCATTGTTTACTTCTCAATATTGCCATCTAATGGCATGGTTGTCAGGTTTCTTGTTTTTGGCTCTATAGTTAGCAATTTGAATCACATAATATCCATGTTGAAAGAATTTTATTGATGGATGGTATATGCATAGTTAAGTATGAAGTGATTCCCCTCTAAATCCAACAACATTGTTGGTAGAGTGGTTGGTAATATGGCTTGTGCCTCTTAGATCTTGAGGTTTAGCCTTATTTCTAAATCATTTTTTATTCAAGGTATGCTATTGTAGACATAGAAAATTGACCCATCCAAGTGATCCATTTTCCCTAGAACCCTTTAGAAGGCCATTAAAATTATTTAAACACAAGTTTGGTCCTCCTCTACTCCCTTTATCACTTTTTTTCCTATCTTTGTCAAAATTGTGATTGCTCCTTATGGGGCACGATTTTGGTAAGTTAAGGTTTTCATAGATTAGCTTTTAGAAAGGTCAAACATAGGTGTTTTTTCAATATACACATCAAACATCTCCACCCCAGACTTGGAGTGAGTCCTTAAACCATTACCGATGAACCCTTCAATCCCTAAGCCCCTAAGTTTAGATAATATAACACACCTCCATGGTCACCTCGACTCCCAATGGATCCAACTGAGAATAATATATGGTAGGTTAGTTTTCCCTCTCTACATATTTGGTGAACCCAATGTGAAAATACATCTTAGTGACCAAGATAGGAAGCCTCTTCCTTTTGTTTTTATTTTGAAAACTTTAAGCAAGACCACTAAATTTTTTCTTAGAATTAGAAAATATTAAAAACATCTTAAAAATCTTCTTGTGTGTCTTCTCCTCTATCCTTTCTCTTCCTCCTAATGGCTCCCAACCTTAGAAGTAAGTGAATTTTTTTAGAATCTAATCATATTCTTCAAGAATATGATTAGGTTGATAGGGAGAATCCCAATCTAGATGCAAAAGAGGAAGAACATTAACAAACTGGTAAAAAATTTAATTTTTTTGAGGGTTCCAATGGAGTCTTCACTTTTTCACACACCATAAGGAGATTTTGGTTAAAGCTATGGAAGAGGAAGCCTAACTCAAAAGAGGTGGGATGCCTCCTCCTCCAACCATCTCTCTTAGGAATGTTCATAACAATCCTTTATTTGAATCTTCACATTAAAACCAATATATGCTACTACTATGATCACTAATATTGAGGTAATTCCATAGGCTCCTCCAACAGATAGTGCATCTCATAATTATGCTCAATTTCCTCTTCATTATACTCATCTCAACAATCATGCTTATGTTCCATCAAATTTTAGTTATATTTCATAGAAAGATAACACATATCATAACCCATACCTTAACAATATCAATACATCTAGCATTGGCCAAGTACCCTTTCAAAAACCTACCTATACCCCTCCCTTAGGTAACCTAGGGGCATTTCACAACAATAATCCTGATATAAAAAGTTTGACAAGTGTGGTGAAGCAATTGGTTTCAAGAGTGGATATGATACAACCTCCAAGATTCACCTACAACTACAAGGAAATGTGGAATCAGTCCTTAAACCCTGTTGTTGCTTCTAGGCCCTATCCTAAGATTTTTCCAATATCATTTTTACCTATTTTTAAGGGAACAAAGGACCCAATTGTACATTTAAGGATGTTTAGGGTAATGTGCCATGATATTATATATGATGAAATATTGTTGCTAAAGACATTCCCTAAGAGCCTTAGTAGTATGGCATTGGAATGGTATTAACAACTATATCATAATTCTTCGAGGAATTTTGAAGAGACAACAAAATTGTTAATTTAGTAATTCAGAGCTTATGTTGAGAAAAATGTGACTATGAAAGATGTTTATATGTTGAAACAATGCAAAGATGAAAGTTTTCTAGTTTTATTATCTCGGTGGATAAGTTTAGTTGGATGGTTGAGATATACTTTAACTCCTTGAGAAATTTTAGAGATATTTATTAGAAATTTATGAGAGCAAATACCTTATGAATTAGAAACAATAACTATCACATCTTTTGACCAAGTGACAGATTTGGAAAGAAGTGTAGAGTAAGCCCTTATTTGAAGAGTACAAATTAAACCAAATAAAGAAGATGATAGGACCATGAAATATCAGTATAATAACAAGCATGTAGTGGGTTATGAGGTAATTGATAGTAGGCTTGTTAAAAATATTGTTAACACCCTATAAAATATGGTTCTTAGCCAACATCAAAAAACCCCCTCCATGGAATTTCACAAGACTCAACATGTCTATGATGGTGGTCCTAAAGTAGTTTTTGGAAGTAAATATGATTGAGTTACCTCCCATAAGGCAACTCGATACCATGGCTAATTGGTATAAGCCATTGTGAGTATCATAGAGTGGAGGGGCACATGAAAAATTTATGTAAGAGGTTGAAACATGTGGTTTAGGACCTAATTTATGAAGGTCTCCTTGTTATACAAGGTTCTCAACCCAATCCTCTAATAAACAATCAACCTCCTACTCAACAAGAACCCACAACTAATAAAGACATGGGGATATTCCAAGACCCATACCTAAGCATGGGTAATAGACAACTAATAAAGTGTTATATCCTAATGTGCCACATTCATACAAAAATATGGTTGGTATGATAGTAGCAACCACAAGGCAACAAGGTCAAGAACAACCAACTCAATGATATTAGTAGAATATGAGTTCTACATCCAACCAACCTTCAAAACCACCCTTATTTTTGAAGAGTATCCTAGAGTAGAAAACCCACTTTTAGTGTTGAAGCTACAACCTAAATTATCCTTCGATAGTCAACAATAGTTAGCTAGTACCCCAGCTAAGATCTCCCTCTTAGAACTTTTGTAAACTTCTCCTATTCATAGGGAAGCCTTGTTAAAGCTTCTAAGTCAACAATATATTCCTCAAAATATTTCCCCTAGTGCTATAGCTAATGTTTTAGGTTCCCTTGGGATACATCATATCACATTTTTGGATGACAATATTCCTTCCTCATAATTGTGAGGGGATTCTTCCCTCTACATCACTACATTTATTGGGGAAATGTTTATCAAGAGAATTTTGATAGATAATGGTTCCTTTCTTAATCTATGCACTTATCAATTTTTCCAAAATTTTGGATTAAAAGAGGAAGATCGAACTAAATCCAATATCATCATAAAATCTTTCAAAAATGAGGCCAAAGAGACCTATGTCATTATATCTTTCCCCCTTAGGGTTGGACCTAAGATCTTAGATACCTTGTTTTATGTGGTACCTTGGCTTGCACCTTTAAATAATATTTTGTTATACCTTTGGATTCATGCGATGAGGTTTATTCCTTCTACTCTTCATTCATATTTTAAGTTCAAATTCAAGGATCAACTTATCATAATTTCAAGTGACCTCATCCATTCGAATATTATTCAATAGTTGAGCAAGCTCAATCTAATATCAATTTATGTCCATCAGTTTCTTCATCTCACATCACCAAGCAACTTGGAAATATAAAGGTGAGTGAGGAACCATTAATCAATTTTTTATCATAGGATCAGGTCAATTCATTTATTCAAGAACCTATTTTGGATATTGCCAAGCTACCACCTTTATTGAGGACTATGGGTTTACATTTATTCAAGCTACCACATTTATTCAAGAACCTCTTTTGGATTGTACACATTGGCATGTGTACCTTTATCTTCATAGGAATATCCCTAAAAGAAAATATCCATGGTAGAAACCCTCTTCCTGTAGAGTGTTCTTTTACCCATTGTTACCTATCCAATGATTACCCACTTCCAAAACAAATTTTATCTAGTATTTGATACATAGGTAAATATTTGGGGCCATAAAATAAAGGTATTCAAGAACCTCTGGAAGTTGAGATTTGGTATAGGATATGTGTCATAGGCTACATTCCTAATAAAAAATAACTTTTAAACTTTGATAATAATGATCATATTGTTACTTATGTTGAATATTTAAATCATCAAGGCTTGGAGTGGAGTGATGATGGTGAGGGACCACCATATCCCACCTTATCCCATTGATATTCTATTTTGTAATGTGGTAATTTTTGTGCATTCTAAGTTAGTTGTGACCCTAGGGGAGTATATTTAAGGGGACACTCTTTATGACATTGATCATGATATTTTTTTTGAAATAGCTTCTTATTTGATAGGTTAGTCCCTTGTATTGAGTATGTTGAGTCTTCTAGTTCTCAAGATGATTTCAGTTCTATGTCTCCCAAGGACATTGAGCAATTAGGAGTGATCCCTACCTCAAATCCTTATGAGGATGACTCCTAGATTCTCATTGAGGAAACCATAGATGTTAACATAGGTTCTAAGGAGAGCCCTATAATCCTTAATCTAGGTAAAGCCTTGTCCATGGATGAGCAAGAGCAATTGAATAATTTTTTGAAGGAATTTAATGATATTTTTGCTTGGTCATATGCCAACATGCCAAGGCTTGATCCCTACCTTGTTATGTATGATTTGGTATTCAAGCCTAGAGCTAAGCCTCTTAATCATAAAATTAGGAAGATGCATCCTAAGATTGCCTTTTTAGTCGAGGATCTCCAAAAACACCTTGATGATGGTTTCATAAAATCTATTGGCTTTTTTGATTGGATCTCCAACATCGTTCCTATGGCTAAGAAGGTAGGAATAATCAAGATATGTATGGACTTTAGGAATATTAACTTAACATATCCTAAGGATGATTTTACTCTCCCCAACATAGATATGATCATATATTTCACTGCCTAATGTGGAATGCTTTCACTCATGGATGGTTTTTTAGGATACAATCAAATTATGATTACCCTTAAAGACCAGGCAAAGACAATATTCATCACACCATGGGGTACCTTATATTATAAAGTTATACCTTTTGGATTAAATAACATTGGTTCCACATATCATAGGGCTATAACATATATTTTTCATGACATGATGTATAATATTCTAGAGGACTATGTGGACGATCTTCTGGGTCATTCCATACATCGATAGGATCATGTTGACAATCTAAGATAAATTTTTGAAATGCTTTGATAGTTCAAGGTTTTTCTTAAGCCCTCCAAGTGTGTGTTTGGATTCGCACATGGAAATTTGCTAGGTTTCATCATTTCTAGGTGAGGTATTGAGGTGGACCCCACTAATATAGCAACTATCACTGACATGCCCCCTCATACCTTAACCAAGTTGCATAGCCTACAAGGTAGACTTCAAGCTATTCATCGATTCATATCTCAGTTAGTCAATAAGTGTTATCCCTCCTAAGCTTCTTAAGAAAGATGTGTTCTAGTGGGATTCCAACTATCAACAAGATTTTGATGAGCTCAATAGGTATCTCACTTCCCCACCTATCTTAGTTCCTCCTAGATAGGATAAGCATATGATACTTTACATAGTAGCCACAACTCACACTTTGGTAGCCTTGTTGGCTCAACATGATGATCAAAACAAAAAGTAAGCTATCTACAATATCAATAAAACCTTGGTGAGCTATGAAACTTGGTACATTTACTTAGATAAGTTTTGTATTGTTGTGGTGTTTGCTTCGTAGAAGCTAAGACATTACATGCTCAGCCATAAGACATCGATTGTTGTAAATTTTGATCCTTTGTGCTACGTAATTTCTAAGCCCCACATTTTAGGTCAAGTTGTTAAGTGGGTTTTATCCCTTAGTGAGTTTGACCTCACCTTCATAGCTTAAAAGGATGTCAAGGGTCAGGTGATTGTTGATCATTTAGCCTTCACTTCCTTAGAGTTAGCCCATCCCTTATTCATAAAGTTTCTCTATGAGTGCCTTAGCATAGAAGCCAAAGATCTAGAGTCTTAGAATTTATTTTTTGATGGAGCCCAATTCTTAAAGGGTGTTGGTGTTGGAATTATTCTAGTTACCCCATAAAAATAACTCATCCCCCTCTCCTTCAAAATTTGTTTCTCTTGCAAAAATAATACTATAGAGTATGAAGCTTTGATCCTTTGTATTAGAGCAACCTTATACTTGAAAGTTAGTGTCCTTTTTATGTTTTATGAATCTCAACTTGTGGTTAACCTATCATGATCCGTTTTGGCAGGCCCTTCTATGTACGGGAATGGGACTTATCTCCTAGGTTGGTATTCTTGAGAAGTCAACTAATGCTAAATTGGGCAACTTCTAGAGTAGAAATTTACTTTTTAAATATGCTTAATTAATTTAATTACCTTCATCTTAGAAGGAAATCAGGTAGTTTGTTTCCTTTATAAACTAGTCCAATTTTTATTGGATTAAATAAATAAAAAACTATTTTGTAGATTTGAAATATATATATATATATATACTTTGGGAAGGTTGAGATGGTGGATAAGATTATGCTCTTATCTCTATGGATTCCCTTTCCATTAAAATGATATATATATATATATATACAATTAGAAGCATATTTTCTGAAAGAAAGAAAGGAAAAACAATAAAATAAATGAAATATATATATGAAAACATATTTCTTTCCCAAGAAGAAAGAGAGCTATAAATTACCATGGAGATTGAAAAAAATGGGATGGTATGTTATGTTATGCTAGACTGGAGAAGGGGGAGGAAGCTGGAGGAGAGGTGCAAATCAAGTAGGAGTCACCACCTTGTAGTGGTTCTAGGTGGAAGCTTCCCCCTTTGATCTAGATAGGATTGTTTTAATTTTCGTAGCTTCCTTTCAATGGTTGAGTAGAACCATACTATAAAATTAAATGAATATTGATGTCTTTTAAACAATAGGTAAAAGTAGTCAATGTCTATAAGAGGTTTCATGGTTTACATTTTGTCTTGGATGCTTGTGCCAAAAAGGCTCTCCCTTTTCTTTAAAATGATACCTGTGCAACTTTTGTTTCCTCTGCAAACATCTTATAGTAGGACAAAATCGAGTTTGCATAATTTGATCATCTTTTAAGAGTGATATATTGACTGATTGGTTCTATAATAGATGGTTCTTCTCGATAATGAGATTCTGGATTAGAAACCCTATCTTATACTGCCAGATTCATTTTTGTTTATTATGGTCATCAAAGTGTATACTAATCAATCCTCAGTCCAATGCATGACAGTAAGGAGTCTGTAGATCAAAATTCATATCTACATAGTTAAATATATATGTCTCAATTGGTTAGATTCTTCAATATTTGAATAGGAGACCAAGGTTCAAGTCTTCCCCAATGATACATGGATAATATCCAAGTAAAGACCCTATGCAGATTTGTAAGAGATTATATACTTTATTAATTTATGATGTTAGATTAGATAATGGCTTCACCATGTAAAAGGAATATTTCTTTCCTACTTAAAGTAATTTTGTGTTAATTGAAGTAGATTGAATGATTTAGACATTTTGATATTAAGTTTTATGGGATTCTTTGGATAAAATAATTGAAACCTATTAATTAGGTAAATATAGAATGAACTCATGAAACTATATATTTTGAATGCAATGTCCTAAGTTTTATTGAGTAGAAATATTCAGAAAGACTATCATATGTGTGAAGATGAAATTTTGGAAAAAAAATAAACTATCTTATGATTTATGATAACCTTTCATAGTTAAATTGATTATTGGTAATTCCTGGAAATCAATTAAAAATGATTAAATTGAACATAAGTTTTAGCATACTTTGAATGCAAATATTTGTGTTTAATGAATAGAGATAGTACATAAACTATCTTATGTTTTATGTTGAATGAATATAATCAACTAGAAGTTTGGAAGAACATTTTCTATCATTTAAAAGGATGGATTGGTGTCCATTCCTTGGGAAGAGGTATGGGACTCTTCCCTATGTTTGGTGATAATCCAAACAAATGATGGTTGGAATTATGAATCAATCCTTATTTATAAAAATATTAAGGATGGATGAATCATCTATTCATGATTGGTGATTTCTTTGTATGTGATATACAAAGATGTGATGCATGTTTGCATATAAATGATGAATGGGATTAAGAATTAATCCTTGTTATGATGAATGAATTGTTTATTCATGCTTGGTGAATTTTCTATGTTAAATGTGGGAAGTAAATGGAAGTAATGATTTTAGTGGAATTTTAGATTTTGTATGTAAAATACATACTATGATTTATTATGAAATTTTTAATGAATGGAATCCACTAGAAGAATGGATGATCTTGGTGTCCATCCAGGAAGAGGTATGGGACTCTTCCAAACATCCCTGACAATCAAAGGAATGGCATTTATGATTGGGATTAGAAAAGTAAATTATTTAGAGATGGACCTTGATGCTAGATGATTTATGGGAATTTATGGGGATTTCCTCTTTTGAGAGATTAATTGAATAGTATTAAAGCAAATCTTGGAGGTAAATTTGGTATCGTTTGGAGATAAGAGAAATAATCTTTGGATTGAATTTTGATAACCAAATTAGCAAGATAATTAGAGATTATGTTGGATCAAATTTTGGGAAAATTTTGATAATAGTTTACAAATGCATTCTTGAAAACTTTATGATTGGGAGGATGAAATAATTGAATGCATATTGGGATCCAGTTATGGAAATGAATTGATTTGAGAGCTAACCTTGGATTGAAATATAAAAATTGTGTAGGATATTTGATGCATCTTTAGCTCACATTTGGGAAGAGAATTGATAGGATTTGGAAAGTAGTGAAATGAATCTTGGATCAAATTTAGGAAGCAAATTTGATAGCAATTGAGAATCAATTGAATAGATTAATATGTTGTATTCAATGGGGAAATTAGACCCCTATTGGTTTGTATATAATCAAAGGAAATAGCTTTAGTATAATGAGCTTTATATTACCCATGCTAAACCTCTAAGGGTTTACTTTCTATTAACCTAATATTAAGGAGAAAGGTGGCTGACATGGGTTGTTACAATAGGATATAATTATGAGATGATAGATAATTTAAATTATTAGCTTAAATTATTAAGTTAGTAAGAATGGTTTATTAATGAATTAATGGTATGGGACATTAATTCATGGATTGACTTTGTGTCAATTATGTAGAATGAATTTGGAATTCATTCTTGAGGGAACTTATATGGTTCTCTCTAACATTGATATGACTTCTCCAAAATAAGATTCTGATGATTATCATAAACATATGAAAATTCTTAGGATGGCTTAGAATCAATAGATTCTTTAATTGCATCATGAGTTTAAAAGGGGTAATTGGATTCCTTATTGGTATGGGAAATACCTTAATGATATAATGATGACTTAGAGAAAGGAATTAGGAAAATTCCTTAATTGCATCATGAGTTTAAAAGGACAAATGGATTCCTTATTGGTATGGTAAATACCTTAATGATACAATGATGACTTAGAGAAGGGAATTAGAAAAATTCCCTAATTGCATCATGAATTTGATAAGGAATGGTTGTATTCCTTGCCATGTATAATTGATTGAAAGGGACCCATAGTGGCCCTTCTATATTTGTAATATTTGACATCCTAAGTTTATGAATATGAGGAAAGTACATATTTTGGAGGTTGGGTTTATTCCCCATGAGGGTTCCCAGGATAAACAATGTGTCACTCTATTTGTGGTTTGATGTGTTAATTCTTGTGCATGTTGCCTTTACTTCAAAATGAAAATGATTTAAGTAGATGAGATGGTTAAATGCTTGATGGAATAGTTATGCAATTCTTAGATTATGTCAATATGTACTATGATGCAAGGAATGTATGCTTAACTTTAATATGTTGATGATTTAATGATATTCAATTATGTCAATTATTTTTTGGAATGTATTGGGAAATTATGAATGATGTAGTTAGCTAGATTTACCATTCAAAAATTAGCACTTGATGTATTCAATGGTTGTATGGATGCAAAAAGTAGAATGTAATGGAATGTAAATCTTGCTCAATTGAATAACTCATGTGTGCTACAATATCAAGAATCATAAAGTAATGGATTCTATTCCTTAAAGGATTAATTGGGTTATGATCACTTCATAAACATTCATGGATGGTATTGGACTTGAGTTGTAAACCAAGTCAGATCTTACATTATGAGTTGTTCAATGAATGTACATGAGGAATAGGTACTCCCATGATGGCTATATAATGCCTCTTGTAATGAATTTAATTGATTCATGTATATAACAAAAGGGATGCCTAAATAAAAAGGGTGGTCAAATAAGCCTTAAGAAGTATAAGGTAATATAATCATGGCATTCCAAGGATTATGTAATTTTAATCACGTGTAGTGATTTTGTTATCCCATCGAGAAGATGTGGGTAGGATCTAAGATCCATGAATAACCATTGTTGAGGTTATTTCATTAAGATGGGTTTCCATCTTCAAGGCATTCACCTATATACTAGGTCTTAGTTAAGGGTGATTTCCCTTTTAAGAGGGATGTAAGTTTAACGCTTGGCCAACATTCCCATATCCGAGTGGTATGAGGGTTTTGTAGAAGCTGATCACTTCTACTCAAGAGTGACTATGATCAAGTCTTAATAACTCTTGATGCTATTTGCCTTGATAGCTTACAATCCAAATGGAATGATTCTATTTTAGTTCATGATTATGACCCTTGCCTCATGAAAGATGAATGTGTATATATATTGGTAACAAATGGGGTTGTTACAGTTGGTATCAGAGCCCAAGCTAACTAATAGATTCTAGTTAGATCTAGGTTAGCAAAATATTTGGGCATGAAATAATAGCATGAGAGAAACTCAAAACATAAAATCCCAAACAATGCACGCTTGGTAAGGACAAGTCAATACTTGAGATTATCGATGCCTGAGTTTCTATCCCCCATGAATAGATCCATAGTCATTCAAAAGTGGAAGAGCTAAGCGAACCCTCCTTCCATGGGTTTTAAGCGGTGTACCTTAGACTCTTTTGAGAAACTACTCGACATCCTTACTCCTTATTTTCAAGTGCGTATGAACAAGAGGGATCATAAGTTGGTTCAAATCTACTAAAGGACCCCTTGAATTAAGGTTATCAAATTATTATGGATAACTTGTTAATTGCCTAGGTCAAATGGCTCGAAGTGGAACATTGTGTGAATAAGAATTAAGTGAGTTGAAATTTAGTTCCTAGAGATAGCCTAAAAGAAGATAAAGATCTTCGATATAGTCCAAAGAGCGTAGTCGTAGAACTACCCATCATCAAACTATAGATGTTCTTGGATTAAATTTTGGTTATATCTAAATTTGGCATACTATAGTACACAAGACAAGATAAAAGAATGTTTTCTTTAATTAATTCTCATTACAATTTGACCTTTGGTCAAGAAGCTAAATATCTCAACCATGATGAATTCTAGTGGATTGCTATTTTGTTTAGCAATGGTTCACCCAGAGATAGCCACAACTTGAACCTTTACCATGGTTGAAGATATCATATTGCTTTGTTGTAATGTGCTTTGTGCTATTTAAGCATTGAAATATGTCTTAAAGCAATATGTTTTGTGTAGACTAAACTTTGGAAGGTTGTAAACATGTGTTTTTATATAAGAAGTGACTATTCCATGAGTAAGCTAGTTCGTTATAGCCTTAATAGACTAGCAATAGTAGCCATGAACAAAGATGACTTTTATCAATTAAAACATTAAAGATAGGGGATAGAAGTTAGAATTACAACTTGAGGAAATATTGTAATCTAACACTATTCTTTATATATCAAGAAATGGCCCCTAAAGCAGGAAGCGAAGAGGACACATTATCTCGCAAGATGAAGCAAACTAAAAGTCTTGGAGGAAAGTCAAAAATATTAAACCAAATGGTGGAGGACCTTTGTGATGAATTTTGAGTTGAGAGAACAAGTAAATGATCTTAAGAAACAACTGGTCCAACAGGGCCAACTGCTAGATAACTTGGAAGCTCAAAAGTGCAAATTTGGGACATTGTGAGGCAAGTCCAATTCACAAGAAAAGAGGTCTATTTTCAATTATGCCATTTTGTTAGAACCCGAACGAAAAATTTTAAGGAAGAGAAAGAGTGTCGGTTTTATGAAGTGGGAGCAAGAACAAAATAAAAAAAAGAAGCAAGATTGCTTCAAGAAGAGACTCCAAAAAACTGAGACTAATGAGTTACAAGAATCATCTTCCATTGTGTAGGAAAAGGGAAAGAAACATGTAGGTCCTATGGGGGGATGCTTTACATGTAAGGGACAACATTATGCAAAAATATACCCACAACGTGCAAGAACAAGTAAAATTGTGATGAATCACAAAATCCACGTTGCCACCGAAAGTCCAAATTTGGAAGGGCAAGCTACTCTATCACTCACGAATGATGGTGAATCCCTTAGTCATTCCAATGAAATCAACTAAAATTCTAGAGTTTCACTCCAAGACTATGAGGAAGTGCAATATTTTGAAAAGACATTGTCCTTGTTTATTTAATGATGCTATGTAATAATACAGGCTGAACTATGGACCACTTAGGCAAAGTGGAAACTATGCCAAAAACTATGTTTTATTGTTTGTTATGAAATAATGCAAGGACTAGTAGAACCTATGCAATAAAAAAATTCCACTTGAGAAAAAGTGGAAGAAATAAAAGACTATTTCTCTTGTTTGAAAACAATATGTAATACTATTATTGTTGAATTATATGATGCTTTGATGACATATATATGCATTAATGAATGTATTGATCCTGTGATATGTAAGATAATTTGTATGTATTGATGGATGTATCAACATTTATCTATGAGACAATATGAATGTTTATTTGCATATAGGACATGGTACTGTTGATATTCTTGTTGCATTATAGGTCCTGGTACTCTCATAGGTGGGAAGAATTACTCAAACCACTAGGAATGAGATACAGTAAGATCAATGATGCCATATTATGGGTAATGACATGGATGGTTACCATATATGGATGCATCGAGTAGGATGGCGATAGCAAGAGCTATCAGAGATCGTCCATAGAAAGATAAAATAATGGGGTAAACTTGAGATTACATGGTTGCTTATGATTGCTAATTTATGATAGTTAATGCTTTATTGAAATATTTTAAGGTTCTAAAGGATACATTGTTGCATTATATACCCTTCCTACCCTCTGACCTTAGCGAACACAAGGGACTGTGTTCAATCTAAGGGGGGTAGTATGTCATGACCCATTTTGGCAAGCCCTTCTACGTACGAGAATAGGACTTATTTCCTAGGTTGGTATCACTCTGGGAAGTCAATTAATATTAAATTGGGCAATTTATAGAGTAGAGATTTACTTCTCTTAAATATGCTTAATTAATTTAATTACCTTCATTTTAGAAGGAAATCAGGTAGTTTGTTTCCTTTATAAACTAGTCCAATTTTGATTGGATTAAATAAAAAAATACTACCTTGTAGATAAATATATATATCATAAGGCTACTTTGGGAAGGTTGAGATAATGGATAAGATTATACTCTTATCTCTATGGATTCCCTTTCCATTAAATATATATATATATATATATATTAAAAGAAGCTTTATCTTGGGAAGAGAAAGATAAAAATAAATAAATATATATATATATATATATTTAGAAGCATCTTTTCTGAAAGAAAGAAAGCAAAAATAGATAAAATAAATAAAAATATTAATATTTAGAAACATCTTTCTTGTCTAAGAAGAAAGAGAGCTATAAATCGCCATTGAGATTGAGAAAAAGGGGATGGTATGCTATGTTATGCTAGAAGGAGAAGGAAGAGGAAGTTGGAGGAGAAGATGCAAATCAAGTAGGAGTCACCACCTTGCGGGAGTTCTAGGTGGAAGCTTTCCCATTTGATCTAGATAGGATTTTTTAACTTTTTGTAGCTTCCTTTCAATGCTTGAGTAGAACCATACTGCAAAATTAAATGAATATTGATGTCTTTTAAATATAGGTAAAAGTAGTCAATGTCTATAAGAAATTTCATGGTTTAAATTTTGTCTAGGATGCTTGTGTCAAAAAGGCTCTCCCTTTCCTTTAAAATGATACCTGTGTGGTGGCCTTTGTCTCCTCTGCAAGCATCTTATAGTAGGTCAAAATTGAGTTTACGTAATTTGATCATATTTTAAGAGTGACATATATTGACTGATTGGTTCTGTAATAGATGGTTCTCAATAATGAGATTATGGATTAGAAACCCTGTCTAATGTTGCTAGATTCATTTTTGTTTATTATGGTCATCAAAGTGTATACTAATCAATCCTTAGTCCAATGCATGATAGTAAGGAGTCCCTAGATTAAAATTCAGATCTCTGTATACTGCCTGAAAGGGCTATCATTATCTACTTTGTGTTCTCAAAAAAATTGGACCTGATGTTCTAGAAACCTTGGCATCCCAATTTTTTTTACCATTTTCATATCATGAGCACAGACCCCTATAGGCTATCCTTTAAGTTTTAGGTTATCATTCCATGTCCAATGTGCATTGGGTGGACGTCAAATTGCAATGTTTGGTTATGATAAAATTAACATTCAAAGCTCTTCATTGGAATTTTGTTCCACTCTAATACCTCTTCTTCTAGTGATTAGCTCTAATAAAGGTTTAACCCTACTATAGATGATGCATGTCACCTTTGAAGAAATTAAATCAACACACTAATTGCCTAGCAATAGAGAATTGATAAAAGTAGTTAATAGATTCTATGAGCTGTAGTATGCTAATAGCTTGTTTTGTACAAGTGTAGATACCCATTCGTGTTAGACTTGTGATTCCAGTTGTCATCTCATTTTTTTAATTATCGCTGATGCATTTGGTTTACCGTGATGTCTGTACCTCCTTATTATGCCAAGATAACAACCACCTCAGCTTGGAATTTAACGGTGTCCATTCCTTGGTGTTGTGAGGATGGGGACTTCAGGTTCAGACTCATGGAATCACCCAAGATTTATTTTCACGAAAAAAAATGATATGTTGAGATCCCTTTTATAGATTGGAAGTGACACTAATATTATGGAAGTTAGCTTTTATAAATGCTTTGTGATTATTGAATAATATTGGTGTTATCTATTGAAAATTACCTTTACATTGGCTATGCGATAACGTCTACTTCTAGATTTTTTTGTAAGATACCCATAGTTAAATATATACATATATCATTTAGTGTGGGAAAGACCCTATGCAAATTTGTAAGGGATTATATAATTTATTAATTTATGATATTAGATTAAATAATGGATTCACCATGTAAAAGGAATATTTCTTTCCTACTTAAAGTAACTTTGTTTTGATTGAAGTAGGAAGAATGATTTAGACATTTTGATATTAAGTTTTATGGGATTATTTGGATAAAAGAATTGAAACCTATTAATTAGGTAAATATAGAATGAACTCATGAAACTATAGATTTTGAATGCAATGATCTAAGTTTTAATGAGTAAAACTATTCAGAAAGACTATCATACGTGTGGAAATGAAAGGCTGGAAAAAAATAAACTATCTTATGATTTATGATAACCTTTCATAGTTAAATTTATTATTGGTAAATCCTGAAAATCAATTAAAAATTATTAAATTAAACATAAGTTTTAGCATATTTGAATGCAAATATTTGTGTTTAATGAATAGAGATAATACATAAACTATCTTATGTTTTATGTTGAATGAACATAATCAAATAGAAGTTTGGAATAATTTATATCATTTAAAAGGATGGATTGATGTCAATTAGTTGGGAAGAGGTATAGGACTCTCCCCGATTTTTGGTAACTATCCAAACAAATGATGGATTGAAATTATGAATCAATATTTATTTATGAAAGGATTCAAGATGGATGAATCTTCTATTCATGATTATTGATTTATTTGTATGTGAAATACAAATATGTGATGCATGTTTGCATATAAATGATGAATGGGATTAAGAATTAATCCTTATTATGATGGATGACTTGCTTATTCATGATTGGTGATTTTCCATGTTAGATATGGGAAGTAAATAAAAGCAATTATTTTAGTTGAATTGTAGATGTTGTATGTAAAATACATACTATGACTTATTATGAAACTTTTATTGAATGGAATCCACTAAAAGAATGGATTTTCTTGGTGTCCATCCAAGAAGAGGTATGGGAATCTTCCAAACATCCCTGACAATCAAAGGAATGGAATTTATGATTGGGATTAGAAAAGTAAATGGAACTTGATGTTAGATGACTTATGGGAATATATGGGGATTTCCTCTTTTGAGGGATTGATTGAATAGTATTAAAGCAAATTTTGGAGGTAAATTTGGTATGGTTTGGAGATAAGAGAAATATTCTTTGGATTGGATATTGATAACCAAATTAGAAAGATAATTAGAGATTATGTTGGATCAAATTTTGGGAAAATTTTGATAACAGTTTACAAATTCATTCTTGAAGAACTTTACGACAGAGGATGAAATAACTGAGTTCATATTGGGATCCAATTAAGGAAATTAATTGCTATGAGAGCTAACCTTGGATTTAAAAATAAAAATTGTGTAGGATATTTGATGCATTTTTAGCTCACATATGGCAAGAAAATTGATAGGATTTGTAAATTAATGAAATGAATCTTGAATCAAATTTAGGAAGCAAATTTTATAGCAATTGAGAATCAATTGAATAGATTAATATGTTGTATTCAATGGGGAAATTAGACCCCTATATGTTTGATTATGAGGAAATAGCTTTACTACAATGAGATTTATACTACCCATGCTAAACCTCTAAGGGTTCCTACAATAGGATATAGTTATGAGATGATAAATAACTTAAATTACTAGTTCATATTATTAAGCTAGTAATAAATGTTTATTAATGAATAAAAGGTATGGGACTTTAATTCATGGATTGAATTGGTGTCAATTATGTAGAATGAATTTGGAATTCATTCTTGAGAGAGCTTATATGGTTCTCTCTAACATTGATACAACTTCTCCAAAATAATATTTTGATGATTATCATAAACCTATGAAAATTCTTAGGATGGCTTAGAATCCATAGATTCTTTAATTGCATTATGAGTTTAAAGGGGGCAGTTGGACTCCTTATTGGCATGGAAAATACCTTAATGATACAATGATGAATTAGAGAAAGGAATTAGGAAAAAATTCCTTAATTGCATCATGAGTTTAAAAGGACAAATGGATTCATTTTTGTTATGGAAATACCTTAATGATACAATGATGTATTAGAGAAGAGAGATAGAAAAAATTCCCTAATTGCATCATGATTTTGATAAGGAACAGTTGAATTACTTGCCATGTATTTTTGATTGAAAGGGACCCATTATGGCCCTTTTATATTTGTAATATTTGACATCCTAAGTTTATGAATATGAGGAAAGAATATATTTTGGAGGCTGAGTTTATTCCCCATGAGGGTTCCCAAGATAAACAATGTGTCACTCTACTTGTGGTTTGATGTGTTAATTCTTATGCATGTTAAAATAAAAATAATTTAAGTGGATGAGATGGTTAAATGCATGATGAAATAGTTATGCAATTATTAAATTATGTCAATGTGTACTATGATGAAAGGAATGTATGCTTAGATTTAATATTTGATGATTTAATGATATTCGATTATGTCAATTATTTTTTGGAATGTATTGGGAAATTATGATTGATGTAGTTAGCTAGTTTTACCTTTTAACAAATAGCACTTGACATTTTCAATGGTTGTATGGATGCAAAAAGTGGAATGTAATTCTTTCTCAATTGAATAACTCATGTGTGCTACAGTCTCAAGAATCATAATGTAATGGATTCTATTCCTTAAAATATTAATTGGGTTATGATTACTTCATAAACATTTTAGGGATGGTATTGGACTTGAGTTGTAAACCAAGTCATATCTTACATTCTAAATTGATATATGAATGTACATGAGGTGTAGGTACTACCATGATGGCTATATAACGCCTCTTGAAATGAACTTAATTGATTCATGTATATATCAAAAGGTATGCCTAAATAAAAAGGGTGGACAAATAAGCCTTAAGAAGTATAAGGTAATATAATCATGGCATTCCAAGGATTATGTAATTTTAATCATGAATAGTGATTTTGGTATCTTAGAGACCCCATCGAGAAGATGTGGGTTGGATCTAAGATCTATGAATAACCATTGTTGAGGTTATTTCATTATGATGGGTTTCCATCTTCAAGGCATTCACCTATATACTAGGTCTTAGTTAAGGGTGATTTCCATTTTAAGAGGGATGTAATTTAATGCTTGGCCAACGTTCCCATATCTGAGTGGTATGAGGATTTTGTAGAAGTTGATCACTTCTACTCAAGAGTGAATCTGATCAAGTCTTAATAACTCTTGATGTTATTTTCCTTGATAGCTTACAATCCAAATGGAATGATTCTATTTTAGCTCATGATTATGACCCTTGCCTCATGAAAGATGAATGTTTATATATATATATAATTTAGTAACAAATGAGGTTGTTACATAACCATATTAAAGATGTTTATTAGACTCAAGATGATAAGCTAAAAACTTACAAAGATATTATCACTAATTTGTTATCCATGTTTGATCAATTAACCATAGAGTCTATCCCTTGATCCTCCAACCACCATGTAAATGCCATGGCCATTGCTACATCCTTGTTTCCCTTGGAGTTGGAAGATGATCAAGCATTGATTATCATTAGACAAGTCTAGGAGCCCATGTTGCTCAGTTATAGTATTGTTCTATTAGATGTTTTGACCATCGAAGCTTCCCCATCTAAGCCATGGTATACTAACATCTTTAGTTTCCTTAAGGCTGGTTTGATTCTTGATGGATTAGATCACAATCTACATAAGCTTTTGCATTAAAGAGCATGCCAATTTTTTATAATTGATAATACTTTATATTGATGTTATTTTGAAGGCATCCTCTTTTCATGCCTTAATTCTGATGAAGCCTAGCTAGCTCTTAGTCAGGCTCATGAAGGATTGTGTGGAGGCCATTTTAGCAGCAATACCATTCCCAAGAAGCTTCTTTAGATGGGACATTATTGGCATTCCATGGAGAAAGATACATGTGATCATGTTTGATGTTGCAACAAGTATCAATGTCATGACAACCTTGTTCATGCTTCTTCTTAGAACCTTCAAGTTATTTCTTCTCCTTGGCCATTTTTCATGTGGGGATTGGACATTATAGGTAATATTAACCCAACATCATCTAATGGTCATAATTTTATCATAAAAGTGACTACATACTTCACTAAATGGGTTGAATCCATACCCCTAGCCATGATGACTTGAGCTTAGATCTCCAAGTTCATCTTCAACTAGATCCTCTATAGGTTTAGAATTCCTTCAATGATTGTTTTTTATAATGACACTCCTTTCAAGAATAATGATATCCATAAAATTTGTACTAAGTACAATATTCAGCATAGGTGGTCAACTACATGTTAGCCTTAGGGTAATGGTCAACCTGAAGCATCTAACAAGTCTTTGATCAAGATCCTCAAGATGTTGGTTAGTAATATCGATTGTGACTGGCATATCTAGATTTATCCTACCTTGTGGGCCTATTGTGCCAGTGTGTAAAATACTATAGGTGCTTCTCCATATATCTTGGTCTATGGGATTAAGGTATTTTTTCCATTCGAGTTAGATGTCCCTTCATTGTGCATCTTAATACAAGATGCCTTGGTTGGTGATGAGTATCACTTTGTTCGTTTGCATTAATTGGAGTTGTTGGATGAAAAGTGCATTCATGACTTAAAGCATCTTGGAGCCTATCATAATAGTCTCAAGTGATCTTATTACAAGAAATTTTGCAATCGTTCTTTTGAGGTTGGGGACCTTATCCTCAAGGAGAACCAAATTAATACCAATGCTTGTTCAAACCTTAAAGGTATGTTCTAGTCCAATTAGTTAATTATCTTTATATAACAACCCAGTTTGGCTCAAGGGTCAATTTTTTAGCTTCTTTAGATGGTAAAGAGCTTAAAGAACCAATTAACATAATGTATCTATAGAGATACTATGCATGAATTTGCATTTTCATATTACATTTAGCTTAGTTTTAATGTTGCATTCAATTTTTTTTTTCATACTGCATGGTTTCCTATCATATTTGCATGTTTTTCTTGATATTCTATTCCATTTGCATTTTTTCTTGTCATATAATTACATTGCTACTTGACCATATTTGCATGACTACTTGATCATATAGATTTTTTGGGACTTCATGAGGATGGCAAGTGATAAGACCTAGTTATATATTAGCTCAAATGTATTGCAATCACACTAGGGATTTGATGCCTAGTGAATCCCCAACCTAGAGCTCATTCCAATGCATTTTCATCATTGCATTTGTCTGTCTCTTCTTCTTCTCTTTTCTTCTCTTATATTCCTTGACCTTGAAAGTTTTCATCATTTCAAATTTATCCAAGTCAAGGGATATAGTTCTTCATCTCTTGTATATCCTTTGTCCTTGAAATTTTTCATCATTTCTTATCCTCCCCAAGACAAAGGATATATGTTCCTTCTTCTATTTGCTCATTCTCTTATTTTCTCACACCTATTGGTATTTTAATTGTTACCTAATCCTCATAAAATAGGGTAGATACCATATGGATATCATTTACGCATACCTTTTAGCTATTAAAATTTCAACAAGGACACACACTCTTTCTTTTTATTCTTGCTTCTCTCTTTCTTTTATTTTCTTCTCACACCCGCACACATGCTCACACCGTTCTGTTGCATTTTTCTTTGCTCATTCATCTTTTACATACACCACACCCCTATCGAGTAGTACTCATATTGGCAAATCAATATCATATTTCAGCCCATACAAGATATGATTCATGGACACCCATTAGGGGTAGCCTCCACCTCAGCCATTTGCGAGCATACATCCTATCGGGTACCTCTTCATCTCCAACCATTAGTGAGTACTACACCCATAGTAGGTATCACTCCACACTTGACCATTTGTATGAGAATATCACCTTTATAGTATAGCTTCATGGCCATGAGTGAGGGGCAACCTCCATTTAGTCATTTGAGATAATACATCCTTATAGGATCTTGCTCCATTCCCTTTTGTTTTTGCTTGGTCTATGTTCATTTGATCACACTGATCTTTCATGATCTACATTGATTCAAACATAATATTCCAAGAACCTTTTGATTTTTTAACCTTATCTATATTTGGTTTATTCTTCTCCTTCTTCTTTTCTTCCTCCATTTCCTTTTCTACTAAAATCATACCCTGTCTATATGGGGTTCAACTTTACTCTATGTCGAATTCATAGTTTGTCTTTATAGGGCACAATTTTAGCTAGAGCTATTTTTTTCTCTCATTTTTCTTCTCTTATTTCTTCCAAAATCTAAGGCATGAATTCATGAAATCATACCCTACAATTTTGGGGCATGACTTCAGTCGCTACGGTGAACCAACCAAAATCATGGTTGGTCTCCGAAGTCACATTGGGGTCACACATGGCATATTCTTCCAAAAAGACAAGTTATTTAAAAAGTACTAAAAACCTAATCTATCATATTCTAGAGGGAGGATTTTAGTACTTACCCATGCTCACTTTGCTATTGTGCTAGCCTCACCCCTTGCAACAACTAAACAGTGTGTGGATAGTGCCATTTATATTTTTCTCTGGAGCTCTTTTTCTCTCCTTCATGTGATGAAAATGAATTAGGGTTTTCACCCCTTTACCTTTTTATTCTCTTTTTTAATTTTTTATATCTCCTCTTTGGTACTCTTTTTTGATATTTTTTTCTCTACTTCCTTCTATTTTAGTCATCTCAAGTTTCCTCTAGAATGTGACATTCCTTCTAAAACTTGAGGGGGAACCTCAACTTGAGAGGCATTAATGTCTCTAATACCTCATTTTGCATGCAACAATATTTAAGTGTTTGGAATGACATCATTTTTGCACCATCCCTTTCTTCTAAAATAGCCACCCCTTTTTTCGTTCATTATTATTCACCCATATGTGTACACCTTTCTTTGACACATTTATTAGGCCATAAATTCATCAAAGAGGGGGAAAAATGTAGACATAGAAAATTGACCCACCCAAGTGAGTAATTTTTCCTAGAACCCTTGATAAGGCCCTTAAACTTGTCTAAACACAAGTTTGGGCCTCTTTCCCCTTTTTCTCCCTTTTTTTCTATCTTTGTTGAAATCACAATCACTCCTTACAAGGCACAATTTTGACAAGTTAGGGTTTTCTCCTAGAAAACCCTATGTTGGGCCAACTATTAGGATGTCAACCCTCCCCTAGGTTGTATTTTCATTTTCCCACCCTTTTTCCCTCCAAACCTCTTATAAATAGAGGGTTTGGATCCTCATTTTCTCCTAGAAGTTTTCTAAGTGATCCTAAGTTTTGAGAAATGTGATTTCAAGTGATCAATTCTCTTGGCAAGAAAGTATTCTAACAAGATCAAGTGTTCTCATGTGTTCTATTATTGCTCTATTTCTTATTTGTTACTCCTAGTGGATAAGTATAGGAGACTTGAGGAGGAGGCTATGATTTTGTGGAGGTGTTCATCCTTTTGTCTATTCTTTCACTGCTACCAAGTTTATTCTTGCATTTGGTATTTTTAAAATCATTTATTTTGCATTTTGCATTCAATTTTGCATCCATATATCATTTTTGCACTTCTGTTGTGAAATTGCACCCCTTCCGTATAGCATGTTATTTCAACAAAATTTTAAATTGCAGTTACCCCTTACAGGGAATGATTTAAATTTCATTAGGCTTGGGGGAAGAGTTTTACTCCCAAACCCTCAATTTGCACTTGCATGTTCCATTTAGACCGTAATACTATTATTTGCATTCTATTTTTTGTACTATTTCATTTCATCATATATTGTCTTGTTTATTCCCTAAAAGTTTAATAATAATTCTTATTTTTGAATGGTTAGCTAAAAGGACCAAGGGGATTTGTCTTTTATACCTTCAATATCAGTCTTATAGTGGCTTAAGTAGGCCCCCAAATGTTGATCAAATTTTCTAGGGTTTGTAAAGTTGGTGGACACATTTGAATGCAATTTAAAATCTAAGGTCAACCGTTAGATCATACAAGTGCTCTAAATTAATATCTTAGGTTTGTTGTTGATTAATTTGTGTCCATTACTATTCTAGAATATAGATCATAAATAAAGGAAAATATTTGGTTAGGTTCTAGGCATTTGAAAGGATAAAAGCATATAGTTTGCACTCTAGGTTAAATCTATTTTGCATTCTCTTAAGTCCTTTATGAAAAAAAAAGATTTATTTTGTTGCATGTTGGGATTTTGTCATCATTGAAAATAAAGAATCATCCTAGGGTTAGTCCTCATTTGTCTATATTTTTTTTTGCTTGCATTATTTTTTTATTTTTATAGATTAGCTTTTAGAAAGACCAAACATATGTGTTTGTTCAGTATACACATCAAACATATCCACCCAGACTTGGAGTAAGTCCTTAAATAATTCTTGATGAAACATTTTATCCCCAATCCCCTAAGTGTAGAAAATATAACACACTCCCACAGTCACCTCGACTCCCAGAATATCCAACCAAGAATCATATACAATAGGGCAATTTTCCCCCTCTATAGCTATAATTTTTTTTATCAACACCTCTCATTATTTTCAAAGAATGTGCATGGTGTACTACTTTATTTTCTCTTATGCTTAGTAAGGGTCACTAATTTGAGTCCCATAAACTAAAAATCTTTCAAAAATATAAATTTTATGAAGAGGGTCCCCTAACAATTATATAAGGCCAATTGTCAAACTATTATTTGTTGGTTAGAAGTAGGTAGTAACCAATAATTTTTGAACAAATTTTAAATTTAAAATCTCGTAAGTGGTAGCACCTAATTTTCCAAAATATTTTCTAAGGTTTGCAATTGATATTATTTTTCCTACTTTAAGTGCTAAGCTATCCAATATTTTAAAGGTCATAAATTTTGCATATGCAAGCATTTAGAGCCCATTTTTAGATCACATAATTTATTGAGATCTATGCACTCATGGCATTAGTTTATGGATATGCTATAGATCTATGTTATGATCCTATCCTAACATCATTAATTATTGCATAGGCATGTGGTACATTGGATGCCTAGGCTTATAGGCCCATATTATGTAGCCATTGTTTATTATAAATAGATGTTGTATAAAGAAGTAACAATTGTTATTTAGAAGTTACTAGCTTGAGCCCCTACTTGCACATGGATGGGAACCATTGAGAATTAGATTTAGGTTAGCTATAGTCTTTAAAAGAAAAAATGGGGAAAGAGGATGGATCATCTCATATTTTATTATTGTAATGAAGCTTTGCTTCCAAGGAGGTTGCCCCATCGAAGTGGCTTGCAATTTTGTAATGTATTTTTATTTTTTGCAATAAAATCTACTACATTTCCATTTCATATTGCACTAATGTTAATTATTTTGCATTATTTTTTTATTATTACAATATTGTGTGGATGTGCTTTAATTTACTACAAGGTTCCTAACAAGTGGTGTCAGAGTGCTTTCCATGGCTACATCCTACTATAGCTCCAATATTCCTATCCTTCCACCATGTCCTATTAGGTATAAATTTTCATTCATTTTATTTTTTCTACTAAATATTTTATGAAGAAGATCGATTCATTTTTTCTTTTTAGTTTAATAGATTAGAAATATTGTGTTAGGGATTTTAAAATATCAAGGAGGATCTTTCATTATTGGCTAAGCTAGACTACCCATAAAGCATCTAGTGAAGTGAGGAGTGATTAGACTCCAATACCCAAACCTTAAATAGAAATTGTATATAGACTTAGCTCTCATATATATTTGAATTTATAGGAAGACCCCTAGGTTAGAAGAGACATTTAGCCCTAGGAATATTTCAACTGTGTATTTATCCATAATGCATCGAGCACAACACTCATGAAGATTACACTTCCATATTTACTATAGAGGTAGGTAGTGCACTCAAGGATATGTGTGGAATCATCCTTGAGTAGTGGCCTAAAATTTTGGTCCAAGCATTATTAATCATTGTTATGGTATATCAAAGGGCTATGGGTAGTACACACACCTTGACCTAGAGCCACCTTGTTTATATTGTTTTTTAAACCTCAAACATAGATTTTTGAAACTAACACCTTACATAGACTTTAAAATACTACAAAGACTACAATCACCATGAAATTAATGATATAGCAACAATTCTTGGTCATCAAGAATAAAATAGTGGTGTCAGTAATAGTTGGGTACAATGATACTTGTGAATACCATCAATATTAGTAATAGATAGAATCTTAATAGTTTGGGTGGTTGTTAAAATATACATTAGATTATAAATAGTTAGTTAGTATAGGAGGAAGCTAGTGTAATAATCTTTCAATGCAGTATGAATTCAATGTAATAGTCAATCAATAAAAAATAAAAGACTAGGAAAAAATATTATTTTGAGACCTAGTCCATTATGATCATCTTGTCACATTGACCATTCTGGTATATAGCACATATGAAATATTTTTGGAGTTTAAAAATTGTCATTTTGGGGTATAGTTCATTTTGATCATCTCTTCAAGTTGATCGATTTGGTATATAGCACCTACACACTTTTTTTAGGACCATTACTAAAAATAGTAATTGCTAAAACTATAATTCTATTTTTAGTAAGGTAATTTAGGAATTTAATTTAGGAAGGTGGTAGAAATGAGGAAAGGAAGTGGGAGGCCTCCTACTCTGGGTGGAAGGCCCCCATTTCAAATTTACTACTACCCCCTTGCTCTAGCCTATGGATCTATGGTCGAGAAGGTATTACTAGGTTCTTGGGATATTCCTGATGCTTGTTGCATCTTTAGTACCTTTATGGGATCTTCCTGGGGCCTCTTAGAAAGGGTCTTCCCATTTCCCATGTGAATGTAGTTGCTTGTTTGGTTTGTCCTAAAGTTTATTTTCTTGGTACCCTTTGGTGTTGATCAAATTTTGGCTAGCTCAGTTTAAGAGATCGTGTTATGAAACCTTTCCTAGAGGGTTCATCTAGTCTTTCAAGGGGGACCTCATGCTTCATCATCATCTACAATGGTGGATTCCTGCTTTATTCTATTGAGTTAGGATTTTAGAAGGGGTTTCATCATTCTGTTTACCTTTACGTTAGCATCTTGAGGTTTCCTTTTCTGCATTTTTCTTGGTCTTTGAGGGAGGACCATTTTTTATCATCTGTAGTTGGGTTGCTCTCATGGTTGATTTTGGTATGAGCTCTTAGTGGTGGTTCTAGGATCTTCTACTATCCAAAAGACCCGATGTTTTTTTATTTTTAGAATTTTTGAGGGAACTTTTCTTTGTAGTCTATCTTTTGGTCTTTGGGATGGGCCCTATTCTTTCTAGTACAACTACGATGGAAGGGTTCTAAATATCACCTCCTAAATGGAAAATTGGTGTGGCTAGGATTTTATCTGGTTCTAGTGAGTGTTGTATGGTATTTTTTTGTATTTCCTTTCTAGTCTTTGAAGGGGGACCTCAAGCTTACCTATTTGCTGCAAAAGACAGACTCTTGAATACAATCTCTATATCAATTTTTTGCTTCCAATTTTAAGATCCATGCTGGTTTGATTATTCTTTGGGTTTTCCTACCTCATATCTTTGCATTATATTCCTTTGTAGTGGGATATCATGGCCTACAAATATCTCTTTGTTTTGATGATCCAACTTCCAGGTCTTAGGACGACCCTTGTGTGGGTTCTTCTTGGTAGTATTACTTCTCTTGAGGGAGAAATTTGTTTCATTCTTTTATCTAGAAATTAGTTTATTATTTTAATTTTTTGCTATATTTTAGTTGTGGCAAGGTGGCCCTTGTTTGTTTCTTTGTTGCAAGTTTTGTTTGTTTTGCTTGTAGGTTTTTCCTCTTTAGGTAGGAAAACTTTTTCAATTTAGTCTCACTTGTTAATGGTCTTGTGGAGGTTATCTCCCTATTTTTTTTGTTCATTTCTTATCTCTAGGAGTTAGTATTCAAGAGATTGTTGCTTATGTTGTGATCCATTTGTAAAAATTTTTGGGATCCTTTCAAAATCCTCTCTTTCAACCAATAAAAAAAAGGTAATTTAGGGAGGTCCAAATCTCAAATCCATGTCTGGAGGAACTAGAGGAGAAATGATGGATATGGATAAAAACAAATCATCTAAACAAATAGGGATATTGATTCAACAACTTGCTTAGCTACAGAACCAATTTGGACATGAAATTAAACACTTGAAAGACTATGCATATTTTAAATAGTGAGCAAATAAAAAAAAATAGGAATCAAGGAAAATTTTCACAAGGTTGAAGGACACCTAAAATGAGCCACTCATGAATACCATTATATTAACAATAATGAAATTGAGGTAAAGGCTAAAAATTCTAGGAATACAAAAGAGGAGACACACAATGCTCTTTTTATAATATATAAAATTCCCAAGCTATATTTTCCCAAGTTTAATGGTAAGGACTCTAATGGTTGGTTGTGTTGGACAAATCAATATTTCAAGCTCCATAATATACCTTGATATTTATGGATCACCATGGAATATTTTAAGTTTGATCCTAAGTACCTTCAATGGTATCAATTAGTGCAACATATAATTCCCAATATTTCTTGGGAAGAATTTAAAAACAACTTCTCACTTATTTTGGCCTTAGTGAGTATGAGGAATTTATAGGAACTCTAGCGAAATTGAATCATGCCTCCACTATTTGTGAATAAATATTCAATTTGAGAAGTTGGAAAACTAGATAAGGGGTTTGAGTGAAGGCTTATTTCAGAGTTTTTTTATCAATGGGTTAAAGGATGATATATAGGCCAAGGTAAAAAAGTTTAAATTACAATCCATGATGCATGCAATATGGTTGACTACGTTAGCATAGAAAAAATGTACTACTCAGAGGTATTTATCTAAATTTCCATAGGCCAGATACCAAATCCTATTTAATGCCACATTGAATCTAGGGAATAAATCTCCAACAATAAAGCAATTAACTAGGGAAGAAATGGAAGCATGTAGAGCACAAGGGTTATGCCATAACTATTATGAGAAATATTCTCTAGGGCATAAATATGTACAATAGAAATTATATTTGATGGATATGGATGATTCTATGGTAAATGAAGTCCCTGAAGAAGAAGAGGAACACCAAGAAGAAGAGCACTAGAATGAGGGTGAATCACAAGAACATTAGCCAAAAAATTTAGTTCATGTACTAGTAGGAATATTAAACCCTTATACTATGAAGGTTGTAGGATATTTCAATGGGAAAATAATCATAATATTTATTGATTCTAGTAGTACACATAACTTTATTAATCCATGAGTAGCTAAGCAAGCAGACTATTACATCAGTCTTGCAATTATTTCAAAGTCATGGTGGCCAATGGAGAAACATTACATTGTAAAGGGAAATGTTGAAATATAAAGCTAAAGACCAAGGAATATGAACTCAAAAATAATATCTTCACTCGTCCTCTAAGGGGATATGATGTTGTTATAGGCGTACAATGGATTCGTACTTTAGGTAGTAGTATGGAATTTTGTTGAACTATGGATGCAATTTATTCAGAATGGAAATAAGTACACTCTTCATGGCTCACCTATGAGATCCACTAATATCATTAGCTCAAATAGAATGGAAAATCTCTTAAATAATACTCACATGGGGTAGTGGCACCCAAGCATAGAATACTGAAGATATTAAACAACAAAGTGACTTACAAATACTTCTAATTAAACATGATTCCATATTTTTAGAACCCAAGGGTATGCCTCCATGACCTTCCCATGATCATGCAATACAAGTTGTACCAGGGAGCTTGCCACCTAATATTCATCCCTATAGGTATGCATATGGACAAACATAAAAATTTGAGAAATTGGTCCAAGAGTTATTAAAAATAAGGGTAATTCAATCCAATACCAGTCCTTACTCTTCACTAGTGCTATTAGTATGAAAAAATAATGGGTCATGGATGCTATATATAGAATTTCATGAACTCAATAAAATCACCATCAGGGATACATTTCCTATTTTGATGATTGATGAGTTACTAGATGAATTAAATGGGGCTAAATTTTTCTCTAAATTGTATCTTTGATATGGACACCATTGGATATAAATCAAAGAAGAAGCCATCTCAAAAATAGTATTCAAGACCCGTGAAGATAAAAAAGAATTTTTGGTCATGCCTTTTGTTCTGACTAATGCACCTTTGATTGTTTAAAGTCTCATGAACAATATCTTATACCCCTACCTATGAATGTTTATTTTGGTATTATTTGATGATATTCTATTTTATAGTATCACTTGGTGAGAGCACCTACACTATTTTGATTTGAATTTACAACTCTTATAAAAACATCAATTTCCAAATGATCTAAATATTCCTTTGGAATGCAAAAGATAAAATATGTGTTTCATATCATCTCACAAGAGAGGATTAAGCTCACCCCCAAATAAAATTTTGGCCATAAAAAATTGTCCTAACCCCCAAACTCTTAAAGTTCTTTGAGAATTTTTGGGTCTCATTGGCTACTATCAACAATGTGTCCAAGGTTATGGTAAAATAGTAACCCCAGTAACTGCCATATTAAAGAATAATTACTTCATATGGACAACACTAGCTAAAAATACCTTTTAGGATCTCAAGGAATCCATGACTTCTACTCTAGCATCAACTACTACTATTTTTCTAAATGATTTATAATCAATGGATATGCTTTCGGGTATGGTATTGTTGCAATATTAATTCAAGAAGGGCAACCCCTACATTTCACTAGTAAGGCCTTCTCTAGTAAAAATCTAGGGAAGTCCACTTATGAAAAAAATTATGGTTATTCCCCATACTATCAATCACTAGCATCCTCACCTCATTCAATAAAATTTCCCCCATTAAAATGGACCATCAGTGTTTGAAATATTTTCTAGAATAGAGGGTATCAATTTCAACACAATACAAATGAGTTTCAAAATTATTAGGGTATGATTATGAAATTGTGTACAAAAAGGAGAAGGAAAATATTGTGGTAGATGTATTTTATTGTTAGTTTCAAGATCAAGATATTTTGTGTGCCATATCTTCCCCACTCCCCTAGTGGGTTACCCAACCTTGAGAAGAGATAGCCAAAGAACCATCCATACAAACTTTGAAGGAATAGATCCAAAGGGGTCTCGATTCAAACATTGGATACTTGTGGTATGGAAAACTATTGAGATATCAAGTTCACATTGTGGTTCCTAAAAATTTGTCAATTCATGAGGATATAATGAAGGAGATGCATCCTTCACCCATGATAGGCCATTCAAATTTTTTGAAAACCTATGAGTGGGATAAACACTCATTCTATTGGGTAAGAATGAAAAAATGAAATTTAATTTTTTTTGGTTGAGTGTGGGATCTACCAATGGATGAAAGGAGAAATATTTTATACTCCAAGCACTATACAACCTCTACCAATTCCAAAAAATACATGGACTAACATTTTCGTGGAACTTATTGAAGGGCTTCTAAAATCAGGAGTAAAAACTATCATTCTTATGGTGGTGGACCGTCTATCAAAGTATGATTATTTCTATTCCTTGGCCTACCCCTACCATGCCTCCAACATTACCCATATATTTATGGACTCCATTTTCACCTCCATGGTATGCCAAAATCCATTGTTTCCAAATTCAACCCTACTTTCACTAGTCGTTTATGGTAGGAACTATTTAAATTGTAGGGTAAATAACTAAGAATGATCTCAACATACCATCCCTAGATATATGGGCAAATAAAAACTATCAATAAATTATTATAAAATTACCTCCATTGTTTTACTTTTGAGCATCCAACCTAGTGGGCCAAGTGGCTTCCCTTGGTAGAGTGGTGGTACAACTCTTTGTTCCATATAACCACTAGACAGACTCCTTTTGAGATAGTTTATGGGTATCCACCCCCATAACCTTATTCATATATTCCAAGAAAATCCAATATCCAAGTGGTGGATTCAACACTTCAAGACTATACCAAACTACTATAGCAACTGAAGAAAAATTTGGTTATGGATTAGAACTAAATGTGACAAAAAATAAATCAACATTGTTTAGAGTGTGTTTTCAATATAGGATACATGGTCTTCCTTTGACTACAACCATACAAGCGATTAGTATAACTTTATGCTCATCAAAATTTTATAGAAATATTATATGGACCTTATCAAGTGTTACAACAAATTGGACAAGTGGACTATAAGCTAACTTTACCACCTTCTTCCAAGATCCATCTAGTCTTCCATATCCCTTATCTGAAGAAAGTACTTAGCAATTGCATTCAGGTCTAATCAACACTTTCTAAGTTTTATGATGAATATTTGATCATCTTAAATCCTAACAACATTATGAATTGGAGAAACCACACTCTCTGCAGCCACACCATCACTAAAGTATTAGTTTAGTGACATGACTTATAGCTAGATAATGAAACATGTAAATATCTTTAGAAGGTCTAGCAATAATTTCCTCATATTCAACTCTGAGGAAATTTTTTTTTGAAGGGGAAGGACATGTTAAGACCCCATCCTAACATCATTAATAAATTCATAGTCATGTGGTACATTAGGCATCTAGGCTTATGGTACCATGTGATTTAACTATTTTTTTTATTGGATACAATAAGGGGTTTTGAAAGGATTCCCAAACCTTTTAGAAAGAGAGGAACATTGTAAAACTAGGATAAAGGACAAAGAGCACTAAAAACAAACTAATCCCACAAGCCCATCAACTATCGAGTAGCAAACACACCGGCACTACCTTAAAATAAGTAGGATATCATAATATTTTGGAGATTACTATAATATTAGAATATTGAGAGGATAAAAATAAAGAGACCATGGCCAAACTAAGGAAAATATCCCACCATGGAGCAATACCAACAGATTGATCATAAAAAACCTAGCCAAGCTACAAAGGAACAAGAAATCAATCCATAGGAGAACCCTCTTCAACATCCAACTGAGAGGCCCTTGTCACTTCTTAAAACCATTGCATCATAGATTTAATATATTTTATACAAGTAGTGAAATCATTCAATTTGTTCATTAGAGAGGACTGGTAATCCATCATCATATATTGAAATATTTTGACACTTTGGGATATTTTGACACTTTGGGAGCACTAGTAGACTAGGAAATATCGTACCTCCATGGACCATAGACCCTATATAGCACTTAGTTTTCTTATTTAGGGGTTTTGGTCCTTTGATTTTGAGTTCTCCATCAACACTAGACTCTTTTTGAACTTGATCTTCTTGTCAAAAAGATGCTTAGACTGCCTAGTATTTTTTCTCCACTCTTGGTATTCACAGGGAAATCCAACATCCCTCTTGGACTTAAAGGAAGCTCCTTAACTTTATCTTCAAAAATAATGGGGCTTATCAAAAACTCTTTATATACCTTCGATTTGGTAGATTTTGATTAAGACAACATTGGGCAATCCTTCACAATAGAGTTTTCCCTCTGAAGGATCATTGGATTGGGATCCATATCCCTTGAAACCCTCTGAAGGTTTCCATATGATGTAATTATTATTTTTTATAAAGAGATTATATAAATATGTAATGATTATTTTTTTTAGTAACATTTTATAGTTGTGGGAGGGTATGAAATTAGAAGAGAATATTATTGGAAAGAGAAGATTAAGGGTAGGAGTAGATTTGTAGAAGATAAGATTTACAGAAGAGGAGATTACCAAAATAAAAAATTACTAACAAGATTATCAACAAAGAGAAGAAAATTGGATATTACCAACAAAGAGAAGTGATTTGAGTTTTAGCCATAATATCTTATTTACCAACAAAATAAATTTTTGGCATTGTCACTGCTACCATCAAATTCATCCATTCTTCTTCACAATAATATTAGTAGTATGCACAATAGTATTGAACCCTTTGGAGGATAATCTTGGTAATGGATTAATGCAAAGTTGTAATGGACAACTACATTCCTATTTTAAGTCAATTATTTTACATTTAAATTATTATGCCAATGATAGCAAGGATTAGAGGAGATTTTTTTTTGAAAAACCCTAGTTTCTTTTTAAAACCCTAGCTACTTTTGGAATTTTTTTGGTTGATATCATGGAGTTGCAAATTTTTACTAGAAAGAATGGCATTTATGCTCGAGAATGGTACATGGAGTTTATATCTCTATAGTCTAGTGACCAATTTTGGACTCACAAGCTTTTCAATATTTTAAAAGAGGAAACTAATGATTGGTGGGAAAATATTACTAAGTAAAGGAATCATAGTTTCACTTGAGTTAAAATTGAGCATGCATTCTTAATTCAATTGAACCCATATAAAAATATAGCTAGTTTGAAGGTCACCATAAAAGGATAAAAATTCCATAGAGGAAGATGAAAGAAATGAATAAAGAGGATATAATAGAAGATAATGTACAAGTTCATGGTCACATTCAATAGAAAAATCTTAAGAAGCAAGGATCCACAAAGAAGCAAAAAGTAGTTACAACAAGGGAACAAGTTGAAGAACCATTAGAAAACTCAAAAGTTGAATTTATAGTAGCAACAACAAAGTCCAAGGAAGCCTTGTTAAAAGTGCACAAGGATGCACCAAAAAAAGGTATAAGAGAGAAGAATGTGAAGAAGAATTTAAAATTAAAAAACAAGTTATTAAAGAATCAAGGGAAACATAAAGTTAAGTTAAGGTTGCAACATATTGGCACCCACACCACCCTGAGCGGCAATAGTCTTGGAGGTATGTCTTAAGAATAAATATTTTAGATCTACATGGAATTAGGAAGGTGTCAAGTATGGTAGTATTTGGTAGAAAAAGCATATTTTTTTTGGATTTCAAAGGGGTGCAACAACATCAGGTGACAACAGGACCAGTCATTTGAAATATCAGAGCAGAGTAGCTAAAATATGGAATCAATAGAGTAGTTATGGATATTTAAGTGGCACAATGGAAACTTGGAATCATAAAATACCATCACTAATCAATATTTCATTTGGATGGATGGATGAACAATATTGGAAATTATCAAGAAAAAAGATGATTATTTTTATTTACAAAACAAATTAAAGAAGATGCATATATATATATATATATATTAGAATTTTTTGTGAAAAATATGTAGGTATATATTTATAGCATCCAAATTGAGATGAAAAATGAATATGTTTCTAAACTCTCAAATTTTATAGAAGAGAGTTGTGATTTATCAAGGGTGGGGGACTTGAGTACAACCCATTTTTCTCAGACAAAAAAACAAGATGTAACAATTGTTTTTTAGAACTTACTAGCTTGAGCACCCATTTGCATGTGGATGGGAACCATTGAGAATTAGAGTTAGGGTTAGCTAGAGTATTTAAAAGAACCAAGGGGGCAAGAGGATGGATCATATCATATTTTTATATTGTAACAAAGCTTTGCTTCCAAGGAGGTTGCCCCCTTGAAGTGGCTTATGATTTTGTAATATGTTTTTATTTTCTGCAATATAATCTGTTGTATTTTTATTTCTTGTTGCAATACTATTGATTATTTGACATTAATTTTTGTTATTATTACAATATTGTGTGGATGTGCTTTTAATTTACTACAATATTCCTAACATTTTGTGTAAACTTTTATGCAAAATGAATCCTTTAGCATATGTTACATACCTCAATGAGAAATACTATAATACTGACCAGTTTAAATGACAAGATTACTCAAAATTAAGAATTGCTAGTTTATCTTTAGTGATGAAAGAGAAGATTTCAATCATCACAAACTTGCTAAGAAGGATAAATCCCTTGGTCTCTTTTTTATGTTACTGATGTAGATGTATATTTTCACATTAAAAGGAAGATCAATCCTATTCAAATATGGATAAAACTAAAGGATATCTTTGGAAAATTAAGTGCTCATGAAGTTAACAAATTAGATATGAAGCTATCTCAATATTTTAAATTTTAGTAAGGTTGAAGAGTATATATCTCACTTAAAATCCCTAAAATATGACTTGGCTATGATAGGTAGCAAAGTAAAGGATGATGAAGAGTATATAAAATATATCACCTTTAGTCTTACTCCTATTTGTATAGTTTGTTTGGTTCTTTACGTGAATGCAATAACTATCAAGGAGACATAATCTATTTCTCTTAAAGTACTTTTCAAACTTCTTGTTCATTATGAAGTTGCAATGAAGAATTCTGGTTCTCTTTCTCAACTACAAATTCATCCAAAATACTTCAAATTAGTGTAATATAAAGTTCTATAACCCAAGGAATTTATAATATTTTAAATAAGTTAACCACATGTGATTATTGTAAAAGGGAATGACACCCCATCAAAAATTACATAAAAATATTGGAGAAGATTGTGACAAAATTCTTAATATCCAAACACAATCTTTCTAATGATGAATATTGTAGCACCCCAAAATTGGCGCAGTAAACCTTAGCAAATAATTAAAATTACTTTAGTAATAATTCAAAATTCAATTTTAACCCCGAACCGCCCGTTAACCACCTGTTAAACAGCTTTCCCCATTTTTCGTGCCATTTTTAGGATTTGTTGTGACCGTTGGACGATATCGTCTCCGATCAGACGATATCGCCTCAGATCGGATGATTTCGTCTGGAGCAGAACGTCCAGACGATCTCGTCCCAAACTGATTTGTGCATAATTAGCTTCTGTTCCAACGGCGTCTCTAAGTTGGGCAGAAGCGTGTCTGCGTCGTTAGAGACCCTCCCCATTGGAGATCTCCCAAATTGGGATGATCCCCAACCTCCTAACCTCCCTCCTAAGCCTATTTAAACCTTAGGACCCCCCTTGACATTCCCCTGGCTGAATTTTCCTGTAACTTGACCTTTGCGCGCATTAGAATACCCTGGATTACCATCTGCATTTGTGCTTTCCAAGTTTTCTTGCAGGGACCTCATTGATTTTCAGTCGGAGCAAGCTCAGATCGTCGTAGACGATCCTGTACAATCTTGGACGATCCCATCAAAATTCGAGATGATTTCGACTATAGTCTGCATTGGGGGCAATCAGTGCCCAGAGTTTGCGCTTTTCCTATACTTTGCTGCTATTTTATTCTGCATTTAGTCGGTTTTATTATTATTTCTTGTTATTCTCGCATCTTGGAGTTCACCCATGTAGTTTAATTGCATAATAAAATCATGATTAGCTATTAAAGCATCGTAATTTACTTGCATTTCTATTCGGGATTATCTTATTAACATCCTTATTATTATTTCACATCATTTTCCTTTATCAGTATAGCTGCATTTTCTGTATTTTGTATCTATTTCTCTGTTTGTAGGTCTCTGATGAATTCATCAGATCTCAGATGATCTTGTCTGATTTCAGATGATCCTGTCAAATCAGAGGCGATCTGGACTGCTTCAAAAATCAGAATCTCCATCAGACATCCGGAATCAGGTATGGCTTTTCTCATCTAGCATATTCTCTGTGTTTTATGTTTAATTCTATTTTCTGTATTCATTTAATTTGCATTTTCATAATAGAACAACTTAGATTCATTTGGCCAAACCTAGGATTTGAATGTTTAAAGATAAAATTGAACACATTAAACACATTCCCAACCTAGGCGTGGAGACTGCCACTAAACGTTTCCTGGTGAACCCCACCATCCGTCGAAAAATCACCTTAATACACCTCCCCGAGAGGCGGGACCTTCAAAGGGCCTCTCAGTCCGAGGTATTGTCCCATCCTTCCCGCATCCCCCTTTCGGGCGCGGATCCTTTAGCTTGAAGGTAAGGGTGCGGAAAATTTGGAACGATACATTTTGGTGAACCCGACGTGAAACTAAAACCTTTTGAAAACAAAAAAAAAACAAAAACATAGATGCATTTAAAATCATTAGAAAACTACTAAGTTGCATATCATGTCTAGATGGTAGCTCCTAAGAAAAGACTAGCTGTCACTATAAATGTTGAAAACCAATTAGCAGCCATAGAAGTTAATTATGTGCTTAGTGTGCCCGAAACAGATAGAAACCAACTTTTGTGGAAAGAACTTGATAGGAGGCTAGGTATCATTTCATCTAGATCAACCGAACTTAGACAAATCAAGAGGTTTGCCCTAGATAGGATCCTGGATCCTCATCAACTCATTTTTTATCATGAACTTCAGAGAGCCTGCCATAGGTGGTTAGCTTATAGGAGAGCTCTTGTGTCTTCAGAATTGTTCACCTTCGAGGAATACCTCGAGAACGCAGTTGTGGTACGCCAATTTCTAGTTCATATAGAAGTCCAAGAAACTGATCTTATGATTAGAAAAATATGGAATAGAGTTCCTAGAGCTATGTTATATCATGAATATTGTCGTGAGAATTATTATTATCAACCAGAATCTGAAATACATGGTATTGCTATAGCACATTTCATTAAATTCTTGAAAGAAAATTTTCAATTTGAAGAAGAACACTTCATGACTCCTGAAGAACTCGAGCCCATTAATGATATTTATAAATTGTTTATAGAAAACTAGATCATTGCTTTCATTATTATTATTTCTTGCATTTAGTGTGTTGTTTGTTATCTTTATAATATTGTTACAAAAACAAAAAAATAGAAAAAACAAGAAAAACCAAAAATATAACAAAACTAAAACATTTTATTTTAAATACTATAGTAGGTATATAATTAAAATATATACCTCTTAAGCTTGTTGCATATATATATATATACAAATATATATATATTTGCTGAAATCTAAATTTAAGCACAATGCCTAGACTTAGGAATGGTAAACAAACTGAAGAAGAAGAAGAAGATTGGTTAGGAGACAAAACAAAAAACCCAAATGTCCTTCCTGAGGATTCAATTCCGGAAGGAGGAACTCTAGAACAGCCAGAAGATGAGCTTGTTGTAGATGAACAAGAAGAAAATCTTAAAGAGGAAGGATCCTCATCCCCTAGAATGGCTCTAGATGGAACTATTGCTTTTGATAACTTAGATCATTTCTGGAAATTTTTCAATAATAACATTGGTGCTCTTAATATGGCAGTTCGTATTGATAGAGGACAAATTAGTGACACTCAAGCAGCCATGGAAGATATGTTTAACATACACACTAATCCCTTGTCCTTTGTTGATCAAGAAAGTGATAAGGTTGGACCATCCAATAGAGATATGGTCACTATGATTCAGAACATGCAAAAACAACAGGTTACCCAACCCCTAAGGAACCTGTTATTGAGCCTAAAATCATTCCCACACAAAAGAAACCTTCATTCACTGCTTTATTTCGCCAAACTATTGATCAATATGCTTCAAATCGACAAAAACCTAAAATGAAGCCAAACACCAATTTTCAACAATCTGGGATACAACATAATACAACTTCAAAACTTCTTCATAACACCCTTCCTACCAACAATTTACACAATAGCAATATAGCATCTAATCTTCATGTCCCTCCATCATATGCTCACAAATCCCATATTAATACCCTACCGAACCAATATGGTGGGCAAACCGATAATCTGGAAGCCATGGTGAAACAGTTAGCTTCGCGTATGGACCAGATAGATCCCTACCGTCCCTCGTACAATTATCGAGAGATGTGTAGTCAGCCTTTGGATCCCATAGTTGTAGCACAACCATACCCTAAACACTTTCCCATGCCCGTCCTGCCTATATATAAAGGAACCGAAGATCCCATAGAGCATCTTCGCATGTTTAGGATAGCATGTCATGATATATCACATGATGACTTGCTATTACTAAAAATGTTCCCAAAAAGTTTAGGAGGAATGGCATTAGAGTGGTACTATCAATTGCCCACTCATTCTTTGAGAAATTTTGAAGAAACAGCTGAATCTTTTGTCCATCAATTTAGTGCCTACATCGAGAGGCATGTCACCATTAAAGATTTATACAACTTAAAACAAGACAAAGATGAATGTTTTGCTGATTTCTTAGCTAGATGGAGGCAGTTGATAGGAAAACTGCACTTTGTGCTACCTTATAGGGAAATGTTGGATATTTTTATCAATAATTTACAAGAACAAATATCCTATGAGTTATCAACTGCTACCTTGACCACCTTCGATCAAGCTATAGACTTAGCTCGAAGAGTGGAAGATGCTCTCATTAGGAGAGGCCAGCTTAGGAAGAAAGATGATGAGAAAACATCCAGAAATCAGTATAAAAATAAACAAGTTGTAGGTGACGGAGTCACTGACAGCAAAAATGTTGCTAATATCAATACAACGAAGACAACAAAAAAATTTATATTGAAACCTCCTGATAAACCTCCTCGAGAATTTACTAGACTCAATCAACCATTATCAACTATTCTACCCCAATTACTCGAAAGAGGTTTGATTCAATTACCAGCTATCCGGGAACCTGATCCAACTATACCCGGATACAGAGCTGATTTACATTGTGATTTTCATAGAGGACCTGGACACTCTACAAACTCTTGTAAAATATTGAAACATAAAATACAAGATCTGATTGATAATAATGAAATGGAGGTGCAAGCCTTCCAACCTAAACAAAATGCTCCTAATAATGCTCAAAAGACCATTCCCCAAAATCAGAATCAAAATGCTAATCAATCATTGGATATATTTCAACATCCTTTACCAAAACATGGTAAAGAAGTGGCCAATCAAATTGAGCATCATAATGTCCCTCCTCCTACCCGATATGTAGGAACTATTAGCGGACATTTACCTAATCATGATTTACAAAAATTTGACACAACTTTATCCATGGTCACGACCAGGCCCCTATATAATACTCAAACTCCGGATCTCAGTGATGTAGAATCGGATACTGAAAGTGAAATAGACATCACCTCAAATCAATCGAATAGTTCTAAAAATGAATCAGACCCTATTCAACCTATCACAGATTTTATGGTTCCAGAAGAACCATTTCCTAGAAGAGTTACTACTCGACCCTCTTCTAATCAGTTCCTTCCTAATGAACAAGCCATAAACGCTCAACCGAGACCAGTTCAACGTCCTCAATATAACATTGTAGGTACCATCGGAGCCGTTACCAGACAACAGGCTCAAAATTCTCAACAGGATCAAACTCAGAATGATGGATCAGCTCCATTTATTTTGAAAAATCCCAATAAAGGGAATCATATGTCTAATGTTCAACCAAAACCTCCTTACAATATTAACGAACAATTATCCAATACTACAGCCAGAATTTCCCTTTTGGACTTGTTAAGATCTTCTCCTACCCATAGGGATGAATTAATGCTCACATTAAGCCAAATGATGGTACCTCAAAATATTCAACCTGAAGCCATGTCCAATACTATCATCACTCGAGAAGTCGATTGTATTGACTTTCGAGATAAAGATATACCACAACATAGTCTACATAAGGATAACCCCTTATATATTACTGCCCTAATTGGAGATGTAGCTATTAAACGAGTCTTGATTGATAATGGTTCATCTCTAAACATATGCACTTTTGACTTTTACCAAATATTTGGCTTTAGAAGTGATGAAATGAAAAGAACGGATATGATTATCAAAGCCTTCAATGACGAGACACAAGAAACGTGTGGAGTCATTACTATACCCTTGCAAGTTGGTCCTAGAACCCTAGATACAACCGTGTTTATTGTACATTGCCCCGCATCGTACAATATACTCTTGGGTCACCCTTGGATCAATGCGATGCGGGCTGTCCCATCAACTTTACACCAATGTGTTAAATTCGAATTTAAAAATCAGTTGGTCACTATTCATGGTGATCCTAGACCCTTTGATATGTGTGCCTTGGCAGAACCTGTTGGAGTTCAGTTTTGCCCTGCTCTGTCATCCACACATCCTAATTCTTATTTTTCATCTAAAAGTGTGAAACACACACCTACAAATTCATCTATTTCTCCTCCATTAATTTCACCCCCATGTATAGCTCAACAATCTTCTGAACAAACCACACTAGAACCTCAAAAAGATCTTAGATCTACAACCAATCCTTCATGTTCCATCCCTATAATTTCAAAACCTATAGACCCATTTATTAACACCTCCACATTATCTACATCTATCATACCTTCCACATCTAAAGATATAGGGAATGATCCTTCTACATCTTATGCTCTTTCTGATGAGCTTTTACCGGATTTATCTAAAATTTTAATATAAAAAAAAACAAATGCTTCTATGCAAGATTCACTTCTTTTAAATAATTTGCCGCCATCTCCTCATACTTTGGGCCTCCCACAACCTATGGGAAGTACTTACCAAGTCGGGAGTTGTGCTTTTATTTATAAAGGATATGATTGGGGAAGAATACCCCGAAACATCAAGACGCATTGTGATGGATATGCTCGATGCTATTTTGCTAATGAATATATTAAAGCTAAACCTATAATGCTTAAAATGGGATATAAAGGGAAAGGCTTGGGACCTTTCCAAAATGGTATGAAAGAACCTATCGAGGTAGAACCATGGCCCGCCCGATGTGGTGTGGGCCTATTTCCTAGTAAGGGTCAACCCTTCCCTTTTGAAGGTGATGATCAACTCATATGTTATCAAGATTATCTAGATAAACAAGATTCTTTGTGTCCAAAGAATAATCCCTTTACATGCAATATGCTATCCATAGCTTACCCTGAATTGATTGTTGAATCCGATGATGAGTTGGAAGGAGATATTTTCCATGATGTCTCCGTTGAAGAGTTGTTACACAATGGTTTTTATTTTGATGGTTCTATACCTACTATAGCCCAACTTGAGGCCACGACTCCTCAAGATGAATTCTCCAAGTTAACCTTAAAATAATTACAAGAATTGGGCGTCTCACCCGCCCCACCTAATTTTGAAAGAGATCTACACATGGAAGTAGAAAACGTCATTAAAGTTAACATTGGAACTGAGGATAATCCTCACATAATCAATATTGGATCAGAATTAAGTCAAGAAAAACAAGATGAATACATTGCATTTCTTAAAGAATATGAAGATGTCTTTGCTTGGACATATGAAGACATGCCAGGTCTGGACCCTTCTGTAGTCATGCATCATCTAGTAGTCCATCCGGATGCTAAACCTGTTAAACAGAAACTTAGAAAAATGCATCCCAAAGTGGCCTTGCTAGTCAAAGGGGAGTTAGAAAAACTCCTGAATGTTGTTTTTATACAAGCTATTGATTATGCTGAATGGATCTCAAATGTAGTTCCAGTCACCAAGAAAGAAGCTACCAAAGTTAGGGTTTGCACAGACTTTAGAGATATTAACGTTGCATGCCCTAAAGATGATTTTCCTCTTCCAAACATGGATCAAATCATTGATTTTACTATGGGGAGTGGAATGATGTCCCTAATGGATGGATTTTCTAGTTATAATCAGATCAGGATAGCTCCTGAAGATCAGGCTAAAACAACCTTTATTACCCCTTGGGGTACCTTTTGTTGGAAAGTGATGCCATTTGGTTTAAAGAATGCAGGCGCAACATATCAATGAGCCATGACTTATATCTTTCATGATATGATGCATGATATCCTACATGATTACGTAGATGATATTATAGCTCGCTCTATTAAAGAAGATGATCATTTAGATGATTTGAGAAAAGTATTTAATCGGTTAAGAGAATACCTTATTCGATTAAATCCAGCCAAATGCATATTCGGAGTTAAGTCCGATAAACTATTAGGGGTTTTAGTTTCTTTACGTGGTATCAAAATTGACCCTCTCAAGATTGTGGCTATCACTGATATGCCCGCACCTACCAATATATCTGAGTTACGAAGTTTACAAGGTAAGCTTCAAGCCATCCGTCGCTTCATCGATAAGCTGGCGGACAAAACCGGTCCCTTTCTTAAGCTTCTTAAGAAGGATGTCCCTTTTAATTGGGATGACGAATGTAAGGAAGCTTTTGAACTTCTCAAACAATACCTCCTTAACCCACCTGTGCTTTCACCGCCTAGACCTGATCGCCCTTTTATCCTATATATTTTAGCTTCGAATTTTGCTTTAGGAGCTATGTTAGCTCAACTTGATGATGAGAAGAGAGAGCGTGCTAATTATTATATTAGCCGAACTTTCATCAGTTATGAAACCCGCTACACAACATTAGAAAAACTATGTCTAGCAGTCATATTTTCTACGCAAAAATTATGCCATTATATGCTCAATCAAAAAACATATGTCATTGCTAAATATGATCCCTTGCGGTATCTTATGAGTCGACCTTATTTATCGAGTCGTACAACAAAGTGGGTTCTTGCTCTAAGCGAGTTTGAACTCACATTCATAGGACAGAAGTCTATTAAGGGTCAAATCATAGCAGATCAATTAGCTGCTGCACCCTTAGAGTCTACCCATCCCCTCATCATTGAGTTTCCTGATGAATGCCTTCAATTAGAGGCAGACCATATTGAACAATGGTCCTTATACTTTGATGGAGCCCGATGCATGAGTGGGGCTAGTGCGGGTATTATTTTAATATCCCCACAAAAACATCTTATACCTTTGTCCTTTAAATTAACATTTGCTTGCACCAATAATACTGCTGAATATGAGGCTCTAATCCTTGGATTACGAGCTGCCTTGGCGCTAAAAATCAAACATCTGCTAGTTTTTGGTGATTCTCAACTTGTTATAAACCAAATTAATGAAGTTTATCAGACCAGAGATGATAAATTGTGCCCATATAAAGCATATGTTTTACAGTTAATATCTCTATTTGATCAAGTTACCTTGGAAGCTATTCCTCGAACTAGCAACCGTGCAGTTGATGCTATGGCCGTAGTTGCATCTCTTCTGCCCTTGGAGTTAGATGACGAATATGCCACCATCATTATTCGTCGACTCCAGGAACCCGCTTCAAATAAGTCATGTTTAGAACCTTTGGATGTGTTTCTAATCAATGAAACTACTCCTGAACCTTGGTATATGGATATATTTGATTTTCTTCAAAATGGGACTTTCCCTGCCAATTCTAATAGAAACCAGCATCGGTTATTACGTAGACGAGCAAGTCGATTTGTAATAATTGGCAATACTTTATATAGGAGATCTTTTGAAGGTATCCTATTGAGATGTTTGAATCTAGAAGAATCCAAATCAGCTTTAAGTGAAGCCCACGATGGATCTTGTGGAGGACACTTCAGTGGTAGTGTCATTGCTAAAAAGCTCCTTAGGATAGGATACTTTTGGCCTACCATGGAAAATGATGCACATGATTATGTGCGCCATTGCGACAAGTGCCAGAAACATGCTGACCTTGTCCATGCGCCTGCACAAGAGCTACAGGCTATTTCATCTCCTTGGCCCTTTTCAAAATGGGGCTTAGACATTATTGGCAAAATTAATCCTGTGTCATCTGATGGACACAAATTCATCATAACCGCCATTGAGTATTTCACGAAGTGGGTTGAAGCTATGCCTTTAGCTTCCTGCACTGGAACACAAGTCTCTAAATTTATTTTTAATCAAATTATTTGTAGGTTCGGAATTCCTGCAAATCTCATCTCAGACAATGGAACTTGTTTCAAAAATAAAGATGTTAAGAAATTATGCCAAAAATATAAGATTCAACATCGCTGGTCCACTCCCTATTATCCTCAGGGTAATGGTCAAGCAGAAGCATCTAACAAAACCTTAATCAAAATTCTTAAAATATTGGTCAATAAATCTGGCCGTGACTGGCACATTCAATTATATCCAGCTTTGTGGGCATATCGCACTAGCGTTCGAACTCCCACTGGAACTTCACCTTTTGTCTTGGTTTATGGCGTTGAAGCTATTTTTCCCTTTGAATTAGAAGTTCCTTCTTTGGCTCTACTACTTCAAGATACCGAAGTAGGAGATGAATATCGAGCTGGTAGACTCAATCAGCTGGAACTCCTAGATGAAAAGTGCATCAATGCTTTGGAGCATCTTCGTGCCTACCAAAACAAGCTTAAAAGATCATATGCTAAGAAAGTTCGTCATCGATCCTTTGAGGTCGATGACCTTGTTTTAAAAGAAAATAAAAAAATACTAATGCAACTAAAGACCTTAAAGGTAAATTTGAGCCCAACTGGCTTGGACCATATATTATCACTGCTAAATTTGAATCGGGAGCATACAAATTAGCTACCTTAGATGGTAAATATTTAAAAGAACCTATGAATATTATGCATCTTAAGCGATATTACGCATAAAATTTAGTCATTTCATTTGTATATATTTTGCATGTTGTCTCATTTTAAAAATATATATAAAACTGTTTAAACAAAAACAAACAAAAATAAAAGTAAAAACAACAATATTATTGACTCTTTCGAAACCAAAAAATAAAAAATAAAGAAGAAAGAGAGAGTCAAAATTATCAAACTCCTCAAAAATATTTGTTGTATATATTTCTTCTTAAAGTATTGCAGTTATATTTTCAAATTATCTTGGATAAATTAGCATTTATTTGGAATCCCTCACTTTCACAAACACAAAAATAAATATCTTGATTTTATCTGGCATGATTACTAATCTCTCTTATATCAAAGTCCACAAAATTTAATTAAATAAAGTTTGAGCACAGAGAATTGATCTTGTTATTTACTTAAACCAAGCATATCCTTTCACAATAAAATGATTATATTTGTAATTTCCATGCTATGCTACATAGTAGAAGTGGTTTCTTGAGCGAAAAGTTTCCCCTGCTATCCTATCATGCACATGGTCTAGAATCTTTGAGAATTGACAAAAGGACAAGCTCACCCCTACCCAGAATAAAAATCCCTTGCTCTACAACTAATCCGAGCAAGTATCCCTAGCATAGGAAGAAAAGAAAAGATTCAAAAAAAAGAGAAAAAGAAAAAAATTATTTCAGCATTATCTCAAATATCAAAGCAAAAATACAAAAAAGAAAAATACAAAAAAAAAAAAGAGAGCAAAAGAGAAAAGCAAAAGCAAAAGCAATAAAATCCCTTTCCCTACCCATTGAAAAGAAAAGAAGGGTTGATGAGCTTGAATCCCTGGAATTCTCAATTATTCAAAAACTGTGAGGTAAGCCCCATAACAAGTGGTTTGTGCCCAACCCGCTTGGCCTTGGGTAACTCCTAGCGTGGTGATATGTCTGTCACATTAGCGACCTTCTTTTGTACAGACCTATGTCTGCTTATGGATTAGCTAGCTCTTGATAACCCGACTTACATAGTAGTTTGGTATGGTTATATGCATCTAAATCATGGTTAATGAACACTTATTTGGTTAATTCAAATCACTTGTATCAAATTATCTTGCTCAAAACTGGTAAATGCACAAAGCAATTGCACACACATTTGTATTTGAGAGATTTTGTGTATCATTATGATAAATCAAGATTGGTAATGAACTCACATACGCACATGGGATTCCTTATAAATCTAACTTTTGTCTTTAAGATACTTTGAAATATTTTTGCAAATTGTTTGGAATAATTTCATTTTCTTATTTGAGAACAATTGTTTAGTATAAAGACAACTACATACATTTTCAAAAAAAATCAAAATTTCTTTCAAAACATACACTCAAATCATATATATATTATCGACTTTCATGACGATGGTATAGTTCCAAAACTTAAATTGGAATTTTATGCCTAGCGCAAGTCCTCATCTTCATATTATTATCTGTTTATTTTCAAAAATTAAAAAATCAACCATGCAATAAAACTATCAATTTCTTCTTTGGATTTCGCGATGATGGTATAAGTCTATACCTAAATATTCTATGCCTAGCGCAAACCATTGTACTAATTTTATTTCCCATTTATTTAAATTCATCAAAACATGTGACTTAAATCATTATGTTACACAATTATGCTTTAACAACAACGCACATTGTTTCTATTTCATGTCATTATGTCAACTTCAATTTTGCAATGATGGTATAATTCCTAGGGAATTATTCAAAAAATTTATCACACTTAGGAATTTATGCCTAGAAAAAATCATCTTTAATATATTTCATGCATAATATTTTCATGGAAATCTGAAAACAAATCACCATCATCATCATCATTTGCATCATCACAACAAAGTCTTAAGACAGTCTCTTAAGCACTCTTTTACTTTTAACAATATTTCTATACTGGGATTAGCTTGACGACCGAGTGAGCGGCGACTCCATGAAATGGTCTATAATAGCGACAATGTCCTTTGAAATTATTGTTAAAAGTCCCTTTTATTTTTATCATAATTATCCCACAAACAACCAATTTGTTTACATCAGATTATTTCATTTAAATTTTAAAAGCATGACATTCAAACCATAATATTTCCAAATGACATAATTACATGAATCATCAAATCAATCACACCAAAACATTAAAGCATCATACAAACACATAAGACAAGTCATATGATCAAAAATATATATATATATATATATATATATATATATATATATATATATATCTCAACAATATATGTACATCATATCAAAACTAGATTGGTATGCCACAATCTACATCTTGGCATACTCAATCCTCTCAATCATATATTCAGTCTATGCAGTGCGAGTAGCCTAGCCTCGAGAACCCCTCGAGCTCTCAGCCTCATCTCCTCCCCCGCCCTGAGGTGGACGAGGTGGCCCCATCATAGTATGTGTGGTACTACGAGTCCTAGTCATCGATCGAGATGAAGTCCTCGATGACCCAACCCTGATCGGATCCACAATGCCAGCTGGTAGCTATACCCTCTAGCCCTCTGGCACCAGCTGGAAGTAGATACCCTGATAGAACATGGTCTGAGCAATCGACCGTGCCAGCTCCTGAGTGCTCGCTCCTCCGCTCCGTGCTCTTGAACCTCATCTCTGAGCTGTGTAGCCTCGAGCTCGATGGCGTGTAGCCTCATCCTATAAAGTCTGCACCTATGCCTGGAGACGGATAGTCTCTGCCCAGAGAGTAGCCATCTCACTACTCTCTCTTGTGTCCACACCCTTGCCCTTATCGGGCGATGGTGGCCTCTCTCTCCATGGAGAAGGGGGTCTATCCTCCCTCCTCTCCCATTGCCATGGCCTCTACTGAGCCTGTGGCCTCCTCTGCTCTCTCCCATCATGACCCTGTGCCACCTCAATGGCCGCCTGGCACCGCCTCCCCATCCGATGCACAACTACATGAATCGGACCCTGAGCCCTCGTCATCCGAGGAGGGCGGATGCCTGTGTACCAGGCATCATAGTCGTCGGCTACCCCAACGTCATCCCCATCCACTGGCTGGATCGGGGCGTCATCTGTGTCCTGACTCTAGAAGCGCTGCATATCTGGAGCCCCGCTAACTATAGTGTTATCCCGGATGGTCCGAGAAAACTCGTAGTCTCTGAGAGATGGGATCCCCTACTGTAGACCGAACTGCCTCAAAACTCGGTCGTAGCGGTGGAGCTCCACCTCTCCCCTCTCCATCCTCAGCCAGTAGGTTCGCCTAACGCGAGCCAGCTCTTGTCCATCCTCGGCCCACCCTGGATGATCTCTCCAAGGCCTCCAGGTGATCTGGTCGGAGACAAGGTCATCAAGTAGTCTCCGGGACATTGGCAGATCTATCCGTCATTGTGACCCTCTCCGGAGCCACCAGTAGAAAGCTCGGGGCCTCTCCCCATCAATCCCTATCAGTGGGAGCCCTATCGGCCTCTGCACCATGATGTGCTCCCAGCACCAAACCTGTAGTAGTGATGTCATAACCAGACATCGATCGCCCTTGTATACGACCCCATGTAGGATCCTATACAATCGGCATAGTACAAAGCTCCCCCAAGCAAACCTGTACCCATGGTCTCTCATGTCGTAGACCACATCTATCAGTAGCCATGGTACTCTGCATCCACTCTGATGGCATAGCAGTAGACCACCTACCACCCCAGCCAAAACCTGTGTCAGTCTAGATGCCCCAGGCATCTGGCGTAGCGACTCGATGTTCACTCCGCCCTTCTCCAGGGTGAAGCTCGGATCTCCGCACAGTCGCATCATCACGTGGCCCTGATTGGCCATGGGAGTTATTAGCCATCCTTGTATGGGGATCCTCAAAATCCTCCATACATCCTCCAATGTGGGAGTCATCTCCCTTGTCGATAACCGAAAATAGGAAGAACCCGGATACCACCTCTCTGCTAGGGCTGTCAATAGCCCCATATCTATAGAAACCTGTGGCATATCTGCCACATGCTGCAAGCCGACTTGAGCCAACTGATCTCGCTTTACCTGAGATAGAGTGGCCAAGTCATCCCTCAACCTATCGTATTTCCATTCTCTGCTCTTTAGTAATCCTCTCTGCAACATAAACAACAAAACAATAAAAATCATTAATAAAACAATGATTAAAAATGCAAGTAACACAAGTTCAATTTGAGCAAATTCGTCTCCGATTTTGCAAGCCGAAATCGTCCCTTATTTGATGAAATCGTCCCCATTTCGTCGATTTCGCCTCTGGACGAAATCGGCGATATCGAGACGATTTCGATGAAATGGAGACGATTTCGTCCCGACGACGTCGATGACCCAAAAAATGGCCGTGATGCTCAAAAATCATTCAAAATTAATCTAAAAAGCATAGAAAATCAAAATTAAAGCATTCTAAACTAAGTTTAGACTCTTACCCGTAGCCCGCGTCGGACCTCTGTCGATCTGTGCACTGTCTCGACCATTTTGTTTGCAGAGCTCCAGAAACCAGAAAATGAAAATGAACAGTAACAATGAATTAGGGTTTTTCCCTATTTTTCTTAATTTTATTCAAAAACAATTAAAAACATTTTAAATTTTGCTTTTTCGTGTTTTTACCTCAAACGTTCGATTTGGGTAAAAACACGGAGGGGGCACCATAGTAAGTTGTCGTACGATTCGACCTAGAATCGTCGCCTAAAAATGGGAATAAATTTTTGCTTTCTCGTAAATCGAGAAGAACTCATCTTTAACGCATTTTCCTCAAAAAATTTGCTAAAGAGGGGGCAAAATGTAGCACCCCAAAATTGGTGCAGTAAACCTTAGCAAATAATTAAAATTACTTTAGTAATAATTCAAAATTCAATTTTAACCCCGAACCGCCCGTTAACCGCCTGTTAAACAACTTTCCCCATTTTTCATGCCATTTTTAGGATTTGTTGTGACCGTTGGACGATATCGTCTCCGATCAGACGATATCGCCTCAGATCGGATGATTTCGTCTGGAGCAGAACGTCCAGACGATCTCGTCCCAAACTGATTTGTGCATAATTAGCTTATGTTTCAACGACGTCTCTAAGTTGGGCAGAAGCGTGTCTGCATCGTTAGAGACCCTCCCCATTGGAGATCTTCCAAATTAGGATGATCCCCAACCTCCTAACCTCCCTCCTAAGCCTATTTAAACCTTAGGACCCCCCTTGACATTCCCCTGGCTGAATTTTCCTGTAACTTGACCTTTGCGCGCATTAGAATACCCTGGATTACCATCTGCATTTGTGCTTTCCAAGTTTTCTTGCAGGGACCTCATTGATTTTCAGTCGGAGCAAGCTCAGATCGTCGCAGACGATCCTGTACAATCTTGGATGATCCCATCAAAATTCGAGATGATTTCGACTGTAGTCTGCATTGGGGGCAATCAGTGCCCAGAGTTTGCACTTTTCCTATACTTTGCTGCTATTTTATTCTGCATTTAGTCAGTTTTATTATTATTTCTTGTTATTCTGCATCTTGGAGTTCACCCATGTAGTTTAATTGCATAATAAAATCATGATTAGCTATTAAAGCATCGTAATTTACTTGCATTTCTATTCGGGATTATCTTATTAACATCCTTATTATTATTTCACATCATTTTCCTTTATCAGTATAGCTGCATTTTTTGTATTTTGTATCTATTTCTCTGTTTGCAGGTCTCTGATGAATTCGTCAGATCTCAGACGATCTTGTCTGATTTCAGATGATCCTATCAAATCAGAGGCGATCTGGACTGCTTCAAAAATTAGAATCTCCATCAGACATCCGAAATCAGGTATGGCTTTTCTCATCTAGCATATTCTCTATGTTTTATGTTTAATTCTATTTTTTGTATTCATTTAATTTGCATTTTCATAATAGAACAACTTAGATTCATTTGGCCAAACCTAGGATTTGAATGTTTAAAGATAAAATTGAACACATTAAACACATTCCCAACCTAGGCGTGGAGACTGCCACTAAACGTTTCCTCGGTGAACCCCACCATCCATCAAAAAATCACCTTAATACACCTCCCCCGAGAGGCGGGACCTTCAAAGGGCCTCTCAGTCCGAGGTATTGTCCCATCCTTCCCGCATCCCCCTTCCGGGCGCGGATCCTTTAGCCTGAAGGTAAGGGTGCGGAAAATTTGGAACGATACAAATATGAATATGAAAATCACAAAGTAGAGGCCCACTAGAGCATCCATTACATAGGGGATGTTAATTCAAATATCTCCTCTCTTTGGCCTCTCATCTTAGATTATGGGGGGTTGTTGAAGTATGTGTAATTTTATCTTACTAGGATAAGACCAAAAGCATAAAAGTGTGCTTATGAGCACTACTAATGTAGCCTACAGGCAAGTTTATATGTGAGCCTATGGGCATGTTTTATGCAAGCCTATCAAAATCACTTATATAATCATTTGAGTATCATTTATATAAGTCTACAATTATCTTCATTTAAGCCTAAAGGAGCCCTTCATGTGCTCATCTTTAGTGATATTAGTCAATCCACCTATATGGATATCCTTGATCAAAGGGTGTAATATATTTATTACATTGTTAATTCACCTTCAAGCCATTGACTTGAGGTTAACATCTAATTTGGAGGTTGGTATGACTATAAATACCGCCAATGACTGATCCATTGTATCAATGTGTGTTATATGTGAAATATTATGAGGTGATTATATTTAACAATGATAGATTTAATTACTCTTTCATATTTATTTTTTATGATCATGGTAAATGAATGTTTTAAAATATTTCTAGAAAGTACTTTGTATCTCAACACCCCATCCTCTATGTTTTGTAAAAGCATCCTTAAATTCCTTGATAAAATTGTTTCTTGTATTTAAAATAAATGTATGACTATAATAACTTATCAATTTCTTAATAAATAGTTTTTAGGGGTCTTATTCATACCCCTAATATTCCATAATACCATGTTCATCGTCACTTTTTTTAATTAGAGGGATTAACCCACTTTTTTTTTATTGGGTGGAAAAAAAAGGTTTTGAAAGGCTTCCCCAAACCTTTTACAAAAGATACCCACAAAATACCACAAAATAAACTTCAAGAAGCTTGCAAGAGAACTTATAGAGAAAAAATATAGCAACTAACAAACCCAAAATTTGCCAAAGAAGGAAGGATAATGACTAGAAAGAGGCAATATAGAAAAATAAAATCAAATTCAAAAATTGAAACACTTAAGAAGGGCACTAAAGAGAAAGATAAAAAAGGATAGAAAAATGGTCAGCATTTAAAGAAGCAAAAAAAAGACCATAGACAGTTACAACATAGGCAAAAACCATGCAAATTTAAAAATTAAATTTTAATTTGGAATAGCCTGGCCAATTTCTACCCACCTACCAGAGAGTTGACTTAGAAGATTTGATGTCATCTTTAACCCTTGGTATTCTAGTTGGGGGATGGTTGAATGGAATTCTTTTCAAGCTTGAGGCCATTTATGGGATATTTTCCTTTACTTGCTTGGCCTCTTATCATCAGGCTAAGAATATTATTCCCCTAAGAAACTAAAGCTAAATAAGAATAAATTACAACCTCTAATGCACCCAAAAATATCAAATTCTTCAACAATGATGTTTTTATCATCAAACAATCAAACGAGTTCAAAAGAGCAGGCTCTAAATTTTAAATATGAAGAGAATTCATAAGAATCTCCAAAGAATAGACCGAGATCACATTATTTTTAAGAATAGAGTATAGGTCATAAGTATGGATGTCCCTTTTATTTTCCTCCCCTGCTACAATCTCCTCATCACAAACAATTTTCTTTTAGAAAAAGGATATCTTATGGCATCGTTTTGGACATTTGGAATGCTTATGTCCATGATTACTGTAGAGAGAGCAATATAGAGGCCTATTTTCAAAAATCATAGGTTGGACCCTAGATACAACCTCCAATAATATATCTATATTACTAGGTAGCTTAGAATCTAAATCCATAATTATACACAATCATGCAAAAACTATACATGATCTGGATCTAGTTGCAAAATCAATTTAGATAAAATAACCCAAGATTTTTATAATCTCTTTGAAGATTACTTCATGCCAAAAGTGGAAGGGAAGGTCAAGGAGCCAAACCCAAATAGGATCTATACTAATATTTTGCATATCAAGGTTAAAATTGATCCCCCATTTACGTAAAAAGAGGTTTCTTCTACTAAAAAACCATGAACCACCTCCTATATTGTTTTGATAGTCCTCTTGCATGGAAATACTAATGAGGAAGAAGCATTTTGACAAAGCAACTAGGTCCATCTACCCTTTAGGTGACTACTTGATGTCCACCCATATCCTAATTGAGTCAAGATCTAGTTTGGAATTCCCCAAGAATTTCCCAATAAAGGAATTCTTACATTCTTTCATGGTTAGCATAACCAGCTCAGTAGACATTAATAAAGAGTTCTATACAAGATTGAGCTCAAAAAAGCACTCCAAAATATGGGTCTTCAATACATTCTTTGAAATAGCTACGATATATGACTTTTCAATAATCGTACCTATCTCCAAAAGTGGAGAAGCTTTCCCCAAGGGTGCTTCCAAAAATTTACCAATTCCATCTTAGCTACCCAAAATTTTATTCACACCATCTTGGCACTCTTGATTTGAGTCAAATATGAGATCTACCTTAGTTGTTAACACCTAGCCCATGCTAAGACCCATGTCCACAATAGGAGTCTGGTTTGTAGAGTTAAGGACCCCCAAATTTCTAATCGTACCTCTATACTCTCCACTACCAAAGAGAAAAGGTTGGATTTTCATTCCTATTAAGTTTTAGCTCAACCTATGGAACCTAACATTCCATCACAATATCATCGATCAACCTATTTTTGAAGCTAAAAACCATATATTTTCTAGAGCCTATCCCCCCACAAAGGAAAATATATCATATTTAGTCATCATGTGTTGAGACATCTAATGAAAGTGAGCACCTTCATGAGAAGGAATTAGCTTCATAGTAAAATATCAAAAAATTTCACCACTAGACAAAGGACTAAGAGCTAATATGACTTTAGAACCATATTTCTTTGAAGAAGAATGACATATTGGGAGCACAACCTCTACTACTAGATCTAATGAACAATATCTAGGAGGGGTTAGCTTTTGATAAATGATCCATGAGATATAAAAATCACAAGATGCAAAAAATACAATGAAAGAAGTAAATATCTAGATGACTGAAGTATGCTAAAATATAAAACATATAAAATATTACAATGTAGCTATGGAGGAAGTGAGCACTCCATTAACAAAGCTACAGATCTACATCATATCCATCACCAGTAAATGGTGTGGAACACAATCCACTAACCTACGCTATCTAACAATATCTCTCGATTGTCCTATCTATCTATCTAAGAGGCCATCCTTATATATGCAAAATAGGATGCTTGCCCAACACTCTATCTAGTTGTGCATAGGACACCTTGCACATGTACAACTTGCACATGGACACTTGTCCATTTATTACATTGCATGAAGTCACTAGATAACTTGCACATGAAGTAATCTAGGTATGTATCTTGGAGGATACATTTACATAACCCAAATTATGGAATAGAAATTATTTCCAACACCCCCTGTATTACATTATTTGGGTATTGAAGGCTTTAGTCTTCAATATGGATTTTCTTCATCTGCTTTTGCTTGATCTGGTTCTTGTTTTGCTGCTATAGTCTTCATGTCAATGCTTCTTGTCTTTTTCAATTCTTTGCTCCTTGGTCTCAAGCATCTTTGATGATTCATAGCTCTCATGATGGTGCATGTCTTGAGTGGATCTGAATTGACCTTTCTTCCTTCTTTTATCCCTTGGTAAGACCTGGTTCTCTATCCTTCATAAGTACCAACCTTGAGCTCAATGTTAGTAGATTTATCTGAAATAAATTTTTGAAGATAACAGTTTAACCTTTGAAGCAATATTCTTTCATAGTCTGTATAATATCTATATTTGAAGTGATAGGAGAAATATGAGTGATTTGTTCCCTCACAATATTTGCATGGATGTAAACTCCAACAATTTGTTTTTTCATGACCATATTGATTGCAATGGGTGCACAATAGAGATGATCTAGCAATTTTGTGATCAATTTTAGGAATATCATGTTTGTCTATCTCTTTAACAAGGTCTACAAACCATATGTGCACAATTGAAGCTATTCCATTTTGCATAAAATCTTGTTGATCAATCTTTCCCTATTTTTGTTCATTTGATTCATTAGATGAATCTTCCTTTGCATAGTTGTTGACTTCAGAAATTATGTCATATTGTAGGGGTTCTTCCTTTCCTTTCCTCTTTTCATTATTGGAGTCCATCAGGTTCTTGATCCACATTGGTATTTTTCCTATTCCACCTCTAAGAGCATTACCAAGTATGCTAGTAGACATTTGTATGACCTAAATTTTTATAGCCCCAAGATTTTAAGATATGAGCTCCTTGATTGAAGTATATAATCTTGATTTTGTAAAAGAAACCTTTATAGATCCTTAGATTTGTGGACTACCTTGTAACTCCCACCTAATTTTAGGTTTTGAATTAAGCTTATATCTTCCCAACTTGATAATCTTAGACAGATATTAATGTTATCAAGTTTTGTAGAATGCCTTATGACTCCCTAATGTTTTTGAAGTATGCTATAGTGCTTTTGTAAGAATATAGTTCAAATTTGGTTGATTTTGTACAAGTTTTGCAAGAATCAAAAATCAACTTTTAACACCTTATTACTCCTAATTGAACTAAGCACTATTTCAGTTTTGAAGAGGTTTTGATGTTGGAAATATTTTGTCCCCTTTTTAGAGATTTGAGACAAGTAAAAATAAATTTATCCAACCTTAATAAAATCCCTTAATAACCTCTTTTATATCCCTTGGATTATTTCTAATTTCCAAATAAAATAAATTTGATGGAGTAACCCTTATGACTCCCAAGTTTGGAAAATTAGAGAAATGATAATAATATTTGCAATATAGTTTAATCCAAGTTAAATTCCTTATTCCTCCTAAGTAAGATTGCAAATATTAAAATAATAAGATAAGTCACCCCTTTAGCTTTCAAAACCCTAAGTTTTAACCTTAGTTTATAATCCTTATAACTCCAACTTATGAAAGCAATAATCAATGGGATTTAGACCTTACCTTATACGCAATATCTCCTTGATGTTTGGTGCTTTCCACGGCTGAATATAACATGTCTAAAATGTACCTTGAGCACTCGGTTTAATGGATATTCGATGGAATGCTAGATGTGAATGTTGTACATAGGTGCTAAAATGTTGACCTTCCAAAAATGGGGAGCTTTTAATGCTCCTTCCCCTTTGTCTTCCATGCTGCAGTTCGAATGTTTCTATTGCTTCTCTCATGCCTTGACTGTGCTACATTCCTCCTTCGAACGTCTTGATTGTGCTTCACTCTTGCATGTTGGTCTTGGACTAAAATATGTCTTTTAAGCAATGTTGATCATAGGCATTGTGACAAGTGTCACGTTCGTTACAAGTGAGCGCTCCCTTCTTTATGTAATGCTCCAGAATATTTGTCCAACGCTTCTTGAAAATGTATAGGCCCTTGTGTGAAGCTGGTGAAGAATACCAAGTGGCACGTCTTTGCTTGTAACTCCTTCGTAGAAGTCTCTAGAACGTTGAGAGGAATGATGACTAGAATTCCAAGTGTCATTTCTGCATGGAGACCATTCTTGTAATACCTTCGAAGATGGAGATTATAACTCCATAACTTTCTTGCTTTGCAACGTTGCTTGGGTAGCAAGCAAGCTTTCTTTTCCATAGGTGGATGGGTGATGCGCTACGGAGCTTGGATGGTAGTTTGATGCTTCCTTTGGTGAGTGGTCTTCTCCAATATTGAGACCACGAATGTAACACCTTTCTCCCTTTCTTTTATGCCTCCAAATGCATTGTTTTTCCTATTGCTATTTTGACATCATTTTTGAGATTTATTTGCACTCGCTTGTCTACGTAAATGTGGCTCATGGATGATCTAAAATGAGCTTTGATTCTATAGGTATGTACATCCAAGATGAGCCCTTGAATGGCTCCTTCTATCTTGGGAGGAAGAGTGTTAATGTCCAAACTTTGTTGGCTGTTATTTTCCCTATAGGAAAATGTGCCCTAATATGGCACTTTCAAATCTGCACTTATGCTATCAAAAACCATATTAGAGTAGTGCAAGATAATGTATTATATTTTGTATAATAAGGCTTTTAATATACCTTCTTTTGCACTCTATTTCTAGATTTTTTAATTTAGGTTTTGTGGCAGATTTCTTGCAATACAAGGGTTTGAGGTTGTCTTTAACAATAGACACACCTTTCCCTTTTTACTTGGAAAATTTTGATAACAAGTCCAAGCTTCAATAACAGTAGATAGAAGTTCTTTTAATTGATGCAAATTTTCTGCATTTTTTTTCTTTTGCATTCACTTGTAATGCTTTTGATTTTGAGACTCACCAAGTCTCACTTTCATAAGCTTCTATCTCTATTTTTGGTTAGTTATGTTCTTCTCCAAATCTGGAGGATTCTAACCCTTTTTGGTGGCTTCTATTGGCCACATCAAGTTGCAGATTTTTGTGCTTCAATAGTGTCTTTAGACACTTGATACAAATCAGACTTTGTGCCTTTTAGGAAACACAAAACTAATTTTCTTTTTGAGAGTGGTATAATAGTACAAGCTCTTTACTTTTAATGCACTAATATTACACCTTATCACTCCAATCAACTCTCAAAGAAATGCACTAATAATCTACTAAAACTAATCAAGAATAACCTAAAATGAATCTTTAGGAGTTATTCTGCAATTTCACTACAATCAATGTTGTAGGACTTAGTCTTATTTTTTCAATAATAGATAATAGGTAGTTGATAGAAACTAATATGGAATCTAATCAACTCCTAATAAATGTGCAATTGAATCCTTAAAAAGAATCTGTTTTTCTTTGCACTTTAGAAGACTGAAATCTAATTTCCTTTTTGCAACTTTAATCCAATTTTAGGTGCTCTAATAAATTTAATAAGTAGTTCAATTTAATGAATATTTTTGCACCATAAGTTGCATACCTTTTTCTGTAGCTCTTCTCCCACCTTTGTAGAGGATGTAGACCTTGGTGTCTAGAAACACCAAGTTGCTACTTCCAGTAGGATGTCCTGCACAACTCCTTCTTCACCAAATGATGGTCTTGAACTTTCTTTTACGAGCCTAGGATTTGGTGGCTTGTTCTCCTCTTGTGTTCTCCTCCTTCTGCTATAGATTTGGAGAAGTCTATGTCTCTAGGGTGGTGCCTCCTCATTGTGAGAGGTAATATTCAAATCTCCAAGATTTGGTGAGCTTCTTCTATCTTCAAGTCCTCTTGTCGAGTTTTGACTTCAAGTAGGATCTTCTTCTAGGGTTTGGCACTCCTTGCCAAACTTCTTCTTCTTGGATTTGGTACTCCTTGCCAAATTCTCCTCTTGGGCTTGTTTTTGGATGGTGATAATTGTCCCAAGTCCTTCACTATCAGGGACTTCACCTAGATAGTGGATTTCTCCAATGAGTTCTCAAAGAACTCTCTTGATCTTCAACAAGGCTCTCCTAGCCTTTCCTGGATGCTCGATGAGACCTTCTCAAGGTCTTTGATCTGGTAGCTTCTGATGGTCTTCCTTTAGACCTTTTCTTCAACCTTCTACTTCTAGAAGTGTTGGTGGTGAGATCTTCTCCTGGATCTTCTGATTCTATTACTTCTAGCTTCGAGCAGGACTCTCCTAGTCCTTCTTCTTCTTCCAAGACTGGAAGTTCTTCAATGAGATCTTCTCCTGATATCTTCTCTTTTGCTTCAGGATTAAGTTGATTCTAAAGAAGATGCTCTTCCTAAATTTCTTGTAGGAAGTCTCCCAACTCACTGAATCTTTTGTTCCTGCAACAAGAATATTAGTACTGAAATCTTTAGTCTACTTTTGAATCAGATATTCTTCTTGAATTCTTCTTCAGGATCAAGGCTTCTGTGGCCTATTTTTATGTTAACCAAGGCTCCTATGGCATTTTTTAGTATCAAGGCTTCTATGGCTTTTTCAATATCAAGGCTTCTATGGCATTTCTAGTATCAAGGCTCTTGTGGCTTCTTCTGTAAGGCTTCTATGGCCTTTTTGTATCAAGGCTCTTGTGGCCTATTCTTCAAGTGTGGATTTTTGCAATCCAACAATGGAGATCTTCAGTCTCCTATCTTCACCATGATCCTTCACTAGAAGTCTTCTTCCATAGTATTCTTCTCTCACATGATGAACTAACCTCTACACTATGAGGGCACACCGACCATCGGGCAACAAAGTTGGAGTCTCCTAGCTTTCTATCGTAGGAGGAGTCCCAATCCTCTGAGGATTAATTTCCTACAACAAAAGAAACTTTAGGTACCAGTTAGAAAATTCTAGATGACCTGGATGATCTTCACTAGATGATCTATCAATCTAGTGGATTGAAATGCTGAGTCCTAGTCTTCATGAGTTTTCATAACAACTCTGTGGAAAAGACTCTAGATGAAAATGATCTTAGTATTTTTTGAAATTGAGATTCCTTTCAGTCCTATATTTGTGACTCTCCCAAAATCTACCACCTAGATACTCCTAAGATATTTTTCCAGTGGTTGGTCCAATGGTGCATCAGTTTGACAAAACTCTTAGGCTAACCAACAATGGTGGTTCCCTATTGACCTACATAGATTAGATCTACCATGGATCTGATACCACTATTAGATTTTTATGAATGAGCCATGAGAGATAACAATCACAAGATGTAGAATAACATGCAAGAAAGTAAATCTACTAGATGACTGAAGTATGCTAAAATATAAAACATATAAAATATTACAATGTAGCTATGGAGGAAGTGAGCACTCCATTAACAAAGCTACATATCTACATCATATCCATCACTAGTAAATGGTGTGGAACACAATCCACTAACCTACGCTATCTAACAATATCTCTCGAATATCCTATCTATCTATCTAAGAGGCCATCCTTATATATGCAAAATAGGATGCTTGCCCAACACTCTATCTAGTTGTGCATAGGACACCTTGCACATGTACAACTTGCACATGGACACTTGTCCATTTATTACATTGCATGAAGTCACTAGATAACTTGCACATGAAGTAATCTAGGTATGTATCTTGGAGGATAAATTTTGAAGAACACAAGCTTATACTGAGAGGGGGGTGAACATTATAACACCACTTTTTACTTTTCTTTCCCAAAAAGTATTATCCAATATAATAAATGTCAATATTAATAGCAATAAACAAAGAAATGCATAAATAATCACACACAATAGAGACATCAATTTAACATGGTTCACCCAATGTGGGCTACTCCAAAGAGAAAATATTTCACTAATATTTTCTCAATAAATATCTTGGGAATCCTTTCCCTATTATAATGTTTATGGACACTTGTCCAAAGGAGACACCAATCCCCTAATCAAGTTTGTGGATCTCTATCCATAGGAGACACCAATATCCTAATATCTGCTCTGGATGGTGATCCTCTATAATACATCTACCTCCACTGCCCTTAGCAAATGGAACTCTATCCACAGAACACACCTATCTTCCCTGCTCTAGCTGGAGATCTCCATTCTCAACTTTGTCACCTCTAAAGCTCTGTCTAAAATTTGCACTAAATACAGTCCTTCGTTCTAGCACAAATCTATCCTCAATATTTATCTCTAGTCTAGCACAAATATATCCTCAAATCTACACCAAACTTTATCCTTGAATTTGTACTAAACATAGTCCTTCGGTCTAGCACAAATCTATCCTCAATATTTATCTCTGGTCTAGCACAAACCTATCCTTAAATTTGCACCAAACTCTATCCTTGAATCTATACTAAACACAATCCTTTGGTATAGCACAAATCTATCCTTGATCTTTGTCCTCAAGACTTAACTCAAAGCTTGACTCAATCTCAAATCAACTCTACTGGATCTGCCCCAAACCTTAACTCAAGGTTTGAAAAAATCAATCAAATCTGCTCTCAAGTCTTCTCAAAGACTTGTCTCAAATTTGCCTTGTAAGCTTCCACAAAATCTCACACCAATCTATCCACAAGTCCTCTCTAGAACTTGTCTAATATGCTCAATAAGTTCCCACAAGAACTTATCCAAATATGATAAATAATATTTATTGTAAGCTTCCACAAAATCTTACTCAAATCTATCCACAAGTCTTCTCAAAGACTTAACTCAAATCTGCTCAACAAGTTCACACAAGAACTTGTCCAATCTCATAGAAACATAAATAGAATTGTTAGAGACTCAATATGCTCTATACTCAACACAATGCTCAATCACTTTTAATCACTCTTTTAGAAACATACAAAGAATTGTTAGAGACTCAATATGCTTCACATTCACCTCAATACTCAATCACTTTCAATCACTCTTTGAGAAACATAAGGAGAATTTTTAGAGACTCAATATGCTTCACATTCACCTCAATTACTTTCTCAAATAAATTTAGAATATAGAATAGTTTGTTTTATGGAACTTGAACAATAACTTCACACACTCACTTGACTAGGCTCAACCAACTCTACTCAACCAATCACTTGATGAAACAATCCTTGCTCACAAACCCTAGTCCAAGCATATGAACACTCACTCAAAATATTTTTAACAATACTTATCAACCAATCTCACATAACAATGATACTCATGTTATTTTCAAACCCTAGTTCAATTTCTTAACTCAACAACTCACGTCAACAACAATGCTTATAAAAAAACTCTCACATAACAATGATACTCATGTTCTTTTCAAATCATAGTTCAATTTATTCACACAATCAATGGCTTCAACAAAAATGCTTATAATACAAGGTTTTAACAACTATTTATTCCATAAAACCTTGAAGCATTAACTCAACACACTCAATAAGGAAACCCTAATCAATTCCTTTTCACTCCAAACTTATTTTTAGAAAACCAATCAATCAACTCAATTATGGAAGAATGTGCTCATACCTTTTTCTTGATGATGAAGGAACCTCAAATATCTACCACAACCACAAACACTTCTTTTCCAAGATCAAAGGAGTTAGAAGACACTAAACTCTCTCAAAGATATAATGCACAAAAGCACATACACCTTATCACTCCATATTAAATAAAGCATCCATCAACATATACAAAAATTATTAACCACATACACCTTATGATCTCCCAATTAAAATAATAGTCAATATCAAAAATATTGTCAATACAATCTCCTTTTCAACTTAACTCAATCGCAAAAAGTCCTCTTAAATTTAATCACTTTTCAATTCACTTTTTTATAAATAAAAAGCATCACAATAACTTTATTTAAAAATAAATTTCAACACCTTATTCCTTCATTTAATCATAAACTAAAAATTAAAGTAAGCACCTTTCAAAATCCCCTTATAACTACCTAAACCTTATTTTTACACCTTAGGCAATTAACAATAATGCAAAATTTATTACCTCCACCTAGGTGAGAATCGAACCCTCGATGCAGCTAATCCCAATGCCCTAGCCACCGCTCCAACCGCCATATGAGCTAGGCGCTCATTGGGGAACAAAGAGCACAACGTGCTCTATGTTCTTTCCCAATGCATCAAAACCAAAAAGGTCAATGTGTCACTTCCTTCGATGCCAAAGCACAACATGCCAAAACACTCTCATCGAGAATCAAAACGTGAACCACTCTGCACCCTCACAACTTAACTCACGATCGATTGCCACTAGGCCACGTGCCTTGGTGGATATAAGGGTTTTGCCCTCAATGGTATTTAACACTTTTACTGGTGCCTTAAGACAAAGATTTGTCTTCTTCTCCGCATGAGTATTCACCACAACACATGCCACTATTATTTCTTTCGAATGAAGGGTAATTTCTATGTCGTTTAGGCATATAGTTTTTATACATATTATCTCCAATAATTTTGAATGTCAGTGCCTTCAAAATTTAAATAATTAATATATAAATTATTTAAATTCTTTCGAATTTAAATTTTATAAATTAATTCTTAAGTCCTTTTTGTCTTATTAAAGACCTCTTTGATTTTACCCCTTTGCATAAATAATATTTATTTATAAAATTTAAATTCAAATTTAATTTAAATATTTTATAAAATAAATATTAAAACCTCTAACTTTTCAAAATGCTTCCTTGGGTTTTTATAAAAAACCTTTTATTTTGCTCATCCATGGTTTTAATAAAAACTCGCCTTCATATGCTTCCACATAATATTAAAAATATTATGAAGCTCTTTTGCCATTAACCTTTGCATTGTTCCTTGACATATTCCTTGACATCAATGATGACTTCATTCCTTGACATCAATGACAACTTTGACTCAAAATTTCCAACACATTTACATAACCCAAATTATGGAATAGATATTATTTCCAACAGGAGGTTTGATAATAGTACCAATGTCTGTCGAAACCAAACCAGCTTGATAATATTTCTCCTTACAATATTCCCTTATAAGCTCAGCTTGTTATTTCTCCCAATCAATATTAGGGTTGATAATAGTGATTCGAATAGGCTTAATCTCCCTCAATATCCTAGCATTCCATATCCCTTGACCTCTTACACTGAAGTTGCCCTTGCCTCTACTAAAACCTCTGCCCCTCACCTTCATGGTCAGAGGAATTTGAGTCTCATTTTTCTAGGATTAGCCCACTTCTTGTTGACACTTGTGATATTTTTATTTGGATTCCCAAATTGATATCTCTTTTAATTTTTTTTTCTCTTTGTTCATGCATTTATGAAATTCCTCCCTTTTCTTTTCCCACCAACTCTTTCATCTTCATAAATCTCTATTATTTGTTTTTATTACTCATATGGAGACTTATTTTCTAAAAAATTATGCTTCCCTAAATAATATAATATGCAAGGAATAACCCCATAAATGTTAGCAAAAGTATTACTATATTTGGTAATTAAATTTTGGGAAGTTATTTATTAGGTTTCTCCCATTATTTCATTATTCAATAAATTGTACAAAATTCAATTGTAATAAATATTTATAAAGGTATGAGGTATTTTATTGCAATCAATATATGCATAAAGTATTCTAAGTTATCCTCTTTTACCAACTTGTGGTATCAGAGTGAATGTTCTTGATCCATACGTAGAGTTGATTCCTTATCATGAAGAAGAGCAGATAAACATTTGTGGAAGATTGTTATGGTTCTAGTTGATTTCACACCAGAAACCATTATTTTATTAAAATAATTTTGGTTGATTTTACACCAAAGTATTTTGGTTTCTTTTACACTAAAGTATTTTGATTGATTTTACATTGAAATAATCCAATAATCATGCAATGCAAGACCTAGAAATTTTTTTAGTGCATTAAAGGGAGATCCAAAAATTGTGTGATGTGATAAAGGGAGACCTCAACAATAAAAAACGTCTCTAAATAAACACTTTTTAATGAATAATCATGCCCTGTATTGAAGGTAACTTGCTACACATTTGAGTTTTTACTGCACCTATGCACCATATGATATATATGCACTATTAAGAGGAACATGTTCAAGTTTTATATGTACTTTTGAGAGGTACCTGTGCACCATATGAGATGTATTCACTAGTAAGAGAAACCTATTCAATTATTTTTAAGTGCTTAAGTGTACCAAAGCACAAATTAAAGCATCTATGAGACATATAAGAGAGTGTACACCTACGTGCACTTGCATGAATCTATGTGTACCTAAATTAACCTATTCTTTAACCAAGAAAAAGAATGTTTGGTATTTGGAGATATAAAGTGCCTAAGTAAACACTTCAATAAATTATACACCCAATGTTTGCATCAAAGAATAGCACCTACGTAAACGCTCTAAGAAATCATGTCCTTAACATTTGAGTCTAAGAGCAACACCTTTGTGAACATTTGCACTAAGCCTTCCAGGTTTATTAATTTTCTTTATTAAGTATTAAAATAATAAATACTCTTTTATTAATACCTTTGAAAGAAAAAGGAATTCAAATATTTGCTATAGTTGAAACTTTAAAAACTATAGAAATATATTAGAAAATATTTATAGGGAGATATAAGGTAGTTAAAGAGACCTTTATACACAATTAAAAGTATTTAATTATTTGAAGATTATACATTTAAATAGTGAGGTATATTTTTTTAAAGGAGTCATAAGAAGTTTTCATTATGACACCTACTAAAATCAAGGAAAAAATATGGTACATTGACTCTAGATCTAGTAAACATATGATAGGATATAGCCAATGGTTTAGTTATCTTCATAAAATAGATGGAAAATCTATGTCAATTATGGATGATAAAACTTATCAAACAAAAGGATTTGGTAATATTCAACCCAAATTTTTAGATGGAAAATGTACTCTAGATAATCTTCTTTATGTTTCAGGTTTAGCCAACAATCTTCTATCAGTCTCATAAATGCTCAATAAAAGGTTAATAGTGGAATTCAAAAATATTAATGGAAAGAAGCAATCTCTATTACAAAAAAACCAAATGTCTATTGCAACTAGTACATTCAAGAATGGTTTATTTACCCTTGATGTTATGTCTTCTCAAATGGATTTATTTGTAGTTACAACAAATACAACATTTCTTTGCCATAAAATATTTGGTCATATTGGATCTGCATCACTTTTAGAACTTCATAAACATCAAATGGTTATAATTTTACCTAATCTATCTTCAACTCTATCAACATGTGTTAGTTATTTAGCTAGAAAACATGGAATTTAATTTGAATTCAATTCACATAGATCAACTAGACCTTTAGAAGTTAGTCTTATAAATTTTTGTGGTCCCATGACAACTAGTTTTGGAGGACATAAATACTTCCACCTATCTACAAAAAAAGTGGGTCTATTCTCTATCATTAAAGTTAGAAGCTTTAAAGCATTTTAAACAATTCAAACAAATTTTTTAAACATAGTCTCAATTAGATTAAGGCAAAGAATATAATTCTAATATTTTTTTGAATATATTACACAACATAGAATTAAGCATCAATTAACTACTGCTTACGCTCCACAACAAAATGGATTTGTTGAAATAAGAAATCACACTCTTATGAAAATGGTTCGATGTATGCTAAAAGAAGCTAATATTGAACAATAATTTTAGGTAGAAATAATTAATACTATAGTGTATATACAAATTGAAACATCTATAAAGTCTCTTAAAAGAATAACACTAGAAGAAGCTTGGTTGGGAAGAAAACCATCAATAGTTCATTTCAAAATATTTGGTTGTAAAGCTTGCATGCATATTCCTAAACAAAGGACAAAGTTAGATGATAAAATCTTACCTTGTATATTTTTACAATATGCTTTTTCATCTAAATCATACCGTCTAATAGATCATGTTACAAATAAATTTCACATGAGCAGAGACATTATTTTTAATGAAGAATGTTCATAAATTATTGAATCAAAGGATACTTTATCATTTGTAATAGATGTCAAAGAAGATTACGAGGACAATATTGACAATGAGTCTAAAGTTATAAATGAATTAGTGGGTGAACATCCTATAGGTATATCATCTAAAACTCCACAAAGGAAAACTCCATAATGGGTTTCAACTACTCTCAAAGATGTAAAACTAGATACACCTCCAAATATAACTTCTACTAGACCTTGTACTCACAATCAAACACAAAGAGAAGTTAATTTGGGTCTAATGACTTTAATAATGGAAAATTATGAACCTTAATTAGTTAGAGATTGACTTAAGTCCTTTGAATGGAAGAAATTAATGGAATTTGAATATTCAAATCTAATGAAAAATAAAACTTGGGATCTAATTTATTTACCTAAAGATAAGAAACCAATTGATTGCAATTGTTTTTATAAAATCAAATATAAAGTATGTCATTTGATTGATAAATATTGGAATATTGCTCAATATTTTGGAATCTATGGAAGTGGATTATTAATATATTTGGTGAATGCATGGATATGAATAGTAGAATTGAATATTGGTTAAAGCAATGGCAAAGCATTTATAAAAGTGAGGCTTTACAGACAATATGAGATATATCAAAAGATACAATACTTTGGACTATATGGCTAGGAAGGAATAAAACAATATTTAAAGGAAAGGAAAGTAGTTTTAGAGGTAATTAAAAAGAAGATATTTTTATCCATAGAGAAGTCTAAACCAACCCTATCAACTCACCCAGTCCCTAATTTAGAAGCAGAGAGTCTTGATAGATGGAGTCAAGTCATTAAATGGAATTATGATGTTGGGTACAAGAGAAGCAAAAAGAAGGTAAAAAATATAAAGTGAAAACCACCATATGTGGAGTGGGTTAAATTGAATTTTGATGGAGCATCTAAAGAAAATCTAGGACTAGTAGGAGGAGGAAGAATAATTAGAAATAATAGAGGAGAGATTTTGTCTTATTATGCTTTCAATAGTGGATTTAAGACAAATAATGAAGTTGAAGCTTGGGAATATTTGGAAGGGTTAAAAATATGTAAACAAATGAAATGGAATAGAGTATGGATATAAGGTGATTCTCTCATAGTAATAAATGCAATTTTGAGGAAAGTAAAGGCTCCATGGAACATACAAGAGATAATTGTGGAAATTTAAGATCTTGTAGGTTTACACATATATTAAGGGAAGGAAATAAATGTGCAGATAAGCTAGCCAATAGAGGGATTTTTATTGAGGATCATGAAGTTAAATTCTCCTTTCCATGGTTAGAGGAAGTAGAAATCTTAGTTGAAGCTAACAAAAAATGTTGATTGCCTAAATCAATTAATTAAAAAAAAATTACTTTAATGTTTTCCATTGGTAATATCTACTTTATTTTGTAACATTAATGTGTTTTCATTTAGACTATTTATTATAATTTTTCTGGTTGCACTTGTATTTTAGGAAGGGAACTAGCAATCTAGATTTGGTAAAGTGGACTATGATAGTGTGATGTTTTGGAAATATTACTCTACTAAGATGTAAGGCATATATAGTAGAGGTGAAGTTTTGGTATTGTGAAGGTTGTTATAGAAAAATGTCAAGAAAGATGCTAAATTATGGAGTAATTGTATTCATATAGAAATTTGAAAAGATCTAGAAAATAAAAATCAAGAATTCAGTCATTTTATGTAAAATGATGTAGGTTTCTAGCTATATAATGTCAATTGAGATGAGAAGTGTATCTACTTATAAACTATCAAGATCTAAAGAAGATATATGTAATGTGTCAAGGGTGGGGGACCCAAGTACAACCCCTTATTATCTAGCAAAAAAATTGATAAATATTGAGCTTGTCTTGTTCCAAAAAAATTCTCAAAGAGAAGGAATCGAGTATGATGAAACATTTGCACCACTAGCAAAAATTACTATAATTTGTACAATATATACACTAGTAACTCAAAATAATTGGAAAATTTATCAAATGGATGTTGAGAGTGATTTTCTCAATGAATATCTTGAATAAGAGGTATATATGATACAACCAAAAGACTTTGATTTATCCAGTCAAGCACAAAAAGTCTACAAGCTAAAAAAATCATTATATGATTTATACAGGCTTCATGTGTATGGTATATTGAAATCAATAATCATCTTCAACAACATGGTTTTATAGAAGCTTCTCAAACTCAAATATCTACACTTATAAAGTGAGTTTTGATCGAGTAATTATTATGGTGTATGTTGATGATTTAGTTATCATAGGTAGCTCTAATGATTTAATAACCAAGGTAAAAAATGATCTAAAAGAAGCTTTTGATATGATAAATTTAGGACTCTTACATTATTGTCTTGGTTTACAAGTATGGAAAAATCACATTGTAATATCACAAACTAAATATACCAAGACTTTGTTACAAAAATGTACAATGACAGATTGTAAAGCTAAAGCAACTCCTATGGAACATGGATTACAATTTTCAAAACATGATAAATCACCACTCGTATCAATTACTTTATACTGTCAATTAATTGGAAGTTTGCTTTATCTCACAAATACAAGACTATATAGTGTTTGCTATAAATTATATTTCTAGGATTATACAAGAATCTAAGGAAACTCATTGGAAAGATGCTAGATGATTTATATAGTGTATTCAAGAAACAATGAAATATGGATTAAAATATAATAAAATGATAAATTCTCTCTATAAAGATATACAATTTTAGACTATGTTGGATTTATTGATGATAGAAGATCTATTTCAAGATATGTATTTAATCTGGGTTCTGGTCCTATCTCTTGGCATAGCAAAAACAACATATAGTAGCACTTTCATCTATTGAAGCAAAATACAGAGTTGCACAAAATGCTACAAGTGAAGTACTATGGATGAAATATGTCCTATCAATTATGGGTCTCTATCTTATATAATATTAAATTGTGATAATCAAGAAGTTCCAAAGTTAATTAAAAATCTAGTTTTTCATGAACAAATCAAACATATTGAAGCGTTGTGTCACTTTATTCAAGATCATGTTCAAGATCATTATATGAACCTTTAATATGTTCCTACTATAGAATAGTTAGCATACATCTTCATAAAAGTTCTTGTTCATGTAATTTTTTTTAAGAAATTAGACAATTCTTATGTGTACCAAATAGTCTAATATAGGAGATATGTTAGCAAAAATTTTACCATATTTGGTAATTGAAGTTTGGAAAGTTATTTGTTAGGTTTCTCTTTATTTCATTATTCCATGTACCACATGGGATTCAATTGTAATAAATATTTTCAAATGTATTAGGTATTGTATTGGGATCAATATATGAATAAATTATTCTAAGTTATCCTCTTTTACCAACAACAAAAACTTTCTTCTTTATGTTGTCTTAGAAACCCTAAAGTATAAGGATGATCCTCCATAGTAATTATTTTTTTATGTTTCCCTAGAAACCCTAAATTTCAATATATATAATCCACATGATTTTCTCTATTAATTTGCTTTTGAAACCCTGAAGTGTAATGGATACACTATACACTACTTTAAAACCCTAAAGTATAGGTTTGAACTCTACTACACCTTTGCAAACCAGATCTTCCATTATGCATCGTTGCATTCAAATGTCACTGCAAGGAATTGTTGAATAGGAAAGTTACAAGAGAGATTGTGAGGAGAAATAAATTTTAGTTCCAAAATTTATGAGATTGCATTTGACTAGAGTCTTTCCATAGAGTTGCAGAAAAACTCATGAAGACTAGGACTCATCATTCGTTCCACTAGATTGATAAATCAAATAGTGAAGATTAATCATTGATAAGATTTATAATCATATTACTAATATCTTGTTGTAGAAAAAGGAAACTGAAGGAAGCTTTGTTGCAAACCTACACATTATAGAAGAGAAGGCCACATAAGCCTCATTGGAGAAGAGAAGGCCATAAAATACTTACTGAAGAAGGAAAGGCCACAATAGCCTTATTGAAGAAGAAAATGCCACAACAACCTTATTGAATAAGAAAAGGCCACAACAACCTTATTGAAGAAGAAAATGCCATAATAGCCTTATTAAAGAAGAAAATACCACAATAGACCTATTGAAGAAAAGGCCATAGAAGCATTGAATATAAAGAAGACTCCAGATAATATTCCATGAGAAATAGAAGAAGGAGATTGATGATCTCCATTGAAGAATATAAATTGTAGATTTGCTAGTGTATTTTTACAATACTGTGAATACCAGGACTCAACAAAAAACTTATACCACTAGTTTCAAGAATAACTAGTGAAGTTGAAAAGGTCTAAGAAAAGATCCCACTGGAAATAGCCGATTGAAGATCTATTCTAGAAGAAGTTGAAGAAGACCCATAGAAGGTCTCATTGAAGAACTTCTAATATTGTAATATTGAAGGACTAGCAATATCCTATACCTGATTTCAAAAGTAGCAGAATTCAAAGATCCAAGAAAAAGATCTCATTGCCAACACTTCCACATTAGAAGATTGAAGGAAATGTCTCATTGAGAAGATAAAAGAATCTATAAGATTGAAGACCGTGGAGAGGTCTCAGGTAGAAACAAGGAAAAGGCTTAGATATCCTTATTACAGAATTTGTTGAAGCAAGCAAAGAAGTTCCTAGAAGAACTCATTGGAGAAATTCACTACAAAGATAGTGAAATATTTGGGATAATTGTTGCCATATCATAACAAGCCCAAAAGAAGAATAATTTTTCAAGGAGTATGAAATCCAGAAGAAGAATATTGAGACCTCAAGACCTTCAAATTATTGAGAAGAAAGCTCTATTTGAAGAAGATATCAAACAAAAGAAACCTATCAAATCCAAGAATATTTGGAGATTTTCCTTCAAGAAGGCACATTCCAAAGAAAGAGATTTGTTGGATTCACAACAAAATACTAAAAGGGTTCTAGAAGGACAAAATTTCAATGAATAGATTGATAGCTAGAGAAAAACAATCAAGATAGCATTACCAACTACAAGACTTCGGATTTCTAGGCAAGATCTTGAAGAAGAAACTAAAATCATCTACTACAATTTTAGAGCAACAGACTAGAAGCATTCACAGCTGCAAGCAACCACCATTCCAGATAAGAGATTTGGTGAATAAATTCGTCAAGATATTCATCATCAAAGGTAAGCAACTTAGGTACACAAGGTTCATTACTTGAACACTTGATTTGTATTACTTCTTAACTTCATTAAGCACCTTATTAGAATTTGGAAATTTGTAAATTAGAAGGTTGCATTTTAAGTCCTCAAAAGTGTAGAAGATATTTTTTGTTATTATTCATCACCTGTACATTAATAGGAGATAGATTCATTCTTCCTATTATCTAATTATTGAGAAAAGGACTACATTAATAAATTAGCAATGATAATTAAGTGCATTTGAAACTAATTTGAGAGGTTATTTATAGGAGCAATAAGGTGAGATTATTTTTATATTTAAAGTGCATTAAGTTGAAAGTATTATTGATTCATTGCACTATACTAGTTGTTCATTAACTAGTTACTCTTAGAGGGTTATTTTATGTTATTGATTGTTAATATCAAGGGCACAAAACCAACATATTATCAAGTGTCTAGAGACACTATTTGGTGCACACAACTTGTAGTACTTCATGGCCTGTTGGACATTTTGAGTCAAAGTTGTCATTGATGTCAAGAAACAAAGTTGTCATTGATATCCAGGAATAAGCCACCGATGATGTCAAAAGGTCAAGAGGAACAATGCAGAGATTAAAGGCAAAAGGGCTTCATAATATTTTTAATATTATGTGGAAGCATAAGTTAGAAGGTTTAAAATAAAAGGTTTTTCATAAAAACCCAAGGAAGCTTATTGCAAAGTTAAAGGAAGGTTTAATATTTTTTATAAAACATTTAAATTCAAAGTGAATTTAAATTTTATAAATAAATATTATTTATACAAAGTTGTGCAATGAGAGAAGGCCTTAATAAAACCAAAGGGTTTTAAAGAATTAATTTATAAAATTTAAATTCAAAAGAATTTAAATAATTTATAAATTAATAAGTCTAAATCATAGTGCCGACGTCTAAAGTGTGAAGAATTTCGAAGCACCGACGTGTATGTGTGAAGGAGGAAATCAATATAAAAACCATGCCTTAAGAGGCATTAAAATTATCCTTTTGCTCGAACGTTAATGCGTGCAATTGTGTTGAGAGCTCATGCGGAAAAAGAGAAGCGAATTTTTGTTTTATGTGCCAGCGAATAAAGATAAATCGAAAAGCACCGAAAGTTGGAAGCCATCTGGGCAGCGTGGCCTAGTGGCAAGAGGGCAGTGGTTAGAGTGTTTGGGTGCTAGGTGACCTACGTTCGAAACATGGTGGCAACATGTTTTGGTGGTTGTGTTTGTGTTGGAAGCGCCAAAGGAAAAGGTGCACGTTTTGCTAGGCAAAGCGGGGAGCTTCATAGAGCACGTGGTGCTCTCCACTCTCCAAGCGAGCGCCTAGCTCGTGCGGTGGTTGGAGCCATGGCTAGGGCATTGGTTGAGGCTGCGTCATGAGTTCGATTCCCACCAAGGCCAAGGTAATAAATTTTGATTATTATTTTTGTGTTGCCTAAAGTTTGACTTGAGGTCTTAGGGAGTTAAAAGGGTTGCTTAAAAGGATTTTTAGTTGAATATTATTTTTGATAAGTTGGAGGTATAAGGAGTTAGCTTTATCTTTGAATAAAGTGTTTGTGTCACATTGATTTGTTGAAGTTATAAAAGGATAAAGGGAATTTCTTGCATTGAGTTATTTTGAAAAGAAGAGTGCATTGAATATTATTTTAATTGGGAGATTATAAGGTGTAAGTGGTGAATTATTTTTGTAAATGTTAATGAATGTTTTCTTAAATATGGAGTGATAAGGTGTATGTGGGTCTTGATATTTACATTGTATTTTTGAGGGAGTTTATCATCTTATAACTTCTTTGAGCTTGGCAAAGAAGTGTTTGTGGTTTTGGCAGATTTATGAGATTCCTTCATCATCAAGAAAAAGGTATGAGCACATTCTTCCATAGTTAAGTTGATTGGTTGGTTTTCTGAAAAATAAGTTTGGAGTGAAAAGGACTTGATTAGGGTTTCCTTTTGAGTGTGTTGAGTTAATGCTTCAAGGTTTTCTGGAATAAAGAGTTGTTAAAACCTTGTTTTATAAGCATTGTCATTGGTTGAGCAAAGAACTAGGGTTTGAAAAGAACATGAGTATCATTGTTATGTGAGAGTTGTTTTATGAGCATTGTTGTTGAAGTGAGTTGTTGAGCAAAGAACTTGAACTAGGGTTATCATTGTTATGTGAGATTTGTTGTTGAGCATTGTTGGAAATATTTTGAGTTGGTGTTTATATACTTGGACTAGGGTTTGTATGGAAGGATTGTTTCATTGAGTGATTGGTTGAGTAGAGTTGGTTGAGCCTAGTCAAGTGGATGTGTGAAGTGATTGTTCAAGTTCCATAAAACAAACTATTTTATATTTTGAATTGATTTGAAAAGGGGGTTGGGGTGGGGGAGAGGGGTGTTACAACAAATATTTTTTTTTTTTTGGGTAGAGTGATTGAAAGTGATTGAGCTTTGTGATGAGTATAGAACATATTGAGTCTCTAACAATTCTCTTTATGTTTCTATGAGATTGGACAAGTTCTAGTGTGGACTTGTTGAGCAGATTTGAGGTAAGTCTTTGAGAAGACTTGTGGACATATTTGAGTAAGATTTTGTGGAAGCTTACAATACAGATTGAGAGAATATTTGATTAAGTTCTTGAGAGGACTTATTGAGTAGATTTAGTTAAGTTCTTGAGAGGACTTATTGAGCATATTGGACAAGTTCTAGAGAGGACTTGTAGACTGATTGGTGTGAGCTTTTGTGAAAGCTTACAAGGCATATTTGAGATAAGTCTTTGAGAAGGCTTGAGAGCAGAGTTGATTGATTGATTTGTTCAAACCTTGAGTTAAGGTTTGGGGTAGATCCAACAGAGTTGATTTGAGATTGAGTCAAGCTTTGAGTTAAGGCTTGAGGATAGAGTTTGAGAACTGATTTGTGCTAGACCGAGGGACTATGTTTAGTACAGATTCGAGGATAGAGTTTGGTGCAGATTTGAGGATAGATTTGTGCCAGACTAGAGATAGATATTGAGGATAGATTTGTGCTAGACCGATGGACTATGTTTAGTACAGATTTGAGATAGAGTTGAGTGCAAGCTTTGGAGGTGACAGAGTATAGAGGATGACAGTCTCTAGTGGATAGAGATCCATTAGCCAGGGTAGTGAGGATAGGTCTTCTGAGTGAGGACAAGAGTCTTCAGTGGATAGAGATCCATTAGCCAGTGTAGTAGAGGTAGTAGTTCTTCTAGAAGATCACCAACTAGAGCAAGAGGAGAAAGGAGTTCTCCTATGGATAGAGATCCATGAACTTGATTAAGGGGATTGGTATCTCCTTTGGACAGAGGTCCATAAACATTGTAATAGGGAAAGGATTCCCAAGAGATTGATTGAGAAAATTTTAGTGAAATATTTTCTCTGTGGAGTAGCCCACATTGGGTGAACCACGTAAATTGTGGTGTCTCTATTGTGTGTGATGATTTGTGCATTGCTTTGAATACTGCTATTGATATTGCTATCTTTACATTGCATAATATTGATTGGGAAAGAAAAGTAAAAAGTGGTCTTATATTGTTCACCCCCTCTCAATATAAGCTTGTGTTCTTCAATTGGTATTAGAGCGGGTTCCTTCGGAAGAGTTTAACAACTTGAAGGAAAAGCTAACAAGAACACAATGGATTCTAAGAATGGACCTTCAGATAATTCAGTACCAGTATTTTATGGAAGTGATTATGTATATTGGAGTTTGAGAATGAAGATCTACTTGAAGGCACTTGGCAATGAAGTTTGGGAAGCAATTGAAAATGGATACGACCCCTCAGTTGATCCACCTATAGATAAGGAAGGTAAGCTTCTACAACATTACAATTCAAAAGCAATGAATGCACTTTTGAGAGGTTTGCATAGAACAGAATCAATAAAAGTTATGCATTGTGAAAATGCAAAAGGAATGTGGGATAAGTTGCAAAATATATATGAAGGAGATAAAGGTGTCAAGAAAGCAAAGATACAAAATCTCAAAGGACAACTTGAAGAGTTAAGAATGAAGAATGAGGAAAACATTAGTACTTATCTACTTCGAGTTGATGAGGTTGTTAATGCTATGCAAGGACTTGGAATGAAGGTTGATGAATCAGATATTTGTGATAAGATCTTAAGGTCTCTTCCAACAAGGTTTAGTGAAAATATTTCAGCTATAGAAGAATCAAAGGATGGTGATTCTTTGACAAGAGATATGTTGCTTGGTATTCTTACAACTTTTGAGATGAGAACAAAAGAACCTATTCCCCAGAAGGAAGCAGCCTTCAAAGCAATCAAGAAGACAAAGGGTAAGAAGTCAGAATCAAGCAATGAGTCATCCAGTGATGAAGAAGCAAATTATGGTAAAAGGAATAAGGATTCTAGAAGATCTAGAGATATAAAATCTATTAAATATTTCAATTGTGGAAAGTATGGTCATTATGCAACAGATTGTCAAGAAGCTAAGAATAACAATGGTGAAGAGAAATAGGATCACAGAAACAGGGAATCAGAAAGATACAAGCATCAAAAGAAAAGCAAGGATGGACAAAGCAGACAAGGAAATAAGTTCTTTCAAAGGCAAAAGAGGAGCTACTATGCGGATAAGGCAAGTAAGTACTCAAGTGATAGTGATGCTAGTTTTTCAGATAATGATAGAGATGAAGTCCTATTTATGATTGAAGAAAAAGAACAAGTTAAGAAAAGGACTCCAATAATTCTCAAGTGTTTTAGATGTGGTAACTTTGGACATCTTGAAGATAGTTGTACAAGGAATGGTTATAGTTTCAGTGATGATGAATATGAGGATGCACTTGAAGGACCAGATGAAAACCTTCTAATGGCATTAGAAGAAGGAGTAGGTGATCCTATAGAAGACAAGCCAATAGAAAATGAAGATGTGGACAAAGGTAAACAAATAGAGGAATATTCAGAAAAGGATGGATATGATCTCAAGGGAGAACTTATCTATGCTCTTGAAATAGTAAAGAAGGTAAGAAAGCAAAACTCTAAACTTGAGTTTCAGTTTCAAGAATGTGATGAAGAGAGAAGGATGCTTATAGAGGATCTAGAAAAATCAAAGGCTAAGACAAAGAAGTTCAAGGATAAGTTAGAAGCAAAGATCTTAGAATGTGAAAAGTTAGCACAAGAAGTGGCACTACTAAGGGAAGATTTAGAAGACTCCAAAGTCAAGCTAAAAGGGTTCAAAAATAGCTCAAAGAACTTGGATAAGTTCATCAAGATACAAAAGCCTACATCAAGCAAAACAGGTCTTGGATTTGAACAAGGACAAAAGAAATGGGAAGGAAAGTCAACCTCAAGTTCTGAAGAAGAAGAAACTTCATAAGAAGATAGTGTAAGAGAAAGTGAGACATTTGAGGATGAGTTGGACAACAGAGAGTTCAACAAGAATAGGAACAATGCACAAAGAAGATACATATGGAACAACAATCAGAATAGGTCAAGAGAGACTAAGAGACCAATGAGGTCAAGACAAGGAAACTTCAATGGAAGATGTTTTTCATGTCATAGGTTTGGGCACATGGCTTCACAGTGCAGGACACATGAAAGACAGGAATATGGGAACAAATAACTTTTCCATGGGTATTGCTACTCATGTAATCAGTTTGGTCACAAGGCAATGAATTGCAGGGTTCATGACAAAAGAGGATATGGCTTCACTAGGAGAAATCCTAAGACATTTGCACCTCCAAGGAATAATAACATTAAGTGTTATAAGTGCAATAATGATGGTCACACAACAAAGTGGTGTAGAGCAGACATTCCAGAATCAAGTATGAATAGGAACAAGAACAGAATAGGAACAGGAATAGGAACAGGAACATGAACAAGAACAGGAACAAGAATAGGAACAAGAACATGGATATGAACAGGAATAGGAATAGGGACATGGACAGGAACATGGACATGGAAAGAAATAGTCAGAGGAATCAGAAGGATCAGATAAGAAGGAAAGAGGATAAAGGTAAAGAATAGTGCTTTCTGGGAGTAGAAATACTCCCACCCTAGAATTAACCACCTCAAGAGGAGGTGGGGGAGGGGCTAAGCTAAGAGGCTCATTCTTAGCCCCGAGCCCCAAAGGTGACCCTTTGCCATTGATGTCAAAGGGGGAGAGATTTGTGTAAGGGGAGAGATTTGGTATTTGAGTAAAAAGGAGAGAGCATTGAGCCAGGGGGAGCAATGTCCCAAGGGGAGCAGAACAAAGGAAAGGTCAGGTTTTCATGAAAAATAATTTGGGTTGCCATCAATGACAAAGGGGGAGATTGTTGGACATTTTGAGTCAAAGTTGTCATTGATGTCAAGGAACAAAGTTGTCATTAATAAGCTACCGATGATGTCAAAAGGTCAAGAGGAACAATGCAGAGATTAAAGGCAAAAGGGCTTCATAATATTTTTAATATTATGTGGAAGCATAAGTTAGAAGGTTTAAAATAAAAGGTTTTTCATAAAAACCCAAGGAAGCTTATTACAAAGTTAAAGGAAGGTTTAATATTTATTTTATAAAATATTTAAATTCAAATTGAATTTAAATTTTATAAATAAATATTATTTATACAAAGTTGTGCAATGAGAGAAGGCCTTAATAAAACCAAAGGGTTTTAAAGAATTAATTTATAAAATTTAAATTCAAAAGAATTTAAATAATTTATAAATTAATAAGTTTAAATCATAGTGCCGACGTCTAAAGTGTGAAGGAATTTGAAGCGTCGACGTGTATGTGTGAAGGAGGAAATCAATATAAAAACCCATGCCTTAGAGGCATTAAAATTATCCTTTTGCTCGAACGTTAATGCGTGCAATTGTGTTGAGAGCTCGTGTGGAAAAAGAGAAGTAAATTTTTGTTTTATGTGCCAGCGAATAAAGATAAATTGAAAAGCGCCAAAATTTGGAAGCCATCTGGGCAGCGTGGCCTAGTGGCAAGAGGGAAGTGGTTAGAGTGTTTGGGTGCTAGGTGACCTACGTTCGAAATGTGGTGGCAACGTGTTTTGGTGGTTGTGTTTGTGTTGGAAGCGCCAAAGGAAAAGGTGCACATTTTGCTAGGCAAAGAGGGGAGCTTCATAGAGCACGTGGTGCTCTCCACTCTCCAAGCGAGCGCCTAGCTCACACGGTGGTTGGAGCCATGGCTAGGGCGCTGGTTGAGGCTGCGTCATGAGTTCGAATCCCACCAAGGCAAAGGTAATAAATTTTGATTATTATTTTTGTGTTGCCTAAAGTTTGACATGAGGTCTTAGGGAGTTAAAAGGGTTGCTTAAAAGGATTTTTAGTTGAATATTATTTTTGATAAGTTGGAGGTATAAGGAGTTAGCTTTATCTTTGAATAAAGTGTTTGTGTCACATTGATTTGTTGAAGTTATAAAAGGATAAAGGGAACTTCTTGCATTGAGTTATTTTGAAAAGAAGAGTGCATTGAATATTATTTTAATTGGGAGATTATAAGGTGTAAGTGGTGAATTATTTTTGTAAATGTTAATGAATGTTTTCTTAAATATGGAGTGATAAGGTGTATGTGGGTCTTGATATTTACATTGTATTTTTGAGGGAGTTTATCATCTTATAACTTCTTTGAGCTTGGCAAAGAAGTGTTTGTGGTTTTGGCAGATTTATGAGATTCCTTCATCATCAAGAAAAAGGTATGAGCACATTCTTCCATAGTTAAGTTGATTGGTTGGTTTTCTAGAAAATAAGTGTGGAGTGAAAAGGACTTGATTAGGGTTTCCTTTTGAGTGTGTTGAGTTAATGCTTCAAGGTTTTCTGGAATAAAGAGTTGTTAAAACCTTGTTTTATAAGCATTGCCATTGGTTGAGCAAAGAACTAGGGTTTGAAAAGAACATGAGTATCATTGTTATGTGAGAGTTGTTTTATGAACATTGTTGTTGAAGTGAGTTGTTGAGCAAAGAACTTGAACTAGGGTTATCATTGTTATGTGAGATTTGTTGTTGAGCATTGTTGGAAATATTTTGAGTTGGTGTTTATATACTTGGACTAGGGTTTGTATGGAAGGATTGTTTCATTGAGTGATTGGTTGAGTAGAGTTGGTTGAGCCTAGTCAAGTGGATGTGTGAAGTGATTGTTCAAGTTCCATAAAACAAACTATTCTATATTCTGAATTGAATTGAGAAAGTGATTGAGTTGAAGCATATTGAGTCTCTAACAATTCTCTGTATGTTTCTAAAAGAGTGATTGAAAGTGATTGAGAATTGTGATGAGTATAGAACATATTGAGTCTCTAAAAATTCTCTTTATGTTTCTATGAGATTGGACAAGTTCTAGTGTGGACTTGTTGAGCAGATTTGAGGTAAGTCTTTGAGAAGACTTGTGGATAGATTTGAGTAAGCTTTTGTGGAAGCTTACAATACATATTGAGAGCAGATTTGGTTAAGTTATTGAGAGGACTTATTGAGAGATTTGATTAAGTTCTTGAGAGGACTTATTGAGTAGATTGGACAAGTTCTAGAGAGGACTTGTAGACTGATTGGTGTGAGCTTTTGTGAAAGCTTACAAGGCATATTTGAGATAAGTCTTTGAGAAGGCTTGAGAGAAGAGTTGATTGATTGATTTGTTCAAACCTTGAGTTAAGGTTTGGGGTAGATCCAGCAGAGTTGATTTGAGATTGAGTCAAGCTTTGAGTTAAGGCTTGAGGATAGAGTTTGAGAACTGATTTGTGCTAGATCGAGGGACTATGTTTAGTACATATTCGAGGATAGAGTTTGGTGTATATTTGAGGATAGATTTGTGCCAGACCAGAGATAGATATTGAGGATAGATTTGTGCTAGACCGATGGACTATGTTTAGTATAGATTTGAGATAGAGTTGAGTGTAAGATTTGGAGGTGATAGAGTATAGAGGATGATAGTCTCTAGTGGATAGAGATCCATTATCCAGGGTAGTGAGGATAGGTCTTCTGAGTGAGGACAAGAGTCTTCAGTGGATAGAGATCCATTAGCCAGTGTAGTAGAGGTAGCAGTTCTTCTAGAAGATCACCAGCCAAAGCAAGAGGAGAAAGGAGTTCTCCTATGGATAGAGATCCATAAACTTGATTAAGGGGATTGGTATCTCCTTTGGACAGAGGTCCATAAACATTGTAATAGGGAAAGGATTCCCAAGAGATTGATTGAGAAAATTTTAGTGAAATATTTTCTCCGTGGAGTAGCCCACATTGGGTGAACCACGTAAATTGTGGTGTCTCTATTGTGTGTGATGATTTGTGCATTGCTTTGAATATTGCTATTGATATTGCTATCTTTACATTGCATAATATTGATTGGGAAAGAAAAGTAAAAAGTGGTCTTATACTATTCACCCCCTCTCAGTATAAGCTTGTGTTCTTCATGGCCAAAAGAAGTCATCAAAGAGTGGATAAAGAATCCACCATTAAAATCCTTGAAGGAATCTTAAAATTGAGACTTGGTGAGTCTTAGATTCAAGGAATATATAAGGGTTTGATTTAAAAGTAAGTGAAAAAATCCTTACTTTAAAAAGGAGCATATTATGTGCATATTATTATCTTGGACCTATTCTTACTAAACTATCCAAGAAGAAAGGATTAGTGAAGGCAAGGAGCAACCTCATCAAAATTAAAAGGTATTTCAGAAAAGGAAGATATTTGATCCATCATATTGGTGCAAATATAACCATTACAAGCATCAATTTTATTCCTTCAAGAAGGGAAAAATATCTCATATTATAGGAAAACCTCAACCGTCATCCCAAAAGGTATAAATGCAGTATTCGAGCAAGAGAAAATATCCACAGAAAAGCTCATATTGCTCAATATTCAAGGTGCCTAAAGACACCATTGCTCCACATCAAATTAAGTGCCCAAAAGCAAACGCCCACCTGCAATATTATAGCCAATACAATAAGGCTATCATCTATGAATATCTACGTGGATAAAGGACAACATTAAGATCTAGATTTGAAGGTTTTTATCTACATAAACTAACATCAAGATATACGTCTATCTGCGTGGGCATGACAACATCATTAAGCCAATTGCAAGGAGCCAACACAAAAGTATTATCTACATCAAAGAAGTAGCACTCAACTGACACATTGGAAGCATAAGAGAACAAGGGAAAAGATGCTATATTTCAAAGCTATAGCTTGAAGATAACATCCACCTAGGAGAAGCACTTAGACTGCCATTCAGAGCTCCATAGAACCTCAGAGTATCACAACTAGAGCCACCCATCATCTTCATCAAAACAATATGCAAAAGAGATATTGCTTGTTATCCAAGAAATAAAGAAAGCCATAAAATAACTTAAAGGTTATAACATTCATCTTTGGAGCATTAAATAAAAAGTCTACATACAAATACTATGAGTTCCACTTGGCATAAATATTCTAAGCACCATCTCAATCCTCAATGCTCAAGGAATAATCTAGTGCCTACTTTGTGGAGTTACAAAATCATCAAGGAGGTTACTTATCTAAGTTCTCATTGCACAAAGAAATAAACATTGAAGGAATCTCAATGCCTATCTTCATTGTAACTCCTAAGACACTTTTCTAATGTCAAGTGATATCTATTCTATTTAAGACGTCAAAGTTCAAGGAGAACAATGCGTTCATAGCAATAAATAGAGTGCAGCGTGTAAGAGGTGATAAAAGCATTAAAAGCTCATGATCAGGAAGATTCAAAGCAACATAGATTGAAGCATATGATATCCAAAATTGTAGTCAAATCTTACTGCCATTATCTACAATAGTGACAACACCCACTAATTTAAGTGAAACATTAAAGTCTACTATCATCGTCAGCACCCACACAATTGGAGAATACAACACTCACAATATTCATACATTGAAGAATACAACATCATACAAGTGAAGAACACAACGTTCATACGATTGGAGAACACAATGTCCATACATCAAAGATCATAGTGCTCATACGTCGAAGACTACAGTACCCATTTGCAACATTATAAAGGTAAGAATTTACCTTAGTTAAATTTGCTTTCATTAAGGAGTTATAAGGGGTATATTATAAGGTTGAAACCATACCAAAATCAATCATATTTGAAAGCATTATCTATACACCTAAATAGATCAATATTTACAATTTATAACGTGGGAGATATAAGGATTTCTACTTGGAAAATTAAAACTTTATTTGCAAATATTATTGTTTTCTAATATTCCAAAAAGTAGGGAGATATAAGACATACTACTTCAAACTATATACACATAATTATAATTTAGAAACTGTTGGAAAGAGTAACAAATCAATTGCCTACACATATAGTTGGAATTAATTGGTAAAAATTATCTCATACTCATTCTAAGGATACAAGAAGAAATCCAACTATCAAAGCATACTCCATTGAGAAATATTAGGCAAAATTAAAAGTTGATCATTATCAAAATATTACAAAATCAACTTAGAAAGTGAACTAAATATTAGGGAGATATAAGCAAGCCTACAAAACCTAATTCTAAGAAGGTTGTATAAAAATTAGTTCACATCTTTTAACTAGGGAGATATAAGGAATTCTACATAAAGCTAAAACTTGAATAATTTATATCAAATCAATTCATAAACTCTTACCTAGGGAGTCATAAGGATGTCTACTAACATCTTGAATAGTGCTATAAGAAAAGGCTTAAGAAAAATACCAATCTGGATTAAAAGCATGATTGATGATTCAATGGATAACAATATTGAGAAAGATACAAACATAAAGAAAGAATCAATAGAATTTAAAAGGATCTCTAATAGTGGAAAAATAGATCCATCCATTACATCTTCAAATGAGACAACAAAAGAAATCGGTGATAACTGCACTAGTGAAGATAAGAATACTGAACAAAAAGATATCATACAAATGTATGAATGAAGTAAGAATGAAATTGCTTCAATTATTCACATTTGGTTTAAGTATCTCATTAAGGAGATAGATAAACATGATATTCCTAAAATAGATAACAAACCAGTTGGAATATCTTTACTATGCACTTACTGCAATCAAATTGGTCATGAAAAGGTGAACTGTTGGAACCTCCATCCTTGTAAATATTGTGGAGGAAAGAACCATTTATCTTTCTTTTGTTACTATAAATATAAGTACTACAAAAATCATGAAGAAATATTACTACACAAAATAGACTACTTCTTCCAAGATCTCATTTCAGAAGCATCCACTAACAATAAGCTCAAGCTTAACATTTGTGTAGATCAAAGAAGTAAGTTATACAAAGAATCAACGGAGGAAATATGGAGCTGCCCATATCCACTTGCAACATGCAAAATTATGAGATCTCTAGTTTATAAAAAATGCCTGACAACAAGGAACAATGGATATAACATGAAGATATTGTAAAAGAAGAAGAACTAGTTGAAGCCAAAGACTATTCAAGAAAAGAAGATCCATATTGAAGACTAAAGTCTTCAATACCCAAATAATGTAATATAAGGAGGTGTAGAGTATAATACATCATTTGGGTCATGTAAATGTACCACACTTGGTACTTAACTATAGCAGTAGATTACTTTAGGGGATAGTTAGTTAGTTGCTTCAAGTAATATAATAAATGCACAAGTGTCTATGTGCAAGTTGTAAATGTGCAAGGTGTTCCCTTGTGTAGCTAGGTAGAGTGTTGGCCAAACATTCCATCTTTCTATAGAAAGGGCCTCATAATGAGTGATTAGACATCGTTGTAGGTAGTAGTAGGTTTACTATGTGGATCACCATATAGATTGGTGATGGGATACATTATAGTTATTTAGTATTTGTTCTAGAGTGTTCACTTCCTCCATATTGCATTTTATCATTTTCATCACTTTCCATTAATAGCATATTTTCAGCATCTTACATTTATGCATATTTCATATCCTGTGGTTCTATTCTCCCTTGGCATACACTATCAAAAGCTAACAAATAACTTTTTTTTTTAATGGTCTTATTCATACCCCTAATATTCCATGATATCATTTTTATCATCAACACTTATAATTTTTATTAGTGGGCTTAGACCCACTTCTTGTTAACACTTGTGATATTTTTATTTGGCTTCCCAGATCAATATCCTTTTGAGTTTCTTTTTCTCCTTGTTCTTGCTTTGAGGGCCTTCCTCTCCTTTTTTCATTCTCACCAACACTCTCATATTCATCAGTCTCTTCTAATTTTTCATATTGTTCATAATGAGACCTATCTTCTAAAGATTTATGTTGCCCTAAAAAATGGAAAGTTCAAGGAATAGCCTCATTAACATTTTTCTTTATGTTGCCTTAAAAACCCTAAAGTGCATAGATGATCCTCCATAGTCATTACTTTATTATGTTGGCTTGAAAACCCTAAATTTCCTTGGATATCCTCCATATGATTTTCTTTATTGTACTGCTTTGGAAACCCTAAAGTGCAACGAATACACTCTATACTACTTTCATTTTTATTGTAAGGAGAAGTTTTTATACTACATGAAAAAATAAAGATGATTTACTTGGATTGAGCTTGACCTCCTTTACCTAATTTGCTTTAAAATCCACCTTCCCATCTTTCTTTGCTTTAAAATTTGCCTTCCCTTCTTCCATTGCACCTTTAGCTCATTCTATATTTGAATTTGCACATTGTACTTCTTCATCTCTCATGTAATTTTCCTTTTTCCTTCATGCCTTTAGCTCTTATATTTGAACTTGCACATTGTACTTCTTCATCCCTCGTGTCATTTTTTTCTTCTAATGGTTGATTCAAGTGAACTATAATGGCCTTTATCATTTGATGATGCAGAGGGGTTTTTCTTACCACTTTCATAGGAGTGGAAAATCCTTGATTTGACCTAGCTTCTCCTATGATATGATCTCCTTGTTTCATATTGAAGCTACCATCATGCCCAAAAATTTCCATCTCTTTCTCCATCATTTTCACTTTGCAATCTCTTGCCATGTGTTCGATTTTATGACATTTGCAACATGAGAATACAATTTTTTCATAATCCACTTGTTGATCTCATTCTCTTGATTCGGATTTAATCGTAATGGACTATAGTAAAGGTTTTGAAATATTCATGACAACACATAATCAAGTGTATACAACATGCCTTTTTTCCTTAGTAATATCCTCACTTAAACTTTAAGTCGCAATGCACACAAATTTAATTTTAATAATATCATCACTTAAACTTTAAGTCACAACACACACAAATTTGCTTGCAAGCTAAGACCCTTGCACCAAATAGATGAAAAGTGACATACTCTATACACTGAAAACTGAAATTAATTAATTAATTAATTGTTCCTCATGTTGATGTCAGTCAACAAAAGTATTTAAGTGGTATGCTTATACAAATCTCTTGAAATTATTTATTAGAATGAGTAGTGGCAGGTGCAAAAATAGAATGTTTTTTTAAGATTTAAATGCTCTTATATATATTAAAAAAAAAAAAATATTTGCAACGGCTAATTTTACAACGGCTAACCATCCACATAACGGTAACGGGAATCTCTCCCGTTCGTTTTTCATATCTACGGGCGACAAGCCACGACCTGCTCTTCTATTCTTCTTGTCATTCATCAAAAAGGGCCATGAAGAATTGAGGGCCTCTGCACATTCCATCCATCTGCACAACACAACAGGGTTGAGCTGAGCTCCTTTCTCTTTTCCCACACAGAGAGGGAGAGCTTGGCTCAGCAATTTTTTTTTTTTTTTTAATTGAAAGAAGTAGCTGTGCTCAACAAGAGATAGGCAGGGTGGTTTTTGAAAGGTTGGGACAGATTTTTTCCGCTGAAACTCAATATTCGAAAGAAAAGAGAAGAAAAAAAAAATATGCTGCAACAGAGGAAAAATAACATTCCTCTGTATGGACAGAGGATGTCAAAGTCTGCGCCTTGTAGCCCTGTGAAGCCTACTATTGCAAAGAAGGCCCCGGCTCGTGCTGAATCATTCCACGTCATTCATAAGGTCCCTCTTGGTGACACTCCTTATGTCAAGGCCAAACATGTTCAGGTTTGTGTTCTTAGATTTTTGAGGTGCTATATTTGTTTGTGAGTTTTTGGAATACATTGTATAAGGGTTGATCTTTTGGTTAAGGATCCATATCCATAACTGCATTGTTATGATTTGAAACTTAAATTGTTGTTTGCTTGATTTTGATTAAGGAGACAATATCCATGGATACACTGTTATGAATTTTGTTTTGTTTGCTGGGTATAAGAAATCAGGAGTGAAGTTGGGTTGGTTATGTTTTTGGTGGTTGGTCGTTGCAGTTGGTGGACAAGGATCCAGACAGGGCAATTGCTCTGTTTTGGGCAGCTATTAACGCTGGTGATAGGGTTGACAGTGCCCTCAAGGATATGGCTGTTGTTATGAAGCAGCAAAATAGGCCAGAAGAAGCCATTGAAGCAATCAAGTCATTACGCAATAGATGTTCTGATCAAGCCCAGGAGTCCCTTGACAATGTGTTGCTTGATCTCTACAAGGTAAGGTGCTTTGTCAATACAAATTTTTGGTTTTCATAGTTTTCAGTTAGAATGATTTTAACTTTCTTTCTTTCTTTTTTTCTGCAATGTAGACTACTGTGTACATCAACGATTCCTGTAGATCTATCATTAAGCAAAAGAACTTTTTGTCATTCATCTGCTTTAAAGGACAAATCCATCGAGATCTTGTGGAGTAAAAGTCAGATTAAGAAAGAATTTCAACTTTTAGGATTGCACAACCGGTAGAAGGACCTTTATGTTTTTGAATGTCTTTAAGACCAAAACAAATGAGTCTGTTTGCATATTCAATAAGAATGGAATAACTATTTCATTTCATGTGCACTCCCCTTATTAGATCTGTGTTTTTTTTTTTTTTTTTTTTTTTTTTGGGAGGGGGTCTCATAGGGAATCTTTAATTCAAAGATAGTGCAGACTTAGACACATCTATTGTCTATTTTATTTTTTGAATTTGTCGAGCAAGAAGCCAGACGTAGTCACATGTAGGCCACTATAGAGGAGAATCCCATCAGCAGGACACAATAAATGCTTATAGGATTTGGTGATATATCTAGGCCACTATAGAGGCGAATCCCATCAGGAGGACACAATAAATACCTGTAAGGTTTGGGGTGATGTAGGTTATATAACATTTAGAGAATTGGTAGGTGCAGTGCTGGTCCAAAGTATAAGTCATAGAGGATATCTGCATTGGTCTAGGTTTAAGTCTCCCTTATTTTTGGTAGTTAACTTTTCTTTAATCTCTACTCCTAGAGTTCTCCATGCTCTCTCATCCTAAAGATACTAAAAAAAAAAGTAGTTTATCAACCCAAAAAAAGCATTTGTAGTATTGACTATAGGGACATGCCAGACTTGAGTTCAGATGGGATATAAATGTGCATTTTCATAATGTAAGTTTGTTGTTTGATTGCAGAGATGCGGGAGATTGGATGATCAAATAGCTCTTCTGAAACACAAATTGAATCTCATTAATCAAGGCATTGCATTCAATGGCAAACGCACCAAAACTGCAAGATCTCAGGGAAAAAAATTCCAGGTCTCAATTGAACAAGAGACAACCCGCTTGCTGGTATAAACATGTGCCTTCCTCTTCTGTGAAGTATTCCATATTGGTTTGGAATGAAGTATTCCACATTGTGTTCTTATGCAGTTATGTTGTATTATGTTCCTCTTCTGTGAAGTATTCCATATTGGTTTGGAATGAAGTATTCCACATTGTGTTCTTATGCAGTTATGTTGTATTATGTTCCTCTTCTGTGAAGTATTCCATATTGGTTTGGAATGAAGTATTCCACATTGTGTTCTTATGCAGTTATGTTGAATTAGAATGGTTGTATTATGTTCTTCTGCATGCCATGGATGTCACCTCTGAAATTGACTTCATGCGTGTTTAGATGGTGACAAGTCTTATTTGTGTTGTGGCTGCGCAGGGCAACTTGGGTTGGGCTTACATGCAGCAGAACAACTACATTGCTGCAGAAGTTGTCTATAGAAAAGCTTTGTCCATTGAGCCAGACAACAATAAAATGTGCAATCTTGGAATTTGTCTGATGAAGCAGGGGAGGATTACGGAGGCAAAGACCATGCTGCAATGTGTAAAGCCTGCTTCTGCAGATGGGCCTTGGGGCCAAGAATCTCATCTCAAATCATATGAAAGAGCTCAAGAGATGCTAAAAAAGCTTGAATCACAAGAATCTGTCTGCTTGAATTTTTCCAAAGAAAAGCTAGAATCTGAATCAACAACCATAGATCGTCTACAGTCCTCACTCTGGCAGCCTCAGCTTTGTTCAAGGCAACCACCCCCAAACAGAGACCAGCAAAATCAGAATCTAGTTTTTGAATCAATGGTGGGAAATGCAGTCAGCACAACATTCTTGGCAACTGCAGGGTTTGGGCCTATGCAGCACACATCCGATCAAGAAGAGCTAGTCCCCAAGGTACCCAAATCCTCTCACTTCTCAAAGTACAACAATGGTTTATGGGAAGAGAATAGAGAAGAATCCTTTGCAGATGAAAACATAAATGTTAATATCCCTGTGCTTCGAAAGCCACCTCTTTTTGAGGGTGCTAGTTCTGAAATGCAAAGACATGCAGGGACCTTGAGGCAGAAGCTAAAGCAAGTAGCATGCAATGGCATGTTCAAGCCCACATTTCCTCCTCCAAACTCAAATAACCACAACCTCAACAGTGGAGTACCTCCACTTTTATCAAGGTCCAACAATCCTAAACAGGGCACTGAAGACAGAATGCCTTCGACATTGGACAGGAACAACGACCAGAAGATTATGATGCCATTTCAAAATCAAAGTCGAGTCTTTGGTAACCATGGCAAGAATGGCACTACCAAAAATAATCTCAGAGAATTCCCCACCAATAGAAACAACCGCCCACCAAGGAGATCCCTCTCTTTTGGGTGTGTGCATGAAGGCAGCGGGCTTGATCTCTTTCAAACCCAAGTTCAATCTGCGCAAAACAATAATTCAATTTCCCTTCCATTGCAGAAGAAGGCAGATCCCTGGCCTGATAACCAGGAATTTGAAGAGGCCATCTTGACTGCTCTATGTTATTCAAATCCCAGTAGTCATGAGGAGAAAATTCACAAAAGGCTCAAAGTTTTTCAGGAGATGACTGCAAGTCCCAGAGCCTGAGAACACTTTCATATTTCATTTCATTCTATTTTATTGTTACTAGTCCTCGAGTCTTCAAAGTCCAAAGGACTAGAAATATATAGACCTTAAACATTGTCTATTTTTTATTGCTGAAGGGAGAGAAGTGTCAAGAACACACAGCATTTCCTAGAAAGCTGTATAGAAAATTGCAACATTGATGGCGACATACTTAGTCGCTTCTCCAAAACAAGAATAGATATTTTGAACATGCTAATAGATATATGTGAATTCTTGCCGGTGGAATCAGAGTATATTTGGCAGTAACTGTTTATCAGCACTGTTTTGGAACAAAGTTGTTTCCAGTAACATAGCGATTGAATTTTATTCAACTCCTAGTACCTGGTTCTAGCATTGACTTTATACTGTCCGAATAATTATGAACAAAAAAAAAAAAAGAATAGATGTCAAAGGCAAATTTGTTTTAAAATTGTAAGAAATAAGTGTGCTTAGTTTGGAACCATAGTCCCTTCAATTGGGCAAAGGTTAGTCGTTCTTAAATTATAAAATAGTTTATATTTTAATCTGAAAGATGATTGGCACAATTTTATCAAATATTTATTTTTAAAATTATTATTACAAATATTTATATAATTATATATGTTTTTATAGATATATGTAGACAAAATTAACAGCTATATTAAAATCAAAGTATATGCCTATAAAATTTCAAGCCAACCTAACATAATGAGATTGTATTGAATTTAATGCAAAACAAACTATTATTATTGCGAGGAGAAGACACATTCACGATTATCTTAGTTTCAGCTCTATTAATTTGTTAAATTTAGTATTTAACTTGTGAATCGGAATCGGTAGAATTATATGCTAGAAATCTTCAATAGCTCTTTATATATATATATATATATATATATATATATATATATATATATATATTAAACATGGTGGAATCGGTAGCCACCACGAATCCGGGTAGGTTGTCCAGCTTTTATGGCCGCCCACAGTATTTTGCGATATCCATCTTGGAAGCTACCACACAGATCTTCGTGCAGTCCGCCCTTTACCGCCATGCCACAATCATTTTAAACCTTTTACACCGCTAAGCACCAGGAAAGGGACAAGCGTTCAGTCCGGCGAGGCCCGAGATTTGAACCTTGGACCTCCCCCCCTTATGGGGTTTGGATGAACCAATTGGTCTACACCTCGGACCTTGGATACATATATTTTAGAATTCAACATCCTTACATTTTCTTACAACATCTTAGTGGAGTAATATTTCCAAAACATCCCATTATCGTAGTTTACTTTACTTGATCTAGATTTATAGTTTCAAAAAATGTAATAAATAGTTTATATGAACAAACATTAATGTTATAAAATAAAGCAAATTTTACCAATAAAAAACATTAAAGTAAATTTGACAGTCAATATTTTCTTGTTAGCTTCATTTAAACTAAGTACTTTCTCTAACCATGAAAAAAATAATTTAACTTCACAATCCTCCATTAAAACCCTTCTATTGGCTAGCCTATTTGCATATTTGTTTACTTCTCTTAATTTATGTGTAAAACTTGATTTCTTCAAATTCCATAGCAAGGTCTTGAATTTCCACAATTATCTCTTGATCCACAGATCTTGTATATCATATGTCATTCTGTTTATTGTTTTTCTTACTTTATTTTCTCTGGAGATGCATTAGGCACTCTTGTTGCTTTGTATATGTCTTACTTTACAATCCTATTGACCTCTTTTGGTCACCGATGAACATTAATACAAATTCAAATTCAAATTCTTGTATGTTCCATGGAGCCTTTGCTTTCTGCAAAATTGCATTTATTACTATGAGTGAATCACCTTCCATCCATACTTTGTTCCATTTCATTTGTTTGCATATATTTAACCCTTCCAAAGCTACCTATGCTTCAACTTCATTATTTGTCTTAAATCCACTATTGAAAACATAATGAGACAAAATCTTTGCTCTATTATTTCTAATTATTCCTCCTCCTCCTCTTGTTGGTCCTGGATTTCCTTTAGATGCTGCATCAAAATTCAATTTGACCAACTCCATATCTAGTGGTTTCCACTTTATATTTTATGTTTTTTTTGTTTCTCCTATACTCAACATCATAATTCCATTTGATGAGTTGACTTCTATCAATGCTCTCTTCTTCGAAATTAGGGATTGAGTGAGTTGATAGGGTTGGTTTAGACTCTTTTATGTCTAAACAAATCTTCCTTTTCATTACCTCTAAATTGCTCTCATTTTCTTTAAATGTTCCTCTTTTCCTTTCTAGCCAAATAGTCCAAAGTATTGTATATTTTGATATTTCCCAGATTGTCTATAAAGCCTCACTTTTAAAAGTGATTTGTCATTGCTTCAACCATTATTCAATTCTTCCATTCATTACCGTGCATTTACCAAACATATTAAGAACCCATTGCTATAGATGCCAGACTATTAAGCAGTGTCCCAAGAGATGGTCTATACTCTCCTCCTTCCTTTTACAAAGAACACATTGTGAGGGGTCATGAAAACCCTTTTCATAAGGTTATCCTAGGATGAAAAATTCTATGATCTACTGGCCAAAAAAATATTTTAACTTTAGAAATGCTTGGGCTATCCCAAATATCTCTCCACATTCTTGTGATATTTCTATTTTGTTGGTGCTTTACATTATATCCACTTCTTGTTGTGTATTCTCCTCAGCTATTCAACTCCCAAATTAGCTTATCCTTGGCTCCCCTCAAAATAATCATTGTTGTTATCTTTTTGCTCAACCACCTCCTAGCATCAATGTCTTGTAAAAAAATCTTCTTTCCATTTGTATCTTCCTTCTTAATTCTTGTACATAATGTTTGAAACCCTATCACCATATTTATCTTGAAATAATCTCATCCATGGTTTCAAAATTGGATCTAGATTGAGTGGTTTTTATCACACCAAGTATCTATCCAAATAGAAATATTTTCTCCCTTTTCCACCATCCATCTTAGACATTTAATCACTAGATCAATAGATATTTTTAAACCATTCCATAGAGTAAAACCATTTGGAAGCGAGAATGTAGTAAATATTAAGCTTGAGTTACTGGGCTCAACATATTTACTTAGAAGAATAATTTTCTATTGTCTTTGATCCTCTTTATACAATCTCCAAGTTATTTTTCTCCTAAGAGCTAAGTTTGCATCCATAAGAACTCTTAAACTAAGATTTCCCTTCGTTTTATCATCACAGACCTTGCTCCATTTTACGAAAGGAAATTTCCTTTTATCATGTAAACCTGACCATAAAAAGGACCACATAATATAGATTGAACTTTTTTCTATCGATTTTCACATAGTATACAAGGACATATAATAAGTTGGAATAGCCTATAAGACTTATTGAATTAGATATTTTACTCCCAAATTAGCTTATCCTCGGCTCCCCTCAAAATAATCGTTGTTATCTTTCTGCTCAACCACCTCCTAACTTCAATGTCTTGTATACTTGTAATAAAATCTTCTTTCCATTTGTATCTTCCTTCTTAATCCTTGTACATAATATTTGAAACCCTATCACCATATTTATATTGAAGTAATCTCATCCATGGTTTCAAAATTGGATCTAGATTGAGTGGTTTTTATCACACCAAGTATCCATCCAAATAAAAATCTTTTCTCCATTTTCCACCATCCATCTTAGAAATTTAATCACTAGATCAGTAGATTTTTTTAAACCATTCCATAGAGTAGAACTATTTGAAAGTGAGAATGTAGTAAATATTAAGCTTGGGTTATTGGGCTCAACATATTTACTTAGAAGAATTCTTATCCATTGTCTTTGATTCTCTCTATACAATCTCCAAGTTATTTTCCCCTAAGAGCTAAGTTTGCATCCATAAGAACTCTTAAACTGAGACCTCCCCTAGTTTTATCATCACACACCTTTCTCCGTTTCACCAAAGGAAATTTCCTTTTATCATGTAAACCATACCATATAAGGGACTGCATAATATAGATTAAATTTTTTCTATCATTTTTCACATAGTATACAAGGACATATAATAAGTTGGAATAGCCTATAAGACTTATTTAATTAGTTGCACTCTTCCTGCTAACGATAACCATCTACCTTTCTATACTGTTAGTTTATTCTAAACTTTACTTATAATTGGATTTCATAATTCTATCCTCATTCTCCCTTGAAATAAGGGCATCCCTAGATAAGTTTCTTGTAAATTTGCCTCCTCCATTTGAAGTAACTTGCATATCCCTACTTTGATTCTAGCTAGGGTGTTTAGGAAGTAAATAATTGGATTTTGTCCTATTAAATTTTTGTCCTAATGCTCTTTTGTATTCCTTTAATAAGTTATTCAAAGTTTTAGCCTCATTTATCCTTTCCCTCCCAAAAATGGTTGTATCATCTACAAACTATTAATGGGTGATGTTGTCGATGTTATTACTAGCCTTAAGACTACTTATCAGTCCATATTTATTAACCTTCTTCAAGTTCCTACCCAAAACCTCTACCATAATAATGAACAAATATGGTGATAGAGGATCTTCTTGTCTAAGACCTCTCTTGGCTTTAAAAGTTTTTGTTACTAACCCATTGACCAATACTAAGTATAAAACTATAGAGACACAAGCTTTAATCCATCTCACTCATTTATTACCAAATCCAAACTTTTATAATATTGCAAAAATAAAATACCATTTAACCTTGACATAGGCTTTACTCATATCAAGTTTTAATATCATTGTTCTATCTTTTCTTGAAGATGCTAAATACATAACTTCATGAGCTACTATGATCTTGTCCAAAATTTGTCTCCCTTTCACAAATCCTTGTTGCTCTCCTAAAATTAATTTTCTAATAGAGGTCTTAATTGACTCGCCATTACTTTGGAGATAATTGTATATGCCATATTACATAGGCTTATGGGTCTAAATAAATTAAATAATTTTGCATCCTTCTTTTTTGGAATTAGGGTAAGATATGTTACAATTAGTTTATAAGGAATGTATTGTTTTACCCTAGACTATCCCGCTGCCACCAATTAATAATATTTCACTATATTCTAAGTATGTTGATAGAGGTAATCCTCCAAGGGAGGTCCCAAGTTCAAATCTCCACCCTACCAAAAATTTCAATGGGTACCCAAAATCTAATTGATAATGTTGGTGCAGTCAGGACTGGGTGCGACTCCTGGGCTTGATGGTGTAGAATCCCATAATCGTGGTCTCTCAGACCAAGGTGATCCCACAGGAGGTTTTTCACTTTAAAACAAAATTATGTTGATAGAATGTTGTAGAGAGCCCATCTGGACCTAGGGATTTATCCTTATCAAAAGAAAAAAGAGCTAGATGAACTTCTTCTAGAGTAATAGGTTCCATTAATTTCTTATTTTCTTCATCTATTGTAACTAAATGTACTTCTTGTAGTAGTTTATCATTAAGAACTTAAAACTCCTCTAATCCTAAACTATTCTAGTAAAAAAACCTTACCTCCTTTCTGATTTCACTCTGGTCTTCAATCCAAACCTCTTCTATTGATTTAATTCTACAAATTCTGGATGTTGATCTCTATACTATTGCCATCCTATGAAAAAAATTGTATTTTTATATCCTTCTTTTGACCAAGCTTGTCTCGATTTTTATCTCTAATGTTTATCTTCTTTACTCAAAATATTATAATATTCATTAAGCAACTCCCTTTCCTATGAGCTTAGATTATTATGCTCACCTTTTTAAAATTTTGAAAGTTTATCTTTTAATTCTTCTTTCTTCACAAAAATGTTTCCAAAAGTGTTCTTGTTCCATTCTTTTAATCTAGATGTCATTGATATATTTTGATTAGGAAGTGTATACAATCCACCATTTCCTAAATAATTACATGTTTGTGCTATCATATCAATAAATTGAGGATGGTCTTCCCACATCTACTCAAATATGATCTTTTTTAATTCACTTACCTCCATTTTGGCTCTTATTGGCCAGTGATCTAAACCAATCATTGTCAAGATATTAGTTTTAGCACAAGTTCCTTCATCTAACCAATGATATGAGAGTATGCATATGTCTATTTTTTTTGCTACTAGGTTATGGCCTCTCCTATTGTTGGTCCATGTATAGTTGTCTTGTTCAAATTCAACCTCCCATCGGTTATTATTATGAATAAAAGCTGAGAAATATCTTATGCTTTGTGTTAATTTCCTAAATATCCCAATTTTTCATCCAACTTGGTTATGGCATTGAAATCTCCTATGTTAATGAATCGAGTTTCTTGGTCTTTACATCTCATAAAGTCTTCAATCCCACTCTATACTTCTAATATGCTTGATTGAGTTGTAGGTCCAAAGACATTGATAAGGATGAAACAAATGCCTATAAAGTAACATGTGACTAAAGAGGCTATTCATTTTCTAGCTTTATGAATGGTTACATAGGAGGTTCTAATAGGATTCCAACATGTTAGGATTTCTCCTATCACTCCTTCAAAATCTACATCCCATTCACAGCTTGCCCATACTACTTTCATAGTTTTGGAATCTTCTTCCTTTTTCATTCTAGTTTCTTGGATACAAAGAATATCAGGATTATTACTTAAGCATAGATCCCTGACACACCTCTATTTAAGGGGTCATTAGAAACCCTTATATTCTATGATATGATAATCATGTCTCATTAGGGGCTACTAGCACTACCTACAAATTACAAATATCATTTTGTTATTTGGTAAAGAGAAGTTCAACCAACTTAATTTATGTTCCATTCTCTATATTTTCTCTTGCTTCCTTGGATCTCGCTTGATTGTTTGAGGGTTTTCCTCTTTTTGCCTTGCTTGTATTAGAAGTAGGTATTATTATTATATTTTAATATTCTTTCATAACTTTCTTTTTCATTAGACTTATCCTCTCCTAGCTCTACTTTGAGATATTTTGACTTGTCCTGTCATTTTTGGTATTTCCTTATTAATGGTAGAGGTATTAACATCTAACATTATATTTTATCTACCAATTTTCTTCTCCTAAATGATGCATGGTACTTCAAGAGTCTTCATTATCTGAAGAGACACCTCCCTTAAGTTCATCAAGAATGTTCATCCTTAAATTAGAATAATGTTGAATGGACGATTCTTTGTTGATATTTTGAACATGTTGTACTATATCCTCTAGGCTCTAATCTACTTTTTCTTCACAGGTTAAAGCCTCAAAAGAATTGGTATTTTTCCAATATGCTTCCTTATTGGTCTCTACTATTTATTTACTTTCATATATCTAGATCTATTATTTGGAAGTTGAAAATAATCCTCATATGTATCCATTTGTAAATTTCTATTACATTTTTCTACATATGTTTATGTTGGACTCTTCGTAGGGCATGGTATTTCAATATGCCCCACCTCATAATATTGTCTACATCTAAAAGATATATTTTCATAATATATGGATTGGGTCCATAACTTACCCCCATACTTAAGAATGATTGATTCTGGTAAAGGTTTACTTATATCAATCATGACCAATATCCGACCATAAATAGCCAAGACTCTGTCTCTTGTAGTTTCTAAAATCTCAAGGAATTCTCCCAAAGTGCTGCCTATTACCTTAAAGGTTTCTAATTCTCAAAATTTAATAGAAATTCCATACATTCTAACCTAGTGATGCAGGAGCATCCGGCGACAGTAGAGCAATCTTGCATCTTCCATTTTTTTTTCTAGATTTTCTAAGTACTTTGTATTCCAAAATTTTCCAAGTACTTTGCATTTGATTTATTTTCAGTTATTTCCCAAGGAGGAAGTTTTGTGAAGCAAGGAGGGAAGTTTCGTAAAGCAAGGGGGAGGGGTCACGAAATCATGACATGTCACGAAATCGTGACCTCAAAAGGCTATGGCAAGACTTAGACGAGTTTCGTCATGATATCGCGACGTCGTGATATCGCGACGATATTTCTCAGCAAAGGCGAGGGGGGAGTCCTATCGCGATATCGCGACCTGTCATGATATCGCGACCAGTTGAAGGTTGCCACGTGGTGATGTTCGAGATAGTTTCAAAAGCAAATGCGGGCGTAGTTTGGTCACGATATCGCGTCACGATATCGCGACGCTTTGCGGACTAAGGCACAGGAGGGGCAGTTTGGGTCGCGATATCGCGACATGTCGCGATATCGCGGTCGAGAAGCGAACTAAGGCATAGGGAGCAGTTTGGGTCGCGATATCGCGACATGTCACGGTATCGCGGCCAGGAAGTGGGCTAAAGCACAGGGGGCAGTTTGGGTCGCGATATCGTGACATGTCGCGATATCGCGACATGTTGCGGTATCACGGCCAAAGAAAAGGACAGACCAAAGTTTACACGCGGACGGCCAGGCAAGGCCAAAAATGACACGTGGCTACCACGTGTGATAAAGCGACACAGCCAATTGAAGACAAAGCCAGAATTGGACACGCAGACTGCCACGTAAATTAAAACAGAGTTGACGGTCGCGTATATTAAAAAAAGAATGGAGATAACCACAAGTATATCGACCACGCATATTTTTAAATTTCGACAAAACAACAGTTGTAGAGCATGGACAGTATGGGTTAGCTGGCGATTCAGAAGAATAGTCTGACCAAAGCGATGGTTGCAGGACAAGGGAGGTCTTTAATGCAAGTTTGTAGCAGATCGGGGCAGGGGGCCCATTAATGGAAGAAAATTCGAAAACTTGGTGAAGGGAAGGAATTTTCTTGTTTTGTTTGGTGAATTATCTCAGGTGGGGAATTAATTGCCTAGAGGGTCGAGACCTCGATAAAAACTTGAAAATTGTAAGGGAAAGGGATGGTGAGTTCGGGATTGAGAGGGAAAAGAACTATGCCTGTAAATTGTGTTGTAAGACTGTGTTAAGCAATTTGCAGAGAATTAATTTGAAGTTCTGTTGTGTGAAGCTCGGCTTGCCATCACCTAGGTACTAGGGATAGATTTACATTTTCAAGCTCAAATACTTCATACTAGTAAGGAAGAGTCCTCTTGCCATAAACCAAGGACCCCATTTTAGGATTCTATCTCTTTCCTCCTTAATATTTGGGAAGAAAGAAGAGAACCATTCTAGAGACTTAAAAATCCTATCAATCCATTTTATTAAGGCTAAAGCCCCTGGCCAAGACCCATTAAATTTACCTAAAATTGTTCTATCTTTGAGAAATAAGGATTGATCCTTTGTAAGGTGCTCACTAACCTCTACTACTAGAGATGATTATAAGGATTTAACTGTAAATCAATCCATAGGAAGAAAAATAAAATTTAAAATCTACTAAAAATTACCAGAATATCATATAGCAATTATAATATATCAAAATTCTTTGACAAGGACATCATAATGGTTAGGGCTTTGACCTCTCTTTGGGGAGGTCCAAGGTTCAAACCATAGTGTACCCAAAAGGGGATAGATTGGATGGTAGCGACCAAGTGTTTATCTATTGGCTACCCTAGTTTAATGCTCTAGAGGGTTGAGGGTACCATTGACTTTGTCTAACCTAGTGGGATAGGGTTCATAGTTGTAGCATCGAATGATATTACTGATTCCCCTATGTATTAGAAAAAAATTATAACATATGAAAAAACCTAAAATAATTTGCATGTAAAATTTCTAAAAAAAATAAGGTAAAAGAGAAACTTAACTAAAATATTTTATGCGTAGAAAGGATGTCTTGCCTCACTAAAACCCTAGCCCTCCACTGTTCCTCCTATCATTCAAACCCTATAATAGATATTTGTAATTTTATTTTTTCCAGATGGATGACTTCACAAGGTTGTATCTCACTCAATATTTATTGGATTCTTTTATATGACCACTCATTTTAAATCTCTTCAATTTTTGCATAAATTGGTCTAAGATTCAGCTAAATCGGACAACCGTTTGCAAAAATATGGCTCCTAAAAGATGAAGTATTTTTCAAAAAAATATTACCCTAACACTGCTCTAGTTTTGAATGATTGTTTTCACATGGTCATATCTCCCTCAATACTACATGGATTCTTTTAAATGACCACTCATTTCAATATTTTTCAAGATCTACACAAAATGGCACAAGAATCATCTGAATTGGACAATTCTATGCAAATATATGACTCCTAAAAGATTGTTTAATTTTCAAAAAAATTGCCCTAGCTCTTCCAATTCATAACTTCGAGATTGTTATTTATACTAATCTTAATTGTAAATTATTATTTGTTAATAATAAAATATTATATCTATTATACTTTTCAAACTTATATTTTTGATAGCTAAAATGATGGTTATAATTAGAGAAGTTTTGGAATCATGCAAAAAATTAAAACCCAAGAAAAGAAAATATGAAAATTTCCTTGTAAATTCTTTGTATGATAAATAATGAAAAGCATTAAGGAGAACCTTTAAATAACCAAGCAAAGATAAAACAAAAAATGTAGAACACATATAAGAACTAGGCAAAAAGAGTTCATATATCTTGCAAAACATAGCCCAAGATAATTTTGGAAAAAGCTACAACAAAAAAAATATCACAAGTGAACAATGGTTGTAGTATGCTAAGAAATTAACCAAGAAAAATACACCTATCCTATAATTGACACAATTGAGGATTTTTTTTTTGTAAAATATGTGGAGGGTATTAATAAAATAGCAATAGGTAAAGCTCAAGATATAGATTTTTTGTAATATAAAATTATCAAGTGTGGGGTTGAAATCTTAGCACCACACATCCAAACTATTTTTTATGATATCATTAAAGGAGGCTTTCCAATAGAATGGATAATCAACCTAGTTATACCATTGCATAAAAATGGAGAGACCAACAATCCTTCAAATTATTGCACTATAATGATTAACTATTTTTTTGCAAAATTTTTTAACAATAGAGTAGAAAGCAAAATCAGTCAATGGGTAGAAAATCAAAGAAATAAGGCAATAGTGAAAGCAAAGTTTATACCAAAGTACTCAAAAATAGATCACTACATTACTCTAATATACTTAATAGAGAGGATATAGAATGAAAAATAAGTTTAATGTTGTTTTTTGGACTTTAAAAAGGCTTTGACATAGTACCTAAAGGTAAATTATGGAAAATAATGGAAGAAATTGGTGTACCAACCAACTACAAAGTAGCTATACACAAACTTTATATGTAGGTAGTGGTAATAATTAGAACTATAGAAGGACTATCAGAGTGTTTTGGGAGTGATATTAGGGTGAAATATGGTTGTCCATTATTACCTACTTTATTTTTCCTTTACATTGATGAATTAGAGGAATAGGTAGAAAGTATGGGAGAAGAGGGAATACAATTGGCTAATTATGTAGTAAAATTTCTTCTCTATATCGATGACCTCATCTTGATTAGCAAGATACTTGAAATTTTAAAAGAACATCTAAAATATTCAAAGATTTTTTGTAAAGAAGTTGGGATAGAGGAAAAAAATATCAAGACTCAAATTATGGTCCTCTCTACTCGAAGAGAGCAAAAACAACTATACATTTTGTTTGAAAGAAATCCTATAGAGGTAGTAACAAAACACAAATACCTTGGCTTATATTTTAAAGTAAACTCAATTGGGGAATATGCAAGATGAAATGAATACCAACAATATGGAAGACGTTCTACTCATTTCTAAATAAGGGTAGAAAATAGAGCTATGGGATTGAAAAAACATTAGGGATATTTTTGAGTTATTAGTTATTCTAGTGGTGCTATATGGGTGTGAGGTGTGGGCTAGTAATACATCAAATTTTAAATGGAGAAAAATAGAAAGAATTGAAAAGTGACTAGTTACAAATAATTTCAAAATTATAAAATCAGTCCCATATGAGATTTTACTTGCTAAAATAGGGACTTTTCCACTACAAGAAAAATCTATGCTAAGACCATTGGAGTACCTATAAAATACAAAGAATGAAAGATAGCAGCTTGCCAAGACAAGTAATCAAATAAATACTAAATAGAAGAAAAAACACATAGATGAAACAAAACAATAAATGGATGGACAAATGGAGCATTAAATTTCATGAGGTCCCAAACTCCAACAAAGAAATTAAACAATATGTGAGGGAAAATTTATATTTGTCATGTGGATTAAAAATTTAGGAAGGAAAAAACAATTATACATCAACAAGTTTAACCTAAACTATGAACATAGCCAAAATAAGTAGATAAATGCAAAGATCAAATGGAAGTAAAAAATTCTTTTATCCCAATTAAGATCTTGTTCACACCATCTCAAATTTTAAATTAGGATATGGACAATTCCTCAAGAGGTGTGGTCAGAACAAATATGTATCTTTTGCATAGCAAGATAAGTGGATACTGAAAAATATTTTGTCATGGAATGTGAAGCCTACAAGGACATCAAGATTGTAGATGAAGATAATCTAGAAGTAAAATCCTTAATGGAAATTTTGAAAGATTTAAAAATAAAAAATGGGAAACTTCTCATCAAAATCAACAACAGAAGAAACACACTCTAAAATATGATAAGAGGATATTGAGATTTTTTGACTTTGTTAAACAATTTTATTTTTGAATGTTGTTAAAATTTGGAACTCTGAATAGGAGGTCCAAGTTTTGAATTAATAAGAGTAGAATTGTACACCATGCCCCATATTATAATAAAGCTATTTGTCTCATAGATTATTTTGATCTCGTGGATATAATCAAAATCATTTCATTTCATTTATTTAATTTACTTAAAATCATTTCATTTCATTAAGTTAATTTACTTAAAAACATTTCATTTCATTAAGTTAATCAGTTCTTCTGCCAAATTTTTAGTCTTAATAAATGGGTCCCTAGCAGGTTAATTTTTAAGTCTAAGAGATATTTTCCAAGGGAACCCCTTGTCCCCTTACCTATTGGAGTATATTACATTATATGGTACATGCTAATGTACCACCTTGGGTTTATATTTATATTAGGAGTGTGTATTTTTTTTTGGTAGGTAAAAATGATTAAGTGCGGGGTTTAAATGGGCCCCAAACCCAAGTACATAAACTGGTAGCTAAACCAATAGCATAAGATAACACAAGCCTACATATTGGCCAGCAACAACCTAAAAAAAAGGTCCAAATAGCAGCAGAGAAGGCTGGATGGAACGCTAACGTCAGATAAACAAAAATATAGTCCAAGAAATACCCACATAGGGGTTTCTTAAGAGAAGTAACTACCTTAAAAACCTGTAAAGGAGCTATGACAAAAACCCACATAGGGGAAGCTCACAAAATATCCATAAAAACTATAATAGACACCTATACAAAAATAAACATAGTGCTCAAAAAGACCCACATAGGGGCACTATAGACTATAATTAAAATCCCACGCAAGGGATCAAAAGACCAAAAACAGAGAGACCCAGCATGAGAACAAACAAAGTACTCAATAGACCCAGACCTAGACCTCTGTAACATCTTTATTTGTAGGAGCATCTCTAGGATGGTTTGGGAGTAGCACCTTAAGAGTCTCACTGATCTTATCCATGGCATTGATAATGTTGTTGATGATGGTAACATGGATTGTGTTGCGAGTAGTAATGCAAGGATCATCACTATCTTCATCCAAAATGTGGTAAGGGGAGCTCTGATTGGTATCAACCCTTGATTTCTTAAGTCGAGTTGACCTCCTACTAAATTGAGGTGGATGAAGGCTTTAGTAATATCTTGCTCAAATCCTTTGAAATTTCTTAGAAATAGAATGAGACCATGAGCTTCCAGAAAGGTGTGAGATAGGGGATCAAGCTGAAGGGTAGATGGCTCAAGCAAGGCCATGTTGGAAAGACTAAGGAGAAAGGAAGACCATAAAATATTCTTACTACCTAGGACACACAACAATGAACAAAACCAGATGGTGATGGACTAACACAGACCAAGGATGTAAATATAGAAATTTTTGGCACCATAGATGCCCTTTTCGAAAGTTGAGTTGGTGTGATTGGCAGACCACATAATAATTCTCCTTAGGGAACCGACATAAAAAAAATAGATATGGCATAGGACATACTTTGCACATGATAGGGCTAGGAAAGGATTGGGAGTGCCAAATGACTAAAAAAATGAATCTCAAAATTCACAAGACATAAAATTAAGCATCTCAAGACTTGACACATATTGACATTGTTAGATAATGTCCAATTGCACAACCTAGACCTACTCAAGGACTTGACATGCTTGGAAAAGACAACCACGAGGTAAAACCTCTAACAAGGCCTCTCTTGGGACATTGCATACTTCATAGAAGGGAAATGGGAGAACCAAAAGCCAACACTAATAGCAAGATAAAGAGTCACACTAATCAGAAAATTTCTGCCATAAGAATTGGAACCAAAGAAACACATCATGCTAAAAAGGGTAGAGTCAACATTGGAGAAGATGACCCACCAAAATATGTGACCACATATTTCAAACCAAATCATTATTAGTAGCATTTAAAACTTCTTGGGAAAGATTTCTTTCCAAATGGATAGATATTTATGGATAACTCCCCAATTGGCAAGAATATCTAAGGTCTTTTAACTTCACGGTACACATGGTTAATAGAGATATCATTGAAATTTTGGGACAACTTCTTAGCTTCCTGAACAATAGTTCTGACATTCCAAGAGGTCACCCTATTGTTTTTAAGAGCATTTATAATGTTCAAAGAATCTCCCTCAATAAAAAGGTTTCCTTTATAATCCTTGAGAAGATCTAGCCCTCTCCACAGTACACAACCTTTAGAAAAATGATTAGTTTGGCACCCCATATACTCAACATAAGCCATAATAACTTGTCCACTGCTATCTCTAACTAGGCCACCTGCACCAACATCCCCTAGGTTTCCTTTGGAGGCACCATCAAAGTTAAGTTTCAACCACTCACTTGGGGGAGGAATCCAATGGGCACCCACTCTGGGATGGGGGGCTGGTAAACTAGAACTAGAGTTGCAGGGAATATTTAAAGAAGAGAACAAAATAGACTCCAATCTAGAATCAAGTGGTTTGGGACAAGGGAAGAGCTGGAAATTCTCGACAACAAAGGCAATAGCTTTGTTGGCAACAAATATGGGATCCATAGAGGAGGAAGAAAAAACCTTGATGTTTCTTTCAAGCCACAATTTCCATAAGATATGATGAAGGCTCACTTTCCATAAAGAAGATAATCTGAGATTTTTGAATGGAGTAGGCCATTGGGTGAAAAGGTGACTCAACAAATTAGGAGGAACAAAAAGAGATATGAAAAGTGGACATAAGGTGATCCAAAGCTATCTTGGAGAAAGGGCACTCCATAAGGAGGTGATTGGTAGATTCCCAGGCATTCATGCACAAATAGCATATGTTGGGGACATACATGCCCCTTTTCATAATGTTATCAATTGTTAGAATCTTATTTTGAATGACCAACCAGATGAAATGAGAAACTTTTGATATGAGGTATTTAATCCACACTCAATCATAAGGGATATGGACCACTTGATAATAAATAGTCAGATCATGAGCAAATTTAATAATGAACAACCTAGAATTAGTTTCTTTCCAAAAAGGAGAGTCAGGGGAATTACCAGTGGGGATGACTATTGCATTTAGGATGGTTTTGAGAACTTTTGAGGTAGCAGATATTTGACCATTAGCACATGGAATATGGAAATATTTCCAACACTTGGAATCCGATGAAATGTCAATGAAATCTTCAACCTTGTTGCCAATTAATATGTCCAAGAAAGGTTGTAAGACAACAATTTCATTGTTCTCTAAAAGCGGTTGATTAAAAATCCACCTGTCAGTCCAAAAATTAATTTTACTCCTATGTGCCTAGTTTCCACCTTATCCCCTTATGAATTAGATATCTAGTTTGGGTAATTGATTTCCAGAAAGTGGACCCATATCTGGGAATATCATCATTTAGGAAACAATAATTTTGAAGATATTTTTTGTTGATAATTGAGACCCATTCAAGGTTGTTGTTGGTGAAAACCTTCCATGTTTGCTTGGCTAACAAGGCTATGTTCATATTACAAACTCTTCGGAGCCCCAATCCCCCTTGAATTTTTAGGGAGCACACCTTGTCCCAACTGACCAGATGAAATCTTTTCCTATCCTCGACACCTGCCCACAAAAATATTTTTTAGATTTGCTCAATTTTCATGTAGACAACAACAAGAAATTTGAAGATGGACATGAAATAAACAAGAACACTTTGGAGACAAGCCATTGTCAAGGTGGCTTTGGCTTCTTGATAGAGGAGGGTCCCTTTCCAACCTGCAAGTTTTTTGTTAATCCTCTCAATAACATTACTCCACATGGATTCCTTCGGAGCACTAGTGAAAAGAGGGAGGCCCAAATATTTAGTAGGTAACTGAGATATAATACATATTTGTTTTTCTCTCTTGGGGAGTGTTAATGAAATAGATTTTTCTTTTAATATAATTTATTTTCTAACCTAAAGCCTCCTCATATGTATCAAGAATACTCTTAATGGTTTTTTCTTCCCACACAGAAGCATGAGTAGCAATGATGGTATCATCAACGAACTGCTAGTGAGATAGGGCTCTTAAATTGGACGCAACCTTAATGCCTAAAATTATGCCATTGGAGCAGGAATTTTGAGTGCTCTACCCAAGGATTCAACAAAAATAATAAAAAGGATGGGGGAGAGAGGATCTCCCTGTCTGAGGCCCCTATTACTAGGGAAAACCCCTGATGTAGAACCATTTACCAGGACTGAAAACCAAGGATTAGAGATGCAATTGTGAACAAGATCAACCCATTCCCTATGAAATCCAAATTTGAGAAGGACAACAATAAAAAAATATTTTTTAACTCTATCAAATGCCTTATTCATATCAATTTTGAAAAACATGGCAATTTTTTTGTTAAGGCTGGTAGAATGAAGGACTTCATGTAACATGATAACACCATTAGTAATATTTCTTCCTTTGATAGAGTTACCTTGAAAAGGGTCTATGATCTGAGGAAGGATATCCTTGAGTCTTGCAGCCATGGCTTTAGTAAGAGTTTTGTAAAGAACATTGCAAAGACTAATGAGCCTAAAATATGACATAGATTTGCAAATAGGTCCTTTTGGAACCAAGGAAATGAAAGTGGAGTTGATACTTCTGGATATAGATTTATTTTGCTGAAGTTCAATGATGGCATTACATATGTCAGGCCCAATGATGTCCCAAAAATTCTAGTAGAACTGAGGGGAAAACCCATAAGGGTCTAGGGTTTTATTAGGGTGCATAGAAAAAAGGCCTCTTTAATTTTATTAGGGATGAGGGGTTTGATAAGAGCAAAATTCATATCTGAAGTGACCAGGCTGGGAATATGGTGGAGGAATTTTCTACCAACTTGGGTAGTATTTTAGGGGTTTGCTCCTAAAATTCCCTCAAAGAAATATGAAGCTTCATTTCTAATCTCAAAAATATCCTTGGTGATGGTGCCATCACTTCTAATTGATTCTTTAATTTTGTTCAAACTTCAGTGCCTCAGAGTAGTGGCATGAAATTTTTTTGTGTTAGTCCCCCTCTTCAAGCCAAAGGGCCCTTGATTTTTACCTCCAAAAAGTCTCCTCTTTATCCATTATATTGTGATAGTCTTTAAGAACCTGTATCTCTTCATTTATGAGTTATTCATTGTGTTGTCCATTCTAAATTTGGAGTTCAATACTTTTAAGATTTTGCAAAATATTTTCCCTTATTTTCAAAGATATTACCAAAAACTTCTCTATTCCAAACTCGAAGATTTTCTTTGACACACTTAAGTTTTTGAGAAACCCTAAAAGTAAAGGACCCATGACAATCAAATTACCACTAGTCAGCAATTTCCATTGCAAATCTGGGTGCTTAGTCCACATAGCTTCAAATATGAAGGGGATTTTGAAATAAAGACCTTTATCAACTTCAAACAATAAAGGACAATGATTAGATCCAACTCTGGAAAGATAGATAAGAGTGCCACCACCCATCACTAGTATAGCTTCTTGAGATAAAAAAACCCTATCAAGTTTTACTTGAATGTGTTGATCCCCAATTCTCCTGTTGCTCCAAGTGTATTTTACCCCTTTAGTCTGAAAATCCATCAGATCACAATCAGTGACAAAGTTATAAAAATCCTCAATGCTCTTGGAGGGCAACAAGTTCCCTCCCTGCTTGTTAGAAGGAAAAAGGGGGGAGTTGAAATCTCCAACGATAATCCAAGAAATGTTTAATAAAGCACTTATCATTTGATTCAAAGTATTCCATAGGACCCTATGGCTGAGAGGATTGTTAGGGGTATAGACATTGGATAAAACCCAAGATAAATTATTGATTTTATAGAAAAACATCATATTGAGAACCCTGTTGGAAGAGATGATTCTATCTTCTAACTTGTTTGAGTACCAAATATAGAGAAATCCCCTAGATGTACCTTGAGTGGGGCAAAAATAAAACTCACCATTTTTCCAAATAGAATTTATGATTTTCTAGATTTTATTTTGGTCAATCTTCATTTTTTGCAGGCTTATGATAGTGGGTCTATGTTCTTTCCTCAGAGTTCAAACAAGCCTTTGCTTGACAACACTATCGAGGCCTCTCACATTCCATGAGAGGATCCTAGTTTAGAATTTTTGGAATGTTTTTGACCTCCCTTAGATTGTTGCAAGGGAGGTTTGGGTCTTTTTGATTCATCCTTCTCCTATTCGAGAAGATCTTGGAATAGGATTTTTTGGGTACCATTTACAATATCATTTTTTGTTTCCTTTTTATTTTGATCATTTATAGAGGGTCTTCCCTTATTTTTCTTTTCACTGTCGATATCAATAGAAGCTTTCTTGATACTTCTAGTGTTAATGGGGATGAAATCATATTTATCTTCTTTCTCCACTTTGTCTGAGATGGGACTGCCAATTTCTATATGTCCCTCAAGGGTGGATGGAGGTTTTAAGATAGTATTGGAAGGCCCAAATCTAGATGGGAATTGAGGCTCATCTTGGTCAAAAACTAGGTTTTTAGTTGGATTTGAGGTAGTTTCACCCTCACTCGATTCGGGCCCATGAAAAGTAGTTCCTTTTAAAACATCAAAACTATTTTGAAAGATAAAAATGTAACTCACCTTTGGATGATCATTCTTAAAATATTGGATTTCAATCTGCTTTCCTTTGAATTTATTCCTTCTTTTGGTAGCTACTTTGTTGCTTGCCCTACATGGGTCTACCTTGTTGCTGATTGGACTACAACCCACTTCGAGAGGTATTGGGGAATTTCATCTCCTTTGAGTTTCTTAGCAATGGGTATTGGATTTTGAGATGGCCTTGAGCCTTAAATTCAATGCAGAATGTAGGCTTATTATCATATTCTATGGCCTAACATCTACGATAGGAGCCATAAACCAAATTTATCTGAGTGGGAAGCTGGGAATATAGATAGGCATTAACACAAATTCTAGCATGTACAATGCAAGTGCATGCTCTAGTCACTAGGTTGATAGCAACCAACTCACCTATATATTTTCAAATAACCTTTAAAATATATTTGTGCCAAAAATGGGTAGGTAGATTTGGAAATCGAACCCATATTTGGTGCAAAATTTATGCTCTATGTCTTAGGGTTGAATTCTTCACCCCACCTTCAAAGAAAGAGACTCTTTCAATCGAAGAACTAAGGACCCCTGGTAAGGATTCAGGAGGTATATTCTTCATTGTTGAGTTGAACGAGAAAAAAATCCTTTGAAAGGGCAACCATCTCCATATTGCCTAGGGTTTTCCATTTGGTATAGGCTCATCATTGAATATATTCCATATCTAACCATTCTTCGATAAATTTCCCTACCAGATTATGGGATTCAACATAAACATAATCTGTCAATAGGGTTTCAAGAATTACCAGGTCTTCACCTGTTGGACATTTTGAGTCCTTAAGTCAAAGTTGTCATTGATGTCACCATTGATGTCACTAGATGAAGTCATCATTTAATACCAAATATTTTAGAAGGAAATAAATGGGAAAAATATGGTTATTTGATATCCAGGGAGAAGGCCAAAGTTCAAGTAAAACAATGCAAAAGACAAAACTTAAAAATGAGTTATAATTATTATTTTATAAATTATTTAAATTCAGGATGAATTTAAATTTTATAAATAAATATTAAAGGTACATTATCGAAGGTTAATATTATAATAGTGGCTATTATAATATTAAAATGTGCCATGGAGAAAACCCAAATAAAACATTTATAATTTTTATTATAATGTTTTAAAAGGCAAAAGAGGATTTTATAAAGTTAAAAATTATTTTAATAAACCCAAAGGTTGGGTTTATGACCAAAGGCCTTGATAAATCCTCGCCGACTTCATGAGGGTTAATTACATTTTGAAGTTCCGATATTCCAAGCAAAGCAGGAAAAATTATTATTTAAACCTATGCCAAAGGACATAAAATTTATCCTTGCTCGATTTGAAGCCATTGGTTGTGTGAAAAACTTGAGTTAGGGTTTGTAAAAATCATGAGTATCATTGTTATGTGATATTTGTTGTTGAGAATTTTTGGAAATATTTTGAGTTGGATGATACTGTAGACACCAAAACAACACCAATTCGATTATGTGACTACAAGCACTGACCGAATTGGCATACATACCCCCTAGGGCAACCTCCAGAGGTTAAAAATTGGTCCTAACCACTCCCAAATCTATTTTGGAAGGTCAGAGGTAAATTTTTCACCTTTTAAGCACTCTTCTCCCTATTCATCCCACCTTGGGACGATTAGAATCCTATTTGCCCCACCCCGGGACGATTAGCAGCAATCGCTCCAAGGTGGGATGAATAGCAGGTTTGACTGGAAAAAAGTCAAACCTTGACAAATGGCAACCCAAATCCACCACTCAACTTCACCTTCAAGGCATGCAATTACAAGGAAAAGTTTCAAATTAGAGAGAGGGACTTCAGTCAAGCATGCCTTGATCATGGAGGCCCTAAATCAAGGAGGAATCTTCTCTCCCCCAAGAAAGGCATGGTGAGCCAAGTTGCACCCTCGCATGTGCATTAAAAGGAGACCCTTGAGGTATATTAAAGGGTGAGCCTCCTCACCCCAAAAAATAATAGGGCTAGAGCATTTGGAGCAACGAAGTCCTGCCAAATTGTACTCCCATTCCCCCTTTGTGCTTCCTACATCCCTAATTTCTCTTTTGGAAGAGAGGCTATTGGGTGAACACTAGGAACGCAATCTCGACCCAAAACACAATAAATAAGCCACAATCCCACACCAAATTCATTGACACAATCCCATAGGAGGTTTTGGACCCATCCCACTTGGATTTGTGCCAAAACTAGGCCCTAAACGGTGGGCATCCTGCCCTCGGGTGCCCCCTGCACTACTGCAGTCCTAATCGTCCCACCCTGGAGTGATTAGAAATATATGAAGTATTTATCTAATATTATTTTTATATTCTATATTATTTCATGTACTTATGCTTCTGTTCAAGTTTCATGTTATTCTGACTTGATTTGATTGTGTTTTTATCATTTTATGCGTTTACTAACATACAGGGAGCGCTTTTGGATACAGGAAAATCTGGGCAGAATATGCCAAATATGAAATTTTGGGTTGTCCTAAAATGCCCCTTTTAGCCTAACCCCAAGTTTACAAGAGTTTTGGAGGCCTCTGGGTAGGAAATTTGCAAGGTCGCTCTTGCACGTTTTGTGACAGTCCTAATCGTCCCACCCCGGAGCGATTAGAAATCCATGCATGATTTCCTGATTGTTCTTTTTGCAATGTGTCCCTAATGATGTATTGATGCTTCTAGCAAAATTTAGGTTCATTATGACATGTTTTGACCATCGTTTCATTATTTTTTACATTAACCGACCGGAGGCTTTGGGGATTGCATGTTTTCCTAATATCCGCATATGCTATTAACTATTTGCTATTTATCTAAGTGTAGGATCTCACCACTAGGAATACCATAGGGGTAGTAAAGAACCACGAACACATGGACGCAAGTAGTGACAACGTTTGGCCCGCCCATTTCAAATGTGGGCATGCGGAGGACACTAGAAGCATACCATCCGTTGATGTAACGAACTATATCAAACATTATGAGCCCTAGAGAGGGGGGATGCATTGTAACCAGATTGAAAGCAACATTAATAAAAGAGGCCCCACTTTTTTTTGCTTACATCTAGTTTCATTTATGCTTTGTTTCCCGCATGCATTTGTTTCTCGCATTCGTAGGGCTTAGCATCTGCACCATTTGTATCAATTTTGTTTGCATCATAATCTGGCACGTCATCACCCCGAATTCGGATTTTAGTGGCAATCATGGTGGGACATTTTTCCCTACTATTGGGCTCAATTTTTTGGTCAAAATTTTGTGGATTCTTTGCAGGTGTTACTCATTCGGGCGCTGGACTACTACTTGTGCCACCCTGTGATGAATACAAACCTGGAATTTGTGCCACCCTGGGATGAATACGTATTCATCCCACCCTATGATGAATATAGACTTGCTATTCATCCCACCTCAGGATGATTAGAGTTCTATGCATTTTTTGAGCAGAAACTCAGAGGCATCTGGTTTGGACAGAGAAGAGGTAGGCTTTCTGAACATCCTCTGTGGTTTTCTGTTTCTGCAGATTTATGTTTTCTTTGCTTTCTTGCAATAAAAAATAAAAAATAAAAAAAACATAGAGTAACTTAAATGAAAGAAAATTGATTAGGAATGCATTATTTTCTGGTTTGCTTGCATGATACTTGCACCAATGGCAAGTCCTCATCATAGGTGTCAGTTCTAGGTAGGTTTTGTGATTTCCTTCTTGCTGCTAATTGTTTCTGAAAGATAAAATGTACTTTAAAGCATTGCATTAGTGAAAATCATCTTTTGCTGTATGTTTTCTTTCTTTACATGATTAAAAGGAACCACACGCACACCACCCAATAAAATTAACATCAAGGAATTGGTCTTAATACCCCAACACTTGATCAAGACCAACGATGGATTTCATCACCACCTTGGCTTGAATTTTTCATACATTTACCCTAATCACGACTGTTGCTCAACGTAAATCCTGATGAAAGTTGACCAAGTGTAACGGGGGTGATTCCCCGTGCATGAGGATAAGTCTTCTATGGTAGGTGTCAAAAATAGAGTGATCCCCCTTTTGTACCGCCTATGTTCCACGTACTATTCTGCTCTCGGGTACCAATAGTTTCCCTCACGTAAGGGCGGATATATTGAGAGGTTTGGTATAACGGCCTAGGAATGGTATATCGAAGGGATGACTATTTTGGAGATACAAGAGCCCTCATTTCACATGTATAACAAAGTTTCATTTACAAGATTCACACAACAAAAATCAAACACATTAGACCAGATCTAGGGCACACATTTAATCTGTAAACGAGATAATCATTTCTTTGTTTGTGTGGTTCCCTTTTATTTTGTATAGCATAAAAATCTATAAAGGAGATAAAAATACACATATCTTTCTATAAATACCACCACCATGGTGTATACCCATAGCCAAGCCCAATCACGGGCATCAGTTATGAAAAGTGTATAAGGAGGCACAAGTCGCCTCTGTTATAGCCCCAAGGACTTGGTTATACCACCTTGGAAGCTTGACCCACAACGTGGTACACACTATGACACTACAAAAAATGACTATAGAGGCACCCCTTTGAGGGGCACTCCCGTTCAACACATACCCTCTCTACAGTACATACATGGGAAGGCTCCCTTAGACACTCATTATGATTGGCCACTGCATGATGAAGCGCTAGAGTAGCATAGGGTTCATAAGGAGGGACAACATGATTATATCATCTCCCCTCTACCCCTCATTACTATTAGGACTAATAGGCCAAATCTAGAGTGCAAGGCTCTTCAGACAATGCAAGCAAAATCTACCCGTACCTTTCACATGTATGAAAGGGAGCACAAGGAAAACTAGTATATTCCTCAAGAACAATACATCATGCGGGAGCAATGCGCCTCCGCACCTACTAATTATCAAGGTCACCTATTGAGGCCAGAGCCTTAGGTGAATTCTGCTAACCTCGACAGAGGAAAGTGACCCATAGAAATATCGAATCTCCATGACCAAGATAGATATGTAGGGGAGGCATCTAGGCCTCCTAGACATAGGATGACGAAATAAATCAACTTGGAATTTACCAAACATATCGTCTGCCAAGCGCAAATCACACAACTTAGGCAATATCAACAGTAATTAGAGCAATTGTATCATCTTAACAAAGAATGCATTCAGCACCAGATAGATGAATTACTCTAGAACACTATTCTTGAGAGGATTTCGACCCCTCACACGCATAGGACAAAAATTTATGAGAGGCACAACCCCTTAGTGCGAGACATGTCTCCACGACCTTATCAAGCATTGCCTCGAAGACCTCCGAGACCTGAGCGGGAGGCTACCCCTAGAACCAATGATGGGCGCCTTCCTCAGGCACCCATCCATATTTATAGGTCACACCTAGAAAATCCTCAAGAGGCCTATGAGGAATTTGAGCAAGAAGAAGAGCGGGCTGAAACACCCTACCAAGGCAGGGGGCGCTACCCGACTACCCCTCCATAGACCTCAATTTCCTCGTAATTTGCAATGGGAACAAACCAAAGAAGAGGAAATCAAATTCTTTGATGCATACAAAGTGTTGTTAGAACACTTAGATGCTATGGAGACTAAGACTTCAAGGCCCCAAAAGCCCACCTTACGCCAATTTCGTAGTCACCTGGTGCACCCTTTAGTTTCGACACCCCCATACCTCGACCACTTCAAAATGCCTTAATTAGCAATTTTGAGGGGATGAGGATGCCCAAGAGCACGTAACAAGGTTCCTGAGTCAATGATTTGGCATTCAAGACAATGATGCATTGCTTCTAAGAATGTTCATAACCACGTTCACAGGCCCTACCTCAGATTGGTTTACCCAGTTACCAAAGCATAGCATCAACAATCTAGACCAGCTAGTGGATGCGTTCCTTGAATGTTTTACCTTCAACACCAAGAAGAAGGCATCCTTAAGCGACCTAGCTGGCCTTAAGTAGTATGATGATGAGACCATAGCCGCTTATGGGAATCGGTGGAGGACATTGCTTTCAAAGCTACCTTACCTCCCTCCCATGGCCGACATGACTCAAATGTTTTGAAAGAGTTGCATAAGGTCGATCACCATGTTATTACAACTGCAACAATATGCTACCCTAGAAGAAGCCCTGGCACAAGCCAAGATAATTGAGGAGATCAAAATTTAATACGGTGAGATTGCTAAGCTGCGCAAGAAAGAGTGGACTAAAAATGCCAAAACTGGGCCCACGCAACCAAAACCTGTAGCGGTCAATCAGGTTGCCATAACTATACAACCGCTTGCATAAATGACACAGCCCCCAAAGGCTAATTATTAGACAGTTCCTCTTGCTAACTATGAAAAAGAAAACCACAAACAAGAACAAAATTAGCAGCTTCACCCTAAGCGACAATTCACACAATTCACAGAGTCGAGAGACGCCTTGTTTGACCGTTTGTTCACGGTAAACCTGATAAACTTGCTGAAAATTTGACCCATAGACCCTAATGTGCCAAAAACCAAAGGCTATAGGGAATATTTATATTGTAAATTCCATCGACAAAAAGGACATGACATCTTCAGTTGTTGGAAATTCAAAAACTTGGTACAAGACTTGATCGACAACAAAACACTCACGATGGATAATCTCGTAGCACTGAGCAACCAACAGATGGAAGTCTTCAAAGACCCCCTACCTACCCATGACATGTAGGCAAATACTTTACAAGTAAATGAGGTAACATAAAACTACCCCATGCAAGGGTACGTGGGGATGATATTCATCATAACACAAAACAAAAGATGCCCAAACATGGCTGCACCCACTACAGCTACGGGAGCTGTTCCATCAACGTCACAACCCCCACAATGCCCTATGCAACCTCCCCAACCTAGACCAGTGGCCACGATTTATACTAAGCTTAATCAAATTTTAAGGACCACGTCGGCTAGGCTCTCCATTTATGAGCTCATCCAACAATCACCCCCCATCGGGAGGCTCTAATGGAGATACTCAAAGCCATTGAGTTATAACCCCACGAACCTAATTATTTCAACAACTTTGTGGGACATGTGAGACAATGCACAGAACTAGTCATAACCTTCAGGGAAGATGAACTAAAATTTGTGACTGGTGATATGGTGGATCCACCCCTGCACGTCATCTCATGGGTCAACGATATTCCATTCAAGAGGGTATTGGTGGACACTGGCTTGTCCAGCAACATAATCACAATAGTGGCATTAAAACATCTTAAGTTTCTAGCATCCCACATTGTGGCATCCACCTACACTCTTCGAGCATTAAATGACGTGTTATGCTCGACGATCGACACAATTGTCTTGCCCATCCAAGTAGGACAAAAGACCATTCCTACGTTGTGTCACATCCTTGAGGGTGAGATGGCCTACAATATCTTGCTAGGCCGGCCTTGGATCAGGGACATTAAGTGTGTCCCTTCGATAGCCCATCAATGCCTCAAGTACACATATGAAGGGCAAGTACATGTAGTCCCAGCAGACTTAAAGCCCTTTAAGTTTTGTAATGCGATGTAGCTGATGCCACAATCGACCCTCCCATCGACACATTTGGACTTTCAATTGAATTTGTCCACTCAAGGTCTGATTCTACCTACATCCCCGCTATTGAGTCCCTCAAGTAACCGACCTAGCCCATATTTGTCGTCTATCCCTTCACCAACAATGCCACCTATGGTGGCCACACCAAAGGACAATGGAAAGAAGCCCCTAGAGGAGGCACCACCATTAGTCTCGACCATCTCTACCGAGGAGGTACCCAACCGAATGGAAGTTGAGACACCTGATTCACCCAACATGGAGTGGACTCCAGGAGAAATCCTATTCCCTCCCCCTCAACCACTGATGATTACCATTGAAATAGCAAATATGGGCCTAGGGGAGTACCTGGTGCAAAACATAGTGGCAACACCCACACTCGAATCCATGCAAGACATGGGCAGACCTCGCCTCCCCATCAGCACTATCATCCCTTTAGGTTACCCACCAAATCAGACAAAATTTGTATATGGGGGCCTCGAGAATGACCTGGAACCCTACCTACAAGAGAAAGAGGACAAAGAGCCATTTGCTGAGAATGTTGATTATCTGTCCAACCCAGACTTTGCCTTGAAATATCTAGACCAATGTAATTGGCATGGATATGGATTGGGCAGATATGAAAAAGGAATGCACACTCTTTGTCAACCAAGATACCAGATGCCATATGATAAATTAGGAGTAGGGTTCAACCACCCTTTGCCCCTTGACATCTTGGTAGAAACCATGCAAGGCTTAGGTCTAGGCAATAGGGATGGGTTGGCACAAGATCCATATGCCAATCCCAACACTACATACACATTGGGGAATTACTTCCCATTGTTAGCAACAAACCTTGTTGACCTCAATAGCCCCTCCCATTTGATCGAGAAAGGAGAAAGTTCAAGAAATAACCTCCAAAGGGGATATGAACAAGATCAAGATGGGTCTTTTGAAGATGAGTCATACTCTGAAGTGGCACCTTTGGACCCTTTAGAGTCTAATAGCAATCACTCGCAGGTGACGCCCATCAATGATTATCAAGAGGACTTCGTGGTAATGTTCCCATTTAATATTCCAATCAGGCAATTGCCACCTCCAGAGAATCCAGCCCTCTCATAGAGAGTGGCACAACCCAAAAGGGACCAAATCAACATGCTCGAACAAAACAAAACTCCCATGCTAGCCATAAGGCCAAGTGATAAAGAAACACCTAGTGGGAGGCTATACCAGCCACAAGGGCACACAGTTGTTGGAGCCAATGAAGGCCTATGGATATTTGATAACGACTATGAGGATGAGATTGAGATGGCATATCTCAACCATATGAGGCAATAGGAATACCCCATAGACATCGATGGTATGTTCGAACATCTAAATATGGGACTAAGGCATAGGTGGCATTTGAACCAAGCACAGTTAAACCAAGTGCTTCATCCACCACTTTGGGCATACAGAGAGCACCTCCCACCTAGAGAACCTATAGGGCCACGAGTTCCAAGGGCATACCCCATCCTTCTATCCACACATAGGGCTGATCCTTTTGTGCCAATACCACAAAGCCAGATCTGAGGTATAAGGATCACCAAGGATGTTCGAATCAAAACTCGCATGGTAATGGATACCAAATTCATTCCATCAACATGATATCCATTGATTTAACCACCCCCATCCACAATACAGCTGATCCAACATGACCATTGTATCTAGACCTAGATGCCATAGACTGGGATTGCGCTGACTCACCACCATCCCCATCAGAGTACTGGCCTTGTGGTGAGATGTTTTATTTCATCCCAAGATAGACTCAGGATATCTTCCATATTGAAGAGGAACCCGACGTTCCCAATGCAGACCTAAATTCAGAAAATGATATCCACCTGATCTTGAATCCATACCAGTTGGAGGACGGATCCCACATGTCAATCGAAGAGACGATTGACACAGACATCGGCTATGATCCAATGACTTTGCAAGTCATCAAGCTGGGGGTAATTCTATCCCCCAAAGAGCAATCCAATTACATTACCTTTCTCAAAGAGAAGAAGGAGGTTTTTGCATGGTCCTACAAAGACATGCTAGGGCTAGACCCGCATCTAGTCACGCATAATATAACACTTGATTCGATAGTCAAGCCAGTCAAGCAAAAGCTACGTAATATGCACCCAATAGTGGCCTTGATGGTCAAAGATGAGCTACAAAAGCTATTGGATGTATAGTTTATCATATGTGTGGATTACCCACCATGGCTATCCAACATGGTACCCGCCAAAAATATTGATGGGAGGATTCACATATACACCAATTTTCAAGATCTAAACAAAGTGAGTCCCAAGGATGATTTCCCCTTGCCTAGCATCGATGCATTGGTAGATGCTACATCAAGCCACAAAATTCTTTCCCTCATGGATGGTTTCTTGAGATACAACCAGATTCGTATCAATCCCATTGATCAACTAGAAACGATGTTCACGATGCCTTGGGGGACATTTTATTATAAGGTCATGCCCTTTGGCCTTAAAAACGCTGGTGCCACCTACCAATGCACTATGACATACATATTCCACGATCACATGCATAAAGCTTTGGAAGATTATATGGATGATTTGTTAGCCAAATCTCTTTTGTGCCAAATGTTGTGGGCCAAACAAGGTGAATGGTTTCCTATTTTTTTCACATGCCCATGCATTTAATTATCAACCCAGGGAGCTTCGTAAACTTGCAAAGAGTCGGAATTAGGTTACTACAATACCATTGGAGGTGAATCTGCTAATCCTACATTTGGGGGGTGTTCTTGAGATGGTTGTAAATCATTCCCGCACTCCTCAATAAATTACGTAAGAAGAACAAAATTAAATATACAGAAATAAATCATGTACATATTCCTGAAAATGAATCTACTACAAATACTGGAACAAGCAAACCAATGAATCTACTGCAAATACTGAAAATGAATCTACTGCAAATGGGGAAGAAATACTGGCTTGGAGTGGGCCCAGGCTCCAGCAGCTTCTTCCCGATCGAACACGTGCTTTAGAACTTCTGTAACTGTAGTATATTTATCAATGCATTACAATGTAACTCTAAAATGGATATTTATTAAATATCTCTATATCTCCACATATATTTCCTATATCCCTTTCAGAACGATCTATGTGTGTTTATATAACACACCCGCAAAACTTCTATTACAGAAGTGGTTACAACAGTCGATTCTTCCTAGACTAAATTAGAACAGTCTAGTGAATGCAATCAACGTCTAGCATTCTGTTTTGATGGCGACGTGTTCATTCTAGTTCATGCTTTGTCTGGCATCCATAAGACGTTTTGATATGTTGGTGCTATCTCCAATTTAGATCTGCATGATGCAAAGCTAGAACTACATCAGTTGCTACTGTCTATTTCCTTCGAGTCTGGTCAACGGGCAAAGAATCAGTGGCACCTTTCGACTGCAGGGAGGCGCTCGCATTCAGTTGGTGCATTTCGACTGCAGGGAGGCGCTGATATTCAGTTGGTGCCTTTCGACTGCATGGAGGCATTGATATTCAGTTGGTGCCTTTCGACTGTAGGGAGGTGCTAATATTTTGTTGGCGCATTTCGACTGTAGGGAGGCACTGATATTCAGTTGGTGCCTTTTGACTGCAGGGAGGCGCTCATCTTTGGTTTGGCGCCTTTCGACTATAGGGAGGCACTGATATTCAGTTGGTGCCTTTTGACTGCAAGGAGGCGCTGATATTCAGTTGGTGCCTTCCGATTGTAGGGAGGCACTTATTCCCTTGGTGCCTTCTGGTTGCAGGGAGGCACCTATGTTCTCTACGCTGACCCCCAATGAAATAAAGTGCCAGGTCCATCAAAAGGACCTCGACTGTTCCAAATCTAACTAAATAAACTGCAATTCCACAAAACATACTAAAAGCACACAAATTAGATAACACGCATAATTATATCAAATATCTATATAATCATTTATAAAAGTACGCAATCCTTATTATACAACTGCATATTGATCAAAGAAACATGTACAAAATATGAGCATTTTTGGTGCTCATCATCCCCCCATGCCTAACATATGCCATGCCCTCATGGCATCCAACTACAGGTAGCCCTCTGACTTTTCATCATCGCCATATCTTGGAGGATTCGGATGCCCCTGCGGCCCGAGTCTATCTTTTCATGCCGACATTTGAAGGTGTGGTTCGCCTTTGCCTATGGGAAACTGTGGCTATCAATTGTCTCCTTCTTGTTCTGGCTGCTACTGGTGGTGGCCTAGCCAATGTTGTTCCTACCAATTGAAATGCAGCTTTGACAGCTTGCCAGAGGTCGGCATCTGGAGGTTTGACCACTGCCAGAGGGATATCTGAGTTATCCTCTCTGGAAGGCACTACTTGGGCCTTGTATAATTCGGCCACTTCAAGGGTAAGCCCTGCATTCTCCTTTTAAATTGTAGCAGCCTCCAATTGTGGGCCATATACTCCCCATCGTTCCAAGTACCTCCTCATCATGGAAGGCCGCCCTCGAGATGAACCATAGATGTCCCAAAACTGGTTGTCTTCTACCGAATTGACGTAGATGCCAGAATCTCCTTTTACGCTCAAGGATGCCTTCCTGGCCTCCTTGGCTACTTTCATTTCGTTGCGTAGCTGCTAAAAATATTTTTTCCTTTCGAAGAACGACTGCATGTCCCATTCATCCTCCTCTAACTCGGTGAAGGTTACTTTTGCCTTCTGTCAAGCCATCCTGGGCCTCTTTGCCTTGGCCTCTGTAGAAAATGTGGCGGCTCGGACCGGGGTCTCTTCTTTCTCCTTTGGGGACTTCTCTTTACTTTGAAGGATCGGCTGTGCTACTATCTTCGGGGGTGATCCTTCATTCTCCTGTCTACCTGGTGTCGACCCCTCAGGATCTTCTCCTTCTTCAGGCCTGGGGAGGTCCTCCATATCCTCTGGTATTATCTGCTGCTGGAGACCTTCATCCTGCTCTGTATCACTCAGGACAATGACAGGGGGCATTGTAGGACTTCTTTCCTTTTCACCCCTGAAAACAAAGGAATCATACCCTGCCTCTGGGCTACTTTTTCGAACGTCCGATCGAATCTCCACCGAAGAAATACTCATTCGGTGGATGTGGGAGAGTTCGTCGGAACTTCTTCTGCCCAATCAGTCTAAGTGGCCGCCTCTTGTCTTGTTGCTCCTTTGTCCTGGAGCATTTGATTTTCCTCTTGCAATTGCCAGACCAGCTACTCGAGCTAAGCGATTCGTCTATCCCTTTCCTCCAATTCCATTTTATGCTGGTTCTGGCAATCTTCCAGAGTATGCTATGCCATCCAGCAATTGGTTTGCCATTCGAGCGCCTCCTCCAAGGCTGCATCGATCTGGTTGTTACTCTTGAAAGTTCCTTCATTTCATGGGCTTTGGTTCGTTAATTCTTGGAGGGTTTTGGCAATGTCTATCTTCGGGTCACTCTGTCCTTCCTCTATCGAGAGGAATCGCCATAGATGTTTCCTCCTAGGGATTGGTTCGTCCTCACCACCAGCGAGTGGCGCTCCTTCCTCCTCATACTCGGGCATTGGGGAATGCCCTCTGTCCTCTACGTCTTCGGGCATTGGTGACTGCTCTGCCCTTCCTAGAAATAGGGTGATGCCAATTTCCTGATGTTTGTTGTCTCCTCTACAGGGGATGCTTCGCCTTGCCCTAATTTGGAAATCGCATTGTGTTGCTCTATTTTGTCGCCATCTCCCTTTGCGTCGCGGTTCTGTCTTTGTGCTTCTGCATGGCGGACCAATGCCGATATCAGCCCATGGTGGGCTAAGGCGGACGATGCCCCCTTTTGGTACCAAGCCACTTCATCCTTCAGAGCAGTCGCCAGGTAGAAAGGTATATTTAATTTCCTCCCATGCACCAGGTGATTGAGGAAGTGCACATGATTAATGTTTAGATGCGTATACTTTCGTGTGCATGTGAAGAATCAAGCAATCTGCTCGAACATCTTTCGTATATTCATGGAGAGACTATTTTTGAGTAACCCCTCCTTATCTATCTACACATTTCCTCCTGGCAGTAGTATTTCGGTGTATAGCTTTAGCACTCTACCCTTGTATGCACATTCCCCCATGAGAGGCAATCTAGTCACCTATGATATGAACTCAAGGGTGACTGGAATTTCCACCCCTCATACTTGGGCCGCATCGCCCCTCAAAGAGGTGGCAAATTCTCTAGCTACCTCCACATCCTGGCCCTGACTAACCAGGGTGTAGTATTCGAGCCACCCCTCGGCTCCGAATTGGGTCCTCACTGCCCCTCTGATTCCATCAGTATCACTGGGTTCATTCTTCTTGATCGCGTGGTTCTTGGACCTTCCTCCCATGGCGCCTTCCGGTGCTGTATTTTTTTTTTTTGTCCTTCCTTCTATAGGAAGGCACCTTCTTATAGAAAATATGCCTAACCCTAGTAGTTATGGAAGGTGCCCTATCATTGGCACGCATTTTTGGCTTTGGGGGGATACAATCTCTATGACGGCGGTATTTTTTGGTACTGCGTATTTATAAATAATTATATAAACGATTTGATTTAGTATGCGCGTACCTGATTCAGTGTTCCAGTTGTCATGGTAGCCACTGATTTGTTGACTTGTGACACGAGGGAGGGGGTGGTCATTTGATGTCACTAATTCATGCAATGCTTCATTCTGCCCGAGGCGTCCGGTACCTTCCCCATGTGGATGGTGCCCTTGTAGCGCCTTTCCAACGTTGTTGGTGCTCTTCGTCGAACGAATGCACCTTTCGACTGCATGGAGGCGTTTCTGATTGGCTGGGAGGCACTTTTTCCTGCATGCATCTTCCCAATGTGGGAGGCATCTCCTTTTGGTTTGCGCCTTCCTGATGTTAGAAGGTGTTCATCTTGATGAATGCGCCTTCCTGATGTTGGAAGGCATATTCGGCGAATGCACCTTCCTGATGTTGGAATGCGCCTCGGCTAGATGAATGCGCCTTCGGCTGGCTCTTTTTTTTTTTTTTTTAAGATTTTGCGCCTTCCTGCCATGGAAGGCGCCTACATATGTATTTTATTTTTTTATTTTTATTTATTTATTTATTTTTTATTTTTTGAACTTCATAGGTGGAAGGCGCTGTCTTCCGAATTGGTGCCTTCCAGATGCAGTAAGGTGCCTTCTTCTAGATGGACTCCTTTTGGGTGTGGTAAGGCACCTTCTTGTGGACTTGGCACCTTCTGGATGTAGTAAGGTGCCTTCTTCTAGACTTGGCACCTTTTGACTACCGTAAGGCGCCTTCTTTTGGACTTGGCGCCTTCTGGATGCCGTAAGGCGCCTTCTTCTAGACTTGGCACCTTCTGGATGCCGTAAGGTGCATTCTTCTGGACTTGGCACCTTCTGGATGCCGTAAGGCACCTTCTTCTGGACTTGGCACCTTCTGACTGCCATAAGGTGCCTTCTTCTAGACTTGGCGCCTTCTGACTACCGTAAGGCACCTTCTTCTGGACTTGACGATTTGACTAAAAAAAAGGGTGATCAAGCCTTCCTAATTTTTCACGCTGCCTAGATTCTACCTATGAGTCGGTGTCAGAATGCTGAGCCGAATCAGTCCTAGTTTCCCAGATACTTACCTCTCGTGCTGTCAGGTCCTCCACCTATAAAAAGCAACCAAAAAAGAAAGGAAAATAAAGGCAGTTAGATGCGTTTCATGCCTATTAGGCCCTGGATTAGGATGCCTGCAGCTTGCATGCGGGCGTCGTCCCTGCAAAAACACACATTACAAAAAAAACTATATTAACTAAAAAATTTGGGTGAGCACTTTCATGCCCACCATTTCACCTGTGAGAGTTCGGTCCAGATCTAGCAAGATGGGGTCTCCTCCATACCTACTCTGGATTCCACCTGTAACGTTTCAGACGTATTATAGGGGCGTAGTCGGTGGCCATTGACTATGAACATGGTGTTATTGTCGTCAATTGTCTTAATGTGCACCACCCTATTCCTAATGAGCTCCGCAACCTCATACGGCCCCATCCACCTCTGCATAAGTTTGCCCTTCCTTTCATGGAATCGAGAATCGTACAACAGTACCCATTCCCCTACCTGGAACTTCTTCAACTTGATGTGGTTATCATGCCACTTCTTTCTCTACTTCTGTATAATCTCTATCCTTTGCAAAGCATCCAGTCGGATTTCGTCCAGCTGATCTAGCTAGCGAATCCTCTATTTTTGAGCTTTGTCCAAGCTCAAATTTAATTCTGAATCCATCCTCAGAGTTTTGATTTCGAACTCGATGGGCATCATCACATTTTTCCCATAGACCAGTTGGAAATGTGTGCATCCTGTGGTGGATTTCCACGTGGTGTTGTATGCCCAAACTACCTCCGACAACCATGTGGCCCAATATTTCTTGTGTTGCTGCACGGTTTTGGTCAGGATGTTTTCTATCTCCCTGTTTGTCACTTCTACTTGCCTGTTTGCCTACAGATGGTAGGGCGTGGTTTTATTGTGCCAAACTCTATACTGCTCCATCAGCTCCTCAATCAATTTGGAGGTGAATTGGGGCCCTTGGTCTGTTGTTATCTCTCGAGGAACCCCAAATCGTGTGAAAATATGGGCAAATAAGAAATCGATGACTGTTATTTCCTTTGAGTCCCTTAATGCCTGCACTTCCACCCATTTGGTGACATAATCCATGTAGACTAGAATAAACCTCCTTCCCATCAAAGGTGGATTGAATGGTCCCATGAAGTCCATGCCCTATTTATTGAAAGGTTCCAGGTGTACCTAGGGCTGCAGGGGCATTTCATCTTGGTGGGTTGGTCTACCCATCCTCTGGAACTCATCACACTTGCTGGTATACGCTGCCGCGTCCTTGAATAGAGTGGGCCAAAAATACCCAGCCTACAGGATTTTGTAGGTAGTTCGTTTCCCTGCAAAGTGTCCTTCACATGGCTCATTGTGGCATGCCTTGAGCACTTCTAAAAACTCCTGTTTTGCTATGCATCTTCTTATTATTTGGTCTCGTCCTATTTTAAATAGGAGACCATCCATCCAAAGGAATGATGCGCTCTTCTCTATGACCACCTGATTTTCTCGGTAGGAGAGAGCAGGTGAGGTCCTTCCGGTGGCCAAGTAATTGGCTATGTCTGCATACCATGGAGTTTGTTCACTAATAGCGAACATATGTTCATCCAAAAATTGATCTTCCACTACTTGATGATCTACTGGTATTAATATGGATAGAAAATCCACCATGACATTGTCCTTGCCTGATTTATTGACTATAGTGATATTGAATTCTTGCAATAGCAACAACCATCTGATAATTCTGCCACCAATGGCCGACTTGCTCATCAGATACCTGATAGCCGTGTGGTCCATATGGACGAAGACCTTGTATCCCATTATATAATGGCGTAATTTGTTTATTGCATGGACAACTGTAAGGAATTCTTTTTCTGTCATTGTGTAGTTGAGCTCTGCTCCCGCCAAGTTTTTACTGACATAATAGATGGCATAAAATTCTTCGCCATCTTTCTACCCAAGGACTGCTTCGATCGCACCGTTAGGTGCATTGCAGTAAATATGGAATGGTATGGCCCAATTCAGTCCTCTCAAGACTGGTGCAGATATCAATTTTTCTTTCAACAATTGGAACGCTTCTTCGCAGTCTCCCATCCAATTGAACTCTACATACTTAGAAAGTAAGGTGTGTAGTGGTTTGGCAATCTTACTAAATTTGACGATGAATCGTCAGTAGTACCCGGATGATCCAAGGAAACTTCTTACCTCCTTCTGTGTTCTGGGGCTAGGTAGGTCTCTGATGACCTCTATCTTCCTCTTGTCTACTTTTATTCCTTCCGTAGAGAGGTGGTGTCCCAACACGATGCCTTCTTGCATCATCATAAAACATTTTTCATTACTTAGGGAGAAATGACTTTCCTTGCTCCTGTCGAGCACTCTTTCTAGATTTTTCATTGCCTCCTCGAAGGTTTCTCCATAGGTGGTGAAGTCATCCATGTATACTTCCACCCCGTATCCTATCATATCAGATAATATGCTAAGCACTACCCTTTGAAATGTGGTCGGTGCGTTGCACAGTCCAAAAGGCAATACCTTATAGGCAAATGTTCCCCATGGACAGGTGAATGTCGTTTTATCTTGATCTTCTTCCCCTATCTGGATCTGGTTGTAACTACTAAAACCGTCCAAAAAGGAGAAGTATTTTCTTCCTGAGAGTGTGTCCAAGACCTGATCAATGAACGGGAGCAGGAAGTGGTCTTTCTTAGTCGCCTTGTTCAATGCCCGGTAGTCCATGTAGATCCGCCATTTCCCATTCTTCTTGGGGACCACCACTAATGGTGATACCCATTTACTGTCAAAAATCAGATATATGAGTTCGGAAACCAGAAGTTTGTGCAGTTCTTCTCTGAAAATGTCTTTCATTGCTGGGTTCATCCTTCTCTGTGGCTGCTGACTAGGAGTTGCTTGGTCATCTAAATAAATCTGATGGGTACATATTTATGGGCTGATGCCGTGCATATCTACGTAGTCCCATGCAAATGCTTGCTAGTGATTTACCAGAAGCTCCTCCAATTTTTCTAGCTATGTGGGCGTCAACCTACTGTTGACATTTAATGTCCTCCTTGGCCCAACATGTATTTTTTGGATGTGCTGATCTTGGGCGCCAGTCAATGATGATCCAGGTGTGAGGGTGGATGATTCTCCATGGAGAAACTCCATGATAGCACCATCCTCGTCCTCTTCTGCCACCTCCTCTAAGGTCATCACCGGCTGGATTATGGACAACTCCGTAGTTCCATGCTCGATGATCCTGGGTTCTTCTATCGAGTCCATAGACTGAGATGGCAGTGAAATGGTCAGCATTTTGATGTTTTTCCCATTGGAGATGGTCATTAGCCCATCTTGGTAGCTTATGTAAGCATCAGCTATTGCCAGCCATGGCCTCCCCAAAATGAGCGGGTAACCACCCAGCCTGGTCTTGGTTTGCAAAACTAAAAAATTGGCTGGATATTCCCATGCACTGACTATTACGATCACATCTTCCAGCATCCCTTTCGATGACACGATTGATCTATCAGCTAACTACAACACTTTCATGGTTGGCTTCAGGTTCATGAGCTGTAGCCTCTGCATGGTCTCTTGAGGCATCATGTTGATCTGCATACTTTGGATGACGTGTTCTACCCATCATTAGATCTTCCAGTTTACCCATGACATTGATAATCTGGGTAGCTTTTCATCCTGGTCTTCGTAGACACATTTCTCTAATTGCCTTGGTGTAAATGGGGACATATTGAATTGCTTGAAATAAAGGGATTATCACCATGAGATTCTTCAAGCTCGACAAGATGTCAAATTTTGGCTGTGTTGCTTTTCTCTGTTCTTGCAACCGACTAGGAAATGCAGCCTCCGCTCTCTCAAGTGCTTTTCCCTCTTCTACCAGAGGTGTCTCCTCTATTTCTTCCTCCTCTTATACCAGTGGAGATGTTTCTACCATCTCTTCCTCCTCTTCTACCAGATGCAGTGTCTCTACTCCTAGCTTCCTACTTGATCTAAGCTGAATATTGTACATATGATACATCTCACCTTCTACGTTGTATGCCGACTGATTTACTCTGTTGTTCGAGTTTGCTATCGGTTGTGTTGGTAGCTACGCAGGTCTCGTTGTTGGCAATGCTGGTAAGTTCTATTGGATGTGAGTAGGAGATACACTCAGTGGAGTCATATTCCACGCATTGTGGCCTCTCCACTACTGCCTAGGATATGGATATGGCATCCATGGCTACAGATTTGGGAATGCTGCTGGGGGTGTGTTAGTCCAGGGTGATGGTCCCCACCACCCCATATTAGGTGTTTGAGGGGGTCCTTGGTGCATGTATGACCCTACCCCATATGATGGCATCCCGGTTGGTATATTCCCCACGGGGGGCTATGGCCAACTCTTCCTATTGCCTATGAAGTAGGCTTCCATGCTCTCAGTCGCTTCATGGTTACTGGGCAGTTGTGGGCACAATCGAGTTTTATGATTCAGCCTACAAACTACGCATGATCTGACCTTGTTTTCTGGACATGCATTCTTTGCATGCCTTCCTCTACATTTTGGGCAGAAATAGGCTAATGCTATGTCATTTTCTTGTTTCTTATTTTCTAATAGCAGCGTATCCATCTGCAGTGCTAGAGATGAGAGCATTTCGCTCTTCAAATCCTCCAGCATGTTGCCTATTTCTATTTTGGTGACTAAAGCAGTCACCTTCATGGTCCTGGCAGTGATTTTGCCTCGCCTTCTCGAGTAGTTCTGGCATAATTTTTGGATGTCGTCCATAGCATGCTGATAGACATCACCTCCAAAGATCATGTTGAGAGCCTCTAGTGACTCATTGGTAAGTCCCCTTAAGAAGATGCTTTTGAGGGACTTATCAGATAGCTTCGAGTGAGGGGACCGTTGAAGATTAAAGGTGAATCTCTCCCAATACTCCTTGAGATACTCATCTTCTCTTTGTGTCATGCTCAGGACCTCCTCCCTAGAGTCTCTTGCTCTCCCGAAATCTTGATATTGCTCTAGAAAGAGCGTCTTCATCTGGTCCCAGGTGGTGATGTGTTTGTCTCCTAGACCGATGAACCATTGCAGAGCTGCATCGTCTAATGTAGAAGGAAATAATTTCAACTTTTGCACGTTTGATTTGTAATCCACAGACCTGCACAAAACATCAAATTTGAATAAAAACAGGTCAGGGTCCTCAGTCAAGTGTCCTCTAAAGGACGGAAGGTGAGCAGGGGATATGTTTTTCATTTTGGTATCTCCTACTCACTCCTCTATTAGGAAAATAAATCCAGATGAGACTTCATCATTATCTACCATTTTTTCAAGAAATGTGGTTTCTAATGCAGCATTTATGGCCTTTCGGTCATTTAAAACTTTTTGAGTCAATGCTCTAAGGTTGTCTGGCGAGATCGTCTGATCCTCCACAGCCTTCCACAACAAGGCTTACTCTAGAGGAGTCCTATTAAATAGGGGATTTGTGATGATTCGTTCATCCCCTTGTTGATGGGATGAGGTGGCACTTTGCACAAAGTATGGTTCCTCACTCCAATGGACTGCTGGTAGGTCAGGCGGGTCTAACTCAAATCCAAAATGCTCGACTGACTTAGGTCCTGATGGATTAGTTCTTATAAAGCGACCGTCAGGTCCTCTTCTTCTTGAAGAACTCATACAAGGTCAGATAGAATGTTTCAGGGTATTGTAAGTAATCTAATTAAGACACTTCCCCGGAAACGATGCTAAAATTTTGTGGGCCAAACAAGGTGAATGGTTTCCTATTTTTGTCACATGCCCACACATTTAATTATCAACCCAAGGAGCTTCGCAAACTTGGGAAGAGTCAGAATTAGGTTACTACAATACCATTGGAGGTGAATATGCTAATCCTACATTTGGGGGGTGTTCTTGAGATGGTTTTCAATCATTCTTGCACTCCTCAATAAATTACATAAGAAGAACATAATTAAATCTACAAAAATAAATCATGTACATGTTCCTGAAAATGAATCTACTGCAAATACTACAACTAGCAAACCAATGAACATTCCTATGAAAGCAATAAACTAATTGACATAAATAAGCAAGAAGGAAATGGGGAAGAAATACTGGCTTGGAGTGGGCCCAAGCTCCAACAGCTTCTTCCCGATCGAACACGCGCTTTAGAACTTCTGTAACTGTAGTATATTTATCAACACATTACAATGTAACTCTAAAATGAATCTTTATTAAATATCTCTATATCTCCACATATATTTCCTATATCCCTTTCGACTATAGGGAGGCGCTGATATTCAGTTGGTGCCTTTCGACTGTAAGGAGGTGCTAATATTCCATTGGTGCCTTCCGACTATAGGGAGGCACTGATATTCAGTTGGTGCCTTCCGACTATAGGGAGGCACTCATATTTGGTTTGGCACCTTTCGACTGCAAGGAGGTACTAATATTCAGTTGGCACCTTCCGACTATAGGGAGGCACTGATATTCAGTTGGTGCCTTTTGACTGTAGGGAGGTGCTTATTCCCTTGGCACCTTTCGGTTGCAGGGAGGTGCCTATGTTCTCTACGTTGACCCCTAATGAAATAAAGTGCCAGGTACATAAAAAGGACCTCGACTGTTCCAAATCTAACTAAATCAACTGCAATTCCACAAAACATACTAAAAGCACACAAATTAGATAACACACATAATTATATCAAATATCTATATAATCATTTATAAAAGTATGCAATCCTTATTATACAGCCACATATTGATCAAAGAAACATGTACAAAATATGAGCATTTTTGGTGCTCATCACCAAAATCATCTTGATGACTTATGCAATATCCTTGATCGCCTCATCGAACACAAGGTTAGGCTAAACCCCAAGAAGTGCGTATTTGGCATCACATCTGGAAAACTCTTGGGTTTCATAGTCTCAAAATGAGGCATCGAGGTGATCCAAATAAATTCAAAGCAATCCTTGAAATGCTTCTCCCAACCACCATCAGGCAACTCAAAAACTTGTAGGGTAAGGTCGCGTCGATCAAGTGCTTCATAGCACAATTATCCAACAAGTGCCAACCCATGAATAAATTATTACACAAGGGAGTAGCATTTCATTGGGATGACGAGTGCCAGTCAGCCTTCGATGACATCAAAAAAATACTTGGCTTTGCCGCTAGTATTGGCACCACCTAGACCAGGAGTGCAATTCTACTTATACATCTCAGCTACTAAGGTGGCACTGGGCACCATGCTAGCCCAAAAAAATGAATTACATAAAGAACAGGCTAATTATTATCTTAGCCGCACCCTGGTTAGTTATGAACTTAACTATGCATACATTGAGAAGCTATGCTTGGCAGTGGTATTTGCCACCAAAAAGCTACACCATTACATGCTGAGAAATACGATGTATGTTGTGTCTAAGGAGAATCCATTTTGATACATGATGAGTCATACTTATCACAGTAGTCGCATGACAAAATGGATCATGTTGTTGACGGAGTTTGACATCGAATTCATTGGACAAAAGTTCATCAAAGGTCAAGTCATTGCCGATCAACTAGCAGAGGCTCCTCTCGAAGATGATCAACCTCTGAACATAGAGCTACTCGATGATGGGGTCTTCCATGTCTCAGAATCGCCAGATTCTGATGAGCCTGAGTCACAGGACGACATAACCTTATTTTTTGATGGTTATAAATGTGAGCAAAGGGGTGGCATGGGAATCATATTTTTCACACTGTAAGGGGCTCCAATGCCTTTATCATTTAAACTTGATTTCCCGTGCACCAATAACAATGTTGAATACGAAGCCTTGCTCATAGGTCTTCAGACAACCATCACCATGAACATCAAATGCTTAAATATCTTTGGTGATTCACTATTAATTGTAAACCAAGTGAAAAGGGTATTCCAATGCAAATGCCCAGTTCTGTAGGCCAACAAAGCCCTTATGGATAAATTCCTGGCAAAGCTTGAATGGTACGACATCAAGGCACTCCCTCGATCATTGAACCATTTTGCAGACACTATGGCCTCCTTGGGGTCACTAATCCTGCAATACCCTTTTGGTAAAATGACAACCATTCAAGTCAAAACATTATCGCAATTCGTAATGGTGTGCAAGCTCTGACATAATGCCAAGAATACACCTAATCTAGATTGAACCATATCAGGATAGGTTCTCTTGAATCCATGATAGTCTGAATCACGCCAACTGGGGATATTTGTTCTCCCCAACCCCTCTTAATAGCAACACAACGCTATTTCTACAAGTTCTTTCCCGCTCAGCTTTTGCTAGGGATGAACTTCAAGAGGGATTGGTCGTTCATACCATCGAGGTATCTGATCAGTAGGATTGGTACACACCCATAAGAGACTATCTCAAGTTAGGTAGCCTCCCACTTGGATTGTCGCACATCGCGAAAAGATCATTCAAACAGAAAGCGGCAAAACATGTCTTGTTAGGAGACATTTTGTACCATCAAAGCTATGAAGGAATCCTCCTTCATTGCTTGGACCAAAAAGAGTCCACTTGGGCTATCACCCAAGCACATGATGGTACGTGCGGTGGCCACTTCAACAGTATGGCCATCACCAAGCGCATTCTTCACATGGGCTATTATTGGCCATCTTTAGAGTGTTATTATTATGCACATGTGCGAAAGTGCATGAAGTTTCAACACCATGTTAACTTGACACACGTACCTTCTTAGGCCTTGCAGCCAATCTAATTGGCTTTGCCTTTTTCACAGTGGGGATTAGATCTCATCAAAAATATATCCCTTGCATCGTCAGGTCATCACATGTTTATCATAACGACCATAGAGTACTTCACTAAGTGGGTGGAAACAATTCTGCTTACCTCTACGACTGGACCCCGCATTGCGGAGTTCATTTTACATAACATCATATGTCATTTTGGTATTCCATCCAATATCATCTCGGATAATGGGACGTCATTTAAGAACAAATATGTGCATGATTTGACAACAAAGTACAAAATTTAGCACAGTTTTTTGACACCCTATTATCCGCAGGCAACAAAATGCTAGTTGCCATCCTTGAAAAGATGGTCACAGATAATCATAAGGATTGGCACATCCAAATACCACTTGCACTATGGGCTTATCACATTAGCATTTGAATGCCCACTAGGGCAACTCCATTTTTGTTGGTGTATGGCTCCGAGGTAGTCATACCTCTCGAGTTGGAAATACCCTCCCTACGCATATCAATGCAAGAGTTCATTGATGATAACACTGTGTGACAGGCCCAGTTAGACCAGATTACGTTACTTGACGAACGACATGTTAATGCTCTCGAGAATTCATGTATCTATCAAGAGCGACTTAAGAAAGCATACAACATGAAAGTTCACCTGAGGGAATTTTAGGTTGGTGACCTGGTCTTAAAAGAGAACCAACAGAATTCTAACTTGTTGCCCCATTTAAGGACCAAGTTCACGGCAAATTTGTTGGGTCCTTATGTAATCAATAGTAAAATAGGACCTATAACATACCGACTCACCTCTCTTGAAGGAATCAAGGAACTAGAACCCTTGAACATTAGTCATTTGAGGCCATTCCACATTTAGAGAGCCATAGCCCACCCCAAAAGCCCCAAGGGTTCCCACAATCGCTTGGTCACCAAAAACACCCCAAAGGTATCCATAATACCTTTGGTCAAACCAAAAGCTCCAAGGGTTCCCACAATCGCTTGGTCACCAAAAAATGCCCCAAAGGTATCCATAATCCCTTTGGTCAAACCAAAAGCTCCAAGGGTTCCCACAACAACTTGGTCACCCAAAACACCCCAAAGGTATCCATAATCTCTTTGGTCAAACCAAAAGCTCCAAGGGTTCCCACAATCGCTTGAGGTATCCATAATACCTTTGGTCAAACCAAAAGCCCCAAGGATTTTTGCAATCTCTTGGTCACCCAAAATGCCCCAAAGGTATATGTAAGAATCACTTGGTCTGCACCCATTCGTGTTAAACCACCATAACAAATATTCAAAAACAACAAATAATAAAAAATAAAAAATAAATTGCATCTCACTTTCATGCAGATTCTTAAAAACCAAAACACCAAAAAGAAAACAAAAGTTGCATTAGGCATCTCATACAGACATTGCATATTTGTTGGTCATACATGTCAAAAGCACCATAGACTGTAATTACTCGACAATTCCATCACTTTCCAAATTCAGTCCATTTTGTAAAAATATCCATCAAGAATAATGCCCTTCGCATTTTCGCCATATCATAGTCAGTTGTCTTCTAATGTCTTTAGGATTTCGTCATTCAACTGTCTTTAGATTTCGAGTCAAATGTTGTAAAAAGTCAGACAAATTTTTACAAGGTAGAGTTTTACTTGGATTACACCTTGTTACATAGCATCCCAACACAAGCTTAAAACACATAAAATTCTCAAGTTGTGTGAACACAAGACAAAACCTACAAAGCAGTCTAGGGTACCATAGGTGAAACGTTACCCTACTCATCCCCCTGTGCGAATGGTTCATGAATACTGAGAATTGAAAAAAGGACAAGCTCTTCCCCATCCAATTCTCCACAATAAATAGTGGTTTTTACCAATATCAAAAATTCCAAACACCATTGGTCCCCAATGTCATAAGGATTCGTACTACATGCCCCTGAGAAGGATGGGTAGTCATCCCTAAAGCCTAAAAGGATCAATGCCATTCATGAAGCCAAATTCCAAAAGTTCACTATCAAAAATCCCAAACACCTTTGATCCCCAAAGTCGTAAGGATTTGTACTACACACCCCTAAGAAGGATGGGTAGTCATCCCCAAGGCCTAAAAGATCAATGCCATTCCAAAGAAAAATTCCCAACCACCTTTGATTACCAAAGTCATAAGGATTCGTACTACACACCCCTGAGAAGGATGTGTAGTCATCCCCAAGGCCTAAAAGATTAGTGCCATTCCACAGCAAAATTCCCAACCACCTTTCATTCTCGAAGTCATAAGGATTCGTACTACACATCCCTGAACAGGATGGGTAGTCATCCCCAAGGACAAAAGGATCAATGCCATTCAAAAGCCAAAAACCCACGAGCTCAACTTTGAAATAAAAATTCAAAATCTAACTCCTCAAAAGGCAACAATAAAAAGTAACAGTGGTTATCACCACTACTCAAACCCCTTGCTCAAGAAAAAAAAAAAGAGAGTGAAAAATAAATAGTGATTTTCATCACTATGTATGAGAGAAAGCATCCCAACAATATTGAGCAACCGAAAGACGCCTGAGCTTGAATCCTTGGAATTCTTAGCATTAAAAAAACCATTTAGGTGATCCTCATTATGGGTTTGGTGGATTGCCTACCTGGAAATGGCGGTATCCTAAACGCATGATGATATGTCTATCACATTTTGCATGTGTGTAGACCAATGTTTGCATGTGGATGAGCTAGCTTATGGTATCTTAGATTGTGACATGGATTAATATTACTAAATGCAACAAAGGAATTAGTGGAGCTAATTAGGTGATCCTTAGTACAGGTTTGGTGGACAACCTACCTGACACTGGCAGTATCCTTACAAATACCACATAAACGAACTCAATCGCACACACAGAGATGTGAAATAAATTGGTCAAATTCAAGTCTGATTCGTACCTTGTTTGAAAGTATCGTAAGATAATGTACAGTCTTGATTAGTTAGTTAAAGCATCCGAATCTCAGAAAAACCTTAACTTTGCATTTTAAAACCTTAACTAAGATAATGTACATTTCATTACTCACATCACCATCAGAAAATACAAAACAAAAATAACAAATGCAAAGTTATTCCATAAAACAATCACATAGTACAAGAAAGTCGATAAATCCTATACAGTCTATGGTGCCATCACCTGTAAACCAACAAATCATTCCATCCATTCCATATGCATACATCTATATCATATAGCTAACATCATCCATAGTCATAATAGCATATGCATACATCAACATAAATAAAGGTGCATAAAAGAAACAATAAACCATGACAAACATATCATCAAACCAAAAATGAGTCATGTATATATATCGAGTCAAAATGCCCTCAGGCTACAATAAGAAGGTCCTATGACCTCATAAGAAAACCAAAAACTCAAAAACCCCAAAGCCTAGGGAATCGGCCACCATGATCCCGTAGGATCGGTGCGACTGGAACTACCCCCAGTAGTATGGGTCCTATGGGACCTCTCAAGGTGGCTGCTGCCAGCCCGCGCACCCTGCCCACCAATGCTACCCTCATCTAGCCACCTATGATGAGAGGATGCAGACTACTTAGTCTCACTGCCTCTCATGCGACATGATGACCCACCTCCATCAATATCAAGTAACTATCCACCAAGGTGGACAACCTCTATCTCTAACTCCACTTGGTACCGCCCCCACTCCACATCTCATCGACGATACACAACCAATGCATTGTCCCGTTGTGCTAACTAAGCCTGCAGGAGATCCCTCTCCTACAATATGTCTCTATGCTCCTCATCCCATATCTGCAAGAGATCCTCCAATCGTGCTATCTCAACACAAAACCTAGCCTTCGCATCTCCTGAGATAGCCTACGACATGGGCACCTCCAGGATGTCCTGCTGCTTTGGCACCAACTGATCTGGGATGTCTTATACATCCGGTTGCTCTAGAACCCCTGCATCATCTCCATCGCCAGTGAAGTTATTGACCTCCACCATGTTTGCATCATTAATAAGAGCCCCCCAACCCTCCACTGGTGCCTTTGCACCCCCACCTCATGCTACTACCACATTCGCACCTCCCAGAGGCCACTCACCCCGCCATCACCGCATAGTCCACCATCGATCATAATTTGTAGTTACCCCGACATCATCCACATCGGGTACCTCAATAACTGCATCAGACCCCTCACCCAGCGACTCAATGATCAGCCATACTAGGGTCCTCTTGTCCCTACATCGCTGATAAATCAAGGGATCCCTAGGTAATCCCTGGAGTACCCCAAACTACCGCGTCACCCAGACATACAGGAAGTGCTCCTGCTCTATCCCATGACACCCAATCAGCCACCTACCCATGTGCACCCATCAGAACCACTCTCCAGCCTCAGGCCAGGCTGGACAGTCTTGATATGGTCACCAAAACACCTACCCTAGAATTAGATGAGAGAAGGCATTAGTATAGTGACCCACATCACCTGCCCATCACTGACTCTATCCATGCTCCTCTGATCGCTACCACAAATTGGCATACCCAATCTCTCTATCCACCATCTCACCTCGTGTGGTGCAAGGCAAACCCTGTGGCCACTCCACAACTATGTGCTACCACCCCCAGCACTGCAAGAGATAGCTACACCCGATCCCCTTCCACATCTGGTAGTGAACCTCATACAGCTCATCGTACAACTATGCCAGCAACGTCTGACCCCATATCATAATAAGTGGAGCTGATGTCGGACACTCCACCAAAGTGAAAATCAACTCCAATAGGTTCCAAGGGAACCTCATGCCTGAACAGTCCAAAAGTAACATATTGAAAATGAGGGCCATGAGTAAAGCATGCCTCACCCCCAATACGCCCTTCTCCAGCCACCATCGCACTAGAATACCACCTATCTGGCAGTCAGCCTTAGCCCTCTCCACATCCCTCTCCACCCCCATCTCCATCGCCCGACCAAAACATCATGTCAATACTGTTGTTTGCTGGTCTTGATGGGTTATCCGGATAGGAAGCCCATCTATCAAAATTCGTAGAATATGATAAACATCCTCTAGAGTCATCGTCATATCCCCTATTGGGAGATGAAAAGTATTGGTGCGGGGATCCCACAAATTTATCAGGGCATTCAGCTATGCCCTATCCCCCACCACAGGCTCCAAACACGTCACCTACTTGAGCCCAAGGGCATCAAGCCACTCCCAATCCCCAACTGTCAAGGCCTCCCAGGCATAAGAGAAAATAATCGACTGGCGGTATCGACTCTTCACAACCTAGAAAACAATAAAAAAAAGAAAACGATATTAGGTACATACTTCATATAAAAAAAACATACAATAAAATTGTACAGAAGAAAAACAAAGTACAAAAAAATAAAAGAACAGTAAAAGGACAGAAATAAAAGTACGACAAAGTACAGAAACATTCAAAACAAACTATACATCAACGATCGCAGACATAAAAATAACTATACAACACAAAAAACACAATAAAACAAAAAACATCATCCTAGGGTTTTGACCTTAGCGTGAACAAAAAAACAAAACAAAACAAACAAATTCATACTAGGGTTTCAACCTTAGTATGAACAAAAAAAAAAAAAAACAACAAAACAAACAAATTCATACTAGGGTTTCAACCTTAATGTGACCACAAAAAAAACATAACAAAAACAAATTCATCCTAGGGTTTCAACCTTAGTATGAACAAAAAAAAAAATGAAATCAAAACAAAAACAAATTCATCCTAGGGTTTCAACCTTAGTGTGAACAAAAAACATAATAAAACAAAAAATCATCCTAGGGTTTAAACCTTAGTATGAACAAACAACACAAAACAAAAACCATTCATCCTAGGGTTCCAACCTTAGTATGAATAAAAAAAAAATGACATCAAACAAAAATAAAACAAAAAATCATCCTAGGGTTTCAACCTTAGTATGAAAAAAAAACACAATAAAACAAAAAAAATTAATACTAGGGTTTCGATCTTAATATTAATGCAAACAAAAACAAAATAACGCACACAAAGAGTTATATGCGAGTTTAACTTCATATAAAATTAAAAAAATAACAGGAAAGGAGAAAGAACATCATACTGGTCTCACCTCGGCTCCTTCGCTCGAATATCCTATTCTTGCACTCATGATGTCAATGAAATTTTGACAGCACTCCGCTATGCACACTCGCACTCCTCCTCCTCATTGCACCAAATCAACAGAAAAAAATGTTGCAAATGAGCCCAAAATCTAGTTTTGGTCCTTTTATAGGCTATTAGGCCTGCAATCGTTCCACCCTGGGATGAGCACTCGTCCCACCCTGGGACGATTACAGAGCAAGAAATAAAGCAAAAAAAACAAAATCCAAAAAATGCACCATAAAAAAAATAATAAATCTATCGGACAAAGGTGCCTTTGCACCTGACATCCATGGCATGAAAAACCACCGTTGGGGTCATGAAGGATAACTATCCTACTCCCTAAGAAGGCTAGTATAGCAGGACCATTCCACGGGAAGGAGGATTTTTGATAATTTCTACCCCAATCGACATCACAAAAAGGGTCAAAACCCACCAAAAATAGGTCCGATTGCTGGAAAACTGCTAGGCATTCAATGACAAAAAACTATAGGCACCCTTACAAACGTCATATTGGGTCAAGTGACTCGTCACTTTTCTCATTTTGGTCATTCCCTCATAGATTCGTTGCTTGAGGGGGTAGTCACACTTAGTCACCAAATCAACAAATACACACCCAATCAAGGAAATGGCATGCATTCAAAGAATCATTGACAAAGATAATCACGCTCCTGCTTGGGGTAGCAAACAAGCAATAATCACAAGCTGAACAAACACTTGGCATTTTGGAAGCATGAAGACAAGGTTCCTCAGACAATAGGTTGCATCCTTTGCCTATTCATGACTGAACAATGTCCAATATCAAGTACACCTCACCGAAAAAGGTTACACTTGACTTAAGCTCTTTAGCTCGTCAAAAGCAAGGATTCAAGAATGCGTGCCCTTTCCATACTTGGGGTATCAAAATTTGGTTAGGTTACTAAGAAACCCTAATCATTAAGTGCTTTGGTCATCTATTTTTGCTCAGCACTGCGCCACACACAACACATCCCAAAAAAGGGCATCTGTAGACACCAAAACAACACCAATCCGATTATGTGACTACAAGCACTGAACAAATTGGCATACATACCACATAGGGCAGCCTTCAGAGGTTAAAAAGTGGTCCTAACCACTCCCAAATAATTTTTGGAAGGTCATAGGTCAACTTGGAACCCTTTAAGCACTCTTCTCCCTATTTGTCCCACCCTGGGACGATTAGAATCCTATTTGCCCCACCCCGGGATGATTAGCAGCAATCGCTCCAAGGTGGGGCAAATAGCAGGTTTGATTGGAAAAAAGTCAAACCTTGACAAATGACAACCCAGATCTGCCACTCAACTTCGCATTCAAGGCATGCAATTGTGAGGAACGGTTTCAAATCAGAGAGAGGGACTTCAGTCAAGCATGCATTGATCATGGAGGCCATAAATCAGGGAGAAATCTTCTCTCCCCTAAGAAAGACATGGTGAGTCAAGTGGCACCCTCGCATGCGCATTCAAAGGAGACCCCTGAGGTCTATAAAATGGTGAGCCTCCTCACCCCAAAAAATAATAGAGCTAGAGCATTTGGAGCAACGGAGTGCTGCCAAATTGTACCCCCATTCCCCCTTTGTGCTTCCTACATCCCTAATTTCTCTTTTGGAAGAGAGGCTTGTGAACACTAGGAATGCAATCTTGACCCAAAACCCAAGCAATCGGCCACAATCCCACACCAAATTCATTGACACAACCCCCTAGGAGGTTTTGGACCCATCCCACTTGGATTGGTGCCAAAAATAGGCCCCAAATGGTGGGCGTCCTACCCTCGGGTGCCCCCTGCATTGCTGTAGTCCTAATCGTCCCACCCCGGAGTGATTAGAAATATATGAAGGATTTCTCTATTGTTATTTTTGCATTTTGTCATATTTCATGTACTTATGTTGTTGTTCAAGTTTCATGTTATTCTGACTTGATTTGACTGTGTTTTTATCATTTTATGCGTTTACTAACATATAGGGAGCACTTTCGGATACAAGACAATATGGGTAGAATTTGCCAAATCTGACCTTTTGGGTCATCCCAAAATACCCCTTTTAGCCTAACCCAAATTTTACAAGAGTTTTGGAGGCCTCTGGGAAGTACATTTGCAAGGTTTCTCTTGCACATTTTATGACAGTCCTAATCGTCCCACCCCAGAGTGATTTGAAATCAATGCATGATTTCTTGACTGTTCTTTTTGCAATGTGTCCCTGATGATGTCTTGATGCTTTTGTCAAAATTTGGATTCATTATGTCATGTTTTGACCATCATTTCATTCTTTTTTACATTAACCAATCAGAGGCTTTGGGGATTGCATGTTTTCCTAATATTCACATATGCTATTAATTATTTGCTATTTCTCTGAGTGCAAGATCTCACTGCCAGGAATACCGAAGGGGAAGCAAATAACCATGAACACATAGACGCTAGCAATGACAATGTTTGGCCCACCCATTTCAAATGTGGGCATGCGAAGGACACTGGAAGTGTACCATCCATTGATGTAATGAACTGTATCAAATGTTCTGAGCCCTAGAGAGGGGGGGACACATTGTAACTAGATTGAAAGAAACATTAATAAAAGAGGCCCCACTTTGTTTTTCTTACATCTAGTTTCATTTATGCTTTGTTTCCCGCATGCATTTGTTTCTCGCATTCGTAGGGCTTAGCATCTGCACCATTTGTATCAATTTTGTTTGCATCATAATCTGGCATGTCATCACCCCACATTCAACTTTTAGATACATGCTTGGACTAGGTTTTGTGAGCAAGAGTTGTTTCTTGAAGTGATTGGTTGAGTAGAGTTGATTGAGCCTAGTCAAGTGGTTGTATGAAGTTATTGTTCAAGTTCCATAAAACAAACTATTATATATTCTGATTTGAGTTGAGATTGAGTTTTTGAGAATAGAACATATTGAGTCTCTAACAATTCTCTTTATGCTTCTATGATATTGAGTTGAGAAAGTAATTGAGTTTTGAGTATAGAACATATTGAGTCTCTAACAATTCTCTTTATGCTTCTATGAGATTGAGTTGAGAAAGTGATTGAGTTTTGAGTATAGAACATATTGAGTCTCTAAAAAATCTCATTATGATTCTATGAGATTGATTTGAGTTGAGAAAGTGATTAAGAATTGAGTAAAGAACACATTGAGTCTCTAACAATTCTCTTTATGTTTCTATGAGATTTGGACAAGTTCTACGTGAGCTTGTTGAGCATATTTAGATAGGTTCTGTGTGGACCTGTTGAGCAGATTTGGACAGGTTCTGTGTGGACCTATTGAGTAGATTTGAACAAGTTCTAGAGAGGACTTGTAGAGCAAATTTGAGTAGGTTCTAGAGAGGACTTGTGGACTAATTACTATGAGCTTTTGTGGAAGATTGCAAAGCATATTTGAGATAAGTCTTTGAGAATACTTGAGAGCAGATTTTGTTGATTTGTTCAGACCTTGAGTTAAGGTTTGGGGTAGATATAGCAGAGTTGAGTCAAGCCTTGAGTTAAGGCTTTAGGATAGATATTGAAGAGTAATTTGTGCTAGACCAACTAGACTGTGTTTAGTGCAGATTTTAGAGTAGAGTTTGGTGTAGATTTGAGAACAAGTTTGTGCCAGACCAAAGAGAGAGATTGAGCAAATTTATGCTAGATTGACTGGACTGTGTTTAGTACAAAATTGAGTGGACTTGTGCTAGACCAACTGGACTATTTTTAGTGCAAGAGATTGAGAAAATTTGTGCTAGAATGACTGGATTATGTTTAGTACAAAATTAAGATAGAGCTTTGGAGGTGATAAAGCATTGAGGACAGAGTCTCCAGTGGATAGATATCCATCATCCAGGACATGGAGGATAGGTCTTCTAAGTGAGGACAAGAGTCTTCAAGTGGAGAGAGATCCACCAGTAAGTGCAGTGGAGGTAGAGTCTTCTAGAGGATCACCAACCAAAGTAGAGGAGAAATAATTCTCCTATGGATAGAGATCCACAAACCAGATTTAGGGGATCAACATCTCCTTTGGACAGAGGTACATAAATATTGTAATTGGGAAGGATTATCAAGTGATTGATTGAGAAAATTTAGTGAAATATTTTCTCTGTGGAAGTAGCCATGTTTGGGTGAACCACATAAATTGTTGTATCTCTATTATGTGTGGTATTGTGTACATTGCTTTGATTACTATTATTGATATTGCTATATTTATATTGCATATATTGGTTTGAGAGAAAAAGTAAAAAGTGCTCTTATACTGTTCACCTCCCCCCTATCAGTATAAGCTTGTGTTATTCAATTGGTATTAGAGCAGGTTCCTTCATAAGAGTTTAACAACTTGAAGGAAAAGTGATCAAGAACACAATGGATCAAAAGGATCAAAGGGATAGGTCCATTAACAGTACCAGTCTTTGATGGAAGTGACTTCTTGTATTGGTGTATGTTGATGAGGTTTCACTTGATGGCACTTATCAATGAATTTTGGGATGTAGTGGAACTTGTATATGATTCAGTAACCAATCGTTCTATGATGCAGGATGATGAAAACATTCATGACTATCTCAGTAAGATTGATGAACTTGTACATGAGATGAGAGGTCTTGGAATGAAGGTTGATGAATCTGATGCTTGTGATAAGATCTTGAGAACTCTTCCAAAAAGGTATAGTGAAAAGGTTTCTACTATAGAAACATCAATTGATAGTGATTCTATGACAAGAAATTCTTTACTTGGCATGCTTATGACTTTTGAGATAAGAAAAAAAATCATATTCCTACCAAAGAAGCTAAATTTAAAGTGAACAAAAAGAAAAAGGGCAAGAAGACAAAATCAAGTAGTGAGTCATATAGTTATGAAGAAGCAAACTATGGTAGAAGAGATAAAGGTTCCAAAAGACCCATAAAACTAAGATCTGTTAAGTGTTTCAATTGTGAAAAGTATGGACATTTTGCAATAGATTTTAAAGAGACAGAGAACAAAAATGATGAAGAAAAATAGGATCACAGGTACAGGGAATCTAAAATATATAGGTACCAGAAGAAAAACAAGGATGGACAAAATAGACAAGGAAATAAGTTCTTCCAAAGGCAAAAGAGAAGTTACTATGCAGATAATGCAAGTACTCAAATTATAGTGATGCTAGTTTTTCAGATAATGATAGATATGAAGTTCTATTTATGATTGAATAAAAAGAACCAGTTAAGAAAAAGACTTCAGTTATTCTCAAGTGTTTTAAATGTGGTAAATTTGGACATCTTGAAGATGATTGCACAAGGGATGGTTATAGTTTCAGTTATGATGATTTTGAAGATGCACTTGAAAGACCAGATGAAAATATTCTAATGGCATTAGAATAATAAGTGAGTGATCCTATAGAAGATAAGCCAAAATAAAGTAATGATGTGAACAAAGGCAAACAAATAGAGGATTATTCAGCAAAAAATGGTTATGATCTCAAGGGAGAACTTATCTATGCCCTTGACACGGTAAAGAAGGTAAGAAAGCAACACTCTAAGATTGAAATTTAGTTTCAATAATGTGATGAAGAGAGATTATTGCTCATAGAGGATTTAGAAAAATCAAATGCTAAGGCAAGCAAGTTCAAAGATAAGCTAGAAGCAAAGATCATGGAATATGAGAAGTTAGCACAAGAAGTGGCACTACTAAAGGAAGATGTAGAAGACTCTAAAATAAACTATACAAGTATGTAAACGGTGTAAAGAGTGTGGATAAAATAGTCAAGACACAAAAAGGAGCAACAAACAAGACAGGTCTTGGTTCAAAAGTTCAAAAGAAAAGGGAAGAAAAGTCTACTTCAAGTCTTGAAGAAGAAGAAAATTCAAATGAAGATACATCAAAAGAAGATAGTGTAAGTGGGAGTGTGAAATCAGAGGATGAATTGAACAACAAAGAGTTCAACAAAGATAGGAACACATAGAGAAGGTACAAATGGAACAACAATCAGAATAGGAGACAAATGAGGTCAAGACAAGGAAGCTTCAAAGGAAGATGTTTTCATGTCACAGGTTTGGGCACATGGATTCACAGTGTAGGACACATGAAAGACAATAATATGGGAAAGGACAACTTTTCCATGGATATTGCTACTCATGTAATGAGTTTGATCACAAGTCAATGGATTGTAGGGTTCATGACAGAAGAAGATATGGCTTCAATAGAAGAAATCCTAAGACATTTGCACCTCCAAGGAATAATAACATTAAGTGTTATAAGTACAATAATGATGGTCACAAAACAAGATAGTGTAGATCAAATATTCCAAAAACAAGCATAAACAGGAATAAGAATGTGAACAATAATAGGAATATGAACAGGAACAGGAACCAGAACATGGATGAGAATAGGAAAAATAATGATGACAAGAACATGTATGAGAACAAGAATAGAAATAGGAACATGTTTGATGATAGGAACATGGATGATGACTTGGAAAGAAACGGTCAGAGGATTCTAAAAACTCAAAAAATAAGGGAAAAAGATAAAGGTAAAGAACAATGCTTTCGGGGAGTAGAAATAATCCCACCCCAAAATTAACCACCTCATGTGGATGTGGGAGAGGGGCTAATATAAGAGGCTCATTCTTAACCTCGATCCCCAAAGGTGACCCTTTGCCATTGATGTCAAAGGGGGAGAGTTTTGTGTGATTTGTGTATTGGGGAGAGATTTGATATTTGAGATAGCATTGATCCAGGGGGAGCAATGTCCTAGGGGGAGCAGAAGACAAAGAAATGTCAGGTTTTAGTAAAAATAATATGGGTTGCCATCAATGACAAAGGGGGATATTATTGGACGTTTTGAGTCCCTAAGTCAAAGTTGTCATTGATGTCACTAGATGAAGTCATCATTTAATACCAAATATTTTAGTAGGAAATAAAGGGGAAAAATATGGTTATTTGATATCTAGGTAGAAGGCCAAAGTTCAAGTAAAATAGTGCAAAAGACAGAAATTAAAAAGGAGTTATAATATTTATTTTATAAATTATTTAAATTTAGGATTAATTTAAATTTTATAAATAAATATTAAAGGTACATTATCGAAGGTTAATATTATAATAGTGGTTATTATAATATTAAAATGTGCCATGGAGAAAACCCAAATAAAACATTTATAATTTTTATCATAATGTTTTAAAAGGCAAAAGAGGGTTTTATAAAGTTAAAAATTATTTTAATAAACCCAAAGATTGGGTTTAAGACCAAAGGCCTTGATAAATCCTCACCGACGTCATGAGGATTAATTACGTTTTGAAGCACCGACGTTCCAAAAAAATGAGGAAAAATCATTATTTAAACCTATGCCAAAGGACATAAAATTTATCCTTGCTCGATTTGAAAAGAGAATAGCATACGAATTAAATGCAGAGCTCGTGAGATGAATTTGCAAATTTTGTGTTTGTGTTGATGGCGAAAGGAAACAAAACCAAAAGCATTTATTAGTAAAAAGCCAACAAGGCACCTTGGCCTAGTGGTAAGTGGGCTGCAAGCTCATTTTTTGGGTGCAAGGTGGACAGTGTTCGAATCCTGATGGAAGTATTTTTTGTGGATGTGTTGAAGGCGCCAAACATTAGGCACATCCTTTTTGTGAAGCAAGGAAGGATAGGGTGTTAAAGCACATGGTGCTTCTTCCTTCCTAACGAGTGTATAGCTCGTGCGATGGTGTGCACCATGGGTAAATACGTTTGTGTGGGCTGCGTTGAGAGTTCAAAACTCTCCAAAGGTAAAGGTAACATTTTTATATTTTAATTTATTGAATGCCTAAGTTGGAGGTATAAGGTATTTGGTGGTTGAAGTTTTGAAAGGGCTGCATTGTGATAAAGGTTGGGAGTTGAGAAATACCTTTAGGAGTTATAAGGAGAATTTTGTTTTTATTTTAAAAGTCTTAAAATTTGCTATTGTGGAATATTAAAATGTTAGACTTTATGGGTTGTATGTTATGTTGAATAAAGGGGTTTTGTGACTATTGTGAGGATATTGATTATTATTAAAGTTGGAGTGATAAGGTGTAATTTTGATATTATTTTTGTGATATATTTTGTTGAAGAAAATTATCCTCTAACCCTTGTTGAGTTTTCCAAAGAGGTAATTGTGAGTGTGTCAGATTTGTAAGGACAACTACTCTTCAAGAAAAGGTATGGGTAAAATTCTTCTTTGTTGAGTTAGGCGATTGGCTTGATTGAAAATTAAGTTTGGAGTGAAAAGGAATTGATTAGGGTTTCCTTTTTGAAAGTGTTTGAATTAATGCTTCAAAGTTTTTTGGATTGAGAGTTGTGATTAAACCTTATTTTATAAGCATTGTTGTTGAGACCATTGTTTGAGTGAAGTGCTTTGAATTAATGCTTCAAGGTTTTATGGTTTGTGAGTTGCGATTAAAACCTTATTTTATAAGCATTGTTTTTGAAGCCATTGGTTGTGTGAAAAACCTGAGTTAGGGTTTGGAAAAATCATGATTATCATTGTTATGTGAGATTTGTTGTTGAGCATTGTTGGAAACATTTTGAGTTGGATGATACATGCTTAGACTAGGGTTTGTGAGCAAGAGTTTTTTCTTGAAGTGATTGGTTGAGTAGAGTTGATTGAGCCTAGTCAAGTGGTTGTATGAAGTGATTGTTCAAGTTCCATAAAACAAACTATTATATATTTGATTTGAGTTGATATTGAGTTTTTGAGAATAGAATATATTGAGTCTCTAAAAATTCTCTTTATGCTTCTATGATATTGAGTTGAGAAAGTGATTGAGTTTTGAGTATAGAACATATTGAGTCTCTAACAATTCTCTTTATGCTTCTATGAGATTGAGTTGAGAAAGTGATTGAGTTTTGAGTATAGAACATATTGAGTCTCTAAAAATTCTCTTTATGATTCTATGATATTGATTTGAGTTAAGAAAGTGATTAAGAATTGAGTAAATAACATATTGAGTCTCTAACAATTCTCTTTATGTTTCTATGAGATTTGGAAAAGTTCTATGTGAGCTTGTTGAGCAGATTTGGACAGGTTCTATGTGGACCTGTTGAGTAGATTTGGACAGGTTCTGTGTGGACCTATTGATCAAATTTGAACAAGTTCTAGAGAGGATTTTTAGAGCATATTTGAGAAGGTTCTAGAGAGGACTTGTGGATAGATTAGTGTGAGCTTTTGTGGAAGCTTGCAAAGCATATTTGAGACAAGTCATTGAGAATACTTGAGAGCAGGTTTTATTTATTTGTTTAGACCTTAAGTTAAGGTTTGGGGAAGATCTAGAAGAGTTTATTCAAGCCTTGAGTTAAGGCTTGAGGATAGATATTTAAGACTAATTTGTGCTAGACCGACTGGACTGTGTTTAGTGCAGATTTAAGAGCAGAGTTTTGTGCATATTTGAGGACAGGTTTGTGCCAGACCAAAGAGAGATATTGATCAAATTTGTGCTATATCGATTGGACTATGTTTAGTGCATATTTGAGTGGACTTGTGCTAGATCGACTAGACTATGTTTAGTGCAAGAGATTAAGTAGATATGTGCTAGACCGACTGGACTATGTTTAGTACAAAATTGAGACAAAGCTTTGGAGGTGACAAAGTAATGAGGACATAGTCTATAGTGGATAGAGATCCATCAGCCAAGATATTGAGGATAGGTATTCTGAGTGAGGATAAGAGTCTTCAAGTGGGGAGAGATCCACTAGTCAATGTAGTGGAGGTAGAGTCTTCTAGAGGATCACCAACTAGAGCAGAGGAGAAAGATTTCTCCTATGGATAGAGATCCACAAAATAGATTTAGGGGATCAACATATCCTTTGGAAAGAGGTCCATAAACATTGTAATTAGGAAGGATTCCCAAGATATTGATTGAGAAAATTTAGTGAAAGATTTTCTTCGTGGAAGTAACCATATTTGGGTGAACCACGTAAATTTTTGTATCTCTATTATATGTGGTAATGTGTACATTGCTTTGATTACTGCTATTGATATTGCTATATTTACATTGCATATATTGGTTTGAGAGAAAAAGTAAAAAATGCTCTTATACTGTTCACCCCCCTCTCAGTATAAGCTTGTGTTCTTCATCACCCACTAGGAGTAAGAAGGTTCCCCTACCTAAAGGAGGTTTCACAAACCCTTTTAATTTTTTATCACAATACTAAGGAGAGGAATCATGGTCTTGAGGGAGGTATCCATTGTACATGTGTCCCTTATAAGGAGGATCCTTACCATGTATGGTCTCAGCATTCCTAAAACTATTAGGATATGACTCAACACCTTCAATGTTGGAAGAAACTGTACCACCCATGATAATTATGGGAATTCCATCCTAATTCACCTTATTAACTTTCTAGCCTCTCATCATGGTCATAGTCAAAGTCACAGTCAAAATCGTAGATGCCATATCTAGAGCTGCTTGCATCAACTCAGATCCACAAGGGAGATTTATAGGAGTTAGGGAGATTTATTTTATATAATTTAAAAGTTTCTATTTTGCTAGTATTTCCACAAGGTTGAAAAAAACTCATGAAGACTAGGACTCAACATAGATTCCTTTCCACTATATTGAAGAATAACTAGTGAATTTTATTGATTTAAAAAATCTGGATATTTGGATGCATTTGATTACTACCATCTAATATTTTGTTGCAGAAAATTAGTTATTAGAGGTTGAGAAGCTTCGTACAAGAGATAGAGAAGAATTTTACCTTAAATTACCTAAAATTCTATGTTCTTTCCTTGTGTAGGGTTTAGTTTTAGAGTTGCGGAAAAATAGTAGACATTGAAGATTAAGGAGGTCCAAGAAAGAGGCCCCATAGAAGATTTGAGAAAGAATATTGAGGAGGCCTAAGAAAAAAGGTCCATTGAAATTTTGAAGGAGAAAATGAAAAATAGAGAAGCCCTATTGAGAAATTGAAGAAGTGTCCATTAGAGAAAATTTGAAGAAATTTTGAAGAAGAATATTGCAAAAAGAAGAAACTCTTAAAAATAGGTAATCACATCAAAATTGGAAAAATTGTTGTCATCTAACAACAATCCCAAAAGGATTTGTGAAACTAATTCGAGGAGAATATTTTTGGTAAGAAGTTTGCCAAATTTGAGAAACTATTTTTTGGAGACTTTAAGACATTCAAATTCTTGAAGAAGAGGCCAACAAAGAGGTCAAATTTGAATATTAAACTCAACAGAAGCTAAGGAGAAGAAAGAATATTGAAAGAGGCCACAAATTTATATTTTTGGAGATAGCCATTAAATTTTTGAAGGATAATATTGTAGTTGTTTGGGGCAAAATTTGAAGAGCTTCATAACAACAAGATAGAGGAGAAGAAATCAAAATTTTGGAGCAACATTTGAAGAGTTTTGGACTATGAATTTTGGGCATAGTTGGAAGTGTTTTTGGATAGTTATTTGAAGGAGGAATTGAAAAAAAATTAAGGTAGAGAATTGAAGGAGTCAAAGGAAATTTCTGGACAGCAAAAAGGCAGCACATTGGTAGCATTTTGAGCTGCAAAAATATAGAGTTTTCAAATAGAAAAAATGCAACAAGTTGAAGAAGATAGAGTTGTATCTTAGACAATATTTGAAGGAGAATTTGAGCTATAAATTTCAGAATTTCTTGGTAGTATTTTGGAAGGAGAAATGAGAAGGTTTGATGCAGCAAATTAAAACTAAGAGAGCAATTTTTTGGTCAGCACTGAAAGCTGCAAATTCATAAATATTGGATAACATTTTGAGAAGAAAATTAGCCACGAATTTCAGAGCTATTGTGCAACATTTGATAAAAGTAAAAGAAAATTTTATAATAGCATTATTGGAGGAAGAAGAAGATATTTTTTGGCATCATTTTGTAAAGGAGAGAAGCTGCAAATTTCTACAAGCTTGGACAATAATAAAGCAAGCAAAAGTAGCAAAAATGAGAAGATAAAGTTTTGTTTTTTAAGTTGAAAGTTAAGAGCTTGCTATCACCATTGAACTTGCTTCATACCTACAAAAATAATAGCAATTTAATAAGAAATATGATATGGTATATAGTATAAAAGGAGCAAGAAAGAATAAAGAAAAACAAGGAAGAGTTGCAGCTATAGCACAAGGAGGAAAGCATTCAAGAATCATCAAACTTGAGAGCAAACCACCTTGTAAACGTAGGCTATCATTTTAAATAAGAAGATAAGGTTTAGTTTTTAGAGCATATTTTATAGAAGAAGCAACACTAAATTCGAGCACCAAGAAGGAGCCATCGATTGTTAGAAGTGTAACCATCTGGTAGAGAAGTAAAACCACTTAATGAGCCAAGGAGGAGGTGCAATTTTTGTTAACCACCAAAGGTTGGAGGAGCAATCAAATGTCTCCATTACAAGTAGAATAAGCATCACCAATTTACACATGACAATGTGCAATCGAGTAGAATTTGGTTGGATGTCGAAAGGGCATAAAGAAGACAACTAAACCATCCAAAATTGTAATAGTTATAAGGAAGCAAACGTTGGATTTTATAACCATAAACAAGTTGAAGACCACATGATATTTGGTGGATGATTAGGTGGATTTGAATCACCATTTATGTGAGCTTAAGTGCTAGAATATGAGGAGGCATCATGAGGAGCCATAAGATATGTTAAAATAAGCATGAAAGGAAGTCGAATTGTTTGAGATTGTAACTATCATAAGGAAGGTCGAGAGTTTATGATTGTAACCACCATAATGGAGAGAAAATGCTAGCATAAAAATTTAAAGAGAGCATTGGAATATAGACATGAAGAGTCATTCTATTCGTTTGAATATTGCTTAAAAAAATATTTGCAAAAGATTAATTCATGGTAATTTGGAGGAAGGAATCAAATTTGCAATGTTCAGGTTGAAGTGCACCACTTGTCACATTGGAATGAGAAGTGTCAATCATCCTCATGGGATAATGAAATATTTCTTATGCACCATAAATGCATGGGATCCAAGTTTCATGATACACTATCATCCAACATCAAGGTAGTGTGTGGTAGAGTGAAGACAATTGCATACATGTCGTAAAGAGGAGATATTTCTAGGAGCAACACCTTTCTAGGGCAATTCAAACATCTTTGAATGAATATTTTGCACCTCAAGTTGGGAGGTAAAGCAAGTTATTTAAAATTTTATTATTTACCCAAGTTAGAATTTATAAGGTTGGGTAATATTTTTTTTTCTAAAGTTGAAAGCAAATGAATCTAGTTGCTTATAATATTAATTTAATTATTGGAGAGATAAGGTATAAAAGTGAAATTTGAAACCTTAGAAACATTATTAGTTATTTATGAAAAGTTTTTTAGAAGCCTTGAAATATTTTTGAATCCATTTCAAGTTTTGGAATTGAATTATTAAATTTTGTGAAGCATTTTTAATATTTTGATTTTTTTATAAATAAGGTTTCCTATATCAAATTAGGAATACAAAATTTTCAAATATCATTTTACTAAAATTTCTAAAATGGGAGTTACAAGGCATTCAACACCAACATAGGATTGTGAAATTTAGAATTTAGAAACCATATTATTGAAATTTGGGAGATATAAGGAATATAACATAGAGATTTTGGAAAGTTGGAAATTACATTGACATTAGTCTCTCATTCAAAATTAACGAGACATAAGGAATCCAACTTAAAGGTTTTTAAAATAGAGAATTTTATGAAAAATGAAATTGCATCAAAATTGTCTTTAGCCTTTCACTCATAATTAGGGAGACAAAAGAGATTCAACCCAAATGATAAATTAGAAAGCTAAGTATTTTATCAAAGCTATCTTACATTCAAAATCATAAGGAGCTACAAGGAATTCTACTTCAAAGGTTTAAAATATTATTTTAGAAAAACTATGCACGAAATTGTCAAGAATGCATTTAACGAAAAAGATGAAGAACTATTTCATGAACTAAAGTTTTATTCACAAAATTTAATAGATACTTTTGATGGATACAAATATTTGCCTAGTAGTTTAAATGAAATATTTTCTTTGTTTATCAAGAAATCAAAAGCAAAAAATTTTATGACATTGATTGGTTATCTTCATGAAGTACTTTTCAAGACTTGGTGGAATGCTTAAAACATAGTTATACTTTCTTCAGAAGAATGTTTGATGATATATCTATCATTGATTAATTTTGAAATATTTCAAGGTATGAAACAAAATAAAGATTAAAATAATAGAAATGAAGTAGTGAATTATGACCAATACTATTATGATGATATACCAACTCACTACATTGAAGATATATCACTAGTAAAGGTGCAGGAATGAATAAGGAAATAAATAAATAAAAGAAGTTAGATCAAGAAAGGTAAACTGAAGACTAAACCTAAAGAAGATACTTATTTGAAGAGTCCAAGATAAAACTCAAAGTTGTATTATTGTGATGATTTGCTAACACAGTTCTTAGAAGGTGGATCGTCAAGTATATACCAAATGAAGATACAAAAGTGAAGAAATAAAAATAAGAATATAAGTCATATCAAAAAGGTGAAACAAGAACCATATAGTGCAAGTCCAAATATTGATATTAAAGAGATAGATTTGAAGATATACTATGAATACCATATTGAAGACTAAAGTATTCAATAACCAAATAATGTAATACAAGGGGGTGTTGGAGTATATTACATTATTTGGTACACACCAATGTACCATCTTGGGTACATATTTAGATTAGAGTGTGAGTAAATATTTTATGTAATGTAATAATGTGTAAGAAATACACAAGTGTCTTGTAGTTAATAGTGCAAGTATAATGAGTGTAGATGTGCACAAGTGTCCATTATGTAAGAGTGCACATGTGTCCTTAAAGAGTATCAAGAAGAGTGAAGGCCAAGAGTACTCCATATGAAGAATAACATCCAATTATATACGTGTCTATGTGTGTGTAAGGCATAGTGTAGAGTGAGAGTGTGTGGAAGTATGGTGTATTTGAGAAATTTATTATATATCAAGATACTATTTTTATGAGAATGTGTTAATGGAATTCTTATGAGTTGTTGTAGAATCTATTTATGAGTTGTATATGATTAGAATATTGTCATTATCTTATATTTCATATAGCAACTTTATTTTAGATCTTGTGGTTATTTTGCTTTAAGTATTAAGCATCAAAAACTAACATTACCTCTATATGTTAGTGGCAAAAGCTCTGGGTAGGGCTATCAAGCTAGAACCCTTTGTGGAGGATATTAAGCCTTATTTTCTAGTGGATTCTATTTCTCACCACTAATTTGTAAATGATGTTCTGCTCTTCCTCCTTGCTTTAGTTCCCAAAGTAAAGGTGCTAAAAGGAATATTGAAGGTATTTGAAATTACAACTGGGCAAAATATAAATTATATAAAAAGAAAAATCTTCTTTCTAAATACCCCCTTATCAAGGCAAAGGATAATTATTCTCATCTTGGGTTGTGATGTGGTTGCTCTCCCATGTTTTTACCTTGGAATACCCTTTTTTAGAGGTAGGATACATGATTCGCTTTGGGAACCTATGGTGGAAATATTGGAAAGTTGGTAGGGTGGAAAGGATCCCTCCTTAGTTAAGTTGGAAAGGATACCCTGGTAAATTCTACTCTTCATAGGATTCAACCTTCTTCTTATCTATGTTTAGAATTCCTAACAATAATTTATCAAATATTGAACATATTCAAAATTCATTTCTTTGGTCTGGGTCTGATGATAAGACAAAATTCACTTAGTTGTATGGGAGCAAATATGTAGAACTAAAAAGGATGGTGTCTTAGGTCTACGTAATATCAGGAAAATGAATAAGGATATGGTTGCAAAATAGGGATGGAAGTTAGAAAATAAAACTAGAACTAGTTGGGTCTACATTATGTCGGACAAATATTTGAGATAGGAAATTTTTTACTTGTTGATCCTCTATTAAGTTTTGGTTTAGCCTTTTGGTTGAGTTTACAAAATTTGAGGCTGCTAATCTCCAAAGGTTACAAGTGGAGGTTGGGTTATGGACTCAAGATTGATTTTTGGTAAGATATTTGGCTGATGGACCAGCCCCTTGCGTAGATTCCACACCTAGCATTTTTGGATCCTACGACTAGATTAGTCTTTGGGTCTAAGGTGGTTGACCTTATTGAGGTGGTCAGGTTTAAAAATTATTAGACCAATCTATTTTCAACAATACTAAACTTGAAGCTTGGATTCTAATTGATAATAAGTTGAAGTTTTAGGTCATTAAACAAATAAATGAAGATGATGGGATATTTTGGGTAAGGGAAGTAATGGATTCTTTTTAGTCAAGTCCACCTACAATATGCTAGCTATCAGGAGACAAATCTCCTTTTATTTTTGGAACCTTTTTTTTGCCATATATTTTTTGGTAGATGTGGAAGGAGAGAAATAGTAAAATTTTAAAAAACTTCAAAAGAGATCCTACTTTTATTTGTGCCAGAGCCTTGGCTTTCACACTTGAGAATGTATCCTCTTTGGCTTTGGAGGAGAGTATATTTGAAGAGGCGAATATCTAAAGGAAAAATAAATTTTAGTAGAGCAATAGGGTTGTTGGTCTTATCAGTCCTAATTCTCAGGCCCTTGTGATGTGGGAACCTCCTTCTTCGAGCTAGGTTAAACTAAAATTTGATGGAGCTTCAAAGGGTAATCCTGATAATGATGACACTGGTGGGGTGCTCAAGGATACAGAGGTGGGATTTTACTAGCGTATGCTAAATTATTAGATATCCATACTTGCCATGTTGCAGAGGCCAGAGCCCTTTACCAAGGTCTCCTACTTGTGGAGAATATGGGGTGCCAAAAATTTTGCATTGAAGGAGACTTGCTTAATATTATAAACTTGGTCAAAGGTGATTCAGTCCCCCGATTGGAACATTGAGGTTGTGATTATGGAATCTAGGTAGATTATTCATGCTAGAGATGGTAGGGAGATAAATCATAAATTCAAATAAGGAATCTACCATGCTGACTTTATGGTAAACCTAGGTATAAGTCTCAATGGTTTGTCTATTTGGAGAGACAATTTTCCCGAAGGCCTTCTTCAATTGGATTTAGCAATGCATGCTTCTTGATGCTCTATAAGATTTTACTATTTATGAATAAAGGTTTTGTGGCATAGTCATGTGGGAGTGTTGGTTTGTCTGGGGGATCACCAGCACTATTCTAATTTTATTTCTTGTATCAAGTTGTAGTTGGTTCACTTGGTGATGGATGGCCAATTGTAGTGCTTTATAGCTGTTCTTGTCCTTATATTGCTGGTATTAGACCAATTTTTGGAAGGCTTATTCTATTTTAAAAGGTTCTGGGACCCTTTCAAAACCCTTTGTATATCTAATAAAAAAATTATATTATATTTAATTTATTTTTTGTTAAATATATTATTTTATTTATTTTTAATTGATCTTTTTTATATCAACTCTTTGATATAATTGTTACTTATAGATAGAATTTATTTTTATAAATTTGAATGTTGTCAAATAAAATATCAACATCATGATCATGAATTTATTGTCACTCCATTTTCTTCCTTCTAGATATGATATCTTTATTATCGATTAAACACCACTTAATTTTTTTTTTCTGGTACATAAAAAGTTTTATTTATAGATCGGGTTGAAGGGTCCCATCCTTGTTACATTGGGCATCGATAGTGCCTGTAGTGAAAAATTGATACAATCTGAAACTAGCATTCTTGGGGTCCAATCCCCTATCGATATGGTAAAAAAAAGCTACTAACATCGACAACATAACTAATAAGAAGCAAAAATAGAGAAAGGCAATCCAACTACCTGGAGTCGCCTGCCTAGAGCTACTGGGGGTCCTCTTTGCCATTCTACTAAGAATCATATTTATGAATAGGTGCTAGGAGGACCTTGAGCATAGTTGATAGCTCTTGTATTTCAATAATGGCACTAGATAGTATGAAACCAACTTCCTTGATGATATTGGCAGTAGATTTTAGGTGTTGTACAACCTTGTTGATATGATTGAGAGTGGCAATGTGAAGGAGATCTTCTACACTACTAATTGCCTCTTTGTCTTCATTGTTGATGATCTTAGGTGATTGGAAAGGAGAGCTCAAATTCTTAGTCTTCAATCGTCTAGATTTCCTACTCTTCTAGGAGGGGTAGACTGCTTTTCGCTTGCTTCTTAGTGGCTTACCCTGAGTGCAGTTGTTCGAAGGGGCAGAGTCTTTGAGATTGGGGTCAGGGGGCACTTCCTTCTTGTTGCTAGCTCGAGGAGGGGTGGAATTGATCGAGAGGGATTCAATGGGTAAATATGTGTGCAGGGGGTATTAATGGGGAGTGGGGGAGGTGGGGGGCTTACCTCAACCTTGCGGGTGGACTCTGAAGATGGTTCTAGGCTAGGGAAATGGTTAGGGAGGTCACAAAAAAATTGGTGCACCAGGGCATGCTTGTACATAACTATGAATAGCCCTTAGTGCCAAGGTATTTTAGAGGATTTGTGCTCCTTGATGTTCGCAATGGTTATATTGATGGATCAAAATAGGAATTCAAGGACATTGATAGGTTTAACATTGTAAATGTGGTTAACAAACGCACAGTGATAAGAACACAAAGGGATATTGGGATCATCAACAACAATGTATTGGATGATAGGGATGATAGAAATATTCCATGGTCAAGAAAGGGATGAGCGAAGCACCCTTTTTTTCTCCTAGACAAGGTCCTTCCCCTTGTCAAGGAAATGGTCTATTTCATCTTTGAAATTGTTTCTATCCCTTCGAACAACTTTGCCTACAGGCAGTAAACCAAAAACTTTGGTAATAGTATGAATGCTTACCTCAAAGTGTAGCACTCAAACCAAAACTTAACATTTGTTCCAAGAGTTGACAAAGTCATTGGTCACCTGATCATCCACACCAGTGAAAATCTTGAAAAAAAAAATAAATCTCTTGGCATCAAGCAGGGCTTCAGTCATCGGATCGAACTGGATTTTTGTGGGTTCCATGATTACCATTGTGTCGAGGACCTTGGAACAAAAAATACTACTGTAGAAAGCTCTATCAACCTAGATATAGAGCCTCATACAAAAAATCACTGGATGGGGAATGTGGGGACTAAAAGGCCAAAATATTAGGGCAAAAAGGAAGTCGATAACCATGGAAAAATGGAAACAAGAGGTACAACACCCAATCTTATCAAAATTTTAAGGGAAGAGACAACTAAAAATTGAGGTGGAGGGGAGGTAGGTGGACCAGACAGTGCAAGGCATGGGAGAGGGATGAAAAGGAAGAGGTAGGTGAGTGGGCATCGAGGAGTGGGGGAAAACAAGAATGAAAGGATGAAGGGGCAAAGAAAGTGAAGCCTAAGGGGAAGGACTAGAGTCTTTTACACGAGCAGGGCGAGCCACTCGATTGGATGTGTAGGAAAAAATCTAGAAAATGATGAGAAGGGTTAAGTCCCGAAGATTCATGGAGTTGATGGAAAACACTTTAATGGCAGCAAGAGCTTATATTAATGGTATTTTTCCATTTTTTCCTGGTGTTGAAAACAAAAACCTTTGGTGTTGAGAGAACACCTTCATGGTAGCTAGTGTTGCTCTTCACGACTGCACTCCACATCATGATTGGCTACTACAATAACATCCTAGGGAAAGGCATCTTCCTAGATAAGGAGGTTAGTTTGATTGGATGCTCTATTGGATAAGAGGTATGCCACCTTGTTCACCTCTCTAAAAACATGATGGATTATGCTTAGAGAATGTTGGTGAAGGGAAGCTTGGCAATCACAAATAAAATTGTGTATGTTCCATCCTCTATTGCTATTTTTTAATGTGACTGACTATTATTAATAAATCTCCTTTGAAAATAATAGGTTTAGTCAAAGTCCTATTGACTTCTATGCATCTCTAGAGAGAATGAACTTTCATGTAGTTGTTATATTGAACCCCTAAGTTTTCAATAAAATCCATTATGATGTTGTCATCATGGTCCCTAATGACACCTCCAACCCCTACATCCCTCGGGTTTCCTTTGGATGACCCATCGAAGTTGGCCTTAAGTCAGCCTGGGGGTGGAGGATCCCATTTGGCTTCATTCTTGGTGTTGGGGGTTCTGAGTTTTGGTGCACTCAATGGAGATCCCCAATGTCATGATCAAGATAGATTCTATCCCAGAGATTGGGAATTCCATGCATAGCATGAGGCTGGCATTTTCAATGGCAAAAAATAAAGCCCTATTGACCACTATTTCTAGATTTCTAGGACTGTCATTAAAAATGCAATTGTTGTGCTCCAACCATAATTGCCAAATCACATGATGCAGGAGAGCTTTTCAGAGAAACATGAGCCTATGATTCCTAAAAATGGTGGGCCACTGGGTGAAAAAGTCAAGGATAGACTTGGAACAAACCCAACTAATGTGGAACTTGCTGATTAGGGAAGAAAAAACATCAAAGGTAAAGGGACAATTTAGGAGGAAGTGTTGGGTGAAATCCCATGCTTGAGTCCAAATATAGCATCTATTGGGGATGATGACACCCCTCTTAATCAAATTATCGATGGTCAAGATCCTGTTATCAACCGCAAGACAACAAAAATGGTCCACCTTTAAGATAATATGCTTGAGACAAATGGTTCTAGTTGTGCAAGGGCTATCAATGGTACTCGACCGCTTAGGAGGGTTGTCAGCCAAATGAGAGGTGGATTGAACTGAGATACTCCCATCAATGGTGCATTTCCAGCAAATATTGTCTATCATCTAGGTCTGGGGAATGAAATTTACCCTGAGGATAGCCTGAAGGGACACCATAGCTTTGTCAATGACTACATTTTTGCTTTGAACTGAATCTGCTTCCACCTGCAGTTATCTTGATTAACAGTAATGAAATCAATTACTCTAGGACCAATTTTGTTGTCAGTAAGGTGTTTGATTGTTGTGATGTCTAGGTCTTTGATATGAGGCTCATACCTAGCCCATGAGTCATGCCAAAATTCAATGTATTTGATGTCCCCTAGCTACCATATGATCCCTTGTTGACTAAGGTGTTTGGTATGTATTATGGATCACCAAAAGTGGGATCCAGTGTTGGGAGTCCCTTCATCCTTGAAAGAGTGATGTTGCAGGTACTTTCTCTTTATGATAGAAACCCATTCTATATTGGAATTGGTAATAACCTTCCATGATTGTTTGGCTAAAAGGGCCTATTTCATTATATTGATTCTACACAAACTAAGATTGCCTCTATTTTTAGGGGTGCACACTTTGTCCCAGGCCACCAGGTAAAAATTTTGTTGGTTATCAGTCCCTGCCCATAAAAAGCATTTCTAAATATTTTCTATAGCTTCTCCCACTACTGTGGGGATTTTGATGATAGAAACAAAGTATACCGGGATGCTTTGGAGGATCGACTTGACCAGGGTGGCTTTTCCTACTTGGATGAGGAGGACCCCTTTCCACCCTACCATTTTTTTGTGAAATCTCTCGATGATGTTGTTCCACATATTCTTGGTTGATCTCTCTTGGAACATTAGGAGGCCTAGGTAGATGGTTAGGATATCAACAATGATGCAGCCCAAGATACCTATAATTTTGACCTACCTTTTTATAGGGGTGTTGATAAAATAGAGCTTACTTTTAGTGAAATTGATCTTCTGACCCACAACTTCTTCGTAGAGGTTAAGGATGGACTTGATGGTTTTGGCTTCTGAAACAAAGGCTATTGTGTCCAGTAGGGTGCCATCTATGAACTGTTGGTGGGTTGAAGGTTGGAGATTGAAAGTAATCTTAATACCAGATATTAGTCCTCTAGAACATGTGGTTTTGATGGCCCTTTCCAGGATTTCAACCAAGATGATGAAAAGTATGGGGGAGAGCGAGTCCCCTTGTCTCAACCCTTTGGTGGTGGGGAAGTACCCTGCTATTGATCCATTGACAAGGATATAAAACCAGGTAGAAGAGATGCATTTTGAGATCATCTTGACCCAATTTTTATGGAAATTGAACTTGAGGACTTTTATCAGGAACTCCCAGACCACTCTGTCAAAGACCTATTCATGTCGAGCTTCAGGAAGAAAGCAGACTTGTTTGAGTTATGGGTAGAGTGAATAAGCTCGTGAACTTTAATGACACTGTCAAAAATATTTTGGCCCTTGATAGTACTTCCTTGGTAGGGGTCGATGATGGAAGGAAGGATACTGATGAGTCTATTTGCCATGGCTTTAGATAGGAATTTATAAATTACATTGCATAGGCTGATGGGGCGATTTTCTGACAGGGACTAGGAATTGGGACCCTTGGGAATGAGAGTAAGAAAAGTGGGCTTGACATTCCTGGGAATGATTTTGGTGAGCTACATTTTAGAAATAGCTAGGCAGAGGTCCTAGCTGACAATGTCCTAGTAGGTTTTGAAGAACCTAGGGGAGAAACTATCAGGACCTGGGGTTTTATCTGGCTATATGGAAAATAGGGCCTGATGGATTTATTTAAGGGTTAGCGAGCTGAGGATAAGGTCATTCATGGCCTCAGGAATGGATTTAGGAATATTTTTGAGAAGAGCATCCATAGCCTGACCAGAGGGGGAAAGTTGAGAACCAAGGAGGAATTCAAAATGGTAGACCACTTCAGCCCAGATTTGATGGATGTCAGAGGTGACAGACCCATATTGCTTGGTGATACCTCTAATTCTATTAGCTCCTTTTTTCCTGAGGGTGGAGATGTAAAAGAATTTGGAGTTGGAATATCCTTCCCTGAGCCATAGTTATCTTGATTTTTGGCACCAAAACATCTCTTAATTCCTCAAGGTATTATGATATTCTGAAAGTAGGACCCTTTCTTCAATTATGAGATTATCATCTCCCTACCCCTATTGGAAACTATCATTGATATTTTTGAGTCTGCTTTTGATGTTCTTGTTTTCATATATATTCCCAAATGTCTCTTTGTTCCACACCTTCAACTTGGCTTTAATCGATTGAAATTTATAAGTTACCTGATTAATGACAACCCTTGGGAACCTCTCTCCCCACCATTCAACAACCTAATTTTTTGGGTGTTGGGTCCACATAGATTCAAATTGGAAAGGGGTTTTGAACTAAGGTCTATTTATCATTTCAAAAATCAAGGGATTGTGATTAGACCCGATTTTTGTGAGAGCCTATAGACTGGCGTTGTAGAAGAAGAGGAGATCTTCTTGGGACAATAGAAAATGGTCTAGATATTATTAGATAAGGTATCTAACCAACCTTATGTTTCTCCACATGTACTGGGATGCTTTTAACTAAACTTCCATAAGTTCATTTGAATTGACAAAGTTTGTGAAGTCATCTGTGGCTTTGGGGGTTATGGCATTCTCATTGCTCTTTTCTAAAGGATGCAAGGGGGTGTTGAAGTCCCCTGTGAGGATCCAAGGGATGTTACTGAAAGCTTGCCTCATATGAGTGATATTGTACACAAAATTGACTTACCCTGAGCAGTGTTGGGGGTATACACATTTGTCATGACCCAAGAAATCTGGGTGTTGGGATCATGGAAGTAAATGTTGGTTAGGTGTCCTTCATCTAATATGATTCTACCTTTAATATTGGTAGGGTCCTAGAGATAGAGGATTCCACCTGATGTACCATCATCTGATGTGTAGGTGAAATCACATTTTCTCCAAATGGTCTTGGAAACTCTTGGTGACCAGTGCTCACCTAATTTGGTTTCTTAAATAAGGAAAATGGTGGGATTAGACTCTTTTTGCATGGTAGCAGCCAATATTTGTTTGGCTACCCTTTTTAATCCTCTAATGTTCCAAGAGAGGACCTTCATTTGGAACTTTTGGAGGGTTTTTTGCCCCATTTACCTTACTGCCCAGGGGATTTGGATCTCTTAGAATATTCCTTTTTAGCTATTCCTAGGTTCTAGAATAGGGTTTTTTGGTTACCATTGGTTATGTCTTCAGCTATATCATGACTTCTTAGATCAGCGCTGGAGGGTCTACTCTTTTTCTTGTCACCTCCTACATCAATATATGATTTTTGAAACTCTAAGTTTTCTTTGGAATCCATGGTTCTAGGGAGTCTTAGGGGGAATTATCACTATCAGAATCGATATTACCAAATTTCAAAGGGGAAAGGGGCATCCTAGTCCCATTGGATGGGAGGGTTTGGGTGAGTGAATGATATACTATGGGGGATTTGGGAGAGGGTGTTGGGATTCATGACCATTATCAGGTGGGGATGGAGGGTGTGGGGGAGGAGGAAAGGGTATTTGCTGGGAGGAGCTAGCCGTGGGGTAAGGTTGGGAGATAGGATTTGGAGTAGGAACTTCTTTGCAAAGATGCTACTCATTATTGAATTTATTATTAATATCATAATTTTTGAGTAACTTGAACTTGTTAGAGATGGTTTGTAGGGTACTTGCCTTATTTATATTGTCACTTGGGGGAGGTATGTCCTATTGCTTGCCTTTATGATTATGACTATGTCATTTTTTGTCCTTCACCTTCTAATTTTCTCTATGGATTGGGTGGGCCAAAATATAGGAGTCGGTCTACGTGCTTTTACGGTTCAACCACATGCACTAAGATGAAATATGCCCTTGTGTCTAGAACTCAGGGTGAAAGTTGGATTTATTTTCATTTTCCAATGGCTACCTCCAATGAAAGGATCCATATATTAGGTTAATATGTTCAGGGAGCCGAGTTTCCAGATTGATATTGATGCATATGCGGGCTTGCAGTGACCAATTCCCTGATTGCTTGGGCTATCCCCTGGAGTGCATCTTCATGGTAGAAATGTGAGGTTAGGTTTGGGAGGTGTATCTAAATAGGAGCATAATTTATGCTCTGTGAGTCTGGATCAAACTCTACTCCCCACTTATAGAGGAAGAGGCTTCTTCTTTCGAAGAACCAAGGGACCCTACTAAAATACGATATGCATATTCCTGAGTGTTGAGGTGAATCATGAAGAAACCCCTGGACATTGTAGATAGTTCTAGACATCCTCAAGTTTTCCATTTTATCATCACCCAACACCAGAGTGAATCCATATCAGGTCTTCCATCGACAAATTTCCCTACCAGGGAAAAATAATCTAGGGTAGTGTATTCCTCCATGACTTGCATTGGACAAAATACATCACATCCCTAGGATACAAAAGTGCTTGATGCTACCGATGATGGTTTAGGTTTTCCTTAGAGTGCTTCTATGAATGAAACCTAGTTGATCCACTTATCGCCCACTGTTATTTTATTGGGTGGGTCTTTTCCTCTCAAGTTTCCATTCCCTTCATCTATCGTGCCTATAGAGGGATTATTTGTTGTTTCACTCCCCAACTAGTGGCCACTGGAGTCACTGCATGTGGGTGCACCATTCTCTACATTATTGTTCCTACCTCTCTACTTCACGTCTACTACCAAACCAAAATTCAAATATTTACTCGCCATCCCTCACCTCGCCACCCATGTACTTATATTTTTTTTGGTAATTATAATAATAGATTAATTGTGGATTTTTATAAAGGATCCCAAAACCTTATGTACAAAATTAGCCTTGCTAAAAGATATTTCATGTCGGATGGCTGGGTAAATAGAGCAGTTCATAAAAAAGACAGGGAAATACAAAATGCCCGAGGGCCCCAGAAGACGGATAGTCCTGGAAATCTTGATCTTGAAATACATTAAAATAGAATAATAGCCGAAGACAATATATCAACAAACTTTGGGAGAAGACCTATGATACAAATTCTTCATCATGAGGGAATATCTACCTTGGCCAAACTATCCACATCAATTGGGAAACGAGAATGCCAAACAACCGAGCACGTGGTCATCAGTCATTTTTTGGCCAAGTGATCCGCCACCCGGTTACCTTCTCTATAGATGTGCCCCGCCTCCCACCTGGCGCGTCGAGAGAGGAGCATCCTAGCCTCGAGGATGATATTCAGGACCCGCCACAATGGGTCTTTGGAGCCACAAAGGTAGTTGATAATGTTTAGAGAATCACCTTCGATAATTAAAGGCCTAGGATCATTCGATATGACCTGCAACCCTTTCAACACACCATGAGCTTCGGCAAAATGATTGGTCTGAGGGCCCAGATTTTCATAGTAGGCCAAGATCAACTTCCCATTATGGTCCCTGACAAGCCCCTTAGAACCAGTGGGCCCCGGGTTGGCTTTAGCAACCCCATCAAAATTAAGTTTGATCCACCCCAAAGGAGGTTTGGTCCAAGTGACCTCCCTGCGGCCATTCACTGAGTCAACTCTGGAAGAGGAGCCAAGGTCCAGTATTTTGAAAATAATTGCCTCCCAAGGATTATGAGGGCGGGAGCTAGGAATAGTTTTTGAATTCTTGACAACAAAGGATAAGGCCCACTGGGCAACAGAGGGAGCCATTCTAGGGATCTTGCCAAAGACTCTAGCATTACGCTCTAGCCAAATTTTCCAGATGGAATGGTGAAAGGCAGCCTCACAAAGGAATCAGAGCTTAGAATTCTTAAAGGGCTTGGGCCATTGGAGGAAGGCATCTTTAAGGGAGCGAGGGTAGCACCAGAGTACTTGGAAGGAAGACAAAACATAGCTTAGGACCGAATAGGAAAAGGGGCAATGCAAAAATAAGTGATCGAATGTTTCACAGTTAGCTAAGCAAAGATAGCACCTGTTGGGAATTGTAAGGCCTCTCTTGTGGAGATTGTCTATGGTAAGGGCTTTGTTATAAAAGGCAATCCAAGAAAAGTAATTTATCTTAGGAATAATCCCTTTCCTCCAAATTTCTTTCCACCGGGGGTCCACAACAACCTCACACGACAGAAGATCATAAGCGGACTTAACAAAAAACTACCCATCCTGCATGTTGCTCCAAATAATTTTGTCGTCTCTTATGATCGAAGGAATTAACACCGATTGGAGGACACTGTACAAGAAATTCACCTCATTATCAAACCCATCCACTATCGAAAGTTTCCATCGAGGGGGAAGGGAAATCTAGTCAATGCAATCTGAAACCTTGAGATGACTGTTTGGATCAATCTGGGCCCTCAAGCTAGCCAAGTTCTGATTTACAGCGAGAGCTTCATCTGTAGCCCACCTATCTCTCCAAAAAAGGATCATGGATCCATCCCCAAAGATCCAATGAGCACCCCTGTTAATCACCGAACGGCCCTGAAGCACCGTCTTCCAGAAAGTCGAAGCTTCATGAGGAGACTCAGCTTCCAGGAGAGAATTTTCCCCAAGATACTTTCTTTTAACTATATTGACCCATTCCATCGGTGCATTAATAAAAATTCTCCAAGCATGTTTGGAAATTAAGGTAGTGTTCATGATCCTATATCTTCTCAATCCCATGCCCCCTTGGTCCTTTCGAAGGCAAACCTTATCCCACGCCACCAGAGGAATTCTGGATTTATCTTTCCTATCGGACCAGAGAAAATTCCTTTGAATTTGCTTGATTTTGGAATGGATAAACACAGGAAGCATGAAAACAGACATGAAATAGGTGGGAATTCCTTGAATATAGGATTTGGTGAGGGTTGCCTTCCCAACTTGAGATAGCAATTTACCTTTCCAAGTGCTAAGTTTCTTATGAAGCCATTCCAAAATTGAATTCCAGATGTTCCCACCGCCTCGCCCATTGCAAACTAGCGACAACCCCAAATAAGTTGCAGGTAGGGAATCAATAGTGCATTCGAGGATTTTGGCAATGTGAATTTGCCTACGTAGAGGGGTATTAACAAAATAAATTTTGCTCTTCAAATAATTAACTTTTTGGCTAGAAGCCTTCTCATACCGAGACATAATGCACTTGATAGATTTGGCCTGAGTGACAGACACTCTAGTGGATATGAGAACGTCATCCACAAACTGTTGGTGAGTGACAGCATCAACTCTGGAAGTAGGCAGAATGCTAGAAATCTTGCTTCGGTAGAGGTCTTCATTCAAATACCAGCTAAGGACCTCTGCAAAAATAATGAATAAAATAGGAGACAAAGGATCACCTTGTCTGAGGCCATGAGCACTCTGGAAGAATCTAGCGGGGGACCCGTTGATCAGCATAGAAAAGGATGGAGTGGAAATGCAACTTTTCACAAGGTCAATCCAGTGATGATGGAAGCCCAACTTGCAAAGGACAGCATAGAGGAACCTCCTGTCCACTCTGTCAAAAGCTTTATTCATGTCTAGTTTAAGGAAAAGTGCAGCATTCTTGGAACATTGGGTAGTATGGAGGGTTTTGTGAATAGTAATGATGCCGTCAAGGATATTTCTATGCTTAATAGTGCTCCCCTGAGCTAGACCTACCAAATATGGGAGGAGGTATCTTAGACGATTGGCAATGGTATTGGTAAGAATCTTGTAGAAAACATTGCAGAGGCTTATGGGACGATAGTCAGAAAAAAATTTGTAGGCGGGCGAATTAGGAATGAGAGCTAGGAAGGTAGAGTTGAGCTTCGGATGGATGGATCTTGATGCTTGGATTTCTAAGATAGCCTCGCAAACATCAGGCCCCACAACATCCCACATAACTTGAAAGAATAAGGGGGGAACCCATTAGGCCCGGGGGCCTTATCTGGTTGCATGGAAAAAAGAGCATCCTTAATATCGGAATGGGAAAAAGGTTCCAAGATTTTAATACTTGCCTCATGGGGGAATTTGGTAGGGAAATTAGCAAGCAAGGATTTCTAAACTTGGAGGACGCTATCAGGAGGAGCACCCAACAAATCCTGGAAGAAATCGACTGCTTCACTTCGAATTTCCTCAATCTCCCTAGTAGTGCGCCCATCCTTACACAACACCTGTCTGATCTTGTTGGCCCCCCTGTGTCTCATGGTAGACGCGTGGAAAAACTTTGAATTTGAATCACCACTCTTCAGCCAGAGATCCCTAGACTTCTGACGCCAAAACATTTCCTCACTAGCAAGAATGGAATGATAGTCCACCAGGAGGCTCCGTTCCTCCTCTCTGAGGCCTTCAGAATACCCTTTGACCTCCATATTTTCCTCTAAAATCTTCAAGCGGTCAGAGATGGACCTTTTAGACTCAAAATTTTTTCCAAAAACCTCATTATTCCATGCCTTTAAGTTCTTTTTAATCATCTTAAGTTTTAGGGCCAGTATTTTGGATGCTGAACCAACCATCGTCACCCGCCACCATTCTAAAACCAACTATTTGAAATCCTTGTGGGAAATCCACATGGACTCAAATATAAAAGGGATCTTAAACCTAGGCCTACCAGTGGCCTCTAACAGAATGGGATTATGGTCCGACCCAATTCTTGGCAAAGCTGAGAGAGTTGCAGCGTCGAGGAAGGGAATAGCTTCATGGGAAATGAGGAACCGGTCGAGCTTGACCTGGATGAGATTGCTCCCAATCCTCCTATTGCTCTAGGTGAAGGACGCCCCCTTAAGTTCAATGTCTAGTAGATTATTGGATGAAACAAAATCTCTGAAATCCTCCATGCTATGGCTGGCCAGCTCAGCGCCTCCCTTATTTTCAGAGGGATGAAGAGGGCAATTGAAATCCCCTCCCACAACCCACAGGAAGTCACTAAAACTTTCCCTCATCAGAGAGATGGTTTTCCACAACTCAGCTCACTCTGAAGCAGAGTTCGAGGCATAAACATTGGTCAAAATCCATGAAAAATTATCAACCTTGGAGTGAAACAGGACATTGATAGTCCTACTGGAAGTCGATAGAAGACTACCCTTGACCTTGTCAGAGTAACACAGCACCATGAGACCACCTGCAGAACCTAATGCAGGGCTAGAAAGGAATTTTGCCTTGGCCCAATGGCCCTGACAACCTTGATAGAGGCAGAGGCATCAGACTTAGTCTCCTACAAAATGAGGATGGATGGGTTAGACTTCTTTCGGAGATCGGCCACCACCCTACATTTGGCCGCTCCGTTAAGACCTCTCACATTCCATGAGAGGATTTTCATCTGGAAATTTTAAAGACTTTCTTGCCTCCCTTTCCCTACTGTATGGGAGGTTTTGGGACAGGCGAATCACCCACCAGGGAGTCGGAATCTTCTTGAAAAAGCAACCGCTGGGATCCATTTGCAATGTCTACTGCCATTTCCTTATCCCTTCTTTCTTTGTTAGGAGGTCGCCCCTGTTTTCTTTCATAGCCGAAATCCACCCCTTGCTTTTGGCTTCTAGTGTTTCACAGACTAATGTTGCCATGCTATTCATCCCTCTTGCCCAGCAGATACTCTTCCAGTAGGGACTCGGGAGGTTTCTAGTTTTGACAAATAGGGGAATCAGCCTGAGCAGACATACGGGAAGGAGACTGATCCTTTTCCACTTGAGGTTCTGGTTGGGAACTTGCATTGCATAGAATGGCGTCCGAATCGGGGAGAACCCCAGAAGGATCTAGAGACTCAGGCACTGTCGCTACAGGGTGTTTTAGTTGTTTTCCTTCTTGCTATGGGGGGTTTCCAGAAGCCCCACCCTTCATCCCCAACTTTTGAAGAGGACAATTTGACTGAAGATGCCCTTGGGAACTGCATCGGGGGCAAAAGGTCGGTCTATTTTCATAGTTAATGACTTGCTTATGAAGAACGGAGCCTCCAGATCGAAGAGTGATGGAGGATGGAAGGTTCACCTCCAAATCCGCTAGGACATAGAAGCGAGCTTGGACAAATTTGGTTCGGGCCCAAGTGGGAGGCTCAATGGTGACCAAATCACCAATGGAACGGGCGATATCCCTGATAACATTTTCAAGCCAATAGAAAAGGAGAAGGTGTGGCAACCTAACCCATATTGGGGCAATATTAATACTATGGGTTTCGAGGTTAAAATCCATCCCCCACTTCCTGAGAAAGAGACTCATGTGTCCCAGAAACCAAGGGCCCCTAGCCAAAATTTTACAGTAATCCTCTACATTATTCAGCCTAATTGCGAAAAAACCTCGGGATAGGGCAGCCAGCTCCATATGACCCGAGGTCCGCCATTTTCCTACCGCCCACCTGCGGATGGTCTCCATATCGGGACGCCCTCCAATAAACTTCCCGATTAGGGTAAATTTTTCAAATTTGATGAAACTTGATAGGATTTCCTCCGGGATGTCCAGTTCATCCTCAAACGAAAAGAGGTCCTTAGTGAAAATACCATTTGGGATTTCAGAAGCTACTGCCTCTGCATACGATTTCTATTGGCAGTCTCTCCCTTTGTCAGGTGGATCCTTCCCGCGTCTGCCTCCATATTTGGGTAACTCCATCGAGCCTCCATTCTTTGACTGCCCTCCCTCTGCCTTGTTGTGGCCCTCCAACTTGCCGATGCCCAGGTTCACAGTGCTGGCACTCCCGCTCCCGTGCCCTCCTGCCGCTACGTTCCTGCTCATCACTGCTCTCCTTCCTCTCCAATTTTTCTTTGTTCAATTCAAAGATACATTTGAGTATGTGTATACCTTCAACCATGTACTTATATTTTAATTATGATAACAAAATACATTAATATTTCACCACATTTTTAGAGGCCTTATTAATATGAAAAACACTCATTTATACAAACCTTAAACATGACCAAACACCACTTAATTTTCTTCCTTAAGATATGCTTGCATTTCTAAGGTAATGTTAATACAAAAAAGATCATTTTTTTCATAGCAACATTAACATTAAGCTATGAATTCCCCCTTAAGATATGCTTGTATTTCTAAGACAATGTTGATACAAAAAAAAATTGTTTTTTTCTTAAAAAAATTAACATTAAGCTATGAATTCCTCACAATTGAGATCTCTCTATAATTTTTTATGATGCTATTGATCTCTATAAAAAGTGACCTAGACTATACATTTTTGTTTATTAAGATTTGTATTTATGAGTAGGTGAGGATAATTTTGCCTTCATTATTCTAAAAAACACCATATTTGTTATCCTTCTCTAGATTTTCATTAGAAGCACCATCAAAAATCATTTTTATGAACCCAAATTTTGGACAATTTTATTTTACCATAGATCTATTAGCAATTGATCAATATTCAAACAACCAAGTGTGGATACAATATAGAGAATACTCACAAAATAATGGAACACAATCTCACATATAATCAATCCATTATTAAAAATGAATAATATCTCAATATTCACATATTTGACAAGTATTACAACACAAGATAATGTATTGCAATTTCCTCTTACAAGATCACTCATATGCTTCTCCTAAAAATAGCCTTTACAAGGAGACTCTTGACATTTCATATTCAACTATCTCTTCATATCCTCAATGGGAGATATGAATCTACATATTTATCATTGGATACATATATTTATTGACTCCTTAATTACAAATATGTAATTATTATTAAATGACAAATATTTACATGACTCATATTTACAAAGAATTTACAATGTACTTGCAAGGTACTAGATAATGTAATATAATCCAACACCCTCCTTATTACATTATTTGGTATGATGTCAATCTCTAACTTTGGTATAGACTCTGGCTCTCCAGCTCTAAATTTGGTATTGACTCTAGCTCTTGCTTTTTTATTCTAGTTCTTTTCAAACCTTTATCTTCCATATGTGCATATTTGTCATAATAGTTGTAATTGGTACCTATCATAATTTTGGCTTCATTGTTTCTTGTTACACATTCAATACCACCTATCACAACATTCTCCGTTACAATACTAATATTAGTGTTCCCTATCACAAAATCACTTTCATTAGTTTATCCTGTAATTTTGAGGTCTTTGTATTTTGTGTTAATTTGTTGATACAATAAGTTATTTTATTCATTTCCCTATTTCATTATATCCTAGTTTAGTACCAACTACTTTTGTGTACCATTAAAATTCACATTTATCCAAATTTTTATACTATAAATCATCACAAAAATATTTATCACAACTTAGACCATTACTGATGAATTCTAAATGACTTATACCATCATTATTCCTATTACTATTTGAAGACTCCAAACCATTATCAACATATTTTCCATCAACACTGACAATTTGGTCTACATCTTGACAAACACACCACACAATCAAATATATCATTTTTTGTACAACCAATCTCATAAATACCCTTTGTTTTAACACACTTGAAACTATTACTATCAAAATCAGAAAGCTTCACATCATAATTCTTGAGAAATCCATCTAGTGCTATCCTTGTTAACATTAAATATTTTTTTTATTTTATACCACTCACACATACTTATCCATCCACTATTTTTTTCATCTTGTTGATTTCTTCGTAATGACATAATATTTGAGAATTATTAGTTCCTTCACAAATTTCACAATAATAGAGGTCCCAACATTTTTCTATCTTATGTCCATGTCTGCTACAAAGGTTACAATTATTTATTCTATGAATTTTGTTCCCTTTATTTGTTTCCTTTTTAGCAAAATTTATATGAATGATGTCTTACACATTTTATTTTACTATTCCCTATTATAAAATTTCTTTTACCATTATATAATTTACTATTACTTGTTTGCCTTTCATTTTTACTTGTCACAAAATTGGTATTGGTTTTCCTTAACACAAATTTACTATCATCTACATGTCTTGTGTATCCAAGGCCTTTTATTTCTTGTATTCTATCTTTTGTATATTTTCCAAACTTGTACCTTTGTATTCCATTTCACTTGATAATTTTACACCAAATTCTTTAGTATGACTTTCAAATCAACTAAATTCTATATCATCATTCTGATTCCTATCAATATCAACACAACTTAGAACATCACTATTTATTCCACTATTACTGATAACATTATATCATCCATTACCATAGTTTGAACTACTATTAGAACTATCAAAATCAACACATGATTTTTTTGCACACTCTTTGTCTTCAAAAACAATGCTTAAATCCCTTATGTTACATGTTATGCATTTGTTCCCTAAACAAGATCCCTTGCATCACAATATATATCTGCTATCGTGAGTCTTAAATCACAATTATCACAACTCACATGAGCCTTCATGGGATCCAAATCACTTGTATTGTGACAATTTTCTACCATTATGGTATTTAAATCACAATTCATATTTTTCTTTTGATGAAGCTCACTAGCATCACAACTCATATTTCATTTTGGGCTTATTATTTAAATTTTCAATTATTTCTTCTTGTCTTTTGCACTTCCTCTTAAGTAAATTATGAGAGAGTAATGCTATGTATATTATTTTCCCTATTTTTGTAGGTAATGTAACAAATTTTTAGAGCAATTATTAGCTTCTTTAGTAACAAGACTTATATAGTCCTTAAGTGTTGAGAAATTCCCTTCTTTAGCTTCTTCACAATTTATTGGTAAGTACCACATTAATTCTATTGATGCATACTTTTGAGCATTACTGATAATGGAATGTAAGCATGAATTGAGGTTTAATAATTATTTGTTCTCATCAATGTCTCTTTCATTTTGAAAAATATCTCTAGCTATCTGGCTTTCATCATGACCATCACATATTTCGACTGTCTCCTAAACATTTTATGCATAAAAACTCTTTGATCCATAATCATTCTTAAGAGCAATATGATTAGTGTCATTCTAAAGGTCACATTTGTCATGTTTTCCATTCATTATTTTGAGTTTATTATTCAATTAATTTTGTTCTTCTTCTCCTTAACTTATTTTTTATGATCCATCCATTTGGATTTTTGCTTATTTTTATTTATCTATACTAACTTATGATAATACCTACTTTTTAATATGACACTATTTCTTTGTTTTCTTTCTATTTTCCTTTCCCATGCTATCAATTTTCTTTGAAGTCTTTGGATTTTTTTTTGATGCAAAGTTTATTCAATCAATTAAGTTGTCAATCACTACCCCAATAGCACCTTAATACAATTGTAATTATTCAAATGAATGTAGAATCCCTTAATTAATGTCAATTTTTCCTTTATCTCAATTCTTCTGTAATTTGCTTGGATGATGGCAAGATTGAAGAAATTCTTTGAATTTTCAAGTAGAAAACCTTTTGAATTTGTAATTAATTCACTATCATTTTTTTTTATAGGAATTTTCAAAACTGATTTTTTTAAATATTTTTCCTTCTTTGAAATTTCTTTTTAAGGTTTCCTTTTTCTTTTTTTCCCTTGATTATCACTTTTACGACTTTGAATAAAAAAATTTCTTGAGTTTTGATTCTTCAATAAAATATCTTGCTTCCTTTTTTTAATATTATCAAAAATATTTTGTATGAATTCCTTTTATCTTCCTAATTTTTTCTTTTACTATTTCAATGAACGTTGGAAGATGAAACAGAAATATTTCATACCTTATGAAGATTGCTCAATAATATGTCCTCGTACTTACCTTGAAAAATGTTTCTTCAACCATGTACCATTCAAATATTTCTTTCATTTTATCCTTTGCAATTCAAATGCACTTAATAAAATCAAATGAACTTCAACCTTTGAATAATTTTTCAAAATGCAAACCAATACTTCCTTTCTCAATTTATTCTTCTATATTTCTGCCATGACATTTTATTATAATTATTTCTTGTTATCAAATCTCCTTCTATTTCAGTTACTAAGGTAAAAAATTAAAATCTTCTTTCTCCTTTAAATTAAATATTCTTCTTCTCTTTCATTTTTTTCCCTCAAATATTTCTCTTCAAATTTATTCCTTCCAATGAATTCATTGTTTTTTTGAAAAATTAGGTTTATTTTCTCATTCTTTAACTATCTTCCTTTAAAAAAAAAAAATTCTTCACTTTATAATATGTGCCTCTTTTAACATTTCTTTGAATAGATTAAATTCATTATGCACCTTTTAATCATGCATTCACTATAATTAACCTAAGGTAATTTAAATGTACCTTGGGCACTCTAATTTTTCAAATTCATGCTTTGCCTCCATTATCTAAAATAGGGTGCCACTTCTATGTGCATTGTGTATTCTTCGTTAGCACATCCTCGGGTGTTTTATTTTCAATTGCTCCTTCCATATGGTTCTCCAAAACAAGTCTATCATGCTAAGTTAATGTCTCTTGGGTAGTTTTTATAGTAGCTTGTCTCAAGAATCCCTTCCACTTTTGAATTTATTTTTGAATCAAATGACCTGACTATCCTTACCAAGCATTTTCTTTGGAAACTTGCACTCTTCACAAGGATTAAAAATAGTTGTGTTCTTTGGTAATTTCTTCAATTAATATTTTCTCTTCTATAGGTTTTTGCTAGCTCTAAATAATGGGCACATTTCTCTTAGCCCATTTTGTAGGTTTGGACAAATAATAGCAGGTTTCTCACACAAGACATCTTCTTACACTCTCCCTACAATCTCACTTCTCATAAAGATCTCTTCTTACACTCTTACTCCTCACTGGTCCAAATTTCTCCCTGCACTCTTACTCCTCATAGAGACATATTATTTCTCTCTTACTCCTAATTGGTTTGACTTTCTTCTTGCACTCTTACTCTCTACAGAAAAAAAAAATTACCATACTTTTTATACCTCATGTATTCATAGAACAACAATTATTCAAAAAGTGGATTTAATATCACAATAAAAACCTTACAGGATTAGCTTTGCTCTTTCCCATAGCTCTTCTCATTATTGCTCTTTCACCATTGCTTCTATCACTGTGGCTTACTTAACCTTATCTTCACCTTGGCTTACTTAACCAAACCTTCTCACACCATGTCTTTGATATCAGTATTAGTAATTGAGATATATTCAAACAAACAAGTGTGAATATAATATAAATAATACTCACAAAATAATAGAACACAATCTCACATATAATCAATCTATTACTAAAATGAATGAACACTCAATATTCACATATATAACAAGTATTACAACACAAGATAATGTACTATAATTTCCTCATACAATATCACTCATATGTTGCTCCTACAAATAGCCTTTACAAAATTCTTGATATTTCATATTCAACTATCTCTTCATCTCCTCAAACTACCTAAGAGATATAACTCTACATATTTCTCATAGGAGAAATATATTTATTGACTCCTTAAAATCATCTAATGATTATTAAATGAAAAATATTTACATGACTCGTATATAAATTATTTGTAATGTACTTTCAAGGTATCAAATAATATAATATATTCCAACAAGATCGATGCAAATTGTTTATGTCAACCTCCAATATCATAGATGACCATTTTTGTGTATATTCAAATCATATGACCAAGAAGGTAGCACATTTTTTTTCCACACTTGAGAATTCTTATGATGAGAACTACGCCTATAAACATTTTGCAAGAGAGACAACACCATGATTCTGAAATTGGATATGTATTTTAGATTTAAAAAAAAAAAAATTATTATTTCTTTTAATCCATAGATTCCAAAATTAATGGCAAGGCCAATCCTCCATAGAATTCATAATGCTTTAGCTTTAAAATTAGGTCCAAAATTTCATCAACTCTTCCAAAAGTATCCCCAAATGGTGGAAGCAAAGGGATGATAAAGAAGTAGTGACCTGATGTTTTTAGATCTTTCTTATGCAACACACACCTAAAAGGTACTTGAATATCCTCTTTGTTATATATTGGTATTTCTAAGGGTTTTAATTTGGATGGTTAACTAAAGGGACATTAAGGCTTTAGGGAGGGCCTTAAGTGATCAAACATTCTTCCAAGAGAAATCCTTTGGTGTAGAAAATTTTGATTACTCCGAAGTCTTATATCCCAACTTGATTGAGTATCCACCATATTTTGATAAATTTTAAACTAACTCATCCTTCTATGCAAAATGGGTAAATATAACTCTTGAATCATATTTTGGAGCTCATCCACTATTCATTTAAGATCATCTCTCTCAACCAAGTTGCAAATATAAATTCAAGATTATGAGTGTTTATTTGGCATGTAATTTCTATGATCAATTGTTTAATTTCTATATTTAAATCATGATTGCAATATATTTTAAATGGTTATTTCTATTTATTTATGTGATTTATTAGCTAAAATTATGGATATGGTTAATTTGATAAATGTATGTATTTCATGCAAAACGTGCACAAAGTTGTGTATGATTGGATAGGAAAATGTTGAAGAACATTTCACAAGTGTATGATGTAGCAACTCAAGATTTAGATCAGACCTTGGCCATGGAATAAGATGGACATAAGAACGACATATCAAGAAGGCTCTAGAAATGATTACAAAACATAGTGGCTGAAGACTATTATAGAAGATAGTTACTGAAGTATATTGCAAAAGGTAGCTGCTAAAGACTATTATCGAAGATGTCTTTTCACTGAAAGTTACAAAAGAAATTTGACCAAGTTAATTGATCTATGTTGCATGCCACATCAGTGATAGCATGACACTCTTACATGGTAGAAAATGATTACAGTCAGCATATTTGGTTGACTTGTCAAATATTATTCACGAGGATATTGTGATTAATAAAGTTATTGTAAAGTTACTTTATAAAATCATAAAATTAGAATATTGTTAGGTTGTCTACATTCTAATGCAAGATTGTTATATCCTTCCTCTGAATAAAGGGAGATATAGTTGTGATGTTATATCTTGTAAAATATTTTATTTAGCATTATTTTTTTATGTTTGTTCATAAAGTGCCATTTGGACCACTTAAGTTATTTATCGAGTCCAAGTAGATTAGGGAATTATGTCAGTTTAGATTATTTCTATTAAGTACATAGTTATAAAATTATCAAGTCCACAATGCTATATGGAAAAATATGTGGAAGATTTATATTCAAAATTATCCAAGTCAACTCCCGCTCTGGCTATAATGCTTTAAAACTCTTTGAGCGGGAGGCCTCCTATTCTCCCACTCTGGATCTAGCTTCTAGTCATGCTTAGTTCTCTGATGTGGCCCATGTCCAGAGTGTTTTTATTTCTAGGGGTCTTGGTGGTTGTGTTTCAGGGATTATTATCAAATATAGGGACTTGGTTGGATAGTGCAACACTTATTTTGGATTTAGTAGTTTCATGTTTTTCTAGATTTCCAAGGAGGGGAAAGGACCATCTACTAACCCAAATCTACTGGGGTGAATTTGTGAGAACACATACAGTGGTATGGTGTTTTGTTACAACTATTTGAGGGTGTTCCCTTGGTTGCCTTTGACTCCATGGAAATTTTTGGTTGTTGATCCCCTGGCTACTTTTGGCCCCATGGTTGTGTTGGGTTTCCTAGCTTTGATGGCCTGTAGAGATTTCTTTCTCCAGTTCCAATAGTGGTGGTGTTCTTCTTGGTTCCAAATGCCAGAGTCCCTTCGGTTTGTATAGAGTGGTGATGTCATGGGTGGGTACTCATTGGTGGTCCCTTCTCATGGGTGGGATTCATTTTTGGGCTCTTGTTCAAGGGCTTCTTACTATTGGACCCAATCCTTTTGGTGTACACTCAAATATTTCTTCTTGGATTTGAGGGTAGCCTTGCATTTTGAATGCTATTGAGTGGATCCATTGGCTTCCCATGTTCAGTAATTAAAGCTATTCATATACAGGGATGGAGGGTTCCAGTTATTTTTTGGTTGCTCGGGGTACCATACTGCATCCTTTGGTATTTGGGGAGTGGACCTATGCTTTGTCAGTATATTTGATTTATCTTGACTCCTCTAGATCTAGTTCATGGGTGGATGCTCATTGGTAGTCCCTTCTCATGGGTAGGTTTCATTTTTGTTCTCTTGTTCGAGGGCTTATTACTACTAGACCAGATCCTTCTGGTGTATACTTAAATATTTCTTCTTGTCTTCGAGGGTGGCCTTACATTTTGAATGATATTGAGTGGATCCATTGGCTTTCTAGGTTTAGTACTTAAATCTATTCATCTACAAGGATGGAGGGTTCTTGTAGACACCAAATTACAACCATTAATCCTCCATACTAACCATACCGCCACACACTTGTCCACCATACACCTTTCTCACCAATTATTTGGCCCAATTCCACCTTTCCTGCCATTTCCTAACCTAGTTGGGCTTATTTTAATATTATTTTATATTTAATATAATATTTTATATTATATTATAATATATTTATTATAAAATATGTATTTATAAACCCAATTAACCATAGCTATCCGATCTAATATAATCTCCACCATCCATCTTCATTAATCCATGCCACATCTAAAAAGTAATCTCAACCTTAGGATGTGATTTAATCTTAGCCACATGATCTAAAGTGTTGAGCTAAAACCCTACAAAAACCCTAGGTTGGATTATAAGTAAGGGCATTTGCAAATGCCCAAACCCTGGAACCCTGATATTAGAATTTGCATCTTGAAGAGATCATTGGCGAAGCCCTAGCAAAGCAAAAAGAGATAGAGCCCTAAAAATCCAAAGCCCTAGCTAGCCAATAGGACTTATGCTATTCCATCCATCCCTCATATCCATCCTTTCCACCTCGCCCTCCTCCATTGTCATCGTCGTCACTTTTGCCCATCCACCGCATTCATCGCATCCCCCATGATCTACTTCTACAGATCCATCCTTATCCGTAGGTGCCCTCCCGAGCTTGTGAAGCTCACTACAAAAGCTTTCTAGGCACCCACCAGAGCCTGCCATTCAGTAGGTGCACACCAGAGCCTATGAAGCTCATGCTAGAGCCTACCAAGTGCACACTAGAGCCTACAAAGCTCACATCAAAGCCTACCAAGTGCATGCTTGAGCCTACTGCATCACACCATATGCTGTTAGAACTGCAACAACAAAACAAGGTATCATCACAAGCAAGGTATATCATTATTTGTTTTATTCTATTACATGATCTGTATATTTAGCATGCCATTTGATCTATTTTTTGTTAGGTTTTATTGATATCTGAGGGTCTCACACTATGGAGCCCTCATAGGTGTTATTAACCTCTTTATTTTTTTGTGTGCATGTAGGTCTACAGATCTTATTTATTTTTGAATGATTGTTGAAGCTGGAGTGGTCCGGCATAGGATACCTGAAGCCCACTCATTCCGTTGGAAGCGAGGATACACTATTTGAAGACACTTCATTGTTGTAGCTAGGGTTTCGAAGAACCCTAGCGTATTGTAAATATTTGTATCAAAGGCTCACTAAGCATGGATTGTATCAAAAGGAGTTTATTAGCTCCCCCCTGTTTATTGAATAAATTTATCTATTTGTGCAATCTTGTGTTTCCTTGGGTTATTTGATTTCTTTATTATTTAAGTGTCATATTCTTGTCTTCACAAATGGCGATCATGGTGGGACCCCACAAGGGTTTCATTATTTAATAGATCTACCTTGCTAACTTAATTTTACTTTTGTTTGTCATAGAATTTTTGGAAGCGTAGAAGTCATTGATTTCATCGCTGGGGTTTCTAGAGCAGTTTGCAGTACTTTAAGGGATTACGCAGGTGTTCAGTAGTGTCTGTAGACAATCACATGCACTCTGATGTGCCTGCACAAGTGCTCTGTTGCACCTACACAGGTGCCCAACCGCACCTAGCATTGATTTGGAGTAGAGCTAAGGCTTCCAAGTAGGTCCCATAACCCTAGTTTACCATTTAGCGATTTACATATTATGTATTCTGCTGTTATTTTTCACTGTTTTTGGGTTATAAAAAGAACTTAACACTAAGTAATCTGGGAAAGAATCCTTAGCAAATTGCATTTAGGGTTTGTGTGTGTTTAATTACACAAAATTCATTTCTTGTTCTAAAATTGTAGATCTAGGTGATTTTTTGCATTTTGAGTGCATATGAAACAGAAAAAACATCCTAGATTTTGCATTTTAGGGTTAAAGATCACTTTTATTTTGCATATCTAAATAGGAACAACATCTTGATGGATAAAGTAATCCTGCCCTAGGCTGGCCCCTTTGGCAGATAGGTGGACGAACCCTCCGGTTTCTCTTGTGATTTTAATCACTTGTAGGCAGGTGGTTTTGAGTGGTGTACTCCACACTCTTTAGGTGAAATTTGCGTCTTTGTGTTGGCTTCTGATTTAGATTAGTAAAGTTAGTAATCTTTAATATTTTTTGCACACCATAGAGAATGAGAAATCTAATAAAATTAATCACACACACTTGCACGGTTCACATTTTTAATAGTAGTGGCTAGATTTCATCACCAGCCATTGCTTGAGATTTGGTGACGGTGGCAGTGATTTCCATCCACCAATATATGCCCTAGAAACCATAGGACTACCCTCGAGCAAACTTGTTGGAGGTCATTACCAACAAGAATCTTGTTGCCCTGGTTAGACTTAGTTTTTACCTTTGTTTTATTTAAATAAGATTAAGTTACATCAAAACACACAAGCCAAAAATTCTAAAAAGAATCTCATATTAACGAAAGAAAATAATTAATGAACAAGGTAAGCCACACACGGTGAAACCTAGGACTGATTGTTTTCTTTACTTTAAATTTTGAAAAAGTTTTTAGTTTGTGTGATTTAGATTAAAATTTGAATCTTTGGTTTAATTACTTTATGGTACTAACGAGACATCAAAAGAAAATAATAAACCAAAGTAGTTTAATGGAAAATATTTCCCATGCTCCCACTACTTCGGTAGCCCCATCCAGCATGGTTCAAACTACTTTGTCTGAATCATCACATCCATCCCTATCTCAAGTAGGAACCCCTTCACACAATGTGGAGACAACCACCACCTACATAGACATGGATAAAGTGAGGGCCATCTACAAGTCTTCCAACTATGTCTTAGAGCCCCTTAGCCAAGAGGGTTTTGAAGAATCCGAATTGGCTACCTCCTACCATACCCAAGGATATCATAATTTGGGTTATGAATATGGTATGCCTTCTTCCATGAGCCAACCGCAACAAAGCCCAAGTGTTCCAAACACTTACCTCACATCCACCTATTCCAACCCATTGTATGAGGAGTATGTCAATGCTGCCTCACAAATCCCTAACCACCAAGTTGTCACATAAAATGCAACTTGCTCCATGCCCATGTCCTCTCATCCATCATCATCCACCCCTCCATCATCTCACTTAGCCACCATACCCATGTCTTCTCATCCATCATCATCCACCTTCCCATCATCTCATCCAACCACAACCCCATCCTTTGATACATGGTCAAATCAGGAACTTATGGACACATTAGGGCTCATAAATAGGTTTCTCTCACAACTAACAAAATGAAAACAACTAGTTAACACTGACCCTATGACCCAAGTAGTTCCAAACCAACCTCCACTCACCAATCATCCAGCATGGGTTCCCCAACCCTCCATAGTGTCCATCCCTAATCCACCACCGATCCACACATCAACCACACTAATTACCATTGCCACCAACAAACCACACAACTCATTCTTCCATAAACATCCTCATCAATCATCCCCATCCTTCAACCATCAATCTTCACCACACACCCATCCCAAATCATTTCATAATACCATGTTGGTCACACCCCAACATCTACCATCCAGCCCATCAACCAACCACCACATAATCCAGGGTCCTCACATTCAAGTAGAAGATCTTAGATTCTAGGCAATGCAAAAACAAATTGATCAGTTAATGCAAAACTCACTAGGAATAACAAGCCAAAATATCACATTAAGCCAACTGATCCATCAACCAATCCACCCTTTGGTACCATCACCGCCATATCCGGAAAATTTTACGATACCAAAATTTGACAAGTTTAGGGGAACCGAGGATCCTAAGGAGCATGTGAGTTCATTTGTCCATGTATGTTTTTGGATTAGCGATGATAATGCTCTTATGCTTCGAACATTTCCTCAAACACTAGGAGGAGATGCCATTGAATGGTACAATCAATTGCCCACACATAGTATTTATACTTTTGATCAATTGATAGATCTATTCTTGGAACGCTTCACCCTAAATATTAAGAAGAAGGTGTCCTTATCAGATATATATTACTTGAAAAAATGGGATGAGGAACCTATCTATGATTTTAGAAACCGTTGGAGGGCAGTCATAACAAAGTTGCCATTCTCCCTCCCAATGGAAGAAATTATCAAACTTTTTACCAAGAGTTGCTTAAAACCCATCTCTTGGATGCTACAACTCAATACTTATAGAACATTTGAGGAGGCTTTAGCATAGGCTAGTGTCATTGAGGAGATAAAAATCCAAGAGGGTGTCATTAAGCCTAAGAAGAAAGAATGGCAAAATAGGGGCCAATACCAAAATAATCAAACTGGCCAAACCAAATCAACACAAGCCTCAACGACTAACACAACTAATCAATTCAATCAAGTGGTCATGAAATATCCTGTAATGGCTCAAAAACCACTGCAACAAAAAATTACCTATCATGTGGTCCCATCAGTAACCCAAGCACCAATGGTACAAAACACAACACCAATTATGGAACAACCTACCCGCTGCAAATTCAATCAGCCCCAATGTCAATACACTCCTTTAGCAAAATCATATTCATCCATATTTTGAAGGTTGTATGAGACCAATAAATTAGCCTTGCTAGAGATTAGGCCCGATGATCCCACCAAAAGGCCTAAAAATTATAAAGAGCACTTGTTTTGCCCATACCATCGACAAAATGGGCATGATATCAATTCCTGCCATATGTTCAAAAACATAGTGCAAGACCTCATAGACCTAGGGGCCATTAATGTGGATAACCCCTTAGCTCCACAAAATCAAAATTTGGGCATATATCAGACACCTCTACCTAACCATGGGGAGGTCCAACATAATGTAGGAGGTAACAATCAACAACCACCTCCTAATCAAGTAAATCATGTCCAACAATACCAAAACTTTGTAGGAGCAATCCATGTGGTCACTAGAGGGCAAAGGAAAAATCAAAAAAATCCTCAATAACCTTTGAACCCACCTCCCATCCAAACATCACCAAATCCATCTCCACAAATAAATCTATCCAATCCATCCAATCATCCCATCCTTCATCCAATAAGGCCAGTGGTAAATTTAACTAGCCGGTTAACCACTAGTTTGAAAATGGCATCAACCAAAATTTTTGTATATGAGCTTATCCAACAATCCCCTAGGCATAGAGAAGCTTTAATAGAAATACTCAAGTCAATTGAGTTAGAATCCCAAGACTCTAATGCCTTCAAAAACTTTGTAGGGAGTGTTAGAACGTGCATGGAGCCATCAATTACCTTTTATGACTTTGAGGTAAAATCAATGAGTTCAAAATCAGTAGACCCTCCATTGCACATAATGGCCCTAATAGACAAAAAGCCATTCAAAAGAGTCCTTATTGATATTGGCTCGTCAATCAATATCATTACTACTTCTGCCCTTATCCACCTCAAATTACCTCCATCCCACATTTCCAAATCATCATTCACCCTCAAAGCATTTAACGATGCTTTGTGTACCACAGTTGACATTTTTGTTTTACCTATATAAGTAGGGGCCAAAACGTTGCACACCATGTTTCACATCTTGGAAGGAGCCATGGCATATAATATACTCCTTGGTAGACCTTGGATGAGGGAAATGAAATGTGTTCCTTCAATTCTCCACCAATGCTTGAAATATGTTCATGATGGACAAGTCCATTGCATCCCTACGGATGTCGAACCTTTTAAGTATTGTAATTTCATTTCAAATCCTTATGAATCCATGTTACCCTCCACCCATTTATTCTTGGCACCATCATCAAATTCATCCACATCATCTCTTAATCCGCCTTCTTCCAATCCATCTATATCCTCTTCTAAAGCTCCCATTTTAGAGGAGCTACCCATCACATCACCTCCTCAAGCATCCATTTCTTCTTGTGCATGTGGTCACATTCAGTCTTTTGTTAGCACATCGTACATCACATCTACCCCTTATTCTACAACCACTTCTTCTATTTCATCATTACCCCATCCTCCATCTTCTAATTCCACACCGCCATCCAATCCCACTCCATCGATCGATGTTTCACAAGTCAAACTCTTGGATTGTGACATATTTAATTCACCACCATCCACACCCAATCCAGAGCCACCTAAACCTTCACCATCCACCTCATCAACCCAAGTCATAGTCCACATCACTAATCAAGGCATTGGTGAGTATGTGGTCCAAGACATCACCATTACACCCCTAGCCATTCCAATAGCCAAATATTTTGGATGTCCCCAAGACCGTTATTTATCCATAGGCATTGTTTATGACATGAGTGCAGCCCCAAATAGCATTAAATTTTTTTATGGAGGGTTGGATTTCTCAACTGGGGCAAACCCACCCGAAGAACCACAAGAGCCTAGGCGTGCCAATATACCTAACATAGAGGATTTTCCCGCTCACTACTTTAACATGTTCAATTGGTAAGGTCAAGGTCTAGGTTCCCATGAGCAAGGGATACATGATATTTTAGAGGTCCCATATAGAGGCACCCATGATCGTTCTGGTTTAGGCTATACCCCATTGTCTTCCACCGCTTCTCTTGAGCAAGCCTTTAAAAATCTTAGCCTCAATGATGAAGATCACCCCATCCACCCATTACCCTCAACATCTTCTCTCGAACAGGCCCTTCAAGAACTTTGCATTGACAAAGTAGACGAAGATGATCCCATCAACTTCTCCTATCCTGCCTTTGATTCCGACGATGAAAGTTATGAAGAATTTGAAGTCATGTCAAACGCTTCTGACGATTTTGAAGAGGAGTCACATCCCATTGTCCCCATCACCCAACAGGAAGAGTTTTACCTCCGAATGTTCCCCATCCATCATCCCATATTCCATTTTCTTCTTCCATAAGAGCAAGCGGACCCACCAGGAAATCCACCTTGAGCCCCACACATAAGCCAAGAAATGTAACATATGTACATATTTCAAAAAAAAAAAAAACAAAAAAAAAAAATGCGTTGCTCATGTTAATGCCATGTCTATTATAGGGATAACACCATTCGACATCGATTCAACTCCAATAATTCTATCCATTCATCCATCCAAGCCACCCTTCCTTCCACTAAGTCAATATGAATCCTATTGACTTATTCACCCCGCTCCATAATCCATACAATCTAGCTAGGCCAATTCCAATTGACATTAGCCTTATTGACTTGGACTAGATTTCCTCCCCACCCTCCTTTTTGGAGCTCATCCTATCCAAGGAACTACTAAGGGCTTCGACCAGCTATATTCCTCCTTCATCACCACATTCACCTACATCACCTTCCACTAGAGGTCTCGAGGTCTTTCAGGTAGAGTTAGGTAGCAATGAGCAGGAAAAGTTGGATGACATCTTAGATGACATAAATCTGATACCAACACCACATCAACTTGAGGAAGGCTCACACATGTCCATTGAAGATACTATCGATGTGAAACTTAGTTTGGATCTTGATAATACCTATGTTGTCAAGCTAGGAAAAATTTTAACATCCAATGAACAAGAGCAATTCATTACTCTCCTAAAGAAAAAGAAAGAAGTGTTTGCATAGTACTACAAGGATATGCCTGGCCTTGACCCTGACCTTGTTTTCCATAATGTCACCTTGCATCCTGATGCCAAGTCGGTCAAACAAAAAATTAGGAGAATGCATCCTACCGTGGCCCTCATAGTCAAAGAGGAAATACCAAAGCTATTGGACGTACATTTTATCATTCCTATTGACTATCCTAAGTGGTTGTCAAACATGGTACCCGTTCGCAAGCCCAACGAGGCGATACATGTGTGTAATGACTTCCAAGATATAAATAAAGTGTGTCCTAAGGATTACTTACCTCTTTCAAATATTGATACTCTTGTCGACATCTATGTATGCCGTGAAATGCTTTCCCTCATGGATGGTTTTTTAGGATACAACCAAATTCGAATAAATCCTGATGACCAACACAAAATGACATTCACAACACCTTGGGGAATATTTTATTTTAGGGTTATGCCCTTTGGTCTCAAAATGCAGGAGCTAATTACCAAAGAGCCATGACTTATATTTTTCATGATTACATGCATAAAATCATTGAATATTATTTCGATGATCTCTTGGCTAAATATAAAACTCGACAAGAACATATTGATGTATTGGAAAATATTTTTGATCGACTTCTAGAATACAAGGTGAGATTAAATCCCCAAAAGTGTGTCTTTGGTGTTACCTCTGGTAAAATTTTAGGATTTATTGTCTCCAAAAGAGGCATTGAAGTGGACCCAAAAAAGTTCAAGGCCATCATGGAAATGACACCCCCAACCAACATTAAGGAATTGCGTAGCTTGCAAGGCAAAATTTAATCAATCAAACGTTTCATTGTACAACTTTTTGATAAGTGTAGACCGTTTAACAACTTATTACAAAAGGGGGTGTCATTCATAAGGATAGAAGAATGTCAGAAAGCATTTGATGACATAAAGTGATACCTAACTTCTCAGCCTATCTTAACTCATCCTAGGTCAGGGGTCCATTTTCATCTATATGTCTCAGCCACAAAGGCCGCTTTAGGAACGATGCTTGCACAAAAAAATTAACAAAATCAAGATCAAGCAATATATTACATTAGTCGAACATTGGTAAGCTATGAAACAAGATACACTTATGTAGAAAATCTATGCCTAGCAGTGGTCTTGGCCACTAAGAAGCTACGCCATTATATGCTAAGTCAAACAACCTATGTCATAGCTAGAGAAAATACTCTGCATTATATGATGTCTCACACCTATAACAACACCCGTACCACTAAATGGATAATGCTACTAACAGAATTTGATCTCGAATTTATTAGCCAAAAATTCATTAAAGGTTAGGTTATCGCCAATCAACTTGTGAAATCTCCACTACCTAATGATCATCCTTGATTATTGAGCTCCCATATGACTCGGTCTTTTCAGTCACTGAAGTAGACAACAATGTCATTCTTGAGGAAGATGTCGATATCACATTATTCTTTGATAGATCTAAGTGCAAGAAATATCAAGGTGTGGGAGTTGTCTTTCATACACCATAGGGGATTCCTATCCCCTTATCGTTAAAATTAGACTTCTCATGTAAAAACAACATAGCAAAGTACAAAGCCTTAATTTTAGGTCTTCAATCAGCTATAGCTATGGGTATTAAGCATATTCAAATATTTAGGGATTCTCAACTTGTAGTGAAATAGGTCATAGGAGAATACCAGTACAACAAACCTACCATTAAACTTTATCATGAAGTAGCAATGAGATTGCTCTCAACATTTGAATGGTATGAAATTAATAACTTACCTCATTTGACTAATAGATTTGTAGATGCAATGACCTCTCTTGGATCCTTGATTCCAAAGAATGACTTAGGAGAGGTACATCCCCTAATAATCTCAACAATCTCTAAAGCAGTCATTGTGTGCTTTGATCCAAAAGATGAACAAGACATTTGGTTTATCCATATGGAATTAGGTGAGTCTTGGTCAAGCCCAATAGTAGCCTTCTTAAAATTTGGAACACTCCCAGCAGACATGTCTCAATCTACCAAATGCACTTTCAACCAAATAGTAGCCCGTTTCATTTTCTTGGGTGATGTGTTGTATAAATGGGGTTATGATGGAATCCTGCTTCGTTGTCTCGAACACGAGGAGGCCCAAAGGGCCATACAGAAGCCCATGATGGTACTTGTGGTGGCCATTTTAGTGGAATGGCCATTGCAAAGCATATTTTGTGCATGGGTTATCATTGGCCCACCATGGAACATGATTGTTGCACATATGTCAAAAATTACAAACAATGTCAAGCACATGCCAATTTAACTCATTGATGCAGGAGCATCCGAGGGCAGCAAAGCAATCGAGCATCAACCAAACTTTTGTTGTTATTTTTTTTCTAAGTAACAAAGTTATTTTTGCTGTTATTTTTCTAAGTGCTACATAGGGTCGTGAAATCGTGACCCAAGTCGGAGGAAAGCAAAGTCGAGCCAAAGGGTCACAAAATCGTGACCCAAACGGAGAAGGCAAGGCCGAGGGACACAAGGGTCACGAAATCGTGACATGTCATGATGACATGTCACGAAATCGCGGCCACTGCAGTGGAACCAAGGCACGGGGAGAAATGGTCACGAAATCGTGGCCACTACAGCGGAACCAAGGCGCGGGGAGAAACGGTCACGAAATCGCGACATGTCACGATTTCGTGACATGTCACGAAATCGCGGCCACTACAGCGGAACCAAGGCGCGGGGAAGAAATGGTCACGAAATCGCGGCCACTGCAGCGGAACCAAGGCGCGGGGAGAAATGGTCGCGAAATCGTGGCATGTCACTGCAGTGGAACCAAGGCACGGGGAAGAAACGGTCGCGAAATCGCAACATGTCACGATTTCGCGACCGAAACGGGAGAACAGAGGCCGATGGGAAAAACGGCGCGATATCGTGACATGTCGCGATATCGCGGCCAAAACGGAGAGAGAAGGTGCCGGAGGAAAATGGTCGCGATATCGCGACATGTCGCGATATCGTGACCAAACAGAAAGACACGCACTTCCAGTTTCATAAAGACGCCCCTTAGTGCACGGCAAGTTAGAGGCAGTAAAGCAGCAGTTTCAAAGAAGGGTTTCAACGGGCATGTTGGCCACTCTCGCATGAGATCTGGAGATGCATTTACAGCAACAAACAGTAAGCAATAGATCGAGAAGAAGATTTCGTTGAGGTATGGCAGCCAGTCGCGCACCTCAACTCGAGTCTCATCAATGCAAATTGGGAAAATTGCTCCAAGTGGCGATTGTAGATCGTGGAAAGTGGGGAAGCACAGAGGATCGGGACCTCGATAAAAACCCATGGATTGTAAGGAGAGGGGGTTGGCACATGGCTGTTATGTTGTATATTCATGTAAATTCTTCCAAAGTATTGAATACAAATCTTGGGCTCTTGTTTCTCTGTTTTCTTTCTTGTTTCTCTGGTTTTTTTGTAGTATGCAAGATACATTCTCCGCCAAGTGGTATCAGAGCCAGTAGTTCCTGAGCGTGCAGCAGATCATCGAAGGAGAGGCAGTTGTACCAGGACCTGTGGGAGGGCTTGAGATCGGGTGAACAGAATGCCTCCAAGGAGAAATCCTGTTGGTGGGAGAGGCATGGCAGCAGCAGAAGATGTTCGAGCTTTGCAGCGGCAAATGCAAGCTCTGCAAGAAGAAATGCATAGAAGAATGGAGCCAAGAAGAGATGAAGGCAGTGAAGAGGAAGATGATGAAGAAGAAGACCAACCTGAGGAAGAAGAAGAAGCAGTAGATCCTGCTCAGGCCAGACTTTACAAGGCCATATCCTAGATTGGGAAGAGGCCAAAAATGGAGGTTTCCACATATTTCGGGAACCTTGATCCAGAAGAATTGATCGACTGGATCAACGACCTGGAAGAGTACTTCGAGTACGAGGAAGTTGAGGATCCTGATAGGGTCAGATTCGCAAAGACCAAACTGAAAGGTCATGCCAGCATTTGGTGGAAGGGAGTGCAGCTGGAGCGAAATAAAAGAGGGAAAGAGAGAATAACTAAGTGGGAACGGATGGCAGAAAAGCTAAAGAGGCAGTTCATCCCTGGTGATTATGAGTTAGACCTGCTAAAGAAAATGCAAGGGTTGAGACAATCAAGCAAGTCTGTGAAAGAATACACAGAAGAGTTTCATAAAATAATGATTAGAACAGGCCATTCAGAGGCCAACAAGGAGAAGGTAGCCCGTTACATTAATGGGTTGCGAGCCAGCATTCAGGAGGAACTAAGTCTAGTCCGGATGACCACCATAGAGGATGCCTACCAATTTGCTTTAAAGGTTGAGGAGAAGCTCAATAGGAGGTTTGAAAACAAGCAAAGAGGAAGAGGTCGAGGCGGAAGGACCGACGGAAGGAACAGTGGAAGAAGAAATGAAGAATCTCAAAAAAATGGAGAAAGTAGCAGCAATCAAGAACAAAGGAGGGAAAATGCAGACCGCCCCCGTAATCAGAATAATGGCTACCGAGGGGGAAGAGGCAGAGCTGGACGAGGTCAAGGAAGAGGAAGATTCTGAGGGACTTGCTTCCAGTGTGGTGAAGAGGGACATCACCAGTATGAGTGCCCACAACAGCGAGAAAGAAATAATCACAGGCCGAAAGGAAATGCCAGAGTAGCAGTCGTGGATGAAGATGTTGGGTCTGAGCATTCAGAAGAAGCTGAGAGAGGAGAGGTAATGATTGCAAGGAGAGTCCTACTGAATGAAGAGGGAGCTACAGGTCAGAGGAAAAGTTTATTTCGCACAAGGTGCAAGTGCGCTGGTAATATTTGCAACATTATCATTGACAACGGTAGCACAGATAACCTAGTTTCAGAGGGGATGGTTACAAAGCTACAACTGGAGAGAAAGAAACACCCGCATCCATATCGGATCACGTGGTTGCAGAAAGACCACAAAGTTTTGGTCAATGAACAGTGCCTGGTGAAGTTCAGTATTGGAAATTACCGTGATGAGGTTCTGTGCGACATTCTGCCCATGGATGCGTGCCACTTGCTGCTGGGAAGGCCGTGGCAGTTTGACAGGTGTGCGGTTCATGATGGCCGAGCCAACACCTATTCCGTGACCAAGAATGGAATGCGTCATAAGTTGAAGCCCCTGAAGGAGGTGGAAGAGAAGGTATGTGGCAGTGCAAGAATTTGCTTGGTTGACGGAAGAAAGTTTTTAGATGATTTGAAGCATGAGCATATGTGTTATGCATTAGTTCCTAGAGCCAGGGATACAAAATGCAAAGATGCACCAGCAGAAGTCCAAGAGCTGTTAAAGGAATTTCCAGATATCATATCTGATAATGTGCCTGAGGGTTTACCCCCAGTAAGAAAAATCAGTCACCATATTGATTTGGTGCCAGGGTCAAGCTTGCCAAATAAGGCTGCACATAGAATGACACCTGTAGAAACTGAAGAACTAAACAGGAAGGTCCAGGAGTTGCTGGAGAAAGGGTTGATTAGGGAGAGTCTTAGCCCGTGTGCAGTACCTGCAGTACTAGCACCCAAGAAGGATGGAGAGTGGAGAATGTGCACAGACTCTCGAGCCATCAATAAGATAACAATAAAATACAGATTTCCATTGCCAAGGATGGATGACATAATGGACTGTTTGAGTGGAGCCAAGTACTTCACCAAAATTGACCTCAAGAGTGGTTACCACCAGATCCGTGTCAGGGAAGGAGATGAGTGGAAGACAACTTTCAAGACAAGAGAGGGCTTGTATGAGTGGTTGGTCATGCCCTTTGGGCTGTCCAATGCACCAAGTACCTTCATGAGGCTGATGAATGAGGTACTGAAAGAGTTTTTGGGAAAATTTGTCATTGTTTACTTAGATGACATATTAATATTCAGCAGAACCCTGGAGGAACACCTGATGCACATTAGGAGGGTTTTTGAAAAGCTGCGGGAGGAGCAGTTATTGATAAATCTAAAAAAGTGTAATTTTGTCAAGAGAGAGCTAGTATACCTGGGATTTGTGATCTCAGAAGAAGGTCTAAAAATGGACCCAGAGAAGGTAAGAGCTATCATCGAATGGCCTATTCCAAGAAGCACAACAGAGGTGAGATCCTTTCATGGTCTAGCCAGCTTTTACAGGAAGTTTATAAGAAACTTCAGCAGCATTTGTGCACCCCTCACAGAAACAATGAGAGGGGATAAGAAAGAATTCAAGTGGACCTTAGGGGCTGAAAGGAGCTTTGATGCATTAAAGAAAAAGGTCACAGAACAGCCTGTTTTGGCACTTCCAGACTTTAACAAAGTATTTCAAGTCGACTGTGATGCCAGTGGCAGTGCAATAGGGGTTGTACTGAGCCAAGAAGGCAGACCTGTAGCTTATTTCAATGAAAAGCTCAATGATGCTCGTAAAAAGTATTCAGTTTATGACCAGGAATTTTATGCCATAGTTCAAGCTCTGAAGAAGTGGAGGCATTATTTGTTGCCAAAAGAGTTTGTTCTATTTACTGATCATCAGGCATTGCAGTACATCAACAACCAGACAAAACTGAATCAGCGGCACATGAAATGGGTTGAGTTTCTCCAAAGCTATACCTTTGTATTAAAGCACAGGAGCGGGAAATCAAACAGAGTTGCAGATGCTTTAAGCAGAAGGCAGAATCTGCTGATTGAAATGACAGTGGAAGTAGTGGGATTCGAAGAGCTGAAGGGCCTTTATCCTGAAGATCCTGATTTTGCAGCAGCCTGGACGGCTTGCTTGGCACCTGTTACTGTGGATAGGACAAAATGGTTGGATTTCTTAATCCAAGATGGAATGTTGTTCAAAGGAAGTAAATTATGCATTCCAAGGAGTTCCATGCGGGAGAACTTAATCAAGGAAAAGCACAGCGGAGGACTGGCTGGGCATTTTGGTCGAGATAAGACCATTGCCCTGGTAAATGAAAATTACTACTGGCCGCAACTTCAGCAAGATGTGAAAAAGTTTGTGCAAAGTTGCAGAATATGCCAGACGACAAAAGGCGTAAGGCAAAATACAGGATTATACCAGCCGTTACCTGTACCTGAGAGGCCGTGGGAGGACATAAGCATGGATTTTATTCTTGGATTGCCAAGAACACAGAGGGGAAATGACTCTGTATTTGTGGTAGTTGACAGGTTCTCCAAGATGGCACACTTCATTCCCTACCAGAAAACAAGTGATGCAGTTCACATTGCAGGGTTATTTTTCAAGGAAGTAGTAAGACTGCACGGTCTACCAAGAAGCATAGTTTCTGACAGAGATACCAAATTTGTTGGGTATTTCTGGAGAACATTGTGGAAGAAGCTAAAGACAGATCTGAAGTTCAGTTCTGCATACCACCCGCAAACTGATGGACAGACAGAAGTGGTAAATAGAAGTCTGGGAAATCTGCTAAGATGCTTGATAGCAGATAAACCCAAGGGATGGGATTTAGTTTTGCCACAGGCAGAATTTGCATACAACAATTCTGTCAACAAGAGTACAAACAAATCTCCATTCCAAATAATATATGGAAATAGTCCAAGAAACGTTTTTGAGCTGAGGAAATTGGATAAAGGAGAAAAGTGCAGTGCGGAGGCAGAGGAATTTGCAAAACAGATGAAAAGCCTGCATGAAGAAGTGAGGAAACAGATCACAAGAATGAATACTCAGTATAAAGCAAGAGCAGACCAAAAGAAGCGGTCCAAGGAGTTCAAAGTGGGGGATGAAGTCATGGTGCATCTCCGAAAAGAAAGATTCCCAGCCAAAACTTATAACAAGTTGAAAATGAAGAAATTCGGACCATGCAAAATACTGGAAAGACGGGATTCAGGCAATGCATATAAAGTAGAATTGCCAAGTGGGCTTGACATTTCACCTATTTTTAACATATCTGATTTAGTAGAGTACCATGAAGGAGATAGTACAGAGGCACCAAGCACTGAATTGTGGAACATTCCAGCGTCTAGCCCAGCCAAAGAAGAAATAGAGGAAATATTAGATACTCGCGAAGGCAGAAGCACAAGGAACAAACAGTATTCTGAGTATTTAATCAAGTGGAAGGGCAGACCCGTAGAAGATGCAACTTGGTTGTCAAAAATAGAGGTTGACCGCCTGGGTCTTCCTCCCAAAGATCAGAAGTGAGGATCACTTCTCAATCCACCTCGGGTGTCTGATGCAGGAGCATCCGAGGGCAGCAAAGCAATCGAGCATCAACCAAACTTTTGTTGTTATTTTTTTCTAAGTAACAAAGTTATTTTTGCTGTTATTTTTCTAAGTGCTACACAGGGTCGCAAACATGTCACGACATGTCGCGAAATCGTGACCCAAGTCGGAGGAAAGCAAAGTCGAGCCAAAGGGTCACGAAATCGTGACCCAAACGGAGAAGGCAAGGCCGAGGGACACAAGGGTCGCGAAATCGCAACATGTCACGATTTCGTGACATGTCACGAAATCGCGGCCACTGCAGTGGAACCAAGGCACGGGGAGAAATGGTCACGAAATCATGGCCACTGCAGTGGAACCAAGGCGTGGGGAGAAATGGTCGTGAAATCGTGACAGCCACTGCAGTAGAACCAAGGCGCGGGGAAGAAATGGTCACGAAATCGCGGCCACTGCAGTGGAACCAAGGCACGGGGAGAAATGGTCGCGAAATCGTGACATGTCACGATTTCACGACATGTCATGAAATCGCGGCCACTGCAGCGGAACCAAGGCACGGGGAAGAAACGGTCGCGAAATCGCAACATGTCACGATTTCGTGATCGAAACGGGAGAACAGAGGCCGATGGGAAAAACGGTGCGATATCGCGACATGTCGCGATATCGCGGCCAAAATGGAGAGAGAAGGTGCCGGAGGAAAATGGTCGTGATATCGTGACATGTCGCGATATCACGACCAAACAGAAAGACACGCACTTCCAGTTTCATAAAGACGCCCCTTAGTGCGCGGCAAGTTAGAGGCAGTAAAGCAGCAGTTTCAAAGAAGGGTTTCAACGGGCATGTTGGCCACTCTCGCATGAGATCTGGAGACGCATTTACAGCAACAAACAGTAAGCGACAGATCGAGAAGAAGATTTCGTTGAGGTATGGCAGCCAGTCGCGCACCTCAACTCGAGTCTCATCAATGCAAATTGGGAAAATTGCTCCAAGTGGCGATTGTAGATCGTGGAAAGTGGGGAAGCACAGAGGATCGGGACCTCGATAAAAACCCATGGATTGTAAGGAGAGGGGGTTGGCACACGGCTGTTATGCTGTATATTCATGTAAATTCTTCCAAAGTATTGAATACAAATCTTGGGCTCTTGTTTCTCTGTTTTCTTTCTTGTTTCTCTGGTTTTTCTGTAGTATGCAAGATACATTCTCCGCCACTCATGTACCATAACAAGATTTACAACCAATACAAAGTCTCTGGCCCTTTTCACAATGGGATCTAGACCTAATTGGAATGATTTAGTCCTCTGCTTTGAGACAACATACATTCATCGTCACTGCCACAAAATAATTAACTAAGTGGGTTGAGGCCATACCTATAACCTATATGACAGGACCTCAAATTATGGATTTCATACTCCATCATATCATATGTCGCTTTGGCATTCCCTCTAAAATCATTTTGGATAACGGTAAGTCTTTTAAGAACAAGGATGTTCAAGCACGTTGTAAAAAGTATAATATCCAACATAGTTTCTTAACTCCTTATTACCCACAAGCAAGTGGACAAGCTAAAGCTACCAATAAGACCTTGATTGCCATTCTTAAGAAACTTGTCAAATAAAATCGTAAATATTGGCATACAAAAATTTCGTTGGCACTTTGGTCTTATGGAAAAAGAATTTGAAAACCAATAGGAGCAACACCATTCTCTCTGGTCTATGGAGCTGAAGCTATTATACCTCTTGAACTCGAGATTCCCTCCTTACAAGTCTCCTTGAAAGAATTCAATACAGCTAGACAAGCACGACTTGGCCAACTCATGCTCCTAGACAAAAGGTGAGTCAACACATTAGAAAATTTACGAGTTTATCAAGACCGCCTTAAGCATGCTTACAATGTTAAAGTCCATCTTTGGTAATTTCAAGTAGGGGATCTGGTACTTAAATAGAACCAACAAAATACCAATGCTTTGCCACACCTTCATGACAAATTTATGATAAATTGGTTAGGTCCATACATAATCACTCAAAAAGTGGGTAATGGTACTTATAGACTTGCCAATTTAGAGGGAATAGAGGAACCCAAACCACTTAATGTTCTTCATTTAAAAGCATTCTATTGTTAAAGGTGACACTTTATATGTATATATACATGGATTTTTGCATTAAAAAGAAAAAAATTAACATAGGCATGCACACATTGCATACATTCCATTTGCATTTATATTTAAGCATTTGACACACATCTTCAATTTTCACATTCATACATTAAATCATACACATTCCATGGCATCGTACAATTTATATTTACATATCAATATGCCATTGCATTAGGTATATACATTTGCATTCATCTTGTCCCATGTTCAATGATCTGACATAGTAATGATGATATGGCCATAAATAAAAAGTCAAGTTATAACAATTGGGGGTACCTAGTTTGAAAAAATCATGCAACTTTCACAAAAGACATAAGCCAACAATACCATATGCCAAAAATCACAAGGCCTAGATTTTCAATCACTCAGCCATTACTAGTGTAACAAGCAACCTCCAAACGGATGTCTAATTTTCTTTAGGACCAAAAACACAATTTATACACTAAGAAATTCTTGAGCATTGTCGATTGATCCTGAATACAATCTTGAACCAATCACATTCCATCACATCTTAAAAACATTATGAGCCAAGGAAGGTTAATACCATACTTGGGTAGTACCTTGAGGTGAAAAGGAGATATCCCTCGCTTGTCCCATCATGCAACATAGTCCAAAAATAGTGGTTTTCACCACTACCAACATTGCTCCAAACATAAACATAAAACCATAGGGTAGTAAGGATAGGGTCAAAATTCTCATCACACTTCGGTTGAGAATCCAATTCCCCAAAGCTCTATACAAATTTAACAAGTTCAATTCCCCCACCCTTGATCACTAAAGTCATAAGGATTTGTACTACACACCCATAACAAGGATGGGTAGTCATCCCCAAGGTATAAAATATCAATTCCATTGGACTATGGAGTGAATCTCCATCGGGGCTATAGATGCTTGACTGGCAGTGGATTAAGATCATGTGATGTGACATGTCTCTCCTCCAAAAAGAGAGACCTTTGATCGTACATAAGGATAGGCTAGCCTCTAGGTCATCTCCATAATAGGTCATGCCTAAATCTACTCATAATGGGTTAATGAACTTCACATGCACACACACTGGTGCTTGATTGGATAGGGTCATTGTCATACTCAAGACTTGATAATTGAACCTCACTTGCACACACATTTGGTACTAAAGAAATTTAGACAACTTAGTGAGTTTGGTTGATAACACTAGTATGTTTGAGTCTTTGAAAACCTTTTAGTCTTCCATATCAACATCCATGTCTTCTTCCATATATGCTTCCATATCAACATCCATATCTTCTTCCATATCAACATCCATGTCTTCTTCCATATATGCTTCCATATCAACATCCATATCTGCTTCCATGTCAACACCCATGTCTTCATTAAAAGTCAAGTTGCAAAAATGCCAACAAATTCGGTACCCCGATTGCCAAACAATGGACAACAAAAATGGCCAATAAAATTTCTAAACTATAAAAAGATCATTCAAACACCATGCATTCCTCTCATATAGTTTATATTCATTATACATTTACTTGCATTAATCATCCATAACACATGTCATTTAGCTTGCATGAAACATCCATATAAAGCATTATGCATTTACATCATTATTAGCTGGCATTCATAAAGCATTCCATCAAACCATTCATATACATGTCATTTCACATGCATTAATCATCCATATAAGCATTATGCATACACATCATGATTAGCCTACATTACACATCCATAAAACATTAAACACAAATTGCATAAAACATAAAAGCATTCACACAAAAGATGACACAAATATATAAAAGGCCATGTATATATATAAAAATTGCATATACAATAAATGCCAAAATGCTACAAGGGAGCACCAAGGCTCATATACAAAATAGTGCATCTAAGCACTAAGCTAATGTCCATGAGAGGACCCCTGATACCTAGTAGGAGCCCTCGGCCTAGTACTCTACCTAGACTCGGTATGCCTAGATGACTCAGCTATAGAAGAGGAATGAGGATTCGACAATGTAATATGGTTTTGAATACACACATCCTCCAAGGAATGTGCATATGCCTCACTAGCCCATAGACACTGTAAGTCCATTTTATGTCAACACTCCTTTACCAACATCTCTACCTGAAGTCGCGTGATCGTTGCCTGATCACTAGTCACAGCTGCTGCCTGCTCCGCCTCCAATCGAGCTATGGTAGCCAACAACTCCCTATGAGTCTTGAGCATAACCTTGCACTCCTCATGAAGCTACTCTAGCTCTTCTCGCAACCTCACCACCTCAGATATCTCACCTAACCCCTCATCATCCTCCCTATCATCATCCAGAAACCCCATCTATGGAGTCTACTAAGCTGATCCCCTCGACCATCTCTGACTCATCGATTGTTGAGCCCTTGTCCTCTTTGGAGTTGCCCTCGATCCTATAGTTGTTGCCTCATCCCCTACAACCTTTGGTACCCATACTGTTTGGGCACCAAACCACTCCACATACTCCGGAGTCACCTCGACATCATCTACGTTGGGGACCTCCATCTCCTCATCATCCTCAACCACCACCCACCATGGCTCTGCACAAGGGAGCTCCACCTCTGCTCATCGACACCCGATACATCATTGGCTCATTAGGCACATCCTGAGGCAACCCAAACTGCCTCAACACCCATGAGTACTAAAAGTACTCCACCTCCTCATCTCGTCGTCCAATCAACCACCGAGCCTACCTCGCCTACGCAACTACTCCCCATCACCATCCCATCAAGCTCCATGTCATGGACTTCATATCACGTCCGCCTAATTCGACCCTGATCACATATCTTGATACCACTGGCCAATATGAACCTATTGACTTGGCTAAAATTCCTCCACCACCGCCCATCACCTAGCGTAGGGCTCCCCCATATGCCATGATTCACATGGAAACCCCTCGGACTGAGCCACAACAAAATGCTCCCAATCCCAACACTGTAGAAGGAAGCTGCATCCAATCCCATTCCTCTTCCTCTGAATCACCTCATATAACTCCTGGTACAACTGCACCAATAAGGTTAGTGCCCATGCATACTACCAAGGATCTATCAATAGATCACTCACCAACCCCAATAGGTTCCAAGGGAACCTACAACCAATGCTATTAGGTAGAACTATGTTTGCTAGCACAAACATGATCAAGGAAGGGAGCGCATCTAGATCCTTTGCCTTGTACATGCTTAGATAACATATACCCCCATCCCCCATATGTGCCTCTCGCCATAGGTCCCCAAACATTCGCTCCATATCCACCTTCTTATCATGACCAACTACCACCCTCACCCCTTCTACTGGTACCTTGAGAATGCGGTATACATCCTCAAGCGTAACAATAGCCTCCCTAGTCGACATCTAGAACATCCCCTTATCAAGGTCTCATATCTCTACCAATGATGAAATATATCCCTCATTTGCCCTCACCATGTATAGCATAGCTACATCCTCCAGGCCCACCTTCCCTAACAACTCCCAGTCATCAGTTGTCAGCTTCTTCCTCATCCCAAGAACGAGAGGAGAAAATCGATGTCGAGGCTCTATGTCCCTCAACTGCAACAACAAAAAATTTCATTAATACTATTACAAAAAAAAAAACAAAAAAATGCATAAGAGATAAAGTGTTTTTAAACATTATCGGGGAAAATGGTGCCTCAGCTCCGCTAGTAGCATTTGATCCCTCCGTTGCCATAGCTTCCACGTAAATTCTCACTAGCCTCACTAAGCTCACAAACCCACTCCACTCCTCAGACGTAGATTCTCAAAGTCCAAAACGCATAAGTGAACCTCACAATTCACTCAGAAAACTCTTTATAGCTTTCCCTAGTGCATTCAGACATAGGTCTATGCCTGCGATTTCACAATCTCACCTGGGCACCTGTAGGCGCAACCAGGTGCATCTGCATGCCTATGGGGCACCACAGGCGCAACCGTGCACCTGAAAACAAAATGGAACAAAGACACAATTAATCAAAATAGTAGCTTTCCTCCTCCAAATTTCACCAAATTTCATCCACGCATCATTCACATCCTAAAATTGTTTTGCAAGCATAATTTTTGAGAATAAACCAAATATTCAAAATACGCTAATTAAGGCACAAAATGCAACAAAACAATCCAAATTTTTACAAAACTCACATCTGATCAGTCTGAATTACATTCTTCATCATCACATACAATGGCACAAAAATCAGAGTTAAATGAACCTCGTATCTGGTAAGTCATTCTATAAACTTGGTGATTGCAGCAATGGTCATCCATGCAATTCGGTAAGATGAATAATCTACAATAAGGATACTTGACAATGATCATCATCCATTATCACATCATCAAAGATCACAATCACATTTGGCACCTCATATTTTGAGTACAACTTTGCCAAGAATAATTTTCTCAAAGGAGGTCATTGATGCCCTCTTCTGTGGGGCACGAAAACATGGAAAATCAAAATCACAAACACTCATTCATTTGACAACAGTCACCATACAGGACATATTGGTAGATTTATTGGTTCCATTATGGAATTGGCGAAGAAATTTCCACAATCACTACCCCACCCCTACGTTGACTTAGTCATCATGCATCTTCATAAATTGCATACTCAATGACGCCATTGTGACATCTTATTCAACAACATCGAATCATCCCAAAGTCTGGGGCAACCATAATTTGATTATGATTTCCCATAATGGGATACATCTTACAATCACATGGTATTATAAACCAACCCATTTCCCACCATTGGGCATAAACGATATCATATTTCACATCATTCATATCGTCCACAATCACATGGTATTATACACCAACCCCTTTCCCACCTGGGGCAAAAATGGCTGACAACAACGGATACACCACCCCTTTCCCACCGTTGAAAAGGTATCACATTTTACATCATTCATATCATCCACAATCATATGGTATTATACGCCAACCCCTTTCCCATTGTTGGAGCAAAACGGTCACATTTTACATCATTCAATCATCCACATCAATGGTATTACACCAACCCCTTTCCCACCCTTGGGGCAAAAATAGTATCACATTTTACATCATTCATATCATCCATAATCGCATGGTATTATACACCAACCCCTTTCCCACCGTTGGGGCAAAAATGGTATCACATTTTACATCATTCATATCATCCACAATCACATGGTATTATACACCAACTCCTTTCCCACCGTTGGGGCATAAACGGTATCACATTTTACATCATTCATATCATCCACAATAACATGGTATTATACACCAAACCCTTTCCCACCATTGGGGCATAAACGGTATCACATTTTACATCATTCATATCATGCACAATCATATTGTATTTCACACCATTCATGCATCAATGGCACAAATTCACCACATCATTCATTATTAGAACAAAAAATATTTTTCAATTGGCTTGTGAGATGTATTCGTAACTCATTCACCAATTGAGGGGGTAAGCTAAAAAAATTCCAAGAAATTCTTTATTCTTTTGTCTTCAACATTAGTGCTCAAATCCAATGATAGATAAAAGTTGTTTTTGTGCCCATAGCCCAAGCAGGTGTCTCATATTTTTGCACCATATTGTGTTTCATGCAACATGGTACAAAATGGGACATCTGTAGACACCAAATTATAGCCATTAATCCTCCATCCTAACCATCCCACCACACACTTGTCCACCATACACCTTTCCCGCCAATTATTTGGCCCAATTCCACCTTTCTCGTCATTTCCTAACCCAATTGGGCTTATTTTAATATTATTTTATATTTAATATAATATTTTATATTATATTATAATATTTTTATTATAAAATATGTATTTATAAACCCAATTAACCACAGTCATCTGATCCAATCTAATATCCACCATCCATCTTCATTAATCCATGCCACATCTAAAAAGTAATCTCAACCTTAGGATCTAATTTAATCTTAGCCACACGATCAAAAGTGTAAGACTAAAACCCTAAGAAAACCCTAGGTTGGATTATAAATAAGGGCATTTGCAAATGCTCAAACCTTGAAACCCTGATATTAGAATTTGCATCCTGAAGAGATCATTAGCAAAGCCTTAACGAAGCAGAAAGAGATAGAGCTCTAAAAATCCAAAGCCCTAGCTATCCAATAGGAATTATGCTATTCTAGCCATCCCTCATATCCATCCTTTCCACCTCACCCTCCTCCATTGCCATCATCGTCACTTCTACCCATCCACTACATTCATCGCATCCCCCATGATCTGCTTCTGTAGATCCATCCTTATTTGCAGGCATCCTCTAGAGCTTATGAAGCTCACTACAGAAGCTTACCAGGCACCCACCAGAGTCTGCCATTCAATAGGTGCACACCAGAGCCTACAAAGCTCACGTGAGAGCCTACCAAGTGCACACCAAATCCTACGAAGTTCATGTTAGAGCCTACCAAGTGCACACCCGAGCCTACTGCATCACACCATCTACTATCAGAACTGCAACAACAAAACAAGGTATCATCACAAGCAAGGTATATCATTATTTATTTTATTTTGTTACATGATCTATATATTTAGCATGCCATTTGATCTATTTTTTGTTAGGGTTTATTGATATCTAAGGGTCTCACACTGTGGAGCCCTCATAGGTGTTATTAACCTCTTTCTTTGTTTGTGTGCATCCAGATCTGCAGATCTTATTTATTGTTGAACAATTGTTGAAGCTGGAGTGTTCCAACATTAGATACCTGAAGCCCACTCATTCCATTGGAAGCAAGGATACACTATTTGAAGACACTTCATTTTTGTAGCTAGGGTTTCGAAGAACCCTAGTGTATTGTAAATATTTGTATCAAAGGCTCACTAAGTACAGATTGTATCAAAATGAGTTTATTAGCTCCCCCCATTTATTGAACAAATATATCTATTTGTGCAATCTTGTGTTTCATTGAGTTATTTGATTTCTTTATTATTTAAGTGTCATATTCTTGTATTCACAGTTCTATATCCTTTTTGGTTGCTTGGGGTACCATACTATATCCTTCAGTCTTTGGGTAGTGGACCTGTGTTTTATCAGCAACTTTGTTTTATCCTGACTCCTCTAGATCTGGATCCTTGGAATCTTCCTTCCCATCTCTACTCTTCACTTATGTTTTGCAGGGAATCTTGGTTTATGTCTTGTAGATGCTTTCTAGTTTGCATCCTCCAACTGCATCCCTGGCCACCCATGGGCAGGATGATACATGAGCCTATCTTTAGAGGGTTTTTTTAAAAGAAGTTTTAAAGTAATTTTTTTATTACTCAAAATGGAATTATTTGACGCAAAATATAATTTTTTGAAAATGGTAATTACTAAAAAAGACAAATTTTTATGAAAAAATAATTTGCTGAAAATAGTAATTACTTAAAAAGGCATTTTTTGGTGGAAAAATCAATTTGCCGAAAATAGTAATTTTTTTATTTTTAGGGTTTCTTTTAGGGCTTCAAGTTTTAGGGTTTTCTTTTAGGGTTTCTTTGGGGATATATATTCTCTTGGTATTGCATTGTAAAAGGGGAAGTGAATCCAGGAATGAGAAAAAAATTATTTATTGGTTTATTTCCATGTACTATAGTTTTTATGTAAATGGAAGGTTTTACTGATTATTTCCATTTATTGCAGTTTTTATGTAAATGGAGGGTTTTACATATTATTTTCATTTACCGTAGTTTTTATGTAATGGGAGGTATTTTTTTTTACCTTTTGCAGCTGTATTTACATCATTTGGTATCAGAGCAAGTTGGATCTTGTTGGGAGGAGAAAAGAGAAGAGAAGAAAAAATAAGAGAAGAAAAGAGAAAATGAGAGGAGAGCAAAGAGGCTCAAAAAAAAAAATTTGTCACTCTGTGCAGTGCTTGTAGAAGGTTTGTAAAACCTTGGAGACAGAAATTGGCACTTTGTGTAAGTGCTTACAGGAGGTTTTTTTTATGTAAAAGCCTCAGACAAAGATATTGACACTTTGTGTAGTGCTTGCAGAAGGTTTGTAAAACCTTAGAGAAAGAAATTGGCACTCTGTGTAAGTGTTTGCAGGAGGTTTTTTTATATAAAATCTCAGGAGGAATTGAAACTTTATGTAGTGCTTGCAGAAGGTTTGTAAAACCTTAAAGAAATAAATTGGCACTATGTGTAGTGCTTGTAGGAGGTTTTTTTTTTCTCATTAAAAACCTCAAAGGGAAGAATTGACACTTTGTGTAGTGTTTGTAAGAGTTTTGCTGTTTTAAAACCTCAAAAGAATAAATTGGCACTATGTGTAGTGCTTATAGGAGGTTTGAGATATAAAACCTCAGAAGGAGATTGGTACTTTGAGGAGTACTTGCAGATATGTGGCACTCTATGGAGAGCGATTATGATTTTGATCGAATGAACTCGCAGGAGTAGAGTTCTTTTCAACCAAAGGAGAATGATTTAGGAACCTATCTTTAGAGGGTTTTTTTAAAAGAAGTTTTAAAGTAATTTTTTTATTACTCAAAATGGAATTATTTGACGTAAAATATAATTTGCCAAAAATGGTAATTACTAAAAAATACAAATTTTTATAAAAAAATAATTTGCCAAAAATAATAATTACTTAAAAAGGCATTTTTTGGTGGAAAAATCAATTTGCCGAAATAGTAATTTTTTAATTTTTAGGGTTTTCTTTTAAGGTTTCTTTTAGGGCTTCAAGTTTTAGGGTTTCTTTGGGGATATATATTCCCTTGGTATTGCATTGTAAAAGGGGAAGTGAATCCAAGAATGAAAAAATAAATTATTTATTGGTTTATTTCCATGTACTATAGTTTTTATGTAAATGGAGGGTTTTACTGATTATTTCCATTTATTGCATTTTTTATGTAAATGGAGGGTTTTACTGATTATTTCCATTTATTGCATTTTTTATGTAAATGGAGGGTTTTACTGATTATTTTCATTTACCGCAATTTTTATGTAATGGGAGGTATTTTTTTTTGACCTCTTGCAATTGGATTTACATCAAAGGAACAATTTTTAAATTTTAATTTTGTTTTGTTTTTCTTAATTCATTTTCAAATTTCAAATTTTAATTTTGGGCGGGATGGCCCTGTTTCAAATTTTCCATCCTTTATATGGTTTTGGGTGGGATGGCCCTATTTCAAAATTTTCCACCCTTTGTACGGTTTTGGGCAGAATGGCCCTGATTCAATTTTTCCATCCTCTGTATGGTTTTGGGTGGGATGGCCCTAATTCAAAATTTACCGGTTTAGCTATTTTTCTCCAATAACCCACATAGGGTCTGTTACTTCATCTATGTTTTGGTTGGAAACTCTTCTCCCAACCTTCTTCTCTTTGTAAAATGTTACGAAATCCTTTCAAAACCCCTTTTACCAGTAAAAAAAGAATTGTCCAAGTCATATTATATATTACATAGGGAGACCTTTGAAAAGGTCTAATGAAGAAATGTCCAATGTTATAATGCTTAATCATCTAGCTAATATCTGCACAATTTTTGAAGAAATGTGTGATTATGTACACTTGAATTTCTAGTAATAAAGTAGCACTTTTATGGTAACTGTATCATTTATTGTGTCATTTACTGCTTGATTTCCTTTATGTAATTGTAATTGTATTTTCCCTACATCCATAGAATAGAATAATGTTAGTAGTAGTTATGCATCTTAGTTACTGAGATAAAATAGTTTAGGGGAGAAAGACTTACACTATCCTCTAGGAGGCAGGGCCCACTCCTATAGTCAGTCCCTATTCTCTCACCCCTACAATAGGTTAGGAATAGTTAGTACATAAAATTAACCTTAGAATATAAAATAAATTAAATTACATTATCATAGAACAGAAAGTAAAAATAGATAATTAAAACTAACTATTTGCACGAGGATCCTCACCAATAGATAAAATCATCATTATTAGGTAAATGCACCAATAGGTAAAGTCATTGTTAGGTAAATATCATATTTAATTTATTACATATTATTTTAGTTTTTGCATAATTTTTATTTACTACAATTATTATTTTTCTGCAAAACCTGAGACTAAAAGAGATCTGAATTAAGCTTAAGAATTAATCCTCATGGTACAATCTATACTGGATTTCTACTCTTTAAATCTAACCTTGATTACCTTGGATTGATAAAAATTAAATGTAAGCTATTACAATCGATCATTTTGGCATCATTGTCGGGGAGAGTAGCATCGTAGTGGTTAATCAGAAAAGTTGTTTGGCTGCGCAAGAAGAGAGGCTTACTTGTATGTGGAAAGAATATGAGGCACGAGATGGTCCCAAAAAGCCCCTTTGTTCGATATTGCCAGGTTCTTTTCTCTTGAGGAATCATTTTACTGCTTTCATAGTTAGAATTTTATTTCTACAAATTTTATTTCTTGCAAATTTTCAAGCTTTGGGTGATTATTATTGCTTAATTTGGTTTAGGACCTATAGAAAATAGGAAGTAGGTATGACTGAGTGACACAATCATAGTGAAACATTCCTAAATTTGGCTTAGGACCTATAGGAACAGGAAGTAGGTATGATTGAGTGACACAGTCATAGTGAAACATTCCTAAATAATCAAAGAAGCAATAATAGTTTAACCTTTTATTTCAACAATTTCATTTCCAGTAATTTCTAAGCTTTGGGTGATTGCTATTCATTTACTTTGGTCTAGGTTCTCCTATATAAACAAAAAGTAGGTATGATTGAGTGGCACAATCATAGTGAAATAAAAGTTCCTACATAATCAAAGAAGTGATAGCAAAATAACCTTTTACTTTCAGTAATTTCATTTCTAGAAAATTTTACTTTTCAAGCAATATTTCATTTTATTTCCTATTATACTAAAATTGGTTGTATGGATTCATAGACCGTGAGTCGCACCTAGTTTTAGTTATAGCAGGATTGCTCAGAAAAATAAAAATTTATTTTATTTTTCCTACTATGTTAAGGATAGTTATAAATTCATTTGTTGTGACTTATATCTAAACTTGACAATAGTAGGATTAAAATAGAAAATAAAATCAGAACCCAAACAAAACCAAAACCAAAGAGAGAGAAAGAAGAATAAAATATAGGTTGCTAGATGGTGGAAAATAGTCTAAAATAGTCTGCACTTATAGACCTTAGAAAATTACTAATAAAACAAGAAGTTACACTTCTTTTTGAACAAGGAGATAAAACATCAAGTAAAGAGTGGGAGTGTCTATGTGAACACATTGACATTATTAAAGAGAGATCAGACGAGTTGGAGAAGATCAAAAGAATTGACATAGCAAAAACTCTAGGGCCGAACTATTATTCACCTTATCTAGATCTTGGAAGGAGTTGTGAGCATTGGCTTTGGGATAGGAGAGCAACAATAAATCCAATAATTTATCCTTGGAATCAATATTTTGAGGACTCCCTCATCATTCACAACTTCCTTGCAGACATAGAAAAGAGAGAAGTAGCCCTAGAATATAGCAAGAAATATCACAAGATACCTAGAGTTGTGCACTTTAGAGAACTGTGTCAAGAATTACGATACGAGCTAAAATTTGGAAATCCCAACCCCATTCCAACACAAGCTTTCCTTGTTCAATTGATCCAATTAGTGATAGATGATTTTAAATTTGAAGAGGAACACTACATGACACCTAAACAACTTGATCCAATCAACGATATTCATAGACTATTCAAGGAATATTAGAAAGGCAAAACATTGTTGCAAAAGCTAGAGAATTTGGAAAGTTCATGAGCAGACCTAGAGACTCTAAGGGAAGGTTTATAAAGATCAACAAATCAAAAGGAAATTTCCAAAGAGACTTTAACAGGAAGCCTGGAATTTATAAGCTAAAAGAAGTTGAAACTGCAACATCAACTAACCAAGCTGAAATCCTAGAACAAGATCCCAACTCATATTTATTACCTGAACCAGAATTTGACAATCACATAGATCCTTCTTCTATATTCACCGACCCTATACCTAGCTTGATCCTTGAAATTCTACATTCAGTCATGGCTGATCAACAAAGTGAACATGGAGAAGTAGAAGAGAACCAAAGGGAGGATAGAAAAATATAGAATAGAGACCAAAGGAGGAATGGACAAAGAAAGATATTTGCCTTCCCAATATTACATACAGATGGGACAACAAGAGAACCTAAGTCAATCTCTATTTTTGTATTGCCCACCTTCCATGGGAAACCACACGAAGATCCTGATGCTTTTCTCTTTGAATTTGAAGTGGTGTGCCAAGCCTACTTTTACACCACCAATGAACAAAAGCTAAGATTGTTTCCCTCTACTCTTAAAGATGCAACTTTAAGATGGTTCATGGGTCTAGGAGAAAGTGTTTGTAATCGATGGGATGGAGAAAATGGATTAAAAGAATTATTCCTTGAATGATATCAGGATTACTGTAGAGTTAGGGATAAGAAAGTTGAGCTATTCTGCATGAATAAAAAAGAAGAAGAATATTTGGAGGATTACCTTGAGATATTTCAATTCATTGGGTCTAGAGTAAATATAGACCTTGATGAAGAAATATTAAAAGAATTTTTTCTAAAAGGACTGAAAGAAGATGTCCTTGAGGTTCTAAACCTTATGGCAAAAGGAGATATTCATATTATGATATTTTATGAGATTGTAAATATTTGTAGAAACTACTCAAGAAACAAACCTCTTAGAAGTAATAAGTTTACATCAGTAAGTGGAGGAGTGACAAGGGCAAAAATTGGAAACATGTTGGAAGGTTTAAAAATTGATTTGTTAAGTACCTTGACTACATATTTGGATCTAATGGATAGGAAACCAAGAGAACAGGACAATGAAGAAATTTACTATCATAGATGTAGGAAAAAGCACAACCTGAGAGAATGTCCTCTCAACATTACAAATATTTCCAATATTGCTACTTGTCAAATTTGTGACAAGAATCACAAGACTAAAAACTGCAAATACATCTCAATTGTTAAAGCTGCCATAAAAGAACCTAAAGTTGAAGAGGTAGAAGATGTTTATTTTGTAGCCCAAATATGGAATGGTCCATTCAATGGACCACCTAATTGGTCAAACCCTAGTTATTCCAACCCATAGAGGCCTAATCAATGGTCCAATGCACCAAACTGGGCAAATTGGAACTCATATTCAAATAATCAAGACTGGAACATACCCCCATGGGCCCACTTTATGGCCAATACCTATGGAATTCCACCTCCATGGAATCAAGGAATGCCAAGTCAAAGTATGCCTAGTTGGAATACCAATGGCCAATACAATCAAGGAGGATCTGGTTGGTCTCAAAATCCATCACAACAACAGAACTTTCAAAACCAATTTAGGGGACAAGCCCCTCAAAATCAACCTCAAAATAGACTTCTTCCACCTCCAGTTAATAATAATAATCCTCCTAAACAACCCCCTCTACCAGCTCAACCAATCCCTAATCCTAACAACAACAAGAATGTTCAACAAGTCTATGAAACAAGTGAGACGTGTTCTATATCTGTGGCACCTTGTCAACAGATTCAATTGAGATCTGGAAAAGTATTGGAAAATAATGTAACTCTCATAGAACTTGATAATCCCATTGCAGAATTGTTTGAAAAGGAGGATAACAATGAGAAGGAAATAGAAAATTCACCAAAAAAATTTCCAACAAAATAGCAAGAGATCCAAATTCCTCAAAGGAAGGAAGTAGAGATACCATTTCCTCAAAGACTGGCAATACCAAAAGAACCATCTAAGCCAAATTTTAACTTCCTTCAAGAATTAGAAAATGTTACTATTAAAATTCCTTTATTACAAGCTATCAAGGATATTCCTATCTATTCCAAGCTTATCAAGAACATATGCACAAATTCAGGAAGGAAAAAGAAGAATGAAGCTCAAACTATTCAAGTCATTGGACAATTATCTGAGATAATAATGAGAGGTAGGTTATTGCCAAAATACATAGATCCTAGAATACCTATACTCATGGTACACATTGGTGACATAGCCTTGCAAAATATTTTGGTCGATTTAGGAGCTGCTATTAATGTCATGACTAAAGAAACAATGGAATCTTTAGGAGTACATAAATTACAATCAACTTCTATAGTACTCCAACTTGTAGATAGGTCTACTGTTAAGCTAGAAGGAAAACTAGAAGATGTTATAGTCTCTGTAAGTTCATGGGAATACCCTATAGACTTTATAGTCTTACAACCCAAGAAAAATTTAGGGGGACATCCCTTAATTCTAGGGCACCCATGGCTTGCAACAAATGATGCTTACATTAGCTGTAGATCTGGAAACATGACTATTTTTGATGGTAAGAATACTAAGGACCTTAGCCTATTCCCTGAATCAACAATAGAAAAATATTTTCCAAAGAAACTATGGTATGATTTCCCTCATGATTTTGATGATATCCAAACCTTATCAATCAATGTTTTGAGTGAACATCTTCAACAAGAAATTGAGGGACCATTACCATTACTATTAGGAAATCAAAAAGAAGATCAAGGTCAAGATAATGGTTGTTCATCTGAATCTATTATGGCCATTGATGAAGCAAGCATGAGTCAGTCTCAAAAAATGGTACCATATGACTATCACTTAAATATTCTTGAACATGAGATAATGGGGATAGATGCAAACAATGAAAAATGCAAGCAAATAGATATCACACCAGGAAGAACTCTGAATATTAGTAATGAGCTCACAAGCATACAAGAATCACAATTAGTAGATGTGCTTGAGAAGCATCAATCAACATTTGCATGGAACTACGAGGACATGAAAGGTATACATCCAAATATTTGTACCCATCACATATTTATCCAAGAAGGTTGTTATCCAGTAAGACAACCCCAAAGAAGATTGAATCCAACTATGAAAGATGTGGTTCAAGAAGAAATCATTAAACTCTTGAAGGTAGGATTTATATATCCAATTTTTGATAGTCAATGGGTGTCACCACTTGTGATAGTCCCTAAAAAGAATGGTAAATGGAGGATTTGTGTGGATTATAGGGAATTAAACAAAGTAACAAAGAAATACTATTTTCCCTTGCCATTCATTGATCAAGTTCTTGATACCTTGGCTGGAAAGAAATATTTCTGCTTTTTGGATGGTTTTAGTGGTTATAATCAAGTTTCCATAGCTGAAGAAGATCAAGAAAAGATAACCTTCACATGTCCAGTAGGCACCTATGCTTATAAAGTCTTACCTTTTGGATTATGCAATGCACCTGCTACTTTTCAAAGAGCTGTTTTGGCTATCTTTGCTGATTTAATCAATGAATGCGTAGAAGTCTATATGGATGACTTCACAGTCTATGGTAATACCTTTGAAGAAACTTTATCAAGCTTACAAAGAGTTCTGGTTAGATGCCAAGAGCAAAACCTCTCTTTGAGTCATGAAAAGTGTTTCATGATGATGAGAGGAGGCATTGTTTTAGGACATCATATATCAGAAGAAGGTGTTAAAGTAGATCCTACAAAAATACAAGCTATTCAATCCCTTCAACCTCCAAAAACACAAACAGAGGTAAGAAGTTTCCTAGGACATGCAGGATACTACCATAGATTCATTAAGGACTTTAGTAAAATTGTTGCTCCCATGCTTAAGCTCTTAACTAAAGAAAGTGAATTTAATTGGACTGAAGCATGTCAAGAAGCCTTTGAAGTTATAAAAGATAAATTAATTATTGCTCCAATCCTGAGAGGACCAAATTGGGAATTACCATTCCATATACATTGTGATGCTTCAGGTTACGCAATAGGGGTAGTATTGCAACAGATAGAGAACAAAATACCTTATGCTATCTATTATGTGAGTAAAAACTTGCATGGAGCTGAGCTTAATTACACTATTACTAAAAAATAATTCTTAGTTATAGTCCATGCTATCAATAAATTCAAACATTACATAACAGGGTATGAAGTATTTGTTCACACTGATCACTCTACCATTAAGTACTTAATGAACAAAGCTATAGTAGGAGGTAGAGTGGTTAGATGGCTTCTTTTATTATAGGAGTTTAATGTTACAATCATAGATAAGGTAGGAAAAGATAATGTCATTGCAGATCACCTATCTCGTATGCAAATATTTGATGACGATGAGTTAATTCCTGATAATTTCCTAGATGAACATTTGTTTGCTCTTTCTATTTTCACTCCTTGGTATGTTGATATTGTAAATTACTTAGTAACAAGAAAAATGCCTCAAAACTATACACCACATGAGCATAGAAAACTAATACGTTAGAGCATCCCTTATATGTGGATTCATGGAGTCTTGTTTAAAACATGTCCTGACCAAGTAATTAGGAGATGTGTGCAAGAAGAAGATGTATATGACATCATTCGGGTAACACATGAAGAACCCTATGGAGGCCATTATGCCACCCAAAGGATAGTTAGTAAAATACTTCAAACTAGTTACTTTTGGCCTACCATGAATAAAGATGTCCATAAATTTATTGATAGATGTGATGCTTGTCAAAGAGCTAGTAAGCCTACACCTTCAATGGAAATGCCTTTGGTTCTGCAAGTAGTGTTTGAACCATTCGAGAAATGGGGAATTGAATTTGTTGGACCAATAGACCCTCCAAGTGTAGGTAATAAACACATACTTGTGTGTACAGACTATGTTACTAAGTGGGCTGAAGTTAAAGCTTTACCATGAGCACAAGCTGAACCAGTAGCTGATTTCCTTTATGAAAATATTATGCAATGCTTTGGAGCACCTAGAGAGCTAGTTTCAGATCATGGAACCCAATTTCTCTCCAAGGTAATTGCACATTTTGTTGACATCTATCAAATAAAACATAGGAAAACCTCACCATATCACCCTCAAGCCAATGGACAAGTAGAAGTTACGAATAGAGAACTTGAAAAGATCATTACAAAAACCATAGTTGTTAATAGGGGTGATTGGGCTGAGAGATTAAAAGAAGTTGTATGGGCATATAATACAACTTGGAAAACTACCACAGGATTATCACCTTATGAAATGGTCTATGGAAAACAAGCTATCATGCCCATTGAATTTGAGATAGAAACTCTTCGCACAATGGTACAACTTGACATGAATTTGGACCAAGCGCAGAAAGCTAGATTGGAAAAGTTAAACATTCTGGATGAAAGGAGACTAGAAGCATTACATAGGACTGAAATAACCCAACAAAAAAGAAATAAATGGCATGATAAACACATTATACCATAAACATTTCAATCAGGAGATTGGGCCTTGTTGTTTGACTCTCGTTACCAAGACTTTCAAGGTAAATTGAGGACAAGATGGCTAGGACCCTATGAAATTGAAGAGATATTCAGGAATGGTACAATCAAAATTAAGCCTATAGATGATTCAATAAGAAAACTACTAGTAAATGGGCATAGGCTTAAACTTTACAAGAAGCCATTATCTAAGGAAGAATTCATACACCACCTTAAGCAACAAGTTGATTTGTAGTGTATCTCTAAACTACAATCAACAACTATTGAATAATAACTTCTCTCTCATAAAAAATATTATGCTTCCTTTATTTCATCATAAAGTTTCTATATTTGCAATATTTCTATCTTATTTTCATCAATTTTCAGTCTCAATGTTTCAAAAATAGCCCAAGAGGATATTTCTTTAAAAGCTTGTAGGAAAATGACCACCACATGTTGCATAATACCTTGTTTGCTAAATAAAATCTAGGTGTTTTCAATTACTCAACCACCACTAGTGTTTTGAGCAAATTTTCATTGAAATTCAAGCAATATTTTGGTGTTGTAAGTTATTCCTAGTCAATCAAGTTTTCTCTTGGACTACGCACATTAGAACATATAAAAACATTGTGAGATTTGGAGAGATTAATTCATGAGTTACTATTGCCATAAAGTGAATGGTTTCCCCTACTTATCCATCTATGCGCATGGCCTAGAGTACTAATGAATTGGCAAAAGGACAAGCTCACCCTTCATCCTTGAAAAAAATCCCTTGCTCCTCATCTAATCGAGCAAGTATCCCAAAAATATCTTCTTGCTTCCTCTAAAAATAAGCAAGAATCCCAAAAAGCAATAAAAATCCCTTGCTCCCTCTCAAAATGAGCAAGTATCCCAAGAAAAAGTCAAAGAAGGGTAAAAGAGCTTGAATCCCTGGAATTCTTAGTATCTCAAAAACCATGGGGTGATCCTCATTACAACAATGGGTTGAATGAAACCCGCATGGCAATAAGGTATCCTTACGTAGTAGCGCTAAGTCTGGACAAGACCTATGGATGCTCATAGATAAGCTAGCTTGTTGGCATAAGTGACCATTGTTTTACTCAATCCTTACTCATAATGGGGAATGAATATTCACTACACACATAGTTGGTCCTTGAGAAGCTTGAAAACATTAGGACAACTTTAACATCATATCGATTTGTGAAATGAATAGATGAATTTGTTTGAAGTCACTAGGATGTTTGAGTCTTTGTGAAACAACTCTAGAATATCATAAGCAAGAAAAAGTTAGAAGCAAATCCTTATGGAAGTACCATAGTTCATTTTATCCTACAAAAATGTGGCTTGTATCTCCCAAAACTTTGCACCCTTTAGCAAAAGCCATCAAGATAATATCATAATATCTATTCCACTTTTTCTAAGTGATTGAAATTATCCAAGCCTTTGATAGAGATCTATTTTTGCATATATTGATGACTGATATCAAGCTTTATAATCATTTTTCTCTCACTTGGATACTTCTTAATGAAATTCAGGAAGCACAATCACAAAAATAATCTTAATAATCCCCCATAAATAAAACTCATTATTATACCATCCACCATAATATAAATAAGACACCCTTCATTTTGTTTTGGCTATATAGCCAAAATTATAGTTTGGGGGGAGTAAATAAATACATCCAGAGTTCATAATACAGTTTGGGGGGAAGAATCAGGTAAAGTATTTTCTTAACTCTAACAACTATAGTTTCTATAGACAGCTTTTGTAGACATCTTCCGTAGATAGTTTCTGTAGACAGCTTCTGTAGATGTCTTCCATAGATAATTTTTGTAGATAGTTTCCGTAGATGTCTTCCATAGATTTTTTTTGTAGACATCTTCTATAGATGTTTTCTGTAGATAGCTTCTGTAATAATATTCTGTAGTAATCTTCTATAAGCACCATCCGTAAACCATATTTGTAGCACATTTCTTGAAACTTCACTAAGTGTCAAAATTTAAAAACTGGCCTTAAGTGGTAAGAAGCTATTGTCTTAATCATTAAGTTTCTCACACTAGAGGGATTAATGTCTAGCTATGCAGCGTATCACCTTAGGATGTTGATAAATCTAAAGTTTCCAGGATAGAAATATTGTATCATCAATTTGCTATATTTCTTGTTTCAATATTTAAAATCTACAGTTGTTAGCCTAAAAATATTGGTGATAGCCCTAAGTTTCACTTCATCGCACATCATGAACTCATTAAATTACTAGTTTTACAAAAATAAAATGAAGTTAAGTTTCTTGGGAAACAATCGTAGAAGAGTCTAACCTGACGGATCATTCTAATTCCACTGATAGTGAGTCCCAAGAAAATAGTCCATCTAAGGAGGATATTGAATTAGAGAGTTAGGAAGAGGAGCCTGTAATTCCAAAACATAAATACCGAATCCACACTAAGTATAATAAACCATTCCAACCTGCACATAAAACTCGGTGTGAAAAAAATATTCTTGAAATTCATAAAAAAAAGAGAAATGTTTGGATACGAGTCCAATTTACATACACCTAAGCCAACTACTAAATATCTATCACATATTTGAGTGTAGAACACTATTCTATAAATTAAAATTGATAAACTTTGGGAAGACTTTACAGAACATTCAAAGTTAGTTCAACATGCCTTCACTCTTCAAATAGACATGATCAAACAAATCATAGTGAATAGGGTGATGAAACCTACTAAACCTATCAACCAACCACCACCTGTTGATGCCTCTCCTAATAAGAGTTCCACAACCGGTAGGAAATAAAATAAATCCATAAAATTTAGCAAAACCAACTATAGCAAGACCATTGACTTTTCTAGGATTTTTGAAGAAGAAAGTTCATTGCCACTTGATAGTTTGATGCAGCATAATCAACCTCAGGAATTGGGCCCCTCCACTAGAATTGAATTCGTACAAAGAAAACTGGCCCTAAACATTGGGATACCTCTAGATATTGAAGCGGTCATTAATAATGTGGTTGTGTTAGGTCCGAGGTGTAGATTAATTGGTTCATCCAAACCCCATAAGGGGGAAAGAGGTCCAAGGTTCAAATATTGGGCCTCGCCAGACTAAACGCCTGTCCCTTTCCTGGTGCTTTTAGTGGCATAAAAGGTTTAAAGTAATTATGGCATGGAGATTATAGGGGAAAACTACACGAAGATCTGTGTGGAAGCTTTTGGGATGGACAACAGTAAATACTATGGCGGCCATAAAAACTAGACAACCTGCCCAGATTCATGGTGGCTACCGATTCCACCATGTTAAAAAAAAAACAATGTGGCTACGTTAGTTGAACAATATTTGCCTTCCAATATGTAGGACACGATGTAGGGAGAGGGATCCATTGAGGTGGAACACATCAAAACTATTATGGTTGAAACTCTAGTTGATGAGCAGAAGGCTAAGGCACTGGTGCAGAAGGTGAAATGTGAATAAAAATTGCCACCAACACGACCTCCATCATCAAGAATTTCCACCTGACGGTCACAAGTTAAATAAACTAAAAAACTATTAAAATATTTTCATGATTTTTAGACTTAATATTTGATATCTATATATTATTATTTCTGCAAAATGTTTGAATGTTTCATATATGTAGATATATTTTTTTGTGATATGTATATATATTTGAGGATAATATTATATATAATGTTTTACATTTGAAATTATTTGTGTATGCAGTGTTTAATGTTTTATGATTGCAATTTTAGTAGAGTTATCCCAATGAAATAATTTTGAGGACTCATTTTTTTGCCAGGAACTGTTATGATATCTTGCTCTTGTAGGACTTAGTTCTCTGGAAAACTATAAATAGTTTATTTTTCTGTAGATGTTTTAATGATTAGATGTTTTGCATTTATTGCTAAAATTATTTCTTTTATGATACTGTTACAGGTAACCTTTAATCACATAACTGTAGAAAACATTAATTTTAGATCTGTTTGGTAGTTCCTATAATATTTGTATTTTCATAGAAATTATATTTGAAGACCTAAAAAAATTCACTTTCAACTACAAATATTTAATTGGAACCTGTGTGCTATAATACGTTGGTTTATATTTTGATTTGTTTTTGAAAAAATATTTGTTTCTTGTGATTTTAGTGTTATTACCAATGATTTCCAAAACAAGATCTAATAGACCTATTTGATTATTTCTTAAAAATAATTGTATTTTTTGTTTCATGTAATTGCAAAGAAATTTCTGAAAAAAATGTGTAATATTCATGAATATTTTAATCTACAGAAATATGGAATACAATGTCTAAAATATATGTAGTGTTTGTGACATTTTGTTAAAGTCTCATTTTCTCCACATGCATAAGGATATGCATATCTCTCAGTTTCGGGGAAAATTATGAGTGTTTATTTGGCATGTAGTTTTTGTGATAAATTATTTAATTTTTATCTTTAAATCATGATTGCAATATATTTTAAATGGTTATTTATATTTATTTAAGTGATTTATTAGCTAAAATTATGGATATGGTTAATTTGATAAATGTATGTATTTCACGCAAAACGTGCGTAAAGTTGTGTATGATTGGATAGGAAAATTTTGAAGAACGTTTCACAAGCGTATGATGCAACAACACAAGATTTAGATAAGACCCTGGCTATGGAAGAAGATGGACATAAGGACAATATATCAAGAAGGCTCTAGATACGGTTACAGAACACATTGGCTGAAGACTATTACAGAAGATAGTTACTAAAGTCTGTTACAAAAGGTAGTTGTTGAAGACTATTACCGAAGATGTCTTTTCACTGAAAGTTATGAAAGAAATTTGACCAAGTCAATTGACCAATGTTGCATGTCACATCAGCAAAAACATGGTGCTCTTACATGGCAGCAAATAATTATAGTCAACAAAGTTGGTTGACTTGTCAAAAATTATTCACGAGGATATTGTGATTATTAAAGTTGTTGTAAAGTTACTTTATAAAATCATAAAATTAGAATATTGTTAGGTTGTCTAGATTCTAATGCAAGATTGTTATGTCCTTCCCATGAATAAAGGGGCATATAGTTATGATGTTATATCTTGCAAAATATTTTATTTAGCATTATTTTGTTATGTTCATTCATAAAGTGCCACTTGGACCACTTAGGTTATTTATCGAGTCCAAGAAAGTTAGGGAATTATGTCAGTTTAGATTATTTCTATTAAGTACATAGGTGTTGCATTATCAAGTCCACAGTGTCATATAGAAAAATACATGGAAGAGTTATATTCAGAATTGTCCAATTCATATTATATATTACATAGGGAGACCTTTGAAAATGTCTAATGAAGAAATGTTTAATGTTCTAATGCTTAATTTTCTAGCTGGTGTCTGTACAATTTTTGAAGAAACGCAAGTTATGTACACCTGAATTTCTAGTAATAAAGCAACACTTTTATGGTAACTGTATAATTTATTATGTCATTTACTGTTTTATTTCATTTATGTACTTGTAATTGTATTTTCCCTACATCCATAGAATAGAATAATGTTAGTAGTAGTTATGCATATTAGTTACTGAGATAAAATAGTTTATGGGAGAAAGACTTACACTATCCTCTAGGAGGTAGGGCCCACTCCTACAGTCAGTCCCTATTCTCTCGCCCCTACAATTGGTTAGGAATTGTTAGTACATAAAATTTAACCTTAGAATATAAAATAAATTAAATTACATTATCATAGAACAAAAAGTAAAAAGAGATAATAAAAACTAATTGTTTGCACGAGGATCCTCACCAGGAGGTAAAATCATAATTACTAGGTAAATGCACCAATAGGTAAATTCATTGTTAGGTAAATATCATATTTAATTATTGCATAATTATTTCAAAATCTGCATAATTTTTTTTACTGCAATTATTATTTTTTTTTCAAAACCTAAGACTAAAAGAGATATAAATTAATCTTAAGAATTAATCCCCATGGTATAATCTATATTGGATTCCTACTCTTTAAATATAACCTTGATTACCCCATATTGATAAAAATTAAATGTAAGCTATTACAATAGATCACAAGATCCATAACTAGTGCTAATATTAATATTACTTTTACTTTAACCTATTAAAAAATAAAATAAATTTAACTATTAAACCTCTAAAAACCAAATTGACTCAAGCCAATGGTTTTTATTTTGGATTAAAATTAAGAGGATAAGGCTTCAACCAAGCTTCATATCCAAATTTTATAGAGTCTCCCTTGTTGGCTAACCACCTAATATATTTCTTAATCAGTTGTATACCTAATTTATACCTAGTTAGGGTTCATTTATTAATAATGTTATTAGATACTTGTAACCATTTTAATTTTTTAAGCAATATTTTTACCTATCTTTCTTTGTTTTTTGAATATTTTCTAGTCAAGTTTTGCCTCTAATATCAAACTCATGAATCTACAATTTTTTAATCTTGCCCCTCCAGTATTATTTTAGGGTAAAACTTATCCCCTTACAATGATAAAACCTATTTTTTTCTTACATCCTTTTCAAATAAAATATATTTGAATTTTTCTATTTTTGGATTCTAAACCTACTTGAAAACCATGTTTAAGAACTTACCTTTCTAACTTGTCAAATTTTTTTTATTCTATCCAATATTAAGTCACAAACCTTCTTCCATTTATCTAACAAAGGAATACCTAGATATGTTGATGGAATTTTTCCAACTTCAAACCTTAAATTATCCAAAATAATCTATTATAAATCTATGGTAATGTTGATAAAAATATTTTGGATTATATTTTATTAACCAACTATCCAACAACCTTCTGTTGAATTAAATTTCACAAGCTCACTATTGGGCAATGATCCAAAATAAAAATATCATCAACAAATTGGATATGAGGTTTGAAGCAATCATTCATTATAACCTAAATAATTTTTTATTTTACCTTTGAGAAAGCTCTTCCTATTACCTTAGTAAGAATAATGAAGGTATAAAGAGATGGTTGATCACCTTGGTGGATCCCATTAATCAAAATATAATATTTTAAAACATCATAATAACATATAATCCATTTACAACAACCTTGATCAAAAATAAATATTTTTAATAATATCAAATAAAAATTTCTACCAAACCCTATAATATGTTGTGTTCATAGCTAGTTTTACAAGTACACCTAATTTTTACATGGAATAAAGAGGTTATTTGTCTTCATGTATAATTATTATAGCATGAAGTATTGGCTTAACATATATAAAAACCCCTTGTTTATTTGAGATATTGAAATTAATTTTTAAATCATGTTACAAAGGCTTATTGGGAAAAAATATCAATATATTTTATCTCACCTTTATTGAGAGTAAATGCAATAATTAATCTCACTTATTATAAACTTATTTCTCATAGCCTCTTCAACCTAATACAACATATAACTCTTCAACAAATACCAATTATTAAAAAATTACAAGAATTCTATTGAGGTCAAGTGCCTTACCAAGGTGGAAAGAGAAAATTACCTCTTATAGTTCCTCCATAGATCTTCCTCATCAAGTGTTTGTTTTATCCTTATGTGATATTAAATAGAATATTTTACAAAAACTTATCTTTAAACTCCTTATCTTGCCCATTATTTTATAAAATATATTTAAAGTAATGAAGAACACAAGCTTATTCTGAGAGGGGGGGTGAACAATATAAGACCACTTTTTACTTTTCTTATCACAATCAATATTATGAAATATATTAATGGTAATATCAATTGTAGAAACCAAAGCAATGCACAAAACATCACACACACACATGAGACACCAATTTTACGTGGTTCACCCAATGTGGGCTACTCCATGATGAGCATCAGAAATGCTCATATTTTGTATACCATTTCTTAATTATTATATGGCTATATAATAAGGATTGCATATATTTATAAATGATTATATAATTATTTGATGAAATTATGCGTGTTATCTAATTTATGTGTCTTCAGTGTGTTTTTCTGGAATTGTAGTTGATTTAGTTAGATTTGGATTAGTCGAGGTCTTTTTCATGGACCTGGCACTTTGTTTCTTTCGAAATCAACGTAGAGAAGTTAGGTGCCTTCCTCTTCCAGGAAGGCACCAAATGTAAGTAGGTGCCTTCCTCTTCCAGGAAGGTGCCAAGGAAAGACAAGCGCCTTCCTCTCCTAAGAAGGTGCCATTAGAAGTCCAGCGCCTTCGTCTTCTAGGAAGGTGCCAAAGGAAAAGAATCGCCTTCCTCTCATAAGGAAGGCACCGACGAGAAGGCACCACTAGAAGGCAAGTGCCTTCCTCTCATAAGGAAGGTGCCTCTAGAAGGCGAGCGCATTCCTCCCATAAGGAAGGTGCCACTAGAAGGCAAGTGCCTTACTCTCATAAGGAAGGCGCCACTAGAAGGCAAGCACCTTCCTCTCATAAGGAAGGCACCGACGGGAAGGTGCCACTAGAAGGCAAGCACCTTCCTATCATAAGGAAGGCACCGACAGGAAGGTGCCACTAGAAGGCAAGCACCTTCCTCTCACAGGAAGGCACCAACAGAAGATAAGAACCTTCCTCTTCTAGGAAGGTGCCAATGACAGTAATGCACCTTTCACATAGAGAAGGCACCCGACATACTTAGGCACCTTCCTAATAGGGAAGGCGCCCCTGTTCTTCGCCCGTTGACCATACAAGCACAACGTGGAAAACAAATACTAGTGCAGTTCCAACTCTACGTCATGTAGAGCTAAATTGGGGATCGCACCGACATATGAGAATGTCCTACCAATGCCAGGTGAAGCACAAACCAATCAGCGAACACACCAGCATTAGAACCGAATGCCAATTTTAGCAGACATCGATTACATTTACCAAACTATCTTAGTTTACTTTGGGATGAATCAACTGTTACAACTTCTTTGTAATAGAAGTTCTACGGGTGTGCTATATAAACACATGCAGACCTCTCTGAAGATATAGATATATAGAGAGAAGAGATAATATTTTGATAGTAATTGTAATACTTTAATAATTATAATACCGTTCTAAGAGTTTATAAGTGTGTGTTCAGCTGGGAGGAAGCTGTTGGAGCCTAGGCCCACTCCAAGCCAGTATTTCTTCCCCTATTTTTCTTGTGTTTTTTTCTAGATTAGTTTACTACTTTATAATATTGTTTATCGCATTGTTATTTCCAGTATTGTAGTAGGTTCATTTCTAGGAATGTGTGAATATTTCCTTTTTGTAGATTTAATTATTTTTACATAAATTATTGAGGAGTGCATGAATGATTGACAACCGTTTGAAACACCCCCCAATAGTAGAACTAGCAGAATCATCTCAAGTGGTATTTTAAGTAATCTTATTCAGACCCTTCACAAGTTTACGAAGCTCCTTGGGTTGATAAATTAAATGCACGGGCATGTGACAAAATTAGGAAAGAAATTAACCTTGTTTTGCCCACAATATTTTTTGGCGTCGTTGTTGAGGAAGCGTCTCAACTAGATTATCTACAATACCTGGAAACCTTCCATATGACCTTGTATGAGTTCTTCGAGAAGAAAAGGACCTGAAGGTAGGTTTATAAAAACCAATCCATCAGAACCTAAGTCAGTCGAATATTCTAAATTTGAATTAGACTCACCCAACCCACCTCCAGCAATCCATTGGAGTGAGGAGCCACACTTTGTGCAAAGTGCCTCCTCATCCCATCAACGTGGGGAAGAAAGAATCATAATAAATCCCCTATTTAATAGGACACCCTTAGAAGAGTCCCTGTTGTGGAAAGTTGTAGAAGATTAGACGATAACACCAGAAAACCTTAGAGCCTTGACTCAAAAAGTCTTAAATGATCGTAAGGCCATAAATACTACATTAGAGACCACATTTCCTAAAAAAATGGCTAACAATGAAGAATTCTCATCTGGCTTTAGTTTACCGATTGAAGAGGAGTAGGAGATACCAAAATGAAAAACATATCCCCTGCTCACCTTTCGACCTTCAGAGGATACCCAACTAAGGACCCTGACCTATTTTTATTTAAGTTTGATGTCTTAGGCAGGTTTGTGGACTACAAATATGATACACATAAGCTAAAACTATTCCCTTCCATTTTGGATGATGCAGCTCTATAGTGGTTCATCTATCTAGGAGACAAACGAATTACCACTTGGGATCAAATGAAGAAGCCCTTTTTAGAGCAATACCAAGATTTTAGGAGAGCAAGAGACTCCAAAGAAGAGGTCCTGAGCATGACGCAGAAAGAAGATGAGTCTCTCGAGGAATACTGGGAGAGATTCAACTTCAATCTTCAACGATCTCCTCACACAAGACTATATGATAAGTCCCTCAATAGCATCTTTTTGAGAGGACTTACCAATGAATCACTAGAGGCTCTTAACATGATCTCTGGAGGTGACATTTACCAGCATGCTATGGAATACATCCGACAACTATGTTGGAACTACTCAAGAAGGAGAGGCAAGACCACTTCTAGAACCATGAAAGCGATTGCTTCAATCATGAAGACAGAAATAGGTAACATGTTGGAAGATTTAAAGAGCAAAATGCTCTCATCTCTAGCATTGCATATGGATACACTACTTTTAGAGAAAAAGAAGCAAGAAAATGAAGCAACATTGGCTTATTTCTGTCCAAATGTAGAGGGAAGCATGCAAATAATGCATGCCCAGAGAACAAAGTTAGAGTATGTGCAGTTTTTTGGCTGAACCATAAAACTCGATTGTGCCCGCAACTACCCAGTAATCAGGAGGATGCTGAAAGCGCGGATGCCTATTTCATAGGCAATCAAAAGAGTTGGCCACAAACCTCTACGGGGAGTATGCCAACCGAAATGTTGTCATATGGGGGAGGACCATACATACACCAAGGTCCGCCTCAACCACCTAACATGGGGTGGTGGGGGCCATCACCCTGGTCTAATGCACCCCTAGTAGCATTCCCAAACTAGCATCCATGGATGCCATATCCATATCTTGGATAGCAGTGGAGAGGCCACACTACGTGGAATCAAGCTCCACAGAATGTAGCACTAGCTCACCCCCAACAGAATTTATCGACATTGCCAACAGTGAGACCTACGCAGCTACCCGCACAACCGATGAAAAATTTGAATAACAAGGTGAACCAGCCAACATACAACATGGAGGGTGAGATGTATCCGATGTACCATATTCAGCTTAGGTCTAGTAGACATATAGGAGTAGGAAAACCTCCACTGGTAGAAGATGAGGAAGAAGTAGGAGAAACACCTCTTGTAGAAGAGGTGATAGAAGAAATGCCTAAGAGAGCAAAGGCTCCATTTCCCAATTGGTTGTAAGAATAGAGGAAAGTAACGCAGCCGAAGTTCGATATATTGTCTAGCTTGAAGAACCTCATAGTGACAATTCCATTATTTCAAGCCATCCGAGATGTTCTGATATATACCAAGGTGATAAGAGATATGTGTCTAAGGAAGCCAGGATGAAGAGCAACCCAGAATATCAATGTCATGGGTAAACTAGTAGATTTTATGATGGGCAAAACGTGCCATCCAAAGTATGCAGACACGGGAAGCCCGGTGCTGACTATAAAAATCCAAGGACATTCCCTATCCAATATGTTGGTCAATCTTAGAGCCATCAACGTAATGCCTTAGGAGACCATGCAGAGGCTATAGCTCATGAACCTAAAACCCACTACAAGAGTGCTGCAGCTAGCCGATCGATCAATCATGGCATCGAAAGGAATGTTGGAATATGTAATAGTGATAGTTAGCGCATGGGAATACCCAACCAAATTTTTAGTCATGTAATCTAAAACTAGGCTGGGCGGTCACCCGCTCATCTTGGGAAGGCCATGGTTAGCAATATATGATGCTTACATCAGCTACCAAGATGGGTTGATGACCATATTTGATGGAAAAAACATTAAAAGGTTGACTATTTCACCCCCAGTGCAGTCTATTGACTCAGTAGGATAACCCATGTTGATCGAGCATGAAATTATTGAGTTGTCCATGATCTAGCCGGTGATGAAGTTGGATGAGTTGGCAGAAGAAGATGAATATGGTGCTATTGTGGAGTTCCTCCATGGGGATTCCTCTATATTTGCACCTAGATCACCATTTTTTGGTGCCCAAGATCACCATATTCAGTAGATACACGTTAGGCCAGGAAAAACATTGAATTTTAGCAGTGCGTTGACTCCCACACAATTGAAGAAAGTAGAAGAGCTCCTGGTTAGACATCGATAGACATTCGCATGGGATTACTCAGATATGAAGGGTATCTACCTAGAGATCTATACCCATCGTATATACCTATATGATCAAGCAACTCCAAGCAGGCAACCACAAAGAAGAATAAATCTAGAAATGAAATACATTTTCAAGGAAGAACTACAAAAACTCTTGACTATCGGATTCATCTATCCAATTTCTGACAGCAAGTGGGTATCACTATTAGTGGTAGTCCCTAAAAAGAATGATAAATGACAAATCTATGTGGACTAAAGAGCGTTAAACAAAGCGACCAAGAAGGACCACTTCTTGCTCCCGTTCATCGACCAAGTCTTGGATACACTCTCGGGGAAGAAGTATTTCTCCTTCCTGGATGGATTTAGTGGATACAACCAGATCCAGATAGGAGAAGAGGATCAAGATAATACAACGTTCACCTACCTATGGGGAACGTTTTCCTATCAGGTATTACCTTTTGGATTGTGCAATGCACTTGCCACCTTTCAAACGATGGTGCTTAGCATATTTTTAGACATGATGGGAGATGCGGTCGAAGTATACATGGATGACTTCACCATCTATGGAGAAACCTTTGGCGAGGCAATGACGAACTTGGAAAAAGTGCTTGAAAGAAGCAAGGAAAATAGTTTGTCCTTGAGCAACGAGAAATGCTTTATGATGATGCAAGAAGGAATTGTACTAGGACACCACATCTCCGTAGAAGGAATAAAGGTTGATAAAAGAAAAATTGAGGTCATCAGAGACCTGCCCAGCCCCAATAAGGAGTTTTCTTGGATCAGCTGGGTACTACCAACTATTTATCGCTGAATTCAGCAAAATTGAAAAACCACTGCACACTCTATTATCTAAGGATGTGGAGTTTAATTGGACAGAAGACTGCGAGGAAGTGTTTCAGTTGCTTAAAGAGAAACTGATATCCGCACCAGTTCTAAGAGGACAAAATTGGGACATACCATTCCATATCTACTATGATGCATCCAACAATGTGATTGGAGTAGTCCTCGAACATAAGGATGGTGAAGAGTTTTACGCCATCTACTATGTCAGCAAAAACCTGGCAGGAGCCGATCTCAACTACACGATGATGGAGAAGGAGTTCCTTGCAGTTGTGCATGCCATAAAAAAAATCCACCATTATATCATCGAGTATAAGGTAATTTTCCACATGGACCACATGGCTATCAGATACTCGATGAGCAAGCCAAACATTGGTGGAAGAATTATCAGGTGGCTCCTGTTACTATAGGATTTTGACATCACAATAGTTGACAAACCAGGCAAGGACAACATCGTAGCAGATTTTCTATCTATATTGATATCGGTAGACCATACAACAGTGGAATACCAGTTTATGTATGAACATTTGTTCACCATTAGTGAGAAAATCCCATGGTACGCAACTATAGCCAATTACTTGGCCACCGGAAGAACCTCACCTGCTCTCTTTTTTCAAGAAAAGTAGGCAATCATAGAGAAAAGTGCATCATTCCTATGGGTTGATGGCCTCCTGTTCAAAAAATGGCATGACCAGATTATAAGGATATGCGTAGCAAAGCTAGAGTTCTCATAAGTACTCAAAGCATGTCACGACAAACCATGCGGAGGACACTTTGCAGGGAAACGAATTGCCTACAAAATCCTACAGGTTGGGTACTTTTGGCCCACTATGTTCAAGGATGCGACTGCATATGCCAGCAAGTGTGATGAATGCAAAATAATGGGTATACCAACCCATTGATACGAAATGCCCCTCCAGCATTAGGTACACCTAGAACCCTTCGATAAGTGGGGCATGGATTTTGTGGGACCAATTAATCCACCTTCAATAGGGAGGAGGTTTATTTTGGTCTGTACAAATTATGTCACCAAATGGGTTGAAGTTCAAGCATTGAGAGATTCGAAAGAAAGGATAGTCACCAATTTCTTATTTTCCCACATTTTTACATGATTTGGGGTCCCTAGAGAGATAACAACAGACTAGGGGCCTCAATTTACCTCCAGGTTGATCAAGGAGTTGATGGAGCAATATAGAGTTTGGTACAATAAGACTACACCCTACCATCCACAGGAAAATAGGTAAGTGGAAGTAACGAACAAATAAATAGAGAACATCTTGATGAAGACCATGCAACAACACATAAAATATTGGGCTACACGGTTGCCAGAGGTAGTCTGGGCATATAATACCATGTGGAAATCCACCACAGGCTTCACACCCTTCCAACTGGTCTATGGGAAGAGTGTGATGATGCCCATTGAATTTGAAATCAAGAAACTGAGGACGACTTCAGAATTGAACTTGAGCTTGGATGATGCTCAAGAAGAAAGAATTCGACAGCTATATTATCTGGACAAAATTTGAATGGACGCTTTGCAGAGAACAAAAATCATACAAAAGCAAAGAAAGCGGTGGCATGATCGCCACATTAAACTGAAGTAGTTACAAGAAGGAGAATGGGTGTTGTTGTACGATTCTCGATTCCAGGAAAAAATGGGTAAATTAATGCAAATATGGATGGGACCATATGAGGTGGTAGAACTCATCAAGAATGGGGTAGTGCACGTTAGAACAATTGACAACAACAACACTATGTTAATGATCAATGGCCACCGATTGTTCCCCTATAACACATCCGAAACCTTATAGGTGGAATCCATAATAGACATGGGGGAGACCCAATCTTGTTAGATCTGGACCAAAATCTTAAAAGGCAAAATGATGGGCATGGAGGTGCTCACCAAAATCAGTTAATTTAGTTTTCTTCTTACAATGTGTTTTGTAGGAATGACGCCCGCATGCAAGCTGTAAGCATCCTAACCCAGGGCCTAACAGGCATGGAATGCATCTAACTGCCTTTATTTTTCTTTATTTTCATTTTATTTTTGCAGGCGGAGGACCTGACAGCACAAGGAATAGGTATCTAGGAAACCAGGGTTGATGCGGCTCAGCATTCCGACATCGACACTCATAGGTAGAAGCTGAGGCAGTGTGAAGCAAGACAGAGAAGGCTTGATCACCCTTTCCCAATCAATCACAACATGATTATCGAGAATAAGGTGCCTTCCACATCGAGAAGGCATAGAAGAAGGCACCCAGCCAGAATAATGCTCCTTCCTTATAAAGAAGGCACCCAGCCAGAAGAAGATGCATTCCTTATAAAGAAGGCGCCCAGCCAGAAGAAGGTGCCTTCCTTATAAAGAAGGCACCCAACCAGAAGAAGGCTCCTTCCTTATAAAGAAGGCACCCTGCCAGAAGAAGGCACCTTCCTTATAGAGAAGGCGCACACTATATATATATATATATATATATATAGGCGCCTTCCGTGGCTGGAAGGTGCCATACAAAAAAAAAAAACAAAGCCGAGGTGCCTTCCACATCGGGAAGGCACGTGCTGATAGAGGCACCTTCCACATTGGAAAGGTGCATGTAGACTGAGGTGCCTTACACATAGAGAAGGTGCATGTAGATCGAGGTGCCTTCCACATCGAGAAGGCACATGCAGAACGAGGCACCTTCCACATCAAGAAGGCGCATGTAGAATGAGGCACCTTCCACATCGGGAATGCACACCCATTCAGAAGAACCTTCCATAGCAATAAGGCACCATCATCAAAAAGGCACCTTCCACCACCGGAAGGCACATCCAATCAGAGGCACCTTCCACCATCGAAAGGCACATCCAATCAAAAAGGTGCCTTCCACCATCAGAAGGCACATCCATTCAGAGAGCACCGACAACATCGAGAAGGTGCCATATAAGCACCTTCCACATTAGGAAGGCACCACATCAGTACCTTCCACATGGGGAAGATACCAAAGAGCACCTTCTACGTACAGCCAAAACTTATGTCTCCCAGAAGCCTCAATCGAAATGAAACCACCACACAAACGAGCGACATCAGATGACCATACCCCTCCCCTGTGTCACAAATCAGCAAATCAGTGCCTTTGAAGATGCTTGAAACATCGAATAAGGTACACACATGCTAATTAAAATTTTTATATAATTATTTATAAATTATGCAGTACAAAAAAAAATACCACCATCATAAAAATCATATCCCCCCATAGTCGGAACTGCATGCCAATGATATGGCTCGAAAGGTGTACCCTAGAAATAAATGCTAAAGTTAGGCGCCTTTCCTATAAGAAGCCACCTTCCTAAAGTAGGAAGGATAGAAAAGAACCGTAGTAGTAAGGGAAGGCACCATGGGAGGAAGGTCGAAGAATCATGCAATGAAGAAGAATGAACCGAGTGATACGAAAGGAATCAGGGGGGCGGTAAAGACACAGTTTGAGGTTGAGGGATGGCTCGAATACTATACCCTGGTCAGTCAGGACCAGGATATGGAGGTAGCCAAGGAATTCGCTACCTCCTTGAGGGGCGACGTAACTCATGTGTGAGGGGTAGAAATTCCAATCACCCCCGAATACATCTCATGGGCGACTGGATTGCCCCTCATAGGGGAATGCATATACAAAGGTAGACTACTAAAGCCGTATGCCAAAGTGTTGCTTCCAAGGGAAAATGTGTAGATAGATAAGGAGGGGCCACCTAAAAATAGTCTTCCCATGAATCTGTGAAAGATATTCAAGTAGGTTGCTGGATTCTTTACATGCACCAAGAAATATACCCATTTGCATGCCAACCATGTGCAGTTTCTCAATCACTTGGTGCATGAAAGGAAGTTGAACATGCCCTTCTACCTAGAAAATGCTCTGAAGGACAAAGCAGATCAAAACTAGAAGGGAGCACCATCCACATTAGCCCACCATGGGCTGATATCGGCATTGGTCTACCATGCAGAAGCATAGAGGCAAAACCTCGACATAGAGGGAGATGGCGGCCAAGAAAGTCAATAGGATACTATTGCTGAAATAGGGCAAGAAGAGGGAATCCCTGTAGAGGAAATGGTGAGTATCAGGTAATTGGCATTGCCCTATTTCATAGAAGAAATAGGGCATTCAACAGTGTCTAAAAGCATAGGGGAAAGAGGGCATTCCCTAGTGCCCAAGTGTGAGGAGGAAGGAGCACCGCTTATTAGTGGTGAGGCCAAGTTTTGGCCAATAGAGCTAGTCCCCAAGAGGAAATTCCTGCGATGACTCCTATTGGCATAAGAAGAACAGAGCAACCTAAAAGTTGACGTTGCAGCCCAAACCCTCCAAGAATTGACAAACCAGAGCCCATAAGATGCAGGGAATTTCGGGAGCAATGATCAGATCGATGCGGCCTTGGAGGAAGCACTAGAATGGCAAACCAATTGCTAGATGGCCCAACAAATTTTGGAGGACTGCCATAACAAGCATAGAGGGGAGTTGAAATAATGAGATGGACGGATCGCCCAGCTTGAGAAGTTGGTCTGATAATTGTAGGAGGAAAACAAACTACTCCAGGATAGGGGTACAAAAATAAGGGACACGTCGACCCAAACTGACTAGGCAAAAGAGATCCTGATGAATTCTCCCACATCTACCAAATGAGTATTCTCTTTGAGAGAATTTTGATCGGACACCCGACAGAGCAGCCCAAAGGTAGGGGATAATTCCTCTATTTTTGATAGTGAAAGGGAAAGAAGTCCCACAACACCCCTTGTCATTGTCCTGAGTGATATAGAGTAGGACGAGGGCCTCCAGTAGTAGACAGAACTAGAGGATAAGGAGGAACTCCCCAGACCTGAATAAGGAGGAGAAGAACCTAAGGGGTCGACACAGGACAGACAAGGAGATGAAGAAGCACCCCCAAGGATGGTAGCACAGAGTGAAGAGAACACTCTAGGGACTGCAGAGCAGGCCTCTCAAAGCGAGAATATGATCGCCAGGGAGAAAGGGAAAACCCTTGTTTGAGCCATCATATTTTATGCAGAGGCCAGAGGAAAAGGGCCCAGGATGGCTCAAAAGAAGGCAAAGGTGACCTTAACCGAGCCATAGGAAGACGAGTGGGATATGCAACCATTCATGGAGATGTAAAAATAGTTTGAATGGCTGCTCAAAGAGATGATAGCAGCCAAGGAAACTAGGAATGCAACCTCAAGGATGCAGGGGGACTCTGGTATATGTGCCAATCCGATAGAGGAAAGCTAGTTCTAGGATATTTATGGGCCATCCCAGGGATGACCCTCCATGATAAGAAGGTATTTTGAATTATGGGGGGTATATGGCCCCGAATTGGAGGCCACGGCCATTGCAAGGGAGAATGTGGGGCTTACTCATGAAGCAGCCTGATTGTACAAAGCCCAAGTAGTTCATTCCAGGAGGGATAATTCAGATATCCCTCTTGTAGCAGTCAGACTTCCAGATGCTGACCTATGGCAGGCTATAGAAGCTGCATTCTAGTCAATAGAGATGACACTGGCTAGATCATCATCAATAGCTTCCAAAACGAGGAAAGGACAGTCGACAGCCACACCCTCAGCTCCATGTAGAAATAGAAGAGCCACACCTCTAGATACTAGCACGTAGAAGAGGCATATGAGAGCCGTAGGTACAGCCGAACCCACCAAGAAACGACAAATATGAGGGGTCAGAAGGGCCACCTGCATTTTTTATGCCATGAGGGCATGGCATATGTTAGGCATGGGGGAATAATGAGCATAAAAAATGCTCATATTTTGTATACCATTTCTTAATTATTATGCGGATGTATAATAAGGATTGCATATATTTATAAATGATTATATAATTATTTGATGAAATTATGTGTGTTATCTAATTTATGTGTCTTCAATGTGTTTTTGTGGAATTGCAGTTGATTTAGTTATATTTGGATCAGTCAAGGTCTTTTTCATGGACCTGGCACTTTGTTTCTTTTGGAATCAACGTAGAGAAGTTAGGCGCCTTCCTCTTCTAGGAAGGCGTCAAACTTAAGTAGATGCCTTCCTCTTCCAGGAAGGCACCAAGGAAATACAAGCGCCTTCCTCTCCCAGGAAGGCACCAATAGAAGGCCAGTGCCTTCCTCTTCTAGGAAGGCACCAAAGGAAAAGAAGTGCCTTCCTCTCATAAGGAAGGTATCGACGGGAAGGTGCCACTAGAAGGCAAGTGCCTTCCTATCATAAGGAAGGCACCACTAGAAGGTGAGTGCCTTCCTCCCATAAGGAAGGCACCACTAGAAGGCAAGCACCTTCCTCTCATAAGGAAGGCATCGACAGGAAGGCGCCACTAGAAGGCAAGTGCCTTCCTCTCATAGGAAGGCACCAACAGAAGATAAGCACCTTCCTCTTCTAGGAAGGCACCAACGATAGTAAGGCACATTTTGCATAGAGAAGGCACCCGACATACTTAGGCACCTTCCTCATAGGGAAGACACCCCTATTCTTCACCCGCTGACCAGAAAAGCATGACATGGACAACAACGACTAGTGCAGTTCCAAATCTACGTCATGTAGAGCTAAATTGGGGAACATACCAATGTATGAGAATGTCCTACCAATTCTAGGTGAAGCACAAACCAATCAGTGAACACACCACCATTAGAAATGAATGCTAGTTTTAGCAGACGTCGATTACATTTACCAAACTATCTTAGTTTAGTCTGGGATGAATTGACTATTACAACTTCTTTGTAACAGAAGTTCTATGGGTGTGCTATATAAACACATGCAAACCTCTATGAAGATATAGATATATAGAGAGAAGAGATAGAATATTTTGATAGTAATTATAATACCGTTCTAAGAGTTTCTAAGTGCATGTTCAGCTAAGAGGAAGTTGCTGGAGCCTGGGCCCACTCCAAGCCAGTATTTCTTCCCCTATTTTTTTGGTGTTTTTTTCTAGAATAATTTACTTATTTATAAGATTGTTTATCGCATTGTTATTTCTAGTATTGCAGTAGGTTCATTTCCAGGAATGTGTGAATATTTCCTTTCTATAGATTTAATTGTTTTTACATAAATTATTGAGGAGTGCATGAATGATTGACAACCATTTGAAACACCCCCCAATAGTAGAACTAGCGGACTCATCTCAAGTGGTATTGTAAGCAATCTTATTCAGACCCTTCGCAAGTTTACGAAGCTCCCTGGGTTGATAAATTAAATGCACGGGCATGTGACAAAAGTAGGAAAGAAATTAACCTTGTTTGGCCCGCAACACTCCACGGAGAAAATATTTCACTAAAATTTTCTCAATCAATCTCTTGGGAATAATTTCCCTATTACAATTTTTATGGACCTTTGTCCAAAGGAGACAACAATCCCCTAAATCAATTTCATGGATATCTATCCATAGGATAACTTCTTCTCTACTCTGGATGGTGATCCTCTAGAAGACTACTACCTCCACTACACTGGCTTGTGGATATATCTCCACTGAAGACTCTTATACCCACTCAGAAGACCTATCCTCACTGCCCTAGCTGATGGATCTCTTTCCACTAGAGAATATTTTCCTCTCTACTCTGTCACATCCAAAGCTCTATCTCAAATCTACACTAAACACAGTCCTTTGGTCTAGCAAAAATCTGCTCAATCTCTATCTCTAGTCTAGCACAAATATGTCCTAAAATCTAAACCAAACTCTAACCTCAAATCTGCTCAAAAATTCCACATAGAACTTGCTTAAATATTCTCAACAAGTCCACACATAACTTGCTCAAATATGCTCAACAAGTCCACACAAAACTTGCTCAAATATGCTCAACAAGTCCACACAAAACTTGCTCAAATTTGTTCAACAAGTCTACATAGAACTTGCTCAAATATGATCAACAAGTCCACACAAAACTTATCAAATGTGCTCAAAAATTCCACACAAAACTTGTCCAATATTCTCAATAAGTCCACATAGAACTTGCCTAATCTGCTCAAAAATTCCACACACAACTTGTCCAATCTGCTCAATAAGCCCACATAGAACTTGTCCAATCTGCTCAACAAGTCCACATAGAACTTGTCCAATCTGCTCAACAAGTCCACATAGAAATTGTCCAATATGTTGAATAAGCCCACACAGAACTTGTCCAATATACTCAACAAGTCCACACAGAACTTGTTCGATCTGCTCAACAAGTCCACACGTCTCCTTAAAGACTTATCTCAAATCTGCTCAATTACTTTCAATAACTCTTTTAGAAACATAAGGATAATTGTTAGAGACTCAATATGCTTCAATTTCAACTCAATGCTCAATCACTTTCTCAACTCAATTCAGAATATAGAATAGTTTTTTTTATGGAACTTGAACAATCACTTCACACATCCACTTGACTAGGCTCAACCAACTCTACTCAACCAATCACTCAATAAAATAATCCTTACTCACAAACCCTAGTCCAAGAATATGATCACTCACTCAAAATATTTCCAACAATGCTCAACAAAAAATCTCATATAACAATGATACCCATGTTCTTTTCAAACCCTATTTCAATTTCTTTACTCAACAAATCACTTCAATAAAAAATCTTATAAAACAACTCTCACATAACAATGATACCCATATTATTTTCAAACCCTAGTTCAAGTTCTTTACTCAACAACAATGCTTATAAAACAACTCTCACATAACAATGATACTCATGTTATTTTCAAACCCTAGTTCAAGTTCTTCACTCAAACAATAGCTTCAACAAATATACTTATAAAAAACTCTCACTTAACAATGATACTCATGATATTTTCAAACCCTAGTTCAAGTTCTTCACTCAAACAATGGCTTCAACAATGCTTATCAAACAAGGTTTTAACAACACTTATTTATTCCAGAAAACCTTGAAGCATTCACTCAACACACTCAATAGGAAACCCTAATCAATTCCTTTTCACTCCAAACTTATTTTCTAGAAAACCAATCAATCAATTCAACTATGGAATAATGTGCTCATACCTTTTTCTTTATTGGAGAATGATCTTCAAAAACTGCCTTCAAGGAATACCTTCTTGTTTTCCAAGTGCCAAGGTTTAGATAACAAGTGTTATACTTCACAAAATACAAAAATAACTCAATTTCATGATAAACTTTATATCTCCTTCTCAATAGAAATATTTGAAAATAATATCTTCATAGAAATTTCCTTTTCAAAACACACCTTCAATTTCTCAATTTCACAAAATTGATATTCCAACTTAATTTCTATCTCCTAAGGTAAAATAATATTTACATTAACAAAGCACCTATTTACAACTTAGGTAAATAAATTAATATCACCTTATAACTCCTTAACCTGAGCACAATTAATCAAATTCCACAAACACCCCTAAAACCTTAGCATAGTGATCAAATATCACAAATATTCCCTTATGCCTCCTAAACCTTAGTATTATGCAAAAAATAAAATTAAATCATAAAAACCTTTGGTGACTCCTCCTTTCAAATTTTTTGGAGTTTCGACCCTACGCCTTCTCCCTCAGTTGGCGCCTTAGCTACAGCTAGCTATCCATGTGAGCTAAGCGATCCATGTGCTTAGCGTAAGCCCTAAGGTTGCTTAAGCCTTTTCACAAAGGTTTCAAAGCCTTTGGCCTTCTTCTATGTCTAGCGCTAAGCTGGACCATGAGCGCTACTCCCTCTGCCTTGTTCCTTGCTTGAACATGATGCGCTGCCTTGCTTCTTCAATACCTCACTTCACAAATTTTGGAAGCTCTAAATTTTTTGTTGTGTTCTAATTCAAATTCACACTTCCCTAAGGTTTGTCTTAGGGTTTAAATACCCTTCATTTACTTTGCATACAATGTCTGTGGATGATTCGACTTGATGACGTTGGCTTGTATAAATTTTAATTTATAATTAATTTAAATTCAAAAGAATTTAAATATTATAAATTTAATTTATAAAATTTAGACTTTAATAAAAAATTAGTTAATATCAAATTGTCATTTGCACTTCACTAGGTTGATGAAAAATAATTTTGCCACCTTGGTTTTACTAAAAACCTTAATTCTGCAATCACAATATTAGGGAACTATCATTATGGTTTTAATAAAAAGTCTTTTAATGTGCCACCATGGTTTTAACAAAAACCCTTATAAAATCATATTTGGACAAATTTTCTCCATCTCTTTTCATTGCTTCCTGATGTTAATGATGGTGCACTCCATGGTATTAATGACAGCTTCATGTGTTCACTTTGGCATAAATGACAAATTTTTACCTTGACATCAATGATAACTAAATGAGCTCAAAATGTCCAACAATCTCCCCCTTTGTCATTGATGGCAACCCAAGTTATTTTTACCAAAAAATTTACCTTTCCTTTGTTTTGCTCCCCCTAGGACAATGCTCCCCATGGCTCAATGCTCTCTCCTCTTTTCTCAAATACCAAATATCTCCCCTTACTGAAATATCTCCCCCTTTGACATCAATGGCAAAGGGTCACCTTTGGGGATCGGGTATAAGAGTGAGCCTCATTAGCCCCTCCCCAACCTCCTCTTGAGGTGGTTAATTCTAGGGTGGGAGTATTTCTACTCCTAGAAAGCATTGTTCTTTACCTTTATATTATTTTCTTCTTATCTGATCCTTATGTTTCCTCTAACCGTTTCTTTCCTTGTTCCTATTCTTGTTCCTGTTCATATCCATGTTCTTGTTCCTATTCATATCCATGTTATTATTCCTATTCATATCCATGTTCTTGTTCTTGTTCATGTTCCTATTTTTGTTCCTATTCATACTTGATTCTGGAATGTCTACTCTACACCTCTTTTTTGTGTGACTATCATTATTGCACTTATAACACTTAATGTTATTATTCCTTGGAGGTGCAAATATCTTAGGATTTCTCCTAGTGAAGCCATATCCTCTTCTTTTATGAACCCTTTAATTCAATGCCTTGTGACCAAACTGATTACATGAGTAGCAATACCCATGGAAAAGTTGTTTGTTCCCATATTCTTGTCTTTCATGTGTCCTACATTGTGAAGCTATGTGCCCAAACCTATGACATGAGAAGCATCATCCATTGAAGAAACTTTGCCTAGACCCCATTGGTCTCTTAGTCTCTTCTACCTTGTCTTGTTTCTTGTTCCATCTGTTTCTTACTTTTGTATTGTTCCTTTCCCTGTTGAACTTTCTATTTTTCAATATATCATTAGAAGTCTCACTCTCTCTTTTACTTACTTCTTTTGATGCTTCTTCTTTTTTGGTGTTTGAGCTTGACTCTCCTTTTTCTACTTCTTGTTTCCTTTGTTCTTCTTTAGAACTAAGTCCTGTTTTGGTGACTGATGACTTTTGTGCATTGATAATCCTATCCAAAGTCTTTGGATTCTCCTCAAACTTGTGCAACTTGTACTTAGAGCCTTTTACTTCCATCCTTAGTGAAACTATCTCATGCTCTAATATTTCACACTCTAGATATTTTATATTTAATTTTTTGGCCATACCTTCTTCAATTTTTCTTGCCTCTTCAACCTTGATTTTGAAGTTGGTGAGTTCCTGTAGAAACTTTGCTTTTTCTTTCTCATATTCTTGAGCTTGAACCCTTAATCTTGAGTTCTCTCTTTTAATTATTCAAGAGTAACCATAAGTATTTCACATTCTATCTCTTTTACCTTTGACTATTCAACCATACATTTTTCAACTTTTCTTGCCTCTTCAATCTTATCTTTCAGTTCATAGATATCTTGTAGAAGCTTTGTCTTACATTTCTCATCTTCTTGTATTTGATCCTTCAATTATACATTCTCTCTTTTCAATTCAACAAGTTCTTTTATAGTGGCTTCCTCTTTTTTATTTTTTTGAATATTATTCTTCTTTATTTCTTTGATATTCTATAGGAGCATCTTATTTTTCTTCTATTATTGAAAGTAGAGTTTCTTCTTCATACCTATTTTGATTGTCCATGTTATCATTTCTTGAACCAACCTCTAGGATTTCATTTTTGAAAATATCATCTTCATCTTCACTGCTACTAAACCCATTGCAATAACCTGCATCATGACCAATTTGACCACAAACAAAACATTCTTTACCTTCTTGTCGACAATAAGCTGCATGGTGACCTGTATTCCTACATATGGTACAAAACTTTATCATACTGGTTATTACTCCATTGTTTGATTCATCTATTGAATCTATTTCTATTATTCCTCCTAAAACAATAATATTGAATTCATCTTCATTTTCTTTCATGACCATGTGTGTTATTTTCTTCTTGTATCTCATGGTTCTCCTTTTACCTTTCTTTGAAATTTGTGTTCTTGTAAGATCTTCCTTCAAGTTGTTAAACCTTTTTTGAAGGAACCAAATTTGATACCAATTGAAGAACACAAGCTTATACTAAGAGGGGGGTGTGAACAGTATAAGACCACTTTTTACTTTTCTTATCACAATCAATATTTTACAATATATTAATGGCAATATCAATAGCAAAAACTAAAGCAGTGCGAAAAAAATCACACACATGAGACACCAATTTTATGTGGTTCATCCAATGTGGGCTACTCCACGAAGAAAATATTTCACTAAAATTTTCTCAATAAATATCTTGGTAATCCTTTCCCTATTACAATGTTTATGGACATCTGTCCAAAGGAGACACCAATCCCCTAAATCAAATTCATGGATCTCTATCCACGGGAGAACTCCTTCTCCTCTACTCTGGTTGGTGATCCTCTAGAAGACTACTGCCTCCACTATATTGGCTTATGGATATCTCTCCACTGAAGACTCTTATCCCAACTCATAAGACCTATCCTTACTACCCTAGATGATGGATATCTATCCATTGGAGACTATTGTCGTCTCTACTATGTCACCTCCAAAGCTCTATCTCAAATCTGCACTAAACATAATCCTTCGATCTAGCACAAATTTACTCAATATCTATCTCTTGTCTGGCACAAATCTATCCTCAAATATTCACCAAAATCTATCCTCAAATCTGCTCAACAAGTCCACATAGAACTTGTTTAAATATGCTCAACAAGTCCACATAGAACTTACTCAAATCTGCTCAACAATTCCACACAGAACTTTCTCAAATCTCCTCAACAAGTCCACACAGAACTTGCTTAAATTTGCTCAACAAGTCCACACAGAACTTGCTCAAATATGCTCAATAATTCCACACAAAACTTGTTCAATTTGCTCAACAAGTCCACATAAAACTTTTTCCAATATTCTCAACAAGTCCACACATAACTTGTCCAATTTTCTCAAGAATTCCACACATAACTTGTCCAATATTCTCAACAAGTCCACATAGAACTTGTCCAATCTTCTCAACAAGTCCACATAAAATTTTTCCAATATGCTCAACAAGTCCACACAGAACTTATCCAATATGCTCAACAATTCCACACAGAACTTATCCAATCTACTCAACAAGTCCACAAGTCTCCTTAAATACTTACCTCAAATCTGCTCAATTACTTTCAATCACTCTCTTAGAAACATAAGGAGAATTGTTAGAGACTCAATATGCTTCAATTTCAACTCAATGCTCAATCACTTTCTCAACTCAATTTAAAATATAGAATAGTTTATTTTATGGAACTTGAACAATCACTTCACGCATCCCCTTGACTAGGCTCAATCAACTCTACTCAACCAATCACTCAATGGAATAATCCTTGGTCACAAACCCTAGTCCAAGCATATGATCACTCATTCAAAATGTTTCCAACAATGCTCAACAAAAAATCTCATATAACAATGATACCCGTGTTCTTTTCAAACCCTAGTTCAAGTTCTTTACTCAACAACTCACTTCAACAACAATTTTTATAAAACAACTCTCAGATAACAATGATACCAATATTCTTTTCAAACCCTAGTTCAATTTCTTTGCTCAACAACTCGCTTCAACAACAATGCTTATAAAACAACTCTCACATAACAATGATACTCATGTTATTTTCAAACCCTAGTTCAAGTTCTTCACTCAAACAATAGCTTCAAAAAATATACTTATAAAAAACTCTCACATAACAATGATACTCATGATATTTTCAAACCCTAGTTCAAGTTCTTCACTCAAACAATGGCTTCAACAATGCTTATCAAACAAGCAACACTTCTTTATTCTAGAAAAACTTGAAGCATTCACTCAACATACTCAATAGGAAACCCTAATCAATTCCTTTTCACTCCAAACTTATTTTCTAGAAAACCAATCAATCAATTCAACTATGGAATATTGTGCTCATACCTTTTTCTTGATTGGATAATGATCTTCAAAAACTACCTTCAAGGAATACCTTCTTCTTTGTCAAGTTCCAAGGTTTAGATAACAAGTGTTATATTTCACAAATTACAAGAATAGATTAATATAATGATACATATTATATCTCCTTCTCAATAGCAATATTTGACAATAATATCTTCGCATAAATTTCCTTTTCAAAACACACCTTCAATTTATCAATTTCACAAAATTGATATTCCAACTTAATTTCTATCTCCTAAGGTAAAATAATATTTACCTTAATAAAGCACCTATTTACCACTTAGGTAAATAAAATTAATATCACCTTATAACTCCCTAACCTTAGCACAATTAATCAAATTCCACAAACACCCCTAAAACCTTAACACAATGATCAAATATCATAAATATTCCCTTATTCCTCCTAAACCTTAGTGTTATGCAAAAATCAAAATTAAATCATAAAAACCTTTGGTGAATCTCCCTTCCGTATTTTTCATAGTTTCGACCCTGCACCTTCTCCCTTGGTTGGTGCCTTAGCTGCGACTAGCTAGCCATGTGAGCTAAGCACTCCACGTGCTTAGCTTAAGCCCTAAGGTTGCTTAAGCCTTTTCACAAAGGTTTTAAATCCTTTGGCATTCTCCTACATCTAGCGCCAAGCTAGACCGTGAGCACTACTCCCTCTGCCTTTTTCCTCGCTCAAACACGATGCGCTGCCTCAAACACGATGCACTGCCTTGCTTCTTCAATACCTCACTTCATGATTTTTAGAGGCTCTAGATTTTGTGTTGTGTTTGAATTAAAATTCACACTTACCTAAGGTTTGTCTTAGGGTTTAAATACGCTTCATTTACTTTGCATACAATATCGATAGATGATTCGATTTGATGATGTCGGATTGTATAAATTATAATTTATAATTAATTTAAATTAAAAAGAATTTAAATATTATAAATTTAATTTATAAACTTTAGAATTTAATAAAAAATTAAAGCCCTCTTTGAGTTAATATCAAATTGTCATTTGCAGTTCACTGGATTGATGAAAAAAAATTTCTCCACATTGGTTTTAATAAAAACCTTAATTCTGCCATCACAATATTAGGGAACTATCATTATGATTTTAATAAAAAATATTTTAATGTGCCACCATGGTTTTAACAAAAACCCTTAGAAAATCATATTTGGATAACTTTTCTCCATCTCTTTGCATTGCTTCCTGATGTGAATGATGGTGTACTCCATGGTATTAATGACAACTTCATGTGTTCACTTTGGCATCAATGACAACTTTTTACCTTGACATCATTGACAACTAAATGAGCTCAAAATGTCCAAAAAGTAATTGATTTATTTCTTCATAATATTTTTTCTTCATAAAACCTTTTCCTTTAGAGTTGAAATATTTTGGATATGACAAAAAGATAAAATCTATCATGAAAACAACATGAAAATTTTAGTACCTTAATCCACTTTTTTAAGTCATCTCTCCTTGGGTTTTTCAACCCAAGACTATTCTTCCTATTGTAATAAATTATGATGATTAGAAAGTAATTATTTTTGTTACACATAAGTATCTTAGTCAATTTCATTGATTCCTACTATCTCTTTTAAATTTTAAGCTTGAATTTACTTGTATCCTTTATTTAAATATATTATAAAAATATCTAGCATTCAAAATGATCCTTCAATCCTTGCTTCATTCCACCAAAATATTACCATTTCAAATAAATTAGGTCTTGAAGCTAGAAAGACAAAAACTAAAATGGCCTTAGATGACCATTACTAAGTAGATCACATCATAAAAGAATTGTTTGTTATCACATCATGCTCTTAATAAAATGTTTGAAGTGCTTGTATACCCTATTTATAAAGATGCATTATATAATAATAACTTGTCCAAAATTTTCATTATACGAGTTTGACAATACATACATTATCACATGTATACCAAAAGTTTGAAGAAATATTAAAAAAAAGATATTTGAATTGATAAACAAAGAAAAATCCTCTAATGATATTAACCATTCAAAATTTCCACCATTCATTTTCAAAGGAGATAGAACTATATTTAATTCCCTCCCTCCCCATGCCCCCTATGAATCAACAAGTCACAATTATGAATCATTATTGAAATTGAAATAAATAAACTAAGGTCCTTATAACATCGATCATGAAGAGTAACTATAATTGAGTATATATATTTATGACTCCAACTTTAATATTTTTTTCTTTTTTATGTATAAAAAACCAACAACCCAATTACTTCTTACTTCTTGAAATTTTCCATCCCATTCATGATTGTCTCATATTATTGTAAAACTTATTTAATCTCACATAGCTTAAATCTCTAGACAATCCACCATATTCGAAATAGTTTTCAATGCATCAATATTGTTAGGATATGAAATGACCCTTGTGCCCTAGAAACTACAACCCCCCATAGTTGTGATAGCTCTCATTTTGAGTGGGTGCATTTGGTGCTCTATGTCATATTTGGGGTGACATTCCTGGGAAATATAGATAGCATGGGATGTGGCTTCTTCGAACAACCTCCAAGCTTTTTTACCAAGATCAATTCCTTGTCTTGATGTAACATTTTGGTGCTTGTCTTGCTTCTTGATCTAGCCTACTCTACCAGGTATGTTTGCCAAGGAAAAATAAAAGAGAGGAAAACAATAAATGATATGAAATTAAAATGTGGAAAAGGAAACCTAACTGGCTTATCTAGCCTATCTATAGGTGGTGATGTGCCAAAGATCTAATAGACTATCTATATCATGGTGGGTTGAATTAGATACATGCACGGTAATAGACAATGCATGAGGAACATGGTCCCCTAAAAAATGTGTAAGATAGAACACCCACATTAGAACCAATATAGGAATTTCATAATAGTCATATTTTCTTATTAATGTAAACTATGGATTACATGCATATTGAGGAAAGAGGTTCATAAACTAATTGGCTAACAACACAAGGCTCAAGCTAGGCTAGGAAATAAGAGAGAATTAAGGAAATACCCCTTAGAAGAAATGTTTGGATTTTAAAAGAAGACATACATATTTATAGATAATTTACAAAGTTTTTCCCTCAAAATTACAAATTCTTGCTTCAAAATTCCAATCTAGGGGACTGCTACATTAATGGTGTATAATCATAAGAATACTAGACCTGGAATCACATGAGGTAAGAAATTATAGTCCATGTTAAAGGTATGATTATACATTAGTATTTCATGTCATTAATTCTTGATTAGGTATATGGTCATTCTTCTAGTGGTCATATTATAACCTTTTTAATGGTGTACCTTCCTTGCAAAGAAAGGACCATATATCTTGTGGGATTGAACACCTTGTCATACGTGTAAGGGGTAGGTGCAGGATCCCCTAAAGAAAAATTTTCCTAATATATTTTTCAAAGCCTAGGTGGTGCAAGTTCAACCAAAGCCTAGATGTCTACTTTCCTTTTGCTCTTTGTTTGGTCTTCCAAATATTTGTACTCGATTTGATTAGTACCTTTGGTTGCTGACTTCTAATCCATATTTTTTGGTATACCATTTATTATTATTTGCCTATGATTATCATATGTTTATGTTTTTTTGAAAAATTATTAGATGTTTATGTTAGGTAGGTATACTTGGGTCATTTTTCCTTTTTATTGCGTGCATCACCATTCTAACTCTTCATTAGGACTCTAATTGAGTCTTTCTTGCTATCAATTTTGACTGGAAAGAACTGGATATTGGTCTTATACACTTGCATTGGCATTCTAAATTTGATTATCTTACTTCTTGCTTGAGGTATCCTTGAAAAAATTTTCAAAATGCTTACTTATCCCAAATATGGTGAGAATTGACTTTAATTACTATGGGCCAAAACAAACTACTAACATAGATAGGTCCTTGCAAATTTTTTTGGACTATCAATTTTGCTAAATTTTTGGTGCTAAAAATTGTAAGAAAGCCTTTTCGAGCTTAAGATATTTTGCGTATAAATTGTCAAAAACCAAAATGCATATTATTAGGCTCAAAATTTTGAATGATAATGCCTACAATTCTGATAGCTAGCATAACAATAAGATATAGTGGTAAATATTTTGAGCCTATTGTAGACATGTGGCTACTAGAATTGTGATAGGTTGATCAAAAAATAAGACAAAAAGCTATAGCTCTATGGTAGGGTAGGAAAGTGACCACCACTCTTCTCAAGCATGTTGATTGCATACAAGCATTAGACTAAGCTATATTGTGCACACTCATGTCAGGTCGATGATAGGCCATCCATGTAATCATTAAGATAGACTAGCATTATGGAAGTCTATAAGTAGCTTAAGCTTCCTTAGTATGAGGGTTGAAACTTTCAGGGTTTTCCTATTTTAAACTTTGTATTTTGCTTTGTTGTTAATGAAATTAGATGTTTGACATCTACTAGTGATGTTTTGTAGAATACAATGTATATGTAAATTTTGTATCTATAGACATTATTATTAAAGCTTTATGGAGGCTAATTTCTATTAGGTAAATTATGTTAAATTTGGATTGTTGTATGGAATATCTTCTACAAGCTATTTTAGTGTTAGAGAATGCATAAAATGGATTAAATATAAATTTTGTAATGTTTTACATGGTGTTTGGTCTATTAGGCTTTGTTTAAATTAAGTTGTAGGGTGTTTGCATAGTGATTAGCAATGTTGTTATCTGATCTCCAACTGATATCTTGATCAATTTCTATCCCTTTTCCTCTCTATCTAACCCTCTCATATTTACCTCTAGTATTTTTACATTTATTTTTAGTTGGCACAAGCAAGGAACTAACCTTCTCTAGAGGTTGGATTAGAAGCAATTTTGAGCCATCCAATCTTGGTTTTGGTCTAGGGCATAAAAAACACAACTAGAAATAGCATTGACTAGGAATTTTTGGTATGTCCAATGAGACACAAACACATATTTCTAGATGATCAAGATTTGGTGAATGTATTGATCTCACAAGTGAATAAAAATCAATTCACCTAGCAACTCCATAGTTGAAATAACCTGAGACTCATGACTCCATTGAAAGAATTTTCTCTATAATTGCATTATAACTAGATTGGAGGTCAAAAAATCAAATAGCATTTGTATTTTATTTTAATTACTAGCTCATAGAACACCAAGGCCACACAAGTCCTTGTCTCCAGTTTTAGCTTCCTTAGTTCAAAGCCTTGCCCCTTTATAAGCTTTCCCTAGAGTATCTCTTGATAGTTCCTACTATAAGAACATGGCTAGACAACTTTACCCCTAATGGAATAGCACTGTACCACTCAATGTTGCAGATAAAATCGTTCCAACCTGCACATGAAACCCAATGTGAAAAATATATTCTTAAAATTCATAAAAAAGGAGAAATGTCTGGATACGAGTCCAATTTACCTACACCTAAGCCAAAAACTGAATATCTATCACATATTTGAGTGCAGAACACTGTTCTATAAATTAAAATTAATAAACTTTGGGAAGACTTTACGAAACATTTAAAGTTAGTTTAACATGTCTTCACTCTTCAAATAGACATGATTAAACAAATCACAATGAATAGGGTGATGAAACCTGCTAAACTTGTCAAACAACCACCACCTGTCGATGCCTCTCCTAATAAGAGTTCCACAATCGATATGAAATAAAATAAATCCATCAAATTTAGCAAAACCAACTATAGCAAGACCATTTACTTTTCTAGGATTCTTAAAGAAGAAATTTCATTGCCACTTGCTAGTTTGATGCAACATAATCGACCTCAGGAATTGGGCCCCTCCACTAGAACTAAATTCATACAAGAAAACTGGCCCTAAACATTGGGATACCTCCAGATATTGATGCGGTCATTAACAATGTGGTTGTGTTAGGTCCGAGGTGTAGATTAATTGGTTCATCCAAACCCCATAAGGGGTACGGAGGTCCAAGGTTCAAATCTTGGGCCTTGTCGGACTGAACACTTGTCCCTTTCTTGGTGATTTTAGCGGCGTAAAAGGTTTAAAATTATTGTGGCATGGCGGTTATAGGGGAAGACTACGCAAATATCTGTGTGGCGTCTTTCGGGGTGGATCGCACTAAATACTGTGGCAACCATAAAAACTGGACAACCTGCCCAGATTCGTGGCGGCTACCGATTCCACCATGTTAAAAAAAAAAAAAAACAATGTGGTTGTGTTAGTTGAACAATATTTGCCTTCCAAGATGCAGAACACGATGTAGGGATAGGGATCCATTTAGGTGGAACACATAAAAACTATTATGGTTGAAACTCTAGTTGATGAGTAGAAGGCTAAGGCACTGGTGCAGAAGGTGAAATGTGAACAAAAATTTCCACCAACACGACCTCCATCATCAAGAATTTCCACCTGACGGTCACAAGTTAAATAAAATAAAAAACTCCTAAAATATTTTCATGATTTTTAGACTTAATATTTGATATATTTATATATTATTATTTCTGCAAAATGTTTGAATGTTCCATATCTATAGATATATTTTTCTGTGACATGTATATATATTTGAGGATAATATTATATATAATGTTTTACATTTGAAATTATTTGTGTATGCAGTGTTTAATGTTTTATGATTGCAATTTTAGTAGAGTTATCCCAATGAAATAATTTTGAGGACTCATTTTTTTGCCAAGAACTGTTATGATATCTTGCTCTTGCAAGACTTAGTTCTCTGAAAAACTGTAAATAGTTTATTTTTCTGCAGATGTTTTAATGATTAGATGTTTTGCATTTATTGCTAAAATTATTTCTTTTATGATATACTGTTACAGGTAACCTTTAATCACATAACTGTAGAAAACATTAATTTTAGATCTGTTTGTTAGTTCCTGTAATATTTGTATTTTCATAGAAATTATATTTGAAGACCTAAAAAAATTCACTTTCAATTGCAGATATTTAATTGGAACCTATGTGCTATAATACGTTGGTTTATATTTTGATTTGTTTTCGAAAAAATATTCGTTTCTTGTGATTTTAGTGTTATTACCAATGATTTCCAGAAACAAGATCTAATAGACCTATTTGATTATTTCTTAAAAATAATTGTATTTTTTGTTTCATGTAATTGCAAAGAAATTTCTAAAAAAAATGTGTAAGTTTCATGAATATTTCAATCTACAGAAATATGGAATACAATATCTAAAATATATGTAGTGTTTGTGACATTTTTTTAAAGTCTCATTTTCTCCACATGCATGAGGACATGCATATCTCTCAGTTTGGGGGAAAATTATGAGTGTTTATTTGGCATGTAGTTTTTGTGATAAATTATTTAATTTCTATCTTTAAATCATGATTGCAATATATTTTAAATGGTTATTTATATTTATTTAAGTGGTTTATTAGCTAAAATTATGGATATGGTTAATTTGATAAATGTATGTATTTCACGCAAAACATGTGTAAAGTTATGTATGATTGGATAGGAAAATTTTGAAGAACATTTCACAAGCGTATGATGCAGCAACACAATATTTAGATCAGACCCTGGCTATGGAAGAAGATGGACATAAGGACAATATATCAATAAGGCTCTAGATATGGTTACAAAACACATTGGCTAAAGACTATTATAGAAGATAGTTACTGAAGTATGTTACAAAAGGTAGTTGTTGAAGACTATTACCGAAGATGTATTTTCACTAAAAGTTATGAAAGAAATTTGACCAAGTCAATTGACCAATGTTGCATGCCACATCAGTGACAACATGGTGCTCTTACATGTCAGCAAATAATTACAATCAACATAGTTGGTTGACTTATCAAATATTATTCACGAGGATATTGTGATTAATAAAGTTGTTGTAAAGTTACTTTATAAAGTCATAAAATTAGAATATTGTTAGGTTGTCTAGATTCTAATGCAATATTGTTATGTCCTTCCCATGAATAAAGGGGTATATAGTTATGATGTTATATCTTGCAAAATGTTTGATTTAGCATTATTTTGTTATGTTCATTCATAAAGTGCCACTTGGACCACTTAGGTTATTTATCGAGTCCAAGTAGGTTAGGGAATTATGTCAGTTTAGATTATTTCTATTAAGTACATAGTTGTTGCATTATCAAGTCCACAAGTGCCATATAGAAAAATATGTGGAAGAGTTATATTCAGAATTGTCCAAGTCATATTATATATTACATAGGGAGACCTTTGAAAATGTCTAATGAAGAAATGTTCAATGTTCTAATGCTTAATTGTCTAGCTGGTGTCTGTACAATTTTTGAAGAAACACAAGTTATGTACACCTAAATTTCTAGTAATAAAGCAACACTTTTATGGTAACTGTATAATTTATTATGTCATTTACTGTTTTATTTCATTTAGGTACTTGTAATTGTATTTTCCCTACATCCATAGAATAGAATAATGTTAGTAGTAGTTATGCATATTAGTTACTGAGATAAAATAGTTTATGGGAGAAAGACTTACACTATCCTCTAGTATGTAGGGCCCACTCCTACAGTCAGTCCCTATTCTCTCGCCCCTACAATTGGTTAGGAATAGTTAGTACATAAAATTTAACCTTAGAATATAAAATAAATTAAATTACATTATCATAGAACAACAAGTAAAAATAGATAATAAAAACTAGTTGTTTGCACGAGGATCCTCACCAAGAGGTAAAATCATAATTACTAGGTAAATGCACCAATAGGTAAAGTCATTGTTAGGTAAATATCATATTTAATTATTGCATAATTATTTCAAAATCTGCATAATTTTTTTTACTGCAATTTTTTTTTTTTCAAAACCTAAGACTAAAAGAGATCTAAATTAAGCTTAAGAATTAATCCCCATGGCATAATCTATATTGGATTCCTACTCTTTAAATATAACCTTGATTACCCCATATTGATAAAAATTAAATGTAAGTAAGCTATTACAATCGATCACAAGATACATAACTAGTGCTAATATAAATATTACTTTTACTTTAACCTATTAAAAAATAAAATAAATTTAACTATTAAACCTCTAAAAACCAAATAGACTCAAGACAATGGTTTTTATTTTGGATTTAAATTAAGAGGATAAGGCTTCAACCAAGCTTCATATCCAAATTTTATAGAGTCTCCCTTGTTGGCTAACCACCTAATATATTTCTTAATCAGTTGTATACCTAATTTATACCTAGGTAGGGTTCATTTATTAATAATGTTATTAGATACTTGTAACCATTTAAATTTTTTAAGCAATATTTGTACTTATCTTTCTTTGATTTTTGAATATTTTCTAGTCAAGTTTTGCCTCTAATATCAAACTCATGAATCTACAATTTTTTAATCTTGCCCCTCCAGTATTATTTTAGGGTAAAACTTATCCCCTTACAATGATAAAACCTATTTTTTTCATACATCCTTTTCAAATAAAATATATTTGAATTTTTCTACTTTTGGATTCTAAACCTACTTGAAAACCATGGTTAAGAACTTACCTTTCTAACTTGTCAAAAAAAAATTATTCTATCCAATATTAAGTCACAAACCTTCTTCCCTTTATCTAACAAAGGAATACCTAGATATGTTGATGGATTTTTTCCAACTTCAAACCTTAAATTATCCAAAATAATCTATTAAAAATCTATGGTAATGTTGATAAAAATATTTTGGATTATATTTTATTAACCAACTATCCAACAACCTTCTTATGACATGATAGTGTTGAATTAAATTTCACAAGCTCACTATTGGGCAATGATCCAAAATAAAAATATCATCAACAAATTGGATATGAGGTTTGAAGCAATCATTCATTATAACCTAAATAATTTTTTATTTTACCTTTGAGAAAGCTCTTTATATTACCTTAGTAAGAATAATGAAGGTATAAACAGATGGTTGATCACCTTGGTGGATCCCATTAATCAAAATATAATATTTTAAAATATCATAATAACATATAATCCATTTACAACAACCTTGATCAAAACTAAATATTTTTAATAATATCAAATAAAAATTTCTACCAAACCCTATAATATGTTGTGTTCATAGCTAGTTTTACAAGTACACCTAAGTTTTACATGGAATAAAGAGGTTGTTTGTCTTCATGTATAATTATTATAGCATGAAGTATTGGATTAACATATATAAAAACCCCTTGTTTATTTGAGATATTGAAATTAATTTTTAAATCATGTTACAAAGGCTTATTGGGAAAAATTATCAATATATTTTATTTCACCTTTATTGAGAGTAAATGCAATAATTAATCTCACTTATTATAAACTTATTTCTCATAGCCTCTTCAACCTTATACAACATATAACTTTTCAACAAATACCAATTATTAAAAATTTACAAGAATTCTATTGAGGTCAAGTGCCTTACCAAGGTGGAAAGAGAGAATTACCTCTTATAGTTCCTCCATAGATCTTCCTCATAAAGTTTTTGTTTTATCCTTATGTGATATTAAATAGAATATTTTACAAAAACTTATCTTTAAACTCCTTATCTTGCCCATTATTTTATAAAATATATTTAAAGTAATGAAGAACACAAGCTTATACTGAGAGGGGGGGTGAACAGTATAAGACCACTTTTTACTTTTCTTATCACAATCAATATTATGCAATATATCAATGGCAATATCAACAGCAGAAACCAAAGCAGTGCACAAAACATCACACACACATGAGACACCAATTTTACGTGGTTCACCCAATGTGGGCTACTCCACGGAGAAAATATTTCACTAAAATTTTCTCAATCAATCTCTTGGGAATCCTTTCCCTATTACAATGTTTATGGACCTCTGTCCAAAGGAGACACCAATCCCTAAATCAATTTCGTGGATCTCTATCCATAGGAGAACTCCTTCTCCTCTGCTCTGGCTGGTGATCCTCTAGAAGACTACTGCCTCCACTACACTGGCTTGTGGATCTCTCTCCACTGAAGACTCTTGTCCCCACTCAGAAGACCTGTCCTCACTACCCTAGCTGATGGATCTCTATCCACTGGAGACTACTGTCCTCTCTACTCTGTCACCTCCAAAGCTCTATCTCAAATCTGCACTAAACAAAGTCCTTCGGTCTAGCACAAATATATCCTCAATATCTAAACCAAACTCTATCCTCAAATATGCTCAAAAATTCCACACAAACTTGCTTAAATATTCGCAACAAGTCCACACATAACTTGCTCAAATCTGCTCAACAAGTCCACACAAAACTTGCTCAAATATGCTCAACAAGTCCACACAGAACTTGCTCAAATCTGCTCAACAAGTCCACATAGAACTTGCTCAAATCTGCTCAACAAGTCCACACAAAACTTGATCCAATCTACTCAACAAGTCCACACAAAACTTGCTCCAATATTCTCAACAAGTCCACATAGAACTTGTCCAATCTGCTCAACAAGTCCACACATAACTTGTCCAATCTGCTCAACAAGTCCACACAGAACTTGTCCAATATGCTCAACAAGTCCACATATAACTTGTCCAATATGCTCAACAAGTCCACATAGAACTTGTCCAATCTACTCAACAAGTCCACACATAACTTGTCCAATCTACTCAACAAGTCCACACAAAACTTGTCCAATCCACTCAATAAGTCCACAAGTCTCTCAAATACTTACCTCAAATCTTCTCAATTACTTTCAATCACTCTCTTAGAAACATAAGGAGAATTGTTAGAGACTCAATATGCTTCAATTTCAACTCAATGCTCAATCACTTTCTCAACTCAATTTAGAATATAGAATAGTTTGTTTTATGGAACTTGAACAATCACTTCACACATCCACTTGACTAGGCTCAACCAACTCTACTCAACCAATCACTCAATGAAATAATCCTTGCTCACAAACCCTAGTCCAAGCATATGATCACTTACTCAAAATATTTCCAACAATGCTCAACAACAAATCTCACATAACAATGATACTCATGTTCTTTTCAAACCCTAGTTCAAGTTCTTTACTCAATAAATCACTTCAACAACAATGCTTATAAAACAACTCTCACATAACAATGATACTCATATTCTTTTCAAACCCTAGTTCAAGTTCTTTACTCAAAAACTCACTTCAACAACAATGCTTATAAAACAACTCTCACATAACAATGATACTCATGTTCTTTTCAAACCCTAGTTCAAGTTCTTCACTCACAATGCTTCAATAAAATACACAGACAAAGTCAAGTTCTTCACTCAAACAATGGCTTCAACAACAATGCTTATCAAACAAGGTTTTAACAACACTTCTTTATTCCAGAAAACCTTGAAGCAATCACTCAACACACTCAATAGGAAACCCTAATCAAGTCCTTTTCACTCCAAACTTATTTTCTAGAAAACCAATCAATCAATTCAACTATGGAAGAATATGCTCATACCTTTTTCTTGATTGGAGGATGATCTTCAAAAATCGCCTTCAAGGAATACCTTCTTCTTTTCCAAGTGCCAAGGGTTAGATAACAAGTGTTATACTTCACAAAATACAAGAATAGCTCAATTTCATAATACACCTTATATCTCCTTCTCAATAGCAATATTTGACAATAATATCTTCACAAAAATTTCCTTTTCAAAACACACCTTCAATTTCTCAATTTCACAAAATTGATATTCCAACTTAATTTCTATCTCCTAAGGTAAAATAATATTTACCTTAATAAAGCACCTATTTACCACTTAGGTAAATAAATTAATATCACCTTATAACTCCCTAACCTTAGCACAATTAATCAAATTCCACAAACACCCCTAAAACCTTAGCACAATGATCAAATACCACAAATATTCCCTTATGCCTCCTAAACCTTAGTATTATGAAAAAATCAAAATTAAATCATAAAAACCTTTGGTGAATCCCCCTTTCGCAATTTTTGGAGTTTCAACCCTACGCCTTCTCCCTTGGCTGGCGCCTTAGCTATGGCTAGCTAGCCGTGTGAGCTAAGCGCTCCACGTGCTTAGCTTAAGCCCTAAGGTTGCTTAAGCCTTTTCACAAAGGCTTCAAAGCCTTTGGCCTTCTCCTACATCTAGCGCCAAGCTAGACCATGAGCGCTACTCCCTCTGCCTTGTTCCTCACTCGAACACAATGCGCTGCCTTGCTTCTTCAATACCTCACTTCACAATTTTTGGAGGCTCTAAAATTTTCGTTGTGTTCTAATTCAAATTCACACTTCCCTAAGGTTTGTCTTAGGGTTTAAATACCCTTCATTTAATTTGCATACAACGTCGATGGATGATTCGACTTGATGACGTCGGCTTGTATAAATTATAATTTATAATTAATTTAAATTCAAAAGAATTTAAATATTATAAATTTAATTTATAAACTTTAGACTTTAATAAAAAATTAAAGCCCTCTTTGAGTTAATATCAAATTATCATTTGCACTTCACTAGGTTGATGAAAAATAATTTTGCCACCTTGGTTTTAATAAAAACCTTAATTTTACCATCACAATATTAGAGAACTATCATTATGGTTTTAATAAAAAACCTTTTAATGTGCCACCATGGTTTTAACAAAAACCCTTATAAAAACATATTTGGACAACTTTTCTCCATCTCTTTGCATTGCTTCCTGGTGTTAATGATGATGTACTCCATGGTATTAATGATAGCTTCATGTGTTCACTTTGGCATCAATGACAACTTTTCACCTTGACATCAATGACAACTAAATGAGCTCAAAATGTCCAACAATCTCCCCCTTTGTCATTGATGGCAACCCAACTTATTTTTACCGAAAACTTGACCTTTCCTTTGTTTTGCTCCCCCTAGGACAATGCTCCCCCTGGCTCAATGCTCTCTCCTCTTTTCTCAAATACCAAATCTCTCCCCTTACTCAAATCTCTCCCCCTTTGACATCAATGGCAAAGGGTCACCTTTGGGGCTCAGGGCTAAGAATGAGCCTCTTAGCTTAGCCCCTCCCCCACCTCCTCTTGAGGTGGTTAATTCTGGGGTGGGAGTATTTCTACTCCCAGAAAGCATTGTTCTTTACCTTTATCCTCTTTTCTTCTTATCTGATCCTTATGATTCCTCTGACTATTTCTTTCCATGTTCCTATTCATGTCCATGTTCTTGTTCATGTTCATATCCATGTTCCTGTTCCTATTCATATCCATGTTCCTGTTCATGTTCCTATTCATATTTTGTTCCTGTTCATACTTGATTCTGGAATATCTGCTCTACACCACTTTGTTGTGTGACCATCATTATTGCACTTATAACACTTAATGTTATTATTCCTTGGAGGTGCAAATATCTTAGGATTTCTCCTAGTGAAGCCATATCCTCTTCTGTCATGAACCCTACAATTCATTGCCTTGTGACCAAACTGATTACATGAGTAGCAATACCCATGGAAAAGTTATTTGTTCCCATATTCTTATCTTTCATGTGTCCTGCACTGTGAAGCCATGTGCCCAAACTTGTGACATGAGAAGCATCTTCCATTGAAGAAACTTTGCCTAGACCCCATTGGTCTCTTAGTCTCTTCTACCTTGTCATGTTTCCTGTTCCATCTGTTCCTTACTTGTGTATTGTTCCTTTCCTTGTTGAACTTTCTATTGTCCAACTTATCCTTAGAAGTCTCACTCTCTCTTTTACTTACTTATTTTGATGCTTCTTATTTTCTGGTGTTTGAGCTTGACTCTCCTTTTTTTGCTTCCTGTTTCCTTTGTTCTTCTTTAGAACTAAGTCTTATTTTGGTGACTGATGACTTTTGTGCATTGATAATCCTGTCCAAAGTCTTTGGATTCTCCTCAAACTTGTGCAACTTGTCCTTAGAGCCTTTTACTTCCATCCTTAGTGAAACTATCTCATGCTCTAATCTTTCACACTCTAGATCTTTTATCTTTAATTTTTTAGCCATACCTTCTTCAATTTTTCTTGCCTCTTCAACCTTGATTTTGAAGTTGGTGAGTTCCTGTAGAAACTTTGCTTTTGCTTTCTCATCTTCTTGAGCTTGAACCCTTAATCCTGAGTTCTCTCTTTTAATTCTTCAAGAGTAACCATAAGTCTTTCACATTCTATCTCTTTTACCTTTGACTGTTCAACCATACCTTTTTCAACTTTCCTTGCCTCTTCAATCTTATCTTTCAAGTCAGAGAGATCTTGTAGAAGCTTTGTCTTACATTTCTCATCTTCTTGTATTTGACCCTTCAATTCTACATTCTCTCTTTTCAATTCAACAAGTTCCTTAAGAGTGGCTTCCTCTTTTTATTTTTTTGAATATTCTTCTTCTTTCTTTCTTTGATCTTCTATAGGAGCATATTCTTTTTCTTCTATTATTGAAAGTAGAGTTTCTTCTTCATACCTATTTTGATTGTCCCTATTATCCTTTCTTGAACCAACCTCTAGGATTTCATTTCCAAAAATATCATCTTCATCTTCACTGCTACTAAACCCATTGCAATAACCTGCATCATGACCGAGTTGACCACAAACAAAACATTCTTCACCTTCTTGTGGACAATAAGCTGCATGGTGACCTGTATTCCTACATATGGTACAAAACTTTATCAACCTGGTTATTTCTCCATTGCTTGATTCATCTCTTGAATCTATTTCCATTCTTCCTCCCAAAACAATAATATTGAATTCATCTTCCTTTTCTTTCATGACCATGTGTGTTCTTTTCTTCTTGTGTCTCATGGTTCTACTTTTGCCTTTCTTTGCCATTTGTGTTCTTGTAAGATCTTCCTTCAAGCTATTAAACCTTTTTGAAGGAACCAACTCTGATACCAATTGAAGAACACAAGCTTATACTGAGAGGGGGGTGAACAGTATAAGACCACTTTTTACTTTTCTTATCACAATCAATATTATGCAATATATCAATGGCAATATCAATAGCAAAAACCAAAGCAATGCACAAATCATCACACACACATAGAGACACCAATTTTACATGGTTCACCCAATGTGGGCTACTCCACGAAGAAAATATTTCACTAAAATTTTCTCAATCAATATCTTGGGAATCCTTTCCCTATTACAATGTTTATGGACCTCTATCCAAAGGAGACACCAATCCCCTAAATCAAGTTCATGGATCTCTATCCATAGGAGAACTCCTTCTCCTCTGCTCTAGCTGGTGATCCTCTAGAAGACTACTACCTCCACTACACTGGCTTGTGGATCTCTCTCCACTGAAGACTCTTGTCCCCACTCAGAAGACCTATCCTCACTACCCTAGCTGATGGATCTCTATCCACTAGAGACTATTGTCCTCTCTACTCTATCACCTCCAAAGCTCTATCTCAAATCTACACTAAACATAGTCCTTCGATCTAGCACAAATCTACTCAATCTCTATCTCTGGTATGGCACAAATCTATCCTCAAATATGCACCAAACTCTATCCTCAAATCTACTCAACAAGTCCACACAGAACTTGCTTAAATCTTCTCAACAAGTCCACATAGAACTTGCTCAAATCTGCTCAACAAGTCCACATAGAACTTGCTCAAATCTGCTCAACAAGTCCACATAGAACTTGATCAAATCTGCTCAACAAGTCCACACAAAACTTGCTCAAATATTCTCAACAAGTCCACACAGAACTTGTCAAATCTGCTCAACAAGTCCACATAGAACTTGCTCAAATCTGCTCAACAAGTCCACACATAACTTGTCAAATATGCTCAACAAGTCCACACAGAACTTGTCCAATCTACTCAACAAGTCCACATAGAACTTGTCCAATATGCTCAACAAGTCCACACAGAACTTGTCCAATCTGCTCAACAAGTCCACATAGAACTTTTCCAATATGCTCAATAAGTCCACACAATTGTCCAATCTGCTCAACAAGTCCACAAGTCTCCTCAAATACTTACCTCAAATATTCTCAATTACTTTCAATCACTCTCTTAGAAATATAAGGAGAATTTTTAGAGACTCAATATGCTTCAAATTCAACTCAATGCTCAATCACTTTCTCAACTCAATTCAGAATATAGAATAGTTTGTTTTATGGAACTTGAACAATCACTTCACACATCCACTTGACTAGGCTCAACCAACTCTACTCAACCAATCACTCAATGAAATAATCCTTGCTCACAAACCCTAGTCCAAGCATATGATCACTCACTCAAAATATTTCCAACAATGCTCAACAACAAATCTCACATAACAATGATACTCATGTTCTTTTCAAACCCTAGTTCAAGTTCTTTACTCAACAACTCACTTCAACAACAATGCTTATAAAACAACTCTCACATAACAATGATACTCATGTTCTTTTCAAACCTAGTTCAAGTTCTTTACTCAATCAATCACTTCAACAACAATGCTTATAAAACAACTCTCACATAACAATGATACTCATGTTCTTTTCAAACCCTAGTTCAAGTTCTTCACTCAAACAATGGCTTCAACAACAATGCTTATAAAATCTCACATAACAATGATACTCATGTTCTTCACAGTTCATTAATGGCTTCAACAATGCTTATCAAACAAGGTTTTAACAACACTTCTTTATTCCAGAAAACCTTGAAGCAATCACTCAACACACTCAATAGGAAACCCTAATCAAGTCCTTTTCACTCCAAACTTATTTTCTAGAAAACCAATCAATCAATTCAACTATGGAAGAATATGCTCATACATTTTTCTTGATTGGAGGATGATCTTCAAAAACTACCTTCAGGAATACCTTCTTCTTTGCCAAGTGCCAAGGGTTAGATAACAAGTGTTATACTTCACAAAATACAAGAATAGCTCAATTTCATGATACACCTTATATCTCCTTCTCAATAGCAATATTTGACAATAATATCTTCACAAAAATTTCCTTTTCAAAACACACCTTCAATTTCTCAATTTCACAAAATTGATATTCCAACTTAATTTCTATCTCCTAAGGTAAAATAATATTTACCTTAATAAAGCACCTATTTACCACTTAGGTAAATAAATTAATATCACCTTATAACTCCCTAACCTTAGCACAATTAATCAAATTCCACATACACCCCTAAAACCTTAGCACAATGATCAAATATCACAAATATTCCCTTATGCCTCCTAAACCTTAGTATTATGCAAAAATCAAAATTAAATCATAAAAACCTTTGGTGAATCCCCCTTTCATATTTTTTGGAGTTTCAACCCTGCGCCTTCTCCCTCGGCTGGTGCCTTAGCTGTGGCTAGCTAGCCATGTGAGCTAAGCACTCCACATGCTTAGCTTAAGCCCTAAGGTTGCTTAAGCCTTTTCACAAAGGCTTCAAAGCCTTTGGCCTTCTCCTACGTCTAGCGCCAAGCTAGACCACGAGCGCTACTCCCTCTGCCTTGTTCCTTGCTCGAACACGATGCGCTGCCTCGATCATGATGCGCTACCTTGCTTCTTCAATACCTCACTTCACGATTTTTGGAGGCTCTAGATTTTTTGCTGTGTTCGAATTCAAATTCACACATCCCTAAGGTTTGTCTTAGGGTTTAAATACCCTTCATTTGCTTTGCATACAACGTCGATGGATGATTCGATTTGATGACGTCGGCTTGTATAAATTATAATTTATAATTAATTTAAATTCAAAAGAATTTAAATATTATAAATTTAATTTATAAACTTTAGAATTTAATAAAAAATTAAAGCCCTCTTTGAGTTAATATCAAATTGTCATTTGCACTTCACTGGGTTGATGAAAAATAATTTTGCCACCTTGGTTTTAATAAAAACCTTAATTCTGCCATCACAATATTAGAGAACTATCATTATGGTTTTAATAAAAAACCTTTTAATGTGCCACCATGGTTTTAACAAAAACCCTTATAAAAACATATTTGGACAACTTTTCTCCATCTCTTTGCATTGCTTCCTGGTGTTAATGATGATGTACTCCATGGTATTAATGATAGCTTCATGTGTTCACTTTGGCATCAATGACAACTTTTCACCTTGACATCAATGACAACTAAATGAGCTCAAAATATCCAACAAGTAATTGATTTATTTCTTCATAATATTTTTTCTTCATAAAACCTTTTTCTTTAGAGTTGAAATATTTTGGATATGACAAAAAGATAAAATCTATCATGAAAACAACATGAAAATTTTAGTACCTTAATCCTCTTTATTAAGTCATCTTTCCTTGGGTTTTTCACCCCAAGACTATTCTTCCTATTGTAATAAATTATGATGATTAGAAAGTAATTATTTTTCTTACACATAAGTATCTTAGCCAATTTCATTGATTCCTACTATCTCTTTTGAATATTAAGCTTGAATTTACTTGTATCCTTTATTTAAATATATTATAAAAATATCTAGCATTCAAAATAATCCTTCAATCCTTGCCTCATTCCACCAAAATGTTACCATTTCAAATAAATTAGGTCTTGAAGCTAGAAAGACTAAAACTAAAATGGCATTAGATGACCATTACTGAGTAACTCACATCATAAGAGAATTTTTTGTTATCACATCATGCTCTTAATAAAATGTTTGAAGTGCTTGTATACCCTATTTATAATTATGCATTATATAATAATAACTTGTCAAAAATTTTCATTATACGAGTTTGACAATACATACATTATCACATGTATACCAAAAGTTTGAAGAAATATTATAAAAAAGATATTTGAATTGATAAACAAAGAAAAATACTCTAATGATATTAACCATTCAAAAATTTCACCATTCATTTTCAAAGGAGATAAAACTATATTTAATTCCCTCCCTCCCCATGCCCCCTATGAATCAACAAGTCACAATTATGAATCATTATTGAAATTGAAATAAATAAACTAAGGTCCTTATAACATCGATCATGAAGAGTAACTATAATTGAAGTATATATATTTATGACTCCAACTTTAATATTTTTTTCTTTTTTATGTATAAAATACCAACAACCCAATTACTTCTTACTTCTAGAAATTGTCCATCCCATTCATGATTTTCTCATATTATTGTAAAACTTATTTAAGCTCACATAGCTTAAATCTCTAGACAATCCACCATATTCAAAATAGTTTTCAATGCATCAATATTGTTAGGATATGAAATGACCCTTGTGCCCTAGACACTACAAACCCCCATAGTTGTGATAGCTCTCATTTTGAGTGGGTGCATTTGGTGCTCTATGTCATATTTGGGATGCCATTCCTAGGAAATATAGGGAGCATGGGATGTGGCTTCTTCGAACAACCTCCAAGATTTTCTACCAAGATAAATTCCTTGTCTTGATGTAATATTTTGGTGCTTGTCTTGCTTCCTGATCTAGCCTACTCTACCATGTGTGTTTTCCAAGGAAAAATAAAATAAATGAAAGCAATAAATGATATGAAATTAAAATGTGGAAAAAGAAACCTAACTGGCTTATCTATCCTATCTATAGGTGGTGATGTGCCAAAGATCTAATAGACTATCTATGTCATGGTGGGTTGAAGTAGATACATGCACAGTAATAGATAATGCATGAGGAAAATGGTTCCCTAAAAAATGTGTAATATAGAAGACCCACATTAGAACCAAGATAGGAATTTCATAATAGTCATATTTTCTTATTAATGTAAACAATGGATTACATGCATATTGAGGAAAGAGGTTCACAAACTAATTGGCTAACAACACAAGGCTCAAGCTAGGATAGGACATAAGAGAGAATTAAGTAAATCCCCCTTAGAAAAAATGGTTGGATTTTAAAAGAAGACATACATATTTATAGATAATTTACAATTTTTTTCCCAAAAAATTACAAATTCTTGCTTCAAAATTCCAATCTAGGGGACTACTACATTAATGGTGCATAATCCTAAGAATACTAGACCTGGAGTCACATGAGGTAAGACATTGTAGCCCATGTTGAAGGTATGATTAGACATTAGGATTTCATGTCATTAATTTTTGATTAGGTATATGGTCATTCTTCTAGTGGTCATATTATAACCTTTTTAATGGTGTACCTTCCTTGCAAAGAAATGACCATATATCTTGGGGGATTGAACACCTTGTCATATGTGTAAGGGGTAGGTGCAGGATCCCCTAAAGAAAAATTTTCCTAATATATTTTTCAAAGCCTAGGTGGTGCAAGTTCAACCAAAGCCTAGATGTCTACTTTCCTTTTGCTCTTTGTCTGGTCTTCCAAATCTTTGTACTCGATTTGATTAGTACCTTTGGTTACTGACTTCTAATCCATATTTTTTGGTACTCCATTTATTATTATTTGCCTATGATTATCAGATGTTTATGTTTTTTTGAAATATTATTAGATGTTTATGTTGGGTAGGTATTCTTGGGTCATTTTTTCTTTTTATTGCGTGCATCACCATTCTAACTCTTCATTAGGACTCTAATTGAGTCTTTCTTGCTATCAATTTTGACTGGAAAGAATTGGATATTGGTCTTATACACTTGCATTGGCCTTCTAAATTTGATTATCTTACTTCTTTCTTGAGGTATCCTTGCAAAACTTGTCAAAATGCTTACTTCTCCCAAATATGGTGAGAATTGACTTTAATTACTATGGGCCAAAACAAACTACTAACATAGATAGGTCCTAGCAATTTTTTTTGGACTATCAATTTTGCTAAATTTTTGGTGCTTAAAATTGCAAGAAAGCCTTTTCGAGCTTAAGATATTGTGCATATAATTTGTCAAAAACCAAAATTCATATTATTAGGCTCAAAATTTTGAATGATAATGCCTGCAATTCTGATAGCTAGCATAACAATAAGATATAGTGGTAAATATTTTGAGCCTATTGTAGACATGTGGCTACTAGGATTGTGATTGGTTGATCAAAAAATAAGACAAAAAGCTATAGCTCTATGGTAGGGTAGGAAAGTGACCACCACTCTTCTCAATCATGTTGATTGCATACAAGCCTTAGACTAAGCTATATTGTGCACACTCATGTCAGGTCGATGATAGGCCATCCATGTAATCATTAAGATAGACTAGCATTATGGAAGTCTATAAGTAGATTAAGCTTCCTTAGTATGAGGGTTGACACTTTCAGGGTTTTCCTATTTTAAACTTTGTATTTTGCTTTGTTGTTAATGAAATTAGATGTTTGACATCTACTAGTGATGTTTTGTAGAATACAATGTATATGTAAAATTTGTATCTATAGACATTATTATTAAAGCTTTATGGAGGCTAATTTCTATTAGGTAAATTATGTTAAATTTGGATTGTTGTATGGAATATCTTCTACAAGCTATTTTAGTGTTAGAGAATGCATAAAATGGATTAAATATAAATTTTGTAATGTTTTACATGGTGTTTGGTCTATTAGGCTTTGTTTAAATTAAGTTGTCGGGTGTTTGCATAGTGATTAGCAATGTTGTTATCTGATATCCAACTGATATCTTGATCAATTTCTATCCCTTTTCCTCTCTATCTAACCCTCTCATATTTACCTCTAGTATTTTTACATTTATTTTTAGTTGGCACAAGCAAGGAACTAACCTTCTCTAGAGGTTGGCTTAGAAGCAATTTTGAGCCATCCAATCTTGGTTTTTGTCTAGGGCATAAAACACACAACTAGAAAGAGCATTGACTAAGAATTTATGGCATGTCCAATGAGATACAAACACATATTTCTAGACGATCAAGATTTTGGTGAATGTATTGATCTCACAAGTGAATAAAAATCAATTCATCTAGAAAATCCATAGTTGAAATAACCTGAGACTCATGACTCCATTGAAATAATTTTCTCTATAATTGCATGATAACTAGATTGGAGGTCAAAAATCTCAAATAACATTTGTATTTTATTTTAATTACTAGCTCATAGAACACCAAGGCCACACAAGTCCTTGTCTTCAGTTTGAGCTTCCTTAGTTCAAAGTCCTGCCCCTTTATAAGCTTTCCCTAGAGTATCTCTTGATAGTTCCTACTATAAGAACATGGCTAGACAACTTTACCCCTAATGGAATAGAACTAGACCACTCAATGTTGCAGATATCCATAAAATACCTTAGGCATCCCTTAAATATCTTCCAACCTATGATGGCTCTAAAAAATGTCCTATGAGCATTGTCAATATATGGCCACTTTAACCATTATTCACAAAATATAGGATTAAGGTGTCATGGTGAGACTACTAGATTTATATTTTAGAGAAACAGTATTGACCTGGTATAGAGCTCTTGATGAGAGTAGTATTAGTTCATGGGCTTAGCTAGTTGAGCCATTCATCTTAGAGTTTAATGAGGTAGGAGATCCTTTTTCATTGCTCAATTAGTTCACTTCTATTCAAACACATCCACAAGAAAATATCATAGAATATAATATCAAATTCATCAAGACATGGAATTATATACCTAAAGATATAAGACCTTATTGGTATTAAGCTTACATATATTATATTTGAGCCTTTGTGCTAGACCTAGATCTACAAATATGGCTAGCCAACAAGATGAGATTCTTGCAATTTTTCAAGCTGTAATTGCTACAGAGAATGCTCTAATATCTATTAGTAATCTACCTCCCAAGGTCACCATACCCTACTTTCCAAATTTACACCAACAAACTCAATAGACACTAGCTTCCGTTGGCTTTTACATCCTTACTATCAAAAAATATTGTAGAATATTACACAAGTCCCAAATATAAAACAACCACAATATTAAAGGTCAAAATAATATTATAATGTGTAGAAATATATGAGAAAATTAATATGTACATCAAGTATTATATACATTTATATAATCAAATATGAATTTAAATAGCCTAAATCATTTATGAACTATGCGTGAAAAATATTACAATATTAATTTCTCAAAAAATGTATACAAGCTTTATTACTCTACTACCTGTTACAATTAGATAATGAGATATATAAATTGGATTGCTTTTCCATGGAGCATTATATCCATAATATATCCTTAGTAATGTGACTCTTTAGGTACTTGACTATTTCTCTTCATATGCCAAGTCTCAATACTCTTGTCTTCTCATATTTTCACTTGTATACTAGATGGACACTTGACTCTACAACACTTGAACACATCTACATGATTTTTGCACTCATAATATAGGACACTTGTGCACATTCTCTCGTACATGACACTTATATAAAAGGGGAAATATAAATCACACTCTAAACTATAAACTCAACCCTATAACATAAAGGTACCATGGGGGTACATTAGCATCTAAAAAATAATGTAATATACATTAACACCCCCCTATATTACATTAGTTGGTTATTGAAAACTTTTTTTTTTAAGTGAAAAACCCCTTGCGGGGCCGCCTTGGTCTGAGAGACCACGAACAAGGGGTTCTACACCGTCAAAGTCACCCAAGAGTCACACTCGACCCTTCCCGCATCAACATTATCAATTGGATTTTGGATACCCAATTCAGCTTTTTGGTAGGATGGAGATTTGAACCTGGGACCTCCCTTGGAGGATTGCCCTCTCCTCTCCAACTCACCTACAACACTGGGTGGTTATTGAATCCTTTAGTATTCAATATTGATATTCATATTTATCTTCAATATTCATGTGACCTCGCACTATGCTTGTGTTTCATATTCAGACTCTTTAAGTTCAACTTCATGTTCTTCATCTTCATTCTTTAATTCTTCAGTATTTGGATCTTTATGATCTAGATAATGAATTTCTTGAACTTCTTCTTCTTTGGTTTCTAGTTCAAATGCATGAATGGCTTGAACCTTTTATTTTTCTTTGAATTCTACAACATGTGCTTCATTCAATCTAGTTTTATTACGATCTTGATATTATCCTATCTCTTTTAAACATTCATTTAGAGTATCATAATAATTTCCTAAATTAGATCAACCTGGAATGTCAATATTACAAGAACAATGAAACACTATTTTTAGAGTATCAATATTTACTTTCCTTTTTAAAGTTTCAATCAAGTGTTTTTGTTTCAAATTTTCATATTTATAAACTTCAAGTGAAAGCAATACCATATACATTATGCTACCTATATCCAGAGGTATCATAATATCATTTTTTACATTGTCAATTACTCCATTTCAAAAAAACATTCCATGGCTTCTCTATAGATGAACTGTAATGCCATATCTAAATTACCTTTAGATTTCTCAATCAATTTCTCAATGCCAAATTTTATGACTTATGATATTTCATTTTTGACTATTAACTTCATATTTCCTTCCATAATGATCAATTGACAATTTAATATTTATGTAGTAAATATTATATCTCCCAATGATATTTATAAATTTAAAATTTTCTAATTCTTGAAATAGAAAACTTTTTAACTCCCAAATATTAAATTTGAAAAATTCCTTCAAAAAAGTTTAAATCACAAAAAATATCTAATTTCAAAATCTTTAAAAAAATTTACTAAAAAACTTCACTTCTTAAAAACTTCAAAAAATTTTAAAAAATAACTCCACATTAAAAATTCTCAAAAAACCAAAAAAAAAAACTTTTAACTCCAATATTTTAATATTAAAAAATATTAATCTCCTTCAAACCTTATCGCTCCATAATTAAATCAAGTTTTCAAAAAAATTAATTAATAATTCTTAACCCTTATTACTCCATCTAAAATTTTTCAAAGCATTCTCTAGCATATTTCCCTCTAAATATTAATTGAGCATTCAAATTATAAAGTAACATTGGACGACATTACCTAACACTATCAAAATTTATTACATTGCACTGAATGTTAATGTTGATTTCCAATATTAATGATTTCTTAATGTTGTATTGCCTTGCTTCTACTCCTTGTTCTTTCACTATCTACCTTGAACACCTGCCTATTCTAGGGAACTCTTATACTCTACACGTAATGAAAGCCTATCACCTTGAACACATTCTCTATTGCATGTATTGAGTGTGTTTCTCTTCCTTGAATGTATTATCTTCTTTTAATGTTTATCTTTCTTTCTTTTTTTAAAAAATCTATCCTCTTTAAATGCTTACTTGAATTATTTTCTCTCTTCTCCTATGTTCTACCTTGAATACTTTTATCTTTTACAATATTGTTTGCCTCGAATGTGCTTTATACTTCATATCCCAATATTTTTTGGAGATTAAATGACTACTAGAGTCTGAATGACTCCTGGACTATGCTGGAAACCAAAAATTATGTTGGTATTTACAGATTCCAAATGAACTTTTGGAATTTGCTAAAGGTTGAACGACTATTAGACCTAGCTAAGGCTAAATGGCTATTGGAATTTGTAGGAGGTCAAACAATTTTGAACTTGGTTGGAGACTAGATGTCTCCTAGACTTCATTTAAGTTGAACAATATTTTGGATTTGATTAAAGGCTAAACTTCTGGAGACTATATGTCTCCTACTCTTAGCTAGAGGTCAATCATCTCCCTCACTGGAGACTGAATGTGTTCCTCTTTGGTCACCTAGTATGATCTTCAACAGAGTACAAATATCCATTTACTATCTTCAACATGGGTTGGTGTTATTCACTACCTTTAACATTGGCCACTCTATCAAAATTGGTCTTTGTTATCAATGTTGTCACTTCTTTTTTTAAACTTCTTGCTATTATCTTATTGTTGTTCTAATAAATTTTGCTAATGTTCTTTTCTCAAATTCTATAGCAAGCTTTTATTCTCCTTTCAAATCTAATAGACTTTATGTTTCTATAATGCTACTTCAACTTTATTCAAAGCCATTTTGGTCTTTATTCTTCTTCAAAGACCACTCTACTTTTATCTTTTACAAGGCCACTTAGGTTGGATGAATGACTTACTACTAAAATATATTGGGCGTCTTTCCTTTATCTTATTGGGTTGCTTTATTTTCTATAGGACTCTTAAGTATCTTGTTTTTCTATATTGACCTATTAGACCTCTCTCTTCTATCATATCTTCTTTGATATAAAAATATCTACCTTGAAGAACCTGCTTCAAAAAATGATCCATGGCCAAGACTAAAATGATATATAGATATATTCAATCAACCTAGTTCTTCAATGTATTCGGTGAAGATGCTTTCCTCTTTTTTGCTTTGTAATATTCTAATTCTTATTCAAATATGTCAAGGTCAATTTGACATGATTCCTTTTCTCTTGCTTTGCTACTTTTTGCTTCTATTCTATATTCATAGGAATATTTGAATGCTTCTTAGTTTTCTACAACTTCGTAGCTAAAATTCTTCTCTATATTTTATAGGAAGCTTCTCAACATCTATAGCTATAATTTTTTTACCACTAATCAGGTCACACCTAAGAACCTAATATGATTCTCCTCCTTACTAAATAATCCAATACAAATGTTAGGGTGGAACTAAATATCCCTTAATGATCAATTATATTTTGAGATGTTTTTGCCTCAATATTTAATTTGTAAATATTCAAGTCTTCAAAAAAACTTCAATATTAAAATTTTCAAATCAATGTTAGGGTGTCTCTATCAATCAATCAATATAGTCGAGTCCTAGTCTTCACTAGTTTTCCCTCAACCGAGTGGAAAGACCCTAGACTGATCTATTCAATAAGACCTTTAAAAATTAGAGTCCAATTTTGCACTACCTTCAAAGTGTACATACTCTAAATTAACTTTATCAAAATTGGACAAAGCTAATAAATAATGGTGGGTGATAAATAACTCTATAAAATTGGAAATAGTTAGGTGGTAGCTCTGATACCACTATTGTCTTTTTAAGACTCACTACCACAAAAATATCATAGAATATTACATAGGTCCTAAATATAAAATAGCCACAATATTAAAGGTCAAAATAATCTTATAATGAGTAGAAATATATGAGAAAATTAATATGTATATCAAGGCTTATATAATACTGAAATAAACATTCATTTATATAATCAAATATGAATGTAAATAACCTGAATCATTCATGAACTATGAATAAATAAAACTTACAATATTAATTGCTCAAAAAATGTATACAAGCTTTATTACTCGACTACTTCTTACAATTATATAATTATATATACGAATTGGATTGATTTTCTATGGAGCATTATCTCCATAATATAGCCATAGTAATGTGACTCTTTAGGTACTTGACTATTGCTCTTCATATGCCAAGTCTCATGACTCTTGGCTTCTCATCTTACCACTTGCATACTAGATGGAAACTTGACTCTATAACACTTGTACACATCTACATGAATCTTTAAATCCTAATATAGAACACTTGTGTACATCCTCACTTTATATATTTGCACTCTTACATATAAGGTACTTGTGTACATTCTCTCTTACATGATACTTGTGCATTTCTTGCACGTTGAAACCTACATTAAAGGATAAATATAAATCACACTCTAAATTATAGACTCAACCCTAATATATTAAATATCTACAAATTTACCATAAAGGCACCATGGGGGTACATTAGAATGTACCAAATATTGTAATATACCTCAACAACTTCATCCATCTCATTGGATTAAATTTATCTCATGCTTGCACCTAAAGCTTTGCCTCAACCATCTATACCAACTTTATCACTGTTGCTTACTTTAGATCCTAAAGAGAATAAAAAGGTACAAGAACTAAGAGCAATGTTAAGAAATATTAAAAATAAATTTATTGTGTTGAAGAGGCAAAACACTAAGAAAATATTTTAGGGTTATTAGCCTAGAAGGTTCCCCTATGTCACAAAATACCAAGGGGCTTCTAGTAGTAATGTGGCCAAAAATACACATGTTGTGTATAATGAGAAATAATATGGGTCATATTCTTCATCTTCTCAAGAGATTTATTGGCTTAGCTTGTAATGACCCCCATAACATAGATAGTTGTATGGTCTACCAACACTATTCATAGTTAGTAGCAGCACAAAAGGCTAAAAAGACACAAAAAGAAGTGGTAAACATGATAATGAACCCAAACTAGGTTATGTTGGATGATGATCCTATAGGCAATTAGTATGTTCAAGTGTTGATTAGGTCTATAAAGAAACCTTTACAAGTGGAACCATAAAAATTGGAGCCTCTCAAGGTACTTTTTCAACCACAATAGGAGTAGAGAAAAGAGTAACCAAGGTTGGAGCAAACAAAGGGAATATAAGAAGATTCTAGAGAGCAATCCCTAAACAAGTTGAGGTATCTATCTATAACAAATCAATAGATATTAGAAGCAACTAAGAAATATCAAAGGAAGTTTGACAATCTTGATCGAAAGGATAAAAAGCTATCAAAAGTATCTATATATAGCATAGTTAAAGAGCTTAATAAAACTCCTTATGTAAGCATGTATGATACATTGCTAATCCTAGATAGATAGAATTGCTTAGGAAATTACTGAAAAGAGTCTTTATAGATAGACTAAAACTCCTAGACTTAAACTAGGCTCAAGACCAACAAAGTCTGACAATGGGTAAGAACTGATTATCACCTTTTTAGGTGTCCCTACATATGTAAGGGTGGATAGTGCATAACCATATAGTTTATTCTAGAGTTGCTATAACTATAATGCAAAAGGTAGTATGTAAAGCAACGAGAATGGAGTACACCTGATCAAACCCTAGATTACTACAGCTAGATGGTACACTAGTCAAAATAGTTAGGGTTATAAAGGATATGCCAATGGTGTTGCACAAGATGTTAGAGATTGCAGTCATCCAAGAGGTGATAGTAGTTGATCTCCACCCATAATTTGTATTATGCATATCAAGAGAATTTATAGCCTGGCTAGGTGGGTACCTATCCTTAGATTAATCTCACATGGTCATACCCTATTACAACATGTCGCGATATTGCGACTTCTTTCCTTCTTCGGCTCCGATGGCAATTCTTGTCGCGTTTTCGTGACTTCTTTTCTTCCTTCGACTTCTACGACACTTCTTGTTGCGATTTTGCAACATCACCATTTTGGTCACGATTTCGTGACACCTTCCCTAGGGTGGAGGTTTGCCAACTTTCTATTCCTCTCTTCTTGGACCACCTCGGTCGATTTGTATTTATTGTAATCTCTCTTGTACAAGGTTCAGGGACCTTTCAAAACCCTTTCTACCAATCAAAAAAAAATAAAGGAAGGTAAAAATCTATTTGAAAAAACCATACCTACTTTACATTGAGAATATGTAATAAGAGAGGGTTAACCTAGTTGAAGATGGTTTGGACTACTTTGAAATGTTCACTAAAGATATACAAATGGATGATGATTTCTCCATCAAATACTTTAATGCAATCATAGAAATTGAGCCAAGGACTAACTGTATAATATTATTATATAGTCAAGATATTTTTACCATCTCAAACCTACAAAATATAGAGATATGGGAATTTCGAGATATAGAGCAAAGGTAAGAAAGAATGGAAGAGTTGTTATTTTTGGAAGAGAAAAGAGATAAATCCTATAATGGCTTATGATAGTAGTAAGATTTTTTTAAACATTGGTTTGATAAGAAGACCACACTACAATAATTCCATATTGGTGACCAAGTGCTAAAATTGGATGAGGGAAGGGCCAAGTCAGGAAAGCATAACAAGTTTGACCCTTTGTGGTCCATGCCTTATTATATTATTAGAAAGCATGAGATCATCATGTTTAAATTGTATTTGGCTACTGATCAAATTTTGTCAATATTGATAAATGACAAATTTTAAGCACTCTATTTAAATAAGATAACACTGATTTGTATTATAAATGTAGATAGAAAAGCAAAATTGTACAAGACTACAATTATTTTAAAAGTAAATAGGTGGAATGTGGAAATTTTTAATTGTGAATAAGTTATTGTCTTGAAAATCAATGATATTTAAATCCAAAAAGTGCATCAAGGCACTCATACATGTCGATAAATATTAAAAGCAATTTTTGTAATAAAGTAGGGCATGCATACTTTTATCATTAATGATACCTATTACTATCCTTAATCTATAAAAATAAAGTTCCACAAATTTATTTTACACATTGAACAATCAAGCAATTGAGCATTCGAGTGTGAGAGCACCTAGAAAAAATATAGAGTAATTCATGAGAGTAATTGCAATTGGTTTTGGCTTGTAAGCAAAGTTGTAGTTCATTGCATGAAGAAAAGTCAAGAATACATGACCACCAAGAAGAATGAGCTCTAGGACTTCATGGAATATATTCATGACCTAGTGGTATTATGTACATGACATTCTTTGTTGATTTTGTACATGTCCAGGTTCATGAATCCTTTCCTAGAGTTGGTAAAATTTGTAGTAGACAACTATGATGCTAGAACTATGATGGTCTGCTCTTGCAAAGGTCAAATAATTTTTCTCTTATATCTAAGAACTTTACAATAATATTTACAATAGGTTTTCATCCTAATAATCAACCCAAATATTTCAATATTGAGAACCAAAGGGTATACTATGATAATAAATTATTTCCTTAGCTTAAAAACCAATTGCACCACTACCTCCCTAAACTTCCTAAAGGTCTTGTAAGAATTATTGATTTTAATTTTCTACAAGATATGTTTGTCATGCTAGTTTTTATTTTTGGTTTGGATAATGATCAATATGTATATGAATACCAAATTGATATGGAATATACCATGACCAATCCTCAAATCCCCATTTGCTTTGATTGGGACTGGTACCATAGCTCAACCATGCATGTCCAACTTGTATAATTTAAGCAAAATGAATATGGAGTGTTTAGGAACCCTTCATATTTGGCCTAGCTATTTTTATATTTTAAAGCAGATGTTTTCCTAGTCTTAAAGGTAAACAAGTTAATCCTAAAGGGGAAATACCTATTGCTGGTGGATTGGACACCAATGCTCAAAACTTCAAACTCTTATAAGGTGTTTAACCAAATTTTTCCAGGCCTTGCTCCATATTATATCTATGGAGAAGTTCCTTAACTAACTAAGAGAGCAATAGCTCATATCTAGAACCGTGACCAAGAAACCAAATATTGATATTTTCATAAAAATGGCACAATGATTAGGGTATACAAAATTAATGGGGAGCCCTTCTTGCTTTCATATTATGTGACTAAATTTTTAGAATGGAATTTGGTCAACAAGTGGATTGCATAGATATAAGTTTTGGATAGGAAGTAAATAAATCCTTTACATACAATATTCCCCTTAATTATGGTCCAAATACCTTGAGGTTCTGGAAGAAAAATAAATCCCTAAAAGCTATAGTTTAGAAGACCTCAAGTTGAAGGTGGTTCTGGACAAATGGAGGTTTGGTTCAAATGCTGTTTTTGAGGCTCAACTAAAAAAGAAAAATAATAAGCCTACCAATTACAAACATGTCCAAATGTTAGAGATAGAGTCTTACTAGAATAATCCAAAAAGGAAGAAAGCATATATATACATGAAAAATACAAATAAAAGATCTCCTTAGAGGGCCTTTATGTTATAGTAGATACATATTATCTTGCTAATAATGAAAACCATGTATTAAGGAAAAAAAGGAAGGATAAAATGGAACATAAGTAAGAGTGGTCAAAGGAGAAAATACAGAAATGGTGGATCTTCACATGTGAATGTGGCATGTAGAAAAAGGGTTTCTATCTTAACATAGACCATGATTTTTTAGAATACTATGAAAAAAAATACAAAATGTGGATAGGTGATGATGAGGAGGAGCAGGTCCCTAAGGAAATATTTGGTGAATAATATGACCTAAAAGAAGAGGTTATATCCCATGATGAATATGAATAGATCTCATAATAGGTAAATTCAAAAGGTTGGACCATAGAAATATTACCAAATGATAGATAACAAGTTGGGAGTCTAGAAATAATAATCTTGGAAAAATAAAAGTTGGAGGAAGTCATATTTTGGTATCAATATATTCAATCATACTCATCATAATAAATTTAATAGAGATACCTAGTGGGGGTGGAATTCATGCTAAATATGGGCTACACTAAAGATATTTGGATAAACCTACATCAGGTATGCTTGAATCCCTTTAGCCAAAATAAAAAGGATGTCACGTAGGACTTGGAGCTAGAACTAGCCAACCAAAAAGACAAGAGGCTCCTCATTTTATGTCAAAAATATCCAAGACCTCAACACATTCAAAAGTGGGAAAGAAATCTAAAATGAAAGGTTCCCTACTATGTTAGCCATATGAGGAAGCAAAGAAGTACAAGACTTAGGGCACACATCCAATGATTCAAGAGAAAACCCAAGTGCAAGAAATAGATACATATCCATATAACCCTAATCCTAATTCTTCTAATACACATCCACCACCTTCATCTCCTCCCAAGAAACCCTCACAATAGGTATACCATCCCCAATCACCCACCAAGAGCATCACTTCTACCATTCACCCAAAACATGAGAAGACCTTTGAAAGTGAAATGCTTCCAAATTTTGAAGATGTTGTCATAGATTTAGAGACCCTATATTTTTCCATTTCCCCTTATCCAATCCTATTTTAATATTGTTCCTCTTTCTATCTACTCAAATTTAAATATTCTAAGCCAATTTCAGCAGACTCAAACCAATGCATAAAAATGGATAGATGAGCATGCACCTACAAAGAAGCCAAAGAAAGAACCAATAAGAATTCAAGGTGTTGTGGACCCAACCAAAGTAAAATAATATGTAACAACTTTTACTCTTATTTTTGACAAGCCCATATTTGAACTGACATCAAAATCCTATAGGAGGATGATGCAAGAGGTGGATATTGCCAAGATTCCATTAGGTGATACTACATAAATGACTCACTCATAAATTAATTTGATGCATATGAAAGGGGTAAGGATAGAAGTAAAATACCATAGGGAGAAGCAAAAGGAAGAACACCTAGAAAGATATTTAGATGAGGATAAGGATAAAAAATAAGGCCTTGCAAATACAAGTTGAGAAACTATAGTAGAGCCTTCAAAAAGCTCCAACTCTAGCTCGGTTGTAGAAAAGAGACTAGAAATTTCAAGTTTTGGAAAAAAACTTGAAGAACCTACAACTGGAGATTGATGAGAAAAGTAGAAAGAACAAGTTCCTCACTTCTCTAGGGAAGTTTTGGTGCAAAGAAAGAAATATAGCTGGAGCAAATTTTTTGAGACCACCATGCATATTTCTTCCAATCATGGAATACTTGAGTTTCAACCTACAAGTTGTCAAGTCAACACAAAAAAATTTCTAGGCCATACAGATTGTAATATTAGGAAGGATGTAAGAAGCATAAGATATAAAGGAATTTTTAAAGAAAAATCTCAACCACAACTTGTGGCATTTACAAGAAAAGAACTAGCTAAAATAATGTACCTGGCCAATATGGTTCTAGAGTAGCATCAACTAGTACAACAAAGATGGAAGCTGACTAAGTCATTGAGTGTCAAATAAGATAATATAGTGGACCCATTGTAGGACATCATTGGACTTTATTTATTGAAGATCTAGGATAATGGAGGGAATATTTGCACCAAGGAGTAGCTTAAGACCTAATTTAAACTATGGGAAGAAATGAAGAGAAGTTTGGTTAGTGGCCAAAACCTTCCAGAGAGGACATATCATTTGTATTTTTGATAAGTTGGCTTCAATACATGCTAAAGTGCAAGAACTAGCAAGAAGATGTATATACCCTTCTCATAAAAAGGCATATTAGCTAATAGTTACCCATAACAAAGATAGAAGTTTCAAGTCCTCATCAAATAAGGCTTAGGAGATTTCTTGTTATGTATTATTACTCATAAAAGACATCTTAATTAACCAAGCAACAATCAAATTTGGTCAAGAAAATGAATCAAGTATAAAAGGCCAAATGAAGGAAGTTCAAGGTGAAACCTTTGGAACTCATAAATCCTAATCCTACTAAGTATGCTACCATATTCATCTAATTTTGGTTGTTTTGCTACTCTCTCTCTTTTATTACAAAAGTTACATATTTTATTGACTCAACTTCCCAATGAATAATACTCTCTATATTCTAAATAGGTGCTAATAATGTGGACTAAAAAAAATGCCAACATAGATAGGTCCTTGAAAATTTTTCTTGACTATCAATTTTGTTAAATGTTTGTTTCTTAGAATTGTAAGAATTCCTTGTCAAGATTAATATATTTTGTATATAACTGGTTGGAATCTAAAATGCATCTTATCAAGCTCAAAATTATGCTAAGTAAAATATATCTAATCACTTCTTCATGGATCCCATTACCAACAAGGCTAAAGTTATTGAAACTTTCAAACAATGATGTAAGCAAAGTGCCCCAAAAGTCTCAACCAATCAAGAGTCTAAAATAAGATTGGAAGAAGATTTTAAATGGTTACATCAGCTAAAGTTTTCTAAATATTTAGCTATTCAATATTTTGAAAGTAATATTGGTTGGGGGTTCATTCGAGGTGACATCAACATTAGTTTGCAAAACTCTTGTCCATGTTTGAATTAATAATCCTAGATGGAATTGGTTAGATATTTTAAATGATGACACAAGCAAGAGAGCCAATTTTTTTGGCTAGTTTAGAATGTAAAAAAAGACTTGCAAAATATTTCCAAAGGTGACATAATCCAAAGAGTTTAAAAATATTGACCACTAAGATTCAAGAGAACAAAATAACTTGAAAATCATGAGTGGCTAGATATTTTGAAATATGACATCAGCTTAGCCTCCAAAATATTTTGGCCAAGTCTTAAGGCCCTATCAAGTTCTTTTTTTGTAGGGATCATGTGTGTCAAAGACTTAGACCACCTGATAACTTCTCATCCATTAAAATCAAAGTAGTTAGGTGATAATGTGACAATTAGTCTTCTAGAACCTACAATAGTGAAAATCACCCTTGGTTATTGTGAATGGAAGTGACTACAATTTTGATAGCTAACATGACAATAAGGTATAGTGATGAATATTTTAAGCTTGTTGTAGATACATGGCTTCTAGGATTGTGATTGGTTTATCAAAATAATAATATTAAAAGCTATGAATATGACTATGGTAGGGCAAGAAAGTGACCACCACTCTTCTTAAGCATGCTAATTTCATACAAGCCTCAAACTAGGCTAGGTTACACCCACTTATGTCAAGCCCATGATACGTCATGCATGTAATCATTAAGCTAGGCTAGAATTATGGAAAATTATAAGTAGCTTAAGCTTCCTTAGTATAAGGATCAACACTTCTAGGGTTTTTATATTTTAAACTTTATATTTTGCTCTGTTGTTAATGAAATGAGATGTTGTTTGGAATTTACTAATGATGTTTTGAAAATTACAATGTGTAAGTTTTGTATCTTTAGACAATTTTGTTAAAGCTTTATGAAGGATGAATTATGTTAGGCAATTTTTTTTTTAATTTTAGATTGTTATTTGGATTATATTTTGCAAGTTATTAGAGTGTTAGGGAATTCATAACATGGATTAAATATAAATTTTGTAATGATTTACATGGTGGATGGTCTCTTAGGATCTGTTTAAGTTAAGTTGTAGGGTATTTGTACAAGGAGCTACAACATTGTTACCTAATATTAGACCACTATATTAATCAATTTATATCCCCTTCCCTCTCTCTTTAACCCTCTCATATATACCTTTAGTATTCTTACATTTATTTTATTTATCACAAGCAAGTAATTGACCTTTTTCGAAGGTTGATTCAGAATTAATTATGAACCATCCAATCTTGGTCGTAATCTAGGGCACAAAGCACATCACTAGGTGGATCATTAAAAAATATTTACGTTCATCATTGCCTATTTTTATTTCTTGCATTTAGGAATATACAATATATTTATTCCTTATTAAAAATTTTTAGGGGATTTCTTCATACCCAAAATATTTTTAGATACCATCTTTATCACCGCTTCTTCATTTTCTATTTGTTCCTTATGGGAGGTATTTCTCTTCATTTTTCATTTCCATCAATTATTTTAGCCTCATCAATATCTGTCATGTTTCTAGATTATTCATAATTTGAATTATCATCTATAGGTTTATACTTCTCTAAGAACCTAAAGTGCAAAGGATAATAGCAAAAGTATTTTCTTCTACCTTAGAACCCTTAAGTAAAAGAGCCATCCTCTATAGTACCTTCTTTCTTATATTGTTAAAAAAATTAAATTACAATGGGTATCCTCCATATACTTTATCATTTTTTTCTTGAAAACCTAAACGCAAGGGATAAAATCTATGTACTACTTTCATTTTTATTACAATGAGAATATTTTATAGTACATGAGGAAAATGGGAATGATTTACCTAGGTTAAAATTGAATTATTTCATATTCTTCATTTTAAATATTGTTTTTATATCTTTCCTTCTAAATTTTAACTTGTATATTTCAAATTTTCATCCCTTGCATCCTTCTTAGTTTCATCTAATATTTGATCTAAATGAACATTGAATGCCTTCTCCATTTGATAAGACAAATGGGATTTCTTTGTTACATTTTGGATTGGAAAAGTCATCATATAATCCAAATTCTACTAAAATATGGCATCCTTTATTTATTCTAAATTTTATCTCATGGCCAAAATTTTTAATCTCTTTCTCAATTAGTTTTACTTTACAATACCTTTCCATGTATGTGGTATTATAGCATTTGTGTTATAAAAATTTAATGTTTGGATAATTCACTTGTTGATCACATCCTCTTATTTAGAATTTGTCTTAATGGATTTTGACAAATGTTTTGAAATATCCATGGAAACACATATTTAACTATATATAGTATGATTTTGCTTCTTAGAAGTTGACCCCTCTTTGATGAAATCTCATAGAATATATTAGCAAAAACTTTCAAAATATCATTGTTGGTAATATGGCATGGAAGTCCATAAATTGATGAAAAATTATCACTTTGTGGTATAAAATATAATTCCTCTCTCCCCTTAAACCATGGGTAACCACCCATTATTTTATCCTTATCTTTGAGACTAGTAAGGATGATAAGAAAAGTTTATGTTTGAAGAAATTTCATGTAATAATATGATCCCAATATCAACCTCTATTTATTATACATTTGAATCTTTGAATAAGTTTAGTATTTATTCAATTGATATATTAACTCTTTGTTTTTAAGAACTACTTTTATGCTTGATTATCTCATCTTTGATAACCATTTTGGGTGAAACACCTACCACATGGATAATGAATAATATAGATTTACCAATTCTTTTATCCTTAACTATGACATTCTTATTTCTAGTTAGAACTTTGATAAATAACTTTCCTTCCATTATACCTATATTTTTCTCATTATAATCCTTCATTCTTCCAATTTATCCAAGCATATGAAATAAGAAATCTAAAGCCAAGTTGTACTCCTTTGTTGCACCCACTCTTGAAAAGGTTTACCCAAGGTATTGGAACCTTGGTATACTATATGAAATTCATCACTTATCAATACTTACCCTAAGTATCTTGCACTAAAAAATGATCTACCCATAGGATTTGAACCTTGACTTATGGTGTGAGATTCTTCACTTACCACCATTTGCTTTGAATTCTATTGGGTTATATATATATATATATATATATATATATATATATATAAATTGGTTATATGGGGTTGAAACAGGTCCCATTTGTATTACATCGTTGACCACATAGTGGTATTACAATCAATTTTAGATATTATCCATTAGCAATATTCAAACCTCAATCTCCTTCTTGAATGTTGTCTAACTGGTTGTGCTAATGTCATTTGATAATTTTATAATAATTTATTATAAATATATTATTATTGATTTTTTTGAAAATAATATTTACAAAATATATGACAAATGTAACCTTTATTTGGAAAACATGATATATAAATAATTATATCAATCTAGTATAAACAAAGTTACTAGTTGAATCAAAGACAAATAGGATCCATAAATGGGCTTTGTCTAGGGCCATTCCATACAAGGTTCATGCATTACCATAAATTCAACTGCAATGTCTACATGTTTTGATGATGATTATTATTATTGTAATTAGTTGTGTGGGATTGAAATAAGTTCCATCCATATTGCATCATGATCACATAGTGGTAATATAACAACTTGGAAATTCTGCATTTATTACTTGGTATGATTCAAACCTTAGTAGCCTCCTTGAAAGTTGAGGAATTTAACCAGTTAGGCTCATGTCATTTGATAAGTTATTATGCTTATTCTAAAATTTCTAATTTTAAAATGCATAACATGTACAAAATATTAGTTGAAAGTGAGTGTGAGCACAATCCAAGAGTGAGTGCAGTTTGGAGCAAGTGCGAGCACGATCCAAGAGTGAGTGTAGCTAGAAACAAGAGTGTGAGTACAAGTCAAGAGTGAGTGCATCTAGGAGTGAATGCAACCAAAAGCAAGTGTGAGTACAAGCTAGGACTGAGTTCAACCAAGAGAGAGTGTGAGCACAAGCTAGGAGCAAGTGTAGTTGGGAGCGAATGTGAGAACGAGCCAGGAGTGAGTGCAACCAAAAATAAGAGTGCAAGTATAAAACTTATGTCAAGAACAAGTACAGCTAGGAGTGAGTGTGAGCATGAGCCAGGAGTGAGGGAATCCAAGAAAAATAGTGCAATTATAAATCTTGTGTATCAAGAGCAAGTGCAACTAGAAGTGAGTGCAAGCATGAGTTGAGAGTGAGTGTAACCAAAAATAAGAGTGTGAGTGTAAGCTAGGATTGAGTGCAACCAATAGTGAGTGTGAGTGCAAGCTAGGATTGAGTGCAACCAATAGTGAGTGCAAGCATAAGCTATGAGAGTGCAAGCACGAGCTGAGAGAGAATGTATCCAAAATGATTGCAACCATGAGTCAGGAGTGAGTGTAGCCAAAAGTGTGAGCATGAGCTAGGTGTGAGGAGAAAGTGTTATTAGGAAAGTAAGAAGTAGAAATAAAAGTGTGATCAAGTAACAAGTGCCACTTTTTGTTCCAAATATTAGGAGAATTTAAAGGATTTAGTTGAAACAAATCTAGGTAAAATGGAAAGAAATTCATTTGTGAAAGTCCTTACTAGAAGTATGAATTACCAAGTTGGAAGTTTAGATGCCCTAGCTAGCAATAAGAGAAAGAGAGAATCTATGGCAAACCCAGTCCAAGTAGAATATTCTACACTAGAAGTGATTATCAAGGATGATATGATTGAGCATGATATCATGATTCTTAAAAAAAAAAGGATTAATTTGTAATTTTCATGGATATTGGCTAGGTTTTCCTGAGATTCAAAATTGGATTAAGTGGAAGTGGGGAGTGAATTCAAATTATTCCATGATTTTTCTCCCAAAAGTATTTTTTCTCACTATTTTATCTAGTTCAAAAATAAGGGATAAAATAATGGATGGAGGCTCGTGGTTTAGGGGTAAATATGTATTATATTCAATACCTTAGAGTGAGATTTTTTCTATGGACATAAAAACTATTAAAAGGCTTCTAGTATTGATTAGGATTTTTGGACTTCCATATCAACACATCAATAAGGAGGTTTTGAAGTATATTGGTAATACTCTAGGTGAATTCATCTATGAGGGACCAACTACTAAGGAGATAAGGTATGTTGTATACACTATAATATATGTTGCCATGGATATTTTAAAACCTTTACCAAAGTTGATTAGGATTAAATCTAAATCAAGAGAATGAGATCAGCAAGTGGATTATGAAAATATTACATTCTGATGTTCCAAATGTCATGAAACTGGGTTCATGCCAAGAGATTACAAAGTGAAAATGGAGGAAGATATGAAATTTTTTGGGTATGAGGGTAGCTTCAATTTGAAACAAGGAGACCATATCATAGGAGAAGCTAGGTCAAATCAAGAATTTTCCACTCCTAGGAAAGTATCTAGAAAAATCCTTCTACATTATCACATGGCAAAGGCCATTATAGTTCACTAGAATCAACCATTAGAAGAAAAAATGATATGGGTGATAAGTAAGTACAATGCATAAGTTCAAATATAGAAGGAGCTAAAGGTGTCAAGGAAGAGGGGAAGGCAAATTTTAATACAAAGATATATGGAGAGATAAATTTTAAAGCAATTAAGGTGAAGGAGATCAAGCTTAATCCAGGTAAATCACCTTTATTATCCTCAAGTAGCTTAAAATATTCTTATTACAATAAAAATAAAATTAGTACAAAGTGTATGCCTTGCACTTTAGGTTTCCAAGAGCAGTATAGTAAATAAAATATTTTGGAGGATATCCAAGGAAATTTAGGGTTTTTGGGCCAGCATTAGAAAGTGATGACTATGGAGGATCATCTATGTAGTTTAGATTTTTTAGGGTAACATAAATAATAAAATACTAATGAGTCTATTCCTTGCACTTTTGAATATTTAGGGCAACATAAATATTTAGAAGATAAGTCTTATTTTTAACAATATGAAAAAATAAAAGAGATTTATGAAGATAAGAGTGTTGGAGGGAATGGAAGAAGGAGAAGAAGACCATCAAACCAGGAACTAAGAGAAAAATAAACTCAAAAGAAAATTGATCTAGGAAGCCAAATATAAATATCATAGGTGTTAACAAGAAGTGGGGCTAAGCACACTAATAAAAAATAAAAAGTGTTGATGATAAAAATGATATCATGGAATATTAGGGGTATGAATAAAACCCCTAAAAAAAGAGTTAATAAGGAATTAATATGTTGTTATAGCACTAAGTTTATGTTAATACAAGATATAAAATTAAGTAGTGAGGAATGTAAGGATGCTTTTAATAATATTTGGAAGACTAGTGATTGTTTAGCAGTTTCTTCTATAGGAGCTTCAAGCAGTATTACAATAATATGAGATCAATGCAAATGGGATGGATAACTATTAGAGACAAAAATAATAGGGTTATCAGATTATTTTATATGAAAGATGAAAACATCAAATTTGGGGTTATAAATGTATATGCTCCAACTATAGTTACTCCTTGTGAAAGATGTTGGAAGGACCTTAGTATATTTTTATCAAATACAATGATAATTCATTATGATCTATGGATTCTTGGGGGTGATTTTAATATTGTTATATCTCCTTTGAAAAAGAAGGGTGGCATTCTAGGATGGTCTAAATCAATGCAAGAGTTTGCTTCATTTGTCAATTCAAATGACCTTTGGGATGTTAGTCCCTCAAGATTTTAATACACATGGGATAATAGACGCATTGGGAAAAATCATATAGTAGAAATACTGGATAGATTCTTTTTATCCATTAAATTATTGTAAATAAAGTATACTATATCTTTAGATATTTTATTGCAAGCAAGATCAGATAACAAACCCATTCTTATGACTTGTGAGTCACCTAATAATGGTCATCCAAAGCCATTTCACTTCTAGTCTATGTGACTCCAAGACCCTAATTTTTTCTAGATGGTTATGTTATGGTGGGATGAATCAAAATTTGAAGGATTATGTATGTACAAGTTTATTCAAAAGTTGAAATATTTAAAGGAGAAAATGAAGATATGGAATGTCAAATATTTTAGTAACATTTTTAGAGAAAAATAAGAAATTGAATCCAAGCTCAAAAATTTACAAGAGATAGTAGAAATTAATGGAATGGACTAGGATTCTTATGTGAAAGAGAACCAATTTTTTTTTTATTATCATAATGCATTGAAAAAGGATTCATATTGGTTCCAAAAATCTAGAGAGAAATGGCGAAAGTAAGGAGATAGAAATACAATTTTTTTCATGCTACAATAAAAACTAAATTTTATGTTCATCATATCAAAAATATTATAACTCCATATGGAATAAATATTGAGGACGGAGAAGATATATGAAAGGAAGAAATAAAATATTTCAAAAATATTTTGTCAGATTCTAGGCAATATAAGGAGGAAAAAAAAAAAACTCCTACAAAATATTCCATTAATTATCACTATGGTACAAAATGAAAGCTTAATAAAGAAGATATCTATGGAGGAGCTACATGAAGTAATTTTCTCTTTCCATCCTAACAAGGCACCCGACCTTGACGGATTTCCTACAATTTTATTTTAAAATTTTTGGTATTTATTGGAGAGTGATATGTTATATGCAATTGAAGAGGCCTAAAAAATGAAGGTTATAATAATTAATATCAATGTTACTTGTATTACCTTGGTTCCCAAGAAAGGTGATAAAATATTTTGATAATTTTTGTCCAATTAGCCTTTGTGATATGATTTATAATTAAGATAATTTCAAAAATTATGACAATAGGTTGAAGGTAATTCTAGGGTGTCTTATATCAGAGGAATAAGGTGGATTTGTTTAGAGCAAAGAAATTCTTGATGGTATAATTGTTGCACAAGAGGCCATACATTCTCTTCATTCAATGAAAAGTTAGGTATGCTTTTGAAATTAGATATGAACAAAGCATATGATAGGGTTTCCTGGAATTTTCTACATGTTATTCTCATAAAGTTTTTCTTTGATTATAGTTGGTGTGAGTGGTTATGAGCACCAAAAATATTCATTTTTATGCATGTTTAAAAAGGGTATTGTGTGGCATGTCTAACACTAGAGATGCATTTTTGTGTAATTATTGCATATATTTAATGGAAATTGATGTATTATGCTTGACGAATGTTTTTAGTGGAAATGTGTGTAGGTGCAAATTTTTATTAATTTTTTCACATCTTCTAGTTGAGTTCCTACATGGACTTAGAATTGTACAACAACTGTAATGTGTTTGATAAATAAAGGATATTATAGATCCAAGATTGGGCATCTAAACATTGCTAAGGGATGGCACCTATATCCCAAGTGCAGGTCGATGCCTATATCTTGGGAATAATTCGACACCTATATCCTAGTGCTTATATATCAATGGTAGATAGGCACCTATCTCTCAGTACCTATCTCTTGACAACTATCTCTTGGCAGTAGAAAGCGACTATATCCCAACAGCATGAAAGCGACTATATTTCAATGATCGAAAGACACCTATCTCTGGGTGTCTATACTTTGATGATAGTATGAAAGGCCCCTATATCCTTATGATAGAATGAAAGGCACCTATATCCAACAAGAATAAAGTGCCTTTATTTTATGCATTGACTAATTGACTTAGAGACCACACAAAATTTAGAAATAAATGGTTATGTAAACTTAGGGAGTGCCATTGTTATCTTGCATGATTAATTTTAGACATGGCCACTCTTTTAATAACCAGTGATTTTAACTATGCATGAACTAGCCATATCGAATCATATCGTATGATGAAAATAGAACAAGCAATTTTTGTAATAAGGCTTGGTCGTGTTCTGTATAAGAACATAAACCATTCCTAAAACAAAGTTCTTGAATCTGCAAAGTTTTGTTATTCTGTACTGCATAAGTATTAATAAAGTTTTGAGTGTTCTCTATTTGCATATATTTGGAAGAGTGATTTTTGCGTAACCAACTAGGTGAACCATCTGTGGGATATTGAGCCCACTCCAGGTAGTAATCCTCCCCTATTATTTTATTTCTTGCTTTCTTAATTCATGCAATGTGTTTATTTTCTATTTTATTTAATTTAGTTGTGTTTTTATTTTTCACAATTTCATTTCAAGTTGTGTGTTTGATTTCAACAATTTATCTTTCAATCATGTGTTTGATCTTAGTATTTGAATTTTAGCAATTTACTTTCTACAATTTCTTTTAGTTGTGTGCTTTACTTTTCTACATTTAGTTTTATTTGTTTGGCTAAAACTAAACCACATGAATAAACACAACCCCCACCAAACCAAGTGGTAGATATGACTCATATTCCAACTACTATATGCATAATTGTGCATAGGTACTCAACAAATTTACAAACTCCTAGATTGATAAATTAAATAAAAAGAAAATAACTATTTTCTGAAACACCATTTTCTGCTCACCATTTTGGCATCGTTGTTGAGGAGTGCCAACTATAGTATTTTAGGATATGTAGGTTATTCAACCTAAAAATAACCATTAATACTATCTTACCCATATATCCTCTACCTGAGAGTGCATGATTCCACCAAGACCAAGAGAACCGAATGAACATTTTATTAGGAAAGAAGAAATCACACCAGAAACACCTTAAAAACCTTCTGAAATACCTTCTAAAGAATATGAAACACTTCTCAAAGTTGTGCCATCATCTCCACCAGAGACACCTTGGCATATTAATCCAATATTTGGATAAACTTTAGATAAAAATAAAGATCCAATGTGGAAAATATTTGAAGATTTATTAAATACCCAACAATGGAGATAAGTTGAAGAGGGAACTATCTCAAATTTGGATTTAGAAATACTATTGGAAGATAAGCAAAATGAGTGTAACGCTTTACTACAGGTTTTGAAAGTGGTAGCATAGAATCTACATTATTTGAAAATATGGCTAAAAATGAGGAGGCTTCCACTAGTTTTGACTTTCCTATTGAAGAATCTAGGGGAGAGACTAAAATGACACATATTTATCCCACAAGCCTTCCTATATTTAGAGGATTATCAACTGAAGATTCCTGATCTATTCTATTTAAACTTGATGTACTTTACAAACAAGATGATTATAAAATAGATGCCCAAAAACTAAAACTTTTTCCCTCTATGTTAGATGACTCAACATTACGTTGGTTCATCACTTTAGAGAACAAACAAATCACCACTTGGGAGGACATGAAGAAAATATTATTATAACAATACCAAGATTTTTTTGGGGTACAATATGTTAGGGAGAAAGTCCTACATATGTCACGGAGAGAGTAAGATTCATTAAAGGGTTATTGGGGAAGATTCAACTTTAATATTCAACGATCACCCCATGCAAAATTGGGAGAAAAATACTTGAAAAGCATATTTTTAAGAAAACTTACAAATGAATCCTTATATACCTTGAATTTACTAGCAGGAGGTGACATTTATCAAGCCCAAATGATATATATTCAATATTTTTGTCGTAATTACTCTAGGATAAAAGTAAACCCATCACCTACAAAATTAAGACAAAAACCTTGATCATGAAGGTAAAAATAGGAAATTTTCTTGAATACATGAAGAGTGATATTTTATCATCTCTTGCAATCCAACTAGATACATTATAGCTTAAAACAAAATAGGAAACTAAAGCAACATTAACCATTTTTTTCCCAAGATATAGGAAGAAGCATCCAAGAAATGAATGTCCTAAATACAAAGTTCGAGTATGTGCAATTTTTCAATTGGATCATAAAACAAAGTTGTGCCAAAAAATAGAAAACATTAAAGAGGAACCAGAAGTAGTTGAAACATACTTTATGGGAAATAGGAGAAATTGGAAATAATTTTCTATGGGTGGTGGAATGCCAGAAGTAGCACCACCATATGGTGGATCTAATTTACAAACCAAGGGCAAGCCCAAACACCCAATATGGGATGGTGGGATCAACCACCTTATATGAATACCACTCAATAACCTACTCCTTATACACCTTACCCATGGATTTCATATCGGTAAGCTAGAACATAGTGGCAAAATTTCAATATGTGGATTACACCTCCACAAACAACATCACAAGCCCCATTGTAGCATAGTTTATCATCACCACCTACTTCTAGGCCACAATAGCTATTGGCATAACCAACCCCAAATCCAAACAACAAAGTAAATCAACCTACCTATTATTTATATCATGGGATGTATCCTATGTATCATATTAGTATATAATAGGTAGATTGTAATCCTATACAACTTAGATTAGGTAAACAATTAGAAATAGATCTAACACCTCCAATAGTGGAGGAAGAGGAAGTATAAGTAAAAATAGAATAACAAACACCTTTGGTAGAGGAGGTGGAAGAGAATCAAAATATTGAACAAGTAACCAATGAAAAGGTTCCACCTTTTCCAAAATAATTACAATGAATAAGACAAATGATGCAACTGGAATTTGACATAATGGAAGGGTTGAAAAACCTTACTATCACAATTCCCCTCTCCTAGGATATATGAGATGTACCTATCTATAAAAAACCCATTAGATAATTGTGTCTAAAGAAACAAAAATGAATACTACAATCAAAAGTAGTCCATGTAGTAGGGTAGTTAGTTGACCTGATGTTAGGAAACACCTACCATGCCAAGTACTCTAATCTAAGAAGCCCAATTTTAACAGTTAGAATTTTAGATCCAATGATATTAAAAAATTTAGTAGACCTAGGAGTAGCAATAAATTTTATGCCAAAGGAAACCATGCATAGATTACAGTTAACAAATATGCAACCAAAAAGAACAATTTTACAACTTTCCAGTAGATCCACAGTACTCCTAGAGAGAATGCTATAGGATGTAATTGTTATTGTAGATGCATGGGAGTACCCAGTAGACTTACTAGTACTGAAGTCAAAATTAGGATTGGGTGGTTATCCACTCATATTAGGCCATCCTTGGCTAGAAATATTTGATGCCTACATCAGTTGTAGGATTGGAAAAATGATCATTTTAGATAGATAGAATATTAAAAATCTGGTCATTTATCCTCCTGCACAAACTACTATTTAACTAGGAAAAACTAATTTTAAAGACATGAGTTATGACACCTTACCTATGTTAGAGAAAGTGATGGTTCTGGATGAAGTGGAATATGACACAAATGAATATCTAATCATAAAAAACTTTCTATAAGGAGAATATTCACAATCACCTAAACTTGTTGGTAGTAGGGGACATCACGTAAAACAAATTGAGATAGAACCTAATAGAGTATTGAATATTGATAGTGCATTGACAAATGATCAAGAATATAGGTTGAAAAAAATATTAAATAACCATAAAACTGCTTTTGCTTGGAACTATAAGAACATGAAGGGTTTTGCACCTGAATTATGCACTCATAGGATTTACCTCGAGGATAATGCATGACCAGTAAGACAACCCTAGAGGCGGATGAATCTAGTCATGAATGAGATAGTTAAGGCTGAATTACAAAAAAATTTATCCACTAGATTCATCTATCCCATCTCCAATAGTCAATGGGTGTCACCTTTGGTGAAAGTACCCAAGAAAAATGTCAAATGGAGAATCTGTGTGGATTAGATAATGTTGAAAAAGACCATCAAAAAAGACCATTTTCTCCTACCATTCATAGACCAACTCCTAGATACCCTAGTAGGACAAAAGTACTTTTTGTTCCTCGATGGATTTAATAGCTACAATCAGATCTAAATAGGGGACGAGGATCAATACAAGACTACATTCACCTATCTTTGAGGTACATTTGCTTATCGTGTGTTACCTTTTAGGTTGTGTAATGCACCTACGACATTTCAATGAGCCATCCTTAATATATTTTTAGATATGGTAGGAGGTACTGTAGAAGTTTATATGGATGATTTCACCATTTACGATGAAAATTTTAAGGAAGCTACAACTAATTTGGAAAGATTACTCTAATTTTGTCAAGAAATAAACTAATCCCTTAGTAACAAAACAATATTTCATGTTAATACAGGAAGGGATAGTTTTAGGACACCATATCTTTTTTGAGGGGATAAAAGTAGATAAACAAAAAATAGAGGTTATCAAAGAACTACATACCTCCCAAACATAGATAGATGTTCATAGTTCCTTAGGCTCTACTTTATACTACGGTGATTTATTCAAAATTTTAGTAAAATTGCCAGACCACTGAACATGTTATTAACCAAAGATGCAAAATTTGTCTAGATAAATGAATGTGAATAAGCATTCCAAATCTTAAAAGAAAAGTTGACAATTGCTCCCATGCTTAGAGGTTTGAATTGGAACCTCCCCTTCCACATTTATCTAGATGCATCTAAAAATGCTATAGGGGCAGCACTCAAGCATGAAAATTAAAATGAAGTTTATATCATTTACTATGTCAGTAAAAACCTTAAGGGCATTGAATTAAACTACACTATCACTGAAAAGGAATTTATTGTAGTCATATAATAAATTCTACCATTACATCACGAGCTATAAAACATTTGTACATATTGATCATACAACCATTAAACACCTAATGAACAAGTCAACAATAAATGGTAGAATTATTAGATTGCTTTTACTTTTTCAAGAATTTGATGTGATTGTAATAGGAAAACCTAGCAAAGATAATTTTGTTGTAAAATTTTTATCTAGATTAATCTCTCAAGATCACACTATCACTAAGGATCAATTTATGAATGAGCATCTCTTTTCTCTTGATAGTCAAATACCATGGTATACCAATATGGCCAATTACTTGGCCACTGGTAAAATATCCCCTTCACAGCATCTTATGAAGCTCAAATATTAATTGAAAAGAGTGCAGCTTTCTCATGGATTGATAGTTGCCTAATTAAAAAAGGCCCTAATAAAATCATGAGAATATATGTTGCAAAAAATGAAACTATAAAAATTTTAAAAGACTATCATGATGAACTGTGTGGTGGACATTTTGCAAGATGAGGAACCACATTTAAAATTTTGCAAATAAGGTATTATTGGCCCTCATTATTTAAATATGCAATAAAATATGTTAGCTAGTGTGATTAGTGTCAGAGAATGGGTAGACCAACTCTACGAGATGAAATGCCCCTTCAGCCCCATGTACATATTGAACCATTTGATAAATGGGGGATGAATTTTGTTGGATCAATCAATCCATAGTCTAATGGTAAAAGGTATATTTTAGTATGTAGTTATTATATTACTAAGTGTATTGAAGTGCATGCACTACATAATGCAAAAGAAGATAATGTAGCATAGTTTCTATATAAATTCATTTTCACTAGGTTTAGTGTTCCTAGGGATATTACCATTGACCAAGAGGCTTGGTTCACTTTAAAAATGATTTAGGAACTGATGAGGCAGTTCTAGATCTTACACAATAAAATAAACCGTACCATCCACAAGAAAATTGTTAGGTGGAGATTATGAATCATGAGTTGGAAAAAATTCTTACCAAGATAGTACAACAACACAAAAAGGATTGGAAAAAATGGATTCCATAAGTGATATGGGTTTGTCGAACTACCTAGAAAACAACCACAAGGTTTACACCATTTTATTTGGTGTATGAAAAAAATGCAATGATGCCAATTGAATTTGAAATAAAAACTCTATGAACTATAGCAGAAATAAATTTAAGCTTAGACATTACCCAACAAGAGTGTATTCACCAATTAAATCAATTAGATGAATACAAGAAGGATGCACTACATCACACAGAGGTAATGTAAAAGCAGAAGGTCATGTGGTATGACCACCACATAAGGCCAAAATAATTTAAAGGATATGGGGAATTACTTCATGATTCTCGATTCCAAGAGCACAAAAGAAAAATCATGCAGATGTGGATGGGCCCATATGAGGTTGTGGAAGTGATTAACAATGGAGTTGTCTATATTAAAACCATTGACAACAATAGCATTTTTTTAACAGTTAATGATCACCATATACGACCATACAATACACCTGCAATCTATGTAACTGGATCAAACACAGGCATGTTGGAGACCCCATTTTTCTAAAAAATATTTTCAGCAAGTTTGACAAATGCTTATGTGTTCACAAAAAACATTATTATTAGATATTATTTTTTTCTAATGTTTTAGCATAGGTTTTTGTTTATTTATATTCTATTTTGTAGGGACATGTGGATTTAGTTGCAATTTGTAGGCATCCAAGGTAACTGGGACTATCAAGCATGAAGTTATGCTGCCCTATTTTATTTTTATTTTGTATGTTTATTTTATAGGGCAAGTCACTAATTCACCCCGATACACTATAATCCATGCTTTAATTAATCAAGTTGCACCATCAAGCATCTAAACATCATGTTTCACAAAAAATAACCTAGGTATGTATTGATTTTTTTTGTTAATTATGTGCATAGTTATCATGAAAAATATTTTTGTATTACATGCTAGCACATGCCCCACGTTTCATTGTCCAATCATGTAACCCCATGTCAGCACTGCACTGTGTGGCACCAATTAGGCTTGAGGGAGGTTCTAACTATATCCAACTATATCTGATGCATGCTTCAAGATTTATTACATGGATTCTATAATTATTGCTAATTATAGGGAGATAGGTGCCCATTATATGCACAGATATAGTCACATTCTTTGGCATGATAAAAATGGATATAGGTACTTATTTTGCAACTAGAAAAGCCAAAAAATAGAGCCGATACCATGGGAGGACCTTCATGAAATCATGCATAGAAAAATATGAGCTCACGGATCTCTTAGGAATGACAATATTTGTTTGAGATTAATTCAAAGTAGCAAGATGGATGATTATTACTGCTTGGTTAGCCAAAGGGCAAGATCTCATGACAACACAAGAATTTGTAGATTCAATGAATGATAGAATTGTGCAAATGTGAGGGCTAGTAATACCAATGATAGAGGAATATGTAGCACTAGTCACTGGCCTCCCATGCACAAAGGACCAAATATAAAATGGGGATAATATTTACCGTTACGCTCAAAGATTTTTTGGGCAGCCCACGATGTGGTTGACGTGATCAAGGTTGCCAAAATAGTATGTACCAAAAGTATGGTGTTAGGTGTTTGACCAATTGATAAGGGTTTTCACCTACACTAACACATATTTTTGGCTTAATGCCAACCACTTAAAATTACTAAATCATCTACTACATGAGGACCATATCAATACCCCATATTATTTGATGAGTGCTCTACGATATGAGGCTTACAGATACCAGGTAGGCATAATAGTGACATTGGGATATCACAGGCTGATTTCAGCTCTAATTCAACATGCTGAAGCATAGTGGATTGTGCCAACACCACCAGCCAATGTAGTAGAGGAATATATATCTAAATAATCCAATGAGTGACAAGAGAGTAATTAGTATGTGGAAATAAAGGTACCTACCTCCCAACATAATCATTCAGAAGAGGAGGTAGAAAAACCTAAATTGAGCCTATTTTGGGCCACATTGCCACCTATGTCCACAAGTGAGGCAATGATAAATACTCTAGTTGACTATAGTTTATCGAAGGGTTATCAAGACCACACCATAGAGGATAAAAAAATTTCCTAGGTATTGTAGGGCTTGGCCTCTGTTGAAGTGTCCTACAATGAATATTCGAAGGAAGAACTCCACAACCAGTTACACGAATTTAAGGCACAAGCCTCGAGTTGGGAGGAAAAATACCATTCAATATAGGCTTAATTGCAAGAATTTAGATGGGTTGCCATAGCAAAATAGTAATAATTAAACCACAATGTACAACAGTTAACTGAGAAAGTGTAGTATCTAGAGAATATGATGCAATATTTGTAGCAATTGCTCATCATAAAGGATGACATGATTGATGCTACTATGCAGATGGATTAGGCCATAGACCCAACATTTTATTCCACTGACTTATAAGAGAAGGTGGCATCTATAGGGGTATACCATTTTGATTCCAGGAGGACATCATATGCCTAGTTTTCTGGCACAGATGAGTAGTCAAGTGCACCTACGATAGAAGCTTTCCAAAAATAAGGGAGCCTTTTTTTTTTTAAATGAGCCCATGTTTGTTGAGCTATAAAATAGAAAGGATATTGATTTTGACCAGTCAAATAATGCATCAATAGAGCACTCTAATGGTACCCATTTAGTTGGCCTACTAGAAGTAAAAGATGTTATGGACACCCAATCAATTGGTTAGCCGATAGCAGAGCATGATCTAGCTTCCTAGTCATTTGGGGAGTCACCCCCACATGAGGATGTTTTATAGGTAGTTTATTAGTAACCCACATGTGATGAAGGTTCCTAGATAGCTTAGTGAAATGATGCAACATAGTAAATAAAGGAATCCATAGGACCATCCTTTGCTCAGTTATTTGGTCAGCCAAATATTGACCATACAATGGAGGAACCTGTTGCTATTATGCTTATAAATTAGTGTGAATAGAGATAGAATAACCAAATGTGCAAGAAGTATTATCTCCAAGGAGATAAGTGGTACTTGATATCATGACATTGATAGGTTTGGATGCCCCACCAACAACAAAGAAGCAAAGGTAGAAGGCTATGGCAAGACAACCATAGGTAAAAAATGAAGAGTGTAGCATGATCCCAACTTAGGTGAAGAGTGGGTTGCATCACTTAACACCTTCACCAGTTGTTGAAAAACACTATATGTGATCAAAGAAGACCTAAAAAACATAAGAAAATAGGGTAAGCTCACAAGTAGGCAACCAAAGAGTTGGGCATCAATGTCAGTCCTACACACCGTTGGTGCAAAATCTACCTTTGGCTACGTTTGCACCCAAGACTTTGCCAACATTGAATGACTGGGTTTAAAATAGGGATTACCTAGTTCAGTCTCTAGAGAAGGTTGGTTCCTTGCTTTGTTATAGAAAAAGGGAGAGAGTGGAGTGCATAAAGAAAAGTAAATATAGTTATTGTTAGAAACGTTAAGAGGGTGCAAGTTAGACAACAACAAGGAAATACACATAGTTTTTGCAAATAAGTAATCTTTAAACCCTCAAATAATCAGTGACTAATTCTTTGGTGTAGATTTAAAACTACCATTAACCAACTAGAATTGTTAAATTTAGAATGCGTAGAACATGAATCACATAAATCCAAAAATAGAATTAAAGTGAGTAACATCCAACACAATTTATATAGAGTTCAACATTCATACATACAAGAATTAGCACCATTGAGCCAAAAGCTAGAATGAAGAGTGTATTATTGCTTTCAGGAATCTATATACATTACCTTGTAAACATCCAGGAGTTGGCTCTTAGAGTCACTCATCATATATATATATATATATATATATATATATATATATATACATCTCCTAATAATAGAAAAACTAAATCTTGTTACAATAATATGCCACTTGGCTCATTTTGAGAAGTTGGTGATTAAAGAAGCATGGAGTAGTGGGGTCTTCAACAATAAATAATTGAGATCTTCTCATTACAACATATCTACATCAATATTCTTGGGGATGTCATGGCCCAAATATCCTCCACTTCCTCATTTTTGGATTCGTTTTGCTTCTTGGCCAACAAAAACCTGATCGATCATGAAATTGTGACTATTTTTTGGATTTGGTTCCTTTTTGCTTCTCGTCCAGAGAAAACTTGATCGGTCGTGAAATCATGAATATTTTCCATAATTTGCTCCTTTCTACTTCTCGATCAACGAAAACCTGATTGGTCATGAAATCATGACTATTCTCCAAACTTGGATCCTTTCTGCTTCTCAACCAATGAAAACTTGATTGATCGTGAAATCATGACTATTATCCAGATTTGGCTCCTTTCTACTTCTCGACTAGTGAAAACCTGACCATCACGAAATCATGACTATTCTTCAAACTTGGCTCCTTTCTTCTTATTAGCCAACGAAAACCTAATCAATCATAAAATTATGACTATTATCTAGACTTGGCTCCTTTTTGCTTCTTAGCCAGTGAAAACTTGATCAATTGTGAAATCATGACTATTCTCCAGAAAGGAGCTAAGTCTGGAGAATAGTCACAATTTCATGATCGGTTAGGTTTTTGTTGGTCAATAAGCAGAAAGAGTGAAAACCTGACTGGTCATGAAATCGAGACTATTTTCCATACTTAGAATTTTTTTGAGAAGACATCTCCTCTCTACCCTTGGTGTAGTCATTTTGACCTACATTATTAGCACCTCTTGGGGAATTCTACTAGCTAAATGTTATAATCCAAAGCCTTTATCCATTGGGGAATGGAGTAAAAAGAACAAAATAAAGAAAGGGGAGATAAAAGGAGTAAAATTGTATTTATTCTTCAATGCAACTACTCGTTAGGGGTATCTTCTTCAGTGTATTTCCATGCTTCTGTCACTATCTGACTGCTTACTGAGCTCTTTTTGACCTTCTTATGTCTCTATATTTTTTACTACTTCATTATAATCAATGCAAGACTTATTCCAAGTCTCTTCATCTGGGTCTAAAGTCTCCATGAATGTTAGATATAGATATTCTAACTCTTCAACCTTGTCATAAGACAAAACCTTAGCTTTCATGGATAACTCGTGCAGGCAAGAGTTAATCTTGGTAAGATCTTGAGCCATGCTAAAAATGGATCTTATTGGATTTGCTTGTCCTAGATATCTATCTCTATTTCATCTTATATAAAAGCTTTCCAAGAAGCTTTCAACCCATATTCTTTTAAGATATTTGAGTTTTCATCCCAAAATATTGGTAGACCATAATTTTTTGCTATACTCAAATGCTTCATAATCCCCTTAACTTATGCTTGGAGTTCTTGAATTATTTTAGCACTTTCTATCATAATTTTGTGCCTTATGAAGAAACTCTTAGAATAGATATTTACCTAGGATCATGCTTCATATTGGGATTTGTGGTAAAGTATTTCTTGCATGCTTTCAACAAAAACTCATATCTTCGTTGTTGTAGATAGTCTCACTTGCTTGAAGGTAACAAATGTAGTGAACTCATATTCCACCCAACCTAGTTTTTCCTTGACCTTAGCCAAGTATAGCAATGTAGGCTTTTATTTTAAGCCTATCTTCTATATATCTTTGAACGTTTCTTTTCTGACTACCCTAGCATTTTTTTGGACAATCCCCTAGTTTTGCTCGAACCTTCTTAAAATTGCTTTTGTAGGTCTTCCAGTTGTTTATTCAAAACTTGAATTTTTTCAGTGGCCTTCTTCACTTCTTCCTTATATGGTGCCACTTTATTGAATCTCTCTTCCCACTTCTTCACCTCATTCTTCAAAGCTTTTTCAATGGTTTTTTACTCACTCAAGGTCTTCTCCAAATTTTTTCTTACTTATTCAGCTTTGAGGTATTTCTCCTTGTAATATTCAACATTTAAATATATGGTTCCCATGTGAGCTTGGGCCTTTCCCCATTCATCCTCCATTGGTAGCTAAGTGATGTCTTCAATGGTTATCTCATCTTGGTAATCTTCCAGAGTCATTTCCCCTTCTAGATTTTGTACTAAGGGCATCATATTCATTTTTGAATTCTGCATATTTATGGGATCTAGAGCTATTCCCTCTTTAGTATAGGTTATGTTCTTTTAAAATTGAGCACAATAAAAGTTCCACCAATATGAGGTATTCTGGTTAGATTTCTTCATCATTTTTAGTTTGGATATGGTGGGATGACTTTCAAAGGAGGAAGTGGGGATGGATTGGAATTTGGAGAAATTGACAACATGTGGGAAAGGAATGGTGGCTATTGTGGCATCCACATTTGATGGTATTATAAGTGGATCTATGGGAGCAGATGATGATGCTTTCAAGTTGGTTTGGATTGATGGTTTAGGTGATAGCGATGATGGTGGAGTTTTCTAATTGGAAGGGGAGGAAGTATCATATTATTTAATAGAATGGGAAGGATAATTTCTTTGGTATTGAGAGGAGGATGAAGTAAGGTTAATAGGAATCATACATGATAGTGTCTACGGATTTTATTCTTCAGTATTTGGTGGCTCCTTAGTTGGGATTGATCCTTAGGTAGGAGTTGCATTCTCAGCTAATTTTTTTAATTCTTGAGTGCTAACATCATGTTGCTCAGGGGATTGTTCTATGTTTCTTTGTACATTCTCTTCTATGTCCCTTGTTTCAAAGTTTGTATGTGGTTCTTATTTTCTACTTTTCTTTTGTTTCCCTACCATTTCTAACTTTGATTTCCTTTCTCTATGGGTGATAGGGAGATCGTCATTAGAATCTATATCATATGTATAATGGGGAATGATTTTATGAGCCACTTTCTTTGGAAATTTTATTTTCTCAATAGCAATTTCCTTTGCTTTACCTTGGATGGTTTCCATTTTTTTAGTGGTAGGCACCATCTTGATGCCATTGAAACCTAGTGGAACATTGTCTGCAAGAGTCTTAAACCATGTAGCTTGATGCTTGTCATATAGGATGGATAATTCATGATTAGATTTTAGTCCCCACATAGAGGTTATTTTATTTTGCATCCTCATCATCTACCAGGCCATGATTTTCACTAATGTCCAATCATCTCCCTTCTTTTGCATTCTCTTTATAACTTTTTCTTCTAATGCATAACTTGGATTTTCTTGAGGGTTCCAATCTATCACATGCTCTTAGAAATCATGCCATGGGGCCAATGGCTGCATCCACTCTACATGCCATTCTAGAGCTTCATATTCTTTATTATTTCTATCCTATTTGTTGATTTCCCTTTAGATGAGTGAAATTGTTTGAAGGGGATTTTTTTGAGATAAGCCTACCTTTCTACAAACCTATTAAGGGGGTCATATTTCCATCTCTATGGTAACTCTACTAACTTTAGGTTCTTCAAAAACCTGGTGATTCACTCATGATGTCCATTCTTAGATACAACAATCCCTTCAAATTGAAAAGACATAAGGCACATACCAGACTTATAATTATCGTACTAAATTTACTATTGATGTATTCTATATACCTCACATACTGCAGAGCAAACAATAATTTAGTGGCATAATATGGGAGTAAGAAAGGCTTCCCCATGAAGCCATATAATCTTATGACCACTCCCTATGGTAAAATAAACCAATCTCCTTATTTTGCATGAGGATTTTGTAAAGTATCCCATACTTTCTGGGGAAGTCTATGTATTTCACCATACATAATTTGTAAAGTAGGGCCTAGGAACTCCATGTTGAAATAGTAGTATGATTCGGCCTTTGAAAGCACTGTTGTCCAATCACACACAGGTAAAATATTTCCTTCCTTATCCTTATGAGTTGTTGAAATGAAAGAGATCTTTTTCAACTGAAAGAAGAAGAAAATCCATACTAGATAAGAAGAAAACCTAAAAAGCTCTTGATAATGCCTCTGTATTTTGGACAAGCCTACATGTATTTGCTAAGATAAGTAAGTTGGCCAATAAAAAAAATTGTATAGTGCTTTTATCTACGATATTAGAATCATAGAACTTAGGGTTTGAAATGCATTATGCCACTGCAATATGCCATGCATATACTTGTGCATCCAAATCTAACCCTACCACCATAGCAAACATGGAGAACAATTCTTTATTTTTTAATTTTGACAAAGGAATGGGTTTTTCTGGTAGAGCTCCTTTGGGAGGAGGTTTTGACATGTGTGTTTGATGAAATAACTTAATATTAAGGGTGGGGGTCTATTACTTGGCATATCCAATTGGGTCGAATGGTATGGGATTTATAGTGGGTTTTTTGCTTGTATTGAAGATGGCTCTAATTGTATCAAAATTTAGGGTACAAATGACTTCACTTCTAGAATTCCTAAGTATCCTATGATTTACATCATAAAAAATGCCATGGATCTAATTATTTCAAGGCAGGGATGGACATGAGTTTGTGAAGAACACAAGATTATACTGATAGGGGGTGAATAGTATAGTGCCCACTTTTTACTTTCTTTCCAAACCAATATCAATTAGTTTCCTTAATTGTAATAACCAAATATAGCAGTGTGCATTAATGACATAGATAGCAATAGTAAGCAAGTGCACAAATCACCACACACAATTGAGACACAAGATTTAATGTGGTTCCCCCAATGTGGGGTAGTCCACAAGATAATATCCTTATAATATTTCATAAATAAATAGGGATCCTTATCCCAATACAAATTATTACTTTGATCTACTCAAATCTAGGTTGTCCTAATTTGCTCAAGTGGGCTCCACTATTCTGATCAGCTAGGCTATCCATTGATCTATTCAGCTAGGCTATCCACTGATCTACTCAACTAGGCTATCCACTGATCTGCTAAGCTAGGCTATCCACTGATCTACTCAGATAGGCAATCCACTGATCTTCTCAACTAGGCAATCCACTGATCTGCTCAGCTAGGCAATCCTGATTTGCTCATGTGGGCTCTTCACTGATCTACTCAGCTAGGAAAATGATGTTGATATATTTTTCTATTTATGTTCTATCTCTTTCACTGCTCACAAATCTACCTCAATGCCTTCTCACAAGGCTCAAACAATCCTACTCAAATGTTATCCCAAATATGTACTCAAGGCCTTCACAAAAAGGCTCAAACAATGCTACTCAAATGTTGTCCCAAATCTGTCCTAAAAGCATTCTCAAATGCTCACTCAATAATGCACAAAAGCTGCCTCAAATCTGTCCAGATATTTTGTCCCAAAAGCCTTCTCAAAGGCTTAATCAATCATGCTCAAGTAGCACTCAAATATCATCCAAAAATAAACGAAGGCAAGGCTCAATGATGAAATCAACAATGAATGGAAATGTACTCTTCAATGGATAACAACAATGATCCACAATAATTTCAATAATGTATGACAAATACTCTCTCAAATGGATTATAACAATGCTCAACAAACAACTCTCAAATATATGGCAAATGAGCTCTCTAATGAGAACCTCTCCAAGCAATAACAAAGAGGACTTTAGCCAACCAAGGAAAATCTCCACAAGTGATAGCAATAGGTTCTCAATAATATCTTCCTCATGCAATGTCAATAAGCTCTCAAGAAATAAGCACAACTACCTCAAGCAAAGAGCTCTCAAATAGCCAATAATGATTTCTTCAAATGAAAGAAAAATGTATCCAGAAGTGACTAGCAAATGATCTCCTAAATGGTCTCAAATTATGGCAATGTACTCAACAAGTAACCAACAATAATCTCCTCAAGCAATGGCAAAAACCTTCTCAATAATGGCAATACTCTCAATGAACTCCACTAAAGCAATAATAAACTCAAGCATCAATTTTATCCACAAAATTTATTTTCTAATCCATCCACTTCTTCTTAATAGCCAAGGCACATAATCAAGCAATTTATCTTCAACTTCAAACCCTAAATCATGTGCATGTCTTCTAATTCAAGGTGGCAATTACCATTAATGCCTTACCAAAAACAATGTGCCTTCACACCTTTGCGGGAGTCAAACTCTGTTCCTCTCACTTAGGATTGTGAAGCGCTTACCACATGGGCATCAACCCACATTGGGATTTAATCCCAAACACCCAACTTTGCCTGTGCTCAAATCTAAAAACTCAAATTGCCTTCCTTAGCAAAACACTTTGCCCCTGGCAGGATTCGAATAGTGAACCTGCCTTGTGTAAAGTTCATGTGCTACCAACTACGCTATAGACTCCTACGTGAGGTCACTTTCCCGTGCTATCTCCTTGAACTTGCTCTAAAAAAAAAATTATTTTTATAAAATTCAACTTTAGACCTTAAAATTTTATAATTCACCTCTTAAATTTGAATTGGGATATCTCCTTCATTATTTTGAATTTTGCCATGAAAATTTTTGCACCTAGGTTTTATTTGAAAAACCTTTTCATCCATAATTATTTGAAGAAGTTTTAGCATAGTGGTTTCAATGAAAAACCCTTTCCAATTATTTTAATAAAAACCCTTTCCATTGGTTTAAATAAAAACCTTTACCATTGGTTTTAATAAAAACCCTTGCCATTGGTTTTAATAAAAACCTTTACCATTGGTTTTAATAAAAACCATTAATATAATATTTAAAAATTAAATATTATATGCCTCTTGTGCCACAAAACCCTGTATACATCCATTATCTCCAAAATATCACAAATTATTATTTACGAAGTGATTTTGCCACCAAAAATCAATGTGATCCATGTGACATCAATGACAACATAAAATAACTCAAATTGCCAACAATATTCCTTTTTGTCATTGATGGCAACACCTCTAATGCAAATCACCACAATCACTATAAAAACCATCTCTGAGAATCAAATGTGCTCCCCCTAACTCAATACTCTCTATGGAGGCTACTCCCCCTATCTCAATGCTCTCTTTGGAGGTTGCTCCCCCTAACTCAATGCTCTCCCCCTTACTCAAATCTCTCCCCATTTGACATCAATGGAAAAATGGACACCTATGGGGCTAAAAGATATGACTCTTAATATTAGACCTCCCACCACCTTCTCTCTTGAGGTGATTATTTTTGGGGTGGGAGTACATTTACTCCCATCTTACATTGTTCCTTTTCTTTGTCAACTTCCTTCCACATCTTTCTTATATCCTTTTCTTTATGAGTTACTTGATCTTCTTGTCTTGAACTGTTTGGAATTGAGTCCTACACCATTTTGAAATATGTCCAAAATTATTGCATTTAAAACACTTGATATTGTAGCTTTTGGATGGTGCCCATATCCTAAATTATTTCTTGAAATAATTTCCATATCCATTCCTTTCCTGAACCCTGTATTATGAAGTTTTGTTTTCATAATCATTATGACCATGACTTTTGAATTGTGTAGCTCTAAAACCAAAACCATGTTGCTCATTTTCTTTGCACTAAGAAGCTCTATGACTAATCATGTTGCATAAGAAGCAATGTCCTTGAAAACCATACCTTGTTCCTTTGAAGTTCCTTCTAGCAAAATAAAATTTCTTTGATACATAGACCCTAAAGTGTATAGCCATGTGTCAAAATCCATTACAAGAAAAATAATGTCCTTGAAAAGCCCTTTGTTCATGCCTTGTATCCTCATATATTTCTTGAAAATTATCCTTGCGATCATCTTTGACTTGTGCATTGTATCCTTGATCCTTCTTTGTAGTATCTAAATCCTCTTCCTTAATTTCTTCCTTGCTTTCCTTTTCAAGAATTTATTTTCCTCTTGAACTTGATTCACCTATCTCAAAAAAAGATCCAAACTAGATGTTTGGAGCCATAGGAACTTTGGAACTTTCTTCATGAATCTTATGTGCTTCCTTACTTTCATTTTTTAGAACTTCCTTTCCTTTTGAGTGTGATTCCCCAAACCTAAAATATGAGACCTTTGGTGCTTTGGAACCTTCCTCTTATTTCTCTTAATTTGTGTCAAATAGCAAATTGGCACACATTTCTATAGCCTCTAAAATGCAAATATACATTGATGCTGCTTCATTTTCTTTGGGAACCAGTTCTTCCTTATAGATTTTTGAAACAAAGCCTTCTGATACAAATAGATGTCCCTATCTATTTATTTTTTATTTCCTTTCTTCATAACCAAGCCTTGTCTTTATAAATGGATCTCGTTGTAAATCCAAAAAATTATCCAGAGTTTTTGAATTCCTTTGAAATCATGCTAACTAATTTATGTGGGTCCCCAAACATTTCTGATCTTCTTCTTCTAACTGATTAAATATTTCTTTCTTCTTCTTAAATTGCTCATAAATAGTGATTCCAAGATCTTTTGTTTCTTGAAGCTATTTTTGCAAATATTGAATGTGTCGATTAAGCATTATTTTGACCTTTTCATTTTCATGAACCTTATTTTCAAGACTTTTGATTTTCCTTTTCAATCTCCTGATTTTATTTTCTTGTTTTGTGGATTCCTCTTCTTTGTCATCACTACTACTGGAATTGTCACTAGAACTACTGCTAGAACTATTACTGGAATGTTGCTTTATTTTTCCATAGATAAATTTTTCTTGTTGCAATCATTGTAGTACATGCAATCATCATCTAAATGCTCAAATTCTCCGTATATGAAGCATTTTAGTATTCTTAGACCCTTATTGTACCTGTTTTCCTGCTCAATGGCTATAGTAAGCTCTTCATGTCTTTATTCGATAGATATATCTTCTTATTTAACTTCAATATCTAGGAATAGGTGTTCTTGTCTTTCTTCACTTATTCCAAATAATGTACATTCTACTTCATCTGACTAGTCTTCATTGTTGTGAATTGAACCATCACTTGCTTTTTCAATGTAGAAGGTTTTCTTATTCTTACAAAAACTCTTCTTCTTCTAATGCTTTCTTTGCTTGTACTTGTCATCTTTGTCATGCTTATGCTTTTCTTCTCCTTTTCTTCTATGAACCTATTTTTCATCATCACTATTTTCTTCATGTGAACACTTGTTTGTATAGTGACCATAATCACCACACTTATAGCATTTGAATTTCTTCATATCCCTATAATTCCTTGAGTCCTCTTTCCTTTTGATGAAGTTAGCTTCCTCATCATTATCTGAATCTCTATCTATCTCTGGATCTTTTCCTTTGTTTTTCTCTGAAGTCTTGAATGCAATTTCTTTCATTGGAGCCTGATGCTTATCTATCCTCATATCATAAGCTGTGAGAGTTTCTTATATCTCTTCCATTGTTAGCTTGTCTATACTCATTGTTTCTTCTATCGCTAAAACCTTTGCATCATACTTCATGGGAAGTGATCTCAAAACCTTTTAAGTAACATCTAATTCTTTCATATCAAATATTAGACCTCTCATGGTGTTAGCAATCTCATCAACTTGAAGTAAAAACTTTGCAATATCTTTAAAATCTTCCATTTTCAATTCCTCAAATATTTTTCTATGAGTTTTTAGTTTTTTGAACTTTACCTTGGAGTCTCCTTCATAGGTATTCTGCAACTTGGTCCACATTTCATTAGCTGAATTACATACCATGACTTTTTGCAAAATTTGTCTCACGTAGCCCACTCAAAATACAATTCATTGCCTTTGCATTGATCTCAACCAATTTCATAATAGTTTCATCTATATCGGGATCACCTTCAACCTTATACTCTTTTGCAACCATATACCATACCTCATATCCTTGTGATATCAAGTAGTTCTTCATTCTCATGCTCCAAAAAGCATAATTGTTACCGTCAAATAGTGGAGCCTTACTTGTAGATGATCCATTATGTGAAGCCATCTGTGTTCTTATAGAATCTAACCTCAAGTTGTTAGCATTTCATAAGGAAATCTCTCTAATATCAATTGAAGAACATAAGCTTATACTGAGATGGGGGATGAATAGTATAGCACCCACTTTTTACTTTCTTTCCAAACCAATATCAATTAGTATCCTTAATTGCAATAACCAAATATAGCAGTGTGCATTAATGACATAGATAGAAATATTAAGCAAGTGCACAAATCACCACACACAATTGAGATAAAATATTTAACATAGTTCCCCCAATGTGGGGTAGTCCACAAGATAATCTCCTTATAATATTTCACAAAGAAATAGGGATCCTTATCCCAATACAATTGATTACTTTAATCTACTAAAATCTAGGTTGTCCTGATCTTCTCAAGTGGGCTCCATTGATCTGCTCAACTAGGCTATCCACTGATATGCTTATCTAGGCTATCCACTGATCTACTCAGCTAGGCAATCCACTGATCTGCTCAGCTAGGTAATCCACTAATTTGCTCAGCTAGGCAATCCTAATCTGCTCAAGTGGACTCTTCACTGATCTACTCAGCTAGGTAAATGGTGTTGGTATGTTTTTCTATTTCTGTTCTATCTCTTTCAGTTCTCACAAATCTGCCTCAATGCCTTCTCACAAGGGTCAAACAATATTGCTCAAATGATATCCCAAATCTATACTAAAGGCCTTAAAAAAAAGGCTCAAACAATGTTGCTCAAATGCTATCCCAAATCTATCCCAAAAGCCTTCTCAAATGCTCACTCAATCATGCATAAAAGCTACCTAAAATATGTCTAGAAATTTTATCCCAAAAGCCTTCTCAAAGGCTCAATCAATCATGCTCAAGCAACACTCAAATCTCATCCATAAATAAATGAAGGCAAGGCTCAATGATGAACTCAATAATGAATGGCAATGTACTTTTCAATGGATGACAACAATTATCCATAATTATCTCAATAATGTATGACAAATACTCTCTCAAATGGATGATAACAATGCTCAACAATGAAATCTCAAATATATGGCAAATTAGCTCTCTAATGAAAACCTCTCCAAGCAATAACAATGAGGAATTTAGACAACCAAGGACAATCTCCACAAGTGATAGCAATAGGTTCTCAATAATATCTTTCTCATGCAATATCAATAAGCTCTCAAGAAACAAGCACAACTCCCTCAAGCAAAGAGCTCTCAAATAGTCAACAATGATCTATTCAAATGAAAGAAAAATGTATTTACAAGTGACTAGCAAATTATCTCCTCAATGGTCTTAAATTGTGGCAATGTACTCAAAAATTAACCAACAATAATCTCCTCAAGCAATGGCAAAAACCTCCTCAATAATGACAATACTCTCAATGAACTCCACTAAAGCAATAATGAACTCAAGCATTAATTTCATCCACAAAATTGATTTTCTAATCCATCCACTTCATATTAATAGCCAAGGTACACAATAAATTAATTTATCTTCAACTTTAAACCCTAAATCATGTGCATGTCTTCTAATTCAAGGTGGCAATTAACTAGGTCTCAAGTTCCTAGTTTAATTTCATAATTAAATTATGCACTAGAACACATAACAAATTCAACACTTTTCAACCTTATGACTCCCTAATTTTTATTAATACATACAACAAGAACCTATGATTTTATTTTTAATTCCACACCTTATAACTCCACATACAACAATCACAAATATTTAACTTCAAACCTTATAACTCCCTAAGCACATACAACAATCATTTATTTTTACTAAATACCTTATAACTCCCTAGTTATAATAGAAATGATTTTCAATGCACCAAAACTTTGGCAATATCAAATATTACCATGCGCTAGAGATAAATACCTTTTTACAAAATTTGTAGCCTTTGTAACCTTCGAAATAAATAATGCCTTTACCAAAATTAATGTGCCTTCACCATCTTAGAAATAGTAAATGCCTTACCAAAAACAATGTGCCTTCATACCTTTGCGGGAGTCAAACTCTTTTCCTCTCACTTAGCTTTGTGAAGAACTTACCACGTGGGCATTAGCCCACATTGGAATTTAATCCCAAACACCCAACTTTTCCTACACTCAAATCTAAAAACTCAAATTGCCTTCCTTAGCAAAACACTTTGCCCCTGGCAAGATTCAAACAATGAACCTACCTTGTGCAAAGTTCATGCGCTACCAACTGCACTATAGGCTCTTGGGTGATGTCACTTTCCCATGTTGTCTCCTTGACCTTGCTCTCAAACAAAACTTATTTTTCTTTATTTCTTCACTGCTCCCATTTTGACGATTCTCACTCATGCACAATTATTCCCAATCTCTTATAAACAAATGTTTTACCTTTTATTTATATGCACCTCCATGCCTTCGAATGATGTTGGCAGATTTTATTAATCTCCCCAACCATTGCATGTCAACGAATAATAAAATTCAACTTTAGACCTTAGAATTATTAAATAATAATTTAATAATTCACCTCTTAACTTTGAATTGGGATATCTCCTTCATTATTTTGAATTTTGCCATGAAACTTTTTGCACCTAGGTTTTATTTGAAAAACCTTTTCATCCATCATTATTTTTTTGGTAAGTAGTGTTTGTATTTACAGTGGGTTTTAACAAGGATCCCAAAACCTGATTACATAAGCAATGGGCCTAGGGCATCAATCCCTTGAAACTGAACACCAAAACAAAAATCCCGCCCAGCGGTAATAGTAAGCATGAAACAATCCCTCTTAGCAGGAAACAAACAAATAAGAAAGAAAGTAGTTTTGGAGATCCCGCCCAGCAGGGAGTAGCCAAAAACCACCATCGAGAAGATCCCGCCCAGCAGGAAGCAAAGAAAAACCGTTACAATAAAATCCCGCCTCGCGAGAAGCAGTAAAAACCACCACGAACAGTCCCACCTAGCGGGAAGCAACAGGGAAATCCCGCCATCCAGGAAACCAACAAAAAAGAAAGGATCCCGCCTCGCAAGAAAATAGACGGATTTGGCGGATCCCGCCCTGTGGAGAAACCATCCCGCCCACCGGGAAAACATATCGTTCAGCGAGAGCCATCCTGCAGGAAGTCGACAGCCAGCACAGAGAGAATCCAGCCCATCGGGAAGCGACCAGAGAGCTGCACCACGATGAACCCACCCCGGGAAAAAAGAAGAGGATCCCGTCCCGGCAAAACAAAAAGAAACAGCAGGTTAAGGGACCAGGGATCTAGGGACTAGGAATCTCGAGCGGGAAGAGGAACCAGTCACAGGGATGGGATCCTTAGGAACCAAAACAGTGGGAAGCTGTCCAAACCCTAAACCATCACCTCCACCGCACCGAGAAACACAGGGGACCAGATCCACGCGAATAACCTACAAAAAACCCCAGGGGGAAGCCTGAGGGAAAAAGGGAAGGGATCCCCAACCAAACAGGGATCCCTGGGAAGCACCAGTCCGAAAAAACAACCAAGGAAACCCTAGCCGGTTGGGAGGGGCGTAGATAGTGGAGAAGGATCTCCCTCCAGGAGATCATCTGCAAACAACCACTCCCCGGGAGGGATGACCTGGGTTGAGCCAGGGACTGGGCAGGAACCAGGAGCCATGGGAGGGGGAGCAGGGGAGGGACCAGAGCCCTCCCCTCTCTACTTTCTTCCCTCCACCCTTTTTACAATATTTTCATTCATACATCATTATTTGGATAAGTCTTAGCATAGTGGTTTTAATGAAAAATACTTTTCAATGGTTTTAATAAAAACCCTTTCCATTGGTTTAAATAAAAACCTTTACCATTGGTGTTAATAAAAACCCTTGCCATTGGTTTTAATAAAAACCTTTACCATTGGTTTTAATAAAAAACATTAATATAATATTTAAAAATTAAGTTGCAATGTTCTTACCCCTCCTGGTAATAGAACAACACTTCTTGCCTCCATCAACACTAAAGTTCACAACCATATCTTTGTCCAGAATTTGTGTGACTGACAACAAATTGTTTGCCAATCCTGGAACATAGAGAACTTTATCAATCTAACAAGAATGATTAAGGGTAGTGAGGATAAATTTCTTTCCAATATTATAAATCAACCATATTCTTCATGAATCTTATGTGCTTCCTTACTTTCTTTTTTTATAAATTTCTTTCCTTTTGAGTGTGATTCCCCAAACCTGAAATATGAGACCTTTGGTGCTTTGGAACCTTCCTCTTATTTCTCTTCATTTGTGTCAAATAGAAAATTGGCACACATCTCTATAGCCTCTGAAATGCAAGTATCCATTTATGCTACTTCCTTTTCTTTGGGAACCGGTTCTTCCTTATATATTTATGAAATAAAGCCTCCTAATACAAATAGAGGTCCATGTGTGTTTATTTTTTATTTTCGTTCTTCATAACAAAGCCTTGTATTTATAAATGGATCTCGTTGTAAATCTAAAAAATTATCCAGAGTTTTTGAATTCCTTTGAAATCATGCTAACTCATTTATGTAGGTCCCCAAATATTTTTGATATTATTATTCTAATTGATTACATATTTCTTTCTTCTTCTTCAATTGCTCAGAAATAGTGATGCCAAGCTCCTTTGTTTCTTGAAGCTCTTTTTCCAAATCTTGAATGTGTCGATTAAGCATTATTTTGACCTTTTCATTTTCATGAACCTTATTTTCAAGCCTTTTTATTTTCCTTTTCAATCTCCTTATTTTATTTTATTTTTTTGTGGATTCCTCTTATTCATCATCACTGCTACTAGAATTGTCACTAGAACTACTGCTAGAACTATTACTGGAACTGTTGCTTTATTTTTCCATAGATAAACTTTTCTTGTTGCAATTGATGTAGTAAATGCAATCATCATATAAATACCCAAAGTCTCTGCATATGAAGCATTTTAGTATTCGTAGACCCTTCTTGTACCTTTTTGCTTGCTCAATGGCTATAACAAGATCTTCATGTCTTTATTCGATAGATATATCCTCTTATTTAACTTCAATACCTAGGAATAGGTGTTCTTGCCTTTATTCACTTATTCCAAATAATGTATATTCTTCTTCATCTGACTAGTCTTCATTGCTATGAATTGAACCATCACTTTATTTTTTAGTGTAGAAGGTTTTCTTATTGTTACGAAAACTCTTCTTCTCATGCTTGATTTGCTTGTACTTGTCATATTTTTCATGCTTATGCTTTTCTTCTCCTTTTCTTCTGTGACCTTATTTTTCATCATCACTATTTTCTTCATGTGAACACTTGTTTTTATAGTGACCATAATCACCACACTTGTAGCATTTGAATTTCTTCATATCCCTATAATTCCTTGTGTCCTCTTTCCTTTTGATGAAGTTAGCTTCCTCATCATTATCAGAATATCTATCTGTCTCTAGATATTTCCCTTTATTTTTCTCTGAATTCTTGAATGCAATTTCTTTCATTGGAGCTAGATGCTTATCTATCCTCATCTCATAAGCTATGAGAGTTCCTTGTAGCTCTTCCATTGTTAGCTTGTCAATATTCATTGTTTATTCTATCACTGAAACCTTTACATCATACTTCATGGGAAGTGATCTCAAAACCTTTTGAGTACCATATGATTCTTTCATCTCAAATCATAGACCTCTCATGGTGTTAGCAATATCATCAACTCAAAGTCAAAACTTTACAATATCTTCAAAATCTTCCATTTTCAATTCCTCGAATATTTTTTTATGAGTTTTTAGTTTTGCCAACTTTACTTGGAATCTCCTTCATAGGTATTCCACAACTTGGTCCACATTTCATTAGTTGAATTACATACCATGACTTTTGCAAAATTTGTCTCACGTAGCCCACTCAAAATACAATTCATTGCCTTTTTATTGATATCAACCAATTTCTTGATAGTTTCATCTATCTCGGGATCACCTTAAATCTTATAATATTTTGCAACCATCTGCCATACCTCATATCCTTGTTATATCAAGTAGTTATTCATTCTCATGCTTTAGAAAGCATAATTGTTATCGTCAAATAGTGGAGCCTTACTTGTAGATGATCCATTTTGTGAAGCCATTCATGCTCTTGTAGAATCTACCCTCAAGTTGTTAGCCTTTCAGAAGGAACCTGCTCTTATACCAATTGAAGAACACAAGCTTAAACTGAGAAGGGGGGTGAGCAGTATAGCGCCCACTTTTTAATTTCTTTCCAAACCAATATAAATTAGTGTCCTTAATTGTAATAACCAAATATATTAGTGTGCATTAATGACATAGATAACAATAGTAAGCAAGTGCACAAATCACCACACATAATTGAGACACAAGATTTAATGTGGTTCCCCCAATGTTGAGTAGTCTACAAGATAATCTCCTTATAATATTTCACAAATAAATAGGGATCCTTACCTCAATACAAATGATTACTTTGATCTAATAAAATCTAGGCTATCCTAATATGCTCATGTGGGCTCCACTGATCTGCTCAGCTAGGCTATCCATTGATCTGCTCAGCTAGGCTATCCATTGATCTGCTCAACTAGGCTATCCACTAATCTGCTCAGCTAGGCTATCCACTGATCTACTCAACTAGGCAATACACTGATCTGCTCAGCTAGGCAATCCATTGATCTGCTCAGCTAGGCAATCTTGATCTACTCAGGTGGGCTCTTCACTAATTTTCTCATCTAGGCAACTGGTGTTGGTATGTTTTTCTATTTCTGTTCTATCTCTTTCATTGCTCACAAATCTACCTCTATGCCTTCTCATAAGGCTCAATCAATCCTACTCAAATATTATCCCAAATCTGTACTCAAGGCCTTCACAAAAAGGCTCAAAAACTGTTGCTCAAATTTTGTCCCAAATTTGTCCTAAAAGCCTTCTCAAAGGCTCACTCAATCATGCACAAAATCTGCCTCAAATCTATCCAAAAATTATGTCCCAAAAGCCTTATCAAAGGTTCAATCAATCATGCTCAAGTAGCACTCAAATATCATACACAAATCAACAAAGGCAAGGCTCAATGAAGAATTCAATAATGAATGGCAATGTACTCTTAAATGGATGACAACAATGATCCACAATGATCTCAATAATGTATGAAAAATACTCTCTCAAATGGATGATAACAATGCTCAACAATGAACTTTAAAATATATGGCAAATGAGCTCTCTAATGAAACCTCTCCAAGCAATAACAATGAGGACTTTAGCCAACCAAGGACAATATCCATAAGTAATAGCAATAGGTTCTCAATAATATCTTCCTCATGCAATGTCAATAAGCTCTCAAGAAACAAACACAACTCCCTTAAGCAAAGAGCTCTCAAATAGCCAACAATGATCTCTTCAAATGAAAGACAAATGTACCCACAAGTGACTATAAAATGATCTCCTCAATGGTCTCAAATTGTGGCAATGTACTCAAAAAGTAACCAACAATAATATCCTCAAGAAATGGCAAAAACATCCTCAATAATGGCAATACTCTCAATGAACTCCACTAAAGCAATAATGAACTCAAGCATCAATTTTATCCACAAAATTGATTTTCTAATCCATCCACTTCTTCTTAATATCCAAGGCACATAATAAAGCAATTTTTCTTCAAATTCAAACCCTAACTCATGTGCATGTCTTCTAATTCAAGGTGGCAATTAACTAGGTCTCAAGTTCCTAGTTTAATTTCATAATTAAATCATGTACTAGAACACAACAAATTCAACAATTTTCAACCTTATGACTCCCTAATTTTTATTAATACATACAACAAGCACTTGTGCTTTTATTTTTAATTCCACACCTTATAACTCCACATACAACAATAACAAATATTTAACTTCAAACCTTATAACTCCCTAAGAACATACAACAATCATTTATTTTTACTAAATACCTTATAACTCCCTAGTTATAATAGAAATTATTTTCACCCAGGTGTTGTAGGTGAGTTGGAGAGGAGAGGGCAATCCTCCAAGGGAGGTCCTAGGTTCAAATCTCCACCCTATCAAAAAAGCTGAATTGGGTATCCAAAATCCAATTGATAATGTTGGTGCGGGCAGGGTCGGGTGCGACCCCGGGTGAATTTGACGATGTAGAACCCCCTGTTCGTGGTCTCTCAGACCAAGGTGGCTCCGCAAGGGTTTTTTCGCTTAAAAAAAAATAGAAATTATTTTCAATGCACCAAAACTTTGGCAATATCAAATATTACCATGTGCTAGAGATAAATACCTTTTTACGAAATTCGTAGCCTTTGCAACCTTTGAAATCAATAATACCTTTACCAAAATTAATGTGCCTTCACCATCTTCGAAATCGTTAATGCCTTGCCAAAAACAATGTGCCTTCACACCTTTGCGGGAGTCAAAATTTGTTCCTCTCACTTAGCATTGTGAAGCACTTACCACATGGGCATCAACCCATGTTGGGATTTAATCCCAAACACCCAACTTTTTCTACACTCAAATCTGAAAACTCAAATTGTCTTCCTTAGCAAAACACTTTGCCCCTAGCAGGATTCAAACAATGAACATACCTTGTGTAAAGTTCATGCGCTACCAACTGCGCTATAGGATCCTATGTGACATCACTTTCCCATGTTGTCTCCTTGACCTTGCTCTCAAAAAAAAATTATTTTTCTTTATTTCTTCGCTGCTCCCCTTGCGATGATTCTCACTCATGCACAATTATTCCCAATCTCTTATAAACAAAAGTTTTACCTTTTATTTATATGCACCTCCATGCCTTCGAATGACATCGGCGGATTTTATTAATCTCCCCAACCATTGCATGTCGGTGAATAATAAAATTCAACTTTAGACCTTAGAATTATTAAATAAGAATTTAATAATTCACCTCTTAAATTTGAATTGGGATATCTCCTTCATTATTTTAAATTTTGCCATGAAACTTTTTGCACCTAGGTTTTATTTGAAAAACCTTTTCATCCATCATTATTTGGAGAAATCTTAGCATAGTTGATTTAATAAAAAATCCTTTCCAATGATTTTAATAAAAACCCTTTCCTTTGGTTTAAATAAAAACCTTTACCATTGGTTTTATTAAAAACCATTAATATAATATTTAAAAATTAAATATTATATGCCTCTTGTGCCACAAAACCCTATATACATAAATGCTCTCCAAAATATCATAAATGATTATTTATGAAGTGCTTTTGCCACAAAAAATCAATGTGATCCATGTGAAATCAATGATCCATGTGACATCAATGACAACACAAAATAACTCAAATTGCCAACAAGTGCATACATACATGAAAGTAAAGAGTGGAAAGGAAAAGTACTCAGAGTTGACAGAGTGATGCCTTTCGCTACTCTAGCCTCCACATTTTTTTAATCTTCTCTAGATTTTTCCATGTGATGATTGTATCACTTATGTAGGCATTCGGGTATGTAAAATCACTTGTTGTTCCTCCTACCTTATGCTTTTCTAAAGTAGCTAAAGAAGATCCCACCATGGCTTCTTGTCATGGTTTTGTCATGCAAAAATCTAGGATGTGCTTTGAGAGAGATAAAAAATCCTAAGAGAATTCTGAGGATACCTCTTGTAGGGGAAATTCTTTGAGAAAGCAGTGATGTGAGGAAAAGGCTTCTATGATGTAAATAAAAGCACATGCATGTGTGGAGGTGCCATGCAGTAATTGCAGTTGGTGGTGCACGTTCTACAAACAATTTCAAATATTGTTGGATGTCTTATTTTGTGTTCCACCTTCCTAAAATCAACTACTATGTGTCATCATCTCTTTTGGGCCAATAACTTCATGTCGCCTCTTCTTCAAACCACTAACTTCGCATCACCTTTTTTTGGGCCAATAACTTCACACGGTGGTATGGAGCATGTTTAAAATTTTGAAAATTGGTTTTCACATCAAAAGCGAAGTATCATTATTTGAATTTGACTATTGAACCCTAAAAATATCATGAAATCATGACCTTTTTCCTTGAAGTGGCCTCTAGACACAAAAAAGTTGCAAAATCTTGATCTTTTTCCTTCAAGTAGCCTCCAAACATCAAAATATTACCAAATCACGACCTTTTTCCTTGAAGTGGCCTCTGGATACAAAAATGTTGTGAAATCATGATCTTTTTCCTTGAAGTGACCTCTAGACATCAAAATATCATGAAATCACAACATTTTTCCTTGAAGTGGCCTTTGGATGCCAAAATGTTGTGAAATCATGGCTTTTTTCCTTGAAGTGGCCTCTAGATGCCAAAATGTTGTGAAATCATGACCTTTTTCCTTTAAGTGGCCTCTGGATGCCAAAATGTCATGAAATCATGATCCTTTTCCTTAAAGTGACATCTAAATGCCAAAATATCATAAGATTATGACCTTTTCCTTGAAGTGGCCTCTCGACACCAAAATGTTGCGAAATCATGACCTTTTTCTTGAAGTGGCCTTCGGACACCAAAATGTTGTGAAATCATGACCCTTTTCCTTAAAGTGACCTCTGAATGACAAAATGTCATGAAATCATGATATTTTTCCTTTAAGTGGCCTCTAGATGCCAAAATGTCATAAAATCACAACCTTTTTCCTTGAAGTAGTCTCTTAGTAAAAATAACATATTTACATATAATACAAGTGGGGGGGGAAAATTTCATCTCACTTGAAGTACATCTTCAAGTGGAAGCTATTCACAGGGATAGGCTTTATTTGACCCTATTCATTTTTCAGCTGAAAGGAATTTTGTTGTTTTTCTTCCATTATCTTGAAAGGTCCTTCCTAAAAAGCATCAAATTTCAGGTGGTTCCCATGTTTTATTTTTTCCTCATTCCACCTTAGGATAAAATCTCCTACTTTAAAATTTTTTAGGGTAGCTTTTTTATCAAACAATTTCTTTGTGTCTCCAGTGTGTTTCTGATAATGGTTGTAAGCATGTTCTTTTTGTTTTTCTAATTGCAGGAGTTGTATCAACCTATTATCCATCAGTTTCTCTTTTTCCATGTCAGTTTGACTTAGAAACTTTAGAGAAGGTATTTCTATGTGTATCAGGAGGACAACTTCTTTACCATAGACTAATTATTAAGGAGAGGTGTTGATGGATTTATTGATCATGATCTTGTTAGTCCTTAACATCTAGGTTATCAAGAAATACCAACTTCTCTTATTGTATTTCAGAGTCTGCTTTAGAATCCAGAGTAAGTTTTTTTTTATTGATTCAGCTAATCTATTTCCTTGGGGATAATAATTTTAAGAAGTCTTCAAATAGATTCCATATTTACTAGTAAAATCAATCATTTTAGCACCTATGAAATATGTTCCATTTACTGTGACTAATGCATTAGGGATACCGAATCTTGTTATTAAAATTTCAACGAATTCTATCACCACTACTTGATCAGCTTATTTAGTAGGTATCACTTTGGCCCACTTAGTAAAATAATTAGTGGCAGTCATAATATATTTATTCCAAGCAAATGAGTTGGGTTCTATTACTTCAATGAAATCCAAACCCCATTGTTGAAAATGTTATTCAACTTGAATGGGTTTAAAAGGGTTTCAAAGCCATTAAAGCATGTATATTCCTCCCAACATACTTATGCTATTCTTCATAGTTTTTGGTCACTTTGAAAGTATCTAAAAAAATAGTCAGCCAATAGCAACCAATTCTGCTTATTTTTAAAGTTATAGTTCTCCTCGAGTAATGTCATTCTGATGGACCTCCATGAAATTTATCCAAAATATTTTGTTTATGATCATATTTTATGCATCTAAGTAATACACCATCTAGATTTTTTTGTATAATCCTTCAGGTAGTAAGGTATACTTCAAATCCTGGATCTTGTATCTCCTCTATGAAGCATTTAAAGTTGCTGGAAATTTTCTAGTTTGAAAATATCTAATAAATTTATCTACCCAGTCAATAATTTCCAAGGGTTGATCATCCCTTGGGGTTGTTTCTTGCACTTGATAGGCTACTTTGCGAGTTCTTGATACAATGCTCAGCCTCTCACACGCTTCGTCAGGTGAATCTCAATATCGTATTCTTGTATCTTTGATACCCAACCAGATATTTTATCACTAATCTCCCTTTGTATGATGAAATTTCTTACATCAGATTGAACTACATATACAATGGTCTTAATTTGTGAAAGAAAATACCTAAACATTTTCAACGATTTCATGCTTGCATAAACTTTTTTTTTGATGAAATTGTATTTTTCCTCATGTTCCTACATGGTCTAACTTAGAAAGGCTATAGGCCTTTCTTCATTGTCTATTCCTTTTTGAGTAAGTACCATAGCATAATTCTCTTGTTCATCTACAACATACAGGATGAAACCTCTGGAGTAATATGGATTCACTAAGACAGGTGCTTGGGCTATTTGATACTTTATACTCTTGAAATATTTCTTTCATAAATCTATCCATTTGAATTCAACATTCTTTTTTAAAAATTCAATCATGGGCTTGATGATTTGCACAAAATCTATAATGAATTTGTGTACAACGTTGATCTGCTCGAAGAAGGATTGTACGTATTTTTTGTTCAGAGGTAAAGGGAGTTCCAATAGTGCTTTCACTTTGTTTAGGTCTATAGCTAGTCCAAATTTAGAAATAACATGACCAAGTAGAATCTCTTCTTCAACAACAAATATGGACTTCTTCAAATTCAAAGAGATACTAAATTCTCCACATTTCTTGAAAACTCTTCTAAGGTGATCGACGTGATCTTCTTTGTGATGAGAGAACATTGTCATATCATGTACATATATTACAACGATCTTATTTATGATTTATCCAAAATCCAAATCCATTGCCCTTTGAAATGTTACACGAATGTTGGATAACCCAAAATGCATCCTCTAGTAAGCGAATGTTCCCCACTTGGTAGTGAATGCAATTTTGTATTGGTATTCATCTTTGACCCATACCTAGTTGTACCCAAAAAACCCATCCAATAATGAGAATATTTTTGCTTCTGCCACAGTATGCAAATTCTGGTCAATTTATAGGAGGGGGTAATGATCCTTTAAAGAAGCTTTATTGAGATTTTGTAAGTCTACACATAGCTTGATGTCTCCACTATTTTTCATAAATAGAACCAGGTTAGCTACCCATGTAGATTGTTTGATGGGGTAGACAATTTTAGGTTCGATTAACTTCAACAGTTCTTACTTAATCAAAGCTTTTATTTTGGGGTTCACTAGCCTTTATTTTTGATAGAAGGGTTTTACACCCTCTTTGAGTTCAATGGTATGTTGTATAGTCTCTTTCGAGTATACCTTAAAATCATCGTAAGTCCATGTTATGATATCAAGAAATTATGCACATAATTATTTAATTTTGTTTAATTCTACCTCTGTAGTGTTTAACCCCACTTTGATAGATTTTATTGATTCCATATGAACCTCCTTGTATCTGTATTTTTCAACTTTCATCTTGTGATTGGTTGACCTATCATTATTGTCAAACAGACTTTTGATAGTAATCAATCCCTTTGGGATATGATTTTTTTTCAATTGTATCATACATTTATCTTCTTTGTCTTTCAACACTCTATCACTTGAACAGTTCATCTCGTGGATGAGGAATTGTACTATCTATTCATCATTCTCAAATACCTACTAGAAGGTTCCCCTGTCTAGCACAGAAGGCCTATAAATTAGTCTAAATATTTTATACTTTTGAATGATGTTGCTAATGGGGCATAAATTAGCTCCTACTAATTCCAATAGGTTAGCATGGGTATTCCTATCTCTAGGAATTGATTTAATGTTTAGAGCTTCAAAAGTTTTGAAAAATATTCCAAATCTTATATTTGTAAGCCTTGAAGTAGTGTTGCTTACTTACACATTTCTCAGTAACTTTATTTACTATAAATTTTGGGTATCCATAAATTTGGAGTTGTTTTATTCCCAAATTTTTAGCTTTCTTAAGGCCCAAACAAAGAACCTCATATTCTACTGCATTTTTGGTACAACTCCAAGTCAATCAATAAAAGAAAAAATTATCTTCATCCATTGGAGAGATTAAGACCATACCTACTCCAGCTTCATTATTGCATCTGGCACCATTGAAGAAAAGTTTCCATAGTTGGTTGGTAGGAGGGTATACCTCATAGAAAGGAGTGGGAGTACTCATCTCAGGTTTCATGATTGAATAGCTCCCAAGCTCTATTTCAATCATAGAATTGAAATATTGGAGAGAGAACTGGTCCTCTTCTTGTAGTACATTCAGAGATTCTTCCATTAAATTTAAATCTTCCATCTCCTCAGTCATTATGCTCACTGTAGTAGCCTGCTTCCCTTCCTTTTCAATTTTTTGAATATGGAAGATAGATGGTTTCTCATTGAATATTTTTACTCTTTTACCCTTGAATGGGATTTCCAAGTGTGAGTAATCCAAGGATAAATATCATCCTCTTTTAGTAGTCAATTCTCTAGAGATATACATACTGAAATAAGGTTCCAATTCTACTATAATGACCTCTTGTATGTCTTTGAGTTGGGGAATTCTATGTAGGACTATGGGAATATATTTTATTACCCCTATGGTTTTTACTAGGGTTCCATCTAATTGTAAAATACTAGGACTTCTCCTAGTGTATTCCATACCATTATGTCGCATACAACTTTGGTTATGATAGTGGTTGTAGCTCCTGAGTTTATCATACAATTATGTACCACCCATCCTTCCATCTGAAGAGACAAATAGAATGGAGGAGGTCTATTTTTTCCTGTAGCATATGTCAAACTAGCTTGTGTAGAACTCAAATGAGTCAGAGTATTACTCTTATTCTTTATAGATCTTCGAGATTCTTTTAACAAATTGAATTTCCCTAGAAATTGCAATGTGTCATACATAGTCACTTTTGAAGGAGTCTTTTTCATCTCCTCGAGTATGTTGAAATGAAGAGGATCAACACTTTTCTCTTTTTATTTTACAAAAATGTTGTACTTATTCCTATACCCCCGATTAGTGTCTATCTTTTGATGTTTATTCAATAAGAGGTATTGCAACTTATATCTTGCATGCTCCTGCATTTCAACTTCTTTTTGGAGGTTTCTTTATGTATCTCCACTTCTTTTTTACTTAGGTTTTGTTGTACCTTCTCATGGGAAAATCTCCTCTCAACCTAGTTTTTCATAGGTGAAGATACTTTTAATGGATTTAGCTCCTAGGGATCTACCTGAAGGGGTTTCTTCCTTAACCTAGTTAGCATAGTTACTTGCTCTATAGAAGGCATCACGGTATTGTGATTCTCTTTCCTTATCATGTTTTTAATCCTTTAAGAGTATTATTTACATTTTCAATAGCTATCTTCTTAGCATAATGTTGATGAATCGTACATGAATTTTCACCATGTGGATCATTACAAGTGGTACATCAGAAGTCTGAATCTATTGAAATTTTAGTGGGTTCACTATCTTCATTAGCGTAAACCCTATTTGATTTATCATGATTTTTGCTACTTGTGGAAGCTTGATATCTAATTACTTGTGGAAATATCCTTGGCTAGAAATGTCTCTCTGCTCCTCTTCTTTCCATTGAAGTCATCTTATTGGTCAAATTCTTCATGGTTTATTGTAGATCTAACAAAGTTGTGAGTTAAGGATCAGGAATTGGTGAAACTAATGATACCAAAGTGCGAAGATTATAGGTAACACTGGGGGTGTGAAAGGTGTTTGCATTATTGGTATGGAATGCTACTTGGTCCATTTAGGAAGCTCTGTATGAGATGTAGAAGCAGGATTTAGGAAACTAGAATTTGATACTTGTGGAAGATCTAGAAATATCAACATAATCATAATTGGAGGAAACCTTCCGATAGCAATAATATCTATCTCTACTTTTTGTGCTTCTTGAATTTTTTTTGGAAAAGTAAACACTTGAGACTATTTTATAGCCATGCTTATATCTAAGTTAAAAGCTCTTAGATAATAATACCTCGACTACTCATTTGTTGATATTAATCCATCAGGTACTCTTTACCAAGTATGACTGAATATAATATTGAAATTAACTATTTCTTCCTAAGGATGCTTCTGGATGACGGTGAACTAATTTAGCAAGGAAAATGGATCAACATGTTCATTGAATTCTTCTACTAGTTTATCGATGAGTTGGACCTAGGTAGCTATAGTTTGATTAGGGAGGTATCTATACCAATAGAGCATTTTCCCTTTGAGGTAAATGACTAAAAGTCTTATCATAACATCTTTCTCAATAATGTTATGCATTGGTGCCAATTCGGCTACATCTTGGTAGAGTTCATAAGTCATTTTTCTTATGCCATCATACTAGGGCAGTGCTTTCAAAGCTATTGCAAGGATCTGATGTTGAGCTTCTAAATTTAGGGGATCTGAATGATTCCATGTAGGGTAGGGTACATCCAATTGATTGATAGCCATTCTAGTGTCGACTGATGTAGTAGTGTGAACAGTAGTGTTTAACAATTTATTGGTAATAGTAGCACTAGGGACGGTTGTAGGGAAAGGATTTGCAGATCTTGTAGTAATTGTGGAAGAAGAATTTGATCGAGCAATGAGTACAAAATTAGCTTTGAGGATACCAAGGTGTAACTCAAATAAATCTATGGGTTCTTCAATTTTTTTTGCTTTTGATCAGGTTTTCATATATTTTTGGTATTCAACCAAAAAATGGATAAGGTTCTCTTGGGTTTTATTCCTGAAATAGATTCACTAGGTAATTTATAAAAAAAAATATGTAGGACAAATATAACCATCAAAACTTTGGTATGTATAGATAGTGGGATTCGGTCCCATCGGGCGTGCCAAAAACTGTTGGTGCAAAATCTACCTTTTGTTACGTTTGCATCCAAGACTTTACCAATATTGAATTATTGGGTTTAAAATAGGGATTAACCAATTTAGTCTCCATAGAAGGTGTAGCACCCTAAAATTGGCGCAGTAAACCTTAGAAAATAATTAAAATTACCTTAGTAATAATTAAAAATTTAAATTTTAACCCCGAACCACCTGTTAAACTACTTTCCTCATTTTCCGCACCATTTTTAGGATTCGTTGTGACCGTTGGACGATATCATCACCGATCAGACGATATCCCCTTAGATTGAATGAATTCGTCTAGAGAAGAACGTCCAGATGATTTCATCCTAAAACTAATTTTTCATAATTAGCTTTTGTTTCAACGGCGTCTCTAACCGGGGCAAAAGCGTGTCTACATGGTTAGAGACTTCCCTTGTTGGAGATCTCCAAAATTGGGATGATCTCCAACCTCCCAACCTCCTTCCTATGCCTATTTAATCTTAGGACCTCCCCTTGACATTCCCCTGGCTGAATTTTATTGCACTTCGAGTTTTACATGCATTAGAATGTCTTAGACTACTGTTTGCCTTTGCCCCTTTTCGAATTTTCTTGCAAGAACTTTGTCATTCTTCAGTCGGAGCAAGCTCAGATCGTCGTAGATGATCCTATACGATCTCGGATGATCACGCCATAATTCAATATGATTATGTATTTTATAGACGATTTCGACTGCAGCCAATGTTGGGGGCAAATCCATGCCCTGAGTTTGCGTTCTCTGTCCATTATCTACTATTTTGCTTTGCATTAGTTAGATTTATTTCTATTTTGCATCTTGGAGTTCACCTCACATAGCATATATGCATGATAGAGTCAAAGTTAGTCATTAAAACAATGCATTTTACTTAATTTGTTATCTAAAGTTGTCATTCTAACATTCATACTTTCATTTCTATCATTTTCCCTTGCTTTTGCAATTGTATTTTTTGTTCTTGGTATCCATTTCTGTAGTTGCAGGTCTCTAATGAAATCATTAGACTATTTCATCAGATTAGAGATGATATCGTCAGATTAGAGACGATTTCATCAGATTAGAGATGATCTTGTCAGATTAGAGACGATCTTGTTAGATCAGTAGATCAGGGACGATCCTATCAGATCAGAGACGATCTTGTCAAATTCCATATGATCTAGACTGCTTCAAGTTTCAGAATCTCTATCAAGCATCCAGAATCAAGTTTAACCCGTCTTTATTTAGTATATTATCTGTACTTGATATTCATTGCTGCTTTTTGTATTCATTTAAATCTGCATTTCCTAATAGAATAGTTTAGATTCATTTGGCCAAACCTAGGATTTGAATGATTAAAGGTAAAACTGAACACATCAAACACATTCCCAACCTAGGCGTGGAAACTGCCACTAAAATTTTCCTGGTGAACCCCACCATCCATCAAAAAATCACCTTAATACTCCTCCCCGAGAGGCGGGACCTTCAAAGGGCCTCTTAGTCTGAGGTATTGTCCCATCCTTCTCGCATCCCCCTTCTGGGCACGAATCCTATAGCCTGAAGGTAAGGGTGCAAAAAATTTGGAGCGATATAGAAGGTTTATTCCTTGATTTGTTGTATAAAATAGAAAAGAGTAGAGTGCATAAAGAGAAGTAAATATAACTATTGCTAGGAACATTAAGAGGGTGCAAGTTAGACAACAACAAGAAAATACACAGTTTTTTGTAGATAAGCAATCTTTAAACCCTCAAATAATTAGTGACTAATTCTTTGGTGCAAATTTAAAACTACCATTAACCAACTAGAATTGTTAAATTTAGAATGCGTAGAACATGAACTACAAAAATACAAAAATAAAATTAAAGTGAGTAACATCCAACATAGTTTATATAGATTTTAACATTCATATATATAAGACTTAGCACCATTGAACCATAAGCCTGAATGAAGAGTGTATTATTGCTTTCAGAAATCTGTATACATTGCCTTGTAAATTTCCAAGAGCTGACCCTTAGTCAGAGTTGCTCGTCCTATATATACATCTCCTAATAAAAAATAAAAACTAAATCTTGTTACAATAATACACCACTTGGCTCATTTTGGAAAGTTGATGATTAAAGAAGCATTGAGTAGTGGGGTCTTCAACAATAAACGGTTGAGATCTTCTCATTACAACATGTTCGCATCAATATTCTCAGGGACGTCATGATCCAACTATCCTCCACTTCTTCATTTTTGGCTTCATTCTAATTCTTGGCCAGTGAAAACCTGACCGATCATAAAACCGTGACTATTTTTTAGACTTGGCTCCTTTCTGCTTCTCGACCAACAAAAACTTGATTGGTCGTGAAATTATGACTATTTTTTGAACTTGGCTTCTTTCTGCTTCTTAACCAGTGAAAACCTAACCAATCATGAAATCACAACTATTCTCCAGACTTGGCTTCTTTCTATTTCTCATCCAATGAAAACCTGATCGATCAAAAAATTATGACTATTCTCCAAACTTGGCTCCTTTCTACTTCTCGGTCAGCGAAAACCTATCCAGTCATGAAATCATAACTATTATCCAAACTTGGCTCCTTTTTACTTCTTAACCAGCAAAAAATTGATTGGTCATGAAATCATGACTATTCTCCAGACTTGTCTCCTTTGCTTCTCGACTAGTGAAAACCTGCTTGATCACAAAATTGTGACTATTCTCTAGACTTAGCTCCTTTTTGCTTCTCGACCAGTGAAAACCTGAATGATCATGAAATATTGACTATTATCCATACTTGGCTCCTTTCTGCTTCTCAACCAGAAAAAACTTGACCAATCACAAAATTGTGACTATTTTCCATAGCAAAATTTTGAGAAGATATCTCCTCTCCCCTTGGTATAATCATTTTGACCTACACACACCTAGTGCAATTTTTGGCCATGTATGCTACTATTGGCAAACATCCATCATGAATTATGGAATATTTTCAACATATGGGATTGTTTGAAAAAGAATTTGTGATACCTCTACCAGTTAAAATACCTCAACCTTTGTAGTATGAAGATGAAGAGAACATTATGGATAAAGAAATATTCATAGGGGACCCATGGGTAACACTTCTATGAAAATCACAAGTAGTTGAAATGTCATGATTTTAACCATGGGATACTCCAACAATAAAAATAGCAGTGCAACTACATGAGCATCATTTACTATGATAGTAAGTCAAGCTAGCCCTTGAAAGAGATGTGGTTACATTTACTAGGATGACAATGGAGTATACAGGTCCTTGTAAAACCACAAAGCATGGTTAGTGTGATAAGAATCAAGTAGGGGAAGTATGTCCTAGCCAACCTAACAAGCATGGCAAAAACAAACAAAACAAGAAAAAAGATAATGCCATAGCTTGAGAGCAAAGATACCAAAACAAAGCATACTTGAAAGTAGTTGTAGAAATAAGGAATTATCAATAGAATGTGCCATGAGGGCGTGACAATATTTAGGCATGGGAGGATGATGAGCACCAAAAATGCTCATTTTTATGCATGTTTAAAATGGGTATTGTGTGATATGTGTAACACTAGAGATGTATTTTTATGTAATTATTGCATATATTTAATGCAAATTTTTATTACTTTGTGCACATCTTCCAGTCAAGGTCCCACATGGACCTAGCATTGTACAACAATCATAATGTGTTTGAGGAAAACCAAAGATTGTAAAGCCAATATTTGGAATCTAAATCTTGCTAAGGTATGACACTTATATCCTGGGTGCAGGTTGGTGCCTATATCCTAGGTGTAAGTCAATGCCTATATCCTGATGGTAGATAGGCTTATATATCTTGGTGCTTATCTCATGGTGACTATATCCCAGTAGTGGAAAAGTGACTATCTTCTAACAGTAGGAAAGTTACTATCTTTCGATGATCAAAAGGTGTCTATCTCTAGATACCTATATTATGATGATAAGATGAAAGGTGTCTATATCCCAGTGATAGTCTGCTAGGTGCCTATATCTAGTGGAAATAAAACACCTTTATTTTATGCATTGACCAATTGACTTGGAGACCATGCGAAACTTAAAAATAAATGGTTATGTAAACTTAAGGAGTGCCATATTTATCTTGTGCGATTAATTTTAGATATGGTCACTTTTTTAATAGTCGATGACTATAATTTTTCATGAACTGACCATAGTGAATCATATTGCATGATAAAAATAGAATAATATATTTTTTAATAGGGGTTGACCATGTTATGTATAAGAACTTAGACCATTCCTAAAACAAGGATCCTAAATTTGTAAAGTTTTGTTATTCTATACTGCATAAATTTAAATAAAATATCAAGCATTATCTATTTACGTGTATTTGGAAGAGTGATTTTTGCATAACCAGCTGGGTGGACTGTCTATGGGATATTGTACCCACTCGAGGTAGTAATCCTCCCCTATTATTTTATTTTTTTCTTTCTTCATTCTTGTAGTGTGTTTATTTCCTATTTTATTTAATTTAGTTGCATGCATATTTTTCACAATTTTATTTCAAGTTGTGTGTTTCATTTTAGAAATTTCCATTTTAATCATGTGTTTGATTTTAGTATTTGAATTTTAGCAATTTACTTCTTGCAGTTTCTTTTCATTGTGTGCTTTACTTTTCTACATTTAGTTTTTATTGGTTTGGCTAAAACTAAACTACACAAACAAACACTACCCCCACCAAACCAAGTGGTAGACAAAACTCATCTTCCAAATACTACATGCATATAATGTGCATAGGTACTAAGAAAATTTATGAACTCCTAGATTGATAAATTAAATAGAAAGAAAATAACTATTTTTTGAAACACCATTTTCTGCTCACCAAGTGAATTAAATGTTGTTATAGCACTGCAAAATTTTCTATTTTAAACAATGGTTTTCCTATTGGGTATTTCAAGTCATCTTGTGGACTTCATCAAGGTGATCCTCTTTATCCTTATCTATTTATTATTCTGATGGAAGCATTAGGGAGAGCCTTTTCAAAGGAAAAAATGGAAGGGAAAATCAAGGGTATTTAAGTTGCCCCTTTGAATCTCATCTCCAATTTATTGATGATACTTTTTTTTTGGACCATCCCTCAATCAATGAGGCCATGGATTTTAAATAAATATTATCATGTTATGAGAAGGCTACTGAAAAGTTGGTAAATACTTCAAAAATCAAGATTTTTCCATTAATACTACCCTAGATTTACAAAAAATTATTGTTAATATTTTAGGGTTTAAAATTGAAAAATTTTCATCAACCTACTTGGGTATTCCTTTGTTTGATAAAGAAAATAAAAAGAAGCTTTGGATCTATTTTTGGATAGAATGAAAGCTTGCTTGGAAGGTTAGAAAGGTAAGTTCTTAACCATGGTAGGAAAGCTACAACTCATAAAGACTACTTTGTAATCCATTCCTATTTATATGATGTCACTTTCAAGACTGCCAATAGGTATTGCATTAGAAATTGATAAAATTCAAAGACTTTATATGGAAAGGTTGTGAGGAAAAATTTAGGCTTCCTCTTTGTAAGTGGGGTAGGTTTTGCAAAGGAAATAATATTGGAGGAGCAGGCTTGTGGAATTGTAGACTTATAAATTTAGTATTAGGAGCAAAGCTTGGGTGGATATTATTCAAAGATCAACGAAATAATTGGGTAAAAATATTACTTCAAAAATATATAGGTTCTCTTGATGCAATGAAATTGTTTAGGAAAATAACTCTACCCAAATGATTATCCACATGGAACTTCATATCAAAGAGTTTTAAATTGATAAAGAAATATATTAGATGGTCAATCAATGAGGGGAGTTATGCAAATTTTTGGTTTGATGCTTGGTTGAAGCCTTATCCTCTTATCTCTGACTCAAAATAGAAACCATTGGCTCAAGCATGCCTAGCATGTAAAGTTCCAAAGGTCAAAGATTATATTATTATGAGCAAAAACTCCAGACCATGGATTTTTTTTTAGTAATATGGTTGGAGGGGAACTCAAATAAATTGTAGATGAACTTCAAAAGATGCTTTGAGAATTTTATTTTCCAATTTTTACATGAAAGGATGAGTTGATTTGGAATTTGGAATTTATCAAAGGATGGTGGATACCCGATCAAGTTGGGATATGAGGATTTTAAACAATCAAAAAAAATTTCTCCCAAATATTTTTCTTGGAATAACGTTTGGTCATTAGAGTCTCCCCTTAAGGCCTCGATATTTCTTTAGTTATCAGTTTAAAGTAAGATTCTTATGTGAGATAGTCTACAAAGAAGAGGATATTATGGACCCTTCAGACGTGCCTTGTCTGAGAAGGATTTAGAAACATTAGACCATTTACTTGTTCATTATATGTTTGCTCACACCATTTGGGGTTATTTTTTTTAAATATGAAATTATATTGGGTAGCCCCATCAATATTGAAAGAGTTGATAAAGCATTGGATAAATTATTTCAAATCTAAAGCATTATGTATTATTTGGAGGATGGGCCTTGCCATTATTTGTTAGAATTTATGTCTTGAAAGTAATAATATATTGGTAAACTTGTATTTTGTTGGTAGATTTGTTTCCTAACCATTGTCAATGAGGGTTAGTTTGATTCGCCATGGGGTGTGTTAACCCACCCATTTTTTTATTGTAAAGGTTGTTATCTTAATTTAATGTAAATAGATTTTTTCATCAAATGTTTTTTTATATATCAAAAGCATGCCCAAGTTTGAAACCATATTAGTGCCTCTCTTGTAGAATTTCTATAGATATGGTGCTCATCATGGGAAGCCTCAATTATAGGAAAATAGGTGCTAATAACTTGGCTATAGAATTTGAACATACATGGAAGAGTCATTTGTGAAAAAAAAATTAAAATAAAGGATCTACTTCGGTCTATGGTAAAATGGAAATGTCCAAAAAATGTGCTTATCAAAATTAATTTTGATGGTGCTTCTAAAGGAAATCTAGGAAAATTTGGTGGAGGTGGTGTTTTTAGAAATAGTGAAGGCAAAATTCTCTTTACTTATTCAGAATCATATGGCACTTCAACTAACAACTATACAAAGTCTAGGGTGCTTCTTATAGGGATTAAAATTGCAACAGAAAGGATTGAAATATATTTCAATTTGATATGACTCATAAATTATCATCTATACTATTGGCAAAAAAGGATGTGGAGACTGGATAAAAATTAATCTTATGTCTAATATTCATCATTTATTACTAGAGGTAATCTCCTAGCAGTGTGAGCATATTTATGGAGAAGAAAATCGAGTAGAAAATAAATTAGCAAATTATGGTGTTGATATTCATCCCAGTGAAATTTAAATTTTAGGAGGCAACTAGCCAAGTGAGATTTTGTATTAATCAAATGATGTCAAGGAGTTGATTGTGGAAACATAGAACTTTAATGAAGTTGAAGAATATATTTAAGAGAAAAATAAATGAAAAACTATGATAAAATGTATGCTACAACATATGTAATATTTTTATATTTTGATGGGAGTGGCCCCCAATAGAAGCCACATATAACCTATTAAAAAAATATGTACAAGTTATTAAAAATATTAATTTTTAAATTGGTTATAGGCATTGAAATGGGCCTTACCTATATTACATCATGACTACCTAGTGGCTTTACAATATATTGACTATTATGCATGCATTGCTTGACAAGATATGGACCTAGACATCCGTGCGATGTGGTCTACAGCGTGATGTGGTCTACCAAAAAGTATGCCACTTGCATTATCGGTGATGTGACCCGAGTTCAATCCCCATGATGGATATGTATATGTATAAGAAGTATTTATTCAATAAAAAAAATATGGACCTAGATATCCTCCTTGAAAGTAAAGGAATTTAACCATTTGAACTAATATTATTTGATATAAAATGTTAAGGTTCACTTATAGAATTCAAACCTTGGTTTATATTTTAAAACTATTCACTCCTAATTGTTCAATTACCTTGAACAAAATTGGCTTAAAATTTTAAAAAAATTATACTTTTTTTTTTAATTATTCTTTTTAATAAGATTGTTTTTTCTTTTAATATTTTCAAATTAAAGTATTTATTAAATTAATGATCTAGAATGTTGTAACAATGTCTAATCTATAACCAAACCCCATAAGGGGGGCGAAGGTCCAAGGGTCAAATCTTGGGCCTCGTCAAACTTGAACGCTTGTCCCTTTCCTAGTGCTTTCAGTGATGTAAAAGGTTTAAATGATTGTGGAATGGTGGTTATAGGGGTGCACTGCATGAAGAACTATGTGACAGCTTTTGGTATGGATAGTGCAGAATATTGTGGTGATTATAAAAATCCGGATAAATGGCTACCAATTCCACCATGTAAATTAAAAAAAAAAACAAGTCTAATCTATTTACATCAACCTTTATTAAAACCAAAAATTAGAAGAATATAAACTAGAGGAGCCTAACAAAACATTGTAGCCATAGTATAGGTACTCTTAATATTAGTTGTATAGTCACTCAACTCTAAATGCATAATAGTATAGGTACTCTTAATATTAGGTTTATAGCCACTCAACTATAAATGCATACATTTCCATAAGTTCAATGCCTACATCTAAGTTTCATCGTGACTCTATAAGTTATTTGTTCATGGGATTGGAACCTTGACTTACAGTATGAAACTTCTACTTTGTAACAGTGAACCCAAACCCATTATGACTACTAGTTTAGAAAAATAGTATGTGAAATAATGTAGATTTTTAATTTGATATTATTAATTAAACTTTAATTAAACATGCTTTAAAATATTTTTTAATAATTTTAAAGTGGATGTATTATTAATAATAGATAATTTAAATTTAACTAATTAAATTTTTTCTATTTGAATTAAATTAGCTTCTTTTAATTGATTATACATATTGAAATATGCCCTACCTATATTAGATCATAATCATGCTACCACAACATTTCAACAAATCATGTATTGGTATTATAGTAGTGTGCCTTGTAAATTTTGGATATATTGTCTAGCAAGAATTGAACCCAAGCATTTGCCTTGAAGATTCATATTTTAAACCACTTCAGCTCAAATCCTTTGATAAATTGATTTTTTTTTTATTTGTTAAATTTATAATTTATTTAATATGTATTTTTTTTTTTTTAATTTAAAATTTTAAAATTGATTATTTTTCTTTGGTTTCACATTAATATTGGCTAGAAATTTTATATAAAATGTAATAGAAAAGCATCAATAATAGTGGAATAAATCCAATAAAAAAAATTGGTAATAAAGCCATAAAGAGTTGGGAGCAAGTGTGAGCTGAGATAGAGTAGGAGGAAGTGTGAGTAGGAAATAGAAAGTAGAAAACAAAGTGAGATCAAGGAACAAGTGTCACTTCCTATTTTAGATCTTAGGAGACTTTAAAGGATTCATTTGAAGATTTTTTTTGATTTTGTGGAAGAAGGGGTTTTGAAAGGACCCCTGAACCTTTTACAAAAAGAACCAAACTACCATCCCAAAATACCTAGAGAAGGTGGGAATAAAATAGGATAAACCAACAAAAATGCCATCAAGGAACCAAACAGATCCCATGGATGGCCCACAAACAACAAACTAGAACTTGACAACAACAACTAAAATCTAAAATAGACCATCATCCCATGTAGGGGAGGATTAAACCAATGAGACAACCCAAAACCAAGAAGGAAAAATGCATCTGAGAATCCTACTCCTCAATTCTTTATACCTATCGGTCCAACTTCTTTCTTATCCACATACCACTCATTCGTGTTGCACTACTTCCAATCCATTAACACCATGAATTCTTTGATGCATGAGATGGTCACTTGCATGGAGTCTATAAGGATTTTTTTTTATTACATATAGGAGTTTTGAAAGGGTCATTGAACCTTCTACAATAGGATAAGCCCTACAAAACTTGACCTAAGACCAACAATACTATAACAAGAATAGCTATAAAGCACTACAACTGGACATCCATCGCCAACTGAACCAGCTACAATATGATGCAAAAAAAAAATTAGAATAGTGTTGGTGAGCCCCCTAGCTAATAAAAAATCCCACTTGGATGCACACAAAACCTTTCTTCATAAATATTAAAAGCTTACAAAGTATCAAGAAGCATGCATCACTAAATCCAATTGAAGAAGACCTTCGAGAAAATTGTCTCTCCAAATAGATAGACCATTGAGACTTATACCCAGGTTTACCATAAAGTCAATGTGGCAATTTTCTTCTCTGAAGATATGCTTTATCTCCCTATCCTCTCTAGCCTAAATAATCCACCTAGATTCCATAATCACAGCCTCAATATTTCAATCGAGGACTGAATCACTGTTAACCAAGTTTATAATATTTAATGAGTCTCCTTCAATGCAAAATTTTTGGTACCCCATATTCTCCAATAGTAGGAGACCTTGGTAAAGGGCTCTAGCCTCCACAACATGGCAAGTATGTATATCTAAAAATTTGGCATATTCTAGTAGAAGCCTACCTCTATCATCCCTAAGCACCCCACCAACACCAACATTACCAGGATTTTTGTAGCTTTAACATCCTTTTGAAATATTTGGGCATGCTAAGAGTATCCTAGGGTTGAGTGATAATTTATTTTCCTACTAGACAACTTGAAAATAAGATTACCTTTCTTCCTAGGGGGTAAAATCATTGAAATGAAATTTATCCATACAAAGAGGAGCCTTATATGCATTAGCTAACTTTGCCACTAGGCGTTTGGAATGCCTAGTTCTTTCCTCACTTCCATCAACACTTTTTGGGGAGGAATATTTCACCTTGACCCTAAAATTTGAAGCAGGTATTTTTTGGATGGTCTCCTAACTTAAGGGAACCACTGTACTCATAATGAAAATAATTTAGGTACTCAATAATCAAAGGTGTCACCTTAGCTAAGGAATTCAAAATCTCTTTTTATAGTCCTCTAGCTTTAACAGCATGATCAAAAATTAACTTTTCCAACCCCTAGTGGATTGGTTCTGACACAATCTCTTTCTTAACTAGACTTATTGACTTTACCATAAACTAAAACAAGAACTAAGGGATATTGATGAGTCTCATGTGGCATAAAAGTTTTAGGAACATGAAATCAAAGCTCCTTAGGATGTCTTGGTTTTTGTCCAACGTGAAGTACTGCATAATCTCTAGTGCTACTCTATCATAGGGTATCTTCATAGAAGCTCTTTTAAACCAATTCTCAAATTTCACAAGCTCCTCATCTTCACCCAAGAATTGGTGTGACTCTTTGACCAGGGAATGTTTCTCTCTATTGTGCACAAACCCATCTATTTGCAAGCTTGTAACTTCAGCTATGAGAGGAATAGAGACCTCAAACTCAAGGGTCCCCACTCTAACCATCCCAATATACCATAAATTTACCATATGCTTTACCATCTTCCTGTTGTGGCCATTAAATTTCATCAGGAAATAGAGGAGATTTCCCTTCTATAGAATTTTCTCACATCCTCATCGATGATAAGTGATCTGAGCTCCAAAACTAACCCTGTCATTCTTCAAAAAAACTTCTACACAAGAACCACCAAATTAGTGGCATACACTGGTTGATATGCAATAAAGTCCCATGAGCACCAGGTAGACATAGGCTTTCTTGAAAAAATATTAAAATTGTAGAGAGCCTAAACTTTTGACATTCCCACAAGGTCCAATCTACCCTAACAACCTGCAACCTCAAGACCTAGCGAGAAAAATCAAGAAGAGAAGTAGAGAAAAAAAATTAATTTCAAGCAAAAATTTGGATTTGCTTAAGAAACCAACATTCACCCATCCATCCACCACCAAACTATAGTGCTACCAATTAACATTGAAGGACTTGTACCCTAGAAAAAAATTCTATAATTATAACATCATGCCTTAGCACAATATTTTTAAAAATAGAACTTGTGAATCCAAGTTGAAGGTAAGCTTAGATTAATATCAGCCTAAGGTAAAACAATTGACACGAATAATCAAAGCCAAAATAATTAAATTAAAACTAACCAGATGATAAATACATTAACATAAACCTTATATAGGTGCTTAGAACATGCACAATAGTAGGGAAGGGAAGGTGGAGGAATATCGAGGAGTTTAGAGAGAACGGAGGAGTAGGAAGTGGAGTGGAAGGTGGTAGCGAGCGTGGGTAAAGGAAGGGAGTTGAGTGATAAGGGAAAATGGACGGCAAGAAAGGAGGGAGGTGAATGGAGGGATAAGGAGAAAATAAATGAAAGGAAGAAGGAATATCATGTTGACCATCCAACAAGATTAGCCGACAAAAGGTAAGTGTGTTCACACTGGGCTTAGAAAAACTAGATTTTCCTAAGCCTGTTCCAAGCTCAGTCATGTTCACACTTACAACATTCTCCCCCTTAAAGTTGAGAGAACTAACTATACAGTCTCTCAGCTTTACAAATTGATATTTAGCCAGCACCTTGGTGAAGATGTCAGCGACGTTATTTAAAGTGTGGCAATAGTGAAGCTCAACAATATTAGTTTCCACCATATCTCGGATGAAGTGGTACTTCATATCAAAATGCTTTGATCTACTATGGTGGACAGGATTGTATGCCAATTGAATGGTACTGATGTTGTCACAGAATATTCGAGTTGGACCACTTTGCTGCTCTCCAATCTCTTCTAATACCTTTCAGAGCCATAGAGCTTGAGTACTAGCATGAGTAACCGCTATATACTCAGCTTCTATTGAAGATAGTGCTACTACTGTCTGCTTCTTGGAACTCCAAGTTATTAGGCCTGAACCAAGACTAAAACAGTTACCCGATGTGGATTTTCTATCATCAATATTGCTGCCCCAATCACTATCACTAAAGCCTTCAAGCTTGATAGTATCACTTTTGTAGTATTGGATTCCAAAATCCAATGTACCCTTCACATATCTCAAAATCCTTTTAGCTGCCTGCAAATGCAGCTCATATGGATTAGACATAAATCTAGAAATAAGAGATACAACATACTGAATTTCTGGTCTGGTGTTGGCGAGAAAAACCAAACTCCCAACAATGCTTCTTAAAGTGGTCACATCAACTTTTGGTGATCCATCATCCTTGCTTAATTAGATCCCATGTCCAATTGGATTTGCAACTGATTGCATTGCTCCATAGCAAACTTCTGAATCATATCTCGAGCATACTTAAGTTGACAGATGAAGATCCCTAAATTTGTCTGATGTACTTCCATTCCAAGAAAGTATTTCATCAATCCAAGATCCTTCATCTTAAATTCCTACATCTTGGAGTGCTTGAACTCCATGTTAAATTTTTCGTTACTACCCATAAAAATGAGATCATCCACATACAAACAAACTATGAGGATGTCATTTCCTTGATTTAGGTAGTAGAGCGTGGGTTCATTTTTGCTTTTGATGAACCCATAATATTTAAAGTACCCATCAATGCATGAGTACCAAGCTCTTGGTGCCTGCTTGAGGCCATAAAGAGCCTTATTTAGTTTGTAAACAATATGTTCCTTGTATTTCTCTTCAAATCCCTGTGGTTGCTCAACATACACTTCTTCTGTCAAGTAACCATTAAGAAATGCACTCTTGACATCCATGTGTTGGATTGTCCATCCCTTGTGTGCAGCTAAGGCAAGAACTGTTCTGATAGTCTCATGTCTGGCTATAGGAGCAAAAGTCTCTTCATAATCAATTCCATATTTCTGAGTAAATCCCTTTGCAACTAATCTCGACTTGTGCCTCTCAATGCTACCATCAACATTAAACTTGGTCTTGTAGACCCACTTACATCCAACACGTTTCTTACCATTAGGAAGCTTCACCAGCTCCCAAGTGTCATTGTTTTTTATAGAGGTGATCTCCTCTTTCATGGCATCTTGCCAAATCTTTTGAGTACAAGCCTTCTCATAACTAGAAGGTTCAAGCTGTGTATTAGTTAACAAAGCATAGCTAACTAAATATCCTCTAGGTTCCTACTGGGAAACATCATCACCATACATGTGCCTATTTTCTAATCTTTGTAGAACATAATTCATTTCACTAGCTTGACTCCTAGTGTATCTTTTTGAAAAATTCTTATCCAACATCTGATATGATGGATGATTCTATAGAGTTCTCTTACCTCTGGATGGAGAATCGATGTCCATTGGTGAGGAACTTACTGATCTCTATGGATAAGGACTTTGTGAAGAAGTTAAATCAAAATATGAACCTGGATCTCTAGGAGGAGTCTGCTTAATTTTTTGTGGTGTCTGATGTTGCACCTTCTTAGAACCTACATCACTAGATTCATCATTACTAAAAATCTGGGGCTTACCCCATTCTCCCCCTTCATCAAAAATCACATCCCTAGAAAGCACAAACTTTCTAGTCTTGGGATTGTAGAGTTTGTAAGCTTTTGTATTCTCACAATATCCTACAAATATGCATGCCTGACTCTTTGTATTGAGCTTCTTTCTTAGCTCATTAGGAATGTGATAATATGCCAACAAGCCAAACACTCTAAAATACTTAACATTTGGATTTTTACCATACCAAGCTTGGTAAGGTGTCTATCCTTCCAAACTTGTAGTAGGACTTTTGTTCAAGATATGTACGTTGGTCCTAGCTGCATCTGCCCAATATGAATTAGTCAAATGCTTCGTCTGAAGCATAGACCTTGCCATCTCCACAATGGTGCGATTCTTCCTCTCTACGACACCATTCTGTTGTGGAGTGTAGGCAGTTGTGAACTGCCTCTTAATGCCATGTTGCTTATAGAAATTCAAGAACTCATTAGAGGAGTATTCTCCTCCCCTATCTGATCTAAGAAATTTTACAAAATATCTACTCTCACTTTCAACTCTTGTTTTGAAATTGACAAAGTAGTCAAATGCTTCATCCTTATATTTCAAAAAATATATCCAACACATTCTAGTAAAATCATCAATGAAGAGTAGAAAGTAAGAGTTGTTACCAAGACTCTTGGTCTGCATCGAACCACAAATGTTTGTATGCACTAGCTAGAGTGGATAGCTGGCCCACCATGCTTGTCCATGAGGAAATTTTGATCTGGCATGCTTCCCAAGAGCACACCCTTCACAGACTTCCTTACTATCCTAAACCTTAGGAAGTTTGGTTACCATCGCTTGTGAAGTTAGAATTTTCAAACTAGCTAAATTCAAATGACCATATCTCAAGTGCCATAGGACACTTGGATTGGAAATAGCAACATTTGCTAACTTATATCCCCCTGGCTGGCCAAACTTTAAAGGAAACAATCTATTCTTTGACATTGGCACTTGTGTAATGATTCTATTACTGTTATTTTTATCAAAAATAGTGCATTTACCCTCATAAAAAAACAACTTGTAGTTATTTTCTAACATTTGACCAACACTTAAAATATTGTGTTGAAGATGGGGTGTGTAATAGATATCACTTACATGTTTGATGCCTTCTTTAGTTGGAATGACCATTGCTCCAATGCCTTCAACTGCCAATGATTTATCATCTCCCAATTTGATGCTAGATTTGTATGAGGAGTTTAGAGTAGCAAAGAGCCCTTCTTTGCCACTCATATGGTTTGAACACCCAGTGATCCATGTATCATTCATGTTCTGATATGCCTGACCATAAGAGAGAAAAATATTTGTGGCCTATTCCTCTTCTCCAAAATTTCCAAACTGACTACTCTGGATGCTACTAGTTCCTTGTGAAGTCTTTTTCCAATAGTCACGAGCATAATGGCCAAGTTTGCCACAATTGTAGTAAGATTATTTTGACTTATATCCTCCTTTGCCTCTACCTGATTGTTTTCCTCTATTTTTTTGTCCTCCTCTATTCTATTGTTCACCTCTGTTTGAGAATCCTCCTTTGTTCTGATTTCCTCCTCTGTTAGGAGTTCCACCTCTCTAATTATTGTTGCCTCTACTTCTATTTTTTCCTCTACCATGGCCTCTACCTCTACCTTCTTGTGAAGCAAAGGCTTTATCATCTCCTCTGTAACTTGTGGAAGGAGTTTGCTGTAACCTCTCTTCATGTGAGAGAAGTGAGCCAATTAGGGATTCAAAAGATAGAGAAGTTAGGTCTTTGGATTCTTCTATAATTATGGCAACTGAATTCCACTTAGGAAGAAGTGTCCTCAACACTTTCTTCACTATAACTTTAGGCTTTACATCTTCTCCTAAAGTGACCATCTTATCTACTATGGCTTTCACATGCATGCAGTAATCACCAACCTTTTCACTCTCTTGCATTTTAAGAGTCTCAAACTCTCGTTTCAAGGTTTGTAGTTTAACTTGTTTGACTTGGTCACTACCCCTATAACTTTCTTTTAAAGCATTCCAAGCAGATTCAACAGTTATAAAAGAAGCTATTCTAGGGAAAATACTTCTATCAAGGGTGGCTTGGATATGATAAAGGGCGGAAGAATTATTCTTCTGTGCTTTCTTTCTAGCCCTTTTATCAGCCACATTCAAATTTGCCCATTCAGCAGCAGTAGGTTCAGTATATCCCTCTTCAATAACATCCCAAAGACCTTTGCCTATCAAAAGAGTTTTCATTTTAATTGACCAATACTCATAATCACCACCATTAAACTCAGGGATTGGTAGACTAGTATTGGAAGCCATATTAGAAAGCAAACTTTATTGCAACTTCAAAAAAGTAGTACAAAGAAGTACAAAATAGATCACTGATTTATTGATTTAAATCAAATCTAGCTTTCTTAATATGCTCACTGATTTGGCATTCTTCTTCTCGAGGATCACCCAAAATTGGAAAGGTGAAATTGTCTACTTCGTCATCACTAATTATAATGACTTCTAGTGCTGCTGCTGGTTCATAACTTTGTTTGAGAACATTTCATTCTTCAGTTGCAGGTTTCACCTCCACTGGTTCTTCCTCTTCTTCTTCTTCTTCTTCTTCTTCTTCTGCTTCTTCTGGTTCTGAATCAGGAGAGCGTGGTGTATAGCTCTCACTTGTTTCTACTTCAGGCACTGCAGGTGTATAACTGTCACTTGACTGTCCTTCAGGTACTATTTCAACCATCTCGGATTCAACTATCCTTTGCCCGAAGATATTATCTTCAGAATCTGCCTCGTAGCCAAAATCTGGTTTCCTCAGATGAGCAATCACTTGATTCTCTAATTGGCAAAACACTTGTATGAAGTCCATACCACTTGGACTTTCCCGTCAAAGGAATCAGGAGTCTCTCTTCTCAAAAGAGAGAGTAATGCATTATAGCATCCGGTTTACCGGATCATCTACCCAGAATCACACCGTATGAACTGGGTTACAACTTAGTATGATGCCAAAAATAAACTTTTTATATCAAAATATCTTTGCACCCTTTTAGTTTTTAAAAAAAAATTCTGAATTTTTTTTTAATAAAGACTTTTTTTTTTAAATTAACAATTTCCTATATATATATTTTTAATTATTTTTTAAAATGAAATGGATATTTAAAAAACAATAATCAAAAACTACATATAGAAATTATAATTTAAAAAAAAAAACTTAAAAAAAACAAATAATAATATCGCGACCTGGCGCGCTGCCATTGTATTTGATGCAAAGTTGTAGCGATTTCACTACCTTTTTGTCTGATGAGGTCTTCTTTGAGAAATTGTCGCGATTTCGTGACCTTCTGAGCTTTCGCGGTCTGGGGATGGAAGTCGTCGCGATTTTGTGACGTTTTTTGCGTAGGGGAGTCAAGGTTGAAAATTGTCACGATATCGCGACCTATTTTGCTGCCGCTGCCTTCACTTGGAAATGGTCGCGATATCGCGACACTTTTGCTGGCTGGGAGATTCAGAGGAATTTCATCACGATTTCTCGACATGCCGTGATTTCATGACATGTCATGAAATCGCAACGCTTTTGGCGCAGGGGAGTCGAGGTTGAGAACTGTCGCGATATCGCGACCGGTTTTGCTGCTGCTGCCCTCACTCGAAACTGGTCGCAATTTCGTGAAATTTTAGCAGGTTGGGAGCTTTGGAGGAATCTCGTCGTGATGTCACGACCTTTTCGAAGACTTGATGCTTCTTGGAGTTTTGGTCATGATTTCGTGACTCTCTTGTCGACCGGGCGTGGAGGCCTTGGTTTGTCGCGATATCGCGACATGTCGCGATTTCGTGACATGTCACGATTTCGCGACATGTCGTGCTATCGCGGCTGAGGGCGCTACTGCGGCCATGACTGGGTTGTTGCCCGCGATTCCGTGACATGTCACGATTTTGCGACATGTCACGGTTTTGCTCCTTGCTGCCTTCTTTGCTTTATGGGAGTTTCCTTTGTGCTCCTTGCTTGTTGTTCAGTTCTCTGTTGTTTTTTTGGGATGAGTTATCTCCATGTTGTATTTTCCCCTTGTTTTAATACAAGCTTTTCAATTTTTTTCAAAAAAAAAAAAACAAATAATAGAAATTTAATTAAAAATTTAACCTTTTTTTAAACCCCCACTGGGATTCGAACTGGTAACCTCCGCTGTCTTACCCGGAAGACTTAGCCGCTGCACCACGCGGCTGCTGGTGGTAGACAGAGTAAACAAAGCAAACTTAAAACCTTTCGATCGGTGAAGAATAAAAAAAATAAAACCTTTTTTTATACCCCGGTGGGATTCGACCCCGGGTCTCTTCTCTGCAAGGCGGGGAAGTTTACCGCTAGACCACTCTAGCCGGATGGTACAAAGAGGAAGGAGCTTCTACTTAATATGGTGGCTTAAAATAGTTTGAGAAAAAAAAAATTAATCCCACATGCAGTGGGCAAAGAACGTTTCAAGGCTTTATCTAAGCCTACGAACGTTCTTAGGTCGATTGCCTTCGGGCAATCGATCTCACCAACCTTTTGCTCGTCAATCAACCAATTGACTTTCGCCACATGGCACACTCAGAGCACTCATCCATGTCATCCAACCATGTCAGCACTCATCCACATCAACCAGCCATGTCAGCACTCGTCCACGTCAGCCAACCACATCAGCACTCATCCATGTCAGCCAACCACGTCAGCACTCGTCCACGTCAGCCAGCCATGTTAGCATCCAGTCAGTTCTGCCACATCAGTGTCTAGTCAGCTCTGCCATGTCAGCATCCAATCATCACTACCACATCAATGTACAGTCAGCTTTGGGTTAGCCTCGATCCATGTCAGCATCCAGTTAGCTCTAGGTCAGCCTCGATCCATGTGCTGCTAGCTCCACCGCCATGTCAGCCTGTTATCAGGGTCTAGTCAGATCCCTAGGATTTGTGCACTCCTCAAGATCCGTGTGACAGACACTTTGCCACTCCTTGGGATTCATGCGATAGCTTCTCTACTACTCCTCGAGATCCATGTGCTTCAGCTTTTGTGCCTTACCTCGACCCTCAATATCCGTGCCCCCTCTGCTCTGATACCAGTGTGAATCTAAGTTGAAGGTAAGCTTAGATTAATATTAGCCAAAGGTAAAACAATTGACATGAATAATCAAAGCCAAAATAATTCAATTAAAACTAACCAGATGAAAAATACATTAACATAAACCTTATATAGGCGCTTAGAACATGCGCAATAGTAGGGAAGGGAAGGTGGAGGAAGATCGGGGAGTTTAGAGAGAACGGAGGAGTAGGAAGTGGAGTGGGAGGTGGCAGCGAGCATGGGGAGAGGAAGGGAGTGGAGTGATAAGGGAAAATGGACGGCAGGAAAGGAGGGAGGTGAATGGAGGGATAAGGAGAAAATAAAGGAAATGAAGAAGGAATATCATGCCGACCATCCAACAAGATTAGCCGACAAAAGGTAAGTGTGTTCACACTGGGCTTAGAAAAACTAGATTTTTCTAAGCCTGTTCCAAGCTAAGTCCTGTTCACACTTGCAACAGAACTGACCATTCTAGAGCCTTGACACCCAACTCTAGATAGATTTATGGTGATTTTAATGGATCAAAGAAAGGAATTTTTTCATGCTATCACAATGTCCCAACTGGTGTCTGGTAATTCCTGCATGCCAAGTGACCACCTCATCCCATGTACAACCATTATGAAGGAAACCCTAAGAGCTTGACCAATCATAGTAGTCGATGACTTTCTATTAATTACCCTTTCTTAAATGATCTTTCCACCATTGAAAGATCATGCTACAAGTAAATTCCAACTATAAAACCCTGGTTTGGTCCACATTTCTTGGCCAATCAAAGTGATGATGGCCAACTTAGCTCATGCCTCCAACCCAATTACTTTGAATATGGCAAAATTGATTTGTAACCTTAGTCCATACAAAGTGATGATGACTCATTATCCCCCTCCAAGTCACCCACACAATCCTATTAAAATTTGAGAGGCACAATTTATCCACGTATAAGAAAAAAAAAGAAAATTTCCCAATATAAACCAGTAAGCTAGACCATCACCACATAAGAATCCATGAACTAAGTTGAGTGGCATGAAAGGGTCCATGTTTCAAATATAAAATTTTAGGGTGACCCATTTGAAAGGTAAAAAATATCTCAAGCTCTAAATATGAATATTTAAAACTTTCATAAACTCTATTCCAATGAAAATATTCAAATAAGCCAAACTCAACATCGATGACATGTCCCATCCTAAGTCTCGAAAAACATCTAATCCCTTTCCCATACCTTATGGCATTCAAATAGGGAGAACTAGGATAATATAAAATCATTGTCAAAATGGTTGAGACCTTCTAGGAAGGCTTCCCACCAAATGGTGATTTCTTCTTGACATAGGCCCAAGTTGATAAGAAAAATCATAGATTTATTTCCTTCCCTGAAAACATGTTGAACTTGAAATTCTTCCAAGTTTTGGATGATTCTTTAATATTCTAAAATTAGGCTTGCTATGGTCTATCTAGGTTTCTAAAAACCATTGATAAAGTTAATGATTTTTAGGGAATCTCCCTTGATAATGGATTTCTTATAGTTCATGTCTTCAAATTATGAGATACCTTAAAATAATACTCTAGCCTCCATAAAGTGGTTGGTTTGGACCCCCGAAGGCAAGTAAAATATCACCTATGGAATTCCTAATGACTCCTCCTGAGGCCACCATTATAGGAATTCCTTTAGAAGCTCCATCAAAGTTAAGTTTAATCCAACTAGGGGGCTTCCCATGCAGTCAAATTTCTTAATATTAGCCTTAGCTAGACTGTAGGAACAACCTAGGACTGGAAGCCTATATATAGTTCCAAATCCTCCTCCTTGAGAGCTCTATCAACATTGAGGGGAATAAATTTGACATTCTCCATTGTAGCAAAGATGGATCTAAAGAAAATAAACTCAACAACTCTTATGGAATTTTTAAAGGTATGAAGATTATTTTCCTTCCAAATGCACTAGAGGATGTGGGCTAGACAAAGGGACTAGAACACATGGATGTCGGGGAAAAATAAAGGGGAAATCCAATGCTCAAAAAGGTCAAACAAATTATCGAGAAAACCCTAAAAAACCCCAATGGAGAGGAAAAAATAGGAGAGCATGTCACGGGTGAAGGGACAAGTAAAAATATATGATATGAGGTCTCCTCAATGATCCCACAAAGGTAACACCTATTCAGGATGCGCATACCTCTCTTTTGGAGAATATCAATGGTAAGAAATTTGCTCTAAACGACAAGCCAAAGGAATATATTAATTTTTGGAGTAAGGCCTCTAAGCTAAATATTACAAATAAGGAACCAAGGATCAAAAACACCTTATAACAAAAAATATGAAGTTTTCACAGAAAAGCCCACTATTTTCCTCTTCCCACATAAGCTTATTCACATCCTTGTTGTTCTTTATAACTTGCAACTTAAGAAAATCAAATATATGCTTTAGGTATTACTTCTCAACATGGGAAGGACCAAAGAAAGTAAGATATTTCCACTAATTTTAACCATTAGTGGCCTCCATAAAGTTGCTCACCTTTAAACCAAAAGTCTGCCGAGTAAATGGTTCCACCAACAATAGGTTTTGGTAAGACACCAATGGAAGATCTACCAACCACTTATCCCTCCAAAAATCAACATCTTATCTATTTCCTAGATTCCATCTACCTCCCTTTAGGATTGTGTATCGATATTTTATAATCTTGAGCCAAAACATTGAATCAAGGGAGGGAATTAGGTTTGAAAGGAACTAACCATTATTATTTAGATAATTTGCCCTCAATATTTGAACCCATCCCACATTATCTTTCTAAACTAACCTCTAGCCTTCTTTGGAAATTAAATATTTATTCATTTGCTCCTTTTTTTGAGATCCAAACCCCCATATTATTTCCTACTACACACTTACTCCTAGGAAACCAATGAAAACCTTTTCTTTTCCTTTGATCCCGTCCATAGAAAAGTTTTCTTAATTTGCTCAATTTTTGAAGGACCTTGTTATGTAGCTTGAAGAGGGACATGAAATACACTAACATATTCTAAAGAGTGGATTTAACCAATATGCCCTTGCCATATTGACTCAGAAGAGAACCTTTACAACCAGCTAACTTCCTTTGGACTCTTTCTACCATGGGATCCCAAAGTTTTGTCTTAATTCCCCATTTTAAAAGGAGTATTCTTAGTTAAAGAAAGGGGAGCATAGCAATTTTACAACCCAAAATATTAGCTATTCTTCTCTAGTGTGCTAGGGGAGTGTTGAAGAAAAAGATGTTGCTCTTCAGGAAGTTAACTTTATACCTTGTTACCTTTTCTAAAGCAATTAAAATATCCTTCATAGCTAAGGTATGGGAACCAAAGCCAGAAAGGATAGAAGGGTGTTTTTATTGAACTAATGATGCAAAATTAGATCTAATTCTAGTTTTGGTTTGATACCCTTAATCTCTAGTTCAGCCTTAAGAGATCCACCCAACACTTTTTTCATCAGGGTGAAGAGATACAAGGAGAGAGGATCCCCTTGGTGTATACCTCTATAGCTTCAAAATTACCCAATCAGGGAATCATTAATGATAACCAAAAAAATTTCCATATAAATATAGTCTTTGATCAAGCTTAACCAATTGGGATTAAATCTAAATTTATCCATAACTTTAAAGAGTAAGTCCCATGAAACTTTATCATATGCTTTATTCATGTCTAATTTTAGGAAGATCCTAGATCTTCAACTCTTATCAACAGAGTGAATAAGTTTATGGACTATTATGATTCCATATAGAATTTTTTTGTCTATCACAAAGCCACTCTTAGCTTGATCAATAAGGCAAGGGATGAATGCTTTGATTCTATTAGCCAAGGATTTAGTTACAATTATAAAAATAGTATTACAGAGGCTAATAGGTTTCAATTCCTTTAAATCCCTAGATCCAATAAAATTAGGGATAAAAAAGAAGAATATGGAGTTAACATTAGAAGGGATGACCTTCAATATTTTAACATATCTTAGAGCATCACAAATTTTATTTTCGAGGATGTGCCAATTTTTTTGAAAAATATGGAAGGAAAACCATTAGGCTTGAAGGCTTTCAAGCCACTCATGGATAAAATTGCATCCCTAATTTCCACATCTCTAAGAGGACTATTTAATGAGTTGTTCATCTCTCCAGTAACTAGGAGAAGAATATTGTGGAGAAGTCTTTCTTCAACCATAGAATCCCCCATCCACATTGGTGTAAAGGAGATATTTGAAGAACAAGACTACCTTAGATTTGATATCCTATAAATACCAGGTGATAGATCCATCAATTTTAGAAATTTCTCTAATTTTGTTATTGCTTTTATGTCTCAAAGTGGAAGTGTGGAAAAAATTATTATTTCTATCCCCCTCTTTGAGCCAAATAGCCCTTGATTTTTTCTCCACATAAATTCTTCACTAGATAATACATTATGAAATCCACTAGGATATTTGTCTCCTTGAATCTATCTTTTGTAGCAAGGTCTCACACTTCCACGATAGAATCTAGCTCCTTTATTTGATATTTTAGCTCTTTCTTCTTCCGATTCAAATTCCCAAAAATAAATATATTCCAAGTTTTAAGATTAGATTTAATGAATCAAAGCTTAGAATCCACTTGTTAAATGAGAGGACCATAAAGTTTACAAGACCACCATTCCTTGATCCTAGCCTCTAAATCAGGATGTTGTAACCACATTGCTTCAAATATGAAAGGTTTGGGAAAGAAAGAGGGTTTTTTGAAAATTTTCAAGAACCAACGAATTATGATTGGATCCCACCTTAAAGAATAAATATTAGAGAAGCATCTCCAAAAAATGATAGATCCTCTTTACATATTAGAACCTTGTCCAATATTATCTAAGTTTGCTAACTGCCTATTTGTCTATTACTCCAAGTAAATATGGAGCCTTTCAAATCCAAATCCATAAATTCCTAGTTGTTTACAAAGGTTGCAAATTATTCCATACCCCTAGATATAGTTATTATACAACCTTTCTTATCAGACTAATATAGAGGAGTGTTGAAGTCTCTAGCCAACACCCAGACCTCATCTTTAAACATACATCCCATTGAACTCAAATATGCCCAGAGAAGATTTATACTAGGGCTAAAATTAGGGGTGTAGATATTAGATAATGACCATCTACAACAAAAAATAATGTTAATAACTCTATTATAAATTAGAATACTATCCAATTAATTTATCTATGTCCTAAATGTGCAAAACACCTCTCGAAGTCCCAGTAAAGCTAGCCACTAAACCTACACCTTTCCAAACCATTCTCCTTACTACATATGCATTACAACTGTCCATTTTGGTTTCTTGGATAAGAATGATATCAAGCCAAACCTATTTCTTGAGAGACACTAAAACCCTTTGTTTGGAAATCCCATAAAGGCCTCTAATTTTCTAGGATAAGAGTTTCATTTATGATATTTGGGATTATTCCCCCTTTAGAGGGATGATAAGAATGACAATAGGAGTCAAGCTATGGTTATTTCCATCCTAAATCCCTATCCTTTTTAAAATTCAATTGATGTAGGGATCCATTAGAAATTTTTGACTCTACCTCACAATTTCTCATGGCTTTGTTTGAAGGTTTCCTAACCTTCTACAAGAATCCCATTTCTATATGACCTTTCCAATGACTTATTGTCTTAGGTCTAGTGGACCCTTTAATAAATTAGGACTTTGAACCTCTGAAATTAGGATCAAGGGATACATTTTTAGAGTAGGGATTTGGATATCCTTTTAATAAACAATCAGGAGATCCCTAAATGGGTTCAGAAGATCGAGTACACTTTTTCTTAGAGTCAACATCCTAGGATCTAAGACATTAATAAATTTTAGAGAAAATCATGGGAAATACGAGCCTTAGTAATAATATTAGAGGTACTAACCTAAGAGAGTCAATTTTAAAGGCTCATAACGGTAGGGGTAGTTTCATGATCCAAAACCACCACCATATTGGGGTTGCCAAAATTTAAGAGGGATCCTCTAGTTCCACTATTATCTCTTGTTGACAAGTTTGCTCCATTGACACAACAACATCCTACTTTGGCACATTATTTGGAGTATTCTTTACCCATTTTTATTTTTCTCACCACCCCCAGGTTAAACTTATATGGACTATGGCCCAAACAATACCCATTATTTTTACAAATTGTGCACCTATTAGGTTTGTTCTCATATACGATAGGTTGGATGTAGGGATCTTGAATTGAGATGAGCTCAATGAAGTCAAGAAGGTCAACTTCAAGGTCTACCATAATATACATCCTAGAAAAAACCATCCTTGTTTTGGCTCTCATTGACAAATCAATTAGAATAAGGTCCCCTATTGTCATAGCAATTTCTTGTAAGATATCCTCATGCCAAAAATAAAAGGGTATGCCAGGAATCCTAACCCACAACGGAGCTATATTCACTTTTTGGGTATTTGGATTAAAATAGAGACCCCATTTTTGAATAAAAAATCCCCTCTTACTGTAGAACCAAGGACCTCCACCCAAGATGTGTTTCAAGTCCTTATATTTTAGCTTTATGATAAATAAAACCTTAGGGACAACAATGATTTCTAGGGATATCTACAACTTCTGTTTAGATAATGCACATATCCTAATGGAATCTAGGTCTGGTTTGCCATCCTAGAATTTACCAATGAGGTTCCAAGATCCCTCTTCCATGTAACATTCAAGAGCTCATCCAAAATGAGTAGCTTATTACTAACAATATTAAGGTCAAAAACCACTTTAGAATAGTGAGACCTTAAACCTTGTGTGGTAACCACATCAAAAAAAGACTCACCAAGGTCAAAAGGGTTCCCTATTCTAGGGACCCCACCATTGGATTCGCTAGAAGACAACACGTGAGTGCCCATAGGAACAAAGGACCCAATGCAAGTCCTTGCCTCACAAATCTTATCAATATCTACCTCCTTGACATCCTCCTCATCATGCAAACCACCAAACACCACCTCATCCTACAAACCACTAGACACCTCAACCACAAGCACCTTCCCCCTCAACACCTACACCTTCCCACTTCCACTCAAGTTTAAATATTTACTCTTATGTGAAGAAAATTTAGGTAACATGGAAATAAAGTATTTCTTGAAAGCCCTTACTAAAAGTAAGAACAACTTAGTTAGAATTAAGGATACCTTTTTTGAAATTATGGATGCCCTAGTTAGCAATAAGGGGAAGATCAAATCTATGGTAAACCCTATCTAGGTAGTAGATACTACACCAGAAGTGATTATCAAAGATGAGATAACTGAGCATTATATAATAGTTCTTAAAACCAGAGGGTTAATATGTAAGTTCCATGGATACTGGACCATTTTTTTTAGATTCAAAATTGGATCAAGTGGAAGTGGAAATTGAATTTAAATTACTCCATGAATTTTCTTCTAAAAGGAATTTTCCTCATTATTTTCTTCAATCTAGAAATATGAGATAAAATAATTGATGGAGGACCTTGGTTTAGGGATAAATATACATTATATTAAAGACCTTGGAGTGAGAAGTTTTCTATGGAGACAAAAACTATTAAAAGGATTTTTGTTTGGATTAGGCTTTTTGAACTTACTTATCAACTCATCAATGAGGTTTTGAAGAATATTGGTAATACTTTAGGTGAATTCATCTAGGAGAGACCAAATACTAAGGAGAGAAGACATGTTGTATACAATTGAATATGTGTTTCCATGGATATTTTAAAACCTTTACAACAGTCCATTAGGATTAAATCTAAATCAAGAGAATGGGACCAACAAGTAGATTATGAAAACATTGCATTTTGATGTTGTAAATGTCATGAAACTGGGTACATGGAAAGAGAATGCAAAGTGAAGATGATTGAGAAAGAGATGGAAATTTTTAGGCATGAGGATAATTTCAATATGAAACAAGGATATCATATCATAGGAGAAGCTCGGTCAAATCATGGATTTTCCACTCCCAATAAAGTGGCAAGAAAAACCCCTCTATATCATCAAATGGTAAAGGCCATTATATTTCACTCAAATAAACCATTAGAAGAAAAAATGATATGAGGGATGAGGCAATAAAATACACAAGTTCAAATATAGAAGGATCCAAAGGTGCAAAAGAAGAGGGGAACATAAATTTTAAAGCAAAGGAAGATGGGGAGGTGAATTTTAAAGCAAATGAGGTGGAGGTCAAGCTTAATCTAGGTAAATCATATTTATTTTCCTCAAGTAACATAAAATATTCTCCTTACAATAAAAATAAAAGTAGTATAGAGTGTATTCATTGCACTTTAGGGTTTCAAGAGCACGATAATAAAAAATCATATGGAGGATATCCAAGGAAATTTAGGATTTTTAGGCCAACATAAGAAATTAATTATTATGGAGGATCATCTATGTATTTAATATTTTTTAGGGTAACATAAAGAAGAAAATGCTAATGAAGCTATTCATTGCACTTTCGATTCTTTAGGGCAACATAATATTTAGAAGATAAGTCTTAGTATAAAAAAATATTAAAAAATGGAAGAGAATGATGAATATGAGAGTGTTGGTGGGGATGGAAAAAGGAGAGGAAGATCATTAAAAAAAAAACAAAGAGAAAACTAAACTCAAAAGTATATTGATATGGGAAGCCAAATAAAAATATCATAGATGCTAACAAGAAGTGAGGCTAAGCTCACTAATAAAAATAAAAATTGTTGATGATGAAAATGACATCATGGAATATGAGGGGTATGAATAATACTCCTAAGAAACTAGTTATGAAGTAATTAATAGGTTGTTATAGTATTTTTATTTTAATATAAGAAATAAATTTAAGAATTAAGGAATTTAAGGATGCTTTTAAGAAGATATGGAAGATAGGTGATTGTTTAACAATTTCTTCTATAGGAGCTTCAGGCATATTGCAATAATATGGAAAACATACAAATGGGATGGAAAATTTTTAGAAGCAAAAAGTAATTGGGTTGCTTGATTATTTTATAGGAAAGAGAAAAATATCAAAGTTGGGATTATAAATGTATATGCTCCAATTATAGTTACTTCTCATGAAATATTTTGAAAGGGTTAGTATTTTTTTCAAATATAATGATGACTCATTGTGATCTATGGATTCTTGAGGAAGATTTTAACATTGTTCTATCTCCTTTAAAAAATAAATATGGTATTCCAAGCTAGTCTAAATCAATGTAAGATGTTTCTTCAATTGTCAATTCAAATGACCTTTGGGATGTTAGTCCTTAAAGTTTTTAATGTACATGGGATAAGAGATGAATTGGAAAAAATCATATAGTAAAAAGACTAGATAAATTATTATTATCCAATAAATGGTTGCAAAAAAAGTATACAATCTCTTCAGATATTTTACTATGAGCAGGATCAAATCACAAACCCATTCCTTTAACTTGTGAGTTACCTAATAATGGTTATACAAATCCATTTTCCCTCTAGTCTAAGTGGCTTCAAGACCCTGATTTTTCCTAGATGGTTATGTTATGGTGGGATGAATAAAAATTTTAAGTACCATGTATGTATAGGTTTGTTCAAAAGCTAAAATGTTTTGAGAAAATGGGAGGGAAGAAAGTAGAGAGGGGAGGGCTCTGGTCCCTCCCCTGCTCCCCCTCCCTTGGCTCCTCGGTTCTCGCCTGCTCCTCGGATCAACCTGAGTCATCCCTCCCGGGGAGTGGTTGTTTGCGGATGATCTCCGGGGGGAGATCCTTCTCCACTATCTGCGCCCCTCCCGATTGGCTAGGGTTTCCTTGGTTGTTTTTTCGGACTGGTGCTTCCCAGGGATCCCTGTTTGGTTGGGGATCCCTTCCCTTTTTCCCTCAGGCTTCCCCCTGGGGTTTTTTTGCAGGTTATTCGCGTGGATCTGGTCCCCTGCGTTTCTCGGTGCGATGGAGGTGACGATTTAGGGTTTGGACAGCTTCCCCCTTTTTCTTGTGAATCCTCGGTGGGCTCTGTGCTTGGACGGGATTCTTGGTCCCTCGGCGGGCTCTGTGCTTGGACGGGATTCTTGGTCCCTGCTGCTGGGATCCTCTTTTGTTTTCCCGAGGCGGGTTCCTTGTGGTGCAAATCTCTGGTCACTTATTGATGGGCTGGATCCTCTCTGTGCTGGCTGTCGGCTTCCTACAGGATGGCTCTCGCTGAACTGAATGTTTTACCGGTGGGCGGGATGGTTTCTCCACAAGGCGGGATCCGCAAAATCCGCCGATTTTCCTGCGAGGCGGGATCCTTTCTTTTCTACTGGTTTCCCGGATGGCGGGATTTCCCTGTTGCTTCCCGCTAGGCGGGACTGTTTGTGGTGGTTTTGACTGCTTCCCGCGAGGCGGATTTTATTGTAACGGTTTTTATGTGCTTCCTGCTGGGTGGGATCTTCTCGATGGTGGTTTTTGGCTACTACCCGCTGGGCGGGATCTCCAAAACTACTTTCTTTCTTATTTGTTTGTTTCCCGCTAAGAGGGATTGTTTCATGCTTACTGTTACCGTTGGGCAGGATTTCTGTTTTGGTGTTCAGTTTCAAGGGATTGATGCCCTAGGCCCATTGCTTATGTAATCAGGTTTTGGGATCCTTGTTAAAACCCGCTATAAATACAAACACTTATAACTATAAAAAAAAAAATGTTTTGAGAAAATGAATATTTGGAATGCCAAATATCTTGGTATCATTTTTAAAGAAAAGAAATAAATTGAATCTAAGTTGAAAAATTTACAAGAGATAGTAGAAATTAATGGAATGGACTAGGATTCTTATGTGAAAGAAAAACAATTACTTTCTAATTATCATAATGCATTAAAAAAGGAGTCATATTGGTTCCAAAAATATTAAGAGAAATGGCTCGAGGAGATAGAAATACAAAACAAATCATGCTACAATGAAGAGAAATTTTTCTTTTCATGACATCAAAAATATTTTAACTCCAAATTGAAGAAATATTGAGATGAAGAAAATATAAGGAAGCAATTAATTATTTCAAAAATATTTTATCAAATACTAGGCAAGATAAGAAGGCACAAGATAATTTTTTACAAAATATTTCATCAATTATTAACGGGGTTAAAATCAAAGCTTTATGAAGAAGATATCTATGAAGGAGCTCCATGAATTAGTTTTCTCTTTCCATCCTAACAAGGCACCTACCCCCGATGGATTTCTTACAATTTTATTTTAAAATAATTTGGATTTATAGAAGAGTGAAATGTTAATTGTGGTTGTATGATTGATGATATCAATGCTATTTTTATTATGTTGGTTCCAAAGAAATGCAAGATAAAATATTTTGATCATTTTCATCCACTAAGCCTTTGTAATATGATTAAAAATATCATTTCAAAAGTTATGGCAAACATGTTGAAGGGAGTTATAGGTTGTGTTATCTCAGATGAACAAGGTAGATTTTTTCATGGTAAACAAATTATGGATGGTATAATTATTGCATAGGAGTCCATGAATTCTCTTCATTCCATGATAAAACTAGGTATGCTTATGGAATTAGACATAAACAAAGCATATGATAAGGTTTCTTGAAATTTTCTACATGTTATTTTCAAAAAGTTTATCTTTGATTATAGTCGGTGTGAATAGATTAAATGTTGTTATAGCACTACAAAATTTTCAATTTGGATCAATGGTTCTCCTATTGGTTACTTCAAGTCATCTTGTGGACTTTAGCAAGGCGATCCAGTTTCTCCTTATCTATTCATTGTTCTTGCAAAATCAATAGGGAGACTTTTTTCAAAGGCAAAAATGGAAGGAAAAATCAAAGGTATTCAAGTTGCAAAAATGGTACCTTCGAATATCATCTCCAATTTTTTCATGATACTTTTATTTTGGTCCATATCTCAATTATTGAGGCCATGGAGTTTAAATTAATATTATCATGCTATGAGAAGGAATTTGGACAATTGGTTAATACTAAAAAATCTAGGGTTTTTCATTAATACTGCCCTAGATTTTCAACAAATTATTGTGAATATTTTAGGGTTAAATTTTTTAAAAATTTCCATCAACCTACTTGGGTATTCCTTTGTCTATTAAATAAAATAAAAAGGAGCTTTGGACCTCTTTTTTGGATAGAATGAAAGCTTGCTTGGTTGGTTCAAAAGGTAAGTTTATAACCATGTAAGGAAGGCTACAATTCATAAATACTACATTGCAATCCATCCCTATTTATATGATGTCACTTTCAAGATTGCCAATAGGTATAACATTAGAAATTGATAAAATTCAAAGAGAGTTTCTATGAAAAAGTTGTGAGGAAAAAATTAGGTTTTCTCTTTGTAAGTGGTATAGGGTTTGCAAATGAAAGAATATTGGAGAAGCATGATTATGAAATTGTAGACTTATGAATTTGGCATTAGGAGAAAATATTGGGTGGATATTATTAGGAGATGAAGAAAATAAATTGGAAAATATATTTCTTCAAAAATATATAGGTTCTCTTAATGCAATGAAATTATTTAGGAAAATATATCTACCCAAAGGATTATCAACATGGAAATTCATATCTAATAGTTTGAAATTGATAAATAAATATATTAGATGGTCAATTAATGAGAGGAGTTGTGCAGATTTTTGGTCTAATGCTTGGTTGAAGCCTTATTCTCTTATCTCTGACTCAAAATTGCAACCATTGGTTCAAGCATACATAGCATATAAATATCCAAAGGTAAAATACTATATTATTATGATAAATAACTCTATATTATGGATTTATTTAAGTTGTCTAGTTGAATGAAACGAACTCAAACAAATTGTAGATGAAATTAAACATATTATTCAAGAGTTTTATTTTTTGATTGTCACATGAAAGAATGAATTGGTTTGGAATTTACCAAAGGATGGTGGAAACTTGGTCAATTTGGGATATGAAGATTTAGAATAATAAAAATTTCCTTCTCCCAAAGATTTTCCTTGGAAGAATGTTTGGTCATTAGAGGCTCTCCCTAAGGCATCAACATTCCTTTAGTTAGAAGTTCAAAGTAATATTCTTATAGGGGATATTATACAAAGAAGAATATGTTATAGACCTTTTAGATGTGCCTTGTGTGATAAGGATCTAGAAACATCAAACCATTTACTTCTTCATTGTCCCTTTACTCACACCATTTGGGATCACTTTTTTAAAAATATGAAATTATATTGGGTAGCTCTATAAACATTGAAAGAGTTAATAAAATATTGGATTAATTATTTCAAATATAAATCATCATGTATTCTTTGGATGCTTGGCCCTACCCTTATTTTTTAGAATTTATGGCTTGAAAAAATAATATAATTTTTAGAAATAAACCTCAAAATCATGCCCAGGTTTGGAATTGTATTGTTACCTCTCTTGCAAAATATCTACAAATATGGTGCTCATCATGAGAAGTCTCAATTGTAGAAAATAGGTGTTAATAACTTGGCTATAGGATTTGAACATACATGGAAGAGTCATCTATGATAATAAAATTAAAACAAAGGATCTACTTTGATCTAGGATAAAATAGAAATGTCTAGATATTGGGTTTATCAAAATTAATTTTGATGGTGCTTCTAAAGGAAATCTAGGAAAAGTTGGTGGTCGTATGTTTAGAAATAGTGAAGGAAAAATTATCCTCACTTACTCAAAATCATATGGAACTTCAACTAAATAGTATGAAGAGGCTAGGGTACTTCTTATAGGGATTAAAATTACAATAGAAAAGAGATGGAAATATATTTCAATTGAGGGGGATTCCCAAATTACCATCAATGTTCTTAACAAAAAAGGATGTGGATACTAGATAAAAAAATCATATTATTTTTTATGTTCATCACCTATTACTAGAGGCAATCTCTTGGAAGTGTGAGCATATTTATAGAGAAGAAAATTGTTTGGCAAATAATTAACCAATTGTGGTGTTGATATTCATCCTGGTGAAATACAAATTTTAGAAGGCAACTGACCAAGTGAGATTTTATCTCTTAATCAAAATTATGTCAAGGATCTGGTTGTGGAAACATAACACTTTGAGTAAATTGAAGACTATATTTAATAATAAAAAAATGAAAAATATGATAAAAAGGTATGTTGGATATGGTTTAATTGACATAACAAATGTAATATTTTAATATCTCGATGGGAGTGTCCCCTAATATAAGCCACATATAACTTATTAAGACAATTATAATAATAATTACATAAATCCAAAAAAATATTGTAGCATTAAATTCAGCTAACAAGGACTGAAAACATCACCAAATAAAAAAATCCTGCTTCAACAGTAGTTATATTTTATTAATAAAAGTAACTAAAATATAATAAAATCCACTTGCATATCCTATAGAGACCCTAAATATCTAGATAAATTAAAAGTAGATTTGAATATAATAATATTTTTTATATGCATTCCAATCCAAATAAAATATTATAAAATTCTAATTCACCTAAAAGTACAATTCGAATAAAATTAGATCTAGACGAAAATTCCATTTTGACTAAAAATTCAATCTAGACAAAATTAAATTCAAATAAAAATATTCCAATCCATCTAAAAACACAATATTGATAAAGTTATATTTGGATAAAATATTCTAATATGGCTAAAAATGCAATCCAAATAAAATTAGATCTGGATAAAATATTCTAATCTAGCTAAAATTAAAATCTAATTAAAATTAGAAGTCATCTTTTTTCTTCGACTACAATTTTTTTTTTTTCAGATTAACTAGTAATAAAGCATTATATAATAAGTGTGCAATATATATATATATATATATATATATATATATATATAGTCACAAACTATAATTATCAATGTTAAGTGACACACATGAGGAGTGAAATATTAGACATCATAATTTTTTATTCTCCCCCTTGATGTCAATGTTTTGTACTCCAATCAATGTTCTCAAATTCTAAAATTTATCTCTATTCAAAGCCTTTGTGAAAATATCATCAACTTTTCAGATTTGTAAAACATGAGAGCTATAAACTCATCTTCTACCAAGTCATGAATGAAGTGGTGGCATATGTCAATATATTTACTCAAACTATGAAACACCAAATTCTTTATCATGGATATAGCATTGGTGTTGTCACAATAGATATTAATGGAGTAATCAATCTTCATTCCCAAGTCTTCAAATATTATTTCCATCTAATTAGATTTTAGTGCAAGTGAATGATGCAATCATGTACTCTATTTTAGCTATAGATAATATAATTGTTTGTTGCTACTCCAAGAAAATAATTTGCTACCAAAGAAGAAAGCATAACTTTAAATACTCTTCCTATAATGAAGGCTCCCTATCCAATTTACATCTATATATGCCTCAATAAATAACATAAACCAAAATATTTTATACCACTCACATACCTAAGAATTTTCTTGGCTACTTGCCAATAAGACTCATAAGAAAAGTGAATGAATATTGCCACCAAGATGATAGAATACATAATATTTGACCTAGTAGCTATAAGGTACATCAAGCTACCAACCAAAGACCTATAGAGTGTTGCATCCACAAGAGGGAAAGAATCCTCCATCAATTTACAACCCACAACTACTAGAGTACTAATAGGTTTACAACCATTCATTTTAAATCTTACCAAAAGATCTTCAACATACTTGGATTGAGTAATAGATATACCTTGAGTTGATTGCTTTATTTGCATACCAAGAAAGTATTGCATTTTTTCCAAATCACTCATTTCAAACTCATCCAACATAGCATTTTAAAAAATTTCCACAAGATAGTAGAGCTGGCCTTAAAAATTAAATCAACAACATACAAACATCTGATAATAAAATATTATCCAAGTATATTTTTATATAGTTTAATTTTAGCTGAATACCATCCATATCCATTTTTACGTAAGTAAAAATCAATCCTAGAGTACCATGCTCTAGGTGCATGTTTAAGCCCATAAAGAGATTTCTTCAACTTATAAACTATGTCTTCATGACCTGCAACTGTGAATCCTTGTGGCTGATCCACATAAAATTCTTCCTCCAAATATCCATTTAAGAATGCTAATTTTACATCCATTTGATACACAACAAGACTAAATTGGTAGCTAGTACAAGAAGAGATATTATCATTTCCAATCTAGAAATTGGTAAAAAATTCATAGTCTATTCCTTTTTGTTAAACATAGCATTTAGTTAATAATCATACCTTGTGTTTAGCTATGCTTCCATCAATATTATATTTTATCTTATAAACCCATTTAACACCAACTATAGTCTTGTATTTTGGAGGAGAAACAAGCTCCCAAGTTTATTTCTTTTCAATCTATTCAATTTCATTTTCCATAGCCTTTACCCAATATTCATTAGCACATGCTTCTCTAAAATTTGAAGGCTTAGAAGAGGATAATAATGCATAATTTATTATATTCTCACCTTGTTTTGATTGTAATCTAGTTACTCTCCTTGTATAATCCTCATCCAACATTTATGTTTGTGGGTGATATTTGTTGAGCCTTTTTGTACCAATACTCCCTCTTGATGAACTTGAAGATGGAGAGTCACTATTTGATATAGGAGAGTTGGATTTTTCTTCACTTTTGGGTTGCAAGGCTTCACCATTTTTATTAGGAGCTAATTCATCAATTTGTGGGGTAACACCAACAATATATTTAGTCTCTTTGCTATATTCTCACCCTTCAGGGTTATGCATAAGGGGTCGGCCCTGAAATCTATTTATAAAATCAAGGTGAATTGTCTTGGAATCCCGATGATATTTTTAGAAGTATACATGACGAATTGCATTTATTTTTTTCCAAAAAATTTTAAACTGTGCCAAATTTCATTAATTTATCTCCAAAAAAATTCAAATCATGGAGAATTTTTTTGTGTTGGGGACTATGAATATCGGTTTAAAAAATCTAAAAAATGTATGACATATTTAAAAGCTTTAGGCCAATATGAAATACTTTAGGTCGACATGACGACCGATAGCATCACGATCAGCTACAAGAATGTCGATCGACTGTAGGCATGACGATCGTCTACAGGAATAACGATTTGATGCAAGAATATCGATCAACTATAGGTATGATGATCGGTTGCAAGTTATGATGAATAGCTACAGGCATGATGATCAGCTATAGGTATGTCGATCATTTGGAGGCATGACGATCGACTTCAGGCATACCGATTGACTATAGGTATGACGAGCGACTACAGGCATGACAATCGACTATAGGTGTGTCGATCGGCTATAGGTATATCGATCGACTGGAGTCATGACAATAGGTTGTAGGCATGACAATCAGTTGTAGGAATTTCGATCGGATGTAGGTATGACAAGTAGCTATAGGAATGATGATTAGTTGTAGGAATGTCAATCAGTTGCAGGCATGACGTTCAGCTACAGGCATGACGATCGGTTGCAGGTATGACGATCAGCTATAGGAATGCCGATCAACTACAAGTATGATGAGCATCTCTAGGTATGATGATTGACTATAGGAATACCAATTGGCTTTAGGCATGATGATTAGCTACAGTCTTGATGATCGACTACAAGCATGACGATCGATTGCAAGAATACCGATCGGCTATAGGCATGATGATAGGTTGCAGGCATGACGATCGACTATAGGAATACCGATCGATTTCAGGCATGATGATCAGTTGCATGCATCTGTGCAATGGTGCATCTATACCACGTGGCATCCATCCATTTAACAATTTCATATAGAGGACATGTGTCACCCATCCAAGAGCTTATTGCATGCATAAAAGTCTATATAAAGGGATTAACAGTCATGTTTTCATCTTTTCTATTGTAGTTTTAATCATTTTTCTCTCATTTTAACGCATTCTCACCCATTTTCCTCTCGTTTTAACATAATATTAACGCTCTTCCTCCACTTTTATCTTGGTTTTATCATTTTCCCTTAATTTTTAAGTGATTTTAAACCCTTTTTCTCCCATTGAAACCTTTTCCACTGTATCTAATTATCCATACCCGTACACCCTATGGCATCCCTTACAACCCTTGGAATGTTTAAAGTAATTACATAAACCTAGTTTACCCCTTGATTTCAAAAATTTTATCAACATCGGGTTACGACATGTCTTGGGTCACGGATAGTGGTCTTTAGGGTCTAGTTTCAATGTCGCATTTTGACACGGAAATTAAACTAGTGGAGAGGATCATTGTAGCTTATAATATGGATTCAGACAAGGTAAATCTTGTCATTGACAACAAAAACATCATTTTTTCTTTCATAACCACAGATATCGCTAGATTGACAAAATTGCCCCACACTGGTGTTGAGCCTGTCACTTCCAAATACCAATTAACTGATGAGGACAAACTCTACTTGGAGACCAACTTCAAAATGCAGTCGAAATCTTTTCAAGGTATAACTATTTTTTTATTTAATTGAATTTAAATTCTTGTCACTGGTTTATAATTACTTATTTTGTATTTTGCAGTTACGTCCACCAAGTCCAAAAGGGGTTTGACCATACTAGCGATTGAAAATAAATTTCTTCGGGCATGTTCCGAATTCTTCCTTTCCAAGATCATTCTGCAAGGAATGTCAAAAAAATTCCAATGTGGGCCTTAGCGTATTTTATCCATTGTATTGCACACCATAAATTTGACTGGTCCATCTATGTCTCACATCGGATCAGATTGGAAATTGAGAATGTGAAAACCCATGCTTCACCCTCATCGACAGTTAGCACATGCAATTATATTATTGATTTTTTTATGAATATTTTTATAATTTGTAGAACACTCATGTACCGACATCTTGGCACTCAACCCTAGTCAATTTAGACATGATAGAACACCAGGTTTAGGTATTTTTTTTGTTAATATTTAAGTAAATTTTTTTATTTTTTTATTTTATATCTTTTTGTAATTTTGACATTTTATACCAAACATAGAAAAGGGTATCCTCTTCCTCTTCAAATTAGGATGTTGTTGTCAGAGGTTATAATCCAGAGGAATCAGGAGACTCTGAAACACCTGTGGAGGAAACAACACCACCGCTAAGGATAAGATCAACAAGGAAATGTAGAAGATCTAGTTCTCCTGATCGTCGACAACTTGCGGTTGTACATCCTATGTCAATGGGCGTAGTTGTGAAAGAGGTTTTATCTTCGGGGAGTAAGTTTTAATTACTACCGAAATAAATTTTTCATATAGTTTTTTACTGTTTTTAATTAATTTTTTTTTTTTTTATATGTACAACATGCCCACATTCCATTTGTAGTAGTAGCTACGCAAGATGTTTTTTCTTCTGCCGGTAAGTGTTATAACAAATTTTGCAACCAATTTTCATAATTTAATTTTATAACTAGTTTTTATTTTCTACCTTCACAAATTTTATAACTAATTTTTATTTTTATGTTTCAAGGTCCCTTACAACAATTTTGTCAACAAAATCAACAAATGCCACCTCCTCCTCCACAATGCCAGACTCAAATGTGAGGTCAATTCTTCCCAGTTGGAAAATACTTTCTTCCATATCGGCCACAGAGATAAGCAACACAACAATTATCAAAGAAGGAAGCATCAAAGAATTTTTCAGGATTTGATCATATTTCAATTGCTAAATTTACTTTTAAGGATATACCAGAAGCTTCTGGTGCCGGGTTGGATGAAGTTCCACTTGATAAAGATTTATTTTTACAAGATAACACACCCACTACTTTTCAAATATTAGAATTGCTTTAAGACAAAGGAAATGAAGGTGCAGAATGTTAAAGCAAATCTCCTCCAAGGGAAACAAGCACCCGTTAGGCTCCTGCTCAAAAGAGGATGAAAAATTAAACATTTTAGAAAAATATTTGGTTTCTGATAATTTTGAATCTATAATTAAGGATTTACTACTTCCAGATATAATAGAAATGTAAAAATGGGAGTATTGAGCAAAGGTGTTGATAAAGGAAATTAATGCCCGATACAATATTTTTTCAAAAAGAGAAAAAAAAATTCTATTGTTGAAAATGAACCTAAAAATATGGAGACTCTGCTACAATAAGTAAAATATGGTATTTTGAATGTGAATACATTATACACAAATGAAATTTTAAATTTTATGATGAACATATTGGAGAACATAAACAGTGAGGCCCAAGCTTATTACAATGAATGGACAAGTGATAATAAAAATTTTGTTGTTGTAGTTAAAAAGAATGTTGTTGAGGTTTGAATTAATCACTTTTGTGTTCAAAAAATGTTTTGTTCTCTTTTTTAAAATGTAATTATCTTTTCATGTTGATTAACTATTTTTTCTTTTTGCAAGTAAAGTATGAAAATCTCAAGAAGCAGGTTCAAAACCTCCATGACTATCTCAGGATGGAAAAGGAGTTCTTAAACACTTCCATGGCAATGAAAAAAAAACATAGGAATCGATTCAACAAAACAACATTTTGTAGAAAATCATTATCCTCAACGGATTGGATCCTGATATTCTGCTAAAAGAGAAGGGTAAATAAGTTCAAGGACCAACATCTGAAGATGTTGGCAAAGAATAAAACACCCTTCTCTATGGAATGTAAAATTTTGAGAAGATCCTTATCAATTATGGAGTAATTTATAGTACTGTTACCCAGCCCGAGAAAAGAGTTGTTGGGATACAGAATGTGGTAATCGTGGAAGTAGTAGATGAGGAAAAAGGACCTGAACATGGGAAAGAAGAGAGAGGAGCCATTGCTATGGAGACTGTGGAAGCCATTGAGAAGGCAAAAGGAGTGGAGGAAGGGGGAAAATATTTTGAAGTGAGAAATTAAATTTTAAAACTTGATATTTTGAAAGACAATTTTAAGACATTTCATATGTTTTCATTTGAAAACAAGATACTTGATTTTATTATTTTACTATTACACTATTTACATTATAATTGTGTGTTATTTTCATTTTGTCTTTTTTATTATGCTATATTGTTTTCATATTCAATGTTAGTTTACAATGGAGATATTAATGAAAGGGTTAAATTTCAATTTCCATATATTATGCTATGTTGTTTTATATTTCAATTTTCAAATGAGTTTAAGAATGATATATCTATGCATGTGTTTAAATTTCAATTTACTCATATTCATTATTGTTGTAGTATAAAAGTGAGTATTTTCATTTCTATTATGCTTTATTATTTTTATATTTCAAGTGAGTTTACAAAAGATATATCTATGCATTGGTTTCAATTTTCAGTGCATTCATAGTCATTCTAGTTGTTGTATAAAAATGTGTATGGTCATTTGTATTATGTTATATTGTTAATCTATGCATAGGTATAGATTTACATGTTATTCAAAGTTATTCATGTTGTGATATAAAAATGAGTATTGCCTTGTGGATTATGCTATGTTGTTTTTATATTTCAATTTTTAAATGATTTTATGAAGGATATATCTATGCATGGATTTAAATTTTTAGTTTATTCAAAGTCATTATTGTTGTTGTATAGAAAAGTGTGTTGTCTTTTTAATTATGCTATATTGTTTTCATATTCAATGTTAGTTTACGATGGAGATATTAATGGAAGGGTTAAATTTCAATTTCCATATGTTATGCTATGTTGTTTTACATTTCAATTTTTAAATGAGTTTATGAATGATATATCTATGCATGTGTTTTCATTCTTGTTGTAGTATAAAAGTGAGTATTTTCATTTTTATTATGCTATATTGTTTTTATATTTCAAGTGAGTTTACAAAGGATATATCTATGCATGGGTTTCAATTTTCAGTGCATTCATAGTCATTCTAGTTGTTGTATAAAAATGTGTATGGTCATTTGTATTATGCTATATTATTTTTTATTTCAAAGTGAGTTTACAAATGATATATATATGCATGGGTTTCAATTTTTAGTGCATTCATAGTCATTATATTTGTTGTATAAAAATGAATATGGTCATTTGTATTATGCTATATTGTTTTTTATTTCAAAGTGATTTTACGAAGGATATATCTATGCATGGGTTTCAATTTTCAGTGCATTCGTAGTTAGTCATTATAGTTGTATAAAAATGAATATGGTCATTTATATTATGCTATATTGTTTTTATATTTCAAAGTGAGTTTACAATGGATATATCTATGAATTGGTTTAAATTTTCATTTACCATATCTAGAGTAATATACTACATGCACTTTTCATACATATGTAGAGAAATTTTTACTAGTTATATATGTATACAAGGTTTACTCAATGATAAAGCATAAACCATAAAAAATCACTATATTTTATCACATCATACAACTTATGATACTAATGATACATACAAACATACATTTAAAGTCAAAGGAGAAATAACTATGTTTTGTCAACATATTCAAATAGTTCAATAATATAGCATCATTACGTATACATGGTTTTCAAATTTTCAACTTACTCAAAGTTATGTTTAAATCATAAATATTGAAAACATAGACCTATCCATATCATTAAAAAGTAAACATGCATAATAATTGAAAATTGAATGATTATATGATTTTCAAATCATTGAAATTTTACAACAAATCAAATACGAAAAATCTTTGATAATATGAATTTTTTCAAATAATTGACATATATAAATGATATCAAATATGGAAAATCACTCATAATACGAATTTATTCAAATCACTAAAATTTTACAAAATGATTTCAAATCCCAAAGATCTTAGATTATATGAATTTGTTATATAATCATTGCAATTTTTAAATTTCTGGAAGCTGATACAAAGCTTTATCAACTTCTCCAAAAAATCCAAGAATCACTTGTGAATTTTGTGTTTCCATAATCTCATCATCACTCCTAGCTGAATCATGTGCAATTTGATTATACAATCTCATGTGGATTTTTGAATTATGCAATTTGATTATCCATTATTATTCCAAAATTGGTTGATTGTGTCTCAAAAGATCTTTGTTTAGAATACCATTGATTTCAATGCCATTTATTTCCACACTTTTAGAGAAATATGTCAAAATATTGCCCATATATTTTACAAACAACTCACTTCTACTACTATGGTCACCATAAGGTTTCCAGAAATTAGGATTAACAACAACCACATCTCCCTTAAAACGATCTCTTATTTCACTTGTTAATGCATTTGCAATTCTTTTCAATTTATTCTTAGTGCTATCCAAAACCTTATCGAATCCAGAATGTGTAACGGGTACTTGTTCAACATCATTTGTTAGAGTATTTACTCACTTTTCAAAATGATATACAGGAATCAACTTTCCAAGGATAGCAATACAAATATTATCATTGATGTTGAACTTTAAAAAGTTGTTCGGTTCATTGAAATTAATTAACGTATTCCAACTATCAAACTTGAGATCCTAAAAATGTTTATCGGATAAATAAATCTTGTCAATAATCGTACATATTTATTTTCTCAACCTCATGAAATCAAAAATATAAATTGCCCTTTCCTGTGCAACTTTAATCATAGTATTCATTTCTTATAACATTGGTAGAATACCACATAATGTGAGAAGAGTTTCCAAGTCAGCCATATGAAAAAACAAATAGTTTGCCTTGTCAACATATTTACAATGTGCATACATAAACCCAACCAATGATTGATATTCTAAAAATACCCTTTTTGTAGGAAGAAATAGTGAAATCCACCTGGTTTCCACATCTTTTAATATTTTTTTGCCTTCAATTACACCTAGAGAAAACTGTTGAAACTCTGCAAACCTTTTTGGACTGCATGAAAAGTATGAGTGTATATCGTGGACGAGTTCTTCCACTCTGGCTACATTATCAAAATTGCTCACAATTTTGTATGTAAGATTCATTCGATGAGCCATGCAATGAATAGGAATCACATATGGTGCAATGGAATTCTGAATCCTAACACAAATGCCATTCCTCTATCCTTGCATTGTAGTCACACCATCAACTCCAACACAAATTAACTTTGTGGCAATTTCATTTTCATCCATTCTTGCAATATCCTTTAAACTAGTTACAACAACATTATAAATATTTTTCGCATTATAATTTTCAATCATCTTATGTAGTGCTAGTAAATGAGGTTGTCTCAAATGATTTTTAAATGTGTAAATATGTATTCAAATCCAATATGTGTTGTCAAAAATTGTTACCTCATCAATGGAAAGTGAAATAAATTTGGCTTGTTTCACATTCTCTCTTAGGTCTTCCTTCTCAAACAGTGATAGACATTTTACCATTTTTCAACCACTTCGATCTGACCAATGTCAATTGGTAAGGTTTTGTACATTGGCTAGTTGAAATATTTCCTTAAAATCAACAAAATCAGACATGGTTCGACCGTTTTTAGAATACTATATACAATAGCAAACTGCAATTTCTTTGAGGCTAATACAGTCTTATTAATTTTTTAAATTGTGCCTCGATTGTTCCACCCTTCTCAATGAGAGTTTTTTTTGTTTCATTTATTTTTCATATTCAAGTGCATATCTCACATGCACACATTATTTTGCATCCTTCCACCTATAAAATCTGTTAATTGTTCCATCACTTCGTATTTCTTTGATGTAAACTTTCGCATAATGTTTTTATATTGTCTTTCTTATTTTGCAATAAATGATCTTTTCCCATCCTCCACGTACAAATAATGCTTACACACATTCATTTTATCATATCGCTCAATAAAGGGGTATAACCGTACCCATTCATTTTTAAAACCCCTTCGAATAGTCCATTCACTTATCTTTTGATGTTTATATTTTTAACTACAAGATTCCCTAGAGGTCTGAATTTTAATTGTACTATATTTTTCTTTTTTGGTTGATGTGTCTGAATTTAAAATATTTTGAAGTGGTTGTTGAATGTCATTATTAGGAAAATTATCATGTGGTCCCATCTCATCTATTGGAATATCTTTGAGTGAACATACATCAAGGTCGACAATGTTTACTACATTCAATATTTGGTGTTATTTATCATTTTTTGTTGTAAAAAATGCACTATTTTAAATAATTAATAGAATACAATTTTACAAAGCATTTAAAAAGAGGTAGATAAGTAGAAAACCATTTATCTATTAATAGAGAAAGGTTTTACATTTAAGAACATAAATTTTAAAAAAATGATGGTAAAAGGTGTTTGTACCTACAAGTTATGTAGAATCTGTAGAGATTGATGTCTCATTGCATTTTGATATTTGTGTAAAATATTTTAGAATTATATTTTTACAAGAATATTGGCCTTCCTTCTTTCCATATTCAGTAGGTGACATTGTATCTGTAAAGAAAATCCTTCAGATGTTAGAAAATGTATATGAATTTGAATAAAAATAGCATAAATCCCTCAAGATGAACCTATGCTCCTAACACACAATATGACAGGGAATACTTGTCAACTACAGTTGTAGATAGTGCTTCTACACTACGTATGAAATATACTCTACGAGATAAGAAGCAGTATCTAACAAGATAAATGCTCCTGATACACAACCAGATGACATTGATAGTTGTCTACCACAGTTGCATATAGTTCACCTATAGTGCCTATGAAACTATAGAAAAAGAGATTTAGACAAAATAACAATGAAAGAAGAATACTCTATTGATTTTCAGTCGTGAATCCTCTACAACTGATAGGCTTTTATCGATAGAAACTTCCCTGAAACCAATCGACTTATACCGATTGATAGTCTCTACAACAGATAGACAAATGCCAATCACACATCCCTACAACTGATAATATGATGTCGATTGATACCTATGAAACTTATAGATAAAGTCAATAAAATGTCATTGTAATCAATAGGCTTATAATGATAGACAACTCTGCAATTGATCGATGAATGTTAGTCGACAACACTACAACCGATCGACTAGTGTCAATCAATACAGTTATGCAATTGACAAACTAACATCAATCAAAACATCTACAATCAATTGACAAATATTAATAAAAAATACCTACAACCAATAGGCAAATGTCGATTGAGAATCCCCATAACTGATATATGAATATCGATCGACACCTCTACAATCGACCGACTAATGACGATTGACATTGTTCTACAACCGACTGACTAATACCTATCAACACCTCTGCAATCGATATATAAATGTTGATCAAAAATCCCTACAACTGATAGGATTATGTCGATAGACACGACTCTACAACCGATCAACTTATGCTAAAAAACATAGCTCTACAACCGATCTGCTCATACCGACAAACACAAATCTGCAACTGATCAACTTATACTGACAGACACGGCTTTGCAATCGATCGGCTTATGCCAACAGACATGAATCTAAAACCAATCAACTTGCATTTACATACACGGCTATGCAATTGATTTTCTTATATGGATAGACATGACTCTACAATTGATCGGCTTACGTCGACCAACATGACTCTGCAATCGATCGGCTTATTTTGATAGACATGGCTTTGCAATTGATTGTCTTACACTGATTGCCACTCATCTCCAATCAATCGGTTTAATTCAAAAATCACTCCTCTGCAACCTTCTCAAGTTTTTTGTTGTTTCAGAGCTATTTTTTATTTAGAGTATTTTTGATGTATGTTTATCGGTACCTAGTACAATATATATACGGGTAGTATATGAGGTGATTTGGGTAGGAAAAATAAAATCATTTATAATTTGAAGGTGATTTGGGCAGAAAATATAAAATCATTTATAATTTGAAGGCGAATTGGGCGGTAAAATCAAAATCATATGTAATTTGAGGTCGGTGAATTAAAATAAAGTCAGGTTCATGATTATCAACGGTGGGTGAATTTACCCCAAAACAAATTCCACCCGTAAATTTTGGGTGAATGGGCCCCAGTGAAAATATCCAAAATTAGCCTTTTCAAAATAAAAAAAAAAACCTAAATAGAGCCAATTTATGATATTTCGTGCTTATGCATAACCCTGTCCCCCTTCATAAAATACCATATTTTTGCTAACATGTAACTTTTTTGTAGAGGGATCATAAAATATGTAAAGTTTGAATTCATCTAAATATCCAACAAAAATACATTTGATATATTTCTCATTTCTTCTCTTTTTTTCAATAATGTGAACATAACATGTGGAACCACACTTTTTCAAATGATCAATACTTGACTTCTTACCATGCCAAGTTTCATAGGAAGTATATTTTTCTACCAACTTTGTAGTGCTCCAACTGAGAATGTAAACAATTGTATGTAGAAATTCACCCCAAAACTTATTTGGTAACTTCATTTTCTTCATCAAGCAATGGGTCATTTCCACTATGGTCATATTCTTTCGCTTTGCCACTCCATTATTTTGAGGAGTGTAGGTGGTTTTCAATTCCCTTATGATATTCTAGCTGGTACAAAAGTCTTGGAACTCATTGGAAGTGAACACACCTCCTTAATCAATCCATAACATTTTAATACAAAATCCAGTTTGCTTTTTAGTTGTCTTAAACATCTTGAAACAATCAAAAGCTTATGATTTATCATGCAAGAAATATATCCAACTCATTCTTGAATGATCATCAACAAACAACAAGAAATATTTGCTTTTACCAATGCTTAAGGTCTACATGGGTCCACATAGATCAACATGCACCAATTCCAATGGCTTCTCAACTCTAAATTTGTGGTGTGGAAACTTCTCTCTATTTTTTTTTCCAAAAATGCATCCTTCACATACACTGTTTAGAGGCTTTATAAATTTTAAAATCCCTCTAACGAGACTCATTTTTTTGCATTATATGCAAACATCCAAAGTTAAGGTTTCCATACCTTTTATACCATAACAATACCAAATCAATGGTGATCTTCAATAATTCCACAACTAGTTGCATTTTCAACATATGCATATTGTTTTCTAGCATAAATACTTCAACTACAATCTAATTTTTAGTCTTATTCAAGATTCTACAATAATTATGTCAAAAAATAACACTATAATATTCTAACCATAATTTTTTAATACTCAAAATATTATGCTTGAGTCTTGGCATATAAAAAGTGTCATGCATATAAAAAATCTTACCAATATTTTTAATGTCTATGGGCTGATTCATGACTATTATTATTTTCTCTTCCTCTTCCACAACCACTTCCATAGACTCTATAGAATAATGGTGCCAAAGTGGTATATGATGATTCCTTTGTTAGCTTTTGATGATGTATATTAAAGTAAATGCAACCACAATATGTAAAATAAGAAATAAATAATATCTATATGATAATGGCAATATAAAATGCAGGAAAACTAAGTGAGAAAATTTTGCAATAACTCAAAATATTTCATTAACGAAAGCTCATAAAAATTGGAACCTGATACAAAATGTGTATCCTATGAGCCTATTGGTCAAATATCTGCCTAAAATACAAATATACATATGTGCACCCTAGACACAACCAACATTGAAAGGTCGGAGGAAATAAATATCCTTCGTGCTAATCTCTAGAGAGGGTCAGCTCCCTTACTAATCCTACATCGATTTAAGACTAGATTTGGAGGAAAGAAATTAGAAATAATAGAAAGAAATGGAAAATATAGCCACAGACCAAAGATGTAGAATTGGGGATAGACTAGCAGTAGGAATTCCAACCAAGTGTTGTAGCAGCATAAAATATAAAGGAGAGCAAGAGAATCCACTTACAGTTCCCCGGAGACAACTTCCATAATCATATTCCAGTACTCACACTATCACCAGCAATGTTCAAATCTAGATGCAAAATTTGAGCTTAATAGCAGATAACAGACATGAACATAAAATAGAAATTCTTGAACAGAAAGAAATCACACATAGAGACTGCTTGCAAAATTAGAAGCCATAACTTCTATTTATGCAGAGAACTTGAATAAGTTTTTTGCAAAATGTCTATCCTCCCTTTTACAATGGAACATGAGTAGTATTTATAGAGGAATTTTACCTCTATCATTTAATGCACATATGACAAAATGTTTACAGATCAGGAACCTTTATGAAGAAATTCCTCCTTGAAGTCCTTGAAAATTTGCTTCCTGAGATAGTGATCCAGATTCTAAGATGAAATCTCCAAGAAATCAGCACATTTGGGTATCGGTGCACGAAAAATTGCATAGTTGGGCATTGACTTGATGCCTCCATAATTCCTTGGAAATTTATCCCTATACAGGATGTCTTGGAACTCATTAAAATTGCCTTGTGAATTTAATGTTGCAACTCTTTTAGCTTGAAATCCACAACTTTGATTAATCCTTGCCCCAATCATTAAGTTCACTTCATTCACCCAAATTGAGCACCTTTAAAAACATATATCAATACCAAAAATAGAATTTACCCAAAACTAAGCAATGAGCGAACACGCCTCCTTTAATTTTCAACATTTATTCCTTATTCTCACTTTCAGGTGGTGAGGGCACCTATAGCAACATTTATAATTTTGTTTGAATTACAACGTAGAATCATGCCCTGTTGCATTTAGCCATTTGATCACCTCTTGTCATTATTTTTTTATTGCATTCCACGTACGACCATTTACTTCACTCATATTGCAACTCGATGCATTGCATTCTTTTTCTTATTACAAGAGCAATTAAAATTTTCCTTCAAAATGAAAGCGCTTTACATAATTTGACTTTTCTCCTTAAAATATGTGTTCGCCCCCAAAAAGGGTGAAAGGCACTATCGCCCTCCACCTTGGGCAAATGAAGTTTTGACCTTTCAATGCCCAATATTTTCATATTCACCCCCAAAACCTTTGATGCATTACTGGGCCATTTACCTGTAGCTTCATTCCAAGGAGGGGCAAATGGGACTTTCACCCCTCACTTGAGGTGAAAGCACTTTTATTTTAACTCATCTTAATGCACACCGAAGTGGGGGCCACACCTTATCTGTACGTTCACCAGAAGGAAGGGCTAAAGGTATTTTTGCCCTTCTCTTGGGTGAACCTAGCATTGAATTTTCAATGTTATCATAGTGCTCACTACTTCCTTTTGGACTCGCATGAATCCACCATTTGATGAGCTTTCACCCTAAGAAGGGGCAAAAGGGACTTTCACCTCTTACCTGGGGCAAAAGCTGTTTTGACTTGTCAATGCCTTCATTTTAAATGATGTTCACGTCAAAGTGGGATGAATGATGCTTTCACCCCTAGTTCGGGGTGAACACACCTCTTAAATTGCCAAAAATCCACATTAGGGCCCACTTCAAAAGCAAAAATTTAAATGTGTTTTCGACTTTGAGAAGGGCAAAAGGGGCTTTCACCCCTCATTTGGGGTAAAAGTCCCTATTGATATTGACATTCTTTTTTTCTCATTACGTTCACCCTAAAGTGAGGCGAACGAGTTTTTCATCCCACTTTTGGGGTGAGTGCATTTTTGCTCTTCAAAGATATTTTTGAAGGCATCTTCACCCCGATGGAAAATGTTAAGTATTTTGCATTCTTCCTTTTGGCAAAAGGGGTGTTATATTTTTCTTCTTCCATTTTGCTTTATTTTGACACCCTCATATGATATATGCTAATTTTTTACCAAAATTTTGCCTTACAACACCCATTATCCCAAGCACAAAATTCATGAAAATTTAAAATAAGATTAACACACAAAATTTATACAAGCCAAAAAACTGCAACATGGATTTAATGTATTTACCAATTTTACAATAAAAATATTTCAACAAAACTTGGTCAAAATATTAATGTGGCAGAGTGCAAACTTGCCAATATTTTTGATGGCTCTTGGGGTATCCATCTCGTATGGATGCAAGAGATCCTAGGCATTTATCCATTGAGCTCCTTATTGGGTCTTCTTACTAGCTACTTTGGTTGGCGCTTCTAGTTTGGACTCTTTTTTCTATGCCTACTTAATTGCTACCTTTTTAGCCACCTCTGCCTCTGCTATTATCTATATTAATTCTACTTGTTTTGCTGCTACTACTTCTTGCTCTGCTGCTCATTCTTCCTGCTCTTTCAAAATTTTGTAGGTGACCTCATAAATTGTCACTACATCTACCCAAGCATGTGTGGTGAACATGGAGGGAATACTAAATTATTCGTAGATATACCACAAGTGTTGGCTATCCTCCAAGCTAAGATGCTTAGCTAGTTGGACCAAATTGAACAAGGACAACTCCATATGGGTGAACTTATTCACAAGCGATAGCATCTATTCCTTTGTAATGGGCTCCTCCCACTTACCAATTTTGGATGTGTCCTCCACAAAAATTTTCCATGTCGCTTCTAATTGTTCCTTTGGTATAGGCTCACCCCATTCATTGGTAAAATATGGGAATTTCATATCGATGAGAGCATCAAAATGAAACATTGAAATAGTATGCTCATGCTCCATTGTGTTGAGAAGCTTCTTGCCTTCTCTTACCAGATCCAATATCTGGAAGTAACTACATAGTGTGAATTTTTTTATAGACCAAGCTCGGTCCATCTTGCTCATGGGGTGAATGTGCATGTTCGACTAAGCCAAGGCTTGAATTTTCACAACCATCTCTAGATGAGGCTTTAGCATCTCTTCAATACTGTTTATTTTTTTTGGCTCAACTAAATCTGAATCCTAGCCTCATAGAGATACTGTAGATCCTAAACTGCTCTGGCTTCCAACCTCTCACATCTTTGAGCCAACCAAATTCGACCCTCTTTAATTGTTTTATGGGAAAATATTGTAGCTTGTGTGGCCTTTTATGCTAGTTGATTATGTATGGACTCAAGTTACGCTTTTAATTATTACACTTTCTTATCCACTATATTTTTTGCTTCCTGATAAGTCATTGATTGTTGAAACCATTGCTCAATTTCTATCACCATCCTCTCCTGCTATGCTCTGCTTGCCACTGAGGTATCTTCAATTTTAGTAATTTTTTTTGTGTCATAATATCTTTGCTTATATTATTCACCGTGTAAATAGACCGAGCTCATGTCAACTTGGCTATTCCCCATTTTCTCAATTGAATCAATTCTCGTCAGGTCCTCCCTCATAGTATCACAAGCATAATTGCTCGATGTCATTTCTCCTCATGGATTTTGGACCAGGAGAATTATATTAGTAGTATGAACCTCCATAACAACTAGATCAAAGGTGACCTTCTTGAGTGGCCTAGCTGGATTGAGTGCTTTTTTTCTCCTATGGTTCTTCAACCACTATGAAAAATTGAGATGAGCACGATTAATCTTCTCAACATCGGGCTGCTTGGGCATCACCTTAGTTTTGGGCAATGCCTGCATCTCCAAAAATGGCATGAAAGAAACTAGGATTTGTGCACAGTTTGGCTCAAAGGAAGAAGAGGAGACAGATATAAGAGGGGGACCAAAATGGAAAAATGGATAGAGGAAATAGGCTTAGTTGTAGTTATGCTCACTCTTGGAGGAGCTTGTGTACTTATAGCCATAGTGGAAGATGTGGTACAAATGGAAGGGGAAGGATGTAAAATTGGATTCGGTCCTGATGCAAATGAACTAAAATAAAGAGAGGCCAAAGAGAGGGGAATATAAGGATTAGTAGTGACTTATGAATAAGAGGAAGGGAGTGAAATAGACATGGAGGGCATACCGAATGAAGGAGCAACGGACATAGGGACTGACAAAAATGAACTAATAGTCACTACTTGCTCTTAGGTAGGAGGAAGGAAAAATTTACCTTTAGGCATGGGTGTTATGTGTTCTAGTGATGGAAGTGGCTATGTAATAATTTACTCCTATTGCCCATTTTCTTCCATTTCTAGGTTAACAACTTCAACCTATTGATCCATCAGTTGCTCAATAATAAATGGAAATATTTGAGCAATGCTAACTAGAGCAACTGAATCCAACAAAGGTGGATTAATAATTGCTATAACAACTACAATTATAGAAACTACAATAGCTAAAACTACAATAGTAGATGAAGAAATAACACCAGTTCTTGGCCTCTTCATAGCTTTTGGGAATGGAAGTGTCTCTCTAATAGTTTACTTTTCCAAAAAAGGTGCCTCATCTATATTTTACTTCACCCACTAGGATCTTCATTGAAACACGTACTGCTACTCTTCTTTCATAGGTGTCCCATCCTCAGTTGTTGGGTGCTCTAATTTTTCCATGCTTTCTCCACTGTTAGAATGTTGAAAAATTTGAGGCACGACCTTGGCAAAAGTTATGTATTTATAGACATTTACAAATTCATCATACACCTTCAAAAATGCCCCATCCATCTTTAACCCATAAGGTGATGCAATTTTTCCTTGGTGGACCCGCATTATCCACTAATTCATAATTGTATCTTCGATACAAGTAGGCAACTTCTCCTTCATTTGGCCAAATAGTCTTGGTGGAGGAATGTGATATCTATGCACTACCGGATTATACTCATCCTCCTACTCATAAAATTCATGCCACGATGGAAGCAACATCATATCTTCAATGTGCCACTCTAAATCACGCCCATCAAAATTATTACGATTTGCTTGGATATCAGGATGTGGACAAAAATAAAAATTATTATCCTTGATTATTTCCAAAAATTTTACCTAATGGGTCATACCTCCACCATTGCATTAGTTCTATCAAACCTAGGTCTTTAAGTGCCTCTATTAGTAGTCTATTTTGCTCGACCTAGTTTACCTCTATGCTGCCAAAATTGAATGTCATAGTGTAAGTCATTATTTTTCCATACCCTGATCCATACACATCATTTGTATAATTTTTCTGGCATACCACCTCCATGGCAAAAACATGCTCGATGGAGAAATACGAAAGCAAGAATGACTTACCAATGAAGCTGTAAATTCTTACAATCATACCTTGAGTCAACAAAAATATGTCATCCTTCTTAGCTATGACAACCACCTCCTTCATTACCAATTTCAATCTCTCACTCTTACCACAAATCAACTCGATTGAAGGCCCCAAAAATAGGTGGTTAAAACTATAGTATGACTCCCTTCTCGACAGAGTGAGAGTCCACATATAAACAGGCAATAGTTCATCCTTTTCATCAACCTATTTTACTACAATGAATGAAAAATATTGGTGTAAGTGAAAGAAGAAATACCAAAAAAGGAAGGATGTATGCTTGAATGAATCCTCTTCTCCCGTATGCAGTTTCTCCAATTGGATGTACATATTTCAATAAATGAAATCAGCCTAATCAAAATAAATAGAATTTATGTTCCTTCTCATGGTCATTGGAGCGTAACACTCCACTTGAGATATACATTGCACTAGCACTGCCTACCACTTGTAAACTATAGAATATACTAAAATACCAACAACCCACACGAGCATCAAGAATAAATTTAGGTTCTTGAATTCTAACAAGGGTTTAGGTAGATTTGGCAACTACCCTAACTGCATCTCCTTAATCAATTATGTCACCATGAAGTGATGCATTGTTATTGTAGAAACATACCTTTCTTCTTGCTCATTGATGTTCAACTTCTTAAAAGTCATGTTAGAAGGAGGTTTTAACTCGCATGAAAATGCTTCCCTCACTTATTCATCAGAGATAGATAAAAGCACCTCCCCTTTTTCTCTCTGAACTGCCCTAGTAACTGGATTATAAAATCTGGTAATTAACTTTACTATCTTTGGGAAAGGGTGTATGGGCATACACAAATGCCAAAATAATTGTGCATAAAATGACACAGTCAAAGGGTTTTCTATCATCAATCCTTTTTTGACTACGAACTCCACATCTTATTGAATATTTACCATGCCCTTATTAGTGATCAAGCAGTCTTTGACCTCTGCCATGGTGTCAGAGTACGGTTCCAAGTCTATGTTTTCATTTTTGTGAACCTTCATGGATTTCATCCCACCTTCTATCCGCTTCTTCGACTACTTAGGTTTTGTAGTTTCTTTCACCTATTTTATTTTCTTACCCATTGTGTAAACCCTAATAATTCTTAAGGTGCTATGTAGATTTTTTAATAAAAAACTTGAAAACACACCATAATTTTTTTTTAATTTTAACTCTTGGGCAAGTTTACCTACTCTATTTATAGAACACACTTCAGCTACCACAGTAAATGCAGTAAATTTTTTTTGTGGATTTAGGAGTTGCACTTTTCTTCCATTGGTGGGCACTATTCCCAATACTACGATAGCAATTGATTTTTAAATTCACCATGAAATCCTTCTTAAAATATGTGCCCTTCTGCTATGTAGAACTTTGAATAGTGTACCCTGGCTTCTAAAACTACCTTGGAAAAATAAATTCACCACCTGGGATCCAATGGGCACCCTTGCTTTCATCGGTGTGAGATTTCGTTCCTCGAGAATGCCAAAATGCCTCCCAATGCAAATCTAGGTGCACATTTTAAATTAAATACCCTAAAAATGTGTCTCAATGTGCATGCACAATTTTCTAAATCCACCACGTGTTGGAGGGTGAAATCGCTTTGAGGGTGTGCTCGAAAAATTGGGTTAGTTCTTGAAAAATCATCCCACTCTAAAAAATAAATGGAGGAGTGAAAAAACTTTCGGGGTGCGCTCGGTCTCTTCTCCTTTCACTTCAAAAATATCTTCAACCTGCTTGGTTTAATTTTATGATGAATGTCCTCCTTTTAAAACAATTTTAAGCTTTTCTTTTTTGCCCATATTTAGAAAAAGCACCCCTTAAAGCTTTTTGATTTTCTCTTTCTTTTTTTTTAATTTGATTTTCACACCATATTAAGAAAAGAAAATAAAATTCCATTTTAAAATTTAATTCGTGTTTTTTTCAAAAATATTAAAATAAAACTCTTGCTTTTCCCCTTTACATCATTTCATTTCTAATTTAATCAAAACTCCATCGAAATCTTTTATATGCATCTATTTAAAAGCCAAAGCTTCCAATTTTTGGAATATTTGTGTCACCTTGCCTTTATGAGGAGCTTTCAGGTTGACTAATCTTCTTTTTAATTGCCAACGCGTTCGTTATTACCCACCATATTATCTTCAATACAAAGTGTGGAACTCAGGGCGAAAAACCTTTAAAAATATAGCGAGCTCTAAAATTTCCTTTTAGTATTTTTGCTCCAACAAGGGACGAACAAGGGTTTCACCCCTTATTTGGGGTGAAAGCCCTTTTGACCATTTTTGTTATGTTGACATTGTGCTTTCATACTTCCTTTTCTTCTACCACATACGTTCACCTCCATTAGGAGGTGAATGGGGTTTTTGTCCCTTCATCTGGTGAAAGCACTATTTATCATATTTGACTTTGTAACCATGTTTGGGACCCATGGTATGCTTTGGAATTAATATGTGTTTACATCATAGGGAGGTGAATAGGGTTTTCACCCTATCCTAGGGGCAAAAGCACTTTTAGTTTGTTGCACTTCCACAATTCTGAAAACAAGCTCTGTGGTTTGACGTTTTGATTAAGGTACTTTACCTGTGCTTCCACACATTTTTATTTTGTGTCTTCAAATATACTTTCCCTAAAATATTTCTCTTTATAACTTGAAGAATTGCAAATTAAAGCAACCTCTTAAACTTTGGAGCTTTTTGAACCTGCTAAAATTTTTTGTGCAACCATTAATTATGCTCGAAATTGTAACATACCCTCATGGAAATATTTGAGGCAAAACTATTTTTCTCCAAGTGAGTAGTTTTTAAAACAAAGTCTTGTAAATCATAAATCAATAAAAACTATTTTTTTAATCAAAAAGCAATAAAATACTTGTAAATGAAATTTCTACTTATTTACAAACTTATACCTCTTGATTGCCTCATTGAAAATAGGTCTTCAAGTGAAGACCTTTAATTGGAATTGGCAGATCCCAACCATTCATATCTTGAGGAAAATATGTATTTGCAAAATTCACTGTAGAAACTTGAAATGGACCTTCCTAGATCGCATCAAATTTGTGGTGCTTCCCTAGCTTGGCTTTGTTCTCAACCCACTTTAGAACTAGATCTCCCACCTGAAGCTTATGCTTTGTTGTCTTTGTTCTAAACAACTTATGTGTTACTTTAGTGTGTTCAACGAAAGCTTGATATACCCTTTCTCTCTCCTCTTCCAGTTGTAGCAACTGAGCCAACCTTGCACTCATATGATTGAATTCATAATATTCATTTTGGAACAACTACAACATTTGGAGCACAGGAAGCTTGATTTGGGTGGGTAACACTACCTCTTTTCCATACAACATATAGTAAGGAGAGGCTTTGATAGACTTTTTAACTAATATACGATCTACCCATAAATCCTGATTTAACAATAGATTCTATCTCCTTTTATTACTCCCAAGCATTATTTTCAAGATTCGAAGCAAGTTTTTGTTTGTGGATTCAACCAAACAGTTTCCTTGTGGGTAGTAATTAGAGGATATCTTCAAATAAATCCCATACTTGCTCATAAATTTGGTGATATTGGCCCCAATAAATGGAGTTTTGTTATCTGTTAAAATAGCATCTAGAACACTAAAATGGGTAATCAATCCCTCAAGGAAAGAGATGACTATAGCCTGATCTACTTTTTTGGTCAGAATAGCCTCAGCCCACCTGGTAAAATAATCGATCATCATCAAGATATATTTATGGTTGGCAGAGGAATGAGGATCAATAACTCCAATGAAGTCTAATCCCCATTGTTGAAAAGGTGTTTCCACTTGAATCGGGTGCATGGACAAAGATGTTTTCCTATTCCTACCAACATACAGCTAACAATTGTCATAACTTTAGCTCACCTTGTGTGCATATACAAAAAGAGTAGGCTAGAAATACCTAGCTTGGATGATCTTAAAGGCCATAGGTATTCCTGCATAATATCCATCGGATAAGTCAGAGTGGAATTTCTCCAAGATTTTTTGCTTCTCTAACTCTTTCACACATCTAAGGAGTACTTTGTCTATATTCTTATGGAATAATACATTTGAAAATAGGACATATCTAAGTGCTTGAAATCTAAATCTTCACCATTGTGAAGCATCAAGATGTAATGGACATTTTTGAGATGTAAATAATTTTACAAGATCCTCTATCCAGTCACAATCACCTGTAGCTCGATTTGCACAATTTCTTTCATTGATATCCTCATTCTGTACTAGAGCTAGTGATTCTGAAGTTGCACTTTTGGCCAGTTCTTTGTATAGAGCTCATCCACAAATAAACTTAGTCAGCTAGATCTCTACATCGTATTATTGAATCTTTGAGACCAAACCTACTCTCTTGTCACCTAATTCTCCTTGAAGAATAAAATTTTTGACATATGGATGTATGACATAGATGACTGTCTTACTCTATGAAATGAAATATCAAAACTTCTTCAATGAATTTATGACTACATATACCTATTTCTCTATAAATTTATATTTCTCCTGGTGTGGTGCAATGACTTGACTCTAGAAGGCAATTTTCTTCTCATCCCCATAATCTTGCTTTTGAGTAAGGAAAGTAGCATAACTTTCCTATTCTCCTACTATGTAAAGGATGATTTTTTTTTAGTAATTTGGATTAATCAATAATTGCGCTTGGGTGATTATCTCCTTTATTTCCCAAAATGTTTGTCTTCATGCTTTTTTCCACTTAAATTCTACATTCTTCTTCATAAGCTTAGTAATTGGTTTTACAACCTGAGTGAAATCCGTAATGAATTTTTGAATGAAATTGATCGGGCCAAAGAATGATTGCAAGTCTTTCTTGTTGACTGGTAGTGGCAATTTCAAAAGCACCTCAGCTCCCGTAGGATCAATTGCTAGTCCTTCTTATGAAAGCAAAAATAGATTTCTTTAGGTTAATGGAAATTCCAAATTCTTGATATTTTTTTAACACTAGCCTCAAATGAGAGACGTACTCCTCCTTGCGGTGTGAGAAAATAGTCATGTCACAAGGTAAATCACAATAAATCTATTAAAAAACTCATAGAAAGCAACATACATAGCTCTCTGGAAGGTGGTGCTAGCATTGGAAATACTGAATGGCATTATTTGTTAGGTGAAGGTGCCCCATTTTATAGTAAACATCATCTTGTGTTGGTCTTCGTCCTTCACCTAGATCTGGTTATAACTAGAGAAATTGTTCAGCAATGAAAACCTCTATGCTCCAGAAACCATGTGGAGAATTTGATTAATTTGGGGCAAGGGTAGTGATATTTTAATGATGCCTGGTTTAGATTTTGAAAATACATGCATAGGAAAATATCTCCATTTTTCTTTTGAACCGAAACCAAGTTTGCCACTCATGTTGAATGCCTGATTAGATAAATTATTTTTGCCTCTAGCATTTTTAATAGCTCTGCTTTCATGAGCACTTCAATTTTTGGGTTGAATGGCCATTATTTCTACCAAAAAGGCTTCACCCCTTCTTGCAATTCAATAGTATGTTGGATTACATTTTTATCATATCCTTTCAAGTCATGATAGCTCCATGCAACAATGTCAGGGAACTCATAACACAAATTTTTGATATCTTCAAGTTCTTCTGAAGTATAGTCTATTTTGACTTTGATAATTCTCTCAGGTTCTAATTGTATTTTCTTGTATTCCTTCACATCTGCCTTGATCTTATGTTTCTTTGCCCATTCATTCTGATCAAACAAACTCACAAGCGAAATCATTCTCCTAGGAATGTGATTTTTTTTCAATTGAATCATTCCTTCTATTTCCTCTTTGGAAAATGCTCTGTCCTCTACACTAGCAACATCCTTAATCAAGAAGTTTGCTATCTATTCATCACGATCAAACACTTGCCAATAAATATTTTTATCATAGATCGAAGATCTATAAATCACTCTCACCATCTTCGGTTTCCTGACTACTTGTTCTATAGGAGAGAAAATAGCACCCAGAGAAGCTAAAATATTTGCATATTTGTTTTGCTCCTGCAAAATTAACTTAATGTTTAATGTTGTAAAGGACTCAAAAAAATCCCATACCTTGTTATGGTAGGCCTTCAAATAGTGCTACTTTGACACATATTTTTTTGTAGTCTGGTTGATGATGATCTTGAAATCTCAAAAAAATTGCAGTTGCTTTATGTCCAACTTTTCAAATTTCTTCAAACCAAGGCACAATGCTTCATATTCAGTGGAATTATTTGTGCAGCTCCAGTTTAACCAGTATGAATAATTTTTCTGCACCCCTATAGGAGAAACAAGAACAATACCAGCCCCTACACCATTCTTGCATCTTGCACCATCAAAATACAACTTCCATAGCTGATCAGAGATAGGGTATGAGAAATTAGAGATTTTTTCTTTAATATGCTTAGGTTTAGTTATGGTATAATAATCGATGTAATTTTTGGCCATCATGTTGAAATCCATTAATAAAAACTAATCCTCAAGGTATAGCTTACTGAGAGCCCCTTCCATAAAGTCTACTTCTTGTACTTCCTCTATCATCATATTGACTTCACCAATGGAATTTTCTTCATCTTCAAATTTTTCTATATGAAAAGTGGATGGCTTTTCATTATAGATGTGGATTCATCTTCCCTTGAATGGGATATCCAAATGGGAATAATCCAAGGAAATATATTCTGCTAGTTTCACCATGAAATCCCTCAAAATATACATGCTAAAATATGGTTCTAAGTCAACCACCACCACCTCTTGGATGATAGTGATTTGAGGTATTTTGTGTAGAATGATAGAAATATTCTTGATTACTCTAACCATTTTTATTGGGGTCCTATAAAACTGCAATATTCTTGGACTTATTCTTGTGTACTCCATTCCTATTACTTCACATACTACCATTGTAATGACAGTAGTTGAAGAACACAAGCTTATACTGAGAGGGAGGGGTGAACACTATAAGATCACTTTTTACTTTATTTCCAAATCAATATCAATTAATGCCCTTAATTGCAATAACCAAATATAGCAGTGTGCATTAATAACTCAGATAGCAGTATAATCAAGAGCACAAGTCACCACACACAATTGAGACACAAGATTTAACGTGGTTCCTCCAATGTGGGGTACTCCACCAGATAATATACTTATAATATTTCACACAAAAATATGGATCCTTATCCAATACAATTATTTCTTTGATCTGCTCAAAGCTAGGCAATAACAAGTTCACATAGAACTTGTCCAAATATGAATAACAAGCTCACACAGAACTTGTCCAAAACTAAATAACAAGTTCACACAGAACTTGTCCAAATATGAATAACAAGCTCACACAAAACTTGTCCAAAACTAAATAACAATCTCACATAGAACTTGTCCAAATCTACTCTAGAAATCTCACTAATAACTTGCCCAAAATTTGCTCCAATAAGCTCACCAAGAACTTGTTCAAATCTGCTCTAGCAAGCTCACCAAGAACTTGCCCAAATCTGCTCTAGCAAGCTCACCAAGAACTTGCTCAAAATATACTCTAACAAGCTCACCAAGAACTTGTCCAAATATACTCTAGAAAGCTCACCAAAAACTTGCTCGAATTTGCTCTAGCAAGATCACCAAGAACTTGCTCAAATATGCTCCAACAAGCTCACTAAGAACTTTTCCAAATCTACTCTAGCAAGCTCACCAAGAACTTGCTCAAATATGCTCCAACAATCTCACTAAGAACTTTTCCACAAAGCTATCCCAAAAACTGTCCACAAAGACTTCTCAAAGGCTCAATAAATCATACACAAAATGCCACAAATTTGTCTAAGTATCTATCCCAAATGCCTTCTCAAAGGCTCAATCAATCATGCTCAAGTAGTACTCAAATATCATCACAAATCTATGAAGGCAAGGCTCAAATATGAACTCAACAATAAATGGCAATGCACTCTACAATGGATGAAAACAACGATCTACAATGATCTCAACTCAACTCAACTAAAATCAACTAATATAAGCATAAAGAGAATTGTTAGAGACTCAATATGTTCTAAGCTCAATCTCAACTCAAATCAGAATTATAGAATAGTTTGTTTCATGGGACTTGAAAAATCACCTCACACAATCACTTGACTAAGCTTCATCAACTCAACTCAACCAATCACAACAAGGGAAAACTATTTCTCACAAAACCCTATTCCAAGCATGTATCAACCAACTCAAATGTTTCCAACAATGCTCAACCATAAATCTCACATAGCAATGATACTCATGTTCTTTTCAAGTCTTTTCACAACCAATGGGCTTCAACAACTATGCTTATAAAACAAGGTTTAAACACAACTCTCAAACAAAAAAACCTTGAAGCATTCAAAAAACCACTTTCAAAAAGGAAACCACAATCAATCCTTTTCACTCCAATGATATTTCATAAATCAATTACCATAAACAATCAATAGGATAATTTACCCATACCTTTTTGATGCCAAGAAGTTGTCAACAAAATCTGCCCCACTAAACACAACTTTCCTTTCCAATCTCAATAAGGGTTAGTGGACTTCAAATAATAATCACAAGATAAGCATAACTCAATTTACACCTTTTTGCTCCAACTTAATAAACACATCCACCAAAGTCCTTTTTAATAAAAATCCTTATCAAAAATAATCAATAAGGATCTCAAAAATATTCTGTAAAAACTCCTTATTTCTCCTAAATCTTAAATTTTAATTTCATGAGTATCAAAATAAATCAACAACTCATCCACCTCTAAAATAATAATCATAGCCCTTATAAAAATAAATTTTAATTAAAAACTTTAATTATTCCTTAACCACCTTATAACTCCTATCCTAGGGCATCAACAAAATTAAAATAGAGCAAAACGTAATTACCTCCTCAAGGGGATTCAAACCCCCAACTTGCACACACCGCGAGCGCCTTAGCCACGGTTAAGGTTGCCACATGAGCTAGCACTCGTTCAAAAGGAAAAGGCACGACATGCCTTAAGTCCTTCCTCCCTTCCACACAAACCAAAAGGGTTTCAAGTGCTTTCCTTCCAATGTCTTCGAATGCAGTCAAGGAGATTCAAACCTTGATGTAAAGTGCTGCCACACACCTTAACAAAAAGCTAATTTCCAATGCGCCACTCTACCCACAATGTCTTGGGCTTTTGACCAACCTTTGATTTATTCGTTGTCTCCCTTTTCAAAATGATTTTTGCACGAGCTCTCTTCGGATGCTTAGCCAAAGATTAACATGAGAAAGGATTATTTTTTCAACAAAACTTAGGATCCCCATTTATATATTCTTCTCCTCATTTTTGATGACATTGGCACATTATTGATATTCCCTCTTTATTTAGACATCGACGCTAACTTTAATTTTAATTTTAAATAATTAAAATTTAAACTAAATATTTAAAATTAAATATCTCCATCACCGGGGCACATTTTTCGATGAAACGAAAGGCCAACCTAGGTTTTAAGAAAAATCCATTTCAAATATGCCATCCATGGTTTTAAATAAAACCTTTTATTTTCCCTACCTTGGTTTTTAGAAAACCTTGATTTTATCCATGCTTTCCAAAATATCATTTGCCCATCAAAACTCAATGTGATCCATATGACATCAATGATTCATGTGACATCAATGACAACATAAAATGACTCAAATTGCCAAAAATCTCCCCCTTTGTCATTTATGGCAACACCTCTAAAGAAAAAACCACAATCACTACAAAAACCCTTTGAGAATTAAAGCTGCTCCCCCTAACTCAATAATATCTATGGAGGCTGCTCCCCCTAACTTAATGCTCTCTTTGTAAGCTGATCCCCCTAACTCAATGATCTCCCCCTTACTCAAATCTCTCCCCCTTTGAAATCAATGGCAAAAGGGACACCTATGGGGCTAAAATATATTACTCTTAAGCATAGCCCCCTCACCACCTTCTCTTTTGAGGTGATTAATTTTGGGGTGGAAGTAATTTTACTCCCATCTCACATTGTTTATTTCCTCTATCAACTTCCTTCCATGTTTTTTTTATATCCTCCTCTTGATGAATTACTTGATCTTCTTGTCTTGAACCTGTTTGACCTTCTTTCCTTGAACCTGTTTGACCTTCTTACCTTAAACTTGTTTGGAACTGAGTCCTACATTATTTTACAATATGCCCAAAGTTATTGCAATTAAAACACTTGATATTGTAGCCTTTGGATGGTGCCCATGTCCTAAATTCATTCTTAAAATAATTTCCATATCCATTCCTTTCCTGAACCCTATATTGTGAAGCTCTGTTTTCATGACCATTATGACCATGACTTCTGAATTGTGTAGCTCTAAAACCAAAGCCATGTTACTCATTTCCTTTACACTAAAATGCTCTATGACCAATCCTGTTACATGAGAAGCAATGACCCTGAAAACCATACCTTCTTCCTTTGAGTTTTCTTCTAGTAAAATCAAACTTCTTTGATCCATAGACCCTGCAATGTATAGCCCTATGTCCAAATCCATTACAATAAAAACAATGTCCTTGAAAAGCCCTTTTTTCATACCTTGGTTCTTCATACCTTTCTTTACCATTATCCTTATGATCATTTTCAACTTGTGCATTGCATCCTTGAACCTTCTTTGTAGCATCTAGAACTTCTTCCTTAGTTTCTTCCTTGCTTTTCTCTTCAATAATTTTTTTTCCCTTTGAGCTTGATTCACCTCTCTCAAAAAAAGAATCAAACTGAATATTTGGAGCCAGAGGAACTTTGGAACTTTTCTCAAAAATATTAGGAGCTTCCTTGCTTTCATATTTTAGAACTTCCTTTCCTTTTGAGTTTGATTCCCCAAACTTGAAATATGAGACCTTTGGTGCTTTGGATTTTTCCTCTTCTTTCTCTTTATTTGTGTCAAGTAGCAAATTGGCACACATATCTATAGCCTCTAAAATGCAAGTATCCATTTCTACTACTTCTCTTTCTTTGAAAAATGGTTCTTCCTTATAGATTTCTGAAACAAAACCTCCTGATATAAATAAAGGCTCTTGTGTACTTATTTTTTATTTCCATTCTTCATAACCAAGCCCTGTTTTTATAAATGGATCTAATTGTGAATCTAAAAAATTATCCAGAGTTTTTGAATTTATTTGAAATCATGCTAACTCATTTATGTAGGTCCCCAAACTTTTTTGATCTTCTTCTAACTGATTACATCTTTCTTTTCTTGCCTTCAATTTCTCAGAAATAGTGATGCCAAGCTCTCTTTTTTTAACCTCTTTTTCCAAATCTTGAATGTGTTCATTGAGCATCATATTGACCTTTTCATTTTCATGAACCTTATTTTCAAGCCTCTTGATTTTATTTTCCAATATTTTGATTTTCTTTTCTTGTTTTGTGGAATCCTCTTCTTCATCATCATTGCTGCTAGAATTGTCACTAGAACTGCTGCTTTCTTTTTCAACAAATAAACTTTCCTTGTTGCAATTGTTGTAGTATGTGCAATCATCATCTATATACCCAAAATCTCTGCATATGAAGCATTTTAATATCCTTAGACCTTTCTTATACCTATTTTCTTGCTCAATGGCTATGGCAAGCTCTTCATGTTTGTATTCAATAGATATATCCTCTTCTTTAACTTTAATACCTAGGAATAGATGTTCTTGCCTTTCTTCATTTATTCCAAAGAATGTACATTCTTCTTCATCTAACTAGTTTCTATCATTGTAATCTGAACTATCACTTGCATCTACAATGTAGTAAGATTTATTTACCTTATGAAAAATTTTCTTCTTCTCATACCTGTTTTGCTTGTATCTGTCATCTTTGTCATGCTTATGCTTTCCATATTATTTTCTTATTTGACCCTGTTTTTCATCATCATCATTTTCTTCATGTGGACACATGTATGAATAGTGACCAAGATCACCACACTTGTAGCATCTAACTTTCCTTATATTCCTAAAATTCTTTGAGTCCTTATTCCTTTTGATGAAGTTAGCTTCCTCATCATTATCTGAACCTTTACTTATTTCTGAAAATTTCTCTTTCTCTTTCTCTAAAGCCTTGAATGCAATATATTTTATTGGAACCTGATGCTTACTTACCCTCATCTCATAAGCTATGAGAGTACCTTGCAATTCTTCCATTGTTAGCTTTTTGATATCCATTGTCTCTTCTATTACTGAAACCTTAGAATCATATTTCATGGGAAGTGATCTCAAAACCTTTTGAGTAACTTTTTATTCTTTCATCTCAAAACCTAGGCCTCTCATGGTGTTAGTAATATCATCAACATGAAGTAAAAACTTTGCAATATCTTTAGAATCTTCCATTTTCAATTCCTCAAATATTTTTCTATGAGTTTGTAGTTTTGCCAACTTTACCTTGGAATCTCCTTCATAAATATTCCTCAACTTGGTCCACATTGCATTAGCTTAATTACATACCATGACATTTGCAAAATCTATCTCATGAAGCCCACTCAAAATACAATTCATTGCTCTTGCATTGATCTCAACCAATTTCCTGATAGTCTTATCTACCTCTGGATCACCTTCAACCCTATACTCTTTTTCAACCATTTTCCATACCTTATATCCTTGTGATATCAAGTAGTTCTTCATCCTCGTGCTCCAAAAAGCATAATTGTTACCATCAAACAATGGAGCCTTATTTGTAGATGATCCATTATGTGAAGCCATCTGTGTTCTTATAAAATCTGCCCTCAAGTTGTTAGCCTTTCTGAAGGAATCTACTCTGATACCAATTGAAGAACACAAGCTTATACTGAGAGGGGGGGTGAACATTATAAGACCACTTTTTAATTTCTTTCCAAATCAATATCAATTAATGTCCTTAATTGCAATAACAAAATATAGCAGTGTGCATTAATAACTCATATAGTAGTAGTAAGCAAGAGAACAAGTCACCACACACAATTGATACACAAGATTTAATGTGGTTCCCCCAATGTGGGGTACTCCACTAGATAATCTCCTTATAATATTTCACATAGAAATAAGGATCCTTATCCAATACAATGATTTATTTGATCTTATCAAAGCTAGCTAATAACAAGTTCATACAAAAATTTTCCAAATTTGAAAAAAAGCTCATACAGAGCTTGTCCAAAATTGAATAACAATTTCACACAGAACTTATCCAAATTTGAATAACAATCTCACATAGAACTTTTCCAAAACTGAATAACAAGCTCACATAGAACTTATCCAAATATGCTCTAGCAAGCTCACCAAGAACTTGCCCAAATCTGCTCTAGCAAGCTCACCAAGAACTTGCTCAAAATTTTCTCTAACAAGCTCATCAAGAACTTGTCCAAATCTGCTCTAGCAAGCTCACCAAGAACTTGCCCAAATATGCTCTAGCAAGCTCACCAAGAACTTGCTCAAATATGCTCCAAAAAGCTCACTAAGAACTTGTCCAAATCTTCTCTAGAAAGCTCACCAAAAACTTGATCAAATCTACTCCAACAAGCTCACTAAGAATTTGTTCACAAGGCTATCCCAAAAACTATCCACAAGGCCTTCTCAAAGGCTCAATCAATTGTACACAAACTACCACAAATTTGTCTAGAAATCTATCCCAAATGCCTTCTCAAAGGCTCAATCAATCATGCTCAAGTAGTACTCAAATCTCATCCACAAATATATAAATGCAAGGCTCAAATATGAACTCAACAATGAATGTCAATGCACTCTACAATGGATGAAAACAATGATCCACAATGATCTCAACTCAAATCAACTCATAGAAGCATAAAGAGAATTGTTAGAGACTCAATATGTTCTAAGCTCAATCTCAACTCAAATTAGAATTATAGAATAGTTTGTTTCATGGGACTTGAAAAATCACCTCACACAATCACTTTACTAGGATTAATCAACTCAACTCAACCAATCACAACAAGGGACAACTCTTTCTCATAAAACCCTAGTCCAAGCATGTATCAACCAACTCAAATATTTCCAACAATTCTCAACCATAAATCTCACATAACAATGATACTCATGTTCTTTTCAAGTCTTTTCACAACCAATGGGCTTCAACAACTATGCTTATAAAACAAGGTTTAAACACAACTCTCAAACCAGAAAACCTTGAAGTATTCAACCAACCACTTTCGAAAAGGAAATCACAATCAATCCTTTTCACTCCAATGATATTTCAGAAATCAACCACCATAAACAATCAATAGGAGAATGTACCCATACCTTTTTGATGCCAAGAAGTTGTCCACAAAATCTGCCACACTAAACACAACATTCCTGTCCAATCTCAATAAGGGTTAGTGGACTTCAAATAATAATCACAAGATAAGCATAACTCAATTTACACCTTTTTACTCCAACTTAATAAACACATCCACCAAAGTCCTTTTTTAATAAAAACCCTTATAAAAAATAATCAATAAGGATCTCAAAAATATTTGTTAACTCCTTATTTCTCCTAAATCTTAGTTTTTAATTTCATGAATATCAAACTAAATAAACAACTCATCCACCTCTAAAATAATAATCACAGCCCTTATAAAAATAAGGTTTAATTAAAAACTTTAATTATTCCTTAACCACCTTATAACTCCTATCCTAGGGCATCAACAAAATTAAAATAGAGCAAAAAGTAATTACCTCCTCAAGGGGATTCAAACCCCCAACTTGCACACACCGTGAGTGCCTTAGCCACGGTTAAGGTTGCCACATGAGCTATCCACTCATTCAAAAGGAAAAGGCATGACATGCCTTAAGTCCTTCCTCTCTTCCATGCAAACCAAGAGAGCTTCGAGCACTTTCCTTCCAATGCCTTCGAATGTAGTCAAGGAGATTTGAACCTTGACGTAAAGTGTTATGACACACTATCAAAAATCCAATTACCAATATGCAACTCTACCCACATTATCTTGGGATTTCGACCAACATTGTATTTATTTGTTGTCTCCCTTTTCAAAACTATTTTTGCATGAGCTCTCTTCGAATGCTTAGCCAACGATTAACACGAGCAAGGATGATTTTTTCAATGAACCTTAGGATCCCCATTTATATAGTCTTCTCCTTATTTTTGATGACATCAGCACATTATTAATATTCCCTCTTTCTTTAGACATCGGTTCTAACTTTAATTTTAATTTTAAAATTTAAATTTAAATTTTAAATAATTAAAATTTAAACTAAATATTTAAAATTAAATATCTCCATCACCAGGGCACCTTTTTTGACGAAACGAAAGGCCAACCTAGGTTTTAAGAAAAACCCATTTCAAATATACCATCCATGGTTTTAAATAAAACCTTTTATTTTTCCTACCTTGGTTTGTATAAAAACCTCGATTTTATCCATGCTTTCCAAAATATCATTTGCCCATAAAAACTCAATGTGATCCATATGACATCAATGATTCATGTGACATCAATGACAACATAAAATAACTCAAATTTTCAATAGTAGTCATAGCACCAGATTCAATCATATAATTATGCATGATCCACCCTTTCATTTTGAGGGACAAATAGAATGGGGGTGGCCTATTCTTACCAGTGGTAGAAGTTGGCAGTGTTTGCACTAACATTGTTTGGGTGAGGATTTTCTTTTGATCTTTTTTTGACTTGAGATACTCCTACAGTAGGTCAACTTATCTAGGTAACTATAATGCATCATATAAACTCACCTTCGTAGTAATATTCTTCATTTCCTCCATAATGTTGTAATTAGGAAAAACAGGGGCCTTTTCTTCTATAGCCTACTCATACTTGTTTCGATACTATTGAGTAGCTTCCACCCTTTGCCACTTATTCAATGATGGGTATTTGAGGTATTTTTTAGCTTACTCTTTTGCCTCTATTTGCACTTGAGCAGCTACAGGCTGTGAAGCTGATACCTTTGTATGCAACTTCTCTTGAGCTTTCGTAGGCAAAAAATCATTGAATATGACATAATATTGATGCTTCATTGTCATGCCATGCATTTTCACTTGCGGTTTCAATTTTTCCTTTTGCACCTTTTACTCAGCAAGAACCTTCAAAGGCTCCATTTTTGCTAGATCAACAGTCACAAACTTCTTCCCAACCCTTGTAAGGACTGAAACTTTCTCCAAATATGGGACCATCAAGTTATGATCAGCTTCCATTATCATATTAACTTATCCACCAATAGAAGTTTTTGCTAATGTTTGTACATAGTTCAAATGAACCATACATGTGTCTTCTCCATGAGGATCATTACAGGTGGAGCACCAATACACTTTCTCTAACGTACTAGTTTCTTCATTTTCCAACATAGTTGTGTTCCTCTTAGGTCCCTTGATAGTGGTTGGTTGCTCCCTATTAATTAGTGGTTTTTGAAACCTCCTTGACTGAAAATAAACCTTTGCTTGTTTCTTCTTTACCATCATGATTTCGTTTGATATTGTTCTTATGGTTGAATTAACAGATTGCATTTATTGTAATAATTTCATGTAATGATTAGGATTTGAAGGTGTAGGGGGTACTAGTACAGGTAAGGGCACTGATGGAGTAAGCAACGATAGAGGAACAAGTGGTACTGGTAGCACTAGGAAAGGAATCGGTGCTATAAACTGAGGGACAAATGGTGTAGGTAATTGTAGAATACTTGGAGCAGGGAGTTGTGGAACCGATATTGGAGCAATTTGAGGTGGACCCAAGCTCCATAAGGGAACTAAGTACATAAAGGGCATAGGCTACAAAAATGTACTTGAATATAAATTTTATGGAAGATTAGGAAGGATGGGCATGGTTAAATTTAGGGGAAGCTTACCTATGACGATCAAATATGCTTCGGCTTTCTGTGCCTGCGTATACAATTTTGGAAATGTGTTGATATTATCTTGTCGAACCACCATACCAATGTTTGATTTGAAGTTTCTAAGGTAGTAAAATGTAGCTTCCTCATGCATGGTCCAAAGGTCATTAGGAACTCTACTAAATTTGAGCAAATATGACATTGAAGTCCACTATCTCCTCCTATGGATGTCTTTGAATATTCATGAATTAATGTAGTAAGGAGAAGGGATCAACTTGCTCATGAAAATTCTTGATTAGCAATTCCTCCAACTGGTCCCATGTGATAATAGTGGCAGGTGGTAAATATTGGTACCAATACAATAATTTTACACTAAGTGATAATACCAACAATCATACCATAATATCTTCATTTATGATGCCATGGATCATCATAAAAGAAGCTATATCTTAGATATGCTTGTAAGAATTTTTACCAGTACCATCATAGGTAGGCAAAGCCTTCAAAGCTGCTTGAGGAACTGGATTTTGTGCTTGTAAATTCAAATCTCCTGAGCTATTCCATGCTAGAAACTACCTTGGTGGTTGTGGTTGCTATGGTGGTGGGTTCTGAGGTATACTAACTGGTGTGTGAGGTTGAGGAGGTAAAACGCTAGTAGAAGTACTATCTGGACTCGAAGGAATGAAAAACACATTGGCTAACTGTGAAGATGTTGTAACTGATGTATGGGGTAATGAGGATGTATGAGGAAAAGCAACCAATTAGGGATGTTCCCCTAATATTTTGATGTCAAGTTCATAGAACTCAATGGGGTCTTAAGGATTTTTGACCTTCTATCTTATGATCATGAAGTACAACTTTCACTGCCTTCACATTCGAAGGCTTTTGGGTATAGCTAAGTCACCAAATGTTCTAACTGTACAACATGAGGGCATACATCAAACCTTAATACTGTTGAAAGTGGAACTTTTGGAGTCCCACCAGGTGTGCCAAAAACTGTTGATTAAATATCTGCCTAAAATATAAATATACATTTGTGCACCCTAGACATGACCAACATTGAAAGGCTAGAGGAAAGAATTGTCCTTTGTGCCAATATCCAAAGAGGGCTAGATCCCTTACTAATCCTACACAAGTTTAAGACTAGAGTTGTAGGAAAGAAATTAGAAATAACGAAAACAAATAGGAAATATAGCCACAAGCCAAAGATGTAGGATTTGGGATAGACTAGCAACAAGAATTCCAACCAAGTTTTGTAGTAGCATAAAATAGAAAGGAGAGCAAGAGAATCCACTTATAGTTCCCCAGATACAACTTCTAGAATCACATTCTAGTACTCACACTATCACCAGCAATGTTCAAATCCAGATACAAAATTTGATCTTAACAGTATATAACAAACATGAACATAAAATAGAAATGCTTAAATAGAAAGAAATCACACTGAGATTATTTGAAAAATCATAAGCTACAAATTCTTCTATTTATACATAGAAATTGAATAGTTTTTGGTAGAATGTTTATCCTCCATTTTACAATGGAACATGAGTAGTATTTATAGAGGAATTTCACCTCTATCATTTAATGCACATATGAAAAAATATTTATAGATTAGGAACCCTTGTGAAGAAATTCCTCCTCAAAGTCTTTGAAAATCTGCTTCTTGAGACAGTGATCCAATTTCTAAGATGAAATATCCAAGAAATTAGCACATTTGGGTGTTGGTGCATGAAAAATTGCATAGCTAGTCGTTGACTTGATACCTTCATTGTTCCTTGGAAATTTGCCCCTGTACAAGATGTCTTGGAACTCATGAAAATCACCTTGTGAATTTAATGTTGCAACTCTTTTATCTTGCAATCCGTAACTTTGGTTACTCCTCACCCCAATAATTAAATTCGCTTCATTCACTTGAACTAAGCACCTTTAAAAACCTCAGTCAATGCTGAAAATAGAATTCGCCCAAAATTGAGCAATGAGCGAACATGCCTCCTTTAATTTTCAATATTTATTCCTTATTTGCAATCCTGGGTGGTGAGGGTACCTATAGCAATATTTATAATTTCAATTGAATTACAACGTGGAATTGCACCTTGCTACATTCAGCCATTTGATCACCTCTTGTCATTCTTTTGTTATTGCATTCCACGTATGACCATTTACTTCACTCAAATTGCAACCCAATGCATTGCATTCATTTTCTTATTACAATAATTAACTTTTTTCTTCAGAATAAAAGTGCTTTACATAAGATAAATGTTTCCCTTAAAATATGTGTTCACCCCAAAAATGATGAAAGGCATTGTCACCCTCCACCTTGGACGAACGAATTTTTGACCTTTCAATGCCCAATATTTTCATATTCACCCCCAAAATCTTTGACACATTGTCGGGACATTTACCTGTAGCTTTGCCCCAAGGAGGGGTGAATGGGGATTTTTCCCCTCACTTGAGGTGAAAGCACTTTTATTTTAACTCATATTAACATGTTTCGAACTGGGGGCCACACCGTATATGTACATTTTCTCGAAGGAAGAGCAAAAGGTATTTTCACCCTTCTCATCGGGTGAACCTAGCATTGAATTTTCAATGTTACCATAGCACTTGCTACTTCCTTTTAGGCTCACCAAAATCCACCATTTTTTGAGATTTCACCCCAAGGAGGGTTGAATGGGACTTTTATCCCTTACCTAGGGCAAAAGCTTTGTTGACTTGTCAATGCCTTCATTTTAAATGATGTTTTCCCGCCCCTAGTTTGGGGTGAATGATGCTTTCATCCCTAGTTTGGGGTGAACACACCTTTTAAATTACTGAAACTCCTCCACATTAGGGCCCACTTCAAAAATAAAAATTTGAATATGTTTTTGACTTTTATAAGGGCAAAAAGGGCTTTCACCCCTCATTTGGGGTGAAAGTCCCTACCGATCTTGACATTCCTTTTTTCTCCTTACGTTCATCCCGAAGTGAGGCGAACGATTTTTTCACCTCACTTTTGGGGTGAATGCATTTTTTCTCTTCAATAAGAGTTTTGAAGGCGTCTTCGCCCCAAGGCAAAACATTAAGGATTTTGCATTCTTCCTTCGGGCAAAAGGATGTTATATTTTTCTTCTTCCATTTTTTAAACACTGCTTTATTTTGACACCCTCAGATGATATATACTAATTTTTCACCAACAATTTGCCTTACAACACCCATTATCCCAAGCACAAAATTCATGAAAATTTAAAAGAAGATTAACACACAAAATTTATACAAGCTGAAAAACTGCAACATGGATTTAATGTATTTGTCGATTTTACAATAAAAAATATTTCAACAAAACTTGGTGAAAATATTAATGTGGTAAAGTGCAAACTTGCCAAAAAAACCATGCATTCTTCATTAGCAATTACAATGCTTAGTCACAAATATCTACTAGTATGTGACTCTTCACTTTCCTACCCTAAGGACACATGTGCATTATGCATGATAGAAACTTGTGCACATGCACACCTTGTTGTCGTTACCCATGGGTCCAGCCCATGACGTGGTATCCTTATATGTTCACTGAAAAAGAGTTTTTTGTTGTTATTTTCCATCATCCTTATCCCATGGAGGATAAGACTGGTTAAGGAATGTGATCAAGAAGAAAGTTGTTTTTTGGGTGATTACTATACAGTCCACTCATTGCCAATTTGGCTGGAATTGCATTAACAATTGTTTTTTTTTTGTATTTCCCATAAAGTTTGCACAGTTGTGTAAAAGATAAATATGTATGTATCTAGTTGGGTAGGGTGAGACATAAATGCAAATGATAGCATTGTGATCTGTATGTGTGTATCATACAAGAAAAATAATATGTTTTACAGAGCTATTGTAATTAGTGATCTTCTTCTCAAGAAAGGATTCAATTATTCATGGCTGTAGGTAGTGCCCAAACCATGTTATTTTGTTGTGTCTCATTATATGATGAATGCTCTCTTATTCTATTGTTTCTATTATATTTTGTATTTGGTTTATTGTTTAATTGTTGGGTTTTAATTTCTCATATATTTTTCAAAGTCTCCTACAACTGGTATCAAAGCATGGATCAAATATGGAGATAATTTTTGTCGTTATACATGGGTCCAGCCTATGACATGGTATCCTTATCTATTCACCGGATAAGAGTTTTTTGCTGTTATTTTATGTCATCCTTATCCCGTGGAGGATAAGAGTGGTTAAGGAATGTGATCGAGAAGAAAGTTGTTTTTTGGGTGATTACTATACAGTCCACTCATTGCCAACCTGGCTGGAATTGCATTAACAGTTGTTTTTTTTTTTGTATTTCCCAAAAATTTTGCACGGTTGTGTAAAAGATAAATATGTATGTATCCATTTGGGCAAGGTGAGATAGAAATGCAAGTGATAGTATTGTGATTTTTATGTGTGTATCATACAATAAAAAGACTTTGTTTTACAGAGCTATTGTAATCAGTGATCTTCTTCTCAAGAAAGGATTCAATTATTCGTGGATGTAGGGAGTGCCCGAACCATGTTATTTTGCTGTCTCTCATTGTCTGATGAATGCTCTCTTATTCTATTGTTTCTATTATATTTTGTATCTGGTTTATTGTTTAATTGTTGGGTTTTAATTTCTCATCTACTTTCCAAAGTCTCCTACAAATACAAGCCAAAAAATTGCAACATGGATTTAATGTATTTGTCGATTTTACAATAAAAAATATTTCAACAAAACTTGGTGAAAATATTAATGTGGTAGAGTGCAAACTTGCCAAAAAATCCATGCATTCTTCATTAGCAATTACAATGCTTAGTCACAAATATCTACTAGTATGTGACTCTTCACTTTCCTACCCTAAGGACACATGTGCATTATGCATGATAGAAACTTGTGCACATGCACACCTTGTTGTCGTTACCCATGGGTCTAGCCCATGACGTGGTATCCTTATATGTTCATCGAAAAAGAGTTTTTTGTTGTTATTTTCCATCATTCTTATCCCGTGGAGGATAAGAGTGGTTAAGGAATGTGATCGAGAAGAAATTTGTTTTTTTTGGTGATTATTATACAGTCCAGTCATTGCCAATCTGGTTGGAATTGCATTCACAATTGTTTTTTTTTGTATTTCCCATAAAGTTTGCACGGTTGTGTAAAAGATAAATATGTATGTATCCAGTTGGGCAAGGTGATACAGAAATACAAATGATAGCATTCTGATCTGTATGTGTGTATCATACAAGAAAAAGAATATGTTTTACAGAGCTATTGTAATTAGTGATCTTCTTCTCAAGAAAGGATTCAATTATTCATGGATGTAGGGAGTGCCCGAACCATGTTATTTTGTTGTGTCTCATTGTATGATGAATGCTCTCTTATTCTATTGTTTATGTTATATTTTGTATCTGGTTTATTGTTTAATTGCTGGGTTTTAATTTCTCATCTGCTTTCCAAAGTCTCCTACAACTGGTTTCAGAGCGTGGATCAAATATGGAGGCAATTTTTGTTGTTATCCATGGGTCCATCCCATGACGTGGTATCCTTATTCGTTCATCGAATAAGAGTTTTTCGCTGTTATTTGATGTCATCCTTATCCCATGGAGGATAAGAGCGGTTAAGGAATGTGATCGAGAAGAAAGTTTTTTTGGGTGATTACTATACAGTCCACTCATTGCCAACCTGGCTGGAATTGCATTAACAGTTGTTTTTTTTTTTTGTATTTCCTAGAAATTTTGCACGGTTGTGTAAAAGATAAATATGTATGTATCCATTTGGGCAAGGTGAGATAGAAATGGAAGTGATAGTATTGTGATTTTTATGTGTGTAGCATACAATAAAAAGACTCTATTTTATAGAGCTATTGTAATCAGTGATCTTCTTGTCAAGAAAGGATTCAATTATTTGTGGATGTAGGCAGTGCCCGAACCATGTTATTTTGTTGTGTCTCATTTTCTGATGAATGCTCTTTTATTCTATTGTTTCTATTATATTTTGTATTTGTTTATTGTTTAATTGTTGGGTTTTAATTTCTCATCTACTTTCCGAAGTCTCCTACAAATACAAGCCAAAAAATTGCAACATGAATTTAATCTATTTGTCGATTTTACAATAAAAAATGTTTCAACAAAACTTGGTGAAAATATTAATGTGGTAGAGCGCAAACTTGCCAAAAAATCCATGCATTCTTCATTAGAAATTACAATGCTTAGTCACAAATATCTACTAGTATGTGACTCTTCACTTTCCTACCCTAAGGTAGTAAGGACACATGTGCATTATGCATGATAGAAACTTGTGCACATGCACACCTAACTAAAGAAACTTGTTCTTCCTATTCTAAAGGACTCATGTACATGTGGACAACATGCACATTTACATCATTGCACATACTTGTGCATTTATTCCTTTGCATAAAGTAAATACTTAAATCCTAATCTAAGATAAACTCCTAATCTAAACATGTACCCATGGTGGTACATTGACATGTACCAAATAATGTAATATTCTCTAACACCTCCCTATATTACATTATTTGGTTTTTGAAGACTTTAGTCTTCATTATGGATCTTTGTATTTATCTTCATTCTTCATGATCTTGGATTTGATCTTCTACTTGAGCTTCATCCTTTTGTTTGAATTTGTACTTTAACTTTGGCATTGTTACTGTTTTTCTTCAAATTTTGTTGTCGAAGTTCATACCTTTCTTGTGCCCATGTTTATACCTTGAGAAATATATTTGAGAAAATTTATTAATAAATTTTCTTTTCATTGTGTATATCCAATCAAAAAAATGATTTTCTTTGTACCAATAATGTCTTTGAGAATGATTGGTTCCTCCACAAATTTTACAACTATGGAGATTCCAACATATTTCTATCTTGTGCCCATATATGCTACAATGACTACATCTATTTTCTATTACCAAATCCCTTTGACCATTCTATCCTTATAGCAATTGTTCCTATCAATATTCGTTACTGATTTGTTGTCACTATTTTTTGTAACAAACTCAATTCCTTTCTTATTGATGCTAGTCTAACTTGTATATTCAAAACCTTCATACTTTGATCTTATTTTTGGTGTAATTGGTTATTTTAATCCCTATTCCTATTTTTCTAAACTTGTATCTTTATATCTCATCAAATTTAAACAAAATTTGTTAGTATGCCTCTCAAAATGACCAAAACAATCATTAGAATGATTTATGTTAGTGTAATAACATAGAGTTTTTTTGCACAATAATAAACTGTATTAAAAATAACTTGTATCACATATAGCATCAATATTTGTAACAAGTTCTTCTAGATCACTATTGGAATTGCTTGCATTATAATGTTCCCTTTAAATTTGACAAGAATTATGATTTGCATCTTTTTCCTTTTGAATAAGATCACTAGTATCACAGTTTGCATCAATCATCAATGGTTTTTATTCTATAGTATTACAACATGAATCTATCATCATGGGTCTCAAATCATTTGTATCACTAGAAGCATCTTTCATCACTATTTTATTCTCTACTTCAACATTTTCTTGTTTTCTCAAATTAGAAAAATTTAGAGTAATAATTCCTTTGTAGATTATTCTCCATAGACTAATAGGTATAGCAATGAAATCTTCATAACAATCATTAGCATTATTGAGAATACTTTGCATGCATTTCTGAAGTATTGAAAATTCTCCTTTTTTGCTTCAAGAGTAATATCATCAAGCCTACTATTCAAAGTATTTGTTTCATCAATAAATTTGTTCTTCAAATATTTAATCATGTTCTCTTGTCTTCTATTCTTGTCTTTGAGAACTTCATTAGAAAGTAATGCCATATACATTACTTTTCCTATATCATTAGGTAATGTGAAAGCATCTTTTGAGTTTATTTGTGCCTCACCAATTTTTGAATTCAAGTAATCTTCTAGCATTGAAAAACTTTCATTTTTGGCCTCTCTCATGATTGATTGCAAATCCTTCTTTTCTTTTATTGATGTATTCTCTTGAATTTCAATTTTTTCTATCATATTTTGTGTACAACCTTTTAATAGTTGCAATTATTTCTTAGTCTCTTCTAGTGAGTCATCTTGAATGTAAATTTTTCCTTCTTCTTGAAAACACAAGTCTTCTTCAATGTATATTAGTTCTTCTTGTAGACATAGGTTTTCTTCTTCAACTAATTTTGACAACTCATGAAGTTCTAGTTTTTGAGTTTCTATTTTTGGATCACTTGTTTTCTTTTTCATTTAATTTTTCTTTGCCATGTTCCTTTGATGTTGACTACCTTATGACTCCCAGTGTTTTGAGTATCTTATTAAATACTATCTCTCAAATATTCAATATTTGTAGTATTCTTTGTAGTATTTCAAATTTCTAGGTAGTATACCTTTTAAATCCCAAGTAATTTAGTAAAAAATCAAGTTTGATAAGATCTTTTAATTTTTCAATTTTTTGTAAAATACTTGAACTTCCCAATTGTTGAAGTGCAATATGGATTGAAAGTATGTTTATCTTTCTTAGTTTCCTTGAGTTGAATCCATTTTATCTCCCTAATGTTCTAATTTAATTTTTCACCTTATTTGTCCTATTAATTAATAAAAAAAAAAGCTAAAGATAATTTTAATGCACTTTCACTTTGATAATGTTCTCTATTTTCAAGACTCTATAGTTGTATTTCTTTTGTTCATTTAACAATAAATTCCAACTTTCAAGCAATTAATGATTTTGCTTCCTTTATCCTTTAATTATCAATGGTTTGGTTTTCTAAATTTCAATAATCTAGAATTTGATGTAGTACTCCTTATATTTCCCTGATTTAGAAATTTAGAAAATGATAATATTTGCAAAGTAATGCTTCAATTTTTCAAGGTAGAAAACCTTATATCTCCTAGTTTAATAATTTACAAATATTTTGATATTTGAATCTTACCAATGCAATTTGAAATAGCTCTTAAATATATAAATTCCTTTCTTTAATTAGATTTCTAAGTCATCAATGAATTGTCTAAGGTTTTAATCTCCAAACTTTAGCATGGGATAAATAAATTTAAAAAATCAAATTAGCTCTAGATAGAATTTAGTCTCCTATCTTTGACCAGTGCTAAAAATGTGGACTCTACATTTTTCCTTTTCTCCTAAAGTGATTACTTCATCGCATTGTATCTTTGCTAAGGTTTAAAGTTGTTACCTTTAAAAAAATGCTCTAATGAAATCACTTAAAGTTGCGTAGCCTTGTGCTGTCGAACTCCAAATAATTGATGCACTTATTTTAAATTGATGAATGGTTATTTTTTTGATTTTTTGATGACTATTTTGAATATGAGTTCACTTAGAGTAACAACTAGCTCTTTGATGCATTCAACAAATTCCTTCTTTATTGTGATATCGATTTGTAGACACCAAATCCTAGTCACTTATCTTCCATCTCAATTATCCAATCACAACCATCCATTATTTATATATATATATATATTTATTTATTTATTTATTTATATTTATATATTTAATATAAATATATATATATTAATAAATCGTAGCCATCCATCTAACTTGATCCATGTCACATGCCAAAGTTATAATCTAGCCATTCTTCATGATTTAATCCTGACCATTCATCCATCACGATCCATGTCAATTACAAAATATCAATATCAACCCTTCATCATGTCTTAATCTCGATCGCCTTTTTGTGTTGTCGAAAACCTAGCATGATTAAGGGTAAAATATAAAATATGATTCACTTTTGTGAATCGAGGTCATAAAATCCAGAGGTTGAAAAACATTGTATGCCATAACACAAGCCCTAGCACCCGGATATCCATGTGATATAAATCAATGAAATAGAAGCATGGATTGGTATCACAGGTATTACTCAAACAAGGTATAATATATCATTGATTTTATAACTTTTGTTTTTTATTTAGCTTACGTTTCATGATTACTACATATAGGGGTTGTAGTTTTATTATTTCAAAAGGTCTCACATAGTGGATTCCTCACATATGCTATTAAGTTCTTTGTATTGTGATCTGTGTGTAGATTACAAGTATAGGATACATCTCACATTAATAGTTATTATAGCTTGGGTGGTCCCGTAGGGATACTCAAGTCCACCTAAAAAATATTTAGAGTAAATATGAATAGAAGACACTAGATATTTATTGTGAATGAGGGTTTTAAAAACCCTCACATTGTAATATTTGTATCAACACATGAGTTGTATTTTAATAATGGAAATCAAGGCTTCCATGATATAAATATAATTATCATTTTTCTATTGTGCAATATTCTTCATGTTTTGGTTCTATCATCTTTTATATTGGTGTTGTTGATTTTTACTTTACAAAATGGTGATCATGGTGGGACCCTTAAAGGGTTCTTATTTTAATATACCTTGTCAATATTTCTTATCTATCTACATGTTTTCGCAACTAGAGTTTTTAAATCTGCAAGGATTTGATCTATGCTCGCGTTAACACCACATTGCATCTAGGAAAAATACGACACCACATATGTGAAGTTGGAGGGAAAACACGTGAACTTCCAAGTAAGTTATTTTTTTTAAAACCCTAGCTGTATTTATTTTTTTTGTTTTTTTTAAATGATTAAATTTATATTCACATTTTTTAAAAGTCATATATCATGCACTATTAGGAATCATAGGCATTTATAAGCATTTATGTTTTATTTCAATAATAAAAAAGTGCATTTTTTAGAATAATATAGAATTACACATAGGATAGATCTACAATTGTGCATCCATATTAGTTGCATTAAAATATTCATTACACCATATTTAAGTTTTTTGTTGTTTTGCAGTGTTTTACTTTTTACCTTGAGTGTTGCTTGCAATTAAATGAAAAGAAAGCATAAATAACTGCATTTTAGGCTAAAGTATCTCATATTTTACTTTCTTGAGTTGGAACAAGTTACTGATATTTGAGCGTACTCCCACTATTCGAATCACCTGATGATTCAGGGTGGAAGAACTAGGTGAACCCTCCACTGTTTGAATCACTTGATGACTCAAGGTGGATCTTTTGAGGTGTACCCTAGATTCTTTTAAGGAAATTGGTATTACTATTCTTGGTCACCATATTTTTTGAGTAGAAGATAATTTTTTGGCATTGTATGAGCACCATAGACAATACAAACCTTAAAAATAATCACACATGAGTGCACACATCATTTTAAACATCAGTGAGTTGGACTTCATCACTAACCACTAATCAGGATCAGTGATTGTAGGCTTCATCTCCATCTGCTATCTCGCTCCATAGTCACCATAGCATCACTAGAAAATTCCTCATTTGCCATCCACCTTAGGAATCCACCCTGCACTATAGTCTAGGTTTAGGCACATAAAAACACACCAACCACACACAAAAAAAGAGAGAGCAAAACATAGGATTTAATTATTTTTTTTATTTTGTGTGTTTTTCATTGATATTGCACCCTTATACACATCCCACACATTCACTACCCTAGTTGTCTTATTAGCTTATGGTTTCAACTAAAAGCGAAGCCAAAATAATGATTCAAGCATCTACCAACCAACCCACCTCATCCATGGAGTGTTCCACATTTTCCTTAGCCCCTTTCATGTCTAATATAGCTAGCCCAACACAGACAAGTTATTTTCATTTATCTACAAGACCCTTACATAATATTCATCTTGAATTCTGATGTGATGCATAGAGTCATTCACACTCCCATTCTAGACACAAAGCCTTCTACACCCACTAACACCTGCATCACATACATAGATATGGATAAATTTAGAGCTTATTTAAGACCAATCAGACCAGTATTAGAACAACTCAACATTCCACATAGCCAAGTTTTTTATTCTCAACTGGAACTTGCCCACTCACATCCAACCAACTTCAGTTAAGCCTACATCAATATTTTTTTTTAGGCATCCTCCACATATTCACATCACATGTCTCCATCGCAACATAACAAAATAACTTCCATCCCATCTACCCATATTACCATCAACACCAATTCATTCTATGAAGCACATGTCAATGTAGCTTCACACATTCCATCTACCATGTCATCCACTACTTATCATCCAGTTGTGATTCCTTTTGCAACCTACCCTTCACAAACATCCACCAACATTACAAACACCTATGCTTCACCCACATCTACTTCCACCACAACCACATAATCTACTTTACAAATTACCATACAACAAGCATGGCAAGACCTTAACCAATTGCTCATGGGCCAAAAAAATGCTCATTCTTGCCTCCAACAACAAACACAGACAACATATTTCAAACCCCATTCCATACCAAGCCAACACACCTACTTCACACCTGACTTATCTTGGGTGTCACCATCTTCTTATATGGCTATACCCACATCTCCACTCACCCATATCAACCCTACTTCCACAAACCAACACATTCACATCCCCCAAACTTCATCTTCACTACATCAACAACAATTATTCCACCACCATGTCCAACATCATCAAACACCCTTCAATCCATCCAACCATCACCATCTCATTCTATCACAACAATTCACCAATCCACATACCTACCTTCACATAATCATCAAATAATTTAGGGCTTCCACACACATGGATAAGACCCTAAAATCCAAGCAATGCAACAAAATATTGATAGCTTGATTCTACATACTCCTGGTATGATGTACCAAAATCCTACCTTGAGATAACTAATCAATCAACCTATTCATTTTTTGGTACCATCACCACCATATCTGGTAGATTTCACATTATCAAGCTTTGAAAAATTTAAGGGGATTGATGACCCTACAAAGCACATTAGCATATTTATTCATTCATGCTTTCAGATTCAATATCAAGATGCTTTGATGCTTAGAAATTTTCCTCAAACATTGGGGGAGATGCTCAATACTGGTATAACCATCTGCCTCACCATAGAATTTTCACATTTGAACAATTGGTAGATATATTTTTGGAGATATTTTCCCTCAATTTTCACAAGAAAACCACATTGATTGACCTGTACAATCTTAGACAATTTTAAGAAGAGTCAGTCTATGATTTTGAAAACCGTTCGAGGGTGGTTATAACCAAATTTATATTATCCCTACCAATGGAATAATTGACTCGAATTTTCACAAGGATTTGCCTAAAACCCATCTCTTTGTTATTAAAATTACAACAATACATAACATTCGATGAAGCTCTCACCAAATCTAGTGTAATTGAGGAGATAAAAATCCAAGAGGGCGAGATAAAACCAAGAAAAAAAGAATGTCAAAACAAGGGTCAATCAAAAGTAAATTATTATGGCCAGTAAAAACCAAGTAAATTAAGTGGTCTTGAGTCAGCCTACAATGACTAAACAACAACAACAATCATTGCAACAACAACCGCAACAATTTTCATATCAAGAGGTTCCACCACAACAACTTCACAACACAATGCCAACTATGGAAAATTGTCAACATCGACAATCTATTCAATAGGACCACACCTACACACCCTTATATAAGTCATATACTTCCATATTCCATAGGTTGTATGACACTCACACTATTAACTTACCCGAAGTCAAACCAAATAACCCAATCAAACATGCTAAGAACTATAAGGAGCACTTGTTTTTCCCATATCATCAATAGAATGGGTATGACATTAAAAACTTGTTTATTTTTAAAGACATGGTACAATATTTGATAGATCTAGGTACCATCAATTTGGATAGTCCCCTAGCACAACAAAACCAAAATCTTGGTATCTGGAAAATATCACTTCCTCATAATGAGGAACAATAATGGATAATAGGAGGATCAAATAATATGACTCCTCCTAAACAAGTTAATCATGTACAATAGTACCAAAGTTTTATGGGGGCTATTCATGTAGACACCCAAGTTCAAAGAAGCAAAAATCGCCAAAATTAACAACATCAAGTAGTTCAAACTCTTGTAGCACCGCAAGCAAGTGTACCTCCACAACCTAGCAATCCATTAACACAATCCATCACCACTCATTCAAAATAATTCATCCAAAAAACTTCACAAATATCCACAATCACTTCATCCACACCTACACCATCAATCATTCATAAAACATATCAACCAAATCCTTCTTCATCTTCGCTGGCTGATGCCTCACAATTTGTTGAATATACTTGTGAGATGTTATTTCACCATACATCATTACCATTATTCAAGCCATAAGCCACCTATGAGCCCCTTTCCACCTCAAATACATGCACATCACACTACACCACTTATTCATCCAAATATCCCATTCTTGAGGAGCTACCCATCACCAACCCACATCAAGCCTCCACTTCCACACCCCCACCTTCATCACAATCAGATACATGTGCATGTGGTCGAACCCAATCGACATCATCAACATCAACATCACTCGCTACCATTTCATCCACATCAGCATCATAATCCATCCAACAACCCCTTCAAAAACATCAGCAACCATCACCATTAGACTAACAACAAATATTGGAGTGGTTAGCTAACATCAAGCTACAATCGAGTTGCCAACACCCTCCAATTATTCAACATATTTTAACTCGACTCACAATAATTGAGTCACAGTTGAGTCATCATCAATATCATCAACAATCTCAATAGTTGCAATATCCACTTTCATAATCCACATCTCAGGTCACACTACTTGTACCACAATCTCAAAATCAACCATAATCATACAAATGCAACAATCATCCTACGAAGACCCCTCATGACTACACATTGCTTCTAGATTCTTACTCATCCATATTCCAAAGGTTGCATGAGGTAAATAAAATTACCTTACCAGCTATAAAACCAATAAATCCAAATAGGCCATATAGCAAAAAGAAACAAAACTTGTACTATCCTTATCATCTACAAGTGGGCTATGACATCAATAATTACTATGTATTTAAAGAGGTGGGCCAAGATCTTATTGACAAGGGGGGGACCTCATCATTCCTAGTTCACTCCATTCACCTCATTAAAATTTCCAACTCCATATTTATACCCCTCTGTCTGATCCCATTCTATCATCTTTCAAAAGTTGTAGGATGAAAAAACAATTGTTTTGCGTGACATACCCCCTCTCAATCCAAATATATTTAAACCCAAGTAGCATAAGGATCATTATTACCCCTATCACAGGTGAACGGGTTATGATATTAATAATTGTTTTACATTTAAGGATATTTTCCAAGATCTTATTGATAGGAAGACCTTTTTCATAGATGGTCCGCTCACCTCATTTGATCAGGACCTTGGTATCAATTCAAATAGCATTGAGGATTATCAAGTTATTGTACCTTCCCAATCATATGCATCACCAATAATTAAACAAGTTGGGGATTCTTAGGGTATCGTACCTTCTCCACACTCATAAATCACAAAAAATCTTGGAGATTCTTATGGTACCACACCTTCCCCACACAAAAAAAATTCAAAAACATTGCATTTCCATTCCAATCACATTGCATTTATATCATTTGCATGCATACATGTCATCCACCATACTAATGACCATTTGTTTAGTTTGGGTATTTTTTAATCCAATAAGTCTTGTCACATAAACCAAGGGCATCCTTGATTTAATAAACACCTCACTTCCATAGTTCATAGGCTATGACATGATTTGCACTATCATTTCCATCATCCCTAGGTGTTTTTGGTCACTTAGCCACTCCTAGTGTTTCAAGCAACCTCCAAAATACATGTCACATTTTATCTAAGACCATGGCACATTTTCACTAAGAAAATATTGAGTTCTAGGATTGATTATAACACTCTTGAACAAATCAAATTCACACATATTAAAAACATATACTTTTTTGGTAGATAAGATACTACAACATTAATACCGGGTTTTATAGGTTGACCCAAAACCTTTTACAAAAATCAGCCCAGGGCTGTTGATGAACATATCCTTACTAAGGATCCTATATATGTAAAATCTACATGTCACCAAATCCATTACATTCGGTAAGGCACATAGTCTGTTATCAAAAAGAAACTTCCCATACAAAATTTTGGATATAACCTAAGAAAACACACATGCATCATAATTACAAAAAAGAAACAGACATGGATCCCTTACTTGAGACAATGGAGAAACAAAAATTTGTAGACACACATAGCAGAGTACTGAAAAAAAACTCCCACAAGCTTTGTATTGATAGTTACTCGTAATAATTCTTTGGTAATTGCTTTCTTCCGTATATGACATGCTTTGGTACCACATACTATCTTGGCCAATCAGCCTTGGAGAAGTGAACCTGTTGGCTAGATTTATGGCGGTGGCTATCTGGTGATCCACGTGGCTTTGGTTTGAAGTCTTATATTGTCGTTTCTTTCCTTCCCTGTGATTATAAACCAACCTCAAATTACTAAGATGACTAGGAGCCATGTTATCTGACATGTGATTGTCCCCATTAGTCTTTATGGTATTTCCAAGCAGCATCCACGAATATTGACAGCTCAAATAATTTTTATTGTGAGTCCAATTCAAAAAGAGATGGGAATACTCATAGCCTTTGAACTTACAGTGCCTTCCCTATTGGTAAATTCGACTATCATTCTTGGCATTCTTGTTGAATAAGCTCCTCTACTTCACTCGGGACACCATGTTCCCATTTGAAAATTCTGTCACCATCGACACCCAAATTGGCCAACTTATCAGCAATTTTGTTAGCTTCTCGAAAGACATGTTGGGCTTTTATATCCTGTATTCCCTGGAAAATGATCCGAGCCTCTTCAACAATTGTTTTAATCCTCCAAGGAGGTGTTTTCCAATTATTGAGGAAATTTATAACATGCATAAAGTCTCCTTCTATGATCAAATTGCATTCTAAGTCTTGAGTCAATTGAAGGCCTCTCCACATAGCTCTAGCTTCAGCTTCATTGTTAGTCCTTGTTCCTAAATATTCAAAAAATGCAAGCATCATATTCTCATTATGATCTCGCACAATGCCACCAGTGCCTACTCTACCAAGATTTTCCTTAGTTGCTCCATCTAAATTAAGCTTAAACCAACCCGTAGGAGGTGGAGACCATTTAACATTGGCTCTGGGGTTGACTATCCTAGGCATAGACTCATCTAACAAGGTTAAGCTTAAATATTGAGCAATCGTGGTCTCCTTTAGATGAGGTTTAAAACTATCAAAAGGGATAAGGTTCACATTCTCATTGGCAAAGGATAGGATCCTGGCAATGATAGTTTGATGATCATGGATAGACTCATTAAAGACTCTATGGTTCCTTTCTAACCACACCTGCCAAAGATAGTGATTGAGACAAATTTTCCACATGTATCCAATTCTTTGGCTTGAAAAGGGGTAAGGCCACTAGATGAGCAAATAAAGTACGATGGCTGGTTTAACCCATAAAATATTAAAGGCCTAAAAAACCCAACGTAGGAAAATCAAGGAAAAAGGGCACTCAAGGAAAATGTGATAAATGGTCTCCCAATTAGCCCTACATAGATAACAATGATTAGTGATACAAATACATTTACGCATCATATTATCAATGGTTAGAATTATTCCTTGGATAACTAGCCATGAAAAGACTGCAATTTTTGGAATTAAATTTTTTATCCAAACTAAGTCCTTTTGGAGGACAAAATCCTCATCAAGCAGAAGCTTGTAAGCTGATTTAACAGTGAACTACCCATTTTTCGTAGGAGCCCAGGTCACTTGATCTTCCTTGGGTCTCATGGGGATAAACTATTGCTCGATAATGTTACAAATATCATTTGATTCCTCTTGAAATCCCTGAATTCTTATTTGTTTCCACTTCATTCTACCTTTGTCCTCAACCATATAATCGGAGACTTTTATGCCAATGAGTTCTTCTGTGATATCTCTAATTCAGGTTAAGTTAGGATATTGTTTCAATGGTTTGTCCTTAGCCCACCTGTCAGTCCAACAATTTATCCTCTCACCATTGCCTGAAACCCATGTTAAACCTTTTTTGATGATTTCCTTACAATTAAGAATTGCTTTCCAAAAAGTAGAACCTCTTATTAGAACTGAGTCACTTAGAAATTCCATATTAAAAACATCTTGTGTCAAAGAGGGATAACACCATTATTGGGTTGAACCTCGAAGCAAAAAATTCATCTTTGCTTGTCCCATTATGCACATTGTCCAAAATCAAAACAATGGTATTCACCACTATCAACACTTTTAAATAAAATAATGAGTAGTAAGGATGGGGTAAAATTATTATCACACTTCAGTTGGAAATCTGATTCTTCAAATCTCTAATTCTTTTATAAATCACACACCACATATCCTCAAGTTGTAAGGATAGAACTACATTTCCATCCAAATGGTTAGGTAGTCCAAATACCCAAATCTTACAGATCATATTATTGGACTATGGAGCTAATATCCACCGGGGCTATAGATGCTTAACTGACAGTGGATTATGCTCATGTGTGGTGACATGTCTCTCTTGAAGAGACCTCTGACCGCACATAAGGACAATCTAGCTTCTTGGTCTCATCCATGATATGTTTTCATCTCAATTTAATCAAGATGAGTTAATGAATTCACTTGTACATAAATTGGTTCTTGATTACCTTGAGTCATTACCACACTTTTGATTTTATAATTGAACATTTTACTTCACACACATTTGGTCTTAGAGAGATTAGAAAAAACTTATTGAGTTTACTAGATATCACTAGTATGTTTGAGTCTCTATAAAACAATTTCAACTTAGCCATCCATAAACCACAAAACCATCCATATCATTACCGCATCATTCCATGAGTCTTTCATTTCACACACCACCATTTTGGTACCCTTGATTAAGCAACAAAGATAAATTTGGTCAAGCAAGAGTCTAAAATTTTTTATGAATGATCATTAGAATATGATGCCATTAATTTACATACACCACACCATCATCACACAACTTGGGAGTGCTTAAGGTATCACACCTTCCCCATATTAAAAAAATCCACTTGGGGATTTTCAAGGTATCACACCTTCCCCAATAAAAATAATCAATAAATTGGTGGTGCTCAAGGTATCATACCTTCCCCATTAGTCCAACAAACTGCTTCATCAAATCAATTGCTAGGTTCAAAATACTACGTCATTTTTCAAATGTTACACCCTTTGACTTGAATTCACAATTAAATCAATCCATCGTCAACCCTATCATGCCATGTCAAAGGTAGCATCACCCACATGTTACAAAACCTCTTTTCTGTTGGGGCAAAATGGAATCCATTCACATTCATTTACAATATTATATCATCCACATTGTCACAAACCCCTTTTCTATTGGGGCAAAAATAGAATTCATTTGCATCACTCACATCATCCATATGATTAAAACCCCTTTTCTATTGGGGAAAAAATATAATTCATTTACATCACTCACATCATCCACATGATAAAAAACCCCTTTTCTCCCTTTTCTATTGGGGTAAAAACAAAATTCATTTACATCACTCACATAATCCACATGAAAAAAAAAATTCTATTGGGGCAAAAAAAGAATTCATTTACATAAATCATATCATCCAAGTGATCCTCATATATAGTGGTTTACCATACTCAGTTGGTGATTGTAGTGATTGGTTATCCATGCAATTTGGTAGGATGGATAGATCACCATAAGGATGCTTGCTCACATCATCATCCTATGTCATATTTGACATCAAATCAATATGGTCAATCCATTTGTGAATTCACCCATGTTCGCAAAAAATTGCTTGAAGCTATCATTAGCCCCTTCCATAGGCATAATGTGGAATTCTATTACAATTTCCATTTGCATATTATAAATTTTCCTTAGACCAGGCCAATAGTTAGGTTAATAAAAGTGTGGTTTCATGAATAGAGGTGGTCTTACTACCTCCACCACATGTTCACCAACGTTGGATATATTTTTCCCTTGTCTTCCTTTCCTTTTCAACAAAAACATTGCACATTATGCTAAGAGAAAATTTTCAAAAACATGGAACCATACCCAAACTTGGGGCAAAAAACCTTGAATTTGATTTCAAAATTGGTGTATCCATTTACATCAATCTCTTTTCTATTGGGGTAAAAACATAATACATTCACATTATCACTCACATTGGCAAAAATCCCTTCTTCTGTTAGGGCAAAAATGGAACATATAATCACCTACAATTGGCAACAACCCTTTTTCTGTTGGGGTAAAAATAGAATACATTCACCCACATTGGCAAAAATCCAATTTTATATTAGGGCAAAAATAGAACACATTATCACCTACATTGGAAAAAACCCTTCTTCTAGTAGGGAAAAAATAGAACATATCATTATCCATATTGGCAAAAATCCCTTCTTCTGTAAGGGAAAAAACACAACACATCATCACCCACAATTGGAAAAAAATTCCTTTTTTGTTAGGACAAGAATAGAATCAGTCATTGCATCATCATCTATGTCACCCACTTTTACATCATTCATATCATCCACATCACAAAAAACTTTTTATCTATTGGGGCAAAAACATAATACATAACACACCCACATTTACACCTACACTTTTACCCACATTTACACCCATATTTTCACCCGCATTTACACCCACATTATCACCCATAATATCACCCACAACTCTGTCAATTGGATTGTAAGATTCATTCTTCACTCATTCGCCAATTGAGGGGGTAAGCTAAACCAACATTCTTTGTCTTGAGGATTCTTCTTGCACTCCAAGGAAAGAAAGCTACTTTTTTTGGTAGATAAGATACTATAGCATTAATACCGGGTTTTACAGGTTGACCCAAAACCTTTTACAAAAATCATCCTAGGGCTGTTGATAAACATGTCCTTACTAAGGATCCTATATATGTAAAATCTACATATCGCCAAAGCCATTACATCCGGTAAGGCACATAGCCTGTTATAAAAAAGAAACTTCCTATACAAAATTTTGGGTATACCCTAAGAAAACACACCTGCATCATAATTACAAAAAAAGAAACAGACACATATCCCTTCCTTGAAATAGTGGAGAAACAAAAAGCTACAGACACACATAGCAGAGTATTAAAAAAACTCCCACAAGCTTTGTATTGACAGTTACTCTTAATAATTCTTTGGTAATTTCTTTATTCCATATATGACATGCTTTGGGACCACATCCCACATTGGCCAATCAGCCTTAGAGAAGTGAACCTGCTGGCTATATTTATGCTGGTGGCTATCTGGTGGTCCACATGGATCTAGTTCAAAATATTATATTGCCATTTCTTTCATGCCCTGTGATTATAAACCAACCTCAAATTACTAATATGACTAGGAGCCATGTTATCTAACATGTGACTGTCCCCATTAGTCTTTGTGGTATTTCCAAGCAGCATCCACCAAGACTGACAGCTTAGATAATTTTTATTGTGAGTCCATTTCAAAAAAGAGACGGGAATACTTATAGCCTTCGAACTTACAGTGCCTTCCCTATTTGTAAATTTGACTATCATTCTTGGCATTCTTATTGAATAAGCTCCTCTACTTTGCTCGGGAAACCATGTTTCCATTTGAAAATTTCGTCACCATCGACACCCAGATTGGCCAGCTTATCAACAACTTTGTTAAATTCTCAAAATATATGTTGGGCTTTTATGTCCTATCTTCCATTGAAAAGGATCCTAGCCTCTTCAAAAAAAAAATTAATCCTCCAAGGAGGTGTTTTCCAATTATTGAGGAGATTTATAACATGCATAGAGTCTCATTCTACAATCAAATTGCCTTCTAAGTCTTGAGTCATTTGAAGGCCTCTCCATATAGCTCTAGTTGTGGCTTCATTGGTCGTCCTTGTTCCTAAATATTTGGAAAAAACAAGCATCATATTCCCATTATGATCTCGGACAATGCCACCAACGCCTGCTCTACCAGGATTTTCCTTAGCCGCTCCATCAAAATTAAGCTTAAACCAACCTATAGGTGATGGGGACCACTTAACATTGGCTCTGGGGTTGACTACCCTAGGCACAAACTCATATAACAAGGTTAAGATTAAATATTGAGCAAATGTGGTCTCCTATAGAAGAGGTTTACGACTATAAAAAGGGATAAGGTTCACATTCTTGTTGGCAAAGGATAGCATCCTGGCAATTATAGTTTTATGATAATGGATAGACTCATTAAAGACTCTATGGTTCCTTTCTAACCACACCTACCAAATATAGTGATTGAGACAAATTTTCCACATGTATCTAAGTCTTTGGCTTGAAAACGGGCAGGGACACTGGATAAACAAATCAAGTACAGTGTCTGGTTTAACCCACAAAATATTGAAGGCCTAAAAAATCCCACTTAGGACAGTCAAGGAAAAAGATAACTCAAGGAAAATGTGATAAATGGTATCCCAATTAGCCATTCATAGATAATAGTGATTAGTGATACAAATACCTTTATGCATTATATTATCAATGGTTAGAATTCTTCCTTGGATAACCAACCATGAAAAGACTACAATTTTTGGAATTAAATTTTTTATCCAAACTAAGTCCTTTTGGAGGATAAAATCCTCGTCATCAAGCGAAAGCTTGTAAGATGATTTAATAGTGAACTACCCATTTTCCATAGGAGCCCAGGTCACTTGATCTTGCTTGGATCTCATGGGGATAAACTATTTTTTGAGAATGTTACAAAGATCATTTGATTTTGCTTAAAATTTGTGAATCCTTATTTGTTTCCACTTCATTTTGCCTCGGTCCTCAACCATATAATCGAAGAATTTTCTACCAATGAGTTCTTCTATGATATCTCTAATTCAGGCTAAGTTAGGATATTGTGTCAGTGGTTCATCCTTAGACCACCTATCATTACAGCAATTTATCCTCTCACCATTGCCTAAAACCCATCTTAAACCTTTTTTGATGACTTTCTTACAATTGAGAATTGCTTTCCAAAAAGCAGAACCTCTGATTGGAACTGAGTCACTTAGACATTCCATATTTTGAAGATACTTTCGTTTGATGATAGTTGTCAATTCATTTTCTTCACCATAAATGAGGTACCATGCCTGATTAACTAGTAAAGCTAAATTCATATGAGCAATTCTCCTTAGACCTAAGCCCCCATTTTCCCTAGGTTTGCACACTTTGGTCCATCCTACAAGGTGTATCCTTTTTTCTCCTCTGATCCAGTCCATAAAAATTATTTTTAGAGTTTCTTAATTTTTTGGAAAACCTTCACAGGGGATTTGAAAATAGAGAGGAAATAGACTGGAATGCTCTGAAGAGAGGCCTTAGTGAGGGTCATATTTCTTGCTTGAGATAGAAGATGACATTTCCATCCAACAAGGTTTTTTTTAATTCTTTCAATAACCTTGTCCCACATTGACTCTCTCGGAGAACCAATAAAAATATGGAGACTAAGATACGAAGTGGGGAGGTTTGTTATATCACACCCTAAAATTTTTGTAATCCTTCCTTACCTCTAAATGGGGGTGTTCAAGAAATATAACTTGCTTTTACTAAAATTAACTTTTTGACCAGCAGCGTCCTCGTAGAGTTGCAGGATGTATTTAATTATTTTGGCCTCAACCACCGATGCCTTAGTCAATAGAAGGGTATCATCGACAAATTGTTGGTGAGAAAAAACCCTAGTGAGAGATGTTGCCTTGATTCCTAATATTAGCCTTGAACTGCAAGCATTTTTTATGGTTCTACCTAAAGCTTATGCCACAATGATGAATAACATGGGGCTGATAGGGTCCCCTTGCTAAATTCCTCTATGACTTTAAAAGTAACCAGCATTTTTTCCATTAACTAGAATTGAGAACCATACTTTAGAAATGCATTCTTTGATCAAATTAACCCATTGGTGGTGAAAACCAAACTTAAGGAGGACAACAATCAAAAATTCCCAATTTAGCCTGTCAAATGCTTTGTTCATATCAAGCTTGAGGGCAAAAATAGATATGTTAGTCTTATGAGTAGAGTGTAGAGATTCATGAACTGTGATAACTCCATCCAAGATTGACCTACCCTGGACAGAGCTTCCCTGGAATGGATCTATGATGCGAGGTAGAATATCTCTCATTCTATTTGCAATGGCTTTAGTTAGGATCTTGTAAGAAATATTGCACAGACTGATTGACCTGAAGTTAACCATAGATTCGGGGGTTTTCTTCTTAGGAATTAGATAAATAAAAGTAGCTTTGAGACCTTCTACGATATTGTTGATTACTTGGAATTCTCTAACAGCAAAAATTACATCCTCACTTACGATGTCCCAAAAATCTTGATAGAAACAAGGGGAAAGCCATCGGGTCTCGAGGCTTTTTCTGGCTCTGTGCTAAACAAGGCTTCCTTAATTTCCTCATCAAAAAATGGAGCTAGAAGCTTAAGTTTTATATCCTCATTTATTATGCTAGGAATGGATTGCAAGAGAATATATTTGGCCTCCTCATTGCACTATGATTCTTGACCAAGGATAGAATTGAAATAAGTTACTGCCTACTTTATGATTTCTGTTAAGTCCTGAGTAATAGAACCATCTGCTTATTTTTAAAAAAATTATCTATTTATTGCTTCTATTTCTAAGCGTGGTTACGTGAAAAAAATTGGAATTTGAATCTCCATATTTCAACCAAATAGCCCTTGATTTTTGCCTCCAATAGATTTCCTCACAGGCCAAAATGTTATGAAACTTTGCTAGTTTTATCCATTCCTCCTACCTAGTAGTTTCATCAGCATAACCATGTTGAATCCTCTGATCAATTATCTTAAAAATTTTAACAAACTATTTTTTATTTTAAAAGAGGTTCCCAAAGACCTCTTTGTTCCAAGTTTGAATTTTTTCCTTAACAAACTTTAATTTGCCAGCAAGTTTAAAAGGTGCAATACCCCTAACAGGCTGTTGCCACCACTAAATTAATTTATCTCTGAAACTGGAATGTTTGATCCACATAGATTGAAATATGAAAGGTTTCTTGAAGGATAGAGAGTTAGGGATCTCCAACAAAATGGGATTATGATCAGAGGTAATTTTAGGAAGGGCTTGCAGGGTAGAATCACCAAATAGAGTTGTAGCCTCCTTTGATAGAAAAAAATTGTCAAGCCTTTATTGAATGAGATGACACCCTATCCATCAATTGCTCTAGGTATAATTTGCTCCTCTAAGTTTTACATCCATCAACATGTTGGAGTTCACAAATTCATTGAACTCGTCCATGCTCCTGATAGGTGGTCCATTTTCACCATTTTGTCTGAAGGGTAAAGAGGAGTGGTAAAATCCCTAGCCATAATCCAGGGGACATTATGGAATATTTCACTCAGATTGCCTAAGTACTCCCATAGTAGATATCTCCCTTGAATTGAAGTCGGGGCATAAATATTTGAAAGGATCCATGACCTATTGTTGTTTATTTCCTTAAATAAAACACTAAGAACCTTGTCATATTTCTTAATAATGGTGCCTTCTACTATCTAGGGATCCCACAAAGTCATAAGTCCTCTAGACGCTCCTCTGCCTTATTTGCAAACCATCTCCCCTTGATTCCAGATTTTTTTTGCTACTTTTTTTGACTAAATCTCATCAGTTTTTATTTCTTGCAACATGATAATAGTTGGATTCACTTTATTTCTTATTGCACTGACTTCCCTATGTTTGGGCAAGCCATTGAGGCCTCTCACGTTCCATGAGAGGAACTTCATTTAGATTTTTTGAGATTGTTTCCTCTCCCCCTCTCTTGAGTGGGTTTTCCTAATTTGTTGTCTTTAGAACCCGGAATAACTTGTTGAAACAAGGTTCTCTATTTTCCATTGGCAATATCATTATCAGTTTTAATTTTTTGATGCTCAGCATTTGATATTCTCTCTCTTTTTTTTTTCACTGCTAAAATCTATAGGAGACTTCACAGTGCTCCTGGTTTGTTTAGGACTAAACTAGGGGGAGGTAATTTATTGCAAAAGTGGACTGCCATATTCCTCAGTCTGAAGAGTTTCACATATATCCACCCCTACATCCAAATCTTCTCCTTTTTTCTTGTATTACCCTGGTCTGCTGGACATCCCCTCAGTAGGATTCATCTAGCTCCTAGTGATGATGTTAGGGAGATGATATTTTTTATTTTCCAATACCTCAACTTTCTTCCTAAGTTCTTCAGTATTAGGTTTTGGCTTTGGGATGCCCACTGGACTTGAAGTATTTTCAACATTGGGGTTTAAGGATCTTGACTTGGATGGGGATTATAGAGATTAGGCATTAGGGTTTGGCTTTGTGATGTCCATAGGGCTTACAATAATTTTAGCATTAGGATTTGAGGATCCTGATTTGGATGGGGATTCTAGAGATTCAGAAAGGTTAGCCTGAAGGTTTTGGGCTTCCATGTCTTCCAATAATCCTGCTACTCCCATATTGGATAGAATTGAAAATTTATTTGAAACTAGAGGATTGGAACTTACCTGAGTATTTTGGTTGCCAAAAACCTATTTTTTTTCTTTGTCTTGTTGGGACCCTACACCCTCTCTTTTATTTTTTTGGTAGACATAGTTTGCCTGATTGAAATCACCTCTGCCATGGAAACTCCTAAAATTTCCTTTTTCTAGCATTCCCTGCTTCTACTTTTCTCTATTCATTGCCAGGTTATGGCACTGATTGCATAGATGTCCTTGATTTTTACATTTTGTATAGAATTTCAGTATGTTCTCATATTATATCGACTATTTTTTATAGTATTATCCATACTCTAGCTCCACAAACCTTGGCAATTAATTATCCAAATTAGCATTTACATAGATTTGTGCATGATTCATCCTTGTCCTGGCCAAGGTCACATGGTCAATGGAGATCAGGTCCCCTATAGTTCTGGCTATGCCCTATAGCCAATATTCATTGAAGAACTGGGTAGGTAGACTTGGGAGATGAACCCAAATAGGGGTAATGTTAATATTTTGCTTTTTAGGGTTGAAATATTCACCCCATCATTTGAGAAAAATGCTCCTTTTGCCCAAAAACCAAGGACCTCCTGTTAAAATGCGGTTAGCATCCTCCATATTGTTAAAATGGATAATGAAGAACCCTCGAGTTAGAGCTACCAACTCCAAGCTACCTACCGGTCACCATTTACCCGTTGCCCAAGCCCTAATAGTCTCCATGTTCGGCCTAACTCCAAAAAACTTGTCTACCAGGGAGAATTCTTCCATTGAAATAAAAGGGCTCATGGAACTTGTCGAGGCCAAAATTTTATTATTTACTGGAACTAGGGGTGGAAGAGAGATAACCTCATTTCTTTTTCCTCTAAGAGTCTTAGCAAAATATAGCCACTTCTTGGGCCCCGCATTGTCCTTCATATATTTTTTGTCGAGGTCTTTCTGAGGAGGGTCAGGCCCCCGCGTGATGCCCGCCTCCAAATATGCTACAGCCTGACCACCTTCCTTTGGATCCTCGCTTGATCCATGCTTGAGGTTCCCACCCGACCCTTCCGTACCTGCTCTACCTTTGCCACCTTGGCTAAGATTCCTGCCCAAAAAATTCAAACCCTCACTCCCACCGCACCCGCTAAACCTCAGCTCACTCATTCCTCAATATCCTTTGCTTCCAATGCACCAGGTCGTACTGAATTATCAATTGTAGTGTTTATCCCTAATAGCAATAAACCTTCTTCCTTCACGGGATATTCTTTAAATGGTAGGAAAGAAAGCTACTTCACCAAACTAGGTGTCTCTTGTTTTCATCACATTGTATTTCATGCAACACGATATAAAAATGGGCATCTATAGGCACCAAATCCTAGCCACTTTTCTTCCATCCACATTATCCAATCACAACAATACATTATTTATATATATTTTATATATATATATATATATATATATAAATATTTTATATCTATATTTATATATTTAATATAAATATACATATATCAATAAATCTCAGCCACTCATAACGTTTTAATCTCAGCCATCCATCTAACTTGATCAATGTTACATGTCAAAGTTATAATCTTAGCTATTCATCACAGTTTAATCCTAACCTGTTAGCTTTTGATGCTATATACAATGCAAGATAGCAATCACAAGATGCAAAAATAATATATAAGAAAGTAAATCTACGAGATGACTAAAATATGCTATAAATAGAATGAAAAAATGAATACAATGTAGCTATGGAGGAAATGAACACTCCATGAATAATGCTACTAGACTACATTGCACCCATATCCAATATGGGTGACTTTATCTAAGTTATGCTTTACGATGCTATAAGTGATGATCTATGATCTATGAAAATAAGGCCATTATATAGGAAGACAGGTTCCTTGGCCAACACTCTATTTAGTTATGCAAGGGATAACTTGTACATGTACAACTTGTGCATTTATTACATTACATGAAGAAACTAAGTAAATTCCCCCTAAAGTAATCAAATTTCCTAAGTATGTACCTTGATATGTACATTTACATAACCCAAATGATGTAATATAATCTATTTCTAACAATCCCATGTATTACATTATTTGGGTATTGAAGACTTTAGTATTCAATGTGGATCTTCTTCCATTGGATAGTAGAATATGTATTCTCCTTCATTGCTTATTGTGTTTAGGTTCAGTAGGTAATTTGTGTCTTCATGTGATGCAAAGTAAGTTTTGGCTATAGATGTAGACTCTTCTATATTTTGTATATGATCTATTGGTTCAGTCCTCATGATGTCACATTTCTTTATAGCACATTTTTTCTTCTTTTTCCTCCTCCTGTTATTATGCATTGGTGCTAGTGGGATTTCTACTTCATGACAAATTAGTCTATCATCACAATAATATTTTTTCTTCTTGCTAACTTGTTTCTTGTGTTGATTAAGTACAAACACAATTAATGATAGATAAACCATCAAACACTCTTCTAGTGAGAATATAACCAATATTTGTGAGTTCCACCATGCTCTGAAGAGGATTTCATGAAGATAGTTAATCAATGTTATAAATTGTATCACCCTAAAATTGGCATAGTTAAACCTTAGTAAAAAGATAAAAATTTGAATTTTAACCCAAAACCGCCCGTTACCCGCTCCCCTTGTTTTTCATGCCATTTTTAGGATTTGTTTTGACCGTTGGACGATATCGTCGCCGATCAGACGAAATCATCCCAGATCTGACGAATTCATCCGGAACAGAACGTCCAGACGATTTCGTCCCAAAACCAAATTTTCATAATTAGCTTCTGTTTCAACAACTTCTCTAACTTGGGCAGAAAGCGTGTCTGCGTAGTTAGAGTCTCCCCCATTGGAGATCTCCCAAATTGGGATGATCTCCAACCTCCTAACCTCTCCCTAATCCTATATAAACTGGGATTTTCTCAGTTTATCCCCCTGAACCCCCTGGCTGACTGATTTCCCTGCAACTTTAACTTTTTGTGCATTAGAACACCTTCATACTTTCATTTGCATTGCGTATTTCAAGTTTTCTTGCAGGAATTTTACTATTTTTCAGTCGGAGCAAGCTCAGATCGTCGCAGACGATTCCAGATGATTTCGGATGATCCTGTCATAGATCGGTGATGATCTCGTATGATTTGAGGTGATCTCGACTACAGTCTAGATTGGGGGCAATCAGAGCCCGAAGTTTGCATTTTCTTATCTTTTCTCTTCATTTTCTTATGCATTAACTTGGTTTATTTTATTTCTGCATCCTGGAGTTCACCTCATTTAGCATAGATGCATGATAAAGTTAAAATAAATTATTAAATTGATGCATTTCCTTTTAATTGCTATCTGGATCTATCATTTAGGCAAATTTACTATTATTTCTATCATTTCCCCTTGCTTTTGCAGTTGCATTTTTGGTTTTTGGTATCTGTTTCTGTGATTGCAGGTTTCTGATGAATTCGTCTGATGAATTCGTCAGATCGACGATGATCTCGTCTGATCTCAGATGACCGACTGAGATCTGAGATGATTCTATGCAATTTCAGATGATTACGTATGATTTGAGATGATTTGGACTTCTACAAACCTCAGAATCTTCATCAGACATCCGAAATCAGGTATATTCTGTCTTATTTAGCATACTTTCTGTGTTTAGCACTTATTCATGTTTTTTGTATTCATATAAATCAGCATTGGCATATAGAATAGCTTAGATTCATCTTGGCCAAACCTAGGAATTGGATGATTAAAGCACAAAATGAATACATCAAACCTACTCTCAACCTAGGCGTGGAAACTGCCACTCAAAAGTTTCCTGGTGAACCCACCATCCATCAAAAATTCACCCTTATATCCCCCTCGAGAGGCGCGACCTTCAAAGGGCCTCTCAGTCCGAGGTATTGTCCCATCCTTCTCGCATCCCCCTTTCGGGCGTGGATCCTATAGCCTGAAGGTAAGGATGCAAAAAATTTGGAGTGATACATTTTGGTGAACCCGACGTGAAAACCTAAAACCTTTTGAAAACAATCCAAAAAAAAAAAATAAATAAATGCATTTAGAATCATCAGATAAACAATTAAAGATTGCATATCATATTTAGATGGTAGATTATAATAAAAGATGAGTTGTCACCATTAATGTTGAAAATCAATTAGCAACTATAGAGATTACTTCTGTACTTAGAGTACCTCAAACAAATAGGGTTCAACCTTTGTGGGATGAACTTGATAGGAGATTGGGTATCATTGGATCTAGATCAACCGAACTTAGGCAAATTAAGAGATTTGTCCTAGATAGAATCCTGGATCCTGATCAGGTGACTTTGTACCATGAACTTCAGAGAGCTTGCCATAGGTGGTTAGCAGATAAAAGAGCCCTTGTGTCTTTCGAGTTGTACACCTTTGAGGAATACCTTGAGAATGCAGTTGTAGTACATAAATTTCTATCTCGTATAGAGGATCAAGAGGTCATTCTTACGGATAGAAAAATATGGAATAGAGTCCCTAGAGCTGTGTTATATCGAGAGTATTGCCATGAAATCTATTTTTACAAATTCGAGTATGAAGCAGATAATATCACCATAGCACACTTTGTCAAATTCTTGAAACACAATTTCCAATTTGAAGAGGAGCATTTCATGACTCCTGATGAACTTGATCCTATTAATGATATCCATAAACTATTTATAGAAAACTAAGTCATTCTTTTATTATTATTTCTTGCATTTAGTATATTGTTTGTTGTCTTTATAATATTATCATAAAAACATAAAAAAACAAAAACAAAACAAAAATATAACAAAAGTCAAAACATTTTCTTTTAAGTATTATAGTAGGTATATAATTAAAATATATACCTCCCAAACTTGTTGCAAATATATATATATATATATATATATATATATATATATATTTGCTAAAATCTAAGTTTAAGCATAATGACTAGACTTAGGAATGGAAAACAGACTGAAGTAGAAGAAGATTGGTTAGGAAAACTAGTAAATAAACCAGATGTCCTTCTTGAAGACCCAATTCAGGAAGAAGGAACACTAGACCAACAAGAAGAAGAGTTTGCTGAAGCAAATGAACAAAGAGAAACTGTTAGAGAGGAAGGATCCTCATCCCCTAAAATGTCTCCGGAAGGAGCTATTACTTTTGAGAACATGGAACATTTCTGGAAGTTCCTCAATACTAATATTGGCGCCCTTAATAGAGCAGTCCATATGGACAAGGATCAAATTAGTGACACCCAAGCAACCCTAGAAGAAATATATCACACATGCACTAATCCCTTGTCCTTCGTTGATCAAGAAAGTGATCAAGCTGGACCATCCAATTTGGATATGGCCGCTATAATCCAGAACATGCAACAACAACAGGTTACCCAACCACCTAGAGTGCATGTTACCAAGCCTAGAGTTATTCCCACACAAAAGAAACCTTCATTCACTGCTCTATTCCGCCAAGTTATTGATCAACATACCTCAAATCAACAAAAGCCCAAAATAAAACCAAACACCAATTTCCAACAATCTGGGATACAACATAATGCTACTACAAATCTTCTTCATAATACTCTTCCTACCAACCATTTGCATAATAGCAATATAGCATCTAATCCTTACGTCACGCCATCATACGCTCAAATACCACCAAACCAATATGGTGGACAAACTAGTAATCTGGAAGCCATGGTGAAACAGTTAGTCTCCCGCATGGACCAGATAGATCCCTACCATCCCTCGTACAATTATCGAGAGATGTGTAGTCAGCCTCTAGATCCTATAGTTGTAGCACAACCATATCCTAAACACTTTCCTATGCCTGTCCTACCTATATACAAAGGAACCGAAGATCCCATAGAGCATCTTCGTATGTTTAGGATAGCATGTCATGATATATCACATGATGACTTGTTATTACTAAAGATGTTCCCAAAAAGTTTAGGAGGAATGGCATTAGAGTGGTATTATCAACTACCCACTCATTCTTTGAGGAATTTCGAAGAAACAACCGAGTCTTTTGTTCATCAATTTAGTGCCTACATCGAAAGGCATGTGACCATTAAATATTTGTACAACTTAAAACAAGACAAAGATGAATGTTTTGCTGATTTCCTAGCTCGGTGGAGATAGTTGATAGGAAAATTACACTTTGTGTTACCTTATCGGGAAATGTTGGATATCTTTATCAATAATTTACAAGAACAACTATCCTATGAGTTATCAACTGCTACCTTGACCACCTTCGATCAAGCTATAGACTTAGCTCGAAGAGTGGAAGATGCTCTCATTAGGAGAGGTCAGCTTAAAAAGAAAGATGATGAGAAAACATCCAGAAATCAATATAAAAATAAACAAGTTGTGGGTGATGGAGTCACTGATAGCAGAAACATCGCCAATGTTAATACTATGAAAACAACGGAGAAGTTCATATTGAAACCTCCTGATAAACCACCTCGAGAATTTACTAGGTTAAATCAACCTCTATCAACCATTCTCCCGCAATTATTAGCATGAGGTTTGATCCAATTACCAAATATCCGGGAACCTGATCCAACTATACCTGGATACAGAGCTGATTTACACTGTGATTTCCATAGAGGACCTGGACACGCTACCAACTCTTGTAAAATATTAAAACATAAAATACAAGACTTAATTGATAACAATGAGATGGAGGTGCAAGCCTTTCAACCTAAACAAAATCCTCCCAATAATGCTCAAAAGAACATCCCCCAAAATCAGAATCAGAATGCCAATCAATCATTGGACATATTTCAACATCCTTTACCAAAGCATGGTAAAGAAGTGGCTAATCAAATTGAACATCATAATGTTCCCCCTCCTACCCGATATGTAGGGACTATTAGTGGGCATTTACCTACTCATGATTTGGAAATATTTGACACAACTTTATCCATGGTTACGACCAGACCTCTATATAACATTCAGACACCTGATCTTAGTGATACAGAATATGAGACTGAAAGTGACATGGAAATCACTTCAAATCAATCGAATAGCTCTGAAGATGAATCAGATCCTATTCAACCTATCACAAGTTCTATGGTTCCAGAAGAACCATTTCCAAGAAGAGTCACTACTCGACCATCGTCTCACCAATTACTTTCTAATGAACAAGCCATAAATGCTAGACCAAGACCCATTCATCATCCGCAAAATAATATTGTCGGTACCATCGGAGTTGTTACTAGACAACAGGCTCAAAATTCTCAACAAGATCAAACTCAGAATGATGGATTAGCTCCATTTGTTTTGAAAGTTCCTAATAAAGGAAATCAGGCACCTAATGTTCAACCTAAACCTCCTTATAATATTAATGAACAATTATCAAATACTACAGCTAGAATTTCCCTTTTGGACCTTTTAAGATCTTCTCCTACACATAGGGATGAATTAATGCTCACATTAAGCCAAATGATGGTACCACAAAATATTCAACCTGAAGCCATGGCCAATACTATCATAACTCGAGAAGTCGATTGTATTGACTTTCGAGATAGAGATATACCACAACATAGTTTACATAAGGATAACCCCTTATATATTACTGCCCTAATTGGAGATGTAGCAATTAAACGAGTCTTGATTGATAATGGTTCCTCTTTAAACATTTGCACTTTTGACTTCTACCAAAGATTTGGGTTTAGAAGTGACGAGATGAAAAGAACTGATATGATCATAAAAGCCTTCAATGACGAAACACAAGAAACGTGTGGAGTTATTACTATGCCATTGCAAGTTGGTCCAAGAACCTTAGACACGACCGTGTTTATTGTACATTGCCCTGCATCATACAATATACTCTTGGGTCACCCTTGGATCAACGCGATGCGAGATGTTCCCTCAACTTTACATCAGTGTGTTAAATTCGAATTTAAAAATTAGTTGGTTACCATTCATGGTGATCCCAGACCCTTTGATATGTGTGCTTTGGCAGAACCTGTTGGAGTTCAATTTTGCCCTGCTCTGTCATCCACACATCCTAATTCTAATCATCCATCTAAACGTGTGAAACACACACCCATAACATCATCTACTTTTTCTCCATCAACTCTACCTCTACATATAGTTCAACCATCTACCGGACAAACCACATTAGGACTTCCAAAAGATCCTAAACCCACAACCAATGCTTCTTGTTTTACTCCTATAACTTCCATACCTATAGAATCATCCATCGACATTTCTACACCATCTACATCCACTAAAGGCATACTTTTCGCATCCGACGATGTAGGAAATGTTCCTTCTACCTCTTATGCTCTTACTGATGAGCTTTTACCCGATTTATCTAAAATTCTTACATCAGAAAAAACAAATGTTGCTATGCAAGATTCCCTTATCTTAAATAATTTGCCACCCTCTCCTCGTACCTTGGGCCTCCCATAGCCTATGGGAAGTATTTACCAAGTTGGGAGTTGCGCTTTTATTTATAAGGGATATGACTGGGGAAGAATACCTAGAAACATCCAGACACATTATGATGGATATGCTCGATGTTATTTTACTAATGAGTATATTAAAGCTAAGCCTATAATGCTTAAATTGGGATATAAAGGGAAAGGTTTGGGACCTTTCCAAAATGGTATGAAAGAACCTTTTGAGGTAGAACCATGGCCCGCCCGATGTGGTGTGGGCCTATTTCCTAGTAAGGGTCAGCCCTTCCCATTTGAGGATGATGACCATCTCATATCTTACCAAGATTATTTGGATAAACATGATGCCTTGCATTTAATGAATAAGCCATTTACATGTAATATGCTATCCATAGCTTACCCTCAGATGATCGCCGAATCCGACGATGAGTTGGAGGGAGACATCTTCCATGATGTCTCCATTGAGGAATTATTACATAACGGATTTTATTTCGATGGCTCTATACCTAGTATAGCCCAGCTTGAGGCCACGACTCCTCAAGAGGAATTATCCAAGCTAACCTTGGAAGAATTACAAGAATTGGGCGTTTCACCCGCCCCACCTAATTTTGAGAGAGATCTACACATGGAAGTAGAAAACGTCATAAAAATTAACATTGGAACCAACAATAACCCTCACATAATCAACATTGGATCAGAATTGAGTCAAGAAAAACAAGATAAATACATTGCATTTCTTAAAGAATATGAAGATGTCTTTGCTTGGACATATGAAGATATGCCAGGATTAGACCCTTCCGTAGTTATGCATCACCTAGTAGTCCATCCGGATGCTAAACCTGTTAAACAGAAACTTAGAAAAATGCATCCTAAAGTGGCCTTACTAGTCAAAGGGGAATTAGAAAAACTCCTGAAGGTTATTTTTATACAAGCCATTGATTATGCTGAATGGATTTCGAATGTAGTTCCAGTAACTAAGAAAGAAGCTACCAAAGTTAGGGTTTGCATAGACTTTAGAGATATCAATGTTGCATGCCCTAAGGATGATTTTCCTCTTCCCAACATGGATCAGATCATTGATTTTACTGTTGGGAGTGGAATGATATCCTTAATGGATGGATTTTTTGGTTATAATCAGATCAGGATAGCTCCTGAAGATCAGGCTAAAACAACCTTTATTACCCCTTGGGGGACCTTTTGTTGGAAAGTGATGCCATTCGGTTTGAAGAATGCAGGTGCAACTTATCAACGAGCCATGACTTATATCTTTCATGATATGATGCATGATATTCTACATGATTATGTAGATGATATTATAGCTCGTTCCATCAAAGAAGATGATCATTTAGATGACTTGAGACAAGTCTTTGATCGGTTAAGGGAATATCTTATCCGACTAAATCCAGCTAAATGTATATTCGGAGTTAAGTCCGGTAAATTATTGGGGGTTATAGTTTCTTTACGTGGCATCGAAATTGACCCTCTCAAGATCGTGGCTATCACTGATATGCCCGCACCCACAAATATATCTGAATTACGGAGTCTACAAGGTAAGCTTCAAGCTATTCGTCGCTTCATCGATAAGTTGGCGGACAAAACAAGACCCTTTCTTAAGCTTCTTAAGAAAGATGTCTCTTTTCATTGGGACGACGAATGTCAGGAAGCATTTGAACTCCTCAAACAATATCTCCTTAACCCACCTGTGCTTTCACCACCTAGATCTGATCGCCCATTTATCTTGTATATTTTTGCTTCAGATTTTGCCTTAGGAGCTATGTTAGCTCAACTTGATGATGAGAAGAAAGAGCGTGCTAATTATTATATCAGTAGAACCTTAATCAGTTATGAAACTCGCTATACAACATTAGAGAAGTTATGTCTAGCAGTCATATTTTCTACATAGAAACTATGCCATTATATGCTCAGTCAAAAAACGTATGTTATTGCTAAATTCGATCCTTTGCGGTATCTCATGAGTCGACCGTACTTATCTGGTCGCACCGCAAAGTGGGTTCTTGCGCTAAGCGAGTTTGAACTCACGTTTATAGGACAAAAGTCTGTTAAGGGTCAAATCATAGCAGATCAATTGGTTGCTGCACCCTTAGAGTCTACCCATCCCCTCATCATTGAGTTTCCCGATGAATGCCTTAAATTAGAGGCAGACCATCCAGAGCAATGGTCCCTATACTTTGATGGAGCCCGATGCATGAGTGGGGCTGGTGCAGGTATTATTTTAATATCTCCGTAGAAACATCTTATACCTCTGTCCTTCAAATTAACGTTTGCTTGCACTAATAACACTGCTGAATATGAGGCTCTAATCCTTGGATTACGGGCTGCCTTGGCACTAAAAATTAAAAATTTATTAGTTTTCGGTGATTCTCAACTTGTCATAAATCAAATCAATGATGTTTATCAGACCAGAGATGATAAATTATGCCCATATAAAGCATATGTCCTACAATTATTATCCTTATTTGATCAAGTTACCTTGGAAGCTATTCCCCGAACTAGCAATCGTGCGGCTGACGCTATGGCTGCAGCTGCATCTCTTTTGCCCTTGGAGTTAGATGACGAATCTGCTACCATCATTATTCATCGACTCCAGGAACCCACTTCAAATAAATCATGCTTAGAACCTTTGGATGTGTTTCTAATCAACGAAACTACTCCTGAACCTTGGTACACTGATATATTTAATTTTCTTCAAAATGGGACCTTCCCTGAAGGTTGTAATAGCAACCAACGCCGGTTATTACGTAGACGAGCAAGTCGCTTCGTAATTATTGGTAATACCTTGTATAGGAGATCTTTTGAAGGCATCCTATTGAGATGTTTGAATCTAGAAGAATCTAGATCAGCTTTGAGTGAAGCCCACGATGGATCTTGTGGGGGACATTTCAGTGGTAGTGCCATTGCCAAGAAGCTCCTTAGGATAGGATATTTTTGGCCTACCATGGAGAATGATGCACATGATTACGTGTGCCATTGCGACAAGTGCCAGAAACATGCTGACCTTGTCCATGCGCCTGCACAAGAACTGCAGGCTATTTCATCTCCTTGGCCCTTTTCAAAATGGGGCTTAGACATCATTGGAAAAATCAACCCTGTGTCATCTGATGGACACAAATTTATCATAACTGCTACTGAGTATTTCACGAAGTGGGTTGAAGCTATGCCCTTAGCTTCTTGCACTGGAACACAAGTCTCCAAATTTATTTTTAATCAAATTATTTGTAGGTTCGGAATTCTTGCAAATCTCATCTCAGATAATGGAACTTGTTTCAAAAATAAAGATGTCAAGAAATTATGTCAAAAATATAAAATTCAACATCGTTGGTCCACTCCCTATTATCCTCAGGGTAATGGCCAAGAGAAGCATCTAATAAAACATTAATCAAAATCCTCAAAATACTGGTCAATAAATCTGGCTGAGATTGGCACATCCAATTATATCCTGCTTTGTGGGCTTATCGAACTAGTGTTCGTACTCCCACGGGTGCTTCACCTTTTGTTTTGGTTTATGGCGCTGAAGCAGTTTTTCCCTTTGAATTAGAAGTTCCTTCTTTGGCTCTGCTACTTCAAGATACTGAAGTAGGAGATGAATATCGTGCTGGCAGATTTAGTCAGTTGGAACTCCTAGATGAGAAGCGCATCAATGCTTTGGAACATCTTCGAGCCTACCAAAACAAGCTTAAACGAGCATACCTCAAGAAAGTTCATCATCGATCCTTTGAGATCGGTGACCTTGTCTTGAAAGAAAATAAAAAAATACTAATGCAACTAAAGATCTTAAAGGTAAATTCGAGCCCAACTGGCTTGGACCGTATATCATCACTGCTAAATTTGGATCGGGAGCATACCGATTAGCTACCTTAGATGGTAAAGATCTTAAAGAACCTATGAACATTATGCATCTTAAGCGCTATTATGCATAAAATCTAGTCATTTAATCATTGTATATATTGTTATTTTGCATATTGTTTCATTTTTGTCATCCATATAAAAATTTTACACACAACAATAGTATTTATTCTTTCAATTCATAAATTAAAATCAAACTATAAACACTTCAAAATCATCAAAATCTTCAAAAACATCTTTTATTTTCGTACTCGTCAATTCTTGAAGTATTGCAGTTATATTTCCAGTTATTTTGGATAAATTAGCATTTATTTGGAATCCCGCACTTTCACACTCACATGAATAAATATCTTGATTTTATTTGGTATGATTATTAATCTCTCTTATATCAAAGCCCACATTTGAATTAAATAAAGTTTTGAGCATAGAGAACTGATCTTGTTATTTACTTGAACCAAGCATATCTTTTCACATTAAAATGATTTCATTGCAAATTCGATATGATGCTACATAGTAGAAATGGTTTCTTGAGCGAAAAGTTTCCCCTGCTATCCTATCATGCACATGGTCTAGAATCTTTGAGAATTGACAAAAGGACAAGCTCACCCCTGCCCAGAATAAAAATCCCTTGCTCTACAGCCAATCCGAGCAAGTATCCCTAGCATAGGAAGAAAAAGAAAAGTCAAAGAAAATGAGAAAAAGAAAAATATCATTTTGTACCATCGCAGCAATATTTCAGCATTATCTCAGTTCCAAGCAAAAATACAAAAAAAAAAAAGAAGGAAAAAAAAGAAAAAGCAAAAAGCAATAAAATCCCTTTCCCTACCCATTGAAAAGAAAAGAAGGGTGAATGAGCTTGAATCCCTGGAATTCTCAATTATTCGAAAGCTGTGAGGTAAGCCCCATAACAGGCGGTTTGTGCCCAACCCGCTTGGCCTTGGGTAATCCCTAGCGTGGTGATATGTCTGTCACATTAGCGACCTTCTTTTGTACAGACCTATGTCTGCTTATGGATCAGCTAGCTCTTGATGACCTGACTTACATAGTAGTCTGGTACGGTTACATGCATATAAATCATGGTCAACGAACACTTATTTGGTTAATTCAAATTACTTGTATCAAATTATCTTGCTCAAAATTGGTGAATGAACAATACAATTGCACACACATTTGTATTTGAGAGATTTTGTATCATTATGATAAATCAAGATCAGGAATGAACTCACATTTGCACATGAGGGTTCCTTATAAATCTACATTTTGTCTTTAAGATAATTTAAAATATCTCTGCAATTCTTTTAGAACCATTTCATCTTCTTATTTAAGAACATTTGCTTAGCATCAAAACAGTTAAATATATTTCTTTCCACAAATCCAAAAATTTTCTTTCACAAACATCTTCAAAAACCTAGTAAATAAAGTCATGTTTATATATTATTCTTTTCTGTTTATCTCAAAAATAAAAAATCAATCATGCAATAACACTAAAATATCAATTTCCTTCTTTGGATTTCGCGATGATGGTATAAGTCTATACCTATAATTCTATGCCTAGCGCAAACCATTGTTCTAATTTTATTTTCCCATCCATTTTAAAATTCATAAAAACTTATGGCTTACATCATTATGTTACACAATTGTGCTTTAAAAGGAACGCAAATTTTTCTATTTCATTTCATTATGTCAAATATTCCATTTTGCAACCATGGTATAATTTCTAAGGCATTGATCAAAATTTTATCACACTTAGGAATTTATGCCTAGCAAAAATCATATTTCTTTTCATATCTCATGCATAATATTTTTATGAAAATCTGAAAACAAATCATCACCATCATCCTTTTTCATCATCACAACACAAAGTCTTAAGACAGTCTCTTAAGCACCCTTTTACTTTTAGCAATATTTCTATACTGGGATTAGCTTGACGACCTAGCGAGCAGCGACTCCATGAAATGGTCTATAGCAGTGACAATGTCCTTTGAAATTATTGTTAGAAGTCCCTTTTATTTTTTGCATCACATCACACCACAAAACAACCAATTTGTTTACATCAGATTATTCCATTTCAATTTTATGGCATGGCATAAAAATTATAATTTCTTTTCAAAATGACATAATTACATGAATAACCAATCAACAAATCCAAAATTAAAGCATCATACAACATATACACAAGTCATATCATCAAAAATATGATCTATATATATCAATAAATTATGTACATCATCTGGATTGGTATGCCACAATCAATACCCTGGCATACTCAATCCCCTCAAAAAGTAATAATAATATATACAATCTGCAGTCTGTAGCAGCTAGCCTCGAGAAGCCCTCGAGCTCTCAGCCTCATCTCCTCTCCCACCCTGAGGTGGAGGAGGTGGTCCCATAGAGGTCCGGGCTGTGTCTCGGGTCCTCACCGTCGATCGTGAGGACGTCCTCGATGATCCCATCATGACCGGCTCTGCAATGCTAGCTGGCAGTGGTATCCTCTGCCCCTCTGGAACCACGTGATAGTATAATCCCTGGTAGAACATGGTCTGAGCAATAGACCACGCCAGATCCCGAGTGCTCGCCCCTCCGCTCTGAGCCCTGAGTCGTGTAGCCTCATCCTATAGAGTCTGCACCTGAGCCCGAAGGTGGGCAACCTCAGCCTGGAGAGCCACCGTCTCGTTGCTCTCCCCTACCTCGACACCCTTGCCCTTATCGGGCGATGGTGGCCTCTCCCCCTATTGAGAAGGGAATCCCTCCTCCCTCCTCCCTATCTGTTATGGTCTCTGTGGAGCCTGTGGCATCCTCTGGCATCTCTCCTATGGAGACCGTCACTGCTCTCTCCCGCCGTGACCCCGTGCTGCCTCAATAGCAGCCTGGCACCGCCTCCCCATCCATCGCACAATCACGTGCACCGGACCCTGTGCCCTCGTCATCCGAGGAGGGTGGATGCCTACGTACCAGGCATCATATCCATCCGCAACCCCAACGTCGTCCCCATCCACTGGCTGGATGGGGGCATCATCCACATCCTGACTCCAGAATCATTGCATATCTAGAGCCCCACTCAGTGTAGTACTATCCCGAATAGTCCAGGAGTACTCGTAATCCCTGAGAGAAGGGATCCCCTGCTGAAGACCGAACTATCATAAAACTCGGTCGTAGCGGTGGAGCTCTACCTCTCCCCGCTCCATCCTCAGCCAACAGACTCGCCTGATGCGAGCCAGCTCCTGCCCATCCTCTGCCCACCCTGGATGCTCTCTCCATGGCCTCCAGGTGATCTGGTCTGGGATGAGGTCGTCTAGCAACCTCCGTGACATCGATAGATCTATCCGCCATTGTGACCCTCTCTGTAGCCACCAATAGAAAACCCGGGGCCTCTCTCGGTCAACCCCTATCAGTGGGAGTCCTACCGGCCTCCGCACCGTGATGTGCTCCTAGCACCATACCTATAGTAGCGATGTCAAAACCAGACATCGGCCTCCCTTGTATACGACCCCATGCAGGATCCTATACAAGCGGCACAGTACAAAGCTGCCCCATGCAAACCTGTATCCGTGGTCTCTCATGTCGCAGACCACATCTGATAGGAGCCAGGGTAATCTGCACCCACTCTAGTGGCACAGCAGCAAGCCACCCACTATCTCGGCCAAAACCCGAGTCAACCTAGATGCCCCAGGCATCTGCCTCAGAGACTCGATGTTCACTCCGCCCTTCTCCAGGGTGAAGCTCGGGTCTCCGCTCAGTCTCATCATAGCCTGGCCCTGATTGGCCGTAGGAGTCATCAACCATCCCTGTATGGGGATCCTCAAGATCCTCCATACGTCCTCTAGTGTGGGAGCCATCTCCCCTGTCGATAACCGAAAGTAGGATGACCCCGGATACCATCTCTCTGCTAGGGTTGTCAGTAGCCCCATGTCTGTCGATACTTGTGGCATCTCTGCCACATGCTGTAGTCCGACCTGTGCTAGTTGGTCTCGCTCCGCCTGGTCGAGCATGGCCACGTCATCCCTCAGCCCCCCGTATTTCCACTCCCGACTCTTTAGTAATCCCCTCTGCAAAACAAACAATAAAACAATAAAATTTATTAATAAACCAATTATTAAAGTCAAATTAATACAATTCAAACAAGCTTAATTTCATAAAAATGATGATATCGTCCACCATTGGATGATATCATCCTAAATTGGGTTATGCTTTGTGTTCTCATGGGTCCACATAAATCAGTGTGTATTAGTTCCAAAGGTTTGCTTATGTAGTACTCTTTTGTTTTGAATGTGACTCTAGTTTGCTTCCCCTTTTGGCATGAAGCACAAATGTTGTTTGCAGGTTTGTTGATGGTGGGAATATCTTTCACTGCCCTTTTTGAGTTGATTTTTACTAGATTATCAAAACTAATATGACCGAGTCTCTTGTGCCACAACCAATTTTCTTGTTCCTTTCCAATAAAACAAGCTCCTTCTGAAGTCTTTGAGAGCGTGTACAGGTTTCCAAATGTCCTTGATCCAGTTGCTATCAATTTTCCACTATTTGTTTTTCTGACTTCACAACCCTGCTTCTTAAAAACTACTTCATGACATTTATCACAAATCTGACTTATGCTCAAAATTTTATGTTTCAAACCATCCACAAACAAGACTTCTTCTGACTTAATTTTTTTGTCACTAATTTTAACTAAACCTTTGCCAACTATCTTAGCTCCATCATTATTTCCAAAATTTACTAAACCACCTTCATATTTCTGTAACTTCTCAAATTTCTATTTGTCACCTATCATATGACTAGAGCATCCACTATCTAGTATCCATGGTACATATTTATTATGTGATTTAAATGTTGTTTGTACGATTAAGGATTCCTTTTCTTCCTTAAGTCGCTCTTTTTCTTTCCACTTCGTTTTGATAGTAGTTTTGGGTTCTTGTTTTGCCTTTCCCTTATCAATAGCTTGTGCATGTTTTTTGGGAAGTTTTCTATTTTGTCTCATCCTATTTGGTTGAAATTTTCTTCCCTGAAACTGATTTGATGCAAATGTACTTCTACAGTTTCTTGCACTGTGCCCAAAATTATGATAGTTATAACATTCTACTCGTATAATTCATCAGAGGAGAAAAAGCATTTCTACTGGTGAAATTCCTTGGTCTTACATTATATTTGTAGTCTGATATTTTATTTCCATAGCCATTGCATTTAAAATAGAAACCATAAAAGGGATAATTGAACCTGGGTGGTGTTCTTTGCCATGTTGTCGTAGGAGCCATAGGTCTTCTTCTTATTTGATGTGTGACATTGGTGAATCCATAATTGTCAATTCTCCTTTCGTGCTTGGCATTATTGCTTTCTTTTGCATTAGACATTTTTCCTTGATCAACCTGTTTCTTATCTTCATTCTTTATGGATTCTACATTTCTAGCCTTTGATCCATTTGATGATTCTCCTTCGACAAAACCCAGGCCAAATTTGATGCCTGCAGGCCTTTGGTCATTTATAATCTTATCCAGCTTCATAGAACTGTCTTCACATTTGTGATAGCAACTAATTTTGTGATTCATCTCTTCTATATGCATCTGTGAACCAACATTCTCTTCTAGTTTGCAGCAATAATCTATTTTCATGGTAATTTATACTTCAAGACCTTTAGATATTTTCTTGTATTCTTCTATCTGTACTTTCATATTGGTTATGATTTCGTTTGCATCCTCAAGCTTTTTTGAAATTTTCTTATTCTTTTTCCTCTCTATTTTCCACTCTTCAAGTGTAGATATCAACTCACCTTCTAGATCTACTTCAACCTCAGGGTTTTCACCACATACTTTAGAGTTCACTCCTTATTCCTTTTCTAATTTTACTTCTTCAAATGCCATGAAAAGAGCTTCACCTGTTTCCTCTTCAGAATCCTCATCGAAGCTATCTTCTGTTGAACTGGCATTCTTGGAGATGAAACTTTTCTTCTTGAAGTTGCCTTTTCTAAAATTCATTTTCTTCTTCCAGTCACTTCTTTCTTGGTGCGATCCTTCATCATTTTTGTTCTTCTCATTAAGTGGACATTTAGTCACAAAATGCCCAATGCCTCCACAGTTGAAACATTTAAACGGTAGCTTTCCTCTGTATTTTCCTTTTACCCTTTTTAGTTTTCTAACAAATTTTGCTTCCATTTCATCTGATGTCTCTTCTTCCTCAAACTCTTGTTTTGCATTTTTATTTTTAAGGGCTTTAAAAGTCGCTTCTCTGTCTATGGGTTTAGATCTTCCTATCCTCATATCATATGTATTCAAAGAACCATACATCTCATTTATACTAAAATAATTTATATTTTTAGCTTCTTCTATCACTAAGACTTTAGAATCAAACCTTTGAGGAAGAGATCTTAATACCTTTTTCATGACGGCAGAGTCTTCGATATCCTCGTCGAGTCCTCTAATCGCATTAATGATTCCATTAACTCTCAGCATATATGCCTCAATGTTTTCATCGTCATTCATCTTTAATGCTTCGAACTAAGCTCGATGTGTCTATAACTTGGCCTCCTTGATCTTATTGTCTCCTTCATGAATACTCCTCAGTTTGTCCCATATTTCTTTTGTCATTTTATAGCTCATGATCTTTACTAGTTCACTGTCTGCTAATCCGCACATGATAACATTCTTTGCTTTTGAGTTATTTTCAAACGGTTTCTTTTCGTTAGCCTTTTTTGGAGGAGTGATGGGTATTGTGTATCCACTAACTACTAAATCCTAGATTTTGTATTCCAAAGCATAGAGATATTTTTGCATCCTGATTCTCCTGAATGCTTAATTAGATCCGTCAAAAAATGGTGCTTTGTTTTATGAGAAGCCTTCACCACCTGCCATTGTGTTACTTTCAAGATCACCCTAGCCGGTTAAGCTTGTACAAGAACTTAACTCTGATACCAATTGTTAGTCTTACAATAACACTGAGATGGGGGAGTGAATCAGTGTAGCTCTATAAACTTAAATTTATAGCTCTTAATACCGTAGCAATTAAAACTTATTACTAGATACAGTAAGTATAACAAACGAGCATCACACAACACAAGATTTAACGAGGTTCACCAATGTGGCTACTCCTCAAAAATTGACTGCTTGTACTACCATCCAAATCCAGCCTTTGCAAAGCACCAACTTTATGATCAATTTACCAGCACCCACTGTAAGGAGCACCAACCCCTTATTTATTTGCACCAACAGAAAGGAGCACCAACCCCTTATTTATCTTTGCTTTTAAAAGACCTTGATTGGTCTTCTTCACCTTTGCGTTCTCTGTGCACTCTGCTCTCTCTACGCAATCACTTTGCACACTCTGCTTCGTTACAGTCGAACTTCACGATCATCTTCTCTCTTTTGTGCACTCTGATCTCTTTATGAATTTTGCACTTAGCATGATTCGACACAACTTGTTCTCTATGCACAATGACCATATTTCACACACATTCCACCATCTGTCAATTCTCCAAACAGCCCTCCCTTTATAACAATATTTTTTTATGATGAAAACCCTAATCTTAGTCGGTTGTAAATCCTAATCTTAGTCGGCTTTCATAACAACTGTAAACCTTAATTTTAGTCGGCTATCATCGGTCTTTGATGGCTTCAACTCAAGAAGATGTTTGATTTATCCATCGCTTGATGATTTCATTTTGGACAAACCCTGTAACCGCCATACTGACTTTTGATCACTCTTCGTATTTCAATAGTATGAAATCACTCTGTAACTGCCCCTGTAAATGCCATAGTGATGTTGGTCCACTATCATACTTCTCATTTCAGTCGGGTTCTCCTTCTTGACTTGCACATTTATGACCTGTCACGAAATCATGACATTTCTACCTTTGTAGCTTCTTTTGTTGTTGTTGCCACGAAAATACATGTCACGATATCGCAACACTTTCACCTCTATACGCTTTCTCTATTCTTTTGTCATGATATCGTGACATTTTGCCTCTGTAGACTTCGTCTTTTCTTTTATCATGATATCGTGACATTTTCACCTCCGTATACTTCGTCTTTGCTTTTATCACGATATCGCAACACTTCTACTTCCATAGACTTTGACTTTGCTTTTGTCGTGATATCACGACACTTCTTCCGCCGTAGTATTCAACTACGCTTTTGTCACAAAATCGTGACACTTCTGCTTCCATACTTAGCTTCTTTGCTTTTGTCACAAAATCATGACACTTCTACCTTCGAAGTCTTCTTCTTTGCTTTTGTCGTGAAATCACGACACTTCTACTTCCATACTTTACTTCTTTGCTTTTGTTGCAAAATCGTGACACTTCTGCTTTCGAAGTCTTGCTTTCTGCTTTTATCATGAAATTGTGACAGTTTTGCTTCAGTACGCTTCCTCTCTTTCTTTTTTCGTGAAAATGCGACATGTCATGATATCGTGACACTTTTCAAACTTACTTTCTCTCTCCTATTTTAGTCACGAAAATGTGACATGTCATGAAATCGTGACACTTTTCTTACTTGTTCTCTTTCTTCAAACTTGTCACGAAATCGTGACACTTTTTCTTGCTTTCTCTTTCTCTTCCAACATGTCACGAAATCGCGACAGTTTTTCCACTTGCCTTTTTCTCTTCCAACATGTCGCAAAATCATGACAGTTTTTCCTGCTTTTTCTCTCTCTTCCAACATGTCGCGAAATGGTGACATTTTTTCCTGCTTTTTCTCTCTCTTCCAACATGTTGCGAAATCACGACAATTTTTCTTGCCTGCTGTATATGTCACGATATCGCGACACTTTTCTTACTTGTATTTTTTCTTTGATCTTTTGCATATGGGCCACTTCGGTCTTCTTGGAAAATCACTATACATACTCTGAATAACCTTTGAACTCCTATCTTTTGCATCTGAATAGCTTTTGAACTTCCTGTCCACTACATCAATAGATCTATCTGACTATGTTGACAACAATGACAATACTGTTGCTGCACCTTGCTCAACAATAATTTGCCCATGATTGTTGAATACCTACCAATGATTAGAACTATCAAGGACTATTAGTCTAAATACCACTTCTAGTTCATTTGGTTTATTCCAAATTTAAAAAATATGATAAAATTTTATTGCTATTGCTACTAGCTTAGTTTCTTTGGCATTTAATTCTTTAGAGACTGTCTTGGACTCATATGTATTGAATATTTCCAACAAATCCTAGACCAATTGCTTATATGGCTCCAAATATTATTCTTAATGGCCCATTGGGAATTGACCTGATTTATAACTAATTCATATTCTTCAAATATCTTTTGGTTATTTATTTTCATATTCTCAATCTTCCTTAAACTAGTATACAAAACTTCATATTTAATCATGTTAATTCCAAATCTTAGTTTCCTTAAATATAACCTATAGATCTTCATAATTTTGAAGCATACTAATAATAATGTCTATCTTGAGTATTTGGCCATCCTCTAACACTTTGTCATCCAAAACTATAGTAGCTCATTCCAATTCACCATGACATATTCATCTAATTTTTTCAATAGTAATTGCATAGAAGCTTATTATCAATTTTAATTATCTTCCAATAATAAGGTACCTTCATGTGGTTATAGTCCATTTCCAAATACCCATCCCTAGATAGCTTATGTATCCATTCTTTAGAAAATAGCATGTCAAAATATAGAGGAAGGTTGACTAGTATTATATCTTGTACTGCCACCATATCTAGATGCTTTGCTATGGTTATAATAAAATCCTTCAAACCTCCTTTGGTATTTACCCTAGTGTCATCCATAAATATTGGGTATCTATATATTTTGGTAAATGATAATCCCATGTATTTGTAAACTACTTTCAACATCATACATATAGCCACTTCTATACTGATTATGCAACTTAAAAAATATGTATATATATATAGAGAGAGAGAGAGTGGCATAGAATGATGGTGGCTTTAGCCTTTTAGGTATTGGAGAATTCAATATATATATCTCATTGATCTGAATATCAAATGGATGTTCTATTAACAAATTCTATTATTTAGCTATATAATTAAATATACTTTGGTTGCCCATTCTTGGCATAGCTTATTTCTTATTATTTTGGGACTTCCTAAAATAGATATCACTAAATACGAAGAGCTAATGCCTCCAACATGTTCACCTTGGCGGGTGTCTTCTTCATGTCCTTTGCTAGGGATAAAAGGATATTTGAGATTTTGCTCTATCTCCTTTTAAATTTCTTCCTTCTCTTTACCACTCCCCTTCTATGGACATAAACAATTTCTTTGTACTCCAATTTTAATTCTTCAATTCTTTTCCCTTATCCATTTGCTTATTTTTACTAGCTTGAGAATTTGTTTGAGGCATATCCATAGTAATCTTCCTAGCATTTTCTTTTATTTTTCTTGTTGCATAGTTGCTACTAGCACCTTGCGTTTCAAATGTATTGGTGGCCTTTCTCTCTTTAATACAATAGTACCTTTATTTATATCATCTTGTTTCTATATTGAATATTTCTCTTTAGACACTTTCCTTTTACCCCTAGTTCCAACCCCTTATTGATATGCATATATGGAATTATACTCAAACATAGAATCCTTATATATTTTAGTAGTGTTGAAGTTAGTAAATATTGTATTATTAGGTTTTGGTAAGGCAATAATTGTCTATTGCACCTAAGGTTGTTTATAATTGGATTGATTCATTATTGATGTCATTTGACCCAAGACAATAATCTATTGAGTTTGACACTAGTGGTCATACTATTTATCTCAAAATATATGATGTCCACTACACAATATGTAGGATAATACCTTGCATTATGTGGGAAACATCATAGTATATTAACCTCTAAATTGGTATTCACCATATTTTTCAACACCTTGTTGAGGCACATGGTATTTGGTAAGATATACGATATTTCTATGTTAAACATCATAAAAATTAATTACAAGTTGAGGATGTCTCATTGTGTGATTATATTTAAATACTATCACCCTATTTCAACAGGATAAATTTACCATTTTATTGCGATCTTAATCTTTGGTCTATTTTTTGGGATATGTAATTGGATTTGTGATAGTTGTAGTAGATTTTAAGTTTATTGAAGGCATTTAGAAAAAGGATTTATAATATGCTTTAGTTAATACCTCTTCCTCCTTTGTATTATTGATTCATTATATTCATGAAGATATATTTTATATAATCATTGTACAATTGTATTTAATTATTGTGCTATTTTATTATATAAGCCCTATGAATCACGGTTAACCTTGTTATGGTTGAACCCATCTTGTCATTAATATTAAGAGCTCTTATTATGTTAGCTTAGGTTAAACATTTTTATCTAATTAGGTTTTTGGTATTGGTATAAATAACACTCACCACTCCATCCATTGTATTGGATTATTTTGACTCTTACCTACACATAATATAGTTATTATTTATGGTGCTACCAATGCCCATTATATGTTTTATATTTTATTTTATTTTACATTTTTTGTATATGATTTGAGTGGATGGATTACTTTTATTTGTTTCTAGGAATATGTATAATGGGATACCATTCTATTTTTGTTTCCACCCATTATTCAACCACCATTTTCTCTTTTCAATGTTATTATGATTTATCAATGTCCTTATTATTTCTAACATTTCTTTCAAATTAAGGTTATACTAGTTTATGATGGTCTTATCATCACTATAGGATGAGGATAGAGTAGGTAGGGCTGGAAATTATGGCTAAAAGTAAATAATAGATGATGATTTTTTATCAAGATGTGTCATAATTTATGGAGAAGACATTTGGATTATATATTATTGGACATTTAGAATGGATGAAATGCAAGACATACTTCCAATTATTTATTGTTTTTTGTAACATGGGTGGCATAGGCCATAGGCAAGGTAGGTGGTAACTTCACTACCTTAATTATAACATCCTTTGCACAAGCTACTTTCTTAAATCCTATTGCTAGAGTATTATGGTTAGCATTATAAACCATAAAATTCAAGTCAAATTGTAAACCTTTGATATAACAAGGCATTGTTTTTTCTTCTCTAGTACTAACATTTTATGGAATAAAATTTGAAGACCTTAATAATATAGCATTTTAATCATGAATACTTTATTTAATGTGTCTATGCATGGAATTCAAATGAAACAAAACATAACACCCATTACCTATACTACCAAATCTACACATGAAAGGTTCTACTATTGATGCCTAATTAGTAACTAAATTATTAAGTAAACCTCTATGCCACAATGCAACTTTATCACAAAAATAAATTAGTATCATACCATGATATCCTCCTCATAGATATGATGGATTTAATTGAGTTTAGATAGCTCATTGAGGTAATCCAACATCATCTTATTCCTACTATATTAAAAGGTACTTATGACTTTCATAGTGGTAGGCAAGATAGAAGAATAGTTCCTAAACTTAATTACCCTATATAGGTGCAATAAAGCAGTTGGTTTTGATTCCTATGTGGTTAATACATTGCATTATTTTATGGAGGTTGACCATGTATTTGTTGCATTAAATAAGGCACATAACCTTAAGGTTTAGATGGAGGCATATGAGGTTATTTATTTGGGTGTAGTAAGGTGGGAAAAAAGGAGAATTTAGCATTTGGAAAGGAGGAGGTAGTGGATTTGTATAATTCCATTTTTGAATCAAATGAGATTTCATATTTAGAAAAAGAGGAGGGTACTACAAGACTTATGGAGAAATTTTTTATTTTAAAAATGAGGGACTTATCATACATATTGTTGTATTTGGCCAGTTGGAGTCAATGTTTGACCCAAGGGATCTCCTTGAGTACTTTGTGCCCAACTTTAACAAGCCAAAATTTACAAGTTTATAGAAAATCCCTAGATTTTATTAGAAATAAAAAATTATCATGAAGAAACTACCTTTAGAGTTAAGGATTTTATATGAGGAAGGTTCATTATGTTAAACAAGCTAGATCTAGGTGGACTTTAAAACAAATTCATACTAGTAGGAGGGATGATCTAAGTGTTAGAGGCTTGAGGTTGACTAGAATTAGTTACATTATGAAAGGTCACAAAGTATGGATTATTTATGAGGTTATTTACATCAAAATTCATCACATAAAGAATATTTATATGAATAAATTTAGGTCTCATACTTGTGTAAGTTTGGTTTGTGAGAGAAAATAAATAACTAGGTGTAAAGACAAAAAAAAAATCTCTTGGGATGTAGGATTTTGACTAACATGGTTGGAAATTGGAATTTTTCCTTTTGGGAGAGCAATATTAGATGTAGCAATCTCCTCAATCTCATTGTTTTGATGCACCTACATAGCAATTTATTTCTTTATTTTTCCTTTGGTGATATCTTATTGATATGTCATTAGCTTTGATGATTGATGTTTTTTATTTTGTGGTAGTATTTTTGAGAATATATTATTAATCTCATCCTCATTTGCATGTGTTTCTACAACTATAGAGGTTCAAGGTTAAAATCCAAAGGTTTACAAATCTTGATATAAAAATCTATTCGTCAGTAAACTGGAGCAAATTGCTAGTATACATAAGTGAATATGTAGAAAAAATAAACTTTGAAAAGTTGGCAAGTATGGGACCAAGGAGTGAATCATTTTAATTCTAGAGAAATTTTATCTTCTTAAAGGATTTAATAAGAATTTTATTTTTCTACGCGAATCATACCATAAAACCTAGGCAAATCACTTCTTAAATGCATTCAAGAGAAATTTTGTTTTTCTAGAGTGAATTAATATCTAAATGGATTGAATCAATAGCTAATTTAAACTTTGAAAAAATCCAAAACTTGTTCTTAGTACTTCCTACCTATGATATATGTGAAATTTAAAATATTTTTTTGATGGATTATATAGTTATGATGTTGCCTTCATTACTTGCTTTATAAAAATCCTGATTCTAATGCTCATTTTATATTCACCATTTATATAAAACCTAAAAAAATTGAAAAAAAATAACAAAAGGATGTGAAAATCAAGGTCAATTTGGGATTAGGATTAATAAATTATGTCCATGGCCCTAATGAATAACTCTAGATTCAAGTTATAAAAGTTTGATAGATTCAAATAAAACTACTAGTTATGCAGAGTGAATCACTTCCAAAAGTGAATGTGGAATGTATTATAGGTAATTGGCTTAAATGGAGTGAAGTGATCAAAATTTGAGGTGAATCACTACCTACTTTGGTACTTGGAAAAAATCCTTCAATTTTAGACCATTCAATCTCACCTATGATGTAATACAAATTTGCCACTAAAGTTGAGGAATTCATCCAAGTTATGAGCTAAATGACTAGGATCCCATTGGGCACACCAAAAATGTATGTTGAATTGTGATAAATTCTGACTTCTCAAGTTCCTATAATTTTGGTTTCATTGATAATTATATGGAAGTATTTATGGTCTCTTCTAGCCTCAATATTTATATTGTGTCACCACTATCCTTCATAATCTCTAATCTAATCTAGTCTAATTGTATAAAATTAACAATATGGGAAAAAATATTATGCCTAAATCACCATATATTCCATAATATAGGATGACATTGCCACTGATGGAGAGAAAAATACATCAATTTTATTAATTATAAGAGCACAATATGGGTTTCATTGAGTGTATCTCTAAATTTATCATCATAAAATATGTTTATAATGGAGCCCATGCTAATAACTATTACACCTAATAAAAGCAAAAATTTAGGACATCTCTAACAAAATGAAGCACCTCTAATTATTATATACCTTTAAATATACCTATAAAAGGATTAGAATTAATATAAAATGAGTTAGATGCCACTACATACCAAAATATTGATTTCCAAATATCTTCCTTATGATCTATGCTTGTAATTGTACCCCTCCATAGGCCTGTGTGTGATTTGCTCCAAGATGTGAGCAAATTGTTTTAATTTGCTAGTAATTCACTAGAATCTGCTATCACTTTGATCCTACAATCTAATTACTCCACTTTACTAATGGATTTATTTTGACCCAATCAAAAATTATAGAATTAATCAACACTTATCTTAAACTTAGCCAAAAATCAAAGGGGTTTTCAAAGGCATTGACAAAATGATTTTATAATTTTGTAATCTTCCAAAATTATAATTCCCAAGGTAGTCACTTGACATTATACGTGGATGAATACCTTATTAAATTCAACAAGCCATATATTAAATATCAATTAAGGTTTTTATATCCACTAAGGAAACACCCACCCTTAGGACCTATTTAACTAAGAGATGAATAAAAATATTATGTACTAAAACACATCCTATGGACCCAAATTGTCTTGCAATAGCACCATTTGATTTCATCACATGATTATCTTCATTAGATCTACATTAGGCAATGAATGTAGGGTTGAAATAGTTCTCTAAGATATTATGGTAATTTCATTAACATACCTTAAATTGATTAAAGAGAAACAAACTTATGCAAAGGAAAACAAGGATTTGGTTGTGGCCTTGGAGTAGTCTAAAATGAAGATATATTAGAAGGAAAAATAAAATGATAAGCTACAATAGAATATAGAATCCTTAAAATACAAGCACAATAACCTAAAGTAGTAATAATAATAGGTAATATAGGAGTATTACTAGTTACAACAAGGGAAGATGATATTACCAAAGAGTTGGAGCTACATAAAAAAACAATTTGAGGTACTCAAGACAAAAGATAATGAAATATACCAACTTAAGTAGATATAAAAGAGACTAAAATCATAGATTCATGCAATAAAATCCAAATTCTTAGCCATGGATATTATAATATACTTATGGAATAACATCTTATACAAGGTAAAACAAGCTAAACTATACGTGTAGAATGTCTAGGCTTACAGAAAATTTCTAACAAAGGCTTAAGCTACCATTGATAACATGAAATTAGATTTTGAATCAAAATATAATCATATGCAAATCATGAGGTGTACCCATAAGACCACTAATTAGAAACTAGATAGCTATGTCTACTATCAAAGCAAGAGGTATAATTTTGGTTGATGAACATGCCACTCAAGTAAAAAATATTGGATACCTACAAATCCTTCCATGAACTTATAAAGGATTTCTTGAGAAATATTTAAAACCACATTTCTTAATTATTTTGTGGAGGAGTCCTAAATCCTCTATTAAATCATGGATATAATTTTTACATATCCATATGTTCGTCTAATAGAAGCATGAAATAAGGTAATAACTCAAGAAGATAGAGATTTTCTAATTGATAAGGTAGTCAATATCTCAAATATTATTTCACAATTGGAAGCACTAGTGGAAAGGGTGAAGGCTATTCTTGATACTGAGAAATATATACCACAATAAGAGTTCAATGACTTAGTAGCAATTATGGCCTAGCTTAATAATATAAAGATACCTTCTAATAGGAAATGGAATGCATTATGGAGCCTATCATATAAATGGGCATAAAAGTACCTTCACCTCTATTTTTTCAAGTTGGATAATTTTGTTGATTTTTTTTTTATAAGTTAAAAAATTTATATTGATATGGGCATTTGAAAGGCACCCAAATGCCTTAGTACATCAGCTGGAGAAAAGGATGCACTATCCTCAAAAAATATCAACGCATCCTTGAAAACCTAAAAACGTAAAGGAAAACATAAACAAACCAAAAGGAAACTAGGAAAAGTCCAGACAGGATAGAAATGTAAGACCACAGAAGAACAACCAACTAGGCAATTATAGTGTCATTGATGTCATCCTTCTTGACATCCTTTATGACATCCTTAGGGACGTCCTTGAAAACATCCTTTGCAATTTCCATGACATCATCATCCTTGACCTCTGGTTTGGCTTCAACGGTAGTCTTAGCAGGAGTATCCTCTACGAAGTTATCGTAGAAGAACAAGAGGTTCAGAGCATTCCTATGCTCTTTCATTTGGGTAATTTCCCCCATAATTGCAGCCATGGTGTTCTCCAAATGAACAATCATGTTAGTGGTGGTCTTGATTATGTATTCTTGGAGAATCTTCTTTGCAAGATCGTCTGGTTCATCTTTGGCCGCACCCTACATCTTTCCTTGGTTCTGGACATCCTTGTTCTTAAGGTGTTGAGAACTCTTGGTTGGAGTAACCTCAACCTTAACCTTATTTTTTGTCAACAACTCAACATCCTTGTGACCTTCATCCATATTTTTCCTTTTGGAACCATGAACCCTAGAGATAGGAGTGTAGGACGTATCCTCCTCCGTGGTCTCAACCTGTTGATCCTGAGGAAGCACATTTCCTTTAGGAAATTTATCCAGAATATGAGCATACACGACTTTGAATAGCCCCTGGTGAGAGGGCCAGCTTCCTCCTTCTTTGAGTAGGTTGCATTAATGGAGTAATCCATCGACAAGTATAGGAATTCTGGAATGTTCAACTGCTTGACCTCCCTAAAGTGGTTCACGAACATAATGTGGAAACTTCTGAGTTGGGAACCAGGGTCATCCATAGTGATATATTCCATAACGAGCTTCATCACCTCTTTCCAAGGAGTGGGTAAGTCATCACGAACCATCCCCGACTTGAAAATCCTCCTCAAAGGTGACTTCAGCTCAAATTGGTTCAGTTCAATTTCCTAGTTGTGCTTGTCCTTGTGCACTATTCTTCCCATCGATGGTTGTCCTGTAACCTCAGCAAGGATATTAACATCCACCTAGAACTCAATGCCATGTATGATGATGATGCCCTTATCCCAAGTGGATGTGAAATCCAGGTTGATATCCCAATCCCAGCCTAAAAATCGCTTTAGGAATGACATAAATCCTCTTGCACTTAGGATAGCTTTCTACCATCGGTTCAATCTCAAGCGATTCTGGCTCCATGAAGCTCATGATGACAAGGAACCAAAGTAGAGAAGTAGGGATAATTGAGAGCTCACTAGGTCGAGATAAATAGATAGAGAAGATGCAAAAACCATCCATAGGGAGGGTTTTGTAAACATTTGACAAGTTTAGAAATTTTTGGAAGCATCTATTCCTTCTCCTCATGAAGAAGCAAATCCTAGGGAAAATCATAACCACAAAATCATGGAGAACAGAGCAACATTCCTTAGGTAACTTAAGGTCCCAACAGATACAATCCCCCATGGAAATAGAAAGGTGTGCCACACCTTGTAAAGCTTGGCCTATCGGGTGACGAAACTTAACACCCTTGCAAAACTCATAGAGAAAAATGGACGTCGAAGGCTTTGGGAAATGGCAAGAAGTGGGAAAGGACAAGAATGTGGAAAGGAAGCGACAAGAAAAATAACCAGAGAAGAGGAAAGGTGGTGGGTGAGGATGAAAAAGCAACACATGGATGGGGGCATTCTACGAGAAAAGATCGGGAAGGAGCACTCCAGATGGATTACAAAAAAAATGGTATAATTAGGAGCATTGGGACTAAAACCAAAATTGGTGATAGGGATAATTAACATGGGGTGTAAGAAAAACACGAGGAGGATGTGCCAAAAAATCCTACCCACTTCAAATGTCCCAAGCAATGAGTACCTCGAAAATTTGAATCTCATCATGGATATGATAGGGTTGCTAAAAATGATCTTTAAAGGATATGAAGCTTTTGAAATATTGAGATCTAGGGAGAACAACCTTTTCATTCCTATGAATTTGAAAAAATGATTGTTATGCATTTTGAATATTTTGAACTTTTTCTAACCTTGCAATTTCTTCAACTTCACTAGGAAGGGTGTCAGTCCATGTCAGCATCCTAGGGGTAGAGACTCCGATGTTAGCCAACTTATCAACAACACCATTAGCTTCCCTGAAGACATGTTGGATAATAACTTCATGTTGGTAAAGTATTAGGCTTCGAGCCTCTTCAATTAGACTTTTCACCTTCCATACTAGAGTTTTGGAGTTTTTTAAATAATTGACAACATTCAAGGAATCCCCTTCGATGATGACTTTCCTTGGAAATTGCTTAATTAATTGTAGATCCCTCCATAAGGCCTTAGCTTCAGCTATATGGTTGGATTTTTCTCCCAAACATTCAACGAAGGCAAAAATGGAGTTTCCATTGTGATCCCTTAAAATTCCCCCTACCTCGACTCTGCCTGGATTTCTTTTTGCCACCCCATCAAAATTAAACTTGACCCAATCTTGGGGAGGAGGTATCCATTTGATGTTATTTCTAGAGATTTGAGTATTACCTGGGTTGGGATTCTCTAGAGAAACATGTAAGGACTGAAGTAAGGAAGCTTCAAACCTAGGGATGGGATGAGGATCACTAGGTGTCGAGAGTGCATTTTCCTTGGCAAAAAATATAATTCTATTGGTGATGGAATCTAGATCCTTGGCCACTTTGGAAAAAACTCATTTGTTCCTCTCAAGCCAAATTTTCCAGAGATAATGATGAAGGCAAAATTTCCAAATTCCTTTGAGATAGGGATTGCTAAAAGGATTGGGCCATTGAGAGAACAAGTCAACTATCGACGGAGGTTTGGCCCAACTAATTTGAAACTTTTGAAAAAGCTTGTTCATAATGGATCTAGAAAAAGGATAAGAAAGGAAAATGTGGCTTGTAGACTCCCAATCAGAAAGACATAAGAAACACCTATTAGGGAGAGGAATTCCATGCTTAATAAGATTTTCTACAGTGAGGATCCTATCTTGAATAGCCATCCAAGAAAATAAGGATACCTTTGGAGTTAGGTGCTTGATCCACACTAATTTGAAGGGAATGAGGACTTCTTCAGGGGTTAGGATAAGTTGATATGCTGAATTGATAGTAAATTCCCCTGTGTCAGAAGGTTCCTAGATAGGTTGATCACTGGTGATCCTTGATGGTAAAATGAAAGCAAAGAGTAGGGTTTCCAAGGAAGTGATTTTTGCTGATAGGTTGGGACATTGGATCCTTTTCCATGTGTGGGAGTCATTGGAAATTGTTAAAAAATTAGCAACTCGATAGCTAAACAGAGGATCATTGAATTCCTTTAATGCTCTGAAACCAGGGATTGCTAAAAGTGGTTGGTTTCCTAACCACTTGTCTTCCCAAAAATTGATTACTTTTCCATCTCCAACCTACCATCTTAGGCCCCTTCTCAGGAGTTGTTTCATTATGCTGATGGATTTCCAAAAGGTTGAACCCACGGAAGGTGCCCAATGACATAAAAATTTAGATCTCTACAAGTATTTCCTTTTAACAAGAGTGACCCATTCCACTTGATCCCCTGACACTAATCTCCAAGCTTGTTTTGCCAGTAGTACCAAGTTTAAAAGATTAATCCTTCTGAGGTCGATTCCTCCTTGATCCTTTGGTTTACAAACTTTGTCCCATGCAACCAAGTGGAATATATTTTTGTTCTTAGAACCAGTCCAAAGGAAATTTTTTTGAATTTGCTCTATCTTGTGGTAAACCTTAGTTGGGGCCTTAAATACCGAAAGGAAATAAACAGGGATGCTCTACAAACAAGCCATGGTTAGGACTACTTTTCCTACCTGGGATAGGAGATTGCCCTTCCAACCTATGAGTTTTTTTTGAAATATTTCAATTACATTGTTCCACAACTCTTCAGAAGAATTTCCAATGAACAAAGGCAATCCTAGATAAGTAGCTGGTAAGGTAGAGATAGCACATCCCAAAATGTTTGTAATTTTGAGTTGTCACCTATGAGGAGTGTTGAGGAAATATAACTTACTTTTTTGGAAATTCACCTTCTGTCCAGCCACTTCTTCATAGAGAAGGAGTAAATGTTTGATAACTTTAGCTTCAACAATAGAAGCAAAGGTGGACAATAGAGTGTCATCAACGAATTGTTGATGAGTGACAAGATTAGATTGAGAGGTCACTTTAATTCTAGAAATTAATCTTGATATTCTAGTTGTATGGATTGATCTTCCTAATGCCTCAACAACAATGATGAATAGAAGGGGGGATAAGGGATCCCCTTGCCTTAAGCCTCTGCTACTAGGAAAGTATCCAGTAGGTGAGCCATTGATTAAGACAAAGAACCAAGTAGATGAAATGCATCCTTTAATCAAATTGACCCAATCTTGGTGAAATCCAAATTTGGTTAGGACAACCAACAAAAAGTCCCAATTCAGCCTATCATAAGCTTTGTTCATGTCAAGATTTAATAGAAAAGTACCCTTTTTGGTTTGAGAGGTAGAGTGCAAGGCTTCATGAATAGAGATAATCCCATCCAAAATAGATCTTCCTTGAACCGAGCTCCCTTGGCAGTGATCAATAATCAGAGGAAGAACATATCACATTTTGTTGGCTAAAGCTTTGGTAAGGATTTTGTAAACTACGTTACAAAGGCTCATAGGCCTGAAATCATTGAAGGATCTAGCATTAGGGATTTTAGGAATAAGAGCAATGAATGTGGAATTAAATTTACGAGGTATGATCTTGGAAGACTGAAACTCTTTTATCACTTCACACACATTAGGACCCATGAAATCCCAAAAAGCCTAAAATGACCTAGGAGAAAATTTGTCAGGGCCAGAAGCCTTATCAGGTTTCATGAAAAGACGACTTGCTTAATTTCATCATATAAAATATTGGCAGTTAACTTGAAGTTGATATCCTTTGATATGGAATGGGCTATATTCTAGATCAAAAATTCTTTAGCATCATTAGAGTTAGAATCATAATTTGGGCTTTTGAGCAATTGCATGAAATGAGAAATGCCTTCAGACCTAGTTTCCTTGATATTAGAGGTAATAGTTCCATCCTATCTGAGTAACTCCTTAATTCTATTATTGCTCATATTCCTCATGGTAGAAATATGGAAAAATTTCTATGTTGGAATCACCTTCCTTAAGCCATATTGCTTGATATTTTTGCCTCCATAAGGTTTCCTCACATTTTAAGATGTTATGATATTGTGATAAGAGAATTATTTATTCATTCCTTAGCTCAGCATCATAACTTTGACCAGTCATAATATCATTTTTTATTGTTTCTAGGCAATTTATAATTTCTTGTTTATTCTCAAACAGGTTTCCAAAGATATCTATGTTTTAAATCTTAATATTTCTTTGAACATTTTCAATTTTTGTCCCAATTTGTATTATGGTGAACCATGAATATCTTTTTACCGCCACTGAATAATTTTATCCCTAAAATTAGGATGTTGCATCCACATGGCTTCAAATTTAAAAGGAGTTCTGAAGATCTGAGGTTTATTTATTTCCAAGAGAAGTGTACTATGATCTAAACCAATTTTGAGAAGATATTGGAGATTGGCATCCCCCACTTTGCATTTTCTTCCTAAGAAAAGAGAACTATGTCAAGTTTAACTTGAATTAGTTGATTGACACTCCTTCTGTTGGTCCATATGAATTGATTGCCTTTCAAATTCACATCCATCAATTTGTTAGAGTTGATGAAATCCTAAAAATCTTCCATGTTTTTTTATATGTATCTCGAACCACCTCTCTTTTTTGAAGGATAAAGTGGAGTGTTAAAGTCTCCAAAAAGAATCCATGGAAAATTTGTGATAGCTTTTATAAAATTTGTTAAATTTTACCATAGCCTAGATCTACCAAGGATATAATTAGGGGTATATACATTGGTGAGTATCCATGGAAAGTTTTTGCTTTTATCAAAACATAGGATGTTAGCTGACACATCATTAGAGTGTATTAATCTGCCTTCTAGATTCTCTAGATTCCAAATGCACATGAGACCTCCTGAAGCACCTATTGCACTACAGGAAATGGTTTCTCTATTTTTCCATAGCCTTTCACCTAAAGCCTCAGTTGAAGAGTCTCCTATTTTAGCTTCTTGCATAAAAAAAATGATGGGATTGACTTCTTTTCTTAATGACTTGGCTAGCCTTTTCTTTGCAATACCATTAAGTCCTCTCACATTCTAGGAGAGGATGATTTGAGATTCCTTTTACCTCCATTTCGTTGAGGTTTGGTAGGTTATTCCAAGATCTATCAGGGGAGGTTTTCATCAAAAATATGTGGGATTGACTTCTTTTCTTAATGACTTGGCTAGCCTTTACTTTGTCATGCCATTAAGTCCTCTCACATCCCAGGAGAGGATTTTCATTTAGACGATTTGAGATTCCTTTTGCCTCTCTTTTTTTTATTTCATATCCTAATGTATGAAGGTTATTCTAAGATCTATCATCAATCAAGCTTGAAATTCCTACAAGTCATTGAAAATATAGTACAAGGTATTGCCTTTGATGTAAACCTTTAGAACCAATAGCTAAATAAATGGTTTCAAGCAAGAAGACAAAGGATTTTAATGATGGAAGGTGGGAATGAAATTTCTTATAGGCCTCAAGAATCCATATTTTTAATTTTATGGTCACCAGGCAATGGACACAAGAGAACCCAAAAATTAACCAACTCTGAAAAGTTATTATTTTTTCCCCAACTGATTAGAAAGTTACGATCTATTAAACCCATTAATTTATTAAATCCTAAGGTAGTGGTTGAAAAATAATAGCCTAAAAGCAACATTTTTTCATATAGCTATAAATATAAATAAAAAATTATTATAGATAAAAAGGGGTTAATCCCATGCTATAAGTAAGATCCTTAAGCTCATTATAAAAATCTTTTAGCCATTTTGAGAAATACTAGAGCTACACTCAATTATAATTCCTTTTTTCACATGAATAAAACTTATGCAAAGCATTTTTGTTTTGAGTGTATCTCATTATTCAATATTAATGCATGAAGTGATGGTATTTATGGCATTTCCTTCTCACTTGCATGTTAGTCATTTTTTCACTATTTTGCATGATGAATGGATGAAAATCAGGATATTATTATTTATTCATTCCTTTATGACACAACTAATCACACACTAGCCTCTCTATAGACTCATTCATATTTAATTTTTGGTATTTGCATTTATCTCTCACACTCTTACCTTATTTATTTTAATTTCTATATTTATATTAGTTATATTTAGTGTAGGTTAGTGGGGAGCTAACCCAAATTTAGAGGTCAAGGGGACATAAGCCTTACCTTTACAAGGTTGTGTATATATGATCACAAGTGAAATTTCTAAATCAATTAATCCCATGGATTAAAAAGGATATTGTTGCCATTATCATTAGCCCTTTTTTGAAAAGAAACATCTCCACAGTCTACACACATGAGCACAAAATAAATATAGAAGAAAAAAAAAAAAAAGGAAGAAGTTTCTATGGAAATTTTGGATTCTAATCAAGCATGGTAATCCATATATATATAAATAAAATATTTCCCTTGGTTCCACTTCTATAGAGACTATATGAAGAAATAAATCCTAGAGATCAAAGAGGACTTTAACCCTGATAAGCATATAAATCATTAAATGATAGCAACATTGATAAGGGAGAAGTATAGGTGGATCATGTAGAAGGTGATGGCCTATCAAAAAATATAATATGAAACCAATGGAAATGGACAAGTCATAATCATAAACGGGATGTTTGATAAATATTTTTCAATAATATAGGATGAATAACATGCCTAAAAATAGAAGCATATGAAAAAATAGGTGCAACAATCACTCCAAGTCTCTTCACCATACATCTTAGCAAGCCAAGTTATAATCATTAAATTAATATTGATAGTTAAATTGGTAGCCAAGAAAGCACATTAGAGAGAAACCATTTATGAAAGGGGACCTTCATGATAGCCATCAAGAGGAGCCAAACTATTGTAGTTGCACAAACATAGCCTTCCACTACCCCACCTAAGACAAATGGAGGAAGAAAATTTTAAATATAAATAAGGGGGAACAAGTGTTGAACAATATATATAAATGGAGTTAAATAATAGAGGTATCCATGATAAATTACAATATGTCTAGATGACTATCAAAGGTCTACAAGAGGCAATGCTCAATCCAACCAAGGATTGAGTGGCAAATGCAAAATTGGTTAATCTTAAATATCAAATAGCTTATGTTCCCTCTCTCACAACCATCTCTTATTTAAAATTTTCTTTTTGCATTCTTTTTTCTCTATTGAATCTATAATCTCTTCAAATCTATCTTCTTACATTGCACCTAATCCACCATAGACAAATTCAATCATCTTAGTAGTAAGAAAGACATATTTCTTCACCTCTTTGTATGATGCCTATTCTACTACTTCACCAACATCGCCCTCACCCTTAACATTCAATTTATCTCTATCCATTTCATCCATATCCACTACTCCATCCATTCCACCTATAATTCCAATTCACAATAGCTATAACTTCTCCTCCATCTATCACATTCATTTCATCCCAAACCATGTTGACTATGGCTTTGTTTATATAGATCACCCTTCCCACCTTTTACCTTTTAATTTGTGGATCAATAAAACAAGTGGATGTATCAAGTTTCTTAATAAATGCAATACTAAAACTAAATACTCAACCAATCCCTACCATAATCCCTATGCACACAATAACAATGATGGATATCCAATCTGGAGATTCAGAAGTCATGACCCATATTCCTATTCAAATGATCTCATAATTGGGATAGGAAATGTAGACATAATAGAGGAGCATATATTCAAAGTTAAAAATCAATTCAGTAAGATTTTTGTAGGTGTATTCATGCCATCAACATTGTCTAACCCACTTAGAGCACAAGTAGTTGAAAGATAAATATAGATGTTGTTTGCAGAGAAAAATAAAATTGATATCAAGCAACTAGCTATAGCAGCATTTGACAACCTCACCAAGATGAATTCACTAGAATTTCAATGAGTATAATTATTTAAGGTTAGTATAATTTATAGAAAAATTAAATATGATTATTTTCTTGAACTACTTGTATCTTATCCGTTAGCTTTTGAGGATGTATATTGAAGGAAATGCAACCACAAGATGTGAAATAAGTAAGCTATGATAAGTATATGATAATGGCACTATAATATGCAGGAAAATAATGAGATAAACTTCTGCAATAACTCAGTAATATGCCATTAATGAAAGCTCATGAAAATAGTACAATGCAATATCATGGAGGACTTGAACACTCCAAAATTTTCAATGAAGAACTACATTGTACCTACTCACTACTCACTATAGTAACATTGTATCTCTCTCCCTCTTTCTTCTCTTTACTTACATAAAGGTATATATATAGGAAGATATGTGCCTTGGCCTTTACTCTACCCATGACTCTTCATCTACCTTATCCTATGACTCATGTACATGTGGACTACATGCACATTTACATCATTGCACATTCTAACACTTGTGCATTTATTACATTGCATGAAGTAACTCAAAATTTACTCTAAAGTAAACTCCTACTCTAGTTATGTACCCAAGGTGGTACATTAGCATGTACCCAATAATGTAATATACTCTAACACCCCCTGTATTACATTATTTGGGTATTGAAGACTTTAGTCTTCAATATGGATCTTCATCTTGTTCTGGAATTTGTACTCTCCTTTTTTGCTTTCTTTATTATACTCCCTATCTGTATCATGTTCAAGCAAGTAGTTAGTGTCTTCATAAAATGCTATCTTTGTTGAGAGAGCTTTAACTTCATATTCCTCTATAGGTTCTTCCAGTTCTTGAATTTCCTAAATTTTATGAACTAAGTGTCCTTTTTTATTCCCTTCTTGATATTGCAATTGAGGATAATTGTATTGATTATGAGAAGGATATGAATGCTAAAATTGTTGTTGATGTGGACTATACTAATTTTGATATTGTCTTGATTGGAATGGCTTATTTGGTTGGCTTCCATATTTTATCTGATTTCCTTGATACTAATTTCTAGGATTGAATCTGCAGTAGTTGGTACTATGTCCTTTCTTCTTGCAGACTTGACAATATTTGTTATTCCATGGTCTTCATCCTTTTGAGGATGAGGTAACATTTCCCTATGGATTATCTTTTGAAACTAATGCATTGTTAGTCATTTCATCTTTAACTATATTTTCCACTTCATATTCTTGAAGAATATTGACTAACTCATCAAAATATGTATCTTTACTTAGGAGTTGTAAAGATGTAACTAAGTGCTTGTAGTTGTCTAGAAGTGCTCTCAAGGTTACTTGAACAAGAAACTTATCTTCAACCTCTTCTCCTAAGGTTAATAATTTTCCTTTTATATCTGCTACTTTCCTTAGGAATAGTTCTATACTTTCACCACTATTCATTTTCAGAGAATGTAATTGAGTTTGAAGATTTAAGATAGTGGCTTTATTCTTCCCTTCAAATATTTTGGCTAAGATTTTCCATGCTTCTGTAGATGTTCCTGCTGAACTAATGTAGGGTTGTATTTCATCTATAATGGCAAAAGTTATTATCATTAATACTTTTGCTTCATTTTCTTCAAAATTTTGAATCTCACTATCACCTGAAGTAGGTTTTTCTTTTGTTCCTTTGACTATTTCCCAAAGTTTTTCAACTATCAAAATTGCTCTTACTTTATTTTTCCATGAAGAGTAATTTGGTCCTCTAAGTAATTGGGATTCAGTGAGAATGAATTTGTTCATTGTCATGATGATATTTGTAGACTACCTTATACCTCCTTAGTTTTAAGTATATGCTCAACCTTGCTAAGAACTTTCCAATTTAGCAAGTTTTGTAAAGTGCTTCTATCTAGCAAGTGTTTGAATGCACTATGAAACTTGATAGTATGCTTAGCTTTCTTAATTTAAGTTGAATTCCTTTTGTCTCCCTAATGTTCAACTTCACTTTCTTGCCTTATGTCTCCCTATTGATTTAGTAAGTAGAAAGCTAAAGATAAATAGTGATGCACCTTCAAGTTTTAATAAGGTTCTTTTCCTTCAAGACCTTTTAGTTGGATTAATGTCTCAAAAATTAATGTAAGAGACTAATGTAAAATGCTATTTCCAACTTCTAAGAAATTAATGGTTTTGCTCCTTTAACCTTCCCTTTTCAATGGTTTAATTTTTCTAAATTCCAAGAAACTAAAATTTGAAGTAGTATACCTTATAACTCCCTAATTTGGAATTTTAGAAAATAATAATATTTGCAAAATATTATTTTAATTATCCAAGGTAGAAACCCTTATATCTCCTAAATTAAATATTTGCAAATATTGTAATGTTTAAATCTCAAGCAATTTATAATATCTTCTAGGATATACTCCCTTTGCTAAAATTGCTTTCTTACTCTCTAAGGTTGATATTTCAATGCATTAATAAATAACTTTCAACCTTGTATTAGGCACCTTATAACTCCCTAAACTTAGGAAAGTAAATATTAAATAGGTAAAACTATACCTTACTTGCAATATGCGTGCATTGATTGGCTCCAATATTTGATGTATGGACTTTCTTCTCTTACACACCTTGGAGTATATTAACTCCTCTTTGAATATTCATTCGTTGTTCATTGTATTGGTGCAAGTAATGGTTTACATGCTTGAAATGAGTGTTGTATTCTATCTCTCCTCCTTCAATGTCAGCAATAGTTTGGTGTCTTCAACTTTAGCATTTCGAAACCCCAAGGTCCAATGAATACGCTCGCTACCTATAGATTTGCAATGATCATATTTGGGCTGAAGAATGTGTGCCCACCTTTCACTATGTATGGTAGAGATCAATCAATGTTCATGGGTGCCTTCTTCTCCTCCTTAATGGTGCTTTGACTCCCTTCTTTAATGCTTGACTGTGTGCTTCTATTCTACCTGCATTCTCCTTCAAGACTGGGTGCTTAAATAGCTTGGATGCTCCTTGAAACTTTAGACAAGTGGTACCTTGAGAGTTACATTCTTGATGGGTATTGGTTTAGATTCTTTCAATGCTCATTTCTCCCTTATGATGATTATGCCTTGTAACCTCCAAATGATGTTATTCAATGCTCAACAATAGGCATTACTTTCTCTTTGAGTGCTTCTTTCCTGGGCATACATTAAGGAATATATGGGTGCCTTGTTTGGATGTGCCAAGTGGCACAAGATGCCTTGGCTCTAAATTGCAAGTGGTGCTCCAATTTCATGCATGTAAGACTCCCTTCAACATCTCTTATTCCTTGTATACTTCTTTCCAGTGGATGCCCTTTGAGTCTTGTCTTCAACGCTTTCTTTCCAAGCGAATGGTGATGTTGTGAGGTTGGCTCCAACTATGGTGATTCAAGAGTGTTGCAATGGTGGTTCTATGGTGCTCCAACGGTGGCTTTAGGTGCTTCATTTCAGTTGGTGGTTCATCCAAGTTGTAGCTTGGGTAATGCACCTTTGTTTTCACCTTGTAATTTGCTTCTTTATGCTTGCAATGTGTTGTCCTTAGCGCTATCCTCTCTACACGATATGCAATAGATGATGAGCTCCTTACGTAGGTCTTGTTGTTGTAGGTTAATGCTGCTATAGGCATTGGATTCGATGATGGATATGGTGTCTTTAGACACCTTGAAACTTGGCTAATGTGAGCCCTTCGTTGGCTCTCTTCCTTAGCCTAAAATTTGCTCCTTTACTTTGCTGAAATGGTTGCTTTGTAGATATGCTTTGCAAGTTGTTGTAGTGTCTTTGAGACACTCTAGCTTTGTCCTATTTTTCTACGTAGGACAAGAATATTATGGTGCAATAATCTAATGCAAAATTCTTTGCAATAGTTAGAATAGAATACCTTAAATTTGCACCTATATTTTGAGATCTTTAAATCTCCTTTTGCAAGATTTCTTTCTTCCTTGATGAGGTGGCTTCTTTGCACTACTCCTTGGTGGCAAGAGATGATTTGATGTTGTCTTCCTTGCTAGACAACTCTCTCCTTTGCTTGGTTAACTTAGCAATAATAAATCCAAGCTCTTAATCATGCAACTTAACTTTGCACTAATTTTCACCCTTAACTTGAATACTTAATCCACCTGTAATAACTAGTATAGTGCAATAGCAATTTCTCCTTATTGCTCCTATAAATGAACTCTTTAAAAGTAACTTGAAATATGCACTATAATCTATGCAACTATCACTTATGGATAATATCTTCTTTGCTTTAATTAGAAGGTAGGATGTTGATATTTTTCTTTCTTTCAAAATATATCTAACTCCTCCTTTTGTGTGCAGGTTATAACCCTTGTAAAAACTATCTTCTGCACTCCCTTGAAGACTTTAATATGCAACCTTCTTCTTGCAACTTTTAAACTCTAATATGGTGCTTAATGAAACTTAATAATGAACCGAATAAGTAATGTTCAACTAATGAACCTTTTTGCACCAAAGTTGCTTACCTTAATGATCTCTGTAGATGATGGTTGTCTTGGTGATTTGAATCACCTAACTGCTGCCTTGTAATGGATGAAATCGTAGCTCTTCCTTGCTATCCAAAATAGCTCTTTAGCTCACCTATTTGCAGCTTTGAAACCCTCTAACTTGCTGCCCTAAAACTATAGTTTGGTGGCTTTTCTCTTCCTTCAGAATGCACTCTGTAGATCTGAAGTTTTGTAGCTAGTAATGTTTCCTAAATTGCTTCCCTTTCGTAGTCAATTTCTCCTTTGGAAGTGTTATCCTTGAATCTCACAAATTTGGTAGGAAACTCCTCCAAATCATAGCTGAGATTTTCCTTCAAGAAGCCTTCACTTTTTTGCTGTAAAACCAGCAATCTCCTTTCTCTAAAATAGCCTTTAATGGAAATCCCCAAATCTCTCAGATTTGGTGGCTTTTCTATCTCCTTTCTCCTTCAACCTCCTTGTCGAATTCTGACTTCAATCTTGGCCAATCTAGTGGCCTTCTTCTCAATATTCTGACTATCTTGAGGTCTTCACTATTCTCCTTCAAAATTTGGCAAACTCCTTGCCAAATTCTTCTCCTTTGGGCTTGTTGTCGGATGGCGACAATTGTCCCAAAAACCTTTATCAGGAACTTCTCCTTCCTAGTAAATTTCTCCAATGAGTTCTCCTATGAACTCCTTCAATGGCCTTCTCTAAAATCTATAATAAGGCTTTAATAACCTTCTCCTTCTTTCTCCTTGAGACCTCTTCTCTAGGGTCTTCAATATCATAGCTTCTTGGTCTTCTCAATGAGACCTTTCCTTCAATATTCAACTATGGAAGTTTTGCAATGAGATCTCCCTCTTGGATATCTAAAATCTATTACTTCTAGAATTTGGAACTAGACCTTTGCTAGTCCTTCTCAATATTCAATCTTCCAAGACTAGAAATTCTTCAATGAGACCTTCTATGGGTCTTCTCTTCAACTTTTCAATGGAGATCTCCAATCTCCAATCTTCTCAGGACTCTTTTCCTTGAGTCTCTTCCTCCTTCAATGGGGTCTTCTTTCTAGGACCTCCTCCTTGATTTGCAATCTTCAATATTCAATGGAGATCACCAACCTCCAATATTCTCCTAGAATATTTTTTAGAGTCTCTTCAATCTGCAATAAGGCTCCTCTAGCATTTTTCTCTCTTCTACAATTTGCAGGTCTGCAACTCTTGCAATGGGACCTTTTCTTTTAGGTCTCCAAATATTCAATTTTCTATTTGTTGCTTCAGCTACTGGATTGATTCCAAAGAAGATATTCTTCCTAGCTTTCCTGTAGGAAGCTTCCCTTTGAATCTCCTTTTCCTACAACAAAGTGTTAGAAACTAGAAAATGGTAAATCTCTAAATCTAGAGATTCTGAATCTTCACTAGTTGATTTGTCAATCTAGTGGAATCAATGTTGAGTCCTAGTCTTCACGAGTTTTTTTGCAACTCTGTGGAAAGACTCCAACCAAATGTATTTTCAAAAATTTTGCAAATGAGATTTCTGAACTCCTCTCAATCTCTCTTGTGGCTCTCCCTATTTCCTATCGATCTACCATGTGCTCTGATACCACTGTTAGCTTTTGAGGATGTATATTGAAGGAAATGCAACCACAAGATGTGAAATAAGTAAGCTATGATAAGTATATGATAATGGCACTATAATATGCAGGAAAATAATGAGATAAACTTTTGCAATAACTCAGTAATATGCCATTAATGAAAGCTCACAAAAATAGTACAATGCAATATCATGGAGGACTTGAACACTCCAGAATTTTCAATGAAGAACTACATTGTACCTACTCACTACTCACTATAGTAACATTGTATCTCTTCCTCTCTTTCTCTTTACTTACATAAAGGCATATATATAGGAAGATATGTGCCTTGGCCTTTACTCTACCCATGACTCTTCATCTACCTTATCCTATGACTCATGTACATGTGGACTACATGCACATTTACATCATTGCACATTCTAACACTTGTGCATTTATTATATTGCATGAAGTAACTCAAAATTTACTCTAAAGTAAACTCCTACTCTAGTTATGTACCCAAGGTGGTACATTAGCATGTACCCAATAATGTAATATACTCTAACATTATCAAGAAGCTTTATGGATGTAAAAAATAGAATCAAGAGTTGGAAAATGTGCACTTGATAAAATATATTATTGGTAAGCAGAGTTAGGGTGAGGTTGTAGATAATATGGATGCATTAATACAAATAATGGGAATAAACCCATGTATATAATAATTACATTAGATCTATTAACTAAAAAATCACACTTTTATATCTTTAGATATATATTTTTATATTTGCATTCACCTTTTTTATTTTACCATCTATCTTTCTATATCACAATTGTTTTTCTATTTTTTCAACTTATTTTCTTCTTCTTAAATAAAACCATTATCATATGTTTTTTCACACTAAGAATTATGTTTTTCAAAATTCTCTTCCTTAATGCTTGTTGCAATATTTAATTTATTTTGAAAAAAAAAATTGATTTCTTGATCAACGCTCTTTTATTATGTCGTTGCTACACATACACCTTAATTGTTGCCCGTACATGTTTGCATATATTCAAACTTCCAACTAATTACTTTCCTTTCTTCTTAAAAATGGATTTCATTCCATGACTTCTAAGGTTTACTCTATTGTTTCTGTAAACTGTGTGTAGATCACTACTTATAAGGTTTACTCTATTGTTTCTACATCAAACCTTCATATTTATTCTCTCATATGTGGTACCTTGTTTATACCACACATAACCTTCACTTAATGGATCTCATATATCCTATTTTCATATTTAGGGATACTCCTATGATTTTTTCTCTTTCTCTTTTGGGATTCTCTTATTTATCCTATGTTTTTCTTTAGCTCTCATACCCTACTAAAAGTATGGACCAACTAGGACTCAAATTTAGGACCTCAATGTGTTGATATTAATCCACCAATGAGCTTCTATTTTCCCCTTAAACTATACTATAATTTGAATGTAGGAGTCATACTCATTGCTCCAACATCCCCCCAAGACACTCTATGAGTTCTTGGGGATCCTAGCTTCAATACAATCTTAGGGCTATTAGAAAGGTAGTTGGTGGAATCCCAAGGTAAATATGATAGGATTACCCAAATGAAAAATTATTTAGATATTTTAAGAAATAATAAATAGAATATTAAGTAGCACACTAACTAAGGCCAACAATAATAGTAAAATTGAAATAGTATTTGGAACAAATAAAATAGTAGCTAGAGCAAGACAAGAAGGGCCTAACTAGCTAGTAAAAATTAGAAAAATAGAAAGTGGTTGAAATGTTAAAAAAGGATGGGAAAATTGGAAAATTAAAACAATTTATAGAAACATAAAAGATGATATTAAAATATTGAAGTCTCAAGTTTCAATCATTGATGCTATCAAGTTCCTATAGGATAAAATAAATAATGAAGTGGGGCAAGCTAAGATCTACCTGCAACACATTTTGGTGTAAAAAAGTTCTAAATAAATATTGACTAACTATTTACAGTGTCCACATAAATACCTTTTTAAATATCAATCATATTTAGATGATGAGATGCATCTATGAGGTCTTTGATTAGTAGCTCCAACAGTTGGGAATCCTAAGGAAACAAATAGTGAAAGTTCTGGTTGATGAATATTCCTCTTAAGAAACAAATATTGGGAACCTATATGGAATTCTATGAGAGACTAAAGGATTCAATGGATAAGATGAAAGAATATAAAGACCAATTTCTCAATCATGAACTTCTAAACCCTCTTACCAACAAGGGTAATATAGTGCTTACTAACCAATATACTAGCATGATTGAAGGAAAAAGATATGTTATTCAAGTGGATAAATCTTCTCCCATATAATTAATAGCAGGGGCTTCAAACACCATTACAAATATTAATACATTTCTAGAATTTATAAAGTTGGTGCCTAAAACAAAAGAATACATGTAGTCAAACAATTTATAAATTTATTTTCCTACGTTCACAAGTCAAAACATATAGGCTAGACTAATCAGACTTTTGCTTCTAGAGCTTGAAGAACCTTCATAAATAATAATACTTTAATATTATTTCTTTTATATATTAAGGAAGTATTTCTACACTTAATCCCTTTGTTGCACTTATTCTTCAGGGCATGATTTAGCATGTCAAAACTTTTTTATGTTGACATCAATAAAGCACTTCAAAATCTGACATAATGCAAAAGCTTATGGAGTGGAGAATATTCATTTTAGGAGGTAGCAATCCAAAAAATTAAACATTAATTTCAACATAGCCTCAAAAAGGTCTTTATATGGTAAAAAATACCTACATCAAGTGTAAAACCAATATAGAGGGCAATTCAAAGGGAGAAATATCCTATACTAGAGCATTTCAATAAGAAATATGATGTCAACTTTCAAAATATTTGGTATGCTTATGTTAAGAAAGACATCATAGAAGATAATAAGACAACAATAGCATCACAGACCAATGGACCTTAGAATGAAAGGTATATAACACTCTAAAAATGATTAGTTAAGCCACATGGAAGTTGTCAAGGTAGGAAAAAAATAGCCATCTTGATGAAGGATTACTGAATATTTCATAAATCATAATAGCTTGAGGGTTTATAGGAGGTAAGCTAAACATGTTCAATATTTCAAGTGGTTCTATCTCATCTCTATGCATGAAGGATACATTTTTTTCCATGATTGTACATAGTAATAAGTTTCATTTCATCTCATCAAAAAGTTATAAATAGGGAAATGCCCTCGTTATAAAGATCAGATGTTTCAGTTTTTATCTATCATAGGTTGTATGATTATGCTATAATAATGAAATCAAGAGTTTTTTTACTTACCTCAAGTCAAATACGAAGAATTGTTAATATCTTTGATAATTTACACTTTCAATATTTTTGAGCATGCTTTAATCAGGATCTTTCTATTAGGTTCAAAGTTTTTGGTATACTCAGTATCTAAGGTGTTATCTATTAGGATAAATTTCTTTGAACTCATTTGATTGAAGTGCTTAGGATCAATTTATAACTATGTATTTCTTCATAGCTTGTATTAAATAGTCTAAAAGGCTATGCTTGTATTGGTTAGTCAATATTCATGTAACTGAAAGCAATATTGTTAGATGAATTCCTAGTCACATTCAATCTCTCCCAAACCCTATCTCTTTCTCTCTAACTTTATCTCTCTTAACCCTATCCCTTTTTTATTTTTCTCTCACATAGTAGGATTTAGATAAGAAACTAGCCTTATTCAAAGGTTGATTTAGAAGCAGTTTTAGGTCATCCAATCTTAACCTCAGACTAGGGCACATATTCCATACCTAGGTGGATTACGCAATCAAGATTTTTTGCATGCTCAATGGGACCAAACCAATCTAGATTGCTTTATAAATAATCATCAATGGAATGGAGCATAAAAATTGGTTGATTAGAATTCAATATTTTAATTCTATCATTTGCTCAAGAGCTTTGGCATGTTGGCATCTTCAAATGATTGATATTATGGTGAATATCTTGGTCTCATTAGTGGATAAGAAATATTTCCCCTAATGAATCCACTTTCAAGAACCCAATATCTAATTGGTAACTCTGTAGGAAGATAAATTTCTAGAGTCATATCATCATAAGATTGGAAGCTAAGAAGTAGAAATAACCCATGCAATTTGTCTAGCTATTAGCCTTTAGAAAATCTAGAAAAGGTAAATCATTTTTTCCTATCCCTTTTTTTAAAGCCTAACTCCTCTACAAGACATATATTTAGAACCACCTACTAGATCCTTACCTAGAACCATGGTTGGATGAATCTATCCTATTTGGAGTAATTCTAGAGCCCTCAATCTCTCATATCTACATGATATCCCAAAAGACACAATAAAATATTTGACCTCTATGGTGGTAGTGGAAAGACTACTTATGAACACTACCAAGATATAGAAACTCTAGCTATCATTCATAATATCATCCTTAAAGATATAATAGTTAGGCTATTAGTATTATATTTTAGAGGGTAGGTACTATAATAGCATCGCTATTTTAAAGAAGGAAATATAAGTACATGGGTTGAGTTAGTTGAACCCTTTATCCTAGAATTAAATTATCTAAGAATTCCTTCTCAATCCTCACATAGTTTACTTTCATATAGAGGTATCCTCAAGAGAATATCATAAATTTTAACATTCAATTTAGCAAGACTTGGATGAGAATCCCTCAAGAGGTGAAACCTCCTCAATAATAGGCTTATATTTACTATCTTTGAGATTTTGATCTAGATATAAGTCTATATATTTGATAATATAATAAGATGATATTTCTATAAATATTCCAAGTTGATGTTATAGCATAAAATACACTCATCTATGTTGGTAATATTTTCCATATATAGTGATTCCATATTCCCCAAAGATACCCCAACACATCTATTAAGCTTTGCTTTTGGCTCCATTAATCCCTTAAATATATAATTTATCTACACCTAAGGCATACATCAACCTAATACCTTGGTTATCACAATGTAGTCTCTACCTGCTCTAGAATCAACAAAAATATAGGATCTAAATATAGTAATCAAGAACCTAACAAACAAGATCACTACCACAAACCAACAAAATGAAGAAAGAATATTTTAAGGGTACCTACAAATAAAAATCCCTTATAACAAAGGATCAAGGTACCTCAACTATTAATTCTACTAGAAAGTAAATTATGGTTTCCAAGATCCAATAAGAAGAGACATCTATAGCCCAGGTTGACTAGTTATGTCTAGCTTGCAAATATTCACATAATGTTCACACATGCATGGTCTATCAACATAAATGTTAGTTGGCTATAAATAAAAAGGATAAAAGGAAATTAAAAGTTCTAATTAGTATTTTAATAGATCCAAAATTGAGTCTCATGGCTGATAAGCCTCAAACTTTTGGTGTTGTTCATGTACTAACTATATTTGGGAAGATACATATCCTAGTATATCAATAAAATATTGATACCCCAAAGATGTCAACTCATCCACAAAATGGATAGCATGAAGAATAACCTAAGGAGAAACCTAAATAGTAGTCTAAGCTAGAGGTAGTACCTAAGGCAAATCAAGGAAAATATCAGGAGAAAGTGCTAGGAAGGTTATGTTATCCATTAGTCAGAAGGAAATAAAGGTAAGAATTAATGTACCAACTTCAAAGGAAGTTTGAGGAGCCTATCTTAAAGGAGGATAAACTACCGCAAGCATCCAAATATAGAATTATTGAAGAGATAAATAAGACTTCCTCAAGATCCATCATGTATGAAGCTTTATTGATTCTTAGATAGATCGATCTACTCAAGGTAGCCCTAAAAATACATCATCAAGTAGATTTTACTCCCCAAACTTTAACCTGGATTAAGATCAGCAAACCCCTAGGATGATAAAAATAATACTTCAACCTTATATATGTCTTTATGTATGGAAGTATGGGTCATGCATAAATATATGGTGGATTTAAAAGCAACCACAATAGTCATGTCTAAGGTTGTTTGTGACAAAATGGTTACGGAGTATACCTAGACTAGTTTTGGCATGCTTCAATTAGACGAGACCTTAGTATAAATGGTAGGAGTTGTCAAAGGTGTGTCAATAGTGCTACATAATATCTTAGAAGTCACTATGACCTAGGAGATAATAGTGGTTAATCTTCTTCCTCTTTTTAGGCTATGCTTATCAAGGGAGTTCACTGCTAATATTGGAGGATACTTATCCCTGGACTACACACACATAGTGATTCCTCACAAAGGGATAAAAGTTTGAATCTATGTGGAGATACCTATCCATAGAAAAAATAGATGAGTATAGCATCAATTTTATTAATTAGGACTTGGAATTCCTTGAAGATATGATTAAGGAGGATCTAAAATACTTTCAGTAGTTGATAAAGGATCTATAGATCAAAGATGATTTCTCACTGGGTCATTTTGATACAATAATTTATACCAGAGGGGGAACTTATTGCACGTTAAAATTAGATATATACAAGCTTCTAGACATTATAAGTTAGGTGTTGTGAACATCATATGGGCAAAACCATAAGAAGTTTGAATTACTATGGTCTAGACATTATTAATTTTGGTGAATGAGAAAAATTTTAAAACATCTAACACAAAAAGTGTACCAAATTGTTGTACAATATTGTAAATAAGTGATAATTAAAATAAATATAATTTTGAATAAATCTAGGCTATCAAAATTATATTATTCAAATAATTTAGTGATAATAACAATAACAATTGAACCAAAGTGCTCACATGAATCAAAACTTTGGGAAAAGTAGTCAAGTTATGGCAAAAGGTAGTTGAATCATGACACAAAAGCATGCACTCATTAATAATCTTGTAATGCTTACCATCAATCAAATATTATAAAAAGCAATTGCTAACTCTGTATAGCTCATTAAAAGCAATCAAGAATTTAATTATTTTTAGAAGCTAGAAGAAGTAATGTATTTCCTTGTTGTGAATGCTTGGTGAAAATGGCTATGGATTCTAAGAAATCCAAATATTTCACAGACTACTTGGGATATTATTGTGACCCAATTCTAGCCATTAAATCAAAATTTCTAAGGGAGTCAATAGAGCATAAGGCTATTAAATATTCAAAGGAAAATCCAGCTACATGCACCTAGCATTCCTTCTTGGGAAAATACATGCCCATAAGGGTACACCTGATACAAATATAGGTACAAGGATTAAACAACACCAAGTTGAATATTTACATTGCAAAATAGGCTATAAATAGCCAAAAATACACCATTAGGATATTATTACTATGATTATTAAGCCTGCACCTAGAGGCCCAACTATTAGACATAAATCCCTAAGGTGGCCAAGTAAAATATTTATATGGATAACTAAGGAAAGGCTATGTATAATCAAAATTAACCACCTATAAAATATTACATTTAATATAAATCAAGGTGGCTTACGTGCATAATATGAAATATTATATTTTAAAAACTATCATTCCTCCCCACTATAGAAGCATTGTACTCTAATGCATATAATTAGGGGAGGAGAATAATAATCCATCTAGTGATAATGGGTTGAAAGCAAAAGGAACAATAAAAATAGGAGAAAGAACTAGAACAACTAAATAAAAGCATGAAGTGGAACAATCAAATAGAAGCAGGAGCTAGAACAACCAGATAAAAGTAGGAGCCAAAAAAATCAAACAGGATCAAGAGCTAAAATAATTGGATAGGAGCAAGAGCCAAGATAACTAAGGATCTATTAAGCCAAAGATAGAAGCTAATGCATAATGAACTGATATAATGTTACCCTATGAAATCTAATGAGTCTTGTTTGTGGGTACATAAGCCAAGCTAAAAAGCTAATATATTCAAATCCACTGAAAAAGAGACATGTTGCTAGAGGGATAAAATAACTCCAATGATAGGAGTATGACGGCGAGGTCGAGATTCAAACAAAGAAATTCTCACAAATTTGCCGTAAATTTCATTAATACAGTTCTCTGTTACAATTTCCTCAGCCTATTTCTTCTCCCACAATCCCGAACTCACCATCCCTTCCCATTACAATTTTTTGGGTTTTTATCGAGGCCCCGATCCTCTCGACAATTAATGCCCCACCTAAAAAAATTTCAATTCAAATTTTCCCCCCTCCCTGGGTTTTTCAAAATTTTAGACTTAAATGACAACCTGCCCGATCTACCATGGTACTAGCATTGATGGCCTTCCTGCACCGGCCGCATTGTTCAGAACGTCCTCTGCACTGTTGTTTCCCCCATTAAGTCGTCACCTGTAATGGTTGCGTTGCCAGAATGAATAAAGAATGCGTGGTCGACACCTCCCTCGTCTTGTCTCCCTACACGTAGTCGATCGCCTGCAAAGCTGGCCATGCCTTCGCCATGACGCAATAAATTTGATGCACGTACCCTTTATAACCGCTTTGAGACACGTGGCTGTCCACGTGCCAAAACCGTCCTTGACTGGTCTTCGGCTCTTTCTTCTTTGGTCAATATTCCACCTGGTCGCGATACCGCGACAGGTCATGAAATCGTGACATGTCACGATATCGCGACCCAAAAGCGCCTTCACAAGCCGTAGCTCTTTGGGGTCACGAAATCGTGACATGTCACGATTTCGTGACCCCCCTCAGCCTTCACTTCACTGATGTCCCTGGTAATGTTCCCTTCGTTTTGCTTGAGTCTTTGATGCTTCTTGATTAAGCCACGTGGCGGCTTCTAACTGGCCGCGATATCGCGACAGGTCGCGATATCGTGATAGGACTCCATCTTCTCCGCCTTTCTTTATTGACCGTCACGATATCGCGACGTCGCGATATCGCGACGTCTGAAGCTCCTCCCCTCTGCCTTTCATTATCGTCGCGATATCGCGACAAAACTTGTCAAAGTTGCGCCGCAGCGTTTGGGGTCACGATTTCGTGACCCCTCCCCACCTTGCCTTACAAAACCTTCCAGGCCAAAACTTGCTTTACAAACCTTCCCCAATACTAAAAATAAATCAAAGGCACAGAACTTAGAAAAATTTGAAATTTTTTTGGAAGATGCAAGATTGCTTTACTGTCTCCGGATGCTCCTGCATCAGACACCCGGGGTAAATTTGAAAGTGACCCTCACTTCTGCTTTGTTGGGGAAAGACTTAGGCGGTCAACCTCCGCTTTTGACAACCAAGTCGCATCTTCAACAGGCCTGCCCTTCCACTTTACCAAGTATTTAGAATACTGTCTATTTCTGGTGCTTCTGCCCTCACGAGTGTCTAATATCTCCTCAATCTTGTTGGTGGTTGGAGTGGATGCTGGAACTTGCCACAAGTCTGCACTTGGGACCTCTGTACTTTCCCCTTCATGATATTCCACTAAATCTGAAATATTAAAAACAGGTGAAATATCCAGCCAACTTGGCAATTCCACTTCATACGCATTTCCTGACTCCCGCTTTCCCAGTATTCTGCATGGCCCAACCTTTTTCATCTTCAATTTATTATAAGTCTTGGCAGGAAATCTCTCCTTCCTGAGATGCACCATGACCTCATCCCCTACCTTGAACTCCTTGAACCGCCACTTCTGGTCTGCCCTTGTCTTATATTGCGTATTCATTTTTATAATTTGTCTCCTTACTTCCTCATGCAGACTTTTCATATGTTCTGCAAATTCTTCTGCCTCGGCACTACACTTTTCCCTCCTGTCCAACTTTCTCAGTTCAGACACATTCCTCGGGCTGTTTCCATATACTATCTGGAACGGAGATTTATTGGTGCTTTTATTAACTGAACTGTTATACGCAAATTCTGCCTGCGGTAAAACCAAATCCCATCCCTTGGGTTGATCCGCTATCAAGCATCTCAGTAAATTACCCAGGCTTCTATTCACCACCTCCGTCTGTCCATCGGTCTGTGGGTGGTATGCTGAACTGAATTTCAGGTCTGTCTTCAGCTTCTTCCACAGAGTCCTCCAAAAATACCCAACAAACTTTGTATCTCTGTCCGAAAATATGCTTTTGGGTAGACCGTGAAGTCGTACCACTTCCTTGAAGAATAACCCTGCAATATGAACTGCATCACTCATCTTCTGGCAGGGAATAAAATGTGCCATTTTGGAGAACCGGTCAACCACCACAAATACAGAGTCATTTCCCCTCTGTGTTCTCGGCAACCCGAGGACAAAATCCATGCTTATATCCTCCCATGGCCTCTCAGGTACAGGTAATGGCTGGTACAACCCTGTGTTTTGCCTTACACCCTTTGCCATTTGGCATATTCTGCAGCCTTGCACAAACTTCCGCACATCTTGCTGAAGTTGTGGCCATAGTAATTTTCCTCCACCAGGGCAATGGTCTTATCCCGACCAAAATGCCCAGCCAGTCCTCCGCTGTGCTTTTCTTTGATTAAGTTTTCCCGCATGGAACTTCTGGGAATGCATAATTTACTTCCCTTGAACAGCATTCCGTCTTGGATTAAGAAATCCAACCATTTTGTCCTGTCCACAGTAACAGGTATCGAGCAAGCCGTCCAGGCTTCTGCAAAATCCGGATCTTTAGGGTACAAACCCTTCAGTTCTTCAAACCCCACTACTTCCACTGTCAGTTTAATCAGTAAAGTCTGCCTTCTGCTCAAGGCATCTGCAACTCTGTTTGACTTCCCACTTCTGTGCTTCAGCACAAAGGTATAACTTTGGAGGAACTCCACCCATTTCATGTGCCTTTGATTCAGTTTTGTCTGACTGTTAATGTATTGTAAAGCCTGATGGTCAGTAAACAGAACAAACTCCTTTGGCAATAAATAGTGTCTCCACTTTTTTAGAGCCTGAACTATGGCATAAAATTCTTGGTCATAAACTGAATACTTTTTCCGAGCATCATTTAACTTCTCACTGAAATAAGCAACTGGCTTGCCTCCTTGACTCAGTACAGCCCCTATTGCACTGCCACTGGCATCACAGTCCACCTGAAATACCTTGTCAAAGTCTGGAAGTGCCAAAATAGGCTGTTCTGTGACCTTTCTCTTTAATGTATCAAAGCTCCTTTCAGCCCCTAACGTCCACTTAAACTCTTTTTTATCCCCCCTCATTGTTTCTGTGAGAGGTGCACAAATGCTGCTGAAGTTCTTTATGAACTTCCTGTAAAAGCTGGCCAGACCATGAAAGGATCTTACTTCCGTTGTGCTTCTTGGGGTAGGCCATTCGATGATGGCTCTCACCTTCTCTGGGTCCATTTTCAGGCCTTCTGCTGAGATTACAAATCCCAGGTATACTAACTCCTTCTTAACAAAATTACACTTTTTCAGATTTATTAATAACTGCTCCTCCCACAGCTTTTCAAAAACTCTCCTAATATGTATTAGGTGTTCCTCCAGGGTTCTGCTGAAAATTAATATGTCATCTAAATACACAATGACAAACTTTCCTAGAAATTCCTTCAAGCACTTCATTCATCAACCGCATGAAGGTACTTGGTGCATTGGACAGCCCAAATGGCATGACCAACCACTCATACAAGCCCTCTCTTGTCTTGAAGGTTGTCTTCCACTCATCTCCCTCCCGGATACGGATCTGATGATAGCCACTTTTTAAGTCGATCTTTGTGAAGTATTCAGCTCCACTTAAATAGTCCATGATATCATCCATCCTTGGCAACGGGAATCTGTATTTAATAGTGATTTTTTTGATGGCCCGTGAATCTGTACACATCCTCCATTCTCCATCCTTCTTTGGCGCCAGCACTGCAGGTACTGCGCATGGGCTCAAACTTTCCCGAATCAATCCCTTCTCTAACAATTCCTAGACCTGTCTATTTAACTCCTCAGTTTCTACAGGTGTCATTCTATGTGCAGCTTTATTTGGCAAGCTTGATCCCGGTACCAAATCTATATGGTGGCTAATTTTCCTTACTGGGGGTAAACCCTCAGGCACATTGTCAGACACAATATCTGGAAATTCCTCCAGCAGATCCAGGACTTCTGCTGGGGTATCCTGGCATTCCTTCTCTCTTGCTCTAGGGATTATTGCATAACATAAATGTTCATGCTTCAATCCGTCCAGGAACTTTCTCCCCTCAACTAAACAGATTCTGGAATTGTTACATACCTTTTCATCCGCATCCTTCAAGGGCTTCAGTTTATGGCGTACACCATTCTTTGTCAATGAGTAGGTGTTGGCACGGCCATCATGCACGGCACTCCGGTCAAACTGCCAGGGCCTCCCCAGCAACATATGGCAAGCATCCATAGGTAGAATGTCGCACAGGACCTCATCACAATAATTTCCAATTTTAAAATTAACGGAGCACTGCTCATTGACCAAAGCTTTATGGTCCTTCTGCAACCATGCGACCCGATATGGATGCGGGTGCTTCTTCCTCTCTAACTGTAGTTTTGTAACCATCTCTTCTGAAACCAGGTTGTCCGTGCTACCATTATCAATAATTATATTGCACACCTTGCCCGCACATTTACATCTTGTGCGAAACAAACTTCTTCTCTGATCTGTGTCCCTCTCCTCATTCAATAAGACTCTTCTTACGATCATTGCTTCCCCTCTCTCTGCTTCTTCTGAATGTTCAGACTCAGCATCTTCCTCTGCCACAGCAGCTCTGGTCGGACCCTCAGGCCTCTTGTTCATCCTTTCTCGGTGTTGTGGACACTCGAATGCACGATGTCCTTCTTCACCACAGTGGAAACATGTTCCACGGAATACTCCTCTTCCAAATCCTCGTCCAGATCCACCCCGTCCTCTTGGGTAGCTGTTCTGGTCTCGGGGCTGATAAACATCCTCCTCCCTTTGATCCTGGTTACCACTGGCTTCACCAGTCTTCTTCGGGTCTTTATACTTTTCTCCACTGGTTCTCCCACCAGTTCTTCCACCACGGCCCCTTCCTCTTTGCTTGCCTTCAAACCGCCTATTCAGTTTTTCTTCTACCTTTAAGGCAAACTGGTAAGCATCCTCAATGGTGCTTACCCGAACTAGGCTCAGCTCTTCCTGGATGCCGAGTCTCAACCCATTGATATAACGGGCTACCTTTTCTTTGTTTGCCTCTAAATGCCCAGTTCTAATGGAAATCTTGTAAAACTCTTCGGTGTACTCTTGGACAGTTCTGTTCGTCTGTCTCAAACTCTGCATCTTTCTTAACAGATCCAACTCGTAATCTGCCGGGATGAACTGTCTTTTCAGCTTCTCCACCATTCTGTCCCATCTTGTTATTCTCTCCTTTCCTCTTCTATTCCTCTCCAACTGTATTCCCCTCCACCAAATGCTGGCATGACCCTTCAACTTGGTCTTAGCAAATCTGACCCGATTAGGGTCTTCAACCTCCTCGTACTCGAAATACTCCTCTAAATCATTTATCCAGTCAATTACTTCTTCTGGATTTAAGTTACCCAAGTATGTGGAAACCTCCATTTTTGGTTGCTTTCCAATCTGAGAGATGGCCTTGTATAACCGGGCTTGTGCAGGATCCATAGCCTCTTCCTCCTCCTCAGATTGGTCTTCTTCTTCAACTTCGTCCTCACTTTCCTCATCCCTTCCGGGCTCGTGCCTTCTGCGTAACTCTGCTTGCAGGGCTTGAACTTGTCTCTGCAAGGCTCGAAAATCTTCGACCGGCACCACATTTCCTACTCCGCCACGGTTTCTTCGTGGAGGCATTATATATATATATATATTTTTTATAGAATTCTTCCATAGATCCTGGTGTAACTGCCTCTCTCCGGCGATCTGTTACACGCTCAGGAGCTCCCGCTCTGATACCACTTGACGGCGAGGTCGAGATTCAAACAAACAAGTTCTCACAAATTTGCAGTAAATTTCATTAATACAGTTCTCTGTTACAATTTCCTCAGCCTATTTCTTCTCCCACAATCCCGAACTCACCATCCCTTCCCATTACAATTTTTTGGGTTTTTATCGAGGCCCCGTTCCTCTCGGCAATTAATGCCCCGCCTAAAAAAAATTTCAATTCGAATTTTCCCCCCTCCCTGGGTTTTTCAAAATTTTAGTCTTAAATGACAATCTGCCCGATCTACCATGGTACTAGCATTGATGGCCTTCCTGCACCGGCCGCATTGTTCAGAACATCCTCTACACTGTTGTTTCCCCCATTAAGTCGTCACCTGTAATGGTTGCGTTGCCAGAATGAATAAAGAATGCGTGGTCGACACCTCCCTCGTCTTGTCTCCCTACACGTAGCCGACCGCCTGCAAAGCTGGCCATGCCTTCGCCATGACGCAATAAATTTGATGCACGTACCCTTTATAACCGCTTTGAGACACGTGGTTGTCCACGTGCCAAAACCGTCCTTGACTGGTCTTCGGCTCTTTCTTCTTTGGTCAATATTCCACCTGGTCGCGATACCGTGACAGGTCACGAAATCGCGACATGTCGCGATATCGCGACCCAAAAGCGCCTTCACAAGCCGTAGCTCTTTGGGGTCACGAAATCGTGACATGTCACGATTTCGCGACCCCCCTCAGCCTTCACTTCACTGATGTCCCTGGTAATGTTCCCTTCGTTTTGCTTGAGTCTTTGATGCTTCTTGATTAAGCCACGTGGCGGCTTCTAACTGGCCGCGATATCGCGACAGGACTCCATCTTCTCCGCCTTTCTTTATTGACCGTCGCGATATCGCGACGTCACGATATCGCGACGTCTGAAGCTCCTCCCCTCTGCCTTTCATTATCGTCGCGATATCGCGACGTCGCGATATCGCGACAAAACTTGTCAAAGTTGGCAGCGTTTGGGGTCGCGATTTCGCCGAAATCGTGACATGTCGCGATTTCGCGACCCCTCCCCACCTTGCCTTACAAAACCTTCCAGGCCAAAACTTGCTTTACAAACCTTCCCCAATACTGAAAATAAATCAAAGGCACAGAACTTAGAAAAATTTGAAAATTTTTTGGAAGATGCAAGATTGCTTTACTGTCTCCGGATGCTCCTGCATCAGAGTACCAATGTTAAACCTATTGATCATATACAAATAGGAAGAAAAATATAGAATTCAATCCAACTGATAAGGGAGGAAAAGTCTCTCATAGAACTTACCTCAAAATAAGACATAGAAAAAAGGTTGCCACAATAATTGTCTAATATCAAATATGGAATAATGATAGGATATAATTGCTTGAAATATGAGCAAACAACAAACAATGACAAGTGATCTTATTGAAGAACACAAGCTTATACTGAGGAGGGGGGTGAACAGTATAAGACCACTTTTTACTTTTCTTTCCCAAATAGTATTAATCAATATAATCAATGGCAATATCAATAGCAATAACCAAAGCAATGCACCAATCATCACACACAATAGAGACACCAATTTTACGTGGTTCACCCAATGCGGGCTACCTCCACAGAGAAAATATTTCTTCTAAAACTTTCTCAATCAATCTCTTGGGAATCCTTCCCAATTACAATGTTTATGGACCTCTATCCAAAGGAGATGTTGATCCCCTAAATCTCAAGTTCGTGGATCTCTTCCATAGGAGAACTCTTTCCCCTTCTGCTCTGGCTAGTGATCTTCTAGAAGACTTTGTCTCTATGTTGCACTGACTAGTGGATCTCTCTCCACTTGAAGACTCCTCACTCAGATCTGTCTTCAATTGTCCTGGATTTTGGATCTCTATCCACTGAGACTCTGTCCTCTGTACTCTGTCACCTCCAAAGCTCTATCTCAATAGCCCACACACAAACTTTCACAAATTCTCTCAATAGGTCCACTTAGAACCTGCTCAAATCTGCTCAATAGGCTCACTCAGAACCTTCTCAAATCTGCTCAATAGGTCCACTCAGAACCTTCTCAAATCTGCTCAATAGGTCCACATAGAACTTGCTCAAATCTGCTCAATAAGTCCACATAGAACTTGCTCAAATCTGCTCAATAGTCCACTCAGAACCTATCCAAATATTCTCAACAGGTCCACTAGAACCTATCCAAATCTGCTCAACAAGTCCACTCAGAACTTGTCCAAATCTGCTCAACAAGCTCACTCGAAACTTATCCAAATATTGCTCAACAAGCTCACTTAGAACTTGTCCAAATCTACTCAATAAGTCCTCTCTAGGACTTGCTCAAATCTGCATAGCAAGCTTTCACAAAAGCTTACTCAAAATCAGTCCACAAGCCTTCTCAAAGACATGCCTCAAATCATCTTAACAAGATCACACAGAACTTGTCCAATCTCATAGAATCATAAAGAGAATTGTTAGAGACTCAATATGTTCTAAACTCAATGCTCAATCAATATCTCAATTCAATCTCATAGAAGCATAAAGAGAATTGTTAGAGACTCAATATGTTCTATACTCAAATCCCAATCTCAACTCAAATCAATCTCAACTCAGCTCAATATTATAGAAGCATAAAGATAATTGTTAGAGACTCAATATGTTCTATTCACAAACTCAATTTCTTTCTCAACTCAATCTCAACTCAAATAAGAATATAGAATATTTTGTTTTATGGAACTTGAACAACCACTTCACACAATCACTTGACTAGGCTCAAACAACTCTACTCAACCAATCACCACAAGGAACAACTCTTTCTCACAAACCCTAGTCCAAGCATGTATCACTCAACTCAAAATGTTTCCAACAATGCTCAACCACAAATCTCACATAACAATGATACTCATGTTCTTCTCTAACTCAAGTTCAAGTTCTTTGCACAACCAATGGGCTTCAACAACAATGCTTATAAAACAAGGTTTAATCACAACTCTCAAACCAGAAAACCTTGAAGCATTAAACCAACACTTTCGAAAAGGAAACCACAATCAATCCTTTTCTCTCCAATGATATTTCAGAAATCAACCACCATAAAAAATCAATAGAGAATATTGCCCATACCTTATTGATGCCAAGAAGTTGTCCACAAAATCTGCCACACTCAACACAACTTTCCTTTCCAATCTCAATGAGGGTTAGTGGACTTCAAATAATAATCACAAAATAAAGCATAACCCAATTTACACCTTTTTACTCCAACTCAATAATCACATCCACCAAAGATATATTCAATAACCCTCAAGCAAAATATTTTTCTCAAGAATGTTTCAATAATTAAAAGCACTCTCCAAATAACATCTCAACAATGTGCCAAATAAGTAGTAATACTTATTACTCCTCAAACCACTTATACCCTAAAGAAATTAAAATCTATGCCTACCTACTTATCTCTCCAAAAACCACTTTTACTATAAAATTTATGCACAGATTTTAAACTAACTTTTAGCACCCAATAAAACAAAAAAATTGTTTTAATTTTCTTTTACAACTTTAATGCATACCTTGGCACGAATTTCGGAATATCAAACACAACATATAAATCTTGGTAGCATGCGCATGAAAAACCACAACCAGTGCACTATTTCCCTTTTACACAGTAAAAGGGAGTTCGCAGGATTCGAACCTGAGTCCTGTGGCTCCTGTATCCTAATGGTGCTTGCGCACCATGTGAGCTAGCGCTCCACACAAGACCAAAGGTGCCTCACTCTCCTTTATCCTCCATGCAACAACCAACGCAAAACATATTCCTCCTTTCTCAAGAAAAACAAAGTGCACATGATTTGAACACTCAACCACTTGCCTCCTAACACCTTTGTGCTGCTCGAGTTGCCAATAAGCCACACTGCCCATGATGTCTTTGGATTCGACCACACCTCAACTTATTTGCTACCTCTACCTTTAAACTTTTTTCACACGAGCTCTTTTCACTTTCTAATAATCACATTAACCACAAGAGCAAGGATGAGGAATAATAAACCTTAGTCATCCTTTTATAGTCTTCTCCCTCATATTCGACGACGTCGGTGGATTACTTTTATTTTAATTTTAAAATTTAAATTTAAATTTTAAATAATTTAAAATTTAAACTAAATATTTAAAATTAAATATCTCCATCACCGGGGCACATTTTTCGATGAAACGAAAAGCCAACTTGGGTTTTAAGAAAAACCCATTTCAAATCTGCCATCCATGGTTTTAAATAAAACCTTTTATTTTGCCTGCCTTGGTTTTCACAAAAATACTTTCCTTGCACTTTTCACAAAACATAGTGCATGCCATCATAGATCCTTTTGACATCAAATAACCTTTTGACATCAATGACAACATTTTAGCTTAGGGACTCAAAATGTCCAAAAATATCCCCCTTTGTCATTGATGGCAACCCATATTCATTTACTGAAATCTGACCTTCTTTTCTGCTCCCCTTGGGACTTTGCTCCCCCTGGCTCAATGCTCTCTCAAATATCAAATCTCTCCCCATATCAAAAACTCTCCTCAATATACACAAATCTCTCCCCCTTTGTCATCAATGGAAAAGGGTCACCTTTGGGGCTCGGGGCTAAGAATGAGCCTCTTAGCTTAGCCCCTCCCCCACCTCCACATGAGGTGGTTAATTCTGGGGTGGGAGTATTTCTACTCCCGAAAGCACTATTCTCTACCTTTATCTTTCTCTCTTCTTTTCTGAGTTTTCTGAATCCTCTCACTGTTTCTTTCCAAGTCATCATCCATGTTCTTGTCATCACTTATATTCCTGTTCCTATTCTTGTTTTCATCCATGTTCTTATTCCTATTCTTGTTCCTATTCTCATCCATGTTTCTATTCATGTTCATGTTCCTATTCTTATTCATGTTCTTGTTCATGTTCCTATTCCTATTCTCATCCATGTTCATGTTCTTGTTCCTATTCTTTCCTCTCCTTCATTCATGTTCTGTTCCTGTTCATGCTTGCTTCTGGAATATTTTCTCTACACCATCTTGCTATGTGACCATCATTATTGCACTTATAACACTTAATGTTATTATTCCTTGGAGGTGCAAATATCTTAGGATTTCTCCTAGTGAAGCCATATCTTCTTCTATCATGAACCCTGCAATCCATTGCCTTGTGACCAAACTCATTACATGAGTAGCAATACCCATGGAAAAGTTGTCCTTCCCCATATACATGTCTTTCATGTGTCCTGCATTGTGAAGCCATGTGCCCAAACCTGTGACATGAAAAGCATCTTCCATTGAAGAAACCTTGCCTAGACCCCATTGGTCTCTTAGTCTCTTCTACCTGTTTCTTGTTCCATTTGTTCCTTACTTGTGCATTGTTCCTTTCCTTGTTGAACTTTCTATTGTCCAACTTATCCTTAGAAGTCTCACTCTCTCTTTTACTTACTTCTTTTGATTCTTCTTCTTTTCTAGTGTTTGAGCTTGGCTCTCCTTTTTATGCTTCTTGTTTCCCTTGTTCTTCTTTAGAACTAAGTCCTGTTATGGTGATTGATGACCTTTGTGCATTGATAGTCCTTTCCAAAGTCTTTGAATTTTCCTCAAACTTGTGTAGCTTGTCCTTAGAACCTTTTACTTCCATCCTTAGTGAAACTATCTCATGCTCTAATATTTCACACTCTAGATCTTTTGTTTTTAATTTTTTGGCCATACCTTCTTCAATTTTTCTTGTCTCTTCAACCTTGATTTTGGAGTTAGTGAGTTCCTGTAGAAACTTTGCTTTTTATTTCTCATCTTCTTGAGCTTGAACCCTTAATCCTAAGTTCTCCCTTTTTAATTCTTCAAGAGTAATCATAAGCCTTTCACATTCTATCTCTTTTACCTTTGACTATTTAATCATACCTTATTCAACTCTTCTTGCTTTTTCAACCTTATCTCTCAAGTCAGAGATATCCTGTAGAAGCTTTGTCTTACATTTCTCATCTTCTTGTATTTGAGCCTTCAATTCTAAATTCTCTCTTTTCAATTCAATAAGCTCCTTAAGAGTGGCTTCCCTTTTTCTTTTTCTGAATCATCTTCTTTTTCTTCTATTACTAAAAGTAGAGTTTCTTCTTCATACCTGTTTTGATTGTCCCTATTATCCTTTCTTGAACCAATCTCTAGGATTTCATTTCCAAGAATATTATCTTCATCTTCACTGCTACTAAACTCATTACAATATCTTGCATCATGGCCAAGTTGACCACAAACAAAACATTCTTGTGGACAATAAGCTGCATGGTGACCTGTGTTCCCACATCTGGTACAAAACTTTATCGATCTGGATATTTCTCCATTACTTGATTCATCTCTTGAATCTATTTCCATGTGTCCTCCCAAAACAATAATATTAAACTCATCTTCATTTTCTTTCATGACCATAGGTGTTCTTTTCTTCTTGTGTCTCATGCTTCTACTCTTGCCTTTCTTTGCCATTTGTGTTCTTGTAGGATCTTCCTTCAAGCTATTAAACTTCTTTCGAAGGAACCAGCTCTGATACCAATTGAAGAACACAAGCTTATACTGAGAGGGGGGTGAACAGTATAAGACCACTTTTTACTTTTCTTTCCCAAATAGTATTAATCAATATAATCAATGGCAATATCAATAGCAATAACCAAAGCAATGCACCAATCATCACACATAATAGAGACACCACAATTTACATGGTTCACCCAAAGAGAGCTACTCCACGGAGAAAATATTTTTCTAAAAATTTCTCAATCAATCTCTTGGGAATCCTTCCCAATTACAATATTTATGGACCTCTGTCCAAAGGAGATGATGATCCCCTAAATCTCAAGTTCATGGATCTCTTCCATAGGAGAACTCTTTCCCCTTCTACTCTGGCTAGTGATCTTCTAGAAGACTTTGTCTCTATGTTGCACTAACTTGTGGATCTCTCTCCACTTGAAGACTCCTCACTCAGATCTATCTTCAATTGTCCTAGTTGTTAGATCTCTATCCATTGAGACTCTATCCTCTATACTCTGTCACCTCCAAAGCTCTATCAATAGGTTCACTTAGAACCTCCTCAAATCTGCTCAATAGGCTCACTCAAAACCTGCTCAAATCTGCTCAATAGGCCCACTCAAAACCTGCTCAAATATGCTCAATAGGTCCACTCAGAACCTACTCAAATCTGCTCAACAAGTCCACTAAACCTGTCCAAATATTCTCAACAAGCTCACTCAGAACTTGTCCAAATCTGCTCAACAAGCTCACTCAGAACTTGTCCAAATCTGCTCAATAGTCCACTCAGAACTTGTCCAAATCTGCTCAACAAGCTCACTCAGAACTTGTCCAAATCTGCTCAATAAGTCCTCTCTAGGACTTGCTCAAATCTGCATAGCAAGCTTTCACAAAAGCTTACTCAAAATCAGTCCACAAGCCTTCTCAAAGACTTGCCTCAAATCAGCTCAACAAGCTCACATAGAACTTGTCCAATCTCATAGAATCATAAAGAGAATTGTTAGAGACTCAATATGTTCTAAACTCAATGCTCAATCAATATCTCAATTCAATCTCATAGAAGCATAAAGAGAATTTTTAGAGACTCAATATGTTCTATACTCAAATCCCAATCTCAACTCAACTCAATCTTATAGAAGCATAAAGATAATTGTTAGAGACTCAATATGTTCTATTCACAAATTCAATTTCTTTCTCAACTCAAATCAAAATATAGAATAGTTTGTTTTATGGAACTTGAACAACCACTTCACACATTCACTTGACTAGGCTCAAACAACTCTACTCAACCAATCACCACAAGGAACAACTCTTTCTCACAAACCCTAGTCCAAGCATGTATCAATCAACTCAAAATATTTCCAACAATGCTCAACCACAAATCTCACATAACAATGATACTCATGTTCTTTTCTAACTCAAGTTCAAGTTCTTTGCACAACCAATGGGCTTCAACAAAAATGCTTATAAAACAAGGTTTAATCACAACTCTCAAACCAGAAAACCTTGAAGCATTAAACCAACACTTTTGAAAAGGAAACCACAATCAATCCTTTTCTCTCCAATGATATTTCAGAAATCAACCACCATAAACAATCAATAGAGAATATTGCCCATACCTTATTGATGCCAAGAAGTTGTCCACAAAATCTGCCACACTCAACACAACTTTCCTTTCCAATCTCAATGAGGGTTAGTGGACTTCAAATAATAATCAAAAAATAAAGCATAACTCAATTTACACCTTTTTACTCCAACTCAATAATCACATCCACCAAAGATATATTCAATAACCCTCAAGCAAAATATTTTTCTCAAGAATGTTTCAATAATTAAAAGCACTCTCCAAATAACATCTCAACAATGTGCCAAATAAGTAATAAACCTTATTACTCCTCAAACCAATTATACCCTAAAGAAATTAAAATCTATGCCTACCTACTTATCTCTCCAAAAACCACTTTTACTATAAAATTTATTTTGCACATATTTTAAACTAACTTTTAGCACCCAATAAAACAAAAAAAATTGTTTTCATTTTCTTTTACAACTTTAATGCATACCTTGGCACAAATTAATGTCATGCACATTCATCTAGCTATACAAATATCCATCCATTCATACATACATTTTCTACAAGATGTTGAACCAAAGACCAAACAGAGATTTCCTTTGTATTGCTTATCCAAAAATATTTATGCATGCAACTTGTAAATGCCTAAGAGCCAACCCTTACACAAGAGGCCATTGCTATTATTTATAATACCTCTATGGTTCAATATTCAAAATATAAAAATATCTTTATTAAAAATCATTACAACAATATGCCAGGTGACCATGTTGGTAAATCCATCGTGCAACATCATTGATCCAAAATAAGATGTCGTTTTTGGATTCTAACTACAGGTTGAATGCTTCATGCATGTAGGAAGAGTAATGGAGATGAGCTTAAATTTTATCCATTTTTTGTTCTTGAATTCAACTTCCACCATTGATCTTGTACTAGCCATTGCAGACTAAAACTTTTTTAGAAGATTCTATTGTTATAAACTATGGTGGCCATGACATAAAGACATGTCATGATATCACATCTTATTTTTATCCTTAGGCATCTCTAGCCTTTATGATCATGATATGATGTCACAATGCCACACCCCTCTTTCTACCTTGTAGCCTTTCAGGCCTCTACAACCATGATATGGGAACATATCATAATGTTGCAAAACTCTCCAACCCTTGAGTTCTTTTTTACCTTCATGACCGCGACATGGTAACAAGACATGATGTTGCATTAGTTCTTCTTATTGAGCCTCCTTAATATTTCATGATTATGATAGGGAAAAAAGTCATGATTTTGTGACACTTCTCTATATTTGGGTTTCTTAGGCCTTTGAAATTGTGATGCCGACTCATGTCGTAATTTCTCAATAATTTTTTCGTTCATTTCCCATGAACTTCTACAACTGCAACATAGTGACAAGTTGTGATATCTTTTTTTTTGGTAAATTAGATTGTATTAATTCAAAAAGGGCATTTGAAAGGTGCCCTATCACCTTTTACATCAAGGAACCGAGAGGAACACAACAGAGAAAAAATGAAACCCTTCAAACAGACCAAAACCCTTTAGAACTAAAAAAAATAAAAAGGCTAAAATCCATTACAGAAAGGCTAAAAGCCATTACAATCCTTCAGTACAGAGGAACAAAAAGGAACACCACCAAAAAAGGAACATAGAAGATCAAGCTAGAGCAAAACAACTACGTGCCCACAGACCAGAGGAAGAGCAGTGCGACCAAGAACAAAACCCGCAGCAAGAAAAAGACACCATTAAGGAAGGGCATCAGTTTGCAGCAGATTATGAACATCAATTTCTAGAACATTGTCCTTCACCTCCTCCTTCGAGTTTTCTTTGTCCTTTGAAGTTTCCTTCAGATTTTCTAGGCATGCATTTTTAGCAATTTTGACTACCTCGTCTTCATTAATGCCCCCTTTGACATCGAAAGGGGGTCCAACAGTAGAAACCATGGAGGAACCATTAAAACTCTCATAGAAGAAGAAGAGGCTGAGATTATGCCTCTGTTCCTTAAGGCTAGCAATGGCTTTACCAATGGTGATGTAAGCAGACTCCAGATGGATGATGGACGCATTAGTAGCATGGATAACTAATTTATGAAGGAACTTATCAACAATATCAGGTGAAACATACTGAGCTTTAGGAGGTTTGCTTGAGATGGACGGAGGGGTTTCAGTTACTTCCTTAAGCTTCAGTCGTTGAGAGCTTCTTACAGGGGTTGTTTCAACTTTGATTTTCTTCCTAGTAGCAGAGTGAGGCTTGTCATTTTTAATTTTTCGCTTGGGATTAGAAGGCTGGGGGCTAGGAGTAGAGGATGAATTATCTTCTTCAGACTCAGGATTGGGAATGTTGCCATTGGGAAAATGAAGGAGGAGATAACGGTAAAGGACTTTGAAGAGCCCTTGATGACAGGGAAGGACATCCTCATTTTTGTGGGTGGTTGTAATGGTGTAGTCGATGGACCAAAAAATTGTAGCAGGAATGTTCATGGCTTTGGCTTCACGAAAATGATTCACATAGGCAAGGTGAATACAACACAATTGAGAATCTGGATTATCGCAGGAAAGATATTACATTACAGGAACAAGAATTTGCTGCAAAGGAGGGGAGAAGTGTTCACGATACAGACCTTTATTGTAGTTCTTATAAATCTCGGAGTTCTTCTCAAAAAAGATCAACTCAGCCTCCCAGTTGTGTTTGTTGCACTGAATAACCTTGCCCTCCAAGGGTTGGCCTGTCAGGCCCGCCAACAACTCAAAGGAGATGTGAAATTGGACACCATGAATTGTGACAAAACCCTTATCCCAGGAATCTACAAAGGCCTTTGTTATGTTGTCATCCACCCTGATAAAAATCTTAAAGAATTCAATCAGAGCATTGTTGGTTTTGTCAGTCCACAAGTCACAAACCAGAGGATTGAGCTGGAGCACAGTAGGCTCAATGTAAATGGGTTTGCGCTCTTTCATGTTGACAAAAAGGGAAAAGGATAGAGGATGGTTAAGGAAAAGGAATAGACATAATGAGACTAGAGAGGGAGTAATCACTAGGAAGATGAACAAGGCATGCATAGGCTCAGATAAAAGGATGGTGTTGCCTTGAGAACATCTTCTTTGGGACCATGAAAGCATTAGCACAAATGGAAAGAAATATTTGGCAAGCAGGGATTGGCTAGGGTAGAGGTTTGGTTTGCAAATCAAGATTAAGTTATAAGTCCAGCCAATCATTTGGTGACACTCTAAAATGACTATTTGGAAAATCGGGGTGCATGAAAGGCTTAACCACCAAGATATCCAAACACAGGACCCCGAAAGGCTTGGGATGATCACCAAATTGAATGTCGGGAGGAGCCTTCGATCGAGAAGGCTAAAGATGGTTCTCAAAAAAGTAATATTACTCATATCAAAGTACACGAGATTAGAATAATTACAACTCATGTGAAGATTTTCCTTGGGGTAATAATAATAAGTGGTAACCCGAGAATGATTAAGGTTCTTGAAAAAAATAGCGTAGAAATGAAAACTAGGCCTTAGGGGAACGTGTATCCAAACTCCCAAGAAAGGCAAGGTGGTTGAATGAAGACAAAACCAAAGATCTAAAAAGTGGGTCTTGGGGATTACAAAGGACAAAAAAAGTTGATGACTAGGATTGATAGGCAAATTAGTTTTCATCATGGATAACGTGATTTTGGTCCTTCCTTTGAGATTGGTCCCATTTAAGAAGATCATCTACTTCAGGGGGTAGACTGTCTGTCCACATTAAAGGACCTTGGGCAATGACCCCAATATTAGCCAGCTTATCAGCAACTGTATTAGCCTCCCTGTAAGTATGTTGGATAATGCAATTATGTTGCCTCTGAAGGATTTGCTTGCAGTATTCAATGGTTGATCTGATCCTCCAGCTGGAAGGCTTTGAGGACTTTAAATAATTGATGATATTTAGGGAATCACCCTCCACAACAATGTTTCCTAGAATATCTTTGATAAATTAGAGGCCTCTCCATACAGCCTTGGCCTCAGCGGAGTGATTAGTAGTAACACCTAGCGGCTCTGAGTAAGCAAAAATAGAATTTCCTAGATGATCACGGAGGATACCACCGGCCCCTCCATTCTCGGGATTTCCTTTGGCCGCTCCATCAAAATTAAGTTTAACCCAACCAATGGGAGGAGGAATCCACTTGACACTGTCTCTAGGATTGGAAGGATTAGCACTATTGAGATTATCCAAAATTATATTACAAGACTTGAGGATGTCTTTCTCAAAATGAGGACAAGGATGTGGGTTTAGTGGAGTAGCAAGAACATTTTCTACAACACAAAGGATGATTTTATTAGCAATGTACTCAGGCTGAAGAATTTTCTTGTCAAAAACTTTGTGATTACGTTCGAGCCAGACTTGCCACAAATAATGTTGGAGGCTAAATTTACACAATCCTTTGAGCACAGGATTTTTAAAAGGATTAGGCCACTGATAAAAAAGTTCAACAATGGAAGGAGGATTGGCCCAAACCAAATGGAATATTTGAAGAAGCGTATTAATAACCATCCTTGAAAAGGGACAAAACAAGAAAAGGTGGGACATGGACTCCCAATTGGAAAGGCAAAGGTGACATCTATTAGGTAAAGTGAGTCCCCGTTTCATGAGATTCTCAATAGTTAGAATGCAATATTGAATACAGAGCTAGGAGAAGGAAGCAATTTTGGGAATCAAATATTTAGTCCAGACAAGCTTGAAAGGCAAAGGATTATCAATATGATCAAGGGAAAGCAGGTATGCAGTTTTAACAAAAAAGTCCCCAAAATCAGTGGGTTCCCAAATGGGAAGGTCCTTAGAAATAACTTCAGGGATTCTAAAGGAGGAAAGAATATTATTTAGGTACAAATATTCCTCCTCAAAATTTGGAACATTGACCTCTTTCCATCTCATGACTCCATTAACTGAAACTATAAAATTAGTCACAAGAGGACCAAAAAGTTGCTTGGTAGAATTGATGATCCTTTAAAGCATGGGATTCTGGTTGAGAGGATGACTGCCAAACCACTTATCTTCCCAAAAAAAAATGGACTTGCCATCTCCAAGTTGCCAATGGGTCCCTTTTTGCACCAATGGATGAGCTTCACAAATGGACTTCCAAAAGGCAGAACCACAAGAGGGCACCTGACCGTGCAAAAATTCTGAATTTTGAAGATACTTCCTTTTTATTATTTTGACCCAATCAACCCTCTCATTTGAAATGATTCTCCAGACCTACTTAGCGAGGAGGGCAAGATTTAGTTGGGATATCCATCTGAGACCTAGACCTCCCTAATATTTAGGTTTGCATATTTTATCCCAAGCCACCAAATGAAATTTGTGTTTGTTCTCAGTACCTGACCAAAGGAATTTTTTTTGAATTTTCTCCATTTTGCTATAAATAGAGGTTGGGGATTTGAATAAGGATAGGAAATAAACAGGAATGCTTTGAAGGCAGGCCATGGTCAAAGTAATTTTTCCAGCTTGAGATAGGAGGTTTCCTCTCCAGGTGGTCAGCTTTTTTTGAAGTCTTTCAATGACATTGTCCCATAGGAATTCTTTAGTATTTTTGATGAACAGAGGTATTCCAAGGTATGAAGAAGGTAGACTGCTGATAGGACAATGAAGAATGTTAGCAATCAACTATTTACTTCTCAATGGAGTATTAAGGAAGTGCAATTTACTCTTCTAAAAATTGATTCTTTGATCGACAACTTCTTCATAAAGGATAAGAATATGTTTGATGATTGTAGCTTCATTGACAGAGGTGAAGGTAGACAAAAGGGTATCATCAACAAATTGTTGATGAGTGATAGGACTGCATTGTGAAGTGACTTGAATGCCAAAAATTAGATTTACCTCTTTAGCTGCCAATATAGACCTGCCAAGAGCTTCAAAAACAATAATGAACAAGAGAGGAGATAAAGGATCTCCTTGTCTTAGTCCTCTACTACTTTGGAAGTAACCAATGGGAGAGCCATTAATAAGAATAGAAAACCAAGTAGAGGAGATGCATCCTTTGACTAGTGAAATCCAATCGGAGTGAAACCCAAACTTGTGAAGGATGGCAATAAGAAAGTCCCAACTCAGTCTATCATAAGCTTTGTTCATATCAAGTTTAAGGAGAAAAATTACCTTTTTATTGAGGGAACTAGAATGAATGGCTTCATGAACAGATATTATGCCATCTAAGATGGATATGCCTTTAATAGAGCTACCTTGGTATTGATTTATGATAATAGGCATGACTTCTCTCATACAGATAGCTATTGCCTTGGTTAAAATTTTGTAAATGACATTACACAGGCTGATAGGTCGAAAGTCATTAAAGCTAGTAGCATTGGGGATTTTTGGTATGAGAGCTATAAATGTGGAATTGAAGCCTCTGGGGATAATCTTGGAGTGTTGAATTTATCTAATGGTTCTGCACACATCATTACTAACAACATCCCAAAAATCTTGAAATAATCTGGGAGGAAAACCATCAAGTCCAGGAGCTTTGTCAGGTTTCATTGAGAAAAGGGCATCCTTGATTTCCTCATCAAAAAACATATCATTTAATTTGTTGTTAATGTCATCAGTAATGAGTTTGGGAATGAATTGAAGAAATAAATCTTTAGTAGCTCTAGAGTTGGGTCTCTGTTCCTCTTGCAAAAGTTTTGAAAAGTGGTTATGACCTTAAGACCTAATTTCCTTTATATCATTCTCTGTTCTACCATCTTGCTTATGGATTTCTTTAATCCTATTGTGGCTGCGATGTCTCAATGTTGAGACGTGAAATAATTTTTTATTGGAATATCCTTTTTTTAACCAGATATCATGAGATTTTTGTCTCCAAAATATTTCTTCACATTGGAGGATATTATGATATTGAGCTAATAAGTTCCTTTCATTTTCTCTAATTTCTCCTGAACAATCACCTTTTCCTTGCCTTTCTCTTTCTATAATGTCAAGCCTGTTGATGATGTCTTGTTTGTTCTGGAAGAGGTTGTCGAAGACATCTCTATTCCATATTTTCAAATTTTCCTTGATATTTTTAAGTTTTTGTGCCAACACAAAGGAAGGAGATCCTTGGAAGTTAGATTGCCACCACTATGTGATTCTTTCTCTAAAATCAGGATGAAGCATCCACATAGATTCAAACCTGAAAGGAGTTTTGAAAAGCTTTGGATTGTTGGTATCAAGGAGAATAGGACTGTGATCAGAACCAATTTTAAGTAAGGATTGAAGATTTGCATCCCCCCAAATGTTGGTGGCTTCATGAGAAAAAATAACTCTATCAAGTTTAACCTGAATTAATTGGGTACCACATCTTCTGTTTGACCAAGTAAACTGGTTTCCTTTGAGATTGACATCCATGAGATTTTGGTCACTTATGAATTATTGGAAGTCCTCCATACTTCTGGAATAAGAACCAACTCCTCCTTTCTTGTCAGAAGGAAAAAGGGGAGTATTGAAGTCACCAATGAGAATCCAAGGAATATTTGCAAAGGCCCTTCAAACATTAGCAAGATTATTCCATAAACGGGCCCTACCAGTGATGGAATTTGGAGCGTAAATGTTGGTAAGGACCCAATGAAAATTGTTGTCTTTGTCAAAAAATAGAATGCTCATCATCTCATCACATGAATGAATAATGTTTCCTTCAACTAGGTTAGGATTCCAAAGACATAGGAGACCACCAGAGGCTCCATTAGCTTTGCAAGCAAGATAGTCACAATATTTCTAGATGTGATTACTAATCTGTTTCTCAAAAGCATCTCTGATTTTGGTTTCTTGGATAACAAAAATTGTGGGTCTTATTTCTTTCCTTAATGATTTAGCTAATCTTTGTTTGGCTAAACCATTAAGGCCTCTCACATTCCATGAGAGGATCTTCATTTAGAAGATTTTGTGGCTTTCTTTCCTCCCTTTCCAGATGGTTGGGGAGGTTTGGTACACTTTGGGTCTTCCTTAGAAATGATGCCTATGGAAAAAAGCATCTTTTGGACACCATTAGCAATATCTTCATCAGTTCCTTGTTTCTAGTGATCAGAATTAGAGGGTCTACCTCTTTTTTTTTCCCCACCATAGTCAATAGGAGATTTCTTATGACTCCTGGTGATTTTAGGACTAAAATTTTGTACAACAGGGCTAGAAGGTTCCAAGAAGGAAGCAGGAATAGAAATATTATCAACCAGAGGCTGGTCTGGATTGAAAGCTTTCGAAAAGGAGCTTTTAGCATGAAAAGGTTCATAGTCAGACTGGCCCTCCAACAAATGGGAAGGACTATTAGGAGTAGATTTGAATTGAGGATTAGGATTTTCAACTGTATCTGTCATATGATCATCCTCAGGATTTAAATCACCAAGAATTTGGAATTTATTAGGCAGAGCAAAAAGACTCACCTCATTGGCCTTTGCATCTGGAGAAGAAATATGGTCCCTTTTCTCGCCTGGAAGATTGACGGGAGAGAAGTTGCCCACAATATCTTTTTTCCTTTGATATTTAACCAGCCTGAAGATAGCTCCTTTGGAAGGATGAAATCTTCTATAATATTTTTTGAGCGGAGTCAAAACATCCTTTCCTTTGTCACGATTGGGACCAGGCATAGCTTCAGTAGGGGAAGCTTGTTTGTTGAATAGAGAACATTGACCATGCAAATAGACTTGAATATGACAATGAATACAAAAAGGAGGCTTATTTTTGTATTCAATGGCCTGCTTGAAAAGGCAAGACCCGCACTCCAGCTCCAAAAAAGTTGGTAAAGCAGAAGCAAGGTTAGCTTGGATGCACAGGTGGGCAACATTCATTCTCGACCTTGAAAGAGTGACCTTGTCAATAAGAAGGAGGTATCCAATTGTGGAAGCAATAGATTTGAAAATAGGTTCCCACCAAAGATGCCAAGGGAGATTGGGAAGCCTAACCCAAATAGGAGCAAATTTTATACTTTGGGTTTCAGGGTCAAAATTAGGTGACCATTTCCTCAGGAAAATACTTTTAGTGCCAAGGAACCAAGGTCCTCCAGAAAGGATAAATTCAGTGTCTTCTTTGGTGGTAAGCCTTATACCAAAAAACCCTTTGGATAGGCCGACAATATGGAGGGAACCTTTAACCTTCCATCTTGGGGTAGCCCATCGCCTAATGACATCAAGGCTAGGGTTGTCACCCACAACTTTACCAATGAGGGAAACATATTCCTCAATAATGAATTGTTCAGCAATACTAGCAAGGATTTTGACTTTGTTACCCGCAAGGGCTGGAGGTATCCAAGGAGGAAGACGGGCAACCTAAAATTTTGGAAAAGGAAGGCTTGGAAGCCCCATCAACTGAGCTAGGAGGAACGTCGTCAGCCCAATGAGAGGGAACACACTCAGAGGTAGGATAAGGCCCACAATTGAGGAAAGGAAGTAGAATTACAAAGTCCTTAATCCCATAGGAGGCAACAAAACTAATTCCTAGCGCAAAAATTCTCGGTAGAGGGCCCGAGAAAGAAACATGAGCAGGCTTCTCCAACACATGAGAAAAGTTGACCAAAGGCTCAGTGGAAGGAGGATTGAGGATAACACCAGTAGAGGCATCAGTAGCAACAACATCCTTTCTTCCAAAAATTTGAATTTGGTTGTTCCCACCTTCAGAATTTTGAATTTCAGAGGACTTAAAAACTAGAAATAACAGTCATTTTGAATCCTCTTGGTCTTGAGCTTTACGTGACAAGTTGTGATATTGTTCCCTTCTATTTATTTGAATTATTCTCAACACTTCACTACTAAGACACAGTGACAAGTTGCAACATCGTGATGTCAAACCCTTTTGAAAAATTCAAACTCTTCAACTTGGTTCTTCCAACTTCTCTGAAAATGCCAACTATCTACCTTTTTTCTTTGAAGAGCATATCCTCTTGTTGTTTTATTCACCTTTTTTGTCTCTATTCATAGCCTTAAATATTCCTTTTAAAACAATGATAAATGGGTGGATGAGAACACAAAAATCACCCAGATTCTTGGTGACTCATAGGATAACTTTACTTGCAAGGTTTACAGAACTTAAATTGCCTTGCTACAACACCAACACTTTCTAAAATATAAAAGAAACCAATAATACATGGGAAGACTTAACTGGACAAAAAGAGAATTTGAGTGACGGGGAAGCCACTATGAGGAGAGGGGAAAGTCTGCTCTTAAAACATTGTTTTTTTAGGAAAGAAAGAAAGTATAGATAGATATGGGAAACTCAAAATGATACATGAAAAACTATAAAAACAAGAGTGGAGGTAATGCTCACACACAAAAAAATTATGGCAAAAGGATATGGATAAGGACAAAGCATAGTATAAAGAATTATTGGGAAGAAAGAGGGATACCAAAAAATGGGAAGAATGTGGCATATTCATAGGTGAGCGAGGAGAGGTAGCGATAGAGTACTAGATACAAGGAAAAGAATGAAATAAAACAAAATAATTGGAGGTACACAAATTAAGGAAACCTCCAACAATATTTTACCTTCATAAATATACTCCATTGGGGCACATAATTGTTCCAAGAGTAGATAAATTTCTATGACGTATTACCTTTTAGGGGTAATCATCTATATCTCTTGTGTCTCTTTCTTCCTTCAGCATAGGCAAACAAAAAATCCCTTAACAACTCATATTGTTCCTTGCAACTTTTTGTTTGCATCATTTGATCCATATCTTCTACTGAGAGTTTCATCCTTTAATTTATGTAGGATATCCCATATTTATATAGTTCCAAGTTGAGAGAGATTCTCTTGTTAGCTAACAACTAAAAAATTATATTCCAAATATTTTGAGCAATCTTCGATACACTTAAACTATAATTCCCACATTGGTTGACCATTTTACTCGTGTTGCTTTATATACCTCTGAGTTAGCTGAGTCTTTCCCACACATCTCTTCTAATTTAGTGTGACATCATACTATGCAATGCATGACACTACTCCTCATTTGCATGTGCTTTAGTGGTCTTGTCTCCACCATATTGTATTTTCAAGTGTGCCTCATGCTATTTCAAAAACAGCCTACCTTCATCCATTGGGCTATAGAGTTAGAGAAAACATCACAAAAATAAATACATAAATAGAAAAAACACAAATAATTAATGTTGTACTCCATATTTTGGTGGTTGCATCAGATAACCTATCTAATTTTACTACAATACCAATCCCCTAAAAAACAATTTTCTTGATCAAATTTTTGCTTATTTCAGGTGTTTGTGTCGGATGCTACTGGTCCATGCTCTAACATGGAATGGAACTACTTATTCATAATGACTATAATCAATCATCTTATATATACCATCTATGTACACAAAATATGACACGTATGCACATGATTAGATTTTTAAGCTTTTCACTAACCTACCCCATGAACTTGCAATGCCCACACCAAATGATATCAAATTTAAGTCGTTCTTCATGATTTTCCTACCACGGTGCCCAACTATCACTAACCACAGTAAAATCATGTTCTATTTTTTGTTTCTATTTTGAAATTTTTATATTCCAAGCATCTGGTACTATCTCACTAGCCTTGCTAATAGACATTAGCTTTTCACATGATGCATACAAATCTTCTTTTCCCTAGGATCTTGTTCTATCCTTCACTTATATTTTATGATTTTTTATCGATTCTGCATCATGGATTGTCACTTTTCGATGAAGATAGTTGCAGTTCTTTATACTAATTTAATTTTAAAAACTTGTCACTAAGCTATTATGGAATTTTTGATTGAACAAGCTTAGGGTAAGTAAAATACCCTCTTGGTGAATTACCAAATTTTACATCCTTCCTCTTACATATGGAGTCTTTGATCGAATCCATCCTTTGATCCTTATAGCCTTTGATACAAAAAGTGTGTAAGCCTTGATTAGGTATAGTGATGGTATTTCTGGTCAATGATATTAGTATTTGGTCCTACACTCGCATCACATATCCTTCTAGTTGCCTCAATAAACCTTGGGATATGCACATCCCAAATAATGGAGGTATATCAACAACTTCCACATCTTGAATTATAGCTAAATTTGGATGTTTGTATATCAACATTGGTATTTTGTGTAATGTTCCTACCTTTCTCAACTGCTTTCCCCTAAAATGCAACACATATAACTCCTATGTATCTAGGCTTAGACCTAAATTTCTATAAATTCCCATTGGTATAATTGAGACTTGAGCCTTTGAATCTACCACATAGTTATGCAATATTCCCTTCTCCAGGAAAAGATACATATAGAAAGGAGGATGGTGGCCCTTTCGGATAATGGGTAAGGAAACTTGTGTAGACATACCAATTATTTTTGGGATTAATTTAATGGAAACATTAATAAATTCCACCTGATATGATGCCAAAAGCTTCTTTTTAATCCTACAAACTTTGGAGTTGAGTTTTTGAAATAACTATGAAATTGTTTCACCATTTCTACTCTTTGCTCAATTGTTGTAGTAGTAAAATACATCTTTTATAAATTTCCAACCTCTTCTAATTTAATATTTTATCCTTTAGAAAGGGGCTATGAACAAGTACTTAATCACTCAGGCCAATGCCATGTGGTGATGAAGATACGATGGTAACATCTTCATGGTCCTCAAGCTAAGGTACTAAAAGACTTGCACTTTCTCAGTGTTCATAGTATTACATTGTATTAAATGCCATTGTATTACCCATCAATGGCTATCTTATTATCTACTCCAACTAGTCTTCTTCTTTCTCAAAATTAATTTCATTATGGAATAGAGGCTTAATCAATGTTTAACCACTTTCCCATTTTCTTCCATTGGCCTGTTGTTCTCCCTTTTTAGCATATGTTCTTGATTTTATTGTTAGCTAAAAATAGTAAGGCTGAAGAAGTTGATGTACCATAGACCCATACTAATTGAAATCCTATCTCCTATTCTTTGAGATCTATATTTCCATAGTTTTCACTTTCTCATATAGCCTTTGAATCTCCACCTTCAATTTTTTCTCTGTTCGATGCCTATATTCCTAATACTCAGTGGGATAATTGCCTTTTGCAATTTGGCATAGATGTAGTTTGATCTATTCAAAGAAAAAAATGGGGACTAAACTTTGGAGGGGATAAGGGTTTTTCTTGGGTGATATTTTTCCTTCTTGGATCAAAATGTTTTTAGCATAGATGGCTTATTTAAAAAATTGTGGAAAATTATTTTCTCCATATTGCTGAATAAGAATGCTTATATTTGGGTGGAAAGAACGAATGTAATACATATATGCTTGAGTAGGGGATGGTTGGAACTCATGAGGAATCATCCTCCACATACTTTTGAATCAGATATTGAAGTCAAATATTTTTCAAGGGATGCTCATTTAATGAATGATAGCTAAGTGAGTAATAGAAAAAGATCTCTAAAGTCATCAAAGGTATCAATGAGAGATTTTGTTAATGTGAATCAAAAATCAAGCAACACCAATACAATAATGTAAAATGATAATAAACACCATAACACATAAATATTGCACAAAAATAGATAAAACTCTTTATTGTTGTGGGTGGATCTCAAATGTTACAATCAATATGCCCCAAATGTGGGGTTTTACAATGCTTATTTTTTATACAAAATTACAGAGTACTAGGGTTCTCCGAAACCCTAGTTGAAAATAATGGTGGTGTCTTCACGCTTGATTCGATCCCAATAGATTTGTGGGTGGGCTTGTGTATCCTGAGTAGGGCCACCCGAGCTTCAAAAAATTCCAAAGAATGTAGTTCTTACACCTACACACAACCAACAATAACAAGGATCAGTAATATCTATGAGGGCTCCACTACGTGAGACCCTCAAAAGAAATAAAATGACTAAACCCTAATATTGCAATGAAAGTTGTAAACAAAGCAAAAGAACATGAAATAAAGTGCACAAAATTATTTACCTTGTCAAACAATGCTAACCTACTATTTTTATCTTCATTGATGATGTAGATGATGATTACGTAGATGCCTGATGGCACCCGAGGGCCGTGGGACTACAGATCTAGTATAGGAAACACCTATAGGTGCTTGAGGATGACCAAAAATGCCCAAAGGCGCTCTAGGGGCTCTAGAGGGCATTTGAGAAGCTCTGGTGGGTGCTCGACAGACTCTAGTGGGTGCTCGATGGAATCTAGAGGGTGTTTAGGGATTTATGGAAGCAGTGCAGAACCAGATCTGGTTCATGAGGGAATGGTGGTGGTAGAAGAAGAGGGTTGTGAGTGATAGCAATGGGGTGAGGATGGAAATGAAGGTGGGGCTAGGGTTTGGACTCCAAAAATCTCCTAAGAAACTTAGAGAATAATTTAGGCACTTAGGGATTCCAAGAACTTAGGGGTTAGAGAACTCAAAAGTGTTAGGGGTTGAGTCATCAAAATGACTCCTCTTTATAATCTTCCCTTAGACATGTTAGGGTTTTGATGACACAATTTGAGCGGCCGAGATTAAAACATGAGGAAGGGTGGAGATTAAATCTGGGCAAGTGGCATGGATTAAGGTGGATGGATGGCTAAGATTAAAACATGATGGATGGTTGGGATTAATTCATATAAATATATATATATATATAAATATATATAAATATAATATATAACATATTAATATTTAAATATATATTAAACAAATATATATAAATAATGGATAATTGTGGTGGGAGGTTACGGATGGATGACAAGTGGCTATATTTTGGTGTCTACAGATGCCCTTTTTGTACCATGTTGCGTAAAACACAATGTGGTGCAAAAATATGAGACACCTAGTTTGGCTTGATGATGAAGCAACTTTCTTTCATTGGAATGTGAAGATGATCTTGAAGACAAAAGAATTTGATTGTGTAGCTTACCCCCTCAATTGGCGAGTGAGTGAAGAATGAATCTCACAAGCCAATTGATATATTTGTGCAATAAAAATGTAAGTGAATGGTGTAAATGTAGATGTATGATGTAAGTGTAGATGATATGAATGATGTAAAAGGATGATATGAATGATGTAAATTGATATCATTTTTGCCCCAATGGAGAAAGGGGGTTGGTGTAAATGCAAGTGATTGATTCTATTTTTGCCCCAATAGATAAAGGGGTTTTTTCCAAGTGTATATGCCATGATCATGTAAGATGTATCCCATTGTGGGAAATCAAAATCAAATTTTGGTTACCCCAAGTTTGGGGTGATTCCATGTTGTTGAATAAATTGCCTTTCGACGTCATTGAAATGCAAAGTGATGAAAATGCAAAATATCAGGAACCAATCACCCTAAGATCGGATGATTGCTAGGAGGCCTCTCCTAGATGACTCTGTGCAATTCTTGATTGTTGAAGAGAATGATGTAGTGTGATTTATCCATGTTTCAAGCCCCATAGACAAGGCCATCAATGACAACTGTTGAGAAAATTGGTCTTGACATAGTCTCACTCATAAAATGAGGGACCAAAAGTGATTTTGTTGTTGAACAATGAGATATATGATTATGAAGATGACCAAGTTTCCTTATGGTGATTTATTCATCTTACCAAATTGCATGGATGCAAATCGTTGCAATCGCCAAGGAGATAGAATAGACCACTAGATATGAGGTTCACTTGGAATTGTGTATAAACTTGGAAAATATGCAAATGCAATGGTTGATGCATGAGAATGATGTTGAAATGAATATATGATGATGATAAATGCATTGATGATTGAATTGAATGATTTTTGTGAAATTTTGCATTGATTTGGGGTATTTTGAAGCCATTTTGGATAATTTTGTACCTTTTGGGCACAAATAAAAGTTAATCATCCAAATTAATTCATATTATTATGATATTGAATGTAATTATGGAATGGATGATGAGAATGATGAAAATGATCATTTTGTGAAAATTTGAACTATTTTTGAAGCATTTTGAAAATTGATAAGCGATTTTGCACCTTTTGGGTGCAAACAAAAATTATGCATCCAAATCAGCTTGGACTTTCACAAAACATGATATTATGATGAAAGTGATATATGGATGCAATTTGGAAAGATTTTGTGGAGGTAAGCTACCTTTTTGGATCATTTTTGGTCTTTTATCAATTTTGATGCCAAACGTCGGTGGGCACCTACCGCATGTGTAAACGCTCGCCAAAGTTTACCATTCTCCAAATGTAGGGATGCATTTCAATGCACTTGGGAGCACCCATGGGCATTTTAGTGCACCTAAAACAGCTATAAATGGCCTACATAAGGGAAATCAAATTCATTCTTGTGTTTGCAAATTTTAGAAGTTGCATTTGAGGGAGTGGAGTGGAGTGGAGTGAGTGAGTGAGGTGAAGTGAAGTGTTGCGAAAGCTATGGTGATGGAGGGTGCGGATGTGGTAGCAAGAGTAGATGTGCATTTTTCTAAGGTAAATGCCTTTGAAGCTCTTTGTTTTGTGCAAAAATGTTTTGTTGCTTCCATTTTAATTTGTACAATGTATTTGACATTAATGTTTTATGTTGTGTTGCAATTGAATATTTTGGAGGCTTGGCATCGGTTCTCACCTCTCATCCCTAGGATGAGGAAGGCATTATGGAGAGGACCAGTGGAAGTGGTTGGAGGATGTGGGGCTGGATGGGGTAGCTAGGATTGATGTGGTGAGGGCTGATGAGGGGTATCTCTCTACCTTGGTAGAGAGATGGGATCCATATAGGGGGACCTTTCAACTCCCTATTGGAGAGATGATAGTGATACTTGAGGATGTATATCACATCCTCAAGTTACCAGTGGAGGGGTTACATGTTGAGGTTGGACATGATAAGGGGTATGAGATGAGTCACATGTTCAAATATGGGTGGTAGGATGTGGATGTGAAGGGTGGAGGGATAACATACTTATCCATGTATGTGGACAAGAAGTTGGATGCCCTACCCACTTTGGTTATGTTCATGTTGGCCAACATAGTGGTCCCAAAAAACACTTGCTATCAATTTTTGTGGAACCTGATCAGGCTTGTGTGCAACATGATCAATACACCATGGGTGTATGCATGTGCTCCTATTTTATTGGTGCAGTTATACCAGGAGCTGTATGAGGTGAGAAGGTGATGGCATAAGGGGTTGGGGTGTAGTGTGCTACTATAGTGTTAGGGCTAGGAGCACTTCAATTTGGCTTGATCTATAGGCTTACCTTATATGATATGGGATAGGGAGTAGCCTTATGCTATGAGATGGTTTGTGGTAGAGGAGGTGTAGTCAATTCATCCTATTTGGATGAGCTAATGGTATAGGGATTTGTGGGTAGGGCTAACATCAGCTCAAGTGGTATGGAGACCATGGTGAGGTGCCATGTGGACTGGTGATGGGGAGCAACTATGAAGGGTTCAATAGGCTAGGTGGGTAGTTGGGAGGCACAAGAGTGAGGTGGAGTTGATCTAGTTCTCATGGGTGCTATGATATTTTGGATTGAGATAGGGAGTTTATTGAGGCACTAGTGTTATACATGCATCATCGGGATGAGATAGGTCTACCTTGTACTAAGGCATGGAGGGTGACTTATGAGGATGATGAGGAGATGGATCTCCTTGATGTTGATGATGTAGGGACTACTATGGAGTATGATGTATGGTTCACTACATAACCACCATGGGTACCAATTTTGGAAGTAGATGGGGGAATGGGAATGAGGTAGAGGCCAAGGAGGAGGTAGTTGAAACTCCTAAGCACTAGAGATACCTTCGATCTAGCAGTCGAAGGAGATGGACTAGAGATATATCAAATTAGGATCTAGAGTTGGAGGTAATGGAGATGGTAGGGATGAGATGGAGGAGGTTCTGTATGGACCTCCAAGATAGAGCAAGGAGTATTGGATAAGGCTAAATAAACTACTGGTGAAGTGGGATGTAGTGATAGCAACTTGAGATGCATAGATAGCTTGGCTATGGGTGGAGCTAGAGGTGCAATCGACTATAGGTGGAGGTGAGGATAAGATCACGAGGCTCCAGGTAGAGCTACTTGAGAGAGATCATCATCAGAGACATGATGTACTATTCCTTCAAGATAAGGATGCATACATCTAGTATTTGGAGGATCGATTGATGGAGCACCATATTGGGCTTCCAGATCCATCCTCCTCTTCCATGTCTAGGTTAGCTAGGCATAGTGAGTCTAGGTATAGTGGCTCTAGGTCTAGGGCTCCTTCAAGATCACATGGGTCCTCTTATAGGTGTTATCTAGTGCTTAGATGCACTTTTTGTATATGAGCCTTGATGCTCCATTGTATATAGCCTTTGGGTAATTCATTGTACATGAGATATTTATTTATATATATATATATATATACATGGATTTTACTTTTGTGTTATGCTTTTGTGTGAATGCTTTTGTGTAAATGCTTTTGTGTGGATGCATGTGTATATGGATGATTAATGCAATGATAATGTGTTATGAATGCAAATGAATTAATGCTCATTCATAGTTTAGATTTTTCTTGGCCATGTTTAGCATTGTTGTTTAATCAAGGGCACCAAACTGATGGTATGTAAAAATGGATGACTCATGCAATGATATGGATGTTGACATGGAAGAAGACATGGATGTTGAATTGGAAGAAGATATGGATGTTGATATGGAAAACTGACTATTTTGCAAACTCAAGCATACTAGTGGTATCAAACAAACTCACTCAAATACCGCCTAATTTCCTCCAAGACCAAATGTGTGTGCAGTGAATTCATTTACCAAATCAAGAGCATGGTAATGACTTGAGGTAATCAAGAACCAATGTGTGTGAAAGTGAGTTCATTAACCCATATTGATTAAATTTGAGATGAAATCTATTATGTATGAGACCAATAAACTAGCTCATCCTTATATGCGGTCAGAGGTCTCTTTTAAAAGAGATGTGTCACCATGGATGAGCATACTCCAATGACAGTCAAGTGTCTATAGCCCCAGTGGATATTAGCTCCATAGTCCAAGAATTTGATCTCTAAGTTTTGGGGATGACTACCTAACTATCTAACTGGAAATGTAGTACTATCCTTACAACTTGAGGATCTGTGGTGTGTGATGTGTAAAATATTTGGAGTTTTTGGGGATTTTTTCCAACTACTTTTATTTTGAATTTGTGATAGTGGTGAAAACCACTATTTTTTTGGACTATGTGCATGATGGGACAAGAAAGGAATACCCTATTCACTTTGAGGTACAACCCAAGTATGGTGTTATCCCTCTTTGACACAAGATATTTTTAATATGTGTAATTGTGTTTGGTTCAATAATATTTAGAGTTAATTCCTAGAACTCAAGATTTTCTTAGTGAAAATATGTCTTGGTCCTAAATAAAACTTGACATGTATTTAGAGGTTGCTAGAAACACTAGGAGTGGCTGAGTCACCAAAAATACCTACGAATTATGGACATGTGGTTTTTGCAAATGATAATTTTATCTTTATGAACTAATGCAATGACATGGACAATGATTTGGAGGTGTCCTTGATTAAGGGAACAAAACTTTGCTGGACCAAATAATATCTGAACTGAATAAATAATCCCTAATATGAGATATGAAATGTGGTTGTGAATGCAATGTATGAAATTTAGTTTGTGATATGAAATGTGTGTAATGCAATGCGTGGAAAGCAAATTGTGAAAATGCAATGTGTGAAATGAAATATGTGCAATACAATGTTTTTTTTATGTAATAGCCATGTATATATACATAAATATAAATCACATTATACATAGAATACTTTCAAGTGTATAATATTAAGTGGTTCAGGCTCTTCAACTCCCTCTAGAATGGCAAGCCTATAAGTTCCTTTACCTACCTTTTGAGTGATAATGTATGGACCTAACCAATTAGTTGTGAATTTATCATGAAGATGTGGTAAAGCATTGGTATTTTGTTGATTCTCTTTAAGAACAATATCTCCTAATTGGAATTCATGTAGATGAACTTTGGATTTGTAAGCACGCTTTAGGTAGTATTGATAAATTTATAAATGCTCTAAAGCATTGATTCACCTCTCATCAAGGAGTGTGAGTTGGTCAAGACGTGCTTGTCTAGTAGTGAATTCTTACAAATATTTGTAAGAAAGGGATCTGAAGCTCAAGAGGTATGATTGCTTCATCTCCATAGACCAATGAAAATGGTGTTGCCCCAGTAGGCATGTGGATGCTTGTTTGATAAGCCCATAATTCCAAGGGAATTTGAGTATGCCAATATCTATAATTTTCTTTGACTAGTTTCTTGAGAATAGCAATTAAGGTCTTATTAGTAGCCTCAGCTTGTCCATTTCCTTATGGGTAATAAGGAGTCGAGAAACTATGTTGAACATTATATTTCTCACAAAGTGCTCGAACATCCTTGTTCTTAAAAGACTTGCCATTGTCAAAAATTATTTTTTAGGGAATACCAAAATGATATATAATATAATGAAGTATAAATTCCACAATTCTTGGTCCTGTCATACTAGTTAGAGGAATTACCTCAACCCACTTTGTGAAGTATTCAGTGGTTGTAATGATGAATGTATGTTTTCTCGAGGAAGAAGGTGAGATTTTACCAATTAAATCAAGATACCATTGTGAAAAGGGCCAATGGATTTGAATAGGCTATAATTCTTGTGATGGCACATGAATTAAATTAACATGCTCTTGACATTACTTATAATGTTTGATATAAGTGCAACAATCTCGTTCCATGGTGGGCCAATAGTAACCTATGCATAGAATACGCTTTACAATAGCCATTCCACTAAAATAACCACCACAAGTACCATCATGAGCTTCAACTATAGATCTTTGTGTCTCTGTAGACTCAATATAATGAAGGAGGATTCCTTCATAACCACATTTATACAACATGCTCCCCAAGGGAGTAAAATGAGCTACCTTTTTCTTGAAAGTGTGTTTAGCAGTTTGTGACATGTCTGATGGGAGTGTTCCAAACTTGAGGAAGGATATTATTTGGTTTGAACAAGGATCATATGGCTTTAAATGGATAAATAAAACATCCTTTTCATCCTTAGATTCAACATGAACAATTACATATTTAGATATAGTTGTAACAATTAGTGGTTGTATCCCTCCTGCAAAGTTCTTTGGAATCAATGATCCTAAAGAGGCCATCACAACTGCAAATCTATTAGTTGAAGGTGATGGGTGCAAATGGTAAGGATGTATAGATCCTTTCTACTAGAACCGATGCTAGAGCTCTGAAAACCTGAACAATAGCAGACAACACAAATTAATGCAATTGGTAAAAACCCATGTACATGCAATGCAAAATATTTTGTATTTTTGTTTTTTGTTTTTTATTTTTTATTTTTGAATTTGAATTATGTACATATATTACAAAAAAATGATCAATGAAATGGATCAATGAAGTGGAGGTGTTGGTTCACCTATTGGTTCGGCTCGCTCTTATGGAAGAAGCAAGTGAAGGATGTGTTGATGGATGGGGAACATTCTGAGGTAAAACTAAAATTATTCAGTGTGTGGAATAATGGATGCTTATTCCTCATCAAATTCATCAAAATCTATTGACATAGCATCAAATTCTTCATAGATTTATTCTTCAAAGTCATCAATGTGATGGATATCTTCTCCTGAATTCAAATGTAAACTTTGAAAGGCTTGTTCAAGAGAAGAAGTGGATGAAAGTGTATGATAGCATAAACCTATATAGTTATGCACTTATCGATATGAAACATCGATAAGTTCATGCATTTCCTGTTCATGCTATCCTAGGCCATGTCCTTGCCAATTAACTATGTGAAAATATCAAGATGGAAAACTTGACATATGTTCTATATTGGTAGGTGTTGGTTGCTTGGGTTCATCTAGGGAAGATAGATTGGATGATGAACAGGGTTATGCATATGAGGTAGTACCAAAAAAATAATTATAAAATCGTGAATCTAGGCTAATTGTGTATAAACATCGACAAAAAAAATTTAAAATTTTGCAAAATATTTATCAAAATATGGTGAATTTTTGAAAATTTTGCATTGAAATTTTCAAAAATTTTAAATGGCAACTATCACAAGGCACTGGAAGAAGCGAATAATATAAGATGACTGGCAGAAGTGATTAGAACAAGGAAACTAGCAATCATGACTAGCACAAGGTGACTGACATAAGAGACTAGCACAAGGTGACTATCACAAGGCGACTGTCACAAGGTGACTGTCACAAGGCGATTGTCACAAGATGACTAGAATAGGGTGACTATCACAAGGTGACTATCAAAAGGTAACTATCACAAGGTGACTATCATATAGCAGATGGTATATGGCAACTATAACAAGGCAACTATCACAAGGTGACTAGCATACAATGACTAGCAGATGGTAAGTGGCATAGAGCAACTGGCACAAGGTGATTGGCATATGACGACTAGTAGATAGAGAGTGGCATAGAGGAACTGGTAGATGGTGAATGATAGATGGTGGGTGATATATGGTTATTGGTAGATGATGACTAGAATATGGTGACTCATAGAAGGTAACTAGCAAATGGTGAGTGGTATAGTACGACTGATATATGGTGATTGGTAGAAGGTGACCACCAAAGATCATCAATTAAATGCTACCATGTGTACTCACCTATACCATTTGTCATGCATCCATCGACTTCAGCCATGCATACTTCTATAAATAGAAATGCAGGGTCATTTTTCACCTTACCCACAATGTTTCCCAAAGCAATTTTTGAGCATTTTCTAGCATTTTTAGAGCATTTTTTATAGCAGTTTCAGAGCCTTTTCAAATAGTTTTCAAAGCATTTTCAGAGGGTTTTCATATTTTTTTCAGAGGGTTTTCCCAATGTTTTCATACGGCTTTTAGGATGTTTTCTAAGGCATTTCAGAGCAATTTCCAAGGTATTTCAAAGCATTTTCCAAGGTGTTTCCAGATCATTTAAAGACTATTTTTAGAGCCTCTTTCAAATAATTTTAATTTAAAAATGGCTAGCTCTTCCTCTCCTCTACCTTCCAAAGTGATATTCAAGAACTACTACTACCCCAACATCAAGAACATTTTTAGCACTCCTGGGAGATATTTTGAATGGCTTTACACCTCCGAAGTTGTTGGAGTAATGAAGATACCATAGTTGAACATCAACATCCCCCTAATGCAATGGATAGTTAGTTGCTACAACCATGATGTGTCCACTATTCAGATCAAAGTGGATAACAAGGATATTATTTTTACAATGAATCCCTCAAATTTGCAATGACTAACAGGGCTACCATTTTTGAATGGTCACCTAGTGAACAACCAGTACACCTTGATCGAGGATAAAAAATCAATGCTAGCATCCAAATATGTTGTGAATTCAGACCATTTGAAAGGTATGTTTTAAAATTTAGTTTTTATTTATCTTAAATTTTTATGTATTGTAGTTTCCATTCTCTAATAATGTTCTCCCTATTGTAATTTTTATTTTCTAATAATTTTCTCTCTTTTTTTCAGTTAATTCTTCTAAGTCAAAAAGGGGTTTAAACATTTCCAACGTTGTAGACAAATTTCTTTATGTTTACATTGAATTTTTCTTGGCAAGGCTTATTTTGCAGGAGTGACCTACAAAAATACCATTTTAGGCATTTCCATTATTGATTCGATGTATTGATGGAGGTAAATATGATTGGTCCATGCACATTTCCAACCACCTGAAACAGGACCTTCTTAGTGCCCAAAAAATTCAATCTGCATATACAGTAACAACCAACAACTTTATTCTTTGTCTTTTTAATGAAGCATACTTCAATCTTCAAAAATAAATCCTCCAACTATATTGCACCCAAGTTTTTTGGCTATTGGCATGACTGAGAATGAAATATAGGTAAAATTATTTATTGGAATAATCTCTCTTTTCTTTCTTTTCAATCAATCTTCTTATTTTCTAATTTTATTTTAAAAATAGAGAAGAGTAGCTCATTATTCCAGTAAAAGAGATGCCACCATTAGGATTCAATAAGCGTATGTTTATTTTGACATGCAGTCACAATCATCACCAGTAACTCCCATCGGTAAACGTAGGAGGTCTCCTGTTCAACAACATACACGTATGACTCCTATTACTTTTGGACATGCATATTTTGCAATCGATGTTGAAGAAGTAACCTCCAACTCACAAGGTAACCTTATTATTCAAAAGTTTTATTTCAAATAATGTATTTTAATGATATAAAGTTATATTTAGTTTGAGAAAGTATTTTAAATGTTTTCAGGGCAAAGGCAAATGGATGCATCATCAATGACGACTACAGAGTCTGAGTCTCGTATGTCTAGTTAAAATTAATCTCTTTTAATGGCATTATTTTTAACACTAGTTTTAATTTATATTTTCATGTGAAATTTTGCAGATGCACCGGCTAGATTTAAAATACTAAGAAAATATATGCCTCCATTGACTACACAACTACAAATACACAATAGTAAGTTCCAGTGCCACCGCAAGTCCATCCATAATAAGTCCATCCAACTCCATAACAAGTACCACCGGTGAGGAACCAATATTGCATGTATGGGAAATAGTTCCTCACACCACCACCTTCGAGAACCAAAATTTAGGTTGAGACATAGACTCAAACTATGTCTTAGTCTCTTGTTTCAGCGTTCCCAATGTTAAACCTTGAGAATTTATCAAATGTAGAGAGCGCATCTCATATGCCCTATAGGAATCTTGATGATGATTTTCTTTATCAAGATATGAATAATTTCCCACTAAAGGCAAGTGATTTGCTTCAGGGCCTAGATATCGATGATGAAGTAGAGGAGAATGTTGAAGTAGATGTTGCCAAATTTTCCTCTTCCCTCCACTAGCAAGTCGACACCCATCATCATCCAAACGATGATGATAAAGTTAATTTTTTAGAAACTATTTTATTAGCTAATAAATGTAAGGCTACAGTTAAGAATAGTCTACTTGTAGATATTGATACATTAAAAGAATGGGAATATTAGGCCAAGGTTTTTATAAAAGCAATAAATGGTCGATACAAGAATTTTTCACATAGAAAGGAGTTGTTTTCAAAGGTAGAGAATGAGCCACAAAATCTTGATGCTCTATTACATAAAGATAAATCTAGCATCGTGCAAGCCAAGTTTGCATACAGTGATGAAGTTCTGGCCATTATGCTAGATTGATTAGAGAACTTCAATGAATAGGACCTAGATAAGAAAAAAGTAGTAGTTGTAGAAACTTCAAGACTTACCACTGATGTAAGTTTTACATATAACTAAAAATCATTTTTTTCTTAAATATATTTTGTTTATAAATATTAACATTTTTATCTTCTATTTTGCAATCTAATTATCAACACTTAAAATAGTAAGTCACTACCATGAAAACGTTGATCAAGACTATAAAAATTAGTGTGAATAATGTTATTGAAGTGAAGAAAATATTACAATACACTATTAGAGAAAATAATTGGCTGAAGAGAAAGTATAAAAAGCACCATTTAGATAAGATCCAACGAAGGAAAAAGTTTTATTGCTATCAAGGATAAACACTACAGCTAAAATTTTGGTAAGGGCTGGTGCATTGGAAGCAAAGGATATTGAGGTAGATGCAACTGAAACTTTAGGCACCATGCAGGAAGAAAAGTAGAACTGTTGCTTTTTTATTTGAGGAGAAACCAAACATGTTGCATAGTTTTTTTTTTTAATTGTAAAAGAATCATATCTTTTTGAAATCAATAAAAGAGACAATTTCCATAAATTTTGTATTATCTTTTTGATATTTTATTTTCAATATTGTGATGTTTTGATTAGTTGTGTGGATGCAATAAATAATTTTGAATTATGTGGATGCAATAAAATGTTCTTTTATGTTTTATGAAATAATTTGAAATGACTCAAATGCAGCACATATATTTAGTTTGCCATACATGGTTTATTCAATACAAATCTTCTAAATAATTTGAATATCATAGACTAATAATCCAATAACAAGACTTAAATAACATGATATACAAAATATCCAATAACACATCTATGATATAAAAAATAATCATGTTCCATAAGCAACATATTTGTAATCAATATTCTGTTGAAAACTGATAGCATAATATGTGAAATCAAAATACATGTGAAAATCAGTAATATCTGTAATCAATATTCTATTGAAAACTGATAGCATAATATGTGAAATCAAAATACATGTGAAAATCAATAATATATGTAATCAATATTCTATTGAAAATTGATAGCATAATATGTGAAATCAAAATACATGTGAAAATTAGTAGTATCTATAATCAATATTCTGTTGAAAACTGATAGCATAATATGTGAAATCAAAATACATGTGAAAATCAATAATATCTGTAATCAATATTATTTTGAAAAATGATAGCATAATATGTGAAATCAAAATACATGTAAAATCAATAATATCTATAATCAATATCATGTTGAAAATTGATAGTAGATCTGTAATCAATATTCTGTTGAAAAATGATAGCATAATATGTGAATTTGAAATCAAAATATCGTGTTCTAAAATACATGTCTCAAAATATAATCAAATCTCAATATTTTGTTGAAAACTAATAGCATAATATGTGAAATCAAATCAAATTTAAATAATCAAATCTCAATATTCTGTTGAAAATTGATAGCATAATATGTGAAATCAAATCAAATGAAAGCATCTTTGCATCATAATGTTGGAAGCTGGAACAAACTCTTTTTAGATTGTATAAAATCTTCTGCACTCATACCCAAAAAATTTGTCATCATTGTTTGATCAGTGTTACCATTATCCTCATCATCCTGATTTTTCATGACACCTCTTCTCTCTGCTAGATATTTCCAATATGATAAAGCACTTTCATAAAAAAAACTTCTCTACCTCATAGGTTGACACATATACTCTCAAAAAATTTTCCAAATTTTTGTCCAACCTATTTCGAACTTTAGATTTTACATATGATAATGCACTAAATACCCTTTTATCTTCCATAGATCCTAAAATAATCGTTTGACATAATTCATATAAATTAAAATATTCACTCATAGTATGTTGTAAGATACTACTAGGATGTAATTATTTCCACAAACATGAAATAGAACTTGTTTCATGATGGTTAGTGAGTTGTGAAACTTGAGCAGACATTGTTGTTCCAAAATAGTTTGATTGTTTTGTTAAGAGATATTTGTTGAGAATGCCATTGATTTCAATACCATTGACTACCACACGTTTAGTGAAATGGATAGCAAGAGTGGCCATGTATTTGAGAAACAAACCATTTATAATCTAGTATTTATTACAAGGATCCCAAAACATCGGGTTAACCACACCCATAGCCTCAAACAATTCATCTCTTTGAAAATGGTCTCTGATTTCTTTTATCAATGATTCTACTATATGTTTCAATTTAATTTTTGTATCTATCACAACTACATGAAATTTATTGTATGTTATGGGTATTTTATCAACTTCATTTGTATCTATATCCATTCATTGATCAAAACAATATAAAGGAATTTCCTTTCCATGGACATTAATACATAGATGATCATTTATATTGAACTTCAAAAATTTTTGAGGATCATTCATGTTTGTCAATGCTCTTGAAGAACACAAGCTTATACTGAGAGGGGGGTGAACAGTATAAGACCACTTTTTACTTTTCTTTCCCAATCAATATTATGCAATGTATAGATAGCAATATCAACAACAGTAATCAAAGCAATGCACAAATCACCACACACAATAGAGACACCAATTTTACGTGGTTCACCCAATGTGGGCTACTCCACGGAGAAAATATTTCACTAAAATTTTCTCAATCAATCTCTTGGGAATCCTTTCCCTATTACAATGTTTATGGACCTCTATCCAAAGGAGACACCAATCCCCTAATCAAGTTCATGGATCTCTATCCATAGGAGAACTCCTTTCTCCTTAGCTCTAACTGGTGATCTTCTAGAAGAACTGTTACCCCCACTACTTTGGCTAATGGATCTCTATCCACTGAAGACACATGTCCTCACTACCTTGGCTAATGGATCTCTATCCACTGGAGACTATCATCCTCTATACTCTATCACCTTCAAAGCTCTATCTCAAATCTATACTAAACATAGTCCTTTGGTCTAGCACAAATCTGCTCAATCTCTATCTCTGGTCTGGCACAAACCTATCCTCAAATCTACACCAAACTCTATCCTCAATATCCTTTGATATTCACTAAACATAGTCCTTCGATCTAGCACAAATCTATCCTCAATATCTATCCTCAAGCCTTAACACAAAGCTTGAATCAATCTCAAATCAACTCTACTAGATCTACCCCAAACCTTAACTCAAGGTTTGAACAAATCAATCAATCAACTCTGCTCACAAGTCTTCTCAAAGACTTATCTCAAATATACCTTGTAAGCTTCCACAAAATCTCACACTAATCTATCCACAAGTCCTCTCTAGAACTTGTCCAAAATGCTCAACAAGTCCTCACTAGAACTTGTCCAAATCTACTCAATAAGTCCTCACTAGAACTTATCCAAATCTCTCTCAATATTTATTGTAAGCTTCCACAAAAGCTCACACAAATCTATCCACAAGTCTTCTCAAAGACTTACCTCAAATCTGCTCAACAAGTCCACACTAGAACTTGTCCAATCTCATAGAAACATAAAGAGAATTGTTAGAGACTCAATATGCTTCACATTCATCACAATGCTCAATCACTTTCAATCACTCTTTTAGAAACATATAGAGAATTGTTAGAGACTCAATATGCTTCACATTCACCTCAATGCTCAATCACTTTCAATCACTCTTTTAGAAACATATAGAGAATTGTTAGAGACTCAATATGTTTCACACTCATCAACACTCAACCTCTTTCTCAAATCAATTCAGAATATAGAACAATTTATTTCATAGAACTTGAACTATCACCTTAACACATCCACTTGACTAGGCTCAATCAACTCTACTCAACCAATCACTCAATGAAATAATCCTTGCTCACAAACCCTAGTCCAAGCATATGAACACTCACTCAAATATTTCCAACAATGCTTATCAACCAATCTCACATAACAATGATACTCATGTTCTTTGCAAACCCTAGTTCAAGTTCTTCACTCAACCATTTACTAGTTCAATTCACTCAACTTAATCACTTCAACAACAATGCTTATAAAACAAGGTTTTATCAACAACTCTTTATTCCAGAAAACCTTGAAGCATTAATTCAAAACACACTCAACAATGCTTAACCAAACAATCCTTTTCACTCCAACTTAGCATTCACAACATTCAACAATCACTCACTAGGAAGAATATGCCCATACCTTTTGTTTGATGTAGAAGTGCCCTTGGAAAACCTGTCTAAATCACAATTTCCTTCTTTCCAATTTCAATGGTTAGATGACAAAAATCTCACTCTTAACACTTTCTCAAATATTCCTTAGACACAAAAATACTCAAAGCTCAATTATGCCTTATTGCTCCCAACCATCAAATCATACATGAAAATAATAATTCCTTGGATACACCTTATAAACTCCAACTTAAAATAATATCCAACACCACATCTTCCTAAAACACCTTACTACCCTTTCCAAACACTAAAGCAAATAACACCAAAAATTTAATTTTGCATAACCCTTATAACTCCCCTTACAACCTTACAAACCAAATAAAAATGCAAAAATTAATTTTTAAATGCTCAACTAACCCTTCCAAAATTTTCGATGCTCAATTTCAATGCATACCTTTTGCTTCCCCAAAAGGGGTTTCGGCGTGATTCGATCCACCGTCTCCCCAAGCCTAAGCGCCTTAGCGCTTGGGAGTCCACCACGTGGGCTAGTGATGCCCACGTGAAGGAAGAAACACTTCCTTCACCTTATGCCTTAGTACGTCATTGACTTCCACAAAAATCACAATGCTCACTCTTTACTTGGATGCAGCATGATTCACAAGGTTTACATGTATTAAAAATCGAAGGCATGGTAATTTTTCTAAGGTGGGATGATCCCCCTTTTTATACACTTTTTGGAATTTTTCTCCCACATCGACGCTTGGAATTCAAATTTCAAAAATTCAAATTATAATTTGATAACCCACCTTAGGGTTATAAAAATTAATATAAACTAACTTATAATTAATATTAAAATTAATTAATAATTAATTTAAATAACTTAAGTAAATTAAATTATAAATTAATTTATAATAAAAATTATATTAATTAATTTAAAACTTCCCTTTATAATATTATAAAAAATATTATAATATTATTCACTTGGGCTTCTTCTTTGCACTTTGAACCATATCTGACTTTCTAGAACCGGGTCTTGATTAACTGAAAGTAGACTATCCTTTTGCACTTATTGGAGAACCTGAAACTGATGTTGCCCACTAAAACTACCACTGATTAGTGCTGAAAGCTTGACATCAATGACCACTCACTCTTGACATCAATGACAACTCATCTACTCAAAATGTCCAACAATCTCCCCCTTTGTCATTGATGGCAACCCAAATTATTTTTACCAAAACTTGACCTTTTCCTATTCTGCTCCCCCTAGGAAATTGCTCCCCTGACTCAATGCTCTCTCCTTAAACCAAATCTCTCCCCCTTACTCAAATCTCTCCCCCTTTGACATCAATGGCAAAGGGTCACCTTTGGGGCTCGGGGCTAAGAATGAGTCTCTTAGCTTAGCCCCTCCCCCACCTCCTCTTGAGGTGGTTAATTCTGGGGTGGGAGTATTTCTACTCCCAGCAAGCACTGGTCTTTACCTTTGTCCTCTTTCCTTCTCATCTGATCCTTCTGATTCCTTTGACTATTCTTGTTCATGTCCATGTTCCTGTTCCTATCCATATTCCTATTCTTATTCATATCCATATTCTTGTTCATGTTCATATCCATATTCATGTTCCTGTTCATGTCCATATTCTTATTCATGTTCATGTCCTATTCTTATTCTTGTTCATGTTCATGTTCATGCTTGATTCTGGAATATCTGCTCTACACCACTTTGTTGTATGTCCATCATTATTGCACTTATAACACTTAATGTTATTATTCCTTGGAGGTGCAAATATCTTGGGATTTCTCCTAGTGAAGCCATATCCTTTTTTGTCATGAACCTTGCAATTCATTGCCTTGTGACCAAACTGATTACATGAGTAGCAATACCCATGGAAAAGTTGCATGTTTCTGAAGTTCCCATATTCCTATCTTTCATGTGTCCTGCATTCTGAAGCCATGTGCCCAAATCTGTGACATGAGAAACATCTTCCATTGAAATTTCCTTGTCTTGACCTCATTGGTCTCTTAGTCTCTCTTAACCTATTTTGATTGTTGTTCCATCTATTTCTTCTTTGTGCATTGTTCCTTTCCTTGTTGAAATTTCTATTGTCCAACTCATCCTCAGAAGTCTCACTTTCTCTTACACTGTCTTCTTCTAAAGTTTCTTCTTCTTCAGAACTTGAGGTTGACTCTTCTTCTTGTTTCTTTTGAGCTTGTTCAAAACCAAGACCTATTTTGTTTGTTGACCTTCTTTGTACCTTGATCATCTTATCCAAATTCTTTGAACTCTTTCCAAACTTGTGTAGCTTATCCTTGGACTTTTCTAAATCTTCCCTTAGTAGAGCTACTTCTTGTTCTAACTTTTCACATTCTAAGACCTTTGCTTCTAACTTATCCTTGAACTTATTTGTCTTAGCCATTGACTTGTTTAAATCCTCTATAAGATTTCCTCTCTCTTCATCACATTCTTGAAACTGAAACTCAAGTTGGGAGTTTTGCTTTCTTACCTTCTTTAAAGTTTTAAGAGCATAAATAAGCTCTCCCTCAAGATCAACTCCTCCTTTTTCTTATTCTTCCTCTATTTGTTTGCCTTTGTCAACATCTTCATTTTTTTTTGACTTGTCTTCTATAGGATCACCTTCTTCTTCTTCTTCTAGTGCCATTAGAATATTCTCTTTTGGTCCTTCAAATGCATCCTCATATTCATCATCACTGAAACTGAAACCATTCCTTGTACAACTATCTTCAAGATGTCCAAAATTACCACATCTAAAACACTTGAGAATTATTGGTGACCTTTTCTTAACCTCTTCTTTTTCTTCAATCAGAAATAGGACTTCATATTTATCATTATCTAAGAAACTATTATCACTATCACTTGAGTACTTACTTGCCTTGTCTGCATAGTAGCTCCTCTTTTGTCTTTGAAAGAACTTCTTTCCTTGTCTACCTTGTCCATCCTTGCCTTTCTTTTGGTACCTGTATTTTTTTGATTCCCTGTTCCTGTGATCCTGTTTTTCTTCATCATTGTTATTTTTAGCTTCTTGACAATCAGTTGCATAGTGACCATACTTTCCACAATTGAAACATCTAACAGATTTTGCATCTTTAAATCTTCTTGAATCCTTATTCCTTCTGCCATAATTAGCTTCTTCATCACTGGATGACTCATTGCTCGATTCTGACTTCTTACCCTTTGTCTTCTTAATTGCTTTGAAGGTTGCTTCCTTTCAGAGATTAGGTTCCTCTTTTGTTCTTAACTCAAAAGCTGTAAGAATACCAAGTAACATATCTCTTGTCAAAGAATCACCATCTTTTGATTCTTCTATAGCAGAAATATTTTCACTAAATATTTTTGGAAGAGATCTTAAGACCTTATCACAAACATCCGATTCTTCAACATTAAGTCCAAGTCCTTGCATAGCATTAACAACCTCATCTACCCAAAGTAGATAAGTACTAATGTTTTCCTCATCCTTCATTCTTAATTCTTCAAATTGTCCTTTGAGATTTCGTATCTTTGCCTTTTTGACACTTTTATCTCCTTCATATATGCTTTGCAACTTATCCCAAATTCCTTTTGCATCTTTACAATGCATAACTTTTATTGATTATGTTCTATGCAAACCTCTCAAAATTGCATTCATTGCTTTTGAATTGTAATGTTGTAGAAGCTTACCTTCCTTATCTGTAGGTGGATCAGTTGGTGGTATGTATCCATTTTCAACTGCTTCCCAAATTTCATTGCCAAGTGCCATCAGGTGAATCTTCATTCTCATACTCCAAAATATATAATCACTTCCATCAAATATTGGTGTTGAATTATCTGAGGACACATTCTTAGAATCCATTGTGTTCTTGAAAGCTTTTCCTTCAAGCTGTTAAACTCTTTCGAAGGAACCCGCTCTGATACCAATTGAAGAACACAAGCTTATACTGAGAGGGGGGTGAACAAGTATAAGACCACTTTTTACTTTTCTTTCCCAATCAATATTATGCAATGTATAGATAGCAATATCAATAATAGTAATCAAAGCAATGCACAAATCACCACACACAATAGAGACACCAATTTTACGTGGTTCACCCAATGTGGGCTACTCCATGGAGAAAATATTTCACTAAAATTTTCTCAATCAATCTCTTGGGAATCCTTTCCCTATTACAATGTTTATGGACCTCTATCCAAAGGAGACACCAATCCCCTAATCAAGTTCATGGATCTCTATCCATAGGAGAACTCCTTTCTCCTTAGCTCTGACTGGTGATCTTCTAGAAGAACTATTGCCCCCACTACTCTGGCTAATGGATCTCTATCCACTGAAGACACCTATCCTCACTACCCTGGCTAATGGATCTCTATCCACTGGATACTATCATCCTCTATACTCTATCACCTTCAAAGCTCTATCTCAAATCTACACTAAACATAGTCCTTCGGTCTAGCACAAATCTGCTCAATCTCTATCTCTGGTCTAGCACAAACCTATCCTCAAATCTGCACCAAACTCTATCCTCAATATCTATCCTCTGATCTACACTAAACATAATCCTTCGATCTAGCACAAATCTATCCTCACTCCTTTTACACAAATCTATCCTCAATATCTATCCTCAAGCCTTAACACAAAGCTTGAATCAATCTCAAATCAACTCTATTAGATCTACCCCAAACCTTAACTCAAGGTTTGAACAAATCAATCAATCAACTCTGCTCACAAGTCTTCTCAAAGACTTATCTCAAATCTACCTTGTAAGCTTCCACAAAATCTCACACTAATCTATCCACAAGTCCTCTCTAGAACTTGTCCAATCTTCTCAACAAGTCCTCACTAGAACTTGTCCAAATCTACTCAATAAGTCCTCACTAGAACTTATCCAATCTACTCTCAATCTGTATTGTAAGCTTCCACAAAAGCTCACACAAATCTATCCACAAGTCTTCTCAAAGACTTACCTCAAATCTGCTCAACAAGTCCACACTAGAACTTGTCCAATCTCATAGAAACATAAAGAGAATTGTTAGAGACTCAATATGCTTCACATTCATCACAATGCTCAATCACTTTCAATCACTCTTTTAGAAACATATAGAGAATTGTTAGAGACTCAATATGCTTCACATTCACCTCAATGCTCAATCACTTTCAATCACTCTTTTAAGAAACATATAGAGAATTGTTAGAGACTCAATATGTTTCACACTCATCAACACTCAACCTCTTTCTCAAATCAATTCAAAATATAGAACAATTTGTTTCATAGAACTTGAACTATCACCTTAACACATCCACTTGACTAGGCTCAATCAACTCTACTCAACCAATCACTCAATGAAATAATCCTTGCTCACAAACCCTAGTCCAAGCATATGAACACTCACTCAAATATTTCCAACAATGCTTATCAACCAATCTCACATAACAATGATACTCATGTTCTTTGCAAACCCTAGTTCAAGTTCTTCACTCAACATCACTTAACAACAATTATAAATATTCTACAATGATACTCATGATCTTTGCAAACCCTAGTTCAAGTTCACTCAACTTAATCACTTCAACAACAATGCTTATAAAACAAGGTTTTATCAACAACTCTTTATTCTATAAAACCTTGAAGCATTAATTCAAAACACACTCAACAATGCTTACCAAACAATCCTTTTCACTCCAACTTTGCATTCACAACATTCAACAATCACTCACTAGGAAGAATATGCCCATACCTTTTGTTTGATGTAGAAGTGCCCTTGGAAAACCTGTCTAAATCACAATTTCCTTCTTTCCAATTTCAATGGTTAGATGACAAAAATCTCACTCTTAACACTTTCTCAAATATTCCTTAGACACAAAAATACTCAAAGCTCAATTATGCCTTATTGCTCCCAACCATCAAATCATACATGAAAAATAATAATTCCTTGGATACACCTTATAAACTCCAACTTAGAATAATATCCAACAACACATATCTTCCTAAAACACCTTACTACCCTTTCCAAACACTAAAGCAAATAACACCAAAAATTTAATTTTGCATAACCCTTATAACTCCCTTACTACCTTACAAACCAAATAAAAATGCAAAAATTAATTTTTAAATACTCAACTAACCCTTCCAAAAATTTTGGTGCTCAATTTCAATGCATACCTTTTACTTCCCCCAAAAGGGGTTTCGACGTGATTCGATCCGTCGTCTCCCCAAGCCTAAGCGCCTTAGCGCTTGGGAGTCCACCATGTGGGCTAGTGATGCCCACATGAAGGAAGAAACACTTCCTTCACCTTATGCCTTAGTACGTCATTGACTTCCACGAAAATCACAATGCTCACTCTTTACTTGGATGCAGCACGATTCACAAAGTTCACATGTATTAAAAATCGAAGGCATGGTAATTTTCTAAGGTGGGATGATCCCCCTTTTTATACACATTTTTGGAAATTTTCTCCCACATCGATGCTTGGAATTCGAATTTCAAAAATTTGAATTATAATTTGATAACCCACCTTAGGGTTATAAAAATTAATATAAACTAACTTATAATTAATATTAAAATTAATTAATAATTAATTTAAATAACTTAAGTAAATTAAATTATAAATTAATTTATAATAAAAATTATATTATAATTTATAATTAATTTAAAACTTCCCTTTATAATATTATAAAAAATATTATAATATTATTCACTTGGGCTTCTTCTTTGCACTTTAAACCATATCCGACTTCCTAGAACCGGGTCTTGATTAACTGAAACTAGACTATCCTTTTGCACTTATTGGAGAACCTAAAACCGATGTTGCCCATCGAAACTGCCATTGAACAGTGTTGAAAGCTTGACATCAATGACCACTCACTCTTGACATCAATGACAACTTATCTACTCAAAATGTCCAACAATCTCCCCCTTTGTCATTGATGGCAACCCAAATTCTTTTTACCAAAAACTTGACCTTTTTCCTGTTCTGCTCCCCTTGGGACATTGCTCCCCCTGACTCAATGCTCTCTCCTTAAACCAAATATCTCCCCCTTTGACATCAATGGCAAAGGGTCACCTTTGGGGCTCGAGGCTAAGAATGAGTCTCTTAGCTTAGCCCCTCCCCCACCTCCTCTTGAGGTGGTTAATTCTGGGGTGGGAGTATTTCTACTCCTAACAAGCATTGGTCTTTACCTTTGTCCTCTTTCCTTCTCATCTGATCCTTCTGATTCCTTTGACTATTCCTGTTCATGTCCATGTTCCTATTCATGTCCATATTCCTATTTATGTTCCTATCCATATTCATGTTCCTATTCTTGTCCATATTATCATTCCTGTTCATGTCCATATCCATATTCCTATTCATGTTCCTATTCTTATTCCTGTTCATGTTCATGCTTGATTCTGGAATATCTGCTCTACACCACTTTGTTGTATGTCCATCATTATTGCACTTATAACACTTAATGTTATTATTCCTTGGAGGTGCAAATATCTTGGGATTTCTCCTAGTGAAGCCATATCTTTTTTCTGTCATGAACCCTGCAATTCATTGCCTTGTGACCAAACTGATTACATGAGTAGCAATACCCATGGAAAAGTTACATGTTCCTGAAGTTTCCATATTCCTGTCTTTCATGTGTCCTACATTCTGAAGCCATGTGCCCAAATCTATGACATGAGAAACATCATCCATTGAAATTTCCTTGTCTTGACCTCATTGGTCTCTTAGTCTCTCTTAACCTATTTTGATTGTTGTTCCATATATTTCTTCTTTGTGCATTGTTCCTTTCCTTGTTGAACTTTCTGTTGTCCAACTCATCCTTAGAAGTCTCACTTTCTCTTACACTATCTTCTTCTGAAGTTTCTTCTTCTTCAAAACTTGAGGTTGACTCTTCTTCTTGTTTCTTTTGAGCTTGTTCAAAACCAAGACCTATTTTGTTTGTTGACCTTCTTTGTACCTTGATCATCTTATCCAAATTCTTTGAACTCTTTCCAAACTTGTGTAGCTTATCCTTGGACTTTTCTAAATCTTCCCTTAGTAGAGCTACTTCTTGTTCTAACTTTTCACATTCTAAGACCTTTGCTTCTAACTTATCCTTGAACTTCTTTGTCTTAGCCATTGACTTGTTTAGATCCTCTATAAGCTTTCCTCTCTCTTCATCACATTCTTGAAACTGAAACTCAAGTTGAGAGTTTTGCTTTCTTACCTTCTTTAAAGTTTTAAGAGCATAAATAAGCTCTCCCTCAAGATCAACTCCTCCTTTTTTTTATTCTTCCTCTATTTGTTTGCCTTTGTCAACATCTTCATTTTCTTTTGACTTGTCTTCTATAGGATCACCTTCTTCTTCTTCTAGTGCCATTAGAATATTCTCTTCTAGTCCTTCAAATGCATCCTCATATTCATCATCACTGAAACTGAAACCATTCCTTGTACAACTATCTTCAAGATGTCCAAAATTACCACATCTAAAACACTTGAGAATTATTGGTGACCTTTTCTTAACTTCTTCTTTTTCTTCAATCAAAAATAGGACTTCATCTTTATCATTATCTGAAAAACTATTATCACTATCACTTGAGTACTTACTTGCCTTGTCTGCATAGTAGCTCCTCTTTTGTCTTTGAAAGAACTTCTTTCCTTGTCTACCTTGTCCATCCTTACCTTTATTTTGGTACCTATATTTTTCTGATTCCTTGTTCTTGTGATCCTGTTTTTCTTCATCATTGTTATTTTTAGCTTCTTGACAATCAGTTGCATAGTGACCATACTTTCCACAATTGAAACATCTAACAGATTTTGCATCTTTAAATCTTCTTGAATCCTTATTCCTTCTACCATAATTAGCTTCTTCATCACTGGATGACTCATTGCTTGAATCTGACTTCTTACCCTTTGTCTTCTTAATTTCTTTGAAGGTTGCTTCCTTCTAAATATTAGGTTCCTCTTTTGTTCTTAACTCAAAAGTTGTAAGAATACCAAGTAACATATCTCTTGTCAAAGAATCACCATCTTTTGATTCTTCTATAGCAGAAATATTTTCACTAAATCTTTTTGGAAGAGATCTTAAGACCTTATCACAAACATCTGATTCTTCAACATTAAGTCCAAGTCCTTGCATAGCATTAACAACCTCATCTACTCGAAGTAGATAAGTACTAATGTTTTCCTCATCCTTCATTCTTAATTCTTCAAATTGTCCTTTGAGATTTCGTATCTTTGCCTTTTTGACACTTTTATCTCCTTCATATATGCTTTGCAACTTATCCCAAATTCCTTTTGCATCTTTACAATGCATAACTTTTATTGATTCTATTCTATGCAAACCTCTCAAAATTGCATTCATTGCTTTTGAATTGTAATGTTGTAGAAGCTTACCTTCCTTATCTATAGGTGGATCAGTTGGTGGTATGTATCCATTTTCAACTGCTTCCCAAATTTCATTGCCAAGTGCCATCAGGTGAATCTTCATTCTCATACTCCAATATATATAATCACTTCCATCAAATATTGGTGTTGAATTATCTGAGGACACATTCTTAGAATCCATTGTGTTCTTGAAAGCTTTTCCTTCAAGTTGTTAAACTCTTCCGAAGGAACCCACTCTAATACCAATTGAAGAACACAAGCTTATACTAAGAGGGGGGTGAACAGTATAAGACCACTTTTTACTTTTCTTTCCCAATCAATATTATGCAATGTATAGATAGCAATATCAATAGCAATAATCAAAGCAATGCATAAATCACCACACACAATAGAGACACCAATTTTATGTGGTTCACCCAATGTGGGCTACTCCACGGAGAAAATATTTCACTAAAATTTTCTCAATCAATCTCTTGGGAATCCTTTCCCTATTACAATGTTTATGGACCTCTATCCAAAGGAGACACCAATCCCCTAATCAAGTTCATGGATCTCTATCCATAGGAGAACTCCTTTCTCCTTAGCTCTAATTGGTGATCTTCTAGAAGAACTATTGCCCCCACTACTCTAGCTAATGGATCTCTATCCACTGAAGACACATGTCCTCACTACCCTAGCTAATGGATCTCTATCCACTAGAGACTATCATCCTCTATACTCTATCACCTTCAAAGCTCTATCTCAAATCTATACTAAACACAGTCCTTTGATCTAGCACAAATCTGCTCAATCTCTATCTCTGGTCTGGCACAAACTTATCCTCAAATCTGCACCAAACTCTATCCTCAATATCTATCCTTTGATCTACACTAAACATAGTCCTTCGATCTAGCACAAATCTATCCTCAATATCTATCCTCAAGCCTTAACACAAAGCTTGAATCAATCTCAAATCAACTCTGCTAGATCTGCCCCAAACCTTAACTCAAGGTTTGAACAAATCAATCAATCAAATATGCTCACAAGTCTTCTCAAAGACTTATCTCAAATCTGCCTTGTAAGCTTCCACAAAATCTCACACTAATCTATCCACAAGTCCTCTCTAGAACTTGTCCAATATGCTCTCAACAAGTCCTCACTAGAACTTGTCCAAATCTACTCAATAAGTCCTCACTAGAACTTATCCAAATATGCTCTCAATCTATATTGTAAGATTCCACAAAAGCTCACACAAATCTATCCACAAGTCTTCTCAAAGACTTACCTCAAATCTGCTCAACAAGTCCACACTAGAACTTGTCCAATCTCATAGAAACATAAAGAGAATTGTTAGAGACTCAATATGCTTCACATTCATCACAATGCTCAATCACTTTCAATCACTCTTTTAGAAACATATAGAGAATTGTTAGAGACTCAATATGCTTCACATTCACCTCAATTCTCAATCACTTTCAATCACTCTTTTAGAAACATATAGAGAATTGTTAGAGACTCAATATGTTTCACACTCATCAACACTCAACCTCTTTCTCAAATCAATTCAGAATATAGAACAATTTGTTTCATAGAACTTGAACTATCACTTCACACATCCACTTGACTAGGCTCAATCAACTCTACTCAACCAATCACTCAATGAAATAATCCTTGCTCAAAAACCCTAGTCCAAACATATGAACACTCACTCAAATATTTCCAACAATGCTTATCAACCAATCTCACATAACAATGATACTCATGTTCTTTTCAAACCCTAGTTCAAGTTCTTCACTCAACCAATCACTTCAACAACAATGCTTATAAAACAATCTTCACATAACAATGATACTCATGATCTTTTCAAACCCTAGTTCAAGTTCACTCAACTTAATCACTTCAACAACAATGCTTATAAAACAAGGTTTTATCAACAACTCTTTATTCCAGAAAACCTTGAAGCATTAATTCAAAACACACTCAACAATGATAACCAAACAATCCTTTTCACTCCAACTTTGCATTCACAACATTCAACAATCACTCACTAGGAAGAATATGCCCATACCTTTTGTTTGATGTAGAAGTGCCCTTGGAAAACTTGTCTAAATCACAATTTCCTTCTTTCCAATTTCAATGGTTAGATGACAAAAATCTCACTCTTAACACTTTCTCAAATATTCCTTAGACACAAAAATACTCAAAGCTCAATTATGCCTTATTGCTCCCAACCATCAAATCATACATGAAAATAATAATTCCTTGGATACACCTTATAAACTCCAACTTAAAATAATATCCAACACCACATACTTCAATCTTCCTAAAACACCTTACTACCCTTTCCAAACACTAAAGCAAATAACACCAAAAAATTAATTTTGCACAACCCTTATAACTCCCCTTACAACCTTACAAACCAAATAAAAATGCAAAAATTAATTTTTAAATACTCAACTAACCCTTCCGAAATTTTTGGTGCTCAATTTCAATGCATACCTTTTGCTTCCCCCAAAAGGGGTTTCGGCGTGATTCGATCCGTCGTCTCCCCAAGCCTAAGCACCTTAGCGCTTGGGAGTCCACCGCATGGGCTAGTGATGCCCACATGAAGGAAGAAATACTTCCTTCACCTTATGCCTTAGTACGTCATTGACTTCCATGAAAATCACAACACTCACTCTTTGTTTGGATGCAGCACGATTCGCAAGGTTCACATGTATTAAAAAATCTAAGGTATGGTAATTTTTCTAGGGTGGGATGATCCCCCTTTTTATACACATTTTTTTAAATTTTCTCCCACGTCAGTGCTTGGAATTTGAATTATAATTTGATAGCCCACCTTAGGGTTATAAAAATTAATATAAACAAACTTATAATTAATTTTAAAATTAATAAATAATTTGGGCTCTACAGAAGACTTCTTATGGAAGTCCTGTTCCATTTCATACAACTCTTCCTCACCCTGTTCCAGGTCCCTGATCCTATCCCAGTTTCCTTGGCACCTCCTTTTCCCATCCTCCATGGTAGGAAGGTGTTGCAGACGATCTCCTTTGGGGGGAAGATCACTATTCCACTATTCTGCCCCTTTCCTTGCCCTGTGGTGGGAAGATATTTATTCCATTTTGCTCCAATGTCCTATCCTTCGGTATCTGGGTTTTGATATGGGTTTAGGTTTTTCTCTAGGAATTTTCCTGGGTTCTTTGGATCATTTAGGGTTTTTCCTTGTTTTTTCCTTTTTTCTCAAGTTGTCTTCTTGACATTTGCTCTTTGAGGATCTTCAGTTGTGGAATGTTGGGTCTGAGGAATTCTAGCTTCATGAGTAGTTTTGCATAGCATCCTTTTGGGTTTTGGAGTGGTCCTTGTGCTTTCTACTGTGACTCTGCCTTTGGGATTATGGTGGTGGGTCTAGCGATATTTCAGTTTCTTTTATGGATTTCATGGGAGCCTCTATTTTTCTTGCTTCTAAATCCTTGCAGGTTTTTCTCATTCATGTCCTTGAAGCTATTCGTTGGCGGTGTTGAAGGTTGTCTTGGTTTCTTTGTTGCTTTCTTATGGTTTAGGCTCTAACATCTTCAGTCATGCTTCCTCGTGACTCCTTCCTTTTGGGTTTCTATGTAACTTTCTAGCTCTCGCTTCATGAGCAATTTTGCACAACATCATTTTGGGTTTGGGAGTGGCCCATGTGCTTTCTACTATAACTATGCTCTTTGGGATTGAGGTAGTGGGTCCAACAGGATTTTAGTTCCTTTTGTGGCCTTCAAAGGGGCCTTTGTTTTTCTTGTTGTTGAATACTTGCAGGACTTCCTCATCTGAGTCCTTGAAGTTATTCCTTGGTAGTATTGAAGGTTGTCTAGTATGCTTGACTTCTTTCTTTTGGTTTGGGCTCTAGTGTCTATATTCATGCTTCCTTGTGACTCCTTCCTCTTGGGTTCCTATGGAACTTTCCTACCTTTTCCTTCAAAAGTGTTGTTTCGTTGTTGTTGCTTCCTCATTTGGGCTAATTTTTTTGAACACTTGCTTAATTTGCTTGAGGACTTTGTGGCCCGGGAAGCTCCTCTTGTTGCTGAACCACTACTACACCATATTTTAGGTTGATGTTCCAATGCATGAGGATTTCATCGCCTATGGAATTCCTCTTTATGCTGCATCATATTTCAAGCTGTAGTTCCATTGCATGAGTATTTCATTGCCTGCGGAATTCCTCTTTATGTTGCATCATATTTCAAGCATTCCAGGGATTTTTTTCTTCTAGTTTCATAATCCTTTGTCATCCCTGGGTGTTTCCCATCCTTTTTTTGATGGGATCTATAGTTTCTCTGAGGATTTTCTCCACCCTTTTTTTCTGGGTGGGTTTTTTGATTCAGTCTAATGTTCCCCTACATTGAAAGTAGTTTTTAATTTGGGTTCTGGTTTCCCAAGGGTGGTTTCTGGTTTTCTCACCCTTGGGAGGGTTCAAAATTTAAATTTTGACACCTGTGTCTCTTTCTCACCTGTGGGATGTTTCAATTTGTTTCTAGCTGTTTGGGCGGTTTGGCACTTTTTTCCACATTTGGAAAGTTTCAAATTTATTTTTTGATGCTTGTAGCTTCAACTTCGTCTTTATAGTGGGATTTTTGTTCCTACATGATTTTTCTTTGTAGTTTTTCTGGATTTCATCATGCTTCTGCTTCCTTTGAGCCATCCTTTGCAGGTTCCTGAATCAGTTCCTTTGGCACTTTCTTGATCTTGTTCCTTTTGGCTTTCCTCAAAGCCTATCCTAATGTATTTCCTTGGTTGTCTTATTTTGATGTAATCCAGTTTCAATGTAATCATGTTTTGGGATCCTTGATAAAAACCCACTTTTAATCTAACTTACCAAAAAAAAATTAATAAATAATTAATTTTGATAACTTAAGTAAATTAAATTATAAATTAGTTTGTAATAAAAATTATATTAATTAATTTATAATTAATTTAAAACTTCCCTTTATAATATTATAAAAACTATTATAATATTATTCACTTGGGCTTCTTCTTTGCACTTTGAACCACATCTGACTTCCTAGAACAAAGTCTTGATTAACTGAAATCGGACTATCCTTTTGCTCTTACTGTAGAACCTAAAACTAATGCTGCCCACTGAAACTTGCCACGGATTGGTGCTAAAAGCTTGACATCAATGCCCACTCACTCTTGACATCAATGACAACTCATCTACTCAAAATATCCAACAGCTCTCCAACTCTCAAACATGGGATCCATAAAACTTTGACCAGATGCATACATTGTATCAATATATATGCAAATTTATTTTCACCCTGATGAAATCCACAATATAAATCAATCTTTCTTATGCAATTTTTATCAAGTTATTCATTTCTTCCAACATTGGAAGAATACCACATAATGTGAGAAGTGTTTCAAATTCACTCATTCGAAATAGCAAATATTTAACCTTATCAACTACCTTACGATTTACATACATAAAGCTTGCCAAGGATTGATATTCTTTGAAAACTCCATATGTCGGTTGATACATCGAAATCCACCTAGTATCTACATATTTTTAGATATTTTTACCTTTAGTAATTCCTAGTGCAAACTATTGAAACTCTAAAAATATTTTTGGACTACGCAAAAAATAATTATGAATTTCATGGATAAGCTTTTCCACTCTCGCTACATCTGTAAATGTATCCACAAGTTTGTATGCAAGATTCATTCTATGAGCCATGCAATGAATAGGGATCAAATATGGGGCAATAAATATTTGTAGTCTAACACAAAGACCATTCTTGTGTCTTTGCATTGTAGCAGCACCATCAGCTCTGACACATTAAATTAGTGGCTATTTTCATTCCATTCATTTCTGCTATGTCCTTTAAACTAGATACAACAACATTGTAAATATTTTTTGCATTGCAATTTTCCACCATATTGAGTAATCCAAGTAAATGAGGTTGCCTTAAATGATTTTTTGATGTGTAAACATGCATGCAAATCCAATATGTGTTGTCAATAGCAATCACCTCATCAATTGAAAGTGAAATGAATTTGGCCTTTTTTACCTTCTCTTTGAGGTCATCTTGCTCAACCAATTATATATATTTTGCCATTCCCCAACCACTTTGATTTGACTGGGTAAGTTTTACACATCAGTTAGTCAAAATATATATTTATAATCAATGAAATTAGTCATAGGTCTACCCTTTTAAGAATAGTGAGTACAATAGCAAACTGTAAACTTTTTGAAGCTAAAGTGCACTTATTCATTTTTTGAAATTGGGCTTGAATTGTTGCACCTTTCTCAAAAAAATTTTACTTTTGTTTCATTTCTTTATCATATTCTTTTGCATATCTTATATGTGCACACTCTGATGCATCCTTCCACCTATAATTTTTTTATTTTTTTCCATCATCATCACTTTCTTTTGTTTTTATATAAACCTTTTCAATATATTTTTCTATTGTATCTTTCTTAACTTGCAATATATAATCCTTTCCATGTTTCCAACTACAAATTACGTATCCCAATTTTGTTATTACCTCAATACTATTCTCTAGCAGCACTGGCTCAATAAATGGAAACTCTAAAACCCAATCAGGCTTAAATGATTAGTTAATTGTCCACCTAGATAAGCTTGCACGTTTATGTTTTTTAGAAGAAAATTCTCCATAAGTAGGGACTGCATAAGAACTATTATTTTGTTTTCCATTTGGCATGTTAGTTTCAGGAATCTCTTCATGTTTTTGTTCCATTTCATTAAAAAAAAAATCATTTGTGGACTTTTCATTATTGTGGATATGTGGAAGTGGAGGCATGCTAGGATCGTTATAATTATTCCATTTAAAAGCATACCTTATGTTAAAAAATACAGATAAACAATAGATAAAACCATCAACCAAAAATCACCCTTATAAATGAATGAAGAAATTATATATAAAATGAACAATATAAAAAATAACTGGTTAGCAAGTAAAGGTGTTCATACCTTCAATTTGTGTAGATGTTGATGACTGACTAGATTTCAAAATATTATGAAAGTATTTGAGGATACTCCTTTTATTGAAATATTGGCCTCCCTTATTTCCACTGCCAATAGGTGACATTTTACCTGTATAAATAGAAGAGTAACATGAAAATCATTTTGAAAAATAAAAATAACTAGTAAAAGAGAGAACTGCTATTCAATACAATAGAATATCTAACCCAAGCAAGCTTGATATTGGTGCCCAAATAATAGGAAAACCTTCTTATTGAGTGTACATGAACAAAAATATTTTAAAAAATAACATTAATGGTAAAAGAAACTTACCAGTAAATGGTTATCATTGTATGTCACTCACCTTCTACCACTTGCCTTCTACCACTTACCTTATGTCAATCACCCTACGCTAGTCACCTTGTGCTAGTCACCTTGTGCTAGTTGCCTTGTGCTAGTCACCTTATGTCAATCACCTTATGTCAGTCACCTTGTGTCAATCACCTTGTGTCAATCACCTTGTATAATTTTCCTTGTGTCAATCATCTTGTGTCAGTCACCTTGTGCTAGTTGCTTTGTACTAGTCATCGTGTATCATTCACATCCTACTAGTTGTTTGTTTCAGTCATGTTCTACTAGTCATATGTGTTAGTCACCTTTTATCAGTTGCATTATTTCAATCACATACTTTTTATCATTCGCTATCAAAGAAATTTAATTTTTTAATTGTATGAGTGTCATTGTCAGGGTTACCTAATAATGGGATACAAGAGGCGAATTATGTGGGATAATTTTTTTTTAATAATTTTAAAGCAAAAATTAGGTGGGAAAACTTATGGTACTAGGGTGAATTTACCCTAAAAAATTTTATCCTAAAATTTTCAAGCAAATGGGCCGACCTCTAGGGTCCTAAAATTCACAAAATTAAAATTAAAAAAATATTAATGCTAAATTGCAAAATTCACTCTTGTGCATAACCCTGACAATGAATCAATCTCCCATACATAAAATTAATGATATTAGGAACTGAATGCATGTTATACACCACTTCTATAGATAAGGGTGGGTCACGTGGGCGACCATAATCCTTAGTAGTTTGAATGTTGAGTTGTGTGACTATGATGTCTTGGACCACGTATTCATCGATACCAGGATTAGTGAGGTCAACCTCAACTTGAGATGATGTGGATGTGTATGGATTGGATATGGATGACTCAATATTAGTTGATGACTCTGACAATGGGAGAGGTATGTACTAAGATGGCATCTCTCAATCTATCAATTTGACTTGTGATATGTTGGATGATGTGGATGGAGATGATTTTTGAATGGGTAATGATGTGAGAGGAATTATGGTAGATGATGATGCTTATGTTGATGATGTTGCTGAGGTGGATTAAGTTTGACCATATGTGCATGTATTCAAATATGATGAATATGGGATATGGAAGTAGAATCTTTATGTTAAGTGGTGATAGGGAGCTCCTTAGGAATATGATCTTTTGATGAATATGGGGATTGTGTGGTTGATGAGGTGGTCGATGATGTGAGAAAAATATGAGTGGAATATAGCATGGATTCATAAGGATTTGAAATAAAATTGCAATACTTGAATGGTTCAACATCCATCGGTATGCAATGGACTTGTCCCTCATGTACATATTTCAAATATTGATGTAGTATAGAAGGGACACATCTCATTTATCTCATCCAAGGTCCAAGGAGTACATTTTACATCATGGACCCTTCCAATATGTGAAACATGGTATGCAATATTTTGACCCCCACTTCGATGGGTAAAATTACAGTGCCAACTATGGAGCAGAGAGCATCGTTAAATGCTTTCAACGTGAATGTGGATTTGGTGATGTGATTTAGTAGAATATTGAGGTGATGAAAAGTGGATGTGATAATGATGTTTATGGAGGAGTTAGTATCAATTAAAACTCATTTAAATGAATTCTTATCAATCTGATCCATGATATGCAATGGAGGGTCCACCGATTCCAATGAAACTAGTTTGATTTCAAAATCATAGAATATAATAGATGGCTCCATACATGTTCAAATATTCTCTACAAAATTTCTAAAGGTATTAGCATCTTGGGATTGAAGTTCAATGGATTTTAAAATATCCATTAATGCCTCGTGATGTGGGGGATACTATTGAATGATCTTATATAAAAATAGTTTAGCTAAAGCTATTTTTAGGCTAGTAGTTAACTGACTACTCAAAGAAATGATTAGCCTTTGGGGATGATTTATAGGATGAATGGGTGGATTTGGATGGCTTGGATTATGAATGGGTTGAGAAGGATTGGTAGTTTTTTTTATTTGATATGATTATTTGGTAGGTTGAGACACACTTGCCTGTGGTGTTATGGGCGGTTGAATAGGTTGTTGTTGTTCATTTTGCTAGTTAGTACATTGTTGACCTCGGGTGACTACATGAATAGCACCCATAAAACATTGGTATTGTTACACACGATTGAATTTATTTGGGGGAGTCTTGGTGTTAGGCCCTCTTTTTATTGGTTGCACCTCTCCATGATGAGGAAATGGTGTTTGATAGATACTAATGTTTTGGTTCTATTGGGCTAAGGGACTATCAAGCTTAAAGGTCCCTAAGTCAATGAGATCTTGCACTATGTCATTAAAATTATAGCAACTATTTATGTCATACTCATTTTTCCTATTTTTACTATGTTTGGTGGGATCATCTAGTTTAACCTCAGGCAAGTCAAGTTGGTTGGTGTCATACAACTAGTGGAATATGGAAGCATATGATTCGACTAATGGGGTGTACTAGTGTTTTTGTTGAATATATTATCAACATGGGTAGTTTTCCACATCTAGCAATGTGTTTTGACTTAATTGAGATGATGAAGGAATCGCATGATATGCAATGTGTTGTGGTTGTTGTTGTACAGGTTGTTATTGAGTCATTACCGATTGGCTCATGACCACTTGATTAACTTGGTTGGATTGGTTAGCTTGGTTGGCTTGGTTACCTTGGTTTGTTTTAGATTGGCCAAAATAGTTACTTTTAGATTGGCTCTTATTCTACCATTCTTTATTTTTAGTCTTAAGTACACCTTCTTGGATTTTTATTTCCTCAATGATGCTAGCCTAGGTAAGAGCTTCCTCAAATGATCGGTATTATTGTAATTGTAACAACCAACAGATGGGTTTTAAGCAACTCTTAGTAAATATTCTAGTAAGCTCTTCCATTAGGGAAAATGGCATTTTGGTAATAAAGACCCTTCAATAATTGCCAAAATTGTATATTGACTCATAATCATATTGCTTTAAACCATATAAGATAGTTAATGATACCTTATTTCTAACATTAAGGGGAAACCTTTCAAGAAATTGATCAACCAATTGCTCAAAAGTATAAATACTATGGTGAGGCAAATGGTTGTACCACTCTATGACATCTCCTCCCAATGTTTGAGGAAAATTTCAAAGCATTATAGAATCATTACTTTGGATTATGAAACATGAATGGATAAATGTGCTCACATATTCTCTATGGTCTTCAGTTCCTTTAAATTTGTAAACTTTTGGTACTATGAAGTTTGTCAAATATGGTCATGATGGTATCAAAAAATAGATTGGTCGATTGATCAACTACCTGAGCATTGGTTTCTAGTTCATAATAATAGGATTATGTTGCATCAGGTTGTCAATCTATTGTTGCATAGCTTGGATTCAAGGATCTTCCCAAGTATGTGGAAGCCCTAAATTACTTGATGATTTTGTGAAGGTGAATGGTTGAGATGCTGGAGTGTGATGATATGATGATGATTTGGTAGAGTGGGTTGAAATTGATGATGTGGAGGTTGATTAAGAAATGATGGTGAATGTTTAAAAGAAGATGATGTATGGGGGTTGTGAATGTGATGATTTGTGTAATGGGTATGAGTTAATGGTGGTGTGGGTATGGAAACCATAGAATATTATGGTACCCATGATGGACTTTGGATGAAAAGGTAGGTTGGATGGAAATAAGCTGATATTTAAAATCTATTACATGAATTTCTTTTTGGGAATAATATTGAGCACCTTATTGAGCCATAAGTAATGAATTGAGGTGTTTCCATACTTTTTGTATGGCCACCTCTGATGTTGATGGTGTGGATGTGAATGAAATGGATGAGGTAGGTGGAGGATAAGTAACAATAGGAATTACAACTAGATGGGTGATATTAGATGAGGTGGAAGTTAGCATCTGTGAAGCAGCATTAACATGTGCTTCATACAAAGGATTTCCATAGGTAGTGGTATATGAAGGTGGAATGGAGGTACTTGGAGCACCTGATTATTGAATTATGGATGAATGGTGGGAAGGTATAGCTAACACCTCAAAAAGAGGGTTGTTATACACCTAGGTAATGCTGGAAGGTTGGGAAGAGGCAATTTCCTATGGAAAAGAAGGATCATGCCTAGGTGAGCTATGGATTGGTTCTAAGACATAGCTAGCGGATATATAAAGAGCCTCCACTTTTTCCATGTCTATATGGGTTATGTGGTGGTCAATTTTAGGTGAATATGGTTCTATTTTTGGAATGGTTGTGTGGATGGCTCTCAATAAAACATCAACATTTGAAGTTTGCATAGTATGTGAGATACCCGCATATAAATTTGAATAACTTATCTATATCACACTAGTAGGATTGACCATATAAGTAGAAGGGAAGTATGTTGAGCAATCCATGAATGAATTGTCTTAGTGGATGAAATTTTGATTCAATACTTTTGTTTGATTTCTAGTTAACACCATAATCTAATGAACCAAATATGTGAAATGTGCAAGAAAATAATGCAAATAAAAACTTCACAAAATAAAGTAAACAACTCAATCCTATATTTTTGCGATAGATGTGTCTTACCTCTTTTTCTTTATTATCTCACTTTTAATATTTTTTTTTTAGTTTTGTGTGTTTTATATTTGCTAATATGAATATGAAGAGTGAACTCTATGGCTTGGCTGGAAAATGAGATTCTTCCTGGTGATGAAATATAGAAATTTTGCTCATAGGTATCTATGGTGGCTAAGGGTAGATATTGGTGGATGAGGTAAAGCCCGTCATCACCAAATCTCAAGAAATGGTTGGTGATGAAATCCAACTCATTACTGTTTATTGTGAAATGTGTTGTGTGTGATTCATTTTAAAGTTTCATGTTTTCTAATGTGTACATACAATGTCAAAAATAACCAATTTTATAGGCCTAAATCAAAATCCAAAAACGTAAATACTAATTTCCTCAAAATAATGTAGGGTACACCGCTTAAGACCCACTCTAAACAGTGGAGGGTTCACCTAATATTTCACCTTGAATCACCAAGTGTGGGAGTATACTTAAGTATCCTGATTTTGTTCCTACTTAGACAATTAAAAGAGGAATTCTTAACCCTATTATGCAAACTATTTTATGTTGTTGTCACTTCATATGAAAATAGTATGAAGAATATTGAGTACAACACACCAAAAAATAGAAGAAATTTAAATCTAAAAAGTAAATATGGTGAATGTGTGAATTCAAATATACTCTAAATGCCTAATATGCAAATGTAATATGATTATTTTTAACAAAAATTGAACAAATGTAATATGATTATTTTTAACAAAAATTGAACAAATGTAATATGATTATTTTTAACAAAAATTGAACAAATGTAATATGATTATTTTTAAAAAAAAATGAACAAATGTAATATGATTATTTTTAATAGAAACTGAATAATATTTTTTATCACTTTATCTATAAACATGTATCCTTTCCACACTCTATAAAATACACCCCAAAGACTTTGTAATGTAGTAAGGCATTCACTAAGTGTTTTAGGGCACCCCTCTAGTGTTGTAGAGCATCTGCATAACTTTTGGTCAATTTTTGTAACTTTCTAGAAACCCTAGCTCTATGAAAATCATGCAAACGAACTTCTGAAAGCCTACAAAATAGAAAATGAAAATAGTAAATCAATAACAAAGTAAGTTAGCATACATAACCCATTGTGGGTCCCACCGTGATCACCATTTATGAATCAAAAATCAAGTAACACTAATACAATAATGTAAAATGACAATAAACACCATATCACATAAATATTGCATAAATAAAATAAAACTCTTTATTGTTGCGAGTGGATCTCAAATGGTACAATCATTATGCCTCAAATGTGAGGTATTACAATGCCTATTTTTTATATATAATTACAAAGTACTAGGGTTATCCAAAACCCTAGTTGAAAATAATGGTGGTGTCTTTGCACTTGATTCGATCCTAATAGATTTGTGGATGGGCTTGTGTATCATGATTAGGACCACTCGAGCTTCAAAAGCTTCCAAAGAATGTAATTCTTACACCTACACAACAAACAATAACAAGGATTAGTAATATATGTGAGGGCTCCACTATGTGAGACCCTCAAAAGAAATAAAATGACTAAACCCTAATATTGCAATGAAAGTTGTAAACAAAGCAAAATAACATGAAATGAAGTGCGCAAAATTATTTTCCTTGTCAAATAATGCTAACCTGCTATTTTTTTCTTCATTGATGATGCATATGATGATTATGTAGATGTCTTGATGGCACCTGAGGGTCATGGGACTATATATTTAGTGTGGGAAATGCCCATAGGTGCTCGGGGATGACCAAAAATATCTAGAGGTACTCTAAGGACTTTAGAGTGCATTTGGGAAGCTCTTGTGGGCACTCTGCAGAATTTGATGGGTGTTAAATGGGTTCTAAAAGGCATTTTAAGGTTGATGGGAGTAGCACAAAACTAGATCTGGTTTACAAGGGAATGGTGGTGGTAGAAGCAAAGGGCTATGAGCGATGGTGATGGGGTGTGGATAGAATTGAAGGTGGGACTAGGGTTTGGACTCCAAAAATATCCTCAAAAACTTAGTGAATTTAGGCACCAAGACCTTAGGGGTTAGAGAACTTAAGAGTATTAGGGGACTTAGGGATTGAATCATCAAAATGACTCCTCTTTATAATATTCCCTTAGACATGTTAGGGTTTTGATGACACAATTTTATCAGCAAAGATTAAAACATGAGGAAGGGTAGAGATTAAATCTGGGCAAGTGGTATGGATTAAGGCGGATGGATGGCTAAGATTAAAACATGGTGGATTTCTAGGATTAATTCATATAAATATATATATATAACATATTAATATTTAAATATATAAATATATATATAAATAATGGATAATTATGGTGGGAGGTTATGAATGGATGACAAGTGGCTAGATTTTAGTGTCTACAACTAAATCTAGTCATGTGCAGATACTTTGATCCTCCAATGACCTATACCATAGTAGTGCTTTACCTTTAAGGGAGAGAATCTGAGCATCACATCTTCAAATGCGATATTATGCATAGTAGCCAAAGAAGCTACATCTTGATAATGCTCAAAGGTAGTCTTCCCTATACCATCAAATATTGGTAAGGTTTTCAAAGTAGCCTTAGGAATATTGTGCATATACTAGATATTGAGGAGGCTTGTATCATTCCATCGAGGACAACGTTGTTGAGCCATTGATCCTAGGTGTGACATCAACCTTTTAAATATTTTGGGGTTCTTTCATTAGGAGGAAGTTACTATATGGTCATCATTTTTTCTACTACTTATCATATTTTGGGTCCTCTAGGAAAACAAAAATTACTTAGGGTTTTAAAGGGTTTTTTTTAAAGGGGGCCAATTAGAGGCTTGGATATGGATTCTTAGCAGAGTCACCAGGTTATTTGAAAAAAATTATTGCTCAAAATAGGATATCACTAAACCTTGGTTTACTATTAATGGTGGGATGATTCTTCTTATCAAAAAAAATTCTTATCATAGATCTGGATTACACTTGCATCAAAGTCACCAGGTGAATTGGGGGGTAAATTTCACAAAATAGAGTATCACTAGGCTCTATTCAACAAATATGGTGGGAACTTGGGGTCCCATCGGGTATGCCAAAAACTGTTGGTCCAAAATTTGCCTATGGTTGATTATTGCACCCAAGATGGCCAACATTGAATAATCGAGAAATCCATAGAGCTTAACCAAGTAAATCTCTAGAGAAGATTGGCTCCTATGAGGTTCTAACTAGATAAAACTATAATGGGGGAGGAAAAGAGTGTAGAAAGAGAATAAAAATATTAGACAATAGCAAGAAATGCACAAATATCATGAAATAAAACAACCATTAAAAACCTCCTAACATACCAACCAATTTTTATCTCATGCAGAACAATCTTAATTAATATTTAGTTTAGTAGACTATAAGTTCTTGAACCAGAGAACAAACATGCACAAGAATCCAGAAAGTAGAATCAATGTCATGCACATTCATCTAGATAAATATAAACATTCATCCATTCATACATACATTTTTTGCAAGATGTTGAACCAGAGGTCAAACAAAGATTTCCTTTGTATTGCTTCTCCAAAAATATTTATACATGCAACTTGTAAATGCCTAAAATCCAAACCTTACACAAGAGGCCATTGCTCTTATTTATTATGCCTCTATGGTTCAATATTCAAAATACAAAAATAGCTTTATTATAAAACCGTTATAACAATATGCCAAGTGACCAGGTTGGTAAATCCATCATGCAAAATCATTGATTCAAAATGGAATGTGGTGTTCATATTTTGACTACAAGTTGAATGCTTCATGCATGTAGGAAGAGTAGTGGATATGAGCTTAAATCTAATCCATTATTGGTTCTTGAATTCATATTCCACCGTTGATCTTGTAACGGCCATAGCAGACTAAAACTTTCATAGAAGTGTTAGAAAATATATTACATTATTTGGTACATATCAATGTACCACCTTGGTTACATTATTATACTAGGAGTTTATCTTAGGTTAAGTAGTTACTTGGGGAAGAAATAATAAATACACAAGTGTTAGAATGTGCAAGATGTAAAAGGACAAGTGTCCTTAGTTAGTTGTGCATGTGCACAAGTGTCTATCATGCATAATGCACATGTGTCCTTAAGGTAGGAAAGTGAAGAGTCACATACTAGTATAAATATGTGTGACTTAGCATTGTAATAGTAGTTGAATAAAGCATGCACTAGTAGAGTAGAGAAAGATTCCCATATAATTTTTGTGAGTTTATATTAATGGCCATTTCATGAGTTGTTTCAGAAGTTTCTTATTTTATTTACTTGGTCATTAGACTTCCATTAACATAGTTATGATATTGGAAGCTTATTTTATTACTTGTAGCTAGATTTCCTTTAAGTTTATACCTTCAAAAGCTAACAAGAATATTTTGTTGCTATAAACTACATCGACCACAACAGAGAGACATATCATGATGCCACGTTTTATTTTTGTCCTTGGGTATCTCTAGCCTGTGTGACCATGATATGGGAACATGTCATGATGTTACATTCCTTTTCCTACCTTGAATCCTTTTAGCCTCTACAACCACAATATGGGAATATGTTGCGATGTTCCAACACTCTTCTACCCTTGAGTTCTTTCTAACCTTCATGACTATGATATGGCAATAAATCACGATGTCACATCAGTTCTTCTCCTTATGCCTCTTTAATATTTTGTGACTATGATAGGTAAACAAGTCATTATTTTATGATACTTCTCTATATTTGGGTTCCTTGGGCCTTTGCAACCATGACACTGACTCATGTCACAATTTCTCAACAATTTTCTACATTAATGTCCTATTAACTTATGCAACCATGACACAGTGACAATTCATGATGTCACACCCTTCCATCTACTTGAATTATTCTCAACACTTCACTACTACAACACAGTGACAAGTCACAACGTTGCAATTTCATGCCCTTTTGAAAAATTTAGACTCTTCAAATTTGTTCTTCCAACTTCTTTGCAAATGCCAACTATCTAACTTTTTTCTTTGAAGAGCATATCCTCCTATTTCTATATTCATCTTCACTATATTTGTTCATAGCCTTAAATATTTCTTTTACAACGATGAGATTTGAGTGGGTGAGAACATAAACATCAACCACAGGGACCAAAAATCCATCGTCCAATAGCCATCAAGAAGCTCAAAAATTAGCTAAGTGTGGACACTGCCAGATTTTTTTTACTACTAATGTTAGAATATGGGAACTAAAAATCCATCACCCAATAGTTATCAAGAAGCTCAAAAATTGTCTAAGTATGGATGTTGTTGGAGTTTTGTACCACTAATGTTAGTAGATGGAAACCAAAAACTAATCACTTGGTAGCTAACAAGGGGCTCAAAAATTGGTTAAGTGTGGATACTATCAGAATTTTTGTACTATTGATGTCAATAAATGGGGATCAAAAACCCATTGTTCGATAGCTATCAAGAGGCTTAGAAATTAGCTAAGTATGGACATTGTGGGATTTTTTGTATCGTTGATGTTAATAAATGGGGATAAAAATCCTATAGCCCAACAGCCATTAAGAAGCTCAAAAATTGGCTAAGTGTGGACACTGCAAGATTTTTTGTACCACTAATGTTAGAATATGGGAACCAAAATCCCATAACCCAATAGTTATTTTAACAACCCAAAAATACCAACCCAAAAAAAAATTAAAATTAAGAGTGCTTGCAAGCAAATGCTCACAAGGAAAATACCCTTAATCGTTTAACTTAGTATACAAGGCTTCACCACATTTGAGTTTTAAGTCATTGCAAATGACACTCAGTGGATAGGAGTAGCCAAATCCCATATTTTTTGGAATTTACCTTACTAAACCTACATGTTTAGAAGGATGCATAAAGTGGCCCCCCACCTTTCCCATACCTTTATTGGCATAGAAACTTTTGACCATGATGTAGGGATTATCCTTTAAGACTTACATGCTTAAAGGGAGACACTTATTCCTTATCCTGACTCTAAACCCATTTAGACAAGTTGAACATTGTAGATCCTTGATGCTTAGTTACCATACCTCTATGGACTAACCAAGGTCATTTCTACTTTGATGGCAACTGCCATAATCACCTAATCCTACATGATTGAGGGATCACCACTACTATCTTGTGAATGGTTTATCCCAATATTTAGGTGGAACATACCTGAACCTACACATTCAAGGTATAATATTTCACAAGTACCTTGGTTATTATCTTCTCATAAATTATATCAAGTTTATGAGTTCTTATTTATTGCCTATGTGCAATCCCTTCTATGACTCATTCTACCTATTTATTGCCTTCACACAAGTCATTCTAGGATTGGGTATTATGGCTTACTTAGAGGATCAATCTAACCCATCCCAGGTTAGGTAAAAAAATCCAATATAAAACACATGATATAAACATCAATTTCTAAAAGATAAAATTAAAGAGATCCTCTTAATAGAAGCCACATCCATTCATTGATATATAAATAATTTAAGCATTAGCTTTTTGATACAAGATAGAATTTAAACCACATTACTTATTTCTAAATATTATCAAAATGCTTCAAAGAAACATTTCATCATTAACATAAATGCTACCATGATAAATCACACCCATTTTGTTTTCATAAATGCCTTCTCCTCAAATCATATTGTAGTCATGTCCAAAGTAAATTTTTTCCTATTTCTAAGCCAAATGATAATATGCTCATACTTTAATGTTAGTTTAAAATCAATTTGATTTAGCATTAGATCCTTGGAAACACTCAATCTCGAGTATGACTATACATCGTACATCCCTTTTGCAAATAAGACTTTGTATATACAGGTGTGGTGTGTATCAGGTAAGAGAAACCTTTCATTTGTTACACACTTTATTTATGCTCACCTGATAACTCAGGAAGACTACACCTCTATATAATAATAGGGGTATTTGGACTATTATGATTGCAAAAGTTGCTATCTATTATATGATAAGTTTCCCTCTACAAAATATTTGGTCATCGACCACCTGCTATATCCTCGTCTGAGGTTCACTGTCATCCATTAGAAATATTTGCCAACAAACTCTCACTCACTCTTCTTGATATTCAAATTATTGAATGATAATTTTTGATGGTTTAGAACCAATTGATAGACTGTCCAAAAAAACACTATAACAGAGCAACCATATTCATTAACCAGTCGGGATGGGTTATCTAGAGCAATAGATTTATAAGCAAACTCATTGATCTCCTAGCTTACTCTTTACATCATGTGAAAGTCTACTTGTCGCTCACACAAAGACCTGCACTAAGAAATTCTTTGTGAAACATTAGGTTCAACTTAAAACATTATGGATTCGTCATACCTATGTTGCACCACTCTATAGATAGACAAAATTCCTAGGAGTTGAAATCTCAAATTGTGTCACTCAACTCCTAGTATACCTAAGCTCATAGGGGAGTCCAAAGTGTTGCTCATGTCTGAATGGGTTTTGGTAACAACATCTATCCTATATGACCACCTCCAATAATAGGTTTACCTTGGTCAGCACAACGCGTGTGATGGGATAGTCGAAAAGGTTTTCCTTTAACTCCTATAGTTAATTAGTTTCACCAGTAGCAAGTATAATAGCTTTCTATATGGCATAGAATCACCTGACCTGGTAGTTAAAAACCATTGTATACCACATGGACAACATAAAGCCAAGAATAGTTTAGCTTTTAGTGTTTCCAATATTGGGTCAAAGTCGATCCAAATGGTTATATACTTTAGACTTCCTTAAAGAAATCTAGATATACATGTTGGATCTAAAAGTAATAAGAATACATTTCTTTTTATTTTGTAAGTATTATTTTGGATTGCATAAACTTATTAATGGTTATAGTATGGAAATAAATATGATTAAAGTTATACATTATGTACATAAGTTGTTTTATTATATCGTGGTTCATTTGATTAGAGAAGTAGATAAGTTAAAGAGAATGAACAAAATGAAATTATAGATATGTGCTACAAATATCTTTGTTTAAAAGCAAAATTGCATGATATAGAGGATAAGAATTAGGGATTATTTTTACTAGAACTTGTATAACCATATCATGGTATATTTGAGAATCATATGTTATTTAGAATAGAAACTTGTAATTTAAATGAATTAGATTGACTGAATGGTAAAACAAAATGTGCATTATATGTATTATAATGAAAGAATGTGTTTAACTAGAAGAATGACTTCTAGTTGGGAAGGATTGGATTAGTTTCCAATTGTTTGGGAAGAGATATGGAACCACTTCCTTAAGTTTGATGATAATCCAAACAATTGATGCATGGTATCATGATTAAACTCTTAATGTGAGAGTATTAAAAATGGATGGATATGGTGATTCATGCTTGGTGATTTCTTTGCATGTGATATACATTTGGCAAATCTGTGATGCATGATTGCATTCAAATTGATAAGCATAGTTTGCTTGTAATACATTTGGTATACTTTGCATCTGAGTTGTCCTGATCCCTTCACCATCATCTCTTCCAACCATGAAGAACTCAACACAATTCAGAGAAGGACCGGACAACACATTTTGAAGACTATTGCAATGTACATTATGTATGAGTTTGAATTGAGATAGTTCCATTGTATTTATTAATGGCTGAAATAATTGTTGTAAAGACAACCATGTTTGTAATATTTGATGTATTTGATTTCTAGCTTTTGTAAAACTAGAGTTAGAATATTCTTATTGAAGTAATCACCTCTATTAAATGTTAGGTGATTTATGATTTAGAATTTGAGTAAGCAATGGAATTATTTTGGTTATTTCGCATTGTCAAATGTATGGTTTGTAATGCTCTAGTAGATTAGATGGATGTATTTACGCTTTCTCTAGTAATCACCTCTATTATATGTTAGGTGATTTATGATTTAGGATTTGAGCAAGAAATGGAATTATTTTGGTTATTTCGCATTGTTAAATGTATGGTTTGTAATTCTCTAGTAGATTAGATGGATGTATTTAAGCTTTCTCTCATGAACTACAACATAGAAGGATAAATATGGACAACCTTCTTCATGATATAAAACAAAACAATATCCACACCATCCACCTAAGATAACTTGAAGCAAACCAATACTCAATACAACCGGATTAGTCGAACAATCACCAATATCATATCACTTGGTAAATGATTTAATTGTATAATAGTGCTTAAGACATTATCCTAAGTTATATGTAAGGTTCCATGAGAAATAACAAGATTAATGACTCTCTCCTTAATACTAGTCTTTATGGATGGTATGGAGAGGAGTGTATGAATTCTATGGGGTGAAATTCCCTACTAATGGTTTAACCATTAAGATGTCCTCATGAAGGACTTAGCCAATGTATTATCCTGATGGTATGATGGAATGGTAGGAGTTGGTGCTCCTATGTATAAATGGCTTGAATGAATTGTAGAAGTTGGTGCTTCTACACAAAATGACTTTACATTAATCTTGTGGTGCTTGGATCACTTACTATTTATTGGGACTCTCTCATCTTAGATCATTATTATACTCTTGATTCATTGAAAGGTGAACAATGGTTATGTTAGAAAAAAATAGTAGATGTGAAGTAACAATTGGGGTTGTTATAGCTATAGTTGAGCTTAGCTCATTATGATAGCTTATAGTTAAGCTTAGCTCATTGTGATAGCTTGTAGACAAGTATAGCTCATTGTGTTAGCTTGTAGCCAAGTGTAGCTCGTTGTGATAGCTTGTAGCCGAGCGTAGCTCACTGTGATAGCTTATAGTCGAACGTAGCTCATTGTGATAGCTTGTAGCTGAGTGTAGCATGCTATGTTAGCTTGTAGCCAAGCGTAGCTCACTATGATAGCTTGTAGCTAAGCATAGATTAATGTGATAGCTTATAGTCAAGCGTAGCTCACTATGTTAGCTTGTAGCTAAGTTTAGCTCACTGTGTTAGTTGTAGCCAAGCATAGTTAACTGTGTTAGCTTGTAGCTCATTGTGTTAGTTTTAGCTAAGTGTAGATCACTATAATAGCTTGTAGTTGAACGTAACTTGATGTGTTAGCTATAGCTGAGTTTAGCTCACTATGTTAGCATTTAGTCAAGCGTAGCTCATTGTGTTAGCTATAGCTGAGCGAAGCTCACTGTGTTAGCTTGTAGCCAAGTGTAGCTCACTGTGTTAGCTTATAGTTGAGTGTATCTCACTATGTTAGCTGTAGTCAAGCATAGCTCATTGTGTTAGCTATAGTCAAGCATAGCTCACTATGTTAGCTTATAGTAGAGCATAGCCTGCTATGTTAGCTTATAGCCGAGCATAGCTTTATGTGTTATCTTGAAGCTGAGCGTAGCTCGCTGTATGTAGTATAAGCTAAAGTGTTGTGTGTAGCATCAAATATGAAGTATTGTGTGTTGCACCCAAATTCAAAGGGTTTTGTATGTAGCATAGAAGGTTAGAAGCACCATATTGGGATATCGTAGGGTGATAGGTAGAAATCCCCTATTTGGTTCTAGTCAAGTAGGAAGCTCATTTTAAGGGAGAAGGTTCCCTTAGTGGTAGACTCTTAATTTAAAATAAATATGTTTATGGTTCATTTTGTAAAATAAGGGTATGGGACCTTACTTTATGAAATGGAAAGGGATTTTATGGAAATAAATATGTTTATGGTTCATTTTGTAAAATAAGGGTATGAGACCTTGCTTTTTGAAATGGAAAGAGATTTTATGGAAATAAATATGTTTATGGTTCATTTTGTAAAATGAGGGTATGGGACCTTGCTTTATGAGGTGATGGGAAATGTTTATGGTAAAAACTAAAGTATTTTACTTAAATTAAATAATATGAAAGAACTCGGTGTATTAAACAGTTAAGGGTATGGGAATTTAATTGTTAAGTTAGGGTTAGAGCATTTATTGTGAATAAAGCATAAGGTGGGATGCATGGTAGGATGACTCTCATAAGTATATGAGAGGGTTCATAGAGAGAGAAGATCTATGATAAAAGAAAAATTATTTGTGGAAAACATCCCAAAAGGGATGCCACTTTTGGGTAAGACCCAAGAAGGCAAGGGTAAGAAACTCTATGGTAATAACTATGCATTAGAAATTTGAATTGCTTGGGTTTATTGTATAGTTCATTTATATTTGATGTTAGACTATATTAAAAGGAAATTAATATAGTTCATTTATATTTGATGTTAGACTATATTAAAAGGAAATTAATATAGTTCATTTATATTTGATGTTAGACTATATTAAAAGGAAATTAATATAGTTTATTTATATTTGATGTTAGACTATATGGAATGGAAATTAATATAGTTTCATTTATATTTGAAGTTAGACTATATAAAGAGGAAATTAATGTAGTTTCATTTATATCTAAAGTTAGTGTAACCACCAAGGAGGCTCACACCCGATCTAACTATCGCAATCGAAGAAAAATACACAAATAGGCATGCATAATTTGATAACAAGAAATAACGTGAATACAAGGAATCCTTTATTAATTTCAATGAAGTCAAATTATAGATTCGTCCCTCTTAGGGATACCCATTTGATACATTAATTACAATAGTGTTTAATCCCTATCAAGGGTAGGTGTGATCAAAATGCCCCTCAGGGTGACACGAACTGCTCTAGGGTGTCGATGACCCTCTTCTTCGCAATGGGGAAGGGGTTGGATGCTTTATCTCTCCTTTGGAACTGTTCCCTATGGTCAAGAAACAACAAGAATGTCAAAAATATAGGCAGCCTCTCGTGATGAGGCCCTTTTAGGTAAAATGTATAATGACACCATTAACATGCATAATCAAGAAAGCATAAAGAAAGTCTGCTAAACTATGCAAAGCGAATCAAGATTCATGTAATAGCATAAAGTAAAATAGCATCTACACTATGCATGGATCAAATATAGAAAATGAAGCATAAACATGCATAAAGAAAGCATTTTAGTCCTAATTGAAACATAAGCATAAAATGTGAATCTAGCCTAGTTCTACGGTTAGAAGTCTTCTAAAATGCTATTAAATCAACAAAATGGCTAATCTAACCTAACTAGCTGGACAAAAAAGAAAAGAGTAAGGTGATCTATCACCTATTGCAAACCATAGCTCTGGTGAGCGGTCTGCACTGTGAACCGTGGCTGATAGCCATGGTTTGACCTTTGATGAGTTTACCCTCAAAATCAGGGGTAGTGGGCTCAATCTCCTTGTCCAAATTGATGTTCAAGGGTCGCCTTCATTGTCCTCAGACTGATTTGGTGGTCAATTCGATGTGAAGGGCCTTCGTTTGCCCAGATTTGTGTTTCTTGATCCTCCTAAGCACCTAGGGCATCCATAATGCAATTCATCATGAATGGTGGCAAAAGGGTCGGGGATTAAGTGCAATAGCTCTATCTCTTAGTATACTCAGTTTGAGTGTACAATTCGCTAGGGCTTCATTGCTCAAATCTCCAATGCTTGCTCTCCTTTTTTCTCCCCATTTGGAGGGGGTATTTATAGCATGCCCCTAGGGCTAGGGGTGGCTTCATGGAGAAGCCAAGACCAAGAAGGTTGGTTAGGACAGTTGGGATGGAAGCCTCTGGAATATTTCATCCTTCAACTACCTCCTTCTAGATCTTTTGGCCATTCTAACCGATTTGGCTCGGATGGAAGGCCTAACTGAACTTCAGTTAAGACCGCAGGTCATAGTTGCGGTCCAGACTGCAGACCACAGGTGTCAACCATGGTTTAGACTGGAGACCGTAGGTCTGGGCTGCGGTTTAGACTGCTTAGGCCAAAATGCCTAAATTGAGTGGTTAGAACCACTGCTCTATCTTGGAGTCTATCCAAGATCCTCCATATGGTCTTGTAGCATGTCCATATGAGTAGCCACCCTCGACATGACACATTTTAGGTGTCTATAGATGCCCCTTTTGAGATGCGTTGTGAGATTGAACAACGTTGAGCAAAAATATACATCCTAAAATGATGTCTAAGGTTCTATGATGATCATTAGTCAGATCAACATTAGATGCCCTAGGTCCAGCAAAAGGATGTGCATCTTGGAATCATTGCTTCCAGCTTGTGAAAGGCTTACATTTTGACAAGTCTGCCCTCGTCATCAGACATTCGGATAGCACCAATGCCAAGTATGGGTATCTTTTGACCCATAAATCCGAAGGATGAGAGTTACAAACCAATTATCATATTTGTTGTTTACCCCAAGCAAAGGGGGAAGCTTATGATAGTTGTTGACAATGATTCGCAAGAACGAACACAATTTTGACAAGATCAGGGGATCTACGATCTCAGGGATCTTCTGCTGACTTTGATTATGATTATGAAATTATGACTACCCCCTCAAGCGACGAGTCGATGAGGGTAATGACAATGTATGAAGCGACAAAATCGCTTGACCATAATGAATGATCCTGAACAAATTAAGATTCGAGCCTTTTAATGCCTTGGCTAGGCCTAGTTCAGCTTATGATTGCAACTCTTAGTAGTATTGGCACATTTCTATCCCCTGGAGAAATCAGGCTACAATAGTCATCTTAAGGAATCAAAATGATACAAATGCAATTAGACTTGTGTTGAATCATATTTGTCGATGATTTGCTGAAATATGTCATAAAAGAAATGACAATTTTACCCCAAATGTCCTTATGGTGATTTACTCATCTTGTCGGATTGCATGGATCGCAACTCGCTGCAACCGCCAAGTGTATAGGATAAATCACTGAATACGAGGTGCATTTGGTTTTTAATTATTTGTTTTTTTTTTTTTGTTTTAATTTTGCATGTATTTGATCGGTCCTGGTGCTTTTAACATCACCAAATTTGCAATTTTAATCATTGATTTTGAATTTTTGTCCGGTGGAAGTCATTAATTTGCTCTTTTAGACCTTCCCACGGTGGGTTTTGAGTGCATTTAATGCTAGTTGCAGACCGTAGGTACGGTCTATGATTTACATTTCCAAATTTTGGGAACCGTGGGTCAGACCTACGGGCGAAAAACCCTAGTTCTGGAACCGCAGGTGTCAGCTATGGTTCGTCGAGACTAGGAAAACCTATAAATTGAATTCCCATTTGAAAATTTTCATTATTTCTTGGCAAACACTAGCAATCTGAGAGCTCTGAGAGTGAGAAGACCCTTCCTGATCTAAAACGCTACCACACTCTACCGTGATTACACTCCTCGACCTCGATGGCGGATCCTGATCAGCCATCTACTAGCCGGGGCCAGGGTGCGGGCAAGGTAACTCAAAACCGAGACCATGCACTCAATACCAGTAAAATGAACTACATTAAGTAATGCAGATAATGAACCTCACTAAACTACTGGTAATGAACCCCACTAGTTTAGGCTAGCTTTAGGATTTTAATTTTATGTCGTAGTGGTCTAGGAGGGTACCCAAAATGGGTGTCGCTCCTAAACCATAACTGGTAGCTATAGTTCCCAGTTGGCAAATTGGGGACCGTAGGTTTTAGCTACGGTTCCCAATTTGCAAATTGGGGACCGTAGGTTTCAACTACGGTTTGTTGTTGCTTTTTTTTTAAGCTCTAGTTAGCTAGATTTTGTCTTAAATTATACTTGTTATTCCAGAGATTGACTTCTAGAGCCCGGGAGCCAGATATTCTGAAGACTCTCCATGAGGCTTTATCCGATGACGATCGAGATTGGTTTCGAGTTGTCGGGTTCGGATACGTCATGGATCTACCCACTATTAGGGTAGATCAATCCTACCTAACTGCATTGGCCCGATGTTGGAATGCACGGACCAACACATTTCACCTGCCTATAGGTGAAATGACTATTACTCTAGAGGACATCTATAGGATCTTCAGGATCCCTATTGATGGCGAGGCCATCGTCTCCTCTACCTCTAGGGTAAAGGAGGCTATTTTTGACACTATCTTCGACGACCAGAGCGAGGATGCTCAGGACACGATAGACCACGGTGGGGTACACATTGGTGAGTGGTACCACGAGGATGTCTTCTCTGCACGGGAAGCCCTCTTTATGCACCTCATAGTACAGATTGTGCTTCCAGACTCCTTGGGCATGAGGATTCCCTAGAACCTCCTATCCACCACCTGGAGGGTGCTGCAGAGCTCTACAGAGGCACCTCTACTTCTAGCTTGGGGGAGCACCCTACTATGTTAGCTCTACAGGGAGCTATACCAGATTACAGAGCGTAGCCATAAGGGCCTCAGCTGTAGTCTTCTGTTATAGATCTGGGGGTGGCAGCACATTCGGATCGAGCATCCTATAGATCTGCCACTACGGATTACTACTATTACTGATGATCATCAATGTTATGCCACCTACTGGCCTCATGAGGAGGAGGGTACCCATAGTAGGATCCATGTTGGTGACATCCAACACTATATCACTCAGTTCATGACACTTGGCCCGAACGATGTTCAGTGGTGGCCCTATATGGATTGCCCAGTGTGGCCAGAGGAGGGCCAGTGGCTGAGACAGGCACACCATGATAGATGGTTGATCGGCCATAAGGCCGAGATTCAAGAGTACCAGTTCTACTCTCAGGTCCTATGGTAGTTTGGGCTCATGCAAGATATTCTAGATATCCCCCTCAGGTACCGATGCTTGGTCGTAGAGCATGATCTACAATGGATCATTTTGGAGCCTCTAGGAGATGTTGCTGATGACTACCAAGAGACTGGAGTCGAGACTGCTAGGACCACTCTAGAGTATGATGGGTGGTGGTCCATGTTCAGATGGTATGGCATAGGGCCTCTGGGCCAGGAGCCAGATCAGGCAGAGGTAGAGGTGGATCCTGATGGGCGTAGGGTGCACCAATGGACAGAGGGTGGCTGGGGTGCAACGGTCACCATCGAGGAGGCTCCTAAGGTTGACCCCGATGAGGAGGCTCCAGAGGAGGGTGAGGTCCCTCCCGACAGTGTAGAGGGTCAGATCTTAGCTTAGGTGGCTGACTTGCAGAGTCAGCTAGGGTGATTCCACATGCAGCAGCTAGAGCGAGACACTACTATCACCACTCTAGAGGTGAGAGTAGATGACAGGGATAGGCACCTTACTGAGGTGCAAGATCAGATACAGGATCTGACTATGTGGGCCACAGATGTAGAGGCCCAGGCTTAGATATTGCAGACTACTCTAGAGTTAGCGTAGGCACAGTGGACTATAGCAGAGGTGGAGAGGGATCTCCTCTGGGTATCGAGGGGGGCTATGCCACCTCCTCAGGCTACTATGGGGCCTCCGATAGCACCAGCGACAGCACCAACAGCTACATAGGATCCGATGACCGAGGTAGAGCGACTACGCAGTATGGTCATGAGGACCAATGAGATGCACGCAGCCCGACTTGCTCACGTTGATCAGCTAGTCGGTTATATAGAGATGCATGGGCTACAGGTTCCTGAGGATCCTTTCTCCTTAGAGTCTCAGCGTACCAGGTCTAGGACCTCAGGGTAGTCTATGGTGAGCTCAGGTCATAGGACTCATAGGACTGAGAGGACGCACAGGTCCTCTAGCACACATGGGGTGACATCGCATGCCAGGCCTAGGGATGCAAGGTAGACTTTAGGGGCCGCCAGTCAGGGGACTAGCCTATTGTAGTTACCAGTTTCTCATGTGTTGGGTGCCTTAGGATTTGGAGGTAGGAAGGACCCATAGTAGGACCCACCATAGGTGCCAGCGCAGATAGGAGAGCAGGCTCCAGAGCACAGTGCTGAGGGAGGCGACGAGAGCTCCGGTATAGGGGGAGCAGACTAGACCTGGGCTCTGCTAGATGTAGACTATACTTTTGCTATGTTGTACTCATTTTGAGTGTAAGGTCGAGGACCTACACGCTTTGTAGCCTACGGGCATATTGATGCACTCCCTATGTACTCTGTTGGACACATATATATACGACTTGATCATTTTGGCTCATTATGTGTATCTGATGTTTAATTTTTGATTTTATGTTTATTTGATGCACATGGATGCAATGCTTATGTGATGCTATGTTGATATGATGCAATGTTTATATGATGCAATGTATGGATGACATGCACTAGATAGCTATCTGTTTTATGATGATGATGTTATGCAATGATCTATATGATTAGATGTGCCATATATAATGGATGCAAATGGATGTAGTATTTATTTTGAACGCATATTTATTTTTGCTTTGTGGGCATGCGTTTATTTTTATGAAGTTATGGCATGCTATGCAATGTATGGTAATGCATTATGTACATAATCGTAATCTAATGGGAATGAACCTGTATGCTTTAATCACTTAAAACATAAAGAATGAATGTAAACTGTGTATATCAATTTTAAAATGTGACACCACAGAATGTATGACAATCATGCAAAATAATTGATAATTCTCATTACAAGAACTTAATCAATTAATCACCCATATATGAAATGCAGTGAAATGGATTGGTATAATGCTAATGAATGAATATGTCATTCTGTATATTTTTCTTTGCTGCACTATATAGTCAGTGGTCATCTAAACATCATTTCTGATATTCATGCGGTATCTATCCTATATGTTTGATTGTGCTTTGTAAAATGCATTTTGATGAATGAATGACTCGTATTTTTGATGTTTAATGATATTTGGTATCTTGTTGCTATTAGAGAATTTTTTTGGGGTTTTCCTTGAAACTCAAACACCCTAGTAGACTTCTCCAAAAATCACATACTAACTGTACAAGGCTTTTATTGGACAAGGCTTTTGTCATGATAGACCCAACTATTCATTATCCCTGTGTGTGCATGTGAGTATTTTTAGATAGATCATAAGCATACCTCGTATGTCAGTCGAGACTCTTTCAACCCATATGTGAGATAGGGTTCCTCATACGATCGTACCATCCTTGTTTTAGCTTTGATTAGACTTATACAACTAGACAATCCTAGGTACCTAGAGCTAGCTCATCTTGCAAATTGATCAGGGCTACCCCTCCAAATGCAAGCGGGACTCTTTCAACCCATTGCTACGTTTGGGGATCACCCAATAGAACTACCCCTCCGATTGCAGGTGGGACTCTTCCAACCCATTGCTGTGATCGAGGATCACTCTATGGCTTTCAAAAGGTGGACAATCCAGGGATTCAAGTTCTCACCCTTCTTACTTGCTCATATGTAGTGATAAAAATCACTGTTAGTCCACGTGTTACCGTTTTACTTTGAGCAAGGGATTTTTATAGTGCTTTTGATTCACTATGTCACTTTACATTTTGAACTTGAAATTTGTACTTTTGCACTTTGTAACTTGGGATTTAAACTTTGTGACTTTGGGATTTATAGGGGAAATTCTTGTCCTTTTGCCAAAGTACACCTTTCTAAACCGACTATTTGCAAGATAAGTAGGTCGTGAAACCCATCTCTCTAGATACCTAAGACTGCTTTTGCAGCTTTCATCATCTCTTGTCTTAGCAGGATTTTATATTATTTTGCTTAGTGATGGGATTTTGATATGTTGAAGCACTATCCCAACTAATGACCTTGTCTATAACAGCAAAGTAAGCTTTCTACAATATCTAAAGAACCCACTAGGTATGGTTGAGTGACTGGAAAACTTAATATACATACATATTTCTCCGCAACAGGTATCGTGTATGAATGCAATGAATTATGATAAATGCAAGGGTGCATGATTGAAACACAAACGTGCGATCATTTGTAAGATTTTGATAGACACATTACACTCTACTGTGGAATGCAACGGATGACAAATGCCTAAATGCAATATGATGATGTGAATGCATATATGAAAATGCAAACTACAAAAGCAAATGTTTTTGGATTTTATGCTTTACCAATTTTTTTGGAATTTTATATATTTTCAAATTTTTATACATTTTTGAGCTTTCATATTTGACCAAACGACGAGTATATATGCCTTTGGAGCTTTTTAGGGTTGACCAAGTGATTTTTAGAAATCCTTGGAGCTTTTTGAATTGACCAAAGGTCTTATAGATGCCTTTGGAACCTTTTAGTTGACCAAACTCTCAACAAGAGGGCGTGGAGCCTTTTAGGATGATTGAGAAGCTATAGGAACTCTCGGAGCCTTTGGGTTGACCAAGAGATTTTTAGAAATCCTTGGTGCCTTTTTGGGATGACCGAGTGGCTTTAAGCAACCCTCGGAGCCTTTGGGTTGACCAAGCAATTTTTAGAAATCCTTGGTGCCTTTTGACTGACCAAAGGGCTTACAGATGCCTTTGGAGCTTTTTATGACATGACCAAATCACTCGAATGAGAGCTTGGAGCCTTTTGGGATGACCGAGTAGTTATAGGAACTCTCAGAGCCTTTGGGTTGACCAAGCAATTTTTTGAAATCCTTGGTGCCTTTTGTCTGACCAAAGGGCTTACAAATGCCTTTGGAGCTTTTTCTGACATGACCAAATCACTCGAATGAGAGCTTGGTAGTTGGTTTAGCAAATGGATAGTGGTTTATTAGATTAACTAAAGGTATGGGACTTTAGTTTGTTTAGTAAATGGAAGGTGATTTATTAGATTAACTAAAGGTATGGGACTTTAGTTGTTTTAGTAAATGGAAAGTGGTTTATTATATTAACTAAAGGTATGGGACTTTAGTTGGTTTAGTAAATGGAAAGTGGTTTATTAGATTAACTAAAGGTATGGGACTTTAGTTGGTTTAGTAAATGGAAAGTGGTTTATTAGATTAACTAAAGGTATGGGACTTTAGTTGGTTTAGTAAATAGAAAGTGGTTTATTAGATTAACTAAAGGTATGGGGCTTTAGTTGGTTTAGTAAATGTAAAGTGGTTTATTAGATTAACTAAAGGTATGGGACTTTTAGATTAACTAAAGGTATGGTACTTTAGTTAGTTTAGTAATATGAAAATATTTTTATGGAGAATATAGTATTGATTGTATAAGTATGATAAAAAAATTATAAATATTGTTGTGTTTATGAATTGAGCATTTCATGATAAAGTTGTATGAACTATGTGTTCTACACATTGTATTGGCTTATGTTGAGAGAAAAGGATTATGGATCCTTGTATTTGTAAAAGATCAAACTTATGCAATATATGGAACGTATTTGAGGTTGGGTTTTCCCTTTAAGGGTTTTCCCAAGATAAATATTGTGTTATGGATATTGACTCTTTTTTGTTTTGTTTTAATGTATCTTTTTATGTTGGTTTCCATAGTTGCTTTTGATGTATCTTTGCTCAGTTAATTCTCATGTTTCAATTTGATTTAGTGTTTGGCTTATATTGTTATTTATTTGTTTAAAATGTGATTCTTGGTGGTTGTTAATATGTGAAAACAATCATTTCTTTTCCATAAATTATCAATCCGGCAAGTTCATAAACTTAGAAGTGTCATGCACAGTATATGCCTGCAGTGTGAGGGAATGAATCCTTCTATACCTATTTAGTTTGGTGGGGGGTGTTTGTGCATTTTTATCTCAACCAAACCAAATAAAATAAAGTGCAAAAAAATAAATTATAAACTAAAATGTTGGAAATGAAATGCTGAAAATAAAAGTGCAAGAAATTAAATGTGCAGGAAAATAAAACACATAGCTGAATTAAAATAAAGGAGGAAATAAAATAGTAAAGCTAATATACTAAAAATAAATAACAGAAATAAAAATGGGATGACTACTATAGGGTGTGGTTCCAGGCTCCCGTAGATAGTCCACCCATCTAAATACATAATAGTTTCTTTAATCAAATAAGAGTATTTTCAACTCTTAATGAATTATATAGAAAAATGAATAAAATAGTTCTCTGTGTAACTAATCCTTCCATTCATCTAGCATATATTCTTTATATAATATGCAGCCATATCTCATTACAATAACATATTGTTCTATTTTTTATCACATAGTGTGATTTGTTATAGTCAGTTCATACACAAGTATTATTTTCCTATTGAAAGCATGACCATTCACCAGAAGGATAAATATAATAATCCTTAGATGTACGTAAAAAAATAATCCTAAAATAATGAATCCTAAAAATAATGCATTTAAAAGCCTTACAAATTCAACCGGTCAACTTATCAATAATAGCATTGCTTTATTTAATTCTAGACATGATGCACGATTAGAATATTTCCCTTTTGTCTCATGTGCAACAACCTCCTTAGCCCATTGGTCAATCGATCAATGTTGACTTGGTGCATCTTCTGAACGGGAGCAAGGTACCTTCCAAATGTATGGGATCAAGGTGCCTCCAAATGTATGGGATCAAGGCACCTCCAAATGTATGGGATCAAGGCACCTGAAATACATGGGATCAAGGTACCTCAAATACATGGGATCAAGGCACCTCAAAATACATGGAATCAAGGCACCTCAAATACATGGGATCAAGGCACCTCAATATACATGGGATCAAGACACCTAAAAATATATGGGATCAGGGCACCTCAAAATGCATGGGATCAAGTCACCTCAAAATACATGGGATCAAGGTGCCTCAATTACATGGAATCAAGGCACCTTAAAATACATGGGATCAAAGCGCCTCAAAATACATGGGATCAAGGCACCTCAAATACATGGGATCAAGGCACCTCAAAATACATGGGATCAAGGTGCTTGAAATGTATGGTATCAAGGTGCCTCTAATGTATGGGATCAAGGCACCTTCTGTCATAATACACCTTGGCTCACTTGAAACATAAATATGTCAGGTCCAAGTGGGATGTAGACTAAGAAACACCATATTAGTAGCAAAACTTGCATTTATACACATTTTCTACTAAAAACACCAGTCAAGCATAATACTTTATTTTCTATCAATTATATGCAAAAGTTATATAAAAATACATCTCAAATGCTAATTAAACCAATAATTATACCCCTTAAAAGTGTATATAAAATGAGCATTTCTGGTGCTCATCATCCCCCATGCCTAAATATTGTCATGTCCTCATGACAACCCCCCGAAATAATTTTTTTTAATGAATACATGGGAGTAAGGCACCTCCTGCCATATTTTTTTTATTGTTCTTGGGGTAATGAGATTCTTCTCATATCTGAGGCATGCCATGTGGTAGGGATTCTAATGAGAGATTTTGACAACGATAATTATGGGGGCATATACTGGTATTAACATAGAAATAAATTTTTAAAAATAACTATGCACATAATTAATGGAAAACTCAGTACATACCTGGGTGAATTTCATAGAACCTGATGTGTATGATGTTGATGGTGTGAAATGTATTCATGTTGCTTGTAATCATGGTGTACCAAAAAATGATATTATTGGTGCATCTTGGAGTAATAATTTTTTTTAAGCCCATCATTTGTTGTACCATGGAAGGGAGCTTGACCAAAACAGATCTTGGAACATAATTTCTTTTAGCTGCCTTCAAAATCTCTATTTTTCCTCCACTGAGCATTACTGCACCAGTAGTGAAGTCAGAAACACATCATGACCGACCATAAAACTATGGGCAAACATTTAAATCATGGTAAATAGTTAACACATAGGCCTTTCTGTTATAATATTGTTACAAGAAGAAATTTTGCTACACTCTAAGTTAAGACAGTTCAGGTGTGCAGTAACAAAAACAATCAAAATAGTCAAACAACTCTTTATCCTTTTCTAGAAATGGTGGATTTTTCTAGTTATACTTCATCATCGTCCACATTATGTTTTAGTGAATAGTTGTTCTGTTTTCCCCTATAAGAATAGGATAACTAACTGTAGCACCCTAAAATTGGCGTAGTGAAATTATAATAATTACATTCATCCTAGTAAATAATTTAAATTCAAATTTTAACCTCCCAAACCGCCCGTTAACCGTCGGGTAATCCGTTTCCCCCTTTTCCATGCCATTTTTAGAGGTTGTTTTGACCGTTTGACGATATCGTCGTCGATCAGACGATATCGCCCCAGATTCGACGATTTCGTCTGGGCTAGGACGTCCAGACGATCTTGTCTCAAAACTAATTTTGCACAATTAGCTTCTGTTCCAACGGGCCTCTAATCCGGGCAGAAGCGTGTCTGCGCCGTTAGAGACCCTCCCCCATTGGAGATCTCCCAAATAGGGATGATCTCCAACCTCCTAACCTCCCTCCTAAGCCTATTTAATCCTAAGCCCTCCCCTTAGCACCCCCTGGCTGAAATTCCCTGTAACCCGACTTCATACATGTTAAAACATCCTAAGTTTCTATTTTGCATTAGTTCTATACAATTTTGTTGCAGGTACCATATTGTTTTTCAGTCGGAGCAAGCTTACATCGTCGTCGACGAACCTGTTCAGATCGGAGGCGATCCTGTCGAATCAGAGACGATTTCGTACCAATGCGAGATGATTTCTGACTGCAGTCAACATTGAGGCAATCAGTGCCTAAAGTTTGCATTTCTCCATCCTTTTCTCTGTTGTTTTTGTGTTGTAATTAGCTATTTTATTCAGTATTTTATACTATTCTGCATTTTGGAGTTCACCCATCTAGATTAAATGCATAATTAAGCCATAATTGTGATCAAATTAGCATAATTCATTCATGTTTCTATTTTCAAGTTTTAGTTTGATATTATTGTTGTCATTTTATATTGTTTCCCTCTGTTAGGATAGTTGCATTTTTTGTATTTTGCACCTATTTCTCTGTTTGTAGGTCTCTGACGAATTCGTCTAACGAATTCGTCAGATCTCAGATGATCTTGTCTGATCTCAGACGATCCTGTCAAATCAGAGGCGATCCTGACTGCTTCAAGAATCAGAATCATCATCAGACATCCGGATCAGGTATTCTTCTTTTATATTCTGTAATTTCTCTATTTTTTGTCTTTAATTCTGTTTTTTGTATTCATTTAATTTGCATCTGCATATAGAATAGCTTAGACGCATTTTGGCCAAACCTAGGATTTGAATGCTTAAGGCTAAAAATGAACACATAAAACACATTCCCAACCTAGGCGTGGAAACTGCCATTAAATGTTTCCTGGTGAACCCACCATCCATCAAAAAATCACCAATAATACACCTCCCTTGAGAGGCGGGACCTTCGCAAGTCCTCTCAGTCCGAGGTACCGCGACATCCTTTTCACATCCCCCTTCCGGGCACGGATCCTATAGCCTGAAGGTAAGGGTGTGAAAAATTTGGAGCGATACATTTTGGTGAACCCGACGTGAATGCATTTTAAAACCTTTTGAAAACAAAAACAAAAAAATATATATATGTATACAAGAAAAACAAAAACAAAATCATCATTTCAAGTTTGTATGTTTTAGATTCAATTCTAAATAGTAGATGTTAAATATTACTTTTAGAAGTACTAAAGAAACCATGAGTTTTTACTCAAATCAATATGAGCCCATCAGTAATGTTGGAAGAATTCAGCTAAATACATTTGTTGATTATGACCAACCTCATCCCTATTCAACATCACCTCCATCACACTTTTCTCATTTTTCATCCATAACCCAACAAGACAATCCCTTTGCCAATCCTCTTCATAACGATATTATCTATTCTCCCATATATCCATATTATGTCTATCAATCCACATACAATCCTCCACCACCTTTTCAATATTCTTCTCTCAATACAACACATCCATTTCAACAAGAAAATACTTATTCTTCCAATTCTACCATGCACTCACCTCATACTTCGCAATCTTCCTGTCATCATTCTACCCATAATAAAGAAAGTAGAGGTGAGAAACCATTAGGCCCTTTTATGACTGAAAGTCCTAAGGCACATATCAAAAACCTCTCAAAAACCTTCATCACGTAAATTTACTAAGCTCAATCAACCAATGGATATAATTCTCAAGTATTTACTTGACACAAATAAGATTGAACTCCCTTCCATAAGACAACTTGATACCACAACAGATTGGTTTAAACCCGAGCTACATTGTGAATATCATAGAGTAGATGGACATATGACACAAAATTGTAAAGATTTAAGATGTGCAATTCAAGATTTGATTGATAAGGGTCTTTTTAATATAAAGGAATTACAATCTACAACTGATTATAAATCTCCAGTAAACAATCAAACTCCTACACAACAAATACCAATAATCAATCAAGACATGGGGATCTCCCAAGAACCCCTATTCAATTATCAACAACAAGAAACCAATCAAATATTGCATGTTAATGTGTCCCATCATGATGATATTATTAATATTGTAACAAAAACTACAAATGAGCAACCTCAAGTTCAATCAACTCAATCTGATATTCAAGATATGGATTCCTCATTTGACCAACCTTCAAAACTATCTTTGACTCTAGAGAATGATCCAAAATGGAATGTAAGCATAGAAAGCTCATCTTTAGAATCAAAATCTCAATCTGAAATCCACTTTGATAGCCAACAACAAGTGATTAATCCTCAAGCAAAGATATCCCTTTTAGAAGTATTACAAATTTCTCATAAGGAAATTTTGTTCAAAATACCTAGCCAACAATTTGTTCCTCATCATATTTTCTCTAAGAACATAATTAATGGTGTAAACCCTCTTGAGGTTAACCATATTTCATTCTATGATGAGGAGATTCCTTCCTCTACTCCACAAGAAGACTACTATCTTTACATTACAGGATCTAGTAAAGAAACACATGTTAAAACTATCATGGTAGATAATGGCTCCTCTCTTAATTTATGCACTTATCAATTATTCCAAAAACTCAAATTAAAGGAAGAAGATCTTAATGAATCAAATGTTATTATAAAATCTTTTAACAATGAAATTCAAGAAGCTCAAGGTACTATAATTCTTCCCCTTAATATTGGATCCAAGATCCTGGATACTTTATTCTATGTAGGATATTGCCCTTCACCTTACAACCTACTTCTCCGAAGTCCTTGGATTCATACGATGAGGGTTGTCCCTTCCACTCTTCACCAATGTTTGAAGTTTGAACTTGCAAATAAAATTGTTACCATACATGGTGACCCAACACCATTTGAAGAATATTTAATGGTTGAAACATCAAGTTCTATACATTCTCTATTATCACAATTATCTTCTATTTCTCACTTTTCTTCATCCATATATGATCATCCTTGTTTACCAAATAACATCCATGCATATCTTTCACATATACTCTTCTCCATCTTATCAAGACTTGGAATATAGTGATAAGAATGAAGAACTTTCTTATCCTTCTTACATTTTATTTTGTAACATGATCAATTTTCCACATATAAAAGTCAAATCTTTTGCTACATTATTCTACATTATAACAAAGCTTTTGTTATCACTACCTTTTATTCATCACCTTCTATTCTTACCTTCACCTCAACCAGATTATCCTTCAAAACCTCCTTTGATTTTGAAGCAACCTTAGACATGCTATACTCAAATAACCTTGTATAGTGTATATAGATCATCTTGTATATACCACCAATTTCAATTCATAAATTAAAATCAAAATACAAAAAAATCAAAATCCTCAAAATCTTCAAAAAAAATACTAATGCAACTAAGGACCTTAAAGGTAAATTTGAGCCCAACTGGCTTGGACCATACATTATCACTGCTAAATTTGAATCAGGAGCATACAAATTATCTACCTTAGATGGTAAAGAACTTAAAGAACCCATGAATATTTTGCATCTTAAACGTTACTATGTATAAATTTGGTCATTTCATCCTTGTATATATTTGTTTAAAATATTTCAAAATCACTATCTTGTATTTCTTTCAATTTATAAATTCAAAAACACCAAAAACATTCATAATCATCAAAATCTTCAAAACTATTTGTTGTATTTATTTATGGCACTTGTTAATTCTTTCAAAAAATGATAAAAATAAAAACAACAATATTCTTGACTCTTTCGAAACCAAAACAATATAAAGAAGAAAGAGAGAGTCAACATTCTCAAAACTTCTCAAAAATCATTTATATATATTTTCTTACAATTATTGCAGTTATATGTTTCAAATTATTTTGGGATAAATTAGCATTTATTTGGAATCCCTCACTTGCACACTCAAAAAAAATAAAAATAAATATCTTGATTTTATCTGGCATGATTACTAATCTCTCTTATATCAAAGTCCACAAAATTCAATTAAATAAAGTTTGAGCATAGAGAATTGATCTTGTTATTTACTTAAACCAAGCACATCTTTTCACAATAAAATGATTATATTTGTAATTTCCATGTTTTGCTACATAGTAGAAGTGATTTCTTGAGCGAAAAGTTTCCCCTGCTATCCTATCATGCACATGGTCTAGAATCTTTGAGAATTGGCAAAAGGACAAGCTCACCCCTACCCAGAATAAAAATCCCTTGCTCTACAGACTAATCCGAGCAAGTATCCCTAGCATAAAAAAGAAAAGAAAAGTTCAAGAAAAAAAGAGAAAAGAAAAATGTTATTTTATATCATTACAAGCAATATTTCAAGCACTATCTCAAATATCAAGCAAAAATACAAAAAGAAAAAGAAAAGAAAAAGAAAAGCAAAAGAAAGCAAAAGCAAAAGCAATAAAATCCCTTTCCCTACCCTTTGAAAAGAAAAGAAGGGTTGATGAGCTTGAATCCCTGGAATTCTCAATTATTCAAAAACTGTGAGGTAAGCCCCATAACAGGTGGTTTGTGCCCAACCTGCTTGGCCTTGGGTAACTCCTAGCATGGCGATATGTCTGTCACATTAGCGACCTTCTTTTGTACAGACCTATGTCTGCTTATGGATTAGCTAGCTCTTGATAATCCGACCTACATAGTAGTCTAGTATGGTTATATGCATCTACATCATGGTTAATGAACACTTATTTGGTTTCTTCAAATCACTTGTATCATATTATCTTGCTCAAAACTGGTAAATGAACAATGCAATTGCACACACATTTTGTATTTGAGAGATTTTTGTGTATCATTATGATAAATCAAGATTGGAAATGAACTCACATATGCACATGGGATTCCTTATAAATCTAACTTTTGTCTTCAAAATACTTTGAAATATTTTTTTGCAAATTGTTTGGAATAATTCCTTTTCTTCTTTCAAGTACAGTTGTTTAGCATAAAGACAACTATATAATAGAAAAATCAAAATTTCTTTCAAAACCATACAATCAAAAACACACACACACACAACACAAACACAAAAAAAAAAAAAAAAAAAAAATATATATATATATTGTCGACTTTCGCGACGATGGTATAGTTCCAAAACCAAAATTGGAATTTTATGCCTAGCGCAAGTCCTCATCTTCATATTTTCTGTTTATCAAAAATCAACCATGCAATAAAACTATCTCTTTTTTGATTTTCGCGATGATGGTATAAGTCTATACCTACATATTCTATGCCTAGCGCAAACCATTGTAACAATTTTTATTCCCCATTTATTTAAAAATCATGAAAACCATATGACTTAAATCATTATGTTACACAAATTATGCTTTTACGCATGCACATTATCATTATTTCATGTCATTATGTCAACCTTCAAATTTGCAATGATGGTATAATTCCTAAGGAATTATCCAAAAATTTTATCACACTTAGGAATTTATGCCTAGCAAAAATCATTTTAACATTATTTCATGCATACTATTTTCATGAAAATCTGAAAAACAAACCATCATCATCATCATTTGCACCATTGCACCAAAGTCTTAAGACAAGTCTCTTAAGCACTCTTTTACTTTTAACAATATTTCTATACTGGGATTAGCTTGACGACCGAGTGAGCAGCGACTCCATGAAATGGTCTATAATAGCGACAATGTCCTTTGAAATTATTGTTAGAAGTCTCTTTTTATTTTTTATCACATTACATCACAAACAACCAATTTGTTACATCAGATTATTTCATTTAAAATATTACAGCATGACATCAAAATTATAAATTTTCAAAACGACATAATTTCATGAATCCTCAATCCAATCATCAAATTAATCAATCAAACATAAAAGCATCATAAAAATACATAACACAAGTCATATGATCAAAAACATATCTCATCTATATATATCAACAGTATATATACATCATCAAAACTGGATTGGTATGCCACAATCTGTACCTCGGCATACTCAATCCTCTATCAACAAAAAATAATAATAAATGCTATCATATCAATCTGTACAATGTAGTGCAGTAGCTAGCCTCGAGAACCCCTCGAGCTCTCAGCCTCATCTCCTCCCCCACCCTGAGGTGGACGAGGTGGCCCCATCGCAGTATGTGTAGTACTGCGAGTCCTAGTCATCGATCGGGACGAAGTCCTCGATGACCCGATCCTGATCGGATCTACGATGTTAGCTGGTAGGGGTAGTCTATCCTCCTCTGGCACCAACTGATAGTACAATGTCTGATAGAAAGTGATTTGGGCAATAGCCCGTGTCAGCTCCCCAGTGCTCGCCCCTCCGCCCCGTGCCCTGAGGCGTGCAATCTCGTCTCGAAGCTGTGTCACCTCAGCTCGATGTCGTGCAGCCTCCTCCTGTAGTGTCTGCACCTATGCCTGGAGACGGATCATCTCTGCTCGAAGAGTAGCTGTCTCGCTACTCTCCCCTGTGTCGACACCCTTGCCCTTATCGGGCGATGGTGGCCTCTCTCTATGGAGAAGGGGGTCTCGCCTCCCTCCTCTCCCTCTGTCGTGGCCTCTCCTATGCCTGTGGCCTCCTCAGCTCTCTCCCATCGTGACCCTGGGCCGCCTCCATAGCCGCCTGGCGCCGCCTCCCTATCCGACGCACAACTGCGTGTATCGGACCCTGAGCCCTCGTCATTCGAGGAGGGCGGATGCCTGCGTACCAGGCATCGTAGCCATCGGCTACCCTCGCATCATCCCCATCCACTGGCTGAATGGGGGCATCGTCCGAGTCCTGACTCCAAAAGCGCTGCATGTCTGGAGCCCCGCTCACTGTGGTGTTATCCCGGATAGTCCGAGAAAACTCATAATCCCTGAGAGATGGGATCCCCTGCTGTAGACCGAACTATCGCAAAACTCGGTCATAGCGGTGGAGCTCCACCTCTCCCCTCTCCATCCATAGCCAACAAACTCGCCTGACGCGAGCTAACTCCTGTCCATCCTCGGCCCACCCTGGGTGCTCTCGCCATGGCCTCCAGGTGATCTGGTCTGGGACTAGGTCATCTAGCAGTCTCCGGGACATCGAAAGGTCGATCCGTCGTTGTGACCCTCTCCGGAGCCACCAGTAGAAGACTCGGGGCCTCTCCCCGTCAATCCCTGTCAGAGGAAGCCCTATCGGCCTCCGCACCGCAATGTGCTCCCAGCACCAAACCTGTAGGAGCGATGTCATCACTAGACATCGGCCGCCCTTGTACACGACCCCATGCAGGATCCTGTACAACCGGCATAGAACAAAGCTGCCCCAAGCAAACCTGTAGCCATGGTCCCGCATATCGTAGATCACATCTGCTAGCATCCATGGCACCCTGCACCCGCTCTGGTGGCACAAAGAAGTCCACCAACCACTCCAGCTAAAACCTGTGTGAGTCTAGATGCCCCGGGCATCTGACGCAGTGCCTCGATGTTAACTTCGCCCTTCTCCGGGGTGAAGCTCGGGTCACCACACAACCGTCCCATAGCATGGCCCTGATTGGCCGTAGGAGTGATCAACCGTCCTTGTATGGGGATTCTTAGAATCCTCCATACATCCTCCAAAGTGGGAGTCATCTCCCCGTAGGTAGCCAAAAATAGGAAGAACCCGGATACCATCTCTCTGCTAGGGTCGTCAGTAGCCCCATGTCTGTAGACACTTGTGGCATCTCTGCCACATGCTATAAGCCGGCCTGTGCCAGCTGATCCCGCTCTGCCTGTGTAAGAGCGGCCAAGTCATCTCTCAAACCTCCATATTTCCATTCCCTGCTCTTTAGCAATCCTCTCTGCAACATAAACAACAAAACAACAAACAATCATTAAAAACAAACTCAAGTGATTAAAAATGCAAGTAAAATAAGTTCAATTTAATCAAATGATGATATCGTCCACTATTGGACGATATCGTCCCAAATTTGAGCAGATTCGTCTTCGATTTCGCAAGCCGAAATCATCCCTAATTTGACGAAATCGTCCCCCTTTCGTCGATTTCGCCCTTAGACGAAATTGGCGAAATTGAGACGATTTCGTCCCGACGACGTCGACGGCCCAAAAATGGCCGCGATGCTCAAAAATTAATTAAAATTCACCTAAAAAGCATGTAAAATCAAATTAAATCATTCTAAGCTAAGTTTAGACTCTTACCCGTAGCCCGCCCTGGACCTCTGTTGATCTCGTGCGTCGTCTCCACCATTTTTGCTTCAGAGCTCTAAAACCAGTAAAAATGAACAATAAAAATGAATTAGGGTTTTACCCTATTTTTCTTAATTTTATTCAAAAATAATTTTGCTTTTTCGCATTTTTACCTCAAACGTTCGATTTGGGTAAAAACACGGAGGGGGCACCATAGTAAGTCGTCGTACGATTCGACCAAGAATCGTCGCCTAAAAATGGGAATAATTTTTGCTTTCTCGTAGATCGAGAAAAACTCATCTTTAACGCATTTTCTTCGAAAAATTCGCTAAAGAGGGGGCAAAATGTAGCACCCTAAAATTGGCGCAGATGAAATTGTAATAATTACATTCATCCTAGTAAATAATTTAAATTCAAATTTTAACCTCCCAAACCGCCCGTTAACCGTCGGGTAATCCGTTTCCCCCTTTTTCGTGCCATTTTTAGAGGTTGTTTTGACCGTTTGATGATATCGTCGCCGATCAGACGATATCGCCCCAGATCTGACGATTTCGTCTGGGCTAGGACGTCCAGACGATCTTGTCTCAAAACTGATTTTGCACAATTAGCTTCTGTTCCAACGGGCCTCTAATCCGGGCAGAAGCGTGTCTGCATCGTTAGAGACCCTCCCCCGTTGGAGATCTCCCAAATAGGGATGATCTCCAACCTCCTAACCTCCCTCCTAAGCCTATTTAATCCTAAGCCCTCCCCTTAGCACCCCCTGGCTGAAATTCCTTGTAACCCGACTGCATACATGTTAAAACATCCTAAGTTTCTATTTTGCATTAGTTCTATACCAATTTTGTTGCAGGTACCATATTGTTTTTCAGCTGGAGCAAGCTTACATCGTCGTCGATGAACCTGTTCAGATCGGAGGCGATCCTGTCGAATCAGAGACGATTTCGTACCAATGCGAGACGATTTCGACTGTAGTCAACATTGAGGCAATCAGTGCCTGAAGTTTGCATTTCTCCATCTTTTCTCTGTTGTTTTTATTCTGCAATTAGCTAGTTTATTCAGTATTTTATGCTATTTTGCATTTTGGAGTTCACCCATCTAGATTAAATGCATAATTAAGCCATAATTGTGATCAAATTAGCATAATTCATTCATGTTTCTATTTTCAAGTTTCAGTTTGATATTATTGTTGTCATTTTATATTGTTTCCCTCTGTTAGGATAGTTGTATTTTCTGTATTTTGCACCTATTTCTCTGTTTGCAGGTCTTTGACGAATTCGTCAGATCTCAGATGATCTTGTCTGATCTCAGACGATCCTATCAAATCAGAGGCGATCCTGACTGCTTCAAGAATCAGAATCATCATCAGACATCCGGATCAGGTATTCTTCTTTTATATTCTGTAATTTCTCTATTTTTTGTCTTTAATTCTATTTTTTGTATTCATTTAATTTGCATCTTCATATAGAATAGCTTAGACGCATTTTGGCCAAACCTAGGATTTGAATGCTTAAGGCTAAAAATGAACACATAAAACACATTCCCAACCTAGGCGTGGAAACTGCCATTAAATGTTTCCTGGTGAACCCACCATCCGTCGAAAAATCACCAATATACACCTCCCTTGAGAGGCGGGACCTTCGCAAGTCCTCTCAGTCCGAGGTACCACGACATCCTTTTCACATCCCCCTTCCGGGCACGGATCCTATAGCCTGAAGGTAAGGGTGTGAAAAATTTGGAGCGATACACTAACATATTTTGGCATTTACCCAAAATCAATGTCTTACGTGGAGTCAACAACCAGCTCTGTTCAATGCAACAAATGTATCCTCCATCGAGAGCAAGGTGGTATCAAGGCACCTTTCTATGGGATCAAGGCACCTTCCATTGAATGGGATCAAGGCACCTTCCATTGAATGGGATCAAGGCACCTCCCTTCAATGGGATCAAGGCGCCTCCCATAAATGGGATCAAGGCGCCTTTCTCCAAATGGGATCAAGGTACCTTGATGCATATCCTATATATATATTACAGGATCAAGGCACCTTTCTCAAGTGGGATCAAGGTGCCTTCCCGTAATTTTTTTTCACTCTCGCAATCCTCACACAAAAACTTATTGACATGGGGCCTTCAACATCGAGATTCCTATCATTTTATGATTAGAAAATTTTTCATGAACACCAACCATTTCTTGATCTTGCCATATTCGAAAGGAATCTATCAAAGTGACCACATTGTTCAAACACTAGGACCACATCACCACTGCATTTATTTTGATAAATGCTACCATGTATTTGCCCATCCGAGCCTTTGTGCAGCTATCAAAGGGCCGCATGTTCCAGTTTTACACTATGATCAAATTTGGTGAGACCAAATTTTAAGAAGATGAGTGTGGTTGCCTGCCACTACTTTTACCCATATTTGAAATATGTTTAACCCATCTCTAGAACCTCCTTTGTGGTATATAGTAGCATCATCTACATGTATTTGCACAAGCTGGCTGCCATTGTCATGATGCAACATTGAGGATGAGATGCAAAATGAAACAATCCCAAATCTATTCATGTAGACATCATAGTTTTTTTTCATCTACATCAGAGAACAGAAATTCAACTGCAAAAATTTGAGTTGGTGACTTTAAAACTAGGTGGCCAAGTTGGAGGATTGTCAATGATCCATCCTAGGAATTTGGCTGAATGTGTTGTGTACTGGAACATATTCTCCACCAACCTATTTGTGAGAAATAATGACATCATGGCCATGAACTCTTACACTATGATAAAAAACTTCTACATGATTTTAGATCCTCACCATCTCTTTGCAAAGGTGGCATCTCCTCCATAGTAGTGAATTTCTATATTTTCTCTGTAATTTCCTTTCCCACATATTCTAATAGAAATGAAATGCTACCATAAAAAATTGTAATGTTGGCACTGTGCATTAAAAGTGGAGGTCACGTAGGCCATAATTGATGTCTTTGAAGGGTCCAACCAGGTAACTGCACAACCTGGTGTGCAAAAATTTTGTCCCATATACCACTATTAGAGGATTTATGACAATCAATAGCTCCAAAATTTGAAACACCAAGCACATCATCAACAACACATATGGAACTATTTTAATCTTGTATCTTAAGAGCACTAAACTCTTTGAATGCATTGTAGGGATCACTAAAATTAACAACTTTGTGCATCATTATTTTCTCACCGTGTGCTCCTAAACATGTCACCTTATTTCAATTAATCAAAATTTATACAGTCTTGATACACGTGTCCGAATCAAGATGATATCCTACTCTAAATTATTTCCTTCATAGGCAGAATTAAAGCAACAAGAATCAAATCAATTGCATTTTACTATTGCAGACCATACATGTTGTGCCAAAAAATAATTGTCTACGTGTTTCTTCATCAACATGATTCTTGGTCAAATTCGATGAGAATTCTTCTACAAATAAAAAATAAATCTAGATCCCATATTCACTATGATCCTTTAGTCTATTTTCTAGAGTGAGGTAAAAAAACAAATCTATCCATCATCATCTGTGACATGTGTCGGGTGTTTAGGTGTGACGTTTTCATAAGACACATCATTGATACTATGTGTTGTTGTTTTTGGCCACTACAAACTCCATTCATATGGTTGATTGTGCTCAAGCACCATGTGGCCTACTTGTAGATATTTGACATCTAGTTACTCCGAGATCCTCTCCTACTTTATTTAGCTATTGGTTGGAGATTTCTCATTCCCCTTATGGACCAAGTTTGTCCTAGGGAAAGAGGATACTCTCTTCCAACAAGTAGCAAAAAATAAAGCTCTATTTTTTATTTGAACTTTAACTTAGAGCCTTCTCAATAGAATATTTTTGCTTACAAGAGATTCAAGTTCACCCTTATTCTCCCCCACTTAAGTTGGTGATGCCCTCATTGCCAGTAATAGGTCCTTCTATGCAACATATCTGCATCCCTCTAAACATTAGGTCCCACACTAAAAAATAGGCACCCCCAACCTAGGAAGAAGAAGTTTGAGCACTATAGGGCATAAAGTGGGTCTACAACCCTCTTCTCAAGGAAGGCCTGTAGCTTCTTTCTAGCATTCCAGAAGGCTTCTTCTCTTTCCCATCTATCAAATTCTCCATAAATTTTTTTTAATAAAATATATGGGCACCACTCTTCCTGGTGGAATATTGGTACCACTTATTGGTGCCTTCCCCCAAGTGGAAAAAGGGCACTATTGTACTGGGCTTATTGGAGGCACTATCTTCTTGGTGGGAAGTAAGTGCATTTTTTTGCATCATTGCACTCCTAATTGCAGGGCACGAGATGTCAACATCTGTTAGGCCTAGTTTAAGCCAGCTACCTATAGATTATGCTCAAGGTCATGTCCTATGAAACTAAACACACAAAAGTAGGAAAACAAGAATCATGGAACCTATGCCTGATAGGCCTAGGTTTCCCAAGCTACCTATAGTTGCATTCAGGGCATGATTTCCTACAAAGAAAAATACACTAAAGCAAAAAAACAAGAGTCATGGAACCTATGCCTGATAGGCCTAGGTTTCCCAAGCTACCTATAGTTGCATTTAGGGCACGATTTCCTGTAAAGAAAAATAAAAAGAAATTTTATGTTAAGAAAGACAGGTTCCATGCGGTATTTTCTCCTTTTTTTATGCAAGGCACCTTCTTCCAGGTGGGATCAAGGTGTTGGATCAAGGCACCTTCCTCCTGATGGGATCAAGGCACATTCCTCCTGATGGGATCAAGGCACCTTCGGGTGCATTATATATATCTTTTTTTTCATGTATCATCTCTTTTTTTTTCAATAACGAATGTGTGAACATTCGTCAAAACTATTGGTATGGTATGGGGTCTCCCCCATGCCGATGTCTGATCCATTTAATAGCAGATGATATTATTGTTGCTCTCATTATTGTAGCATTCTTGGAGAAGTCCCATACCTTCTCCAAGAATGCTACACCCTTATGCCTATTTCTTCTAGATTGATGATGTAAAATGTATTTAAATGCCTCATCAATAGGTGGTGTAGGGGAATATGGAAAATATGCATGAAGCATCTCAATAACCATAACAACTATCACATTGTTTCTGACACATTGTTGAAGATAATATTAAGTAGATATATGTTCCTTTATTTCTCCAATACTTCTTGTCCTTCCCTTCTCTCCTTAGGTAGTCCTCTCATAATTTGGATATATTTTTATAATTTCTTAAACTAACTAATGTACTCATCAATGGTATCAAAAAATTCCATCGACAAGGTTGCAAGCCCAACCTTTAGTCTACTGATTTGAGTAGAATCAATTTTATCACACAACCTATGTAATTTCTCAAGTAGTACTTTAGGATCCATAGTACTATTGACATGACTATCATATACATTGTCCACATGGAGGAACATGACACCATGATCTTCATCCTTATTATCCCTAGAAAGCTACTTTACCTCTTTAGAATTAGTTTCTCAAGGTTGCTTATTCACATACTTGAATGGCCCTTTGCTCCAAAGTAGAGCTTCAATATTGATTTTCTATGTGGTATAATTAGGACCGCTTCATAAGGGCACATGATGATCCATAACTATTCTACCAAAAATAAAAAACCTACAAGTAGTGATTAGAAACAATGCTACCAATGCAAATAGCTTAAAAATTTATGTGATTTGAAAAAAGGGCTCAAAACACTTATGTATACAAAAATTTATGTCCCCCTGAATTTTAGCCCTAAAATCACAAAAATTACCTCCAAAACATTTGATTATTATTTTAATTTTTAATACTTACAGTGAATGAGAGGCCACCACATGTCATTATGTGAGTGGTTGAGGGTTGCTTAGTGTGTGTTGATTATTCAACATACTATAAAATTGCTTAAGGCCACCTATCATAATTTGGCATGTTGTCTTATCCATAAACCATGCTACACCACTTGTCTAATTCACTCTAAAATTTGTCTCCAAGTTTGTTACTAACTATGCAAGTTGCTTATCAAGTTTGATGAGTTGAAAATTTGTGATTAGTTGAATTCATATTTATATATGGTAAGTGACTTACATCTACCATGTCGGTTGTTGTACAACCTACCATGTTGACCCAACCAAAGTGCATCACATCGACTCCTATGTTAGCATTTGCATAATCTACCACATGTCACCTTATGATTCATGTCATGCTAGCACCCTCATCAGTCACCACATGTCACACCACATCACCTCTCCAAATTTCCACATCAACTGCCATGTGTCACCTTGGGATTCATGCCCCTATTTCCATATCAATTGAATGGACTACCATGTGTCACCTTGGGATTTATATGCTTGGTTCCATATCAACTATATAGACTACCATGTGGTATCCATATGGTCCTACCACATCATCATATATGTGCAAATAGGGTACCATGTCATCAAATATGTTGACATAATTATGGGTTTTGGTTGTTTGTATGCTGATGTTGTCAAAAAATAAAATGGAGGGGTTTGAACTTGAGACCTCCCATGGGAAAGCATATTAAGTCCCTCCAACTAGCTATCTCCCCAAGCTCAAGGCTTGGGAGATAAATGGAGAGGAACATAAATAAGATAAAAAAAATTATTGCCCTCTTTTGATGTGCTATTAACATAAGCCTATATCAAGATGGTATATGTGTGCTCATCCACACCTTTTTGCCACCACTTTTTAGAATATTCTTAAAAATGTTCCACTTTCAAATTTTTAAAATTCAAATTTTAGAGGGAATGAGAAAATTTATCAAATGCAATTGGGAGTATCTAGAAGTAAAATGTGATCCCCCAAAATTTTACAAAGAATACAAAAATTTTGATGATTCATTTGTATCTATTATGATTTCCCTACATAACCATTTTGTCAAATGCAATCAATCAAGCTATCCTCTCACATCTATATAGTATAAAAGTTGACAAACCATTTTTGTAACTTTGTCAAGTGACATAGACATCTTTACTAAGCATAGAATCCTTCCCATGACTTCTTTGGCACCAAGGGTCTATCTAAACAAATTCAACCTCATTTTTTCTTCTTTGATGGTGGCCACACATTCTTCCCTCTCAACAATGCTACTATTGGACAATAAAAGTTAGAAGAGACAAGGAAATATATTTTTTAAATCCATAAAAAACAAATGAAGTTTTCAAAAAAAATTTAAAAAACCAATCATAAAACTAGGGTATCCATCTAGTTAGAAAAATTAAATATGAAACAAGACTAAGCACCAATGAGAGAAAATATGAACCAGTCGATGAATATTTCCCCTATAACAAATTTTCTAATAAGTGAGATTCTTATGATCCAAGTCCACCTAGGGTTTTTATAAGAAACCTTTCTTTAGATTATGTCATCAACCTTCAAAAAACCTTCTCTAGATCCTACAAAATTATCTTCAAGAGAAGCTAGCAGAAGAAACTCCTTCCAATGGAAGCAATCGAATAATAAAGATTCATAACCACTCAGATACCATGTCAGATTTCATACTAGTTTCTAGAAATGAATGGAATGAATCATTACCTAGTATTACTTAACAAAAATAATACATACCATGAAAAATAACACAAAATATAATGGGGTGTATGTGGACACCAAATAATATTCTCTAAAGGAAATTAAATTGCACTCCAACTAATGATAAAATGATTAGTGAGAAGGGGTTGATGAGCCCTGAAAATGCTCATATTTTTGTATAAACCTTTCATATATAATGCGATATTATTATTATAGAATGTATGTTTTATGAAAGTTTTATATATATTTAATAGCAAATTACGTATGTTGTCTAATATTTGTTTTTAAGTGAATTGTGTGTAGATTCAGTGATTTTTATTGCCTTTCAGCATGTTTACATCAAGGTCCCATTTGGACCTGGCACTTTCTATTTTATGATGGAAAATCAAAGGTAAACATAACCGCAACAAATAAAGTAATGATGCTAAGTCTGGTGCCCGACTCCCATTTCAGTGCTTGACTTCTATTTCAACGCCTAAATTTTGGTTTGGTGCCTAACTTCCATTTGGTGCCTGACTCCCATTTGGAACCTGACTTCTATTGAAGCAAAAGTACAACTCAACCCTTGTTGTTGATAGAATAGAACAACGATTTCAGCGATGGATGCGGATGCGATTTCAACGATGAATGCGGATGAAGGACAATGTCATAAAGTAGATGTCATCTATTTTTTAGCAAATACATAAATATCCATGTAAACCAATAATCATGATATCAGACGTATTCTATTCTGATAAAAATAGAATACGCTTAATTAATATGGCAATAGATGAAATTAATTGTATATTCGCTTTATCCTCCCTATTTCTATGTATTTATTGTAACAGCAAAATAAAAAATAGATTACCTCCAAATGTAATAGGGTATGGTTGCATATCTTATAAATATGCAGGCCACCCCTGAGAACAAGATCCTAGATTTTTCTATAATTTTTCTAAAGCTACATATAATACAATTCATTTGAGTGTTTTATCAATCTCAAACTAGCATCCGGTGAATGAATTGACTCAGGCAGAATCTGCTGGAAGCTTGGGCCCACTCTCAATAGTATTCCTTCCACTTTTTCCCTACTTTCTGTTATTTCATTTATTTCCTATTTTACTGTCTTTTTTGCAAATTAGTTCAATTTTGTAGCTTCCCCTATTTTCTATAATTTTTCCAGCAAGTATGCATTTTATTTTTTTTGTAGTTTATTTTGGTCATATCTTTGATAATATGAAAATAGGTTAATGGTTTGGAAAATAAATGAAAACTCCAATGCAACAACACACTCCCTAAACCATATAATCTAAGGGACTCATATTATTAAGGAGATTACAAGCATATAGTGTGCATGGTTTTTCACAAGTTTACAAGTTGTCCTAGGTTGACAATTAAATGGAGGCAATGAATTTAACCGTAGAAACTTAACCAATATTTTGCCCAATATTTTGGCACCATTGTTGGGGAAAAACCAATTGTAAAATCTTGTTCTAAATAAAGTGGTTTTGAAGTAGTTTAGGTTACTTTCTATAGAACTACTCCATTCTAATTTTGTATGAGTCCACCTAGAGTTAGAGGACCAGGCGGTCGTTTCATCAAAAGAAAAAATATTGTTTCTTCAAAAACCTCTATTTCAGCTATGCCAAATCCTGACAATGATATCTCCCCACCACCATATCCACCTATGCATTGGAGTCAACATCCACTTTTTGCATAGGATCCTTCTAAACTAGACCAACAAAATATTAGGGAAGGATCAGTGGTAGGAAGAGTTCAATCTAAGGAATATTTGCTTAACATTCAATGTTGGTAGGTAGTTGAAGATGGGACTATTTCAACTACTGATTTAGTAATCCTTCTAGAGGATAAAAGAAATAAATTAGAAGCCTTGAAAGCTGCCCTAAAAATAATAGGTGTAGAAACCCTATTTACAGACAAGATGGCTGAAGTAGAAGAAGCATCCACTAGTTTTAACTTCCCCATAGAAGAGGCAAGAGGAGACCACAAGATGAAATATATCTCTCCTACCCACCTTCCAATATTTAGAGGATTTCAATCAGAATATCCTGACCTATTTATTTTCAAGTTTGACATTCTATGCAGGTCGGTAGACTATAAAATCGATGCTTAGAAATTAAAGTTGTTTCCCTCAACTCTTGATGATTCAGTCCTACGTTGGTTTATCAGTTTAGGACACAAACAGATAACTACCTAGGAAGACATGAAAAAACTCTTCCTATATCAGTATCAAGACTTTGGTAGGGTATGGGATTCTAGAGAAGAAGTCTTGGATATGACTCAGAAGGAAGGTGAGTCATTGGAGGAGTATTGGGATAGGTTTAGTTTTAATTTGCAAAGATCTCCCCATGCAAAACTAGGAGACAGGTCCTTGAGAAGTATCTTATTAAAAGGACTTACTAATGAATCTTTGGTTGCATTAAACATGATTTATGGAGGAGACATTTATCAACACCAAATATCTGATATCCAATAATTATGCCGGAACTACTCAAGAAGGAAGGGTAAATTAACTTCCAAAAATGTCAAACAATCAGCCATAATCACTAAAACAGAGATAGGAAATATGCTATAAGACCTCAAAGAGTGAGATGTTATCATCTCTTGCACTTCAAATGGACACTCTTCTACTTCAAAGAAAGAAGCAGGAGAATGAGGTAGCATTAGCCTATTTTTATCCTAAATGCAGGAAAAAGCACCCCAAAAATGAATGTCCTGAGAACAAAGTTAGAGTATGCGCTATATGTCAAAAAAATTATAAAACTAAGTTGTGTCTGCAATTACCAAAATCTAGAGAAGATCCTGAAGTAATGAAAGCTTATTTAATGGGCAATAGGAGAAACTAGCAATAGTCTCCTATGGAAAACAACATGCCAGCAAGAATGCCATCCTATGGGAGCAGTAATTTTTAGCACCAAGGTCAAGTTCAACCACCCAATATGGGTTGGTGGGGACAACAACCTTGGACACATACCCCTCAAGGATAAAATCCTTATAATCCTTACCCATGGATGCCTTATCAGTAGCCTAGACCACAATGGAGAAATCCCAATGCTTGGAGCCCAACTCCATAGCATGCAGGTCAAGTCCCACTACAGCCAAGTCTGCTAGCTCCCCCTACTTTGAGACCTACTCAAATTTTGGCACAACCTACATCCAATCCAAACATTAAAACACATCCAACATACCATATGGAGAATGAGATGTACCCCATGTATAATATCAAAGTAGATTATAGTCCTATACAATTAAGATCAGGTAAACATGTAGGTGTAGAAATAGCTCCTTTGTTAGAAGAGGAGGAAAAGGTAGATTTAGAAAAAGAGGAATCACCTCTTATAGAAGAAATAGAAGATGAACCAGTAGCTATAAATACCAAATAAGGGGTTCCACCTTTCCCAAAAAATATTGCAAGAACCCAAGAAGCCAATACAATCATAATTTGATATTCTTCTAGTCTAAAAAAATTGATAGTCACAATCCCTCTTTTTTAGGCCATAAGATACATTCCCATCTATAGCAAGGCCATAAGATATTTTTTTCTAAGAAAACCAAGAAGAAAACCAGCATAGGCAATCAATTTGGTAGGTCAGTTAGTTGATCTTATGCTAGGAAACACCTATAGCCAAAAATATTCAGACCTAGGAAGCCCTATTTTAACTATAAAAATTGGAGGCTATGTTTTACCCAACACATTAGTAGATCTAGGGGCTACCATTAATATCATGCCCAAGGATACCATGCAAAAACTTAGACTGACCAACCTGAAGCCAACCAAAAATATCCTTCAGTTGGTAGATAGGTCTATAGTGCTCCCTAAGGGAATACTGGAAGACATAACAGTCACAGTGGATGCATGGGAATACCCAACATATTTTCTAGTGTTACAATCCAAGTCTAGGTTGGGTGGTTATCCACTCATCTTAGGTAGGCCATGGCTGGCAATAGTTGATGCCTACATAAGTTGTAAAAATGGGCAAATGACCATTTTTGATGGTCAGAATGTGAAAAATATGATCATCCATCCACCTGCATAGTTTGTAGATTTGTTGGGAGAACCTAATAGTGGAAACCAGAACATGAGTGGTTTATCAATGATTCAATCCATCATGGCACTTGATGAGTTGGAGGATGAGAGTGATGAGGAAATAGTTATATCAAAAATTTTCCAAGGAGAATCCTCCTATCCTCCTCCAAAACTACCACTTGTTGGAGGTAAAAATCACCATATTAAGCAAATAGAGGTTGCACCTGGGAGGGTATTAAACATAGATGATGAGTTGACAATTGATCAATAGATCAAACTAAAAGAAACATTAGTCAAACATCAAGGTGCCTTTTCTTAGGAGTATTTAGACATGAGAGGAATAACTCTTGAAACTTGTACTCATCGCATATATCTGGAAGATGAAGTAAAATCGGTAAGACAACCACAGCGTAGGATGAATCTAGCTATGAAGGAGATTGTTAAAATAGAATTGTAGAAACTCTTGATAGTTGGGTTTATCTACCCTATTTTAGATAGTGAGTGGGTATCACCCTTGGTGGTGGTGCCCAAGAAAAATGGCAAGTGGTGTATTTGTGTTGACTACAAATCATTCAACAAGGCCACAAAAAAGGACCACTTTCCCTTACCTTTCATAGATCAGGTCCTTGACACCTTAGCAGGGAAGAAATACTTTTCTTTCTTGGATGGGTTTAGTGGATATAATCAGATTCATATTGGGGAAGAGGATCAAGATAAGACCACGTTCACTTGTCCATGGGGAACCTTTACTTACCGAGTTTTTCCCTTTTGGTTTGTGTAATGCACCTACCACATTTCAAAGGGTAATTTTGAGCATCTTCTCTGATATGATTGGAGAAACTATGGAAGTATACATGGATGATTTCATTGTTTATGGTGAAACTTTTGAAGAAGCCACAGAAAATTTGGAAAGAACACTCCAACGATGTGAGGAAACCAATCTATCCCTAAGCAATGAGAAATGTTATATGTTAATGCAGGAGGGGATAGTATTAGGATATCACATTTCTACATATGGGATCAAGGTAGATAGAAAGAAGATAAAGGTAATCCAAAATCTACCCACTCCCAAAACTCAAAAAGATATCCAAAGTTTCCTTGGCTCAACTGGTTACTATAGGATATTTATAGCAGACTTTAGCAAAACTACTAAACCCCTAAGCACATTGCTATCAAATGATATAGAGTTTATCTGGATAAATGAATGTGAATATGCATTTAACATTTTGAAAGAAAAATTGACTTCTACTCTAGTCCTAAGGGGTCCAAATTGGACCATTCCCTTTCACATATATGCATATGCATCCAATAATGTGATAGGGTTAGTTCTAGGATAAAAATATGGTGATGATTTTTATGCCATATATTATATCAGTAAACATCCTACAGGTGCTGAGTTCAATTATACTATCACATAAAAGAAATTTCTTGCAGTCATACATGCTCTTAACAAATTCTACCACTATATTATAGGTTATCAAGTTTTTGTGCACACTGATCATTCAACTATCAGATACCTGACAAAAAAACCTGGTAATAGTGGCAAAATTATTAGATGGTTGTTACTTTTACAAGAATTTGATGTGACAATTATGGATAAACTAGGCAAGGAAAATGTGGTGGAAGATTTCCTTTCCAAATTGACACCTCCTGATCATACAACCATAGAATATCAATTTCTAGATGAGCATTTGTTTGCTTTGAATGAACAAATACCATGGTACGTAGATATGACTAATTATTTAGCCATTGGTAAAGTATCCCCTACAATTTCACCACATGAGAAACAAACATTGATAGAGAAAAGTGCAAACTTCTCATGGATTGATGGGTGCCTGTTCAAAATAGGGCCTAATCAAATCATGATAAGATGTGTTGTTGATAATGAGATTATAGAAATACTAAAAGCTTACCATAATGAACCTTGTGGTGGCCATTTTGTAGGAAAACAAACTGCATTCAAAGTATTGTAGGCTGGATACTTCTCACTGATGAAGGTATCAATAATAGTCTAAGGTTTTTGTTTCTAGGTTGAATAAAACCTTAGGCTAGGTCTTAGGGTTTAGTTTTTAATAATTATTAATGTAAGTGAGACTTGGTATCCAAGGGGAATTAGACAAGGGTATCTACTATCACCATACCTTTACATCATTTTAGTTGAGACTCTTGGAAGATTAATTAACCATATTTGAAGAGAAAAAATAATAATAGGGATGAAGACAGTAGTAGGATGAAAAGCTGTAACACATGCTCAATTTTTAGATGATATCATCTTCCTATTAATGTTCTCGCTTTGGTAGAGGCTAACTAGGGCATCAAACATCTCCTTTGTCTTGGTCTTTTTGGATATGTGAGGAATCAGGTGATCCTTCACTGCATCCAATTCCTACGGATCTGTAGGCAAAATCACATCATCCTTGACAATATCCCAGAGATCATTATCTTCCAATAAGAACATTACCCTAACTTTCCAGGGCAAAAAATTGGAGGCACCTTCCAATCTATCCTCAAATCTGAGGCTAGTTGTTGCCATCTTTGAGATCTGCTAAAATATTAATGACTCAAAAAAAAGAGTCCTGCAAATAAGCTTAGTCCTTCAAGACAAAAAAAAATGAAACCCTGACTGTTGTTTTTTTTTTTGCTTGAAACCCTAACTGCTGTTTTTTTATTTAATATTCAGCAGTCATATACTGTTGTAAACCCTTGAAGATCTCAATCACAAAACCTAGCTACGATACCATGTAAATTTTCCAGCCCTAGATAATCGTTGTCCTATGTTATTTTAAAATAAATCGGATCTCGAGAATAATTTATTCAAACATGCAACAATCACATAGATGGCTGGAAAAATAAACAACGTGAACAACAGAAGTTAAATATATTTCTCAACCTGAAATATTAAAAATAAAAGAGGCTACATCTACAGCGGAACAATTTTGCTCTTTTGTTGCTTTTCTAGCCAGCAATCTTTGTTCTCCTCCTAAGCTTGTATTTTTCCTTCAACAATCTATTCTCCTCCCATTATTTTATGTATCTAAAACACTCTTGATCTTCTCCTTTTATCCTTGAAAAAGGTAACCCTAATCTCTCTAACCCTAAGATTAGATCTAATCTCATCTTGAGATGTAAGGTTAAAAATAAAAAATCACTTAAGTGAATACCAAAATAGAATCACTTAAGTGAATTACAAAATAGAATCACTTAAGTGAACTTAAAAATAGAAAATCACTTAAGTGGATTTCAAAATAGAATTAGAAATGTCTCGAACCACTTCTAGCACGTTCATACTGAAGCCTGTGTAAGAAGTTCCTGTTCGAGCTACATTTCTCAACATTAAGCTCTTCCCTTTTCCGAATACGATGAATGGGCTATTTATAAGAGCTCGTTTGCGTGGAGGGAGAAGGAATCCTCTTTTTTGGTACTTAAAAGCTCGCTCAACACCTTATTTGTATTTGTTTTAGGTGCTGGCACCCTATACGAGAGAGAGGCGCCTATCGAAGTGACTGCTTGACGTCTCCCAATGAATCGATTCCCATTCATCATCGTTCATTGCACGGAGAAGAGGGAGGCAGGAGATTTCTTCCATCATTCAACAACAGATTTGAATATACGTAGAAAACCTCCATACGACGGATTTAGAGTCGCGGTTCTTGACCTTCAACAGATTGCATTGAATGAACCTGCGGAACACCGGCTTCAGTCGTTTGGGTCTCGACTTTTCAAAACTACAGGAGAGCAACGAACTAACCCCACATGGTCTATCTATTATATACAACATGGGAATGTCCGCTATCGCTAACTTCCCCTCCATCTCCCTTAAAAAGCCGGTAAGCGAGTCTACCATGACATAAGAGGAGACTTCCTCTCCCTACTCTAGGAAAAGGTAAGCGAGTCCTGCTCACGGAACCGAGTCGTTTTATATACGTAATAAGACTGCCTGAAGTTTGTTTGCCCATGGATATTTTGTTGAAGAAGCAAATTCCTCTCTATTTTAAAAGGGGCATGTCGGTACCTTTAATACATCATCAAAAGCTAGTTGCTTTGAATTCGATCCTCAGCGGAATATGAAATGGTTGAATAACAGTGGAGTTGGCTAGATCGATTCTTTCGGCCTTGCCCCGCTATCCACCTCCAAATACCGGATCACAAGGGCCAAAGGAGGAAGTCCTACCTCCCCTTTCAAAATAGAGGAGAGCGTTTACTGAATTCCGCTATACGAATGTCAGAAAAAAGGGTCCTGATCGCGCTTCTCCCTCTTGGTGCTACTGCTGAAGGAACTTTTAAACTAAACGTGTCATTATAAAAAATAAAGAGGAGCCGGCTAGGCGGAGAAGGGAGTGGCTACCCACTGGAACCCATTCGATGTGCTGCTTGCACCTCTCAAGACATAAAGGATCTTGCTCACACCTTAAAATGAAATGGAGAGCGATGCCGTATCGATTTATGGAAAAGGTTGCCTGCATGGAGAACAGAGAACAGGTACGATCGAATATGGGGGACTACCCTCTCCCTATCTCAAGAGTACCATTTTAAAGGTCCTCCGGTCGAGGGTTCGGGGATAAACACCTGGCCCGGTCCGAAAGGGGGTTGTGGGCCATCTGATGCAATTCACCGATAGAAGTGGGTAACTCGCCTTGGATCGGAGAACAACAATTCCATATTGACGAGTGAGTCACTGAGGGGGGGGAAATGACAAGCTCTACCCATTCTGATCATGGAAAGCCTTGATCTATCAATATATTCAAGATCTTCCTTCAATTCGAGAGGAAGAGCCCATGTTTTAAAAGGGCAAAGTACCCCCAATCAATGTATACCATGGTTCGAACCTGCAGCTACTCGGATATCTCCGATGCCTGTACGAGAATTCTGCCAGAATCACACTCCGAGGAGTAGGCCCATGCACTTGTCAATAGCAGCCAATCGAGAAGCGCCGGGAGAGCAGGGATACGCCTTAAGGGCTTTATAGGCTGATCACGTACCTGATGATTTTAAAGCCCCTTTTAAAAGCCTTTCGTCGAAGCATACATTCCGATACAGTAGGCATGCAAATGGCTGCCGCTTTGATATAATAATGTGGCTGATCATCCGACATGACCAAGGGAGAGCATCAACCATCCGGGCACCAGGGAAAGGGGGCCACTATGGGATCAATCGGATCCCCTCTCCCTCTCCAGGTCGAGTGCTATCTATCTCCATCTCCCCGCGATCTCCTCTCTATCTCCCATAAATGCTATCTATCTCTATCTCCCAATCAATAGGTCGAGGAGGTCGAGGGTTTAAAGGGGGCCTGAGAGATAGTGTGTGAGAGACTCGGTTCAGCTCTTTATTTATGAGCAGTCGACAGGTGAAATGCCGTGTATCGGAAGATGCCTACTGTATCGGTGAATGAAGTCAGCTCGTGTCCTGGTTGTTCGGTTCAATAAACTCGTGCGCGTGTGATCACGATCTATAGTCGAGAGACTCGGTTCAGTCGACCTCTTCTCTTTAAAAACCCAGGTGTGTGATCTATAGTTTAGTTGGGATGGGGAGGGACTAGGGTTTGGTTGGGATTTCGAGGGAGAGGAGTGCCTTTAGGCCATAGTAGTGTCTTACCCTTTCGGCCATGGCTCTCTTAGCCCGGGGCACCGGATAAACAGACTCTGATCAGCTTAGAGATAGGCCCCAAGTTGATCAGCCTCAGCCCCGAACCAGTGCAGTGGGCGGAACCTTAAATTTCAAAAGGTAGGAATAATGTCCCTTCCCTCGGTTCGGCCCACCCAATACTACTATCTATCCATATAAGCTCATCGAACAGCTTAAAAATCATTTCCATCAAGAGGACAGCTCTCTATTTTAAAGGCAGCAGCTCGGCCCCCTGCCCCACACATTGTCCCGCATATCCGGAAGTGTAGTTCACCGGTTCCGCGGAATGAATAGCGGCTCGCTCAAACCTCTTTAAAATGCTCTCTTTAAAAGCTCTCTTTAACTATTTCATCCCACCCATCCCGGCTCTCCTCTCCTCTCTAAAAAAGATATAGAGAGCCTATTTTAAAGTTGTTAATACGTATATAAGAGAATCGACTCCTTAATAAAATAAGCTGCTGACTCGTCTTGCCGCTGCTGAGAGAGACCTTTCGGATACTAAGAGAGACCTTTCGGATACTAAGAGAGAACTTTCCGAAGCTAAAAAGGAAATAGGCTTCCAGGACAAGATCCTCGAAACCCGCACTCATCGAGGTACAAGCTTCCTTTATGGACGACTTGAAAGAGCAGAAGCTCAAAATAAATACAGAGAAGAATGAGGCCCTACAGCAGCTAGGGCGCCTCCGAGAAGCGAATGCGACCCTCCGAGAAGAGAATGAGTTTCTCCGAAACTCACTTCGTGAAAGGGGGGTCCTCGTTGTTTGTCATCATAGGAGAAATCCTTAACTCACATAAATTCCTATGAAGATAGGAAACTTGTATTTATCATTTTAATTTGTATTTCTCATTCTCATTAACTCAAGTTCTTCTCCGAACCGGGGATAGAGCTAAGAATAACCCAAGGGCTTGCTTGGCTTTGCGGATGGGTTCCCTCTTGTCCTGTCCTCCTGTTTCTGCCCGCCATCAACATTAAGGAGGTGTCCAAATCCCTTGTGTCTGAATCTCTGGTGTCCAAATCCCTTGTGAGCTTGATAAAATAGGGCATCCGGCTTAATGTTGTGAGTAACTGATCCTCGGGTAACCTATCAACTTATGTCGGCTCATGTCTCTTTCGGGCTTTTAAAAGCTTATGTGAATGGACTTTTGTTCCGAGTCGTGAATGGAGTATCCTAGTGAATGGTATTCAGCCCCAAGCCGCATTCGTTCTGAGTCGTGGATGGGGTTTGAGTTTTGTCCCTAAGTCCTTTCGAATTTTAAAGAGGTTCCCTCTTCTTATAAGAGTGGGGGGTCCCTAAGTCCCATTTGAGTGAATGGTATTTAGTCCCATTCGTTCCTATGGATCGGATTATGGAGTCGTGAATGGAGCTTTGTTCCTTTCCCAGTTTTTGGTCTCGGGGAAATATCCTTCCTCTCCGCCGATGGTTAGTTCCATTCCTCATGGTCTCGGGCTTTTAAAAGCTCATGGTTCAGGCTCAAGGGGTTCGGCTCTTTCGAGTGATGATCCCCGGCTCTTTAAAAAGTAGTAGCTTAATGGCCCAGTCCTGATCCCCGGCTCTTTAAAAAGTAGTAGCTTAATGGCCCCGAAGCTCTTCTCAATGGGGGTCAACTTATCCCCCTCCAGCTCTTCCGGGAAGCTCATCTCATCCGGGTCAATAGCTAGCCTATCCATTGACTCATCTCATCCGGGTCAAGCCTCTAGCCGATCCGGGTCAATAGCTTCTCATTCGGGTCAAGCCTCTAGCCGATCCGGGTCAATAGCTAGCCTATCCATTGACTACTCTGGGCTCTAGCTCATCCGCACCTCTAGTTGGTCTATTTCGGGGGCTTATGTCGAACTTTTATTTTAAAGGGCTTATATCTACACCCAAGCCCAGGATAGAGAGCGGTTCACTGATGTCTTTTCATCTTCCTTAGGCTCCGAACGAACACCAATGCTATCTCTATCTCCCGATCTCCTCTCCTTTCATCGGGAGAGCGGTTGCCCCCTCTCCTATCGCCGGGAGAGGGAATGGGCAGGAAATAGGCGGCTACGGGAATAAGCAGCATTTCTCCTCTTTACCGACCGAAGAGCATCTGACACAGGCGCAGCAACACCCTGCCCCTCTTGACCGAAGAGCATCTGACACAGGCGCAGCAACTGACTTAAAAGGTTCTTCACCGTATTCACCCCTTTTAAAATAGAGAGAGCGCCCAAAAGGGAAATCTTTTCGTTCTAGGATTCCTTAGGCATAGAAATCCCTTTATCGTGCCTCTCGGATACGGGAGGATTTATAGAAAGACCCGGGACAAGTCTGATTCATCACAAGCTTCTCTCGCTCTTCCTGGCTCACGTGCACCATGGTCCATATTGGTATACCTCTGAAATTAAAAGGTTTCCGGGCTTGCTTTAAAAGGTAATGGTAATCAATCTGATCGAACTAACCGGGGCGGTCTACCTCCTTTCGGAGTATGAAAAACATCGATCAGTATACAGTTGAAACGTACCGCTCTCAACTAACGATGATCGTGCCCTCTCTATTTTAAAGGGTACCAAGCTTGAAGTTTTAAAGAGCTTCTAAAGGGGGTCCGAAGGACCTCTCCAAACCAAAGGTTGCTCTCTGTTTTAAGAGGCGATAGCGAATTAAAATGGCAATTAAAGAGCTCTGTTATAATATTTAAAGAGCTCTCTGTTTTGAAATAAAAGGAGAGCTTATAAAAATTCGACTTCTGGATATGCCGTTCGAGATGGCCGTATAAGAGATGCCACCAGAGATACCGCCTGAGAGATCCCGAAACGCCTACAGAGATGCCACGAGAGATACCGAGAGATACCGACCCGATGCCGTATCAGAGATGCTGCTTCGAGAGATACCGCATCAGGGATGCGAAATATCGCTACAAGATGCTGATCCCAGAGACACCGTTCGATATGCCGAGAGATACCGAATCGGGAATGCCGCCGGAGAGAGATACCGAGAGATACCGAAACAGGAATGCCGTAAGACGAGAGATACCGTTCGAGAGATACCATATCGGAGATGCCACGAGAGCGTTTTGAATAGCGTCTATCTCTTCCTCGCTATGGATGCTAGTTGTGATAGGGCCTAGGGGTTTCGATTGATTCATCTCAAAGTAATGAATCATAGTTCCTCTCCTCATTAATATAGGGCGGTTCGGTGTTCAGCAGGTTCTCCTCTCCCTAAGAGGGCTTAAAATGGCAAAGGCCTCTCCCGCCGCGTTTAATAAAGATAGGGCTCGTTGTTTGGTTCGGTCGTGTCGATCACCAACACCAGAGAGCTCTTAAGTTCCTCTCCCTATCTTTTTAAGGTCGAGTGCTTAAAAAAAACTATTGAAGAAGGGAGAAGAGTGTATCTTTGTAGAGAGGGTGTTCGAGGGATATGCTCGTTGAGTACGTCCAGATGAGGTGGAGGCTCAATAGGAGGACCAAATCCACCCACTAGAGGCAATCTGGTGAGCTCTTTCTACATTCTTTTCATTGTATATGTGATAAATATATTTTTGTTCTTATTGTGTCAATCCCATGGTGCTATCATTTACAATGTCTCTCCTTGTTCATGCCAATATGTATATTCTATTTGTGTATAAGTCTCGTATGTTAGCATACCATCACCATCGGAAGGTTGTGTGTCAAAGCAAATGACCATAGCATGAACTTCCGTTTTCCTCACTACAGATTCCATAGCATATTTGATGGAACAAAACATCATCAAGCTTCTCTAACATATAACATCTTCTCTCAGAACGTATAAATAGAAAACAGAGAGAAAACAACAGCAAACATAAATGCATTGCCTTTATATCAGGACTGTCAGTCAGCAATGACTTCTATGTGAACATCTCAAATCAAATCTTACCTGTGGCAATATGGTTCTCTCGGATGTAGGTACTGCTCTTGCTATGGCTCGAATACAGTACAAAGCAGCTTCAGTAGATCGCCAATCCCAAGATTCTCTATTCCCAGCAGTACTTGCTGCCTGGTTTACACAGCATCAGTATGCACCATATTAGCAAAACTTGTACAAAAATACTCTGAACTTTAGGAAGGCCTTTATGTTTACCAATACAACAGAGTACACCACCGAATATGCTAAAGATAATACCGTGGAAAGAAGCAAATGTGTAACCTGGACCCTGGACAAAAGCTTCTCAATCGGTATGCTATTCAGTCAGTCTGTTAAGCTGATAATATTTTGCCATTACTTCTAAAATGAGAATGATTAAACTGAATTCCAAACAATTGCACCATGTCTATATTATAATTATACACTATAGAAATCCAAAGCATCATAGGCACCATAAACTTAACCTAAAATGCAAAACTTCAGATAACCTAGAAGAGCCGATTTAGCCATCATACAAAATTTCAGCATTACAACCATCTTAAAAGATGGAATTTTTGAAATGTTGAATCTCCTAAAGTCGTAAAATGCAATCACCACTGACATAAACCTATGTTATTCAAACACATTTGAAACTCACCATGTCTCTGAAAAAACTGCCAATGCTTATATTTAACAAACTTACCATAAAATAGCCACTAAAATAGCTAATACCTGAGTGGATAGCAATGCCAAAGACTAAAGCCATTTACATATAAGCAGTGTTAGGAGCAAAGATAGTTGTATGCACTGTATATTCAATACTCCAGTTGATGGAAGTGTTAAGTGTCAAAGTGAGAATCCTAAGAGACTTTATACTGGTGTGTTAAATACACAGTGCTGAGCTCTGGTGCTGTACAGTAATCTTATTTTACTTTTGTGTAGTTTTGTTTATTCACTCTAGTTTGGTGCATCTTGTTAGTATTTTTTTAGCATCAACAGTACACTGTAACAGATTATTTTTTATCAGTTACATTCACCTATTTTGGTCATCCATGGACACTAATAGAATTATCTTATCTAACTTTTCTGCACTTACAACAGAAGGAATAATTTTATAAAAGTAATAAATATATCTAAATGTTAATTACAGAAAATAGATAAAACAATTTCACTAAGACTGACAAGTTTCATTAGTATAACACCAGCTTGGCATTCATTGCTGCATTTTTTAGTCAGTGTTAGCCTGTTACTGAAGCATGCAGTGCAGCATACGTAGATCTTTGTGTTGATGCTTTTTAGTATAGCAAGATGGAGATTGCAGATTTTCAAGTAGATAATTTTAGATGTTAATGGACTTTCCCTTTTTGGGATCGATAATGTTTACTCACTACTAGTTGCCTGAGTGGTGAATCATTTCTAATTTTCTAGCACACTGTTAAGACAGAGGCTTGGTCTGTTATAGCAGCAGGACGAAAACCACCAAGTTTTGACTCATGAATTTTCAATACCCAGGCATACCTCTAATGTGTATATCACATGACACCTTGAAAACAAAAAGGGGAAAATAAATAAGAGTAAAAAAAAGAGGACCAAAAAATCCATAAAGGGCGGCCCAATATCTCTCAGACAAAACTAGAAGATTTTCTGTGTTGATTTATCATTGCTAGAAATCTGATGAGTTCATTGCCAGACATCCATAGGCATGCCTGAAACAGCCTCATTTCTATTGATTGGTTTCACAGATTTTGTCTAAATGACAGCAAAACATCGCATTCCCATGTAGATTACAACCTCGATCTCCTTGGTCTCACAAAGTATCCAGCAAAAGAACAGTCCACAATGATCATTAAGGAGGCCCACCTCTTCAAAGCATCTTTGAAAATTTTCTCCCAACGATGGGCAGCCACACCTCAGGCCAAGAGAGGTTCCCATATTTGCCTCAGAATGAATTTCCTCTCGGAGCACTTCTGGTCATCACTGTGGATAGTACTCAGAAGTCATTTCTCCTCTTTAGTCAGTTGGCATCTCCATTGATCAATCACCTCCATCATTCTCCTGATAAGAAGGTGATTGATCAAGCAGTCAGAGATGATGTTTATCGACAGTATATTCAGATCACTTAGGTGGCTCCATCTCAGCCTCTCAGTCCTAAGTTCATCTTCTACACTAAACATTTCATGAGGATTGAGAATGGTGTTGTCACTTGTCCTAATTATATGCAGAAACATTGGATATACAGCCTCATGATTCCTCTTGGTAAGCTTAAGGTGTGCTCACATCAGTTGCAAGTGAAGACACACCACCGTATTCCTCAAAAGGATAGGGTATGTTTTTTCTTCTCTCTCCTGGAGGTGGAGACTAAAGAACATTTCATCTTCCGGTGTTTTGTTGATTATGAGATTCCAGGGAGGTACTATTACTTGTATAGAGACTTGGTTAGATGGCTTGCCACCTTTTTCGGCTGTCCTAACTAGAGATGCTTGGTTGTGTACCTTCAAGAAGCTGTCACTCTTCGACAGCAGTTATTATAGGGTAGATCAACAACCACTCACCCTTTCTCTGCTGTCGAAAGTAACAAGCATTCAATTGAAGATATAGTTGTCCAGAATGTTAATGACAGATTTGTGTGCCTTGTCCACATACAAAAGTGGCTGCTAGTGCTTCAGTCCTTTCTTCCTCTTGCATCTGGCAGAATAGGACTTCAATTGTCCAACGTGGGTTTTGGCCACCCCTAACATAATGAGGAGTTGCATATAGATGCAGCTTACCCGTTTCCTATCTTCTTCTATTAGTTCATTGGCCATGGATGTTAGAGGGGTCAAACTCCATTTCCTCCCATTATTATCCAACCAGGCCTCCTGAGTCCGTTTCCTATTTCTCCTGGGAGCATCATTAGATCTTACGCTATCCCTTTTGGGATGGTTGGTGATGATGACAACTGTGCTTCTACTTTGCATCCCACTACAGATTAGTGGGGGCGCTTAGATCCAATAGAGCACTTTTCTGTTTCTTTTTTTCTACCTTGACTGCTGACTCTCTGTTCATCATTACTTTTAGTATTTTAGGGCTCACAATGTTTTCTTATCTTATCTAAACCCCATAAGATGGACACTAAGTTTTTCCCATAAATTTTTAGAGAAATTCCTTATCCTTATGTTCTGTATGAAAATAGAACACTCGCATTTTTACAATCTCTACATCCATGTTTTCTTAATCTGAATACATTGCCAATTTAGAGATAACATAGGAGATTCCAATCATCATTGGCATTGCTAGTTATCATCAAGAGTCTGAAAGACTGTGAGTTATTAAGATAACTCTATTAATGTCCACAGATGGCCAAAGCAGGCCAACAAGAGTCATTGAAAAGAGCTGTTACAATAACCTAAAAGTCAGCACTACAATACTTTGGAACTGCGAATGCAATTAATCAGCATCAACGCAACACAGAAGGAAACAAACCAAACCCCAGAACCACAGCCTATGAAATAATGATATCAAATATTAAAAATTATATAGAACAAGAAGCAATGAAATAAAAATAGAACAGCATGGTGCACACCCCCTGAATGCCAGTAAATTGACAGTTATTCCAGGATGCAAGGGACACCAACAATAAAATTAAAAAGTGATCCTCACACTCTTACTATGTAGGCAGCAAATAAAATGAGATTAAAAGAGTGCCAAACTAAATTAAAACTCGCATCTTTCTTCTTTGATGATATACACAAGTTGTACCCCCTTTCATGTCATAATGGGATTAAGGGAGTGCCAAACAAAATCAAAATTGACATCTTTCTTCTTTTATGATATACACAAGTTGTACCCCCTTTCATGTCAATAGGGGTATTCAAGATACAAACAGATTAAATATGTTAGAGATGGATGGTTTACACACTAGAAGGTACATGTTCCATTTAACTATAGATTTTATGCTTTGAACTTTGCATGATACTAGTTCACACTTTAATGGTAGTTTATTAATTGGTAGCAATTTTGGTCTCCTTGAGAACGCAATGGTTGGAAGGAAACGTGATGGTCAATTGTTTTGGTAGATGTTACTGGTCGAAGTGACCATGTAGCAAGCAATGTTGTAGTTCATTATGTGACAGTTGTATCACCCTAGTGATTGGTTCTCCCCTTTTAGAACCTTTGTTTTTTAGAATACTGTTGACTTTGGCAGTAAATTTGCATAGTGTAAGTAGAGTTTGTCCATTCCTTTGCTTGATGGATAGTGAACTGGATTGGTGGTTACCCCTAGAGTTTGAGTCAGATGTTCGTTATAAGTGTCTATCTGCTCTATTCTTAAAGGGGTATACACAAATCAGATTCTGATAATGATGTTGGCACTTGCTTAATGGTTAGTCTTTGGGGGTCCATCTTGCAGTCAAAGACGGATTCTCTTTTGGAGTTTGATCAGCTTGGGACAAACACTGTAGGTGATTCATGTGGAATTAGTGATATATTATACTCAGTCAAACATTTTCAGTAGTTGCAGCAACTACAATCTTCTAGATTTGAGAATTAATTGGTTGATTGCTAAGGTTTATTGAAGATAGGACAGCTCCAATGATGTCTTATTGGATGAACTCCTTTCTTATTCCCTGTGGAGGTTTGCTAAGGACAGGCAGCTCCAATAATACCTGGTTTCAGTATGGGATATCTTTTCTTGGGTTTCAGATTTTTAAAAGAGACTTGAAATTGATCATTTGAACTTTGTCATTTAGTCATTTGGATATAGGGAATCACCAATAGCTTATGACAGATGTGGTTGCTGGATCTGAATATGCAGAAATGTCACAGCACAAGTATTTGATCATGGACAGATATTTCCAAGTCATTACAGAGGCTTGAGACACATTTAATCACTGTCAAAAGCACTACAGTCAGACTTGGATTGTGTATTGCCAGATGGAGCAAAGGTTGTTTGACTCATCTCAGATTGACCATATCTCAGGATTGGTTGATGAGTTGCAGAACTGATATAAGGATTGAATTCGGGATTCAGATCAGAGTCTTTGGATTGATTAAAGATTCTCCTAGAAATGATTGGCTCAGTTGACTGTGAGGAGGATCAAAGTTTCTTGATAGCCAAGTTTATAGCTCGTCTAGAGTTGTTTATCTTGATTATTATATTCATGGTCTACTCTGATTTACTCCTGTATCGGAGCTTAACTTTGAAGGGGAAATGTTAAAAGATGTATAAGCCACAACTGTACTTATAATAAAATTAGCAAATTTAAATAAAGATCGAATTTTGTCAAAATTTAAGACTAACTCCGATAAAATCGCTGGTTTGGAGCAACCTCAGTCAGTGTTATAATACTTCATGCCAAACTTTATTAAAAAAATTTGTGCAGAATTTCTTCCAGACTTCACGCTTGCAGAACCTGAACTTCTCTGACTCAGCTCCTATGTCAGGTTGTCTACTTGTAGAGTAGGTACGTAAGGCTTTGCGTAAATATGGACTTAGGTATTTCTATATTGGTCCCAGTTGAGAAGACTTTAGTTTGACCCAATAATTGGATAAATTAAGATATGATATTACATTGGGTTGACAGGTGTAACAACTCCAAGTTGTAGGACATTACTTTATTTGATATTTTATTCAGTATCCTTTGGGACCTCTTAAATTATTATATATGAATGTATCTTCAAGTCCCATTGACCTACTTTAGCCCCTTCTAGACATAAATGGAATTTCTTAGTTTCCTTGGAGGAGTTAACAAACATCTCCTTTATTTATAATGTCAGACATATGTACATTGAGATGTGCACAATAATGCCAAAGAAGACATCTCACTCCCCTATATGTCTCTTGTCAAATTCTTGAATGTATATTGTTCTCTAGTGCTTATTAAGAGTCTGAGAATGTCAGAAATACTTTTCTTCAAATTTTTCATCTGGATTGATTGCTAACAAAATCATTAAAAAAACTGCAATATATACATTATGTACTCTCACTCACTCTGTACCTGATATATTTGTATCAAGAACAAATGGATAGGGACAACTTACTTGGAAAAAACTATTCGAAAGAATCTTTAGTGTTGTTTCTCCACTCAAAACTGAAGAAGCATCCAGCAAAATATCCCCAACAGCTGAACACATGAAAGATTCCAGTAATGTAATTGACGATGAAGTACAAAACTAGCCAAAACACAAAATATATCCAGCCTTTCATGAAGCAGCACAATTAGATCAAACCAATCAATAGAAAAGGATTATTTATATGATGTAATGTTATGTGTCACCAAATAATTGCATATTAGATATTTAAATCACAAAATTTAAAGCTTCAATCCCATAAGCCAATAAGTAGGTGTTAGTCATCAACTAGATGTTCAGTGCTGGTTCCATCCTATGCACATCATTTCCCTAAGATTCAAACTATCTCTAAGTTTTGCCATAAATGCTTATGTATCAAATTCTTAAATTGTTGTTACAAAAATCTCCATTTGCTATGGGAAAATGTCATAAATCCCATCTTTCATTTATTTTTTTCATTTGCAATTTTTTTTCGTTTTTATTTTTAACATTGAATTGGCATGTTGCCAAAGATAATTTGATGTAAGATAGGAAAAAAACAATCCCATTGTCACCCTCTTGCTTTGAGTTAATCTGAAGACTCATCAACCTTATACTCCATTTTCTACACCCATTTAAATCAAATGAGCTTCTTTCCTAAACACAATTTGACAAGAAACCAGTTTTCATCTTCATGAGGCCATCATAGTCCACCTGATGAGTCCAAAATGTGTCAGAATTTTGGCATGATAATACACATTTTTCAGTACAAAATGCAAACTTGCAGATTATAAATCAAGTCTCTTTTAGGGGTGACTCATCCAACCTAGTGTTGTGCCTCCATTTTTTTTTGTGATAGCCTTGGCTTAATAAGATAGTTCTTTCTAATAATTTGGCTTTGATAAGGTAGTTACGAGATATATTTAATTGTATTGAGATATGCCCCCGGTCCACAAATAGCCGCAAGTCTGTCAAGTGACCCTAGGCAACTACTTTTGCCTCAACCCAACTCGTCTTGTGAGTGGCCTAGCAAAAACCTCACCAAACTAAGAGTCCCAACTCTAAAACTCAAGAAATCCAACAAGACGTTCAATCCCCCCCCTTGGACAATTCATTTTGATTTTTGTCGATTCTATTTTTGTAAAATCTACTATATTTCAATTTTTTCTTATCTGTCTTGTCATTACTAAGGTTTTTCTTGCGTTTTACCTTAATATCAAGTCCATGTCAAAAAGAAAGACTTGCCAACTCCAAGACAAGTCTGAGTCTCAACACTATGAATAAACTGAAACCTTACAGACCTAGATGCATAAAATGTAAAGGCACTCGCTTTCAATCTCAATCTCATTACTTACTCTTGCTCACTCTACTCTCTCTCTCTCTCACTCTCACAATTTGACTCAATCCAACTATAGTAAAGAAAGGGTTAGAAGAAGGGCCATCAAAGTTTGCAAAGGATTGGAAGTAAGATTTAAAACATTCTTCATTTAAATTTAAAAAAATTTAGAAAATAAAAAAGAATTAAAAGCGCTATAAGTGGATTCTATTGGGGGCAACTCCCATTAAAACAACAAAAAATTAGATTTGCTATAAGATCAACTGGACCATATCTAGTTTGCCTTTCTATCAAAAACATTTTCCATCTCTTTCAAACTGCTAATTTCCCTCAAACAAATTCTTGATGTCATTTCCATTAAGAAATAGAATTTCCCTTGCCCAGTTTCCTATTACCTCATGTAATATAGTTAGGGTAGATATTCGGGAGTTGCACTTCAATATGTGGTTGATAGTTAGTTATCCAAACCAACCACCTCACCTTCATTGTATATATTCACATTTTTATTAATGAAACTCTATCCAACACCCTGCTGGTCCAACATGTGGTATCAAAGCTCTCATCATTCCTAGAGCATGTGAAAGAAAAGATCAAGTTGGTAAGGTGCTGCTTGGAGGGAGACTAGATCAAAAGGAGTTACAAGTGATTGTTGCAGTTTGTGAAGAAGAAGAACGTGCATGAAGAACAATCTGATATTTTGTTGGAGAGAAAGCACGAAGGAGAAGGCATTGTGAAGATAGACGTGACACATTTTTGGAAGATGTCACAAATGTGGTACCCTGAGATGTCTTATTGTCTAAAGAAAAAGAGGCCATCCATACCTGCCATCTGCAAAGGGTCGTCTAGTGCAAAATATTGAGTGCTGCTATAAACCATTGAACGTTGTTGCAAATGGTCAAGATATGCAAATTTTTCTTTTATTTTTTTTCAAGTTTTGTTTGCAGATGTAGCCTGGGAGAAAACAAGATTTGCTCATAGGAGAATACAATGGATGTTGTTGTAAAATGTCAAGATGTGATTAAACTTGTTGTTCACATGAAGGCATAGCGGAATAATATTGGAGATGCTATAAGGTGCACGTTTACATTGAATGAGAAGGATTCGTAAGAAGACATTTTGCAAGTGCATTGAGACGTTGAATCTTGGGTGCGTAAATGTGAAGTTGAAATGTTACAGTGTGCAAGTAATTGGACCGTCTAATAAAGAAGCCATTCATGCAAGAAAATAACATTGACCAGCCCATCTCATGCATAGGCCTTCATGCAACTATAATATAGGGCCAACCGTTAAATGGGTCGTCTCAGGAGAGGTTGTTTGAAGCTTTACATGGGTCATTTGAAGAGCCTTCAAGCTTTCAACATGTCGTCTGAAGAGCCCAGGCTGTCCTGGGTAGAGGTCATCTGATGCATGGACGTTATGAAGGCATGTTGTTTCAACTATAACTAAGATGAGCATGTTTTGAACCTGGCAACATGTTCCACCATTCCATGTTGAATGCAAAGGTAAGACGAGTATTGTGAAATGTAACACTTACATGCACATGATATTTAGTTAAAACTCTCCATGCAAAGGCTAACCATTCAATGAATATCAAAGGAGATAACGACGTTTGTTAAAAACATGACAAGATTTGAACTCTGTCCAGCACCCTGCTGGTCCAACATTTCCTTCTAAATTTTGAATTTCACCAAGACGAGGATCAAATCCGCGACTGACTAAATTATCTACCATCCAATTTCCTTTTTTTGTGGATATGTTGGCAATTTTAAGATATTGCCTCCATCAATAATAGATACTAGATCTACAATTCTTCTTCCAAAAAAAATAAAGTGGAACTCATTTGCTTACCCAAACTAAACAAATTTCGTCTTTTGAAAAATTCGTGACTTGAAAATTCGTCACTACCCTTGTTCCAAACGGATGACTTCATAAGGTCGTATCTCCCTTAATACTACTCGGATTCCTTCATATGACCACTCATTTTAATGCTCTTCAAATTTTGCACAAACTGATCCAAGAATCGCCTAAATAGGATAAACTTTTGTAGAGATATGGCTTTTGAAAGATGAGACGTTTTTCTAGGGAAATTTTTTTTGCAAAATTCGTCACTATCCTTATTTCGGATGACTAACTTCAAAAGGTCGTATCTCCCTCAATACTACTCATATTCCTTCTTATGACCACTTATTTTAAAGCTCTTCAAATACTACACAGTCTGATCCAAGAATCGCCTAAATCGGATAAACTTGCGTAGCGATATGGCTTCTGAAAGATGAAATTTTTTTCCAAAATAAAAATTGCCCTAATTTTGCAATTTCACCCAAAAATCCCCACTTTGCCAAAATCGTTGCTCTAATACCACTTGTTGCGAACTTATTATTGTAAAACATAAATCATTCACCAATATGCAGAAATATCAAATCATTCATCCACAATACCTTATCCACAATAACAATCCACAAATGAGAGAGAGATAGATAATACCCTTAAGGTAAGGAAACACTAATAATAATACTTAAGGAATGAATAACTCCACAAGATCTCCCAAGGTGAGAGGCCACTTCGTGGGCATAGATGATTATATAAGACTCATTTCCCATGATGATTACAATGACAAATATCTCTTCTTTATATATCCATATTCTTATTCTACTTTGAGGAGCCTACTACTAATATAATATTATATTATAATATTATATAATATTATAATACAATCAACCTTGGGTTATGTGTGGCCCATGCCAACCCTTATACAATATAATAATATATCCCCAAATATCTATTCCTAGGTACCCTACCAGGTAGACATGCAAGTAAGTACCAACAAAACCAAGGTCGTGATCTTCTCCAATCAAAAGAAAAAGGATTAGTTAAATTTGTATTCTAAAGGAGGTTTTCTAAAAGTAATAAAATACAGTTAGAATAGACTTAAATAATAAGCTCAGTTGGAAAACATGTAGAATGAAGAGAACATAGGGAGGATGGAGAGCACTTTTTGCATTATAAAGTAAAAGCAAAGAGGGTAAGTTACTAGACTAGAAGACTATACGAGCTTTATTTGGGCTACTAAGGGTACCAGTAATCTTGTTAGGGCATGCAGTGTGGCTAGCAACATATTGGCATAAAAATGGAGAAAAATAGAGAGGATTCAAAAATGTTTGATTACAAGTAAATTCAAAATAAGAGAGTCAGTTCCATATGAGGTTCTTCTAGCATAAATAAGTACCTTCCCTATAGAGGCAACTATTATTATTTATCTTCTAGGATATCTTAAAAAAAATTAAGATATGGAACAAACAAATGGCCTAAAGTTATAATAGAAGATCTTGAAAAAGAAAAAAATGAAATAAAGCAAATTGATGAGAAAATGGAATATCAACTTTAATTGGTGCCCAAACAATAATAAAGATATAGGCATTTATTAAGAAAAAATTAGAGTAGCTACATGGGAAAAGAAGTTCAGAAAAAAGATAAAACAATATCTTGTTGAATTTAATCATACATACAATCATCACCCAAAGGCCTATTTTGAAGCAAACATCAATAGGAGAGCAAAGATGCTCATGGTCCAAGTGAGGACCAACTCACACCAACTTAGATTTGAAACAAGTAGATGGAAGAGACCAAAATAGGAATGGAAGAAGAGAAAATGTAACCTTTATATATCAAGGGAAAACGAGATAGACAAGCATTTTATTTTTGAATGTGAGGCATGTATGATATTCGAGCTACTTATGTTGATACTCTAGTAGTGGATACATTGCAAGAATTGTTTGAAGAGGATAAACTAGAGAAAGTAGGAGAATTCATCATTAAAATCATTAGCAAAAGATCATAGTAGAAATAAAAATGATTAAATCATATTTTGGGGTTAGCAACTATGGTTTTTGTATAGTTCCTATCCCATAGGCCATTTGTTTCTTCATGGATAGTAAAATATTTCTATTCTATTCTAAAAGAAGTGTGCATATCATATACATAAAGTTATACTATTGTTTTTTTAATAAGCTATGTGTGCCTTCTATTTAGGGCCACTCCTATTACAAAAACAAAACATTACATTGCTCTCATTACATTTCTAACAATTTAATTAAAACATATCCAACTTTACCTTTCAATCAAAAATATTCTTTATTTGCCTTTCTATCAGACTCCATCTTCCTCAAACTACTAAGTTTCCACAATCAACTCCTTTTATATCAGATGCCTTCTAAAATTTAAATTTTGCCAAGATGAAATTCAACATCGCTAATGGCTAAAAAAATTGTTGCCCAAATTCTATATCTATAAATATCTTATCTATAACAACCTCACAATTTCTTGATACCTTTTTATAGGGTTCTTATTCATTACCCTAATATTCCAAGATATTATTTTCATTGTTATTTTTTATTATTATTTGTGGGTTTAGCTCAATTTCTTGTTAGCAATTGTGATCTTTGATTTTATTTTCCCATATCAATATCCCTCTAAGTTTCTTTTTCTCTTTATTTTTGCTTCTTGGGTCTTCCTCTTTTTTCATTCCCAACAATACTTTCATCTTCATCAATCTCTTCAATCTTCTCACATTGCTCATAGTAAGACTTATCTTTAGGTTTACCTTGTTTTGAAGGATCAAAAGTGTGAGGAATAACCTCAAAAGCACGATCTTCTTTATGTTGTTCTAGAAACCCTAAAGTGCAAGGATGCTCTTCTATAGCAATTACCTTCCTATTCTGCTATAAAAAATCTAAATTGTTATGGCTTCCCTCCATCCTTATTTCTTTATTATGATGTTCTTGAAACCTTTAAGTGCAAGGGATAACATCTTCATCCCTTTCACTCTTATTACTTGGAGAGGATTCTAATACTACTTGAGAAAAATTAAGATGATTTACCCGGAATAAACTTGACCTCTTTTGTTGTCTTTGTTTTAGGATTTCTCTTCACATCTTCTTTTGCACCCTTAATTCCTTTTGAACTTGTCAAATGACACCGTAAATAGGCTTTCTTTGCCTCTTCTTTCAGAATGGAAAATCCTTGATCTAATATAGCTGAAACGGGTAGAAATCGACATTTGATCCATTAACACAAAACAAAATGATGCATTAAACGAAAAGGTTGTATTTCATTAATATTGAGAGATATGTGTTACAATAGGGACATGATGCCCTTTATCCATTTCTTCTTTTACTAATGATACAACAAGTTTGATGTCATCTTCAATCGTCCCTCAATGAAGGTGGGCTTCTTTGTATGTGGGCCACCGTCAGGGTTGTTTTTGTTTGATGGTGTTCTTCCTCTTTAGATCTGCTAAATAACCTGTGAAGAACCTACAAAAGGGGATTAGTGTGATGGGGGGCTTGCCTTAGTCAGGCCCCATGTTTAGAAAGACAAAACGACTGTGAAAGCATATTCAAAACTGAAATAAAGTATGCAAAAGCTGATAAAATGGTAAAACAGAGCTTACCTACCAAATCTGAGGTGATTTGGGCTTTGTAGGACCAATTCGCCACCCGAGGGGTGAACTGATACCGGATTCGTGGGGCGAGGGGCGATCTGAGCTGTGAGGTTCCTTTTGCAAAATCCCTTCGATGGATCGATTCCTAGGCAGCTGGGGTGCCTCTGTATGTTGTCTAAATCCGACTGTATTCTCCGAGAACTGACTGTTGAACATTCACTATCAATTTCTGTAGAGTTTTTGTGCTTTGTTGAACTTGGAAGAGAGAGGTAATTAGGGGTTTAGGACCCACTATTTATAGGAAATGGCAAGGTGCAGGGGGGAGTTAGATAGACTAAACCTAGGTTGAATTCTGACTAGGGTTAGGTTAGGAAATGCAATGTGGCAACATCACATTCCTTATGAGAAATATCCCATCCTCACACATGTGTGAGGATGGATTAGAGTTAATCCTGATTAGGAGGTCTTAAGTCAGTTTAGGACATGATTAAATAAATATCCTAACAAACCCTAATTACACACATGTGGGAGGATGTAATTAGTGTTAATCAAGAATTAAGAGTTCTTTTAATCAATTTTGCCCTAAGAAGGTGACTTAAGTGAAGTCAACATTAAATTAGATTTTTGGAATTGACTTGTTAATTGTTTTGGTCAATTAATACCCCGTGGGGGCCTCAATTGAGTGCAAATAGGCTATTGAAGGATATCCCAATGCTCGAGATGTGATTTTGAAGGCTTATCAGGGTTTTGGACCTAAAATCTGATAAAGTGTCATATATGGAAGTCTACATACTGCTATGGCAAACTACGACAATCTACGTATGACTACGAATGACTACGCATGACTACGATAGCCTACAATAGCCTAGGGATGTCTGGAATCACCTATGGATACGTAGAAACAACAATGTGTGACTTTTGGGTGTCTACATTTTACCCCTTTTTGTACTATACTGTGTAGAACATAGTTTAATACAAAAATGTGAAGGGTTTGTGCGAAAGGAAAAAGGGATAGAAGGGGAATGGAATCCAATCAAAGGGTATGTAGCCACTCGAAGCGTGACCATACAAATTAACTAGATGTCCAAGGGAAAGAAGAGAAGAAGGAAAGAAGGAGAAGAGGAAAGAAATAAAAACAATGCTAAAAAAAATGGAAATGAATGATTATGGATGCAATGATGTGATTTTGTTGAGTCCGTATGACATTTACGATGCCATACCAGTTGCTTGAGAATGACAAATTTTGACTGCTTTGCTTTTGCGACCAGATCAGCATGGTCCAAAAGTATGAATAGGACAAAAGCCTATCTAAATTTTTGTTGTTGATTGATTGATGAGAACATGGCGACAAGTGTCAAACCATTTGAGTTAGTTAACATTTGAATTATTCAAACGTGACCAGATCAGCGTGGTCATGAGATCCTTTTCCAAATGTTGCGCTAGGATTAGTTGCCCATGTCATTCATTGTGCTCCATGAATGGCAAAGTGACCTTTCCATTGTTACGCATAACTCTCGTGATATAACCCATGTCTGGTTGTAATTGAGATTATTTCGTATGATAATCTTCAGCAAAAAAAATTTGTAGACAAATGTGCTAATCGCACTTTTGGATTTTTGATTTTGTGGTTGCATGCAAAGCTGACTTTGGATATGAATACCCCCTCAAACGAGGAATCAACAATGAGGTGAATGAAGTGTGATGAGTTGATGATGCAACGATTGATAAAATACCAATGCATGATGAATATGATTAACAAAAAATAAATTTGGAAAGTTCCTAGGGTTTTAGAGGACATGTGCCTACTTTCCTAGGGTTTTGGGGGTATTTTGGGTGCTTTTGGTTGAGTTCGCCACCCGAGGGGTGATTTTGACCTAAATCGCCACTCGAGGGGTGAATTGGGTCTGAGTTCGCCCCTCGAGGGGCGAATCGGTGATTGAGGTTTATTTAAGCCCTAATTTGCTTGGAATGGGCTCATTTTGATGGTGCAAGGCATTGGAAAGTGACTTGTGGGAGCATTCGATGACACGAGGAGAACGCGGTTGATGACTTCGAGGGCGACGATGACGAGGGGACGTCGGGTAGCTGGCAGTAGGCGCGGGGACCCACCGGTAAGTGTTCTTTTGCTTTGTTTTGATTTTGTTTTTATTTTCCCAAAAAATGTGAATGAGGGGGGGAGGTTTTCATCCCGATTTAAAAATTTTCGTAATTTTTAATTAAAATTTGAACACATAGTGTTAAACGAGCCAAATGGGTACCCAAAAACGCGATCGGTTTCTGAATTGGACTTGTTTTGTCACCAATTTGACCGGGTAATGGGTAGAGTAGGTGTGAGGTTTGACCGTCAGTTTTTGAAGTAACGGTGTACTGACATTGACATATTATTGCATTTTGTCCGCTAAAGTGGGAAATGGGTATCCCATTATGCGATTGTTTTATTTTTTTGTTTTCGTTTGGTATGATTTCGGAATGTGTTGTTTTGAGGTGTAATTTATTAAACTTGGACTATTAGATTTGCCATGTTAGAGGTAGTATTTTTGGAAACCAATGAAACTTTCATCGTAGAAGGGCAAAATGGGTGTCCAAAAATGTTGTTTGTTTTGGTGGATGACTTCATTTGGGCTACCTTTGATTTGCGTGCCAAAGTGTAGGTAATGTTAAACTAAAAATGAGTTGTAGGGAGCCCGATTTAGACTGTATTCAACATCTGTTTGAACTTTCACCGCTAAGTGGGCAAATGGGTATTCAAAAATGTGACTGTTATTTTTGTATTGCGTGGTTTGGTGTGTGTTCGGTTTTGGAGTATGTTTGGTAAAGTGGACTTTTAGATTTGTGTAGATTGGTATATTGTTTTTGAATTTTGTCGACACATTTACTGCTAAGTGGGCAAATGGGTATCCAAAAACGTATTTTGTTTTTGTATGTTGCATTGATTGATCATGTTTTGAATTTCGTGCCATAGTGGATGTGTGGTTGATTTCGTTTTTGGCTGTTGGAAGCCAACTATGTATTGTTTGTCGCATGTGTTTGAAATTTTATCATGAAATGACAAAATGGGTATCCAAATATGCGACTGTTATGTTGATATGTTTCGTCATGTGAATTGTGTACTATTTTTGTCTCGATGTGCATGTCAAATTAAATAATTTTAATTTGTAAATTGTGATTGATGCAGTTTGATTTAATTGCATTGTTATGTGGATTGCTAATGTGTGTTTTGTTGTGGATGAACAGGTGAAGATGCTTGAGCCTCGTCATCGAGTGAGAAAAATGAAGGAAGGTTTCGAGGAGCTGATGAAGACGGAGGAGGAGTTAGCTTGGTTGGATGACATACATTTTCGAGGTGTGTGGGAATGTAAGAGTATCCACACCAATAGAGCATACGTGTCTACGTTGTGTGAGCGGTGGGACGTAGATAGGAACACATTTCACTTTCCCATTGGGGAAATGACCATTACATTAGAGGATGTGTATCGGATTTACAGACTACCGATTGAGGGTGTTCCTGTGAGAGCAACCACAGATGAGAGTAAGGATGCTGTGTTGGAGAGATTATTTGGGGCAGATTGGAGAGACATTGATGTCTCTAAGATTGATTATGAGTGGTTGTGGTTGGAGGATAAGATATCCGATCGGTAGTGCATGGTGATGATGATGATCTCTACGTATGCTCTACCTGATAGTTTCGGGGTGTTGTTCACCTGGAATATGTTAGATGTGGTGAGTGACCTGGTGGAGTGCAAGGTTGTGTTTGCATGGGCACCTGCACTGTTGGCCCAAGTTTATCGAGAGTTGCATGATGTTGTTCGGGGCAGGAGGATAGGACTGAGTGTGATTCCCTTGTTGCAGGTATGGGCATGGGAGCACATAGCTATCGAGAGGCCATATTTATTGCCTCACCCTGTACATGTGGAGGGCAAGGAGTATTTACCCTATGCTTTGAGGTGGAGTACAGAGGTAGAGCAGGGTATCAAGAGGCCACATGAGGGTGACCCGCTATTGTGGAGGGGTAAGTTTGGAGACCTGACTCCTGGTGATATCAGATGGAGGCCTTGGTTGGGTGGGGTGAGTTGGGATGAGGATGATGAGCAGCTATGAGCCATTCGACAGGGTAGATGGTTGGTGGGGAGGTACACTCGGTAGACTGAATACTTTTAGTTTGATAGAGTTAGGTGATAGTTTGGTTTACAATAGGGTGTTCTAGGGGCTCCTATGATTTACTTTAGGTGATGGGGGGATAAAGGGGAGCATCCTGTAGTGTTGCCTTGGGTTGGTGAGAGGGACCCTCCTATGGATATCCCAGATGTAGGGGATGTCGGGATGACTCCAGAGTTTGATGCGTGGTGGGCACTATAGAGTTGGGAGCCTAGGAGGGGTGTGGTTGATCGATGGGTGGCACCTATTGTTGGGGCACCTCCACCAGAGGGGAGAGCTGGTAGGAGAACTCGAGCTAGGGCAGAGGATGTGGCTGGTGATGTAGAGGAGGTTCCTCTACGATGGTCGCGACGCCGCTTGGGTGGTGTATCGAACACCCAAGGAGTGAGGGTGGAGGAGGTGCATGTGGATGTGGACGTGGGTATGGGATAGGCTGTTGGAGCCGAGGCTGAGGGAGGTGGGGTGGTCGGTATGGATGGTATCGATGACACCATTGATATTGGTGTTTTTGTTGGTATGGCACAACAGATTCCTGTTGATCTCCCAGAGAGGCGAGATGCTGAGGGGGAGGTACGGGAGCTATAGGATAGGGTTCGGTAGTTGGAGGCTGAGCTCCATAGGCAGGAGGAGGCTGCTCAGATTAGGTATTCTGGGGTAGTGGCTGAGATGGATCAGATGAGGGCCATGATGGCGAGGTAGGCTCAGACTATTATGGGGTTGTCTGGTTAGTTGGCTATGGAGACTACTAGGAAGATACTATGTGAGACTACTCTATCTATGCATGGGATTCCTCTTCCTGATTATGATTAGGTGGTGTCGCAGTTGGAGACTCGGTCATGGGTGTGGGCATCCTCACATCATAGCTAGCGTAGTGCTGCTATAGTGGGCCAGGTGGGTGCTAGAGCTGAGGTGCAGGATCAGCCTACCGTGGATCCAGTTTCGGAGTTCAAGGTAGAGTCGAGCAGGGCTGTGGAGAGGTAAGTGAGCCATGAGGGCCATGGGGAGACTCCTAGTGGGAGTTAGGCTTTCTATGGATGATGTAGCCTATGGGAATTTTAGATGCTAGATGATGATGGGCATGGTCCCAGATTGTAGCCTTCGAGCATTTTGTATTGATGATATATATACATTGTGATTTTGACTGTTATATATACATGTGTTATTTTGATGGTTTGAAATGTGTCCTTGTTTATGTTCGCATGGATTAGCGTAACATAGTTTGTAGGTATGTATGATAAATAGATATACATGTGTGACATGGTTTAGATCTATTATCATTCTATCGTATGAATGAATTGTAGAATAGTATGCATGATTGTGTTTCGAATGTAGTGTGATGCAATATCAGCTATGATTTTGTAGTGAAAGCATGTAGGGTGAATGCAATGATGTTGTTGTGATATGGAAATGCATGTAAGATAAATGCAATAATGTGATTTGATTTTGGAAATGCATGTAATATGAATGCATTGCTATAATGTGTACTAGATGTATATGACATAGATGCATGGATGCATGTATGGACGTACTAAAATGCACCAAGGAAGCACTTGTATCCTAGCATTGACCTGTATGGATGCGATCCATTCCATGATTTTAGGATGTTGGATAATGTAAGGCATGTGTAATGGCTTTGACCAACATAGTTGTGACAATCAAATCTTAGACCCTCAGCTATACAAGTGTTTGTGGCAACTTATAACATAATCGGGCTGGTTCAAAATCTATCTTGGACCTATGTGTGTGCATGTGTAAGGTTCATTTATCCATTTTGAGGGAGGTAGGATTAACCCATTGTAGACGCTACCGGACTAGCTAGCTCATCCGTCCGCAATAGTGATCTATACAAAAGCAAGATGCTAATGTTACAGATATGTTGCCACCTGTAAGACTATTCCACTGGTAGGCAAACTCTTGGAGCCTATTGCTAGAGATGGAAATCATCCCATGGTGTTATGTTGAACCTAAGGACCAAAGGTGATAAGCATAACATGAGTGATATCAAGAGGCGTTTCCTTTTGTTTTCTGCCCCTCTTCTAGTGTTGACCTATTGGATTGTGGTACTCTTTTCTTTTTTTTTTTTTTTCTCTTTTGTATGGGCGATGACGTTTGTTTTCTACCCAATCATTTATTTTTGCTTATGCTTGATCCCTTTGTTTATCCCCAGGTCGTATGTTGACCATGCAAGCGATAGGGTGAGCAGGGGATACCGTTCGCTAGATGGCGATATCTACTCAAGATGTCCTCTTTCCTAGACTCAAAATTTAATGTGTAACCTATTGTGAGTGGTTCATGAGAGAAGTTGAACCAGCCTAAAGGACCATAAGAAGAATGTACAAGACTCGTTAGGTAAGGGTGACACTTGATTGACTAAACTAAGGGGTAGTCAAAGTCGAACACGACACCTATGTATACCCTAATCCTGAAAAGGGGGAATGGACATCCAGGTGGTGATGCTAACAAGTGCATTCATTATTCCTATTGAAGGCGCATTTTGGGGAAGAATGTACAAACATGAACTAAAAGTTTAAATGAAAAACATATGGATATATGCAATGGATGTAAATGTAAATGATGCAAGTGAGCGGAATGCAATATCTACAAGAGGAAAGTTACGATGTTTAGAAGGAGAAGTTTAGAAGAGCCTATTTACAAATGAGTAAAGTGCATAGTAATGACAAAAAGCATGATGCTATGATCATGGTTGCCCCAACATGTGGGGTGTGTGTGTAGTAGTCGTATAAGTTGTGAGCTATACAGATGTATGTAATAATCACCAAAATATGGAAGATGTAAAGGTGGAATATACAAATGGAAAAAGTAAGAGGAACTAGACTTTGGTAACCAACAAGATAAGGGGATTACCAAAAGCCAAGAGAGAGAGAAGAGAAGAAGTGAGTCAACTATTGTAAGAAGTAGAAGAAGCAAGAAAGGAGGAAAGCATTTAGAACTACTGTCGGGTGAAGTGGCGTGGGTCCGATCGGGAGTGGGATGGTGAAGTGATGATGCGGCTGGGATTGTGGCTGGGGCTATAGTTAGATATGTTATGAATGTATCGGGTTGGTGTTGTTAGGGTGCTGTGGGAGGGTAAGGTTGTGGGGGTAATGCGACGTGGAGGACTTAGAAGTTGGCTAAATGGGAGAGAACGCTCTGGTGATGGGGTACGCTCGCCGTGCAACATGTTGTGCACCAGGGTTTCGAATGATCTGCACTCTTCAATGTCGTGACCTGGTTGGCGATGGTAGATGCAATATTGATTCTCATGATAGTTACGCGGTTTAGGACGCGAGGGATCTATGGGTCGAATCTCGGGTAAGTCAATGAGGCCCTGATGCATGAGATGGTAAAATATTTCTAAAAATGGTGTGTATGGAACCGGTGTGGGGTAAATATAGGGCTCCGCTGGAGGTGATGAAGGTCGGTCTACCTACGGGCGCGTGGGTTGAGGGTCCAATGTAGGTTGGGCATGGGATCGAAGGGTGGATCTACATGAAGGTGAAGGTGTACGGGTCATGGGAGACTGGCACGGGTGTACGTGGCAATGATAGTGGCTCATCTGCAGCTCTAGAGCCTCGACACAGGAGAAGAGATGTTGTATCTCATGATGTTGTGGTGATAGTGTTGGTGAAGGTGGTGATTGGGGCCTTGATGTGTGCGGTGTGGCCTGATAGGCATGGGATAGTGGATGAGGTCTCGATGATGAGGGGGAAGAATGAAAAGGTCTCGGGGATTGGAGAGCTTGCCGAAAAGACAAGCCTCATCGGGGGGAAGGTGGCGTCTTGAGGACCGGTGGCATAGGTGATGGCTCTAAGAGATGACGTGAATGGGAAGGGGGCATGTTTGTGTGACCAGCTTGAGTAGCTTGGGCCACATGGGCTTGCAAAGCCTAGGAGTAGGTGGACTCACCATTGGGTAGCGGGGTGGGTAGGCATGATGGACGAGCTGGATGATGGGTGTATCCTCTATTAGGAGGATGATAATCTCCTAGGGGGTGATGGGGATGATTTGTTGGTGAATAGCGACATCTGAGATCATCAGACGATGGGAGGGCAACCCTTATTCTTGGGGTTGGGCAGATTCCTCTTTTTCATCAAAAGAGGATAGGGTGACCTGGCTGTCTCCAGAGCGTGGTGAATAGGATGGACCTCACTGGTGATGGGAATGGTGTCGAGGTGAGGTATGATGGCCTAAATGGGATGAATGTGGAGAGCACCTGGTGTGAAGGGCAACTGGTGGCCAGGCTAGATCAGCCGGTGTGATGGGTATATGTTGTGGCTGTGGATGGTCCTGCATGGTGGTGAGTGAGGATACTGTGGTACTCTCCTGTTGATGATGTGGGTCCTACAAAAGGAAAGACAAATACCCATAGCATAAAAATGACATAAAGGTGAAAGTACATGTATATTGAAATAATAAAGCAAAGTAATAGATCTACACGGTGATGTGCTTAGTGATTTACTATTAGTATTGTGTGGTACTCGTGATGGTGAATGTGTTTGTGCATCATGCATTGAATGCACGAAGGTGCAAGATGTTGATGGGTTCAGGATCGTTAAGGCCTTCAAGGTTGGCCAGATGATATGCTCCTGAGCCGTATTTGTGTGTGACAATGAATGGGCCCAACCAGTTTGGGGTGAATTTATCGCGTTATTGGTGAGGTTGACTTGTGATTTATTGGTTCTCTTTGAGAACCAGGTCACCGATTTTGAACTCGTGTTGATGTACCTTACTATTATAGGCATGGTGAAGGTGATCTTGATAAACTCATGTGTGCTCGATTGCATGGATGTGACGTTCATCGAGAAGTGTTAATTGATCTAGACGAGCTTGGCGAGCAGTGTCATCATCAATGAAATCCTTCATAGATATCCTTAAGGAGGGTATCTCAAGCTCAAGGGGTATGATAGCTTCTGCCTCATATACAAGTGAAAAAGGTGTTGCCCTAGTAGGAGTACGGATGCTCGTACGATACGCCCACAAGGCTAGGGGCATTTGATTATGCCAATCTCGATGAGATTCTGCTACGATTTTACGGAGAATGGAACAGATGGTTTTGTTCGTGGCTTCTACCTAGCCATTACCCTAAGGGTAATATGGGGTAGAAAAGCTATGGTGTATGTGAAATCTGTCACACAGGGCTCGGACCATCTTGTTTTTAAAGGATTTCCCATTATCAAAAATGATTTGGGAGGGAATTCCAAAGCGGCATATGATATGCTCTATAATGAATGCTGCAATTTTGGCTCCTATGGTTTGGACTAGTGGGATGGCTTCGACCCACTTGGTAAAATACTATGTGGCAATGATGATAAAATTGTGATTGCTTGAGGAAGCTGGTGTAATCTATCCAATTAGATCTAGGCCCCATTGGGAGAAGGGCCACATGGACTGGATAGGTTGAAGTGCTTGGGATGGGAGATGTGTTAGGTTGGCGTGTTGTTGGCATTTGATGCAATGTTTCACATACTTGCAGTAGTCATGCTCCATTTTGGGCCAGTAATAACCCATATGAAGTATGCTTTTGGTGATTTCCATGCCACTAAAATGGCCACCACAAGTACCGTCATGGGTTTCTTGTACAACCCGTTGTGATTCTTGTGGTTCTAGGCAAAGCAGGAGCATGTCGTCATAGCTACGATGGTAAAGGATGTCCCCAAGCAATGTGTAGTGGATCACTCTTTGTTTGAAGGTTCGACATTGAGCATGGGGTAGATCACATGGTAGGAAACCTAGCTTGATGTATTCTTTGATTTGTGAGAACCATGGATCATGGGGTTTGATGTTTACCACATACACACCACCATCATCTGTAGGAGGTGTGGGTGATATGGTAGATCTAGTTAGTGTATGGATGGACACAGATGTTGTGTCAGATGTTGGGTTTTGTGGAATGAGGGATCCTAAGGAGGCCATCGTGTCTACAAAATGGTTTGATGATCGTGGAGCGGCTTCAAGGTCATACCACTCGAATTGAGATAAGAGTTGTGCGATTTTCTTGTACTGTTGGAGGACTGGGCAATTGCATAGCCAGAGTTCCTACACTTGATTGACTATGAGGAGTGAATCACCTATGATGTGGAGGTATTTGATGTGCATAGAGTGTGCTTGTTTCAGTCCTAGGATTAGGGCTTCATATTCTACATTGTTATTGGTACAAGGGAAATCGAGTTTGAATGAAAAGGGGAGTGGTTCTCCTTCTCGTGTAAAGAAGACAATGCCTACACCCCCAACATGGAGACATCTAGAACCATCGAAGAACAGGGTGAGGTCGGCTACAAATTCAGGTTCTACATATTCTTCAGCTTCGATTATGTGAAATATGGAATCATCTGGAAGCTGGATGAGGAGGGGTTGATTTTCAGTTAAAGGGGCTTCGGCCAGTTGGTCTGCGATGACCTACCCTTTGATGGATTTTTGGGATATGAATTCTAGGTCGAATTCAGTTAAGAGCATGATCCATTTAGTTGTGTGCGAGTTGTGGTAGCTCTTATTCATCATGTATCGAAGGGGGTTATCTCGGGCAATGACAAAGGTTGTGTGGTTTAACATGTAGTGCCTTAACTTATGAGTAGCGAATACTACTGCTAAGCATAGTTTTTCCATGTATCCGTATCTCATTTCATAACTAACTAGTGTGCGGTTGATGTAGTAGATAGCCTGCTCTTTGTCGAGTGTATTCTTTTGAGCTAGGAGTGTACCTAGCGCAAGTTCTGTGGCTGAAATGTATAGAGTCAATGGTAATTGTGGATGTGGTGGTGACATAAATGGCGATGATGTAAGGTATGTTTTGATAGCGTCAAATGCTTCTTGATAGTTATTATCCCATTTGAAGCTTACTCCTTTTTGTAAGAGGTGATTGAATGGCTGGCATTTGTCAGACAATTATGCTATGAATCTACAGATAGAAGTGATCTTGCCCTGGAGGTTTCGCAATTGGTTTAATGTAGTGGGAGGAGGCATCTCGATGATGGCTTTCACCTTATTAGGATCGACCTCAATGCCTCACTGGGAGACAATGAATCCTAATATTTTTCCTGAGGTAACACCAAACATGCACTTCTTTGGGTTCAAGCGCACGTTGTGTTCTAGTAATCGATCAAAAATTTGATGGAGATCTTCGAGATGGTTTGCATGTTTCTTAGACTTAGCGATAAGATCATCTACATAATCCTCAATGTTTTTGTGCATTAAATAATGAAATATGTAGGTCATGGCTCGTTGATAGGTTGCCCCAACGTTTTTGAGGCCAAAGGGCATGACCTTGTAGCAAAAGGTCCCCCAGGGTGTTGTAAAGGAGGTTTTGTGTTGATCAGTTGGGTTGATCCTGATTTGATTATATCTCGAGAATCCATCCATGAGGAAAATCATCTTGTGGCCTACGATGGAATCAACAAGGGAGTCAATGTTGGGTAGAGGAAAGTTGTCTTTGGGACAAGATTTGTTTAAATTGCAAAAATCTGTGCAAACATGAACTTCATCGGATGGCTTAGGTACAAGGACCATGCTGGATACCCACTCAGGATAGTCGATGGGTACAATGAAGTACACGTCTAGGAGCTTTTGGAGCTCAGAATTTACTATCAATGAGATAGTTGGATGCATGCGTCGCAACTTTTATCTTATCGGTTTGGCATTGGGATCTAGTATAAGATTATGAACTACTACGATAGGGTTGAGTCCCGACATGTCTTTGTAAGACCATGCAAAAACTTTTATGTACTTGCGTAGGAATTTTGTGAAGGCGATATGTTCCTTGGGTGAGAGGCTAGCGACTAGCTTGAGGATGTGGGGGTTTTCGGGATCATCTCCAATGTCGACATCGATAGTGTCTTCAATGAGCATGCGAGATCCGTCATGTAACTGTTCGGGGATAGGAATGAGGTTGAAGTCATCAATGGCTTCGCTGAACTCGTATTCATCATCTATGTAAATGCTCACGTGATGGACCTGAGGGGCTTGGGATGATGTGGATGATGAAGGGGCATTTACCGCCCGCAAGACATGAGGTGAAAGAAGGAAGTCTCTAGGCACTGGTATGTGTGAGATATGTTCGAGATCTATAAAGTTTGGGTTTGGGGTATCGTCTCGAATTTGTTGGTGGATGTAGTGGAGGGGAGAACGTGGGTCTACCTCAACCATGTTGACCGATGTTGTAGGAAAAGTAGGTGGAGAAGAGTTTGGTGAGGAAGGTTGGGTGGTTTGTGCATGCCCTAAGAGACTCAAGGGAGGTCGCAAAACGACTAGAGGTAAGCGAGGATGAGAAGTTGCTCTCTATAATTTCCTATGTATAGTCAGGAATGTGGGTAAGCATATTTGTGACAGCTCAGGAGGGGCTATATCAAGCTCCAATGGTGCAACTAGGGATAAAGTAGCAAAGTGTTATGCCAATCTATTCACATCACAGAATGAGGAGGTATCGGATGTAGGAGATTCTTGAAAGAAATCACAGGGGACTATGATGGTTGATGTGGGTGAAGGCGTGCCTTCTAGTATGTCCATATCGATGTATTCTTCCAAGGTGTGTGTTGGACGTGGAGGAGGATGCAAGGATAAATCTTGGATTTTATCTTCTAATGTGTAAGCGACAGTTGGGCGATAACCTAGGCTGGTTTTATCGGTTGGTGATCGGACATGAGGGTTAATGGGTGTATGTAGCCCTTGTTCATAGCGACCTAGCTCGAACCCGTGCTAATGAAAGAATTATAGGTAGCGTAAGGCAAATTGAGGGTTGGCTAGGTGCGTAATTGCGTCGCCAGAGCTAGATAGTGGTACTGGATAAGTTGGTGTGGGGATCGAAGAGTCAACTCCTACATACACAAAATTTGTATGGTTTTTGGAACTTCCTAACTATATAATGGTTCCAATGGTAAGGACCAAAGCTGAAGGGCGACCGAAATCATGGGTGGACTAGATCGGGGGGTCACATATGCGAGCGTCACATACATTATAGTCTCCTAGGCTAGAATTTGTCATGAAGATGGGTATGCACGGTGTGGTGCGCTCTGGCGATTGAGGTGGAGTGTCAGAATCAGTTGAGGAAGGAGAAAGTCATTTCTTTTCAAGCTGGACTTTGATAATTTCATCTTAAGATCCTTTGAATTTGATGAAAGTATGCCTTGAATTGGGCATAGATGTCAATGGTATTATGATGGCATTCATGAGTTTTGTTTGTATACGTAAAAACCTTTCCATTTGCCTTCTCTTTAGTCATTTCTTTTGAAGCTGGACAAGAAGGGATAATGTACTTGTCTATGTACGTGGACAAGAAGCTGGATGCACTACCCACTTTGGTTATGTTCGTGTTGGCCAATATAGTGGCCCCGAAGAACACCTGTTGTCGGTTCCCATTGAACCTGATCGAGCATGGAGGGTGACCTATTAGGATGACAAGGAGATGGATCTCCCCGATGTGGATGATGCGGGGACTATTGCGGAGTATGATGCATGGTTTGCTACACAACCGCCATGGGTACCGAGTCCAGCAGTGGATGAGGGGAGCGGGGATGGGGATGGGGTGGAGGAGGAGGCAGATGAGGCTCCTAAGCGTCGAAGACACTTTCGATCTAGCAGTCGAAGGAGACGAGCTAAGGCACAACAGAGCAGGCTCTTGAGATTGGGGGTGATGGAGATGGCATGGATGATATGGGGAAGATTGTGGAGGGACCTCCAAGTCGGAGCAAGGAGAATTGGACGAGGCTAGAGCAGCTGGTGGCAGAACGGGACGCGATGATAGCGGCTCGGGATGCAGAGATAGCTCGGCTACAGGTGGAGCTAGAGGCATGGTAAACTTCAAGCGGAGGAGAGGATAGGATCGTGAGGCTCCAAGCAGAGCTACTAGAGAGGGACCGTCGTCAAAGACATGATGTACGATGCCTTCGGGCCCGAGATGGGTATATCCAGATTTTGGAGGATCGATTGATGGAGCACCATATTGGGCTTCCATATCCACCCTCCTCATTTGTATCTGGGTCTATTAGGCATAGCGAGTCTAGGCACATCCCTAGGTCTAGGACTCCTTCGGGATCACAAGGGTCCTCTTATAAGCGTTATCTAGTGCTAAGATGCACTTTTTGTATATGAGCCTTGGTGCTTCATTGTATATAGCCTTTGGGCATTCCTTGTACATGCGATATTTATATATATATACATGGTTTTTACTTTTGTGTGAATGAATGTGTATATGTGTAACGGATGATAATGCAATGATAATGTATATGGATGCAGATGAATTAATGCTCTAGTGATCATTCGTAGTTTAGAATTTTCTTGACCATTTTTAGCATTGTTGTTTAATCAGGGGCACCAAACTTGGTGGTATATGAGGTGGAAGACTTATGAAATGACATGGATGTTAACATGGAAGAAGATATGGATGTTGATATGGAAAACTGATTGTTTTGCAGAGACTCAGACATACTAGTGATATCAAACAAACTCACTAAAGGCTGTCTAATTTCTTTAAGACCAAATGTATGTGCAATGAATTCATTTACCGAATCATGAGTTTGGTAATGACTCAAGGCAATCAAGAACCAATGTGTGTGCAAGTGAGTTCATTAACCCATCTTGAGTAAATTGAGATGAAACATGTTATGGATGAGACCAAGAAGCTAGCTTGTCCTTATGTGCGGTCAGAGGTCTCTTCAAAAGAGACGTGTCGCCACGCATGAGCGTACTCCATTGCCAGTCAAGCGTCTATAGCTCCGGTGGAGATTAACTCCATAGTCAAAGAATCTGATCTCTAAGCTTTGGGGATGACTACCTAACCGTCTGACTGGAAATGTAGTACGATCCTTACAGCTTGAGGATTTATGGTGTGTAATGAAATATTTAGAGCTTTGGGGAATTGGATTCTCAACCGAAGTGTGATGAGAATTGTACCCTATCCTTACTACTCTATCTTGTATTTAGAAGCAACTGTGTTAGTGGTGAAAACCACTGTTTTTTATTTTTGGACTATGTGCATGATGGGACAAGCAAGAAATACCCTTTTCGCTTCGAGGTTCAACCCAAGTATGGTGTTATCCCTCTTTGACACAAGATATTTTTAAGATGTGAAATTGTGTTTGGTTCAAGAGTGTTTGGAGTCAATTCCCAGAACTCAAGATTTTTTTAGTGAAAATGTGACTTGGTCCTAAAGAGAACTCGACATGTATTGGAGATTGCTAGACACACTAGGAGTGGCTGAGTGACCGTAAACACCCAAGTATTATGGAAATGTGGCTTTGCAATTGACAATTTGGCTTTATGGAATGGTGCAAATGAAATGGATGACGATTTGAAGGTGCCCCTAATTAAGGCAACATGACTTTATTGGATCAATTATTATCTAGACTGAACTGATGAAAATGGAATGTGTGAAAATGATGTAGTGAATGCAATGTGTGAAATGAAATTTGTACAATGCAATGTGTGAAATGTAATGTGTAACATGCAATGTTGTTTTTGTGTAATAGCCATGTATATATGCATATATATAAATCACATTAAGCATAGAATGCTCTCAACTGGATGATATTAAGTGGTTAGGGCTATTCAACTCCCTCTAGACAGGCAAGCCTATAAGTTCCTTTACCCACTTTTTGAGTGACAATGTATGGACCTAACCAATTAGCCACAAAAATTTGCCAGAGGAAAATTTGTGGTTTAAGAGATGGAAAGATAATCCTGGAAGCACATGGAGTTCAACCCCTCAAGACTCTTCAAGCATCCATGGTTGTGGAACAAATAATTGTTATAAAGAAACTTATCTACTCATCAATCTCTCCTGCTTATCTTTGGGGTTTTAAGATTCAACTCCTTATATTTTTGCCTTGCAGGCATTTCAAAACGTAGTGATGACAAGTTCCCAAAAACAATACTACTAGCTATTTTTGAACTTATAGCCATTAGGTGGTTCTTTGCATTAATAAAAACAAAAATTCAGGCAGTTAGAGCTTATAAGTTGAATTTATTTGGTTTGTTACCATCTCGTCTTCATTTACATATTTAGTATGATATTTAGTTTATGAAAAACTATAGTTTATAAAAATATAATTATTAAGTTAATACTTGGAAGTTATATCCATTATAATTAAAGGATTGGTCCATAGTGCACCTTCAATGCCAAGTTTTATTGGATATAGAATTGGTAATTTTTCTTGGATTTTATGATGACCATGTTTACCCACTAGCTCAAACTTCATGACCTTTGCTATTGGTAAGAATGTTGTTATTGTAGAGAATGCATGCATATGAAATTAATTACCCTCCTCGCTGTTCCAAATGAAATTTTTCTCTAAAACTTTTTAAAAAAATGACTGGCCTCCAAAATCAAAGGTTCAAAAGTTACCAGAACACCTTCCCCTCCTGAAGGCCACTTAAAAACAAGATCCACCAATGCCTTCATGCCACCTGCCTCTGCAATTGCAGCCTACAGAAAAGAAGGAGAAAAAATAGTTTAATGTCTTCAGAAACACAGAAACAAATATGTAAATTATTATGTAGACAATAATGGGCAAAATAGACTTGTTGCACACAAGAAGGAAAAGTAGTAAGGTTTTAAAGAACAAAAATTTTAAAAAAGAGTGCAATGTTAAAACCTTGTGCTCTTCCCCAACAGACAGGTTCCAAAGTCCTCCAGCAGCCTCTTCCACAACCCATCTATTAGGAGACCTTGCAAGAGCTGCCAAAATACTAATTCCTCCTTCCACTGCCACTGCTTTTGCAACATCAGCATTGACTGACAAATTTGCTATAGCCTGCAAGAATCATGAGCGTAATTAACACCAACTCAGTATCAAAATAATGTTTGACAAATTTTCTGGAATGCTAATAATAACTTATGTTCCACCAAAACCCCTTTTAGGAGAACAAAGATGCATGAGGACATGAAATGAAGATGCCTAGAAGTTCCCCCGCATCCTGAGAAAAGGGGAGGGTTAAGCATATAGTTCATTTTTACTACAAATTATGGAATAAGTGGGAAATTTCAGCAATGTGAATTTGTAGCAACTGCACGAATAACAGAAACTAAGCTTGAAAAGCCCATGACTATGACTAGCATTGTCAGATGGCAAATGAAGGGGGATATCCCCATGTGAGCAGATAAATTAAACCGTCCCCATAGGCATCAAGTGTCAAAGCGTGTCATAAGAGAACATAGACAATAACAAAGTCTGTGTGTCCTTGTGGGACATAGACAATAACAAATTCTCCACTCACATAGCATGGACACGCGATCAAGGAGGAAAAACATCGCTCATATGCATAATATGCATATGCTATATTCAAATGTTTTCTTGTCCTTTCTACTGATATCATGTGGAAGCTTGGATATGTTTTGCTTTAGTGGCCAGCATGGGAAATGTTAATGGACGGAAAGTCTTTAAAAACTCTGGCAAGCAGCTCTTCACTTCATTTGAAAATTAAAAAATCCTCTCTTATAGAAAATAAGAGAGTTCTTCCCAGTTTGATAATAATTGTGATAAATAGTGGGCTTTTAAGGCATTACATGTACCAAAAGCTTTGCTAATAATAATTGTGATAAATAGTGGGCTTTTGAGGCATTACATGTACCAAAAGCTTTGCCAATCCAGATGCAAGTAGTATCTTTCTTCTCTTCAATAAATTGTTTGAGGTATTTGTGTGCTAAATGACCCTATAACTTATGATTATTATTAAATTTCATGAGATTTAAAATCGTTGACAGAAGTAGTTGAATGTTAATGCAATAAAAATCCTATGAAACATTTTCCTACAAAAATAACATTTTCACTTTTAGTGCAAGTACCTCTTTTTTCCCCTCTCTTCTGGTTGAATTTTGTGAAAATTTGGACAACTGATAAAACACAACCTATTAATAATTGCTGGTTGGACAACCTCAGACCACATCGTACTCCTCTGGGTCTAGTTGTGTGCACAAGGATCAATAGTATCCCATCTTTCTCTACCTTCTGCGCTGGGACTACGATCCACCTTGGGGATGAATATTTGGGTGTCCATCTCAATCTTGTACATCGAAAACAACTATCGCACTACTTGTGTTGGTCCCGACCTAGCCCTGCCAATTGACTGTTTGATGTTTTCTAATGAAATGAGTCGTTATTATATACATAATTATACCTGCATCGGCCCATTCAATGCTTATAAATCAAAATTCAATGCATTCTAATCCGACACAAGCATCGAAGGCCCTCTCCCTCCTTTAAAAGGTCCCAGTGCTGTCGAAATATAGGCCTAATAAAGACTCATTGTCCATATCGACTTTGGCTTCTCCGGACGTGGAAGCTCCTAAACTAACAGCACTCCCCCCTCCCCCGCTCGGGTTTTAAAAACGTATATGTGTGGAGAAGACAATATTATGTAGTGTTGGGCTACAAATCTATGGGGCATAGATAACCTATCCCTTCAGGCTCAAACCTGATCTAAACTAACAGCACTCCCCCCTCCCCGCTCGGGTTTTAAAACGTATATGTGTGGAGAAGACAATATTATGCAGTGTTGTGCTACAAATCTATGGGGCATAAATAACCTGTCCCTTCAGGCTCAAACCTGATGGCACCAGCAATTTACAAAAACAGAATTAAACAAGAAACCTTACGAAACCTTATCTTCGCCGCCTCCAACTGCACGCCCTCCCGGCACGACCTCGCCAGGTCGTGCAGAAATCTAATCCTCCACCATGCATCACCGCCTTAGCCCTCATCAGGTCCACCGTCGCCGTCTCGTCGTCAATAACCACAAATGTGGCCGCCCGTTCCTGCACCTCCACCTGCGAGCTCTTCACGAGGCCAAGCAGTAGCGGCGCCCCCTGGGTGATCCAAAACCCGTCCCACCCAGGGGTATTGCTCTCTGCCATGCGCAACAAAGCATACAAAAGCACCCCTGGGTCGATGACAACATTAAGCCCTTCTATCCTGCGGCCAACGTCAAATACATCGCTGTGGGCAACGAACTGCTGGGAAAGTCTGATATTGCCAAGTTTCTGGTCTCTGCCATGAACAACATTCAAACTGCGCTTCAGAACGCCGGTCTGCAGAATAATATCAAGGTCTCCACCACTCATGCGGCCACCGACGTTATAGCGAGATTCGCCCCTCAGGCGCCCTCCAAAGGAACCTTTCCTGATTCAGTCAGGGAAACCATGGCCTCCGTTCTCCAATTCCTGCAAGACCACGGCTCTCCCTTCATGGCCACCGTGTATCCCTATTTCACCTACGACAGCGACAGGGACTCTTACAACTTGAATTACACTTTGTTTAAGAGCGGAGCTCCCACTATGACAGACGGGAGTCTGACGTACACAAACATGTTCGATGCCATGGTCGATACCATCTATTCTTCTATGGAAGCCTTGGGGTTTTCTGACATACCAATTATGGTAGCTGAGAGCGGATGGCCCTCTTATGGCGTTAACGAAAAAGCTTCTATTGCTACAATTGACAATGCCAGGACTTACAACAACAATCTGATCAGGCATGTGTTGTCTGGGGCGGGGACGCCCAAGAGGCCCGGAAGGAGCATAGAGACATACATTTTTGCTCTTTTCAATGAGGACTTGAAAACAGGGGACGAGACGGAGAAGCCTATGGACTCTTCGACGCCGGCAAAGCCCTAATAAGCCCCCTGCCTTCCTCGCGGTCCTCTCCCTCCACAAGCACACGATCCTGTGCTTCTTCGACGCCGGCAAAGCCGAACCCAAACCCTCGGGGGATTCGCTCAGCAGCGTGTCCATTCCCTTCAGCACGTCCGTGAACCTCGACAGCATAACTTTCGATTTCGGAATGGTCATGTAATCGCTGGCCAACTCCAACGACCCGCAGCTCAGGGCACACAAAACCCGTAGTCGCTGGCCAACTCCAACGACCCGCAGCTCAGAGCACACAAAACCCTAAGGCTCTTCGAGAACATGAAGCGGTGCACCGTGTTAGGATTTACGTCCGTGCGGGAGACGTCCAGCCCCACCAAATTGGGAAGATTTGGCCAAGCCTGCGCCGCCGCGGGCCACTTGATGTTCCGGCACCCCACCACCGACAAAAATTCCAGGGACTTGACATTCTCGAGCGCAGCCTCGTCCACGCTGGCGCAGTCCGCAAACCCTAGCTTACTCAGATTTGTGCATCGCTCCGCTAGGGTTCGAATCGTGGCGGCGTCGTCCTCCCGTAGGCCGGAGAGACGGAGCCGCCTGAGCTTGGGGCAGCAGAGGGCCACGACTTTTACGGCCTGAGCACACGGACGCCAAACTGGGGCGGTACCTGTAATTCAAGAGAGAAAATACCGCCACCACGGTGTCGTCCGGGAGATCAGACCAGTCGACCTGGCGCTCTCGCGCTCGCGCTCTTCCCTTTTTGCAATTGCCGTTTTTTTCACCTCATTCTGGACCGGCCGCTTCGAGGTTTCTGTGCTGACTGTTTCCTTGACATGCCCGACTTTTCTCCGAACCCTCCGATTCATTTTCTTCTTCTGTGAATTTCGGTTTCTTTGACCCCGTTCACAGGCTTAAAGCATCCTGGTTTACATCAAGCAAGAAAGGCAATGGCCGATTTTGGATCTCGAAGAGGTTTTTTACTGCAGAAGGAAGCGCACTTGTTTGCTGTGAAGTTCTGAGAAAGCAAATCCCAGGATTTGACTAGGCATGATGATGTGGAGGGAAAATCGCTTTCTAGACTTAACGGTCCGAATGTTTTGAATTTCTTATGCTACCCTTTCGCTTTCTAGACTAAACAGTCCGAATGTTTTATTATAGACGTGATTTTGTGAGACTTTTACCTTGTTTGCCTGAACTGGGCCTAATGTTTTATTATAAACGTGATTTTGTGAGACTTACCCTTTCGCTTTAACGGTCCGAATGTTTTATTATAAACGTGATTTTGTGAGATTTTGAGGTACAAATTGTCGTAATAATTTTCATTAAAATATATATAATTTTTATTTTTATAGACTTTTATGAAAAGTTATGGTGGGATAAGGATGTTTAATTTGAGCATTGGTTATTGGGTTTAAAAATCCTCCTTAATAAATGAATGAAAGATTTTAATTACGTGTGCGAGACCCAACTATGATCTATGGGACCTCAAATATGGAAGTACAATTACTCAAATCATATTATATGATCTTTAATATCTTTGAGAAGGTTGTTCCTTCTCTTGCTGATTTGGGTTAGCAATTCCTCAACTTTTTTTATTTTATTGTCTTCAAATAAATCTACCATAAATTCGTTCTCAAGTGTTTCTTTGTATTTGTCACGGATATTTGAAAAACTCGGGCATTTATAGATGAAGTGTTCCTCTGTCTCTACTGCCCCTATACTGCATAGAGTACGTATCCTTTCTTCTCATTGTTCTTTGGGCGTTGTCCATCTCCTTGTTTCACATCTAAGCCTATGAGAGCTAGTCCTTATCTGAGCAATGAGGATTTTTTCCTTCCACTTGATTTCAGCGCCTATATAAGCTTTTTCCTTGTGGTCATACGTTGGGTTAAAATTTACAATATAATATAGTCTTTTCCTACTTGCATTTTTCCGCATTCCACTTCTGAACTTTTCATTCACATAATTTTGTATGTCTTTGTTGACATTTAGGCATTCATTTATGTTGATTTCCCAGCATTTCATCCATTTTTTATTTTGTTTCATCCATGCTTTATTTCGCCTATGCAACTCTTCGTCCCTAGCTGCCCTAGGGATAAGCTAATTTGGAAGTTGAATAGTCCACGTGAATACACAATGAGAAGTGGATATAATGTGAAGCACCAACAAAATAGGAACAATACAAGAATTTTGTTGTGTGAGAAGTGAATATAATGTGAAGCGCCAACAAAATAAGAATAATGCAAGAATTTTGTTGTGTTCCTAAACACAACATTACTTAAATAATTGTAAGTGATAGTCAGTCGTTAGCTTATGGATAAAATTAAAAAAAAATAAGTGAAGAAAGGGAACAGTTATATACGAAAATAGGAGTTGTTCACTTAACAAGTATGTTGATTATTATGTAGCTAGGGTTTCACTCCTATAAAAGGAGGAAACCCCATTGTATTCGAAGATATCAATTATCTTTTTTTTTTTTAATGAAACTTTTGGAGTGAGAATTGCTCATTTCCTATCACTTGTTAAGAGTATCGCTCTCATCAGGTTTGAGCATTCACGTATCGCTTGGGTGTGTAAGTGCTACCCATTTTACTTGTTGATGTTATTTTTTTGTTGCAAGTTTTATTTGCATATTTAGAACACTACAAGGTGGTATTAGAGCTAGGTTCACATCGTTTTTGCTAAAGTAGTCTTTTTTCAGGAAAAAATATTGAGAGGATGGAGAAAAATAAAGACAACTAAATTTACGACCAAAACAGAGTTGAGGGAAATGTTTACTACTTTTGCTCAAGACTTGAGAAGGGACTTGATGATCGCAGAAAAAAATAGTAGTGTCAGATTTTGGTGGTTCTAGTCAAAATCCAAACATATCTAACAAGGACGAAGTCAAAACGAACCCATAGGGAAATGAAAGGCATTCTCCATCGCGTTCACCACATGCACAAAATCATTCCAAGCCTTTATATAATATTCAGATGAAGGTTCCCTGATTTAAATTTGAAGGAGAGGTGGAAATCCATACTTGGTTAAGTAAGATCAAACTTGCCTTGAGGGCACATCAAATTGATAATCATAATGATAAAATAAGTATAGCCCTTCAACATTTTGATGGCTTAGCTCATACTTGGGCTACAATATGGGTTGCAAAACACCCAAGAGGGGACTTTACAGATTTTGCAGATGCCTTAACACAGAGGGCCGACCAAAACTGGGATGAACTATATGATGTCCAACTCATGCACTTATTTCAAAAGGACATGTCCGTGGAGGAGTATATCAACAAATTTCAAGTGCTTGAGTCAAACGTTTATCACCAAATCTAGTGCTTAATATTTTTATTTCCAATATAAGAAGTGAGATTTGTATTGAGGTGCAAATGTTTGAACCAAAAACTTTGGAGAAAGCCTTTACTATTGCTCGAAGGGTTGAGTTGCATATTGATGCACTAAAAAAAAGGGTTTTGGTGACTGGAAGAAGGAATTATACAAGATTTAAAGAAGACTGATAGGATGACAAAGATCAAACTAAGTTTGGTGACCCCTAACTTGAGCAAAAAGATATTGCAGTCACTAATCATCGTTGTATATGCTCTCAACCATGGACCAGGGAGCATACCTACAATCCCACACAACTCTTCATGGCTGAAGATCTTAAGGATGGTGCTTTAAAATCAAAACATGAAATGGAGGAGCTATGTGTAGAAGTCAAACCAGAGTCTCAATCCGAGAATCAACTAACCCTTGCTATTGACACTAGTGAGCCATCAATCTCTTTAGCAACAATGGTTGGCTTAGATCAACTAGATACATTCAAGATTTTGGGTTTATCAAAAAGACCAAAGTCTTAGTTATGGTAGACCTTGAGAGTACATTAAACATTTTGGATAAAACTTATGCTAGGTGTCTAGGTCTCTATATAGATGGGTCTAAGAGATTTTCAATTCAAGTTCCAAGACACAAACGACTTCAATAGAGGGTGTAATAAGGGATCTGAATCTATCAATCAGGGATTATCTCCTATGGATAAGTTTTATGTGGTTGATATTGGAGGAGTGGATGTTGTCTTGGGCATCCAATGGCTATATTACCTTTAACACATATTGTATGAAACATAAAGAAATATTTTTGTCTTTTATTCAAAATGAAAACGAGTATTGCATCTTATCTCTACAAATAAAGAAGATAAAAATTGTGGTTCCACAATAAATGGCCAATATTTTGAAGAAAGGGCACTTTGGGTTCATGGCCCACCTCTTTTGCATGGATGCTTCTACTATTTTATGCAATCCCGAAAGACCCATATCATTCCCTAAAGAAGCAACCTTATCACATCTTCTTAAAGGCTATCAGTCGATATTTTAAGAACTACCTAAACAACCCCCACTAGATAGGGGTTTGGAGCATATAATAGAACTTGATCAAAGTAAAGGCCCTATGGTAGTTTGACCATACAAATATGGATATTTCTAAAAATAAAGAATTGAAAGGCTTATTCAAGAGTTATTAGATGTAGCGATAATAACTCCTAACAAAATCCCATTTGTTGCACTTGTGGTACTGGCCAGGGAAAAATATGGGTCATACATACTATGTATTGACTACAAAGAATTGAATCTCATTAAAGTGAAGAACAAGTTTTCCATGCCCAAAATTGATGATTTATTAGTTGAACTACATGGGGCAAAGTGGTTCTCTAAGATTGATCTTCGATCAAGTTACTATCAAATTCCTATCAGAATACAAGATCAAGAGAAGACCCCTTTTCGAACCCACCAAGGTCATTTTCAATTTTGGGTAATGCCCTTTGACCTTTGCAACGCTCCAACAACATTTCAAACCCTAATGAATAAGGTATTTGACCAGTATCTTCACAAATTTGTCCTTGTATTTTTTTATGATATACTTATTTACAATAATACATTTGTAGACCACTTAGTCCTTTTAGATACTATCCTTGCAATCTTGAAAAATAAACATTTGTTTGTTGGGTATAAATGTGACTTTGCCAAGTCCTCTTTGGAATACGTTGGGCATATCATTTTTGTAGGAGTGCATTGTTAGAGTAAATTACATCATTTGGGTTATGTAAATGTACCACCCTTGGTATATAACTAGAGTAGTAGATCACTTTAGGGGTAGTTAGCTAGTTACTTCAAGCAATATAATAAATGCACAAATGTCTATGTGCAAGTTGTAAATGTGCAAGGTGTTTCCTTGTACAACTAGGTAGAGTGTTGGCCAAGCATTCCATATTTCTATATAAAGGACCTCATAGTGAGTGATTATATATCATTGTAGGTAGTAGTAGTTATATTGTGTAGATCACCATATAGATTGGTGATGGATACAATGTATTTCATTAGTATCGGTTATGGAGTGTTCATTTCCTCCATATTGTATTGTATCGTTTTTGTCACTTTCCATTAATAGCATATTTTAGTATCTTACATATCTGCATATTTTATATCTTATGATTGTTTTCTCTCTTAGCATACACCATCAAAAGCTAACAGTGGTATCAGAGCCACGGTAGGTCAATAGGATTAGGGAGAGCCACAAGGGATCACTATTGCTATAAGCCTAAACTCTGTTGCATCTTTGCAAATCGGATCTACAATTGTGTGTCATTGCATGCAAACATCATCACAAGAGAGATAGAGAGGAGAAGCAAATATTTGTTCTAGAATTTCTAAGATTGTATTTGGCTAGAGTCTTTCCACAAAGTTATAGAAAACTCGTGAAGACTAGTACTCAGCATTCGTTCCACTAGATTGACATAATTTTCAGGTTGAAGAGGCGAGTTTACCAGAGTTTGCATATCTTCTTGTGATTCAAGAAATTAGATAGTGTGATCGTCATATTTTAAGGATGTCTAAATTTCCCACAAGAGGGCCCAAGGGATTTGAACTTGGATTTTTTCCTTTCAAAATTTAAAACCCCTATTCAAAGACCAACATACCATCTATGCGGATTGCAATAAAAAAGGGGAAGCAATTAATTTGAAAGTACCTCAAAACTAAGATTTGAACACAACACATTTGGGCTACCTACAAGTCTTACTTTATCCACCATTGAGCACTAAGAATTGGGGTCCGTTCGTAGGTTGCCATGTGTCTTATTCACACATGTGAGGGTTTTGATTAACAAGGTCTTCACCACTACAACACTTCTTCCCTTTGACTAGGGACATCAAACTAGATCTGCCTGCATGCGAGGTCTCCATGTCATTATGAGGCATTAGATCTAAATTTAGATTTGTTCTTCTCGCTCTCATTTCCTCCATCGAGAGAGCAAGTGGCAAAATGTAGCACCAGATTGATATTGGTCGAGCCGACACAATACGATGACTATAATTTTTGATCGCATAGGTTGTCCACAAATTTCATATGTGGGATGGTGATGATCGGACTAACACAATGAAATTTTATGAAAAGTTAACAAGTGGACACGTGATAATGGATTGATTAATGTGGCAGAAGCTCGTGCGAGAGAAGGGCCAGACTGATCACCATATGGTGATCAAATATAATAATGAGCGAGCTTGCTTTTAAGGCATTAAGAGACTTTCATCATATTCCATGTGGGACAAATCCACTGATTTGTATTACACTAGATATATCTAAAATAAATAGCGCAGGAGAGGGCGAAGTTTCTGTGAGAATCATTTAGTATGCCTGGCACACCATTACCATATGATGATGGATATTTGCAATACCAAAGAAACTTGATAAACCCAATGTTACGAAATTGACGTTGCCTTGGAATGTGAAGTCTTTAAAAATCTTCATAGTTATCTTCAACGCGTCAGAGAAGGTTCCTCTATAATTCGGGCTGAAGCTTCCTTCTCTGTTGATGATTCATTCGAAGAAATTCCTCATGATCACCTTGATTTCAGACAGTTAGACAACATGGTGAAAACCATAGTACACAGAGTTTGATTGCAAGGTACAGGTGCAAAGACAGTGATTTCAATCTTAGATGAAGATCCTGTTGCCTTTGAGAGAGAGCGAAAGAGGATTAATCTTGGGACAGTTAGAAAGAAGGAAGTATTTTGGGTAAAATTTGTTGTGGTTTTTGGGCGTAGTTTGCATCCTTTTAAAGGACACATGGACTACGACATATGCAATAAATGATCAACTCGACGAATATGCGACATGAAACCATGTGATGTAGTGCAGACGACGATGATTTTTGTGGCATAACACAATGCGACAAACAATTTCATAGACGTAAATGACAAGTCTCTCGACAATAAATTGGCGATATAGCAATATCACAGTTTGAGAAAAAGGATGTCAACAGATGCATCAGGCGTTTCTCATTTTACAAAGAACGGTAGCATCATTACAATCTCACCATTGGTTATTTTGGCTATGTATTGAAGGCCTAGGAAAACAAGCTTGTATTTGAAGCACGAAACACGAGAAAAGATCATTTAAAGCTAACCAGATGTTCTTAGAAGAACAAGACTCTTGGAACTTGTTACCAGAGTTGATACGGATTGATTCCAATAGAGGTCACTCCCTTAAGATCACCTTTGGAGCATGGTAGAATGTCGAGAAATGATAGAAAAGTTTTTGAAGCTATAATATTTTGGTTTCTTGGTTTGACTATGTCACAATTATCCAAAGCAATTCTCATTCCTCTCCCTCAACCGAAGATCTAAACACTGCATAGTGATGCATCTATACCATAGAGAAGAAGGTTACCATAGAGCCTGTGTGGATTACACGGTTGGTCATGCCAAAGAGAAAATCAAGAGAATTTGCGAAGTTTAATGTTACAGAGAGAGAAGTATTTAAAATTTTATTCTTGACATCAAGGATTAGATGACCACTGATAAGAAAATAATGATATGGGTAATGAAATTTGCACAACGCAGGAATTTGTGGCAACGTGGTGCCGTAACACACAAAGAAGCATTATAAAAAAACTCATTACAATAGCGCGTGGCATGAACTGCAAGAAACTGAACCAACGCAGGAAAAGATAATATTATAAATTGCTCTTGGATCCAAGAAAATGGGGTTGGAATGTTTTGGAGGCAAAGGCGTGAAGAGGATGGAAGGTCTTGAAGCTACTGGTATCAAAATTTTCATCTTGTAAGCAAGGCAGAGAGAAGGTTGTTGAATAAAACTTTCATTGAATATATTTTCTTCTTTATATATTAATTTTATTAAATAGTGTTTATGCATGTAGATGGTAGCATTGTTTAATGCCTTTAGTATATGGTTTATTTCCTTAGAAGCTTGCACTTAACCCGATTCAGATTGTGTGAATGCAGGTCTAATCTGGTTAGGTTTTACTGTTCATAATATTTTCTTCTCTACAAATTAGGGTGAAGTTTATTTTACAGTAGTCTTCTTTGTTTTCCTTTTCTGCATTTTACTTCTGTTTTATTTCTCTTTTCTAATCTTAGCTTTTGCATCTTTTTATTTATTTATTTATTTTTTAGTTTTACCAAATAAATCAAAGCCCTAAGATGTTTTACATGCTTTTCCAAAATATTAGGGTTTTAACTAATTAAATTTGCCAAATAATTATTTATTAAATTTAGAACATTTAAATTATTTGGATAAATTTAATTAAGGCATTTCCTAAGGTTTTAAATACAAATTTTGCACTCCATGGATTTTTTTTTTAAGCGAAAACCCCTTACGGAGCCGCCTTGGTCTGAGAGACCATGAACAGGGGGTTCTACATCGTCAAATTCACCCGAGGGTCGCACCCGACCCTACTCGCACCAACATTATCAATTGGATTTTAGATACCCAATTCAGCTTTTTGGTAGGGTGGAGATTTGAACCTGGGACCTCCCTTGGAGGATTGCCCTCTCCTCTCCAACTCACCTACGACACCTGGGTTCACTCCACAGATTTTATTATTTTAAAATTTTATTAATAATTCGAGATAAAATTTGTTTAACAATATGACATAAAATTCATCTAACAATCTAAGATAAATATGTTTACAAAAGAATATAATATTTGGTTAAAAAAATAAGATAAAATTTGTTAACAAAAAAAGATAAAATTGCTTAACAAAAGAGGATAAAATTTGGTTAACAAAAGAAGATAAAATTGGTTAAAAATCGAAGATAAAATCAAATTAACAATTTGAGATAAAATTGATTAAATCACCATTCAAGGATTGTTATTTCAAAGTAGATAGTTGATCAATGAATTCACATTTTCAATAATTACATGAACAACAAAATCATTGCAAATCAAATCAAACCTAAACAGGCCCCTTGTTAACAGGTATATGCAACACTGAGGTATCCAATTAATTTTTAGCATTTCACATTTTCACTAAGCATTGCAAGTAAAATTAACACATTAAAATAACCTTGGGGAAATTACAAATATTTCCTTGCAAGAGAGGATATCCGAGTAGAATCCTGACTCTGAGTATATTTTTGTAATTGGGTCAAAATATCACTCAATAGGACTAAACACATTAGAATGAGGTTTCAATTCATTAGAAAAGTGGTAGAATCTAGAGAAGTGGAGCTACTCAAGGTGAAAACAAAAAGTAATGCAACAAATGCATTGACCAAGCCTTTGGCTACACAAAAATTTACCTGGTTCCAAGGTAAGATAGGCTTACAACCTTGGTCGGAGTAGTCACCAAGTGGGGGATTGTTCGGTCAGTGGTCACTACTCCATCCAATTGGTGGCATATGCAAGGCTGTAGTGGCATAGGTTAAAACCCATTTTTTTGGTCTGCAATGACAAATATCAAAGCTCAATTTTTTGGTCTATAGTGGCAGAGGTCAAAGCCCACTAAACCCAGTTCCAGGCTATGTTGGAGAAGACAACGTTTTTCTTGATTTATTTGTATTGAGTTGTTGTTCATAATAGAAGGGAATAAATTGTTTGTTGCTTTACTTTGTAGTGTTATGTTGTTGTAAGAAACGAGGTAGAAAACCTCTATTAGTTGTAGTTTCATTGAGTCTATGGCAATGTAGAGAGAAGGCAACTACTCTATTGTGTAACAGGTTGAGAGCCCAGGTTTGGGAATTGTGTTGTATCAGTCATTGGTTGAGTGATTATTGTAACAACCATGCATTGTAAACAACCCACCTGTATAACAAAACACATAAGAATATAAAGTTGAGCATCCATGTTAGTGTTTAATCATTTTTTCATTTGTATGTTTGTCTTTCATTTCTCTGTTTCAACTGTTTTTGTTATTTAACAAAATAGATGTTATTTTTTATCTTGCCTTGCAATGCCATAAAATCCTTTTATATGAAAACTTGTGATGTTTCAAATAAATGTTCCTTGTATGTAATATGAGAGCTAAGAATATAAGGTCAACTACTAATATGTAATGAGAGCCCAACCTCATGTCATAATGTTGGTGATGAATGTATGGAATGTGATTTTAGTGCATAACATGTGGAAGAAAGCAAAGTCCATAAGATAAAGTGGAAGAATCTATATTGAGTGTCTTAAATGACATGCACAAAATATGTAGGCAAAAAATTATTTAAAATTCACTTCAAAAGTTGCATGGTATTCTAGCATTTGTCATGTAGGAATTGACAAAGAAAACTTTTCCTACTCAAGGAGTCTAAGATCATGTCTTTATATTAGCATTTGAATCATTCGTGATTTCATGTTTAAAATGATAGTCAAACTTAACAATATAAGTGGTGAACCTTGTGTGGTGTACAAAAATTGTAAAATATATGATCAAATATGAAAGGATGTAAAGCCTTTGGATGAGTACAATGTAGTAAAGATGTAAAGAAGAGAGTTATGTTTATATAGTCCATATGTTCAGCTTTAGGAGTAGTTAAATTTAAGATAATAGAGTTGTCAAGGTTATTTTTAGAGGAAAGGGCTTTGGGTTAGGCCTATCATAGAAAGAAGAGATAATTTATTTCATAAAAACTCATAAATAAGATAAACATTTACAGGTTATAGGAATATTGTAATATAAAATAAAATAATAAGAAATGGTTAAGAGATATGGAGAAATAATGGATTTAATAAAGGAAATTTAGAACAATAATATTTAGTTGGGGAAATAAGACCCAAATAAACAATATATTTAGATTAAAATAATGGAAAATGAAAGAACTATCAGAAACACAACTTGTTATTTTGCTCCATAGACATCTAAGCCTATAAAAAAAGAAATGTGGGATGGACTATGATGATCCATATGCAGATTTAAAGAAAATTTCATCTTAGCCCAAACTCAAAGGAATAATTCTAATAAGGGATTTTAATGCAAGGATAGCAAGCAAGCAAACCAACATGTTATGCAACAATGAGGATCTAGATAGCAATCCATTATGGCTAGCAAAAAAAAACTAGTAGTGGATAAGATTTTCAAAGGACAAAAGGATCATTTCTTATTTGGTGAAGAACTATTGACCCTATGTGACATACATGGACTAATTATCTGCATTGGTATGAGTAAGTGGAAGAAATTTGAAAAGTATACATGCAAAACTTACAATAGGGGGAAGAAATTTGGAAAGTATACATGCAAAACTTGCAATAGGAGGAAGAAATTTGGAAAGTATACATGCAAAACTTACAATAGGGGAAGCGTTGTTGTCTATAATATTTTCTCGCAAGTTTGATAAAGAAGATAATGGAAGTAGAGATTCAAGACTCCCTAGTAGAATTAAATAAGATCATACTCCAATGTCTCAAATTGTTATGTAGAAAAGAAATTAGAAAATTAAAAAAATGCACCCCAATCAACAATCATCAATAGATGGAAAGATCTACCCAGGTTTTGTAGGTGAGTTGGAGAGGAGAGGGCAATCCTCCAAGGGAGGTCCCAGGTTCGAATATCCACCCTACCAAAAATCTGAATTGGGTACCCAAAATCCAATTGATAATGTTGGTGCGAGCAGGGCTGGGTGCGACTCCTGTGTGACTTTGACGGTATAGAACCCTCTGTTTGTGGTTTCTCAGACCAAGGTGGCCCCACAAGGGGTTTTTTGCTTAAAAAAAAAAATAGATGGAAAGATCCTTGTAACCCAAGAGAATCATTTAATTTACATGTAAATAGTATAACTTTTACAAAAGGAGGAAAAAGAAGCAAGAGAACAAAAATAAGATACATGAGCTAACAAACATAATTCTAAAAGTATTAAAAGGCTATAAAAGGCTATACAAGGTCTAAAGTTATGAAAAAGAAATAAAAGAAGCTTTCAATAAAATGCACGATATGATGAAGAATATAAAGTGCTAAGAAAAATTTAAAGGAACAACATAAAGAAAAGGAAGATAAAAGTTTGTACAAATGAGTAGTGAAAGCAAAAAAAGGACAATGTGAGTGCAAGACGAGAACAACTAATCTTTTTGGGGAAGAATAACCCAAAGTTATTCTAGAAAAGATAAACAAAAAATAACATTACAAAAATACAATGGTTGGAATATGCAAAATAATTCTATGAACAAGAGTGAGAAGAAGAGGGCCCTCTTGTAGTCACCAACAAATCATTTATTTACCTTAAGAGACATCAAGGAAAGTACTAAAAAACTAGGAATATGTAAGACTTGTAATATGGGTGGAAATAAGGAGAGTACTTAAAATGGGGAGAAGAGGTCTTAGCACCATACATCAAGAGGATATTCAACAACATCATCCAACATGGCTTTCCAAAGAATTGGATAACAAGTCTAATAATACCTCTCTTCAAGAGTGAAGCGAGAAAATTCCATAAATCAACAAATCGTTATGGTCAATTCCCTCTTTGCAAAGTTGTTTGGAAGCATGGTTAAGAGTAGAATCACCAAGTGGTTAGAAGAAAAATGAAAGTGGGAAAAAATACAAGCATGTTTTAGAGAAAAATACTCGACAATAGACCACATCATTACTTTGAGACATATCATTCAAAAAAAATGGAATAAAAAAGAAACCTGTTATTGTTTGATGGACTTCAAAAAATATTTTGACACAATGCTTAGAAGTAAACCATGGAGTAGAATACAAGACTTAGGCATACTAAAAAAGTAAAAACCAATAGTTCATAGACTCTATGAGGATTGAGCTAAAATCAAAACATAAGATCTTTTAGAATGTTTTATAAGTGACATGGGGGTTAAACAAGGATGCCTATTATTCCCTACCTTATTTGATTTATATATTGACAAATTTGAATAATGGTTAAATCTGAGAGGAGGGGATGGTGTTCATTTGCGAAAATATGTGGTAAGGCTTCTTTCATATGTAGATGATTCCATTCTAACTACAAGGTCGACATAAGGTTTGAGAGAGCATGTAAAGGCCTTAGAGCACTTTTTCAAGAAGGTAGTGTTGCAGAACTTATTATTATAAAACATAAATCATTCACCAATATGCAGACATATCAAATCATTCATCCATAATACCTTATCCACAATAACAATCCACAAATGAGAGAGAGATAGATAATACCCTTAAGGTAGGGAAACACCAATAATAATCCTTAAGGAAGGAATTACTCCACAAGATCTCCCAAGGTGAGAGGCCACTTCGTGGGCATAGACAATTACATAAGATTCATATCCCATGATGATTACAATGACAAATATCTCTTCTTTATATATCCATATTCTTATTCTACTTTGGGGAGCCTACTACTAATATAATATTAAAATATAATATAATATAATATAATATAATATTATAATATAATATTATATTATAATATTATAATATAATATTATATTATAATATAATATATCCGCCCATGTAGAGGAGTTGGAGAGCAAGTGGGTAGTTAAACCTCTCTAGTTGCTTGAGAGGCCCAGGTTCAAATCTCTCGCCTCACATGTTGCGGATATGTTATGTAATGGTTCCCTCGTGGTCACAGTCTGTTTACCCCTTGTGGCCACCACCAAAAAAAAAAATATATATATATTATAATATAATATAATATAATATTATAATATAATATTATATTATAATATCATATAATATTATAATACAATAAACCTTGGGTTATGTGTGGTCCATGGCAACCCTTGTACAATAAAATAATATATCCCCAAATATCTATTCCTAGGTACCCTACCATGCCACCCTCCTTACAAATGTTTCATCCTCAAAACATATGAAAAAACATGATAATATGATTTGTTAAGTAATATCAGCAACTGGTATCAATATCGATCATCTATCCATCCAAGTGAAACACGTTGATGCTGGTATGTCATTTTATTACTTGAGTATCCAAACCTACTTTGTGGACTCCACGCTTTTGTTGTTGTATTTTGATAACTTGAATGATGGATCCACTTGTTCCTTGATGCCGGTGAACTGCTCTGAAAACTAGGATCACTATGCTTTCTCTGCCAAAATTTACCATAGTTGGTGCTCTTATGATTCCATGTGGAACCATAATATTGCTGCCTTGAACCATGCCTCCAAGATTGTTGCTGTTCACGGTGGTGTGGATGGTGATATGGTGCAACCTTAACTTGATGTTCTACCTTCTTTGACTCCTCAACATTTGGCTCCATTGTTTTAAAATTTTCTACACATTTTTCTTTCATGTTTTCTTTTTTTGGTGTGTCCTTGTGCTCTTCTATCAAAGCTTCCTTGGAATTTGTTACGGTTATTTCCTTCTTGAATTCTATTTCAGGTTCTTCAATTTGTTTCTCTACAACCACTTATTGATTTTCCTTGAATTTGTGCTCCTTAAGCTGAGAAATATCTTGCAATATTATCTTCTTTTTCCTGTACCATAACTTCATAAGCTTCTTCTGCACATTAATATTAACAATACCCAAATAATCTAACCAAGGATAACCAAGAACAATATCCTCATAATCCATCTCAATAGCATAGAAATCTGAATGTAAAACATATTTATCCATGGCGATCTTCAAATCTTCAAAAATCTAAACATTCTCACCCTCAAGATGCGTGTCCTTAATTTTTGTTGCTTGAACTTGCAACCTCTTAACCAAGGAAATATTATTAAAATTATATCTGCTACTAGGGTCAATGGAAATAATAACCTGTTCCTTTTGAATGCTTCCATGAACCTGCAAAATAGAACTTTTAGCTGAATTTAAACCTTTTTTATTTTGCTCTTGCTTTTGTAAATCCAAAGATGTGCCTTCTATATTCCTCTCATTATCTTCCCCGACCTTTTCCTCTTTCTCCTTGAGTAATTTTTTTCTTTTTCATAGTCTTCATTATGTTTCTTGAAAACCTCCCATTCTCCTTTCATTTCATTCTGCTCATTTTGAAATCCCTATAGTTTCTTTTTAAGGTCTGTGATGACATCCATCAAACTATCTATCTTTTTATCCCTTTCCTCAAGTCCTTCCTTAAGATATCTTTGTAGTTTCTCTTGGTATTCCATAAAAGTAGTTATCTTTTTATAGGGGTTCCAATCACTTAAGAATGCATGCTCCACTTCTTCCCAAGACAACTCATTATGGATGCTACTAAGACATTCAAACCAATAGAGAGCAACTTCTCCAAGAAAATGAGGAAGAATACTTTTCCAAAGAGGATTTCGATAATACAAGGATCTAAATTTTTCCCCCTCTCTTTTGATTGAATTTTGTGAAAATTTGGATCAAAATCCAAACATATCTAACAAGGACGAAGTCAAAACAAACCCATAGGAAAATGAAAGGCATTCTCCATCGCGTTCACCACATGCACACAATAATTCCAAGCCTTTATATAATATTCAGATGAAGGTTCCTTGATTTAAATTTGAAGGAGAGGTGGAAATCCATACTTGGTTAAGTAAGATCAAACTTGCCTTGAGGGCACACCAAATTGATAATCATAATGATAAAATAAGTATAGCCCTTCAACATTTTGATGGCTTAGCTCATACTTGGGCTACAATATGGGTTGCAAAACACCCAAGAGGGGAATTTACAGATTTTGTAGATGCCTTAACTCAGAGGGTCAACTGAAACTAGGATGAACTATATGATGTCCAGCTCATGCACTTATTTCAAAAGGACATGTCCGTGGAGGAGTATATCAACAAATTTCAAGTGCTTGAGTAAAACGTTTATCACCAAATTTGGTGCTTAATATTATTATTTCCAATCTAAGAAGTGAGATTTGTATTGAGGTGCAAATGTTTGAACCAAAAACTTTGGAGAAAGCCTTTACTATTGCTCGAAGGGTTGAGTTGCATATTGATGCACTAAAGCAAAGGATTTTGGTGACTGGAAGAAAGAATTATACAAGATTTAAAGAATACTGATAGGATGACAAAGATAAAACTAAGTTTGGCGACCCCTAACTTGAGCAAAAAGATATTGCAGTCACTAATCATCGTTGTATATGCTCTCAACCATGGACCAGGGAGCATACCTACAATCCCACACAACTCTTCATGGCTGAAGATCTCAAAGATGGTTTTTAAAATCAAAACATGAAATGGAGGAGCTATGTGTAGAAGTCAAACCAGAGTCTCAATTCGAGAATTAACTAACCCTTGCTATTGACACTAGTGAGCCATCAATCTCTTTAGCAACAATGGTTGGCTTAGATCAACTAGATACATTCAAGATTTTGGGTTTATCAAAAAGACCAAAGTCTTAGTTATGGTAGACCTTGAGAGTACATTAAACATTTTGGATAAAACTTATGCTAGGTGTCTAGGTCTCTATATAGATGGGTCTAAGAGATTTTCAATTCAAGTTCCAAGACACAAACGACTTCAATAGAGGGTGTAATAAGGGATCTGAATCTATCAATCAGGGATTATCTCCTATGGATAAGTTTTATGTGGTTGATATTGGAGGAGTGGATGTTGTCTTGGGCATCCAATGGCTATATTCCCTTGGCACATATTGTATGAACCATCAAGAAAGGTTTTTGTCTTTTAAGCAAAATGAAAAAGAGTATTGCATCTGATCTCTACCAACAAAGGAGATAAAAATTGTGGTTCCACAATAAATGGCCAATATTTTGAAGAAAGGGCACTTTGGGTTCATGGCCCACCTCATTTGCATGGATGCTTCTACTATTTTACACAATCCCGAAAGACCCATATCATTCCCTGAAGAAGCAGCCTTATCACATCTTAAAAGGCTATCAATCGGTATTTTAAGAACTACCTAAACAACCCCCACTAGATAGGGGTTTGGAGCATATAATAGAACTTGATCAAAGTAAAGGCCTTATGGTAGTTCGACCATACAAATATGGATATTTCCAAAAATAAAGAATTGAAAGGCTTATTCAAGAGTTATTGGATGCAGGGATAATAACTCCTAACAAAAGCCCATTTGTTGCACCTGTGGTACTGGCCAGGAAAAAATATGGGTCATACATACTATGTATCTAACAAATGTCTATGTGCAAGTTGTAAATGTGCAAGGTGTTTCCTTGTACAACTAGGTAGAGTGTTGGCCAAGAAATCCATATTTCTATATAAAGGACCTCATAGTGAGTGATTATATATCGTTGTAGGTAGTAGTAGTTATATTGTGTAGATCACCATATAGATTGGTGATGGATACAATGTAGTTCATTAGTATCGGTTATGGAGTGTTCATTTCCTCCATATTGTATTGTATCATTTTTGTCACTTTCCATTAATAGCATATTTTAGTATCTTACATATATGCATATTTTATATCTTATGATTGTTTTATCTCTTAGCATACACCATCAAAAGCTAACAATGGTATCAGAGCCACGGTAGATCGATAGGATTAGGGAGAGCCACAAGGGATAACTATTGCTATAAGCCTAAACTCTGTTGCATCTTTGCAAATCGGATCTACAATTGTGTGTCATTGCATGCAAATGTCATCACAAGAGAGATAGAGAGGAGAATAAAATATTTGTTCTAGAATTTCTAAGATTTTATTTGGCTGTAATCTTTCCACAAAATTATAGAAAACTCGTGAATACTAGTACTCAACATTCGTTCTACTAGATTGACATAACTTTTAGGTTGAAGAGGCGAGTTTACCAAAGTTTGCATATCTTCTTTTGATTCAAAAAAATAGACAGTGTGATCGTCATATTTTAAGGATGTCTAAATTTCCCTCAAGAGGACCCAAGGGATTTGAACTTGGTTTTTTTCCTTTCAAAATTTAAAACCCCTATTCAAAGACCAACATACCATCTATGCAGATTTCAATAAAAAAAGGGGAAGCAGTTAATTTGAAAGTACCTCAAAACTAAGATTTCAACACAACACATTTGGGCTACGTAAAAGTCTTACTTTATCCACCATTGAGCACTAAGAATCAGGGCCCATTCGTAGGTTGCCATGTGTCTTATTCACACATGTGAGGGTTTTGATTAACAAGGTCTTCACCATTGCAACACTTCTTCCCTTTGACCAGGGACATCAAACTAGATCTGCCTATGTGCGAGGTCTCCATGTCATTGTGAGGCATTAGATCTAAATTTAGATTCATTCTTCTCGCTCTCATTTCCTCCATCGAGAGAGCAAGTGGTAGAATGTAGCACCAGATTGATATTGGTCGAGCCGACACAATACGATGACTATAATTTTTGATCGCATAGGTTGTCCAAAATTTTAGATGTGGGATGGTGATGATCGGACTAACACAATAAAATTTTATGAAAAGTTACCAAGTGGACACGTGACAATGGATTGATTAATGTGGCAGAAGCTCGTGCGATAGAAGGGCCAGACTGTTCACCATATGGTGATCAAATACAATAACGAGTGAGCTTGCTTTTAAGGCATTAAGAGACTTTCATCATATTCCATGTGGGACAAATCCACTGATTTGTATTACACTAGATATATCTAAAATAAATAGCGCAGGAGAGGGCGGAGTTTCTATGAGAATTATTTAGTATGCCTGGCACACCATTACCATATGATGATGGATACTGGAAAATGCCAATAAAACTTGATAAACCCAATGTTACGAAATTGACGTTGCCTTGGAATGTGAAGTCTTTAAAACTATTCATAGTTATCTTCAACACGTTAGAGAAGGTTCCTCTATAATTCGGGCTAAAGCTTCCTTCTCTATTGATGATTCATTCGAAGAAATTCCTCATGATCGCCTTGATTTTAGACAGTTAGACAACATGGTGAAAACCATAGTACACAAAGTTTGATTGTAAGGTACAGGTGCAAAGACACTGATTTCAATCTCAGATGAAGATCTTGTTGCCTTCGAGAGAGAGCGAAAGAGGATTAATCCTAGGACAGTTAGAAAGAAGGAAGTATTTTGGGTAAAATTTGTCATGGTTTTTGGGTGTAGTTTGCATCCTTTTAAAGGACACATGGACTACGATATATGCAATAAATGATCAACTCGATGAATACGCAACATGAAACCTTGCGATGTAGTGCAGACGACAATGATTTTTGTGGCATAACACGATGCGACAAACAATTTTGTAGACGTAAATGACAAGTCTCTCGACAATGAATTGGCCATATAGCAATATCATAGTTTGAGAAAAAGGATGTCAGTAGATGCATCGGGCGTTTCTCATTTTACAAAGGATGGTAGTATCATTACAATCTCACCATTGGTTGTTTTGGCTATGCATTGAAGGCCTGGGAAAGAAAGCTTGTATTTGAAGCACGAAACATGGGAAAAGACCATTTAAAGCTAACCAGATGTTCTTAGAAGAACAAGACTCTTGGAAATTGTTACCAGAGTTGATACGGATTGATTCCAGTAGAGGTCACTCCCTTAAGATCACCTTTGGAGCATGGTAGAATGTCGAGAAATGATAGAAAAGTTTTTGAAGCTGTAATATTTTGGTTTCTTGGTTTGATTGTGTCACAATTATCCAAAGCAATTCTCATTCCTCTCCCTCAACTGAATATCTAAACACTACATAGTGATGCATCGATACCATAGAGAAGAAGGTTACCATAGAGCCTGTGTGGATTACACGGTTGGTCATGCCTAAGAGAAAATCAAGAGAATTTGCAAAGTTTAATGTTACGGTGAGAGAAGTATTTAAAATTCTATTGTTGACATCAAGGATTATATGACCCTTGATAAGAAAATAATGATATGGGTAATGAAATTTGCAGAGCGCAGGAATTTGTGGCAACGTGGTGCCGTAACGCATAAATAAGTGTTATAAAAAAATCTCATTACAATAGCACGTGGCATGAACTGCAAGAAACTAAACCAACACAGGAAAATATAATATTATAGATTGCTCTTGGATCCAAGAAAATGGGGTTGGAAGTTTTAGAGGCAAAGGCATGAAGAGGATGGAAGGTCTTGAAGCTATTGGTATCAAAATTTTCATCTTGTAAGCAGGGTAGAGAGAAGGTTGTTAAATAAAACTTTCATTGAATATATTTTCTTCTTTATATATTAATTTTATTAAATAGTGTTTATGCATGTAGATGGTAGCATTGTTTAATACCTTTTGTATATGGTTTATTTCCTTAGAAGTTTGCACTTAACCCAATTCAAATTGTGTGAATGCAGGTCTAATCTTGTTAGGTTTTAATGTTCATAATCTTTTCTTCTCTATAGATTAGGGTGAAGTTTATTTTACAGTAGTCTTCTTTGTTTTCCTTTTTTGCATTTTACTTCAGTTTTATTTCTCTTTTCTAACCTTAGCTTTTGCATATTTTTATTTATTCTATTTTTATTTTTTGTTTTACCAAATAAATCAAAGCCCTAAGATGTTTTACATGCTTTTCCAAAATATTAGGGTTTTAACTAATTAAATTTGCCAAATAATTATTTATTAAAGTTAGAACATTTAAATTATTTGGATAAATTTAATTAAGGCATTTCCTAAGGTTTTAAATACAAATTTTGCACTCCACGGATTTTTATTTTTATTTTAAGCGAAAAATCCCTTGCGGAGTTGCCTTGGTCTGAGAGACCACTAACAGGGGGTTCTACACCGTCAAAGTCACCCGGGGGTCGCACGCAACCCTTCCTGCACCAACATTATCAATTGGATTTTAGATACCCAATTCAGCTTTTTGGTAGGGTGGAGATTTGAACCTGGGACCTCCCTTGGAGGATTGCCCTCTCCTCTCAAACTCACCTACAACACCTGGTTCACTCCACGGATTTTATTATTTTAAAATTTGATTAATAATTCCAGATAAAATTTGTTTAACAATATGACATAAAATTCATCTAACAATCTAAGATAAATCTGTTTACAAAAGAAGATAAAATTTGGTTAACAAAATAAGATAAAATTTGTTAACAAAAAAAGATAAAATTGCTTAACAAAAGAAGATAAAATTTGGTTAACAAAAGAAGATAAAATTGGTTAAAAATGGAAGATAAAACCAAATTAACAATTTGAGATAAAATTGATTAAATCACCATTCAAGGATTGTTATTTCAAAGTAGATAGTTGATCAATAAATTCACATTTTCAATAATTACATGAACAACAAAATCATTGTAAATCAAATCAAACCTAAACATGCTCCTTGTTAAGAGGTATATGCAACACTGAGGTATCTAATTAATTTTTAGCATTTCACATTTTCACTAAGCATTGCAAGCAAAATTAACACATTAAAATAACCTTGGGGAAATTACAAATATTTCCTTGCAAGAGAGGATATCCGGGTAGAATCCTGACTGTGAGTATATTTTTGTAATTGGGTAAAAATATCACTCAACAGGACTAAACACATTAGAGTGAGGTTTCAATTCATTAGAAAAGTGGTAGAATCTAGAGAAGTGGAGCTACTCAAGGTGAAAATAGAAAGGAATGCAACAGATGCATTGACCAAGCCATTGGCTACACAAAAATTTACCTGGTTCCAAGGCAAGGTAGGCTTACAACCTTGGTCGGAGTAGTCACCAAGTGGGGGATTGTTCGGTCAGTGGTCACTACTCCATCCAATTGGTGGCCTATGCAAGGCTGCAGTGGCAGAGGTTAAAGCCCACTTTTTTGGTCTGCAATGACAAAGGTCAAAGCTCACTTTTTTGGTCTATAGTGGCAGAGGTCAAAGCCCACTAAGCCCAGTTCCAGGCTATGTTGGAGAAGACAACATTTTTCTTGATTTATTTGTATTGAGTTGTTCATAATAGAAGGGAATAAATTGTTTGTTGCTTTACTTTGTAGTTTTATGTTGTTGTAAGAAACGAGGTAGAAAACCTTTGTTAGTTTTAGTTTCCTTGAGTCTATGGTAATGTAGAGATAAGGTAACTACTCTATTGTGTAACAGGTTGAGAGCCCAGGTTTGGGAATTGTGTTGTATCAGTCATTGGTTGAGTGATTATTGTAACAACCATGCATTGTAAACAACCCAACTGTATAATAGAACACATAAGAATATAAAGTTGAGCATCCCTGTTAGTGTTTAATCATTTTTTCAGTTGTATGTTTGTCTTTCATTTCTCTGTTTCAACTGTTATTGTTATTTAAAAAAATAGATGTTATTTTTTATCTTGCCTTGCAATGCCATAAAATCCTTTTATATGGAAACTTGTGATGTTTCAAATAAATGTTCCTTGTATGTAATATGAGAGCTAAGAATATAAGGTCAACTACTAATATGTAATGAGAGCCCAACCTCATGTCATAATGTTGGTGATGAATGTATGTAGTGTGATTTTAGTGCATAACATGTGGAAGAAAGCAAAGTCCATAAGATAAAGTGGAAGAATCTATATTGAGTGTCTTAAATGACATGCACAAAATATGTAGGCAAAAAATTATTTAAAATTCACTTCGAAAGTTGCAAGGTATTCTAGCATTTGTCATGTAGGAATTGACAAAGAAAACTTTTCCTACTCAAGGAGTCTAAGATCATGTCTTTATATTAGCATTTGAATCATTTGTAATTTTATGTTTAAAATGATAGTCAAACTTAACAATATAAGTGGTGAACCTTGTGTGGTGTACAAAAATTGTAAAATATATGATCAAATATGAAAGGATGTAAAGCCTTTGGATGAGTACATTGTAGTAAAGGTGTAAAGAAGAGAGTTATGTTTATATAGTTCATATGTTCACCTTTAAGAGTAGTTAAATTTAAGATAATAGAGTTGTCAAGGTTATTTTTAGAGGAAAGGGCTTTGGGTTAGGCCCGTCATAGAAAGAAGAGATAATTTATTTCATAAAAACTCATAAATAAGATAAACATTTAAAGGTTATAGGAAGATTGTAATATAAAATAAAATAATAAGAAATGGTTAAGAGATATGGAGGAATAATGGATTTGATAAAGGAAATCTAGAACAATAATATTTAGTTGGGGAAATAAGACCCAAATAAACAATACATTTAGATTAAAATAATAGAAAATGAAAGAACTATTAGAAACACAACTTGTTATTTTGCTCCATAGACATCTAAGCCTATAAAAAAAGAAATGTGGGATGGACTATGATGATCCATATGCAGATTTAAAGAAAATTTCATCTTAGCCCAAACTCAAAGGAATAATTATAATAAGGGATTTTAATACAAGGATAGCAAGCGATCAAACCAACATGTTATGCAACAATGAGGATCTAGATAGCAATCCATTATGGCTAGCAAAAAAAAACTAGTAGTGGATAAGATTTTCAAAGGATAAAAGGATCATTTCTTATTTGGTGAAGAACTATTAACCCCATGTGACATACATGGACTAATTATCTGCATTGGTATGAGTAAGTGGAAGAAATTTGAAAAGTATACATGCAAAACTTACAATTGGGGAAGAAATTTGGAACGTATACATGCAAAACTTGCAATAGGAGGAAGAAATTCAGAAAGTATACATGCAAAACTTACAATAGGGGAAGCATTGTTGTCTATAATATTTGCTCACAAATTTTGATAAAGAAGATAATGGAAGTAGATATTCAAGACTCCCTAGTAGAATTAAATAAGATCATACTCCAATGTCTATCAAATTGTTATGTAGAAAAGAAATTAGCAAATTAAAAAAATGCATCCCAATCAACAATCATCAATAGATGGAAAGGTCCTTGTAACCCAAGAGAATCATTTAATTTACAAGTAAATAGTAAAACAACTTTTACAAAGGGAGGAAAAAGAAGCAAGAGAACAAAAAGAAGATCCATGAGCTAACAAATATAATTCTAAAAGCATTAAAAGGCTATAAAAGGCTATAAAAGGTCTAAAGTTATGAAAAAGAATAAAAGAAGCTTTCAAGCAAATGCACGATATGATGAAGAATATAAAGTGCTAAGAAGAACTCTAAAGGAACAACATAAAGAAGAGGAAGATAAAAGTTTGTACAAATGAGTAGTGAAAGCAAAAAAAGGACAATGTTAGTGCAAGACGAGAACAACTGATCTCTTTGAGAAGAATAACCCAAAATTATTCTAGAAAAGACAAACAAAAAATAACATTACAAAAATACAATGGCTGGAATATGCAAAATAATTCTATGAACAAGAGTGAGAAGAAGAGGGCCCTCTTGTAGTCACCAACAAATAATTTATTTACCTTAAGAGACATCAAGGAAAGTACTAAAAAACTAGGAATTTGTAAGACTTGTAATATGGGCAGAAATAATGAGAGTACTTAAAATGGGGAGAAGAGGTATTAGCACCATACATCAAGAGGATATTCAACAACATCATCCAACATGGCTTTCCAAAGGATTGGATAACAAGTCTAATAATACCTCTCTTCAAGAGTGAAGCGAGACAATTCCATAAATTAACAAACCATTATGGTCAATTCCCTCTTTGCAAAGTTGTTTGGAAGCATGGTTAAGAGTAGAATCACCAAGTGGTTAGAAGAAAAATGAAAGAGGGAAAAAATACAAGCATGTTTTAGAGAAAAATACTCGACAATAGACCACATCATTACTTTGAGATATATCATTCAAAAAATATGGAATAAAAAAGGAGAAGCCTGTTATTGTTTGGTGGACTTCAAAAAATATTTTGACACAATGCTTAGAAGTAAACCATGGAGTAGAATACAAGACTTAGGCATACCAAAAAAGTAAAAACCAATAGTTCATAGACTCTATGAGGATTGAGCTAAAATCAAAACATAAGGCCTTTCAGAATGTTTTAGAAGTGACATAGGGGTTAAACAAGGATGCCCATTATTCCCTACCTTATTTGATTTATATATTGACAAATTTGAATAATGGTTAAATTTGAGAGGAGGGGATGGTGTTCATTTGCGAAAATATGTGGTAAGACCTCTTTCATATATAGATGATTCGATTCTAACTACAAGGTCGACATAAGGTTTGAGAGAGCATGTAAAGGCCTTAGAGCACTTTTTCAAGAAGGTAGTGTTGCAGAACTTATTATTATAAAACATAAATCATTCACCAATATACAGAAATATCAAATCATTCATCCATAATACCTTATCCACAATAACAATCCACAAATGAGAGAGAGATAGATAATACCCTTAAGGTAGGGAAACACCAATAATAATCCTTAAGGAAGGAATTACTCCACAAGATCTCCCAAGGTGAGAGGCCACTTCGTGGGCATAGAAAATTACATAAGATTCATCTCCCATGATGATTACAATGACAAATATCTCTTCTTTATATATCCATATTCTTATTCTACTTTGGGGAGACTACTACTAATAAATATTATATTATAATATAATATAATATTATAATACAATCAACCTTGGGTTATGTGTGGCCCATGCCAACCCTTATACAATATAATAATATATCCCCAAATATCTATTCCTAGGTACCCTACCATGCCACCCTCCTTACAAATGTTTCGTCCTCGAAATATATGAAGAAACATGATAATATGATTTGTTAAGTAATATCAGCAACTGGTACCAATCTCGATCATCTATCCATTCAAGTGAAACACGTTGATGCTGGTATGTCATTTTATTACTTGAGTATCCAAATATACTTTGTTGACTCCACGCTTTTGTTGTTGTATTTTGATAACTTGAATGATGGATCCACTTGTTCCTTGATGCCGGTGAACTGCTCTGAAAACTAGGATCACTATGCTTTCTCTGCCAAAATTTACCATAGTTTGTGCTCTTATGATTCCATGTGGAACCATAATATTGCTGCCTTGAACCATGCCTCCAAGATTGTTGTTGTTCATGGTGGTGTGGATGACGATATGGTGCAACCTTAACTTGATGTTCTACCTTCTTTGACTCCTCAACATTTGGCTCCATTGTTTTAAAATTTTCTACACATTGTTCTTTCATGTTCTCTTTGTTTGGTGTGTCCTTGTGCTCTTCTATCAAAGCTTCCTTGGAATTTGTTACTGTTATTTTCTTCTTGGATTCTATTTCAGGTTCTTCAATTTGTTTCTCTACAACCACTTCTTGATTTTCCTTGAATTCGTGCTCCTTAAGCTGAGAAATATCTTGCAATATTATCTTCTTTTTCCTGTACCATAACTTCATAAACTTCTTCTGCACATTAATTTTAACAATACCCAAAGAATCTAACCAAAGATAACCAAGAACAATATCCTCATCATCCATCTCAATAGCATAGAAATCTGAATGTAAAACATATTTATCCATGGTGATCTTCAAATCTTCAAAAATCTAAACATTCTCACCCTCAAGATGTGTGTCCTTAATTTTTGTTGCTTGAACTTGCAACCTCTTAGCCAAGGAAATATTAATAAAATTATATCTGCTACTAGGGTCAATGGAAATAATAACCTGTTCCTTTTGAATGCTTCCATGAACCTGTAAAATAGAACTTTTAGCTGAATCTAAACCTTTTTTATTTTGCTCTTGCTTTTGTAAATCCAACGATGTGCCTTCTATATTCCTCTCATTATCTTCCCCGACCTTTTCCTCTTTCTCCTTGAGTAATATTTTTCTTTTTCATAGTCTTCATTATGTTTCTTGAAAACCTCCCATTCTCCTTTCATTTCATTCCGCTCATTTTGAAATCCCTATAGTTTCTTTTTAAGGTCTGTGATGACATCCATCAAACTATCTATTTTTTTATCCCTTTCCTCCAATCCTTCCTTAATATATCTTTTTAGTTTCTCTTGGTATTTCGTAAAAGTAGCTATCTTTTTATAGGGGTTCCAATAACTTAAGAATGCATGCTCTACTAATTCCCAAGACAACTCATTATGGATGCTACTAAGACATTCAAACCAATAGAGAGCAACTTCTCCAAGAAAATGAGGAAGAATACTTTTCCAAAGAGGATTTCGATGATACAAGGATTTAAATTTTTTCCACCAATCCCTAACATCAATATTATCTTCTCCATTAAACTTTTGCAGTGCCATAATTGATGCCCTAATGCAACTAGGGTTTTTTTTTATAATATATATCATGTCCTAATGCAAACTAGTGTTTTATGGAAACAAATATATTCCCAATGATTTGAAGCTAAAAATCCACATAGACAACTAGATCTGCAATTCTTCTTCCAAAAAAAATAAATTGGAACTGATTTGCTTACCCAAACTAAACAAATTTCGTCTTTTGAAAAATTCATGACTTGAAAATTCGTCACTACCCTTGTTCTAGACGAATGACTTCATAAGGTCATATCTCCCTTAATACTACTCAGATTCCTTCATATGAAACTCATTTTAACACTCTTCAAATTTTGCACAAACTGATCCAAGAATCGCCTGAATCAGATAAACCTTCATAGAGAAATGGCTTTTGAAAGATGAAACATTTTTCCAGGGAATTTTTTTTTTGCGAAATTCGTCACTATCCTTGTTTCGGATGACTAACTTCAAAAGGTCATATCTCCCTTAATACTACTCGGATTCCTTCTTATGACCACTCATTTTAAAGCTCTTCAAATACTACACAATATGATCCAAGAATCACCTAAATTAGATAAACTTGCATAACGATATGGCTCCTGAAAGATGAGATGTTTTTCCATAAAAAATTGCCATAATTCTGCAATTTCACCCAAAAATCCCCACTTTGCCAAAATCGTTGCTCTAATACCACTTGTTGTAGAACTTATTATTATAAAACATAAATCATTCACCAATATGCAGAAATATCAAATCATTCATCCACAATACCTTATCCACAATAACAATCCACAAATGAGAGAGGGATAGATAATACCCTTAAGGTAGGGAAACACTAATAATAATAATTAAGGACGGAATAACTCCACAAGATCTCCCAAGGTGAGAGGCCACTTCGTGGGCATAGATGATTATATAAGATTCATTTCCCATGATGATTACAATGAAAAATATCTCTTCTTTATATATCCATATTCTTATTCTACTTTGGGGAGCCTACTACTAATATAATAGTATATTATAATATTATATAATATTATAATACAATCAACCTTGGGTTATGTGTGGCCCATGCCAACCCTTATACAATATAATAATATATCCCCAAATATCTATTCCTAGGTACCCTACTAGGTAGGCATGCAAGTAAGTACCAACAAAACCAAGGTCGTGATCTTCTCCAATCAAAAGAAAAAGGATTAGTTAAATTTGTATTCTAAAGGAGGTTTTCTAAAAGTAATAAAATACAGTTAGAATAGACTTAAATAATAAGCTCAGTTGGAAAACATGTAGAATGAAGAGAACATAGGGAGGATGAAGAGCACTTTTTGCATTATAAAGTAAAAGCAAAGAGGGTAAGTTACTAGACTAGAAGACTATACGAGCTTTATTTGGGCTACTAAGGGTACCAGTGATCTTGTATGGGCATGAAGTGTGGTTAGCAACATATTGGAATCAAAATGGAGGAAAATAGAGAGGATTCAAAAATGTTTGATTACAAGTAAATTCAAAATAAGAGAGTCAATTCCATATGAGGTTCTTCTAGCATAAATAAGTACCTTCCCTATAGAGGCAACTATTATGATTTATCTTCTAGGATATCTTAAAAAAAATGAAGAGATGGAACAAACAAATAGCCTAAAGTTGTAATAGAAGATCTTGAAAAAAGAAAAAAAATGAAATAAAGCAAATTGATGAAAAAATGGATATCAACTTAAATTGGTGCCCAAACAATAATAAAGATATAGGCATTTATTAAGAAAAAATTAGAGTAGCTACATGGGAAAAGAAGTTAAGAAAAAAGATAAAACAATATCTTGTTGAATTTAATCATACATACAATCATCACCCAAAGGCCTATTTTGAAGCAAACATCAATAGGAGAGCAAAGATGCTCATGGTCCAAGTGAGGACCAAATCACAACAACTTAGAGTTGAAACAAGTATATGGAAGAGACCAAAATAGGAATGGAAGAAGAAAAAATGTAACCGTTACATATCAAGGGAAAACGAGATAGACAAGCATTTTATTTTTGAATGTGAGGCATGTATGATATTCAAGCTACTTATGTTGATACTCTAGTAGTGGATATATTGCAAGAATTGTTTGAAGAGGATAAACTAGAGAAAGTAGGAGAATTCATCATTAAAATCATTAGCAAAAGATCATAGTAGAAAGAAAAATGATTAAATCATATTTTGGGGTTAGCAACTATGATTTTTGTATAGTTCCTATCCCATAGGCCATTTGTTGCTTCATGGATAGTAAAATATTTCTATTCTATTCTAAAAGAAGTGTGCATGTCATATACATAAAGTTATACTATTGTTTTTTTAATAAGCTATGTGTGCATTCTATTTAGGGCCACTCCTATTACAAAAACAAAACATTACATTGCTCGCATTACATTTCTAACAAGTTAATTAAAGCATATCCAACTTTACCTTTCGATCAAAAATATTCTTCATTTGCCTTTCTATCAATCTCCATCTTCCTCAAACTGCTAAGTTTCCACAATCAACTCCTTTTATATCAGATGCCTTCTAAAATTTAAATTTTTCCAAGATGAAATTCAACATCGCTAATGGCTAAAAAAATTGTTGCCCAAATTCTATATCTATAAATATCTTATCTATAACAACCTCACAATTTTTTGATACCTTTTTATAGGATTCTTATTCATTACCCTAATATTCCAAGATATTATTTTCATTGTTATTTTTTATTATTATTTGTGGGTTTAGCTCGATTTCTTGTTAGCAATTGTGATCTTTGCTTTTATTTTCCCATATCAATATCCCTCTAGGTTTCTTTTTCTCTTTATTTTTGCTTCTTGGGTCTTCCTCTTTTTTTCATTCCCAACAATACTTTCATCTTCATCAATCTCTTCAATTTTCTCACATTGCTCATAGTAAGACTTATCTTTAGGTTTACCTTGTTTTGAAGGATCAAAAGTGTGAGGAATAACCTCAAAAGCGATCTTCGTTATGTTGTTCTAGAAACCCTAATGTGCAAGGAGGCTCTTCTATAGCAATTACCTTTCTATTCTACTATAAAAAATCTAAATTGTTATGGCTTCCCTCCATCCTTATTTCTTTATTATGATGTTCTTGAAACCTTTAAGTGCAAGGGATAACATCTTCATCCCTTTCACTCTTATTACTTGGAGAGGATTCTATACTACTTGAGAAAAATTAAGATGATTTACCTAGAATAAACTTGACCTCTTTTGTTGTCTTTGTTTTAGGATTTCTCTTCACATCTTCTTTTGCACCTTTAATTCCTTTTGAACTTGTCAAATGACACCGTAAATAGGCTTTCTTTGCCTCTTCTTTCAGAATGGAAAATCCTTGATCTAATCTAGCTGAAATGGGTAGAAATCGACATTTGATCCATTAACACAAAACAAAATGATGCATTAAACGAAAAGGTTGTATTCCATTGATATTAAGAGATATGTGTTACAAGAGGGACATGATGCCCTTTATCCATTTCTTTTCCTAGTAATGTTACAACAAGTTCGATGCCTTCTTCAATCGTCCCTCAATGTAGGTGGGCTTCTTTGTATGTGGGCCACCGTAGGGTTGTTGTTTGTTTGATGGTGTTCTTCCTCTTCAGATCTGCTAAATAACCTGTGAAGAACCTGCAAAAGGGGGTTAGTGTGATGGGGGGCTTGCCTTAGTCAGGCCCCATATTTAGAAAGACAAAATGACCGTGAAAACATATTCAAAACTGAAATAAAGTATGCAGAAGCTGATAAAATGGTAAAACAGAGCTTACCTCCCAAATCTGAGGTGATTTGGGCTTTGTAGGACCACTTCGCCACCCGGGGGGCGAACTAAGGCCGGATTCACGGGGCAAGGGGCGATTTGAGCTGTGAGGTCCCTTTTGCAAATTTCCTTCGGTGGATCGATTCCTAGGCAGCTGGGGTGCCTCTGTATGTTGTCTAAATCGATTGTATTCTCCGAGAACCGACTGTTGAACATTCACTATCAATTTCTGCAGAGTTTTTGTGCTTTGTTGAACTTGGAATAGAGAGATAATTAGGGGTTTAGGACCCACTATTTATAGGAAATGGCAAGGTGCAGGGGGGGTTAGATGGACTAAACCTAGGTTGAATTCTGACTAGGGTTAGGTTAGGAAATGCAATGTGGCAACATCACATTCCTTATGAGAAATATCTCATCCTCACACATGTGTGAGGATGGATTAGAGCTAATCCTGATTAGGAGGTCTTAAGTCAATTTAGAACATGATTAAAGAAATATCCTAACAAACCCTAATTTCACACATGTGGGAGGATGTAATTAGTGTTAATCAAGGATTAAGAGTTCTTTTAATCAATTTTGCCCTAAAAAGGTGACTTAAGTGAAGTCAACATTAAATTAGATTTTTGGAATTGACTTGTTAATTGTTTTGGTCAATTAATACCCCGTGGGGGCCTCAATTGAGTGCAAATAGGCTGTTGAAGGATATCCCAATGCTTGGGATGTGATTTTGAAGGCTTATTAGGGTTTTGGACCTGAAAGTCGATGAAGTGATATATGGGAGTCTACACACTGCTATGGCGAACTATGGCAATCTACGTATGACTACGCATGACTACGCATGACTATGCATGACTACGATAGCCTACAATAGCCTAGGGATGTCTAGAATCACCTATGGATATGTAGAAATAACAATGTGTGACTTTTGGGTGTCTACATTTTACCCCTTTTTGTACTATACTGTGTAGAACACAGTTTAATACAAAAATGTGAAGGGTTTGTGCAAAAGGAAAAGGGATAGAAGGGGAATGGAATCCAATCAAAGGGTATGTAGCCGCTCGAAGCGTGACCATACAACATTAACTAGATGTCCAAGGGAAAGAAGAGAAGAAGGAAAGAAGGAGAAGAGGAAAGAAATAAAAACAATGTTGATAAATGGAAATGAATGATTATGGATGCAATGATGTGATTTTGTTGAGTCCGTATGACATTTACGATGCCATACTAGTTGCTTGAGAATGGCAACTTTTGACTGCTTTGCTTTTGCGACCAGATCAGCATGGTCCAAAAGTATGAATAGGACAAAAGCCTATCTAAATTTTTGTTGTTGATTGATTGATGAGAACATGGCGACAAGTGTCAAACCATTTGAGTTAGTTAACATTTGAATTATTCAAACGTGACCAGATCAGCGTGGTCGTGAAATCCTTTTCCAAATGTTGCGCTAGGATTAGTTGCCCATGTCATTCATTGTGCTCCATGAATGCCAAGGTGACCTTTCCATTGTTACGCATAACTCTCGTGATATAACCCATGTCTAGTTGTGATTGAGATTATTTCGTATGATAATCTTCAGCAAAAAAATTTTGTAGACAAATGTGCTAATCACACTTTTGGATTTTTGATGTTGTGGTTGCATGCAAAGCTGACTTTGGATATGAATACCCCCTCAAACGAGGAATCAACAATGAGGTGAATGAAGTGTGGTGAGTTGATGATGCAACGATTGATAAAATACCAATGCATGATGAATATGATTGCAAAAAATAAAATAAATTTGGAAAGTTCCTAGGGTTTTAGAGGACATGTGCCTGCTTTCCTAGGGTTTTGGGTGCATTTTGGGGTGTTTTGGTTGAGTTCGCCACCCGAGGGGTGATTTTGACCTAAATCGCCACCCGAGGGGTGAATTGGGTCTGAGTTCACCCCTCGAGGGGCGAATCGGTGATTAAGGTCTATTTAAGCCCTAATTTGCTTGGAATGGGCTCATTTTGATGGTGCAAGGCATTGGAAAGTGACTTGTGGGAGCATTTGATGACATGAGGAGAACGCGGTTGATGACTTCGAGGGCGATGATGATGAGGGGACGTAGGGTAGTTGGCAATAGGCACGGGGACCCACCGGTAAGTGTCCTTTTGCTTTGTTTATTTTGTTTTATTTTCTCAAAAAATGTGAATGAGGGGGGAGGTTTTCATCCCGATTTAAAAAATTTAATAATTTTTAATTAAAATTTGAACACATAGTGTTAAACGAGCCAAATGGGTACCCAAAAATGTGATCGGTTTCTGAATTGGACTTGTTTTGTCACCAATTTGACCGGGTAATGGGTAGAGTAGGTGTGAGGTTTGACCGTCAGTTTTTGAAGTAACGGTGTACTGACATTGACATATTATTGCATTTTGTCCGCTAAAGTGGGAAATGGGTATCCCATTATGTGACTATTTTTTTGTTTTCATTTGGTATGATTTCAGAATGTGTTGCTTTGAGGTGTAATTTATTAAACTTGGACTGTTAGATTTGCCATGTTAGAGGTAGTATTTTTGGAAACCGATGAAACTTTCATCGTATAAGGGCAAAATGGGTGTCCAAAAATGTTGTTTGTTTTTGTGGATGACTTCATTTGGGCTACCTTTGATTTGCGTGCCAAAGTGTAGGTAATGTTAAACTAAAAATGAGTTGTAGGGAGCCCGATTTAGACTGTATTCAACATCTGTTTGAACTTTTACCACTAAGTGGGCAAATGGGTATTCAAAAATGTGATTGTTATTTTTGAATTGTGTGGTTTGATGTGTGTTCAGTTTTGGTGTATTTATGGTAAAGTTGACTTTTAGATTTGTGTAGATTGGTATATTGTTTTTGAATTTTGTCGAAACATTTACTGCTAAGTGGGCAAATGGGTATCCAAAAATGTATTTTGTTTTTGTATGTTGAATTAATTGATCATGTTTTGAATTTCATGCCATAGTGGATGTGTGGGTGATTTTATTTTTGGTTGTTGGAAGTCAAATATGTATTGTTTGTCGCATTTGTTCGAAATTTTGTCATAAAATGACAAAATGGGTATCCAAATATGTGATTGTTATGTTGATATGTTTTGTCATGTGATTTGTGCATTGTTTGTCTCGAAGTGCGTGTCAAATTAAATTATTTTAATTTGTAAATTTTGATTGATGAAGTTTTATTTGATTGCATTGTTATGTGGATTGCTAATGTGTGTTTTGTTGTGGATGAACAGGTGAAGATGCTTGAGCCTCGTCATCGAGTGAGAAAAATGAAGGAAGGTTTCGAGGAGCTGATGAAGACGGAGGAGGAGTTAGATTGGTTGGATGACATACATTTTTGAGGTGTGTGGGAATGTAAGAGTATCCACACTAATAGAGCATACGTGTCTGCGTTGTGTGAGCGGTGGGACGTGGATAGGAACACATTTCATTTTCCCACTAGGGAAATGACCATTACATTAGAGGATGTGTATCGGATTTACAGACTACCGATTGAGGGTGTTCCTATGAGAGCAGCCATGGATGAGAGTAAGGATGTTGTGTTGGAGAGATTATTTGGGGTAGATTGGAGAGACATTGATGTCTCTAAGATTGATTATGAGTGGTTGTGGTTGGAGGATAAGATATCCGATCGACAGTGCATGGCGATGATGATGATCTCTATGTATGCTCTACCTGATAGTTTTGGGGTGTTGTTCACCTGGAATATGTTAGATGTGGTGAGTGACCTGGTGGAGCGCAAGGTTGTATTTGCATGGGCACCTGCATTATTGGCCCAAGTTTATCGAGAGTTGCATGATGTTGTTCGGGGTAGGAGGATAGGATTGAGTGTGATTCCCTTATTACAGGTATGGGCATGGGAGCACATAGCTATCGAGAGGCCATCTTTATTACCTCACCCTGTACATGTGGAGGGCAAGGAGTATTTACCCTATGCTTTGAGGTGGAGTACAGAGGTAGAGCAGGGTATCAAGAGGCCACATGAGGGTGACCCACTATTATGGAGGGGTAAGTTTGGAGACCTGACTCCTGGTGATATCAGATGGAGGCCTTGGTTGGGTGGGGTGAGTTGGGATGAGGATGATGAGCAGCTACGAGCCATCCGATAGGGTAGATGGTTGGTGGGGAGGTACACTCGATAGACTGAGTACTTTTAGTTTGATAGAGTTAGGTGATAGTTTGGTTTACAATAAGATGTTCTAGGGGCTCCTATGATTTACTTTAGGTGACGGGGGGATAAAGGGGAGCATCCTATGGTCTTGCCTTGGGTTGGGGAGAGGGACCCTCCTATGGATATCCTAGATGTAGGGGATGTCGGGATGACTCCAGAGTTTGATGCGTGGTGGGCACTATAGAGTTGGGAGCCTAGGAGAGGTGTGGTTGATCGATGGGTGGCACCTACTATTGGGGCACCTCCACCAGAGGGGAGAGCTAGTAGGAGAACTCGAGCTAGGGTAGAGGATGTGGTTGGTGATGTAGAGGAGGTTCCTCTATGATGGTCATGACATCGCTTGGGTGGTGTAGCGAGCACCCAAGGAGTGAGGGTGGAGGAGGTGCATGTGGATGTGGATGTGGGTATGGGATAGGCTGTTGGAGTAGAGGTTGAGGGAGGCGAGGTGGTCGGTATGGGTGGTATCGATGATACCATTGATATTGGTGTTTTTGTTGGTATGGTGCAACAGATTCCTATTGATCTCCTAGAGAGGCGAGATGTTGAGGAGGAGGTACGGGAGCTATAGGATAGGGTTTAATAGTTGGAGGCTGAGCTCCATAGGTAGGAGGAGGCTACTTAGATTAGATATTCTAGGGTAGTGGCTGAGATGGATCAGATGAGGGCCATGATGGTGAGGCTCAGACTATTAGGGGTTGTTTGATTAGTTGTGTAGAGGCTACAGAAGATACTATGTGAGACTACTCTATTGATGCATGGGATTCCTATTCCTAATTATGATCAGGTGGTGTCACAGTTAGAGACTCGATCATGAGTGAGGGCATCCTCACATCATAGCCAACGTAGTGCTACTACAATGGGCCAGGTGGGTGCTAGAGCTGAGGTGCAGGATCAACCTACTATGGATCCGATTTCAGAGTTTAGGGCAGAGTCGAGTAGGGCTACGAAGAGGTGAGTGAGCCATGAGGGCCATGGGGAGACTCCTAGTGGTAGTTAGGATTTCTATGGATTGTAGCCTACGGGCATTTTGTATTAATGATATATATATATATATACATTCTGATTTCAACTATTATTATATACATGTGTCATTTTTATGGTTTGAAATGTGTTCTTGTTTATGTTTGCATAGATTAGCGTAACATAGTTTGTAGGTATGTATGATAAATAGATATACATGTGTGACATGGTTTAGATCTATTATCATTCTATCGTATGAATGAATTGTAGAATAGTATGATGATTGTATTTCGAATGTAGTATGATGTCATATCAGATATGATTTTGTAGTGAATGCATGTAGGGTAAATGCAATAATGTTTTTTTGAAATGCATGTAGGATGAATGCAATAATGTGATTTGATTTTGGAAATGCATGTAGGATGAATGCATAGCTATAATGTGTACTAAATGTATATGACATAGATGCATGGATGCATGTATGGACATACTGAAATGCACCAAGGAAGCACTTGTATCATAGCATTTACCTGTATGGATGTGATCCATTCCATGATTTCAAGGATGTTGGATAATGTAAGGCATGTGTAATGGCTTTGACCAACATAGTTGTGACAATCAAATCTCAGACCCTTAGCTATACAAGTGTTTGTGGCAACTTATAACATAATCGGGTTGGTTCAAAATCTATCTTGGACCTATGTGTGTGAATGTGTAAGGTTCATTTATCCATTTTGAGGGAGGTAGGATTAACCCATTGTAGATGCTACCGGACTAGCTAGCTCATCCATCCACAATAGTGATCTATACAAAAGCGAGATGCTAATGTTACAGATATGTTGCCACCTGTAAGACTATTCCATTGGTAGGTAGGCTCTTGGAGCCTATTGCTAGTGATGGAAATCATCCCATGGTGTTATGTTGAACCTAAGGACCAAAGGCGATAAGCATAACATGGGTGATATCAAGAGGTGTTTCCTTTTGTTTTTTGCCCCTCTTCTAGTGTTGACCTATTGATTGTGGTACTCTTTTCTTTTTTTTTTTTTTTTGTGTGCTATTTTGTATGGGTGATGACGTTTGTTTTCTACCCAATCATTTATTTTTGCTTATGCTTGATCCCTTTGTTTATCCCCAGGTCGTATGTTGACCATGCAAGCGATAGGATGAGCAGGGGATACCATTCGCTAGATGGTGATATCTACTCAAGATGTCCTCTTTCCTAGACTCAAAATTATTTAATGTGTAACCTATTGTGAGTGGTCCATGAGAGAAGTTGAACCAGCCTAAAGGACCATAAGAAGAATGTACAAGACTCGTTAGGTAAGGGTGACACTTGATTGACTGAACTAAGGAGTAGTCAAAGTTGAACATGACACCTATGTATACCCTAATCCTGAAAAGGGGGAATGGACATCCAGGTGGTGATGCTAACAAGTGCATTTATTACTCCTGCTAAGGTGCATTTTGGGGAAGAATGTACAAACATGAATTAAAAGTTTAAATGTAAAGCATATGGATATGTGCAATGGATGTAAATGTAAATGATGCAAGTGAGGGGAATGCAATATCTACAAGAGGAAAGTTATGATGTTTAGAAGGAGAAGTTTAGAAGAACCTATTTACAGATGAGTAAAGTGTGTAATAATGACAAAAAGTGTGATGCTATGATCATGGTTGCCCCAGCGTGTGGGGTGTGTGTGTAGTAGTTGTATAAGTTGTGAGCTGTAAAGATGTATGTAATAATCATCAAGATAAGGAAGGATGTAAGGGTGGAATGTACAAATGGAAAAAGTGAGAGGAACTAGACTTTGGTAACCAACAAGATAAGGGGATTACCAAAAGCCAAGAGAGAGAGAAGAGAAGAAGTGAGTCAGCTATTGTAAGAAGTAGAAGAAGTAGGAAATAAGGAGGAAAGCATTTAGAACTACTGTCGAGCGAAGTGGCGTGGGTCCGATCGGGAGTGGGATGGTGAAGTGATGATGCGGCTGGGATTGTGGCTGGGGCTATAGTTAGATATGTTATGAATGTATTGGGTTGGTGTTATTAGGGTGCTACGGGAGGGTAAGGTTGTGGGGGTAATGCGACATGGAGGACTGAGAAGTCGGCTAAATGGGAGAGAACGCTCTGGTGATGGGGTACGCTCACCATGCAACATGTTGTGCACCAGGGTTTCGAATGATCTGCACTCTTCAATATCATGACCTGGTTGGCGATGGTAGATGCAATATTGATTCTCATGATAGTTACATGGTTTAGGGCATGAGGGATCTATGGGTCGAATCTTAGGTAAGTCAATGAGGCCCTGATGCATGAGATGGTAAAACATTTTTGAAAATGGTGTGTATGGAACCGATATGGGGTAAATATAGGGCTTCGCTAGAGGTGATGAAGGTCGGTCTACCTATGGGTGCATGGGTTGAGGGTCCAATGTAGGTTGGGCATGAGATCGAAGGGTGGATCTGCATGAAGGCGAAGGTGTATGGGTCATGGGAGACTGGCATGGGTGTACATGGCAATGGTAGTGGCTCATCTATAGCTCTAGAGCCTCGACATGGGAGAAGAGATGTTGTATCTCATGATGTTATGGTGATAGTGTTGGTGAAGGTGGTGATCGGGGCCTTGATGTGTGTGGTGTGGCCTGATAGGCATGGGATAGTGGATGAGGTCTCGATGATGAGGGGGAAGAATGAAAAGGTCTCGAGGATTGGAGAGCTTGTCGAAAAGACAAGCCTCGTAGGGGGGAAGGTGGCATCTTGAGGACCGGTGGCATAGGCGATGGCTCTAAGTGGTGATGTGAATGGGAAGGGGGCATGTTTGCATGACCAGCTTGAGCAGCTTGGGCCACATGGGCTTGCAAAGCCTGGGAGTAGGTGGACTCACCATTGGGAAGCGAGGTGGGTAGGCATGATGGACGAGTTGGATGATGGGTGTATCCTCTATTAGGAGGATGATAATCTCCTAGGGGGTGATGGGGATGATTTGTTGGTGAATAGCGATGTCTAAGATCATCAGACGGATGGGAGGGTGACCCTTATTCTTGGGGTTGGGTGGATTCCTCTTTTTCATCAAAAGAGGATAGGGTGACCTAGCTGTCTCTAGAGTGGGGTGAATAGGATGAACCTCATTAGTGAGGGGAATGGTGTCGAGGTGAGGTATGATGGCCTGAATGGGATGAATGTGGAGAGCACCTAGTGTGAAGGGCAACTAGTGGTCGAGCTAGATCAACCGGTGTGATGGGTATATGTTGTGGCTATGGATGGTCCTGCATGGTGGTGAGTGAGGATATTGTAGTACTCTCCTATTGATGATGTGGGTCCTACAAAAGGAAATACAAATACCCATAGCATAAAAATGACATAAAGGTGAAAGTACATGTATAGTGAAATAATAAAGCAAAGTAATAGATCTACATGGTGATGTGCTTAGTGATTTACTACTAGTACTATGTGGCACTCGTGATGGTGAATGTGTTTATGCATCATGCATTGAATGCATGAAGGTGCAAGATGTTGATGGGTTCAGGATCATTAAGGCCTTCAAGATTGGCTAGATGATATGCTCTTGAGCCATATTTGTGTGTAACAATGAATGGGCCCAACCAGTTTGGGGTAAATTTATCACATTGTTGGTGAGGTTGACTTGTGATTTGTTGGTTCTCTTTGAGAACCAGGTCATCGATTTTGAACTCGCATTGATGTACCTTACTATTGTAGGCATGATGAAGGTGATCTTGATAAACTCGTGTGTGCTCGATTGCATGGATGTGACGTTCATCGAGAAGTGTTAATTGATCTAGATGAGCTTGGTGAGTAGTGTCATCATCAATGAAATCCTTCATAGATATCCTTAAGGAGGGTATCTCAAGCTCAAGGGGCATGATAGCTTCTACCCCATATACAAGTGAAAAAGGTGTTGCCCCAGTAGGAGTATGGATGCTCGTACGATATGCCCATAAGGCTAGGGGCATTTGATTATGCCAATCTCGGTGAGATTCTGCTATAGTTTTACGGAGAATGGAACAGATGGTTTTGTTCATGGCTTCTGCCTGGCCATTACCCTGAGGGTAATATGGGGTAGAAAAGCTATGGTGTATGTGAAATCTATCACACAGGGCTCGGACAATCTTGTTTTTAAAGGATTTCCCATTATCAAAAATGATTTGGGAGGGAATTCCAAAGTGGCATATGATATGATCTGTGATGAATGCTGCAATTTTGGCTCCTATGGTTTGGACCAGTGGGATGGCTTCGACCCACTTGGTAAAATACTTTATGGCAGTGATGATAAACTTGTGATTGCTTGAGGAAGCTGGTGTAATCTGTCCAATTAGATCTAGGCCCCATTGGGAGAAAGGCCACATGGACTGGATAGGTTGAAGTGCTTGGGATGGGAGATGTGTTAGGTTGGCATGTTGTTGGCATTTGATGCAATGTTTCACATACTCACAGTAATCATGCTCCATTTTGGGCCAGTAATAACCCATACGAAGTATGCATTTGGTGATTTCCATGCCACTAAAATGGCCACCACAAGTACCATCATGGGTTTCTTGTACAACCCATTGTGATTCTTGTGGTTCTAGGAAATGCAGGAGCATGTCATCATAGCTACGATGGTAAAGGATGTCCCCCAGAAAGGTGTAGTGGATCACTCTTTGTTTGAAGGTTCGACATTGAGCATGGGGTAGATCACATGGTAGGAAACCTAGCTTGATGTAGTCTTTGATTTGTGAGAACCATGGATCATGGGGTTCAATGTTTACCACATACACACCACCATCATCTGTAGGAGGTGTGGGTGATATAGTAGATCTAGTAAGTGTATGGATAGATACAGATGTTGTGTCAGATGTTGGATTTTGTAGAATGAGGGATCCTAAGGAGGCCATAGTGTCTACAAAATGGTTTGATGATCATGGAGCGGCTTCGAGGTCATACCACTCAAATTGAGATAAGAGTTGTGTAATTTTCTTATACTACTGGAGGACTAGGCAATTGCATAGCCAGAGTTCCTACACTTGATTGACTATGAGGAGTGAATCACCTATGATGTGGAGGCATTTGATGTGCATAGAGTGTGCTTGTTTTAGTCCTAGGATTAGGGCTTCATATTCTGCATTGTTATTGGTACAAGGGAAATCGAGTTTGAATGAAAAGGGGAGTGGTTCTCCTTTAGGTGTAAAGAAGACAATGCCTGCACCCCCAACATGGAGACACCTAGAACCATCGAAGAACATGGTGAGGTCAGCTACAAATTTAGGTTCGACATATTCTTCAGCTTCGATTATATGAAATATGGAATCATCTGGAAGTTGGATGAGGAGGGGTTGATTATCAGTTAAAGGGGCTTCAACCAGTTGGTCGACGATGACCTGCCCTTTGATGGATTTTTGGGATATGAATTCTAGGTCAAATTTAGTTAAGAGCATGATCCATTTAGTTGTGCATGAGTTGTGGTAGCTCTTATTCATCATGTACCGAAGGGGGTTATCTCGAGAAATGACAAAGGTTGTGTGGTTTAACATGTAGTGTCTTAACTTTTGAGTAGCGAATACTACTACTAAGCATAGTTTTTCCATGTATCCGTATCTCATTTCATAACTAACTAGTGTGTGGATGATGTAGTAGATAGCCTGCTCTTTATCGAGTGCATTCTTTTGAGCTAGGAGTGTACCTAGCGCAAGTTCTATGGCTAAAATGTATAGAGTCAATGGTAATTGTGGATGTGGTGGTGACATAACCGATGGTGATGTAAGGTATGTTTTGATAGCATCAAATGCTTCTTGATAGTTATCATCCCATTTGAAGCTTACTCCTTTTTGTAAGAGATGATTGAATGGTTGGCATTTATTAGATAATTATGCTATGAATCTATGGATAGAAGTGATCTTGCCCTAGAGGCTATACAATTGCTTTAATGTAGTAGGAGGAGGCATCTCGATGATGGCTTTCACCTTACTAGGATCAACCTCAATGCCTCATTGGGAGACAATGAATCCTAATATTTTTCCTGAGGTAACACCAAACACACACTTCTTTGGGTTCAAGCGCACGTTGTGTTCTAATAATCGATCAAAAATCTGATGGAGATCTTCGAGATGGTCTGCATATTTCTTGGACTTAGTGATAAGATCATCTACATAATCCTCAATATTTTTATGCATTAAATCATGAAATATGTAGGTCATGGCTCGTTGATAGGTTGCCCCAGCATTTTTGAGGCCAAAGGGCATGACCTTATAGCAAAAGGTCCCCCAAGGTGTTGTAAAGGAGGTTTTGTGTTGATCAGCTAGGTTGATCCTGATTTGATTATATCCTAAGAATCCATCCATGAGGGAAATCATCTCATGACCTATGATGGAGTCAACAAGGGAGTCAATGTTAGGTAGAGGAAAATTGTCTTTGGGACAAGCTTTGTTTAAATCACAAAAATCTGTGCAAACACGAACTTCATCGGATGGCTTAGGTACAAGGACCATGCTGGATACCCACTCGGGATAATCGATGGGTACAATGAAATCCATGTCTAGGAGCTTTTGGAGCTCAGACTTCACTATCAATGTGATAGTTGGATGCATGCATCACAACTTTTGTCTCACCGGTTTGGCTTTGGGATCTAGTATAAGATTATGAACTACTACGATAGGGTCGAGTCCCGACATGTCTTTGTAAGACCATGCAAAAACTTTTATGTACTTGCATAGGAAGTTTGTGAAGGTGATGCATTCCTCGGGTGAGAGGCTAGCGGCTAATTTGAGGATGTGGGGATTTTCTGGATCATCACCAATGTCGACATCGATAGTGTCTTCAATGAGCATGCGAGATCCATCACGTAACTATTCGAGGATAGGAATGAGGTTGAAGTCATCGATGGCTTCGCTGAACTCGTATTCATCATCTATGTAAATGCCCGTGTGATGGACCTGAGGGGCTTGGGATGATGTGGATGAGGAAGGGGTATTTGCCACCCGTAAGACATGAGGTGAAAGAAGGAAGTCTCCAGGCACTGGTATGTGTGAGATATGTGCGAGATCTATAAAGTTTGGGTTTGGGGTATCATCTCGAATTTGTTGGTGGTTGTAATGGAGGGGAGAGCGTAAGTCTACCTCAACCATGTTGATCGATGCTGTAGGTGAAGTAGGTGGGGAAGAGTCTAGTGAGGAAGGTTGGGTGGTTTGTGCATGCCCTAAGAGACTCAAGGGAGGTCATAGAATGACTGGAGGTGAGCGAGGATGAGAAGCTGCTCTCTGTAGTTGCCTATGTATAGGCGAGAACATGGGTAAGCATGTCTATGATGGCTCAGGAGGGACTATGTCGAGCTCCATTGGTGTAGCTAGGGATAAAGTAGCGAAGTGTTCTACCAATCTATTCACATCATAGAATGAGGAGGTATCGGATGTAGGAGATTCTTGAAAGAAGTCATAGGGGACTATGATGGTTGATGTGGGTGAAGGCGTGTCTTCTAGTATATCCATATCGATGTATTCTTCCAAGGTGTGTGTTGGACGTGGAGGAGGATGCAAGGATAAATCTTGGATCTCATCTTCTAATGTATAAGCGGTGGTTGGGCGATAACCTAGGCTAGTTTTGTCGGTAGGTGATCGAACACGAGGGTTAATGGGTGTACGTAGCCCTTGCTCATAGTGACCTAGCCCGAACCCATGCCAATGAAAGTATTGTAGGTAGCACAAGGTGAATTGAGGGTTGGCTAGGTGCGTAATTGCATCACCAGAGCTAGATAGTGGTACTGGAGAAGTTGGTGGTGGGATCGAAGAGTCGACTCCTGCATACACAAAATTGGTATGGTTTTCGGGACTTCCTAACTATATGACGGTTCCAATGGTAAGGACCGAAGCTGAAGGGTGACCAAAATCATGGGTGGACTGGATAGGGGGGTCACATACATGAGCATCATATACATTATAGTCTCCTAGGCCAAAATTTGTCATGAATATGGATATGCATGGTGTGGTGCACTCTAGCGATTGAGGTGGAGTGTCAAAATTAGTTGAGGAAGGAGAAAGTTGAGATTCCCTAATGGTAGCGGCTGAAGGGTGTGGAGGTTGTTCATCTGAGCTGGGTGTCGGTTGTTCCTATTCATGATGTTTGGTTGTTGTGGCTTGAACAGGATGTTTGGTCTATGTAGGGGATGGTATCGATGTAGGTGTTGGGATACATGGAGATGTGAATGTCTTAGGCTTCGATCAAAAGGGAAGAGGAGGTGTTTGTGGTGTAGGAAGGATAGGGGCTTTCATATGCAAGGGTGGGGAAGGTATTGTAGTAGGTTGCATAATGGGAGGCGCTAATGGTTGTGGCACCATAGGTGGAAATTGGAATGGTAGAGGTTGTGATGATTATGGAGGCCATAAGGATGGTGGTGAGAAAGGCATGGTAGAAGTTTTGGATCCCTTGAAAGATGGTGCTAATGGTGCAGACATCGAGGCTTATGCTCTTGATGAACACTGGGATATTGAGGTGGAAGTTGGGGAGGATATCGATGCTCCTACTGACTGATGAGAAGATACAAGGAATAGTTGGGAGGATGAAAATGATGGTGCAGGAGGAAGGTCTATGACATTACAAAACTTAAAGGGGTCTCCATCGGATGGGACATAGTGTACAAGTCCATTGTGGATGTACTTGAGGCAATGGTGTAATGTGGATGGGACACATTGCATGTCTCTAATCCAAGGGTGACCGAGGAGAATATTGTATTGTATTTCTCCTTGGATGATATGAAAGAGGATGGAGATTGTATGGATGCCTACATGGATAGGTAAGACTATGGATCCTACGGTAGGTCTCATGGAGCCATCGAAAGCACGCAGGTCTAGGGAAGGCATGGCAAAATGGGTTGGAGGGAGGTGTAGGTGATGTAGAGCTATTGTGGATATAATGCTAATGGATGAGCCCATGTCAATGAGTACCCGCTTGTAGGTGATATCATTGATCATGGCTTGTATGTGGAGAGGGGGATCTGCTCCTTCTCCAATGAGTTCTATTATCTCGTGGTCATGGAAACTAATTGAGGGTTGGAGGCATCATGGGATATTTCCTATAAAATTGACAAAGGTATTAGTGTCATGTGTCTCTAAGTCAATGGAATGTAGGATGTCATTCAATGCCTCGTGATGGGGTTGAGACTATTGTAGGAGATCAAATATGGATAGCCATGCGGGGGCATTACGTAACTGATGGGTTAGGCTACCATGGATGGTGATCATATTTTGAGGTGGTGGTGGTATGATGGTAGGCATTTGAGGTACTTGTGGTGATGTGAACTATGCTGGTGGGGAGACGATAGGTGTTGTCTGGCGAGATGGGTATCGTTGGTTCCTTGTAGTAAGGTTGATCATACCTACTACACCACGTGATGGAGGATCACGTTGGACATTGTTCACTTGGTGAGGTGGAGTTGGAGGATTGTTTAGGGGTCTAGGAGGATTGGGTCCTCTGTGATCCGATAGAGGGTTTTGAAAGATCCCTAAGTTTTGATTTTGTGGGGCTAGAGGGTTTGCTACCTGAATAGTGCCCCTATCGATTAGGTCTTGAACTTGCCCATGGAAGGAGTGACACGAATCGATATTATGGCCACATTGCCTATGGAAAGGACAAAAGAGTTGCTCATTATAGTCATGAGGCTTGGGTGAATTTGGATCCAATGGGTGGATCTTAGGTAGGACGAGATGGTTGCCCTCATACAATCTATGAAATAGGGTTGGTAATGGTTTGGATAAGGGTGTGAAGTTGCATGGTGGAACCTGTGGGTGCATGCCTCGGTATTGTTGTGGTCAAGGTGGGGTAGGAGCATTAGCTTGGAATGCTTATGGTTATGGTGTATAAGGTGGAGGAGTCGGGGCTGGTGCTAAGGTAGTGGTTATGACTTGGTTGGTTTGTGGTGGTCGAGGGTAAGGTTGATTTGGTGTGGGTCTATTGAAGTGGAAGTTGGAGTTATAGTTGGATTTGGCTCTCAACTTAATCTTCCCAGATTGAACCTTAATGTCTTCGATCACTTTTGCTTGTGAGATGGCATCTTCAAAAGTGTGGCTTTGGTGAAGTTGGAGGGATGTGGAAATGTGTTTGTGGCAACTCTTGGAAAAGAGTGTCACAAGCTTCGAAGTGGGGAGGCTATGGGTGAGGTCATGGATAATCGCTCTCCATATGGAAATGAACTCAGTAATGGGTTCATCATCCACCTATCGTAAGGCATAGACATCAAAAAATGTGGTCTTTTTCTTGATGTTGATGGAAAAGTGCTCTAGGAAGGAGTTGGCCAGCTGCTCAAAGGTATACAGGCTATGGCATGGGAGCATGTTGTACCAATCCAGTGTTGGCCTAGTGAGGGAGAGGGAGAAGGTACGTAACATGAGGGGGTTACTACTATGAAGTTGGTAGCAGGATGAGCGGTAATTGCTCACATGCTCTCTAGGGTCTTCTTTACCTCTATACTTGTCGAATTTTGGTATTTCGAAGTGATAGGGGTAGGGAGGAATGGGAACTGATGGGTGAACTGGCTCATTGCATAGTTCATCATAATAAGGCTTTTGTGGCCCATAGCTAGAGGTGCATAGGTTTAACATTTTGACTTCATCTCGTAAGAGTTGAAGTTTGGGTGCCATAGGAGTAGAGGGTTGGGCTATGGTAGGCTGACCCTGTGGATGTGGTGGATATTGATATTGTTGTTCTTCACAATACTATGGAGAATATTGTGGTGCCTGATCATGATAAGGTGGGTACTGGGTGACATGTGTTGTCATATCTATGGGCACACTAGGTTGTGGGGTAGGTGTTTGTTGTGGGTAATAATATTGTGACTGGGAAACATGTGGTTGTGGCATGGGTACTTGTTGGGTTGGAGCCTGCTGTAATGGTTGGGCCGTAGGTGGTGATGACCAAGCTGGAGGAGGCATGAAGAAGTTGGGTGTAGCTGGTAATGGTGTAGGTGTCGGAACTACCAATGCTAGGGGTGGTCGAGATGAGGTATCAAAGGATGGGATCTGTCTCTACCCTAGAGGGTAAGAGGTAGGGAAGCTAAATTGTGTGGAATAGTTTGGTTGAGTGGGTGGGTAAGCTGTTGGTCTCGATCCATAGGTAGGATGGATATTGGTAGTGGGAGCCTGAAAAGGAGGAGGTGGTGGTATCCTAAAGGTCATCATAGGCAAAGGTGGCTCTAAAGGTTGGGTATCGTACACTCCGGATACCTAGGAGATTGGTGGAAAAGCTACTGAAAAGGTGGGATAAGCTACCAAAGTAGGAGCTTGGGTTGAGGGGAAAGTATATGTGTACACTCCTGCTTGGGTTTGTGCATCTTGCATCTGAAGGGGCTGTTGGGAGGTGCCTTCAGATATGGTGAAGAATGGCTCTTGGGAAGATGATGGTTGGTACTCTTGTGAAGAGTATGGGTGTGAGGTTTGAGGAAATGCTTGTGGTTCCTATTGGGGAGGGATCTATTGTGTAGTTTGGAAGGATGGCTTTTGGCTTCCTATAGTGGAGGAGGATGGGTTAGACACCATTCCTATGGTAGGGGTGAATGATGCGACCTCAGGATGGGTACGGTTTAGGAGGGATGAGTCATTCTCAAAAAGGGATTGAGATAGATTTTGGAAGAAGGGATGTGCGAAGGTGGGTGAAGTAGGTATGACCTCCTCATATATGGTAAAGAATGGAGGAGGTTGTCCTGGTGTTGTGTAGATTACATGGTCACAGAACATGGTCGATGGATTAGGTGAGGATGGGGATGAAAGGAGTGGGTAATCCTCTACGAGTGAAGTAGCAAGGGCTTCACTCAAGGTTGATGTCTCATCATGAGGCATCATGTGTGTGAGTTGTACATCGGATTCTATGCATGAATCAGATGTGTCTATGGTCTTCCCCTTCATGATCGAAGGAGTAAGAGTGGACTGACTAGAGGAAGGGGGAGGCCATTCCTCCATAGAGCGTGCTTGCTCACGCGCTCTACTACGGGTGACCACAGGCATAGTAGCATGTGTAAAAGGGGTTTTAGGAATAAACCCTATGTGATACAGACTCAACTATGTCTAATGTAAGTGTAAAGTAAGTGACATGTTGTGTGTAGCAAGACAATATATAGTGTAATGTGTTGAGACCGGTCCATGATCATGCAAACAATGGTAGACCAGAATCAATTCTAAATGCTGAAAAAGTAAAAGTGTTTTGTTCATTTTGTGTGTTGTGATGTTGATACTCCCTATGTAGAATCATGGGTAATGGAGTGAATACTCTAGAAAATCAGGAATGTCATCAATATCAAACCTCCTACAACACCCAAAGATGCACATAATAGAATGGTATCGCAACGTGCAAATGGTGACCTGTATGGAAGGTGCAGTAAAATGATATCCTAAAGGGGGAGAACCCACTATGCTGAAGCGAGTTCACAAATTCCTCTCATGAAAAGAGGTGGTACTGTCTAAGACCTGCTACCAGCATACCCATGCTTTCGCTTCACCCTCGATGGGCTTAGTCAAGAACGATAGTTACCAATTCCACTAATTATACTAGCCTTGTGGATGAAGGTGCTAATCCTATCCCACTCTGAAGGTAACCATTGGTGATGAAATATAGGGCCTAGTCACAAAAGTGGGGGATTTTCTCGGTGATGAAATCCAGAAAACCACTCTGTAGGGGGCTGCTAGGTGTCTAGGGGGTGAGCTGATGGAGAGTGAAACTCGATCCACACCAGTCTCGAGTGATGGATTGGGGATGAAGTCCAATCTCACCACTTGTTTAAATACCATGTGAGTGTGTGTGGGTTTGTGTTTTGCTAACGGTGTATGCAAGGTAAGAAACTAACTAGTTGCCTTTTCAAAAGAAAACTAATCCTAATGCCTTTTCGAAAGCAAATGATTAGATAACTTGTATTCTTTGCAAAGAAATAGTCTAGTCCTAAATGCCTTTATAAAACAAATTAATCTACTTTGCAAAGCATGGAAACATGCAATCCAAGTGTGTGGAGTAAAAGGGGATTAGGAAACCCTGATTTAAACTATAGATTACAACATGCTTCAGAAATTAAATGACATGGAATAGGGGATTAGGAAACCCTAATTTAAACTTTAGCAATGTGCACTTATTTTAGCGATAGATGCTATAAATGAAGGGGGAAATAAGGTAGGCTTGTACTACATGCAAATAACTAAAGGAAATGTAAATTTATTTGAAAATAAATTTTAAGAACTTGTTGGAAAGTTGTAGGTCTTGAAACTTCAGAGAAATTTAACAATCCTACAAACTTGAAATGAAAGCAAATCTACACCTAGGAATTGTTATTCGACTAGTGCATGCTTTGTACTTTCAAAATGTTACAGAAAAAAGGTGTAAAATGAGGCATACCTGCATTATGATGCTATGGGGGGTTTTCTTGGCCCTTGAAGGGATCACCCCTATGGATTTGGGGGTTTTTGAGGCTCCTATGCTCAAATCACCACCCAGGGGGTGAAGTCAGTTTTGAAGGCTCAGATCTGATATCTGATAGTTCAGAAGGCCTCTGGAGGTTGCAGGGAGGTCTGAGAAACCAATATTGTGAGGTTTTGGGGCTCTTAAATGTAGATCGCCACCTAGGGGGTGAATTGGTGACTAGTTCATGGGGTAGGGGGTGAATCTAGTTTAGAGGCTCCAAATTTGAAATCTAATGGCCTAGGGTGGTTCCTAGGGCTTTGGAGATCTCTATGAAAAGTAGATTCAATACCTAAAAACATAGAAAATAGAGAACAAAGTTAGATTCACTTGAAATAGTCAACCTAGCATTATCCATTGTGGGGGTCCCACCGAGCATGCCAGAATGAAATGGGTAGAAATCGACATTTGATCCATTAACACAAAACAAAATGATGCATTAAATGAAAAGGTTGTATTTCATTAATATTGAGAGATATGTGTTACAATAGGGACATGATGCCCTTTATCCATTTCTTCTTTTACTAATGATACAACAAGTTTGATGTCATCTTCAATCGTCCCTCAATGTAGGTGGGCTTCTTTGTATGTGGGCCACCACCGGGTTGTTGTTTGTTTGATGGTGTTCTTCCTCTTCAGATCTGCTAAATAACCTATGAAGAACCTGCAAAAGGGGGTTAGTGTGATGGGGGGCTTGCCTTAGTTAGGCCCCATGTTTAGAAAGACAAAATGACTATGAAAGCATATTAAAAACTGAAATAAAGTATGCAAAAGCTGATAAAATGGTAAAACAGAGCTTACCTACCAAATCTGAGGTGATTTGGGCTTTGTAGGACCAATTCGCCACCCGAGGGGTGAACTGAGGCCAGATTCATGGGGCGAGGGGTGATCTGAGCTGTGAGGTTCCTTTTGCAAAATCCCTTCGGTGGATCGATTCCTAGGCAGCTGGGGTGCCTCTGTATGCTGTCTAAATCTGACTGTATTCTTCGAGAACTGACTGTTGAACATTCACTATCAATTTTTGTAGAGTTTCTGTGCTTTGTTGAACTTGGAAGAGAGATAATTAGGGGTTTAGGACCCACTATTTATAGGAAATGGCAAGGTGTAGGGGGGAGTTAGATAGACTAAACCTAGGTTGAATTCTGACTAGGGTTAGGTTAGGAAATGCAATGTGGCAACATCACATTCCTTATGAGAAATATCTCATCCTCACACATGTGTGAGGATGGATTAGAGTTAATCCTGATTAGGAGGTCTTAAGTCAATTTAGGACATGATTAAAGAAATATCCTAACAAACCCTAATTACACACATGTGGGAGGATGTAATTAGTGTTAATCAAGAATTAAGAGTTCTTTTAATCAAATTTTCCCTAAAAAGGTGACTTAAGTGAAGTCAACATTAAATTAGATTTTTGGAATTGACTTGTTAATTATTTTGGTCAATTAATACCCCGTGGGGGCCTCAATTGAGTGCAAATAGGTCGTTGAAGGATATCCCAATGCTCGGGATGTGATTTTGAAGGCTTATTAGGGTTTTGGACCTGAAAGTCGATAAAGTAGTATATGGAAGTCTACATACTGCTATGGCGAACTATGGCAATCTACGTATGACTACGCATGACTACGCATAACTACACATGACTACAATAGCCTAAAATAGCCTAGGGATGTCTGGAATCACCTATGGATACGTAGAAACAGCAATGTGTGACTTTTGGGTGTCTACACTAGCTTATATTACTATATGATATCCTTGCTTCGTCTTGAAGTTTATCTCATGGCTAAATTTTTTTATCTTTCTTCATAGTTTCCACTTTGCAAAATCTTGCCATGTGTCCAATATCATAACAATCGTGGCAACAAAATGCAATATTTTTAATCTACTTGTTGATCCCATTCTCTTGATTTAGATTTTATCTTAATGGATTGTAGCAAAGGTTTTGAAATATCCATAACAACACATATTCGAGTATATATAACATGCTTTCGCTCCTTAGTAGTTAGTCCTTCCTTGATGAATTCCCCTAGGTTATTTATAATATTATTTAGAATATCCTTATAAGTTGATATGGAAGTCCAAAAAATCTAACCCATATTGGAAGCTTCTTAATAGTTTTTGTCTCGATAGAAATTTTTTAATTCCATGGTCTCAAATAAAGTGCATCTCTTCCCCTAAACCATGGGCCATCAACCATTATTTTATCCCTAATTTTATAACAAGAAAAGATGATGATAAAAATACCTTTAGGAAGAAAATTCACAAAGTAATTTGAATTTAATCCCCACTTCCACTTGATTCAATTTTGAATCTCTAAAAACCCAAACCATGATCTATGATTTTTAGATATTAACCATTTGCTTTTAAGAACCATTATATCATGCTCAATCATCTCATCCTTAATACTCACTTTTGGTGTAACATCTACCTCTTAAATTGAATTTGCCATGTATTCAATCTTTTGATTATCTCCATCTTGGGCCTCCTGACTTCCCATTAGGGCTTTCAAATATGACTTTCCTTCTATACTAGCTAATGGGGCTTGCTCTTGGCTTGGAATCCCTCTTGGCTCACCTTCCCTCTCAGATTGCACTCACTCTTACCTTGAACTCTTCCAACTTGCACTCCCTCTTAGCTCACAATAGCCCTTGTCTCTTTTTTTCCCAACATTCCTTCACTTCAACATTTTTTTAGAAATAATGTTCCATGCATTCGTGGTAAGGTTTGAAGCATTGATGCACTTTGGATAAAATTGATGCTCTACTACCATGACTAAATATTAGATTGCACTTCATCTTAGATCATACTTCCTCATGGCTTGCACTGGATTTTCTTCAACTGGATCACACTTTGCTTTTTACTTCCTACTCACACTTCCTCCTCACTCTTCACTCATGCTCACACTCGCTTTTGGCTACACTCAATCCCATTCTCAAACTCATTGTTGCACTTCCTCTTGGATCACACTTGCTTATGGTTACACTCCCTCTCGACTTGCGCTCGCACTCACTGTTGCACTCACTTCCAACTCATATCTTCTAATTAAAATTATACAATTATTTTTTTTTTGAAAAAATTTGAAAAAACTTGTATTAAAACAAATATCATTTACAAGTTGGGAAGAGACTTTTCCCAGCCTTAGTCAGATAGAACACATGCTTACAATAGTAAAAGAATATTTGCAATGGAGCCAAATATCTTAAACCATTAACTAGCTAACAGGAGGATCGGTTTGGTCTGTTGATGCAACTTGTCGCGATATCGTGACACTTTTTCCTTCTTCTCCTTTGGCCGTGAAAATGCAACATGTCATGATATCACGAAACTTTTCTCATTTGGCCGTGAAAATGCAACATGTCGCGAAATCGCGACACTTTTTCTATTCTGGCCATGATGTTGCAACATGTCGCGATATCGTGATACTTTTTCCTCCTTTGGCCATGACGAAGCAACATGTCGTGATATCGTGACACTTTTTCTCCTTGGGCCGTGGCATTGCAACATGTCATGATATTGTGACACCTTTTCCTCCTTTGGACATGACGAAGCAACATGTCACGATATCACTACACTTTTTCTCTCTTGGCCGCGATGTTGCAACATGTCGTGAAATCGTTACACTTTTTCTCTCTCGGCCGCGACGAAGCAACATGTCGCGATATCGCGACAATTTTTCTCTTTCGACCGCGACGAAGCAACATGTCGTGATATCACGACACTTTTTATTTCTTGGCTGTGATGTTGCAACATGTCGCGAAATCGTGACACTTTTTCTCTTTCGGCCACGACGATGCAACATGTCGCAATATCGTGACAATTTTCTCCTTTGGCCGTGATGAAGCAACATGTCGTGATATCGCGACACTTTTTCTCCTTTGGCCGTGATGAAGCAACATGTCATGAAATCATGACACTTTTATCTCTTGGACGCAACAATGAAACATGTCACGATATCGTGATACTTTTTCTCTCTTGGCCGCGATGATGCAACATGTCACAATATCGCCACAATTTTCTCCTTTGGTCGCGATGATGCAACATGTCACGATATCGCGACACCTTTTCTCCTTTGGCCGTGACGAAGCAACATGTCACAAAATTGTGACACCTTTCCTACCTTGGTCACGATGAAGCAACATGTCATGAAATCATGACACCTTTCCTCCCTTGGCCGTGACGAAGCAACATGTCACGAAATCGTGACACCTTTCCTCCCTTGGCCGCGACGAAGCAACATGTCATGATATCATGACACATTTCCTCCCTTGGTCATGATGGTGCAACATGTCATGATATCGTGACACCTTTCCTCCCTTGGACATGATGGTGCAACATGTCGTGATATCGTGACACCTTTCCTGCCTTTGCCGTGATGAAGCAACATGTCACGATATCGCAACACCTTTCGTCCCTTGGCCACGATGGTGCAACATGTCGCGATATCATGACACCTTTCCTTCCTTGGCTACGATGAAGAAACATGTTATGAAATCATGACACCTTTCCTCCATTTGCTTTTTCTTTGATCATTAGCTCAGGGACCTTTCAAGACCCTGCCTAATCACCTCATCCTCAATGGCCATGTCACTATGCAACTGGACCCCTACCTCCTTCTCAGCACCCATCTTAGCCAGGAAGTCGACCACTTTGTTTAAATCTCTACTCACATAAATTGGAATCACATCATCTAATTCCATCCATAATTCCTTAATTTGAGTGACAAGAATCCTCAACCTCCATGCTTTCAAAGCAAAGTTCCTCATGCAATATAGAGCTCCAACCATTATTTGATAATCTGATTCAAGTATTATCCTCCTGTGGTCCTGTTTAACTGCAAAAATAGAAGCAGATTTGATAGCTATGGCTTTTGCTTCATTGTTTGTGGCTCTTCCCAAGCCTTGCAGTTCCCAATAGAGCACTGTTCCAATATGATTTCGGCAAACCACTCCAATTTTGGCTCTACCCGGATTGCCTTTTGCAGCTCCATCAGTATTAATTTTAATCCAATCTTTCAGGGGTGGTTTCCAACTAGCTCTGTCCTGTCCCTCTTGCACTGCAACCTCCTCTTCCATTGCCCCAATAACAACCTGAGTTTCCTCTTTAGCATAGACGGCCACGGTTTCTGTGACTTTGCTCCAAATGACCTGCCAAACTCCATCTAAAGAAGAAAAAGTTTCTCTAAAAATTCTAGCATTTCTCTCCAACCACACTTGCCACCAAATAAATTTTAATCCAAGCTCCCAACCAATACAAAGATATTTAGATTTAAATCTACCCCTCTTCCATCTTTCCCAGATATTAATTCGATTCAAGTCACCATTAACTTGAATTTTATAATATAAAAACCATCTCTCCCAAATCTGGTGCGTGAATGGGCACTCAAACATCAAGATCAGCTGTTTCCTTGCTCTTGTAGCATAAGACACATTGATATGGACCGATGATTCCTTTACATTTGAGATTATCAAAAGTGAGAATTCCATTATGCATGAACTACCAGGCAAAAAATTTTACTTTTGGTCAACCCTTGGACTGCCAAATATTTCTCCAATCCTTAACCTGATATGTATGAGGGGGAGGCTTTGGAAGGATCTTATCATATCCATCCTTCACTGTGTGGGCACAAAGGCTCCCATAGCCCCAAGCTAATTCATCCTCCTCATCTCTACCTGTGAGAAATATTTCTGTCAAGATTTTAGTCATGATGGGTGCCAAATCCGAAGGGATTGAAATTGGCCACTCATCCAACTTCTTAGACTGCTTAAACTTATAATCCCCTAGCTGACTAGTGGTGAAATAGCTTTCAATTTGGACCCATCCCTTGGTTTCTATGGCTATTTTTATTGGTTGTAATTCAAGAAATTCAACAATGATAGGTGGATATTGATCCCATGAATCTGTCCAAAATCGTGCCTTCTCCCCTCTCCCCACTTTCCAAAATAATCAATATTTTACTACCTGAGAGCCTAACTTGAGAGCCTTCCACACTAAGGATCCAGTACCATCCAAAGGGAAACGAACCACCTAATTTGGGTTTACATGTCCCAAATATTTACTGGTTAGGATTCTACTGAATAAGGAAGTTGGTTGGGAAATCCACCTCTAGTAAAGCTTTCCAGCCAAAGCTTTATTATTTAACTTGGATCTTCTCAGGCCTAGACCTCCTTTTACCTTGGGCTGGGTTACTTTGTCCCAACCTACTAAGGCCCATTTCCTCTCTCCTTTCACTCCTTCCCATAAAAATTTTCTAGCCATCTTGTCCAACTCTTTCCATATAGTATGTGGGGTAGCCAGGATAGAGAATTTATAAATTGGCATGGCCTGAATGACTGACTGTAAAAAGTTAATCTACCCCCATAGCTTAACCATTTGTGAGACCAATGATTAATTCTATCCTTGATACAATCCAAAAGATTCCTCCAGATATCTATTTTTAGTTTTTTAAAATGCAAAGGGACCCCCAAGTAAACCACTGGGAGAGAAGTCCTTGTGAATCCCAAGATCTCTAAAACTTTGTCCTGAAGCCTTTTATCAAGATTTAAAAAGACCACTTTGGATTTTTTATCATTGATGACTTAGTTTGTAGCCCTAAGGTAGACATTAAGAGTATCTCTGATCATTCTTGCTTCCCTGAAGCTGGCCACTCCCACCAATCCTGTGTCATCCACAAACTGTAGGTGAGTCAAAACTTCCTCACCCACCTTACTACCTATTAGAAAACCTTGTTGTCTTCTCCTCAAGAAAATTCTACCTAATCCTTCAGCCAATATGAGAAAAAGATAGGGAGAGCAAGTATCTCCTTGACGAAGGCCTCGAGTGGCTCCAAACGGTTGCGAGGGAAGACCCTTGATTAACACTGAGTATGTCGGAGTAGAAACACAACTCATGACCCATTCTATCCAATCCTGAGAGAAACCAAAGGCTGCCATCATCTTTGACAAGAAGCTCCACTCCACCCTATCATAAGCCTTTGACATATCTAATTTTATGAACATTCCTCTATTACCGGAAGTTTGCATTGAATGGATTGCCTCCTGAGCTAGAACCACACCATCCAAGATTTTTATGTGTCAACTTATGTGGTTATATAAAAAAAAGTTATGATGTACAAAAAGTTGATTTTTATGTGTCAACTTATGTGGTTTTATAAAAAAAATTTAGAAAGCATTGTACCATTTATGAAAACAAAAATAGTCCAAAGTATTTGGAGGTCTATTAAAAAATTAAAAATTGATAGGTATGTAAAGGTATAGTCCTATAAAAAGTTATGAATAAGTCCTAAGGTTATGAAAGTCAAATGTGAAAGTCACATAAAAGTGCTAATGCATATAGAATTGTCAAGATAATTAAAAAAGATAGTGTGTTTTTTATTGAGAAAAACTAATATCATTTAGTCTTCTCGGTCAACATGTTTTAAGAAAAAGAATCATGAAATGATTTATAAGTCATGGATGTTTATTATTAGTATATGAAACCTATCTCTGTGATGCAGTATTTTGTGTAAATGGGTGCAAATCAATGGTATCTAACATCCCTAAGTTCAAATTTGTTAAGAGGGAAAAGCTTTTGTAGGAAAGCAGAAGAATTCAAAAAGAAGAGAGAAGTTAAAATAAAAAATTCAATTAATATACATGGAAAAGTGAAAAGAAAGCAAAAAAAAACTATAAAAGGATGGAGCATCAAATTAAGGGTTTCACTTCAAAGAGGGTAATGAATATAAGTACTTTTATATTTGCAATAAAAGTTGAATATGTTTATGAAAGATGTTAATATTGATGAAGATAATTTTGTATTATGACATCTAAAATTGTCATGCTCAAGGAGGAAAACAATAAATTTGAGCAACATGATGTGTGGTTAAAAGGTAAGTTCTAATTGATGATTGTTCTTGTGACACAAGTGACCTCATCCAAAAAGCGGATTCTACTTGTGATAGTTGTGACGTGTAGAGTGACGATGATGTTGGTTTCTATTACAATATTGTTAAGCTCAATAATGTTGTAAAAGATAATAATGATGTTCAAGGTAGTCGATAAGATGACCATATTAATAGTTAGTCATCTTGTTGATAGTCATAATTGTATTACCCATGATAAAGGCCTTGTTTTTTATGTTTGTAGTGATGATGAAGACATTGCATGCTTTGAAAAGTACACCAAATGTATAGGTTCACAAATAATAAAAAGAATAGGGTATAAAGGCATTTAATAAATAATGGGAAATGAATAAGGAAACCTATAGAACCAAACACAAGACCAAAGAATTAAGGACTTGGGTATAATGGTCAAACAAGCAATAGGGGCACCAATTTTGTAAAGGTGAAGCTTATGTGATAGATGAGACATACACAATTACATAGAATCAAGTGCTCCAAAAACATTGTTATAGCCATTATCTTACTTGTGGAATGAAGAGTCTTTGTGACAAATATTGTTAACACAAAATTTGAAATAGCCAACAAAATACATGTTGATTATAGATGGGACAAATGTGTCTAGATGGGATGGGGTAATAATATGTCAAGAAGATTTTATAGAAGAAAGTATTTTTTAAGAAGATGAAGATAAAAGAAGAGAAATTACATTATGATGATTCCTATTGATGGCTATCAAGCATAAAGTGTACTCTTGGTTAATAGGTTAAGGGAAATTATAGTAGTGATTAGGGGTTATCCATAAGAAAACCTATGTATAAGTTGGCTAGGGATCAACAATGAGAAAACTCTTTGTTGAAATAGTTATAGATAAGCCACTTGAAAATCCCTAGTGAATTATATAGACAATGGTCAAACACAATTGAAGACTATAGACAGAGGTAATAAGGAATGGAAGAAAAGACGCACATGGTGCAATATGCAGATACATCAATGATTACAACTACATCATAGGGGTACACATATAGCACCATCATGGTCATGATGAGTTTAAAATGACATGGGGCACAAGAGAAGAGCATGATGAAGACCTATGATGTAAATGGGTGCTTAATGCACAAACCATGTAGATGATGAGGTAGTTGAAACAATGTATATGAACGTACAAAGGATCAATCATTGGCCAAAGGATGATGTATAAAATTTATATACCTATGTGATTTGATGTAGAAAGCATGTATATTTTTTAATATGTCTACATCAACATAAGTATGTTTGAATATGATGTTTATTTTGTGTATGTGATTGTAGTTGTTTGTCTCCATTACTCCAACATATTGATAATTTTGATTTTTTTTTGTGTCTTGCATATAGTGTTTTGAATATTTGTATGAAATAAGGAAGAACCTAATTCTAAATGCATTGAAGAAGAAAGGTACAAAATAAATGCATGAGGTCAATTGGTGTTGCTACAACAAAATTTATGGCAGGTAACTCAACTTACTATAACAAATAAATGCTTGATATTTTGGTAGTGATTAAGGAAGATATTGAGGAGAGCCCAACAACATATCACAACCATGATTCTCTCCTCTCCACAATGAAGGAGTACCAAGGAATGGATAATAATAGAGGGATGTATTGGGGGCAAAAAATTGTTGACTTAGGAAGCCCATGTTCAAGAAAGGACAACTAGTCTGATAAGGATTTATTCAAGTCATGCAATAACTCAATGGGAGGTTGTATTGACTAAGCCAAGATGGACAAGCATGGAATGTGATCTGAGAAATTTTATAAGAACCTAGAAAGCATTCACTAGAGAGGTACACACATAGATGCAGAAAATGCTTTGAAAATTAGTAGTGAAGTTGAGAGGAAGCATTCCACTATCTCTAGAGTTGCATTTTAAGCAACTAAAGAGTAGTATTAAATGCCCTATTGTATTTATGATATTTGGGGTGTGTGACAACAACCATTCAACCTCCACAAATCATGTCTAAGGTTATATCTCAATCTAAGTATCTTTTGAACTCGGTAAATTTTAGTCTATGTATTTATTTTTTGTACATGTTCCTTGTTGGATAATATTTTTTTATTTGCAAGTATATGTGATATGGGAGGTAGATATAAAGTCCATATTTTAGTCAATGAAAATGGTCTAATATTGTATGGTGCATAGATGGTGAGTCAAAGGTATCTTCCATTAGGGCAATGTAGTAGTAGTATCATTTGTAATGTCCTTAGTGGACTAGTTCCAAATAGACTATCCTTGTTTGAGGCATTTTGATGTAAAATAATATTTTCCTTTCTATTAATTACAAGGGGAAAAAAGATAAAGCTCCAAATAGAAAATTGTGTATATGGATTTTCCAGTCTCATCACGTAACACTAATAAAACTAGGAATAATCTCATAAAGAACAACAATTTTATTTACATTTATGGCAGACCATCCCTATACTTCCAAGTATGTCAAGGAACCACTTTGTTATTACTAAGGGTCCCTTCAGTTCATGGAAAAATATTCTTTAGGTTGGCTATGTCCAAATTCAGGTAGCCTCCCATTAAAACACACAAGAATGATGGATTTCCAGTATTAGTAATCAAGGCCTATGGCCTAGTGTCACTATTTCATTTTATCTTTAAATGTCCTATTATGAAAAAAAAAAAAATAGAAAATGTTAAACTTCAGTTGAAGAATTTGCATTTATTTTATTATCAGAGTATGAAATCTAAAAATTCATGCATACTACCTGTTATGTTATATTGTGAATAACACGTTATTGCAAGAGAATCATATACAATTATGTTTAATATTCAAATATCAATTATGTTTAATATTCAAAGATCAAAGAATCTTTCTATTCTATTCTAAAAGAAGTGTGCATGTCATATACATAAAGTTATACTATTGTTTTTTAATAAGCTATGTGTGGCTTCTATTTGGGGCCACTCCCATTACAAAAACAAAATATTACATTGCTCTCATTACATTTCTAACAAGTTAATTAAAGCATATCCAACTTTACCTTTCGATCAAAGATATTCTTCATTTGCCTTTCTATCAATCTCCATCTTCCTCAAACTGCTAAGTTTCCACAATCAACTCCTTTTATATCAGATGCCTTCTGAAATTTAAATTTTGCCAAGATGAAATTCAACACCGCTAATGGCTAAAATATTTGTTGCCCAACTTCTATATCTATAAATATATTGTCTATAACAACCTCACAATTTCTTAATACCTTTTTTTAGGGTTCTTATCCATTCCCCTAATATTCCAAGATATTATTTTCATTGTTATTTTTTATTATTATTTGTGGGTTTAGCCCCACTTCTTGTTAGCATTTGTGATATTTGCTTTTGTTTTCCCATATCAATATCCCTTTGGGTTTCTTTTTCTCTTTATTTTTGCTTCTTGGGTCTTCCTCTCTTTTTTCATTCCCAACAATACTTTCATCTTCATCAATCTCTTCAATCTTCTCACACTTCTCATAGTAAGACTTATCTTTAGGTTTACCTTGTTTTGAAGGATCTGAAGTGTGAGGAATAACCTCAAAAGCACGATATTATTTATGTTGCCCTAGAAACCCTAAAGTGCAAGGATGCTCTTCTATAGCAATTACCTTCCTATTCTACTCTAAAAAATCTAAATTGTTATGGGTTCCCTCCATCCTTATTTCTTTATTATGATGTTCTTGAAACCTTGAAGTGCAAGGGATAACATCTTCATCCCTTTCACTCTTATTACTTGGAGAGGATTCTAATACTACTTGAGAAAAATTAATATGATTTACCTGGAATAAAATTGACCTCTTTTGTTGTCTTTGTTTTAGGATTTCTCTTCACATATTCTTTTGCACCTTTAATTCCTTCTAAACTTGTTAAATGATATCGTAAATAGGCTTTCTTTGCCTCTTCTTTCATAATGGAATATCCTTGATCTGACCTAGCTTCTATTACTATATGATTTCCTTGCTTCATCTTGAAGTTTATCTCATGGCTAGAATTTTTTCTCTTTCTTCATAGTTTTCACTTTGCAAACTCTTGCCATGTGTCCAATCTCATAACAATCGTGGCAATAAAATGCGATATTTTTAATCTACTTGTTGATCCCATTCTCTTGATTCAGATTTTATCTTAATGGATTGTGGCAAAGGTTTTGAAATATCCATAGTAACACATATTCGAGTACATATAGCATGCTTTCGCTCCTTAGTAGTTAGTCCTTCCTTGATGAATTTCCCTAGGGTATTTCTAATATTCTTTAGAACATCCTTATAAGTTGATATGGAAGTCCAAAAAACCTAACCCATACTGGAAGCTTCTTAATAGTTTTTGTCTCAATAGAAAAATTTTCATTCCATGGTCTCAAATAAAGTGCATCTCTTCCCCTAAACCATGGGCCACCAACCATTATTTTATCCCTAATTTTTGAACTAGAAAAAATGATGAGAAAAAAACCTTTAGGAAGAAAAGTCACAGAGTAATTTGAATTTAATCCCCACTTCCACTCGATCCAATTTTGAATCTCTAAAAACCCTGAACATGATCTATGAAATTTACATATTAACCCTTTACTTTTAAGAACCATTATATCATGCTCAATCATCTCATCCTTAATACTCACTTTTGGTGTAACATCTACCTCTTGAATCGAATTTGCCATATATTCACTCTTTTGCTTATCTCCAACTTGGGCCTCCATACTTCCAACTAGGGCATCCTAACTTCCCATTAGGGCTTTCAAATATGAATTTCCTTCCATACTAGCTAATGGGGCTTGCTCTTGGTTTGCACTCCCTCTTGGCTCACCTTCCCTCTTGGATTGCACTCCCTCTTACCTTGCACTCTCCCAACTTGCACTCCCTCTTAGCTCACAATAGCCCTTGCCTCTTATTTTTCCCAACATTCCTTCACTTCAACATTTTTTTAGAAATAATGTTCCATGCATTCGTGGTAAGGGTTGAAGCATTGATGCACTTTGGATGAACCCGCTGCTTTATTGCCATGACTAAATATTAGCTTGCACTTAGTCTTAGATCATACTTCCTCATGGCTCGCACTAGATTTTCTTCAACTGGATCACACTTTGCTTTTTACTTCCTACTCACACTTCCTCCTCACTCTCAACTCATTCTCACACTCACTTTTGGCTACACTCACTCCCATTATCACACTCGTTGTTGCACTCCCTCCTGGCTCACACTTGCTTCTAGTTACACTCCCTCCCGACTTGTGCTCGCACTCGCTGTTGCACTCACTTCCAGCTCATATCTTCTATTTAAAATTATACTATTGTTATGATGTACAAAAAGTTGATTATTATGTGTCAACTTATGTGGTTTTATAAAAAAGTGAGAAAGCATGGTACCCTTTATGAAAATCAAAATAGTCCAAAGTATTTGGAGGCCTATTAAAAAATAAAAAAATTGATAGGTATGTAAAGGTATAGTCCTATTAAAAGTCATGAAGAAGTCCTAAGGTTATGAAATTCAAGTGTGAAAGTCACATAAAAGTGCTAATGCATATAGAATTGTCAAGACAATTAAAAAAGATAGTGTGGTTTTTATTGAGAAAAACTAATATCATTTAGTCTTCTCGGTAAACATGTTTTAAGAAAAAGAATAATGAAATGATTCATAAGTCATGGATGTTTATTATTAGTATATGAAGCCTATCTTGGTGATGTAGTATTTTGTGTAAAGGGGTGCAAATAAATGGTATCTAGCACCCCTCAGTTTCTTTTTGTTAAGAGGGAAAAGCTTTTGCAGTAAAGCAAAAGAATTCAAAAAGAAGAAGAGAGAAGTTAAAGTAAAAAGTTCAATTAATAAACATGGAAAAGTGAAAAGAAAGCAAAACCAAACTATAAAAGGACGAAGCATCAAATTAAGGGTTTCATTTCAAAGAGGGTAATGAAGATAAGTACTTTTATATTTGCAATAAAAGTTGAAGATGTTTCTAAAAGATGCTAATGTTGATGAAGATAGCTTTGTATTATGATATCCAAACTTGTCATGCTTAAGGAGGAAAACAAAAAATTGGAGCAACATGATGCGTGGTTAAAAGGTAAGTTCTAATTGATGATTGTTCTTGTGACACAAGTGACATCATCCAAAAAGCGGATTCTACTTGTGATAGTGGTGACGTGTAGAGTGACGATGGTGTTGGTTTCCATAACAATATTGTTAAGCTCAATAATATTGTAAAATATAATAATGATGTTCAAGGTAGTCAAAAATATGACCATATTAATAGTTAGTCATCTTGTTGATAGTCATCATTGTATTACCCATGATAAAGGCCTTGTTTTTTATGTTTGTAATGATGATGAAGATATTGCATGCTTTGAAAAGTACACCAAATGTATAGGTTCACAAATAATAAAAAGAATAGGGTATAAAGGAATTTAGGAAGGAATGGGAAAGGAATAAGGAAACCTATAGAACCAAACACAAGGACAAAGAATGAAGGACTTGGGTATAATGGTCAAACAAGCAATAGGGGCACCAATTTTGTAAAGGTGAAGCTTATGTGATAGATGAGACATACACAATTACATAGAATCAAGTGCTCCAAGAAAATTGTTATAGCCATTATCTTACTTGTGGAATGAAGAGTCTTTGTGACAAATATTGTTAACACAAAATTGAAATAGCCAACAAAATACATGTTGATTATAGATGGGACAAATGTGTCTATATGGGATGGGGTAATAATATGTCAAGAATATTTTATAGAAGAAAGTATTTTTTTAAGAAGATGAAGATAAAAGAAGAGAAATTACATTATGGTGATTCCTATTGATGGCTATCAAGCCATCAAGTGTGCTCTTGGTTAATAGGTTAAGGGAAATTATAGTAGTGATTAGGGGTTATCCACAAGAAAACCTATGTATAAGTTGGTTAGGGACCAACAATGAGAAAACCCTTTGTTGAAATAGTTATAGATAAGCCACTTGAAAATCCCTAGTGATAATTATACGGACAATGGTCAAACACAATTGAAGACTATAGAGAGAGGCAATAAGGTGTGGAAGCAAATACGCCCAAGGTGCAAGATGGAGATACATCAATGATTACAACTACATCATAGTGGTACACATATAGCACCATGATGGTCATGATGAGGGTAAAATGACATGGGGCACTAGAGAAGAGCATGATGAAGACCTATGATGTAAATGGGTACTTAATGCACAAACCATGTAGATGATGAGGTAGTTGAAACAATGCATACGAACATCCAAAGGATCAATCATTGCCCAAAGGATGATGTATAAAATTTATATACCTATGTGATTAGATGTAGAAAGCATGTATATTTTTTAATATGTCTACATCAACATAAGTATGTTTGAATATGATGTTTATTTTGTGTATGTGATTGTAGTTGTTTGTCTCCATTACTCCAACATATTGATAATTGTGAATTTGTCTTGTGTCTTGCATATAGTGTTTTGAAGATTTGCATGAAAGAAGGAAGAACCTAATTCTAAAGGCATTGAAGAAGAAAGGTACAAAATAAATGCATGAGGCCAATTGGTGTTGCTACAACAAAATTTATGGCAGGTAACTCAACTTCCTCTAACAAATAAATGCTTGATGTTTTGGTAGTGATTAAGGAAGCTATTGAGGAGAGCCCATCAACATATCACAACCATGACTCTCTCCTCTCCACAGCGAAGGAGTACCAAGGAATGGACAATAATAGAGGGATGTATTAGGGGCAGAAAATTGTTGACTCAGGAAGCCCATGTTCTAGAAAGGACAACTAGCTTGATAAGGATTTATTCAAGTCATGCAATAACTCAATGGGAGTTGTATTGACTAAGCCAATATGGACAAGCATGGAAGGTGAGCTGAGAAAGTTTATAAGAACCTAGAAAGCATTCACTAGAGAGGTACACACATAGATGTAGAAAATGCTTTGAAACTTAGTAGTGAAGTTGAGAGGAAGCATTCCACTATCTCTAGAGTTGCATTTTAAGCAACTAAAGAGTAGTATTAAATTCCCCATTGTATTTATGAGATGATAGGGTGTGTGACAACAACCATGCAACCTCCACAAATCATGTCTAAGGTTATCTCTCAATCTAAGTATCTTTTGAACTCGGTAAATTTTAGTCTATGTATTTATATTTTGTACATGTTCCTTGTTGGTTGATATTTTTTTTTATTTGCAAGTATATGTGATATGGGAGGTAGATATAAAGTCCATATTTTAGTCAATTAAAATGGTCTAATATTGTATGGTGCATAGATGGTGAGTCAAAGGTATCTTCCATTAGGGCAATGTAGTAGTAGTATCATTTGTAATTTCCTTAGTGGACTAGGTCCAAATAGGCTATCCTTGTTTGAGGTATTTTGATGTAAAATAATATTTTCCTTTCTATTAATTACAAGGGGAAAAAAGCTAAAGCTCCAAATAGAAAAGTGTGTATTTGGATTTTCCAGTCTCATCATGTAACACTAACAAAAACTAGGAATAATCTCATAAAGAACAACAATTTTATTTACATTTATGGCATACCATCCCTATACTTCCAAGTATGTCAAGGAACCACTTTGTTATTACTAAGGGTCCCTTCACTTCATGGCAAAATATCCTTTAGGTTGGCTCTGTCCAAAGTCAGGTAGCCTCCCATTAAAACACACAAGAATGATGGATTTTCGGTATTAGTAATCAAGGCCTACGACCTTGTGTCACTATTTCATTTCATATTTAAATGTCCTATTATGAAATAAAAAAATAAAAATAGAAAATGTTAAACTTCAGTTGAAGAATTTGCATTTATTTTATTATCAGAGTATGAAATCTAAAAATTCATGCATACTACCTCTTATGTTATATTGTGAATAACACATTATTGCAAGAGAATCATATACAATTATGTTTAATATTCAAAGATCAAAGAATATTTCTATTCTATTCTAAAAGAAGTGTGCATGTCATATACATAAAAGTTATACTATTGTTTTTTTATTAAGTTATGTGTGGCTTCTATTTGGGGCCACTCCCATTACAAAAATGAAACATTACATTGATCTCATTATATTTCTAACAAGTTAGTTAAAGCATATCCAAATTTACCTTTTGATCAAAGATATTCTTCATTTACACTGCTAAGTTTCCACAATCAACTCCTTTTATATCAGATGCCTTCTAAAACTTAAAATTTGCCAAGATGAAATTCAACACCTCTAATGGCTAAAATATTTGTTGCCCAACTTCTATATCTATAAAAATATTGTCTATAACAACCTCACAATTTCTTAATACCTTTTTATAGGGTTTTTATCCATTCCCCTAATATTCCAAGATATTATTTTCATTGTTATTTTATTTTATTTGTGGGTTTAGCCCCACTTCTTCTTAGCACGTGTGATATTTGCTTATGTTTTCCCATATCAATATCCCTTTGGGTTTAATTTTCTCTTTGTTTTTATTTCTTGGGTTTTCCTCTCTTTTTTCATTCCCAACAATACCTTTCGTCTTCATCAATCTCTTCAATATTCTCATATTGCTCATAGTAAGACTTATCATATTTAGGTTTACCTTGTTCTGAAGGATCTGAAGTGCAAGGAATAACCTCAAAAGCACAATCTTCTTTATGTTGCCCTAGAAACCCTAAAGTGCAAGGATGCTCTTCTATAGAAATTACCTTCTTATTCTACTCTAAAAAATCTAAATTGTTATGGGTTCCCTCCATCCTTATTTCTTTATTATGATGTTCTTGAAAACTTGAAGTGCAAGGGACAAAATATTCATCCTTTTCACTCTTATTACTTGGAGAGGATTCTAATACTACTAGAGAAAAATTAAGATGATTTACCTGTAATAAATTTGACATATTTTGTTGTCTTTATTTTAGGATTTCTCTTCACATATTCTTTTGCACCTTTAATTCCTTATGAAATTGTCAAATGATACCGTAAATAGGATTTCTTTACCTCTTCTTTCATAATGGAATATCCTTGATTTGACCTAGCTTCTATTACTATATGATTTATTTGCTTTGTCTTGAAGTTTATCTCATGGCTAGAATTTTTTCTCTTTCTTCATAGTTTTCACTTTGCAAACTCTTGCCATGTGTCCAATCTCATAACAAACGTGGCAATGAAATATGATATTTTTAATATACTTGTTGATCTCATTCTCTTGATTCATATTTTGTCTTAATGGATTGTGGCAAAGGTTTTGAAATATCCATAGCAACACATATTCGAGTACATATAGCATGCTTTTGATCCTTAGTAGTTAGTCCTTCCTTAATGAATTTCCCTAGGGTATTTCTAATATTCTTTAGAACATCCTTATAAGTTGATATGGAAGTCCAAAAAACCTAACCCATACTGGAAGCTTCTTAATAGTTTTTGTCTCAATAGAGAAATTTTCATTCCATGGTCTCAAATAAAGTGCATCTCTTCCCCTAAACCATGGGCCACCAACCATTATTTTATTCCTAATTTTTGAACTAGAAAATATGATGAGAAAAAAAACCTTTAGGAAGAAAAGTCACAGAGTAATTTGAATTTAATCCCCACTTCCACTTGATCCAATTTTGAATCTCCAAAAATCCTAACCATGATCTATGAAATTTACATATTAACCCTTTACTTTTAAGAACCATTATATCATTCTCAATAATCTCATCCTTCATACTCACTTCTAGTGTAACATCTACCTCCCTAATCAAATTTTCCATGTATTCACTCTTTTGCTTATCTCCAACTTGGGCCTCCATACTTCCAACTAGGGCATCATGACTTCCCATTAGGGCTTTCAAATATGACTTTCCTTCCATACTAGCTAATGGGGCTTGCTCTTGGTATGCACTCCCTCTTGGCTCACCTTCCCTCTCGGATTGCACTCCCTCTTACCTTACACTCTCCCAGCTTGTACTTCCTCTTAGCTCACAATAGCCCTTGCCTCTTTTTTTTCCCAACATTCCTTTTCATTTTTTAGAAAAAAAGTTCCAGCATCCCAATAATCAACCTCCCCCTATCTCCCACCTGGGCCCCCAAAAAAACCCCAAAGGAAAAAATCCCCCCCCAGCGACCAAAAAAAAAACTCTCCCCCCACCAACAAAAGGAGGGGGCGCTCTGGGCAAGCTCCCCCCCCCCCCCCCCCCCTCTCCTTGCACTCCCTCTTAGCTCACAATAGCCCTTGCCTCTTCTTTTTCCCAACATTCCTTCAGTTCAATATTTTTTAGAATTAACGTCCCAATAGTTGAAGCATTGATGCACTTTGGATGAACTTGATGCTATGCTACCATGACTAAATCTTAGCTTGCACTTCCTCTTAGATCACACTTCCTCATGGATCGCACTAGATTTTCTTCAACTGGATCACACTTTGATTTTTACTTCCTACTCACACTTCCTCCTCACTCTCAACTCATGCTCACACTCACTTTTGGCTACACTCACTCTCATTCTCACACTCATTGTTGCACTCCCTCTTGGCTCACACTTGATTCTAGTTACACTCCCTCCCGACTTGCATTCACACTCGCTGTTGCACTCACTCCCAACTCATATCTTATATATAAAATTATACTATTGTTATGATGTACAAAAAAGTGAGAAAGCATGGTACCCTTTATGAAAACCAAAATAGTCCAAAGTATTTGGAGGCCTATTAAAAAATAAAAAAATGATAGGTATGTAAAGGTATAGTCCAATTAAAATTCATGAAGAAGTCCTAAGGTTATGAAAGTCAAGTGTGAAAGTCACATAAAAGTGCTAATGCATATAGAATTGTCAAGATAATTAAAAAAGATAGTGTGGTTTTTATTGAGAAAAACTAAGATCATTTAGTCTTCTCGGTAAACATGTTTTAAGAAAAAGAATCATGAAATGATTCATAAGTCATGGATGTTTATTATTAGTATATGAAGCCTATCTTGGTGATGTAGTATTTTGTGTAAAGGGGTGCAAATCAATGGTATCTAACACCCCTAAGTTCATTTTGTTAAGAGGGAAAAGCTTTTGCAAGAAAGCAAAAGAATTCAAAAAGAAGAAGAGAGAAGTTAAAGTAAAAAGTTCAACTAATAAACATGGAAAAGTGAAAAGAAATCAAAACCAAATTATAAAAGGACGGAGCATCAAATTAAGGGTTTCATTTCAAAGAGGGTAATGAAGATAAGTACTTTTAGATTTGCAATAAAAGTTGAAGATGTTTCTAAAAGATGCTAATGTTGATGAAGATAGCTTTGTATTATGATATCCAAAATTGTCATGCTTAAGGAGGAAAACAAAATATTGGAGCAACATGATGCATGGTTAAAAGGTAAGTTCTAATTGATGATTGTTCTTGTGACACAAGTGACCTCATCCAAAAAGTGGATTCTACTTGTGATAGTGGTGACATGTAGAGTGACGATGGTGTTGGTTTCCATAACAATAATGTTAAGCTCAATAATGTTGTAAAATATAATAATGATGCTCAAGGTAGTAAAAAAGATGATGAAGACATTGTGTGCTTTGAAAAGTACACCAAACGTATAGGTTCACAAATAATAAAAAGAATAGGGTATAAAGGCATTTAGGAAGGAATGGGAAAGGAACAAGGAAACCTATAGAACCAAACACAAGGCCAAAGAATTAAGAAATTAGGTATAATTTTCAAACAAGCAATAGGGGCACCAATTTTGTAAAGGTGAATCTTATGTGTTATATGAGACATACACAATTACATAGAATCAATTGCTCCAAGAAAATTGTTATAGTCATTATCTTACTTATGGAACGAAGAGTCTTTGTGACAATTATTGTTAACACAAAATATAAATATCCAACAAAATACATGTTTATTATAGATGGGACAATGTGTCTAGATGGGATGGGGTAACAATATGTCAAGAATATTTTATAGAAGAAAGTCTTTTTTTAAGAAGATAAATATAAAAGAAGAGAAATTATATTATCATGATTCCTATTGATGGATATCAAGCCATCAAGTGTCCTCTTGGTTAATAGGTTAAGGGAAATTATAGTAGTGATTAGGGGTTATCCACAAGAAAACCTATGTATATGTTGGTTAGGGACCAATAATGAGAAAATGCTTTGTTGAAATAGTTATAGATAAGCCACTTGAAAATCCCTAGTGATAATTATACAGACAATGGTCAAACACAATTGAAGACTATAGAGAGAGGCAATAAGGTGTGGAAGCAAATACACCCAGGATGCAATATGGAGATACATCAATGATTACAACTACATCATAGTGGTACATTATAGCACCATGATGGTTATGATGAGGGTAAAATGACACGGGGCATTAGAGAAGAGCATGATAAATATCTACAATGTAAATGGGTGCTTAATGCACAAACCATGCAGATTATGAGGTAGTTGAAACAATGCACACAGATATCCAAAGGATCAATTATTGCCCAAAGGATGATGTATAAAATTTATATACCTATGTGATTATATGTAGAAAGCATGTATATTTTTTAATATGTCTACATCAACATAAGTATGTTTGAATATGATGTTTATTTTGTGTATGTGATTGTAGTTGTTTATCTCCATTACTCCATCATATTCATAGTTGTGAATTTGTCTTGTCTTGCATATAGTGTTTTGAATATTTGCATGAAAGAAGGAAGAACCTAATTCTAAAGGCGTTGAAGAAGAAAGGTAGAAAATAAATGCATGAGACCAATTGGTGTTGGTACAACAAAATTTATGGCAGGTAACTCAACTTCCTCTAACAAATAAATGCTTGATGTTTTGGTAGTGATGAAGGAAGCTATTGAGGAGAGCCCATCAACATATCGCAACCATGACTCTCTCCTCTCCACAGCGAAGGAGTACCAAGGAATGGACAATAATAGAGGGATGTATTGGGGGCAGAAAATTGTTGACTCAAGAAGCCCATGTTCTAGAAAGGACAACTAGCTTTATAAGGATTTATTCAAGCCATGCAATAACTCAATGGGGGATTGTCTTGACTAAGCCAATATGGCCAAGCATGGAAGGTGAGCTGAGATAAGAACTTAGAAAGCATTCACTAGAGAGGTACACACATGGATGTAGAGAATTTTTTGAAACTTAGTAGTGAAGTTGAGAGGAAGCATTCCACTATCTCTAGAGTTGCATTTTAAGCAACTAAATAAGAGTATTAAATGCCCCATTGTATTTATGAGATGATAGGGTGTGTGACAAAAGCCATGCAACCTCCACAAATCATGTCTAAGGTTATATCTCAATCTAAATATCTTTGGAACTCGTTAAATTTTAGTCTATGTATTTATTTTTTGTACATGTTCCTTGTTGGTTGATATTTTTTTTATTTGCAAGTATATGTGATATGCGAGGTAGGTATAAAGTCTATATTTTAGTCAATTAAAATGGTCTAATATTATATGGTGCATAAATGGTGAGTCAAAGGAATCTTCCATTAGGGCAATGTAGTAGTAGTATCATTTGTAATTTCTTTAGTGGACTAGTTCCAAATAGGCTCTCCTTTTTTGAGGCATTTTGATGTAAAACAATCTTTTCCTTTCTATTAATTACAAGGGGAAAAAAGCTAAAGCTCCAAATAGAAAAGTGTGTATTTGGATTTTTTTTCTCATCATGTAACACTAGCAAAAACTAGGAATAATATCATAAAGAACAACAATTTTATTTACATTTATGGTATACCATCCCTATATTTCCAAATATGTCAAGGAACCGCTTTGTTATTACTAAGGGTCCCTTCACTTCATGGCAAGATATCCTTTAGGCTGGCTCTGTCCAAATTCAGGTAGACTCCCATTAAAACACACAAGAATGATGGATTTACGGTATTAGTAATCAAGGCCTAAGTCCTAGTGTCACTATTTCATTTCATCTTTAAATGTCCTATTATGAAATTAAAAATTAAAAAATGAAAAATAAAAAAATGTTAAACTTAAGTTGAAGAATTTGCATTTATTTTATTATCAGATTATGAAATCTAAAAATTCATGCATACTACCTCTTATGTTATATTATGAATAACACGTTATTGCAAGATAATGATATACAACTATGTTTAATATTCAAAGATCAATTGGTCACTCTCTAAAGGCATGACTCCATACTAATACAAATCCCCACTCAACACTAATAAATTGGAAGAGGAGTGACTAGCTAATATAGGTTTGATACTACCGTGACCAACCCTCGTGAACATGGAATTTCCTCCTCAATGCTCTCTTTCTATTTCTCATTTTTGAGTTAATTGCATTGTGTCACTCAAATTGTCTTTCCTAATTTCTTCCTTAAAAGAGGTAAATTAGCCATGCCCCTTGCCCATGCTACTGATTCCACACTTGAATATTCTTGGACATTAAAGTAGAATAATAATTACATAGGAAATGTGAAAAAAGTAAATTCTATTTTTCAATTAATAATAGTTCATATTTACTGCAATGTGATCCCCATTTTATATTTCAATTTCTCAAAATTTCCCATGCATATATATATATATATATATATATATATTTATCTAATAGAACTATCGTTTGAAAAAGAAATTGTTTCAAAAGTTATATAGGGAATCAACTGATCAAATAACTAAAAAATAGTTAGATTAAATAAAATAAAATAACCACATCCTTGCTGCAACTAAAGGCACCAAAGTAAATAGAATATAAAAATCCATAAAGCCTCAAATGCCATAATTTTTAGCGGGAGGTAGGCCACATTTAGGCCCTGATGGTCAACAAAAATTGAAGCAGCAAATATATGGATAATAATTAATGGACAAAATAAATGTCAACCAGAGATGATTAATTAATTGGATAGATTATATATTTATGAACCTTAAACACTCCATCCTACCAATTCCTTCACTAAGACCTATACCCAAATTCTTCACCAAAGGGCTCCAGTGCAATTTAGAATTATAAATAGACACAATGAATTTCGAGAATCAAATGCATACAAATTTTGAAATTTCAATGAAAGGGCCAACAAATGTAACATGCCACTCTGTAGAAAGGCTCATTTTCAACCCAAATTTTTCTTGAAGACAGGCACAAATTTGCTTCATGGAACTACAAGTTCAAACAATTTACAACAGTCGATTTATTACTTCACCGAAAGAGGATTGTTTCAGATTCATTTTGAATCTATTTCAGCTCCTCATTATGCAACACATATGTAGTGTACATGTAAATAATGATATCAAGATTGCAAGTGACACTTCACATAGCCTGCAAAGACTCAATGCTAAAATTTTGGTGCTAAATATTTTACATGTTCAGGAAAATCAATGCGCATAATACAAACATAATTAAGAATGCTCCAACAAAGGCCCCATTTTTTGACTTCTCATGATTTGAAAAATTTAGTATACAAGCTACTCATACAAATTACAAAATCAACATATCCCATTGGAACTCAAAAACAATCATGAGGTTGCTGTTAGTGTCAAACAAAGGGGTTGCAATGCTCCCTGTACAATTTCTTGAACTATCTTGTTGCAATGACACACATCTGATAGCTCTTCAAGTGAGCCTATGAGCGTTGGAGAATTTTCACTAGAGGCTGCAGAAGACAAAGCCCCCAGAAAGATTGATCTCTCACCATATGTTATGGAGGTATCAAAGAAATTGCCTCCTGTGCCCAGCTGACAACTTGTATGCCGTATACACGTGTCATTGACATAAGAACCATAATGGCCTACAAGAGATGTTTGTTTGCACGAGACTATCAAATCCATGGAGTAATAATATATACAAATGCAATAGAGTCCTTAATAATAGTCATCCATTCGAAAGAGATGCAAGAAAGCGCAAGATAATATCAATTAATTAAATTAGTGAATTCACTTATTCTAATCTAGATTCAGGAAGAGCTCCAGTCAAAGACCCTATCAAAATTCTTGTAAGACTTGTAGCCTGAGGTAATATAACATTGTCAATAACTGGATGATGTTGCTTTCCACCAAATGATGTTGCGTCTCTAAGTCGATGGAACGTAGGATGACACTCAACGCCTCGCGATGGGGTTGAGACTGCTGCAGGATATCAAATATGGATAGTCGCGTGGGGGCATTACGTAGCTGATGGGTTAGGCTACCATGGATGGTGATCATATTTTGGGGTGGTGGCGATATGGTGGTAGGCATTTGAGGTACTTGTGGTGATGTGAACTATGCTGGTGGGGAGACGATAGGTGTTGTTTGGCAAGACGAGTATCGTTGGTTCCTCATAGTAAGGTTGATTATACCTACTACACCACATGATGGAGGATCACGCTAGACATTGTTCACTTGGCGAGGTGGAGCTGGAGGATTGTTTAGAGGTCTAGGGGGATTGGGTCCTCTATGATCCGGTAGGGGGTTTTGAAAGATCCCTAGGTTTTAATTTTGTGGGGCTATAGGGTTTTCTACTTGAATGGTGTCCCTATCGATTAGGTCTTGAACTTGCCCATGAAAGGAGCAACACGAATTGATATTATGGCCTTGCTACCTATGGAAAGGATAAAAGATCTACTCGTTATAGTCATGAGGCTTGGGTGAATTTGGATCAAATGGATGGATCTCAGGTAGAACGAGATGGTTGCCATCATACAATCTATGGAATAGGGATGGTAATGGTTTACATAAGGGTGTGAAGTTATGTGGTGGAACCTGTGGATGCATACCTTGTTATTGTTGCAGTTGAAGTGGGGCAGGAGCATTAATCTGGGATGCTTGCAGTTGTGGTATATAAGTTGGAGTCAGGGCTGGCGCTAAGGTAGAGGTTGTGACTTGGTTGGTTTGTGGTGGCTGAGAGTAAGGTTGATTTGGTGTTGGATCTATTGAAGTAGAAGTTGGAGTTATAGTTGTATTTGGCTCTGAACTTAATCTTCCCAAATTGAACCTTAATGTCTTCGATCACTTTTGCTTGTGAGATGGCATCGTCAAAAGTGTGACTTTGGTGAAGTTGAAGGGATGTGGAAATGTGTTTGTGGCAATTCTTGGAAAAGAGTGTCACAAGATCCGAAGTGGGTAGGCTATTGGCGAGGTCATGGATAATCGCTCTCCATCTGGAAATAAACTTAGTAATGGGTTCATCATCCGCCTGTCGTAAGGCATAGAAATCAAAAAATGTGGTCTTTTTTTTATGTTGATGGAAAAGTGCTCTAGGAAGGAGTTGAATAGTTGCTCAAAGGTATACAGGCTATGGCGTGGAAGCATGTTGTACCAATCTAGTGTTGGCCCAACAAGGGATAGAGATAAGGTACGTAACATGAGGGGATTACTACTATGAAGCTGGTAGTAGGATGAGCAGTAATTGTTCACATGCTCTCTATGGTCTTCTTTACCTCTATACTTGTCTAATTTTGGTATTTCAAAGCGATAGGGGTAGGGAGGAATGGGAACTAACGGGTGAACTAGATCATTGCATAGTTCATCATAACAGGGCTTTTTTGGCTCGTAGCTAGAGGTGCGTAGCTTTAACATTTTGACTTCATCTCATAAGAGTTGAAGTTTGGGTGCCATAGGAGTTGAGGGTTGGGCTATGGTAGGATGACCCTCTGGATGTGGTGGATATTGATATTGTTATTCTTCACAATACTATGGAGAATACTATGGTGTCTGATCATGATAAAGTGGGTACTGGGCGATATGTGTTGTCATATCTATGGGCACACTAGGTTGTGGGGTAGGTGTCTATTGTGGGTAATAATATTGTGACTGGGAAACATGCGGTTGTGGCATGGGTACTTGTTGGGTTGGATCCTGCTGTAATGGTTGGGCTGTAGGTAGTGATGACCAAGCTGGAGGAGGCATGAAGAAGCTAGGTGTAGCTGGTAATGGTGTAGGTGTCAAAAATACCGACACTAGGGGTGGTAGAGACGAGGTATCAAAGGATGGTATCTATCTCTGCCTTGGAGGGTAAGAGGTAGGGAAACTAAATTGAGTGAAATAGTTTGGTTGAGTGGGTGGGTAAGATACCGGTATCGGTCCATAGGTAGGATGGAGATTGGTAGTGGAAGCCTAAAAAGGAGGAGGTGGCGGTATCCTAAAGGTCATTGTAGGCAAAGATGGCTCTAAAGGTTGGGTATCATACACTTCGGATACTTGGGAGATTGGTGGAAAATCTGTTGAAAAGGTGGGATAAGCTACCAAAGTAGGAGCTTGGGTTGAGGAGAAAGTATATGTATACACTCCTGCTTGGGTTTGTGCATCTTGCATCTGAAGGGGCTACTAGAAGGTGCCTTTAGATATGGTGAAGAATGGCTCTTGGGAAGCTGATGGTTGGTACTCTTGTGAAGAGTATGGGTGTGAGGTTTTAGGAAATGCTTGTGGTTCCTACTGGGAAGGGATCTATTGAGCGGTTTGGAAGGATGGATTCTAGATTCCTGTAATGAAATAGGATGGGTTAGACACCATTCCTATGGTAGAGGTGAATGATGTGACCTTATGACAGGTACGATTTAAGAGGGATGAGTCATTCTCAAAAAGGAATTGAGATAGATTTTGGAAGAAGGGATGTGCAAAGGTGGGTGAATTAGGCATGACCTCCTCATCTATGGTAAAGAATGGAGGAGGTTGTCTTGGTGATGTGTATATTACATGGTCACTTAATGTGGTCAGTGTATTAGGTGAGGATGGGGCTGAAAGGAGCGGGTAATCCTCTGTAAGTTAAGCAAAAAGGGTTTCACTCAAGGTTGACGTCTCATCATGCGACATCATGTGTGTGAGTTCTACATCATATTCTATGCATGAATCATATGTGTCTATGGTCTTCCCCTTCATGATCGAAGGAGTAAGAGTGGACTAACTAGAGGAAGGGGGAGGCCATTCCTCCATAGAGGGTGCTTGCTCACACACTCTACTATGGTGACCACAAGCATAGTAGCATGTGTAAAAGGGGTTTTATGAATAAACCCTGCATGATAAAGACTCAACGATGTCTAATATAAGTGTAAAGTAAGTGACCTGTTGTGTGTAGCAAGACAATATATAGTGTACTATGTTGAGATCGGTCCGTGATCATGCAAACCATGGTAGACTAGAATCAATTCTAAATGACAAAAAAGTAAAAGTGTTTTGTTTGTTTTGTGTGTTATAATGTTGATACTCTCTATGTAGAATCATAGGTAATGGAGTGAATACTCTAACAGATCAGGAATGTCATCGATATCAAACTTCTTGCAACACCCAAATATGCACATAATAGAATGGTATTGCAACGTGCGAAAGGTGACATGTATGGAAGATGCAGTAAAATGATATCCTAAAGGAGGAGGACCCACTATACTGAAGTGAGTCCGCTAAATCCTCTCATGAAAAGAGGTGGTAATGTCTACGATATGCTAGGCATGGTCAACAAACCCATGCGTTTGCTTCACCCTCGATCGAGCTTAGTCAATAGATATAGTTACCATGTCCACAAATTATGTTAGATTTATGGACTAAGGCATCTAATCCTATCCTGCTTAGCTAAGAAACCGCTGGTGATGAAATAAAGGGCCCAATCACAAAAGTGGGGGATTTTTCAGTGATGAAATCCAAAAAACCACTCGTATGGCTACTAGGTGTCTAGGAGGGTGAGCTAATGGAGAGTGAAACTCGATCCACACAAGTCTCGAGTGATGGATTGGGGATGAAGTCCAATCTCATCACTTGTTTAGATACCATGTGAGTGTGTGTGGGTTTGTGTTTTGCTAGTAGTGTATGAAATGTAAGAAACTAACTAGTTGCCTTTTCAAAAGAAAACTAATCCTAATGCATTTTTGAAAGCAAATGATTAGATAACTGTATTCTTTGCAAATAAATAGTCTAGCCTAAATGCCTTTGTGAAGCAAATTAATCTACTTTACAAAACATGGAAACATGCAATCCGAGTGTGTGGAGTAAGAGGGGATTAAGAAACCCTGATTTAAACTATAGATTACAACATGCTTCAGAAATTAAATGACATGGAATAGGGGATTAGGAAACCCTAATTTAAACTTTAGCAATGTGCACTTCTTTTAGCGATAGATGCTATAAACGAAGGGGGAAATAAGGTAGGCTTGTACTACATGCAAATAACTAAAGGGAATGTAAATTTATTTGAAAATAAATTTTAAGAACTTGCTGGAAAGTTGCAGGTCTTGAAACTTCAAAGAAATTTACCAATCCTACAAACTTGAAATGAAAGCAAATGTACATCTAGGAATTGTTATTCAACTAGTGCATATTTTGTACTTTCAAAATGTTACAAAACAGAGGTGTAAAATGAGGCATACCTACATTCTGATGCTATGGGAGGTTTTCTTGGCCCCTGAAGAGATCACCCCTATAGATTTGGGTGTTTTTGAAGCTCCTATGTTAAAATCACCACCTGGGAGGTGAAGTCAATTTTGAAGGCTCAGATCTGGTATCTGACAGCTCATAAGGCCCTTGGAGGTTGCAGGGAGTCTCGAGAAACCAATATTGTGAGGTTTTGGGGCTCTTAAGTGCATATCGCCACTCGAGGTACAAACTGGTGACTGGTTCATGGGGTAGGGGGTGAATCCAGTTCAGAGGCTCCAAATTTGAAATCTAATGGCCTAGGGTAGTTCCTAGGGCTTTAGAGATCTTTGTGAAAAGTAGATTCAGTACCTGAAAACACAAAAAATAGAGAAAAAAGTTAGATTCACTTGAAATAGTCAACCTAGAATTGTTCGTTGTGGGGGTCCCATCAGGCGTGCTAGAATGAAATAGATAGAAATTGATATTTTATCCATTAAAACAAAACAAAATGATGGATTAAATGAAAAGGTTGTATTCATTAATATTGAGAGATATGTGTTACAATAGGGACATGATGCCCTTTATACATTTCTTCTTTTACTAATGATACAACAAGTTTAATGTCATATTCAATCGTCCCTCAATGAAGGTGGGATTATTTATATGTGGGCCATCGCCAGGTTGTTGTTTGTTTGATGGTGTTCTTCCTCTTTAGATCTGCTAAATAACCTGTGAAGAACCTGCAAAAGGGGATTAGTGTGATGGGGGCTTGACTTAGTCAGGACCCATGTTTAGAAAGATAAAACAACTATGAAAGCATACTCAAAACTGAAATAAAGTATGTAGAAGATGATAAAATCGTAAAACAAAGCTTACCTACCAAATTTGAGGTGATTTGGGCTTTGTAGTACCAATTCACCACTCGAGGGGTAAACTGATAGCAAATTCACGGGGCGAGGGACGATCTGAGCTGTGAGGTTCCTTTTGCAAAATCCCTTTGATGGATCAATTCCTAGGCAGTTGGGGTGCCTTTGTATGCTATCTAAATCTGATTGTATTCTCTGAGAACTTACTGTTGAACATTCACTATCAATTTCTATAAAGTTTTTGTGCTTTGTTGAACTTGGAAGAGAGATAATTAGGGGTTTAGGACCCACTATTTATAGGAAATGGAAAGTTCCATGGGGGGAGTTAGATAGACTAAACCTAGGTTGAATTTTGACTAGGGTTAGGTTAGGGAATGCAATGTGGCAATATCACATTCCTTATGAGAAATATCCCATCCTCACACGTGTGAGGATGGATTAGAGTTAATCCTGATTAGGATATCTTAAGTTAGTTTAGGACATGATTAAAGAAATATCCTAACAAACCCTAATTACACACATGTGGGAGGATGTAATTAGTGTTAATAAAAAATTAAGAGTTTTTTTAATCAATTTTGTCCTAAGAAGGTGACTTAAGTGAAGTCAACATTAAATTAGATTTTTGGAATTGACTTGTTAATTATTTTGGTCAATTAATACCCCGTGGGGGCCTCAATTGAGTGAAAATAGGTTGTTGAAGGATATACCAATGCTCAAGATGTGATTTTGAAGGCTTGTCAGGGTTTTGGACCTGAAAGCTTATAAAGTGTCACATATGGAAGTCTACATACTACTATGGCGAACTATGATAATATTCGTATGACTATGCATGACTACACATAACTACACATGACTACGCATGACTACGTATGGCTACGATAGCCTACAATAGCCTAGGGATGTTTGGAATCACCTATGGATATGTAGAAACAACAATATGTGACTTTTGGGTGTCTACACTAGCTTATATTACTATAGGATATCCTTGCTCCGTCTTGAAGTTTATCTTATGGCTAAATTTTTTTTATCTTTCTTCATAGTTTTCACTCTGCAAACTCTTGCCATGTGTCCAATATCATAACAATCATGGCAACAAAATGCGATATTTTTAATATACTTGTTGATCCCATTATCTTGATTTAGTTTTTATCTTAATGGATTGTGGCAAAGGTTTTGAAATATCCATAGCAACACATATTCGAGTACATATAGCATGCTTTCACTTCTTAGTAGTTAGTCCTTCCTTGATGAATTCCCCTAGGGTGTTTCTAAAATTCTTTAGAACATCCTTATAAGTTGATATGGAAGTCCAAAAAATCTAACCCATACTGGAAGCTTCTTAATAGTTTTTGTCTCAATAGAAAATTTTTCATTCCATGGTCTCAAATAAAGTGCATCTCTTCCCCTAAACCATGGGACATCAACCATTATTTTATCCCTAATTTTTGAACTAGAAAATATGATGAGAAAAATACCTTTAGGAAGAAAATTCACAAAGTAATTTGAATTTAATCCCCACTTCCACTCGATCCAATTTTGAATCTCTAAAAACCCAAACCATGATCTATGATTTTTACATATAAATCCTTTACTTTTAAGAACCATTATATCATGCTCAATCATCTCATCATTAATACTCACTTTTGGTGTAACATCTACCTCTTGAATCAAATTTTCCATGTATTCACTCTTTTGCTTATCTCCAACTTGGGCCTCTATACTTCCAACTAGGGCATCTTGACTTCCCATTAGGGATTTCAAATATGACTTTACTTCTATACTAGCTAATGGGGCTTGATCTTGGCTTGGAATCCCTCTTGGCTCACCTTCCCTCTCGGATTGCACTCCATCTTACATTGAACTCTCCCAGCTTGCACTCCCTCTTAGCTCACAATAGCCCTTGTCTCTTTTTTTTTCCAACATTCCTTCACTTCAACATATTTTTTAGAAATAATGTTCCATGCATTCGTGGTAAGGTTTGAAGCATTGATGCACTTTGGATAAACCTGATGCTCTGCTACCATGACTAAATCTTAGCTTGCACTTCATCTTAGATCATACTTCCTCATGGCTCACACTGGATTTTCTTCCATTGTATCACACTTTGGTTTTTACTTCCTACTCACACTTCCTCTTCACTCTTGACTCATGCTCACACTCGCTTTTGGCTACACTCACTCCCATTATCACACTCATTGTTGCACTCCCTCCTAGCTCACACTTGCTTCTAGTTACAGTCCCTCCCGACTTGCGCTCGCACTCACTGTTGCACTCACTTCCAACTCATATCTTCTAATTAAAATTATACAATTGTTATGATGTACAAATATTTTATTATTATGTGTCAACTTATGTGGTTTTATAAAAAAAGTGAGAAAGCATTTTACCCTTTATGAAAACCAAAATAGTCCAAATTATTTGGAGGTCTATTAAAAATTAAAAATTGATAGGTATGTAAAGGTATAGTCCTATTAAAAGTCATGAATAAGTCCTAAGGTTATGAAAGTCAAATGTGAAAGTCACATAAAAGTGCTAATGCATATAGAATTGTCCAGACAATTAAAAATATAGAGTGGTTTTTATTGAGAAAAACAAATATCATTTAGTCTTCTCGGTAAACATGTTTTAAGAAAAAGAATCATGAAATGATTCATAATTCATGGATGTTTATTATTAGTATATGAAGCCTATATTGGTGATGCAGTATTTTGTGTAAATGGGTGCAAATAAATGGTATCTAACACCCCTAAGTTCAAATTTGTTAAGAGGGAAAAGCTTTTGTAGGAAAGCAGAAGAATTCAAAAAGAAGAGAGAAGTTAAAATAAAAAATTCAATTAATAAACATGGAAAAGTGAAAATAAAGCAAAAAAAAACTATAAAAGGATGGAGCATCAAATTAAGGGTTTCATTTCAAAGAGGGTAATGAATATAAGTACTTTTATATTTGCAATAAAAGTTGAAGATATTTCTAAAAGATGTTAATGTTGATGAAGATAGCTTTGTATTATGATATCTAAACTTGTTATGCTCAAGGAGGAAAACAATAAATTTGAGAAACATGATGTGTTGTTAAAAGGTAAGTTCTAATTGATGATTGTTCTTGTGACACAAGTGACCTCATCCAAAAAGCGAATTCTACTTGTGATAGTGGTGACGTGTAGAGTGACGATGATGTTGGTTTCTATTACAATATTGTTAATCCCAATAATGTTGTAAAAGATAATAATGATGTTCAAGGTAGTCAAGAAGATGACCATATTAATAGTTAGTCATCTTGTTGATAGTAATAATTGTATTACCCATGATAAAGGCCTTGTTTTTTACGTTTGTAGTGATGATGAAGACATTGCATGCTTTGAAAAGTACACCAAATGTATAGGTTCACAAATAATAAAAAGAATAGGGTATAAAGACATTTAGGAAAGAATGGGAAATGAATAAGGAAACCTATAGAACCAAACACAAGACCAAAGAATTAAGGACTTAGGTATAATTGTCAAACAAGCAATAGGGGCACCAATTTTGTAAAGGTGAAGCTTATGTGATAGATGAGACATACACAATTACATAGAATCAAGTGCTCCAAAAACAATGTTATAGCCATTATCTTACTTGTGGAATGAAAGAGTCTTTGTGACAAATATTGTTAACACAAAATTCGAAATAGCCAAAAAAATACACGTTGATTATAGATGGGACAAACGTGTCTAGATGGGATGGGGTAATAATATGTCAAGAAGATTTTATAGAAGAAAGTCTTTTTTAAGAAGATGAAGATAAAAGAAGAGAAATTACATTATGATGATTCCTATTGATGGCTATCAAGCATCAAGTGTGCTCTTGGTTAATAGGTTAAGGGAAATTATAGTAGTGATTAGGGGTTATCCATAAGAAAACCTATGTATAAGTTGGTTAGGGACCAACAATGAGAAAAATATTTGTTGAAATAGTTATAGATAAGCCACTTGAAAATCCCTAGTGATAATTATACGGACAATGGTCAAACACAATTGAAGACTATAGAGAGAGGTAATAAGGTATGGAATAAAATACGCACAGGATGCAATATGGAGATACATCAATTATTACAACTAAATTATAGGGGTACACATATAGCACCATGATGGTCATGATGAGGGTAAAATGACATAGGGTACTAGAGAAGAGCATTATGAAGACCTATGATGTAAATGGGTGCTTAATGCACAAACCATGTAGATGATGAGGTAGTTGAAACAATGTATATGAACGTCCAAAGGATAAATCATTGCCCAAAGGATGATGCATAAAATTTATATACCTATGTGATTTGATGTAGAAAGCATGTATATTTTTTAATATGTCTACATCAACATAAGTATGTTTGAATATGATGTTTATTTTGTGTATGTGATTGTAGTTGTTTGTCTCCATTACTCCAACATATTGATAATTTTGAATTTTTCTTGTGTCTTGCATATAGTGTTTTGAATATTTGTATGAAAGAAGGAAGAACCTAATTCTAAATGCATTGAAGAAGAAAGGTACAAAATAAATGCATGAGGTCAATTGGTGTTGCTACAACAAAATTTATGGTAGGTAACTCAACATCCTCTAAAAAATAAATGCTTGATGTTTTGGTCATGATTAAGGAATATATTGAGGAGAGCCCATCAACATATCACAACTATGACTCTCTCCTCTCCACAGCGAAGGAGAACCAAGGAATGGACAATAATAGAGGGATGTATTGGGGGCAGAAAATTGTTGACTTAGGAAGCCCATGTTCAAGAAAGGACAACTAGCTTGATAAGGATTTATTCAAGTCATGCAATACCTCAATGGGGGGTTGTATTGACTAAGCCAAGATGGACAAGCATTGAAGGTGATCTAAGAAAGTCTATAAGAACCTAGAAAGTATTCACTAGAGAGGTACACACATAGATGCAGAAAATGCTTTGAAACTTAGTTGTGAAGTTGAGAGGAAGCATTCCACTATCTCTAGAGTTACATTTTAAGCAACTAAAGAGTAGTATTAAATGCCCTATTGTATTTATGATATTTGGGGTGTGTGAAAACAACCATTCAACCTCCACAAATCATATCTAAGGTTATATCTCAATCTAAGTATCTTTTGAACTCGATAAATTTTAGTCTATGTATTTATTTTTTGTACATGTTCCTTGTTGGATAATATTTTTTTATTTGCAAGTATATGTGATATGGGAGGTAGATATAAAGTCCATATTTTAGTCAATGAAAATGGTCTAATATTGTATGGTGCATAGATGGTGAGTCAAAGGTATCTTCCATTAGGACAATGTAGTAGTAGTATCATTTGTAATTTCCTTAGTGGACTAGGTCCAAATAGGCTATCCTTATTTGAGGTATTTTGATGTAAAACAATCTTTTCATTTCTATTAATTACAAGGGGAAAAAAGCTAAAGCTCCAAATAGAAAAGTGTGTATTTGGATTTTCCAGTCTCATCATGTAACACTAATAAAAACTAGAAATAATCTCATAAAGAACAACAATTTTATTTACATTTATGACAGACCATCGCTATACTTCCAAGTATGTTATTACTAATGGTCCCTTCACTTCATGGAAAAATATTCTTTAGGTTGGCTCTGTCCAAAGTCAGATAGCCTCCCATTAAAACACACAAGAATGATGGATTTCTGGTATTAGTAATCAAGGCCTACGACGTAGTGTCACTATTTCATTTTATCTTTAAATGTCCTATTATGAAATAAAAAAATAAAAAATAGAAATTGTTAAACTTAAGTTGAAGAATTTGCATTTATTTTATTATCAGAGTATGAAATCTAAAAATTCATGCATACTACCTCTTATGTTATATTGTGAATAACACGTTATTGCAAGAGAATCATATACAATTATGTTTAATATTCAAAGATCAAAGAATATTTCTATTCTATTCTAAAAGAAGTGTGCATGTCATATACATAAAGTTATACTATTGTTTTTTTTATAAGCTATGTGTGGCTTCTATTTGGGGCCACTCCCATTACAAAAACAAAACATTACATTGCTCTCATTACATTTCTAACAAGTTAATTAAAGCATATCCAACTTTACCTTTCAATCAAAGATATTCTTCATTTGCCTTTCTATCAATCTCCATCTTCCTCAAACTGCTAAGTTTCCACAATCAACTCCTTTTATATCAGATGCCTTCTAAAATTTAAATTTTGCCAAGATGAAATTCAACACCTCTAATGGCTAAAATATTTGTTGCCCAACTTCTATATCTATAAATATCTTGTCTATAACAACCTCACAATTTCTTAATACCTTTTTTTAGGGTTTTTATCCATTCCCCTAATATTCCAAGATATTATTTTCATTGTTATTTTTTTATTTTATTTGTGGGTTTAGCCCCACTTCTTTTTAGCACATGTGATATTTGCTTTTGTTTTCCCATATCAATATCCCTTTGGGTTTCTTTTTCTCTTTGTTTTTGCTTCTTGGGTCTTCCTCTCTTTTTTCATTCCCAACAATACCTTTCGTCTTCATCAATCTCTTCAATATTCTCATACTGCTCATAGTAAGACTTATCATCTTTAGGTTTACCTTGTTATGAAGGATTTGAAGTGCAAGGAATAACCTCAAAAGCACAATCTTCTTTATGTTGCCCTAGAAACCCTAAAGTGCAAGGATGCTCTTCTATAGCAATTACCTTCTTATTCTACTCTAAAAAATCTAAATTGTTATGGGTTCCCTCCATCCTTATTTCTTTATTATGATGTTCTTGAAACCTTGAAGTGCAAGGGACAACATCTTCATCCCTTTCACTCTTATTACTTGGAGAGGATTCTAATACTACTTGAGAAAAATTAAGATGATTTACTTGGAATAAACTTGACATCTTTTGTTGTCTTTGTTTTAGGATTTCTCTTCACATCTTCTTTTGCACCTTTAATTCCTTTTGAACTTGTCAAATGATACCGTAAATAGGCTTTCTTTACCTCTTCTTTCATAATGGAATATCCTTGATCTGACCTAGCTTCTATTACTATATGATTTCCTTGCTTCGTCTTGAAGTTTATCTCATGGCTAGAATTTTTTCTCTTTCTTCATAGTTTTCACTTTGCAAACTCTTTCCATGTGTCCAATCTCATAACAATCGTGGCAACGAAATGCAATATTTTTAATCTACTTGTTGATCCCATTCTCTTGATTCAGATTTTGTCTTAATGGATTGTGGCAAAGGTTTTGAAATATCCATAACAACACATATTCGAGTACATATAGCATGCTTTTGCTCCTTAGTAGTTAGTCCTTCCTTGATGAATTTCCCTAGGGTATTTCTAATATTCTTTAGAACATCCTTATAAGCTGATATGGAAGTCCAAAAAACCTAACCCATACTGGAAGCTTCTTAATAGTTTTTGTCTCAATAGAAAATTTTTCATTCCATGGTCTCAAATAAAGTGCATCTCTTCCCCTAAACCATGGGCCACCAACCATTATTTTATCCCTAATTTTCGAACTAGAAAAGATGATGAGAAAAAAACCTTTAGGAAGAAAAGTCACAGAGTAATTTGAATTTAATCCCCACTTCCACTCGATCCAATTTTGAATCTCCAAAAACCTTGACCATGATCTATGAAATTTACATATTAACCCTTTACTTTTAAGAACCATTATATCATGCTCAATCATCTCATCCTTAATACTCACTTCTGGTGTAACATCTACCTCCTTAATCGAATTTTCCATGTATTCACTCTTTTGCTTATCTCCAACTTGGGCCTCCATACTTCCAACTAGGGCATCCTGACTTCCCATTAGGGCTTTCAAATATGACTTTCCTTCCATACTAGCTAATGGGGCTTGCTCTTGGTTTGCACTCCCTCTTGGCTCACCTTCCCTCTCGGATTGCACTCCCTCTTACCTTGCACTCTCCCAGCTTGCACTCCCTCTTAGCTCACAATAGCCCTTGCCTCTTCTTTTCCTCAACATTCCTTCACTTCAACATTTTTTTAGAAATAATGTTCCATGCATTCGTGGTAAGGGTTGAAGCATTGATGCACTTTGGATGAACCCGATGCTTTGCTGCCATGACTAAATCTTAGCTTGCACTTCATCTTAGATCACACTTCCTCATGGCTTGCACTTGATTTTCTTCAACTGGATCACACTTTGCTTTTTACTTCCTACTCACACTTCCTCCTCACTCTCAACTCATGCTCACACTCGCTTTTGGCTACACTCACTCCTGTTATCACACTCGTTGTTGCACTCCCTCTTGGCTCACACTTACTTTTGGTTACACTCTCTCCCAACTTGCGTTTGCACTCACTATTGCACTCACTCCAGCTCATATCTTATATATAAAATTATACTATTGTTATGATGTACAAAAAAGTGAGAAAGCATGGTACCCTTTATGAAAACCAAAATAGTCCAAAGTATTTGGAGGCCTATTAAAAAATAAAAAAATGATAGGTATGTAAAGGTATAGTCCTATTAAAAGTCATGAAGAAGTCCTAAGGTTATGAAAGTCAAGTGTGAAAGTCACATAAAAGTGCTAATGCATATAGAATTGTCAAGACAATTAAAAAAGATAGTGTGGTTTTATTGAGAAAAACTAATATCATTTAGTCTTCTCGGTAAACATGTTTTAAGAAAAAGAATCATGAAATGATTCATAAGTCATGGATGTTTATTATTAGTATATGAAGCCTATCTTGGTGATGTAGTATTTTGTGTAAAGGGGTGCAAATCAATGGTATCTAACACCCCTAAGTTCATTTTGTTAAGAGGGAAAAGCTTTTGCAAGAAAGCAAAAGAATTCAAAAAGAAGAAGAGAGAAGTTAAAGTAAAAAGTTCAATTAATAAACATGGAAAAGTGAAAAGAAAGCAAAACCAAACTATAAAAGGATGAAGCATCAAATTAAGGGTTTCATTTCAAAGAGGGTAATGAAGATAAGTACTTTTAGATTTGCAATAAAATTTGAAGATGTTTCTAAAAGATGCTAATAATGATGAAGATAGCTTTGTATTATGATATCCAAACTTGTCATGCTTAAGGAGGAAAACAAAAAATTGGAGCAACATGATGCGTGGTTAAAAGGTAAGTTCTAATTGATGATTGTTCTTGTGACACAAGTGACCTCATCCAAAAAGCGGATTCTACTTGTGATAGTGGTGACGTGTAGAGTAACGATGGTGTTGGTTTCCATAACAATATTGTTAAGCTCAATAATGTTGTAAAATATAATAATGATGTTCAAGGTAGTCAAGAAGATGACCATATTAATAGTTAGTCATCTTGTTGATAGTCATCATTGTATTACCCATGATAAAGGCCTTGTTTTTTATGTTTGTAGTGATGATGAAGACATTGCATGCTTTGAAAAGTACACCAAATGTATAGGTTCACAAATAATAAAAAGAATAGGGTATAAAGGCATTTAGGAAGGAATGGGAAAGGAATAAGGAAACCTATAGAACCAAACACAAGGCCAAAGAATGAAGGACTTAGGTATAATTGTCAAACAAGCAATAGGGGCACCAATTTTGTAAAGGTGAAGCTTATGTGATAGATGAGACATACACAATTACATAGAATCAAGTGCTCCAAGAAAATTGTTATAGTCATTATCTTACTTGTGGAATGAAGAGTCTTTGTGACAATTATTGTTAACACAAAATTGAAATAGCCAACAAAATACATGTTGATTATAGATGGGACAAATGTGTCTAGATGGGATGGGGTAACAATATGTCAAGAAGATTTTATAGAAGAAAGTCTTTTTTTAAGAAGATGAAGATAAAAGAAGAGAAATTACATTATGGTGATTCCTATTGATGGCTATCAAGCCATCAAGTGTGCTCTTGGTTAATAGGTTAAGGGAAATTATAGTAGTGATTAGGGGTTATCCACAAGAAAACCTATGTATAAGTTGGTTAGGGACCAATAATGAGAAAACGCTTTGTTGAAATAGTTATAGATAAGCCACTTGAAAATCCCTAGTGATAATTATACGGACAATGGTCAAACACAATTGAAGACTATAGAGAGAGGCAATAAGGTGTGGAAGCAAAGACGCCCAGGATGCAAGATGGAGATACATCAATGATTACAACTACATCATAGTGGTACACATATAGCACCATGATGGTCATGATGAGGGTAAAATGACATGGGGCACTAGAGAAGAGCATGATGAAGACCTACGATGTAAATGGGTGCTTAATGCACAAACCATGTAGATGATGAGGTAGTTGAAACAATGCATACGAACATCCAAAGGATCAATTATTACCCAAAGGATGATGTATAAAATTTATATACCTATGTGATTAGATGTAGAAAGCATGTATATTTTTTAATATGTCTACATCAACATAAGTATGTTTGAATATGATGTTTATTTTGTGTATGTGATTGTAGTTGTTTGTCTCCATTACTCCAACATATTGATAATTGTGAATTTGTCTTGTCTTGCATATAGTGTTTTGAAGATTTGCATGAAAGAAGGAAGAACCTAATTCTAAAGGCATTGAAGAAGAAAGGTACAAAATAAATGCATGAGGCCAATTGGTGTTGCTACAACAAAATTTATGGCAGGTAACTCAACTTCCTCTAACAAATAAATGCTTGATGTTTTGGTAGTGATGAAGGAAGCTATTGAGGAGAGCCCATCAACATATCACAACCATGACTCTCTCCTCTCCACAGAGATGGAGTACCAAGGAATGGACAATAATAGAGGGATGTATTGGGGGCAAAAAATTGTTGACTTAGGAAGCCCATGTTCTAGAAAGGACAACTAGCTTGATAAGGATTTATTCAAGTCATGCAATAACTCAATGGGGGATTGTCTTGACTAAGCCAAGATGGACAAGCATGGAAGGTGAGCTGAGAAAGTTTATAAGAACCTAGAAAGCATTCACTAGAGAGGTACACACATAAATGCAGAAAATGCTTTGAAACTTAGTAGTGAAGTTGAGAGGAAGCATTCCACTATCTCTAGAGTTGCATTTTAAGCAACTAAAGAGGAGTATTAAATGCCCCATTGTATTTATGAGATGATAGGGTGTGTGACAACAACCATGCAACCTCCACAAATCATGTCTAAGGTTATCTCTCAATCTAAGTATCTTTTGAACTCGGTAAATTTTAGTCTATGTATTTATTTTTTGTACATGTTCCTTGTTGGCTGATATTTTTTTTATTTGCAAGTATATGTGATATGGGAGGTAGATATAAAGTCCATATTTTAGTCAATTAAAATGGTCTAATATTGTATGGTGCATAAATGGTGAGTCAAAGGTATCTTCCATTAGGGCAATGTAGTAGTAGTATCATTTGTAATGTCCTTAGTGGACTAGTTCCAAATAGGCTATCCTTGTTTGAGGCATTTTGATGTAAAACAATCTTTTCCTTTCTATTAATTACAAGGGGAAAAAAGCTAAAGCTCCAAATAGAAAAGTGTGTATTTGGATTTTCCGGTCTCATCATGTAACACTAACAAAAACTAGGAATAATCTCATAAAGAACAACAATTTTATTTACATTTATGGCAGACCATCCCTATACTTCCAAATATGTCAAGGAACCGCTTCCTTATTACTAAGGGTCCCTTCACTTCATGGCAAGATATCCTTTAGGTTGGCTCTGTCCAAAGTCAGGTAGCCTCCCATTAAAACACACAAGAATGATGGATTTCCGGTATTAGTAATCAAGGCCTAAGGCCTAGTGTCACTATTTCATTTCATCTTTAAATGTCCTATTATGAAATTAAAAAATAAAAAATAAAAAATGTTAAACTTCAGTTGAAGAATTTGCATTTATTTTATTATCAAAGTATGAAATCTAAAAATTCATGCATACTACCTCTTATGTTATATTGTGAATAACACGTTATTGCAAGAGAATCATATACAACTATGTTTAATATTCAAAGATCAATTGGGCACACTCTAAAGGCATGACTCCATACTAATACAAATCCCCACTCAACACTAATAAATTGGAAGAGGAGTGACTAGCTGATATAGGTTTGATACTACCTTGACCAACCCTCATGAACATGGAATTTCCTCCTCAATGCTCTCTTTCTATTTCTCATTTTTTGAGTTAATTGCATTGTGTCACTCAAATTGTCTTTCCTAATTTCTTCCTTAAAAGAGGTAAATTAGCCATGCCCCTTGCCCATGCTACTGATTCCACACTTGACTATTCTTGGACATTAAAGTACAAAAATAATTACATATGAAATGTGAAAAAGTAAATTCTGTTTTTCAACTAATAATAGTTCATATTTACTGCAATGTGATCCCCATTTTATATTTCAATTTCTCAAAATTTCCCATGCGTATATATAATTTTTTTTATCTAATAGAACTATCGTTTGAAAAAGAAATTGTTTCAAAAGTTAGATAGGGAGATCAACTGATCAAATAACTAAACAATAGTTAGATTAAATAAAATAAAATAACCATACACATCCTTGCTGCAACTAAAGGTACCAGAGTAAATAGAATATAAACGTCCATAAAGCCTCAAATGCCACGATTTTTAGCGGGAGGTAGGCCACATCTAGGCCCTGATGGTCAACAGAAATTGAAGCAGCAAATATATGGATAATAATTAATGGACAGACTAATATAATGTCAACCAGAGATGATTAATTAATTGGACAGATTATATATTTATGAACCTTAAACACTCCATCCTACCAATTCCTTCACTAAGACCTATACCCAAATTCTTCACCAAAGGGCTCCAGTGCAATTTAGAATTATAAATAGAAACAGAATGAATTTTGAGAATCAAATGCATACAAATTTTGAAATTTCAATGGAAGGGCCAACAAATGTAACATGCCACTCTGTAGAAAGGCTCATTTTCAACCCAAATTTTACTTGAAGACAGCCACAAATTTGCTTCATGGAACTACAAGTTCAAACAATTTACAACAGCCGATTTATTACTGCACCGGAAGAGGATTGTTTCAGATTCATTTTGAATCTGTTTCAGCTCCTCATGATGCAGCACATATGCAGTGTACACGTAAATAATGATATCAAGGTTGCAAGTGACACTTCACATAGCCTGCAAAGACTCAATGCTAAAAGTCTGGTGCTGAATATTTTACACGTTCAGGAAAATCAATGCGCATAATACAAACATAATTAAGAATGCTCCAACAAAGGCCCCATTTTTTGACTTCTCATGATTTGAAAAATTTAGTATACAAGCTACTCATACAAATTACAAAATCAACATATCCCATTGGAACTCAAAAACAATCATGAGGTTGCTGTTAGCGTCAAACAAAGGGGCTGCAATGCTCCCTGTACAATTTCTTGAACTGTCTTGTTGCGACGGCACACATCTGATAGCTCTTCAAGTGAGCCTATGAGGGCTGGAGAATTTGCACCAGAGGCTGCAGAAGACAAAGCCCCCAGAAAGCTTGATCTCTCACCATCTGTTATGGCTGTTGGAGGTATCAAAGAAATTGCCTCCTGTGCCCAGCTGACAACTTGCATGCCGTATACACGTGTCATTGACATAAGAACCATAATGACCTGCAAGAGATGTTTGTTTGCATAAGACTATCAAATCCATGGAGTAATAATATATACAAATGCAATAGAGTCCTTAAGAATAGTCATCCATTCGAAAGAGATGCAAGAATGCGCAAGATAATCTCAATTAATTAAATTAGTGAACTCACTTCTTCTAATCTAGATTCAGGAAGAGCTCCAGTCAAAGACCCTATCAGAATTCTTGTAAGACTTGTAGCCCGAGGTAATATAACATTGTCAATAACTGGACGATGTTGCTTTCCACCAAATGATGTGGACACCTCAAAAATTTCATGTAAGAATGTTAAGATTGATGTGCATGCTTCCCTGAAAAATAAAATTGCCAGACAAATATTCTTCAAAGAGTTAACACTGAATATATGCCATTTGAGAATCAAACTAGATATTCCTCAAAAAATGAACACAAAATAGGTTGAATAATAGCAAAATAACTTTATTTTTATACACCCCTGCAAGAGCTGGACTCTGGAAATATATATATATATATACTATATTCCAGAACATTGAGTAAATAGTTTTAAGAAACTACCTGTGCTGTATGGTGATGCCAATCATTGCACAATCCAGTAAGGGAGGGAATATAGTTGATGGTACAAACAACTGGGGGCAGTATCTGATACACCTTGATGCTAATAAAAAGCAGTCATCAGCAATATCTGGCCTCGATGTGAAATCCTGAATTGGCAATGAATAAGAAAAATTTGTTAAGTTTACTTGGTGAAGTATATCAACACATCTCAACAACAAAAGGATACATAAAACAATACTTGAGTATCACAAACAGCTAACTCAAAGATCCAAACAAGATTTCCAAGAACAGGAAACTTCAAAACATTCCAATGTTCCAAATGCAGGAATTCTACCTGAATGCTCTTTAAAAGGCTTATGGTGTGACCAAACAGTGAAGCGATTAGAGCCGCTAGATAATTTCCACAGGAAGGATCTGCGCCAAAAATCTGTCAATTGAAACATGATTATTAGAAAATTAGAATAGAAGCTGCAACTGGCCAAATGTAACAAATAATAACAGAATTGTCTTTGAAATACCTTTATTACTTCGCTGGAAAGATAAAGGAAACATGATTGATTGTGCACTTGATATTGCAACTGGACCACTTGTAGCATATCACTTATAGTGATACCCATGGATTTTCCACATGTCCTCACCTGAAACAAGAACCATTTTAGCCAAAATTGAGTCTTAACCTGGAAATATATATGTACCGATCTCTAGGAAGGTTCTGATTTTGCTGGTTATAATAAAACGACAAAGAAGAGTGGAACTTCACAGTTTAATATGGAAAAAGGTGGGAGTTAGTCATTAGCAACCTAGACTTTAACCAAAGCAACATCCACTTTTCTATTTATGTTTTATTTCAGCCAATCCTTAGCTTTTCAAGATTGCCTCTTTCATTTGTAGAGTATATCCCATTCTAATAACTCAAATAATTAGTATGAAAGTCACACTACAGAGAGAGTTGATTTCTCCTTATTTGTAATTGCATTCTGATATGGGCTTATTCTTAACGATGACAGCAGGCAACTACATTCAATTTATTTCAGTCTGTTCTCTATTAAAGGCACTGCAATATTAATTAAAAGCAGATAATAGATAAACAAAAAGCAGGACAGATTAGCTTCTTGGAGAAAGGAATTTGAACCACCCTCATGTAAAAGTTGACAAGGATCCATCAACAGTTTTTCTCAAGCTATTTCGAACTGCACAATCTTTACTCCAGGTTAGAATCTTTTATTTTACCACATGCAAAACAAACTTTGAAGAAACATGAGTTGTTTTAAGGGACTTCTGGCTAGGTGAAGTCAGCAGTCCAGAATAGCTGCAGCAATGGTCTCTAAACAAGATAGATAAATAGATAAAATAATTATATCTTCCAATCCGTGTAAGCAAATCAAACACAGTTTGTTGCATTTTAAAGGATATATTATAAGATCTACTTGTCTGGGATTGTTTCCCCCTAAATTTGTGATGAAAAGAAAAAATCTGTGGTTTGTGAGTTTTGTTAAACATAAGTTTTCATAGGGAGTGCCTTTTCTTTTTCCTCGTTCTTGGAGAGGATGATATTGATACTAGAGAATGGTGGCTCAGATTCATTGGATATTTTTGTAACTCTTTATATGCCAATGTCATATTTTTTATTATTTGAAAGAGGAAGCTTTTCAGTCGTGGACATGTTTTTTGAACAAGAATTCTCAATGCACACCAAAAGAAGCTGCACAAGCCTTCCTGACCAAATGAAAACCTAAGATCTTAAAAATAAGGGTTACAAATAAAGATTTAGAAGTACATCACTCAAAATCAAGAAGAAAAAATAAAGAGGTTGGTGGAGAAGATGGAAGCAAATGATAGTAATAAGAATTAAGGAACCATATCCTTGGATCCAAAAGAACAAAAGGGTCCAAGAGATTTGTTAAGTTGATTACTTTGTAAACCCTAGCAAGGGGTACAATTTCATCAATAGTGACTTGTCTAAGAGATTGCAAGATCAAACAAAGAATATCAAGGACACTTAGCTCAACCAGTTAAATTCCACGACTTTCAAGAACAAGATCCAGGTTCGAATCTTGCCAGTTGATACATGCACAATTGCCAAGCTGTTGTAATACCACTATGTGGTCATGATCTGTTTCAATCCCATATAACTCATTAAAAATAAATTTAAAGGAAAAAAAGGATGAGAATGTTCAAATATGTTTTTCATTCAAAATTTTATGATATGGCTATTGATGATTTGGATATTGTTCTTGGACATCCTTGGTTAGATTCATTAGATATTACTAACCAAGAAAGCAAATATCGATAAAAAAAAACGCAGAAATCATGGCTCATTTAGCCTTTATAATTCTTATTTTGTGAAACAGAAAAATCAGAGGCAAAATCTGAGAAAATGGGGGATATAAATTAAAAAAATTGAGAAAATCACAAATTCAAAATTTACATTTTTAAAATTTTACCTATTTTTCCTAATTAATTGCCAATACAATCTCTTTGGGCCTTCTCAATTAATTTCCAATAACATGTTTTCAGTGTTGCAGGAAGGGTCAATGGAGAAGCAGGAAGAAAGTTTGCCAAGGAATAAATGGAAGAACAGGCAAAAGAATGACAGAGAGTCCAAAGGAGAACTGGAAGAAAATCACAAGCAAGAACCTAGAGAAGGGCACAAAAGTAAAGAAAACAAATTAATGGAATAAAAGGTTGAAGAGACAAAGAAAGAGGATCAAGCGGTTAAGGTTGTAACATTTCAACAGTAACACCAATATTAGAGGCAACAATCATGGAGACTATGACATGGAGCATTAGAAAATCTATAACTATTCCCATCCTGAGAACTGGAAGAAATGAAATGAAATATTATTAATGTCATCGGTGGGCCAAAATAAGACCCAAGGGACTATAAGAAGGACAATAATGATTGCCAGCTAGCAGGCTGAAAAGCCCAACAAAGAAAAGAACTAAGATAAAACCCGGTATAAGAGACGCAATAGAGATTACATGGAACTAGAAGAGCAAAAACTATGGATATTAAAGTGGTGTAAAGAAGACGAGACAACATAGAAGACCGTCACTAGTGTAAATTTCATATGGATGCATAGATGATCAAGCTTGGTATCAACTCTCTAAAATGCTTAGAAGATCATATTATTTGGTTTCCTCTCATGTTGCAAGGAAGAAACATGTTAAAAGAAGAAACAAGTGTCCATTTGTTTGGTATCAACTACATAGGGGTATCATATTAGACTGTATATTGGAGTTTTGGAGTAGTTTCCATGGGCTATGCATAACCTAAGGTCATTGTATTGGTAATAATTAGGTGCTGAAGAGTTTAATTAGGTGAGATTATATATAGACATAGATATCATTGTTTTATAAGCAATGAATTGTGAGATGTCGAATACTAGCAATGTGATCATCTTGGAGGCTGTCCCCTTCAAAAGTAACACTTATATTGGAAGATCTTGTGACTTCATGCTGTCTTGAGTATGGATTGGTCTTGCTCAACCTTAACTGTATTTTTTATAGTTGTCTCTTGCATGGTGTATGATTATTTAATTTTTCTCGATAGTGGAGCATGATTAAGTTATTGACTCTCAAGTTTCATAACAAAACAATTGTAGATAACAAATAGGAGAGGCAACATCAAAATAACAAAGAACTTCTTTGTACCAAGTAGCTAGGAGAGAGAATGGCAGCTACAATCGTTCATAACTGATGTAACAAGCATGCACTACTAGCATTCACAATTGATAAGCCGACAATGAGAACATGGTTATACAAGTCCATCCACAAGAGAGCCACAAGGAAACTCGATGCATAGGAAAGACAAGGTTGCACAATCTAAAGTGAGGTCAATAATGTTGGATACCAAGAAAATCCTGCAATAAATCTATCAATTGTTGCTAGCAATGTGTTCTAATCATGACAATGCTTACCACCACTAAGGACAGAAACAAGTTAGAAGAAAGAACCGATTAGTTTGATATGTCAATACGTATTATATAGAGCCTTACACAAAAGAGTCACAACCTTGCAAAGAAAAAAACCAAACACCACTTACCAGGGTAATAAAAGAAAGTGGAAAGCGAACCATCTGAGCCCTCTGAAGACAATAGTATCTCGCATAGCTCTCATACTAGACAGAGCATCAAAAATTTCTTCATCTTCCACTTCCCAAAGAAAGCAAAGGCGACAAATGCTATTGTTATGAGAGAGTCGGTGAATATTTTCAATATGGAGCTCATGGAAGTAGACTCCCACCAGACTCATTGGGATTTGTAATACCCCTATTCACAGCATGGGAGTCATAACTATGTAATCACATGTCAACAACTCACTCATAAGTAGATCATTTCGATTAACACTCTTGGTTTATGTGTGATGTAGCCATGTGGGGATGTAGAAAGATTATTCTTGCATTCGACTTGCAATAATGTTTAAATCATTGTTAATTTGATGTAGATATCTAGATGAATAATATACATTGATACACACACAAGGATTACAATAATTATGAGTCTCACCAATGTGCACATGATTAGTCATAAAATAGGACAAATAAAAATTGAATTCACATAGCATGGTATAAAGTGTTCAAGGTTAATACAAGACCTGCTACCATTGCTATCAAGGTGCCTTGCAAGTGGTTTTTATGCATGAAATGGATGACCACCAAGGTGAATGACAAATGAACTAACCAATTAGAGCCATTACCATCATTAGGGAAGATACCTTCCCAAGTATACTCTTTTTTGAGAATTCCTACACATATCTTATAGGAAACTCTAAAGTAACCTCCTCTCACATAGGTGACTATATGAGTGGGGAAATCCCAAAACAAGCCGTAGGAGAAAAGGAGGAAACTATAAAATAACCTTCTCTCACATAAGTGACTATATAAGTGGGATATCCAAAAACCAAGCCCTAGGAACAAACGAGGATGGCATGGGGAAGCAAAGAACAACATTGTGGGAAGAATGAGGACATAAGGGAGTGTGCATGTCATGCAAGGAAGATGAACAAAGAAGAGAATTTGATAGGCATCATTCTTAACATGTTTAAAGAAACACAAATCTACTTCCATTTATTGCTTGCATAGCTACACCTATTTCTATGGTGACCAAAAGGAAAAGGGAGAATAATATAATAAAATAAATTCTATGTACAAGCATGTCCAAGCTTACAAGGCGACAAGTAGTGCCTTGAGCTTATACTTCGAGTCAAGGACAAAATACATCCATTGCTGACTTGAGCTTATACTTCGAGCTTGCCATTGCCCAAGTCTGGCCCTAAGACAATGACCTACCTTAATTATTCTTGAGCACCGTCAAAGGCGTATTAGTTACAAAATAGCCTCAAATTTAGTATGGCCCTAGCCTGTGCAAAGACCAACAAACTACAGCCCTCTCTCTATTTTTGTTTAAGATATTTTGCTTAACCATTTAGGATCTTGATGACGATACTCTCAAAATTGAGAATTGCTAGCCCAATCAATTTAACTCAATTGTCCGATCAATGCGTGTAGCATGGTAGTGGTATTCCGCAATTGAAGGAACCGAGAAGGAATGCCATTAAATCAACAACACAATTCATCAACATGTAATCAACAACACTCAAACAACCTAGTATATCACTCTAGATGGCTTGCATACACATTCATCTTTATCCTTGATGGCCCTACACAACCCAGTAAGTTAGACGACCTTGTTTGTAGTTCAGACGACCTTGGATAAAGTTTAGGCAGTTGCTTCTTTGTTTAGATGGCCTTGGCTTTGCATGGGACGGCCTGGGTCAACATTCCAAACATCCCAATATTTATTTCTATTGCACATAGAATAAAGTGGAAATAGTTCGAACAGTCTATCTACAACATTGACAATCAACTGCTTACACAGTCTGCACAACAATGGCTGAATGGAAATATTATTATTAGCAAGAATACATGTTTGGGCATACAATATCTCCCGATGCACTCATATATCCTCCGTAGTCTTCCTGTGTATGTCCTTTATACAATATTACAATGTACCCTCTTGAATGAATGAGGGGTCCTATTTATACTTTTGGGAGGTAGTTACTCCCTTAACTACCTACTTGACACCTCATCATTTGCTCATATTACATTTGTCATGCATTTACATCTCATTTTATGACTTACTAATTATACGTATTTTATCAATCACTTTATCGTACACATAATAAAACATTACAAAACTACTACATTCCAAATTGCATGTGCACGTACTTGACTTTTGACACACTACGTGATGTACGAGGTGGCGCTTGGGATGGCACCACGTTAGAACTAGCACATACATCTACCCTCCCCTCTAGATTGGTCGACGTCCTCATCGATGACTATTGTTGCTCCTAAGGCCTCTGACTTTGTTGTGGACGAGGCATTGGCTCAGGTGCTCCACCCAACTCCTCAATTTGCATCTTCAAGGCTTCAACTTCTCCCTTCAAACTCTTTGCATATGCCTGGTAACGATCCCATTGGAAGCCATAATGATGTGACTTTTACTTTAATTCAACCAACCTAACCTTCAACTCAGCCTCTCTTTTTGCCACTTCAGCTTCCTTCCTTACAACTTCGACAAGTTGCTCATCACGCTACACGATCAGGTGGTCACGGTGAGTAATCTCCTACATCTTCGCTTCAAGGGCTTCTTCTCTCACTACACACTCTGTTTTCAATTCGTCAATCAACTCATTCTGTTGTTCCTGCACTTGCCTTATATTCTCCATTTTTGTTCTACTTCGGTTTCCTGTTGCACCTACCAAAGTTGTGCTTCCACAAAGTGCAACCCGTTGGCTTGCTCTTCCTCCTTTAGCTTTAGGTTGTTAAACATCTGCTAAAACCTCTCCAAGCCTATTGCCAACCATTGAATCAGATGTGCCAAGAAGTTTATTTTGGCGTACGATTTCACCAATTCTATCTCCAGTTTAACCTTCTTGACACCCAAAAATTTAGGAAATTCGTCCATAACTCCTTCGTCAATGTATACTCTGGGTGGATGTCGATACAAGGTTGGAGTTCCTTTTGGAAGCTCCATTACTTCTAGCATTGACTAAATGTTGCATGCCAACACCAAGTTCCTATGCCTCCGTCTGCATTTGCCATAGTCACCAATCACCAACACACCCAACTTGGAACCCACTCTTGACTCTATCGAACAATCCACTTACCTTCTCAACATGTTCAATTATCTATTCACCATGGACTAGAGATTGCCTCAAATTAGACACTTCAATCATAAAATGCTCACTTATTTCACCATGTTCCACCTCATCATTCATGTCATCCTAAGTGGTCATCTCTTCAATGTCTTCTCCACCTTGACCTTTCATGTTGATTTTCTTCTTGGCGGCTTTTCCTTCCTAAATTTTTGGTTCTTTTTCTTTGTCAGCATCAACTCACTTTTCAATGGTATTTGTTGTCTCTTTACCTTTGTCTAGTTCAACCTCAAGCGGTTGACTACTTACTCTTGGGCATATCCACATTCATCGTCATTGTGATATCACCTACATACTCTCCTCCATGTATCACAAGTACTTCCTCCAATGGTGGTGATGCCTCCATCACATCAACTACAATCTACACATCCTCATCCACATCTACAATCATTGTGTTGCCTATGCCTGATCCTACATAGTTATGTCTTTCTGGCTACAACATTGCTTCTCCTACATACCAAACTCCTTGCGCAATAGCTTCTGATTGTTTTGGTTGTTATCCTCCCTTAGCAACCTTAGTCGAAGCCACTTTCGTAGTACCTAAGATTGCACCTGTAGTGCCTCCTCGTATAGTCATCCAATGCAGCTTATACTGCTAACATGCCATGATTCCCTGAAGATTTCTATTGACTGTCCCAACCACAATGGCATCTTGTGGGGGTCTTGAAGGTGGAACCACTTTGATACTATGACATATTGGCTAATATTGTTGTTGCTACTGTTGTCGAGGTTGTTGTTGTTGCCCTCCCATTTGCTACCACTGCTACCCCAACTACTTTTGTCTCTTATCCTCTTTGACCGACTCCTCAACGCTTGGTAATCGTTCCTTTCCTCTGTCACAATCTGCACTTTATTCAGATAGTGCATCAGTATCTCCTTCAACCTCTTCTGATGACTCCAATGACAGAATTTTCACTTCTTTCTTGTCACTGCCTTCTTACCCATCATTGCTTTTCTTGTTGGTCCAATCTTCATCAGTGGGACCGCATGTACTCAACGAAACATAGTACGCACTACTTCTAGTATCGTCTATGGAGGATTCAATTCGAGAAACTGAATCTTTTCATAAGTTGTGGCATCCAAAAGTAATGCAATGGCATATAATGCCATTGAAAAAAAATTGTATACCACAATAAATTATTTCTCTCCAACCATTACTCCTTCCATATACAATATGATCCAAGTGGGCATATTTGAGACTCTTTGTTCACCATACTAGACAACCTACACAAATACATTCATTGTGCACCTCAATTCATCCATCTTCACATGTTACATCTTTAACCTATGACTTCCATGCTTGGTCAGCTTCGCAACTTTTGTCGAATTGAGGTTGGTGACTTTGTCAACGAAGTTCTTCAACCTGAAAGGCTCTACTTCCTCCAAATACCTTCCAAAAACTACTCAGGGAGGATGATATCTGCACCTCTTTGTCACCAAGCATCACCGCTTTTTCTCTGCAACATCTCCTACAGGTACGGCTTGAAAAAATCCTTGTCAAAGCTAAGAACTTGCAAAATAAACTTAACTCCTACACTTTAAAATATTGTCTTCAATTGTCTGTAAAAGTCTCCTGTAGGGAATTTACATGCACTCCTTTCCTTTACTTCTCTATTGTGGTAAAGGTGCTAGTTCCTTCCCCTTAGCTCGCCTGTCTTCTGGTGTTACAATTCTAGACCTCATTCTTGACTCGCCTCCTCCATGCTACCTCGTCCTCCCATGTTCAACATTCATTTTGCACTACCTCTCTCTCTTCCTCGTTCGTTCCTGGCTTCTCATAATGCCAGCTCTAACACCTCCACGAGTATGGGGTCTTTTCCCACACGAATCTGAAAGGATGTCTCTATATCATTACTCTTTCTATCCTCTTAACAATCCTTGGCCTTCAATACATTACTTCTACAATCCACTTCCTTGGCTTCAGAATTTTAAATCCTCTAACAACAGTTAATTCCAACAACCCAACTATTCTCCAACTAACTTGGCTCCAACTCGCAACTCCAAGTGGCACACTCACACTTTATTCCCTTTGTTGTCTTGTTTTGAGTGCCTCTCTTTGCAATTATTTGTACAACTCTGGTGGCCCATATGATTTGACTCCAAAAAGTTTGGTCATGGATGGCCCAGGTACAAACAACCCGGCTTCAAGTGGCTAGTGCTCGAATGGCCTGGTCCCAAACGATCTTGACTCAAACGGCCCACTTTGTATAATCTCGTTGTTGTCAAACAGTCTAACTCTAAATGGCCTCCTTGCTTCTTCTTGTATGTACAACATTCTCTCAACCAATTCAAACAGCCCATACACCTCCACACACCAACATTCCTATTGCTCAAACAACGTGTCATACAGTTCGTATCTCTACAACATTTGTACAACTGTCACTCTTGATTCTTTGGACTTCTTTTTGCATAAGTTTGTCTAGGCCTTTCCTTCTTTCTATCTCTAGCTCCTTGCTACTACTGAACATTTTCCACTTGCACAAGAAAAACAGATTTTGCCTGCAATAGGGAGGGATTTTCAATAAAACCCTTTCTAACATGTCTTCTCCTTCTCCAATGTAGCTTCCTCTTCACAGAAGATTTTTTCTTTTGTTGCTACTTTTGCACAATTGGTTGATACTTGTCCTTGCTCTAGAATTTCTTCAAAGCCTCGTACTTGCAAATCTTTGTACCAAGGATGCCTCTTGAATGCTCCTCCTCGGCGTTGAGCATTTGAATGAGCAAGTGCAAAGCTTCTGGAACCTATTTATAAGATGAAATAAGTAATGGGACACTTGGCCTGCATGCAACAACTACCACTTCACCTTCCATAACTGATTTACATGCAACTAACTATTCTGCATGTCTTGTCTACATGGCTTTTGCCACCATGCACATGACAGGTCAGTTATAACATCGTGCACTCCTACATTTGTGACTTCTTCCGCTACAGGTCCAAACGGCCTAGGTGGCCAAATAGCCTGCCTAGCTATTAGGACAACCCTTCCAACTACTCATATGGGTGGCTAATAGGCCCAGACAACCTACTCTGCACACACGAATGGTCTGTCCTATCAGACAACCTCCTTCGTCGTATTGGAGGCCTGAAATTGTTTTGTTCTGGACGGCCTGATGGCCAAACAATCCACCTCCTCCTCCTGATGATCTCCTCCAACGTCTACTTCGTCATGACTTCCTCCCAGGATCTACTTCGTTTCCATCAGCACAAAGTCTTTTGGCAATTCGTCCTCTATTTCTTTGGACCACCCGACATCTCTTTCTTCCATTCCCATGCGATTGTCAGATGACCCCTCCCTTGTTGCTAGATGAATTGGGTGCTACGATGGCCTAGGGTCAATTTATACTTCTGGCAATCACCTCTAACGGGTTCTAAAGAATCTAGACAATCCAACCCTTGGTCTTGATGGCCTAGGGGCCATTTGGGCTCCTAGTGTTTCTACCAAACGACCAAGGGGTGGCCCAAATAGTCCACCCTATTGGCTAAACGACCTATGGATCATTTGGGTAGATTACTCCCCCCTACTCAATCGAAAAAGAGGCCAAATGGCCTCCCTCGGCGAGACTGACCCAAACAGCTTGGGGCTCCTAATGGCCCACCCAAACCGCCTAAGCAACCTTGATCAAATGCATGCCTTGAGTGATCAGGTGGCCTTTGCAGATCACTCTGATTTCCCAAGGAACCATTCAAGTTACTTGGCGTATTTCACCTTCTCTCTGTCTGCCTTCTTACTTCTTCATCGTCAGAAGTGTTCTGAATTTGTTGTCGAGATACTTCCTACAACACAACATTCGACAATAAGTTTATATTACTTGTTGGTTGGACAACTTGTTACCTCCTTCTCGATGTTCCCTGCCTCACTCTTCTTTCGAGTTTCAAGCCTAAACTAGCACTACTCCAATCTTCCTCGTCACTATTTGAACTCGTCAGGGACACACTTCTAGATTCATTTCCCAAGATAACAAAGCCTATCTCTTCAATAGGCAATGTTTATCGAGGTACTTCATGAATATCATGCCATTCAACTTCTCTTGATGAGGTTCTATTGGCTGAACCGATAGTCTTCTTCCAAAAACTCAACTTCCTACGTACAATCATCAACAATTCCCAAAATATGCTTGTCCGCCATGCATCTCCAGGGGTCTCTTCCAAGCTTGTCCCTTCTCCAAAAAAGCTCCTACCAGCTGTTTGAATATCTTGTTGCATCCTCAATAACTCCTGTGCACATTGTCTCTACAATTCAACTATCCAATTGCTCATTCCCTTCACACAACTGTTCCATTTCATCACACATTCTTTGTTGTGCACATCTAATGCCTGCTAGCAAACTCATTCCCTCATATTCACTTCCATCACTTCGAGGCTCATATTCTAGCAATTCCTCATGTCCAACATACATCGTTTCCATTCGCTATATGTTTTCGGCATCAAGTGACCTCAATCTTTGTTCCTCAACATTCGTGCACATGAATTCTTCTACATTCTGTAGATCAAGGCTGCAACTCTTCCTGCCCCATTGTTAGTTGCATGTCCACTTCTTGTTCAACCATGTCAGTTGTTCCTCCAATTCACTATCATTTAAGTCACTTATATTTTCTGCACCATTGACTTCCTTCATACAACTTGACTCTCCAACTTCTTATATTGAAATTCCTTGAAAGGATCCCAAAAACTGACTTGGTGTAGCTGTCAATCTACCCATACTTGTACCTTTATCTTTTGGTTAGAAATTTATGAAGTTCACTTGTGCCCTTATTCTCTACAACTTCAACTTCGAACTGTTAACTATCTCGGGACATCGTGTCCTGTCTAGTCTCCTCAATCTCACTACGTCATTACTCATCACTTCATCTACTTGGAAGGATAGAACCCATAAGGTTTTCAACTTCCCTGGCTTGATTTCTATTTTGCCATTACACTTCAACACTAAGTCACCCACTTTCAAATTCTTCTTCTTTAGGTGCTTATCGTGCAACTTCCAACAACGTTGAGCAACCTCCATGGCCCACTGTGCCATCACTCTCCTGTCATCCAACTTGATGAGTGTAGTTAGCCTCTTCTCAAGGCTATCCTGGTCACCAAGACGATTTTGTACCGCCACTCTCAGACTTGTCAAAAACTAAATCAACACAACTACCTCCTATCTATACATCAATTGGAACAATGTATGGTTTGTCGTCAATTTGTACAGTCCTGTATGCCCACAAGATCGCTGGCAACTTCTCCCAATCAACATCTTCAATCCCACATGTTTTGTACATTATGGATACCAAGACTTTATTTGTTGCCTTTGCCTTTCCATTTGCTCTAGGGTAATACAAACTGGACAATGAATGCAAGATCTTAAATTCCACCATCAACTTTTGAATAATTTCATTAACAAAATGTCCTCCACGATCACTTGTCAACTGAAAAGGCACCCCAAATCTCGTAATAACTTGTTTGTACAAGAATCGTGAAGTGCTCTTTGCAGAATTATGAGGTAATGCTCTTGCCTCTGACCACTTCAAGTATTCAGTTGCGACCACTGTTAGGATCCTTCATCCTAACATAAGTAGTTAGTATTATTAATCATTTAATTATTATATTATTAACCCATAAAGTGAACCATCACAACTCTTCATACATGAACCATCACGTCTCTTCACCAACGTAGCTTTAGGGTAGATATATATATTAGGTTGGCCATTCACACAAATCATCAAAGAAGAAGAATAAGAAGCATAGATTCTAAATAGGGAGCTCCCTATAAGTGGTAAGAAGGGATCCCCCTATAGCAGCAAAGATATTACAAGGGAGCCCCCTTTAAGTGGCATGTGATTATATTTTATATTAAATTATTTATCAAATTTACACAAGAACATTAGGGTTCTTGCATTTGGTATCAGAGCCATGTGGGACCCAATCATGTGGGAATTGCTCAAAGATCTTTGTCAAATCACTTCCATGCATGAATATTAAAATCTGTTTGAGGATATCACCAAATACAACATAGAGTTGGATGAATAAATTCTCATCAATAACTTCATTAGTGGATTGAAAGAGGAAATTAGAATGGAGGTGACAAGGTTCAATCCCTACACCATGATGCAAACCTATGGATTGGTCAAATTAGCCGAAGACAAATTCAATACTCAATATCGATTAGGAAAAACACCTATTTGGAAAGCACAAACCACTTACGATGCCCCAAAACCTAATCGACCCTTGCAAGTTGAGTACCTCAGCCCGAAGGAAGTGAAGGAATGACGAGCGAAAGACCTCTGCGATAATTGTGATGAGCAATTTGGATCCCATCAAAAATACGTTACACTAACGTTGTATTTATTGAAGGAAGTTGATCCTTGTCAATCCCTAAAAGGTGAAAATGAGGTAGTTGTGTCCGAAGTGCCTGGCGCACCTACTCACAACAATAAAGATAATGAGATCATGCCAAAAGTGATCGATGCATAAGGGAAGAATGAGTTAAACATTCCTGAAGTGACTCATTATGGCCAAATATGTACTCTACAAGAACTACACTCAATTTTCACACTCAAACTAATTTCAATGGTACTAACTAATCAATTTACGAAAAGGGATCCTTGATGGTCACCATGTTCAAACTCCAAAAATCCAAAAAATCCACATAGATGTGGATTTGGTTACTCTACTTCAAATTGATGATGGTAGGTGTTGCCCATTTTCTCATCATCAGCTTGAATATTATTCCCACATCCAATATCTTTTCTATCTTTGCATTGACCAAGGCCGCGTACTTTGGATTCTTTCAATACAACCTTCTCCTTACAGGTTGCACACCAAGAACCAACAAAATCTTATACATGCACAAATCGAGTGGAATCCCTTGTAAATCCTTGTATGTCAATGCGAAGACCTTGTACTGCATAAAATTTTAAAAGTTGTTGCTTTTAAAACTAGGTCCCACTCATTCCCGCAATGGATTATATCCTCCTCTCCATCGAGATTCACCTGCACCATCTTCAATACTTCATACTTTATCGTGTTAGATTCTTATGCCACTTTTCCCATGGCTAAACGATGTGTTGGTTTTTCATCAATTTGCAAATCACCAACACTATACTCCACAAAGTTCTTTGGCAAGGTCATTTTCTCTTCTTGTTCAGCTTTTACTGTTGGCTTGCCAATTTGACTACAACACTATACTCCGCAAAGTTCTCTGGCAAGGTCATTTTCTCTTCTTGTTCAACTTTTATAGTTGGCTTGCCAAATTGACTACATTCACCAACCTCATATACACTTTGAGGTCCATCCTGATCATATTTCTCTACATTAATACACATGCAAGTAGGGTGGAGAACTTCATAGTTTTCCATCTACCAATGTAAGTCTGCTATCTGAGTGCCCTTCAATTCTTCCCTAACGAACTAATTCTTCAAATTATTAACATACTTGTGTTGTCCTCTCTTGAAAGTTAAGCGGTCCTCCCACTTGTGGTTAAATTTTGTTGTGCTTAACCACCCACATCCCAAAAATGCATCATAGGCTAGTTTTTGTATAGCAATAACCACATAATCCAAAATGAACATTTGGTCAATAATCTTCACTCTTTTGTGCAGTCAAGACTCCTTTCATTTCTATGCCACACTAATTTGCAACATATAGTCAAAAGTTAGGAGACCACAATAATGGTGCCCCCAAGTCCTTCCACATATTTTTAGGCAATACATTTACACTTGAACCCCCATCAATGATCACTTGCATCAACTTATGGTTTCGCAACTCAATATGGATCAATGTTGGCTTCTTCTTGGCATCGATCATCAAGATTGTTGGGTCAATGTATTGAACCCTTGTTACTTTTCTTACCTCTAGTTGGCATCGTGACTCTTCTACTCTCCTCATCCACCCATTTCTCAAACCGATGTGTACAACTCTAGACCTCTAGTATCATGCACAGTAAACAGGACATCTTCACTTCAACATCTATATCCAATACTTGGGTTACCAACTGTTATGTTGTCATTTCTTCATCTTCAATGTTGATGGGTTCTTTCATCTTCTTTTCTTGGCTAATATTCTCTTTATTTTTCTTTCACATTTCCTCTTCAATTTGTACATGTGCTTCCTACCATTTCTCCTTCTCCTTAGCAAGGTTCGAGGACTGCTCTTCCTCTGCACTTGTGCTCGAGTCACCACTAGCACATGTTTATCTTTTTGTGTTCATTGCTGTTCTACTTGAGGCTCTTCCACATCAATAAAATTAACATTTTTAAAGTTGTTTGTGCTCACATTTTTTGGATAGTTTACCTCCATTTGGTTGCTAGGTACACACCATCTACACATCATTGCAATATTATTCCCTGTTTCTCTTCCCATTGGAGCATTTGTACAATTGCATGTAAAATGTCCCCACTCTTGACATCTACACTAAATGATCAGCCTCCCATCAAAGTCATTGCATTCATCCTTCACCTCCTATAGTTCTATTCCCTTGTTGTGGTTGTCTTCTTCCTTGGCGATTGTTCGGGTATCTATCACTCGTTGCTTCTTTGCCGCTCTTCAAAGAGTTGGGTTTTTCCTCTTTTTCCTCCTTTTGCACAATCATTGCCTAGTGCCTTGCACTTCTCAAATTTAATCGGCAATCCACAATAGCATGACCTACAATCTCACAAATATTGCAATATGCTTTCTTTGGATAATTGACATTGGTGTGACCTTTTGATTTACAATCAAAACACCAAATATCCTCTTCAGCCTTCATGTCATTTATCATTCACTCTAGCTCCTTTCACATGGCCTAGATTGTACCACTGAGATCATCACAGTCACTACCAAAATCATCATCCCACTCATGACTCATACTTCCTCCATCAGTTGTCTTCATCTCACTCTCTAGGTTCAACACTCGATCAAATGCTTCTTGGTAAGTGGTTGACGAAACCACTTTCATCTTCTTAAATCTCGGCAACACTCCATCTAGGAACCATCGCTTTTGTAGCCCATCTATCAATTTGGCCTCTATCTTATTGATGAGTTCCTTTAGATGATGATTATATGACTTGATGTTTTCATCCTTTTTCAACTTTGTTGAGCAAATCTCTCCAATGATCTTCGTATCATCACAAAGCAATATGAACTCTTTATTGAATTCAATCCTCAACTCGATCCAATCCATGAAGAATTCTTCTCTCTTCAAGTGCCAATTAATTGCTACTTTGCATAACATTGTTGGGACCAATCTCAACCATGTATCTTGATTAGTAACTCCATTCGCCTTCCATTTTTTGATATGGCATTTGGGATCATCTCTCCCATCTCTAGTAAACTTCAAGCACTTTTGCTTACCAGCAACTACAACAATATTTGCCATTGGTGGTGGTATGTTGATTTTATCTCCACTCAACAAACCTTCCATTGACAACTAGTCATCTGCAAACAATCTTCGAACGCTTCCTTGTGTGTTCACACTATACGATCTCTTTCATGAATACATGAGCATTGGTTTTGGTCTTTCAAGCACTCTCTCCAGTGGTTGCCCTTGTGCTTAAATCTCATCCTCTACACATCTAGGCTCTCTCCCCTGCACTTGTACTTGAGTCACCAGTTGCTTTACCTCATCCTACATGAACCACATTGGTGCTTCCATCACCACATGCACAAATGTTCTCCTTAGCCCAATATTTGATTGCACATTGCACCTCCACTTGTGCATCATCCTTCATCATCAAAAATTATGTTTGTCACCTTTCATGTCCTTCATTCGAAGTTCCCTCCTAAGGGTTCCACACTCGCTCCACCTCTAGTGCATGTATCTCTTTGCCAGCAAACTTTTTTAGCACTCCACCATCAACTAGTGCATGTATCTCTTTGCCAACAAGCTTCATTAGCACTCCACCATCAACATGCATGTCTTCCTCACCAACATGCAACTCCTCACCACCAACTTGCAAGTATTTCACATGCTTTGTACTTCCATGCTCTCTTCACTCTTGGTGTTGCACACTCCTCAAGATGTGTCTTGTCAGCTACTCACCCATCCTTACGCATCCACGTCCTCATGTCAGGTATCTATCATTCACCCCTCTTGTCTCCAAGATACATATGGTCATTGGTTTGAACTTCTAATGGAGATGACACCTAATGTAGCACAGTCATGGTATTCTATAGTTGAAGGAACATAGAAGGAATGACAAAGTAAATCAACAACACAATTCATCAACACACAAACAACAACATTCTGATGACCTACATACACAACCATCGTTATCCTTGACAACACTACACAACATAATAAGTTAGATAGCCTTGTCTACAGTTCAAACTACCTAGTGTATAGTTCACACAACCATGGCTTTGCATGGGACAACCTGGTTCAACAATCCATACGACCCAATTTATACGACTATTGTAAACAAAATAGAGTGGAAATAGTTTGAACAATCTATCCACAACAATGACAACCAACTACAATCACATGCACAATGCTTACACAACCTACACAACAATGGTTGAATGGAAATATTATTATCAACAAGAATACATGTCTAGCATACAATATCTCCCAATGCACTCCTATATCCTTTGTACTCTTCCTGTGTGTACATTATCTATACCCTGTACCCTCTCGAGTGAATGAGGGGTCCTAATTGTACTTTTAGGACACAATTACTCCCTTAACTACCTACCTAACACCTCATCATTTGCTCACATTACATTTATCATGCATTTACATTTTATTTCATGACTAACTACATGACTTATTAATTAAACATACATTATCAAACACTTTATTGTACGTATAATAGAACATTACAAAACTACTACATTCAAAATTGCATGTGCACGTACTTCACTTCCATCGCACTACATTATGCACGAGGTGGCTCTTGGGATGGTGCCACATCAACTAGCACCTACAAGATGGAGGTAGTGGTCAAAATAGTTTCCAAGAATGACCCCCTAGATAGGCATGCAATGCCCCCCACAGTTATCTATGTATGGTCATGCCCAAGAACAATATGACCATCACGACTTAGTGATAAGATGAATTATCCAAGCTTCCTCATTGTCAGAATGGCCCTATCATTATCTACAAGAGCCATGATACGCTAATCCCACTTTGCACTAAGATATGGACCTTGCAACCTAATGCAAATGTTAAGCCTTGAGCAATTGCATGACGATTATATGGATTGATAACCTTGAGCAAGAGACCATGGTAGGACAAACATATATGAGCTAGCAATGTCTAAATTCCTTCTTTCCCTTTGTCTTGTAAAGTTCCTTCACGTGTGGGATTGAAAGAGAGAAGTATTATGGGAGGTATCGACCATGTAGTTATTTAATTTATCAAAATTTGATCTAGGAACATAAGATGCAAACAACGAAACCATGATATTTTTTGTGAGTGGGAACCTTTTGGTCATTTAATGATGAAGTTTGTTGCGCTAAAGGCATCAATGTCCTTATTCAACCCAAAAGGAGAAACATGTGGTATGGAGAAGGATATTAAAGGATCCACAAACAATATGACCAATAAAAATGGAGATAGTATCATCACAAGACAGTGTTGTCATAGTCCCCAAAAAAGTGGTAGCAGAAAATTTAACTTAGGATTGAGAGTTTGTGGAGGAAATGTACAAGTAACCTACACATACCACTTGTATATGTCCTACACGAAAACACTATGTATTACTTTCCTAAAGGGAAGACAACAACGAGGAGCATCAAGAGAATAACAAAAAGAAGGAATCTAATAAATGGTGATACTAATGGAATAAAACATCAAGCTGACCTCAACATTCCAACAATGTTAATGCTACAACAATGAGAGAAACAACAATATCATTTAACGAATCATGTGGGAGCTCAATAATCAAAGGATGATCACTAGGTAGTGGAGCTTCTGCAATTTGATCGACTATTACCTGACCTTTAATGGATTTTTGGCTAATGAATTCAAGGTCAAATTTAGTAAGGAGCATTATCCATTTAGCGGTGCGGGTGTTATTGTAAGTGCGAGATATCATATAACGTAGAGGATTTTCTCTAGCTATGATATATGTTGTGTGACTAAGCATGTAATGTCAAATTTTCTTAGTGGTAAAAACCATTGCTAAGCACAATTTTTCTATATAAGCGTATCTAGTTTCATAGCTTACCAATGTTCGACTAATGTAATAGACAACTTGCTCTCAATTTTCTTCATTCTTTTGTGCAAGCATTGTCCCTAATGCAAAGTTTGTTGCTGAAATATAAAGATAGAATGGGACCCCCGGATGAGGAGGAGCTAAGACTGATAGAGAAGCTAGGTATTGCTTAATGTCATCAAAGGCTTTTTGACACTCATCTATCCAAGAAAATGGTACCCCCTTTTGTAATAGGTGATTGAATGGCCTACATTTATCAAAAATTTGTGCAATGAAATGATGGATCGATTGAATATTTCCTTGTAAACTATGTAATTCCTTTAAGTTAGTTGGGGGAGGCATCTCCATGATGGCCTTGACTTTGTTTGGGTCCACCTCAATGCCTCTTTTGGAGATAATGAATCCTAGAAGTTTGCCCAAGGTAACACCAAAGACACATTTCTTAGGGTTCAACCTTACATTATGTTCTAGAAGTCGATCAAAAACTTTCTCCAATACACCAATGTGCTCTTGTCGAGTTTTAGATTTAGCCAAGAGATCATCCACATAATATTCAATAATCTTATGCATGTAGTCATGGAAAATGTATGTCATGGCATGTTGATAAGTGGCACCTATATTTTTAAGGCCAAAGGGCATCACCTTGTAACAAAAAGTTCCCCAAGGTGTAGTGAATGTTGTTTTGTGTTGGTCATCAGGATTTATTCAAATTTGGTTGTATCTTGAAAAACCATCCATTAGTGAAAGCATTTCATGGCCAGCATAAGTGTCGACAAGAGTATCGATGTTTGGGAGAGGAAAGTCATCCTTAGGACACACTTTGTTGAGATCTCGAAAGTTAGTGCAAACGCGTATCGCCCCATTAGGATTATGAACGGGTACCATATTTGAGAGCCATTCAGGATAATCAATGGGTATGATGAAACCCATATTTAGAAGCTTTTGGAGCTCTTATTTGACCAAAAGGGCAATGGTAGGATGCATCCTTCTAAGTTTTTTGTTTGACCAGTTTAGCATCAGGATGTAAGGTGAGATTATGGACAACCAAGCTAGAGTCAAGACTAGGCATGTCCTTATAGGACCATGCAAAAATATCCTTTTTCCTCTTGAGGAGAGCAATTAATTGCTCTTGTTATTCGTTAGATAAGCTTTTTCCAAGCTTGATAATTTGGGGATTGTCTTTGTTTGAACTAAGGTCCACATCGATGGTATCTTTAATGGACATATGGGAACCTTCCTCAAGTTGATGGGGTGTAGGGATCAGATGAATGTCATCTAGGATGTCATCAAACTCTTTTGACTTATCCTCATCTATGTCTGCCTAGAAAACCTCGAGATTCAAAGGTGAAGGTAGGTGAAGGTGAAGGTGAAGGTGAAGGTGGAGGGGATGGAGGAATGTAGTTAGCTGAAGCCCTTAACAATTCCTCAAACAAGACAAACTTGGAAAAGGATGGAGGTGAGGAAATCCGATCCATATCAATGAGACTCATGTCAATTGGAATTGGTTTAGTTGGATCATATGGATTACAGAGTGGGGTGAATAAATCAACAAGATTCATGTTGATTTATGGGCAAGGTGGATAAGTTCTGATGGAATGGATGGAACATAAGAACCGGTGCTAGGAGCTTGGTAAACCTGAACAACAACAAGAAACACAAATAAATGCATTTAACTAAATGATATATACATGTAATGTTGAACAAGAAAACATGTTTTTGTTTGATTTTTGATTTTTTGATTTTTTTTTTGGTAGTGGTGAAAACCACTATTTTTGTGTTATGTACATATGTTACAGGTTTGGCTTATGAAATGGATTAATGAAGTGGGGGTGGTGGTTCACCGGTAGGTGCGGCTCACTCTTGTAGAAGAAGCAAGCAAAATATGGGCTCATGGATGGGGAACATTCTGAGATAAAACTCATCTTGTTCAGTATGGGGAATAATGGGCTCCAATTCTTCTTCATATTCATCCAAAATTATCGATATAAGTTCAAATTCTTCATGGATTTCATCATCAAAATCATCGGGATGGAGGGATTCTTCTCCTGAATTTAGATTAAGCCTTTGAAATGCTTGTTCAAGAGAAGAGGTGGTGGAAAGTGGGTGATAACCTAGACCTGAATGATCGTGCACTTCTTGATATGGAACATCAATAGGTTGAGACACTCCCTATTCATGCAATCCTAGGCCATGACCTTACCAATTAACTATGTGAAAATAGCGAGATGGAAATCCCGACATGTTTGGAATATTGGCAAGTGTTGGTTCCTTGGGTTCCTCTAGGGGAGCTAGATTTGATGAAGAATCAATCCCCCCATACACAAAATTTATGCTATTTGGAGCTGAACCCATGTTATATACTATTCCTATGGATAAAGGTGGGTCACGTGGGTGATCGAAATCCTTAGCATTAGGAATGGTGAGTGATGTGATGGTGATGTCTTGGACCACATATTCACCAATACCAGGATTAGTGAGGTGGACCTCAACTTGGGATGATGTGGAAGGACTATGGTTGGATGATGGCTCGAGGAATAGTGAAGATGGAGATGTCTCACAATACATCAACTTGACTTGTGAAACATTAGGTGATGGCGATGGATTGGATTGGGAAGGTTGTTGAATGGATGATGATGATGTGGAAGGCAAGGATGTGGATTGACTTTGACCACATGTGCATGTAGTCAATGATGAAGATGATGAAGGATTGGTGATAAGGGAGTCCTCAAAAATGGGATCCTTTGATGAAGAAATGGGTGGTATGGTAGATGGATTGGCTGATGGTGAAAGAAAAATGTGGGTGGAAGGAAGCATGGATTCATAAGAATTTGAAATGAAATTGCAATACTTGAATGGTTTGACATCTGTTGGTATGCAATGTACTTGTCCCTCATGAACATATTTCAAGCATTGATGTAAAATGGAAGGGACACATCTCATTTCCCTCATCCAAGGTCTTCCAAGGAGTACATTGTATGCCATGGACCCTTCCAAGATGTGGAACATAGTGTGCAACATTTTGACCTCTACTTCAATGGGTAAAACAACAGTGCCAACTGTGGAACACAAAGCATCGTTGAATGCTTTTAGGGTGAAGGATGACTTGGTGATATGAGATGGAGGAAGATTCAAGTGATGAAGGGTGGACGTGGTGATGATATTGATAGAGGAGTCAGTATCAATTAGAACTCTTTTAAATGGCTTCTTGTCAATTAGAGCCATGATGTGCAATGGAGGATCTACTGATTCCGATGATATTGGCTTGATATCAAAGTCATAAAATGTAATGGAAGGCTCCATGCATGTTTGAATGCTCCCTACAAAGTTGTTGAAGGCATTAGAATCTTGAGATTGTAATTCAATGGATTTTAGAATATCTATTAATGCCTCATGATGTGGGGGAGATTGTTGAATTAACTCATAAATTGATAATTTGGTGGAAGCCATCTTTAGACTTGTGGTTAACCAACTACTCAATGAGATGATTGGTCATGGAGGGTGATTGATGGGGTGAATTGGAGGATTTGATTGTCTAGGAATGTGGATTGGCGATGAAGGATTGGGTAAAATTTGGATGGGAGGTGATGTGGGAGGTTGTGACACACTTGCTTGAGATTGTTGCCTTGCATTTTGTTGATTATTTCTTTGAACTCTAGTGACCACATGGATGGCCCCTACAAAACCTTGGTATTTTTGGATGTGATTAACTTGGTTAGGAGGAGTTTTGGTGTTAGCTCCTCCCATATTTGGTTGCACCTCCTCATGGTGAGGAAGTGGTGTTTGAAAAATACCAAGGTTTTGGTTTTGTTGAGCAAGGGGGTTGTCAAGCTTGATCTCCCCCAAGTCAATTAGGTCTTGAACGATGTCTTTGAATGTATGGAAATTATTAATATCATGCCCATTTTACCTATGGTAAGGACAAAATAAATGTTCTCGATAATGTTTTCCACGTTTAGCGGGATCATATGGTCTAATTTCGAGCAAAGCAAGTTTGTTTGTGTCATACAACCTTCAAAAAAGGGAAGCATATGACTTGGCCAAGGGGGTATATTGGTGATTTTGTTGGATAGACTATCACTAGGGATGGTTTTCTATAGTTGGCACTGTGTTTTGCATGGCTTGAGTTACCGAGGGTACCGTATGATAAGCAATTTGTTGCGGTGGTTGTTGCACTAATTGTTGTTGAGCCATTATTGGCTGGCTTATGATCACTTGATTAACATAATTAGGCTGATTGGTCGGAGTGGCCTGTGTTGATTTTGCTTGGCTAGAATAATCACTTTTATATTGGCCCTTGTTTTGCCATTCCTTTTTCTTAGGCTTAAGTATGCCCTCTTGGATTTTTATTTCCTCGATGACACTAGCTTGTGCTAGAGCTTCTTCAAATGAATGATAAGTCTGTAATTGGAGCATCCAAGAGATAGGTTTTAAACAACTCTTGGTGAATAGTTTGATAAGCTCTTCCATTGGTAGGGTGAATGGAAACTTGGTAATAACAACCATCCAATGGTTTCAAAAATCATAGATAGACTCATCATCACGTTGTCTTAAAGCATAGACACCAGATAATGAGACTTTATTTCTAACATTTAGGATTAAACACTCAAAGAATTGGTCAATAAATTGTTCAAAGGTATAAATACTATGACTGGGCAATTGATTGTACCACTCTATGGCATCTCCTCCTAATGTTTGAGGAAATTTTCTGAGCATGAGAGCATTGTCATTTTGGATTCTAAAACATGAGTGTACAAACGTGCTCACATGCTCTTTGGGATCCTCAGTTCCCTTGAATTTTTCAAACTTAGGCACCGTAAAATCTATCGAATATGGCGATGATGGTACCAAAGGATGAATGGGTTGGTTGATCAACTGACGTAAGGTTGGTTTTTGGTTTGTCAAACCAGGAGTATGTTGTATCAACTGATCTATTTGTTGTTGCATGACCTTAATTCGAGGGTCTTCCCCAAGAATGTGGAAGCCCTGAATTACCTGATGATTTTGAGGTGGGGTGGAAAAATATTGTGGGGTGACCAAATGATGATGAGATTGGTGATGATGACTAGGTGAATTTGATGGAAATTTATGGATGGGAGATTGATGATGAAAATATGGAGAATTTTGAAATGAGGTCGATGCATGAGGATTATGGTTGGGTTGGCCAATGGAAATAGGATGGGTATTGGTATGACCTAGTGGAGGAACATGGATAGAAACCACAAAAGACTATGGTGTCCATAATGGACCCTGGTTAATGAGGATAGTTTGAGTAGAGTTTGGTAAAGGCTTAGGGTTCACTTGCACTTGTTGTTGAGCATTTTGATGCTACTTAAGCAATTTTTTCAAGTGTTCCCATGCTTCATTAATCTCTCTATCAGAAGTGGAGGTTATGGAAGTAGATGGTAAGGAAGATGTGGTTGGGGGACAAGTTACACTTTGTATGGTAACTTGGGAGGCTGAAACTTGTGAAGCAACATTTACATGTGCTTCATAGAAGGGGTTAGTGTATGTGGATGTGTATGAAGTGCTAGGAGCACATGAGGGTTGGGGAATGGACATATGAGAGGAAGATGCAACTGATGCCTCAAAAAGAGGGTTAGTGTACACCTGGGTAAAGTTGGATGGTGGATGGGAATAAAAAAGTTCTTGTTGTAAAGTAGGATCTTGTCTAGGTGAGTTGGGGACTAACTCTAAGACATAGTTAGAAGACTTCATAAGAGCTTCTACTCGTGCCATGTCTATATGGGTAATATGGTGATAAATGGTTGGTGAGATTGACTATACTTGGGGAACATCCATATGAAAGGTTGTGGGTGACAAGGAATGTGAGGGACCTACAGACAAATCTACCTATGTCACATTTAGGGAATCTACCATAGAAGTGGTGGGGAAGGTGGATGAAGGTTCCATTGAATTGTCTTGATTTAATGCTTTCTTTTGTTTTCTTGTTAATACCATAAGCAATTAAACCAAAATATAAATTATATAGTAAAACACAAAACTAAAATTTCACAAGAAAAATAAACAATCAATGCTAAGTTTATTCAACAAGTGTGTCTTACCTCATTCATTGATTATCTCCTTTTAATGTGAATTCATTCTCTTAGGTTTTGATCTTGTGTGTTTCAATGTGCTAATCTGAATTAACCAAAGAAAGGTAAAAACTATGGTTAAGTTGGGGCAACAAGATTCTTTCTAGTGATGAAATCCAACAAGTTTGCTCGGGGGTGACCTAAGGTTTCTAAGGGCAGATATTGGTGGATGGAGATGAAAGCCACCATCACCAAATCTCAAGCAATGGCTGGTGATGAAATCCAACCACTATTGTTTAATGTGAAGCATGAAGTGTGTGATTCTTTTTAAAATTTCTGATTTGCTATTGTGTACATACAATGTTAGAAAGATAACTACTTTTGATAGTCTAAATCAGAAGCCACTATCTAGAATACCAATTTTTCCAAAGGATGTAGAGTACACCGCTTAAGACCTACTCTAAAAAGTTGGGGGGTTCGTCTACTCCTCCGTATGGAATCACCCAAGTACGGGGATACTTTTGGTATCTGAATAATGTTCCTACTTAGACCTACAAAAATAGGAATCCCTAACCCTATAATGCAAACTAATTATGCAAATTTTCAATTCACATGAAATCAGAATGCAATATTTTTTCAATTTGTGAATACAACATAAAACCAGAAACTTCAAATAGAAAGTGTAGATGGATGTAATGATCAATATAAAACCTAGGATGCAAGCTAGTATGAATATTTTTCCTAAAATAACTAGTGATATTATTTTTAGCTTAGAAATTTGAAAAAAAATGTAAGATTGCTAGAATACGTAAACAAAAAAGTTAGGGTTTTAACAGTAGACTTACAAAATAGCCTATGTTTTTGCTCCAACTCTCTGTAAAATGCCTCTAGGTATTTTTGAAATGCACTTGGGCATTTTTGGATATCCCTCGAGTGCCATTGGGCATTCGCACACCTTCTACAACCTTTTGCAAATTTCTAGAAACTCTAAATCCAACAAAAACTACGAAATCTACGCTTTTGGAAATCCTACAAGATGACACAAAAAATAGCAAATTAGTAAATAAGGTAAATCAAAGTAAGAAACCCTTAGGGGGTCCCACCGTGATCACCATTTGTAGAGACAAAAATGCAACACCAAATAACAAGATATAAATTGAACTCAAAAGATAATATTGCATAATGAATGATTTTATATTAATGGGGGGAGCCTCAAAACTCCATTGTTACAATAAGAATATTTGAATCCTTTGATACAAATATACACAATGCTAGGGTTCTCCAAAACCCTAGCTACAACACTGGTGGTGTCTTTAGAATGCGTCCTTGCTCCCAACAAAAATGAGTGGGCTTCTGGTTATCCGATGTTGGGCCACTCCAGCTTAAACAACTGCTCAATGCTAATGTAACACTTCCATATATGCACACAAGAAAATAACAAATAGGTTAGTAGCAACTGTGAGGGCTCCACAATATGAGACCCTCTATAATTAATACAAAACCCTAGCTATATGCTATAAATAACATGAACATAATTGAAAATACATGAAATGAAATAACAAATAAAATATTTACCTTATGATGCTTGTTGTTCTCTGATCTATGATATTTTATTGCAGGAAGTAGTGCGGTGATGCCCTAGCATCGCTCGAGGGCTAGGATGACTGCAGAACTCTGGTGTAAGATGCCCGTGGGCACTCGACGGTAGAAAAAAACACCCATGGGTGTTTGGGAATGGTGGAGGGTGCCCAGAGGTGCTTGGTGGTGGAGGAGAAGCGCTTGGAGGTGCTCAAGAATGGTAGGGAGTGCACAAAGATGTTTGACGACTGAAGGGAAATATATAGAAGTAGATCTAGTTGAGCAAGAGGGGAAGTGATGAATGTGGGGGCTATGGTAAGCGAGGATGAAGGGTGAGAGTGCTTGGATACTCTAGGGAACTCGGGGTGAATGACTTAGGACTCAGGACACAAATTGCTTAGAAAACTCAGGATTCAAGGGTTAAGGCATCAAAATGACTCCTATTAATAATCCACATTAGAGTATGTTAGGGTTTTGAGCGACATGAATTGTGTGGCCCATATTAAAACATAACGGATGGTGGATATTAATTTCGGGTGTGTGGCATGGATTGACATAGATGGATGGCTAGGATTAAGTTAAATCGGATGGTTGGGATTTATTCACATATATAATATTTATATTTATTAAATATAAAAATATAATATAAAATATTAATATTTAAATATATATTAAACAATTATATATAAATATATGTAAATAAAGGGTGGAAATGGCGGGAAAACCTGGATGGACGACAAGTGGCTAGGTTTTGGTGTCTACATTACCATTTTGGTTAACTTTTCACTATTGATTTTGCTAATCCTATGAATAAACTATTTTACTATTAGTTATAATTATCTATCATTAACCATTTTTAATACTACCTTATTATTTATTTTATTTTACTATTATTTTATATTTGTAGTTAGTTGTTAAAAACACTTACAATTATCACCTCGTTATTTTTCCTTTACAATTTTATATCTGCAGTTAGCTGTTAAAAACATTGTAGTTCTCACCCAGTTATTTTTTAACTACTATTTTATATCTACAAATAGTTGTTAAAAACACTACAATTCTCACCCAATTATTTTTTTGCTACTATTTTATATTTGTAGTTAGCTATTAACAACACTATAATTTTCACCCAATTATTTTCCACTATTGTTTTATATTTGCAATTAGTGGAAAAAAATTATTGTTCTCCCAAGTTATTTTATTTTGTTGTATATTTGCATACTAGCTATTAAAAGACATCACTGCCATTTTATTTATTTTCTCACTACAATGTTTATTCTACTATTATTTTATCCATTTGTTGTTAACTAACAATATCAATATCATTAGTGTAAGTATTTCATATTATATTCAATTTTTCAATATCTTAAATGAATAGGGGTTTGACCTAATAGCTCATAAAATCACATATCTTTTCTTAGATTAGGCAAATCCCTCTATGCTTATCTTTGTTTCTTTCTATCTATTTATGTAGGGTTCATAGCTACGCTAGAGTCAAGATTCATACCTGTTGTTGTAGATTAGCTCTAGCCCATTACACCTATTGTGCCTTCTCTAAGCCTAGGAACTATAGGTCGAACCTACACATCCACAACACCTATAAGCTTGGGCACTGTAGGTCTATCCCATTGTGCCCATTATACCTTTTGTAAATTGCATTGGATTAAGGCCTCATACCTATTGCTACTAAGAACCAAGTATATTTTTTTATGTCTCTTGCTTCCTAATGCTTAGAATAAGTTCCTTTCTACTTGTTTGATTTAGTTGTATCCCATTAATCTATTCTACATTTTATTATTCTAGCATTTTTTTGATGTACTATAAATTGTATATAATTTATCTATTGATTGTTTTCTTTGAGCATTTGTTTATGCTATTATTAAGACTTTATTTTTGTTATTAAGTCATATAAGATAGATTTTGTTTTCCTACATCATTGCTTGCATTGCATCCTTAAATTTTAGATATCAACTTGCATCCACTTTCCTATGTCATTGAGTTGAAGAGAGCATACAATGTGGATCTTTGCCATTATGCATTACTATATTTAATTTCATGTTATGTTGTTAAGGCTTAAGCATAGAGCCTTAGGAGGGAAATATTGCTTTCTCTTTAAAAAGTAGGTGTTCATGAATTTACACACAAAATATAGTCTAGGATTTCTTTATAACATACGTCACATCCCTTTAAATTTATTGACGTAAGAAGAATTTAAAACTCCTTATGTTGTTAAAAAAAGTCAAGCCCCATTTTTACATGTTGATTAACTCGATGTGAACACCTCTATGGGTCATAAAGGTTCTTTATCCTAAGCCTAGCCTTAAATTAATATAAAATTTAAAAAAATTCTAACTAAGACCACTTAATTTTATTTGCATGGTTAGAAAATATTAATTAAGATTAATAAGAAGCTAACCAAAGGCTAGTCCTATTAAGGGTTTTTACAACCCTTTGAATAACCATCGTACAAATTTTAAGGCTAAATTAGATATATTATGAGTCTGGGATGCCAACCTCCCACATAGGGTCTCACACATACTTTAAGCCTTCTAAAGAGTATATTATGGTGGACTAGTGGGAGTTATAAGGAGGGATTTTTTATCACCTCTTCTTGATCCTCTGATCCACATAGGCATGGAATGTGCACCCTAGATCAAATTCAAGATTGGATGACCTAGAAATGCTTCTAGATCAACCTCTAGAGAAGGTTGGCTCTTTGAAAAAGAGAAAGATAAAAGAGATGTGAGAGATAAGGGTTAGAGGGATTTATTGAACTATGGTCGAAGCTCAGCTAACAATATTATTTTTAGCTACATGAACATAGACCACCCAATACACCCAAAGTCTAATAGTCTATTCAATTGAGCTATGAGGAACTCAAAATTAGCATAGATACTTCAATATTTTTGGCACAATGATTAAAAGAAGCCAAAAAATTTTAAACCTAATATAATTTACTTCAACTGTGAATTGAAATAAGCCAAACAATTTAAAAGCTAATAAAATTTCCCCCAATTAAAGCATAATCAACACTACTAAAAATATTACAACATCCAACATTTCAAGTGCTCTGATAAAAATAAGCCAAACAACTTTAGGCCTAACAAAATTTACTTCAACTATGAATTGAAATAAGCCAAACAACATGAAGCCTAACAAAATTTACTCCTATCACAACATGAATGAAAATACTGAAACTGTAAACATCACAAGAGATTTCAATTCTTCATACTACAATTGAGGTAAATCAAACAACTTTGGATCACACTTGAACAACCAAGGGTAAAAGTATGTGTAGTGAAGTTTCACTACCATCCAATAAAATAAGGGTGGATGTGGTTGATGTAGAGAACTATGTGCAAAATGAAAAGCTCTTAGATGTTGCTGACCACCAATAAAATTATGCCAAAGAACCACCAAGAAGCTATCACCAAATGTTGATAATAGGTGTAAAACCCTAGGATTTGTGGGACCATGCTAACTACTAAATATTAATCATCACCAACTTGTACTAATTCCTTACAATATTTTTAGTGATAACTAAATCAAACCCTATAATTAATTATAGTTCAAGAGTCATTTTGGTAATAACTAAAATAACTCTACAAATAGTAGATATTGGTGGCTAGGGGTGAGTTAGAAAACTTGGGTAACAACCACATCTATTTGGTTCACAGATCCCAACCACCCATCCATTTCTTCCCACCACACGTATAAGATACATTCATTGGGAGAATTAGTTGGGGGAAAATAAATAGCTATGAGAGGTAGATGAAAACTCATAATAACTCATCAGGGAGAGATCCTATGAGACATTTACTCTAACACATTTGATCAAGGAAGTCATTGGATTAAGCTTCTCTACACCAATGACCCCTTCAGTAAGGAGACCAACACTTAAAGGCATTAGAGTTGCAAGCAACATAATGGGTCACTTCAAATCAAGGGATCCATGGACTAGAAAAATATCATTATCTATAGCTTTTGCATCCATCTAATAGAATTCCTAGAAGAAATTTACCTTAAAATATCTTGGAAAAGGACTAAGATCCAAAAGGTAAAGCTAGTGGAAGGCAATGAAAGAATTTCCAAACCTATAAGGCTGACAAATTTTGACCTATGGATTGGCACTAATTTTCAAAAGGTTCTGATAAGTTCATGTTACCCAAGCTTCCAAAAAGTGAAAGATGGTCAAGAGTTCTAAGAGTTGCAAAGGGAAGCTTCTGAAAATTGGAACTTCTAAAAGTTTTGACCAAAAAATCAAGGTAAAATTTTTGATATCCCATGCCATCCATAGGTTTTGAGAATTGAGAGTTTTACAAAGGATGAAAGAATATTGAGGGTCATCAAGGATCAGAAGTTTTGAAATTTCTAAAGAAAAAAGAGAATAAAATTTCCAAGAATTGGACCATGAGTCTCAAGAAGCCACCAAAAGTAGATAAAATAAAAGTTTTGAAAAAGGGAGTCATGCAAAATTTTCGATGAGAGGAAAAGAGAAAAGTGTTTATAAGACTTCTAATAAAATATGTGGTTTGGCCTGAGAGGTTTGTAAAAACCTAACATGACACGGTGAGCAAAAATCTTGACAACTTTTCAAGTAGAGGAGCATTAGTGGACATCACCATGAAAGGAAAAGAGGAGCTACAAAGAGAACAAAAGAAAATTCAAAGGCTAACTTATGAGGATATTACTAATGATACACAAGCTTCCATAAAGGTAGGTGAGTTGCATTAACAATCCATTAACAAAGAGCCACCCATTGACATAACTTGGGTTCACTAATCTAGGGAAGGCAACTAGCCTATTAAAGGCAAAAACATGGAAACTACAACAACATCTACCCAAGCCTGACAAGTATTAATTATGAAAAAAGAGCTTGTGCTCAGGTCCCAAGATCCTAGAAGAGGTACTTGAGGAATGTCAGTAGTTGTTGGGCATCCAAGGAATCAACGTTGATGATTTTAAATCTAGAGACTTAAAATAGGGACAATGGCATAACAAATATAGAATCAAACAATCAATATATAGGGATGGTTGTATATTCCTATTCAAATTTTAGAGGGAAAATCTCCCCTTTGTAATCTATAATTAGTAGAAGTTTTACATTGTAAAAGATCGACAAGTTGTATAACTTTTCCTTCATTTCTTCTATATAGTAGTGCCTGAACCTTGAATGGTCTCGTTGGTAAGTGTTGGTCAAAAATCTGACACCACGTGGAGGGGAGGGGACAGACCAGTGCCAACATCAAATAGTCACTACTTAGCAAGGGTAGGGTGGTCGATCTTTGGAGAAGATCGGTTCCTCTACGGTGGTTCCAACTACCTACATTGCAAAAGGGAAAAGGGGAAAAGGAGGGAAAGAGAATGAAAAATGATAGGTATAGTCGCATCAAGACACATGTAGGTGTTGCACCTCAGGTAGAAGCACAAACCTAACACCTAAAAGATCAACCAACTACACCTTCAGTAAATGCTTCAGAGCGGAGAGCAAAGAGCGAATTCTAGAACCGTCGAGTGGGTGTATGAAATCCAGAAAGCAAAATTAGAGTGCTCCCATCCAACCAAATTTAACAAAAATAAACCCTCACCCATGTTATGAATGCAAATTCTAGAGCCACCCAGTGAATTCCATGAAATCCATATTATAGAATTATATGAAACCACTTAACTGACCAAAATAGAAATAAACACTCATACATTCAATGCAAAGAAATAGAGGCAGAATCAGAAACCAAATAGTGATAAGTTTATATTTACATAGTGGTGAAAATATTACATATGAATTGTAATGGCTAAAGATCCACCCTTGGGAATGACCAAAATTTCATTATTTATAGGTATTTTACAATAAATTCAAAATTCAAACATTAATAACATTAGGCGGGAAGACAACGCTTGGAGAAGCCACATAATATGCTAGTACACTACTCCTTGGGGTGGTGATGATCTTATGGAAGGAGGTAGGTGTGTTCGAGTTGATCTGAGCCCTTGGAGCTACTGACATCTCTATCCAAATCATTAATCCTTATCTAGCTCATCCCTCCATCCAACTGATAGTCCTTTGGTTAGGTGATGAATGACTAGAATTAATCACCTTGGGAGCAACGCATCTCAAATCAATCACTTCTCTGTACGACCACCTGGTACTGAACAGTTGCAACAATGAGTACTTCTTCTATTTGAATTTCAAGTGATGGTGAGAGTTTGCATGTCGAGCGGGTGCTTAATTTGTCTTACTTTCCACCCATGGAGTCATCAAGAAGGAGGGCGGTCACTTGTCCAAAGTTCCACCAAATTTGTGCCTGAGAGTCCCACCCGAGAATGGGAAGGAGTCTTCATCCTTCCTGTGGGTAGGGTTGTACAATGTATCTACCCTTACTGGTTGTTTGAAATGTTTATCCAACAAGCAGGTGGGTATTTTGGATAGTTTTACTTGAAGCAAAGGGTGAATCATCTGCCTGCTCCATTATCCACTTTGCTTCTTTGAACAAATTTCCATCCACCTGCTATTTGTAGCCGCCCATTAGTACTGCCACCATTTCTTATCTTTTGCCCATCCACTAACATTCCCAAAACTTGATGGACTCTTAGAAGAGCATCATCCTGCAAGGAGGAAATGGGTGAAGCAATGCAAAATTGCACCCACACTCTTGGTGACTCACAAGGACTTTTCCCTTGTGGGAAAGGAGGACCCAAAAAGCTACAACTTGAAACACACAAAACAAAAAAGAGGAAAGGGGATAGTGAGGGCACAAACAAAAACAATCGAGGAAGGCTGCAAGACAAAGGAGGAAGAAAGATAAAGGTAAATGGAAAATGAGGGGGAAGAAGGTGAAAGAGAAGAAAATAAGGGAGATGGCAAGTGGAAAAAACAAGCAAAACCAGGAAAGGAGAACAAGAGGGGAAGAGGGGAGGGAGGGAAACACAGGAAGTAGCAGAAGCAAGAGGAGGACTACTACTGACCTTGTCAGTTAGCAACAACAAAGAACTGAGGAAAGAGAAGGAAGGGAAGAATGTAGAAAAATAAAAGAAACAAAAGGGAAGGTGATCCATGGGAGACCCCCACAGACCAAGCTCCCATTAACATAGTCTATCAAAGACCATGGTGGATTCAAGAACAAACAAAATTCCAAGGGCATTTTATAGTTCCAATACAACACCTCTTCTTAACACAATCACATAAAAACCTTATTTTCTCATCACCACTCTTCCAAGGAATCTTTAGTCACAGCTCCATTCTTGACTTTATGTTCCTTGACTCATGCTACTTCTACCCTTTGGGGTAATTTTTATAGGCCAATTTTTCCATCACTTAAGGAGTGGGTGTTGCTTTCAAAAATGTGGTAGGTATATTTTTTGGGATTGTGCAAAGAAGTTCCTGAATCATAAGCCTTTGATCCATTGGGTATGGGGTCATGATAAACAAAGAGAAAACACAAGGAACATGGGAGTGTGTTTCAAAGGTGAAGCACTCTGATAGTTCATCGTTAGTCACCAAGGGACAAGATGATGTCATTTTGCCTTGTGCCTTATGCACTTTATTTAGAGGTCAACTTATGTACATAAAATTATGGTGTGAGTGGCATGCCACAACCATTGATTCACCCTGGAGCTTATCTAGTGAATCTGCAATGACCAAACCATATTGTATAGTACTTAAGGCACCTTCTGTAGTTCAATTGACACTGCCAATCATTTCTCCAAGCTACAAAGTACTCACAACTTGGTAGATCATCATGCATACCAGTACTTATGCAATCGATGATCAACATGGTAATGAATTTTTCCACATGGGAGCCTTCTTCTGGTATTGGTTCATGTGGCAACAGGCTCCAATGTTGCCACTCCTTGGGATCCACTTGTTATGAAATCCTAGCTTCACACGCCTCCGCCATCCTTGCGTACTTCTTCCAACAAATCTCATTAATTAAGCCTATTATGGATGAGACCTCCTCAAGACATGTATGCTGATCAACTAAGCCATCATGAAGATGACTTGGCCCTTGCTCATTGTGTTTCTGGATACAAAAGGGTGTAAAAATACTCCCTCTTTGCGAGTGGCATCCCCCCTTGGTCCAGGTCCTCCTTTTTTTGAGATAAGGTGCAAGCAATAAGGTTGTCTATTGTAGGACTAGTGCTTGCACTTCTTTTGCATGGGCTCAAGAAGAGATCTTCCCCTTGTGCTCCATAGAACTGCAACCCTCGCTCCTGCACAAATTAATATGGTATCCATGGTGGATATTGTATAGTTGGAAAGGAAGCATCGATAATTGAGAAAGGATATGGGAGGGTGGAGTCCTCTAAAGATGTCTTTCCTACTTGAAGTAGGAGTCACTCTACCCATACGACCTCTTGAAATATTTGAGGGAATCTACTTTCCCTAGATTGGTACAAGAGGAGGTTGATATCCGAGCTAAGAGCTTAAACATAGTATAGGTGAGCTTGGATGGGGGACAACTGGTATTTAGGGGGATCCTCTTCCAACTCCTTTTGAATATAATGTTGAAATATATGATTGATTTGAAAGGTACCCTCTTGATGAGTAAGAGGTTCATAAAGAGTTGGAATGGATCCATGGATCCATCAAATGTGTCAACAAGAGTTCCCACTAAATACGCCCATGAGCAGATGGTCTTCCATCCAAGGGATCGATACCACAATAACACCCTTCCTTCTAGAGATAAGATCAAAATCTTGATCATGACATCCTCATAGGTTATACCATGGAGGGGTGATAGTACGATGACATATTCTAGATGCTCTCGAGCAATTCCCATGGTGCCATTATATTTGGCTAGTGTTTTCAGGGAACCCTTGGGAATTTCATGCTAGCATTGGAGGCTCAGTGGATTGGGGCCATTCCAATGGGGGTAACACAATTGAGCCATCTTGGCACCAGTCTTCAGAAGTCTTGGTTCTTATGTCAGAGTCAAATCAGAGTCGAAGTCTCTAGATGAACAGTAAGCTTTTGAGCCCCCACTTCTAGCATTACCTATAATTTTCATATTCATATATATGCTTGAGGCCATGACTATTTGGTTTTTTTGTTCCATTTCTTATATGTATGTGTGTTTATGTGTGTATACTAGAGGCCATGACTAATTGAATTTTATCCCATTTCCTTTATATGCAATATGTACTTAATATACCGAGAGAAGGAAGTGTTCATGTTTGATTTGTTGGCTCATTACACACACATTCATGTGTTTCACTATTATACAAAGGAATATTATTATGATCTTAGCACATTGCCCTTGTTAGCTTAAGATATTTTTTCCTTTTTTTTGTCTTTCTTTTTCTCTTTTCCTTTTTTCTTAAAGCTAGTTAGATTAGGATAGAGTAGGAAGTGTGCTAAATATCACATCTTAAAAGGATTTTTCCTTATAAAAAACCTTGGAGGCACCCAACTAAGGAAAAATCTATGCTCTCAAGGTTGTCCTATTGTGTCACTCCATGTGAAACACAATAGTCCTGATGATCTGGTCCATGCATTTGGTGGTCAAGACAATCAAAGAGGATAAATTTAATGACATGCCTAGTGGAACCCAATTGATCCAACTTTATTGATCCCATTATCAAGAGAACTCTAATAGGATGAGACCTCGATGAAGGTCCTTATCTATCTACTTGTTTGAAGCATTTGAAAAATCTCACATGACAAATCTACTCAAAGAATGAATATCCAAAAGTAGTCATTCAAAAAGATATTAGATTGAGGTTTTGATGAAGATCTCAATCTTCTAGCTTATAGAGTAAATCTTGTATTCACTTGGTGACTCCACTCAAAGCAAGGAATCCAAAAGTATATTAATGAAAGACTTACCACTAGATATTTTGTTACTACCAACCTTCAAGTGTTGCTCCTAGCACTTAACACCATTTCAAGAAGGACAGGTAGAGGCTAGAACACTACTCCATCACCACCTAGGCCATTTCCTACTTGGAATGATAGAGGTCCATTAAAACCTCCTACTTTACCTAAAATATGGGACAAGATACCAAATTATGCACTAAAATCTCTCCTATACTTCATTGGGGGAGACATGACAACTTCAATCAAGTATCTTAACTAGATGGTGAGCCTATGTGTGCTTCATAATGTATTAGAGCAAAATGCGGCTCTAAGATTATTGGTAGCCTCATTCAGAGGTAAGGCTCATGAATGGTATGTCACACCACAACCACATTTGATTTCTTACTAGGACCAAATCATTACCTTGTTCATAGAAAATATTTAAAGAGAAGGTGGACAAAGTATCTCTCTTGGAACAACTATCAACCATAAAGAGAGCACCAATGGAGGTTGTGGATGATTTCAATCTCAAGTTTTAGAAAACATGGCATAGAATACCTGAAGAGATTTACCTTCTTCTATGTATGGCATTTATATACCATTTAAAGACTTTAGATCCTAAAATACCCTTGATGATTAGGCTAGAGGTGGAAACTCCCTACTAGATGCCTATGGCATAACTATTGAAGTTGAAGATAACTTAATTCAGATTGGAAGACTAGCCCCTAAACCCATAATGCCTTTATTTCTCAATGTTCAATATTTGCACTAGTTTCCTTAGATCAATCAATCAATAACCTCTGCCAACTTCAATAATAACTATGGTATCTATTTCCCTTCTTACTGCAATACCTTATACTACAAACAACTTTGAGTTAGAGGTAATGAAAGGTCTACTAAAGAAAGTTTCTAATGAATATCAAAGTGGCCCCACCCCCTTCATCATATAAGACAACCAAGTATTTGGGATTACCATAGGTAATGATTATAGTAACAATAGAATCCCAAGTTATCCATCAACTTCAAATCAATGGAATGACCCTATACAAACCTCATCTCAAAAGTTTTTTGCAAAAAATATCAAAGTTTTGGCCCTCATACAAGGTAATTATCTAGAAGATTTAGAATCTTGGCATTTCCATAATTCCTACCCTATCAACACTTGCCCCAAAGCAAACCAAAATCAACCCTCCTATCCATAGTTGTTTGCTTATCAAATTATGGCCCAAAATTATTTTGCAAACATAAATGTTGATTTTCCTAAATAAACCTTAGCAACTTGGGATGAAGAGGAAGCATATATTGTATTTGGGAAAGAGAAAAGGTAGAGACCTTAAGAATAGCCATATTATATGACTAAGACCAAGGAAAAATAAGGTAAGAACCTACTTCCAATGGACATGACCCGCTATACAAAAGATACATTACCTCAAGTTATTTGAGATAGTAGAACACCTGAAAATATCCACTATAGTTGTGCCACTCTAGGAAGTGATTACTATGACAAGGAAAATGTAACATTTAAAATTAGTGTTGAAGGAGAAAAAACATTTGATGATCAAATGACACCTATTGTCATGCAAATATTTATGCTTGATGCAGCTAAGGGAAAGCTAGTACCATTCTATTTGATCCTCATCTTCGGTGATAACTTGATTCATAATTATTTAGTGGATTCTAGAGCAAGTACTACTATCATACCAAAAGGGATGGCCAATGCATTAGAACTAAATTTTTAACCAACGAGACAAGGCATAATTCAACTAGATGGGACACCAATCTAGTCCCTTGGGATAAGTAAGAACCTTCCTATGATGCTGGAAGCCTACCCAAGTTTAACTATTCACTAGAACTTAACAATAATTAAGCTCTTGCTTACTTTTGACATCTATTTATCAATATTTTTTTTTGATAGAGTAGAAGGGTATTCGTCCTTGAATTGGATGCATATGTTGCTAAGTGACCAAAGTAGTGTTGAGATAAAAATTCTAGCAAAACCTCTTCATGCCCATCATATAAAATAGATTTCTATAATCAGATTAGATATTGAGCAATCTAACATCCCAAAGGAAATTCAATCTTAGAAAGTAACATCTAATACAAAGTTTCATTCTACCATCCTAGATAATCAGATAAGTCAATGAGCCATTGACATGTAGAATTTTGAGTCTTATGAGGTATATAAGCAAACTAGCATAGGGACATATTTGATTCAAGAGGAAGGCCCATCTATTTTGGATATCTTAAATAAAGTTGAGTATTCCACTAGGCTCTAGAAATAATACTTTAATGGCACTAGAAGTAAGACAATGATGGGTGTCAGTGTTTGCCTAATTTCACCATAAGGATCAAGTCACTATATGCATATAGGCTATAGTTTACATGTGTGAATAATGTAGCTGAGTATGAAGCCCTAGCACTAGGACTTCAAATGGTAGAAAAATGAGGGATTAAATTGCTTTAGGTGTTTGGTGACACTGAGCTGATAAAAAAGCAAATGAGATCTCAATGTATGAAAAAATATTGTAGTGAAGATTCACTACACCAAGCAAACCCTACCATAAAGGGATATTTTGATCAGAGTGCTAATTTGAACCTGAAATGAAGGGGCCCAAAGCCCCTACTAATCATGAAGTAGCTAAAGCCAGAAGACCATTCAAGATGCAACTAGAGAGGAGATCCCACCATCGACTAATGTTGAATATGAAGATCCCCATGCCACAAACCTTAGCCAATCCATCAAACCAAAATAACAATTGTCCATTAAGCCCTTTTGGTGGTAGCTAAGGAGAATTTTACCATGAACCAAATTCCTAAATTCTTTTTGGTGATAGTTAATAGGACAACACTCATGGAAAGACTTTGTCCCATCCATAGTTCTAGATTTCTCTCCTCCCTAAATAGGAATGATTGTTTGTCTAGTTCCCTTCCATATCTCTCGATGTCCATGTTCCCCTTGTGAAATCATAATTCATCATCGGTTAGGAATCTCTATGGATTGGACCTAGTTACATAGAGGAAGAAAGTGGGGCAACTCAAGGTAACTGAGTGAGAAGGTAGACATGAAAGCCCCCTCTCCCTCAAGAGGATATTGAAGCTCAAAGGACTTCTAGAAGCCTTGCATCTTAGAGGTTCCAAGTTGCAAAGCCTCTATTGTTCTTGAGGTTTCTTGGCCCCTGCAAGGTCCACCCTAAAACCCATGATAGGAGAGTGATAGAGAGCATAAAAAAGAACACGCAGAGACATATCCACTAAAATCCAAGATTTGGCAGTCTTGATTTAGGATGTTGATGAAATATCTAGGGATGGACTTCTGATGAAGGGAATCTTCCCCTACAATTCCAAAGGTGGCAACCACAACCTCTAATAAATGCACTAAATAATATCTTCATCAAAGGAACCTATCAAGGGCATAAAAGAGGCCAAGTGCTAGTTACCATCGAAACCATCATACCAACCCATAGTGACTGGATGCAAGTGTTAGATACCTAGGGATAGGAATATGGGTGCCAAGTGGTATGGCTCATTATGATGTAACCATTATTTTATTGTAAGTAGGAGTTATTAGTAATGATGAGTTAGTAATGATGTATCTGTTACTTTATTAGGAGTTATTAGTATCAATGAGTTAGTAATGATGTAACAATTACTTTATTGTAAGTAAGAGTTACTAGGGTGAGGGAAAATAAGAGTCTATATAAAGGTAGGAGTGGAGAAGGAAGTCATATCAAGTAATATTTGTAAGATTCTTGGATTGTAAAGTTGGAGATCTTGTGGAGTGATTCTTTCCTTAAAGGGTATTCTTGGTGTTTCCCTACCTCAAGGGTATTATCTATCTTTATTTTATTATGTGGATTGTTATTGTGTAATTTATTTGTGGATGCATGTTGTATATTTATGCATATTGGTGAATGATTTATTTTTAATGATAAGAAAGGTTTAGTATCAGAGCGGTGATCCTAGCAAAGTGGAGTTGTTTTTGCAAATCTAGGGCATAGTTTTCCATAAAAACATCCCATTTTGCAAGGACCATATCTTCTATTTTAGCAGTTATTTTTAGAATATTTTTATTCTATCATGTAGATCATTTTGAGTACTACAAAACAACTACTCATCTATTAAATTCCTATAAGTATTGAGGAAGTTACAACTATTGGAAGTTGGGCTTTTGATGTTGTTTTCATGCAAAGGAAAAAAGAATCATATCTCCCAATCTAGGTAAGCAAATCAGTTGTTTGTTTTATTTTGAGGAAAATCTATAGATTTAATTGTTTGAAGAAAGGAATATATGAGATTTCAAAAAAAATTAATTCCAACCTTTAAAACCCTAGCTGCTTTGCAAAAAATAATTACTAGGTTGAGGTCATGGATTTACCAAAAATTAGTGGAAGGGATGATAGTTATGTTAGGGAATGGTTGATGAAATGGAAGAAAAATTCTTTAAATTTTTTTGAGCTAGAAAGGAAATGTAAGATTTGGAATTCTTTATGAGGGGAAGCTTTAAAGTGGTATGTGAAATTTAGAAGTGACCATAATTATTCACACACATGGGAAGAATTTGAAATTGTATTTTTAAGCAAATGGAGATTGGAGGAAAAATATAATAATATGTAGGCTAAGGAAACCACACCTTTTGTGTTCAATAGGTTAAATAGTGGTAAGAAAAAATTGCTTGATTAAAAAAATTATATTGTATGGGTTCATGGTTACATTCATAAGAAAAAAGTTATTGTCTCCATAAACCCTAACAACCAACATAACTTCATCAATAGGGACTTGGCTAATACTTTACAATTTCTAGCAAAGAATATTAAGGATGGATAGTATCAGGGAGAGAGATGTCAAATTTTTGAATACTTGAAGCTTTCTATGGATAAATATGTTTTACATTCAAAATCTTATGTTATTGAGATGGATGATGCAGATATTGTTCTTGGTTATCCTTAGTTGTATTCTTTGGGTACTGTTAACATTAATGTGCAAAAGAAGTTCAAGAAGTTATGGCATAGGAAAAAGAAAATAACAATACAAGATATTTCTCAATGTAAGAGGTAAGGATCTAAGGAAAAACAAGAAGCTATTGTAAGGAAACAAGTTGAATAACAAGCAAAAATATAATCTAAGGAGGAGGTAGTAGCGGATATCAAAGAAGAACCAAAATATGGAAGCATGAAAAAAGAGCACAAAATAGAGGATCAATATGTTGGAGCATATCACCATTCAAACCACCCTGAAAGGCAACTATCATGGAGACAAGGCTTAAGGAAGCAGAAGAACAATGAGGGACATATAAGGAACTAGAGGAGCCAAAAATTTGGATATGCTACAAGTTATAAATACAAGCAGGTATGGATGAAAATAAGTAAAATTTATGCTTATAACACATCACATTGGCATCAACGAAGACCACCACCAATCATATTTTCACTAGAATGGATGGATGATCAATATTGGTACCAATTTTCATCATTGTTTAGAAAATCATATTATTTAGTTTCTTCAAATGTTTCGAGGATAAAAAATTTTGTAAGGAGGGTGGAATGTTAGATACCTAAGGATAGAAATATGGACACCAAGTGGTATGGCTCATTATGATGTAACCATTATTTTATTGTAAGTAGGAGTTATTAGTAATGATGAGTTAGTAATGATGTAATCGTTACTTTATTAGGAGTTATTAGTAATGATGAGTTAGTAATGATGTAACAATTACTTTATTGTAAGAGTTACTAGGGTGAGGGAAAATAAGAGTCTATATAAAGGTAGGAGTGGAGAAGGAAGTCATATCAAGTATTCTTTGTAAGAGTCTTGGATCATGGAGTTGGAGATCTTGTGGAGTGATTCCTTCCTTAAAGGGTATTCTTGGTGTTGCCCTACCTCAAGTGTATTATCTATATTTATTTTATTATGTGGATTGTTATTGTGTAATTTATTTGTGGATGCATGTTGTATATTTATACATATTGGTGAATGATTCATTTTTAATGAGAAGAGAGATTCATAATAGCAAAGGAAGGGATGATGATTCAATTTTAGTCCTAGAATCCCATAATTAGACATGGTTCCCTATGTGATAACTAGAGCATTTAAAGTTACAACATGATAAATAGTCCAAGGGAAAACACCAAATCCAAGGTATTGATGATGAAAGACCCCAAAGGTTTAATCATGGGAATTTCTAGCTTGAAGTAGCTCAATGACACGAAGATAATTCCATCAAGCCAACCTACCAGTAGCATTTATGGCTATGAATCCCCAAGGCCTCAAAGACCATTCATTGTTGATGTTGACTAGCCCGAGCAATTTTGAATTCCTACACAAATTTTAGAGGGAATTTTCCCCTCTTCTTATAAATATCTCTTTCTTCTTCATTGTAAATATTGAAAGCTAGCCGTTCCTATGCCTAGCATCTGGTCTTGTATGGAGTTTTTCTTCATTCTTTTTTGTATCATGATCTTGGTCAAGTTTTGTAATGTTTCAGCTAATTAGTTTTGAGCCTCTTTATTGAAATGCATGTAATTTGGCATTCATATATATAAGAAGTGATGACTACTTATTTTCTATCATGGTTCTTATATGGGTGTTAGACTTACTTCATGGTTGGGGATACTGTGTTCCTTGTGTCTTGTCAGTTATGATGAATGTGTTCATTGAATCCATCATGGTACAAAGAGTTTTAGAACTTTGGTGCATTGTCATCCTTAGCTTAGGCTAGCTAGATTAGTTAGATTTAATTCCTTTTATTTCCTTACATTTGTTTATTATTTTTCCTTCTAACCATTTTCCTTGAAAAATACCCCATTAGAGTAGGTTAGCTTAGGAACCTAATGCTACATCAAAGATCACATCTAGACAAGGAGTTGGCCTTGGTAAAATATCTTGAAGGTCATTCGAAGAATCCATTTCCCATGCTTCTCAAAATTCCCAGGAATGGCACTCCAAGTGAGATGTGAGCACTAGATGCACCTAACGAGAACCACATTTTGTGTGGTCATGATACCTAGGGTGTAGGGACTAGATATGGTCTCCAATAGTTTAAATTGGCATACCCGGTAAGATAAAATTAGAATAAAAAGTTGAGGTTTCGGTGAAATCCTTAATCATCTACTTATTCAAGAAATGTGATCATTCACCTAGCAACACCCTTGGTCAAAAAACGATTCAAATTTGGAGGCTCTATTGGAAAAAACCTTGGAATATACCACATAAGAATTTCTAGATAGAAATTTAAGCAAAAATATTTATTTATTAGCTTGTCAAAGCAACATCTAAACACCACCCCTCATTTGACACCCCGAAACCAACCAGGATATGGTTGTTGATGAAATTTGAAGCATTAAATCTAATCAAGAACACAATTAAAGATTCTATAATCTAATGACATAAAGGAAAGATCAATGAAACTCATGAACTATTTGAGAAGATACATAGCTTGATAATCCTTGTATGATATTTTACAATACAATACAAAACCAAGAGTCCATAATATATATATTTTACAAATGGCCTTTGGTCTACCTCAAAATAACCTTTGACATACATAAAAAATAATGTAATATAATTAAGGAACTTGCCAATCAACATTACTCAGCTCTACTCTCCAGAGAAAATGGTAACCCTCATTCCCAGGGAATACTGCTACAACATATACCAACAATATTAAATTTGGAAGACAAACATGATCTCAATCAGCCAATCACTATGGAGGAACTTAAGGAGATTATAGCAGCTCTACCAAAGGATAAAGCTCCTAGACTTGATGGATTCACAAAAACTTTTACTAGCAATACTTACATCATCAGAGAAGATTTGTTACGCATGATTGAGGATGTTAGGGTGAAAGGTAAGCTTCTTGGAGCCATCAAATCCACCTTTCTAGCATTTATTTCTAAAGAAAAAAATACCACTACTTTCTCTAGATTCAAACCAATTTCTCTATGTAACTCTTCCTATAAAATTATTACCAAGTTGTTGGCCAATATAATAAAGAAGAAACTTGACAAACTAATATCAGAAGAGCAAGGAGGATTCATGCCTAGAAAACAAATATACAATAATATCATAATAGTGCATGAAGCCCTCCATAGTAGTAGAAAATAAAAAAAGAAACAAATTGTTATAAAACTTGATATGGCAAACACCTTTGATCGAGTTAATATACAATTTGTAGAACAGGTCCTACAAAAGTTTGGATTCCCACATCAGGTCATCAAGTGGATTGGAGCATGCATAAAAACCCATGGATAGCCCCATTAATAAATGGAGAACCAACAAATTTATTTTAGGCTACAAGGAGAATTAGACAAGGGTGTCCACTATCACCATACCTTTACATCATTTTAGCTGAGACTCTTGGAAGATTAATCAACTATCTTCGAAGAGAAAGAAAAATAATAGGGATAGAGGCTGCAACAGGATGCAAATATGTAACACATGCTCAATTTGTCGATGATATCATTCTTCTAGGTGAAGCCACCAAGAAAAATGTTAGACAATTCAAGCAATATCTGGATTGGTTCACACAAGCTACCGGGGCTCATATAAACACTCAAAAGAGTCAGTTCTATACACAAAATGTTGCAGCAATAAGAGTCAAACTCTTTTGCACTATCCTAGGATTTTGGTCTGGCATAGAAAAATACTTCAGATATCTAGGAGTACCCATGAGATTCCACCTCAAAGCCTAAAACTGTTGGACCCCAATATTGGACAAGATGGTTAGGAGGATACAAAGTTATAGTAATAGTTGGCTCAATCTTGTAGGAAGGGTAGTATTAATCAAATCAGTGTTAGCTTCTCTTCTAGTCTACCAACTATTAGTATATCATGCTCCCAAGTTTATTTTGTAAAAGGCAGATGGAATCATACACAACTTCCTATGGCAAGGAGGTAGGCAATCAAAAAGAAAAAAGTTCCACTTGGTCAATTGGGAGATGGTCACCAAAAGTAAAATTCAAGGACTAGGAATAAAAAAAATGGAGATAGTTTCAAAAGCACTGGGAGAAAAACTTCTCTGGAACATGCTTAAACACAATCGAGCATGGCAACGCATACTAGTCAACAAGTATGTAAATAATCAAACAAGTATTCAAATGCTTAAACATATAGACAAACTTCCTGGAGCCTCGTTGGTTTGGAAACATATAGTGGTTGCAAAGAGCATAATAGAGGATAAAATTTCTTGGCTATCGGGAGATGGTAAGTCAATTAATCTATGGGAGGACCCGATCCTAGGAAATCCACCATTAAAAGAGATAACTCCAATCGAATTACAGAATCACTTGGAAAGCCAAAGAATACTCAAATTAGGTGACTTGTTTTATTGGACCTCAAAAACTTTGAACTGGATCTCCCCTCCCATTCCATCTCAACTTCAAGGAGATTGGGATTATTTTAAGTCCCATGTGGTGAGCATTAGACCTCTTCATCCCATAATGCCAGATAAAATTATTTGGGGTAGCATCAATAGTAATGGGGAATACTCAATGCATCTAGAAGTCCAACATCAACAAATTAGGCCTACCAAAAAAAACTATTGATATTGTGGAAAATTAGAGCACCACCTAAACTGCAAGTATTCAGCTAGCTAGTTTCTCAAAATAAAATCTTAGCAGGTGATAATTTGCAAAAGAGGAGTATAGCAGGGCCTCATGTTTGTTACAGGTGCAGGTAGAATAGTGAAACAATTTTCCATATTTTGTTTGAATGCCCAAAGGCAATTTCAATTTGGTTAGGAATAACCAAAATTCTTGGTATTTCCTACTATGGAAGGTTAACCATAGACACATGTTTTACCAAGTGGAACAAAGAATATAAAGGTAAATTGGCAGGTAAGCCCCTCCTAAAATATATGTGGATCTCTATACCATATTTTATAATCTGGCACATTTGGTTGGATAGAAACCAAAGGATTTTTGAAGGAAAAGGTAAGGACAATAAAACTCTAATATGAAGGATAAAAGAAGAATTAGTCCTAAATGTCAAATCTAGTTTCTATCAACAACAGTATGAAGAAGATTTATCACCCACAAAAAGAAGAATGATCTACCAACTTAATCTCCAAGCTTTCTTGACACAGGGAGGATGTAGAGCAAATAATTCTTTGTCTGACATATTTTTCTGACAGTCTTCTTTGATGGTACCTCCAAGTCCAACCCCAATCAAGCAACGGTAGGGGGACTGATTCTTACAGGACCCCATGAGATCCTACTCAAATACATGATCAACTTGGGAAAAACATCTAACAATGTAGTAGAGGCTATTGGATGTGAAATCGGTTTAAAATTGGTGGAAAATAAAGGAATCACTCAGGTCACAATTTATGGGGATTCGAAACTGATAATAACATCTCTTGACAAAAATAAATATTTTAGATCTTTACAATTGAATATTATTAAATTGTAAAGATAAAAAAAAAATTATTATTCAAGATAGGATTAGACAACTAGGCAGGATCATTGGAAAAATATCCTATCAACACATAAGGCGGAAATTCAACAAAGAGGCTGACACACTAGAGAATTACACAATAAATATAGCCCTTGGTTATTGCCACCAAATCATCAAGAAGCAGAAGGGCAGGGGTGGTATGCGAGGATGACAAAGACTCCAATAATGAGGTTCTTTTTTGTCTTCATGTTCTATTTTTTAGAATGCTTTGTTCACTTTGATCTCTAATTAAAGAGTTTTGTACTTTTTTGTTAAGTAAATAAATATTTTCTTTTTAAAATAATGTAATATATTCTAACACCCCCTTGTATTACATTATTTGGGATGAAATTCTTTTTGATGTGCATAGATGATATCTGAATGTTTGAAATTTATTTTGACCTAGAGCTTTTGTAAATATATCTACCAATTGTTCTTCTGTAGGAATATGCTTCAAACTGATATGACAATTCTGAAAATGATCTCTAATGAAATGATATTGTGCTTCAATATGCTTAGTTCATTCTTGTACAATTAGATTTTTTGTCAAATTGATTACTCCTTGATTATCACAATATATTAGAGTTGGAGTTCGTTTGATTCCCATGTTAGATGATATATTGTAACCACAAAGCTTCACAAGTTGCATCTCTTGCTACATGGTATTCTACTTTAGTAGATGATTATGCAACTATATGTTGTTTCTTACTGTGCCAAGATATTGGTCCTAACCCAAGATAAAAAAATGTATCTTGAAGTAGATTTTCTATCATCAATAGAACCAACACAATCAAAATTGGAATAACCTTGTAGGAAAAAATATTTAACATTCTTCATATAAGTTAGTCTATAATATTTAGTCTTCTTAACATATTGCAATATTCTTTTTGTAGCTTTCCAATGACTCTCTTTTGGATCTTAATATTGAAAGATAATTTACAACAAAAACTAGATCAGGTCGAGTATTTGTTAAGTATAGAAGACTTCCAATTAATTGGTGGTACCTTGTAGCTAAAACTAAAGGTGTTCCATCATTTTTGGATAATTGAATTCCTTGTTCCATGGGTGTATCTTTAGGCTTAAAATCATTCATTTTATATTTATCAAGTAAAGCTTTTGCATATTTTGACTGTGTAATGGTAGTATTGTCTTCTTTTTGATAAATTTCTAGACCAAGATAATAATTCATCAATCCTAAATCTATCATTTCAAAATCCTTCTCAAGATTCTTTTTTATCTCACTTATTAGTTTTCTAGAGTTTCCAATAATCACTATATCATCAACATACACTATAAGAATTAATATATCATTTCCAATTTTCTTTGTATATAGGCTTGGATCGGATGTACTTCGTTTGAAATTATGCTATAACAAATGATTATTAATTTTTATGTTCCATGCCCTAGGGGGCTTTCTTATAACGACCTCAAAATCTAATTACAAGAAAACACATAGAAAATAAAAGATATATATATATATATATATATATAGAGGTATGTACATTGATTGAGTATTAATGTAAGAATTAACTTGACATTTTTTGTAGGACTGCCCAAACTATCGAACTTGTTTTGGCCATATCTCACTCATCCGGACTCGGATTGAGCTAAAATTTTGAGGGTAGATGCCTGAAAAACCCTAGAATGTCTCCACCAATTTTTAGATCATTTGGAGCAACACAGATCCTAGCGCATCCCTATGTGTGAACGATATTTTTGGCAAGTGGTTATGCGAGGGTTTCATCTGGGTTGAGTGCAAGCAGCTCCAGAGGTTGGTTTTTAGGGCCTTCGGGCCCTAGAGGCCAATATTTTTGTGGTTTATGCTCAATATTTTAGCAAGATATGTTGCAGGGGATCCAATATGGGTTAGAAATCTATCTTTCAATAGATCATACTGTGAACTTGAGTGACAATGACTTCCAATTTGCTGCACAAAAGAAAAGTGAAAACCATACCTTTCCACGACGTCTAGGGCAAGGATTAAAGAGATCACAAAACAAGTTTCAAGAAGTTGATCAAAAAATGGCTCAGATCTCAAGTGAATCTGGTGCTAAGGTGCACCCACAAAATAATTCTACTATGAAAACCCCTATCAAGGGTAAGAATTTTGAAGACTCAACCCCAAAAATGAATTTTAGGGATGCCCTCCATGGTGGACAGCCTCAGCCCAATGCTAATATTAATCTTAGGGCTTCCCATAAACCTCTAAGAATGCCTAATATTGATCCCAAGAAAATGGAGTCAGGATGTCTTAAAGCAGTTGATGGAACTCCTATTGTTAAGCTTGATATGGGTAACATTCAGACTGGCATTGAAGATTTGGAAAAAAGAGGACTAATTTGTCGGTTCGTGGGTTTTCGTCCGAGCCTATCTGCTTTCAAAGTTTAGGCTGCAAAAAGCTAGAAAACTAAAGGTGAGTTACAAATCTCTATTTATCCAAATGGTTATTTTCTTGTTTTATTTGCTAATAATGAAGATAGAGAGAAAAATTTTCAAGGGGGTCCCTGGTTTTTTGGAAGGGCAGGGCTTTTCATGAAGCCATGGCATACTAAATTTAAAGTTGAAGAAGAGATGCCTTCTATAGCTCCCGTGTGGGTTAGACTCTTTGGCCTCCCTATTGAATTTTGGAATCCTACTATTTTTTCTTCAATTGGAAACTCTTTAGGAACTTTTATGATGTCTGCTGATTGTACTCAAAATTTTGAACATATTATTTATGCTCGGATTTGTGTTTTAATGGATTTTGACAAACCCCTACCTAAAAATATCACATTACAATTTGGGGAAGACACTTGGGAGCAAGTAGTGGACTATGAGAACATTCCTTTTCATTGTAGAATTTGCCATGAATATGGTCATTTGGCTAGTGCTTGCCCAAATAAAATTCCTGATCAAAAGAAAGAAGATATAAACTCAACAGGTTTCCAAATGCCTAAGAAGAAGAACACTAAAAAAAAACCAGTTATGAAGGATCAATCAAAGTCATATGCTAATATGTTTGAAATCCTTTCCACAAATGATGTCCCAAGTGAGGAAGAGGAAATAATGGAAACAAAAATCTTAGAAACACAATTTAAATATGAAGGGAAGAACTTAGAGACAAACCAACAAATCAAAGGTTTTCAACAGAAAAAAAGGGAGAAAATTTACACAAGAAAAACAATATTTTAAATGTCAAAACTTCAAATAATATAGGTCCCAATATAGACTCTGTTGAACCCTCTAGTAAAATTTTGGCTGTGTACGAGCATTCTTCAAGGTTAGAAGCCATCTCAGATTCAATTGGAGTAAGTCAAGAAATAGGGAAAAAAATTGAAGATGGATTCTAATCAAAAAGTAGGTCGCAAGACCAATCAATATCATATGGTAAAAGAAGGTGAAAATCTTGTAGAGGAAGGTAAGATTAATGCCCTTCCCAAATTTTTTAGCCCTGGTATTAATGAAGATCATCACTTGGAATATTAGAGGACTCAAAGGGAGTCTTTCAAAACAAAATGAAATTAGAAGAATGATTCAGATAAATCATCCACATCTTGTTTTCCTTCAAGAAACGAAGATGTCAATGGAGGATATGGACTCAATTGCCAATAAAATTTGGCCAGTTGGAAAAGTGGTTTCCCTCAGTTCCTAGGGGACTTCTAGTGGCATTGCTTGTCTTTGGGACCCAAAAGAGGTAGTTATTCACCATATGGTTGGCAGTTGGGGTCTGTTGGCTATAGCTATTCAAAGTAGACATTCCAACCAAATTATGCTTTGCATTACTATTTATGCTCCGACTACTTTGGAGGAAAAAAGAAGATAGTGGAAGGATATAACTCATATTATCTCTCATTTTCCTGAAGCTTGGATCTTGATCGGAGGAGATTTCAATACCATCCTCTCTCTAGATGAGAAAATGGGGGGAAATAGAAATTTGGACAAAAGCACTGACCTCATGAGTGAATATATTGCAAACCTCCATCTTGTGGACATCCAACCGAGATAATGGCCTTATGACTTGGTCTAACAGAAGGCAAGGCTTAGCTTGTATAATGGAGAGATTGGATAGGTTTTTGCTCTCTAAAAATTTCTTAATCCATGGTCACATTCCTAAAGTGAAGACTCTTAACAATGTTGGTTCGGATCATTGGCCAATCATGGTGGAAATGTGGAAAACCAATGTGAGTTTCTCTCCTTTTCATTTTCAATTAATGTGGCTCAGAGACAGTTCCTTTAGACCTCATGTGCAACAATGGTGGAAGGAAGGTAAGCCTAGGCATGGGACTAAGATGTTCTATTTTGCCAAAATATTGCAATACATTAAATCCAAAATCAAGACTTGGAACTGGAAGGAGTTTGGGGATGTTCATAAAAAAAACATGAAGTTATTGCTCAACTTGAAAATTTGAATAAGAAAATCCATTTAGATGGCCTCACAGAGAATAGAAGTGTAGATGAAATTAAACTCACAACTCAGTTAGAGGAATGGGAAAAAAGAGAACTCTTATGGAAGCAAAAATCTAGAATTCAATGGCTCAAAGAAGGAGATCGAAACACAAATTTCTTCCACAAATCTCTTCTAGCTCGAAGATCTCACAACTTTATTTCTTCCTTGAAATCAGATTCTGGAGATGTTGTCTATACTTGGGATGGCATGAACTCTATTGTTGTCGATTACTTTTCCAATATTTTTGTTGCTACTCCTCTTGACTCAGCTTCTCAACAAAATGTTCTTCAAGCAATCCCTTCTCTTATCACTTCTGAGGAGAACTCTATTTTGACTGCTCCTGTTACTATCAATGAGCTTCAACAGGTAGTTTTTAAAATGCAAAAAGGAAAACCCCAGGTCTTGATGGTTTTCCCATTGAGTTCTACCAAGAGTTCTAGGATATCCTTCATGTTGATTTATTAGAGGTGGTGGAAGAAGCCAGGAAAGCCAAAGAAATTTTGAAGGTTATCAATAAAACTTATATTACTCTTGTTCCAAAAGCTCAAGAGGTTGATCATATCTCAACTTTTAGACCTATTGCTTTATGTAATGTTCTTCTCAAAATCATTACTAAGATCATGGCAGAAAGGTTGAAGCCTCTTTTGCATAAGATTATTTTCCATGAGCAAGGGGGTTATGTGGAAGGGCGTCAAATAGTAGATGAGATAGTTCTTGCTCAGGAAGCCATCCATTCCATGGATATGCAAAAATCTCCTTCCATGTTCATTCGGTTAGACTTATCCAAAGCTTATGACAGAGTGGATTGGCACTTCCTTATCAAAGTTTTGAGGCAATTTGGTTTCTCTAAGGATTGGATGGATTGGATTATGGGATGTATCTCTTCAGTTTCCTACTTAGTTCTTATCAATGGCAGGCCTTCTCAGTCATTCCTAGCTTCTAGAGGTATTAGGCAAGGTGACCCGCTATCCCCTTATTTATTCATCATTCTTGTTGAATGCTTGGGTAGGACTATAACCAAAAGGAGGGAAAACCCTTGAGGGAGTTACCATTGCTCATGGAGCTAGACCTATCTCTCATATTCAATTTGTGGATGACTCTACTCTTTTAGGTAAAGCTACAGTTAAGGAAGCTTCTAATATTAAGCAAATCATTAGCTATTTTTCTAAGGCTACTGGGCAGTTGATCAATGAAGATAAATCTAAAGTTATTTTCTTTCATTGCTCTTGCTAGACAGGAATCCATGGTCTTGGATAAATTAAGATATAAGAAGACCTCCCTTCCGATCACTTATTTAGGTATTCCCATCAATATTCAAAGGCAAAAAAATAAATATTGGAATTGGTTGTTGGACAAAGTCAAGAAGAAAATTGGAAAGTGGACCAACAGGTGGCTTTCTTCTAGGGGTAGAATCACCTTGGTAAAATCAGTCCTTCAAGCTATTCCTATTTATGTATCTTCCATGTTGAATATCCCAAAGGTTGTTCTTCGAGAACTAGATCAAATCAATCATCGATTCCTTTGGAGTGGTACTAAGGAGAAAAGAAAATGGGCCTTGGTGAAATGGGACACTTTATGTCTTCCTAAGAATGAAGGGGGGTTAGGATTATGGTCTTCTATTAATAACAACAAAGCTTTAGCTGCTAAATTATATTGGAGGATGTTGCATAACCCCAATGCTCTTTGGGCCAATAATCTTCATGCTAAATATGCTGAGAACAAAAGTCCTGAAGACCTTGTTCGCTATCAACTTCCTACCAAAGGTTCTCCCATTTTAGCAGTTCTTAAGACTGGTGAGGATTTGATAAAGAAAAATTTATTTTGGATCATTCATAATGGTCAACAGGTAAATTTTTGGATAGATTCTTGGGATGGTCACAAGCCTTTGATAACTCGGTTTCCCGATTGGAGGCCTTGGATGGAGGAGCTTCACCGAGCTAACTGGATAAAGGTGGCTAATTATTATTGGTACCATACTGGTAATTCAAAGGTTGGTAGATATTGGATCCCTATTGAGGACTAGCCTATTCAAATCCTAGAAAGGCAAAGACAAGATATCCAAGGCATCCTTCATATGAGATCTCTCTCTTGGTCCCATGAAAAAGATTGTTTTGGATGGAACAACACTACTAAGGGTGAGTATTCAGTTGCTCAAGGTTATTTGACCTTATGCCATAATAATCCCAACCAATATTCTGACATATTTTCTCAATTGTGGGCTCAAAAGCTCTAGCCTAAGGTGAGGTTCTTTAATTGGCTTTTATTGCATCGTAGGGTGCTTATTGGTGAGCAACTTATGAAGCATGGTTTTCATGGCCCTTTTAGATGTGAAATGTGTGAAGAGAATGTAGAAACTCTCAACCATATTTTTATTGAGTGTACTTTAGCCTCTGAGCTATGGAGGAGAATGGCCACTTTACTTGGCTTACAGTGGTCCAATTTTTTTACTTTTGAACAACTTTGGAGGGATTGGCCTAAACAAGAGGGTGTTGATCATTTTATTAGGCAATTAGTTTGGATGGGTTCTACCATTCTTCTTTGGAATATCTGGAATGAAAGGAACAACCAAATTTTTAATCAAGATAGGAAGGATATTCACTATATTTGGCAAAATACCATAGCCAACTTAGTTGAATCAGTCCATCAACTCCTTAATCACCCCCAAAACTCCCACCAAATATGGGATCAAGTGATGCAAATATTGAAGATTAAATCTTCTAAGGGCAACCAACTTAAAGGGAATGTGAGTATTTGTAATATGGATAGGACAAGAAATTGGCAACCTCCTCCTAAGGATTTTGGAAAAGTCAATACTGATGGAGCCTCTAGAGGGAACCCTGGAAAAGCCAGTGTGGGAGGAATTGGTAGACTTTCAGATGGCTCCCTGGTTTTTACTTTTGCTGAGAATTTGGGTATTCTTTCCAATAACCTTGTTGAGGGGTATGGTATCCTCAGAGGCCTTCAAGAGGCTACTAAGGTTGGATGGGAAAAGGTGTTAGTTGAGTCTGACTCTCAACTCATGATTAATATTTTGAAGACTCCTTCTAAGAATCATAAGGTTGATTGGAGAATAAAAAGAATTATTGAGAAGATTCAATTAATCCAGATGGGATTTTTGAAAGTTGATTACAATCATGTGGTCAGAGATCAAAACAAGAGTGTTGATGCTTTAGCTAATTGGGCTTTGGACAAAGGTGATCTTACTTGTTATGGCCACCCTCCTAGATGGTGGGCTTCACAAATTAGGGAAGCTCTTCTTTCTATCATTTCTTTGGATGGCTCCAGTTCTGAAGGTACCTAGTTTCTTCTTGCTTTATTTTTGCTTCTCTTTGGTTCGATCAAGTTATTTTAGTTCCCTAGCTCAAACTATTCTTTCTTTTGTTTCCTCTGTTGATTCTTGCCTTAAAAGTCTTCTGGTCTAGAAAGGTCATTGTTATGTTCAATTTTTTTCTTTTTTTCTTTTTTTGTTTAGTTTTTTAAGGTGTGTGTGTTCTTTTGTTTTGTTTTGTTTTTGTGTTCTTTGTGTTGTTTTTTGTTGTTCTTGTGTTTTTGTTGTTTTTGTTATTTTTTTATGTTTTTTGTTATTGTTCTTGTGTTTCTGTTTGTTTGTGTTAATTCGTGTTTTTATGTGTGAGTGTTTTCTATGTTTTTTGTTTTTGTTTATTGTTTGTTGTTGGTTGTTTTTTATTTTTTTTATTTTTTAGGTTTTGGTTGTGTTTATTTTTCATGTTTTTTTGGTTATGTCTTTGTAGTGTTCTTTTGTTTTTGTCATGTTTGTGTTTTGTTATGTTGTTCTTGTGTTTTTTCTATGTGGTTCGTGTTGTGGTTTTTTTTTATCTTATTGTGTGTGTGTTTGGTTGTGCTTTTCTTTTTGACACACTCAAGGAGCATGTTTTTTATTTTATTTTATTATTTTTATTGTTATTTATTTATTTTTTTAAAATGTTTTTGTGTGTTTGTTTGCTCCTTGAGTATGTCAAAGGTGGTAGGCCAGGTTCGAGTCCTGGGTGATTTTGGTGGAATGGATACCCCTGCCTCCTTGGGTCTTACCCGAAAGTGGCATCCCTTCTGGGATGTTTTCCACAAATAATATATATATATATATATATATATATATATATATATATATATATATATATATATATATATATATATATATATATATATATATATATATATATATATATATATATATATATATATATATATATATATATATATATATATATTTATATAACTACGAGAGAGGGATTCATAAACCCCTAACTAACCTTTGGTTATTCTATTATTTATGTTCCCTAAGTTTTCCAACTTTCCCAAAGAGTTACATCTCACCAGATACCTTCACACAAGTCCATATGTGGAGGCATATTATGTGTTACTACAAATAAGCTTATCCATATCATCATTCTTGATGAGCTAAACTTATCAAATTCAGTCAATCGAAGGTATTAGCCCATCACCATACCGTACACATGTCAATTTGTATAGGTATGCTACACATATTGCAAGTTAAGCTATCCATCTTGTATTCATGATGAGCTATCTTAATTCATATGTAGTTGTTGCTATATTTTGCATGGGGTGCCATGTCTTGAAATTTTGCTAGGATGCTACTTTGCCTTCCCTCTTTCTTCTCTCCCCTTCTTCACCATGTCCCTTCTACTCTTATACCATCAGTTTCACTTTATCTATCTTCTTTTCCATTTTTTGATCGTTTCTTTGAGTGGGAAAATCTACCCAAAAATATTCCAAGTATTATTGTTCGCTCGACTACGCAGCGCAGTTGGGCTATGCTTGCCTATCTGTGTGCACCTGGGTAGAATTATCAGAGCTGAGCCCAAAAAAATACTAAGTCTTGAGCCGCCCAACTTCGTAGCGAAGTCGGGCTGCACTCCTAATTTCATGCACACCTGGGCGAAGTCAATGAGAAGAATATCCAAAAAATGGTTAAGTGTTGGGACCATCCGACTTTGCAGTGAAGTCAGGCGGCACCATTAGGTTTGTGTGCAGTAGAGCGACTCGCTTGAAGACATACAAATTTTTCCTAAGTGTTGAGCCCCCCGAATTCGTAGTGAAGTCGGGCTACACTTGCTGACTTATGTACACTCAGGCGAAGAACGTTAAAATCTACCCAAAAAATTTCTAAGGCATGAAGGCCTTCCCAATTGTGTTGCTTCCACCCTGTGCTTCCTGGTTACGTTCCAATTTTGGGTGAAGTCGGGCAGGAGAGAAAATATGAGCTTCAAAGGCAAATTTTTCTCCTTATCAAATTTCGATAGGTGTCCAGCCTCAAGATTCGAGTCAGAGATGCGACAGAAGGTGTGCAAGCATAAACTGACATATTGTACCATAACTACCCTCATTCAAGTTGACTCGAGGTTTCATCTACTGCACTACCACGTAGCTACTAGGTTTTCAGGTGGACCTTGCTGCAAGTACATTCCATACCTATAGAGGTTGACATAAATCACTTTTTGTCACTTTTGTTTGCTTTTACAGCTTTTTTTAGGTCTAGGATTCTGTGCCCAAAGTTGTAATCGAGGGGCAAATTGCGCTATAAATAGCTACACCATATCATTGTAAAAGGGTGGTAGGGGGATATGTTGCTAGGGAACTGTTGTAGCTATGTGTTTGCTTCTGAATATGAAATATACTTGGATCTATTGATTGTTTTCATCTTGTATTCTACATTTATTGAGTATTTCTGCCTCGTGTTACTTATGTTATTGCTTACTGTTATTATGCTTTTATGGATATCAGTATTTGATAGTTAAGTATTCTTGGAATGTAAAAGTGAAGGATACATAGGATGAATGGTGTTGATAGTTTCTGCAAAATATTTTGTATTTAATTACTATTAGTAGTGGTGATTGGATGTTGCTGTGCTGCTTATCTTCCCCACCTGAAATAATCATATTTATATTTCTTTTTGCATCTCTAATTTATTTCCTGCACTCTAAGCTTAAACCAAATCAAGAAAAAACATAGGAAGCCAGCCTACTCCGAATATTGGCATGAAAGGCATTCCTTCCTTCTGGACTTTCAATCTATTGGGTGAATCTAGGGTGCATTACACTAAATCCTATCCTAGTGGCAGATTCGTAACCAACAGTTTCTCTGGAACACCCAGTGGGACACGAAAGTTTCCCACCCCAAAATAGAATCGAAGCATCGATGTTTGCTTCATTGTTGTCAAATTAGAACACCTGACAACTTTGCAGTACCTGAATATTCTTTGAGTTTGTGATACTGGTCCACTATCAAAAGCGCCTTCATGCATACAAGAAGGTGGAGAGCAAGGAACCTAGGACAACAGCCTAACCTCTACAAAATTGACATCAACACTCCTGGAGAGTGCGTAAGGCTAGATGACTACCAAGCTCACCAAAACAAAATCAAAGCTGAAGCTAAAATAGGAGCTGAGGTTAAAGAAGCTGAAGTTGGAAAGGCCAAAATTGAAGAACAACCTACAACTTCGGACAACACTGATACTGATTATACTACTGATCAACTTGAATAAGAGGAAGAAGACATGGTTGCCCAACAAAATGATGACGACCTCTTCCTAGTAGTTGATTCCACAGGGCCCTTGGCTCTAGTTAGACAAGAAGTTGTACCTCCTGCTACCTTGAAATCCATTCCTACATATGATTGCTCCAAGAAAATAGCATACGAGCACATCCAAGATATTTTGGCCTTGGCTGCACTGCACTCTATCACTAGTGAGAGTGTTAAGACCTATTTATTAGCCCTTTCTCTAAGAGGGAAGCTTCTCTACTGGTGGATATCTTTGCAAAAAGGAGCTATCACGGGATGTTCCTAGTTAGCGGGTAGGCTAGTGAAGGGATGTAATGAGTTCACTGATCCCTCCTCATTGCTGCACCAGTTTCAAAGTATTCAATACCATCCGCAAGAGGAGATATCGTACTTCAATGTGAGGTTCATGAAGTTCTAGAAAAGAGTACCTCTCAAGCTACGACCTCCCATAGGACAAGCTGCGCACTATTACCTTAGGTATTTTAATTCAGACATTTGTTTGCTCCTCAAGATAGCCCAGGTCAACACTTTCCCCACCTTATACAAAGCTACCCAACAAGCAAAATTAGACATAATTTCTATAGGTAGACTTTCTCATAGAATGCAACCTCCCATATATCCTGATTTCCCTCAGTCACAATATCCACCCGCATCTGGTGTGATGCCATCCTCATAAAATAATTATCACTAGCAGCTATAGAATCCAGTGCCAGTTATAAATATGTATGGTCAACCCTAGATCCATTATCCTAATTTTCCACCTCCACCTCCGCAATATCATGCACTCCCAGCTCCCCCTCAGTATGCGATATATTCTGCACCTCCATCATTAGCCGCAATACCTTCATCGATCTGGTCGATGCCTGTTGATAATGATATTCAGAATAAGATCCTTTAGGAAGTGTAGACTCTTACCTCCAGTTACCATACTATCTCCAATGATATGAAAATCATGAAAAATAAGCAAGCTCAGATGGAGTTTCTTCTAAGGAGACCATATCCTCCTCCTGTGCTGACAAAAGATCAAGCTGCTCAAGTGCAAAGGCCCCTGGCGAGGAATGCTGCCAATGATGATCAACCATGCACTTATGACCATGTTAACTGGTGCTCTACATGCAACGATCCACATGGATAGGATGGTTGTATGTTACATCGACATTATATTCAGACCCTTGCGGGCAGCTCCATGGAGGATGAAGCATACATGATCCTTGAAGATAAAGGTAACTTTGTAGTCCCAGAAGATCTCATGTCCCTCTTGACCAAGGAGGGAAAAAGGCCCATTGAGTCCAATACAAACTAGATGAAGCCATTGAAAGTATATGCAAGAAGGGAGAGGACGTAGCCTACCATGCTAGCACCTGATAAGCCGCTTTTACCTCCTACAACTAAAGAAAAGTTCCCAACACTCAAGGCTCCTACTATAAAGGCTCCCATGGCCCAACCTCTAGCTGAAAAAAAATAACAAGCTCAAGAAAAGTTGAGGTACCCATCGCTAATGAAGAGATAGAGGGTTGAATCCACGCAACAATATCGAACCAGGTATGAGCCAGAAAAAGAGATAGAGAGAGTCGACACTCAACTTACAATAAAGTTGATGAGCTCAAGAAGACTCTGATGAATATAAGCATGTATGAGGCTCTTCTACTCCTAGGACAAGTAGACCTATTGTAGGAATCCTTGAAGAGCATGAAAGATGTAAAGCCAATGCAACTCGCTATGTTAGCTCAGCCCTTGACAGTATCTGCTACTGGGAAAAATAGACCGCCACCTTTCTATCTGTCTTTGCGAATGGAGGACCATATAGTACACAATTGCATGGTGGAATTTGGTGCCTCCACTACTATCATGCTGAGAAGAGATTGGTATGGAATACACAAGGAGCATCCAAGGTGTGTTGTAGCTAGAGGAGTGACAGTTGGTGTCATCAAAGATATCCCAATCTGATCGCATAAAGCACTCGACATAGTGATCATCCAAGGGGTCATGGTGGTTGAATTGGAACCCTAATTCAACATGTGTCTCTATAGGGAGTTCACTACGAAGCTGGGTGGATATCTATCGCTAGATTATTCACATATGGAAGTGCTTTTTAAAGGAAGGAGATTGAAGATCTATAATAAAAAACCTTCCACATTTTTGGTCAAGAAGATACCTAGGGAAGAACAATAGAATGACATGGTTCATATGACGATTGAGAAACTGGTAGAGATAGACTTAGCGGAAGAGACCCTTGAGCTGTTACAAGTGGAGGATGAGTTCTCCTTACTAGACTTTAATTCCATGATGGATACTGAACAAGGTTGCTACTCTATCACCCATCCTGAAAGACTTGACAAGTCTGCAAAGAAATATGTTGGGCTTACCCTGGAAAAGCTATGGAAGCTATACTTTTATGGTGCTCGATGTAAGAATGGTGCTGATGCAAGTGTAATTCTATTTTTTCCATCCGATATTCAAAAGGACTATAGTTATAGGCTGGCTTGGAGTTGCACTAACAATGTGGTAAAGTATGAAGCCTTGTGTTTGGGCTTGAGAAATGCAGAGAGACTTTGGATAAAGCATTTGCAGATATTTGGTGACTCAGAGCTGGTGTGCAACCAGATTACCAATAAGTGCACCTCTAAGAAGCATTACCTCAAGGCATACCACAACCATGTCTGGGATATGATTGAGTCGTTTGACTCTCTAAATGTCAAAGCCATATCTCATGAAAAGAATAAGAATGCTAACATTCTGGTATTTTTTGGAGCCAGGTACATCCTGACTGATGACACTGTCTAGAAGCCAAAGTCGGTTCATACCATTTATAGGTATTTTATGCCTGACAAGGACACCCACTGGTAGGTGTTCGACTGTGATGAAGATATCTTCAAATTTTTGATAAATGAAGCTAGTACAATTGAAGGTAGAGACCCTGATGAAAAGCAATACGAGGGGTTGATACAGTTAAAAAATAATCATGTCCCAAAATGACTAATTACCCTAGAGAGCCTCTTTGATTAGAACAATAGAGCCATATCCCACAGGATCAAAGTGGACCCCAAGCAACACATGAACTTGGAACTAGAACTTGGAAAGGTAATTAAGGTTAGGACAGATTACACTGATGAGGAGTTAGAGTAGATTTTATCTTTATGCAAAGAGTACCTAGATATCATGGCCTGGTGCTACCAAGACCTAAAGTTGTACGACAAAGATATGATCCAGCATACTATAGAACTGGAAGATAATGCAAAGAATTTTCGACAAAAGCAAAGGGCGATGAACCCAAAAATTGAAGCCATGATGAAAGTTGAACTCTTGAAGATGCTACCCCATCAAGCACTCTTCTTGGGTCACAAATCTGGTCCCTGTGAGGAAAAAGAATGGAGACATCCACCTCTGCATGGATTTAAAAAACCTTAATCAGGATTCGCTAAAGGATCATTACCCGCTCCCCCAAATTGACCAAATCCTTCACGTAGTTGCTGGAGCTCAGAGATTCTCTCTCTTGGATGGTTCCTCTGGCTATAACCAAATATAGGTGAAAGATGAAGATCAGCACAAGACAATGCTCACCACCAAATGGGGAACTTTTACATATCAGTGTATGCTCTTCGGCCTTTCTAACACTGATGCTACATTTCAAAGGGCTATGGACTTGGCATTTTGAGAGCTGCTCAACAAGATCATTGTCATCTACTTGGATGACATGACTGTGTTTTCACACAAAAGAGAGGACCATGCCTCCCACTTGCGGTAAGTATTTGAGAGATGTCATGAATTCAAAATTTCCATCAATCCAAAGAAGTCAGTATTTGCGATGAAGGAATGTAAAATGCTAGGACACATTATTTTTGAGAAGGGCCTTGCAGTAAATCCTGATAGAGCAAAAGCCCTTCTTCGCTTGTCCATCCTAGTCGACAAAAAGGGGCTGTAATAATTTTTTGGCCAAATCAACTTTGTGAGGAAGTTTGTGCCAGACTTTGCACAAGTAATCAAGCCCATGGCTAGGCTCCTAAAAAAAATGCTGAATTCATATGGATTGATGAAAGTAAACAAGACTTTGAATAAATCAAGGCCAGAATTGCCCAGGCTCCAATGTTAATAAATCTAGACTACTCCAAGGATTTCATCCTGTATGCGATGGGAGAGCCCGAAAGCTACGCTACAGTCCTGAATTAGAAGGAGATGATGGTGAGGAATGCCCCATACCATTCCTAATCCATGTGATTTAGCCGCATGAAGAAAGATATAATTCTATTGAGTGGCAAGCGCATGCAGTTATGATATCTCTGAGAAAGTTCAAGCACTTTGTCTCCTAGAGTCAGATAACTGTCTTCATGATACATCCGAACATCAAAAATTTCATCATCCAAGTGAATCCAGGTCATAAGATGGCAGGATGGATAGCCAATATACAATATTTTGACATAGAGGTATGGCCAACAAAGCTAATCCAAGGTCGGGATCTATGCCAAGAGTTGGCCCAGAGTGCTGCAGCCAAAATCTCTTCTTGCCAATGGGAGGATCTAGTAACAGAGGCAAACCTTTCCAACTCCTTATCAGAGGAGGATGATTAGACAAATGATCTAGTGTGGTACTTCAACACAAGGAGATGTCTAGACCATCTCAATGCCTCATAAAGAAGGAGGTTTAGTATGAATTCCTTGAAGTATGTACTACACCCCGAGGGGTTATATTTGAGAAATATTGATGATATCCTATTGTGGTGCATCAAGGAATCAGACAAGCTAAAGGTTCTCAGAGAGTTTCACTTTGGGATGCTTGGAGGACATCATTCAAGAAGGCCTACAGCCTTAAAAATTATTAGAGCTGGCTATTATTGGCCAACCCTCTTCACGAACACACATGCAGTCTATGTGAAATGCAAAAAATGCCAGAGGTTCACCGATAGAAATAGGAAGGCACCCTTGCCCCTCCAGCTAATTCAAGCTGAGACTCCATTTCAGTAGTGGGGTTTGGACTTCATCGAGATAATAATGCCTAACTCTTTGGCGGGACATAAGTTCATCCTAACCGCCATAGATTACTTTACCCGATGGGCTGATGCATTGCCTACAAAGCATGCTTATCAAGAGGTGGTCATTGGGTTCCTTGAGAGCCTCATTATCTATTTTGGGATTCCAAAGGTAATTGTTACAAATAACGGTCTAGGATTTGTAGGTGTAGTGCTCACTGAGTTTACCAGCAAGTATGGCATTTACCACAAGATGTATTCAAATTACTATCTGCAAGGAAACGACCTGGCAAAATCTACCAATAAGAACCTATTGAAAATCATAAAGAAAATTGTGGAGAAGAATAAGAGGTCGTGGCACCTACTTCTAGACCGAGCGTTATGGGCGGATCACATATCTTTCAAAAATCCATCAATACGTCTCCATACACGCTTGTATATGACAAGGATGTTGTCCTGCCCACCCACATAGAAATGCCCATCCTCTGGTTGTTAGAATATGAGAAAGGTGATGGGGATCCAGTGGATGCTAGACTTTGTCAACTGTTGCAGCTAGAAGAGGAAATGGAGAAGGCGTATTAGGCCTTTACCAAGCACGTCAAAGTGACTCAGAGCTGGTTTATGAAAGGGACCACCATCGAGTTTTCAAAATTGGGAACTTAGTGCTCAAAAGGGATTCACTCAAAGGGAAGTTGGGCAATCATGACAAGTTTGATGCCTTCTAGGAAGGCCCCTATCAGATTGCTCAGGTAAACCAATTCAATGCATTCATACTCAGGGACATGGAGGGACAACTTCTCTCGATCCATGTTAATGGCTTCCACCTGAAGGCCTATCACCATTCGAGGTTGCCAAGAGGTCCTTCCTTGTACATATTTTTCTTATTTATTTCCTATAGTTTAGTTTATTTCATAATGTGAATATTTCTTTCAGTCATTTAATTTTTAGCTTTTAAATCAAAATAAGGCCAAGTATGAAAAAAGAAGCAAAGTTGACGAGGATTGATGTTAGATCTTTCATATGACCCCTCTAGTAGTTCCTAGCTTAGGTTTGCATAGTTTATTTCTAGCAAATTCATATTGTAAGTGAGTCTCCTTCTCACATGCACTTGTGGGCACTAGTTGTCTTCTAGTTGTCTTTTAGAGTGTTAGTTAGCAAGTGTGAACTCAAAGTAGGAAGTGTGTACTTCAAGTTAGCTAAAATGGATCTTCTAGTTAGAAATCTTAACTTAGAAGTTTACGTGCATTCTCCTTTGCACCTTTGTAGCTTTTGGTTGAGCGTATTGAATCAAATCCATGATTTCATGGGTTGGTTATGTATTTTGGGCCATTAGTGCCTATATAATGATTTGTAAATAATAGAAGCGTTGGACTCCAATGCTTTCAGAAGAATAGGAAAGTCACGGGACATCTGATGAAAAGAAATCCAATGAGCCTGATGTGGCAGCTGTCCTCGCCGAGCCATAAGATATGAGGTGGTAGACCACTGGTGAGTCTATCGAGTCTTCGTGTCATAGATCTGATCTGCATCCAATGGTAACTATGCTTCAGGAACCACGTCCACAAGATGACTGATAGCTGGTGCAGTCTCCAATGTAGAGTCAAAGTACAACTTCAAGAGATCTACATTGACGACGTCATGAATTCCCAAGTGTGCAAGAAGATCAAGGCAGAAAGCATTCTCGGACACCTGTTGAAGAATAGTATAAGGCCCATAGCGAATTGGTTTGATTTTTCTATGAGTCTTATCAGTGAAACGCCGCTTGTCAAGATGCAACCAAACTTTATCACCAACCTGAAAAGGATGAGGAATTCGATGTCGATCCATGGCCTTTTTCTGTCACTACTGTGTCTTTTGCAAAATCTCAACCACCTTTGATTGAAGATTGTGCAAGTGTTGAAAAAATGAGTGTGCCTTGTCTTGCTCTTTCTGAAGATGTGAAGTGACAGGAGAAGGCAAAGACAAAGGTAACTCATAAGGTGCCAAGGGCTGAAATCCCATACAAACTTCAAAGGGTGAATGACCTGTACAAGAGTGTAGGGCCCTATTATAGGCATGTTCAATATGCGTGAGACTCAAGTCCCACTTTGATGGTGAAGCGTGATGATAGATTCGCAAACTTTGCACAAGTGTACGATTTACCACTTCAGTCTGCCCATCGGACTGCGGATGATAGGCGATAGAAAAGTTAAGGGAAACTCCCAAAATATTCCACAAAGAATGCCAAAAGTGACCCACAAAGCGTGAATCATGATCCGAGATAATGCTGGTAGGTAGACCAAAGGAATGCCAAATGCTGTCAAAGAAAAATTGAGCTAAGTCTGATGCAAAACTTGTCTTGCGGCATGGAATAAACTTAGCCATTTTGCTGAATCTGTCAACCACCACGAACACACAATCATGTTGGCGCCTTTGTCATAGGAAAACCACTAACCAAGTCCATGGAAATGATTTCCCAAGGATGGGAAGGAATGGGCAAAGGCATGCCTAAGCCAAACTTCCTATTAGCTGGTTTTGAGCGACAAAAAACTGCACACTGTTTGAGAAATCTCAACACATCCCTCTGCATTTTTGGCCAATAGAAAAATCATTGCAAATGATGAAGTGTTTTATGCTTCCCAAAGTGACCACCATAAAGTGTAGAATGAGCTTCCTTAAGAAGTGACACTCTAGGCTTACAAGGAACTGTTGGTCCAAAATCTGCCACAGGAAAGGATTTTATAATTGCACCCTAGACCTGGCCAACATTGAAATGCTGGAAGCAAGAAATGGCTCCCAGACCAATCTCCAGAGTGGGCTGGTTCCATTTACTAATCTAAATTTCTGTTTGAAGATAAGGGTTGCTGGAAAGAAATTAAAAGTTGCGTAAAGAAATGAAATATGGCCACAGGCCGGAGTTATGGGATCAGAAGAACAACAGCATAAAACTTAAAGTGCGGCAACAGCAAGCAACAGAATATAATGACTCAACTCCCACACAACTGTATGCAGAAAATCTCTCCAAGATTACACTCCAAGAATCATATCCTTACAAGCAAGATTCAAATCCAATATGCAGAATTTGAATGTAACAGCACTCAAGGAATATAAATTCGATTAGAAATGCAACGAACGGAAAAGACAATCACCCAAACAACTGCTTGAAAAATCCGAAGCCAATAATTTATTCTTGCAAATGCACTTCCAGTTTTTAGCAAAACTTCCAACCTTTTGAAATGCGAATTACATTGGTTTTTATAGAGGTCCGTCCTCTTTGCAAGCATTAAATATTTAAAACCGACCTCCTCGAGATCTACAATCATGCGAAGGAAACGAGGAACATGATCCCCTTAATCGCAGCCTCGAAGAAATAAAAATTAAATTCCATGAAACGCTTGCGGCCCTTCATTAAATTCGATTCTTTGAATATGTGCATGAAAAACCGTTGAATTAATCCACGAACAGCAACTTCGAACCAATAAACCCTTTAATTTTGGTAGCCCGGGCACTCTTTGACCTTAACCGCATTGGAAATTCGCAAATTATTAAATTCGGGTCAGCATTAAATCATCGGAAATCGAAAAACCCTCTCGACCGTTCATACTGCATTTGGCGGGAAATCGCGCAGTCGCGAAATCGCGACGGGTCGCGAAATCGCGACATGATTTTACGCCGTACGCTTCGCTGTTGAAGACCCGCGATTCCGGAACATGTCGCGATATCGCTACATGTCCGGCTCCCTTTGCTCCTCCCCGCGCTCGCCTCGCGAAACGGAACACGTAGCGATTTCGCTACATGTTCCTTCTCTCCGCATCAATCGCCATTTTCGGTCGCGATTCGCTGACATGTCAACGACGCGCTGCAAGTTTTGACTTAATGCCTTCGACGCTATCAGGGTCGCGATTCGCTGACATGTCCCGAATCGCCGCATGTTTTCAACTTAGTGCTTTTTCGGCCCGCCGACCCGCGATTTCGGAACACGTCGCGATATCGCGACGGCTCCGCCCAACCTCGCTCGCGTTGGATCGCGTTGGACCGCGATTCTCGCAACATGTCGCCGCGTCGCTGCAGTTTTTGGACTTAACCATTTTTTGCTCAATTTTTCTCCTTTTTTCGCCCAAGCTGCATCAATCAAAGGTCAGATCCCCAACAATACATCAATGCATTCATCAATGAGAATCAATGTGGCAAAAATGCCAACATTCTTGGCGGCTCATGGGGTATACAGCTCGCTGTATGCAAGAATCCAGGCCTTAGTCCATTGGGCACAGAGTCATATTGGAACTGTAAACTAGCTGCTGCAAAACATGTCGTGGGACTGCTGCAAAACTTCTTCTCGCTACGGAAAACTAGAACCGGAAGAACCTGCATAGAAGCGGTTATAAACTGAAGAAATGGAATGTGATGGTGGAGTGAGCTCTCGCGATTGCGCAAGCGGTGACTCGCAATGGAGTGATGTGGAAGTAAGCAAGTGATGAGATAGACATAACAACATCATGTTGATACACTACCAGCGGCAATAGATGGAATGAACGAATGGATGGAACATAAGTGGAAGTTTTGAAGCGTGAAATGAAAATGAACTAAGCTGGAAAATAAATGCTTTTTTAAAACAAAAACAAACTGAGAAGAAAGGGATAAGAAGAAACGGGAAAAATAGAAAAGGGGAGAAGAAACAACAGCCGTGGCTTATTCTGAACTGCAGAAGAAAAAGAAGTAAAAGAAGGAAGATGAAGAAGGGAAAGGAAAGAAAAAGGGGAGGGAAAAGAAGAAAGCCACCAACTGCTGGGAAAGGAGGAGACAAAAAGGGAAACCAACACCTACAGCCCACAAGCAACAAGAGCCAAGGTGACAATAAAAGGCAACACATATATACATACTTTTTTTTTTTTTTTTTATATTATATACATAAGTTTACGACATGATTGGCATGTCGCCACCACAAACCCGATCTCAGGAGTTATCCCCGTAAATCTGCAATGTCCCGCCCATATTTGGTCATACTTGAGTCGGTCCCTGAAATTGGGCCGGCTCCTTCCCCGTAGTTCTCCCTTCGACAGTGGCGGCCTCATGATTCAAGAAGTTGACTATCTCGCTCATTATCTTCAACGACTTGCCCAAAAGACTTGCATAATGTTGCTCCCGCCTCATCTTCGGATTTAACCCCATCAAAATATAGCCGCCATAAATGATCTCGTGACAACATTCTCGATCAGCTTGATTAGGCAATTCCTCGCTTCATGTCACTCTCGTGCTTTTGGATGACATAATGACCGATTTCGCTTCCAAGATGGCATTAAAATTAAGCATAGAAAACTGATCATCCAATCGAAGACTATCTAAAACTTCATTCAAGAAAACAGTAGTCTTCGTACTCGTCAGTAAGCATGTAAACAGATCGCACTTCCTTTTCTCGTTTCTTCCAACTTTTCAATGTGAAAAGAAGAAGGCTTTTCATTTTGAATCCCGAGACGCCTACCCTTGACAGAAATTTCTAAATGGGAATAATCAAGTGCCAAATAACCCCCTAACTTGGCGGTAAACTCCCTAGATAAACACATACTAAAGTAGGGCTCTAAATCAACCACAACAATTTCTTGGATAACAGTAACTTGGGGCATTGTATGCAGAGTAATTGGAACATCCTTAATCACACCCACTATTTTTACAAGGCGTACCATCCAATTGCGGAACTCCGAGACTACTCCGTGTGTACTCCATTCCCATTGCTTCACGTACTCCCTTGGGCATTACAGTTGTGGAAGCACTGCAGTCGATCATACAATTATGAACAATCCAACCCTCTATGTGCAATGACAAATAAAATGGAGGTGGCCTATTTTTTCCAAAGAGTAGAGGTGGTTAAAGTTTGTGCATATACTGTCTGGGTAGGACCTTTTTCATTATCCTTGATAGATTTTAATGATTCCCCGTAATAAGTCTACCCGGCCTCGGCAATTGCAAAGCATCATAAAGGCTCACCTTAGCAGGGGTCTTTTTAAGATCATCAACAATGTTGTATGAAACCGCAACAGAATTTTTCATCTCAAGAAAGTTGCTCAAATCTAGTCCTCGTACTCGTTGTGTAGCTTCCACTCTCAACCTCTTGGTCGTTGATGGATACTTCAATTTTTCACGTGCCTCGCTCCTCTCGCTTCCGACCTCACCGGTGCAATCGCTGCCTTTTCTTGAACTCGTTAAAAGTTGGATCTTTGGGCAAAGGCTTTGGAGCTAGCACAGAGCTTTCACCGGCCTTTTCACTTCAGCCGGTACTCTTAACGGCTCTAAGTCGATAGGATCAACATTCATAGGCTTCTTTCCAATCCTTGTTAGAACCGAAACTTGATCTTCCACCGCAGTCATCAAATTACAACCAACTTTCCGAGATCATATTAACATGGTCACCCGAGGTGCCGGCCGCCAAGGTCTCGCACATAATTTAAGTGGACCATACATGTATCCTCTCCGTGAGGATCATTACAAGTCGAGCACCAATATACTCCATCCGCATGGGCTGCATCTTCATTTGCTAGAACAGCCTAAGCCCTTTTCGTGTGCTTTGCTTGTGGAGGCAGACTTGATCTCTAGTAACTTGAGGAGGTTGAAATCTCCTTGGCCGGAAATCTCTCTCACCGCTTCCTCTCAATGAGTGTGATCTTGTTTCCCATGGCTCTAATGGCAGAATTTGCAGACTTAACCTCTTGCAATAATGCCGTATATGGATCAGGGTTTGCAGGTGCAGGAAGTGCTGGTAAGGGCAAAGGAGCTGGTGGTGCTGGCAAAGCTGGAAATGCAGTGGAAACGGGAGATGGTTGAATGCTGGGTGCAGGGAGCGGTAAAGGAGTTAAAGCAGGCAATTGAGGAGCTGGGACAGTTGCAACCTGAGGTGCTTTAGAACTCCATGATGGTGTAGGATACATAGCTGGCATGGGGTGTGGTTGTGAACCATATAAATATTGAGGCAAATCTGGAATAAGAGGCATAGTTACCTTTGGAGGCAGTCTTCCTACAAGCAACCAGATCGCCTTCGCTTTAATTGCTTGTTCAAAGATTTCTGGAAACGTCACCACATTAGACTGCCGAACCGCCCATCCGATATCTGAGTGAAACGCTCTGAGGTAGTACATCGCAGCTAATTCATCAGCAGGCCGAATACCATCAAGAATCCTTTGCCAAGTTCTGGTAAACCGGACATTAAAATCAGGTATCTCTTCTTGTGGATGTCTCCGTATGACAAGAACCGATTTAACAATGAGAAAGGGTCACCTGCTCATGAAAATGTTTCACCAAACAAATCACCCAATTGATCCCATGATGTTATGGTGCCGGGAGGCGTAGTTCTGTACCAAAACAACAGTTTACCTCTCAATGAACACACTAACAATTTGATCATTACATCTTCATCAGTAATGTCATGAATAGCAGCCAGAGAAGCCACATCATTTATGTGCTCATAGGCTGTTTTGCCAGTACCATCGTAAGTGGGCAAAGCCTTCAGGTGCAGCCTGTGGTACTGGATTCTGAGCCTGCAGATTCAAGGCTCCAATGCTGTTCCATGCCAAGAATTTTCCGGGTGGAGGAAATTGTGCCATTGGTGGAACTTGTAGGGGTGCAACACTAGCAACAATACCGGGTATTTGTACAACAGAAGATGGAAGAGACGAGGAAACTAATCTAGAATGCTCACCACTTCTCGAACTATCAAGTTCAAAAACCGAACAAGATCGCCAAATTTCTTTGACCCGTGATCTTGTGATCATGAAGTATTTCCGAGTTCAAGACAACCACCAAATAACAGCAAAGGCCCACGATCAAAAATCCGGATCTTCAACTCAAGAAAGTCGCCGATGAACTTACAAATCTCCGCTATGAGGCCAAGACAGATCTCATCAAATCTTGAGACCTCCGGGTGTTAAAACAAATGTGGATTTTTGTGAGACAAGAAGTCTGTCCCAACGACCACGGCGTGCCAAAAACCGTTGGTCCAAAATCTGCCACAGAAAGGATTTTATAATTGCACCCTAGACCCGGCCAACATTGAAAGGTCGGAAGCAAGAAATGGCTCCTGCACCAATCTCCGGAGTGGGTCGGTTCCCTTTACTATTCTAAATTTCTGTTTGAAGATAAGGGTTGCCGGAAAGAAATTAAAAGTTGCGAAAAGAAATGAAATATGGCCACAGAGCCGGAGTTATGGGATCGAAGAACAACAACAGAAAACTTAAAGTGCGGCAACAAGGAAGCAACGTAATATAATGACTCAACTCCCACACAACTCGTATGCGTAAAATCTCTCCAAGATTACACTCCAAGAATCATATCCTTATAAGCAATATTCAAATCCAATATGCAGAATTTGAATGTAACAAAGACTCAAGGAATATAAATTTGATTAGAAATGCAACGAATGTAAAAGACAATCACCCAAACAACTCGCTTGAAAAATCCGAAGCCAATAATTTATTCTTGCAAATGCACTTCCAGTTTTTAGCAAAACTTCCAACCTTTGTAAATGAGAATTACATTGGTTTTTATAGAGGTCCGTCCTCTTTGCAGCATTAAATATTTAAAACCAACTTCCTCGTGATCTACAACCATGCGAAGAAAACGAGGAACATGATCCCTTAATCGCAGTCTCGAAGAAATAAAAATTAAATTCCATGAAACGCTTGCGGCCCTTCATTAAATTCGATTCTTTGAATATGTGCATGAAAAACCGTTGAATTAATCCACGAACGGCAACTTCGAACCAATAAACCCTTTAATTTTGGTAGCCTGGGCACTCTTTGACCTTAACCGCATTGGAAATCCGCAAATTATTTAATTCGGGTCAGCATTAAATCATCGGAAATCGGAAAACCCTCTCGGCCGTTCATACTGCACTTGGCGGGAAAACTGCGCAGGTCGCGAAAACGCGACGGGTCGCGAAATCGCGACATGATTTTACGCCGTACGCTTCGCTGCTGAAGACCCGCGATTCCGGAACATGTCGCGATATCGCTACATGTCCGGCTCCCTCTTGCTCCTCCCTGCGCTCTGCCCCGCGAAACGGAACACGTAGCGATTTCGCTACATGTTCCTTCTCTCCGCATCAATCGCCATTTTCGGTCGCGATTCGCTGACATGTCGCCGACGCGCCGCAAGTTTTCACTTTTTGCCTTCGACGCTCCCGGTCGCGATTCGCCGACATGTCGCCGAATCGCCGCATGTTTTCAACTTAATGCTTTTTCGGCCCGCCGACCCGCGATTTCGGAACACGTCGCGATATCGCGACGGTTCCGCCCAACCTCGCTCGCGTTGGATCGCGTTGGACCGCGATTCTCGCAACATGTCAGCGCGTCGCTGCAGTTTTCGGACTTAGCCATTTTTTGCTCAATTTTTCTCCTTTTTTCGCCCAAGCTGCATCAATCAAAGGTCAGATCCCCAACAATACATCAATGCATTCATCAATGAGAATCAATGTGGCAAAAATGCCAACAGGAACACAAACCTTGTCCAATTTGTAAAGAAGTCCTTCTTTGATGTAGAAATCTTGGAAAGGACGCAAATTGGAAGAAGAAGGCTTACTCACTTGCTCAAATATTTTTCCAAAATTAGGATCCTGAGAATACTGATTAGGCCAAGTCTGAAATCCCAAGTGTGAAGTGGACATAACTGTTAAGGCAAGATCGGCTTGAGGCCTACTCAAACAATCAGCAACAGTATTACTCTTCCCTTTTTTGTACTTGATCACCAAGTGAAATTGTTGGAGGTAAGAGGCCCACTTCATATGTCTTGATTCTTCAATTTTACTTTGAGATTGTAAAAACTTGAGAGGCATATGATCAATGTGTACTACTGTATCTTTTTCCAAAAGATAGTGTCTCCAATACGTAATGGCTTGAACTAAAGCATACAACTCCTTGTCATATGTAGAATAGTTCAACTTAGCAGCAGAAAAAGTTTCTGAATGATAAGCAACTGGATGACCATTATGTTTGAGCACAGCTCCTAAGGCAACTTTAGAGGCATCTGTTTCAATCTCAAAAGGTTGAGAAAGGTTAGGTAAAGTTAACACAGGTGCTATACACAATTTCTTTTTGAGTTTCTCAAAGGCAACTTCTTGGCTTTTCTCCCAATGAAATGGAGTTTTGGACTTAGTGAGATAATGCAATGGAGCTGCAAGGGTGGAATATTGAGGAATGAACTTGCGATAAAAATTTGCAAGTCCTAGGAAACTCCTTAACTCAGTGAGAGTTGTAGGAGGGGACCACTTAAGCAAAACATCAACTTTTAGGGGATCTACCTGAATTCCACTCTCACTAATCACATAGCCAAGGTAAGAAACTGAAGTATTGCCAAAAGAACACTTGGAATAATTGGCATATAATTGATTCTTCGCAAGAAGATCAAGGGTTTGTTGGATATTCCTAAGGTGTTCCTCCCAAGTTTTAGAGAAAATCAATATATCATCAAGATATATAATGACAAATTTTTCAAGGACTTCACGAAATACATCATTCATCAACCTCATGAAGGTTGCAGGAGCATTAGTAAGACCGAAGGGCATGACCAACCATTCAAAGAGGCCCATATTCGTCTTGAAAGCTGTCTTCCATGTATCCTCAGCTTGGATACGCACTTGATGATATACATTTTTGAGATCTATTTTTGAAAAGAACTTAGCTCCTTGAAGCTGATCTAATAAATCATCAATACGGGGTAAGGGATATCTATTCTTCACATAAATTCTATTCAAAGCACAAAAATCAATGCATAATCTCCAAGTGCCATCTTTCTTAAGAACTAACAAAATAGGTGAGGCACAAGCAGAAGTACTTTCCTTAATGAAACCCTTAGACAACAAATCTTCTATTTGCTTTTTTATTTCTTCATTTTACAAAATAGATTGTCTATACATGGGAGCATTAGGAAGAGAAGAACCTGGAATTATTTCAATGCTGTGATTAATTGTGTGAATTGGAGGAAGAGACTTTGGCTCCTGAAATATGCGTGAATAACTTTGCAATATTTTATCCATTGAAGAGTGTTGCTTTGTAATGGATGTAGATGTAGAAGTGTTTTGAGAGCGAATGAAAATTAGAGCAACATCACCACCTTTCTTAATTACTCTTTTCGTTTGCTTGGAACTTAGAATGATATTAGGAGTGTTGGTGCTTTTAATGAGAAAGACCTTACCATATTTTTGAAGTGTGTAGGTTTTTTTAAAAGCATCATAAATAGCTCTCCGATCATACTGAAAAGGTTGTCCAAGCAAAATCCCACAACAATCCATAGGAGTCACATCACAAGTGACTTGATCTATGAAATGTGGGCCAAGTGCAAATTTTAAAGTGCAAGTGTGAGTGATTTCTGAGCCTCTTCCACTATCCTTCCAACCCAAAGAATAAGGTTGAGGATGAGGCTCCATAGGTAACTTCAAACGCTCGACAATGGACCTCGCAATTATATTTTTCTGCGAGCCATTATCCACTATACAATCAGTTGCAAAGTTGTGAAGTAAGTGGGCTCGAGTGATGAACAAAGCATCATGAGCCCCATCTGAAGAACTTACATTTACTAAGGTAACTTCATTAAGCTTACCTCGTAATTCCGTATATACTCTACTCTCTCCTACAGACTCAAGGGGACCCTTGGAAGCATCCTCCTCTTGAGTAGTAATCACTAAACTCTTCTTTTTGAGCTTAAAGCAATCAGCTTTCTCATGCCCTTTCTTCTTACAATAATTGCAGAATTTCTTAAAAGAAGAAGATGAAGATTTAGAAGAAGAAGAAGAAGGAGTAGAAGCGAAAGGGGAAGGAGAAGAAGTAGATGGAGAAGACACATTCTTCTTTTGAGCAAAATTCTTCTTTTGTGAGAAAGAATTATTCCCTTTTGATGAGTTTCCAACCACTTGAGTAACAGGTGTGTGGAATGCCTGCGATTGCACCTTAAACTTGTCCTCCGCAAGCTGCGCCTGGTTGAAAACTTGATCCAATGTTTCCATAGAAATAAACAATAGTTCCCTGTACAAATGTTGTAACAAGCCACTTTGAAACTTGAGAATCAAACCTGGAACATCATCCTCCACATTCATAAGTATTCTGAACCTGTTAAATTGGAAAATATATTCTTGTATAGACATATTAGTACCTTGGCGAAAATGAAACCATTTAATAACCAATTCTCTAGAATAATTTGAAGGATAGAAATTGGTCTTAAGACATTGTACAAGCTTATCCCATGTGGTGAGTTCTTGTCCTCGTTTTCGTTCCACAAGTACTTTGGCTAAGCCAGAAAGTTTAAGCTTAGCATAAGGCACTACATCATCTTCTGAAAGTTGAGAAAAAGCAAACCAAGAACTCATGTCAAGAATCCAACTATTCAATACATCAGGGTTCTTGGATCCATCATACAATGGAACTTCACAACAAACTCTCAAACGAGAATCGTGAGCAGAAGTTGAGGCATTATGCAAATAAATGTCATTTACCTTCATGGGAAGGTTGCCAAGGACTTCTGCCATGGTAGTGTCATTAGCCTTATCTGCCAAAGTGTTTACAACATGGGCCAATTCTGCCACTTGGGAAGCCAAGTCAGAAGCCATGTGTTCTCGGGTATAAGCCAGAAGTAAAGATAAGAAAGCACCAAATCAAGGAAATACAATGCAAATTTCCTTGTTACAATGGAGTGCTGCTTAAAATTGAAAATTTACTCCTAAGGCTATAAATTTTGAAATTTTTAAACTAATATAAAGTGCAAAATTAAAATTTATTAATTTAAAAATAACTTAAAAAAAATTAAATTGCAATTAATCAAATATTAATGAATTTAATTAAGTTATTAAAAATTAAATTAATAAAATGATTTTTTTTTTTTAACATGCAACTTTAAAATAGTAAAAATTTAAAATTTTACAATAAATTTACCCTTCTGTTGAACTGGACATAAAACTGCACTGCATGAAAATTTGCATGCATCTAAATATCCCTCGACATGCTTCCTGAGGCCCAGGTACAGTTGCAGTTCCGAGGTTCCAAACTTCAACAGTGGTAAAAACCCGATAGAGAAAAAGAAAAATCCTGGTGCGGGTTCCCAAGCCACGCACCCGTGCGGCTGCCTCTAAGCGCCGCCGTCGGCACTACCGAAGGACAGCATAGCCAGGCCTCCTGCCTGGCTACGACGTTGTCACTCCTGACAGTGGGTCAGGTCGCCTAACCCTGACAGCGAATAGCACTGTCAGGCCGCGCTGACCCTGGCTGTCAGGTGGCAGACTGTCGTTGCCGACAAGACAACGTGAGAAGGCCGACGTGCTTTGTCAGGCGTGACAACAGTGTGCACTGTCACGCCTGATAGAAATGTCAGGCGTCAGCCTGACGCTATCAGTCGATGCGCGGGCTAGATCTGCAGCGCTGTCGCTAGACAGCCTCGACCGCAGTGCTGTCACTGGACAACATCGACAAACAACCAAAGGCCTTCGGCTACCGACGGCCCCCCTGTCGCAAATACGTGCGTCGAGGATGCCGCAAATTTGCTGGTCGATCACCTGCCGAACACAGCCGAGGTCTGCCAAGGCTGCTGAGTGCAGCCGAGGCCAGGCCGAGCTGCAAAATTAGTAAAAAAAAATTGCCTTTTTTTTACAATAAATTAGCAACTACAATAATATATTATTAAAATAATATATTAATAAAATTCCAAAGCCTTTTAACACAATATGAAATTTTTTTATAAATTAACCAGGGGGGTTAATCCAAAATTTGAAAAGCTTGAAATTATGAAAATGTGAGCAACCAGCTCCCACCAGTAGCTCTCCTTTCAAGATCCGGTCGACACACCATAGTTTTTTCATCATCATAGCCAAAAAATATACCAACCATAGTTTTTTCATCTAATTTTGTCCTTTTTTGCTATGGAATATGCATATAAGCCTTGCATCCAAAAAATATTAATTTTTCAATATTTGGTTTTTGTCCTAACCATGCTTCTTTTGGTGTAACATTCTTGAGTATTCTTGTAGGTAATCTATTTTGTAAGTACACTACTATTTTGACTACTTTTACTCAATACTAATGATCAAGATGAGCTTCTTTTATCATACATCTCACCATTTCCATTATATATCTATTTATTATTTTTGTAATTCCATTTTGTTATGGTGAAAATGTTGTAGTGAGTTGCCTTTTAATACCATTTTTTTATATAAATAGACTGAATTATTTTGATACAAATTCACCTCCTCTATCTGAATGAAGAATTTTATAGTCTTTCTTGATTTCTTTTCTACTATAAAACAACTTATTGTTTCTGATTTGTACTTCATAAAGTATACCCACATTTTTCTTATATGATCATCAACAAATAGTTGAAAATACTTATGTCCTCAAATACTAGTAACATTCATTGGACCACATAAATTTGTATATATTAATTCTAATGGTTGTTGATATTTATGTTGACGAAGTTCAAAAGGAATTCTATGTTGCTTTCCTGCCAAACATTTTGGACAAACAATATATTCGCAAGATAGATTCGGTATCCCTTTAACCATTTGATATTTGATCATTTCATTTATAGATGATGCACTAGTATGTCCCAACCATTTATGCTATAAATATTTTGTTCCTAATGTTTTAACTGAAAGGGCAAATGTGTAGCAGCATCCTAAACAAATAGACTACCTTTATAAGAACTTGAAGCTATCATTTATCCTTGTTTGATAATATGACATTGTTTTCTTTCATTAATAACTTTAAATTCTACTGTCATATCTTGATCCATGAGTTGAAAAATTTAAAGAAGGTTGGTAGTAATTCTAGGAATATATAACACATTTTTAATTACTCCATTTTATTCATCAGATTGATAAGAACATTTCCTATCTTGTTTACTTCATAAGTCTTACTATTTGATATAGCAACTGGTTTCTAATTTTTTCTTGTAGGTAATTAAACCATTGTTTTGTTTCCAATCATATGTTTACTTGCTCCTGAATCTATGTACCAATAATCCATAATTATTTTGTCTTTAAATGAATCTTTCAATTTTTTTTTGACTACCTTATGACTCCCAGTTATAAAATATCAAATGTTAGTTTTGACAAAGATTTCGATTCTCTAGGTTTAATTCCTTTTATCTCCCAAATTTCATTAATAAGGTTTATAAATTAAAAAAAAACTAATTTGATGTTCAAGTTCTTATAATTCCCAAATAAGAAATTTAGAAAATAGAGATATTTGCAAATTTTAATATTCCTAGTTTATGTAGAAATCCTTATTCCTCCAAGTTAAATTATTTGAAAATATTTCAATGTGGCTTGAATTTAAAATAGAATGAGATAATTCTAAAACCTTTAAATTGTATTTCCAAAATACTTCAATATAGTTTCTAAGGTTCTAAATATTCAATTTGCTACCTTATCTCTCTATTAATTCAATTAATCTAAAATGTACTAAGATTAATTAATATCAACCTTAGAAAAGTTAGAAGTAATATCCCTTATGGCTCCTTAACCTTTGCAATAATTGAATTAAATAAAATTTTATAGACCTTTTTGTGAATGGCGTGCGCTAATATCATTTTTCAATGCTTTGACCTTCCTCTAGTTGCTTGTAGGTTTTTTTGTCAGTAAAAATTAATTCCTCTATACAACCACACTATATTGTAGGATTTTTTCTCCATAAAATCTCTATTCTTGACTCCTTTGTTCTCGATGACCTTTCACTTCCTATTACAAATAGATTTGAGGATCTTGACATCCTCTGCATAGGAGCTTTAAAGCTCTTAATCTTCTCCATGTGTGCGCTCCTTGAACACATTATTCTCCTTGGTGAATGTGTAGACACCAAAATCTAGCCATTTAACCTCCATCCATGCTTTCCCACCATTTCTACCACCCAAACATAGCCAATTTGTCCACCATTCCTATTTCCCACCATTTTCAAATAATATTCACATTTATTTATGTATATTTATTTTATATATATTTAAATATAATATTTTATATTATATTTTAATATATGTTTAATAAATATGTATTTATTTAAGTGAATTAATCCCAGCCATCCAATTCCATTTAATCTTGACCACCCATTTACATCAATCCATGCCACACCCTAGATTTATTATCTACCCTTAGATATGCTTTAATCTCAGCCACATGATTAGTGTCATTGAAACCCTAGCATGACCTAGGTTAGATTATAAATAGGAGCCATTTTGATGGCTCAACCCCTTATTCCCTAGATTTTCCAAGTGTTCAAATTTCCTAAGTTCCCTGAGTTCCCTAAGTCTTTAACCAAGCCTTTTGTGCCTTAGTCCCATTCCATCTATAGCATTCTATACTCCATTGTTTTCCATCACCATCATCGCATCCCATACCCTCACCTGATCTACTTTTGTAGAATTCCCCATCAGTCGCTAGGCACCTTCGAGTGCTTTCTATCAACACTAGGCACCTCTGGGCGTCTTCCTACCAGCACCAAGTGCCCATGGGCATTTCCTATAGCCACTAAGGTGCCCATGGGTATTTTACGCTATCACTTCTAAAGACCCCCTAGCCTCCGGGTGATGCTAGGGCATCATCGCACCAGCCACCTGCATCAGACATCTCACATCGAAGCATAGTAAATAAGTAAAATAGATCCATCATTTATTTATTTTATGCATGTGCTTCTGTTTTTGTTCACTCTATTTGTAGCATTTAGTTAGGGTTTATTATTTCTTATAGAGGGCCTCACACTATGGAGCCCTCATAGGTATTACTAACTATTTTGTTGTGTCCTTGTGTGCAGATCTGAAAGCACTACATCAGCATCTGGAGTGGCCCAACCTTGGATATCAAAAAGCCCACTCAACCCTATTGGGATCAAGACGCGCTTGAAGACATCACAACTTTGCTTGTTAGGGTTTTGGAGAACCCTAACCCTTTGTAATATTGTATCAAAAGGATTCAAGGATCCAAGCTTGTAAACAATGGAGTTTCTAGGCTCCCCCCATCAATGAAAATTATTCTATTGTGCAATCTTGTGTTTCCTTGTATTTCATTTGTTCAAGCATTGTTTGGGTGTTGTGTTTTGCATCTTTCAAATGGTGATCATGGTGGGACCCCCTAAGGGTTTCTATTTATGATATGTTTTACTAATTTGCTTGCTATTTTCTGTCATCTTGCAAGTTTTTCAGAAGCACAAATTTCATAGATTTCGCTGGATCTAGGGTTTTTGAAGTCTGCAAAAGCTTGCAAAAGGTGCGTGAAATGATCGATGGTGTCTGAAGGCAACCCAAAAATGCCTAAGGGCATCTCAAAAGCATCCAAAAGTTCCCAGGGGTATTTATGAAGAGCTAGGAGCAAATATGTAGGTTGTCTAGTAAGTCTACTATTTAAAACCCTAGTCTTCTATTTTACGTATTTTGGGTTATCTGTTGTATTTTTCAGATTTTAAGCTTAAAATGAACCATCATTAAACAATCTGGAAATGAACTCATGTTAGTTTGCATTTTTAGGTTTGCATTCATTCACATACTCTGATTAGGGTTTCTGTTTTCTTAATACAAACTGCTACATTTTGTTTGCATTTGAACTAAAAAATTGCATAACATAGTGTTGCATATTAGGGTTAGAAACATTTTCTTTCATTTATCTAAGTTGGAACACCATTAGATTGCCAAAAGTATCCCTACCATTTGGGTGATTCTAGGCAGAGGGGTGGACGAACCCTCCGATTGTTATTTAGATAGGGGGTCTTAAGCGGTGTACTTCACACCCTTTGGAGAACTTGACATTATTTTGTTGGCTTCTAATTTAGGTTTATGAAATTAATTGTTTTTAACATTGTTTTTACACAATAGAAAACATAAGCTTTAAAAATAATTCACACACATCACGGTTCATTCAAAATAGTAGTGGTTGGATTTCATCACCAACCATTGCTTGAGATTTGGTGATGGTGGCATTCATCTCCATCCACCAATCTCTACCCATAGACACCATAGGATACCCCCAAGCAAACTTGTTGGATTTCATCACCAACAAGAATCTCGTTGCCCTATCTTCACCATAGTTTTTCACCTTTGTTTCATTAAGAAAGATTAGAACATCAAAACACACAAAACTGGCACATAAAATGAATACACATTAAAAGGAGATAATCAATGAACAAGGTAAGCCACATTGGTTGAGACTTAGCATTGATTGTTTGTTTCCTTAAGCATTCCAATTTTTGTGTTACATTTGGTATTTTAATTTGTATCTTGATTTATTTTGCTTATGGTATTAACTAGAAATCAAAAGAAAGCAATAAGTCAAGATAATTTAATGGAACCTTCATCCACCTTCCCCACCACTTATGTGGTAGAATCCATGACTGTGACATAGGCAGATTTATCTATAGGTCCCTCACATTCCTTACCATCCACAACCTATCACATGGCCATGCCCCAAGAGGAGTCAACCTCCCCTACCATTCACAACCACATCACCCATATAGACATGGCAAGAGTAGAAGCCTTCATGAAGTCTTCTAATTATGTCCTAGAGTCTATCCCCAACTCACCTAGATAGGATTCTACTCTACAACAAGAGCCTGTTTACTCCCAACCCCCATCCACATTTACCCAAGTGTATACTAACCCTCTTTTTGAGGCATCAGTTGCACCTTCATCCCATGTGTTCATTCCCCAATCTTCATGTGCTCCTAGCACCTCATATACCTCCACCTACACCAACCCCTTGTATGAGGCACAAGTCAATGTTGCTTCACAAGTTCCAGCCTCACAAGTTGCCATACCTAGTGTAACTTGTATCCAAGCCACATCTTCCATACCATCTACCTCTATACCCTTAGCCTCTGATAGAGATATTAGTGAAGCATGGGAACACCTAAAAAAATTGCTTAGACAACATCAAAACACTCAACAACAAGTATAGGTTAACCCTATGCCTTTACATAACTCTACTCAGACTGCCCTTGTCAACCAAGGTCCATCATGGGCACCTCAGTCTTCGATGGTCTCTATCCTGGTTCCCCCATCAAGTCATACCATCACCCATCCTATTCCCATTGGCCAGCCTAGCCATAACCTTCATCAATCAACATCATTCCATAATTCCCCATCTTTTCATCAACAATCCCCCATTCATCATATTCCATCCAATTCACCTAGCCATCAATACCAATCTCCTCATCATTTAATCACTCCACAACATCTCTCCACACCTCCACAAGCTCATCAGGTAATTCAGGGCTTTCACATTCCTGAGGAAGACCCTCAAATTAAGGCCATGTAGAAATAAATAGATCAATTGATGCAATTCACTCCTGGATTTTCAAACCAGAAACCAACCTTATGCCAATTGATCAAACAACCAATTCATCCTTCGGTACCCTCCCCACCATATCCGACAGATTTTATGGTACCCAAGTTTGACAAATTTAAGGGAACTGAGGATCCCAAAGAATATGTGAGCACATTTGTTCATGCATGCTTTAGAATTCAAGATGATAATGCTCTCATACTTTGAAATTTTCCTCAAATATTGGGAGGGGATGCCATAGAATGGTACAATCAATTGCTAAGCCATAGTATCTATACTTTTGATCAATTATTTGATCGTTTCATCCTAAATATTAAAAATAATATCTCATTATCTGATGTTTATGCCTTAAGACAATAGGATGATGAATCTATCTATGATTTTGGAAACCGTTGGAGGGTTATCATCACTAAGTTGCCATTCACCCTACCAATGGATGAGCTAATTAAGCTATTCACCAAGAGTTGCTTAAAACCTATCTCTTGGATGCTCCAATTACAAACTTATCAATCATTTGAAGAAGCTTTAGCTTAGGCTAGCATCATTGAGGATATCAAAATCCAAGAAGGCATACTAAAGCCTAAGAAGAAAGAATGGCAAAACAAGGGCCAATACAAAAGCAATTATTTAGGCCAACAAAAATCAACATAGGCTACTCTAGCCACCCAATCCAATCAAGTCAATAAAGTGGTCATGAGCCAGATGGTAATGGATCAACAAAAACCTATGCAAAAAACACCACAATAAATTTCATATCATGTGGTCCCCTCAAAAACACAAGCTCCAATAGTTCAAAACATAGTGCCAACTATGGAAAATCGTCCTCGATGACAGTCTATCCGACAAAATCACCAATATACCCCATTAGCCAAGTCATATGCTTCCCTTTTTAGAAGGTTGTATAAGACAAATAAACTTGCTTTACTCAACATTAGACTGGATTATCTCTCCAAGCATGGGAAACATTATTAGGAACACTTATTTTACCCTTATCATAGGCAAAATGGGCATGATATCAACAACTGCAATGTGTTTAAAAACGTAGTCCAAGACCTCATTGACTTGGGGGTGATCAAGCTTGATAACCCCCTCACTCAACAAAACCAAAACCTTGGTATATTTCAAACACCACTTCCTCATCACGAGGAGGTGAAACCAAATGTAGAGGGAGTTAACACCAAAACTCCCCCTAATCAAGTTAATCACATTCAACAATACCAAGGGTTTGTAGGGGCCATTCATGTGGTCACTAGAGGTCAAAGGAATAACCAACAATGACAACCACCTCAAGAAAGTGTGTCACAACCTTCTACATCACCACCCATCCAAGTGTCCCCTAATCCATTGAAGAACACAAGGTTATACTGAGAGGGGGGGTGAACAATATACGACCATTTTTTACTTTTCTTTCCCAATCAATATTATGTAATGTATAGATAGCAATATCAACAGTAGTAATCAAAGCAATGCACAAATAACCACACACAATAGAGACATCAAATTTATGTGGTTCACCCAATGTGGGCTACTCCACGAAGAAAATGTTTCACTAAAATTTTCTCAATCAATATCTTGGAAATCCTTTCCCTATTATAATGTTTATGGATCTCTATCCAAAGGAGACACCAATCCCCTAATCAAGTTCATGGATCTCTATCCATAGGAGAACTACTTTCTCCTTTAGCTCTGACAGGTGATCTTTTATAAGAAATGTTACCCCCATTGATCTGGCTAATGGATCTCTATCCACTGAAGACACCTATCCTCAATATCCTGGCTAATGGATATCTCTCCACTAGAGACTGTTATTCTCTATACTCTATCATCTCCAAAGATCTGTCTCAAATCTGTACTAAACATAGTCCTTCGGTCTAGCATAAATTTTCTCAATCTCTATCTCTTGTTTGGCACCTTAAATATGCACCAAACTCTGTACTCAAATCTACGCTAAATACAATCCTTTGATCTAGCACAAATCTATCCTCAATATCTATCCTCTAATATGCACTAAACATAGTCCTTTGGTCTACCACAAATTTATCCTCAATCTCTATCCTCAAGCCTTAACAAAAAGCTTGACTCATTCTCAAATCAACTCTGCTGGATCTACCCTAAACCTTAACTCAAGGTTTGAACAAATCAATAAATAAACTCTGCTCACAAGTCTTCTCAAGGCTTGTCTCCATTCTAACTTGTAATCTTCGAAAAAAGCTCACATTAATCTTTCCACAAGTCCTCTCTAGAGCTTTTCTAAATATTCTCTACAAGTCCTCACTAGAACTTGTCCAAATCTGCTGAATAAGTCTCTATCCAATTATGCTAAATAAGAATCTCTGAAGACCACCAAAGACCAAAAGAAAGATCATTTGCAAATAGTCTTGGCTCAAGCGCTCCCCACTTTGGTGACAGGTAAAAATTGGCCTCCCCCATTTTACTTATCTTTGAGAATGGAAGGGTGGATCGTGCATAATTGTATGATCGACTCTGGTGCTACCACTACTGTCATGCCGAAGGTAGTATGCGAGGTAATGGGAATGGAGTATACGAGGAGCAGTCCAGGAGTATTACAGTTGGATGGTATGCCAGTTAAGACTATTGGAGTAATCAAGGACATTCCAATTGTGCTCCATAGCATGCCATAGATTACTGTCATCCAGGAAGTTGTGGTTGTTGATTTAGAGCCCTACTTTAGCATGTGCCTTTCAAGAGAATTCATAGCTAAGCTGGGAGGTTATCTTTCCCTAGATTATTCACATTTGGAGATTTCGTTCAAGGGTAGGCGAATTCGCATTCATAATGAGAAGCCCTCCCCTTTTCATATTGAAAAGATAGAGGAGGCAGAACAAGTCCAAGGCACGGTGAACATGATGACCGAAGAATTGGAAGAGGTTGGTCTGGTTGAAGAAGCACCTGAGGAGCTTCGCTTGGAAGATGAGTTTCTGCTGACAGATTTCAACGCTATGATTGGAATGGATATTGGTTGTTATTCAATTTAGAAGATAGAGAAGTCCCAAGAGCAAGTCCTTGAGCCCCCAGAACCTGTTTTGCATCAGTTATGGAAGTTGTTCTTTGATGGCGCTCGATGTAAGAATGGTGCGGGAGTAGGTGTTGTGTTGATCTCCCCTGAAGGCATACAAAAAACTTACTCCTACAGATTGACCTGGAGCTGTACAAATAACGCAGTTGAATACGAAGCATTATGCCTTGGCTTGAAAAAGGCCAAAAAGTTGGGAATTGAATAGCTACAGATTTTTGGCGATTTCGAGCTTATAGTCAATCAAGTTACAAATAGATGTGTGTCAAAGCAACATTACTTGAAGGCTTATCACAACAGAGTGTGGGATCTTTTGGAAGCATTTAAAGCTTTGAATATTCAGGCGATTCCTCGGGAACAAAATAGACATGCCGACATTTTAGCTTCCCTGGGCGCTAATTATTCTCCTGCTGAGCAAGTGGTCCGAAAGCCCAAGACGGTGAGGGTGATTTACAGACCTTCCATTCCAGATAAGGGCCTCTATTGGTAGGTGTTTGATAATGATGAGAAAATAGTGAATTTTCTGCTCAAAGAAGCTGCCAGCGTAGAAGATAGAATTCTTGTGGAGGAAGAAAAGGAAGGAATGATTCAGTTAAGGAATAATCATATTCCTAGAGGTTTGATTTCACTAGAAAGTTTATTTGATCAAAGTGATAGGGCTGATAAACATAGGATTAAGGTGGATGCCAAGGAATATAGAGAATTGCAGTTGGAGCCAGGAAAGATCATCAAGATTGGTACCGATTGCGAATCAGATGAGATTGAAGGCATTAGAAATTTGTGCTATGAATATCCAGATATTGTAGCATGGAGTTATCAGGACTTGAAAGGATACGACAAGAACGTGATTCAACACACTATTGAGCTACAAGAAGGAGTTAAGCCTTTTCGGTAGAAGCAACGCCCTATTAATCCCAAGATCGAAGTCCTCATGAAAGCAGAGTTACTGAAGATGCTTGAGGCGAAGATCATTTACCCTATTAAGCATTCCACCTGGGTGGCAAACCTGGTTCCTGTAAGAAAGAAGAATGGGGACATACGTCTGTGCATTGATTTTCAAAATTTAAATTAGGCATCACTCAAGGACCATTATCCTCTACCTCAGATAGACCATATTCTTCATGTTGTGGCTGGTGCTCAGAGATTTTCCTTGCTGGATGGCTTCTTTGGGTACAATCAAATTTGGGTTAAGGATGAAGATCAATACAAGATGGCGTTTACAACTAAGTGGGGCACATTCGCTTACCAACGGATGCCCTTTGGACTTTCAAATGCCGGTGCTACTTTTTAGAGAGCCATGGACGTCACCTTTGGTGAGTTGCTAAATAAAATCATTGTGATTTATCTTGATGATATGATGGTGTTTTCACATTGTAGAACAGATCATGTTTTCCATCTGAGGCAAATATTCGAGAAGTGTCAAGAATTTGGGATTTCCATAAATCCGAAGAAGTCAATTTTTGTGGTCAAGGAAGGGAAGTTGTTGGGCCATGTGATTTCATAGGAAGGATTGGCCATAGACCCTGCACGAGCCGAAGCGCTCATGAAATTGTCGTTACCAGCTAATAAGAAAGACTTGTAGTCCTTCTTTGGATAGATAAACTTCATTCGTAAGTTTATTGCCGATTTTTCCCAAGTCGTCAAGCCCATGACTGAGCTCTTGAAGAAGAATGTTGAGTTTAAGTGGACAGAATCCAGGAAGCGAGCTTTTCAAGAAATCAAAGAGAGGATTACTCAAGCGCCAGTGTTGATCAACCCTGACTACTCCAAAGACTTTATACTTTATGCAGTAGGTGAGCAGGAGAGCTATGTTGTCATGCTAACACAAAAACAAGATGATGGCGAAGAAAAGCCTATCGCTTTTCTAAGCCAGGTTATAGCACCACACCAGGAAAAGTACAACTTTATAGAGAAGTAGGTTTATGCAATTATGAAAGCATTGAAGAAGTTTCACCACTTTGTTTCTCAGAGTAAGACTGTGGTTTACGTCATTCATCCTGACGTTCAAAATTTTATAATTCAAGGAGAACTGGGTGATAAGAGGGTCGGATGGGTCTCAAAGATCCAGGAGTATGATGTAGAGATCAAGCCGATGAAATTGGTTCGTGGGCGTGCTCTGTGTCAAGAGTTGGCCAAAAGCGTTGTTGTTGAGACAAGTCGTGAAGATGTGATTTGTGTGAATAGTGCAGCAGGCGACAAAGAGTGGACCGAGGAACTCATTGAGTATTTTACTTCTGGAAGGTGTCCTAGCCACCTTAACCCTTCACAACATCGAAGGTTCAGATTGTAGGCGCTCAGGTATGTATTGTTGCCCAATGGACTATATTATAAGAATATTGATGGTATACTCCTTAGATGTGTAAAATATTCTGAGAAGGGAAAATTTTTGGAAGAGTTCCATTTCGGGCTATCAGGAGGGCATTATGCAGGCAGACCTATGGCTCTAAAAATTATTTGGGTGGGGTATTATTGGCCCACTCTGTTCACCGATTCACACAAGATAAGCCAACAGTGTGACAGTTGTCAAAGATATGTGGGTCGAGTTAGGAAAGGAGCATCACCGCTGCATCCGATCCAGGTGGAAGCGCCCTTTCAATAGTGGGGTCTCAATTTTATAGGAGTTATTGATCCGCACTCCTCTGCGGAACATAAATATATTTTGACCATGATAGACTACTTCACCAGATGGGTGGAAGCTATACCCACCAAGAAAGCAGATCAGGCGACTGTTATTTCTTTTATGGAAAGCCTCATCACCCATTTTGGTATACCAGATTCTTTAGTCACTGACAATGGTACTCCCTTCATTGGAGCCAAAATTATAGAATTTGCTAGCAGATATGGTATTTACTTGAAGACATCTTCCAATTATTACCCATAGGGGAATGGATTGGCTGAGTCTACCAACAAAAATTTGCTTCGTATTTTGAAAAGAATAATGGGCGACAATAAGAGAAGTTGGCATTTGTTATTAAATCAGGCACTTTGGGCTGACCACATTTCAGTGAAGAAGTCTATAAAAACCTCCCCGTATGCTTTGGTTTATGGGAAAGAAGCTATCCTTCCTACTCACATTGAGCTTCCTGTGCTCCAAACGTTGCAGATGTTCCAAGATGAAAACGAAGAAAATAATCCTATGGAGGCAAGACTGGCGTAGTTGTTACAATTAGAAGAAGAAAGGGAGCTAGCTTACCATGCTTTCATAGAACATGCTATGGAGATGAGGAAGTGGTTCGAGAAAAGAACATCTGATCGAAGCTTCCAGGTGGGCGATTTGGTATTAAAATGGAACGAAAAGAAATCTAAGCCTGGAAAACATCATAAGTTTGATGCAATATGGGAAGGACCTTTTCGGATTTCTGTTGTCACCTCTTCTAATGCATTCCGACTTTGTGACATGGAAGGGTATGAGCTTCCTATTCCAGTGAATGGCCTTCATTTGAAGGCCTAAATTTCATAATTTCAAATCAAAGGTAACATCTTGTATATATGTAAATATTTTTGTGTTTTGAACAATTTTACATGTGTAAATATATATCTTTCTAGATTTAAGAAATAAATGATTGTTAAAGTTTCTTGAGTGGTGATGTTTAAAAGCTTCGCGTGCACCTTATGCAAGGGGCGAACGCCATGTTCACCTATCTTTAGGGCGAACGCGCTTTGATGACGTCATCAGCAAAAAAAAAAAAAAAAATATATATATATATGTATGTATATATATATATATATATATAAAAAAATGGAAGAAATATAAGAAGAAAAGGAAAAAAGCATAGGAAAGCTTGCTTTAGATTTTACTATTTTTAGAAAAGGGAGGCGTGCTATGAAGTTTTAAAACACATGCGCCGCATGGAAAGGAGCACTTTCGCACGAAGACAAGAATCGCCCATGGAATTATAAGCGCTCGAAAGGATTTGCCGAAGAAGGTGTTGTCAATGGCACGTTTGGAAAACTAATTCGCCCTAGGGTTACGTGGCGATAATCGGAAGTAGTGGGCGCCAAATTCAAGTAATAAATTTCCAACATGGGAGGCCCTCGGATTGAGCTTTTCAAGGCAACAGTCAGAATTGATGATTGGGTAATTAACGGTTGGGTTGGTTTCCCTAACAAGCTTCTGGTGCCAGGGCACATTTTTCTATAAGATTGCGTAGTGCAGAGGGCAAGATTTTTTAGGAGAATCCGATGGTGAATCAGAGAAGAGGATTTTTGCGCCTTGGAAAGGATGTTTGAGCAGTTTTTCGAAGAATATTTCTCTCCGAAGACGCGCCTGCATTTAATTCTATAATTACTGCAACAGTTGATAGCGCCTCTATAAATTTTGGGAGGTAAAGGGCAAATTTTATTTTTCCTTATTTTTAAAATTTTTGCTTCTTTGTATCCTGCGTTTCGAAGTGCAGAGGAGTTTTCGAAAGTCTCGGAGTAGGAAATTGCAGAAGTGTCATAGCTTTTTATCTGGCAAGATGGGCAGATGCAGTAAAGAACCAAAAGAGGCGCATGAAGTTGTAGAAGCGAAGCCAGCTAAGAAACGAGAAAGGAGTTCGAGGGCTAAGAAAGCCCGACAGAATGATTATGTTGACCTGGATCCCTATGAAGATAAAATGGCCGAAATTGGTGATTGTTTGATCACGCATAAGGGAGTTGACCGGTTGAGGCAAGAGGTCGAAGTTGTAGTGAGTCAGGGGGTTTCCTACAATAGTTGGCTCACAACGCCTCACAATTCATAGCTTTCATGGTATCTTTGTTCGCCCGTGCACCCATGCCCCGAGCTTATTCAGTTAATTGCACAATTTTATGACTCCTCTACTAGGGCCATCCGAAATGCCAGGAAAGAGATTCTATTTACGATTACACCGGATGAGGTCCGAGAGGCTTTTGCCTATGGGGTGAGTGCACCGAGTTATGCAGTAAGCAAGAAAATTCATACGGATGAGCAAGAGGATAGGTATGTTTCCATAGTTACTATGAGACAATTCATGGAAACTCAGCTCGTCAAGGAGCCACAGATGGGGCAGCTATCGAATTTGCCTAAACCTCTTTCAGAGTTCAAGTGCCAGGACATCTATTCCATGCTTGCCTGGATTGTTGGGTTACCCTCAGATGAAATGGTGCATAAATGGCAGGCAGCTATGGCTCAATGTATTTGCAAGGTGGAATTTTATTCTCCCACTGCTATGAGGCAGGGTGGAAATCTGATTTATTTTGATTGGGCCGAATTTATTTCTCGAAGAATCAATTCGCAGTTGCAAAAATTACAAGAAGGAAAGTCCAGATCATTTTGGTACACTTCGCTGCTGGTATGGTTCTTCTTCTTCCAGATGCAGCGACATTTTTCTTTTATTGTTGTTACACAGACGGGCAAAAAGAATGAGCCCCTACCGGTTTATAAGTGGACTCAGGTGTTAACGAAGAAAGAGTCTGTCTACAACTTTAATAGCTGGTTTTTGGGCCCTGCCATTGAATTGCTTTGTGGTAGTTGTGACCGAGTGCCGCGTGACTTGAGAGATGTTGTTGTTTCAGAGGAGAAGGGCGACGTATTTTTGCTCACTCAGGGCGTGGTTGTTCAAATTTTTGGATATACAGGTAAACCATTTTTGTTGCCTTATTTTGCTACTACGCGCGTTTTTGCAATGGAAGTTGTGCGCCAGATGGATTATATCAATGACATATACGGCTCTGGACGAGGAAAAAGGACAACTTGTACTATGCCTTTTAAGTTCGAAAGTATAGAAGTGAACCAGGTTGGGCAAAATCACCTTCTGACGGTGGCGCTTCAGGACCTGGGACTAATTGAGTTGTCGTAGCATTGGCGATACGACCCACTCAAAAAATTTTTGGAATTTATTAAGGCGAAGACCTTTCATTGCTGCCCACGCCCGGATATTCAAAAGTGGTGAAATAATTTTGATGGGCCAGACATGAACTGGCATATAGAGAAGATGTCCTCCCTTCCTCCATGGCATGATTACTATGAGCAGGAAGCGGAGTATAATCCAGAGAAGAATACAACACATATTCCTCCTCCGGGTCTATTCACAACTGTCAAAGAAGCAAATCCTGATTGGAAGGAGGAGAAAATTATGAACTGGTGGGTGATGCGCATTCATCGGAGGAAGTCGTATGCTGCTTACGGGTTGAAGCTTGATACCCAATTTTTTGAAGTTTACGATAGGTTCATGGAGTCCTATCAACCCGTTGCTTTTGCCACTATTTTACCGCAAAGTTTTTAGCAGTCCGAAAGTGGCGAAAGAGAACCTGAGGAGGAGAGTCCTACGGTTGAGGATGAAGCCAAGGATGAAGAAGAAGAAGAACAACAATATATTCTTCCAAAGGTGGTCTCAAAGAATGAAGCACCCTCAGGAGGAGGCTCCCATGCCCAAGCAGCAGAGACAGTCGATGGCACCTCCATTTCCTAAAGCAGCTAAATGGCCTCGCACTGGCGCGGCCACTACATTCACTGTTACAACGCCCATGTCTTTGGGTACTATGATTCCTACTACGTCAAGTTCCACAGTCGCCTCTATACCAGAAGTGAACCCTTCACCCAATGTTGAGCTCCCTACTTCAGTAGCGCAAATGTTTTCGATGGCGCAGCAAGAGGAGGAGGAGCAGCTTTCTAAAAATTCTCATGTTGAGATTTTGAATGAGGAAATAGCCCTCAATGTTGGTGAACAGGAGGTAAATCAAGAAGAGGAGGCAGTTGCGCAACCTCCCCCATCCATAGAACAAGTGGCGCTTGCACCCCAAGGTACGTCATATTTTCCCTCTTCTTCCCTTTCTCTCATCGAGCACGCAGTGATTTCTTCTTCGGTCCCATCTATTACATTTTTGTCCCCTCCACTTTCTATCTCTCCATCCTTTGGTATTCCTTCCATTTCATTTTCCATGGTTCCCTCTTCCGCTTCTACTTCTTCTATTTCTGAAATCACTGTTGCTCCTTCTTTCATTCCCGCTCCTTTGTCCTCCGTTTCTTTTAGTTCGTATGCATCGGGGACAAATCCTTTTTTCGTCCCCTTCCCTCGGTCGTCACTTCTTCTACCATTATGGTTGTTAGTACGCAAGTTCCATCTAGGATTAGCATAACTGCAGCCGCACCTGTGTCTACCACTTCATCCACCCTTTCTCTCCCTTCCACCGTTCCCGTATCCATTCCTCCACTTCAATCTGTGTCATCCGTGTCCACTGGGCCTAGTCGCTCAGAATTTTTTGTCCCATTTACACCATTTTTGGAGCTGCAGACTATTCCAGATGTGCAGGTAGCCCGCAAGCAGCCAGACATTGAAAAATTAAATCGAGCGCACCTGAGCTCTTCCCAATGGTTGAAGAGTATGCGATGAAAGGAAGCTTTGGCATTGGCATGACCGATCAAGAAGGTGGCTTTTGATCCAATTGCCAAGGAGGCTCATGTGACAACATTCACTCCACTGGTTCAGAAACCCCAAGGCGAGTTGCAGCCTGAAGATTATGTTTTTGAGACTATCACTGAAGATCTGACGTGGATTGATCCCATTGAAAAAATGGGTAACATGCAAGTAGATATGAGCTCGTTGTATTTGCACGGGGAGCACTATAAAGAAAAATATTTTGAGGTGCAAGATAAAGTGCTGGAGTTTGAGAGCGCACTGGCCAAGAGCAAGGCGACAGAAGAAAAAATGGCCACTAAAAATGAATATTTGCGCAATCAAGTCAAGGTGCACTTGAAGGAGCGTGATGTTGCTCGAATTGAAATGCATAACCTTCAACAACAGGTAGAAGAACTCAAGAAGCAGCTTGAAGCCAAGGCCACGCCTATTGCAGGATTTTCACGTGATAGTGTAAGAGACATTCACCTTCGCTCCATCCAAAATTCTATGAAGTTGGCCGCACACGCCGTCAAGGTGTTGCAGTATTTATGGGAAGCACGGATACAGATCCATCTTGGGCAACAAATGATTGATTCTATGGAGGAGTTGCTTTCACCCTATATGGAGACAGCTGTGAAGATACAAGCTTTGTTGAATATGCCTTTGCATATTCGCCCTCTCAACGAGATGGATTATGCCTGGTCCCAAGCGCGAGTAACCCTGCGAAGCTATTTTTAGTGCATGGACCTTGTAAATGAAGGGTGGGCTATCCTCAATACTATTGAGTGGGAGCATACTATTTCGATGTCTCATTTTGAGACTATTGACCAGTTGGGCTTCACTACCTTCCTAGATGAATGGGGTGAGCCTCTTTCGATGGAGCAATTGCAAGAGCTCTGGAGTGCATTCATTGAAGATACTATAGACATTAACGCCTTGGATGAGCCCCTTATTGAAGCGCAAGTGTTGCCTCTGATGGAGAAGTATACGCGCTTGGAGCTGTCTCTTTATGAATTGGCCCAGCGTTCGAAGCGCCTCAGCTTGACGGATGTGCAAAGTCTTCACTTCATTTATGAATCTCTCAGTGTTCGTTGCTTATTTACCACCAAAGCTTGGCATGATGTTGTTCACACTTACGAGGCCCTTTCGGAGATTATTGCAGAGCAAGAAGAGAAAGCGGTGGCAGATCGTGAAGCAACGATGAAAGCGATGGAGGAAGCTGAACGTGTTGAAGTGCTCAGAGTCACAGTGGAGGTAGAGAGACAAGAGCGCGCACAGGCAGCCACCAAAAAATGAGATGTTTGCAGCCATAATGATCGCATCTACTATACAGAATCTGCACCCAATGGATAAAGGCCTGGGATCGCTTGCATCCATGCGAGCTGGATACCCCGTGAGTCACCAAGAAATGTTGGCCATTTTGTATTCATTGGGAAATTTTTGTTTAAGTCCTAAAATTCAATTTTTGTACGAAGCGATAGTATATATTTTAACTTTCATATGTAATACTTTGAATAATATTCGGTCTGTAGAAATCTGATGTATTTTGAAGGAATTCTTCTTTGAATTTATCCTTTGTAAAAATCAAGAAGAAATATCCATTGAAATCCGAAAGGAGTGAAGAAAATAAGTTTCGGAGAAAATTTGGCAAAAATCTTCATATATATTTATGTTCGCCCTTGAGGTGGGGCGAACGCCCCATTCGCCCTTTCTTGGGGTGAATCTATTTTTAATGCATAAAGGTGAAATTATCTAAGCATAGAATCGCGTTCGCCCTTTCTTAGGGGCGAACGTGTCATTCACCCTTTTTAGGGGTGAACGTGCCTTGGAAATATTTGATGGCCCACGCGCCCGAACGAACATGATGTTCGCCCCTCCCATGGGTGAACCACCTTGTGACGATGAAAGATCACGTTCGCCCTTCCCTAGGGGTGAACGTGTCGTTCACCCTTTCCTAGGGGTGAACATGTTGTTTATCAAGATCGTGCACGCTTGCTAAGTTGCGAAGGGGCGAAGCTGATGCTGGGGCGAAGATAAATTGAGCGAACAAGAATTTGGTCAAGACGTTGAATTTCGTATTTAATAAAGGGCGCCTTTAGTTACTCCATTTTGTGGATCACGAAGAGGAAGGCAAAGAGAAATGGGCTTTCATGATTTCCAATGTATCAGAAGCGATCCAAAGAATTTAATGTTTTCTCCTAACATGCGCACCTCCGTCCGAAGTTTAGATTTTCAAGAATTTGTTCCCTAGGCGAATGGATTTTCCAAGAATTCGAGGAGGATTTTGCTGATTATGTCTTTGATCCCGGGACATTTTTCTCTCATATGTATTAAATGAAAGAGGCGAAAACCTCTATAAATACTAGGCAAATTTCATTGTAAAAGGGGGAGTTAGACATTTTGCGAGAGATTTCTTTAAGCTCTCTGCATTAATAGAAGGCATCAAACTTCTGAATTCGTGAGTGGTCTTGTGTGTGATTACTTTCTGTACATTGTGCTTCTATTTCCATTCGTCTATCTGGTTTGTTGTTGTATTTAAATTCTGTCATTGGATTTAAAGTTGCTAATGAGAAGGTGAATGTTGGAGTACCATTTTGATAGTTGCTATGGCAATATTATGAGCCTATTCTATTCTGTTTGCTTTCATAAATGCTAATTTGTGCTTGGGTTTTTTCCTGCTAGTTAGTCTAACACCAGTCTTGCACTTCGGCCTGTGGCCATATTTCCCATCTCTTTCTATTATTTCCAATTTCTTTCCTGCATCCCTAGTCTTTTACCATTTTAGGATTTAGTTCGGGAACCAGCCCTCTCTGGAGATTGGCACGGAGGACATCTCTTTCCTCCAGCCTTTCAATGTTGGCCGTATCTAGGGCGCATAAACGCAGTGTTTATTGATTAGGCAGATATTTGACCAACACTTCAAGATGTCCAAAGTTACCACATCTAAAATATTTGAGAATTATTGGTGACCTTTTCTTGACTTTTTATTTTTCTTCAATCATAAATAGGACTTCATCTCTATCATTATCTGAAAAGCTAGCATCACTATCACTTGAGTACGTACTTACCTTTTCTGCATAGTAGCTCCTCTTTTATCTTTGAAAGAACTTCTTCCCTTGTCTACTTTGTCCATTCTTGTCTTTCTTTTGGTCCCTATATTTTTTTGATTCTCTGTTCCTATGATCCTATTTTTCTTCATCATTGTTATTTTAGATTCTTGACAATCAGTTGCATAGTGACTATACTTTCCACAATTGAAACATCTAATAAATTTTGCATCTTTTAATCTTCTTGAATCCTTGTTCCTTCTACCATAATTTTCTTCTTCATCACTGGATGAATCATTGCTGGATTCTGACTTCTTACCCTTTGTATTATTAATTTATTTGAATGCTGGTTCCTTCTGGGGATTAGGTTCTTTTGTTATTAACTCAAAAGTTGTAATAATACCAAGGAACATATCTCTTGTCAAAGAATCACCATCCTTTGCTTCTTTTATAGCTGAAATATTTTCACTAAACCTTATTGGAAGAGACCTTAAGATCTTATCACAAACATCCGATTCATCCACATTAAGTCCAAGTCCTTACATAGCATTAATGACCTCATATACCCAAAGTAGATAAGAAATACTATATTACTAATTCTTAATTCTTCAAATTGTCCTTTGAGATTTCGTATCTTTGCCTTTTTGACACTTTTATCTCCTTCATATATGCTTTGCAACTTATCCCAAATTCCTTTTGCATATTTGCAATGCATAAATTTTATTGATTGTGTTCTATGCAAAACTCTCAAAAGTGCATTTATTGATTTTGAATTGTAATATTGTAGAAGCCTACCTTCCTTATCTATATGTGGATCAGCTGGTGGTATGTATCCATTTTCAAATGCTTCCTAAATTTCATTGCCAAGTGCCATCAGGTGAACCTTCATTCTCATACTCCAATATATATAATCACTTCCATCAAAGATTGGTGTTGAATTATCTGAGGACACATTCTTAGAATCCATTGTGTTCTTGAAAAATTTTCCTTCAAGTTGTTAAACTCTTCTGAAGGAACCCTCCCTGATACCAATTCAAGAACATATGCTTATACTGATAGGGGAGGTGAACAGTATAGGACCACTTTTAACTTTTCTTTCCTAATAAATATTGTGCAATGTATAGATATAAATATAAAAAATAGTAATAAAATCAATGCACAAATCACCACACATAATAGAGATACAAAATTTATGTGGTTCACACAATGTGGACTGATCCACGAATAAAATATTTCACTAAAATTTTCTCAATCAATCTCTTGGGAATCCTTTCCCTATTATAATGTTTATGGATATCTATCCAAAGGAGACACAAATCCCCTAATCAAGTTCATGGATCTCTATACATAAGAGAACTCATTTCTCCTTAGCTCTGACTGGTGATCTTCTAGAAGAACTGTTGCCCCCATTGCTCTAGCTAATGGATCTCTATCCACTAAAGACACATGTCCTCACTGCCCTGGCTAATGGATCTCTATCCACTAGAGACTATCATCCTCTATACTCTGTCACCTCCAAAGATTTATCTCAAATTTGTACTAAACATAGTCCTTTGGTCTAGCATAAATCTGCTCAATCTCTATCTCTGATCTGGCACAAACCTATCCTCAAATTTGCACAAAAATCTATCCTCAAATCTACACTAAACACAGTACTTCGATCTAGCACAAATCTATCCTCAATATCTGTCCTCTGATCTGCACTAAACATAATACTTTGGTATAGCATAAATCTGTCCTCAATATCTATCCTCAAGCCTTAACAAAAAGCTTAACTCAATCTCAAATCAATTGTACTGGATCTACCCCAAACCTTAACTTAAGGTTTGAAAAAATCAATCAATCAACTCTACTCATAAGTCTTCTCAAGACTTGTCTCAATTTTGCCTTGTAAGCTTCCACAAAAGCTCACATCAATCTATCCACAACTCCTCTCTAGAACTTTTCCAAATCTTCTCTACAAGTCCTCACTAGAGCTTGGCCAAATCTGCTTAATAATTCCTCACTAGAACTTATCCAAATCTTCTCTCAATCTGTATTGTAAGCTTCCCTAAAAGCTCACCCATATCTGTCCACAAGTCTTCTCAAAGACTTACTTCAAATCTGCTCAACAAGTCCACACTAGAACTTTTCCAATCTCATAAAAACATAAAGAGAATTGTTAGAGACTCAATATGCTTCACATTCATCACAATGCTAAATTATTTTCAATCACTCTTTCAGAAATATATAGAGAATTGTTAGATACTCAATATGTTTCACATTCACCTTAATGCTCAATTACTTTCAATCACTCTTTCAAAAAAATACAGAGAATTGTTAGAGACTCAATATGTTTTACACTCATCAACACTCAACCTATTTCTCAAGTCAATTCAAAATATAGAACAATTTGTTTCATAGAACTTGAACAATCACTTCACACATCCACTTGACTATGCTCAACCAACTCTTACTCAATGAAATAATCCTTGCTCACAAACCCTAGTCAAAGCATATGAATTCTCACTCAAAATATTTCCAACAACAATTATCAATCAATCTCACATAACAATGATACTCATGTTATTTCCAAACCCTAGTTCAAGTTCTTCACTCAACCAATGACTTCAACAAAAATGCTTATAAACAAATATCACCTAACAATGATACTCATGTTCTTTTTAAATCCTAGTTCAAGTTCTTCACTCAACCAATGGCTTCAACAACAATGCTTATCAAACAATATTTTATCAACAACTCTTTATTCCAGAAAACCTTGAAGCATTAACTCAAAACACACTCAACAATGCTTATAAAAAAATCTTCACATATAGCTCAACAACTCAACAAGGAAACCTAATCAAGTCCTTTTCACTCCAAAATTGTTTTCCAGAAAACCAACCAATCAACTCAACCAAGGAAGAATTTGCCCATACCTTTTTTTGGATGTAAAAGTGCCTTTGGAAAAACATGTCTTAATCACAATTTCCTTCTTTCCAATTTCAATGGTTAAACACAACAATATCACTTCAATACTTTCTCAAAAATATTCCCTTAGAAACAAAATAATCACAACTCAATTTATGCCTTATTGCTCCCTTTTAAAATAATACTCATCAAAACATATATAAAGATAATTTATTTTATACACCTTATAAAATCCAACTTAAAATAATATCCATCACCATAAAATATCAATCAAACACTCTACAATCCTTTCAAAGCATTTTAGAAAATAACATCAAAAATTTAATTTTGCAAAAACCTTTATAACTCCCTTTGCAACCTTAGAACCAATAAAAATTATACAAAAATTAATTTTTAAATGCCCAAACTATATTCTCGAAATTTTGGGCGATCAATATTAAAGCATACCTCTTTCTTCCCCAAAAGGAGATTCGGCAAGATTTGATCCGTCGTCTCCTCTACCCTAAGCATCTTAGCACTTGGGAGTGCACTGCATGGGCTACTAATACCCACGTGAAGAAAGGAAGAGTCCCTTACTCTTATGCCTCCGTCATCGTTTGACTTTCATGAAATTTGCATGCTTTTTCTTCCTTGGACTTAGCGCAAATTATAAAGCTCGCACGTTATTTCGAATGCATGGTAAGGTTTGGTAAAGTGGGAGTTCCCCCTTATATACACGCTTTTAAACTCCCCCTCACATCGACGCTTTGTCATTCGAAATAAAATTTTGAATTTTAATTTTAATAACCCACCTTAGGGTTATTTAACCTTAGCTTAAATTAATTTATAATTATTAATTAAATCAATTAATAATTATAAATTTATAAGTTAAGTAAATTAACTAATAAATTAATTTATAATTAATTTTAAACTTCCTTTGTATAATATTATAAAATAATATAATATTATTCACTTGGGCTTCTTTTTCCACTTTGGACCAAATCTGACTTCCTGGAACTGGGTCTTGAAACTGAAACCGAATTATCCTTTTACATTTATTGGAGAACTAAAAACTGATGCTGCCAACTGAAACAACCATTGACTGGTTCTGAAAGCTTGACATTAATGACCACTTACTCTTAACATCAATGACAACTTATCACTCAAAATATCCAATAATATTTCCCTTTGTCATTGATGGCAACCCAAATTCTTTTTACCAAAACTTAACCTTTTTCCTGTTCTGCTCACCTTGACTCAATGCTCTCTCCTTAAACCAAATCTCTTCCCCTTACTCAAATCTCTCCCCTTTGACATCAATGGCAAAGGGTCACCTTTGGGGCTTAGGGCTAATAATGAGTCTCTTATATTAGCCCCTCCCCCACCTCCTCTTGAGGTGGTTAATTATGGGGTGGGAGTATTTCTACTCCTAAAAAGCACTGATCTTTACCTTTATCCTCTTTTCTTCTCATCTGATCCTTCTGATTTATTTGACTGTTCTTGTTCCTATTCCTATCCATGTCCATATTTATGTTCCTATTTATATCCATATCCATATTCTTGTTCATGTTCCTATTCTTGTTCTTGTTCATGTTCATATCCATATTCTTGTTCTTGTTCCTGTCCATGCCCATATTCCTATTCTTGTTCCTGTTTATGCTTGATTATGGAATATCTGCTCTACACTATTTTGTTGTATGTCCATAATTATTGTACTTATAACACTTAATGTTATTATTTCTTGGAGGTACAAATGACTTAGGATTTCTCCTAGTGAAGCCATATCCTTTTCTATCATGAACCCTGCAATCCGTTGCCTTGTCACCAAATTGATTACATGAGTAGCAATACCCATGGAAAAGCTACCTATTTCTGAAATTCCTATTTTTTTGTCTTTCATGTGTTCTGCATTGTGAAGCCATGTGTCCAAACCTATGACATGAGAAACACCTTCCATTGAAATTTCCTTGTCTTGATCTCATGGTCTCTTAGTCTCTCTTAACCTGTTCTGATTGTTGTTCCATTTGTTTCTTCTTTGTGCATTGTTCCTTTCCTTGTTGAACTTTATATTGTCCAAATCATCCTCAGATGTCTCACTTTATCTTACACTATCTTCATATGAAGTTTTTTCTTCTTTAGAACTTGAGGTTGACCCTTCTTATTTCTTTTGAGCCTGTTCAAAACCAAGACTTATTTTGTTTGTTGACATTCTTTGTACCTTGATCATATTATCCACAAATTTTGAACTCTTTCCAAACTTATGTAGCTTATCCTTGGATTTTTCTAAATCTTCCCTTATTAGAGCTACTTCTTGTTCTAACCTTTCACATTCTAAGTGTATACACCAAAACAACACCAATCCGATTATGTGGCTACAAGCACTGACCGAATTGGCATACATAGCCCCTAGGGCAGCCCCCAGAGGTTAAGAAGTGGTCCTAACCACTCCTAAAGTAGTTTTGGAAGGTCAAAGGTCAATTTGGCACATTTCAAGCATTATGCTCCCTATTCGTTCCACCCTAGGATGATTATAACGCTATTCGCCCCACCTCAGGACGATTAGCAGCAATCGCTCCAGGGTGGGACGAATAGCAGGTTTGACAGGAAAAAAATCAAACCTTGACAAATGGCAGCCCAGATCCGCCACTCAACTCCACCTCCAAGGAATGGGAGTGCGAGTGAGCATTTTAGAGCTCAAAGAGGCAGTCATGGAGGCCTAAATCAAGGAGCCCTTAATTAGGGAGGAATATTACCTCCCCTGACAAGACATGATGGCCAAGTGGCACCCCTGCATGTGCATTCAAAGGAGACCCTCAGGTCTATAAAATGGTGAGCCTTCTCACCCACAAAAAGGAGAGATAGATATCTCATATTACCATGACTAAGATAGATATGTAGGGGAGGCATCTAGGCCTCCTAGACCTAAGATGACGAAACAAATCGACTTGGCATTTGCCAAACATACCGCCCGCCAAGCACAAATAATGCAGATTGAGCAAGATCAACAACAGTTAGAGCACCTGTATCATCTTAGCAAAGAGCGCATTCAGCGTCAGACAGATGAGTTGCTCCAGAATACTATGCATGAGAGGGTTCCAACCCCTCGCATGCATAGGAAAAAAATTTATGAGAGGCACAACCCCTTAGTACGAGACAGGTCTCCACGACCTTATCGAGTGTTGCCTTTGAGACCTCCAAGACCTGAACGGGAGGCCACCCCTAGGACCAATGATGGGCGCCTTCCTCAGGAACCCACCCATGTTTATAGGTCATGCCCAAGAATTCCTTAAGAAGCCTATGAGGAATTTGAGCGAGAAGAAGAGCAGGTTGAAATGCCCTACCAAGGCAGAGGGGGTGCTATCCGGCTACCCATCCATAGGCCTCAAGTTCCCCGTAATTCACAATGGGAATAAACCAATGAGGAAGAGATCAAATCCTTCGATGCATACAAAGTGCTGCTAGAGTGCTTAGAGTCTATGGAGACCAAGACTTCGGGGCCCCAAAAGCCCACATTACGCTAGCTCCACAGTCACCCTGTGCTTCCTTCAGTGCCGACACCTCCATACCCTGAACCCTTCAAAATGCCTCAATTGGCAATTTTTAGAGGGGATGAGGATGCCCAAGAGCATGTGACAAGATTCCTAAGTCAATGCTTTTACATTCAGGACAATGATGCATTGCTTCTAAGAACATTTATAACCATGTTCGTAGGCCTTGCCTCATATTGGTTTACCTAGTTGTTGAAGCATAGCATCAGTAACCTGGACCAGCTAGTGGATGTGTTCCTTGAATGTTTTGCCTTCAACACCAAGAAGAAGGCATCCTTAAGCGACCTAGCTAGCCTCAGGAAGTATGAGGAGGAAACCATGGTTGCTTATGGAAATTGGTGGAGGACATTGCTTTCAAAGCTACCTTACCTCCCTCCCATGGTCGACCTGACCCAAATGTTATCGAAGAGTTGCCTAAGGTCGATCTCCGTGCTGTTGTAGCTACAACAATATGCCACTCTCGAGGAATCCCTAGCGCAAGCCAAGATAATTGAGGAGATCAAGATACAAGATGGTGAGATTGCCAAGCCATGCAAGAAAGAGGCCCAAAAATGCCAAAATTGGGCCCATGCAACCGAAACCCACCATGGTCAATCAGGTTGCCATAAACATACCAAAGCCTGCACAAATGACACAACCCCCAAAGGCTAATTATTAGGTAGTTCCTCTTGACAGCTATGAAAAGGAAAATTATAAGCAAGAGCAGAATCAACAGCGTCATCCTAGTGACAATTCACACACTTCACAGAGTCTAAAGAATCATTGTTTGACCGCTTTTTCATGGTAAACTTGATAAACTTGTCAAAAAGTTGACCCGTAGACCCCAATGTGCCAAAACCCAAGGGCTATAGGGAAGACTTATATTGTAGATTTCATCAATAGAAAGGACACGATATCTATGCATGTTGGAAATTCAAAATCTTAGTGCACGACCTGATAGACAACAAAATGCTAGCAGTGGATAATCCCGTAGCACTGAGCAACCAACATATGGAGGTCTTCAAAGACCCCCTGCCTGCCCATGATGTGTAGGCAAAGACTTTACAAGTAAATGAGGTGACACAAAATTTCCCCATGCAAGGGTACGTAGGTATGATAAGCATAGTGACACGGAACAAGAGATACCCAAGCACAACTACCCCCGATGCAGCTACAGGAGATGTTCCATCAATGTCACAACTCCCACAACACCCTACACAACCTCCCCCATATAGACCAGTGGCCATAATTTGGACTAAACTTACTCAAATTTTAAGGACCACGTCAACTAGGCTCTCCATTTATGAGCTCATCCAACAATCACCGCCCCATTGGGAGGCTCTGATGGAGATACTCAAAGCCATCAAGCTACAGCCCCATGAAGCAAATTCTTTCAAAAACTTTGTGGGACATGTAAAACGATGCATAGAACAAGTCATAACATTTAGAGAAGATGAACTAAAATTGATGACTGATGATATGGTGGATCCACCCCTGCACGTCTTGCGTGGGTCAATGGGATTCCATTCAAGAGGGTGTTGGTGGACACTGGCTCATCCAACAATATAATCACAACGATAGCATTAAAACACCTTAAGCTACCAGTATCTCATATTGTGGCCTCCACCTACACTCTTCGAGCATTCAACGACATGTTATGCTTGACGGTTGGCACAATTGTCCTACCCATCCAAGTGGGACAAAAGACTATTCCTACGTTGTGCCACATCCTGGAAGGTGATATGGCCTACAATATCTTGTTGGTCCGGCCTTGGATCAGGGACATGAAGTGTGTCCCTTCAATAGCCCACCAATACCTAAAATATACATACGAAGGGCAAGTACATGTAGTCCCAGTAGACTTAGAGCCCTTTAAGTAATGCAATGTGGTGCAGTTGATGCCACAATCGACCCTTCCATCGACAAATTTGGACTTTCAATTGAATCCGTCCAAACAGGGTCTGATTCCACCTACATCCCTACTGTTAAGTCCCTCACCTCACCAATCGGGCCCATATTCATCGTTTGTTCCTTCACCAACGGTGCCACCTATGGTGGCCACATCGAAGGACAACAGGAAGAAGCCCCTAGAAGAGATACCACCATTAGTCTCAACCATATCTACCAAAGAGGTGCCCAGAAAAATGGAATTCGAGACACCTGGTTCACCCAACATGGAGTGGACTCAGGCAGAACTCCCATTTCTTCCCCCTCAACTGTCGACGATTACCATTGAGATGGCCAATACGGGCCTAGGGGACTACCTAGTGTGGAACATTGTGGCAACACTCGCGTTCAAATCCATGCAAGACATGGGGAGACCTTGCCTCCCCATCGACACTATTATCCCTTTAGGCTACCCACCAAATCAGATGAACTTTGTATATGGGGGCATCGATAATGACATCTAACCTTACATACAAGAGGAATAGGATGAAGAGCCATTTGCTGAGAACATCGACTATCTGTCCAACCTGGACTTCGCCTTGAAATACCTTGGCCAATGTAATTGGCATGGATATGGATTGGGCAGATATAAACAAGGAATGTGCATTCTTTGTCAACCAAGATATCAGATGCCATATGATAAATCAGGAGTAGGGTTCAACCACCCCTTGCCCCTTGAAATTTTGGTAGAAAACATGCAAGACCTAGGGCTAGGCAACAAGGATGGGTTGGCACAAGATCCATATGCCAATCCCAACACAACATCTACATTGGGGGATTATATCCCATTGTTAAAAACAAACCTTATTGACCTCAAAAACCCCTTCTCTTCGATCGAGAAAGGGGAAAGTTCAAGAAATTACCTCCAAGAGGGATATAGACAAGATCAGGGGGGATCTTCTAAAGACGAGTCAGAGTATGAGGTAGCACCTTGGGACCCTTTCGAATCCGATAGCAATCACTCGCAAGTGACACCCATAGATGACTATCAAGAGAACTTCGTGACAATGTTCCCCCTGAATGCTCCAATTGAGCAATTGCCACCTCAAGAGAATTCGGTCCTCCCACAGAGAGTAGAATAACCCCGATGGGACCAAATAAACTTTCTTGAACAAAAAAAGCCTCACATGCCACACGTAGTTGTCAGAGCCAATGAAGGCCTATGGATCTTCGATAGCGACTATGAATATGAGACTGAGATGGCATATCTCAAAAATATGCAACAGTAGCAAAACCCCATGGACATTGAAGATATGTTTGAATAGCTAAACATGGGGCCAAGGCATAGATGGAATTTGAACCAAGCATAGTTGGACCAAATGCTGCATCCACCACTTTAGGCATACAGAGAGCACCTTCCACCCAGAGATCCTATAGAGCCATTAGTGCCAAGGGCATACCCTATCCTTATATCCACATATAGGGCCAATCCATTCGTGCCAATACCCATAGAGCCAGATCTGAGGTATAATGATCACCAAGGAAGTCTGAGTCAATGCCCCCATGGTAATGGAGACCAAATTCATTTCATCAACATTATCTCCATTGACTTAACTGCCCCCATCCGCAATCTAGCTGATCCAGTATGACCATTGTATCTAGACCTAGATGCCATAGACTGGGATTGCGCTAACTCGCCACCATCCCCATCAGAGTACTGGCCTTGCGATGATATACTTCATTTCACCCCAGGACCAACTCAAGATATCTTCCATGCTGAAGAGGAACTCGACGTTCCCAACGCATATCTAAATTTAGCAAATGATATCCACCTGATCCCAACCCCACACCAATTGGAGGACGGGTCCCACATGTCAGTCAAAGATATGACTGACGTAGACATCAGATCTGATCCAATGAATTCCTAGATCATCGAGCTGGGGGTAATTTTGTTCCTCAAAGATAAGTTCATAGCAAATTGGTTAGGTCCTTATGTAATCGACAGTCAAATAGGACCTGGAACATACCGGCTCACCTCTCCTGATGAAATCAAGGAACTAGAACCCTTGAACATCAGTCATTTGAGTCCCTTCCATATTTAAAAGAGCCATGGCCCACACCAAACACCCCAAGGATTCCCATAATCGCTTGGTCAACCAAAAAGCCCCAAGGATTCCAACAATCACTTGGTCAACCAAAAGCCCCAAGGATTCTCACAATCGCTTGGTCACCCAAAATGCCCCAGAGGTATCCATAATTCCTTTGGTCAAACTAAAAGCTCTAAGGGTTCCCACAATCTATTGGTCAACCCAAAATGCCCCAAAGGTATCCATAATCCCTTTGGTCACACCAAAATCTCTAAGGATTCCCATAATTTCTTGGTCAACCTAAAACGCCTCAAAGGTATCTATAAATTCCTTTGGTCAAACCAAAAGCTCCAAGGGTTCTCACCACCGCTTGGTCACCTAAAAAGCCCCAAAGGTATCCATAATACCTTTGGTCAAACCAAAAGCTCCAAGGATTCCCACAATCGCTTGGTCAACCTAAAACACCCCAAAGGTATCCACCATCCCTTTGGTCAAAAAAAATCTCCAAGGATTCCCACAATCGCTTGGTCAACCTAAAACACCCCAAAGGTATCCATCATCCCTTTGGTCAAACCAAAAGCTCCAAGGATTCCCATAATCGCTTGGTCAACCTAAAATGTCTCAAAGGTATCCATCCTCCCTTTGGTCAAACCAAAAGCTCCAAGGATTCCCACAATCGCTTGGTCAACCTAAAATGCCCCAAAGGTATCTATAAATTCCTTTGGTCAAACCAAAAGCTCCAAGGGTTCTCGCCACCGCTTGGTCACCCAAAACGCCCCAAAGGTATCCATCATCCCTTTGGTCAAACCAAAAGCTCCAAGGATTCCCACAATCGCTTGGTCAACCTAAAATGCCCCAAAGGTATCCATAATCCCTTTGGTCAAGCCAAAAAATCCAAGGGTTCTCACAATATCTTGGTCCAAAACAAATATTCAAAAACAAAACACAAAAAAAAAACAAAAACAAAAAAACAAAAAAAACAACAGATAATAAAAAATAACAAAAAAATAGCATCTCACTTTCATGCATAAACTTAAATTAAAACACAAAAAGAAACTGCATTAGGCATCGCATACATACATTGCATATTTTTTGGTCATACATGTCAAAAGCACCATAGACTGTAATTACTCGATAATTCCATCATTTTTCCAAATTCAGTCCATTTTGTAAAAAGATCCATCAAAAATAACACCCTTTGCATTTTTGCCATATCATAGTCAGTTGTCTGCTAATGTCTTTAGGGTTTTTCGTCATTCAGCTATCTTTAGATTTTTGGTCAAATGTTGTACGAAGACAGACCAATTTTACAAGGTAGAGTTTTACTTGGATCACGCCTTGTTACATCACATCCCAACACAATCTTAAAATACATAAAAAGTTCCAAGTTGTGTGAACATAAGAGAAACCTACAAAGCAGTCTAGGGTACCATAGGTGAAAGGTTATCCTGCTCATCCCCTTGTGTGAATGGTTCAAGAATGCTAAAAATTGACAAAAGGACAAGCTCTTCCCCATCCAATTCCCCATAATAAACAGTGGTCTTCACCACTATCAAAAATTCCAAACACATTTGGTCCCCAAAACCGTAAGGATTTTTACTGTACGTCCTTGAGAAGGATGGGTAGTCATCCCCAAGGCCTAAAAGGATCAATGCCATTCACAAGCAAAATCCTAAAAGTCCACCATCAAAAATCCTGAAACACCTTTGATCCCCAAAGTCGTAAGGATTCATACTACATGCCCCTGAGAAGAATGGGTAGTCATCCCCAAGGCCTAAAATATCAATGTCATTCCACATAAAATTCCCAACCACCATTTGATTCCCAAAGTCATAAGGATTCGTACTACACATCCCTGAACAGGATGGGTAGTCATCCCCAAGGCCAAAAGGATCAATGCCATTCATAAGCCAAAAACCTACGAGCTCAACTTTGAAAGCAAAATCCAAAATCTAAATCCTCAAAAGGCAACAATAATATCATAACAGTGGTTATCACCACTACTCAAACCCCTTGCTCAAGAAAAAAAACAAAAGAAAAAAATAAACAGTGATTTTCATCACTATGTATGCGAGCAAGTATCCCAACAAGATTGAGCAACCGAAACATGCCTGAGCTTGAATCCTTGGAATTCTCAGCATTCGAAAAACCATTTAGGTGATCCTCATTATGGGTTTGGTGGATAATCTACTTGGTAATTGCGGTATCCTAAACGCATGACGATGTCTATCACATTAGCTTTGCGTGTTTGTAGACCAATGTTTGCATGTGGATGAGCTAGCTTATGGTATTCTAGATTGCGTTATAGATTAATCTTACTAAATACACCAAAGGAGTTAGTGGAGCTAATTAGGTGATCCTCAGTACAGGTTTGGTGGACAGTCTACCTGGAACTAGCGATATCCTTATGAATGCCACATAAACGAACTCAATCGCACACACAGGGATGTGAAATAACTTGGTCAAACTCAAGTCTGATTTGTACCTTGTTCGAAAGTCTTGTAAGATAATGTACAGTCTTGATTAGTTAGTTAAAGTAGCTGAGTCTCAGAAAAACCTTAACTACATTCTAAAAACAACTGTGGTACATTTCATTACTTACATCACCATCAAAAAATACACAACAAAAAGAAAATTACACATAGAAAGTCATCTCATAAAGCAATCACATAGTACAGAAAGCCAGTAAATCTTGTACAGTCTATGGTGCCATCGCCAATATATCAACAAATCATTTCATCCATTATATATGCATACATCCATATAGTCAGAAACATACACATTCATAATAACATATGCATACATCAACATAAATAAATGTGCATAAAAGAGCAATAAACCATAACAAGTAAATAATCCAAAAATGAGTCATGTATATATTAAGTCAAAAATGCCCTCAGGCTACAATAAGATTGTCCTCTGACCTCACAAAAATCATTCCACAATGGGACGAGTGCTCTAGTTAGTGCTAATACCACCCTGGGATGATTACCAAATTGCTATTCGTCCCACCTTGGGACGATTACAAAGCAAAAAATAAAGCAACAAAAACAGAATCCAAAAAATGCACCAAAAACAGCAATAAAGCTGCCAAACAAAGGTGCCCTTACACTTGGCATGAAAAACCGATGTTGGGACAACAAATTATCATTATCATACTCCCTAATAAGGCTACCATAGCTGGACCGCTCCACGGGAGGAAGGATTTTCGACAATTCCAACCCTAATTGGCGTCACAAAAAGGGTCCAAACCCACCAAAAACAACAATAACTCTGCCAAAAAAAGGTGCCTTTGCACCTGACATTCTTGGCATGAAAAATCGACGTCGGGACAAAAAATTATCATTATCCTACTCCCTAAGAAGGCTACCATATCTGGGCCTCTCCACGGGAGGACATATTTTTTACAATTTTAACCCCAATTGGCGTCACACAAAAAAGGGCCAAAACCCACCAAAAATAGGTCCGATTGTTGGGAAACTGCATAAGCGTTCAATGAAAAAAAACTGAAGACACCCTTGCAAAAGTCATCTTGGGTCAAGCGACTCATCGCTTTTCTCATTTTGGTCACTTCCTCATCAATTCGTCGCTTGAGGGGGTAGTCACACTTAGTTACCAATCAACAAATACACACCCGATCAAGGAAATGGCATGCATTCAAAGAATCATTGACAAAGACAATCATGCCTCTGCTTGGGGCAGCAAACAAGCAGTAATCACAAGCTGATCAAAAATTTGGCATTCTCGAATTATGAACTCAAGGTTCCCATAGACAAAAGGTTTCACCCTTTGCCTATTCATGACTGAACAACGTCCAAGATCAAGTAACACCTCAACGAAAAAGGTTAACACTTGAAGTAAGCTCCTTAGCTCGTCAGAAGCAAGGATTCAAGAATGTGTGCCCTTTCCATACTTGGGGCATCAAAAAGTTGGTTAGGTTACTGAGAAAACCTAATCATTTAGTGCTTTGGTTATCTATTTTTGCTTAGCATTGCGCCACATACAACGCATCCCAAAAAGGGGCATCTGTAGACACCAAAACAACACTAATATGATTATGTGGCTACAAGCACTGATCGAATTGGCATACATAGACCCTAGGGCAGCCCCCAGAGGTTAATAAGTGGTCCTAACCACTCCTAAAGTAGTTTTGTAAGGTTAGAGGTCAATTTGGAACCTTTCAAGCATTCTTCTCCCTATTCGTTCCACCCTGGGATGATTATAATGCTATTCGCCCCACCTCGAGACGATTAGCAGCAATCACTCCAAGGTGGGATGAATAGCAGGTTTGACGAGAAAAAAGTCAAACCTTGACAAATGGCAGCCCAGATCCACCACCCAACTCCACCTCCAAGGCATGGGAGTGTGAGTGAGCATTTCAAAGCTCAAAGAGGCAGTCATGGAGGCCTAAATCAAGGAGCCCTTAATCAGGGAGGAATCTTCTCTCCCCTAACAAGGCATGATGGCCAAGTGGCGCCCCTGCATGCGCATTCAAAGGAGACCCTCAAGTCTATAAAATGGTGAGACTTCTCACCCCAAAAAAGGAGAGAGAGCAGGAATATTTGGAGTAATGGAGTGCTGCCAAATTATACCCTCACCCCTCATTGTGCTTCCTACATCCTTGATCTCTCTTTTGGAAGGGAGGTTATCGGGTGAATACTAGGAGTGAAATCCGAACCTAAAACCTGAAAAATCAGCCACAATCCCACACCAAATTTTCTAACACAACCCCCTAGGAGGTTTTGGACCCATCCAAAGTGGATTGGTGTCAAAACCAAGCCCCAAACGGTGGGCGTCCTGCCTCCGGGTGCCCCCCGCACTGTTGCAGTCCTAATCGCCCCACCCCGGAGAAATTATAAATCCACATTATATTTCTTTACATTTTCTTTTACATCATGTTGTATGTGATTTTTTTATGTTGTTGTTCAAATTTCACTGCATTTTGACCTGTTTTGACTGTGTTTTTATCGTTTTACGCATTCACTAACCTACATGTGGTGCCTTCAGATACAGGGCAATCAGAGTAGAATCTTCCAAATCCAACCTTCTGGGTCATCTCAAAATGCCCCATTTTCCCTGACCCCAAGTTTGCAAGTATTTTTGAGGCCTTTGGATAGGACATTTGGGAGGTCGCTTTTGCACATTTTGTGACAGTCGCCAGCATCCCACCCCGAAGCGATTAGAAATCCACACATGATTTCCTGACTGTTATTTTTGCAATGTGTCCCTAATAATGTCTGGATGCTCTTATTCAAGTTTCATCTCATTCTGATACACTTTGATATCTATTTTATTATTTCATGTATTCACTAGCCGGAGGTCTTGGGGATTGTATGTTTCCTTCCGTCCGCATATGCTATTAACCATTTGCTATTTCTCTGTACGTAGGATCTCAACACAGGAGGGGCAGCAAGGAATGATGGAAACACTCACCCAAGCAGTGGTGACATTTGGCCCGCCCATTTTGAATGTGGGCACACGGAAGATCTCGAAGGGAAGCGTACCATCCATTGGTGTAATAAAATTGTACCAAACGCTCCGAGCCCCTGAAAGGGGGGGAATATATTGTAACCAGATCACAAGCAACATTAATAAAAGAGGCTGCAATTTATTTTTTCTTTACATCTCATTTCATTGCATCATTTTCCCTTTTCATGCACTTGTTATTCGCATTTTCATAGGACTTAGCGTTTCATTACATGTCTGTTTTTGTTTGCATCGCATCTGGTACGTCGTGCTTTCGTAGACATGCTTTCACTAAGACCTTTGCTTCTAACTTATCCTTGAACTTCTTTGTCTTAGCCATTGACTTGTTTAGATCCTCTATAAGCTTTTCTCTTTTCTCATCACATTCTTGAAACTGAAACTCAAGTTTAGATTTTTTATTTCTTACCTTATTTACTGTGTCAAGAGCATAAATAAGTTTTGCCTTAAGATCAAATCCTTCTTTTTTGATTCTTCCTCTATTTGTTTGCCTTTGTCTACATATTTATTTTCTTTTGACTTCTCTTCTATAGGATCACATTCTTCTTATTCTAGTGCCATTAGAATATTTTCTTCTGGTCCTTCAAGTGCATCCTCATATTCATCATCACTAAAACTATAACCATTCCTTGTACAACTATCTTCATTTTGGCCATTTTGTATTCATTGGGAAAAAAAAATTTAAGTTCTAAAATTCAATTTTTGTACAAAGCGATAGTATATATTTTAACTTTCATATGTAATACTTTGAATAATATTCAATTTGTAGAAATCTGATTAATTTTGAAGGAATTCTTCTTTGAATTTATCCTTTGTAAAAATTAAGAAGAAATATCTATTGAAATATGAAAGGAGTGAAGAAAATAAGTTCCAAAGAAAATTTGGCAAAAATATTCGCCCTTTCTTGGGGTGAATTTGTTTTTAATGCATAAAGGTAAAATTATCTAAGCATAGAATTGCATTTGCCCTTTCTTAGAGGTGAATGTGTCATTCACCATTTTTAGGGGCGAACGCACCTTGGAAATATTTGATGGCCCATGTGCCCAAATGAACATCATGTTCGCCCCTCCCATGGGTGAACCACCTTGTGACAATGAAAGATCATGTTTGCCCTTCCCTAGGGGTGAATGTGTCATTCACATTTCCTAGGTACGAACACGTTGTTTATTAAGATCACGTGCACCTGCTAAGTTGCGAAGGGGCGAAGCTGATGCTGGGGCGAAGATAAATTGAGGGAACATGAATTTGGTCAAGACACTAAATTTCGTATTTAATAAAGAGCACCTTTGGTTACTCCATTTTGTGGATCATTAAGAGGAAGGCAAAGAGAAATGGGATTTCATGATTTCCAATGTATTAGAAGCGATCCAAAGAATTTAATGTTTTCTCCTAACATGCGCACCTCCGTATGAAGTTTAGATTTTTCAGGAATTTGTTCCCCAAGTGAATGGATTTTCCAAGAATTCAAGGAGGATTTCTCTGATTATGTCTTTGATCCTGGGACATTCTTATCTCATATGTATTAAATGAAAGAGGCAAAAACCTTTATAAATACTAGGCAAATTTCATTGTAAAAGAGAGTTAGACATTTTTTGAGAGATTTATTTAAGCTCTCTGCATTAATAAAAGGTATAAGACTTCTTAATTAGTGAGTGGTCTTGTGTGTGATTACTTTCTGTACATTGTGCTTCAATTTCCATTCGTCTATTTGGTTTGTTATTGTATTTAAATTCTGTCATTGGATTTAAAGTTGCTAATGAGAAGGTGAATGCTGGAGTACCATTTTTATACTTGCTATGGCAAGATTATGAGCCTATTCTATTGTGTTTTCTTTCATAAATGGTAATTTGTTCTTGGGTTTTTTCTTGCTAGTTAGTCTAACACCAATCCTGCACTTCGGCCTGTGGCCATATTTCCCATCTCTTTTTGTTATTTCCAATTCTTTCCTGCATCCCTAGTCTTTTACCATTTTAGGATTTAGTTTGGGAACCAACCCTATCTAAATATTGGCATGAAGGACATATATTTACTTCAATATTTCAATGTTGGTCATATCTAGGGTGCATAAACACTGTTTTTATTGATTAGGTAGATATTTGACCAACACTTCAAGATGTCTGAATCAGATATTGGTATGGCGGTGTGCCAGGCCAATGTGATCACATTCCCAGATCTCTATACACAAGCTCAAAAGTTTGAATCAAATTTGATTGTTGTAGGTAGGCTTTCTCTGAAGGCAACGATGCCTATTCTCCCTGATATGCCATACTATCTTTAATCTAATGCATTTTCACAGCCTATGCCATCGATGTATCCTGTCCCACAGTCATCTGCTATGAGCTTCCCATAATTTCCCATTACATCAATACCATCACAACCTTCATACGTTTCTTTTCCAACATTGCCAGTACCTCCAACCCCTTTACCCTTACCCGCACTGCAAGTGCCCTTGCCATTGCCAATGCCAACTTCATCACCCAATATAGATCCCCTCATGGCCTTGTTACAAGAAGTAAAATCCAATAATACGACTTTGAGGACGATATCCAATGATCTTACCACTATGAGGAAGAAGCAAGCTAAGGTTGAGTTCTGATCAAGAAGGTTTTAGACTCCACCAATCACCTAGGAGCAAGCATCTACTAGTACGGGACCCGAGAAAACAACCATGATGCAAGTAAATTATGAGGTTAATGTGTCTGAAAGGACACATTGGTGTTCTACATGTAATGATCCTCATGGTGAAGATACATTAATGGTGCATCTAAATTATGTTCAAATATTAGCAAAAAGTTCTTCGAGCGGGCAAGTTAATATGATTCGAGAAGTGGAGCATAATTGTATGGTGTCATCTCTAGAGCAAGTTTCAGTCCTCACTAGGTTTGGAAAGAGGCCAGTGACTATTGATCCTGTAGACTTGCAACATTTGAAAGTACCTGTGGCTCCAAAAGCACAGGAAGAGAAGTGGGAATCCTCGATAAAGATTCCTAATGTTGACAAGTCAAAAAATCCATCACCTAGGCAAGCACAAGATAAAATGCAAGCTCAGCATTCGACTTTGCAACACATCACCACTGCTCCAGTTCCCAGTGACACAAAATATCAAGCTAAGGAAATAGTTAAGTATACTTCATTGATAAAAAGTCAAAGATTAGAGGCTATGCAACAATATCAAGATAAGTATGAGTGGCCCCTAGAAGAAAAGGTCTCACCTGCTCATGGATACAGTATCATGGAAGAAATGAAGAAAATCCCAACAAGGATTAGCTTGTATGATGCATTGCAATTACCTGGGTAGATTGATTTGTTGTAAGAATCTCTGAAGACCGCCAAAGACCAAAATAAATATTGTTTGCAAACAGTCTTGGCTCAAGCGCTCCCCACTTTGGTGACAGGTAAAAATTGGCCTCCCCATTTTACTTATCTTTGAGAATGGAAGTGTGGATCATGCATAATTGTATGATCGACTCTGGTGCTGCCACTACTGTCATGTTGAAGGTAGTATGCGAGGTAATGGGAATGGAGTATACGAGGAGCAGTCCAGGAGTATTACAGTTGGATGGTATGCTAGTTAATACTGTTGGAGTAATCAAGGACATTCCAATTATGCTCCATAGCATGCACAAATTACTATCATCTAGGAAGTTGTGGTTGTTGATTTAGAGCCCTAATTTAGCATGTGCCTTTCAAGATAATTCACAGCTAAGCTGGGAGGTTATATTTTCCTAGATTATTCATAGTTGGAGATTCTATTCAAGGGTAGGAAAATTCACATTCATAATGAGAAGCCCTCCCATTTTCATATTGAAAATATAGAGGAGGCAGAACAAGTCCCAGGCATGGTGAACATGATGATCAAATAATTGGAAGAGGTTGGTCTGGTTGAAGAAGCACCTAAGGAGCTTCACTTGGAAGATGAGTTTCTATTGACATATTTCAATGCTATGATTGGAACAGATATTGGTTGTTATTAAATTCAGAAGATAGAGAAGTCCCAAGAGCAAGTCCTTGAGCCCCCAGAACCTGTTTTGCATCAGTTATGGAAGTTTTTATTTAATGGTGCTCGACGTAAGAATGGTGTGGGAGTAGGTGTTGTGTTGGTCTCTCTTGAAGGCATACACAAAAATTACTCCTATAGATTGACCTGGAGCTGTACAAATAATGCAGCTAAATATGAAGCATTATGCCTTGGCTTGAAAAAGGGTGAAAATTTGGGAATTGAATAGCTACAGATTTTTGGCGATTTCGAGCTTATAGTCAATCAAGTTACAAATAGATGTGTGTCAAAGCAACATTACTTGAAGGCTTATCACAACAGAGTGTGGGATCTTTTGGAAGCATTTAAAGATTTGAATATTTAGAAAATTTCTTGGGAACAAAATAGACATGCCGACATTTTAGCTTCCCTGGGCGCTAATTATTCTCCTACTGAGCCAGTGGTCCGAAAGCCCAAGATGGTGGGGGTGATTTACATACCTTCCATTCCATATAAGGGCCTCTATTGGCAGGTGTTTGATAATTATGAGCAAATAGTGAATTTTTTGCTCAAAGAAGCTACCAGCGCATAAGATAGAATTCTTGTGGAGGAAGAAAAGGATGGAATGATTTAGTTAAGGAATAATCATATTCCTAGAGGTTTGATTTCACTAGAAAGTTTATTTGATCAAAGTGATAGGCCTGATAAACATAGGATTAATGTGGATACCAAGGAATACAGAGAATTATAGTTGGAGCCAGGAAATATCATCAATATTGGTATCGATTACGAATTAGATGAGATTAAAGGCATTAGAAATCTGTGCTATGAATATCCAGATATTGTAGCATGGACTTATCAGGACTTGAAATAATATTACAAGAACATGATTCAGCACACTATTAAGCTACAAGAAGGAGTTAAGCCTTTTCAATAGAAGCAACACCCTGTTAATCCCAAGATTGAAGTCCTCATGAAAGCAGAGTTACTGAAGATGCTTGAGGCAAAGATCATTTACCCTATTAAGCATTCCACCTGGGTGGCAAACATGGTTCCTGTAAGAAATAAGAATGGGGACATACATCTGTGCATTGATTTTAAAAATTTAAATCAGGCATCACTCAAGGACCATTATCCTTTGCCTCAGATAGACCAGATTCTTCATGTTATGGCTGGTGCTCAGATATTTTCCTTGTTGGATGACTTCTCTGGTTACAATAAAATTTGGGTTAAGGATGAAGATCAATACAAGATGGTGTTTACAACTAAGTGGGGCATATTCACTTACCAACTAATACCCTTTGGACTTTCAAATGTTGATGCTACTTTTTAGAGAGCCATGGACGTCGCCTTTGGTGAGTTGCTAAACAAAATCATTGTGATTTATCTTGTTGATATGACAGTGTCTTCACATTACAGAACATATCATGTTTTCCATCTAAGGCAAATATTCGAGAAGTGTTGAGAATTTGGGATTTCCATAAATCTGAAGAACTAAATTTTTATGGTCAAGGAAGGGAAGTTGTTGGTCCATGTGATTTCACAGGAAGGATTGGCCATAGACCTTGCACAAGCCGAAGCACTCATCAAATTGTCGTTACCAGCTAAAAAGAAAGACCTGTAGTCCTTCTTTAGATAGATAAACTTCATTCGTAAGTTTATTTCCAATTTTTCCCAAGTAGTCAAGCCCATGACTAAGCTCTTGAAGAAGAATGTTGAGTTTAAGTGGACATAAGCCAGGAAGCGAGATTTTCAATAAATCAAAGAGAGGATTACTGAAGCGCCAGTGTTGATCAACCCTGACTACTCCAAAGAATTTATACTTTATACAGTAGGTGAGCAGGAGAGCTATGTTGTCGTGCTAACACAAAAACAAGATGATGGCGAAGAAAAGCCTATCACTTTTCTAAGCCAGGTTATAGCACCACACCAAGAAAAGTACAACTTTATAGAAAAGCAGGTTTATGCAGTTATGGAAGCATTGAAGAAGTTTCACAACTTTGTTTCTCAGAGTAATATTATGGTTTATATCATTCATCCAGATGTTCAAAATTTTATAATTCAAGGAGAACTGGGTGATAAGAGGACCAGATGGGTCTCGAAGATCTAGGAGTATGATGTAGAGATCAAGATGATGAAATTAGTTCGTGGGTGTGCTATGTGTCAAGAGTTGGCCAAAAATGTTGTTGATACAAGTCGTTAAGATGTGATTTGTGTGAATAGTGCAGCAGGTGACAAAGAGTGGACCGAGGAACTCATTGATTATTTTACTTCTAGAAGGTGTCCTAGCCACCTTAACCATTCACAGCACTGAAGGTTCAGATTGCAGGCGCTTAGGTATGTGTTGTTGCCCAATGGACTATATTATAAGAATATTGATGGTATACTCCTTAGATGTGTAAAAGATTCTAAGAAGGGAAAATTTGGAAGAGTTACATTTCGGGATATCAGGAGGGCATTATGCAGGTAGACCTATGGCTCTAAAAATTATTTGGGCGGGGCATTATTGGCCCAATATGTTCGCCTATTCACACAAGATAAGCCAACAATGTGATAGTTGTCAAAGATATGTGGGTCGAGTTAGGAAAGGAGCATCACCGCTGCATCCGATCCAGGTGGAAGCGCCCTTTCAATAGTGGGGTCTCAATTTTATAGGATTTATTGATCCACACTCCTCTATGGAACATAAATATATTTTGACCATGACAGAATACTTCACCAGATGGGTAGAAGCTATACCCATCAAGAAAGCAGATCAGGTGACTGTTATTTCTTTTATGGAAAGCCTCATCACCCGTTTTGGTATATCGGATTCTTTAGTCACTGACAATGGTAATCTCTTCATTGGATCCAAAATTACAAAATTTTCTAGCAGATATGGTATTTAATTGAAGACATCTTCCAAATATTACCCATAGGGGAATGGATTGGTTGAGTCTACCAACAAAAAATTGCTTCGTATTTTGAAAAGAATAATGGGCAACAATAAGAGAAGTTGGAAATTGTTATTAAATTAGGCACTTTGGGTTGACCACATTTTAGTGAAGAAGTCTATAAAAACATCCTCGTATGCTCTGGTTTATGGGAAAGAAGCTATCCTTCCTACTCACATTGAGCTTCCTATGCTCAAAACGTTGCAAATGTTCCAAGATGAAAATGAAGAAAATAATCCTATGGAGGCAAGACTGGCGCAGTTGTTGCAATTAGAAGAAGAAAGAGAGCTAGCTTACCATGCTTTCGTAGAACATGTTGTGGATATGAGGAAGTGGTTTGAGAAAATAACATCTGGTCAAAGATTCCAGGTAGGCGATTTGGTATTAAAATGGAATGAAAAGAAATCTAAGCCTAGAAAACATCATAAGTTTGATGCAATATGGGAAGGACCTTTTTGGATTTTTTCTATCACCTCTTCTAATGCATTTTGATTTTGTGACATGGAAGGGTACCAGATTCCTATTCCAGTGAATGGCCTTCATTTGAAGGCCTACATTTCATAATTTCAAATCAAAGGTAACATCTTGTATATATGTAAATATTTTTGTGTTTTGAACAATTTTACATATGTGTAAATATATATCTTTCTAGATTTAAGAAAGAAATGACCATTAAAGTTTCTTGAGTGGTGATGTTTAAAAGCTTCACGTGCACCTTATGCAAGGGGTGAATGCCATGTTCACCTATCTTTAGGGTGAACACGCTTTGATGATGTAATCAAATATATATATATATATATATATATATAAAGGGGAAAGAAGGAGGAAAAGTATAGGAAAGCTTGCTTTAAGCTTTTCTATTTTTAGAAAATGGAGAGCGTGGCATGAAGTATTTAAAAAAAAAAAAACTCATTCACCCATGGAAGGAAATACTTTTCGTGCGAAGACAAGAATCGCCCATGGAATTATAAGTGCTCGAAAGGATTTGCCAAAGAAGGTGTTGTCAATGGCATGTTTGGAAAACTAATTCACCCCAGGGTTATATGGCGATAATCGGAAGTAGTGGGCGCCAAATTCAAGTAATAAATTTTCAACATGGGAGGCCCTCGAATTGAGATTTTCAAGGCAACAGTCAAAATTGATGATTGGGTAATTAACGGCTGGTTTGGTATCCCTAACAAGCTTCTGGCACTAGGGCACATTTTTCTATAAGATTATGCAATGCAGAGGGTACAATTTTTTAGGATAATCCAACGGTGAATCAGAGAAGAGGATTTTTACGCCTTGGAAAGGACGTTTGAGTAGTTTTTTGAAGAATATTTCTCTCCGAAGACGCGCTTGCATTTATTTCTGTAATTACTGCAACAGTTGATAGCACCTCCATAAATTCTGGGAGGTAAAGAGCAAATTTTATTTTTCCTTATTTTTAAAATTTTTACTTCTTTATATCCTGCAGAGGAGTTTTCGAAAGTCTCGAAGTAGGAAATTGCAGAAGTGTTAGCCTTTTATCTGTCAATATGGGCAGATGCAATAAAGAACCAAAAGAGATGCAGGAAGTTGTAGGATTGAATCCAGTTAAGAAATGAGAAAGGAGTTCGAGGGCTAAGAAAGCCCGACAGAATGATTATGTTGACCTGGATCCCTATGAAGATAAAATGGCCAAAATTGGTGATTGTTTGATCATGCATAAGGGAGTTGACCGGTTGAGGCAAGAGGTTGAAGCTACAGTGAGTCAGGGGGTTTCCTACAATAGTTGGCTCACAATGCCTCATAATTCATAGCTTTCATGGTATCTTTGTTCTCCTATGCACCCATACCTCGAGCTTATTTAGTTAATTGCATAATTTTATGACTCCTCTACTAGGGTCATTCAAAATTCTAGGAAAGAGATTCTATTTACAATTACACCAGATGAGGTTCAAGAGGCTTTTGCCTATGGGGTGAGCGCCTCGATTTATGCAGTAAGCAAGAAAATTCATACAGATGAGCAAGAGGATAGGTATATTTCCACAGTTACTATGAGACAATTCATGGAAACTCAAATCATCAAGGAGCCACATATGGGGCAACTACCGAATTTTCCTAAACCTCTTTCAAATTTCAAGTGGCAGGACATCTATTCCATGCTTGCTTAGATTTCTGGGTTGCCCTTAGATGAAACGGTGCATAAATGGTAGGCAACTATGGCTCAATGTATTTGCAAGGTGGAATTTTATTCTCCCACTGCTATGAGGCAGGGTGGAAATCTGATTTATTTTGATTAGGCTGAATTTATTTCTCGAAGAATCAATTCACAGTTGCAAAAATTGCAAGAAAGAAAGTCCAGATAAATTTAGTACACTTCACTGCTGGTATGTTTCTTCTTCTTCCAGATGCAGCAAAATTTTTATTTTATTGTTGTTACACAGACGAGGGAAAATAATGAGCCCCTACCGATTTATAAGTGGAATCAAGTGTTAACGAATAAAGAGTCTATCTACAGCTTTAATAGCTAGTTTTTGGGCCTTACCATTGAATTGCTTTCTGGAAGTTGTGACCAAGTGCTGCATGACTTGAGATATGTTGTTGTTTCAGAGGAGAAGGGCGACGTATTTTTACTCACTCAGGGTGTGGTTGTTCAAATTTTTGGATATACAGGTAAACTATTTTTGTTGCCTTATTTTGCTACTACGAGCATTTTTGCAATGGAAGTTATATGCCAAATGGATTATATCAATGACATATATGGTTCTAGACGAGGAAAAAAGACAATTTGTACTATGACTTTTAAGTTCATAAGTATAGAAGTGAACCAGGTTGGGCAAAATCACCTTCTGATGATGGCGCTTCAGGACCTGGGACTAATTGAGTTGCCGTAGCATTGGTGATACGACACACTCAATTTTTTTTGGAATTTATTAAGGCGAAGACCTTTCATTGCTATCCACACCCGGATATTCAGAAGCGATGAAATAATTTTTAAGGGCCAGAAATGAACTGGCATATAGAGAAGATGCCCTCTCTTCCTCCATGGCATGATTACTATGAGCAGGAAGTAGAGTATAATCCAGAGAATAATACAACACATATTCCTACTCCAAGTCTATTCAGAACTATCAAAGAAGCAAATCCTGATTAGAAGGAGGAGAAAATTATGAACTAGTGGGTGATGCACATTCATCGGAGGAAGCCGTATGTTGCTAATAGGTTGAAGCTTGATACCCAATTTTTTTAAGTTTATGATAGGTTCGTGGAGTCCTATAAACCCATTGCTTTTGCCACTATTTTATCGCAAAGTTTTTAGCAGTCCAAAAGTGGTGAAAATGAACCTGAGGAGGAGAGTCCTACGGTTTAGGATGAATCCAAGGACAAATAAGAAGAATAAGAACAATATGTCTTTTAAAGGTAGTCTCAAATAATGAAGCACCCTTAGGAGGAGGCTCCCATACCCAAGCAATAGAGACATTCGATGGCACCTCCATTTCCTATAGCAGCTAAATGGCCTCGCACTAGCATGACCACTACATTCACTGTTACAGCACCCATGTCTTTGGGTACTGTGATTCCTGCTACATCAAGTTCCATAGTTGCCTCTATACCGACAGTGAACCCTTCACCCAATGTTGAGCTCCCTACTTCAGTAGCACAAATGTTTTCAATGGCACAACAATAGGAGGAGGAGCAGCTTTCTAAAAATTCTCATGAGGTTCTGAATGAGTAAATAGCCCTCAATGTTGGTGAATAGGAGGTAAATAAAGAAGAGGAGGCAATTGTGCAACCTCCCCCATATATAGAAAAAGTGGCACTTGTTACCGAAGGTACGTCATATTTTTCCTCTTCTTCCCTTTCTCTCATCGAGCATGTAGTGATTTCTTCTTCGATCCCATCTATTATATTTTCATCCCCTCCACTTTCTATCTCTCCATATTTTGGTATTCCTTTCGTTTAATTTTCCATGGTTCCATCTTCTGCTTCCACTTATTCTATTTTTGAAATCACTATTGCTCCTTCTTTCATTCCTGCTCCTTTGTCCTCCATTTCTTTTAGTTTGTATGCATCGGGGACAAATCCTTTTTTTGTCCCCTTCCCTCGGTCATCACTTCTTCTACCATTAGGGCTATTAGTATGCAAGTTCTATCTAGGATTAGCATAACTACAATTGCACCTGTGTCTACCACTTCATCCACCCTTTCTCTCCCTTCCACCATTCCTGTATCCATTCCTCCACTTCAATCTGTGTCATCCATGTCCACTGGGCCTAGTCTCTTAGAATTTTTGTCCCATTTACACCATTTTTGGAGTTGTAGACTGTTCTATATGTATAGGTAGCCCGCAAGCAGCCAGAAATTGAAAAATTAAATCAAGCGCACCTATTCTCTTCCCAATGGTTGAAGAGTATGCAACAAAAGGAAGCTTTGGCACTAGCATGACGGATAAAGAAGGTTTCTTTCGATCCAATTACCAAGTAGCCTCATGTGACAAAATTCACTTTGCTTGTTCAAAAACTCCAAGGTGAGTTGCAACCTGAAGATTATGTTTTTGAGACTATCACTGAAGATCCGACGCAGATTGATCCCATTGAAAAAATAGGTAACATGCAAGTAGATATGAGATCATTGTATTTGCACGAGGAGCACTATAAAGAAAAATATTTCAAGGTGCAAGATAAAGTGTTGAAGTTTGAGAGTGCACTGGCTAAGAGCAAGGCGACAGAAGAAAAAATGGCCACTAAAAATGAATATTTGCACAATCAAGTCAAGGTGCACTTGAAGGAGCGTGATGTTGCTCGAATTGAAATGCATAACCTTCAGCAACAGGTAGAAGAACTCAAGAAGCAGCTTGAAGCTAAGGCTGCACCTATTGCAGGATTTTTGTGTGATAGTGTAAGAGATATTTGCCTTTGCTCTATCCAAAATTCTATGAAGTTGGCTGAACACACCATCAAAGTATTACAGTATTTATGGGAAGCATAGATATAGATCCATCTTGGGCAACAAATGATTGATTCTACAAAGGAGTTGATTTCACCCTATATGGAGACAATTGTGAAGATACAAGCTTTGTTGAATATGCCTTTACATATTTGCCCTATCAACAATATGGATTATGCCTGGTCTCGAGCGTGAGTAACCCTGCGAAGCTATTTTTAGCGCATGGATCTTGTAAATTAAGGGCAGACTGTCCTCAATACTATTGAGTGGGAGTATAATATTTGTATGTCTTATTTTGGGACTATTGACCGGTTGGGCTTCACTACCTTCCTATATGAATGGGGTGAGCATCTTCTAATGGAGCAATTGCAAGAGCTCTAGAGTGTATTCATTGAAGATACTGCAAACATTAATGCCTTGTATAATCCCCTTACTGAAGCGCAAATTTTTCCTCTAATAGAGAAGTATATGCGCTTGGATCTATCTCTTTATGAATTAGCCCAACGTTTGAAATGACTCAGCTTGACAGATGTGCAAAGTCTTCACTTCGTTTATGAATCTCTCAATGTTTGTTGCTTATTTACCACCAAAGCTTGGCATGATGTTTTTTGCACTTATGAGGCCCTTTCAAAGATTATTGCAAAGCAATAAGAGAAATTGGTGATATATCATGAAGCAACGATGAAAGCAACGGAGGAAGCTGAATGTGCTAGAGTTCTCAGAGTCATAGTGGAGGCAGAGAGACAAGAGCGCGCACATGCAGCCACTAGAAAATGAGATGTTTACAGCTATAATTATTGCATCTACTATACAGACTCTACACCCAATGGATAAAAGCCTGGTATCGCTTGCATCCATGTGAGTTGGATACCCCATGAGTCACCAAGAGATGTTGGCCATTTTGTATTCATTGGGAAATTTTTGTTTAAGTCCTAAAATTCAATTTTTGTACGAAGCGATTGTATATATTTTAACTTTCATATGTAATACTTTGAATAATATTCGGTTTGTAAAAATATGATGTATTTTGAAGGAATTCTTCTTTGAATTTATCCTTTGTAAAAATCAAGAAGAAATATCTATTGAAATCTGAAAGGAGTGAAGAAAATAAGTTTTGGAGAAAATTTGGCAAAAATCTTTGCCCTTGAGGTGGGGCGAACGCCCCATTTGCCCTATCTTGGGGAGAATCTATTTTTAATGCATAAAGGAGAAATTATCTAAGCATAGAATCACATTCATCCTTTCTTAGGGGTGAACATGTCATTCACCCTTTTTAGGGGCAAACGCACCTTGGAAATATTTGATGGCCCACGCTCCCGAATGAACATCACGTTTGCCCCTCCCATGGGCAAACCACCTTATGAAAATGAAAGATCACGTTTTTCCTTCCCTAGGGGTGAACGTGCCATTCGCATTTCCTAGGGGTGAACACATTTTTTAGTAAGATCGTGCACGCTTGCTAAGTTGCGAAGGGGCGAAGCTGATTCTGGGACGAAGATAAATTGAGCGAACAGGAATTTGGTCAAAACGTTGAATTTCGTATTTAATAAAGGATGCCTTTAGTTAATCCATTTTATGGATAACGAAAAGGAATGCAAATAGAAATGGGCTTTCATGATTTCTAATGTATCAGAAGCCATATAAATAATTTAATGTTTTCTCCTAACATGCGCACCTCCATCCGAAGTTTAGATTTTCAAGAATTTATTCCCTAGGTGAATGGATTTTCCAAGAATTCAAGGAGGATTTCACTGATAATGTCTTTGATCCTGGGATATTCTTCTCTCATATGTATTAAATTAAAGATGTGAAAACCTCTATAAATACTAGGCAAATTTTATTGTACAGGAGATTTAGACATTTTGCAAGAGATTTCTTTAAGCTCTCTATATTAATAAAAGGCATAAGACTTATGAATTCACGAGTGGTATTGTGTGGTATTACTTTCTGTATATTGTGCTTCTATTTCCATTCGTCTATTTGGTTTGTTGTTGTATTTAAATTTTGTCATTGGATTTAAAGTTGCTAATGAGAAGGTGAATGCTGGAGTACCATTTTGATAGTTGCTATGGCAATATTATGAGCCTATTCTATTCTGTTTGATTTCATAAATGCTAATTTGTGCTTGGGTTTTTTCCTGCTAGTTAGTCTAACACCAATCTTGCACTTTGACCTATGGCCATATTTCCCATCTCTTTTTATTATTTCCAATTTCTTTCCTGCATCCCTAGTCTTTTACCATTTTAGGATTTAGTTCGAGAACCAGCCCTCTCTGGATATTGACATAGAGGACATCTCTTTCCTCTAGCATTTCAATGTTGGTCGTATCTAGGGCACATAAATGCAGTGTTTATTGATTAGGCAGATTTTTGACCAGCACTTCAAGATGTCCAAAATTACCACATCTAAAATACTTGAGAATTATTGGTGACCTTTTCTTGACCTTTTATTTTTCTTCAATAATAAATAGGACTTCATCTCTATCATTATATGAAAAGCTAGCATCACTATCACTTGAGTACTTAGTTACCTTTTCTGCATAGTAGCTCCTCTTTTGTATTTGAAAGAACTTCTTCCCTTGTCTACTTTGTCCATTCTTGCCTTTCTTTTGGTTCCTGTATTTTTTTGATTCCCTATTCCTGTGATCCTATTTTTCTTCATCATTATTATTTTAGCTTCTTGAAAATCAGTTGCATAGTGACTATACTTTCCATAATTGAAACATATAACAAAGTTTGCATCTTTTAATCTTCTTGAATCCTTGTTCCTTCTACCATAATTTTCTTCTTCATCACTGGATGAATCATTGCTCGATTCTGACTTCTTACCCTTTGTATTCTTAATTGCTTTGAAGGTTGGTTCCTTCTGGGGATTAGGTTATTTTGTTCTTAACTCAAAATTTGTAATAATACCAAGGAACATATCTCTTGTCAAAGAATCACCATCCTTTACTTCTTTTATAGCTAAAATATTTTCACTAAACCTTATTGGAAGAGACCTTAAGATCTTATCACAAACATCTGATTCATCCACATTAATTCCAAGTCCTTACATAGCATTAATGACCTCATCTACCCAAAGTAGATAAAAACTACTATATTACTCATTATTCATTCTTAATTCTTCAAATTGTCCTTTGAGATTTCGTATCTTTGCCTTTTTGACACTTTTGTCTCCTTCATATATGCTTTGCAACTTATCCCAAATTCCTTTTGCATATTTGCAATGCATAACTTTTATTGATTGTGTTCTATGCAAACCTCTCAAAAGTGCATTGCAACAGCTTACCTTCCTTATCTATATGTGGATCAGCTGGTGGTATGTATCCATTTTCAACTGCTTCCTAAATTTTATTGCCAAGTGCCATCAGGTGAACCTTCATTCTCATACTCCAATATATATAATCACTTCCATCGAAGATTGGTTTTGAATTATCTGAGGACACATTCTTAAAATCCATTGTGTTCTTGAAAACTTTTCCTTCAAGCTATTAAACTCTTCTGAAGGAACCCACCTTGATACCAATTCAAGAACATATGCTTATACTGATAGGGGAGGTGAACAGCATAAGACCACTTTTAACTTTTCTTTCCCAATAAATATTATGCAATGTATAGATAGAAATATCAAAAATAGTAATAAAATCAATGCACAAATCACCACACATAATAGAGACACAAAATTTATGTGCTTCACACAATGTGGACTGCTCCACGAAGAAAATATTTCACTAAAATTTTCTCAATCAATCTCTTGGGAATTCTTTCCCTATTATAATTTTTATGGATATCTATCCAAAGGAGACACAAATCCCCTAATCAAGTTCATGGATCTCTATACATAAGAGAACTCCTTTCTTATTAGCTCTGACTGGTGATATTTTAGAAGAGCTGTTGCCCCCACTGCTCTGGCTAATGAATCTCTATCCACTAAAGACACATGTCCTCACTGCCCTGGCTAATGGATCTCTATCCACTAGAGACTATCATCCTCTATACTCTGTCACCTCCAAAGCTTTATCTCAAATTTGTACTAAACACAGTCTTTTGGTCTAGCATAAATTTGCTCAATCTCAATATCTGGTCTGGCACAAACCTGTCCTCAAATTTGCACAAAACTCTATCCTCAAATCTACACTAAACACAGTACTTCGATCTAGCACAAATCTATCCTCAATATCTGTCCTCTGATCTGCACTAAACATAATACTTTGGTATAGCATGAATCTGTCCTCAATATCTATCCTCAAGCCTTAACAAAAAGCTTAACTCAATCTCAAATCAACTGTACTGGATCTACCCCAAACCTTAACTTAAGGTTTGAAAAAATCAATCAATCAACTCTACTCATAAGTCTTCTTAAGACTTGTCTCAATTCTGCCTTGTAAGCTTCCACAAAAGCTCACATAAATCTATCCACAACTCCTCTCTAGAACTTGTCCAAATCTTCTCTACAAGTCCTCACTAGAGCTTGGCCAAATCTGCTTAATAATTCCTCACTAGAACTTATCCAAATCTGCTCTCAATCTGTATTGTAAGATTCCATAAAAGCTCACCCAAATCTATTCACAAGTCTTCTCAAAGACTTACCTCAAATATGCTCAATAGGTCCACACTAGAACTTGTCCAATCTCATAGAAACATAAAGAGAATTGTTAGAGACTCAATATGCTTCACATTCATCATAATTCTCAATTACTTTCAATCACTCTTTCAAAAATATATAGAGAATTGTTAGATACTCAATATGTTTCACATTCACCTTAATGCTCAATTACTTTCAATCACTCTTTCAGAAACATACAGAGAATTTTTAGAGACCCAATATGTTTTACACTCATCAACACTCAACCTATTTCTCAAGTCAATTCAAAATATAGAACAATTTGTTTCATAGAACTTGAACAATCACTTCACACATCCACTTGACTATGCTCAACCAACTCTTACTCAATGAAATAATCCTTGCTCACAAACCCTAGTCAAAGCATATGAATTCTCACTCAAAATGTTTCCAACAATAATTATCAATCAATCTCACATAACAATGATACTCATGTTCTTTCCAAACCCTAGTTCAAGTTCTTCACTCAACCAATGACTTAAAAAATAATTATTATAAACAAATATCACCTAACAATGATACTCATGTTCTTTTCAAATCCTAGTTCAAGTTCTTCACTCAACCAATGGCTTCAACAACAATGCTTATCAAACAAGGTTTTATCAACAACTCTTTATTCCAAAAAACCTTGAAGTATTAACTCAAAACACACTCAACAATGCTTATAAAAAAATCTTCACATATAGCTCAACAACTCAACAAGGAAACCTAATCAAGTCCTTTTCACTCCAAAATTGTTTTCCAGAAAACCAACCAATCAACTCAACCAAGGAAGAATTTGCCCATACCTTTTGTTGGATGTCAAAGTGCCTTTGGAAAAACCTGTCTTAATCACAATTTCCTTCTTTCCAATTTCAATGGTTAAACACAACAATATCACTTCAATACTTTCTCAAAAATATTCCCTTAGACACAAAATAATCACAACTCAATTTATGCCTTATTGCTCCCTTTTAAAATAATACTCATCATAACATACATAAAGACAATTTCTTTGATACAGATTATAAACTCCAACTTAAAATAATATCCAACACCATAAAATATCAACCAAACACCCTACAATCCTTTCAAAGCATTTGAGAAAATAACATTAAAAATTTAATTTTACAAAAACCCTTATAACTCCCTTTGAAACCTTAGAACCAATAAAAATTATGCAAAAATTAATTTTAAATGCCCAAACTATATTCATAAAATTTTTGATGATCAATATTAAAGCATACCTCTTTCCAATTTCAATGGTTAAACAAAACAATATCACTTTAATACTTTCTCAAGAATATTCCCTTAGACACAAAATAATCACAAATCAATTTATGCCTTATTGCTCCCTTTTAAAATAATACTCATCATAACATACATAAAGACAATTTATTTGATACACCTTATAAACTCCAACTTAAAATAATATCCAACAACATAAAATATCAACCAAACACCCTATAATCCTTTCAAAGTATTTGAGCAAATAACATTAAAAATTTAATTTTGCAAAAACCCTTATAACTCCCTTTGCAACCTTAGAACCAATAAAAATTATGCAAAAATTAATTTTAAATGCCCAAACTATATTCCTAAATTTTTTTATGATCAATATTAAAGCATACCTCTTTCCAATTTCAATGGTTAAACACAACAATATCACTTTAATACTTTCTCAAAAATATTCCCTTAGACACAAAATAATCACAACTCAATTTATGCCTTATTGCTCCATTTTAAAATAATACTCATCATAACATACATAAAGACAATTTCTTTGATACACCTTATAAAATCCAACTTAAAATAATATCCAACACCATAAAATATCAACCAAACACCCTACAATCCTTTCAAAGCATTTGAGCAAATAACATTAAAAATTTAATTTTGCAAAAAAACCTTATAACTCCCTTTGCAACCTTAGAACCAATAAAAATTATGCAAAAATTAATTTTTAAATGCCCAAACTATATTCCTGAAATTTTCGATGATCAATATTAAAGCATACCTCTTTCTTCCCCAAAATGGGATTCGGTGAGATTCGATCCACTGTCTCCTCTACCCTAAGTGCCTTAGTGCTTGGGAGCCCACCACGTGGGCTACTAATGCCCATATGAAGGAAGGAAGAGTCCCTTCCTCTTATGCCTCTGTCGTCGTTTGACTTTCACGAAATTCATACGCTTTTTCTTCCTTGGATGCAGCGCAAATCATAAGGCTCACAAGTTATTTCGAAGGCATGGTAAGGTTTGGTAAATTGGGAGTTCCCCCTTATATACATGCTTTTAAACTTCTCCTCACGTTGGAGCTTTGTCATTCAAATCAAATTTTGAATTTTAATTTTAATAACCCAACTTAGGGTTATTTAACCTTAGCTTAAATTAATTTATATTAATAATTAAATTAATTAATAAATAATTTAAATAACTTTATAAGTTAAGTAAACTAACTAATAAATTAATTTATAATTAATTTGAAACTTCCTTTTTATAATATTATAAAAGAATATTATAATATTATTCACTTGGGCTTCTTTTTGCACTCTGGACCAAATATGACTTCCTAGAACCGGGTCTTGAAACTGAAACCAAATTATCCTTTTGTATTTATTGGAGAATCGAAAACTGATGCTACCAACTAAAACTACCACTCACTGGTGCTGAAAGCTTGACATCAATGACCACTTACTCTTGACATCAATGAAAACTTATCACTCAAAATGTCCAACATCCATCATCACCCATTCATATACCTAGTCAATCAAACCCATCAAATCCACCCATCAATCATCCACCCCGACCAATCATCTCATTGAGTAGCCAGTTAACCACAAGTCTAAAAATGGCTTCCACAAAATTGTTGATTTATTATCTAATCCAAAAATCTCCCCCACATCGGGAGGCATTAATGGAAATTTTGAAATCCATCGAATTGCAATCGCAAGATCCCAATACCTTTACCAACTTTGTGGGGAGTATCCAAACATGCATGGAGCCTTCCATAACATTTTATGACTTTGAGATTAAGCCAATCTCATCGAAATTGGTAGACCCTCCATTGCATATCATGGCTCTAATTGACAAGAAGCCTTTTAAAAGAGTCCTAATTGACATCGGTTCCTCTATCAACATCATCACCACATCCATCCTCCATCATTTGAACATTCCTCCATCTCACATCACCAAGTCATCCTTCACCCTCAAAGCATTCAAAGATGCTTTGTGTTCTACAGTTGGCACTTTTGTTTTGCCCATCGAAGTAGGGGTTAAAACATTACACACAATGTTCCACATCTTGGAAGGATCCATGGTGTACAATGTACTCCTTGGAATACCTTGGATGAGGGAAATGAGATGTGTCCCTTCAATACTACATCAATGTTTGAAATATGTTCATGAGGGACAAGTACATTGCATACCGATGGACGTTGAGTCGTTTAAGTATTGCAATTTCATCTCAAATCCTTATGAGTCCATGCTCCCTTCCACTCATATTTTTCTTTCACCATCATCCAATCCATCCACCACTTCACCAATATCTTCATCAAAATATCCCATTCTTGAAGAGCTCCCCATCACCAACCATCATCAAATCGACATACCCCCATCATCATCATCATTGAATACATGCACATGTGGTCACATTCAATCCACATCATCAACATCATTACCATCCACATCATCATCATCCACTCAAAAACCTTCCTAAGCCAATCCATTACCATCACCTAATGTTTCACAAGTTGAATTAACGAATAGTGAAATACCTCCATTTCCTCCATTTCCTGAATTAACTAGTTTTGTGTTGCTTGTTGTTGTTTAGGTTAACCAAGACCCTAGCATCGATTCCTAGGTTCCATCCATTCCATCCAACCTTAGCCACTTTTCCCATAAGTCAACATGAATCCTATTGATTTATTCACCCTGCTCTGTAATCCATATGATTCGGCTAAGCCAATTCCAATTGACATAAGCCTTATTGATATGGATCATATTTCCTCACCTCCAACCTTTGCCAAATTTGTCTTATCCGAGGAATTGTTAAGGGCTTCCACCAACTACATTCCTCCATCCCCTTTGCCTTTGCCTTCACCTTCACCTTTAGATCTCTAGGTTTTACAGGCAGAAATAGATGAGGATAAGCCAAAAGAGTTTGATGATATTTAGACGATATTCATTTGATCCCTATGCCCCATCATCTTGAGGAAGGTTCCCACATATCTATTGAAGATACTATCAATGTGGACCTTAGTTCTGACAAAGATAATCCCTAAATTGTCAAGCTTAGTTCAAACAAGACTTTAATTGCTATTCTCAAGAAACTTGTCAAAGAAAATCATCGAGATTGGCATACATAAATTCCCTTGGTATTATGGGCTTATCGAACAAGCATCCACACGCCTACAGGGGCAACACCATTTTCATTGGTATATGGAGCCGAAGCAATCATACCTCTTGAGCTCGAGATCCCTTTCTTGCAAATTTCTTTGCAAGAATTCATAGATGATGACACTACTAGACAAGCACGTCTTGACCAACTCACACTTCTTGATGAGAGGTGGGTCAATGCTTTAGAGCATTTACGAGTTTATCAAGACTGCCTCAAATGTGCTTACAATGCCAAAGTTCATCTACGTGAATTCCAAGTAGGAGATCTTGTCCTTAAAGAGAATCAACAAAATACCAATGCATTGTCGTACCTTCATGATAAATTCTTGGCTAATTGGTTAGGTCCATACATCGTTACACAAAGAGTGGGTAATGGTACTTATAGGCTTGCCAGTCTAGAGGGAGGGGAATAATTTGAACCACTTAATGTTATACACTTGAGAGCATTCTATGCATGATTTTGATTACTATATATGTATATATATACATGGCTAATACACAAAAACATTTGCATACACTCCATTCATAACATCGCATTTCACTTGCATTCCACAAACATTGCATGTCATACATTGCATTTCACAAAATCACATTTCATATTGCATGTCATAAAATTGCATTTTATACATTACATTCACATCCACATTCCACATTTCATATAGGGATAATTTATTAAGTTCAAGATCTTAATTGGTCCAACAAAAGTCATTTTGCCTTAATCAGGGGCACCTTCACAATGTCATTCACATAGTTCCACCAAGTCAAATTGCCATTAGCACAAACAACAGATTCAAAATTCCTAGGTGTTTTTGTCACTCAGCCACTCCTAGTGTTTTAAGAAACCTCCAACATACATTTTGAATTCTTCTTAGGACCATCACACATCTTCACTAAGAAAATATTGAGTCATGGGAATTGATTCCAAAAACATTCTCGAACCAAGCACAATTTTCACATCTTAAAAACATCTCGTGTCAAAGAGGGATAACACCATACTTGGTATGAACCTTGAAGCAAAAAGGGCCATCCTTGCTAGTCCCATCATGCAACATAGTCCATAAAAATAGTAGATTTCACCACTACCACAATTCAAAAAATAAAAGAAAGAGTAGGGAAAAATCCCTAACAAAAACTCTAAATATTTTACATCACACACCATTGATCAATTGAGTTTTAAGGATCGTACTATATTTCTAGTCAGACGGTTAGGTAGTCATCCCCAAAACTTAAGAGATCAAAAATAAAAGTCATGGACTATGGAGTTAGCCTCCACCGAAGCTATAGACGCTTGACTGGCAGTGGAGTACGCTCATGCGTGGCGACATGTCTCTTTAAAAGAGACATCTACTGCTCATACGGACAAGCTAGCTTCTTGATTTCATCCATAATAGGTTTACCCAATTTACTCAAGATGAGTTAATGAACTCACTTCCACACACACTGGTTCTTGATTGTCTCGGGTCATTACCATGCTCTTGATTTGGTAAATGAATTCACTGCACACACATTTGGTCCTATAAGGATTAGGTAATTTTAGTGGGTTTGTTTGATGCCACTAGGATGTTTGAGTCTCTATAAAATAGGCAATCTTCCATATCAACATCCATATCTTCTTCCATATCAACATCCATATCTTCTTCCATGTCAACATCCATGTCAGTTCATAAGTCATTCATCCCATACGCCACCAAGTTTGGTGCCCCTGATTAAACAACAATGCTAGAAAAGGGTCAAGCAAAGATCTAAACTATAAATGATCATTAGCACATGCCATCTTGCATTAATCATCCATATATTCCATCTTACATTAATCATCCATAACATCTCATATGCATTAATCATAAACATAAACATGCATTCCACAAAGCATTCCAAAATAAGCATTCACACAAAAATATAACACAAAAAGTAAAAGCCATGTATATATGTATGTATAAATATCGTATATACAATGAATGCCCAAAGGCTATATACAATGGAGCACCAAGGCTCATATACAAAAGTGCATCTACGCACTAGCTACATCCTCCAAGAAGACCCCTGTGACCTAGCAAGAGCCTCAGACCTAGAAGGAGCCCTAGACCTAGAGCTATGCCTAGACTCGCTATGCCTCGTACCCCCAAACATAGATGAGGTTGGAGGATCAGGAAGTGGAATATGATGTTCCATCAACCTATCCTCCAATGCCTCAATATATCTATGTCAATATCGAAGGTGTGCTATGTCGACATTATGTTGATGCTCTCTCTCTGCTAGCTCTACCTAAATCCTCATGATCCTTGCATCCTGCTCTGCTACCTACTGCTCCAGTTGTGCCCACTCCTCCTCACTCTAGTCAGGGGATACATCTGGAACCTCCTTCACATCCTCCCCATCTCCTTTGTCTCCTCCAATCTTAGGAGCCTACTGTGCCATACCCTTAGTCCTCTACCTTTGACTATCATATCAAAGGTACTGCTACCTCTTGTGAGCATCCTGGGTCCCCTCATCTTCGACCTCCTAAGTACCCTCGTCCCCAACCTCTCCACCTACATCTCCACCATCTACCCCTCAAGGTGATGCCCATGCTGACTGAGCCATGAACCATACATCGTACTCCATGGTTGTCCCTACATCCTCCACACCAAGGAGGTCCACCTCCTCATCATCCTCCAAGACCACCCTCCACGACTCCATGCAAGGTAGCTCGATCTCCTCCCGATGCCTCCTGTAGCGCACTGGCTCATCAGGGACATCCTACCTCAACCCAAAATGATGGAGCACTCATGAGAACTGGAAGTACTCCATCTCACTCCTATGCCTCCCAACCACCCACCTACCCTACCACACCTACCACAGATGCTCTCCATCCCTAGTCCATTGGGCACCCAACCATGGCCTCCACACCACTTAGGCGGATGTCAATCCAACCCATAAATCCCTGTACCACTGACTCATCCTCACTGGATGACTTGACTGCACCTCCTTCACCAGCACCCATCACCTAGCATAGGGCTACTCCCTACCAAAATCCTCCATAGGCAAGCCCTCCAAATAAGCAACCCTAAAGTGCTCCCATCCCCAAAATTGTAACAATAGGATGCACCCCAATACCTTTCACCCCCACTTGGTCACATCATATAACTCCTGGTATACCTACACCAGTAAGGTGGGAGCCCATGCATACACCTACCTCATCATGAGCATATCGCTCACCACCCCTATCAGGTTCCAAGGGAACCTACACTCGGTACTATTCGGGGCCACAATGTTGGCCAACATGAACATCACCAAAGCCCGAAGGGGGTCCAACTCCTTGTCCACATACATGGAAAAATAAGGTATGCCCCCACTCTCCACCTTCACCCCCTACCATGCATCCTTGAACATCCTCATCATATTCATCTTCTGATTGAGCCCAATCTCAACCCGGATCCCCTCCATCGATACCTTGAGGATGCGATATACATCCTCCAAGGTAATCATCACCTCACCCATGGGGAGCTAAAATGTCCCCATGTCTGCATCCCACCTCTCTACCAAGGCGAAGAGGTACCCATCATCAGCCCTAACCACATCCAGTCAGGCTACCTCTACTAGCCCCACCTCCCCAAGAAGCTCCCACTCATCCTCCGTAATTGCCTTCCTCATCCTGGGGATGTAGGATGAAAACTGGTGTCGAGCCTCCAAAAATCTAAGCTGCAACACAACACAACATATTTTTTAATAATTTATTTATAATTTCAAAAAAAAACTTTGCACAATACAAAAAGCATAATCAACAATGGGTTACCTCAGCAACTTGTGCCCCAACCACAGTCCCAACCTTTGCACCCGCTCCCTCCACCGCCATAGCTTTTGCGCTCCAAATGCCTCACCTCACTTCACTCCTCACTCACCCTTCACTCCTCAGATGCAACTTCTCAAACTCCCAAATGCACAAATGAGCTTCAATCTCACCCAACAAGCTATTTATAGTTGCTTCAGGAACTTTGGAGCGCTCATGGGCATTTCTTGGTGCACTGTAGTGCCCGTGGGTATTTCTGCAGACCGCAAGCACCCATAGGCATTTCATATCAACATTGAAAAAATCTAAACCAACACAAAATAGTAGCTGATCCCAACCAAATCACTCCAAATTTCATTCATCAATATATTTCATCATTTTATCAAGTTTTGTGAAGATTCCAATGGATTTGGATGCATAATTTTTTCTTGCAACCACATTTTGCAAATTCACCAAACACGCTACAAAAGCACCTCAAGAGGATCCAAATCTTCACAAAACAATGATCATCAATATTTTCATCATTCATACATCATCTCCACCTCATTTCACATCATCATTTACATATTTTCCAAGTTCACATAACATTCAAGTGAATCTCGTATATAGTGGGTTATTCTATATAATTGGCGATTGCAGCAATTTACCTCCATGCAATTCGGTAAGATGAATAGCCTACAATAAGGACACTTGTCCATGATCATCATCACTTATCTCCTTGCTCAAAAACAAAATCAATTTTGGTACCTCATATTTAGAGTGAAACATTGCCAAGAACAATTTGCACAATCGTTGTCATTGATGGCCTAGTTCGTGGGGCTTAAAACATGGAAAAAAACTCAAATTTCATCATTCAAAAAATCCCTAACACCACAGAGATAGGCACTAGCTAGGATGATTGGTTCCAATCATGGGAATTATTCAAACAGTCACTAGCAGACCCTCCAAGGTTGATTCTTTCTTTGCATTATCATCTTTGCATATCAATGATGCCAGAAGGCATATTTTTCAACATTACCGAATCACCCCAAATTTGGGGTAACCATTTTTGGTTTTGACTTTCCCACAATGGGATACATCTTACATGATCATGGCATCTACACTTGGCAAAAATCCCTTCATATGTTGGGGCAAAAATAGACACATTTTCCATCACACATTTTCACAAAACCCTTCATCTATTGGGGAAAAAATAGACACATTTTTCACCAACCCCCTTCCCACCATTGGGGCAGTAATAGTATCACATTTTACATCATTCATATCATCCACATTCCATTTGCACAGATTTTTCAATTGGCTCATGAGATTCATCCATAACCTCATTCACCAATTGAGGGGGTAAGCTATGCAAAACTCAAAATTCTTTTATTCTTTTGTCTTTAGGCTCGCACTCCACATCCCAAGAGAAGCTGCTTCTACACCTGGCCAAAATAGGTGTCTCGTATTTTTGCACTTCATTGTGTTCCACGCAACGTAGTACAAAAAGAGGCATCTGTAGACACCAAAATCTAGCCATTTAACCTCCACCCATGCTTTCCCGCCATTTCTACCATCCAAACATAGCCAATTTGTCCACCATTCCTATTTCTCATCATTTTCAAATAATATCACATTTATTTATGTATATTTATTTTATATATTTAAATATAATATTTTATATTATATTTTAATATATATTTAATAAATATGTGTTTATTTAAGTGAATTAATCCTAGCCATCCAATTCCATTTAATCTCGACCACCCATTTACATCAATCCATGCCACACCCTAGATTTATTATCTACCCTTAGATGTGCTTTAATCTCAGCCACACGATTAGTGTCATTGAAACCCTAGCATGACCTAGGTTAGATTATAAATAGGAGCCATTTTGATGGCTCAACCCCTGATTCCCTAGATTTTCCATGTGTTCAAATTTCCTAAGTTCCTTGAGTGCCCTAAGTCTTTAACCAAGCCTTTTGTGCCCTAGTCCTATTCCATCTATAGCATTCCATAATCCTTCATCCGCCATCACCATCGTCGCATCCCGTGCCCTCACATGATCTACTTCTGTAAAATTTCCCATCAACCGCTAGGCACCTCTGGGTGCTTTTTATCAACACCAGGCGCTTCTGGGTGCCTTCCTACCAACACCAAGTGCCCATGGGAGTTTCCTACAGCCTCCAGGTGCTCACGGGAATTTTGCATTATCACTCTTGAAGACCCCCTAGCCTCCAAGTGATGCTAGGGCATCACCGCACCAACCACCTACATTAGACATCTCACATTAGAGCACAATAAGTAAAATAGATCCATCATTTATTTATTTTATGCATGTGCTTCTATTTTTGTTCACTCTATTTGAAGCATTTAGTTAGGGTTTGTTATTGCTTATAGAGGGCCTCATACTGTGGAGCCCTCACAGGTATTACTAAATACTTTGTTGTGTCCTTGTGTGCAGATTTGAAAGCCCTACATCAACATCTGGAGTGGCCCAACCTTGGATATCAAAAAGCCCACTCAACCCTATTGGGATCAAGACACGCTTGAAGACATCATAGCTTTGCTTGTTAGGGTTTCGGAGAACCCTAACCCCTTGTAATATTATATCAAAAGGATTCAAGGATCCAAGCTTATAAACAATGGAGTTTCTAGGCTCCCCCCATCAATGAAAATTATTCTATTGTGCAATCTTGTGTTTCCTTGTATTTCATTTGTTCAAGCATTTTTTGGGCATTGCATTTTGCATCTTTCAAATGGTGATCACGGTGGGACCCCCTAAGGGTTTCTATTTATGATCTGTTTTACTAATTCACTTGCTATTTTCTGTCATCTTGCTTGTTTTCAAAAGCACTAATTTCATATATTTTGTTGGATCTAGGGTTCTGAAGTCTACAAAAGTTTGCAAAAGGTGCACAAAACACCCAATGACATTTGAAGGCAATCCAAGCATCCAAGGGTGTCTCAAAAGCATCCAGAAGCACCCATGGGTGTTTATAGAGAGCTAGGAGCAAATACGTAGGCTATCATTAAACAATCATTAAAACCCTAGTCTTCTATTTTATGTATTTTGGGTTATCTACTGTATTTTTCAGATTTTAAGCTTAAAATGAACCATCATTAAACAATATGGAAATGAACTCATGTTAGTTTGCATTTTTAGGTCTGCATTCATTCACATATTCTGATTAGGGTTTCTGTTTTCTTAATACAAACTACTACATTTTGTTTGCATTTGAACTAAAAAAATTGCATAACATAGTGTTGCATCTTAGGGTTAGAAACATTTTCTTTCATTTATCTAAGTTGGAACACTATTAGATTGCCAAAAGTATCCCTTCCAGTTGGGTGATTCCAGGCAGAGGGGTGGATGAACCCTCCGGTTGTTATTTAGATAGGGGGTCTTAAGTGGTGTACTTCATGCCCTTTGGAGAACTTGGCATTCTTTTGTTGGCTTCTAATTTAGATTTATGAAATTAATTTTTTTTAACATTGTTTGTACACAATAGAAAATAGAAACTTTAAAAATAATTCACACACATCACGGTTCATTCAAAATAGTAGTGGTTGGATTTCATCACCAACCATTGCTTGAGATTAGGTGACGGTGGCATTCATCTCCATCCACCAATCTCTGCCCATAGACACCCTAGGATACCCCCGAGCAAACTTGTTGGATTTCATCACCAACAAGAATCTTGTTGCCCTATATTCGCCATAGATTTTACCTTTGTTTCATTAAGTAAGATTAGAACACCAAAACACACAAAACTGACACATAAAAATGAATACACATTAAAAGGAGATAATCAATGTACGAGGTAAGCCACATTGGTTGAGACTTAGTATTGATTGTTTGTTTTCTTAAGCATTTCGGTTTTTGTGTTACATTTGGTATTTTAATCTGTATCTTGATTTATTGTGCTTATGGTATTAACTAGAAATCAAAAGAAAGCTATAAGTCAAGATAACTTAATGGAACCATCATCCACCTTCCCCACCACTTCTATGGTAGAATCCATGACTGTGACATAGGTAGATTTATCTGTAGGTCCCTCACATTCCTTGCCATCCACAACCTATCACATGGCCATGCCCCAAGAGGAGTCAACCTCCCCTACAATTGACAACCACATCACCCATATAGACATGGCAAGAGTAGAAGCTTTCATGAAGTCTTCTAATTATATCCTAGAGTCTATCCCCAATTCACCTAGATAGGATTCTACTCTACAACAAGAGCCTGTTTACTCCCAACCCCCATCCACCTTTACCCATGTGTATACTAACCCTCTTTTTGAGGCATCAGTTGCACCTTCATCCCATGTGTCCATTCCCCAATCTTCATGTGCTCCTAGCACCTCATATACCTCCACCTACACCAACCCCTTGTATGAGGTACAGGTCAATGTTGCTTCACAAGTTCTAGCCTCACAAGTTGCCATACCTAGTGTAACTTGTATCCAAGCCACATCTTCCATACCATCTACCTTTATACCCTTAGCCTCTAATAGAGATATTAGTGAAGCATGGGAACACCTAAAAAAATTTCTTAGACAATGTTAGAATGCTCAATAGCAAGTACAGGTTAACCCTACACCTTTACATAACTCTACTCAGACTACCCTTGTCAACTAGGGTCCATCATGGGCACCTCAGTATTTGGTGGTCTCTATACTGATTCCCCCATCAAGTCATACCATCACCCATCCTATTACCATTGGCCAACCTAGCCATAACCTTCATCAATCAACATCATTCCATAATTCCCCATCATTTTATCAATAATATCCCATTCATCATATTCCATCTAATTCACCTAGTCATCAATATCAATATCCTCATCATTTAATCACTCCACATCTCTCCACACCTCCACAAGCTCATCAGGTAATTCAGGGCTTTCACATTCCTGAGGAAGACCCTCAAATTAAGGCCATGCATAAACAAATAGATCAATTGATGCAATTCACTCCTAGATTTTCAAACCAGAAACCAAACTTACACCAATTGATCAAACAACCAATTCATCCTTTAGTACCCTCTCCACCATATTCGATAGATTTTACAGTACCTAAGTTTGATAAATTTAAGGGAACTGAGGATCCCAAAGAACATGTGAGCACATTTTTTCATGCATGCTTTAGAATTCAAGATGATAATGCTCTCATGCTTCAAAATTTTCCTCAAACATTAGGAGGGGATGCCATAGAATGGTACAATCAATTACCAAGCCATAGTATCTATACTTTTGATCAATTGATTGATCAATTATTTGATTGTTTCATCCTAAATGTTAAAAATAATATCTCATTATTTGATGTTTATGCCTTAAGACAACAGGATGATGAATCTATCTATGATTTTGGAAACCATTGGAGGGTTATCATCACTAAGTTGCCATTCACCCTACCAATGGATGAGCTAATTAAGCTATTCACCAAGAGTTGCTTAAAACCTATCTCTTGGATGCTCCAATTACGAACTTATCAATCATTTGAAGAAGCTTTAGCTCAGGCTAGTGTCATTGAGGATATCAAAATCCAAGAAGGCGTACTAAAGCCTAAGAAGAAAGAATGGCAAAACAAGGGCCAATACAAAAGCAATTATTCAGGCCAACAAAAATCAACACAGGCTACTCCAACCACCCAATCCAATCAAGTTAATCAAGTGGTCATGAGCCAGCTGGTAATGGCTCAACAAAACCTGTGCAACAAACACCGCAACAAATTTCATATCATATGGTCCCCTCAACAACACAAGCTCCAATAATTCAAAACATAGTGCCAGCTATGGAAAACCATCCTCGATGATAGTCTGTTCGACAAAATCACTAATATACCCCATTAGCCAAGTCATATGCTTCTCTTTTTAGAAGGTTGTATGAGACAAATAAACTTGCTTTGCCCAACATTAGATCGGATGATCCCACCAAGCATGGGAAACATTATCGGGAATACTTATTTTGCCCTTATCATAGGCAAAATGGGCATGATATCAACAACTACAATGTGTTTAAAAACATAGTCCAAGACCTCATTGACTTGGGGGTGATCAAGCTTGATAACCCCCTCACTCAAAAAAACCAAAACCTTGGTATATTTCAAACATCACTTCCTCATCACGAGGAGGTGAAACCAAATGTAGAGGGAGTTAACACCAAAACTCCCCCTAATCAAGTTAATCACATTCAACAATACCAAGGGTTTGTAGGGGCCATTCATGTGGTCACTAGAGGTCAATGGAATAACCAACAATGACAACCACCTCAAGCAAGTGTGTCACAACCTTCTACATCACCACCCATCCAAGTGTCCCCTAATCCATCATCACCCATTCATATACCTAGTCAATCAAACCCATAAAATCCACCCATCAATCGTCCACCCCAACCAATCATCTCATTGAGTAGCCAATTAACCACAAGTCTAAAAATGGCTTTCACAAAATTGTCGATTTATGATCTAATCCAACAATCTCCCCCACATCGAGAGGCATTAATGGAAATTTTTAAATCCCTAAGTCTTTAACCAAGCCTTTTGTGCCCTAGTCCCATTCCATCTATAGCATTACGTACTCCTTCATCTGCCATAACCACCATTGCATCTCGTGCCCTCGCATGATCTACTTCTCCAGAATTTCCCATTAGCCACCAGGCACCTCCGGGCACTTTCTATCAACACCAAGCACCTCTGGGCACCTCCCTACTAGCACCAAGTGCCCATGGGCATTTCTTGCAGCTACCAAGTGTCCATGGGTGTTTTGCGTTATCACTCCTGAAGACCCCCTAGCCTTTGGGTGATGCTAGGGCATCACCGCACCAACCACCTGCATCAGATGTCTCACATCAGAGCGTAGTAAGTAAGTAAAATAGATCCATAATTTGTTTATTTTATGCATGTGCTTCTATTTCTATTCACTCTATTTGCAACATTTAGTTAGGGTTTATTATTTCTTATAGAGGGCCTCACACTGTGGAGCCCTCACAGGTATTACTAACTACTTTGTTGTGTCCTTGTGTGCAGATATGAAAGCCCTACATCAACATCTAGAGTGGCCCAACCTTGGATATCAAAAATCCCACTCAACCCTGTTGGGATCAAGACATGCTTGAAGACATCACAACTTTGCTTGTTAGGGTTTTGGAGAACCCTAACCCCTTGTAATATTGTATCAAAAGGATTCAAGGATCCAAGCTTGTAAACAATGGAGTTTCTAGGCTCCCCCCATCAATGAAAATTATTCTACTGTGCAATCTTGTGTTTCCTTGTATTTCATTTGTTCAAGCATTGTTTGGGCATTGCATTTTGCATATTTTAGAATGATCTTCTCCAAACTCAACAACACCTTTGCCTTTCTTACGTTCCTCAAACACATTGGTCTCCTTGGTGAATGGGCATTGAATATGTTCTTCAGACTTAGCAATAACTTCACCTTCAATTATGAGCTTCTCATGCTCAAAATAGTTTTCTTCTTTAGGTGTTCTTCAACTACAAGCTCAGGATTCAATATTTTTAGGCTACATTCTTCCTTTCACTCTGCCCTCTATAGTGTAACCTCCTCCAATGTGCCAAGTGGTAAGAATATTTTCAATGGCCTTTTCAAATAGCTCTTTACCTCCTTTGTAATGCTTGTTCTTTTGTAACTCTTAAATTGCACTCAACCTCCTACAAATTATTTCAAAACAACACTCAAGTAGCTAAGCGGTTGTTCTACCTCACAATGCAATAATCACCATGTTCTCTTTAGTATGTTGGTGGTTATGAATCCAATGTTTGCTTCTCCTTTGGATATTATGATTCCAACTAACCCTATTGTCTTCTTCACATCCTTTCAACTTCCTCTTGAAGTCTCTTCGCTTGCATGCTCTCCTGCGTATGTAGACAACTATTCAATGGCTCAAGATGGAGCTTATGGTGGCTCCTTTGGTGGCTAACTAAAATGACACTCCTCCTTGGCTTGTAAGGTGATTTCACTTCTTAACTTGGTGGTTACCCTTCTCAATGTGGTGGCTCCACTTCTCCTTTGTGGTTTTACCACTCCTTTGGTGGCTATTCTTCACCAAATACTTGATGGTGATTTCCAATGCTCTTCATTAGCCAAATGGTGAAAATTGCTATCTCCTTCAATATGGTGGTTTTGCCACTTCTTTAGTGGTTGCTTCTTACCACTATATTCTACAATATATAGTGCCTTACTTGGTGTCTTTAGACACCTTAAGCCTATTGTTTTGAGCACTTATTCAACCTTATTTCATTCAATAGATTTTGCATATATATATATATGGTTTTTATTTTTCCTTATTACTCCCTTTCAAACTAACTTTTAACTCTATTTTTTTGTTGTATTGTGCAGGTTCTAAGATGAGAATGCTACCTCCTTTCTTGGCTTGAAGACTTAAAATATATTTTGCTACCTTTAATAACTCTAATATGGTGCTTGCAAAAACTTTATAATAGGCTAATGTGAACGTTTGAACTTTTATAGCACCAATATTGCATACCTTTTGGCCTCCTCTTCTTGGTGATTTGATTCACCTTTTTGATGTCCTAAATTTGTAAAATTTGTAGCTCTACTTTCTTTGAGCCAATTTTGTCCAATGCTTCTCCTAAATTTGCCTTGAGATTCTCCAAAATACAGCTCTATGTCACCTTTGATTTGTTGTCCTATGACCTTTCAACTTCTACTAAAAAAAATAGCAATATCCTTTCTCCTCCTTAGCTCTCACTGAATTCTATATTCAAATATGACCTCTTTCACTGGTCTCTTCCTCAAGAATCTGAAGTTCTTAAGGTCTTCAAAAACTTTTTCAAAATTTGGCAAACTTCTTTCCAAATCCTTCTTCCTTTTTGGGCTTGTTTTCGGATGGTGACAATTGTCCCAAATTCTTCTTTTCAAGAGCTTCTCCTACTTGCAACATTCTACCTTGAGATTTATTTAAATCTCATTCAATCTAGTGGAAAACAATCTTTGTTGAGTCCTAGTCTTCACGAGTTTTCCTACAATCTTATGGAAAGACTCTAGCCAGAAAGCAATTTTTAAAATTCTAAAATTGAGATCTACCTATCTCAATCTATCTTGTAGCTCTCCCTATCTCCTATCAATCTCCCTTATGGCTCTGATACCACCGATGGAATTTGAAGCATTAAATCTAATCAAGAACACAATTATAAATTCTATAATCTAATGAGATAAAGGAAAGAGCAATGAAACTCATGAACTATTTGAGAAGATACATAGCTTGATAATCCTTGTATGAAATTTTACAATACAATATGGAACCAAAAGTCCATAATATATAGATTTTACAAATGACCTTTGGTCTACCTCAAAATGACCTTTGACATACATAACAAATAATGTAATATATTCTAACAACTATGTAGCTAAACCTTGAGAGAATTCCAACATGGAACAACCAAGGTCCCTATTGGATTTTGTAAAAATTCAACAACCCTAGTCTTAAAATTCCACATTGGTCCATTGCCCTTAATAAATTTAATCCATCTATTACATATTTTACCTTCAAGATTCTTTATATAGTCTTACTAGCTTAAACATATTCCCTTTAATATTCCTATCCAATAAGAATGTTACGCCATCCCCTAAGTTTGCCAGGTCTATTTGATTTTTCATACATAAATTCAAATTTATCCCTTTGTCTCATTCAGTGCACTCATGTTTAAACTTCATTCATCTTCCTCGATTATCCATTGCTCACATTAATCTGCTACCTAAAGTCAATCAAAGTCATTCACCATTATTCATCCTCACACCTACAAGTTGAGCACCTTTCCATATCATCTATGGTTTACGTTGGTCCAATCACCTTAAGTTAATCAGAGCCATAATTAATCCCTAGTACATCTTCCTCTTTGACTTATCAAAGTGCATCCTTGTTATAAAGCACTTAGATCCCATCATGATCCATGACCTACATTCATCCTAGAATTAACAACTAATCTTAGCCATTAGAGCATTCCCCCCAATTAAAGGTCCTCCACTCCATAGTCACCATAACAAAAAGATAAATGCTCTACATTAATCATAAGGGAAGCATCTATGACTAGTATCTAATCAAAGTCATACCATATATACCAAAAATTTATCACATGTGCCAGGTGGCCTACAATGCTCCACGTGTTCCCTATCTAGCAAAGCCAACAAAAGTTCTTATCAAGCATAGCATGCATAAGGAGATCAATGGTCCACAATTTACCTAGAGGAAAGATCTATAACCCACATAATTAGACTTAGCACCTCGTTAACCAGTAACAATAGTTTTTATGGACTGTAATGTCCCACATGTCCTCAGATGATCTTAAGTCATCCATAGTTTACTGACCCATTAAAAAATATCTATGGCCTGCATCCATTGGAAGATCTTCATCAATGACCATGGTTTATCAGTTAGAGCACCTTCTACGATCTAGATTCGATTATGACAAGATATGACTGACTCAAATCAAATGATAAAAAAGACTAGAAAATTGACAACTCACAAGAAATATGTTACAAATTCATCTATAGCTCACAACAACCCATGTATCAATCTATTTGAATCACCCATCACCAAATTAGATCAGTGGTCCACATTGCTCAAAGGATAAACATCTATGGTTCATGATAAACAGATCATACATTATAAATGGTTGAGATTAGTGTGATAGGTTAATCAAAACTAATAGGCCATTATAAGATAGATCTAATAGACTAAAAAATACCATGTGGAAAGGGATACACAACACAGTCGATTAATATTATGTCGAAAGTCAACACAGTTTAAACAAGATGTGATGAAATCAATGCCCGTAAAGTATGATCATCTATGGACCACCATAGTAGTTCAAGAACATCTGAGGAATGTAATCTATGGTCTATATAAATCTAGTAAGTAGATCAATGATCTGGAAGGTATGATGGATTATATGATAAATGAGGGTGGCCCACCTATGGTCAGGATCGATTCTTGTCATTTGATCTATGAACACAATTAATCCAGAAGCCCAACACATGAAACAAAGTTTTCTCAAATGCATCAATGGTCTATATATAGCATCGATGAGGCTTTGATAAAAAATATTAACTCAGATAACTAGCACACAGTTCAAAAACATTCCAATCCTTAAATGAGATTGCATTAATAAATTCAACACACAATTCAAAGATCTCCTAGAGGAAATCTATGGCCTAGAACAAAATAAATATTAACATCAATGGTCTAGGATCGAAGCAACTAAAGTAACTATTGTAGCACAATAGTTTAAACTATTGTGGACAGTAAGGTGGTAGCCATAGGGTGGTAGAAAATGAATACATAATTGGAAATATTAATAGTTAAGCATGCGCAAAACACCAACCCAACTGCTATAACTACACATAATACATAAATTGCCATCTACATCAATGATTTGCTAAAGAATTTCTAAAGAATCTAAGATTTTAAATGTGATAAAGAAGATGAGCATAATTTAGCTCACCAACTTAATAATTTGTCCAAAATGACTAATATTTAATTATATTCTCTCAAGAGAATGATATTTAAACAGAAAATCATAAAAAAAAGTGTTGCAAGTGATGGATATAATAATATTTGTAGCCTCTTTTTGCCATGATGCTTGGGATGAAATTGCTAACATGTTGGGAATAAGTCAGCCTGAGCAAGAGGAACAAAGCATAGATGAAGATGTCAACAAACACAATATTGAAACATCAAAAGGTGAGCTTAAGCCTACTACAAATACATCCAAAAAAGGAGAAGGTTCAAGAAAAGAAGTAACAAAAGTCTAAAGGTTGAGGAGTAGCTGAGTGTAAGGCCCAAATTCAACACAACTATAGTCTACTAGAGAATATGATGATTAGAAATTAGTCAAGTGTAAAGTTCTAGAAGAGATAGTTCAAGACAACTTCAATCTAACTATAAGACATAGAAGAATCAATGAAGCATATGAAACCAGATGTATAGACTACATGGAGGCAGTTATAATAGAATTGATCATCTTCAACCTATAAATACAAGTTGCACCAGCCATAAAAGATATCAAGTCTTGCATTGCCATTTTTTCCAAAGGTATTCTTAGGTGCCCTTGTCCTATCAGTTATATTCCCTTTATGTCTTGTCTCCCATATCCATCCCTTATTCTTCTCTGTAATTGTGCAGGTCTTGTTCAAGAAGCACTCAATTTTCTAAGATTATTTCTAGTGACTAGATCGAAAGCTAAGAGGCCTTTTATTACTATATTAGAATGAAGAGTGGAGGTTCTCTATTACATCATTTGAATTGAGAATATGTTTGTATTGGTTTAATGAGATCTAGGTTATTTAACTAGACTCAAATTGTAATAACATTTTGATATTAATACAAATATTGCTTCCATATTTGAGAAATTACTTGTCAATTATGTGTGTGTTTTACATTTGCATGTTACATCATTTGAATGTGTGAATGGTGTATTCTCTTGTTGGTGAATTTCAATTATGTTTGTTACATCATTTGAATGAGTATAATTGACCTAGTTTCTTCTTTCTTTTTTCTTTTGTCTCATTTAATGGTTTAAATCCTTGCTACAATTACCTAATGGATAAGGCACCAGTCTAATGATAGGGTATATTTATTGGGTTTTTGTGGATCTTGATCAAATCTTGAATAAATTGCATTTTCTTTAAATATCTGGTATAGAATAATTGAATATAGCATAGCTCTATTTAGGGTTTCCTTACCTAACTCAATTTTTAAGAGGTTTATTTTTGTTTTCCTGAGTTGAAGAGGTGGATCCACCAAAGTCCACAGTACTAATTGGAATTAGAAAATTATGCAGCATGACAATATTTAAGGGACACAAAAATATTCTCTAATAGTTTTTGGCACCATTATCGGGGAATCAAACTCATAATTTATCTTTAATCATTTTCTATGAGTTTGTTTTCTATTGATTTTAAAATTACCTATAGCAACAACATATATCAATAGTTTTTGGCATCATTGCCAAGGACAACTACGTATTATTTTATCTTTTAAAATTTTCATGATTTTCCTCGTTTTTAAATTTCAAATTTAAAAATTGATGATCATGGGTTTTTTCGATCATTAGGGTTTTCCACCATTTTAAACCACAATTCCCTTAACTCCCTTGAGATAAATTTTGTGAGAATTGAGAGATATTAAGTTGAGCAATCTTGTCCAAAGAATCCTTAGAAGATCCTATTCTTTCTTGCACACCTATGCTGGCGACTCTGATCAAACCCAAAATTCAATTATCAAGAAAGAAGAAAGAGCTTGGATTTAGCATCTACAAAGAAGAAGTGATAAAGAATTGCATCCTAAAGTGCCAAATCCAGAGGTATTCTTCAAATATTATAGTAGTTCTACGATTCTAGTTCATTCTATTTTTGTTTCTAGTACCAATTCAAGTCCAAATCAATCATTCCATAATGCTAATCCCAATGTCAATAGATGGATGAATAATAGGTATAAACCTTTTGCTCTACCTCAAAACCTAAACCCCCTCCCTAGTAAAGCCAATAAATTCTTACCTAGATTTGAGGGTAATACTATTGTTATTGGTGAGGATCATAATCAAAGACTTTCTTAATGTTATTGATAATATTGAAGTTGACAAAGAAGATATAGTCCTAAGGTTGTTCTTTCAAACCCTAGAGAAAGATGCCTATCAATGGTTTAATAGCCTTCAAAATAATTCCATCCGTAATTTTCAAACCATGGAAATTGTCTTTCTTAGAGAATATGGGGAAAAGAAGAATGAGAAGTCTTTATTAACAAAGTTAACCACTATGAAAAAGAAAGAAAATGAATCAATGGAAGATTTTAACAAGAGATTTACTAAACTCATAAATAAGATCCTAGTAGGATTGAGACCGAATGATGACCAATTCATCTATTTTTAGAAGAATGCTTTCCCTGGAGATTTTAATTATAAGTTAAGACAGAGAAGAACTACTACCATTAATGAATGTATGGATAGGGCTATTAAAATAGAAAGAAATATGATTGATAGTGGAAAATGAAAGCATATTCTCTGGAGTCTAGCTCATCTAAAAGAAAACCTAAGAAGGTTGAATTATCTACTCCTATAAAAATAGAGCAAGACTCCATCAAAAAAATAACTAATCAATTGAGTAAAATGTTTACCACTTTAAACAACATATTAGCAAGGATTGAGAGGGGTAAAGAGAGCAGTTTTGAGCCTACACAGTTTTAGAATGAGAATAGATAGTTGGTTGATATTGGACCTCCATTTAGAAGGAATTTTAATAGAAACTAGAACAATAATGGAAATGAAGAAGGAAACAAGAATAAAAATGGAAATAATAATTGGAAAAAGAAAGATAGAAAAAATCTAAATTTCGTTCCTAATTTGATCCCATCCAATAACATAGCATCATATTATCCTTTCTATTGCTCTACCTATGATGCACCACATAATTATGTCCATTGTGGCATATATCTGAGTATGTATTCCAACTTATATCTAAATTTTAAATCTAAAGAAGATATAAGGATTAATTTGTGTTGGACTTAAGAAGATGAGGTCAAAGAAGTTGAATTTGAAAAAGATCTTAATCTCTATACCACAAATCATGAACAAAGAGCCTTAGTCTTTGGAGAGGCACAAACCTCAAATAAGCCTTTTGACACCATATTTAATAGAATGAAACAAGGAAATCTAGTGCCAATGGTAGAAGAGATAGAGGCCCTAGAAAGAATTCATGCTATCAATCTCAAGAACAAAATAGTAGAAGGTAGAACTAACAAAAAACTTACAAATAAAAATAATGGGTAGTCTAGCAAAAATAAATCTGCTCAAGAAAAAAGAACTATGAGGGTAATTTCTCAGAAAAATATCAATAAGATGAAATAGCAAGTTATCCTCGAAGAAATCGACATAGAGGAAGTGATTCAGAAACAATAGAGTGATTTGCTTAATTAGAAATCTAGAAAGAAATTTGATGACAAGAAATACCAATTTGATGCTAGCTTAGAAATTATCAAGCAAAAGGTCAACATTAATTTTGGGGAGTTGATGACTATTCCAAAATATACAGATCAAGTCTATTCCAAAATAAAGATATCAGGTCTGTAGGGGTTTTAAGTTAGTTGATCAATCAAAAAATCAACCTGAAAGTCCCATAGGTCCAAAAAATAATGGAGTCAAAGCCCCATATTCAATCAAACCATTCTATATATCTCTAAGGTATACATCAGACTATGGTGACCAATATGTTATTCATAATTGTATGCTTGATAGTGGTGCTTCTATGAATGTGATGTCAAAACAAGTAGCTGATCAACTAGGTTTGACTTGTTAGAAAGAACACCCTCCTATATCTATAATAAATAATATGAGAGTACCTTATGTAGGCATCATTATAGGGTTGCTTGTCAACCTAGAACAATACCCCAAGAAAGGTGTGGTAATGGATGTCACTGTGGTAGATGTGGACCCCTTATTTTCTATCTTACTGTCTAGACATTGGGCTAAACAGTTAGGTGGTATTATTCAATTAGATTAGTCATATGCCACTATCCCAATGCAAGGTAAATAAAATGTCATCTTAAAGAGAGAACCTTTTAACAAATATTATGTTGAAATAAGGGAGCCTAATGATAATATGGTCAATATTATGAACTTAGTCAAAGAGAGAGAAATTTAGGGGTATACTTTGTTTGGAATTCACATTTCTTGTTGAAAGTACCTGATGCCAAAAAAATGGATCCCAAATTAAAGGCTAAAGCTAATGTAGAGGTTGACAAGATTTTAACTACTGAGTTGTGGACCATGATCTTTGATGGTGAAAAATCACAGACATGAGCAAGGGCTAGGGTGATGTTAACTAATATTAATGGAAACTACCTTGGCATACCATATAGACTAGAATTTTCTTGTACAAATAATATTGTAGAGTATGAAGCTTTATTGCTAGGGTTTAGGAAATCCAAAGAACTAGGTACTAATCACCTAAAAGTAAGTGGTAATGTTGAGCTGATAATACAACAAATCAAAGGAAAGTACCAAACAAAGCACCCCAAGTTGAAGCAATACAAGCAACCTATGTATGATGAAATTAATAGATTTTTTACCTTTAATATACAATACATTCCTAGAGCATAGAATCATAATGCAAATCTATTGGCTATGAATGCTTCTTGAGTAAATAGCCCAAAAATAAAAACTTGATTTATAGACAGGTTCCCAACTATATCGATCTATAAACCATATGTTCCAGACAATGTGGTTTATTTACAAATCTTTCATGATGATATACACATTAATGATTCCATGACTCTCAAAAATGAGTTCTCTGATATTATATGTGATGAAAAATATGAAGAAAAATTAAAAGATATTATTGGAGAATCCATAGAGGTCATACAATTAAATACCAATAGAATCCCTAGAGGTTTGGTGTCTTTAGAAAGCTTGTTTGATCCAATAATCTAAAGTAGATGATGTCAATATTGGAACAGAGGATGAACTAAAGTTTGTGAAAGTCAATAAAGCCTTATTAGAAGCAAAAAATAGTAGTATATTAGTTTTATTAAAAATAATAAGAATGTTTTTGCTTGGTGCTATGATGATTTGAGGATATTTAAAACCAATGTTATGACTCACATCATTTCTCTTCAAGAAGGAGCAAAACCCTTTAAGCAAAAACAAAGGAAATTCAATCCCACCTTACATATAGTCATGCAGAAGGAAGTACATAAATTACTGGATGCAAAAATAATAAGGAAAGTGATATTTTCTTCTTGGATTGCTAATTTGATCTTGGTCAGGAAGAAGAAAGAAGATATTAGACTCTTAAGTTAATTTTAGGCATTTAAATAAGAGCTCCCTTAAAGACAACTACCCACTACCCAACATGGAGCAATTACTACAAGCAGTAGTTGAAGCATCTAGAATGTCCTTGTTGGATGGTTTCTCAGGTTATAATCATATTTTAGTCAATCCAGAGGATAGGTATAAAACAACTTTCACTACACCTTGGGGTACCTTTGAATATCTCAGAATACCATTTGGATTAATGAATGTTGGAGCAATTTTTCATAGGGCTATGTATTTCACTTTCAAAGGCTTGATGTTTGAAATCATGGTAGTCTACCTTGATGACATCACAATGTTTTCTAAGTCCCTTGTAGATCATTTCATGCACTTGACAAAGGTGTTTGATAGATGCAAAGAGTTTGACATATCCCTAAATCCTAAGAAGTGTGCATTCGAAGCCACACAAGGTAAATTAATTGGGCATGTTGTTTCCAAAGAAGGTATAAGCATTTATCCCCAAATAATAGAAGCAATATCTAAAATCCCCCCTAAGAATCTAAAAGAGGCATGTTCATTCTTTGGCAAGATCAATTTTATCAGAAGATTTGTTCCTACCTTTGCTGAAATTGCTAAGCCCATCAACGATATGATCAAGAAACATGGAGAGATAAAGTGGACTGAAGAGAAAACCAAAGCTTTCCAAAGAATCAAAGATCACTCAAGCCATGGTGTTGACTTGTCCTAATTACTCTAGAGCATTCAATATGTTTTCATTTGCTTCTAAACATACTATTGTTGTAGTATTATCTTAGAAGGACAATAAAAATAATGAAAGACCAATTGCCTTCATGAGTGCAAGTTTGAAGGGCACTCGATTAAAGTACACAATGATAGAAAAGTAAGCATATACTCTTATCAAAGCATTAGATCATTTTAAAAGTATTTTTGGCTCTAATAAGGTCATGGCCTACATCCCCTATATTCCTATCAAAGATATATTCACTCAGCCTAAACCCTTAGGAAAATTTGCTAGATGAATGGTCAAGCTATTACAGTATGATTTTGAATTCAAATTCATTTATATTGTGAGAGGGTAGGGGTTAGCTAAATATATGGAAAATAAAGAAGAAGATCTTATGAATATTAATATAATATTTGAAGAAGAACATGAGGCTAGAATGGCCAATAATTCAGAATGTAAATGGTATGATGACATTACTTTTTACCTTTAAAATTTGTCTTTTCCAAATGTTATACCTAAGAGTAAAAAGGGGTCAGTGAAACAACAAGCTCAGATATACCATTATCATGATGGTAGGTTGTATTGGAAACACCTAGATGGTGTACTACTACTATGTGTCTTTGAAGGAGAAGTGCTTCAACTTTTAGAAGAATATCATTCTAGCTTTTGTGGAGGATATTTTGCACCAAAAGCTACAATACATAAAATTTTGAGAGTTGGTTATTACTGGCCTTCTTTTTTCAAATATGTCTACTAGTTTGTAAGTACTTGTCATAATTATCAGATCTTTACTAGGAAGAAAAACCTATCTGCCATGCCCCTAAAGCTAGTAGTAGTTGATGCTCCATTTACTCAGTGGGGATTGGACCTTATTGGAGAGATCAATCCAAATTCTTCTGGAGGACATAGATAGATAATAATTGCAACAAGTTATTTTACAAAGTGGGTAGAAGCAGCTCCTCTCAAGAAATCAACAACAGAGGTAGTCATCAAATTTATTGAAGAAAATATTTTGACAAGATTTGAGACTTCAAAAAAAATAGTCACTGACAATGGCACATATTTTACTTCATTTGAAATGATTCTATTATGTGCAAATTATAGTATTGAGCTTTCTCATTTTGTTGATTACTATCCCTAGGGAAATGGTTTGGTAGAATCCATAAATAAAAATTTGATTACTAGAATCAAGAGAGCATTGAGAAGGAATACAAGGAGTTGAGATTATCAATTGAAATTTACTCTTTGGGATGACAAGATTTTTTGTTAAAAAGAGTACAAAAAAATCTCCTTAAGAGCTTGTTTATGGATAAAATGGCTTATTGCCTCCTCAAATAGAAATCTATGCTCTATCCTTGCTTCTGCTTGATCATGATAAGCCAAATAATTTACAGAGGAGATTGTATTTGATAGGTCAACTTCAAGAAGATAGGAGGGATGCACTTTTGAGAATAAGTGAACAAGCTCATAAAGTTGCACAAAACTTTAACAAGAAAGCAAAAGAAAACCTTTCTAGGAGGGAGACAATGCTTTATTGGTATCCAAAGAATGATGAGCCTAGAAAGAAAGGAAAATTAGAACCTAAATGGCTTGGCCCTTATTAGATTGTTCATGTAGTTGGGCAACACACTTACATATTGCAGGCCTTGGATGGTAGAGAGTTTTCAATTCCTATCAATGGTCAACACTTGAAGGTCTATCACTCTACTCTAGGGCCTAGAAAGGTATGATTTCTTTAAAAAATATATGTGTGTGTGTGTATTTCTATGGTTCTTAGTCATTTAGTTTGTTCTCAATCTTTTTCTTTCATAGGTTAGAGTCATTAGACATATGTATTAAAACCATTAGGTAGAATGTCTTAGGTCAATCGAGTCAACCAGAGAACTTTGGTGTCCTCAAATACATCTAAATTGCTTTTCTACACTATCCCAATTGGAGCCAATGTTGGATTTTGTAAAAATTCAACACCCCTAGTCTTAAACTTCTATATTGGTCCATTATCCTTGATAAATTTAATCCATCTATTGCATATTATGCCTTTAATATTTCTTATATAGTCCTACAAGCTTGAAAATAGCCCCTTTAATATTCCTATACAATAAGAATGTTACATCACCCCTAAGTTTGCCAGGTCTATTTTATTTTTCATATATAAATTCAAATTTACCCCTTTGTCTTATTTGGTGCACTCATGTTTAAACTTCATGCATCTTCCTTGATTATCCATTGCCCACATTAATCTACTACCTAAAGTCAATCAAATTCATTTGCTATTATTCATCCTCGCACCTACAAGTCGATAACCTTTCCATATTATCTATGGTCTGTGTTGATCCAATCACAATAAGTTAATTGAAGCTATAACTAATCCCTAGTACATCTTCTACTTTGACTTGTCAAAGCACATCCTTGTTATAAAGCACTCAGATCCCATCACAATCCATGACCCACATTCATCCTAGCATCAACAACTAATCTTAGTCATTAAAGCATTCTCCCAATTAGAGGTCCTCTACTCCATAGTTGCCATAACAAAAATATCAACACTCTACATTAATCCTAAGGGAAGCATCTACAACTCCTAATATAGTCAAAGTCACACCATATGTGCTAAAATTCTATCACATGTGTTAGGTGGCCCACAATGCTCCATGTGTTTCACATCTAGTGAAGCCAACAAAAGTTCTTATCAAGTGCAACACACACACAAGGAGATCAATGGTCTACAATTTACCCTGAGAAAATATCTATGATTCGTAGAATTAGACTTAGCACTCCGTTAATGAGTAACAATAGTTTTTGTGGACTACAACACACCACATGTCCTTAGATGATCCTAAGACATCTATAGTTGACTGACCCATTAGAAAATATCTATGACCTGCATCCATCGAAAGGTCTTTATCAATGACCATGGTTTGCCAATCGAAGCATCTCCTATAGTCTACATTCGATTATGGCAAAACATGAAAAACTTAGATCAAACAACAAAAAATATTGGAAATTAATGGCTCACAAGAAACAAGTCATAGATTCATCTATATCTTACAACAACCCACGTGTTAATCTATTCGATTCACTCTTTATCAAATTAGATTAGTGGTCTACATTGCTCAAAAGATAAACATCTATGGTTCACAATAAATAGATCATACATTATAAATGGTTGAGATTAGCATGATAGGTTAATAGGAACTAACAAGGCATTATAAGATAGATTCAATGGACTAGAAAAAGCCATGTAGAAAGGGATACAAAGCACATCCAATTAAGATTATGTCAAAAGTCAACATAGTTTAAACAAGATGTGATGAAATCGATGACCCATAAAGTATGATCATCTATGGACCACCATAGGAGTTCAAGAACATCTAAGGAATGTAATATTTGGTCTGCATAAATCTAGTAAGCATATCAATGGTCTGAAAGGTACGATGAATCATATGATAAATTAGGGTGACCTACCTAAGGTCAAGATTGGTTGTCATCATTTGATCTATAGACACAATTAATCTAGAAGCTTGACATGGATGCATCAATGGTGTAACAACCCAGGTCTAACTCACTTGGTTGTCCAACCAAGTCTTGCTCATTGGTTTCACTTAGTAAAAAAATTTAGTTGGATTTAGTTCTGTAAGACATAAGATAAAAATTTTGATGTGTTTAATTTGAATATCACCCAATGTTTTATTAGTACAAGGTATAACAAACCTACTTTTGGGAATACTGACTACTATAGATGGTCTCCCAAGTGGACGAGATTGACCAGATCCCATAAAAGGTGCATTTTTATGAACCTATCTTCTCATCCTTGAGTGAGGTTCATGGCTAGGGTTATCCTCTAGAGCCCATAACACCTAGAGGGTGGACGTATACTCTCCTTGTCCCTTAGCATAAAGGACTTAGGTTCCTTTAGACCTAATTTTTATCCTGAGTTTTAAACATGCAAGGGGTTAGCGTATTATACCTTGTGTCTAGTTGAGAGTCCTACTTCTCTGGAGTCAACTAGGACCCACCATTACACTAGCTTAGAATCTGGTATCACTTGTCATAGCATGATTAACGATGAGTTGTCCCATACCAACTCACCGTTGATAAATCTTCTAATCGTACGATGAACAAGGGATCCATCACCATACTACTCGTACAACAACCTAGAGGTAATGTCCCATATCGCCCCTTGTCACTTGTTCTTAGCAAAAGGGCCTCTTGCCTCGATCTATTTTACTAGGTGGTCATTCTTGAATCATAGTGATCACCTCCCTCATAATCATCGGTATTGGTGTTAGTGTTTTACCATCCTCCTCGATGGATAATCTATCATCCTTCATGATGAAAAAATTTGAGTGGGTTCTACAAGGTATTAAGAAACCCTTTCTCAGTTTTTCCAAGTCCTAGATTATATATTGTTCCCTTGCAAAATTTAAAATAAACTCATAAAAGGATATTTTGAAGAGAAACTATGAAAATATATTTTTCTAAATAAACTATTCATATTTAACCAACAACAAGTTTATTTTCTTTAACAAAATTTTCATAAAGCAAGCTATCTTTTTAACTTTTTCGTTAAAGTTAGAATAGGCAAGTATTCATAAATTTTAAATAAACATGTCATATTTTAAAACATGTTATTTTTCTCACCCTAGGTTTTACTTAATCATGATATATTTCAAACATATAAAACTCAAAGAATATTTAAACATATGAAATTCATAAGAATATTATGTCCAAAGGTCTTTATAAAACCATGCATTCAAATATACAACTTAAATAAATTAAACTAATTCATGCTATAAATACCGAGCTACCTTACAATTTTAACTTTACTTTTATTAAACAAAACTACACTAAGGAATATAAGTCAACATTATGGTCAATGGGTTAGTGACAAAATATTTTAAAGCCAAGAGAGGCCTTAGACAAGGATATCCTCTATCTCCTTATATGTTCATTATTATGGTAGAAGTTTTGAGTAGGAACTTAAAGAAGGCTTACAAATATGGGTTTATTAATGGTCTTAAGGTTAGTAATAACATCGATAACATCACCCATCAATAGTTTGTAGATGATACAACCCTTTTTGGAAGGGCAAGGATAAATGAGGCCAGAGCTTTGAATAACTTTTTAAAAGAGTACAAAAGAGCTTCAGGGCAAAAAATTAATAGGACTAAATCCAAAATTTACTTCCTTAACACTCCTAATATCAAAGAAAGAATTTGTAGGTTGCTTCAAATGGAGGAGGCAAATTTACCAACAAATTATCTAGGGATGCCTTTATTTGAGGGGAGAATGAGGATAGATTTATGGAATCCAATTATTAGTAAAGTTCAAAATAAACTTCCAGCTTGGAAAGGTAGATGGTTATCATTAGTAGGAAGAGTGCAGTTAATTAAGTCAGTCTTACAAGCCATTCCAACATATTATATGTCATTGTTTTCTATGCCAAAATCAGTTGAAAAAAGTTTAATATTTATTATGTGATCCTTTTTATGGTCAGGTTTACATGATAAAAGGAAATTTCCTTTGGTAAAATGGAGCAAGTTGTGTGATGACAAAACTAGGGGAGGTCTTGGTTTAAGAGATCTTACAAATGCAAACTTAGCTCTTAGGGGAAAAGTTATCTGGAGATTGTACAAAGAGAGTCAAAGACAATGGGCAAGAATTCTTCTAAGTAAGTATGTTGACCCCAATGACCCAAGTTTAATATTTACTGCATTCTCTCTCCCAAATGGTTCTACTCTTTGGAACGATTTGAAAAAATCTATTGATCTTATGATTAAAGGTTTAAGATGGGTGGTGGGAACTGGAGAAAAAAATTCTATTTTGATGGACACTTGGTGTGATAAAAAACCACTCAATTTAGATCCAGTTTTGAAACCTTGGATGAGATTGCTTCAATACAAATACGGTGATAGGGTTTCAAACATTTTGTAAAAGGATCAAGAATGAAGATACAAATGGAAAGAATATTTTTTTATAAGTATACAAGACATTGATGCTAGGAGGCAATTGAGTAGAAATATAACAACTGTGATTATTTCGAGGGGTGCCAAGGATAAATTGATTTGGGAGTTGAATAGCTCAGGAGAATACACAACAAGAAGTGGATATAATGTTCAACACCAACATAATAATAATGTCACTAGAATATGGAGAGATATTTGGGATAGCCCAAGCATTCCTAAAGTCAAAATGTTTGTTTGGCTAGTAGGTCATAGAAGAATTTTATCCTAGGATAACCTTATGAAAAGGGGTTTTCATGGCCCCTCTCAATGTGTTTTCTGTAATAAGGAGGAGAGTATTGACCATCTCTTGGGACATTGTCAATAGTTTATAATATATGGAAAAGAAATCTTAAAAAGTTTGAAAAAAAAAAGGGATGAATAGAATTGAAGATTGATTAAAGCAATGGAAGAGTACTTATAAAAGTGAGGCTTTACAGAAAATATGAGATATATCAAAAGATATAATACTTTGGACTATATGGCTAGAAAGGACTAGAAGAATATTTAAAAAAAAGGAAAGCAATTTAGAGGTAATGAAAAAGAAGATATGTTTAGCCAGAGGAGTCTAAACCAACTCTATCTACTTACCCAATTCCTAATTTGGAAGCAGAGAGTCTTGATAGATGGAGTCAAGTCATTAAATGGAATTATGATGTTGGGTACAAGAGAAGCAAAAATAAGGTAAATAATATAAAGTGGAAACCACCAGATATGGAGTGGGTTAAATTGAATTTTTATGGAGCATCTAAAAGAAATCCAGGACCAACAGTAGGAGGAGGAATAATTAGAAATAATAGAGGAGAGATTTTATCTCATTATGCTTTCAATAGTGGATTTAAGACAAATAATGAAGTTGAAGCTTGGGCAGCTTTAGAAAGGTTAAAAATATGTAAACAAATGAAATGGAATAGAGTATGGATGGAAGGTGATTCTCTCATAGTAATAAATGCAATTTTGAGGAAAGCAAAGGCTCCATGGAACATACAAGAGATAATTGTGGAAATTCAAGATCTTGCTAAAGAGTTTGAAGAAATAAGTTTTACACATATATTAAGGGAAGGAAATAAATGTGCAGATAAGCTAGCCAATAGAAGGGGTTTGATTTAGGATCGTGAAGTTAAAATCTCCTTTCCATGGTTAGAGAAAGTAGAAAGTTTAGTTGAAGCTGACAAAAAATGTTGATTGCCTAAATCAATTAATGATTAAGTTTTACTTTAATGTTTTCCATTGGTAATATATATTTTATATTGTAACAATAATGTATTTTTATTTATACAATTTATTATAATTTTTGTGGTTGCACTTGTGTTTTAGGAAGGAAACTAGCAATCTAGATTTGGTAAAGTAAACTATGATAGTGCGATGTTTTGGAAATATTACTCTACTAAGATGCAAGGCATAGATAGTAGAGGTGAAGTTTGGGCATTGTGAAGGCTTCTATAGGAAAATATCAAGAAATATGCTAAATTATGGAGTAATTGTATTCAAACAAAGATTTGAAAAGATCTAGAAAATGAAAATCAAGAATTCAGACATTTTATGTAAAATGATGTAGGTTTCTAGCTATAGCATCTCAATTGAGATGAGAAGTGTATCTATTTGTAAAATCTCAAGCTCTAAATAAGAGAGATGTAATTTATCAAGGGTGGGGGACCTGAGTACAACCCCTTATTATCAAGCAAAAAAAAAAAAAAAAGTCAACATTATAAACATTTCTAAGGAATTTCAATGATTATAAAAGCCAAACTTGATATAAATCGTGTAACATGATTATGTTGTCAATATAAAGTTGCATTAACATAAAAATTTAACGACTTTAAGGATCGACCTTTGGAAATATAGTAAAGGAAAATAGGTTCTAAACAGGGATAGAATAACACAGTAACTAAATGAAATATAATTCACACATTTATATCAAACCTTTCACTAAATGATAAACTAAAATCAATTAACTTAATTCCATCAATCCAACTATCTACTACTATTCTATTTAAAGTTTATAATATACAAGCATTCATTATATCTTTATAAAGAATAAATATTCGAATACAAATAAATCAGCTACTTCCCATCTTATGGAAAGGAAATGATTAATTGCTCCACACATTTTCATAAATGGCAATCTTTTTTATCATATATTTCAAAAAGACTTCAAAATTAATAGCATGACTTCATTGCTTCCAATAAAGATAAACTTTAGTAAAATAATTCGTTGCAGACGTCTTCAAATTAAATTGATAATCAAACATTAAAGTTTTAACAATCATCATTCGTTAAAAGTCATTATTGCTTCAAACCATATTTAACTTAAAACCATAAATTATTAGCTGGTTAATTATTATGGGTTTACACAAGCATTACAACGCTACAACAAGACCTATCTCATGTTTGAACCCCTAGTTTTCCCAATGCCTATCTTCACGATGAATATATTTGAGTGGGTTCTACAAGGTATTAAAAAACCCTTTCTTAGTTTAACCAAGTCCTAGATTATATATTGTTCCCTTGCAAAATTTAAAAGAAACTCATAAAAGGATATTTTGAAGAGAAACTATGAAAATGTATTTTTCTGAATAAACTATTCATATTTAACCAACAACAAGTTTATTTTCTTTAACAAACTTTTCATAAAGCAAGCTATCTTTTTAACTTTTTCGTTAAAGTTAGAATAGGCAAGTATTCATAAATTTTAAATAAACATGTCATATTTTAAAACATGTTATTTTTCTCACCCTAGGTTTTACTTAATCATGATATATTTTGAACATATAAAACTCAAAGAATATTTAAACATATGAAATTCATAATAATATTATGTCCAAAGGTATTTATAAAACCGTGCATTCAAATATACAACTTAAATAAATTAAACTAATTCATGCTATAAATACCGAGCTACCTTAAAATTTTAACTTTACATTTATAAAACAAAACTACACTATGTTATATAAGTCAACATTATGGTCAATGGGTAGTGACAAAATATTTTAAAGCCAAGAGAGGCCTTAGACAAGTAGATCCTCTATCTCCTTATATGTTCATTATTATGGTAGAAGTTTTGAGTAGGAACTTAAAGAAGGCTTACAAATATGGGTTTATTATTGGTCTTAAGGTTAGTAATAACATCGATAACATCACCCATCAACAGTTTGTAGATGATACAACCCTTTTTGGAAGGGTAAGGATAAATGAGGCTAGAGCTTTGAATAAATTTTTAAAAGAGTACAAAAGAGCTTCAGGGCAAAAAATTAATAGGACTAAATCCAAAATTTACTTCCTTAACACTCCTAATAACAAAGAAAGAATTTGTAGGTTGCTTCAAATGGAGGAGAAAAAATCTACCAACTTATCTAGGGATGCCTTTATTTGAGGGGAGAATGAGGATAGATTTATGGAATCCAGTTATTAGTAAAGTTCAAAATAAACTTCTAGCTTGGAAAGGTAGATGGTTATCATTTGTAGGAAGAGTGCAGTTAATTAAGTCAGTCTTACAAGCCATTTCAACATATTATATGTCATGACCACCATAAAATTATTTATTTGTATGTGATTCATGTTGTAATTATACGACTCAACTGCACTCAGATAAGGCATCGACAAACGAAAACCTAGGGTTTCTACTATCTAAAGTCTACACGCGGTCCGAATGAGGGTCGAGTGGAGCGTCCATGGCATCATGAGGCAAGAAGGAAAATGGGAATCAGGTCACACACAACGACATGGTGAGTGGCTCTCATAATGCCACAAGCACCACTACGAAGGCGGGGAAGATGGTGGGATCAACCACTACCAATCAAAATGGGGAGATTAACGATGACACTAGGGAAAATACCATCAATGATGACCATACCTATGGAAACCCTTCATATGTAGATCTATTGTAGAACAAGTAGAGAACCAAACCAGACACCACATGCGAGTTCGTTACTCAGGGCTGTGATGTCTTATGCCCTAGGAGCCTCATGGAAAACTATAAAATTTGTGACACCTACTCCCTGGTGGGAAATTTCATAGGAGGTCACCCAGACATGGATTCAATTCGTATATGGGCAGCATCCAAGTGGAAGACTCTAGGAAGCATGGAGCTATCGACAATGACTCAGGATTTCTTTATGATCCAACTCAACACCTAGGAGGATGCAAAACATATCTTGTCCAGAGGACCATGGTTTTTTGAGAGGAGAAGTCTATTTTTAAAAAAATGGCAATCAAATTTTGACCCAAATTCTCAGAATATCAACTACGCTCTGCTCTGGGTGAGGCTTCCGAACCTCCCAACTCACTTCTTCTATGAAGATGCTCTGCAAGGCTTAGCCAAGGCTATCAAGGATCTTGTGGCCATTGACCCAACCACCCAAGCGAGAACACGCTTAACTCAAACCCGCATCTGTGTCAATGTGAACTTGGAGAGCCAACTCCCGGAATACTTGAACCTCATATATGGGGAATTCAAATGGAGGCAACCGCTGATCTATGAGAACAAACTGGTATTCTACCCTGAATGCCAGACGTAGGGCCACCTGCAGTCCCAGTGCCCTAAGGCTAGGAACCCTATCACGGATAACTATATCATGGATCATCCAAAGCATATCTCTAGATGAACTATAGAAAATCGCACAATGACCATCGAGCATCAAGCTAGACTGATGGCGAACACCCCATATCAAAATGCAAGTGCTTCTATCCTTGTTACTAATAAATTTGATGTGCTTAAAGATTATGGTATTTCTAAGGAAGTTGAGGAAGGGGAAATCCCTATTGAATCTAACCTAGTTTTTAACCCTAAACCCCTTCAATGCCCTAGGCCTAGCCCCACCCACCAAGTCCCCAAGTTCACCTCTCCCCTGAAATAGTCTCCCAGTCCCTCCCCCTCCCAGGCTCCCTCGGAGGCCCCCATGAAACCTTCTACCTCGTCGTCCTCCACCCCATAGGACTCTCCACCCCTAAATTTTAGGGCTCTAGCCTCACCCACCTTCTATGACCCTACCTCTGACAGTGAATATCGTGACCAACCTTCCCCTGAGCAGTGGAGCCCTAAAAAAACTTGCATTTTCAATAAATCATAGATGGATTTTGGAGGGGAGAGGAAAAAAGGTAGATCATCGAAAGTAGACAGAAGAATCAGGGACACAACAGAAGATATAGCCAATGGGACCTAGAAAACCCTATTCCATGATAATGGAATCAGTACTAAGGAAGAAACCCGAAGATCCAAACCCCCTACATAATAAGGAAAATGGGGCAAAATAATTCCCAAAAGTTCTAAATGAGAGTCCTCTCCTGGAATGCAAGAGGGCTGAATGGAGCAACCAAGCAAAGAGTGGTTGTAGCTATGAGAAGAGAACATAACCCAACTATTTTTCTCATTTAGGAAACTAAACTCAATGAACACTGGTCACCCAGGGTGGCCAAAAAGATCTAGAAAAACTATGAGTTTGTCCATTCCCCGACTTTTGGATCGGCTGGTGGGATGCTTTGCCTGTGGAATCCCACTAAGGTGCAAGGCAACCTCATTTTTGGCCAAGACAGGCTGAGTAACATCTTGTTCCATGATCTCAGTTCCTAGGTTTCCTAGGTGATGACCAATGTGTACGCCCCTAACTCCTCCCAGGGCAGAGTGGCTTTGTGGAACTTGCTCACTTTGATAAGGCAAGCCTTTGATGGAACCCCATATATTCTAGTAGAGGACTTCAACTCTCCTTTGTAGTACTCAAATAAGAGGGGAGGAACTATGTTAACTCATAGGGAAACAGATGACCTAAGACACTTTATTGATTCGAACACCCTCATGGATGTTCACCTTCAGGGGTCCTTATTCACATGGAGCAATAGGAGGAAAGGTAACAGTATTATTCAGGAATACCTTGACCAAGTTTTTTTATCCTAGGAAGCCCTCCCACTTTTTAGGGATGCCAGTTTGCTAGCTCTCCCTAAGATCGGGTCTGACCACAACCCCCTCTTTCTAGAAACTGGCACCAAACCTTAGTTCAAAACCCCCTTTAGGTTCAAATCAATGTGGACCCAACATCCTGATCTCAGTAATCATATTGCTTTATGGTGGAAAAGAAAATTCCTAGGATCAACCACCAACCAGTTCATGCAGAAACTCAGATTCATCAAGGGAAATTTGAAAACCTAGAACAAGGAGATATTTGGGAATATCTTCAAAGCAAAGAATCAGGTCAAGGCCATAATTAATTAGATAGAGGATAGTTTTCAGAAGGGAGCAGGCAATGATAACCTCCATGATGAAGAGCAACAATTGTTGATCGACTACCACAACATCCTCAACAAGGAGGAAACCTTTTGGTGCCAAAATTCCAGATAGCTGTGGCTCAAGGAAGGGGATTCTAACTCCAAATTCTTTCATATATCCACCCTGAGGCATAGGGGTGCAAATAAGATAAAAAAACCTAGCCAAGCAAGATGGATCTGCTACTTCAGACATCCTCTAGATCAGGGAAGAAATGGTGAGCCACTTTAGAAACCTCCTTGCGTCTCCCTCGTCCCAGTCCCCTCATGCCATGGAAGCCTTGTTGGCTAATATCCCCTCCATCATTTCTTGGGAGACCAATCACTTCCTCCTTAGCCCTCTATCCCACAAGGAAATTCACCAAGCCCTATTTTCCATGAATCCAAACAAAGCCCCTAGGCCGGATGGTTTCCCACCCATATTTTTCCAAACCTATTGGGGCATAGTGGGCTCAGACTTATGCAACTCCATCAGGGAAATGCAGTCTTCCAAATCCATCCCCAGAGATGTCAACTCCACTTTCCTAGCTTTGATCCCTAAATGTGAGAATCCCTAGTCCCTCTCGGACTATCGACCCATTAGTCTGTGCAATATCATCTATAAAATCCTCTCCAAATCCATGGCCAACCGGTTGTCGAGCATTCTCCCCTCCATTATCGACCCCTTCTAGGGTAGCACTATCAAAGGCCACAACATCCTCGATGGAGTCATCACCATTCACGAACTGATCCACTTTGCCCATGCCTCCAAGTGGGCTGCTTTTTTCCTCAATTTAGACATGAACAAATATTTCGATAGAGTTAACAAGGATTTCCTCACCCAAATCCTCCTCAAGTTTGACTTCCATGAATCTTGGGTCAATCTTATTTATAAATGCATTTCCTCACCATGGTTTTCGGTCCTAGTAAATAGGTCTGCCGTTGGTTACTTCCTGAGTTCTAGGGGGCTCAGACAGGGAGATCCACTTTCCCCCATTCTCTTCATTATTTTGGCAGATATCCTGGGAAGAGCTATCAAGAATTCTTGCTCTAACAATATGATTTTGGGCATCAAAGCCACCACTGGCCTCTCACCCTCAACCCATCAACAATTTGTGGATGATACCTTGTTGGCAACCAAAGCCTCAGTTCCTGATGCCAAAGCTATCAAAATGATTCTCAACCTCTATGAAGAGGCAGCAGGTCAAAAAATCAACTACATCAAAAGCAAGTTGTACTTCACTAACACCCCCCCAAAAGACAATGCAAGATCACAAGAATTCTGGGATGTTCCATTGCATATTTCCCAACCACATACTTGGGTCTCCCCATGTTCAAAGGAAGGCCCCTCAAAGACATGTGGAGGAATGTCATCGACAGGATCCACAAAAAACTTTCAGGATGGAAAGGTGCACTCCTCTCCAGTGCGGGTAAGGCAACCCTAGTTAAAGTTGTTTTACAGAGCATTCCCACATTTTTCCTATCTATCTTCAAAATTTCGATGGTTGTGGGTGAGGCCATCAAAAAAATCCAAAAATATTTTCTATGGTCGAGAAATGACAACCAGAAGAAGTTCCACCTGGTTTCCTGGGACAAAGTGTGCTCCCCAAGGATCAGGGAGGCCTGGGTATGTGGCGCATCAATGTCACCAATCTAGCCCTCCTGGCTAAGCAAGCATGGAAGGTTGTATCCAATGCTAATCTCGAGTGGGTGAATATAGTCAAAAGAAAGTATCTCCAGTAGTAATATTTTCTTCAGATGGATATCCCCCGTAAATGCTCTCACTTTTGGAAGTCCATCTCCCTCACCCAAAATCTCCTGCACCAAGGCTCTTGGTGGCAGTTGGGATATGGCAAAGAGATCGACTTCTGGGAGGATGTCTAGGCCATAAAATATCCTCTCATAAGTTACTAGAAGCTGACTATTATCAAGCACCTGACTGACAACAAGTATGGGGCCCATGTAGCAGACTTCATCACCTCCAACCAGGGAATCCAAAAGTGGAAAAAGGTTCAGTTTAGAATTAAGAACGACACAATCAACAATGCAGTGTCAGATATCCATGCGATCATGAGGGTAAATTTCATCCCCCAATCCCAAAAAAAAGATGAACGATGTTGGAAAGGCATGAGTGATGGTAATTTCTCTGTGAAGTCCACCTCCCAACTTATAGAAAACATCACTAGAGGAGCCAATCCCAAAAGTGGGCAGACTTTAGCCAGAAGTGTGTGGCTTAAGGCTTTAAGCCCAAATATAGCCCACTTCTACTATATTGCTATCCACAATAAAATCCTTACCACTAACAATCTGATGTGTAGAGGGATCATTATCCCCAATAGATGCTACATGTACAGGCAAGCCTGGGAATCGACTCAACATATGCTGATGGAATGCCCCTTCACTAGCAACATGTTTTCCTTGGTGACCAACAAGTTTTAGGTTTGTTGGGTTAGGCCAAAAACTATCAAGGACATGTTCATCCAATGGCCCAACACCTTCAAAAACCCAAGAATCAACTTCCTTTGGAATTCCCTGGCCCACCATATTGCTTGGAAGATTTGGCTGGAATGTAACAGATGAGTTTTCAGTGAGGATCATAGGGATCATGATGTTGTTGCGGCAAGAGCCATCTCCCTTGCAATAGAAAATAGTAGTCTCATCCCTTGCCCAAAAATTCCCCAGGATGGAATAGAAGGTCACCTATTTGCGGCTCTCAAGATTCCCCAAGACTGTTGCAAATGCCAAGGAGTCCCACAAGGATGAAGCCTCAACCAAGTGGACTCCCCCCTAGGGTTGGCTGAAGGCCAATTTTGATGGTGCCTCCAAAGGCAACTCGGGAAAAGCAAGATCAGGGGGTGTGGTTAGGGACCAAAATGGTAATATCATTTGGGCATTTGCTAAAAATTTGGGCACCTAGACCAACAATTACATAGAAGCTAGAGCTCTTTGGAGAAGCATTGACATATGCAAATCCATGGTCAACCCTATCATCTTCGAAGGTGACTCAGAATTTATAGTGGGGCTTATACAAAACAACACTAGAGGAGGGAAGAACATCCAAAGCATCATTCAGGATTATCAAAAAGACCTCAATGACAAGGATCGAAACCAAATCAAGCACGTGTTCAGAGAGGCTAACCAGGTGGTCGATGTCCTAGCCAACAAATCCATCCTTCAAACCACCTTAATGATCTGGGAAGACAACTTCCCATGTGAGGTTCTCAAGAAAGTCAATCATGATGTGGAGAATCTTACTAATAAGTAGCTTGGGCTACATGACCAATGGTATTTCGTCAATACCTCCTAGGAGTGAGTTTAGCCCCCAACATCATTACAGTTCCAACAACAACGATGGCTGTTGCTACCCCAATGGTGTCCTATCAACACCTAAGGGCCTCCATGCCTCTAAAGGTGGCTCTAACCACCACACAATGGCTAATGGACTACACGAAGGGAACAATCTCATGTCTAGCACCATTGAGGAGCTCAAGAGACTCCCTGCCATTCTAGAAACTCTCCTCCCCAGCGGGGATAGCGCCAAGAATGAAACAAGTCACAAATCCTATAAAACTGGGAATTGAGGTGTCTGGTTCATGTGGAGCATGGGCGTGATGGTTTTTGTTTTTATTTTGTTATGTAGTTTGAATTTTTTGTATGTTTATGGAAGGACGCCTGTGGGGGCGGTCCGTGAAACTTTTTGGTTAGTTGCTTTATTTTGTTGGCTCAACATCCCCTAGATATGGGACTGTGGCCTTCCAGCCATAGCTATTTCGAATGTAAAAAGGGGCGGGTCCCTTCAACCCGTAAAGTAAATAAAATTACTTTAACCTACCAAAAAATATATATTATATGTCATTGTTTTCTATGCCAAAATTAGTTGAAAAAATTTTAATCTTTATTATGTGATCCTTTTTATGGTCAGTTTTACATGATAAAAGGAAATTTTCTTTGGTAAAAGGAGCAAGTTGTGTGATTACAAAACTAGGGGAGGTCTTGGTTTAAGAGATCTTATAGATGCAAACTTAAATCTTAGGAGAAAAGTTATCTGGAGATTGTATAAAGAGAGACAAAGACAATGGGCAAGATTTCTTCTAAGTAAGTATGTTGACCCCAATGACCCAAGTTTAATATTTACTGCATTCTCTATCCCAAATGGTTCTGCTCTTTGGAATGATTTAGAAAAATCTATTGATCTTATGATTAAAGGTTTAATATGGGTGGTGGGAACTGGAGAAAAATTTTCTATTTTGATGGACACTTGGTGTGATAAAAAACCACTCAATTTAGATCCAATTTTGAAACCTTGGATGAGATTGCTTCAAGACAAATACGATGATAGGGTTTCAAACATTTGGTAAAAGGATTGAGAATGAAGATACAAATGGAAAGAAGATTTTTTATAAGTACACAAGACATTGATGCTATGAGGCAATTGAGTAGAAAGATAACAACTGTGATTATTCCGAGGGGTGCCAAGGATAAATTGATTTGGAAGTTGAATAGCTCAGGAGAATACACAACAATAAGTGGATATAATGTTCAACACCAACATAATAATAATGTCACTAGAATATGGAGAGATATTTGGGATAGCCCAAGCATTCCTAAAGTCAAGATGTTTGTTTGGATAGTATGTCATAGAAGAATTTTATCTTGGATAACCTTATGAAAAGGGGTTTTTATGGCCCTTCTCATGTGTTTTATGTAATAAATAGGAGAGTATTGACCACCTCTTGGGACATTGCCCAATATTTTATAATCTATGGCAATGGATTCTTAACATTTTTGGTAAATACATGGTGATGAATAGCATAATTGAAGATTGATTAAAGCAATGGCAGAGTACTTATAAAAGTGATGCTTTACAAAAAATATGAGATATATCAAAAGATGCAATACTTTGGACTATATGGATAGAAAGGACTAGAAAAATATTTAAAATAAAGGAAAGTAGTTTAGAGGTAATGAAAAAGAAGATATGTTTAGCCAGAGGAGTCTAAACCACTCTATCTACTTATCCAAATCCTAATTTGGAAGAAGAGATTCTTGATAGATGTAGTCAAGTCATTAATGGAATTATGATGTTGGGTACAAGAGAAGCAAAAATAAGGTAAATAATATAAAGTGGAAACCACCATATATGGAGTGGGTTAAATTGAATTTTGATGGGAATTATTTATTCAAGTTAATAATAAAGTAATTATGAAATGACACCTTTCTGATAAAAATTAATTTGTATCTGTAACCATCAACACTGACGGTGATCAAAGGTCTACGTAGTAGCAAGCAAAGTCTACCTCTCGGTATCTTTCAATATTTTCTACGGGGGTTTGGTGTTCGACTGTCCGTTTCCCTCCTTTTTCAGTTTTTGATTTCGCATTTTTTCTTGGTGGATTTTTTCTTTCCCTTTGCCCATCCTCCCGTCGCTTAGGGCTATCCGAGCACCTTCCCCGACTCCCAAAACTAGGTCATGCCAGTGAAATGATTCTCACAGGCACTCCCCATGGCAACGCACTTAGATCTTGATCATTGCAACGGAGACATCGAGGGATCCATCAGGCCTAGCACCATGGCCAAGCAAGGGCCCCATATCCTAGGTGAGGTTCCAACAGTAGGTGACAAGCCATCCTTTGCTGACTTGCTCCAAAAAAATGAATTCCTATGTCATCTACGGCCAACGAATTCATCATGCAAGGGAATAATGTTCTATGCCCTACTTCCCTCATGGAAAACTTTGAATCCTAGGATACCAACTCCTTGGTAGGCAAATTCATCGATGGAAGACCTGACTTAGATACTATTCGTAGATGGGTGGCTTCAAAATGGAAAACCCTAGGAATATTTGATATCTCAGCAATGAAAAGGAGTTTTTTCATGATTCAACTCAATTCCCATGAAGATGCAAAGCGCATCTTATCCGGAGGGCCCTGGTTCTATGGAAGGCGAAGTATGTTCCTCAAAAAATGGCAACCAAACTTCAACCCCAGCTCTCAGAACATTAATTTCACCCTCATCTGGGTTAAACTTCTAGATCTCCCAGCCCACTTATTCTATGAAGATGCCTTGCTTGGTATTTCTAAGGTGATTGGTGAGCTCGTGGCTATCGACCCAGCCACCAAGGCAAGAACCTAGCTAACCCAGGCCCGCATTTGCGTGAATGTGAACTTAGAAATTTAGCTTCCAGACCACCTGAAACTCATCTATGGCAACTTCAACTGGAAGCAGCCACTCTTCTATGAAAACAAGCCAACTTTTTGCCTTGACTACCAATCCCAAGGCCATCTTCAGTCGTAGTACCCCAAACTAGGGATCCTGCCACAGTCAAAACCTGCCAGGGACCAGTCAAAGAAGATGCAGCATCAACCCCCGCCTAGCTTTCTGGTGGCCAAAAAATCTATTTATAGGCCCCCTCCAGGCCCACTCAATCATAAGGCAAGTACTCGGTCCAATGGTGTGGAAAGGAAATGATTAATTGCTCCACGCATTTTCATAAATAGTAATATTTTTCATCGTATAATTCAAAAAGACTTTAAAATTAATAGCATGACTTCATTGCTTCCAATAAAGATAAAATTTAGTAAAATAATTCATTGCGGATGTATTCAAATTAAATTGATAATCAAACATTAAATTTTTAACAATCATCATTCATTAAAAGTCGTTATTGCTTCAAACCAGATTTAACTTAAAATTATAAATTATTAGTTGGTTAAATATTATGGGTTTACACAAGCATTACAACGCTACAACAAAGCTTATCTCATGTTTGAACCCCTAGTTTCTCAAAAATAGAAGCATGGTTTGATTTAAGTTTCATCAGAACAATGATGGCTATAATTCCACCAAAAAAATAAATAGAGCAATAATTTAAAGCTAGTACTTAATATAATAAAATATTATACATTCTTTCTAATGCAAGAGCATCCAGTGGTGTAGGAGTGATCTTGCATCATAAAAAATTTATAATATTTTTTCTTTTTATGTTCTAAGTGTGTTTAGTTGTTAGGGGATGGAAAAACAGACCTAACAATGAAATAATCGCCCCAATATCCTGAGCGGTTTGGGAGATATGCCAAAACTAGTGAAAATCCTAGTGAAAACCTTGCCAAAACTAGTGGAAATATTGCTAGTAAAACAGGTCAATTTTGAAGGTCTTAGAGACATTTTTAAGGGCTGAAATATGGTGGTATTATGTCTCAACACAATATTAAGTAGTAAAACCCTTCGAGAGCTTTCCGAAAACATGCACCAATAGTAATTTTGAGCAACGAGCGATGAGTTATGATCTCAAGAAGTTTGCCCCCAAAATTCAAATTTGAAATAGATGGTTCTAGGCGGGAAAAGGGAAAACAGGGTCAAAAAGGGGGAATTTCAAATTTGTAATTAGTTAGTCTCTGTAAGCTCCACTTTTAGAATAATAATACAGGAAAAGCTTTGGCTCCTTTGTATTTTCTCTGCTTTGGATGGATTGTATGTGTTTCTATTTAATGCAACTCTACTTCACTTTCTTTCAATCCGATGGATTGTAAAAGATATAATACACAAGTTTTATTTTAGTTTCTATTTACTAACATGGGCATCTATGAAATGTTCTAACTCGTGTGTGCACTAGCCATTGCTGGTCTTAGCTATCGACCACCAGAAAATTAATGAATATACATCGTGGAGCATGGTTTATAATGCATGGACTCTATCATTTTCTAAGGTGTAGGTAAGGTTAATTATGTGAAACACTCCTTACTACTATGAGTTCTCAATAGACGATTGTAGAGGGGTGGATTTAACCCTTATTAAATCTATGAAAAGTGTCTCAGCTAATTATTATAGTCTAATATTTAACTCGAAGTACATTACACGTTATACAAATAAATCATTCCAAAGCTTATAATATAGACCATAAGGTAATTTTCTTACTTCGGGTTTGCAACAGGTATAGAAATGTTTTACACAATCTAGTTTTAACTTCTGAGAATGGTCTCATATATCAAATATCTAATGTTTCCACAAATCATCTCTAGGGTAATTAACAAATCAACGCATTTACTATACGAGTTATGCTATTCTAAAGGAACTGCTCCTTTATTGAAAACATAATATAATAATAGATGCCCATAAATCAAATGGACATCTACACAGTTCGACTGGCTCATTGTACAATAATAACTCAGATTCACACTGGAACCCACACATTGGGGATCTATCGTGTTGCATTGTCGATGCCCAGAATGAGGTGAAAATCTCATTCTCATCACACTTTGATAGGATTTCTCCCTCAACATGGGTGGCATTGAAGGTTTCACACATAGATTTGGCATAGCATCAACATAGATCAGTAAATGCAATGCAACTATCATGAATGCAGTTTGTCTAAGTTTTACAAACAACATAGTGCAGACAAGCCCCAAACATAGTACAAGATAAATTTCTCTACTTAGTTATTACTGAAGAACACAGATAAAATTTTACAGACATCTATATTAAGCAAATTACTCAACTCCAAGTCTTCCTATCTAGAATGGGCTGCCTTCTCACAACCTCACATAACTAATACATGTATAAAATTAATTAACCATGAACTAAGTTTTAATCCATCAAATTCTATTCTCAGTTTTAAATGAAAATTGCATACGACAACAAAATTAATTAATACATCAATAATTAAGCAAATTACTCAACTCCAAGTCTTCCTATCTAGAATGGGATGCCTTCTCACAACCTCACATAACTAATACATGTATAAAATTAATTAACCATGAACTAAGTTTTAATCCATCAAATTCTATTCTCAGTTTTAAATGAAAATTGCATACGACAACAAAATTTATTTAATAAAACAAGACATTAATAACTCATCTAGTAATAAAAATATGGTAACAAAATTAATCTAGTAGCAATAATACTTATTTCAGATTACATTGCCTGAGCATTAAGATTCAGAATAGGTAATTTGATTTTATGAAATGAAACAAAAAAGCAACATTGCAATCATTTTTAAGCAAAGGCAAAGCAAAAAACCCGATCACTTATGAAGATCGAGCTCTGGATTACTTTTGACTTTTCATTATCTTAGCCCAATTATTGTGTAGATAATCACCTATTCCTTTCTTCTAAGCCCCCAATCCTTTTGGAGTGAGCAACCAACCACCCATAACATACCAACAAGCATATCATATAAAGCACTTACAATCAAAATTGATTTTTACACTTGTATTTACATGCATGCTTCCAACTAATTATATTCCAAGTTCTACCAAGTGAAGACCAAGGCTATATATCACACGTTAATACGATGCAAAGTATTTGGAGTACACATTCATTTTTTAAAAATATTTGTTATTTTAATTAAAACTAAATGTAACCATACCTATTAAAGTTTAATTTATTATATATTTTTTAAAAGCATGAAATATAAAGTACACCAACAAACAAGGCACGCATAAAATCAAGCATGGCATACATATAATTGAAAACAAATATGTAAGATGCACCTATATGGATGCAACTACATGAACATTATTTTATGAGCTTCCATGTACTCACGAGCCATGGTGTTTTTCACACCTTCATCATATTTCCCCTTACCTCTTACAGTCAACCTTCAACCACCTGCCTGAAAGAGGATATCTGATCCTCTTACTGTTGATCCTTACTCTACCTATTTAAATGAGGGTACTTGATCCTACAACCACAAATACATTAGTAGTACCATGTCCTAGAAATAAAAACAAGTATAAATCATTGCTTAAATAATAGTTGTTCTAGTAGGGTTGTTATATTCTCCCCCACTAGGAATAAACACAATCCCTGTGTTTTAATGCATTTTCAACCATAAACATTTGATACATTCATTATAATGCCAAATCAAATAAATCATATGAGAATCAAACAAATTCATATTTATTCAAAAATATAAGGAAATTATCTTTTGATATCAGCCACATTCTCTCATGTGGTATTTTTCTAGAGTATTGGTTCTACTGGACCTTACATTGATCAATTTATCTTTTTCTTAATTGTTTTGTTCTGAAGCCAAGGATCTTAAATGAATGACCTTAATGTGATAGGGATATAACATCTGTAAATGAGAAAAATTCCAAATATGAGAAGGATTTGCAACATATCTCCCAAGGAGGAACAAATGGAAGGTGTCATGAATTTTTGACAAACTGGGTGGTAGGGCCAATTGATTTTTATCAACAATCCCAAAGGATCCCATAAATCTAGAATCTAGCTTAGAAGACTTAATTTAAAATTTTAGAGGATTTCACCCTTAAGAAAACTTTATCCCCCATAGAGAATTCCTTGGTGTCCTCTTAAAATTGGCATAACTCTTTGGCAATCTGAGGCTTCCTTAAGCCTTTGATGGATTTCTTTTAATTGTTTATGGATCTACTTGATAGTGTCTAGCATGATCATTACACGATCCTCTAGATTGTCCTATGATGGAGGAGTTATGTATTACTTCTCAATCGATAGTATATTTCCTATGAAACTTTGTATTCCACCCTTATAGAAACTTTACCTTTCTTCAAAGGATTCCCTTAGTGGTCTTATTTTCTTTTCTTCTTTTGAATTTTACTCTTATGAAATCTTTGTCTTCCTTCAGAGAATTATCTCAGTGATCTCTTCTCTTATTTTTCCTTCCTAAATTTCACCCTTACAAATTCTCTACCTTTCTTCAAAGAATTATCATAATGATTTTGATATTTTTAAAGTGCATTTTTTCTTTAGGAATCTGATTCAATTGGTCTAAGTTATTTTTCCATATTCAAGAAAATATTTGGTTTGATCCTATCCTACTTCTTTTGGATTTCTAGGAGCTAAAGAGATTAACCAACAATATAAATCCTTAATCAAAGCAACTCCAAGTTAACTAAAGACATGAGATTGCTTAACTAATTACTTCATGGCTTATTATACAAAGAAAACAACACAATCCTTCTTTATACTTAATCAAGTTTTATAAATAATTCAAGAAAATGCAAGTCTTTGCTCATTACAACAACTTTACTCTAGAAAATATTTTAATAAAATTATTATCTAGGATCCACTAACGATCACGTCTCCACAACTTCTCTGATGGTCAAACCACCCACAACATGAGAACTTTACTTAGGGATCAGAAAACTCTTAAATGCAATGCAACCAATATGCAAAGGACCACTCATAAAACATAAACAACCAATCTAGGAGAATCTCATACTTCTCCAGATAATAATTCTTTAACTCACCCAAGTCTTAAGAGTAAATAAGCAACACATTCCATGCAAATAATCCCATACATTTATTTTTAATAATAATACTTTAACTTACAAAAGTCTCAAGAATTATTATTTTGATTTCTCTTTCAAAACCAATGCACAAATATAACATTCAACCAAACAGAATACTATACTTCTCTTAATAATAATTCTTTAACTTACAAAGTCTCAAGAATTATTATTTTGACTTCTCTTTCAAAACCAAGGCACAAATATAATATTCAACCAAATAGAATCCCATACTTCTCTTAATAATAATCCTTTAACTTAAAAAATTCTCAAGAATTATTATTTTGATTTATCTTTCAAAATCAAGGCACAAATAAAACATTCAACCAAAGAGAATCCCATACTTGTCTTAATAATAATCATTTAACTTACAAATTCTCAAGAATTATTATTTTGTATTTCTCTTTCAAAACCAAAGCATAAATAAAGCTTCCTAATTAAAATTTAACATTATAAAAATTTAAGTATCTGCCCCTTTAAATATTTCATTACCCACAACAATAATCATAAACCAATCCGCACAAACTAAACAAGAATTTTCCAACAAAGAATCTTGAGCTTCCAAAAAAAAAAAGAATCTAAACTATTTTCACTTAGCAAGGGCATTCATCTAATGAATAAAGGCTCAAAAGCACACTATATTTTAAGCCCACCAAAGCATTAAACCTATTTTAAATCTCACCAAAGCAATAGTATTAAGCTTTAATTAAGCCATAATAAATCTCATCAAAGCAATGATGTAAAATAGCAATTAGACTAAACAAAATATTACCCAAGCAAAAGCCTAAATTTTAGTAAATTAAAAAATCAAACTATATCAAAACTTCACCTAAGAAAAAACATTAATCAAAATAAAATAAATAACCCTAAAAACATCATCCACAAAATAACAAAGTTTCAAATAAAATAGGGTAAACAAAGGTTACAAGCTAGAGTGAATGATTCCCAAAAACCTTGGGAAAGCTACGCCTATGCATAGGATGGAAATACGATCAACATTGGGGAAAAAGGTGGTTTTCTAATAGGGAATAAAAAAATCTTAGTAGGTTGATACCACTTACTCAGTCAATGACAAAGAAAATAAAACCAAAGCAAACTAGCACTTAAAACACAATAGAAGGAACCTAATGAGATACCACTCTACGCCTCACAAAAGCTTAAACATCTAACACAATAATAGTGAATAAAAAATAAGGGAATGATGCCAAATAAAGCAAACAAAAAAACATCAATGCACAACATGTCTAATACAAGCAAAGAAAATAAAGGCTTCAACCAAGAAAAGGAAGCACCTAAAACTTGCTCCCCAAGGACTCCATTGCTCATCTCCACATATTCTAGCCTTATTGATACCTCTACATCCTCTTTCAATATCTAAAAACCCCTTCTACTTAGCCTTCCATTAGTTTTAAAGGATAAGCCATAATGTTTCAAGGGATGCACTTCGAACATCAAGGAGCATTACACAACATCCTCCTTGGCAAGCTTAGTAGTTACAAACTAGTCTTTAGAAAAACACAATGCTTTGGCTTCAAAGGTGTCTCGACCACCCAATAAAGAAATAAATAACTATACATAAAACACAATCATATTCATTCATATAATTATTATGGATACCTTACCTTATACTTGATTTAATAAGCAACCACTCAAGTAATAGGAATAATATATGCCTTGCTAATCCACATAGCCATTATCATCCATAAAGCAAAGCATAAGCAAGCAAGGCATAAGCAAGCAAAGCATAAGATAAATATCCTACACCATTGTTTTATCCTTAGGAAGGAGGTCTCTTTTTAAGATAGACCAAATTCTATTACCAATCCTATTGAGGAAGCTCATTGTACAAGCAACATCTCGGTCCAATGGTGTGGATATGAAAACAATAATATGATATGCATTTATGTGAAGATTAATTTCCATTTTTCTAAGCTACCGATGACTAAGTAATCATCATCACTTCCCTATTATATATCTCACTATAGGTGGTTTTACTCTTAAATTCCCACCAAAGAGAGGTACCTGATTCTGCATCCATAAATGCATCAGTAGTTACCATATTCCAAGTCCAAAATAATGTACTCATAAAGACATTAAAGAGTAAAGCTTGTCATTAATCATTCATAACAATACATAGTTTTACTTTCCATAATATTTCTATCAATTAGGGGTGTTACAACTATATAGGGGCTCATAAATTTATTAAGTATATACATGCCAAAGTTTTTGTATCACTCATGTTAGCATATGGGGACCAAAAACCCGTCACTCAACAACTATCAATAGCTTAAATTTGGCTAAGTGTGGAAGTCATCAGAATTTCATATTTTATGAGTATCAATAAGAATTTAGAGTCCCAAAATAGTCTAATGTTATCAAGAACATAATTTAATGCTCTCCATAACACCTTTGATGATTAAGATCTATTTTCCAAAGATCTCAACAACCAAAACCACTCATTGACACTCACACTGATAAACCATCATGGAATGGTTAAAAAGCAAAACAAAGTTGTCAGAGAATCATAGGAATCAAATGTGAACACAATAGCATCCACTTCATTATATGAAACCTAATTAAGCCACATCAGTGCAATCATGCCTAGTTAGTTATAATAGAATAGATTATGAAGAATGCATGTAGGCTAGCAAATACTCTGACATAACAACAATCCACTCTTAAGACAATGATGTCCAAATAACAGAATACATTGTAAATCTATATATACTAGAATTTAAATATTCTAGGGGTTGGATCTTTAGATTTTATAATTTGCATCAATGTATGAGAGTGCTTTGTGCCTTTGAGGAATAAAGATTGGATTTTTGTCTAGCCTCTTATCCAAATTCTTGTTGAGACATGTATGTATACTGATGAACTATCAATCATTTTTGTTAAAAGCTAGTTGAATGAATGCAATAGTTATTTTGCTTTCTAGATTTCTTATTGGATATTTATTTTCTAGTTTTAGAATGTATGGCAAATTGCTTATAAGTTAAATGAATGAATTGTCCTACAAGAAAAGTGCAAGCTGGTTTGTTAGACAATCTAGTTGTGACTGAATAGCACATTTTTTTATGCATTATTTCTATTGATATTGATAATCCACATCATTATAATTCTATTTTTCTATATTTTATCTCTTTTTTCACTCTTTTCAACCCCCCTTATTTCAACAGTTAACTAGTTAGGATTTAAAGCAACTAGCCTACTCCAAAGGTTGATGTACAAAGTGTTACTTCTTCATGATCTTCCAATATTGGTAAAAATATTAGGGCATAAATTGATCTAAAGGTAGATTTTAGACCAATAGTTTTGGCACACTCAATGGAACCCAAACCTCACCATATTGATAGATCAAATATGTGGTGATTCTTTGCTCTAATAGATATTTTCCCAATCACCCGGTGACTCCGCTTATATAGAAACCTAGTTATATTGAGTTATAAGTGAACCCTAGAAATTTAGTTTCTTTGTTTATTTCTAAACTATATGATCACAAGGAAAGCAACTAAAAGGTTGTATGAACCAATAGAACTTCTAGAATTACCTTTATTAACACTCAAAAGATAAAATTACATCTCATATCCTAAATCATTGTCTTCTTCAAGTCTTTTAGAAAAATAAGATTACACAAATACCATGTCCTTAATATCTTCATAGGGATAATCTCCAATGGCTCATAATTAGAATCCATAAAACATCCCAAACTAGAACAATACAGGACCTCTTAATCTGGTTAATCAAAACTCCATCCCTCAAGTAGTGTTAAAAGCATTACCTTTATATGATGGCACCAAAAAGACTACATATGAGCATTTCTAGGATGTAGCTTCAGTAGCTACTATACATAACATACAAGAGGAGGACATTATGATTAACTTATTGGTAACATAATTCAAAGGTAAAGTGTTGTATTTGGATCAGACCCTATCAGATAACTACATAGATTCATGGGCATAACTCATTGGTAGGCTACTATAAGAGTTTAATGAACAAGCAGATCCATTCTTATTACTAATATAGTTTACTATTGAACTTCAATATCATATTTAGTTGCACATGGAGAATATTTACACAATAACTTAGTCTAACTGATGCACAAACCTTGTATTATTACCTATGGACCTTTAACCTAGATCTAGGCTTGATGATAAGGCAGTCTAATGTATTGATATTTTCAAATATTTTATAGGCTACATTAGCGATAAATAACATCTTGATATTGATAGGAAAACTTCATCCTAAATATATAATGTCTCTCTTCTCAAAAATCTCCCAATAGCAAACACAAGCACCTATTACAAATACTTATTGTCCAACTATTTTCCCAACCATCAATCTCCCAACATCATCAATATATCTAACAAATCAAATGTTGTTACCACCTCCCACTGTACCTGCATTACCAACCCATAATACTCAAATGACAACCCTAAAATAAATAGCATTAGCTATTAAAACTTAATGAATGATTTTGCCACTATGTAAAGGATAAAAGCTGAGAGAAATTTTCAGCCCAAAATATTCTTGTACATAATGAAAGATCAAGCAGCCTCTACAAGGAAACCACTACCAAATCTAACATTATGTATAATAATTATGAAAGTGAGCCTTCCACTTCAACTTCTAAAGTAGATTATTGGTGTTCAACCTGCAATTATCCACATTTTGAAAGTTTTTGTATGTTGCATAAATACTATGTATAGAAAATTGCAATTAAGAAAGTCAATAGATCCTAGAAAGGGTAGGTAATATGCTAAGGGAAGTTGATCACAACTTGATGATTCCAATGATGGATTAGATGGTTGTTTTAATGAGATTAGGAAATAAAATATTGCAAGTAGATCCTAAAAATTTGGATTTCTTCAAGGGGTATTTTGAGCAACCAAATTAACCAAAGAAATATATAAACCAACATCCAATTCAAAATCCAGCTTAAGAACAACAAAAGCTAGAAAAAGAAGCCGAGACTCAAGAACGAGCTAGAGATAAGCTCTGATATAATTCTATCACCAAGAGGTAGAGATTTGAAGAAACTCATGAATACCAAACAAAATTCAATGAACCTAGAAAAGAGAAACTGAAGCATTTAGAGTGTCATAACTTTAATATAGTTCATGAGCTAAAGAAAATCCCATCCAAGGCCAACATGTATAATGCTCTGATGATTCCAATACAAATTAACTTACGTTAGGCATATTTAAAATCCATCAAACATGAAGGACAACATCCATTGAAACTCATTTTGGTCCAATAAAATCCTACTATAGGGGATAAAAAAATAGGCCACGACCATTCTATTTGTCTCTTTGCATGGAAGGATGGATGGTGCACAATTGTATGATAGATTTCAAATTAGCAACAATAGTAATGCCTAAAGTTGTGTGTGAGACAATGGGTATGGAATATATCCAAAAGTAGTTTTGGTGTGTTATAATTGGATGCTACTCCTATGAAGATTGTGGTAGTAATAAAGATATACCTGTGGTGCTACATAGGATGCCCTAGATAACAATTATTCATGAGGTAGTGGTGGTAGATTTAGAGGCCTATTTTGGAATGTATCTTTCAAGGAAGTTTATAGCTAACTTAGGGATATACCTCTCTCTAGATTATTCACATATAAATATTCCTTTCAAAAATAGAAGGGTAAATATCTATGTGGAAAAGCAATCCCCTTATCACATAGACATGATTGAAGAAGAGAATCAACAAGTTGATACGGTCGGTGTGATTAATGAAGAGATTGTTATAATAAAGAATATTATGGATGAATTGCAAATGGAAGATCAGTTCTCACTAAGGGATTTTAATGTTATGGTTAAGACTAGAATTGGTACATATTCAATTACAAAGCTAGAAGAAAAGAAAACCCTAGCTATTACAAATCAAAACTTTCAACAAGATCCAATGTGGAATCTCTAATTCAATGGAGCAAGATGCAATAATGGTGCCAAAGTATCTGTGTGATGTGGTCTACCGGTAAGGACACCACTTGCATTATCGATGATGTGACCTGGGTTCAATCCCCATGATGGATATGTATATGTATAAGAAGTATTTACTTAATAATAAAAAATAATAATGGTGCCAAAGTAGGCATAGTATTAATTTCATTGGATGGATAAAAAAAGGGTTTCCATATAGGCTAACTTGTAGTTACACAAACAATTAGACAAAATATGAAGCACTTTGCCTTGGTCTCAAGAAAGCTAAGAAAATGGAAACTAAGTAATTATTTGTTGGCAATTTTGGGTACTTTGGGTACATTGCCTTTGCTCAAATGTATAAGTTGTCATTGATGTCAAAAGGCATTTTTGTGTTGATATCAAAAGAGTGTGATGTCAAGAATATCTTGAGAAGCTTCATTATGTTAAAGGGTTTTTATTAAAACCATGGTGACAAGGCTAAAGGTTTTTCTTAAAACCATTTGGACTCATTAAGGGTTTTTATTAAAACCAAGCTTAACTTAATGCAAAGGTCCATGTTTATTATTAATAATTAAATTAACTCAAACCTTTGTCAAAGGTCCAAGTTTAATTTATTATTAATAAAATAATAATAATTATTATTTTAATTATTATTAAAGGGTCTTTCAACCCTTAAGCGACGGAAGAAACAAGAATTCTTTCGTCGATATGTTGCCATCGTTGGAGGAGCGCCGACGTCAAACAGTTAAGGAAAAATGGCTATATAAGTTGGCATGATTTTCAAAAGTGAGCACCTCCGATTAATGTTGATATCTGCGATTTGTGGCTACTCTGTTTTAGTTCGATTTGCGCTTGGCATCTACGATTTGCATTTGCTCTATTTCGTTCGATTTGCGCTTGGCGTCTACGATTTGCATTTGCTCTGTTTCGTTCGATTTGCGCTTGGCATCTATGATTTGCATTTGCTCGCGCGATTGCACTGCCACGATTTGCATTTGCACTATTTCGTTCGATTTGCGCTTGGCGTCTGTGATTTGCATTTGTTCTATTTTCCTTCGAACAACGCTTGGTGTCTTCGAGTTGAGCTTGCTCTGTGTTTTTGAATCTTCGATTGACGTCTTTGAAATCGTGCTTATTCTGTGTCTTGGAGACTGTGCTCGGCAAACTCGGATTTGAGCTTGGGCTGCATCCTTACCTTTTTGCTTGACGGCAGTGGATTGTTTGCATGCGGTTTGTGGAAGACGTTTACGTTTTCCAGATTCTTGGCGTCAAAGGAAGATAAAAGAGAGGGCAGCGGTGTATTACTTCGTTGGGCACTTGTGACCCAACGACGGTGGCGTTTAAGCGAAAGCGCTAGAAGGCAGAGGTGTCGCGTTCGATTCTCTTCGTTGGATTTTCTTTTGGTCGCGGTGTGCAAAGGATGGTGGCTGTGAATGCGCGGGAGGTATAAGGTTAAGGTATCATATTTGTTTTTGACATTGTTTTATTGATGTTTAATGTTTATGTGGAGTAATAAGGTGTAAAGAGGTTTTACTTTGTATGTTATTGTACTTTGGTGGTTTTTACTAAGTTGGAGAAATAAGGTGTTATATTTGGATCTTTATTATTGTGTATTATTGTATAGTTGCTAACTCTAATTGGTGGCAAATTGAGAGTTAGTGTTGTGACAGATTTTGAGTTCTCCTTCTTCATCAAAGTAACGGTATGGGCAACTTCTTCCATGTATGTTGTTTATGGTATATTTTCTGAAATTGAGTTTGGAGTGAAAAGGTTGTCTACTAAGTATTTTTGGTGTAAATCTTATTTTCTGGATATTGAAGATTGGTTATGCATTAAAGTCATTGATGAATTTTTGGGTGAATGCATAGTTCGGTTGAGTAAGAGGAAGCATTTTTGCACTAGGGTTTATGTTAGTAAGTCTTGCTACTTGCATTGAGATGATGAAACCCTAGTTGTTGGTAAAAAGAATATAAGTATCATTGTTATATGAGATATTGCATGTTTGGCAATTGTTGGGTTGTGTTTCATATTCTTGAGAAAAGCATACTACATCTATCTTATTCTTTTGAGATTGAGATTGAGTTGAGATTGAGATTGGGAGTTAAGTATAGAACATATTGGGTCTCTAACAATTCTCTTTATGTTTCTATGAGATTTGAGATTGAGATTGGGAGTTAAGTATAGAACATATTGGGTCTCTAACAATTCTCTTTATGTTTCTATGAGATTTGAGATTGAGATTGGGAGTTAAGTATAGAACATATTGAGTCTCTAACAATTCTCTTTATGCTTCTATGAGGTTTATGAATCACATTGGGTCTCTAACAATTCTCTTTGTGGGTTCATGCTAAGCAAGTTTTTCTTGGTGAGCTTGCCGAGGTTTTGGACAGGTTCCAGTGGGGACTTGTGAGTAGGTTTTGGACAGGTTCCAGTGGGGACTTGTGAGCAGGTTGTGGACAGGTTTCGGTGGGGACTTGTGAGCAGATTTGGACAGGTCCTAGCAGAGGACTTGTGAGCTGAGTTTTTGAGAGTTCTATCAGAGAACTTGAGGACAGAGGTACATTGGTTCTTTGAGAAGAACCTGAGGACAGATTTGGCAAGTCTTTGAGAAGGCTTGTGTGCAGAGGATTGATTTGTTCAAAGAGTTGGACAGATCTGATAGACAGAGGAAGACTTGTACTAGACCGACTGACTGTGTTTGGTACAGAGTAGCTGAGCTACTGTGGACGTGATCATAGAAGGCGAAGGTCTCTTAGGCTAAGCATTGAGGACAGGAGGTCTTCGGTGGAAAGGAGTTCCACGTGCTGGCAAGAGGTAGAGGCGGTTGATCTTCGAGGGATCATTTCCAGAGCGAGAGGGGAAGGTATCTCCTTTGAGCAAGAGGCTCATAAATTCAGATTGGGGGAAGGTGTCTCCTTTGGGCCGAGGCTCATAAACATTGTAATTGGGAAGGTTTCCCAAAGAACTTTGAGATAACTTTTAGAGAAAAGTTTTGTGGACGTAGCCTAGGCATTCTAGGTGAACCACGTTAAAATTGGTGTCACTTTGTGGATGATATTGTGCATTGTTTTGATATTGCTTTGGGTATATTGCTTTACTATTTTGAAGTATAAAGGAAAAAGTAAAAAGAGGTCTTATACTGTTCACCCCCCTCTCAGTATAAGCTTGTGTTCTTCAATTGGTATCAGAGCAGGTGCCTTCGAAAAGTTTAACGGCTTGAAGGAAAAGCTAGTAAAGAACACAATGGATCATTCAAGTGGCAATGCAACACCTATTCTTGATGGGTCAGATTTTGGTCTTTGGAGTGCAAGGATGAAGGTTCATCTAATGGCACTTGGGAATGAGGTTTGGGAAGTGATTGAAGATGAGTACACTATTCCTGAACTTGGTCCTAATACTAAAGAAGAAAGGCTCCTACATCACAACAATTCAAAAGCAATGAATGCAATCTTGAAAGGCTTACAGAAAGCAGATCTCACCAAAGTGATTCACTGCAAGACAACTAGTGAAATGTGGAATCAGTTGAAGGTGGTTCATACAGGTGATACAAATGTCAGAAAGGCCAAGTTGAGACACTTCAAAGGTATGTTTGAACAACTCAAGATGAATGATGATGAAAATATTAGTGACTACATGCTTCGTATGGATGAGGTTGTTAACTCCATGAAAGACTTAGGTCTTGAGCTTGCTGAAAATGATGTTTGTGATAAGATTTTAAGATCTCTTCCTAATAGATTTAGTGAAAATATTTCTGCTATTGAGGAAGCTAAAGATTTGGATAAGTTGAAAAAGGATGAGCTCCATAGTATACTTGCAGCATTTGAGTTAAGAACTCAAGTGAAAGTTGATGTCAAGAAGGAGGCGCTTTCAAGGCTACCAAGAAATCCAAAGGTAAACAGTTTCAAGAGAGTGATGAGTCTTCTAGTGATGAAGAGGCATATTACAACAAGAAAGGCAAGTTCTCTAGAAAGCACAAAAATATGAAAAACGTAAGATGTTTCAATTGTGGAAAGTTTGGTCATTATGCTACTGACTATATTGTTGCCAAGGATGAAAGTGATGAAGATAAACAGGACTGTAAGAGCAAGGATTCTGAAAAGCACAAGCATCATAGGAAAAACAAAGATGAGCACAACAATCAAGGAAAGAGGTATTCTCACAAACACAAGAAGAGTTTCTACCTAGACAAAGCAAGTAAGTGTTCTAGTAGTGATAGTGAAAGTTCTTCAAGTGATAATGAAAATGAGATGTTGTTCATATCCGAAAAAGAGGAAGAACCAAAACATAGATTCATTATCATGAAATGTCTTAGATGTGGAAATTTTGGTCACCTTGAGGATGATTGCACAAATAATGATTTGGTTTCTAGTATGTATGAGGATGCTTCAGAAAACTATAAGGAAGATGCATGTATGGTTTTTGAAAAGGGTAGCACCTCTAGTGATAAGAAATCTGAAAAATGCTTTGATGATTCTAAAAGCAAACATATAGAGGAAGGTGAAGTAGATCTTAAAGGTGAACTTATTAGTGCTCTTAGTGCTTTGAAAAAGGAAAGAAAGAAGAATGCTAGACTCAAGGATAAGTTGGATGAATGTTGTATGGAGAGAGATGATCTTATAGAAAGTCTTGACTTCTCTATAGCTAAGACACAAGAACTCAAGGATGAGTTAGAGTCTAAGGTTCTTGAGTATAGTGAGTTAGAACAGAAAATGGCTTCTTTGAAAGAGGAAACTAAAGGGTACAAGGATAAGCTTCACAAGGTTTCAAGATAGCTCCAAAAAGGTTAAGTCTCTCATCAAAGGTCAAAGAAAGACAACAGATAAAACAGGCCTTGGTTTTGTTAAGCCTCACAAGGAACAAGTTGGAGAGTCTAGTAAGAGACTCCAAAAGGAAGAGAGTTCTGATGAGGAAAGTATTTCAGATCATGAGTCCTTGAATGATAGATGCACAGAAATAGAAAATAGAATTCAGAATGAGAAGAAGAAGTTTTCAGAGCCTAAGAGGTCAAATAAAGGGAAGTTTCAAGGCAGATGTTTTGCTTGTCACGGGTTTGGTCACATAGCTTCACATTGCATGGCTCAAGTGAAGAAGGTAAATGACAGTTTCAGAGGTGGTAATTTCTTTCAAGGGTATTGCTACTCTTGTCAATAGTTTGGGCACAAGGCAGTTTATTGCAAGGCAAATATCAGGAATAGGTTTGATCAGAACAGGTTTGGTCAGAACAGGTTTGGTCAGAACTGGTGGATTCAAAGAACAGGTATGCCTAAAAGAAATAACATTGTTACTTGTTATAAGTGCAACAATGAAGGTCACACGATCAGACAGTGTAGAGCTGAAATTCCAGAATACGAGAACAGGAACAGTGGCATGATCGGGTCCAAGGATCAAGGCATGGATAAAAATAGGGATGAGAACAAGAACAAGAACAGTGACAGGAATAGGAATATGGACAAAGAATTCAAGAGAAGGCCCGACAAGGAAGTTATAGACGCTGATGATGATCGAGTGCCTAATGGGAGTTTTACTCCCACCCCAGAATTAATCACCTCATCAGGAGGTGGGGGAGGGACTAAGCTAAGAGGCTAATTCTTAGTCCCGAGCCCCAAAGGTGGCCCTTTGCCATTGATGACAAAGGGGGAGAGATATGAGTAAGGGGGAGAGCTTCAAAGTGAAGAGGAAAGCTTCAAGTCAGGGGGAGCAAAACTTCAAAGGAAGATTCTCAGTTGTTAGCACGGTTGGTTTCGGTTGGTTTCAGTTTTGGCTCTTGAGAAGTGTTTTCAGTAAAGGTTTGCCATCAATGACAAAGGGGGAGATTGTTGGCAATTTTGGGTACTTTGGGTACATTGCCTTTGCTCAAATGTATAAGTTGTCATTGATGTCAAAAGGCATTTTTGTGTTGATATCAAAAGAGTGTGATGTCAAGAATATCTTGAGAAGCTTCATTATGTTAAAGGGTTTTTATTAAAACCATGGTGACAAGGCTAAAGGTTTTTCTTAAAACCATTTGGACTCATTAAGGGTTTTTATTAAAACCAAGCTTAACTTAATGCAAAGGTCCATGTTTATTATTAATAATTAAATTAACTCAAACCTTTGTCAAAGGTCCAAGTTTAATTTATTATTAATAAAATAATAATTATTATTATTTTAATTATTATTAAAGGGTCTTTCAACCCTTAAGCGATGGAAGAAACAAGAATTCTTTCGCCGATATGTTGCCATCGTTGGAGGAGCGCCGACGTCAAACAGTTAAGGAAAAATGGCTATATAAGTTGGCATGATTTTCAAAAGTGAGCACCTCCGATTAATGTTGATATCTGCGATTTGTGGCTACTCTGTTTTAGTTCGATTTGCGCTTGGCATCTACGATTTGCAGTTGCTCTATTTTTTTGTTTTTGTTGATTTGTGCTTGGCATCTGTGATTTGCATTTGCTCTATTTCGTTCGATTTGCGCTTGGCGTCTACGATTTGCATTTGCTCTATTTCGTTTGATTTGCGCTTGGCATCTGCGATTTGCATTTGCACTATTTCGTTCGATTTGCGCTTGGCATCTACGATTTGCATTTGTTCTATTTTCCTTCGAACAGCGCTTGGTGTCTTCGAGTTGAGCTTGCTCTATGTTTTTGAATCTTCGATTGACGTCTTTGAAATTATGCTTATTCTATGTCTTGGAGACTGTGCTCGACAAACTCGGATTTGAGCTTGGGCTGCATCCTTACCTTTTTGCTTGACGACAGTGGATTGTTTGCATGCGGTTTGTGGAAGACGTTTACGTTTTCCAGATTCTTGGCGTCAAAGGAAGATAAAAGAGAGGGCAGCGGTGTATTACTTCGTTGGGCACTTGTGACCCAATGACGATGGCATTTAAGCGAAAGCGCTAGAAGGCAGAGGTGCCGAGTTCGATTCTCTTCATTGGGAATTTTCTTTTGGTCGCGATGTGCAAAGGATGGTGGTTGTGAATGCGCGGGAGGTATAAGGTTAAGGTATCATAATTGTTTTTGACATTTTTTTATTGATGTTTAATGTTTATGTGGAGTAATAAGGTGTAAAGAGGTTTTACTTTGTATGTTATTGTACTTTGGTGGTTTTTACTAAGTTGGAGAAATAAGGTGTTATATTTGGATCTTTATTATTGTGTATTATTGTATAGTTGCTAACTCTAATTGGTGGCAAATTGAGAGTTAGTGTTGTGACAGATTTTGAGTTCTCCTTCTTCATCAAAGTAAAGGTATGGGCAACTTCTTCCATGTATGTTGTTTATGGTATATTTTCTGAAATTGAGTTTGGAGTGAAAAGGTTGTCTACTAAGTATTTTTGGTGTAAATCTTATTTTCTGGATATTGAAGATTGGTTATGCATTAAAGTCATTGATGAATTTTTGGGTGAATGCATAATTCTGGTTGAGTAAGAGGAAGCATTTTTGCACTAGGGTTTATGTTAGTAAGTCTTGCTACTTGCATTGAGATGATGAAACCCTAGTTGTTGGTAAAAAGAATATAAGTATCATTGTTATATGAGATATTGCATGTTTGGCAATTGTTGGGTTGTGTTTCATATTCTTGAGAAAAGCATACTACATCTATCTTATTCTTTTGAGATTGAGATTGAGTTGAGATTGAGATTGGGAGTTAAGTATAGAACATATTGGGTCTCTAACAATTCTCTTTATGTTTCTATGAGATTTGAGATTGAGATTGGGAGTTAAGTATAGAACATATTGGGTCTCTAACAATTCTCTTTATGTTTCTATGAGATTTGAGATTGAGATTGGGAGTTAAGTATAGAACATATTGAGTCTCTAACAATTCTCTTTATGCTTCTATGAGGTTTATGAATCACATTGGGTCTCTAACAATTCTCTTTGTGGGTTCATGCTAAGCAAGTTTTTCTTGGTGAGCTTGCTGAGGTTTTGGACAGGTTCCAGTGGGGACTTGTGAGCAGGTTTTGGACAGGTTCCAGTGGGGACTTGTGAGCAGGTTGTGGACAGGTTTCGGTGGGGACTTGTGAGCAGATTTGGACAGGTCCTAGCAGAGGACTTGTGAGCTGAGTTTTTGAGAGTTCTATCAGAGAACTTGAGGACAGAGGTACATTGGTTCTTTGAGAAGAACCCGAGGACAGATTTGGCAAGTCTTTGAGAAGGCTTGTGTGCAGAGGATTGATTTGTTCAAAGAGTTGGACAGATCTGATAGACAGAGGAAGACTTGTACTAGACCGACTGACTGTGTTTGGTACAGGTAGTTGAGCTGCTGTGGACGTGATCATAGAAGGCAGAGGTCTCTTAGGCTAAGCATTGAGGACAGGAGGTCTTCGGTGGAAAGGAGTTCCACGTGCTTGGCAAGAGGTAGAGGCAGTTGATCTTCTGAGGGATCATTTCCAGAGCAGAGGGGAAGGTATCTCCTTTGAGCAGAGGCTCATAAATTCAGATTGGGGGAAGGTGTCTCCTTTGGGCCGAGGCTCATAAACATTGTAATTGGGAAGGTTTCCCAAAGAACTTTGAGATAACTTTTAGAGAAAAGTTTTGTGGACGTAGCCCGGGCATTCTGGGTGAACCACGTTAAAATTGGTGTCACTTTGTGGATGATATTGTGCATTGTTTTGATATTGCTTTGGGTATATTGCTTTACTATTTTGAAGTATAAAGGAAAAAGTAAAAAGAGGTCTTATACTGTTCACCCCCCCCTCTCAGTATAAGCTTGTGTTCTTCATTATTGATTCATGGGGATTAAAAAATAATTGTTAACCAGGTTATAGAGAGGTGTAGCAGTAAAAAACATTACCTCAAAGCTTACCAAAATAGATTGTGGGATCTATTTGAAAGCTTTGAAGTGCTTAACATAAAAGCAATTTCTAAAGAGTATAATGCTCATGCTAATACACTAGATTCTAGTGGGGCTATTTTTTTCCTAGTTTCCAGTGCAATAAGTAACTCTAGGATAGTTAAGCTAGTGCATAGACCATTAGTATCGAATAAAGACACATTTTTGAAAATATTTAACAATGATGAATATATAGTTGATTTTTTTATACAAGAAATGAACTGTGCAAATGAAACTAGTAGGTCACTAGAAAATGAAGATGAAGGTTATTTAATATAGTTGAAGAATAATCATATCCCAAAAGGATTAATCATCCTCAATATTCCATTTGATAGTAGTGATCAGCCAACTTCCCACAATATGAATATTTATGAACAAGAATATAAAGAAATCTAGATTGAACCATGTAAATACCTTAAGGTTGGAGTGCACTACTCTGAAGATGAAATTCAGAAAATTCTAAACTTATGCAATGAATTCAATGATATTATTGCATGGAGTTATGATGATCTTAAGGTATACAATAAAGACACCATTCAACATATCATTGAACTAATTCCTAATACTAAGCCGTTTTGAAAAATTCAAAGGTCGATCAATCCAAAGATAGAAGTGTTGATGAAATATGAATTGTTGAAGCTTTTGAACACTAAAATTGTCTACCCAATTAAACATGGGTAGCTAACTTGGTGCTAGTAAGAAATAAAAATGATGTAATTTGTCTTTGTGTAGACTTCTAAAATTTAAATGAGGCCTCACTAAAATACCATTATCCTTTTGCCCTAAATTGACCAGATCTTTAAAAAAATGGCTAGAGCTAAAATATTCTCCCTACAAGACAAATTTTTAGGCTTTATTCGGGTATGGGTCAAGGATGAGGATCAATATAAGACTAAATTCACCAAAAAATGGGGAAATTTTTCTTATTAGAGAATGACCTTTGGTTTAATAATTTCAGAGCTACCTTTTAGAGGGCAATGGGTTTAGCATTTAGTAAATTAGTGAATAAAATAAAAGTGATTTATTTGGATGATATGATACTCTTTTCTCATCAAGAGGAGAAACATGTTGAACATATTATACTGGTGTTCCAAATATATAGGGAATTTGGGGTGTCATTAAATCCAAAGAAATCAATCTTTGCTATCCAAGAAATCTACTAGGGAACATTGTGTTTAAAAATATTTTAGCTATTGATCTAAATATGGAAAAGGCCATACGAGCACTTACATTACCATCAAACAAGAAAGGCTTGCAATCATTATTTGGGTAGATTAACTTTATCCAAAATTTCATATCATATTTTGCTTAGATTATAAATCCAATGACAGAGATGCTAAAAAAGTAGGCAAATTTTACATGGATGGATGATAGAAAAAATGCTTTCAAAAATATAAAGGAAGCCATTACTAAAGCTCCAGTATTAGAAAACTCAAACTATGCCAAATATTTTATTCTCTATGTATTTGGGTCATAAGGAAGCTATGCAATTGTGCTCACTCAAAAGAATGAGGAAAATTATGAGCGACCTATAGCTTTTCTAAGTTAAAAATTGCAGAGACCATGAGGAGCACTACAATTTTATAAAACATTAGGCCTATAATATAATGAAATATTTAAAAAATGGCACTTTATATAATAGAGAAAAACAATGGTATATGTAGTACATGCAGACATCCAAAACTATTATAATATAAGGAGAATTGGATGATAAGCGAGCTGGTTGGATCACAAAAATTTAAGAATTTGATATTGATATTAGACCAACTAAACTCGTAAAAGGAAAAGTGGTGTTAAAAATTAGAAAATTCATCATTGTAGAGTGTTAACATATTACTAGAAGAGCAAAAAAGTTCATAGCCAAAAATAATATGAGTGGTTCAAGACATCTAGATTGAGCATTTGATGCATTTTTTTTATACCAAAAAATGTCTGGATGGTTTTATGAATTCCCAAAGATGCAGGTATAGATTGTAGGTGATGAACTATGCAATAATTGATGGCATCCTATAACAAAAAAAATTGATGGTGTATTGTTAAGATGCTTACATCAGGATAAAGCATAACAGGTTTTAACAAAATTCTACATTGGCTTATTAGGAGGGCATTATTTTGGATATATACAATAGCTCAAATACTCAAAGCTATATACTATTGGCCTTCGATATTTTTAGATGCATTTAAAATGGCCAAATCATGTGATAAATGCCAAAGGTTTATGGATAAAATTAAGCATTGGGTAAAAAAAGAATTCAACAATACCCCTTTAACCAATAATTATAGAATCCTTTCAATAGTGGGGGTTGGATTTCATTGGGGTAATTAATCCTAAATCTTCCATCGAATATAAATTCATACTAACAACAACCGACTGCTTTACTAGGTGGTCTGAAGTAAAGGCTACCAAGCATGTAAACCAAGATATTATCATTGAATTCTTAGAGAGGCTAATCACTATATTTAGGATTTGGACCATGATATTATTAAACAATGTTAGATCATTTATTGGTGGAAATATCATGGATTTTTCTGGGAAATATGGCATGTATTGTAATGCATATTCAAATTATTATCCATAGGGAAATGGATTGGAAGAATCCACAAATAAAAATTTGATGAAGATAATTAAATAGAACATTAATGATAATCCAAGAAGCTAGCATTTATTGCTTAACCAAGCACTATGGGCTGATAGGATAATAGTTAAAAGGGAATTAAAAACTTCACCATATGCTTTGGTATACATAAAAGAAGCAATATTGCCTATCAACTTAGAATTATCATCTTTGAAGTTTATTGATCAAACAGAGATAGAATATGCTTAGCCAATAGAGAGAAGGATGGTAAAATTAATGTTGCTAGAAGAAAAATGAGAAAAGGCTATAATAATGTTTGGCATCATCAAATAGCTGACAAATAATGGTTTGATAAAAGAGCAGTGCCAAAATAATTTAGAGGATATCTTGTACCTAAATGGGATGCAAAATGAGCCACGCCAATGGGGCATGACAAATTAGAGTTTATGTGGTTTGGGCTATATTTAAAAGTGTAACATAAGGAATTAAATGCATTTGAGCTTCAAGATCTAGATGGTCACATTTTACCTATATCGATAAATGGTCAATAATTAAAGCATTATGCATAAAGAAGCGTACAACCTACTTGTACATATGTATATAGTAATGCATGTAAATAGGTGTGTTAAAATAAAGACTTGTCAAAATTTTGTACAGATGGAAATTATTGATTGGCTCAAGAGCTACTTTTTAGCCACCAAAAGTTGAAACTATTATAACACCATTGGCTTGAAAATTAATTGCTAAAATCATGCGCCATAATTTCTTTAAAAGCTTATTGTAACAACCCAAAACTACCAACCCCCCCAAAAAAATACAAGGTTCACAACCATCACAATATATTTTATTTCCAGCATTTGCAAGGCTTTACCACATTGATATTTAGTCGCTATAGATGACACTCAGTCGATAGGAGTGGCCAACATCCCATATTTTTTTGGGTTCACCTTACTAAACCTCCACATTTAGAAGGATGCTAAAATGGTCCCCCCACCTTTCCTATACCCTACATGATATAGGACAATATGACCACCATGTAGAGATTATCCTTTAAGGACCATAACACTTAAATGGGGATGCATATTCCTAAACCTAATCTAAGTCCATCTAGGTAGGTTATTCCATCATAAAACTTGGTGCCTAGTTACCACACCTTTATGGGCTAACTAAGTTCATTACCCTTCACTTGGTAATGAACATGGTCACTTGAGCCTTCTTGTTTAAGGTACCACCATTGTTGTCTTGTGAATGACTTGGACAACCTTTCTAGTTGTGGAAAATGCAATCCTACATGTTCAAGGTGTATTAATTCATAATAAAACCTAGCTATTGTGTTCACACAAATCCTTCCAGATTTATGTGTTCTTAGCTATTGCATTCTCGCAACTCCTAAGACTCATATCTACCTAGTTATCGCATACATGCACTCCTTCCAGGATTAGGATTTTTATTGGCTTAGGTCCAACAAAAGATACTATAACCAACCCAAGATAACCTTAACCCTCTAGAATTAATTTTATTACACTTCTAAAATAAGCATCAATCATCACATAAATTTAGTAGCATTTTAATCAAATCAAAATCCATCATAGAATTAATCCAAATGCTTTTTTAGCTAAATAAGGAAGCATCTTAACTAAATAAAGACCATAATTTTACTTAAATATTTAAAAAAATCTATCTAAAGATGCATTAGATGCCATAACTTAAATAAACCAAGTGCTTAGCATAAAGCCATGTAAAGATACATTCCACTAAATTGATACAGTGCAATACTATCTATCCTTCTTGTAACAACCCCATTTGTTACTACTCATTTTTTTTTGTTTTTATATTTATCTTCCAAATATTAAAGGACATAATCATTATCTAATATGAATTTATTCCAAATGGACTATAATTTAACAAGGCAACAATCATCAAGAGATATTAAGACTTGGTTAGAGTCACTCTTGAGTAGAAGTGACCAACTTCTACAAAACCTTCATACCACATCGATGGTATGAATACATGCCTTGAATATCGATTAACCACACCAATGGATAATCATCAAATATTTATTGCTTAGTTAATACCCTCATATCCATGATGGGGTAACTAAGATAAATATCACTCTAGGTGATAAACTTACATAGGCCTTGGAATAATTATCTTAAGCATGATTATCATCCCCTCTCCCTTTATGAAAGGTACTTGATCTTAATGATTATCGATCATATTTCTCAACTAAGGTATCCCCTTAGTTATATACCTTATTGTAGACACTAAAATCTGGTCAATCCGATTATGCTACCATAAGCAACGGCTTCATGACACACCAAGGCCCCTAGGGCAGCCCTCAGGAGGCATACAATGGTTCTAACCACTTAGTACAAGGTTTTGAAAGGTTCTAGGCCACTTTTGGGACCTTTTGGACACCCTGCTGCTATTCGTTCCACCCTGGGATGAATACAGAACCTATTCGTCCCACCCTGGGATGAATAGCAGTATTCATCCCAAGGGGGAGCGAATAGCAGGTTTGACCTGGAAAAAGTCAAATCTGGACAAATGGCGCCTGGAAACGGTTACTTTTCTGCTTTCCAACGCCTAGGAAGTCAGAGCACGCAGCATCTTAATGCTCCAGCCCATGAGGGAGGCCAAATTGGGAGATTCTCTTCCCCCTCCAACGCATGTCACCCTGGTGGCCAAGTGGCGCCTCGTGCCTCGCATGCCCTCGCATGCCTTTTGACCCATGAAGCCTCCTTGGGCTATAAAGTGGATGCATTTTCCACACAATAGGAGAGGATATTTTGAGGATAAAGCAATGGAGTGCTGCCAAGATTTCCTTCCACCCTTTTTGTGCCCATTTTCCCTCGAAATCTCTACCTAGCGAAGGAGGTTTGTGAGTGAACTAGGAGGCACAATTTGTTACAAAACCAAACCATATGAGTGAATTCCCACACAAAATTTTATGAAAATACCCATTAGAGTGTTTTGCATCAATTCCCAATGGAATTGGTGGTAAAATTTAGGCAAAAATGGTGGGCATCCCACCCCAAGTGCCCCCCAATTTGTGACAGTCCTATTCATCCCACCCTATGATGAATAGAAATATGTGCATTATTTTATTACTATTTTTAATTATTTATTTTCTACATGCTATTACTATGTTGTAGTTCAAATTTTAGGTCTTTATGAGCTATATTGGCCGAGATATTGCATTTTTAGTGTTTTGTAGGGTCTCTTGCAGGTATCCGACGGTCATTTGAGAGAACACCCAAAATATGACTGATATTGAAAATATGATCAAATGGGTTTTCTTATAATATAATTTTATGTATTCTATCCAATTTTCATGCATTTTGGATATGCGTAGGGTCAGAAATTGCTTGCTTTGGGTTTTGTAGGTTACGAACGGTCATTCAAGTTTTGAAGCCCCATCGGATGCAATTTTGGTGCAATTTCTAGTGATATCTTCCCAAAACCTTATTTTTTACATCCCTCTACAATTTCATGTCATTTGGAGTTGATTTGATATATTTTCTCATTATTAGCCATTTTGCCCCTATGGGGATTGCATGCTTTTTATCACACGCACTCGCTATTTGATATTTCTGGTTTCCTTGTGTGTAGGTGTAGGTCATTACAGTGCATTGGGAAGGAGCATAAGACATATGGATCAAAGACACAAGTGACAGAAACCTTGGCCCGCCCACCTCGATTGTGGGTACGAGGAAAGACATTGGATGTGCACCCAAATTTCTTGAAGGATTTTGATCCTTGGGCACCCGAGTTGTAAAAATTTGTATCACCCATTTTGAGCCCTCAAGGGGATGCATTGTAACCTAGAATTTTATATATTTTATTAATAATAAATCTATTTGCTTTGCTTTATTTCTTGTTATTCGTTATCTTTTCCATCTTTACTTGCATGCTTCCGTTTGATGCTCATAAGCGATAGGGCATAGATACACATATTTTTTATCATCATTTGGTGCACCATTTTTCCCTAATTTAGTGGTGATCATGGTGGGACCTAGTCCCTTTTGCTTTAGGTGAATTTTGGAGCTCATTTTTCATATTTTTATGTTGCAGGTGCTATTCATTCTGGGCTGAAACGAACCCTGACTTGCTATTCATGCCACCCTGGGATGAATGTGAATTCATCCCACCCTAGAATGAATACAGACCTGCTATTCATACCACCCTAGAGTGAATAGAAACCAAAGAGATTTTTAGAGCAGAATTCTAGAAATAGCAAGTTTTGGCAGTGATGAGGTAGGTCCCTAAGTCTTCCATATCTATTTTGTATTTATAGAAACTATTTATTTTTTGCATTATCTGGTTTTTCTCGCATATTTTGCTTGTTTAGAAAGGTTAGAAGTTAGTTTCATTTTCTTAAACACAAAATAACAAAAACATATAAAAGGAGAAAAATCAAAACAAAATCAAAGTAGGAATGCATCTCTATGGTTTGCTTGCTTGTAGCCTACCCAATGGGTAGGCTAACATTTAGGGTTTTGCATTTCTAGATACATTTGTGAGTTCCTTTTTATACTAACCTTTCTGAAAGTAAAATGCACCTTATGCATGCATCTAGTGAAGGATCATTGAATGCTTCCTTGTTTGCTTTATTTTAAGTTAAAAAGAACCACACACACTTGCACGTATCACAATAACATTGGTGAGGTTGGATTTCATCACCAACCTCCAATTTAGACTGGTGACATTGGATTTCACCTCCTTCCACTAGATTTCCACCTAGATACCTTAGATGGAATAGGGCACTCTCTCAAGATGGAATAGGTCACTAATTCTCAAACTGCCTCCCACTATTGGAAACATTGTTTCAGAGTGGAAGAGCTAGGCGAACCCCCCACTGAGATTTAAGCGGTGTACCCTAGACTATTTTGAGAAATCATGTTTGGCACTAGTGTTCCTAGTCACCACTTTTGTTGAGTTCCCTCATTATAATTCCAAAACAAGAACAAGAAAGCAAGAGCAAAACAACACATCTGAAACACACAAAATAGTTTAGGGATTCACATCTAAAACTTAAAAGAGATAATCATCTATCTTATTGAGTGTTTCCTTTCTTGTTTGTTATTTCATTAAAAATTTGTAAAGGAGATAATCATCTAGGGTTTGATAGAGAGGCACGATGGTATACACCCACAGCCAAGCCCAATCATGGGTGAAAGCTATGGAGAGTGGGTTAGGAGACATGAGTCATCTCCGCTTTAGCCCTAGGGACTTGGTTATACCTCCCTGGTGAGCCTCCACTCCACCTAGCCCCAAGACAGTAGGGCACGAGCCACACCTCCGAGGGGACCCTCTATGGGACACTCCGAGGGATGATGGACATTACTTGGGAGAGTGTTCCTGGTATGTAGATGCATCACAAGTCTTCCTTGATGAAAGGCAACAATGCACTGAGGTGCTAATAGATAGAGTGGTGCCATGCATCCACGTACCCATCAGGGCTGACACACCTATTCATAGGCAAGAGCATGACTTCACACACTAGGTAGAGCAAGTCGATATGACTTTGCCTACACATCACCTTGATAAGATACAATAACTTAGGCAACCTGATGGGTATGACACTCATCGCTCGAGGTGAGCCAATTCCACCCTACCCTTCCTCATCCAGGAAGGAAGGCATGAGGAAATCCTAGATTTTCCTTAAGAGCAGTATTCTATGCATGCCCGATGTGCCTCTACACCTACTGAGTATAATGAGCAGATGTTCCAGCCTAAACCTCAAGTCAATGTGATGAACCTCGAAAGAGGCAAGCACCCGATAGATATCATAGATTATCTTGAATGAGGTCAGCCCCAAGGTGAGGCCCCTAGACCCCCTAGGCCTCGCATGATGGAACAAATCAAGCAAGTAGTTGCAAAGTATATGGAATGCCAAGCTCAGTTCAAGCAGCTTCGATGGGACAAAGAACAACTAGACCACTTGCATCAACTTGAGAAAGAGAGGATTGAATGATAGACCAATGAGCTATTCCAACAGACTCTATGGGAGAGGGTCCCTACCCCTAAGACCCATAGGCAGGAAGTCCCCCGAGGCAACCCACACTCATTCGAGATAGGTCTCCTAGACCTTATCCAATATTGCCTCCATGACCTCCTAGGCTAGATCGAGACTTACCTCATAGGCCAGATACAGGGCACCCACAGCGGGTGGATACCCCTCTTTATAGACCGGCTTGAGAGATGCCCTATGGGGCCTACAATGAGCATGAGCCAGAAGTAGAGTATTTGGAGATGCCTTATCAAGGTAGGGGGTGACAGGCCACCACCCCACAATAGGTTGGAGGATCCTAGACCTCCACCATAGGATGTGAGCAAGAATGAGGAGATCAAGTCCTCAGACCCATACAAAGAGCTGCTAGAGCACCTAGAGTCGGTAGAGAACAAGACCTCTGGGTCTAGATCTCAAAAGCCCACTATGCGCCAGCTACATAGTCAGCCCATCCATCCTTCAGTGCCTATGCCTCCCTATCCAGAGCAATTCAAGTTGCCTCAGTTGGCTATGTTTAAGGGAGAAGAGGATGCGCAAGAGCATGTCACCAGATTTTTGGGCCAGTGCTTCGACATTCATGATGATGATGCTTTGCTTTTGTGGATATTTGTGACTACCCTTTTGGGCCCCACCTTGGAGTGGTTTTACCAGCTCCCTAAGCATAGCATCCACACTTTGGATCAACTTGCAGATGCATTCCTAGAATGCTTCACCTTCAATACCAAGAGGAAGGTGACACTAGCCGACGTAGCTAGGTTAAAATAATATGATGATGAGTCAATAACAAATTATGACAATAGATGGTGAACCTTGCTCACCAAACTACCTTATCTCCTCCCCATGTTGGAGCTGACTCAGATGTTCTCCAAGAGCTACCTGAAGCCAATCTCCTTATTGTTGCAACTACAATAATATCCAACTCTTGAAGATGCCCTAGCATAGGCTAGGACCATCGAAGAAATCAAGATTCAAGAGGGGGAAATTGTGAAACCTCACAAGGAGTGGAGCAAGAACAATAAGAGCACCCCAACATAGTCTAAGCCAACAGTAGTGAATCAGGTTGCCATTAGCATCTCGAGGGTAGTGCAAGCTATACCACCTCAAAAGCCCAATTATCAAGCCACACCTCGAGACTATGCTAAGGACAATCAGAATAGTCAAGGGCAAAATCAATAGTGCCACCCCAAGTGATAGTTCACACCCCTTGTAGAGTCCATGGACTCATTTTTTGAGTACCTCTTAGTAGTAAATTTGATCAATCTACCTGAGAGTCGACCTATCAACCCGAATGCACCCAGGCCCAAAGGGTACAAAGAAGACCTATATTGCAAATTTCATAGGCAAAATGGGCATGATGTGAACATGTGCTACAAGTTTAAAAACTTGGTACAAGACATGATCGATAGGAAGGACCTTCAGGTAGACAACCCTATCATGCCAAACAACCAACAGATGGAGGTCTTTAAAGATCCCCTACCTACCCATGTGGAGCAGGCCAAGCTAGTGCCCTAGGTGAATGAGGTTCACCATGCCCCTCCTCAGTAGGGGTATGTCGGCATGATCAACATTGTCATGAGGAATAGGTGGTACCCAAGTCCAGCCACACCACCTATGGCTCAGAGTGATGTCCCTTCGACATCACAGCAGCCACTACCTCCTCTATCGAGCCTTCCACCTAGGCCCATGGCCACCATTAAGAGTAAGCTCACTCAGAGCTTAAGAACAACATCTACCCGACTCTCCATCTATGAGCTGATTCAACAATCACAACCTCACAGAGAGGCTTTGATGGAGATCCTTAAGGCCATAGAGCTTCAACCCCAGGAGTCTAACTCCTTCAATAATTTTGTGGGGCATGTAAGATAGTGCACTAAACCGATAATCACCTTTCGAGAGGATGAGCTTAAACCGGTTCCAAATGATATGGTGGACCCTCCCTTGCACATCATCACATGTGTAAATAGGACACCATACAAGAGAGTGTTGATAGACATTGGGTCTTCTAGAAATATCATCACCATGATAGCTCTCAAGCACTTGAAGCTCTCGACATCCCATATTATCGCATCTACATACACCCTTCGAGCATTTAATGATGCCATATGCTCAATAGTTGGTACGATTATCCTACCGATTCAGGTAGGAGAAAAGACCATCTCGATGCTATGCCACATACTAGAGGGTGAGATGGCATACAATATCCTATTAGGTAGACCATGGATTAGGGACATGAAGTGCATCCCTTCCATTGCTCACCAGTGCCTCAAGTACACTCATGAAGGGCAAGTTCATGTCATCCCTATGGACCTAGAGCCCTACAAGTATTGTAACATGGTGCAATAGCTCCCCGAGTCAACCTTACCATCAACACACCTAGATTTCCAACCGAATAAATCTAGCCAAGGTTTGACCCCCTCATCATCGCATGACATACCTTCCTCATCATCAGCACCTCCTTCGATGCCCACTGGGCTAATGGATCCTTTGTTGAGGAACCTAGGGAAGAAGCCTATTGATGAGGTCCAATCGACCATATCCACCATCTCCATAGAGGAGATACCTAGCCCAGATGATGAAGAGCTACCATAGGAGATAGATGATGAATCAGATCAGGTCTCGCTCTCATCACTCTTCTATCCATAGCCTCAGGTGACAGTGCACTTGGCTTCCACCAGATTAGGAGAATACATGGTTAGGAATGTCACAACTACCCCTGCTATAGAGTCGGTGCAAGACATGGGTCGACCCCATCTTCCCATAGGCACTATTGTGCCCCTAGGCATCCCCCCTAATCAAATAAATTTCATCTATGGGGGACTTGACTATGACATCAAACCCTACCAACAGTAGGAGGAGGATGAGGAGCCCTTCGTAGAAGACATCAACTACTTGTCTAACCTTGACTTCACCCTGAAGTACCTTGACCTTTGCAATTGGTATGGTTATGGGTTAGGCTTGTATGAGCAAGGCACACGAGTTCCATTTCAACCCTAGTACCAGATGCCATATGATAAATCAGGATTGGGACATAATCACCCCTTGCCCCTAGATGTTCTCATAGATGGTCTGGAGTACCTATGCCTCAACTATAGAGATGAGTTGGCCCGAGATCCCTTTGCCAACCCTAATCATGTCTACTCGCTAGGGGACTATTTCCCTATGCCCTTGGGAGATGATGAACCACCTCACGATGGTATCCAATCCTACGAGAGAGGTGAAGGTTCGCACACTCTTCCCCATGATAGTGAGGAAGAAGATCTAGGGTCCCCTTATGAGTGGATGTCAGATGATGAGTCAGACTATGGAGTCACATCGATTGAATCTGATAGTTCTGATGGAGAATACGCATAGGTCATCCCTTGGGATGATGATGATGAATACTATCTATGCATGTTCCCATTACAAGATCCCATTTGGAGATAACTTCTACCTCACAAAGAGCAAGTTCACCCATAGCCACACCGACCACCGCCTATCATTCCACCACCTCCATAGCCACCTCCTCAGGTCGTGCTGCATCCGGAGGTCCATGGTCACCACCAACCACCTAGGGGAAATCATCCATCCATAAATATGATTTCCATAGATCTGTTTGAGCCCCTACGAGATCCGAATAACCCATTAAAGCCATTGCACCTCGACTTGGGGGTAATCGAATTTGATCGAGGAGATTCACCCCCATCACCTTCTGAGTATTGGCCTTGCGACGAGATGCTACAACCATTTCACTTCTCCCTAGGGCCAGCTCATGATGTCTTCCATGTTGAAGAGGAACCCGAGGTTCCCATTGATGATCTAAATCTAGCAGATGACATCCATTTGATCCCTACCCCCCACCAGCTGGAGGAGGGGTCGCATATGTCAATCGAGCCTACGATTGACAAAGATATCAGCTCAGATCCAGAGAATCCATAGTGTATCAAGCTGGGGGAAATTCTATCCCCCAAAGAGCAAGCTGATTACATAGCCCTTCTCACCAAGAAGAAGGAAGCTTTTGCATGGTCTTATAAAGACATGTCAGGACTGGATCCAAATCTAGTCACCCATAATCTGATGCTTGACCCCAAGGCCAAGCCTATCAAGCAAAAGCTAAGAAAGATGCATCCAATGGTGGCCTTGATGGTCAAATATGAGCTACAGAAGTTGTTGGATGCCCAGTTTGTTATTTTTGTAGACTATCCACCATGGCTATCCAACATGGTTCCCATCAAGAAGCTTGATGGGAGGATTCACATTTGCACTAATTTTTGAGACCTAAACAAAGTGAGTCCTAAGGATGATTTCCCTTTGCCAAGCATCGATGCCCTGGTAGATGCCATAGTGGGCCATGAAATGTTATCCCTTATGGATGGTTTCTCTGGGTACAATCAGATTCGTATCAATCCAGAGGACCAGCTCAAAATGGCGTTCACAATGCCCTGGGGGACATTTTGCTACAAGGTCATGCCTTTTGGCCTTAAAAATGTCGATGCCACCTACCAACGTGCCATGACATACATCTTCCATGACTACATGCATAAGATTTTGGAAGATTACATGGATGACTTGCTGGCTAAATATTTATTATGCCATGAGCATCTTGATGTCTTGAGCAAAGTTCTAGATCGCCTCATCGAGCACAACGTGAGACTGAACCCCAAGAAGTGCGTCTTCGATGTCACATCTAGAAAGCTCTTGGGATTTATCATCTCTAAGAGAGGCATTGAAGTGGACCCCAATAAGGTCAAGGCCATCCTCGAGATGCCTCCCCCAACCATGATCAAGCAGCTCCAAAGTCTGTAGGGCAAGATCACATCCATCAAATGCTTTATAGCACAATTGTTAGACAAGTGTCACCCCATGAACAAGTTGTTGCACAAGGGGGTCACATTCCATTGGGATGATGAGTGTCAGGAGGCCTTTGATGCAATAAAACAATACTTAGCTTCACCACCTAGTGTTGGCACCACCTAGACCAGGAGTGTCATTCTGCTTATACATCTCAGCCACTGAGATTGCATTGGGTGCCATGTTAGCCCAGAACAATGAATTTCATAAGGAGCAGGCTACTTACTATCTCAACCGCACCTTAGTCAGTTATGAGATCAAGTATGCATACATTGAGAAATTATGCCTAGCGGTGGTTTTCACCACCAAGAAGCTATGACATTACATGCTTAGCAACACCACGTATGTTGTATCTAAAGAGAATCCATTGTGCTACATGATGAGCCGCACTTATCATAGTAGTCGCACGATAAAATGGATCATGTTGTTGATGGAGTTTGACCTAGAATTTGTTGGAAAAAAATCAATTAAGGGTCAGGTCATCATCGATCAACTCGTAGAGGCTCCTCTCCAGGATGATCAACCTCTTAGTATGGAGCTTCTCGATGAGGGGGTCTTCCAAATATCAGAATCGCCAGATTTTGATGAGCTTGAGATGCAGGCAGATATGACCCTATTTTTTGATGGCTCCAAATGTGAGCAAGGGGGTGGCATGAGAATCATGTTTTTCACACCGCATGGGGCTCCCATACCCCTATCATTTAAACTCGATTTCCCATGCACCAACAATAATTTTGAGTATGAAGCCTTGCTCATAGGCCTTCAGATGGTTGTCACCATGAAAATAACAAAGCTTAACATTTTTGGTGACTCTTTGCTCATTGTTAACCAGGTCAAAGGGATCTACCAGTGCAAATGCCCAGTTATGCAAGCCTACAAAGCCCTTGTGGATAAGTTCCTAGAAAAATTTGAATGGTATAACATCGAGGCACTCCCTCGATCATCTAATCATTTTATGGATACAATGGCCTCCCTAGGGTCCTTGATCCCACAAGACCCTATGGATCAGATGACTACCATTCAGGTCAAAATGCTCTCATAATCTATGGTTGAGCATGAGAATGCTCAAGTCATGCTAGAAGTCCACTTGATTCAAATTGAACCTCATCAAGAGATATTCTCGCACATTCATGAATGCTTGAACCAGGCCGATTGGGGGACTTTGTTCCCTCAAGCCCCTTTTGATAGCAATGCAATGCTATTCTTACATGTTCTCTCCCAATCAACTTTTGCTCGAGATGAACTTCAAGAGGGATAGGTCGTTCATGCGCTCGAGGCTTCCTCACAATAGGACTGGTCCACACAAATCAGGGAATACCTAAAGCTTGGTAACCTCCCTCCTGGGTTGTCGCACGTCGCTAAAAGAACATTCAGATGGAAGGTGACAAAATATGTCTTGCTAGGAGACATTATGTATCATCAGAGCTATGAAGGGATCCTCCTTCGCTACTTAGAGCATCAAGAATCAGCTTGGGCAATCGCCCAAGCACACGATGGTACATGTGGTGGCCATTTCAATAGCATGGCCATCGCTAAGTGCATTCTTTGCATGGGCTATTATTGGCCAACTTTAGAGTGAGATTGTTGTGCATACGTGAGGAAGTGCATGAAGTGTCAACACCATGCTAATTTGACACACGTGCCTTCTCAGGCCTTGCAACCGATTCAATCGGTGTGGCCATTTTCATAATGGGGATTGGATTTAATCGAGAAAATCTCCCCCGCATCCTTGGGCTACCACACATTTATTATAATGGCTACCGAGTATTTCACTAAATGGGTGGAAGCAATTCCCCTTACCACTACGATGGGACCCCGCATAGTAGAGTTCCTATTACATAATATCATTTGTCATTTTGGTATTCCATCCAAGATCATTTTGGATAATGGGACATCATTTAAGAACAAATATGTGCATGCTTTGACAACAAAGTATAATATCCAACATAATTTTTTGACACCCTACTATCCACAAGCAAATGGGCAAGCAGAGGCTTCCAACAAAATATTGATTGCCATTCTCAAGAAAACTGTCAGAGAGAATCACACAGATTGGCATACACAAATACCCCTTGCTCTATGGGCCTACCGCACTAGTATTCGGACACCCACTAGGGCTACTCCATTTTTGCTAGTGTATGGCATCGAGGCGGTCATGCCTCTAGAGCTCGAAATCCCATCGTTATGCATATCCATGCAAGAGTTCATCGATGATGACACCGCATGGAAGGCTCACCTAGATCAGCTTACATTGCTTGATGAACATCGTATTAATGCTCTCGAGCACCTACACATTTATCAAGAGTGACTTAAGAGAGCCTACAATATGAAAGTCCACCTAAGGGACTTTCAGGTTGGTGATCTCATTCTGAAGGAAAACCAACAAAATTCTAATTTTCACCCCATCTAAGGGACAAGTTCATGGTAAACTGGTTAGGTCCCTATGTCATTACTAGTCAGATAGGACCCAAAACTTATCACCTAGCCTCCCTTGAAGGTGTCGAGGATCCTAAACCCTTGAACATACTTCATTTATGGCCATTCCATGCCTAAGGCATGATGGTCAACCTAAAATGCTCCTAGGTGGTCTAGAACCATCTAGGTCACCCCAAAATGCTCCAAGGGTGCCTACATCCTGCTTGGTCAACCTAAAATGCTCCTAGGTAGTCTAGAACCATCTAGGTCACCCCAAAATGCTCCAAGGGTGCCTACATCCCGCTTGGTCAACCTAAAATGCTCCTAGGTAGTCTAGAACCATCTAGGTCACCCCAAAATGCTCCAAGGGTGCCTACAACCCACTTGGTCAACCTAAAATGCTCCTAGGTGGTCTATGACCATCTAGGTCACCCAAAAATCCCCAAAGGCATCCATAAGCCCTTTGGTCACCCCAAATGCCCCAATGGCCCCCAATAAGCCCATTGGTCACATGTACATACATATATATCACTCAAAAATACAAAAACATCATCAAAATATCAAAAATCCAAAAACTTCATTTCATCGCATTGCATTTCAAAAACATCATCAAAATATCAAAAATACAAAAATATTGCATCGCATCACATTGCATCCCATTGCATTCTATCATCGCTTGCATTTAGGCATACTCACCATTAGCACTTTACATTTTAGAGTTGCTCATACATGTCTAGCACCATGATGGTACACTACTCATCATTCAAAATCAATGTTGTGAAAGTAATCATAGTTCAATGTTTCACTTATCATTTTCACCCACATTTTCCATATTCCATATTTGTGTCCACTCCCTTCACCTAGTCATTTGTTTTAGAATGTCATTAGGGTTTTTGGTCACTCAACCATTTCTAGCTTCTTTTCAGATTTTGTAGAAAGCTATCTTGATTTTTAGGAGGTAGAGTCTTGCTTAGATTATGCCTTGTGTACATCAGATCCCAAACACATTTTAACATTAATAAATCCAAGTTTTGCACAAAGAAATATGAAATCCATGAAGTGGTCTAGGTTACCTTAAGTGAAAAGGTCATCCTGCTCATCCCCCTATGTGAATGGTTCAAGAATGTTGAGAGTTGGCAAAAGGACAAGCTCTTCCCTACCCAATTCCCCAAAATAAATAATGGTTTTCACCACTATCAAAAATCCCAATTCCCACAAATCCCAATCCCTCAAAAATCAAAGGAATCAAAAGTCAAAAATCAAAATCCCAAAAGTTCAAAAAACAAAAATCAAAATCAAATATAATAGTGGTTATCACCACTAATCCCAAATCCCTTGCTCAAAGAAAACAAAATACAAAATAAATAGTGATTTTCATCACTACATATGAGCAAGTATCCCAATAAAATTGAAGAAAATAAGGGAGTTGAACTTGAATCCCTGGAACTCTCAGCATTTGGAAAACCATCAGGTGATCCTCATTACAGGTTTGGTGGATAGCCTACTTGTCAATGGTGGTAGCCTCCCGCATGATGATATGTCTATCACATTAGCTTTTGCATGTGTGCAGACCAATGTTTGCATGTGGATGAGCTAGCTTTTGGTAACCTAGATTGCCTAGTGGTCTAGTCCTACTAAGTACAAAACCCAAGATTGTGACATTCATAGAGTGATCCTCATTCCAGGTTTGGTGGATAGCCTATCTGGAAATGGTGGTATCTTTATGCATTTCACAGGAATGAACTCACTTGCACACATAGGGATATGAAGTACCTTGGTCATCCTAGAAGATTCATACCTTGTCAAAAAGTCTTGCATAGTCAGTATACAACCTTTGATCAAGTTAGCTAGAGTGTTTGAGTCTCATAAAAACCTCATCTACATTCTCTAACATCTCATGTCAATTATTCCATTTCTACCACATTGCAATAATACATTTCCACATTTCCATTACACAAAAACAATACAAAAACAAAAAAGAAAAAAAAGAGTGTTAATGTGTTTTGTACAGTCTATAGTGTTCACATAGTATGTCAAATCATTAGCCATAATTCATTTTTATCAATCAATCAAATATCACATCTCACTATGCATCCACGCATATAGATAGTTGCAAATCAAATCAAAATCAAAATACACATGCATACATGATATCTACCTATCATCATTCCATTGCATCCATATGCATAACATACTAAGCATTTAACACATAATCATAAATCCATACACACATTGCATTCATACAATAAAGCAATAAATGAAACACATGATGACCATAATAAAATATCATATATATATGGGGTAAAACATGTACATCAGAGTTTCCAAAATACCCATAGGCTACAATAAAGTGGGTCCTCAGACCTCACAATGCTAAACATCCAAAAACCCAAAAATAATCCCATGAGTCTCCATCACCATGATCACGTAGGATCGGTGCTACGACTCACACTACCACCAGTAGTCCAGGTCCGCTGAGACCCCCCATGCCTACTACCACCAGCCCTATCCTCCCTCTACCTAGTAGAGGATTGCACCATCTCACTCTATCGAGACCGATGTGATCTACTACTCTCCCCATCATCCGATAGCCACCCCCAAGGTGCACCACCTCCATCTCCAACCGATCCACATATGCCTACCTCCATTGTCCCCACACCTGATAGGTATCCACCACTGACTATAGCCATAATACCTCTACCCATAGCTTCTCCATCTCCTCAGTGTTGGATCCCTCCTACCTCAGACCCTGAGCTCTCAGCTACACCCATAGGGAGGATATCTCAGCCTAGTCCTCCCATGTCTATACCTGCAAGAGATCTCTCTCCTACCTAACCCAGGCCAACTCAACCTATAACTCTGCATACCGATCACCCTATGCACCCTATGGTACCTATACCCCAGGATCCTCCACACCCATATCATCACCCTAATCTCCCAAATCCAAGAGATCTCCCTACTCACCACCCTCTACCTAGTCCTCCTCTAGAGCATCCAACATCATCTCATCTACCACCCTAGCTGCCTCACCCCCTAGGGCCCCTACACCTCACCACTGGTGCATCACCCACCATGAGTCATACTCCTTATAGTCTCGACATCATCCACATCAACAATAGCTACTACAGGATCTGACTCCTCACCCACCTCCTCCATAATAGGCCATAATAACGTCCTCTCATCCCCATGATGTCGGTACACCACTGGCTCCCTAGAAACCCCTACCATAGCCCAAACTACCACATGACATGACCAAATGGGAAGTACTCCCACTCGGTCCCATGTCATGCAATCAACCATCTACCCCACCTCACCCATCGGAGCTGCTCCCCAACATCTACCTAGATCGGACAATCCATGTATGGTCACCATAACACCTACCCTAGTGCTAGGTGAGAGAAGATATCGACATAGTGATCCACATCACCCACAAACCATCGACTCTACCCTCTCTCCTATCATCTACCATAGGATGCCATATCCTATCTCCCTATCTACTAGCTACACCCGGGTCATCCAGGGTAACCCCTATGGTCACCCCACAACTATGTGCTACCACCCCCAACACTACAATAAGAAGCTATAGCCTAAGCCCTTCTACTTATGATAGTGGATCTCATACAACTCATCATAGAGCTATGCCAGCAAGGTAGTCCCCCATGCCATCACCAATGGCTCCTCCTTGGTGCACCCCACTAGGGCGTACACCAGCTCTAACAGGTTCCAAGGGAACCTAGCTCCTGATGAGTCGAGGAGGAGCATATTGGAGATGAGAGTCATCAATAGTGCATGCCTCACCTCCAACACCCCCTCCTCATGCCAATACCCCACCAATATACCTCCATTATGATAGTCCATCTCCACCACCTCTACATCTTCCCCAAAGTACCTCATCAACACTACACCCCTCTAGTCATGGTGCGATGACCGGATAGGTCACCCCTCTATCAAAATCCTTAAAATCTGATAGACATCCTCCAACATCACCATCATCTCCCCCATAGATAGATGGAAGGTGTTGGTGCATGGGTCCCATAAACTAATCAAAGCCATCAGATAAGCCCGATCGCCTACCACAGGCTCCAACCGAGTAACTTGCTTGAGCCCCAGGGCATCAAGCCACTCCTAGTCAACCTCAGTCAAGGCATCCCACATGGTCCCGAAGAGCTTCAATTTTTGATACCGACTCTTCACCACCTAAAAAAATAACAAAAACAAATAAAAACATCAAAAACACAAACCAAAAAAATAAATAAATAGGTAGTACAATTTTAATAAACGAGGTCATTTGAGTTAGTATTTTACCCATCATGCATCGGCCCCTTCATTGGATGCCTCCACTTGCTGACTCATGATGATAGCGGGATGATTTTGATAGTGCTTCACTATGCAAAATCACTCTCCTCCTCCTCACCTCTCAAATCACAAAAGAAAACATGCAATAATGAGCCCAAAACTTGCATTTGGGGTTTATATAGGCCTACAATAGTCCTATTCATCCTAGGGTGGGATGAATGCACTTTTTGCCATTCATCCCACCCTAGGATGAATACCAAATTTGTATTCATTCCACCCTAGGATGAATACAAGATTCATAGGTCAAAACAACTTCAAATGCACCAAAAGGGTCCAAAAACCCACAAAAATAGCTCTATTTTTGTCAAAATTTTTGTATCAATCAAGAGGAAAATAATAGCACTCCTGGATGCTCAGAAATAACCTTAATTCAATCCCTAAGAAGGCCACTATGGCCGGACCACCCCATGGGAACGAGGTTTTTCATTCCTTTCCTCCAAGAAGCACCAAAGAAAAGGGTTCAAAACCCACCAAAAACATGTCAAATATGATGGAATTCACTCAGGGTTAATATGGAACACAAATTTCTCATGGATGCATGGACAAGTTACTACTTTACTCCCTAAGAAGGCCATTGTGGCTAGACTACCCCACGGGAATGAAGTTTTCAACTCCTTGCTTCCAGGAAACCCCCATAGCATCATTCAAATCCTTTCAAAACTGTGCCATTTTTCAATGAGTACAACTTAGGGCAACCTCACCAAAAGTCATCTGGGTCAAGTGACTCATCACTTTTCTCATGAGTCATTCCCTCATCGACTCATCGCTTGAGGGGGTAGTCATACTCAATATCACAATCAACAAGCACACACTCAATCAAGCAAATTGTGTTCGTTCAACGAATCATTGACAGAGACAATCATGCTCCTGCTTGGGGCAGCAAACAAGCACAAAGCACCAAATTAAAATGCTTGGCATTTAGTAAGCATGTGTAACATCAGGAATCCCCACATCATGACCGAACAACATCCAAGATAAAGCAAGTTCCTTAGCTCATCAAAAGCAAGGATTCAAGAATGCATGCTCTTTCCAAGATTGGGGCATCTAAAGTTGGTTAGGGTATTGAGTAACCTTAATCATTGAACATTTTAGTCATCTATTTTTGCTCAATATTATGTTGCACACAATGCATCCCAAAAAGGGGCATCTGTAGACACTAAAATCTGGTCAATCCGATTATGCTACCATAAGCAACGACTTCATGACACACCAAGGCCCCTAGGGCAGCCCTCAGGAGGCATACAATGGTTCTAACCACTTTGTACAAGGTTTTGAAAGGTTCTAGGCCACTTTTGGGACCTTTTGGACACCCTGCTGCTATTCGTTCCACCCTGGGATGAATACATAACCTATTCGTCCCACCCTGGGATGAATAGCAGTATTCATCCCAAGGGGGAGCGAATAGCAGGTTTGATTGGCAAAAAGTCAAATCTGGACAAATGGTGCCTAGAAACGGTTACTTTTCTATTTTCCAATGCCTAGGAAGTCAGAGCATGCAGCATCTTAATGCTCCAGCCCATGAGGGAGGCCAAATTGGGAGATTCTCTTCCCCCTCCAATGCATGTCACCCTGGTGGCCAAGTGGCGCCTCGTGCCTCGCATGCCCTTGCATGCCTTTTGACCCATGAAGCCTCCTTGGGCTATAAAGTGGATGCATTTTCCACACAATAAGAGAGGATATTTTGAGGACAAAGCAATGGAGTGCTGCCAAGATTTCCTTCCACCCTTTTGTGCCCATTTTTCCCTCGAAATCTCTACCTAGCGAAGGAGGTTTGCGAGTGAACTAGGAGGCACAATTTGTTACAAAACTAAACCATATGAGTGAATTCCCACACCAAATTTGATGAAAATACCCCTTAGAGTGTTTTGCATCAATTCTCAGTGGAATTGGTGGTAAAATTTAGGCAAAAATGGTGGGCGTCCCACCCCTAGGCGCCCCCCAATTTGTGACAGTCCTATTCATCCCACCCTATGATGAATAGAAATATGTGCATGATTTTGTTACTATTTTTAATTATTTATTTTCTACATGCTATTACTATGCTGCAGTTCAAATTTTAGGTCTTTCTGAGCTATATTGGCCGAGATATTGCATTTTTAGTGTTTTGTAGGGTCTCTTGCAAGTATCCGACGGTCATTTGAGAGAACACCTAAAATGTGACTGATATTGCAAATATGATCAAATGGGTTTTCTTATAATATCATTTTATGTATTCTATCCAATTTTCATGCATTTTGGATATGCGTAGGGTCATAAATTTCTTATTTTAGGCTTTGTAGGTTATGAACGGTCATTCGAGTTTTGAAGCCCCATCGGATGCAATTTTGGTGTAATTTCTGGTGATATCTTCCCAAAACCTTCTATTTTACATACCTCTACAATTTCATGTCATTTGGAGTTGATTTGATATATTTTCTCATTATTAGTCATTTTGCCCCTATGGGGATTGCATGCTTTTTATCACACGCACTCGCTATTTGACATTTCTGGTTTCCTTGTGTGTAGGTGCAGGTCATTACAATGCATTGGGAAGGAGCATAAGACATCTGGATCAAAGACACAAGTGGCGGAAACCTTGGCCCGCCCACCTCGATTGTGGGTACGAGGAAAGACATTGGATGTGCACCCAAATTTCTTGAAGGATTTCGATCCTTGGGCACCCGAGTTGTAAACATTTGTATCACCCATTTTGAGCCCTCAAGGGGATGCATTGTAACCTAGAATTTGATATATCTTATTAATAATAAATCTATTTGCTTTGCTTTATTTCTTGTTATTCGTTATCTTTCCACTTTACTTGCATGCTTTCGTTTGACGCTCATAAGCGATAGGGCATAGATACGCATATTGTTTATCTTCATTTGGTGCACCATTTTTCCCTACTTCACTTATTTAATTAATTTCAATACTAGGAGTTATCATGGGAGCACCTACTCCCCATATACATTCGAGCACCTACTCAAAATGTAAGGCTTTGTTGAACTACAACTCAAGCATGAATTATCATCTAGGGATTCAACCCCTCCGAGCTCCAACCTGGATTATATCAAACTAGTTATCAATTTACATTTCATTAACATAGTATTCCTAAGTATTTATACACATAATCCATTTACATTACCATTTATTTAAGTTACCATGTACAACCATTAAAGCAAAATATGTAATCCATTGCATCATACCCTTTAAATCTTCATAACAATTATACATTAAAACAAATTCTTATTGAAAAGTAAATAACATTTGACAACCATTAATACTAATTAATTACAACATTCATAATCTATTTAATCAACAACATATTAGAAAGTAAATGCAACATCCATATGAAATAACAAAGCAAACCACAAATTAGAGTGACACAATATTTATCCTGGGAACCCTCACGGGGAATAAACCTAACCTCCAAAATATGTCTTTCCTCTCATTTCATAAACTTAGAGTGTCATAATTACAATATAGAAAGGCATCACACAGATCCTTTTCTAAATCAATTATACAATTACAAGAGATCAAATCATCTCTTATCAAATCAAGATGCAAATAAGGAAACACCAATTTCCTTTCTCTAAGCCATCGATATAATACATAAGAATATCACAAATTCTTATACCTCCATGTTTATGAATGATCCTTGGATATATATTAAGTAGAAACTCATTGACCATCAAAGAGGGAACCCCATAATTCCATCGGGACTGGATTCCCTATTCATTCCCCAAGATTGATACATAATCAATCCTTCATTTAATGAATTAAAGTCCCATACCTTTAATTCATGAAACAACCATTCTTCCCTTTAATTAAATAGTCTAAAGTTAATTTCCTTATTCATCTAATCTAGGTTACTCACTCATAATCTAATCATATCTTACTTTTATTACTTTCATATATACTCTATTTAACCATCAACCCCCTTTTTCATTAGTCCAAAGTTTTCATAGAATATATTTCAAAATGCAAGAAATATAACTTTTATATAACCCAATGGTCTTATTTAGTCTTGACCCAATGGTGATTCTCTTTCTAATCAATATCTATCTTACAATAAATACCTAAATATATCTATCTTACAATAAAGACCTAAATCAAAATTTATTTGCAAATAAAAATTAGGGCGGTCTATTGCATACCCTCTGGCCAATCAAGACATGACCTTGGTTACTAAGGTGATATATTTTTTTCTTTTTTTTTAATCTATACATAAGACTATGAGAAACCATGGATAACCAACTAAACATTGTTTGTCTAGTCCAATGAATGCAGAGTCCACAAATTCAACCTATCCATGACAATTTTCCAATGGTCACAATGACCACTAGATAGTGGTCATTACATAAGGGATGTGAATCAATTTATTAGATGCCCCATTGCTTCCACAGGAGTAATGCGGGATAATCTGTTTCCACCATACAAACAAAATGGTATCTTACCTATTGTGCATCTCAACATAAAACCTATTGCAAAAATGTGGACAATAATATGGTGAAGGGGTCAACAAAGGTCACCTAGATATCATGCCAAAGTGTCGAGCATCGAACTATCTGCATGCCTCCAAATGAGGCATTCAACCATTAGGTGATGTGTCCTTTGACCACCACCACTTGGTGGTCAAAAGGTATAGGGAGATTTTCTCCCTTTATACCCCATAGATGCCCGAGCACATCCCATGTGGGATATTACTTGTGGAAGGTTTCTATGAAGCCCCCCCATCTGAGTGACATCGAGTGCTATATTGGGTGTTTTAGACATTCATATACCAACACACAGGTGAGTAAAATCTATTGTAGGTTTCTCAAACAATATTCAAAATATTTAAAAACCATTCATGGTGGATTTAAGCAAATATTCGGTCTAGCTCCTACTTTGGTTCTAATGTCACATCAAAACAAGATGACTATAACAAAATTTTATAGAGATTTGCATGACAATGATTTCAAATCAGTTAAACATAATTTCTATAGCTAAATCAGAGTTAAAAAATGCAAACATATTCCTCTGAGGGTCAATCTTACACAACACCTATATTAGGTTCTATGTAGGGGCCAGTCAAGCACACAAATGTGAAATATAACACCACACACCATGCATTATCCAAACTAATGATTGACAGATAAGGTGACTATTAGAAGTCTACTATAGTGTTATCAAAAAGGGTTTAATCACTATGGGATTCCCAAATTTTAGATGACTCAAGAACATGAATTTACTCTTTAAGTGAAGTTATAAATCACCTGTCAAGAAGGTTCTAGCTTGAGGTAGGATTATACATCGATTAAGGATGTATACATAACTAAGATAACCTCAATAATAGATTGCACTCATACAATGCTTGGCAAGGGTCAACATGGGTAGGATGCACATGGTGGGTTCGCTAGAACATAGATCAATCACAACATGAAACAAAACCATGGTTCAAACAACCAAATTGAATTTTCATTGCCTATAAACCATGTCCTTCGATGTCTAGTTTTTTTTGGTAAGTATAGATCGACCTCAACCAAACAGAGTTTAGCAAGGGTGTAAAAGATCATCAAAAATAAGTCTTATAATAATTCATGATAAAGATTTTGTTATAGGCCGAATGCAGATTTCTTTCAAAGACTTAGCAAATTCTATACTACACATGTCTAACGTAGGGTTATGACAACCAAAAATATTTTATACTATGATAATCAATTATTATTAACTTACAACAATCAATTCCAATCATACGAATAGGACAAGTAAGCCTGATTATCTCAAAATATAGTAAGATACGTGACTAAAGCATTATTAAAATCAGTCCATATAATAAATGCACCTTAAGGATGTAGGAAATACCATCTCCTTTATTTGGGGATCCGTAAATACATATTAACCAAGTTTTGCTCTTCCTACAAATTAATACCCAAACATATTGAAGCAAAGCATATACAGCGAAGAGATCCAACCTTATCACCCTTGCTGGATTGGTCTAATATCTACCTCTTGCTCTCCCAATTATATCTCCATGATTTTCTTCAAAATTTCCTCCTTTGTGTCTCCTCCTTTTTTACTCCAAAGATCCTTCTCCCTTTCTCATTCTTTTTCTTCCCCCAAAACTAGTTATTCGTCCTCTTCTCCTTAGTCTCCTTTTTAATGGAGATTCCTTTCTCTCCCACCAACCAAATAGTGGTTTTATTATTTTAATATTAAAATATACCTTTTTCAACCCATGTGGAGAGAAAGTTCCAAAAGTAGAAGAGGGTCCACAATAGAGATAAGGTAGGTGGTCTTGTTTTGTTTTGTGTCCCTTCTTCATGGAGACAAATACAAAACTAGTACTATTAGAGAATAGGATGGATACAAAACTAGGACTATTAGTGATAAGGGAAGGAATCTCCCCTTAATTTCCACCAATGTAGAGAAGCCATGTAGGAGGTATGGATAGCTTCTCAAATAATAGGATAATTCTAACTAATTTTAGAGCCCTTTTTAGTCCAATCAAAATTGGACAATTCTTGTGAGTATCCAATTGTATTAGGTTATTTACACCTTATTTATTATATTGTACTAATTTTTGCAAAAGATAAATCCTCCAATCTACCTTTTACAAAGATTATAATTAGCTTCTAATTACATTAAATTAAATTATATTCTTTGAAAGATAATTAATACTTTCCTAAATCCTCACAAAATCCTTTAGTTAGAATTTTGTAGAATTCTTTAGGGTCTACGACCCCTTTAGTTAGGTATTAATTGATCCTCTTGATCAATTAATATCCTTCTAAAAATGTTCAGTGGGGACAGGTTGTGATACTTCTAAAAGATTGTAAAATAATCTTATTGAGCAAAACCTAAAGAACCTTTAAACAATTAAATAATATTTAGTTGTACATAGATCAAGTTCACAAAACTCATCTAATGGAGCATCTAATCCTCCAAAATATAGCTTTAATAATAACATCACTATGAAGCATTTCATTGACTAAAAGTTACATAAAACTTAATTAATTCAAATGCTAACATATGGTCAAGGAAACAAGAATCATATTAAATTAAAAAAATGGTAAATTACAAAACCATCATTTCTCCTTAAAGAGTTACAATAGTCGCTCACCAAAGTAGATGTTTTAGACATTATTAATCTTGCTCAATAATCAAACTTCCTTACAAAAGAAACTATCTAACTATCCAACTAGAAAGTGCTCCTTTTATGAAATTCCTATTTACAAACATCTTAACTTTTCAAATAATGCAAGCCATCTACCTAGGTAGTCTTCCTTCCATCTTCTTCTTGCAACCTTCTTCATGAAAAGGGTTTCCCATGAATTGGAGGATACTTAGGGATTAGGACAACTCTCTATTTAATAGTATATGCAATGCAATTTACCATGTTCTACCTAAATTGCAAGCAACCATGCATGTGCATTAAACAACCAAGGAGAGAATCCCATACTTCTCTCTATAATGGTTCCTTTACCCACACAAGTCTCAGGAACCACTATAGTTGATTTTCATTTTTCTTCCTTCTCTCAAGGCATTAGCAAAAACAATATAACTTTCCTTTATTAAAAAAAAACACTTCTTTTCTAAACAAGTTCCTCTTTGAAAAGAAAGCTTAAAACAAAACACTTGATTATTTTTATTGAGAATCCAACTTCCCTAAACTTTAAACTTTTAAAGATGTATACCAACTTTTTAGTAAAGAAAGGGACATATATAACTTATTCCATAAACTATTACACACACAAAAATACAAAGGATTCGATTACCATATTAGAACTCTATTCTTTATTATTTCCCATCTAAATGAGTTGCCACCAATATAATTTTAAAAAAAAGACAATGATATGGATTACTTTAATACTAAGGTTCATCATGTAAAGTAAATAAAACTAACAATAATAATACTACCATGAGCAACGATACACAGGGCAACCATAATAACCAACACACACACAAATGGTTCAAAACAACAAGTAAACATAGGAATTTTGGATCAAGATAGTGGAAAGCACCATTGTCATTCTATATTTAAACTAGCCATCCAACAAAAAAAACCACACTGGTAGGGAACAACTACACCAAACCTCCTAGTTTCAAACCCCAATATTGCATAGGTTGGAACCCCAAAAAGACATACTCAAAATAGGTAGAAAAAAATTGAATAATAAAACTAGATCTCAAAAGTTCCACTACTCAACAAGGGGACAAAAGTTAGGCAAGTTAAAAATAGACACAACCAAGCCCTAGCTCAAACAATGTCAAGCATCCAAAACCCGCAAAAGAAAAAAATGGTAAATAAATCGAGTCATGCAAGCAAGCAAACCAAAGGATCACAGGTTAGCACCACCAAGTGTTCACTTAGGAAGATATATCAAGCCAAAACATAGTGAAAGCTAAACCATAATTGTAGTAACAAAAATAATATTAATCAAACAAAACCTTGCTATACTTGGAAGATGCTACTTAGCTTAAAACATTGGTTCAATCCAAAAAATGGTGCCCTTATTTCTTCTTACTCCGGTCCAAGCTCCTCACAAAAACAACATCCCCCTTATTCCAAACTTAGCCCTTACTTATCTCTAAAATCCAACGTGTTGCCACAATACATGGCCAAGATAATGTTTGGGTATTTTCAAGAAGGCGTTTCTTACTTTGCCACCTTTATCATCTTGGAATCTAACACAAACTAAAGCATGATATAATAATTAAGAAGGCTTACCAAGCTTAGTGGATTATCATAATCTACCTTAGTCTTGCTTTTAAATAATTTTGATGCAACCTTTATTAATATCAAAGGATAATATCACTTATTAACCTTGATATTACTATTCTCAAATATTGATAATATTAAGTGTATTAATGTTCCTTTAATTAATTGATTCTATGCTTACTATACACAAGCATACATGCCATTCAAACACACAATAGCACACACCATTATTTTATCCTTAAGTAGGTGGCTATATATATTTAAGATAGTCTATTGCTACCACCAACCTATTAAGGAGACTCATTGCACAAGCAACTTCCTAGCCCAATGGTGTGAGTCATGCAAATGAAATGCAACTATATGAAGGGTATTTTGTTACCCTGAGTTGTTAATGAATAAATCATCACCATCATTTCCCAAAATATATCTCAATTTAGGTGGTTCACCCATATGATCCCACCAGTGAGAGAACTTGGTCCTGCATCCACAAAATATGTCAGCATTACCATAGTCCAAGCACAAAGTGCACTTACCCAATCATATTTACATCATAAAATGAAACTATACAATTAAACATTTACACCAATATATATTTCATTTTTAATAATGAGTTCTTCCAAGGAGAGTTGTTACAATTGTAGTTAAACAACAAATTTTGCTCGATAGGATAGGCACACATGGCCTTCAATAAGTAATTAATAATGATCATGTATGAGGTGCTTTTGTCATATAAAGGAAATTATACGTGAATACTACACATTTCAAGCAATCAAAAGTTTAGAGAAGAAGAGAGAAATTTTCCAAATAAAATTATAGCAAAATATAGATATTTTAGAGTGCAAAATGGCCCAAGGAAAGAGAATCCAGAGAGTGCAGAGGATGACCAAGGAGCTCAAAGACAAATTGGCCAACATTCATGATCCCATTTTGACTATTAGATCAAAACTAAGAAATTTTAGAGAAATTATAGAGGAAAAGGGAAGGAGGTTGTTGTCAAACTATGTAGAATGCACTCCATAGAATTTGCTATTGTCCTGCTACATTCCTAGGCCTGTCCACCTATGCCTAGAGCTAGTAAAAGCTATTGTATAGTTCTATGATCCAATTATAGAAATGGTTAGCAACTCAAAACAAGAGGTTTTGGTTAGAATAATAAATAATAAAATCACCAAAGCTTTCATAGTAGGGGAATTCTCAAATACAAGTCCTAAGGCTATAGATATAGAGGAGCAAAAGAGCCTTCTAAAAAATCTAACTTTCAAAATTTGGCTAAAAAATCTATTGGGAGCACTACTAAGTGACTACACAAAAAAAATTTTAAAGCTAGAAAATTTTGACAACCTAATGCAGATGGTGTTGTCTATGCTAGCAGTCATATTGGGACTTGATACAGATGTTGTGTATTCACACTATTTCTCACTAGCTTATGTGGTCATAAATATGAATAATTACACTGTAACTTGCACACACACTCCTGGTTTCTTGAACTAGGTTGAATTCTTGAGATATAGAATACATAACCAATTGGTAGCTATTATAGCAAACCAAAGTGAAGAGTTTTGATATCCTTCTTATTTGGCCTGGTTAGTTCTTTTCAATATGACTCCAATTATACATCACCTTGAGATATAGATGAAGGATGATGAATTGCAATTGCATCCTATCATGGACTAGACTCTTGGCCTCTGATAATGTACTTATTATATGTAATTCAACAAAATATCCCTAGGTCCTGTACTTGCAGGTATTCTTGGGCATTGCCTGTGCCTCAGCTCAAAGGTTGTAGATAGGCTAAGAGGTAAGAAGCATGAGCTTGGTGACTGGTATTTCTTGAAAGAGGGAATGATGATAAGAATATAGAGATTCCTGGGTACCCCATATTTACTCCCATACTATATTACTAACTAGGTATTCAACATAGAATTATGTAGATAGAGAGATGAATTGTAGAAGCACTATAGGGTTGGAGTAAAAATGACTCACATATTTTGCCTTTTTTTTAAGTTTTAAGATATAATAATGATGAAAAAGTGGTAATCCAAAGTTTTGGATGAGAAGCTTGGCACCCTTCAGCTATTAATCTCACAACACAGATGGCATTATGACCCATAAGGCATATTCAAGGTTAAATTGATAGTTTTGAATACAAAGCCTCCTCCATTTGAGCATGTGGCAAGACCCAATATTGAGATGTTCAAAAATATTGATGATAATTAGGAGATAGATTTGGATATCGTGGGCATGTAGAAAAGGCCATCATGTGTCTATTTCTTTTTTGTAATTATGATGCATGTGTGTTTTCTCGGGGTATACCCAAAATCTTGTATGGGAAGTTTCTTTTTGATAACAGGCTATGTGCCTTACCAGATGTAATGGCTTTGGCAACATGTATATCTTACATATATAGGATCCTTAGAAAGGATATGTTCATCAACAGCCCTAGGTTGATTTTTGTAAAAGGTGTTGGATCAACCTGTAAAACCCGGTATTAATGCTATAGTATCTTATCTACCAAAAAAAAAAGAGAAATGAAGATCAATGAATAATGGTTGAGATTATTTAGAAAATTAAAGATGAACTGGGATGGAAAGAGCATAAAATAAAGGAATGGTGGATCTCATGATGTGAATGTGATAAGCACATGAAGGATTTTCCCAATGATGCTAACAAAAAATTGAGATCGAGTTTTATGAGAACTATATTAGCCAGATGAAGAAATATGAGGATATATGGTTGGAACTAAAAATATTAGAAGATTCAGATGAGGAAGCAAAATAAGATGTGAAGGAAGCTACTCAGCTAGATCTATAAGTAGCTACTTGGTAAGCTATGATGATTCAGAGTAAGTAATCATGGATCAAGAAGTTGTAGGGTATGTTGTGGATGTTGAATCATCTCAACTATTTGATTGTTCAAAAATAACAAGTGCTTCAGGACCTTTTAAGTCTCAATCAGTAGCTTAGTATAGATCTCCTTAATAAGGTCTGGCTAGGGAATAAAATGCAAGAATCATCCAATATTTGGATCATCAAAGACAAAGAGACCAAAAATCAAAAGGTACCAACTAGATCAATAGGCATCAAGGACTGATGTAGAAATGGAAGTAATGGAAGATGAATAAAAAAAGGGGCAAAGCCAAATCTAGAAGTGTAAGGGCTAGGTATGTCTCCTCCCACTTCTCCCCTATATTACTTTATCCCAGTTGCTACACAATTTGAACTACCACCTCTTCCATCCTTCACTAAAGAAAAAGTGTATCCCTTGTATAATTCTCTACCATAAACTACTTTCACATCCCCTATACATAAAAGGTAAGTAGCCCAAGGAAGTTCCACCCTTATAAATACTAGCTTTTTTCATCAAATCCCCTTATTGTATTTTCCTCATTTTTGGCTACTTCTACTCCACCCTCTACCTCTGACCATCCACTAATAGAGGTATTCTCTATCATTCAAAATCTATAAGAGAATAAGTAGAAGTGGGGAAAAGAGTAGCAATAGCAAGTCAAAACAAAGGATATGGACACCCTAACATATGATATAGTAGATCTGATTACTAAAGAGGTGAAAATGATTGCCCACCCAAGAGTAAAAAATAAATTTGCAAAGATGAGGTTAGATAATTTTTAAATCAAAGTACATAAGCAAGATATATCCAAAGTTTTAAATATTTATACACTCTAGACCCTTCACACTGAAGTCGATACATTATTATTGTAAGACCATAAATTAGACCGCAAGCTTGAGGCTACTAAGAAAAGGATACCTAGAGCTAAAATAGAGAAAATAAAATATTGAACAAGATGCCCTAAAATAGGAAATATAGGTTCTAAAGTGTGTTATTGATAAGTCCCTTTTTGAGGAGCATTTGTAACAAAAGGATGAAATAATCTATAACCTAGAGGAACAACTACAAATAGCCAATAATGAGAAGCAAAAGCAAGATGTCATGTTGTAGGAGTTAAAATCCAAGATACAATAACAAGAGTAAGTACTTTTTAAAGATCAATTAGAGCTAAAACAATAAAATGAGAAGCCTCATGGCCAGAAAATATATAAAGACTCACTCAAATAGATCAAATACCAATATTGGAAAAAAATCAAAGAATCTACCTTAGAGGCTTATCACTTTGTGAGAAACATAAAAGATATTGCTAAGGTGACACAAGAGGAAAAACTATATTTTCCAAAGATAGAAAAGATCTAACAAGCAAGCTTGTGGAAGCACAAGTAGTTAGATGAGTGCTAAAAAATAGAGAAAATCACCCTCATCTAGTATGGCAAATGAAGAAATATTTATATGAATACAGATTCAAAATTCATCAGGTTACTCTGGGGAGTGAGCTAATTCAAGAAGGATAAGTGATCAATGCTCTTAGGACAACCATTAAAAAAATTATTAAGGCTACTCAAGAAATCATAGCACTTAGCTCTCTAGGTTTTTGGGATAAAAATGGGTAATTCTATACTGAGGAGTAGATCAGCCAATTAGTAGATCAACATCTCAAATATGAGAGTGAAGTCAAGTAATTATCAAAACCACTAATGATAGAGTAGGTCTTTGATCTATTTCATAATTTCCCCTATATTTTAGCCAAATCTAAAGAAATATCTATACAACATTCCTTCTTACAAGCATTAATATGAAATGCAAGACATCCTTTACAAGTTCATAGGGATTCCTATACCTGTCCTAGATACATAGAATAAGAGGTGTTAGTTGTCTAAAAGTGTAATGCCACCTCCAACATATATAACGATGCAACAAGGTTAACCATTAGGGATGTCTTTAGGAGAAAGGCCCAAACATTCAACTGAGTTGGCTCATACTCCAAGAACAACGAAGTAAGCTTTTTTATTTATACAATTTTCAACTATTTATGTCCTATATGCTTTTTGTGTCATGTTTAATTTATTGAATCCATAGCACAATTGGGTAAGGTTGTATTGGTTTCATGCCTCTCCAAGTAGATGTCCCCTGTGAGTTTCCAAGAATGTGGGTAATTTTTATGATCATCCATAACCATCTCCTTTTGAGATAATTAAATAGCAACATTGGCATTAAATCTCACAAAAAGAAGCCCAGCTATCAAGAGGCTCATAAATTGGCTAAGTATGGACACTATCAGAGTTTTTGTACTGTTGATGTCAATAGATGGGGACCAAAAATCCATCACCTAGTAGCCATCAAGAAGCTCAAAAATTTGGAAAAGTATGGATGTTACCAGTTTTTTGGTACTGCTGATGTCAATATATGAGGACCAAAAACTATCAAGAGGCTCATAAATTGTGTAAGTATGGACATTGCTAGAGTTTTTGTATCTTTGATGTCAGTATATGGGGACCAAAAACCTATTGCCCAATAGCTATCAAGGGGCTCATAAATTGGCTAAGTATGGATGCTACCAAAGTTTTTGTACTATTGATTTTGATATATGGGGACCAAAAACCCATCACCCAATAGCTATCAAGAGGCTCAAAAATTGGCTAAGTATGGACACTGCTAGATTTTTTTTACCACTAATGTTAGTAGATAGGGACCAAAAACCCATCACCTGATAGCCAACAAGAATCTCAAAAATTGGCTAAGTATGGATGTTACCAGAATTTTCTATCACTAATGTTAGCAGATGGGGACCAAAAATCTATCACCTGACAACTATCAAGGGGCTCAAAATTTGACTAAGTATGGATGTTGTCAAATTTTTTGTATTTCTAATGTCAGCATATGGGGACCAAAAACCCATCACTTGATAGATATCAAGAGCTTAAATTTGGCCATGTAGAAGCCATTAAACTTTCATATTTGATGAGTATAAAGAAGAATTTAGAGGTCTGGTGAAGTTCTAAGTTATCAATAACATAAGTTGATGCTCTCTATAACACCTCTGGTGGTTAATATATGCTATCAAAATATCCCAACAACCAAAACCACTCATTGACAGTCATTTTGGTAAACCACATTGGAATGGTTAAAAAGCAAAATAAAGTTGTTAGAGAATCCTATTGATCAAATGCAAACACTACAATCTCTACTTTCTCAAATGAAACCTAATTAGGCCACATTAGTGCAATAATACCTACTTAGTTACAATAGAATAAGCTATCAACTACACATGTAGGCTAGCAAGTACTCTGACATAACAACAATCCACTCTCAAGATAATTGATGAGCACCAAAAATGCTCATTTTATATACACTTTAAAGGGGTATTGTTATTGGTTTAATTAGCATTTGAGATGTATTTTTATATAAATTTTGCATATAATTGATAGAAAATGAATTATTATGCTTGACTAGTGTTTTTAGTGGAAAATGTGTATAAATTCATATTTTTCTACTAATCTGGTGTTTTCCAGTCTACATCCCACTTGGACCTAGCATATTTATGTTTCAAGGGATCCAAGGTGTATTGTGATAGAAGGTGCCTTGATCCCATACATTAGAGGCACCTTGATCCCATACATTTCAAGCACCTTGATCCCATGTATTTTGAGGTGCCTTGATCCCATGTATTTGAGGTGCCTTGATCCCATGTATTTTGAGGCACCTTGATCCCATGTATTTTGAGGTGCCTTGATCCCATGTATTTGAGGCACCTTGATCCCATGTATTTTGAGGCACCTTGATCCCATGTATTTTAGGCGCCTTGATCCCATGTATTTTGAGGCACCTTGATCCCATGTATTTGAGGTGCCTTGATCCCATGTATTTTGAGGCACCTTGATCCCATGTATTTAAGGCACCTTGATCCCATGTATTTTGAGGTGCCTTGATCCCATGTATTTTAGGCACCTTGATCCCATGTATTTTGAGGCACCTTTATCCCATATATTTGAGGCACCTTGATCCCATGTATTTCAGGCACCTTGTATTGGAAATTTTGAGTTAGTTGTATTGTCATTGATGTCAAGAGTCACTGTAAGACTTGGAAAAATCAGGATTAAAATATTTATATTTTAATCCCAAGAGATTTTGTTTAAGAGCTTAATATTGAGTAGATTTGTGTTATATCGAAGGATAGTTTTTAGTGTAGATTGAGAAAATTTGTGCTATACCAAAGGATAGTGTTAAGTGAATATTTGAGACAAAGTTTAAGCAGATTTGTGCTAGACCGAAGGATAGTGTTTAGTACAAATTTAATATTGAGTGAGGATAGAGGTCTTGTGTGGAAAGATATCCACAAGCCAATGCAGTGGAGGTAGTAAGTCTTCTAAGAGATCACAATCTAAATAAGAGGGGAAGGATTTCTCCTATGGATAGAGATCTACAAACTTGATTAGGGGATTGGTATCACCTTTGGACAGAGGTCCATAAGCATTGTAATAGGGAAGGATTCCCAAGATATTTGTTTAGAAAATTTTAGTGAAATATTTTCTCCGTGGAGTATCCCACATTGGGTGAACCACGTAAATTGGTGTCTCTATTGTGTGTGGTGATTTATGCATTATTTTGATTACTACTATTGATATTTTCATTGATATATTGCATAATATTATGTGGGAAATAAAAGTAAAAAGTGATCTTATACTGTTCACTCCCATCTCAATATAAGCTTGTGTTCTTCAATTGTTATCAGAGAGGGTTCCTTTGGAAGAGTTTAACAACTTGAAGGAAAAGCTTCTAGGAACACAAATAGATTATCAGATCGGATCTTCAGGGAATAAGGAACCATTGTTTTATGGGAATAATTATGCATTTTGGAGTGTAAGAATGAAGATTTTTCTAATGGCACTAGGAAATGATATATGGAGGATGGGTACATACTACCAGATACTCCACCTATAGATAACGATGGTAAGCTTCTACAACTAAATAATTCAAAGGTAATGAATGGAATTTTAAATGGTTTTCTTAAAATAGATTTTATAAAATTTATGCATTGCACATCAGCAAAAGAGATTTGGGATAAGCTGAAAGGTATATATGAGGGAGACAAAAATGTCAAGATGGTAAAATTGCTAAATCACAAGAAAAATTTGAAGACCTAAAAATAAAGGATGAGGAAGACATTGATTCATACTTACTTTGTGTGGAAGATGTTGTTAACTCCATGCAAGGACTTGGGTTTAAAGTTGAAGAAATAGATGTTTGTCACAAGATTTCAAGGTCACTCCCTAAGAGGTATAGTGAAAATATTTTAGCCATAGAAGAGTCAAAAGATATTGAATTATTGACAAGGGATGAGTTACATGGAATTCTCATAGCTTTTGATATGAAAATAAAAGAGGAGGTTATTCCCTAGAAAGAAGCATCCTTCAAAGTTACAAGGAAGTCAAAGGGTAAGATTTTGGATTCAAGTAATGAGTCATCCAGTGATGAAGAATCAAACTATGGTATAAGGAACAAGGATACAAGAAATCACAAAGGTATGAAATTAGTTAAGTGTTTTAAATGTGGTAAATATGGTCACTATGCATCTAATTGTCTAGAAGATGGAAATAGCAGTGGTGATGAAAAACAGGATCATAAGAACAGGGAAGCAGGAAAATTCAGATACCAAAAGAAAAACAAGTATGGATAAAACAAGCATGAAAAGAATTTTTTCCAAAGGTATAAGAAAATTTTATAAAGCAGGCAAGAGTTCAAATGATAGTGATGACAGGTCCTCAGATAATGAAGAAGAAGAAATTATATTCTCACAGTAGAAAAATAAGATAAAAAAAAGGTAAAAAGGGCACCAATAATTCTCAAATGTTTTAGGCGTGAAAACTTTGGTCATCTTGAAGATAGTTGTACAAGGAATGGGTTCAGTTTTAGTGAAGAGCAATATGAAGATGCTCTTGAAGGACCAAAATAAGAAATTCTTCTTATGGAAATAGAAGAAGAAGTGCTTCTAGTGGAAATAAATCAAAAAATATTGAAAATAATCTTGATGATAAAAGGGTAGAGGAAAAATCAAAAAAAGGAAGAGGAACGAGAAGTTGTTTTTGAGGGTGAGCTTATTTCTGCTCTTAATGCATTAAGGAAGGTAATAAAATAGAACTCAAAACTCAAGCTTCAATTTAAAAAATGTGATGAAGAGAAAGGAAAGCTTATAGAATATTTAACCAACTCAATCGCTAAGACAAGGGATGAGTTACATGGAATTCTCATAGCTTTTGATATGAAAATAAAAGAGGAGGTTATTCCCTAGAAAGAAGCATCCTTCAAATTGTAGGAAGTCAAAGGGTAAGATGTCGGATTCAAGTAATGAGTCATCTAATGATGAAGAAGCAAACTATGGTATAAGGAACAAGGATACAAGAAATCACAAAGGTATGAAATTAGTTAAGTGTTTTAAATGTGGTAAATATGGTCACTATGCATCTAATTGTCTAGAAGATGGAAATAGCAGTGGTGATGAAAAATAGGATCATAAGAACAGGGAAGCAGGAAAATTCAGATACCAAAAGAAAAACAAGTATGGATAAAACAAGCATGAAAAGAAGTTTTTTCAAAGGTATAAGAAAATTTTATAAAGCAGGCAAGAGAATAAGCTATCAACTACACATGTAGGATAGCAAGTACTCTGACATAACAACAATCCACTCTCAAGATAATTGATGAGCACCAAAAATGCTCATTTTATATACACTTTAAAGGGGTATTGTTATTGGTTTAATTAGCATTTGAGATGTATTTTTATATAAATTTTGCATATAATTGATAGAAAATGAATTATTATGCTTGACTAGTGTTTTTAGTGGAAAATGTGTATAAATTCAGATTTTTCTACTAATCTGGTGTTTCCCAGTCTATATCCTACTTGGACCTAGCATATTTATGTTTCAAGGGATCCAATATATATTGTGATAGAAGGTGCCTTGATCCCATACATTAGAGGCACCTTGATCCCATACATTTCAAGCACCTTGATCCCATGTATTTTGAGGTGCCTTGATCCCATGTATTTGAGGTGCCTTGATCCCATGTATTTTGAGGCAACTTGATCCCATGTATTTTAAGGTGACTTGATCCCATGTATTTGAGGCACATTGATCCCATGTATTTTGAGGCACCTTGATCCCATGTATTTTAGGCGCCTTGATCCCATGTATTTTGAGGCACCTTGATCCCATGTATTTGAGGTGCCTTGATCCCATGTATTTTCAGGCACCTTGATACCATGTATTTAAGGCACCTTGATCCCATGTATTTTGAGGTGCCTTGATCCCATGTATTTTAGGCACCTTGATCCCATGTATTTTGAGGCACCTTTATCCCATATATTTGAGGCACCTTGATCCCATGTATTTCAGGCACCTTATATTTGAAATTTTGAGTTAGTTGTGTTGTCATTGATGTCAAGAGTCAGTGCAAGACTTGGCAAAATTAGGGTTAAAATATTTATATTTTAAGCCCAAGAGATTTGGTTTAAGAGCTTCACATGATTGGTCAAAAGGATGGTTAAATACCCTGAAGAAAAGACCTAAAGGAAATAATATTATAATATTTATTATTATAATATTAAAGGAGGTCATAAAAGGTCTAAGGGTGAAAGAGAAAAATACCTAGGCCAAATGAAAATAATATTATAATATTAAAGGTTAAAATTAAAGCCTAAGGTAGTTTATAAATTATTTATAATATTTATATTATAAATTAATTTATAAAATAATATTATTTAAACCCTAAAGTTAGGGTGGGCGCAAATTCATTTTAAATTATTCTCCTCCCCACCAACGTTCGATGAGATTGGCATATGGTATAAATACCATATGGTTTGCCAACCAAAATGCTAAGTATACGATAAATGCATATGTGAAAAAGCAAAAAATCTATGTGCAGATTTCATGAGCAATAAGCAAGAAGATTTTATTTTTAAAAAGGTACAACAAAAAATGTGATGAACAAATTGTCAAAGGCCTAAAGCCTTGTCACCAACCAACCGGTTGGGCTAGTGGCAAGTGGTCGGTGTGTAAGGTGCAGGGAGAGCAGAGGTTCCACATTTGAGTCTCGATAGCTATGAAGGGACAAAGTTTTTTTTTGTTTTACTTTTGGCACTGGATCGAAGGTACTAAGTGCACAAGGCACTTTTCCCTCCCAAGTGAGCACCTAGCTCATGCGGTAGTCGATCCATGGCTAGGGCGCTGGTGGTAGTACAACCTGGGATTGAATCCCACCAAGGAGCATGCAAGGTACTTTAATTATTATTTTTTTAGTGCATGGTCTAAGGTCTAAGGTTGCATGGTGAGCGCTTATTGAAGAGCATGATCTTAGGTTGCATAATGAGTGTTATTTGAGTATGTGGTCTATTTAGTTAAGTGGGCGCCTAGGGATTTAAAAGGAGAGTAAGGTAAAATTATTTTTTACCTTAGTTAAAAGGCTATAAATATTATAATTGTGATGTAAAAGTAAATTGCATTGTTTCTAATTTGTAATGTCAATTATTTTATGGATATGCAATTGTTGAGTAGAGAGACATAAGTGAGAAATTTGGATTAATTTATGCATTAAATTTTTGAAAGAGGTTATAGTAAAATTGAGTTGATTGGAATCTTTGTTTGAAAAGTTTGGAGATTATAAGGTGTACTTGAGACTTGATAATTTTTGTTTGGTGAATTAATTTTTGAGGAGGATATATGTGGAGATATTTTGAGATAGATTGTTGCTACCTAACCTTGAAATTGGCAAAGAGGATTTGATTGTGATTGAGACAGGTTTTTGAAGACATATCTCCATCAAAACAAAAGGTATGGGCACATCTTCCTTATGAGTGAAATATTGTGAAATGCAAAGTTGGAGTGAAAAGGATTGTTTGATAAGCATTGTTGGAAATAATTGAGTGAGCATTCATGTGCATGATTAGGGCTTGTGAAAGAACATGAGTATCATTGTTATGTGAGATTGTTTGATAAGAATTGTTGGAAATATTTGAGTAAGCTTTCATGTGCATGATTAGGGTTTGTGAAAAGAACATGAGTATCATTGTTATGTGAAATTGAGAACTATCTTGAACTAGGGTTGTGAAATATCATGAGTATCATTGTTATGTGAAGTTGAAAACTATCTTGAGTTAGGGTTGTGAAAGATCATGAGTATCATTGTTATGTGAATTTGGAATCATCTTGAGTCAAGGGTTGAGATCCATAGTGTGAGTTGTTGGAAGTATAGTGAAATACTTGGTTAGGGTTTGTAAGCAAGTTGTGTTTCATTGAGTGGATGGTTGAGTGAAGTTGGATGAGCATTATTGATTGAAAGCATTGGAGTGATAGTTCAAGTTTTGTGAAACAAATTATTCTTTATTTCTAAATTGATTTGAAAGAGAGTTTGAAAGTGATAGAGTGATTTGTGAGTGTGAAACATATTGAGTCTCTTACCATTCTCTATATGTTTCTATGGTTAAACAAGATTATGAGTGAAATTTGTTTGTGTGATTGAAGAGGTTTTCTGAAAAGATTAAGTTGAGTTGTGTATGCAAGTTTTGCAATTGATTTGAATAAAGCTTTTGTGAAATCTAGTGAGTAAATTTGAGTAAGTCCTAGAGGGGACTTAAGGACAGAGTTAAGCAAGCTTTGGTGAAGACTTGTTGAGCAAATTGGAGCAAGTTCTAGAGAGGACTTGTTGAGTAGATTTGAGGTAAGTCTTGGTGAAGACTTGATTGAGCAGATTGGACAAGTTCTAGAGAGGACTTGTTGAGCATATTAGAGGTAAGTCTTAGAGAAGACTTGAGAGATCATAAACTTCTTGAGTTGACTTGTTCATAGATTTGAGTTAAGTCTTTGTAAAAACTGAGTAGAGTTGATTGATTGATTTGTTCAAGCTTTGAGTTAAGTCTTGGGGTAAATCTAGTAGAGTTGATTTGTGATTAGATCAAGCTTTGTGTTAAGACTTGAGGATAGATTTGAAACAAATATTGAGTAGATTTGTGCTAGACCAAAGGATAGTGTTTAATGTAGACTTGAGATAGATATTGAGAATATTTATGCTAGATCAAAGAATAATGTTTAATGCTAACTTGAGATAGATATTGAGCAGATTTGTGCTAGATCGAAGGACAATTTTTAGTGCATATTTGAGATAGAGATTGAGTATATTTGTGCTAGACCGAAGGATAATGTTTAGTGCATATTTGAGATAGATATTGAGCAGATTTGTGCTAGACCAAAGGATAGTGTTTAGTGCAAATTTGAGATAAATTTAAGTAATTTGTGCTAGACCAAAGGATAATATTTAGTACAGATTTGAGATTGAGTAGAGATGAGAGTAAGCTTTGGAGGTGATAGAGGAGAGGATAGTAGTCTCTAGTGGATAGAGATCCATTAGCCAGGGTAGTGAGGATAGAGGTATTCTAAGTGAGGATAGAGGTCTTCAGTGGAGAGAGATCCACAAGCCAGTGTAGTGGAGGTAGTAGTCTTCTAAAAGATCACCAGCTAGAGTAAGAGAGGAAGGAGTTCTCCTATGGATAGAGATCCACAAACTTGATTAGGGTATTGGTGTCTCCTTTGGATAGAGGTCCATAAACATTGTAATAGGGAAGGATTCCCAAGATATTTGTTGAGAAAATTTTAGTGAAATATTTTCTCCGTGGAGTAGCCCACATTGGGTGAACCATGTAAATTGGTGTCTCTATTGTGTGTGATGATTTATGCATTGATTTTATTACTATTGTTGATATTTCCATTGATATATTGGATAATATTGTTTGGGAAAGAAAAGTAAAAAGTGGTCTTATACTGTTCACCCCCTCTCAATATAAGCTTGTGTTCTTCAATTGGTATCAGAGAGGGTTCCTTCGAAAGAGTTTAACAACTTGAAGGAAAAGCTTATAGGAACACAGATGGATTCTCAGAGTGGATCTTCAGGGAATAAGGCACCATTGTTTGATGGGAACAATTATGCATTTTGGAGTGTGAGAATGAAGATTTTCCTAATGGCACTAGGAAATGATATATGGCAAGCAGTTGAGGATGGGTACATACCGCCAACTACTCCACCTAAAGATAAAGATGGTAAGCTCCTACAACTAAATAATTCAAAGGCAATGAATGGAATCTTAAATGGTTTGCATGAAATAGAGTTTGTAAAAGTTATGCATTGCACATCAACAAAAGAGATTTGGGATAAGCTGAAAGGTATATATGAGGGAGACAAAAAGGTCAAGATGGCAAAATTGCAAAATCACAAGAAAACATTTGAAGACCTAAAAATGAAGGATGAGGAAGACATTGCTTCATACTTACTTCATGTGGATGAGGTTGTTAACTCCATGCAAGGACTTGGGTTTAAAGTTGAAGAAATAGATGTTTGTCACAAGATTTTAAGGTCACTCCCTAAGAGGTATAGTGAAAATATTTCAGCCATAGAAGAGTCAAAAGATATTGAATTTTTGACAAGGGATGAGTTACATGGAACTCTCACAACTTTTGAGATGAGAATAAAAGAGGAGTCTATTCCCCAGAAAGAAGCAGCCTTCAAAGTTACAAAGAAGTCAAAGGGTAAGAAGTCGGATTCAAGTAATGAGTCATCCAGTGATGAAGAAGCAAACTATGGCAGAAGGAACAAGGACACAAGAAAGCACAAAGGTACGAAATTAGTTAAGTGTTTCAAATGTGGTAAATATGGTCACTATGCATCTGATTTTCTAGAAGTTGGAAATAGCAATGGTGATGAGAAACAAGATCATAAGAACAGGGAAGCAGGAAAATTCAGGTACCAAAAGAAAAACAAGTATGGACAAAACAAGCATGAAAAGAAGTTTTTCCAAAGGCATAAGAAAAGTTTTTATGCAGATAAGGCAAGTAAGAGTTCAAGTGATAGTGATGAAAGGTCCTCAGATAATGAAGAAGAAGAAATTCTATTTCTGACAATAGAAAAAGAAGATGATGAGAAAAAGGTAAAAAGGGCACCAATAATTCTCAAGTGTTTTAGGTGTGGAAACTTTGGTCATCTTGAAGATAGTTGTACAAGGAATGGGTTCAGTTTTAGTGAAGATGAATATGAAGATGCTCTTGAAGGTCCAGAAGAAGAAAGTCTTCTTATGGCAATAGAAGAAGAAGGAAGTGCTTCTAGTGGAAATAAATCAGAAAAGAATGAAGATGATCTTGAAGATAAAAGGATAGAGGAAGAATCATAAAATGAAGAGGAAGGAGAAGTTGATCTTGAGGGTGAGCTTATTTCTGCTCTTAAGGAATTAAGAAAGGTAAGAAAGTAGAACTCAAAACTCAAGCTTCAATTTCAAGAATGTGATGAAGAGAAAGGAAAGCTTATAGAAGATCTAACCAACTCAATAGCTAAGACAAGGAGATTTAAAGAGAGGTTAGAGGTAAAGGTCTTAGAATGTGAAAGATTAGAGCATGAGGTAGCTTCACTAAGGAAGGAAGTAAAAGAGTCTAAAGACAAGCTACATAGGTTTGGGAGAAGCTCAAAGAACTTGGATAAGATTATCAAGGTACAAAGATCTTCATCAAACAAGACAGGACTTGGTTTTGAAGAAGAATATAGAGGACAAGGAGAGGAGTCAATCTCAAGCTCCAAAGAAGAAGAAGCTTCAGAAGAAGAGAGTGTAAGAGAAAGTGAGACTTCTAAGGATAAGTTGGAAAATAGAAAGTTCAACAAGGAAAGGAACAATGCACAAATGAGGAACAGATGGAATAGGAAACAACACAGGGAAGAAGAGACTAAGAGACCAATGGGGTCAAGGCAAGGTTTCTTCAATGGATGTTGCTTCTCATATCATAGGTTTGGTCACAAGGCTACAAAGTGTAGGACACATGAAAGATAGGGATATGGTTTCACCAATAGAAATTTTAGAAATGGGCATCTCTTTCAAGGGTATTGCTACTCTTGTAATCAGTTTGGTCATAAGGCAGTTAATTGTAGGGTTCATGATAGGAATGGATATGGCTTCACCAGGAGGAACTACAAGATATTTGCACCTTCAAGGAATCACAACATTAAGTGTTATAAGTGCAATAATGTTGGGCATATGGCTAAGTGGTGTAGAGAAAAATTTCTAGAGACAAGCAGGAACAAGAATATTCAGAGGAATCGGAAGGATCAATTGAGGAAGAAGGTGGACAAAGGTAAAGAGCAGTGTATGCTGGGAGTAGAGATACTCCCACCCCAAAATTAACCACCTCAAGAGAGGAGGTGGGGGAGGGGCTGAGCTAAGAGTCTCATATTTAGCCCCAAGCCCCAAAGGTGGCCCTTTGCCATTGATGTCAAAGGGGGAGAGATTTGAGTTAGGGGGAGAGCATTCAGTCGGGGGAGCAGTTTCTCAAGGGGAGCAGTTTTGGAAAAAGGAAAAAGGAATGGTTACAGAAAAAGGGTTGCCATCAATGACAAAGGGGGATATTGTTGGAAATTTTGAGTTAGTTGTGTTGTCATTGATGTCAAGAGTCAATGTCAGTGATCAGTGCAGGACTTGGCAAAAGAAGGGTTAAAATATTTATATTTTAAGCCCAAGAGATTTGGTTTAAGAGCTTCACATGATTGGTCAAAAGGATGGTTAAATACCCTGAAGGAAAGACCTAAAGGAAATAATATTATAATATTTATTATTATAATATTAAAGGAGGTCAGAAAAGGTCTAAGGGTGAAAGAGAAAAATACCTAGGCCAAAAGGAAATAATATTATAATATTTTTATTATAATATTAAAGGTTAAAATTAAAGCCTAAGGTAATTTATAAATTATTTATAATATTTATATTATAAATTAATTTATAAAATAATATTATTTAAACCCTAAAGTTAGGGTTGGGCGCAAATTCATTTTAAATTATTCTCCTCCCCATCGACGTTCGATGTTAGTGGCATATGGTATAAATACCATAAGATTTGCCAACCAAAAGGCTAAGTCTCCGAATATTAATGCATATGTGATAAAAGTAAAAGTGAATGTGAATTTCATGAGCATAAGAAGAGGATATTAATTTTTAAATGCAACGAAAAACGTGAAGGATAAATTGACAAAGGCATAAAGCCTTGTCACCAACCAATACTGGTTGGGCTAGTGGCAAGTGGTCGGTGTGTAAAGTTGCTGGGAGAGCAGAGGTTCCGCGTTTGAGTCTCGATGCGAAGGGAACAAAGCCTTTTGTTTTGGTCTTTTGGTGTTAGATCGAAGGTACTAAGTGCACAAGGTGCTTTTCCCTCCCAAGTGAGCACCTAGCTCATGCGCAGTTAGGCCATGGCTAGGGCATTGGTGGTAGTACAACTTGGGATCGAATCCCATCGAGGAGCATGCAAGGTACTTTAATTTTTATTTTTTTGGTGCATGGTCTAAGGTCTAAGGTTGTATTGGGATTTATTTTAGTTAAATGATTGCACTATATGAGATGTGATCTATTTTGATAAGTGATGGTACCTAGGAGTTATAAGGTGGTTAAGGTAAAATTAATTTTTATCTTAGTTAAAAGGTTGTGAATGATTTAATTTTGGTTTAAAAGTGAATTGAATTATTTTTGAATTGTAATGTTAATTATTTTTGATAATGCATTTTTGAGTAGGGAGACATAAGTGAGTAATTTTGGATTAATTTATGCATTAAAATTTTGAAGAGAGATTATAGTGAAAGTGAGTGATTGGAATCTTTGTAGTGATATTTTGAAAAGTTTGGAGATAATAAGGTGTACTTGAGACTTGATAATTTTTGTAATGGTGAATTATATATTGAGGAGAATTTTTGTGGAGATTTTGAGATAGATTGTTGCTACCTAACCTTGAAATTGGCAAAGAGGATTTGATTATGATTAAGATAGGTTTTTGAAGACATATCTCCATCAAAACAAAAGGTATGGGCACATCTTCCTTATGAGTGAAATATTGTGAAATGCAAAGTTGAAGTGAAAAGGATTGTTTGATAAGCATTGTTGGAAATGTTTGAGTGAGCTTTCATATGCATGATTAGTGGTTTGTGAAATAACATGAGTATCATTGTTATGTGAGATTGTTTGATAAGCATTATTGGAAATATTTGAGTAAATTAGGGTTTGTGAAAGAACATGAGTATCATTGTTATGTGAACTAGGGTTTGTGAAAGATCATGAGTATCATTGTTATGTGAAATTGAGAACTATCTTGAACTAGGGTTTGTGAAAGAACATGAGTATCATTGTTATGTGAATTTGGAATCATCTTGAGTCAAGGTTTGAGTTCCATAGTGTGAGTTGTTGGAAGTATAGTGAAACACTTGGTTAGGGTTTGTAAGCAAGTTGTGTTTCATTGAGTGAATGGTTGAGTGAAGTTGGATTGAGCATTATTGATTGAAAGTATTGGAGTGATAGTTCAAGTTTTGTGAAATAAATTATTCTTTATTCTAAATTGATTTGAAAGAGAGTTTGAAAGTGATAGAGTGATTTGTGAGTGTGAAACATATTGAGTCTCTAACCATTCTCTATATGTTTCTATGGTTAAACAAGATTCTGAGTGAAACTTGTTTGTGTGATTGAAGAGGTTTTCTGAAAGAGATTAAGTTGAGTTTTGTATGCAAGTTTTGCAATTGATTTGAATAAAGCTTTTGTGAAAGCTTGTGAGAAGATTTGAGTAAGTCCTAGAGGGGACTTAAGGATAGATTTAAGTAAGCTTTGGTGAAGACTTTTTGAACATATTGGATAAGTTCTAGAGAGAACTTGTTGAGCAGATTTGAGGTAAGTCTTGGTGAAGACTTGTTGAGAAGATTGGACAAGTTCTAGAGAGGACTTGTTGAGCAGATTTGAGGTAAGTCTTAGTGAAGACTTGAGAGCATATTGAGCAAGTTCTTAGAGAGGACTTATTGTATAGATTTGAGGTAAGTATTAGAGAAGACTTGAGAGTAGAGTTGATTGATTGATTTGTTCAAGCTTTGAGTAAACGCTTAGGGAAGATCTAGCAAAGTTGATTTGTGATTATATCAAGCTTTGTGTTAAGGCTTGAGAATAGATTTGAGACAAATATTGAACATATTTGTGCTAGATCAAAGGACAATTTTTAGTGCAGATTTGAGATAGATATTGAGCATATTTGTGCTAGATCAAAGGATAGTGTTTAGTGCATATTTGAGATAGAGATTGAGCATATTTGTGCTAGACCAAAGGATAGTATTTAGTGCATATTTGAGATAGATATTGAGAATATTTGTGCTAGATCAAAGGAAAGTGTTTAGTACAGATTTAAGATAAATATTAAGCAGATTTATGCTAGACAAAAAATTTTAGGTAATTTAAATAGATATTGAGTAGATTTGTGCTAGACCAAAGGACAATGTTTAGTGTATATTTGAGATTAAGTAAAGTTGAGAGAAAGATTTGGAGGTGATAGAGTAGAGGATAGTAGTCTCTAGTGGATAGAGATCCATTAGCTAGGGTAGTGAGGACAGAGGTCTTCTAAGTGAGGACAGAGGTCTTCTATGGAGAGAGATCCACAAGCTAGTGTAGTGGAGGCAGTAGTCTTCTAGAGAGATCACCAGCTAGAGTAGAGGAGAAGGAGTTCTCTTATGGATAGAGATCCATGAAATTGATTAGGGGATTGGTGTCTCCTTTGGATAGAGGTCCATAAACATTGTAATAGGGAAGGATTCCCAAGATATTTGTTGAGAAAATTTTAGTGAAATATTTTCTCCATGGAGTAGCCCACATTGGGTGAACCACGTAAATTGGTGTCTCTATTGTGTGTGATGATTTGTGCATTGATTTGATTACTACTATTGATATTTCCATTGATATATTGGATAATATTGTTTGGGAAAGAAAAGTAAAAAGTGGTCTTATACTGTTCACCCCCTCTCAGTATAAGCTTGTGTTCTTCAATTGGTATCAGAGCGGGTTCCTTCGAAAGAGTTTAACAGCTTGAAGGAAAATCTTACAAGAACACAAATGGATTCTCAGAGTGGATCTTCAGGGAATAAGGCACCATTGTTCGATGGGAACAATTATGCATTTTGGAGTGTGAGAATGAATATTTTCCTAATGGCACTAGGAAATGATATATGGCAAGTAGTTGAGGATGGGTACATACCGCCAACTACTCCACCTATAGATAAATATGGTAAGCTCCTACAACTGAATAATTCAAAGGCAATGAATGGAATCTTAAATGGTTTACGTGAAATAGAGTTTGTAAAAGTTATGCATTGCACATCAACAAAAGAGATTTGGGATAAGTTGAAAGGTATATATGAGGGAGACAAAAAGGTCAAGATGGCAAAATTGCTAAATCACAAGAAAACATTTGAAGACCTAAAGATGAAGGATGAGGAAGACATTGCTACATACTTACTTCATGTGGATGAGGTTGTTAACTCCATGCAAGGACTTGGGTTTAAAGTTGAAGAAACAGATGTTTGTCAAAAGGTTTTAAGATCACTCCCTAAGAGGTATAGTGAAAATATTTCAGCCATAGAAGAGTCAAAAGATATTGAAATTTTGACAAGGGATGAGTTACATGGAATTCTCATAGCTTTTGAGATGAGAATAAAAGAGGAGTCTATTCCCTAGAAAGAAGTAGCCTTCAAAGTTACAAATAAGACAAAGGGTAAGAAGTCAGATTCAAGTAATGAGTCATCCAATGATGAAGAAGCAAACTATGGCAGAAGGAACAAGGACACAAGAAAGCATAAAGGTACAAAATTAGTTAAGTGTTTCAAATATGGTAAATATGGTCACTATGCATCTGATTGTCTAGAAGCTGGAAATAGCAGTGGTGATGAGAAATAAGATCATAAGAACAGGGAAGCAGGAAAATACAAGTACCAAAATAAAAATAGGTATGGACAAAACAAGCATGAAAATAAGTTTTTCCAAAGGCATAAGAAAAATTTTTATGCAGATAAGGTAAGCAAGAGTTCAAGTGATAGTGATGAAAGGTCCTTAGATAATGAAGAAGAAGAAATTCTATTTCTCAAAGTAGAAAAAGAAGATGTTAATAAAAAGGTAAAAAGGGCACCAATAATTCTCAAGTGTTTTAGGTGTGGAAACTTTGGTCATCTTGAAGATAGTTGTACAAGGAATGGGTTTAGTTTTAGTGAAGATGAATATGAAGATGCTCTTGAAGGTCCAGAAGAAGAAAGTCTTCTTATGGCAATAGAAGAAGAAGGAAGTGCTTCTAGTGGAAATAAATCAGAAAAGAATAAAGATGATCTTGAAGATAAAAGGATAGAGGAAGAATCAAAAAATTAAGAGGAAGGAGAAGTTGATCTTGAGGGTGAGCTTATTTTTGCTCTTAATGAATTAAGAAAGGTAAGAAAGTAGAACTCAAAACTCAAGCTTCAATTTCAAGAATGTGATGAAGAGAAAGGAAAGCTTATAGAAGATCTAACCAACTCAATAGCTAAGACAAGGAGATTTAAAGAGAGGTTAGAGGTAAAGGTTTTAGAATGTGAAAGATTAGAGCATGAGGTAGCTTCACTAAGGAAGGAAGTAAAAGAGTCTAAAGACAAGCTACACAGGTTTGGGAGAAGCTCAAAGAACTTGGATAAGATTATCAAGGTACAAAGATCTTCATCAAACAAGACAGGACTTGGTTTTGAAGAAGAATATAGAGGACGAGGAGAGGAGTCAATCTCAAGCTCCAAAGAAGAAGAAGCTTCAGAAGAAGAGAGTGTAAGAGAGAGTGAGACTTCTAAGGATAAGTTGGAAAATAGAAAGTTCAACAAGGAAAGGAACAATGCACAAATGAGGAATAGATGGAACAGGAAACATCATAGGGAAGAAGAGACTAAGAGACCAATGGGGTCAAGGCAAGGTTTCTTCAATGGACATTGCTTCTCATGTCACAGGTTTGGTCACAAGGCTACACAGTGCAGGACACATGAAAGATAGGGATATGGTTTCACCAATAGAAATTTTAGAAATGGGCATCTCTTTCAAGGGTATTGCTACTCTTGTAATCAGTTTGGTCATAAGGCAGTTAATTGTAGGGTTCATGACAAGAATGGATATGGCTTCACCAGGAGGAACTACAAGACATTTGCACCTTCAAGGAATCACAACATTAAGTGTTATAAGTGCAATAATGTTGGGCATATGGCTAAGTGGTGTAGAGCAAAATTTCTAGAGACAAGAAGGAACAAGAATATTCAGAGGAATCAGAAGGATCAATTGAGGAAGAAGGTGGACAAAGGTAAATAGCAGTGTATGCTGGGAGTAGAGATACTCCCACCCCAAAATTAACCACCTCAAGAGAGGAGGTGGGGGAGGGGCTAAGCTAAGAGTCTTATCCTTAGCCCCAAGCCCCATAGGTGGCCCTTTGCCATTGATGACAAAGGGGGAGAGATTTGAGTTAGGGGGAGAGCATTCAGTCAGGGGAGCAATTTCTCAAGGGGAGCAGTTTTGAAAAAGGAAAAAGGAATGGTTACAGAAAAAGGGTTGCCATCAATGACAAAGGGGGAGATTGTTGGAAATTTTGAGTTAGTTGTGTTGTCATTGATGTCAAGAGTCAGTGTTAGTGATCAGTGCAGGACTTGGCAAAAGGAAGGTTAAAATATTTATATTTTAAGCCCAAGAGATTTGGTTTAAGAGCTTCACATGATTGGTCAAAAGGATGGTTAAATACCCTGAAGGAAAGACCTAAAGGAAATAATATTATAATATTTATTATTATAATATTAAAGGAGGTCAAAAAAGGTCTAAGGGTGAAAGATAAAAATACCTAGGCCAAAAGGAAATAATATTATAATATTTATTATTATAATATTAAAGGTTAAAATTAAAGCCTAAGGTAATTTATAAATTATTTATAATATTTATATTATAAATTAATTTATAAATTAATTTATAAAATAATATTATTTAAACCCTAAAGTTAGGGTGGGTGCAAATTCATTTTAAATTATTCTCCTCCCCATCAACGTTCGAAGGTGATTAGCATATGGTATAAATACCATAAGATTTTCCAACCAAAAGGCTAAGTCTCCGATAAATGCATATGTGAAAAAGTGAAAAATCTATGTGCAAATTTCATGAGCATACAAATGGATTTTATTTTTAAAAAAGGTGCAGCAAAAAACGTGATGAATAAATCGTTAGTGGCACATATCTTGGTCACCAACCAACTGGTTGGGCTAGTGGTAAGCGGTCGATGGTTAAGTTGTTGGGAAAGTGAAGGTTCCACGTTCGAGTCTTAGCGAGGGTATTTTGTTTTGGTTTTACTTTTGGTGTTGGATCGAAGGTACTAGGTGCACGAGGTGCTTTTCCCTCCCACATGAGTGCCTAGCTCATGTGGCAGTTGAGCTGCGGCTATGACGCTGGTGGTAGTACAACCTGGGATTGAATCCCACCGAGGAGCGTGCAAGGTACTTTAATTTTTATTTTTAGCACATGGTCTAAGATCTAAGGTTGCATGGTGAGTACAAAAGAAATTAGTTAAAGCTTGTAAAGGTCTTAATGTGGTTTCATAATGAATTGCATTATTTCGTAAGTGCATGTTAATTATTTTGATTAAGTGGGTGCCTAGGGAGTTAAAAAGGAGGGTAAGGTAAAATTAATTTTTACCTTAGTTAAAAGGTTGTAAATATTATAATTTTGATTTAAAAGTAAATTGCATTATTTTTTATTTGTAATGTCAATTATTTTTGGAAATGCAATTTTTGAGTAGGGAGACATAAGTGAGAATTTTGGATTAATTTATGCATTAAATTTCTGAAAGAGGTTATAGTGAAAGTGAGTTATTGGAATCTTTGTTTGAGAATTTTGGAGATTTGGAGATTATAAGGTGTACTTGAGACTTGATAATTTGTGTATGGTGAATTAATTATTGAGGAGGATATTTTAGTGGAGATTTTGAGATAGATTGTTGCTATCTAACCTTGAGATTTGAAAAGAGGATTTGATTGTGATTGAGACAAGGTTTTGAAGATATATCTCCATCAAAACAAAAGGTATGGGCACATCTTCCTTATGAGTGAAATATTGTTGGATTGAATGTTGTGAAATGCAAAGTTGGAGTGAAAAGGATTGTTTGATAAGCATTGTTGGAAATGTTTGAGTGAGCTTTCATATGCATGATTAGGGATTGTGAAAGAACATGAGTATCATTGTTATGTGAGATTGTTTGATAAGCATTATTGGAAATATTGAGAACTATGCATGATTAGGGTTTGTGAAAAGATCATGAGTATCATTGTTATGTGAAGTTGAGAACTATCTTGAACTAGGGTTGTGAAAGATCATGAGTATCATTGTTATGTGAAATTGAGAACTATCTTGAGCTAGGATTTGTGAAAGATCATGAGTATCATTGTTATGTGAATTTAGAATCATCTTGAGTCAAGGTTTGAGTTCCATAGTGTGAGTTGTTGGAATTATAGTGAAACACTTGGTTAGGGTTTGTAAGAAAGTTGTGTTTCATTGAGTGAATGGTTGAGTGAAGTTGGATGAGCATTATTGATTGAAAGTATTGGAGTGATAGTTCAAGTTATGTGAAACAAATTATTCTTTATTCTGAATTGATTTGAAAGAGAGTTTGAAAGTGATAGAGTGATTTGTGAGTGTGAAACATATTGAGTCTCTTACCATTCTCTATATGTTTCTATGGTTAAACAAGATTCTGAGTGAAACTTGTTTATGTGATTGAAGAGGTTTTCTGAAAGATATTAAGTTGAGTTGTGTATGCAAGTTTTGCAATTGATTTGAATAAAGCTTTTGTGAAAGCTAGTGAGCAGATTTGAGTAAGTCCTAGAGGGGACTTAAGGACAGAGTTGAGTAAGCTTTGGTGAAAACTTGTTGAGTATATTGGACAAGTTCTAGAGAGGACTTGTTGAGCATATTTGAGGTAAGTCTTAGTGAAGACTTGTTGAGCAGATTGGACAAGTTCTAGAGGGGACTTGTTGAGCATATTAGAGGTAAGTATTTGAGAAGGCTTGAGATCAGGCTTGATTGATTGATTTGTTCAAGATTTGTGGTAAGGCTTGAGACAAATCTAGTAGAGTTGATTTGTGATTAGATCAAGCTTTGTGTTAAGGCTTGGTATAAATCTAGCTGAGGTTATTTGTGATTAAATAAAGCTTTGTGTTAAGGCTTGAGGATAGATTTGAAATCAAGATTGAGCAGATTTGTGCTAGACCGAAGGACAGTGTTTAGTGTAGACTTGAGATAGAGATTGAGAAGATTTGTGCTAGATCAAGGGATAGTGTTTAGTGTAGATTTGAGATAGATATTGAGAAGAATTGTGTCATACTCGAAGGACAATGTTTAGTGCAGAATTGAGATAAATATTGAGCAGATTTGTGCTAGATCGAAGGACAATGTTTAGTGTAGATTTGAGACAGATATTGAGCAGAGCTGAGAGCAATATTTGGAGGTGATAGAGCAGAGGATAATAGTCTCTAGTGGATAGAGATCCATTAGCCAAGGTAGTGAGGATAGAGGTCTAATGAGTGAGGACAGAGGTCTTCTATGGAGAGAGATCCACAAGCCAGTGTAGTGGAGGTAGTAGTCTTCTAAGAGATCACCGACCAGAGCAGAGGAGAAGGAGTTCTCCATGGAAGACAACAGGGGGAATGGATAGAGATCCACAAACTTGATTAGGGTATTGGTGTCTCCTTTGGACAGAGGTCCATAAACATTGTAATAGGGAAGGATTCCCAAGAGATTTGTTGAGAAAATTTTAGTGAAATATTTTCTCTGTGGAGTAGCCCACATTGGGTGAACCATGTAAATTGGTGTCTCTATTGTGTGTGATGATTTGTGCATTGCTTTGATTACTACTGTTGATATTGCCATTGATTATATTGGATAATATTGTTTGGGAAAGAAAAGTAAAAAGTGGTCTTATATTTTTCACCCCCCTCTCAGTATAAGCTTGTGTTCTTCACCTTGATACCATGTATTTCAGGCACCTTGATCCCATGTATTCCAGATGCCTTGATCCCATACATTTGGAGGTGCCTTGATCCTATACATTTGGAGGTGCCTTGATCCCATACATTTGGAAGGTGCCTTGCTCCCATTCAGAAGATGCACCAAGTCAACATTGATCGGTTGACCAATGGGCTAAGGAGGTTGTTGCATGTGAGACAAAAGGGAAATATTCTAATCGTGCATCATATCTAGAATAAGATAAAGCAATGCTATTATTGACTGGTTGGTCGGTTGACTTTGTAAGGCTTTTAAATGCATTATTTTTAGGATGCATTATTTTAGGATTAGTTTGTTATGTACACCTAAGGATTATTATATTTATCCTTTTAGTGAATGGTCATGCTTTCAATAGGAAAATAATACATGTGTATGAACCAACTATAACAAATCATGTTATGTGATTAAAAATAGACCAATTTATTATTATAATGAGATTTGGTTGCATCTTATATAAGAATGCATGCCAGATGAATGAAATAAATGATCAAATACACAAAGAACTATTTTATTTCATTTTTTGTATAATTTATTAAGAGTTGCAAATACTCTTATTCTCTTAAAGTAATCTTGATGTAATTAGCCAAGCGGACTATCTACGGGAGCCTAGGCCCACTCCTTGCAGTAGTCCTCCCCTATTTTATTTCTGTCATTTATTTTTAGTAGATTAGATTTACTATTTTATTTCCTGCTTTATTTTAATTCAACTATGTGTTTTATTTTCCTGCACATTTAATTTCCTGCACTTTTATTTTCAGCATTTCATTTCCAGCATTTTAGTTTATAATTTATTTTTCTGCACTTTATTTTATTTGGTTTGGTTGAGATAAAAATGCATAAACACCCCCCACAAAACTAAATAGGTACAGAAGGATTCATTCCCCCACACTACAAGCATATACTATGCATGACACTCGTAAGTTTACGAACTTATCGGATTGATAATTTATGGAAAATAAATGATTATTTTTTGAACATAATTTTTGCTCACCATTTTGGCGTCATTGCTGGGGAGTGTCAAAACTGTAGTGTTATGATCCACAAGTTAGTTAAAAATTCCATTTAAAATTACCTGTAGATATTCTACCTGAGAAGCATGAGCCCACCAAGGACCTTTTTACAAGGCCAAAATAATTGTTAGCACAACCAGAGCCGAATCCCATAAGGCAACAGTTTAAATTTACCATCTTCTAAGGTAAATATGGGAATGAACCCAATGTACCATACTAAGTGTAGAAGTAGGAATAAATTATGTTGTTAAAAAAATTAGAAAATTAGGCAATGAAGGAATTCCATCATATTCTCAATGGTTTCAAGAAATCAGAGAAATGGCACAACCTAGGTCTGATATAGTTGAAAATATTTACTATTAGGGATGTGTTTATTTACACAGAAACCATTAGGAAATTATGCCTCAAGAAGCCTAGTTTTAACGATAAAAATTGTAGGCTTAACCTTTCTCAACACATTGGTAAATTTTTAACGATGGCATTAGTAGCAAGAAACATGACAGAGTAGAATTTAAATAGAACATCTTGTTATGGAGTATGCTCTTCACTTGTGCTTAAGGTGACCTAGTGAATTAGAAACTAGCACATGTTTTAAAATACTGCTATGCCATGTTTTCTTCTAGTTTCTAGCCCACAGATAGTCATTTGCTAGCCTGCACATTTTACCAATAAGTTGAAAGAGTCTGGTTTTGAGGCCATGGAGGAAAATGCTCTTCTCATGCTACAACATATCAAACTAGTTGATAAATAAAAGGATGATTTTTAGAGACTAGTTCAGTTGTAGGTATGGGGGAGACCCCACCTTCATTATTACCACCAACAACACAATGAACATTGTTCACAGTGTTCACACAAAAAAAAAATAGTTAGAATTTTATTTTAATGCCTTTAGTTTAGATTTTTATTTTTTATGTTTTGTAGGACAACATGAAGTGTGATGTAGATGAATAAGGAGCTATTTGTGAATATTTCATAAAGTGATATCTATACATGGATTTTGTAATAGCACTATATGAACCATCTTGTGTACCTTGATCATGTAGCATCCAGTCCAAACAGGTGAAAGCAAGCAGAGTTTTACCTTGGAAACATAGGCACCCAAAGGTAGGCTAAGTAACCTTGATCAAGCAAAAGGCTTCCATCTCAAGGTGGTTTTGGAACTTGGGGAAATATTTTTGTAAAGTGTGTGATTATTACAGCTTGATTAGATGGTAGATAGAATTAGAGATGCTACACCAAGAGTGGAGTAGAGTGCCAAGACGATGTTTGAGTAATAGTTAGTGGGCTCCATTTACAACCACCTCACAATTGTAAGACTGGATCAGACATCGACATGGGGAAGACCCCATACCATACCATTAGTTTTGATGAATTTTCACACATTCATTGTTAAAAAAAATCATCACATTTTTTGTGAGAAAAAAAATAGAAGAAGATCGCATAGAACCTGTCTTGCTTAACATAAAATTTCTTTTTATTTTGCTTTGCAGGAAATCATGCCCTGAATGCAACTATAGGCATCTTGGGAAACCTAGGTCTATCAAGCATAGATTCTATGATTCTTATTTTCCTACTTTAATATGTTTTTCTTTGCAATAAATCATACCCTGAATGCAACTATAGGCAGCTTGGGAAACCTAGGCCTATCAGACACAGATTCCATGATTCCTATTTTCTTGATTTTGTGTGTTTAGTTTTTTGGGACACAACCTTGAGAAAAATCTATAGGTAGTAAACTTAAACTAGGCCTAACAGATGTTGACATCTCATGCCCTACAATTAGGAGTGCAGCGATGCAAAAAAATGCACTTACTTCCCACCAGGAAGATAGTGCCTCCAATCAGCCTAGTACAATAGTGCCCTTTTTCCACCTGGAGGAAGGCACCAATAAGCAGTGCCAATATTCCACTAGGAAGAGTGGTGCCCATATATTTTATTAAAAAAAAATTCCTTGTGGAGAATATGATAGCTAGGAAAGAGAAGAAGCCTTTTGGAATGCTAGAAATAATTTGAAGGTCTTCCTTGAGAAGAAGGCTGCAGACAAACTTTTTGCCCTGCAATACTCAAACTTCTTCTCCCTAGGTTGGGGGTGCCTGTTGTTTAGTGTGGCACCTGATGTTCAGAGGAATTTAGACCTATTGCATAGAAGGACCTATTACTAGTGATGAGGACATCACCAACTTAAGTGGGGGAGAATAAGGGTGAACCTGAATCTCCTGCAAGCAAAAATATTCTGTTGAGAAGGCTCCAAGTTAAAGTTCAAATCAAAAATAGAGCTTTATTTTTTGCTACTTATTGGAAGAGAGTATCCTCTTTCCCTAGGACCAGCTTGGTCCAAAAGGGGAATGAGAAATCTCCAACTAGTAGCTAAATAAAGCAGGGGAGGATCCTGGAGTAACTAGATGTCAAATATCTACAAGTAGGTCATATGGTGCTTGAACACAATCAACCATATGAATGGAGTTTGTAGTGGCTAGAAATAATAGCACATAGTCTCAACAATATGTCTCATGAAAACACCACACTTGAACACCTGAAACATGTCGCAAATGATGATGGATAGATTTTTTTTACCTCACTCCAGAAAACCAATTAAAGGATCGTAGTGAAGATGGGATCCAGATTTCTTTTTTATTTGTAGAATAATTCTCATTGAATTTGACCAAGAATCATGTTGATGAAGAAAAACATAGATATATTTTTTAGCACATGTATGGTCTGCAATAGTAAAATGCAATTGATTTGATTCTTGTTGCTTTAATTATCCCTGCAAAGGAAATAATTTGGAGTAGGAGATCATCTTGATTCGGACACGTGTATCAAAACTGTATAAAGTTTGATTAATTGAAAGAAGGTGAAATGTTCAAATATTTTAGTGCTCTTAAGATATGAGATTAAAATAGTTCCATATGTGTTGTTGATGATGTGCTTGGTGTTTCAAAGTTTGGAGTTGTTGGTTGTCATAAATCCTCTAATAGTGGTATATGGGACACAAAATTTTTGCACACCAGGTTGTGCGATTACCTGGTTGGACCCTTCAAAGACATCAATTATGGCCTACGCGACCTCCATTTTTAATGCATAGTGCTAGCATTACAAATCTTTACGACAACATTTCATTTCTGTTAGAATATGTGGGAAAGGAAATTACATATTAAAGATGGAAATTCACTACTATGGAGGAGATGCCACCTTTGCAAAGAGATGGTGAGGATCTAAAATCATGTAGAATTTTGTTGTCATAGTGTAAGAGTTCATGGCCACGATGTCATTATTTCTCACAAATAGGTTGGTGGAGAAGATGTTCTAGTACACAACACATTCAACCAAATTCCTAGGATGGATCATTGACAATCCTCCAGCTTGGCCACCTAGTTTTAAAGTCACCAACTCAAATTGTTGCAGTTGACTTTCTGTTCTCTGATGTAGATGAAAAAAACTATGACATATGTGTTAATAGATTTGGCATTGTTTTATTTTACATCTCATCCTTATTACTACATCGTGATAATGGTGGCTAGCTTATGTGAAGACATGTAGAAGATGCTACTTTGTACCACAAAGGAGGTTCTAGAGATGGATCAAACATGTTTCAAATATAGGCAAAAGTAGCGACAGATGACCACACTCATCTTCTTAAAATTTGGTCTCACCAAATTTTATCACTGTGCAAAATTGGAACATGCGGGTCTTTGATAGTTGATGTGTTTTATTGATGAGTTAGCACGAAGGCTCATATGGGAAAATACATGGCAGCATTTATCAAAATTAGTACAATGGTGATGTGGTCCTGAATCTATGTTTGAACAGTGTGGTCACTTTGATAGATTCCTTCCAGATATGGCAAGATCAAGAAATGGTTGGTGTTCATGCAAAAATTTTTGATAATAAAATGATGGGAATCTTGATGTTGAAGGCCCTATGTCACTAAGGTTTTGCATGATAATTGTGAGAGTGAAAAAAAATTGTGGGAATGTTCTTTGATCCAACCTAAGAAAGGTGCCTTGATCCTGTAAATATATATATATAGGATATGCATCAAGACATATTGATCCCATTTGGAGGAAGTCACCTTGATCCCATTTACGGGAGGCACATTGAACCTATTGAAGGGAGGCACCTTGATCCTATTGAAGGGAGGAACCTTGATCCCATATAAAAATGCCTTGATCCCATTCAACAGAAGGTGCCTTGATCCTATTCAATGGAAGGTGCTTTGATCCCATATAAAGGCGTCTTGATCCCACATTGCTCTTGATAGAGGACATGTTTGTTGCGTTGACCAAAGCTGACTGTTGACTCCACGTAAGACAATTATTCTAAGTAAATACAAAAACACATTAGCTATCCTATTCTTATAGGGGTAAACAGAACAACTATTCACTAAAATCGAATATAGATAATGATGAAGCAAAACTGGAAAAATCCACCATTTCTAGAAAAGGATAAAGAGTTGTTTGACTATTTTGATTGTATCTATTACTGCATACCTGAACTGTCTTAACTTAGAGTGTAGCAAAATTTCTTGTTGTAACAACATTATAATATAAATACCTATGTGTTAACTGTTTATTATGATTTAACTATTTGCTCGTAGTTTTATGGTCGATCATGATGTGTTTTTGACTTCACTATTGGTGCAACAATGCTCAGTGGAAGAAAAATAGAGATGTTGAAGGTAGCTATAAAAAAATTATGAGCCAAGATCTATTCTGGTCATGCTCCCTTCCATGGCAGAATAGATGATGGGCTTAAAAAAAAATATTATTACTCCAAGATGCACCAACAATCTCATTTTTTGGTACACCATGATTATAGGCAACATGAAGATATTTCACACCATCAACATCATACACATCAGGTTCTACAAAATTCACCCAGGTATGTACTGAGTTTTCCATTAATTATGTGCATAGTTATTTTTAAAAAATCATTTCTATGTTAATACCAGTATATGCCCCCATAATTCTTGTTGTCAAAATATCTCATTAGAATCCCCACCACATGGCATGCCTTAGATATGAGAAGAATCTCATTACCCTAGGAACAATAAATATATATATATATGGTGGGGGGCACATTGCTCCCATGTATTCCTATATATATATATATATATATATATATATATATATATAAAATAATATATAAATATATTTTGAGGGGTTGTTGTCACGAGGATGTGATAATATTTAGGCATGGGGGGATGATGAGCACAAAAAATGCTCATTTTATATACACTTTTAAGGGGCATCGTTATTGGTTTAATTAGCATTTGAGATGTATTTTTATATAACTTTTGCATATAATTGATAGAAAATGAAGTATTATGCTTGACTGGTATTTTTAGTGGAAAATATGTATAAATGTAGGTTTTGTTACTAATCTAGTGTTTCCCAGTCTACATCCCACTTGGACCTAGCATATTTATGTTTCAAGAGATCCAAGGTGTATTTTGGTAGAAGGCACCTTGATCCCATACATTAGAGGCCCCTTGATCCCAAACATTTCAGGTACCTTGATCCCATGTATTTTGAGGTGCCTTGATCCCATGTATTTTGAGACACCTTGATCCCATGTATTTTGAGGTGCCTTGATCCCATGTATTTGAGGCACCTTGATCCCATGTATTTTGAGGTGCCTTGATCCCATGTATTTGAGGTGCCTTGATTCCATGTATTTTGAGGTGCCTTGATCCCATGTATTTGAGGTACCTTGATCCCATGTATTTTGAGGTGCCTTGATCCCATGTATTTCAGGTGCCTTGATCCCATGTATTTCAGGCGCCTTGATCCCATGTATTCCAAGTGCCTTGATCCCATACATTTGGAGGTACCTTGATCCCATACATTTGGAGGCACCTTGATCCCATACATTTGGAAGGTACCTTGCTCCCGTTTAGAAGATGCACCAAGTCAACATTGATCGGTTGACCAATGGGCTAAGGAGGTTGTTGCACGTGAGACAAAGGAGAAATATTCTAATCATGCATCATGTCTAGAATAAGATAAAGCAATGCTATTATTGATCGATTGGCTGGTTGACTTTGTAAGGCTTTTAAACGCATTATTTTTAGGATGCATTATTTTAGGATTAGTTTGTTACATACACCTAAGGATTATTATATTTATCCTTCTGGTGAATGGTCATGCTTTCAATAGGAAAATAATACTTGTGTATGAACCGACTATAACAAATCATGCTACATGATTAAAAATAGACCAATCTATTATTGTAATGAGATCTGGTTGCATATTATATAAGAACGTAGGCCAAATGAATGAAATCAATGATCAAATACATAGAGAACTATTTTATTTTATTTTCTGTATAATTTATTAAGAGTTGCAAATACTCTTATTCTCTTAAAGTAATCTTGATGTAATTAGTTGGGTGGACTATCTGCGGGAGCCTGGGCCCACTCCTTGCAGTAGTCCTCCCCTATTTTATTTTTGTCATTTATTTTCAATAGATTAGCTTTACTGTTTTATTTCCTACTTTATTTTAATTTAGTTGTGTTTTATTTTCCAGCACATTTAATTTCCTACACTTTTACTTTCAAAATTTTATTTCTAGCATTTTAGTTTATAATTTATTTTTATGCACTTTATTTTATTTGGTTTGGCTGAGATAAAAATGCACAAACAACCCCCACCAAACTAAATAGGTACAGAAGGATTCATTCCCCCACACTACAGGCATATACTATGCATGACACTCGTAAGTTTATGAACTTACCGGATTGATAATTTATGGAAAAGAAATGATTGTTTTCTGAAAAATAATTTCTGCTCATCAATAATTATTGTCCAAGTAACAAAATACATTGTAAAGATATATATAGTATAATGTAATAGATTCTAGGTATTGGCTCTTTAGATTTTACAATTTGCATCTATTTTTTAGAGCGTTTTGTGCCTTTAAGGAATAAATATTGGTTTTTTGTCTAGCCTATTGTCCAAAATCTTGCTAAGACATGTATGTATACTGATGAACTATCAATAATTTTAGTTAAAAGCTACTTGAATGAATGCAATAGTTATTTTTCTTTTTATATTTCTTATTGGATATTTATTTTTTAGTTCTGGAATGTATGGAAAATTGCTTATCAGTTAAATAAATGAATTGTCCTATAAGTAAAAGTGAAAATCTAGTTTGTTAGGTGATCTATTTATGATCGAATGGCATGTTCTTTTATACATTATGTCTATTGATGTTGTTGAATACATACCATTATAGTTCTAGTTGTATATATTTTGTCTCTTTCTGCACTCTTTTCAACCCTCCTTATTTCAACAGTTATCTAGTTAGGATTTAAAGGAATTATCCTACTCCGGAGGTTGATGCATGAAGCGTTACTTATTCATGATATTCCAATCTTGGTCAAAATTTTAGGGTACAAATTGATCCAAAGGTAGATTTTAGACCAAAATAGACCACAAATATCTATATCTAGAGATCAAATTAGAGGGTGTGGATCATGATGAATGGACTCCTAACATCAACTTTAGGTAAACTTTGTACATCAAAAGAGCTAATATGCATAGGCCACTAGTGCATGGACATCTGATGTGCATAAGGTATATAAATACTAGGCATATTGAAAGACCATGATGATCAAAAAAATTACATGCAAATGTGGAAAATTTGTATGGTGCTTCATATGATGAAAGTGATATAAATTTTATGGTCCTTCATATGATGAAAGGAATGCATTGGTGACACCACCATTGGAGTGCATGTGTCAGTTTTGGTTATGGAAAAAATAAAAATAGATCAATCAAAACAAAACAAACATAGTAGAATGGATGTCTCTGATGTGAGAGTAAGGTAAAAATACACGAGTGGGAATGAGAGGAAGGTTTCAAAAAAATGTAAAAAATGCTCCTTGGATGAAGTCAAAAATACAACTATATTGTACTTCTATAACATAGATTATAAATTACCTTTTCTATATTTCTATTTTCTCATAGTACACCTAATTTCATTATTTTCATACAATTCCTATGATCGAGCGATGGTGTCAATCATGTACATTAGACAGAGCAACTTCAACTTCATGATGAAGGTAGGATATGGTGAAATGCTTCAATAGGGTTTGGTGTTGGCACTATTCAAGGACCACAAGGAGTCCATAAAAAAGGAATTAGAGAAATTTGTAGAACAAAGGAACACTAGTGGGAAACAAGGCTTGTATCTTGGATGCTTTAGTTGGAGAAAAATCCCCATTCTAAACTGAAATAGGATATTTCAAAATTGAAGCCAATGCAACAATAAAAATTGCTTAACCAAGTGAGTGATTATAAAGTGACCATTTGATGAATGTTAATGACTGATAGAGAATGTGAATAAGGTAGAGGAAAATCAAATGCTATAGTTTTAGTCTCTTGGAGGGGGAGGGGATAATTTTTAGGAGGAAAATTTTCCCCTTACGGAGTTCACACAGGAAGGAATCGCTCTAATACTAGTATGATACAAATAGAAAATGGTAAGGATTAACCAACACCAAGCTTAATATTAACATTGCAAAATGGGCTATAAATAGCCAAAAATACACCATCAAGATCATATTACAATTATTTCTAAGCCTACACCTAGAGGACCAACTATCGAACATAAATCCATAAGGTGGCCATGTAAAATATTTACATGGATAATTAAAGAAAGGGCATGTAAAATTAAAAGTAACCACCTATACAATATTATATTTAATATAAATCAATATGGATTATGTGCATAATATAAAATAATATATTTTAAACCCTATCAACATCCATGTCTAGAGCTGGCCCATGTAGTAGTTGAGCACTACCATGCAAAATCCAGGATGGTGAGGAACGTTGTAGACCAAGTACTATTTTCCCTAAAGCCCAAAAATTTTATTGTAGATTTTATTGGGACCATTCCCCCTTGTGTACCTAATCCATTTGATAGAGAGCATAAAGTAGCCTATTATAATAATAAGGTAATGCCATGTCTATATAGGCAATTAGAAAAACTAGTAAAGACACTCCCTGAAGATTTGATTCCCTTAGTTGATTTTTAGAAATATGCGCATGAAATTTTTTCCATGTTAGCAGTTATTTTTTGTTTATATTCATATAATAATGTGCATGACTACCATATGGCCATGGCCTACATGAAAATTAAACCCTAAAATACTTTCTTAATTGACTAGTATTTGTTTCTTAGCTCTCAAATTCATGACCAACTAGTGAAATTTAATCAAGTAGTTTTTTTTTATATCCCTCCTACTTGGCTTGGATTTTCTTGTTTTGCAAACCCAATATATTCTTGGGCCTTAAAATTCATAATCATGTTGATGATGGAAGGGTTTTGTTGCTAGTAGAATAGGCACCAACCCTTAGGACATTCAATTCATTTTTATATTTCAATAAGATTTTCCTTGGTCTTGCTCTTTCATGTATAAAGGGACCAATTTCCCACCTGACCAAGGAAGCAAAAGCTCAATAGAAAATATCAAAAATGCAAATAAAATACTGATACTTCATACCAGAAGGAACCATAAATAAGAGTATACAAATTTATTGGAGAACCAACTATGCTACCCTACTATGTTATAGATAGGATTTTTGGCTTGGAATTTTGTTGACATATGGATTACATAAATTAATAGTTGGGTGCTAAAGTGAATAAAAAGGATTTGTACAATTTATCCTTTATTCAAGGGCCAATCATGCTCAAATATAGGAATATGGATTATTTTTTGAAGTAAAAGCTTCTAGGTCTAACATTGAAAACAAAACTAGAAAGGTGGAGCTATGACCTAGATGGGATTTTGAAAGAATATCTTGCAAAATTGAATAAGCCTCCTAAATTTTAGCACAACCCAAGGTCAAAATTCAATAAGAGAATAAACACATCAAAAAACAAGAATATAATGTAGAAGCATTCAAAGATAGTCTCCCTCCATGGAGAAGTTATTATCAAAATATTAATGATTATGACCTTGATCATAACCCAAGACATGTGCTTAAGAAGAGAAGGGATATAATCGTGCAAAATCATTGGATATAAAAGAAAATTCAAGAATGATGGATCTTTTAATGTGATATTAACACTCGTAGCCATAGTTATGGCTTAACAATTGATCAAACATTTGAAGACGCTTTTGACAAAGACCTGATATTCTCACAATGACACTGAGAGGGGGGGTGAATCAGTGTAACAATTTAAAAACTTGAATCTGCAACTCTTAAAACATAAAAATGCAAGCTCAAAAATAGATAAAGCAAGTATAACACAAGAGCATCACACAACACAAGATTTAACGAGGTTCACCGATGTGGCTACTCCTCAAATAATGATTGTTTAGACTACAATCCAAATCCAGTCTTTGCAAGGATTCAATCTTTACAAATAATTTACCAGCACCCACTGGAAGGAGCACCAACCCCTGATTTTTCTGCTGCAACAGATAGGAGCACCAACTCCTTTTACCAAGCACCAACTTGGATTTCAATTTTTAACAAAAATATTGACATAAAAATGCCTTCTCTTTTGCAAGACCCTCACTGGTCTATAGCTCATACAAATTAATCTCTCAGAAGCATAAAGAGAATTGTTAGAATCTCAATATCCTCTTTCACAGTCTAAAACCTCTCTTCTGATTTTTCAAATAAAAATTACATTCAGGTTTTGTTCTTTTTCTGTACTTCATGCAGCACACTAACTCAACCTTTTCTTTTTGGTTTTTCAATGTAAAACACGGTTGCAGTAACCTTTTTACTGTGCTTGTTCGAGTCTTTATATTCGATTTTCTCGAACGGCTCAATTTTAAACGGCTCAAATTTTCCCTCCAATTTTTTATGCATTCTTGGCTATGATCAATCTGTCAAACCCTCTCTGACGCGTTCTGCCTTTTAGCCGCTTTCTTTCTGACTTATTCTGACATTCTTCTCTGCACATTCTGACAGCCTTTTTCTGCGTATCCTGACACCTTTTTCTGTGCAGACTGACAGCCTTTTTGCGTGTTTCGATGCTCTCTGATTCTTATCTTCTAGACTCTACGTAACTGCCCTCTTAACACTTTTTCACTCTCTTATGGCACTCTTTTCTATTCTGCGTCGATCTTTCTTTTCGGCCTGCTACTGCCATGTCTGACACACGCAACCTGTTAATGAATCTCTCTGAAATCGATTCTCGATATAACCACTTCTGCAACAGCTGTTCTGCATTCAATGCTTTGTTTCGTAGCTTCCCTTTGTAACTGCCACCTTTGCCAGCCATGCTGCATCACGGCCCTGCAACAGCCGTTCTTTTCTTAAAAGCGTAGTTTTGACACCTGTCACTTTGCATGCTTCTTTGGCCTTTTTCTCGCCAAACTGTTACCTATCGTGATATCGTGACATCTCTACTTGGTTGACCTTATCTGGACTGTTGACCATGAAAACCTGACATGTCGCGATATCACGACGTTTTCCGCCTCCTTCTACTTTACTCGGCATTCACCCGCGAAAATGAGACATGTCACGAAATCGTGACACATTCGCTGCCTCTGCACTATCCTTCGCTTGCACCCGTGAAAATGATACATGTCACGAAATCGTGACACATTCAGCTTTTGCTGACGTCATCCTCAAAGTTGTCATGAAATCGTGACGCTTTCGGCTTCCTGAGGCTTTTCTTGCAACTTGTCATGAAATCGTGACACTTTCAGCTTTTGCTGACGTCATCCTCAATGTTGTCACGAAATCGTGACGCTTTCGACCTCCGTACAATTCTTGCTTCAAGTGGTAGCGAAATCCTAACATGTCATGAAATCGTGACATTCTCTGCTTCCGTACAACTCTCACTTCATGCAGCTACGAAAACCTGACTTGTAGCGAAATCGCTACACCTTTTTGACTTAGCATTTTTTCTTTGCTGGGGCCTCCGAAAATCTAGCATGTAGCGAAATCGCTACAGCTTTGTTGCCTTGGTGCTTCCTCTTGCTTCGACTTGCTAAGCTTAGACTTGTAGCGAAATCGCTACCCCATTGTGTTCTATGTTTTGAACTTGCAGCGAAATCGCTACACCTATGCCCCTAGCATTTCGAACTTGTAGCAATCGCTACACTTTTTCCTTTTTCAACTTTAGAAACCACACCTACCTTGCATTTCGAACTTGTAGCGAAATCGCTACACCTTTGCTCTTCGGCATCTGAACTCTGCTTCGGCTCGCGAAAGTCTGACATGTAGCGAAATCGCTACAGCTTTTTGACTTAGCTCTTCTTTTCTGCATCAGCTAGCGAAACTGCAACATGTAGCGAAATCGCTACAGTTCCTCGACTTTGCTGCTTTGCCTCCAACATGTCACGAAATCATGATAGTTTTCATCCTAGGCGCTGCTTCTTCAAACTTGTCGCGAAATCGTGACACTTTTCGTCCTTGGCACCTTTACTCCAAACTTGTCGCGAAATCGACAATTTTTTAACTTTGCTTCTTTCCTTCCAGCATGTCGTGAAATCGCGACAATTTTTCATGAACTTTCTCTCTCCTCGATATGTCGCGAAATCGCGACATTTTCGACTGCATTTTCTCTCTCCTCTTAAATCTGACAATTTTTCTCACTTTCTCTCTCCTTGTCGTCAAATCCGTGACATTTTGCTGCATTTTCTCTCTCCTCCGTTTTGTCGCGAAATCGCGACAATTTTTCATGAACTTTCTCTCTCCTCCAATATGTCGCGATATCGCGACAGTTTTCTTACTTGTCTTTTTTTGCAAAATTCTGAATCTGGGTCACTTCTGTTTTCCTTGAAAATCATTGTACTTGATCTAACTGACCTCTGAACTGCATCAACTGCATCAATCTGTCTGTGTTGACAACAATGACAATACTTTTGCAATGCTTTTGCTGCACCTTGCTCAACAATCTCCCCCTTTGGAATTGTTGGCAACACACTGCAACCTTGCTCAATTTCTTCTCCCCCTTTGCCAATAATACCAAAGGGCTGCTGCAGACTCCCCCTGAGTCTATGCACAACATTCTCAGGCATAAATAATTTTAATGCTCCCCCTGAGAATGTGTTCCCCATAGCTAGTCAGTGCTTGGGTAGTGTGACTACTCCCAACTTACTCCTAAGGTATTCAAAAACTTCCTTGGGCAAAGGTTTGGTGAATATGTCTGCTACTTGCTCTGTAGTTGGAACAAACTCCAATTTGACCTCTCCTTCTGCAACCTTATCCTTCAAGAAGTGATACCGGATTGCAATATGTTTGGTGCGGGAATGCATTACCGGATTCTTTGAAATGTTGATTGCACTAGTGTTATCACATTTGACTGAAATGGGCTCATTGAAGTGAATACCAAGATCTTTCAATGTTTGTCTCATCCATAATATTTGTGTACAACATGTTGTTGCTTGCAATGTATTCTGCCTCTGCAGTGGATAGAGAAACTGATTCTTGTTTCTTGTTGTGCCATGCTACCAATTTATCTCCAAGATAAAATGCTCCTCCACTTGTACTTTTTCTGTCATCAATACATCCTGCCCAATCTGCATCAGAATATGCAAAAAGAGTGAAGTCTTTTCCTTTTGGATACCATAGCCCATACTCCATAGTACCCTTGAGGTACCTAAAAATCCTTTTCACAGCTGTCACATGAGTCTCTTTTGGACTAGCCTGAAATCTTGCAACCATGCAAACAACTTGTAAGATATCCGGTCTGGTGGCTGTCAAATACAACAGGCTCCCAATCATTGATCTGTACATTGTTTGATCAACATCTGGAGATTTATCATCCTTGCTCAACTTGCGACCTGTTGTCATGGGGGTGCTTGACGGGCTTACTATCCTCCATAGTGAACTTTTTCAGCATTTCTTTCACATATTTAATTTGAGAAATAAAAATCCCTTTTTCGATTTGATTAACTTGCAATCCAAGGAAATATGAAAGTTCACCAATCATAGACATTTCAAATTCTTTTTGCATTTTGTTTGCTATGTCTTTGCATGATTCATCATTGCTGCTTCCAAATATTATATCATCTACATAAACAACAAGTACAATGAAATTGCCATTTTCAGTTTTGATATATAAATTGCTATCCACCATACCTTTCTTGAATCCTTGCTTAGTGAGATAGTTGTCCAATCTTGCATACCAAGCTCTAGGTGCTTGTTTCAAGCCATACAATGCTTTCTTCAGCTTGCAAACAAAGTTAGGATTCTCACAAAGTTGAAAACCATCAGGCTGTTCAATATATACTTCTTCTTCAAGATTTCCATTCAGAAATGCTGATTTTACATCCATCTGATAAACTTTGAAATTCCTATGAACTGCTAAAGCCAAAAATAGTCTTATTGCTTCAAGTCTGGCCACTGGTGCAAAAGTCTCTTCAAAATCAATCCCCTCAACTTGAGCATATCCTTTGCAGACCAATCTTGCTTTATTCCTTACAACTTGTCCGTCTTCATTCAATTTGTTTCGAAATATCCATTTAGTACCAATTATGTTTTTATTTTCAGGCCTTGGTACTAATTCCCAGGTTTTGTTTTTCTCAATTTGATCTAGTTCTTCATTTACTGCCTCCATCCAGCTTTCATCTGTGCTTGCTTCAATAATATTTTTGGGCTCAATGTTGGATAACAGAGAATAGTTATTTACTACTCTTCTTCTTGTCTGAATGCCAACTGTAGGGTCCCCAATAATCTGCTCTTTGGGATGATTTTTCTGCCAGTTACTGTTCTGGATTTCCTATTTTCTTCTCTTTCCAAATCATCTTCGAATCTGATTTGTCTCTCTTCCTTTTCTTGATCTTCATCTTCTTCAATAAATTCTTCATAAGTTGGGTAGTTTTCATTATGGCTGATTTCTTGTTTCCTTCCTTCATCAACCTTAACATCCGCACTCTCCACAATTTTCTTGAGTCTTTTGTTGTAGCATGTGTAGGCTTTGCTTTTTGTTGAGTAACCAAGAAAAATACCTTCATCAGCTCTATCTTCAAACTTGCCAAGATTGCTTTCAGTTCTTTTAATGTAACACTTGCTGCCGAACACTTTGAAGTATTTTGCTGTAGCCTTTTTGCCAAACCACAGTTCATAAGGTGTTTTGCTTTCATGCGGCCTCAACATACATCTATTCTGAATGTAGACTGCAGTATGAACTGCCTCTTTCCAGAACCTGTCAGCAATTTTGCTCTCGGTTAACATAGTCCTTGCCATTTCTTGCACAGTTCTGTTCTTTCTTTCAACTACTCCATTCTGCTGTGGTGTTCTAGCTGCGAAAACTGTCTTCTAATCCCATGTTTTTCACAATATTCTGCAAACTCATCTGAAATAAACTCTCCACCTCTATCTGATCTCAAACATTTAATTCTTTTTCCAGATTGATTCTCAACAAGATTTTTAAAAGTTTTAAACATCTCAAAGGCTTCTGATTTAAATTTCAGAAAGAGTACCCATGTCATTCTGGAAAAGTCATCTATACACAGCATAAAATATTTGTAGCCATTTATGCTTTCCGTTCTCATGGGTCCACATAAATCTGTGTGAATTAGTTCTAACGGCTTGCTTGTAAAATACTCTTTTGCTTTGAAAGTGGATCTGGTTTGCTTCCCCTTTTGGCATGACTCACAAATGTTGTTTGAAGGTTTACCAATAGTGGGTATGTCTCTTACTGCTCCTTTTGAGCTGATTTTTACCAGATTATCAAAGCTTATGTGACCGAGTCTCTTGTGCCACAGCCAATTTTCTTCTTCCTGTCCAACCAAGCAAGCTCCTTCTGAAGTCTCCGAGAGAGTATACAAATTTCCAGAAGTTCTCAGTCCAGTGGCTATTAACTTTCCATTTTTTGTCTTTCTTACTTCACGACCCTCTTTCTTGAAAATTACTTCATGACCTCTGTCACAAATTTGACTTACACTCGGTAAGTTATGCTTCAGACCTACCACAAAAAGAACTTCCTTAGAGTTGATTTTTCCGTCACTTAACTTAACTGATCCTTTACCCACTATCTTTGCTCCATCATTGTTTCCGAATTTTATAGAACCACCTTCGTATGTCTGTAGCTTATCAAACTTTTGTTTGTCTCCTGTCATATGACTGGAGCATCCACTGTCCAGAATCCAAGGTGCAGATTTATTCTGGGCTTTGAGAGCTGTTTGAACGATTAGGGATTCCTTGTCTTTCTTAGGTTGCTCCTTTTCCTTCCACTGTGATTTGACAGCAGATCTGGTCACTTGTTTTACCTTCTCCCTTTCATTTGCTTGTGACAGTTTTTCGAGAAATTTTATGTTTTGATTTAATCCAGTTGATTGATACTTTCTTCCCAGGTATTTATTTCCTGCAAAAGAGCTACGACAATTCCTTGCAATATGTCCGAAGTTATGACAGTTATAACATTCTACAGCATAATCTATCAAAGGTGAAAAAATATTTCTACTAGTAAAATTTCTGTGTTCTACATTATATCTACAACTTGAGATTTTATGACCATATGCATTGCATTTAAAACAGTAACCAGAAAAGGAACGAGTGTACCTGGGTAATGGTTGTTGCCATGTTGTAGTAGGAGCCATGGGTCTTCTTCTTCTTTGATATGTGACTTTGGTAAATCCATCATTTGCAGAACTCCTTTCGAGCTTGGACTTATTGTTTTCTTTTGCATGATACGGTTTATCTTGATCAACCCTGATCTTGTCTTTATTCTTTATTGGTTCTACAGTTACAGCCTTTGAGTCCTTTGAGGATTCTCCTTCATCAAAGCCTAAACCAAATTTGATACCCGTAGGCCTTTGATTATTTAACATTTTATTCAGCTTCGCAGAACTGTCTTCAAATTTATGATGACAACTCAGTTTCCGATTCATCTCTTCTAGCTGCAGCCTTAATCCAACTATGTCTTCTTCTAGCTTATTGCACTCTTTTATTTTCACGGTTAGCTGAGCTTCAAAATCTTTAGACTTTTTCTTATATTCTTTAGTTTGTACTTTCAAACTGATTATTAAATTGCTAGCATCCTCAAATTTTCTTGAAATCTTTTTATTTCTTTTCCTTTCTGCACTTAACTCTTCAAGTGCAGCAACCAACTCACCTTCCAGATCTACCTCAGCCTCATCCTCTAATTTTTCTTCACACTCCTGGGTTTCCTCAGTTCTTTGTTCTTCAAAAGCCATGAACAAGGCTTCACCAGTTTCTTCTTCTGAGTCCTCACTGGAACTGTCTTCTGAAGAGTCAATGTTCTTGGAAATGAAACTTTTCTTCTTGAAGTTCCTTTTTCTAAAATGTGGTTTCTTCTTCCAGACATTTCTTTCTTGGTGTGTCCCTTCATCATTTTTGTTTTTCTCATTCATTGGGCATTTTGCTGCAAAGTGCCCGATGCCTCCACAGTTAAAGCACTTGAACGGTAGCTTGCCTCTGTACTTTCCTTTTCCCTTTACTAATTTCCTAACAAAGTTTGCTTCAGTTTCATCTGTAGATTCTTCTTCCTCAGATTCTTGTTTAGATTTTATATTTTTCTGTGCTTGAAAAGCTGCTTCTCTGTCTGAGGGCTTAGTTTGTCCAATTCTCATTTCATATGCTGTTAGAGAACCATGCATTTCATCCATACTAAAAAAATTTAAATCTTTTGCTTCTTCTATGGCAGAAACCTTTGCATCAAATCTTTTATTGAGAGTTCTTAGTACCTTCTTCACAACAACTGCATCTTCCATCTCCTCGTCGAGTCCTCTTATTGCATTAATGATTCCATTTACTCTCAGCATATAGGCTTCTATGTTCTCATCATCAGTCATCTTTAATGCTTCGAGCTCGGGCACGATGTGTTTGCAACTTAGCTTCCTTGATCTTGCTATCTCCTTCATGAATGCTTTGCAGTTTGTCCCATATGTCTTTTGCAGATTTGCAGTTCATGATGCGTATCAACTCACTGTCTACTAATCCACACATAATAGCATTCTTGGCTTTCGAGTTGTTCTCAAACTTTTTCTTCTCAGCCGCATCTGTTGGAGGAACAGAGGGTATAGTGTATCCATTTTCAACAGATTCCCAAATGTCATAACCCAATGCACATAGATATGTCTGCATCCTAAGTCTCCAGAAAGAATAATTTGTTCCATCGAACAGAGGAGCTTTGTTAGAAGAGAATCCTTCACCACCGGCCATTGTGTATCTTCCAAGATCACCTTAGCTGATTAAGCTTGTACAGGAACCTTGCTCTGATACCAATTGATATTCTCACAATGACACTGAGAGGGGGGGTGAATCAGTGTAACAATTTAAAAACTTGAATCTGCAACTCTTAAAACATAAAAATGCAAGCTCAAAAATAGATAAAGCAAGTATAACACAAGAGCATCACACAACACAAGATTTAACGAGGTTCACCGATGTGGCTACTCCTCAAATAATGACTGTTTGGACTACAATCCAAATCCAGTCTTTGCAAGGATTCAATCTTTACAAATAATTTACCAGCACCCACTGGAAGGAGCACCAACCCCTGATTTTTTTGCTGCAACAGATAGGAGCACCAACTCCTTTTACCAAGCACCAACTTGGATTTCAATTTTTAACAAAAATATTGACATAAAAATGCCTTCTCTTTTGCAAGACCCTCACTGGTCTATAGCTCATACAAATTAATCTCACATAAGCATAAAGAGAATTGTTAGAATCTCAATATCTTCTTTCACAGTCTAAAACCTCTCTTCTGATTTTTCAATAAAAATTACATTCAGGTTTTTGTTCTTTTGCTGTACTTCATGCAGCACTCTAACTCAACCACGCTTTTTTGGTTTTTCAATGTAAAACACGGTTGCAGTAACCCTCTTACTGTACCTATTCGAGTCTTTATACTCGATTTTCTCGAACGGCTCAATTTTAAACGGCTCAAATTTTCCCTCCAATTTTTTATGCATTCTTGGCTATGATCAATCTGTCAAACCCTCTCTGACGCGTTCTACCTTTTAGCCGCTTTCTTTCTGACTTATTCTGACATTCTTCTCTGCACATTCGACCTTTTCTACGTATCCTGACACTTTTTTCTATGCAGACTGACAGCTTTTTGCGTGTTTCGATGCTCTCTGATTCTTTTCTCCAAAACTCTACGTAACTGCTCTCTTAACACTTTTTCACTCTCTCATGGCACTCTTTTCTATTCTACGTCGATCTTTCTTTTCGGCCTGCTACTGCCATGTCTGACACACGCAACCTGTTAATGAATCTCTCTGAAATCGATTCTCGATATAACCACTTCTGCAATAGCTATTCTGCATTCAATGCTTTGTTTCGTAGCTTCCCTTTGTAACTGCCACCTTTGCCAGCCATGCTGCATCACGGCCTACAACAGCTATTCTTTTCTTAAAAGTGTATTTTGACACCTGTCACTTTGCATGCTTCTTTGGCCTTTTTCCCGCCAAACTGTTACCTGTCGCGATATCGCGACATCTCTACTTGGTTAGACCTTATCTCAACATTGACCGTGAAAACCTGACATGTCGCGATATCGCGACATTTTTTGCCTCCTTCTACTTTACTCGGCATTCACCCAAAATGAGACATGTCACAAAATCGTGACACATTCGCTGCCTCTGCACTATCCTTCGCTTGCACCCACGAAAATGATACATGTCACGAAATCGTGACACATTCAGCTTTTGCTGACGTCATCCTCAATGTTGTCATGAAATCATGACACTTTCGGCTTCCTGAGGCTTTTCTTGCAACTTGTCACGAAATCGTGACACTTTCAGCTTTTGCTGACGTCATCCTCAATGTTGTCACGAAATCGTGACGCTTTCGGCCTCCGTACAATTCTTGCTTCAAGTGGTAGCGAAATCCTAACATGTCACGAAATCGTGACATTCTCTGCTTCCGTACAACTCTCACTTCATGCGGCTACGAAAACCTGACTTGTAGCGAAATCGCTACACCTTTTTGACTTAGCATTTTTTCTTTGCTGGGGCCTCCAAAAATCTAGCATGTAGCGAAATCGCTACAGCTTTGTTGCCTTGGTGCTTCCTCTTGCTTCGACTTGCTAAGCTTAGACTTGTAGCGAAATCGCTACCCCATTGTGTTCTGTGTTTTGAACTTGCAGCGAAATCGCTACACCTATGCCCCTAGCATTTCGAACTTGTAGCGAAGTCGCTACCCCTTTGTGCCATGCATTTCGAACTTGTAGCGAAATCGCTACACCTTTGCTCTTCGGCATCTGAACTCTCGTGCTCTGAAAGTCTGACATGTAGCGAAATCGCTACAACTTTTTGACTTAGCTCTTCTTTTCTGCATCAGCTAGCGAAACTGCAACATGTAGCGAAATCGCTACAGTTCCTCGACTTTGCTGCTTTGCCTCCAACATGTCACGAAATCGTGACAGTTTTCATCCTAGGCGCTGCTTCTTCAAACTTGTCGCGAAATCGTGACACTTTTCGTCCTTGGCACCTTTACTCCAAACTTGTCGCGAAATCGTGACAGTTTTTCAACTTTGCTTCTTTCCTTCCAAGCAACAATTTTTCATGAACTTTCTCTCTCCTTCGATATGTCGCGAAATCGCGACAATTTTTCATGAACTTTCTCTCTCCTCCGATATGTCGCGAAATCGTGACATTTTCGGCTGCATTTTCTCTCTCCTCCGTTTTGTCACGAAATCGCGACAATTTTTCATGAACTTTCTCTCTCCTCCGATATGTCACGAAATCGTGACATTTTTGGCTGCATTTTCTCTCTCCTTCGTTTTGTCGCGAAATCGTGACAATTTTTCATGAACTTTCTCTCTCCTTCGATATGTCACGAAATCGTGACAGAAAACATGTCGCGATATCGCGACAGTTTTCTTACTTGTCTTTTTCTGCAAAATTCTGAATCTGGGTCACTTCTGTTTTCCTTGAAAATCATTGTACTTGATCTGACTGACCTCTGAACTGCATCAACTGCATCAATCTGTCTGTGTTGACAACAATGACAATACTTTTGCAATGCTTTTGCTGCACCTTGCTCAACAATCTCCCCCTTTGGAATTGTTGGCAACACACTGCAACCTTTCCTTGAAAATCACTGTACTTGATCTGACTGACCTTTGAACTGCATCAACTGCATCAATCTGTCTGTGTTGACAACAATGACAATACTTTTACAATGCTTTTGCTGCACCTTGCTCAACAAGACCCTTAAAATATAGATGAGTAGAGGAGTGATGACTCTAAGGACCAAAATATTTTAGAAGAATACTGGGAAGAAGAGATCATCTCCACAATACAAATAGAATAGGTCCAAGATGTTTTCACCTTAATTTGACAACAAACTCCTCTATCACCTTTGCTTGAAGATAAGTTATGGTAAACCTATAGTATGGGTGCTGAGATAATGGAAAAAATGGGTTACGTTAGTGATGGTCTAGGATCAATAGCATTTGGACAAATAAATCCTCTCTAGGAACCCCTAGATAGGGGGGTAAAAGGATAGGTGTTGATATTTTCAAACCTCATCCCATGAAAAACCTAGTCTCAAAAGTTTTGAAGCCTTAGAGAAAGCATTCAAAAATAAGTAGCAAAGCAAATTTAGAAATGCAAATTTTAAAGGAAAAGAAAATAAATATTTGGCTAACACCTCCAATAGTTTAAGAACACTCCAAAGTGGTGGTGCAAGGATTAGGTGCATCATCTTTAACTTCTTCTTCTCTTCCTTATTTGGCTCATCTACATTCTTCTCCATCTTCTTTACCCCATTCTTATTTACCTCACTCTACTCATCCACCTTCATCTTCTCAACCTACTTTATCACCTCCTTATCCTTCCCATCCATCTTCTCCAAAATAGGAGCCTATCGGGTAGCCTCCTAAAATAGTTATAGCTTTTGATAAGGACAACTATTGACCTTAGTCTTATTATTTTAAAATCTAAGATATTGCATTGTATTTCATGTGTAGCTTTTCTTGCTCATGTTAGTTGGCTTGTTAGTTTGTTAGGGTGCATTTGATATTTTGTTAATATTATTTTTGTCTCTTGTAGGGTTGTTGTTGTTTGTAGAGTAGCATTTGGTTGTAACCTGTGTATCCTCTTTGATTCTATTTTGTACTATTTAAGCACTACTCATAATAAAATTTTGAACTTTGTTCTTGATTTCCATATCACTAGTATCAGAGTTATAGGAATGATAGTGACAAGATGTGGTAATCTTGTTGACTTTGTTGCTACTTGGTGCTAAGCTTCGGGTCATTGGTGGCTAAGCACCCATTTCATGGCTAGGTCCTATGTTGGACCTAATCCAAGCCAACTTGTATCACCACTTTTGAAGCTCCAAAAGTGTAGAGGTTATAAATTTACCTACTATAATATATACCCCTAATAAAACCTTTAGAATTTTAATGAAACACTAGGCATCACCCTGAAGTGGTCTAAGAAAATTGAAAATAGAGTAGCAAGTGCAATCTTGTTCTTCATAGAATTGCATATATGCAAGTAAGGTATTTGAACAAATTTTAGTCCTTGCCTCCTCACTCTTTGTGTTATATATCTTACAAACCACGTCATTGATATCTAAAAATCTATTTTATGTTGATGTTCATTGTTTATCCATAGCAAAGCAGGCCTTTCTTGTGTAAGGGTGTGGTTGCAACATAGTTCTAGCTAGCTCCTCAATTCTCCACCTGATTGAATGCCTTCATTCTTTGGTGGCACATTCAAGAGAAAATGAAATTGATATTGATAGTATGAGTTTGTGTAGAAACATGGCAATAGGCCTAGATCAATCTATTTGATTGAAACCTGTTGCAATGTTCCCTTGGAAAATGAGCTAGCTAGCATAAATTGGGTGTGAATATACCTAAACTATTTTAGATAGGAGACTTCAATTAGATAATTGATAGACAAGGTTGCATTTTTGTTGTATTCATACCCATGCTAGTGTGCCCTCACACCATCAATATCTTCAGTCTAAAGCAACCTCTACCATGACTCTTTATTATTTAGCCATCCATGCATAGTCTTCATGTAACATAGCCCCCATATGTTGCCAAAACCCACCTTAAAATCATTTTTACCAATCGCTCCTTTAGCACAAATCACCAAGGGAATATTTTCATGAAAACTTGTAGGTCCAAACCATAATGGAAGCCTAAAATTTGGAAAAAAATCCCATTCACTAACCATGAATTAGTGGATAAGGAGTTGTGCATTGTCTAGTCATCTAAGACATAATTTTTTATCCACTAAGCTAAAAATAGTTTATGTATTTTGGTTTAAACCCTAACTTGGATAAACTTCTTCCACATGGAAATCAGACCATTGAAGACCTCAAATAGACCACTAAACCCATTTGGATGCATGGCATTCCTATGGGAGGTATTTTTGTTATTGTTTTAATTCAATTTTTAGTCCCACATTGTCTATGGAAATGCATTTTAGGAGCCTTAAAAGGAAAGGTGGCCCCTAAATTGATTGACCACCTGTGGTGGTTAAGAGACTTTGTGCACATGCCAATTGGGGTGGCTCTAGTCACACGTGAGCATTGCACAATTGTGCAACCTGATAGCTTGCTAAAACTTGGCAATTTGACCATTGGGCAAGTTGACCATTCTCTGCCTAGTCATATTGGATCGACCGTTCGAAAATCACAAAAATAAATACCATCAAATTTCAAATTTTGCCACCAAATCTTACTGTTGGAGTTTTAATTTTGTTATCAAATTTGAAATCTAAATTCTAAATTTGGCACCAAACAAAAGGAGGATATTTTTTCTTAAAGGTGAAAATTTCCTTTTAAAATTTTGAGATAAAAATTTTCTTTTTGCAACTCTAAGGGGTAAAATTGTCAAAAATAGTGCTATTTTTTTACCTTTTCACTCAAATTTCATATTTGAAAGGTAAAAAGCTTTGTAATTTATACAAAATTATTTGTGAAATTGTGTGAAAGGCACTAAAGACAAAATTTTGTAACCCCTAGTTCTAGGAAATGTTTGCATTCTAGAAACCCTCCAAATTGTTGCTAATAAGTTCCTCGAAATCAATTTGCAAACCTCTAAGTATTCTTTTTATCTCTTACACTACCTAGTAGAACAATTGATATTTCTAGCTCAAGTAGTTGGAGATTTGGTTAGCAAAGTGTAGGGCATTGTAGTGCATAATGCTCCTAGTGATGCAAAACTATATAACAATGGATTTCATAATAAGGTAACATGTGAAATAAATCCTTATGGCAGATCTAGGAATCCAAATGTCCTATCAAGTTGGATCTTAGATATGGATACTTGGCTCTCTTATTCAGAAATTTTTTTTCAATGAATAGGTTTCCTTCACTAAACTTAAGCTCACAGGTTTGGCAAAATTCTTGATCATGGAGAGGAAACAAATCCAAAATCCAATCAAGAAATGGGAGGACCTTATTGAAGCTTTGAATAATTCCTTCTATCCACATAAATACCAAAATTATCTCAAAATAAAATGGTATAGACTTAGAAAAACTCATAATATGTTGGTCCATGACTATATTTTTTAGTTTAACAGGTTAAGGATTCTTCTCGGAGTGAAAGATCCAATAGATGCACTAATCAATAAATTTTCTAGTGGTTTGCAAGAACAGGTATTTAGGGATTTTAAGTCCACTTCCTTTGCTACTTTTTATGATGTATTTAATCATGCACTTTTAATAGAAGAAAGTTGGTACACACTCCAAAACTCAGTCTTCTTCACAGGAAAGCACTTCTAAGGGGACAAGTCGACATAAAAAAAATATAGAAGGTAAAGAAATTCTCTCCCCTTTCTTCCTCTTCTTTTATTCCTACCTCTTCATATAATTCCCATTCTTCATATTCTTTTAAAAATTCTTCTTCATCTTTATATTGTGATTTTTGTAAGAAAATGGGACATAGCAAGAATAAATGCTATCAATTCAGCAATATGAAGAAATTCTTAATTGTAAAGTCTACAAATGAGGACCTAAAATATGGTCCCATTGTGACTATTGGAAAAGAAGATGCATATCCATAATTGAAGGGTAGACTAAACAAAGTCACTCTTATGTCTCATATTTATTCAAAAGGTGGACATGGTAATTTGTTCATCATTAGAGCTCACCTAACACATTAAATTTTTTATTGTATAATTAACAATGGCTCAAAAAAAATCTAATTGTGAGATCCATTGTTGACAAAATGAATTTTCCTTTGATACTGCATCCTCACCTGTATGAACTTGGGTGGAAGGATAGTGGATCAATTTCCAACATCACACACACATGCATCGTGTCCTTTTCTTTTGGTAGTAAATTTATGGATAATATCACGTGTGATGTAATAGATATGGATTGTTATGGTTTGTTGCTTGGTAAATCCTATCAATACAATAGGAAAGCTACATATAATGCCTACGAAAATACATGCACCTTGCAATTGCACAATAAATTATACTTTGTGCAATGCACTAAACCAACCACAAAGTTTATTCTAATTTGTAAATAAGCTCACAAGGCAGTTAATCAGGCACAAGAATTGGCTCTCATCTTCATAATGACAAGATATAAGGAAGACCAAACACCATTTAAGAATCATAATAAGCAATCTTGATGAGGATTGATGTTTAATCTTTCATATGACCCCTCCAGTAGTTCCTAGCTAGGTTTGCATAGTTTATTTCTTGCAAATTAATAATTGTAAGTGAGTCTCCTTCTCACATGCACTTGTAGGCACTAGTTATCTTCTATTTGTCATTTAGAGTGTTAGTTAGTAAGTGTGAACTCAAAGTAGGAAGTGTGTACTTCAAGATAGCTAAAATGGATCTTCTAGTTAGCAATATTCCTTTCTCTTAACTTAGAAGTTTACGTGCATTCTCCTTTGCACCTTTGTAGCTTATGGTTAAGCGTATTGGATCAAATCCATGATTTGATGGATTGGTTATGTATTTTGGGCCATTAGTGCCTATATATTGAATTGTAAATAATAGAACACTTAGTTGGATTTTCAATCCTTTTCATTGGCATCAGAGCCTAGTTCATGTTTGCATTAGGGCTTGTGAGGTGAGAGGATAGGAGATAGTTTTATTATGAGAAATATTTTCTCATTGAGGACTCGGTTTAAGCCCAAAGGGATCTTGAAAACCATTCGGAGAAGGAAGTTCCTTTGCCGACAAACTCCTCGTTCCAACTTTTTTCTTATGCTCAAGAGGTATAGGAAAAGTTTGCCCTAGAGTTCTTCGTATTGTGATCCTTGGAAGGGATTGGATCGTAGCTACAGTCCAATTAGGATTAGGGAGCCATTTGACCCTGCTGCCCCCCCCATTTTCGAGTACTAAAGATTTCTAGGAGGACATCAAAGCTAGGTCGTGTGTCGACTTAGATCTGGTTGCCTTTCAAACGCTAGTCGTGTGTCGATCGGATCTTGAAAGGAGAGCTACTGGTGGGAGCTGGTTGCTTGCATTTTTGCAATTAAGTTTTTTCAAATTTGAGAATTAACCCCCCTGGTTAATTTTTAATTTTTTTTAGTTTGTAATTGAAAAGCTTAGTTTTTCTTAATATATTATTTTCTTTAATATATTAATTGGCTGCCATTGTAAAAAAAAAAAAATTATATCTTTTTTTCCGCAGCCGAAGCCTTGCAGCAGGTTCGGCTGCATTCGGCAGCCCGGCCAGGCCACGGCGGCTTTCGACAGCCCACGGTGCCTATCCGTCGTTGCCTGCCGACCGCCTGTCGTCGGGCAGTCAGTCGATGACAATCACTATCTGCAGTGATAGTGATTGCAGCTGCCACCTGACGTGTTTGTCAGGTCTGATAGCAGATCTGACCCTGCTGTCAGCCTGACAGCGCTAGGCGCGCCAGCGGGCCGTCGCTGTCTGTCGATGACGCAGCGCCCAGAGCCGAGTCGATGGCAGTTTGCGCTGTCCGCCAGCTTGACAGCCTGACAGCTAGTCAGGTTGCGGCTCCGATGTGGCAGGTACAGCCGTTGTAGTGCCTGATAGCATTGTCAAGCGTCTGTAGGCTTGGCTGTCTGTGACGTAGCACCTGACAGCTTATCAGGCGACTGCTGTGCTGCGGTCCACAGAGCCACCCACGGTAGCATCTAACAGTGCTGTCAGACGTCTGTCGGGCCTGCGGCCGATAGCATCAAGGCCAGCACCAGCCTAGCCAAGGGTGGCTGCATGCTTGGATCCCTTTGCTTTGTGCATGGAATTTTATGCATAGTAATTTGTGCAGGAAAATTGTGCATGGCAGTTTGAGCAGGAGACTTGTGGCACGAAAATTTGTGCCAACTTAACTTCTTCTGCAACTGTATTTGTTGTTGGATTTTTTGCTCGAGAAGCGTGCATTGGAGGATTTAGAAGTTTGCAGATTGCATGCAAAAATTTCATGTAAAGTGCAGTGCATTTCCAGTTTCAACAGCAACTTGAAGGGTAATTTTATTGTAAATTTTTAAATTTTTACTATTTAGGGTTGCATGTTAAAATTTTATTTTTTATTAATTTAATTTTTAATAACTTGATTAAATTCATTAATCTTGGATTAATTGAAATTTAATTTTTAATTAAGTTATTTTTAAATTAATAAATTGTAAATTGCATCTTAAATTAGTTTCAAATTTCACAATTTTGAGCCTTAGGAGTAAAATTTCAATTTGCAAAAGCACTCCATTGTAACAAGGAAAATTTTCATTGTATTTCCTTGATTTAGTGCTTTCTCATCTTTACTCCTGGCTTATACCCGGGAACACATGGCTTCTGACTTGGCTGCCCAAGTGGCAGAATTGGCCCATGTTGTAAATGCTTTGGCAGATAAAGCTAATGACACTACCATGGCAGAAGTCCTTGGCAATCTTGCCATGAAGGTAAATGACATTTCTTTGCATAATGCTTCAACTTCTGCTCATGATTCTCGTCTGAGAGTTCGTTGTGAAGTTCCATTGTATGATGGATCCAGGAACCCTGATGTCTTGAATAGTTGGATTCTTGACATGAGTTCTTGGTTTTCTTTCTCTCAACTTTTAGAAGATGATATAGTGCCTTATGCTAAGCTAAAACTTTCTGGCTTAGCCAAAGTACTTGTTGAACGAAAAATAGGACATGATGTACTCACTCCATGGGATGAGCTTGTACAATGTCTTAAGACCAATTTCTATCCTTCAAATTATTTTAGGGAATTGGTTATTAAATGGTTTCGTTTTCGACAAGGTACTAATATGTCTGTACAAGAATATATTTTCTAGTTTAACAGGTTCAGAATACTTGTAAATGTGGAGGATGATGTTCCAGGTTTGATTCTCAAATTTCAAAGTGGCTTATTGGAGCATTTGTATAGGGAACTAATGTTTGTTTCTATGGAAATGTTGGATTCAGTTTTCAACCAGGCACAGCTTGCGGAGGACAAGTTTAAAGTGCAATCACAGGCATTCCGCACACCTATTACTCAAGTGGTTGCAAAATCATCAAAAGAGAATAATTCTTTCTCACAAAAGAAGAATTTTGCTCAAAAGAAGAATGTGTCTTCTCCATCTCCTTCTTCTCCTTCCCCTTCCGCTTCTACTCCTTCTTCTTCTTCTTCTAAATCTTCTTCTTCTTCTTCTAATAAATTTTGCAATTATTGTAAGAAGAAAGGCCATGAGAAAGCTGATTGCTTTAAGCTTAAAAATAAGAGTTTAGTAATTACTACTCAAGAGGAGGATGCTTCCAAGGGTCCCCTTGAGTCTTTAGGAGAGAGTAGAGTATATACGAAATTACGAGGTAAGCTTAATGAAGTTACCTTGGTAAATGTAAGTTCATCAGAAGGGGCTCGTGATGCTTTGTTCATCACTCGAGCCCATTTGCTTCATAATTTTGCAACTGATTGTATAGTGGATAATGGCTCGTAGAAAAATCTAATTGCAAGGTCCATTGTTGAGCGTTTTAAGTTACCTATGGAGCCTCATCCTCAACCTTATTCTTTGGGTTGGAAGGATAGTGGAAGAGGCTCAGAAATCACTCACACTTGCACATTAAAATTTGCACTTGGCCCACATTTCATAGATCAAGTCACTTGTGATGTGACTCCTATGGATTGTTGTGGGATTTTGCTTGGGCAAGCTTTTTAGTATGATAGGAGAGCTGTTTATGATGCTTTCAAAAGAACCTACACACTTCAAAAATATGGTAAGGTCTTTCTCATTAAAAGCACCAACACTCCTAATATCATTCTAAGTTCCAAGCAAACGAAAAGAGTAATTAAGAAAGGTGGTGATGTTGCTCTAATTTTCATTCGCTCTCAAAACACTTCTACATCTACATCCATTACAAAGCAACACTCTTCAATGGATAAAATATTGCAAAGTTATTCACACATATTTCAGGAGCCAAAGTCTCTTCCTCCAATTCGCACAATTAATCATAGCATTGAAATAATTCTTGGTTCTTCTCTTCCTAATGCTCCCATGTATAGACAATCTATTTTGCAAAATGAAGAAATAAAAAGGCAAATAGAAGATTTGTTGTCTAAGGGTTTCATTAAGGAAAGTAAATCTGCTTGTGCCTCACCTATTTTTTTAGTTCTTAAAAAATATGGCACTTGGAGATTATGCATTGATTTTCGTGCTTTGAACAGAATTTCTATGAAGAATAGATATCCCTTGCCCCGCATTGATGATTTATTAGATCAGCTTCAAGGAGCTAAGTTCTTTTCAAAAATAGATCTCAAAAGTGGATATCATCAAGTGTGTATCCAATCTGAGGATACATGGAATACAGCTTTTAAGACGAAGATGGGTCTCTTTGAATGGTTAGTCATGCCCTTCGGTCTTACTAATGCTCCTACAACCTTCATGAGGTTGATGAATGATGTATTTCACAATGTACTTGACAAATTTTTCATAATATATCTTGATGATATATTGATTTTCTCAAAAAATTTGGAGGAACACCTTAGGCATATCCAGAAAACCCTTGATCTTCTTGCTAAGAATCAATTATATGCCAATTCTTCCAAGTGTTCTTTTGGCAATACTTCAGTTTCTTACCTTGGCTATGTGATTAGTGAGAGTGGAATTCAGGTAGATCCCATAAAATTTGATGTTTTACTTAAGTGGTCCCCTCCTACAACTCTCACTGAGTTAAGGAGTTTTCTAGGACTTGCAAATTTTTATCGCAATTTCATTCCTCAATATTCCACCCTTTCAGCTCCATTGCATTATCTCACTAAGTCCAAAACTCCATTTCATTGGGAGAAAATCCAAGAAGTTGCCTTTGAGAAACTCAAAAAGAAACTTTGTACAGCACATTTGTTAACTTTACCTGACCTCTCTCAACCTTTTGAGATTGAAACGGATGCCTCTAAAGTTGCCTTAGGAGTTGTGCTCAAACAGAATGGTCATCCAGTAGCTTATCATTCAGAAACCTTTTCTGCTACTAAGTTGAACTATTCTACATATGACAAGGAGTTGTATGCTTTAGTTCAAGCTATTAAGTATTGGAGACACTATCTTTTGGGAAAAGATACAGTAGTACACACTGATCATATGCCTCTCAAGTTTTTACAATCTCAAAGTAAAATTGAAGAATCAAGACATATGAAGTGGGCCTCTTACCTCCAACAATTTCACTTGGTGATCAAGTACAAAAATGGGAAGAGTAATATTGTTGCTGATTGTTTGAGTAGGCCTCTAGCCACTCTTGCCTTAACAGTTATGTCCACTTCACACTTGGGATTTTAAACTTGGCCTAATCAGTATTCTCAGGATCCTGATTTTGGAAAAATATTTGAGCAAGTGAGTAAGCCTTCTTCTTCCAATTTGCGTCCTTTCCAAGATTTCTACATCAAAGAAGGACTTCTTTACAAATTGGACAAGGTTTGTGTTCCTTGTGAGCCTAGAGTGTCACTTCTTAAGGAAGCTCATTCTACACTTTATGGTGGTCACTTTGGGAAGCATAAAACACTTCATCATTTGCAACGATTTTTCTATTGGCCTAAAATGCAGAGGGATGTGTTGAGATTTCTCAAACAGTGTGCAGTTTGTTGTCGCTCAAAACTAGCTAATAGGAAGTTTGGCTTAGGCATGCCTTTGCCCATTCCTTCCCGTCCTTTGGAAAGCATTTCCATGGATTTGGTTAGTGGTTTTCCTATGACAGTGCGCCAACATGCTTGTGTGTTCATGGTGGTTAACAGATTCAGCAAAATGGCTAAGTTTATTCCATGCCGCAAGACAAGTTCTGCATCAGACTTAGCCCAATTTTTCTTTGACAGCATTTGGTGCTCCTTTGGTCTACCTACCAGCATTATCTCGGATCATGATTCATGATTTGTGGGTCACTTTTGGCATTCTTTGTGGAAGATTTTGGGAGTTTCCCTTAACTTTTCCATCGCCTATCATCCGCAGTCCAATGGGCAGACTGAAGTGGTAAACCGTACACTTGTGCAAAGTTTATGAATATATCATCACACTTCACCAGCAAAGTGGGACTTGAGTCTCACTCATATTGAACATGCCTATAATAGGGCCCTACATTCTTCTACAAGTCATTCACCCTTTGAAGTTTGTATGGGATTTCAGCCCTTGGCACCTTATGAGTTACCTTTGTCTTTGCCTTCTCCTGTCACTTCACATCTTCAAAAGGAGCAAGACAAGGCACACTCATTTGTTCAACACTTGCACAATATTCAATCAAAGGTGGTTGAGATTTTGCAAAAGACACAACAACAGCAGAAAAAGGCCATGGATCGACATCGAATTCCTCATCCATTTCAGGTTGGTGACAAAGTTTGGTTGCATCTTGACAAGTGGCGTTTTACTGATAAGACTCATAGCAAAATCAAACCAATTCGCTATGGGCCTTATACTATTCTTCAGCAGGTGTCCGAGAATGCTTTTCGCCTTGATCTTCTCGCACACTTGGGAATTCATGACGTCGTCAATGTAGATCTTTTGAAGTTGTACTTTGACTCTACATTGGATACTGCACTAGCTATCAGTCATCCTGTGGACGTGGTTCCTGAAGCTCAGTTACCATTGGATGCAGATCATATCTATGACATGAAGACTCGACAGACTCGCCAGGGGTCTACCACCTCATATCTTGTGGCTCGACGAGGACAGCTACCGCATCAGGCTCGTTGGATTTCTTTTCATCAGATGTCCCATGACTTTCCTATTCTTCGAAAGCATTGGAGTCCAATGCTTCTATTGTGGGGAGGCATGATGAGGATTGATGTTTAATCTTTCATATGACCCCTCTAGTAGTTCCTAGATAGGTTTGCATAGTTTATTTCTTGCAAATTAATAATTGTAAGTGAGTCTCCTTCTCACATGCACTTGTGGGCACTAGTTATCTTCTAGTTGTCATTTAGAGTGTTAGTTAGTAAGTGTGAACTCAAAGTAGGAAGTGTGTACTTCAAGATAGCTAAAATGGATCTTCTAGTTAGCAATATTCCTTTCTCTTAACTTAGAAGTTTGCGTGCATTCTCCTTTGCACCTTTGTAGCTTATGGTTAAGCGTATTAGATCAAATCCATGATTTGATGGATTGGTTATGTATTTTGGGCCATTAGTGCCTATATATTGAATTGTAAATAATAGAACACTTAGTTGGATTTTCAATCCTTTTCAAAGCTTCACTTCAAAAAAATTCTACAATTATACAAGCATATGTTCAAATGACCCACCACTCTACCTCCTAAGAGGGATATTAATCATAGTATATAAATCATTGAATATGCCTCTCTCCCAAATGCACCTATGTATATATAGTCAACCCTACAGATCGATGAAATCAAAATATAGATTTAGGATTTATTGGAAAAATGGTTTATCAAACTAAGAACTTCTCCTTGTGCATCTCCCATATTTTTGGTGCTCAAGAAATATGACTCTTGAAGACTATGTTGATTTTTGTGCTTTGAACAAAATCACCATAAATAATAGATACTCTCTTCCAAGGATTGATGACTTGGATCAATTACAAGGAGTAAAAAATTTTTTAAAAATTGACCTCAAGAATGGATACCATCAGGTTCAATTTTAAGAAAAGGATACTTGGAAGATTATATTCAACACTAAGTTTAGGATTTTTGAATGGTTGACCATGCCTTTTGGTCTCATGAATGCTCCTGCAACCTTCATGAGGTTGACGAACAAAGTGTTCAAGGATAACTTTGACAAGTTTGTTATCATATACTTGGATGACATACTTGTGTATTCACCTACTTGGAAGGTACATATAGGACACCTATATCAAGTTCTAAACACCCTTCACTAGAACCAACTTTATACCAATCTTCCAAAGTGTTCATTTGCTCAAACCTCCATATCCTATCTTATATTTATTATAAATCAGCAAGGTGTCCATGTATATCCTACTAAGGTAGAAGTCCTTCATTAATGACCAAATCCTTCTATAGTAACTGAACTTAGGAGCTTCCTTGGACTTGTGAACTTCTATTGCAAGTTCATTCCTAGATACTCTACCATAGCAACACCTTTGCTTCATCCCACTAAATCCAAAGTAGAGTTTCATTGGACAAAGTTTCATGCTCACACCTTTGATTCATTGAAACACAAACTATGCATTGGCCTTGTCCTTGTCCTTCCAAACCTCTCTCAAACCTTTGATATAGAGATGGATGCATCATAGTTTGCACTTGAATCAGTGTTGAAGTAAAATGGGCATCATATGGCATATCATTCAGATATATTTTTAGCTACTAAGAGGAACTACTCCACATATGACAAAGAATTATTTTCTTTGGTGTAAGCAATAAAGTACTAGAGGCATTAGCTTTGGGTAAGGAAATAATTATCCACATAAATTATATGACTCTTAATTTTCTACAATTACAAAATAATATTAAAGAGGTGAGCCATTTGAAATGGGCCATATACTTCTAGCAATTTAATTTGGTGATCAAGTATCAAAAGGAAGCAAGTAACACAATGGCAGATTTTTTGAGTCATCCACCAATAGCTCAAGCCTTTACAGTTGTGACCAACTCACATATTGGATTCTAAACTTAGCCTGCACTATATGCTCTTGATCCTAACTTTGGCAAAGTTTATCATCATGTACATCCGTCCTCAAATCTAAGTACTTTTTAGAATTTTCACATGAAGGATGGACTCTTGTATAAGTTGTATTTTTTGTACCACAAGATCATAGGATTTCTCTCCTCAAAGAATCCCATTCAACACTCTATGGTAGACATTTTGGAAAACATAAAACACTTCACCATCTACAACAATTATTCTACTAGCCTCACATGCAGAGGGATGTGTTGTGGTTTTTGATACAATGTGTCATTTTTATAACTCCAAATCAATAAATATAAAATTGGACCTAAGAATTCCTTTGTCCATTCCTTCTCATCCATGGGAAAGCATCTCAATGGACTTGGTGAGTGATTTTCCCATGATAGTTCAGCAGCATGATTGTATATTGTTATTATGGACCAGTTCAACAAAATAGTTGAGTTCATTCTTTATAGAAATACCAACACTCCACCAGACTTAGCTCAACGTTTCTTTGAGATAATATGGATATCCTTTGGTCTACCAACCAGAATTGTTTCTAATAGGGATCCATGGTTTATGAGATATTTTTGGAGATCCTTGTGGAATATTTTAGGTGTTTCTCTTAATTTCTCCATGTATGTTTAACTATAGTTAGATGGGCATACTAAAGTGATCAATCGCACACTTATGCAAAGCTTGAGAATCTATCACCATTCTTCTCCAACAAAGTGGGATTTGAGCCTCATGCATATTGAGCATACCTACAATTGAGTAGTCCATAGTTCTACAACATATTCATCCTTTGAGGTTTGTCTTGTATTTTAGCCACTAGCCCCATATGAGTTGCCCTTAGCCTTGCCATCTCTAGCCACTGCACACATGGATAAGGAACAAGATAAGGCAAATTTTTCATTTAGCATTTACAAAGCCTTCAATCCAAGGTAACACAAATCTTGTAGAAGACTCAACAATAGTAGAAGTGAGCAATGGAAAAACATCACATTCCTCATCCATTTTAGGTTGGTGATAAAGTATGGCTTTATTTGGACAAACAATATTTTTTAGAGAAAGCACATAGAAATATCAAACCTCTTTGCTATGGGCCATATACCATAATTCAGCAAGTCTCTAAAAATTCCTTTCGGTTGGACTTCAAGCACATCTTGGCATACATGACATCATTAATGTTGACCTTCTAAAGCCATATCAAGATTCTATTTTAGAGACTGATCCTACATCAACCACCCAGTAGATGTGATACCTAAATTTTAGATTTTGTTTGATACATATATTGTATTTGAAATGAATACTCATCACACTTGATAAGGTTTTTCCACATCCTACTTTGTGGCCTACTATAGTCAACTTCCACACTAGGCTCGTTGTATCTCTCACCATCAAATGGCTTGGACTTACCTAATTTATTGAGAGCACTGGGGTCAAATGATTCTATGGTAGGGAGGAATTATGAGGATAGCTATTGACCTTAGGCTTATTATTTTTAAGCCTAAGATATTATTGCATTGTATTTCATGTGCAACTTTTCTTACTCATGTTAGTTGGCTTGTTATTTTGTTAGGGTGCATTTGATTTTCTCTTGAGATTATTTTTATCTCTTACAAGGTTGTTGTTTGCACTCCATGATGGTTATAGGTTGTTATCCTAGTATAATATTTGGTCGTAACCCCTATAACCTCTTTGATTCTATTTTGTACTATCTAATAACTACTCATAATACAATTTCCAACTTTATTATTTATTCTCATATCAACTTTTACACTCTTGGACAATTCTCAAGCTCCTAAATTTACATCTTTCCCAGATTTTAGAGTGCTCTAGACTATTTATGCAATTTCTTTTATGCCTTATCTTCTCTTGTAATCTCCTTTTGCCATATCTAGTCTCTCGATGGCAACAATCCAAAGCCAATTTCAAAAAGCATAATCTAGATCACAAAATTGGATTGGAAAAAGAAAACAACGAAATGATGTAGAGATCATGCCAACAAGGGTGATGGGAATTATTAAACCCAAGAAAAGAGAATACATGGTGGCAAACTTTACTCCTACTTTTTTCAAGATGATATCTCAAATGAAAAAAGTTGACTATTAAATAACCACCAATATTATTGACACATATAGGGTCCTAATAGGAAATAAAGCTCAAATGGTCCACATGTTTTTTTATGTATTGTATACAAATGGATTCTAGATAAGAATTAAAAAATGAAAAGAGAAAGAGAAATCAAAATGGTTACCCAAAGCACTTTACCAAGAGAAAAAAATTTAAAAATATTTGACAAATCAAATTCAGTAGCTACAACAGAGTCTCAATGAGACCTTAACATTGGAACAACTATAGTCAAAGGATACTAAAAACCAAAATCTATAGAAAAATATGCAAGACTTACATTAGGAGCTTGACAGGGCCAAGAAACATATTTAGGGCTCCTATATCTCTATAGTTTTCTACCAAAGGATCAAGAAGTGATGTTGGGCTTATATTTTTTAAGTCCTTAAGACATGATCTCCAACCCTAGATTTTATCAATTACTACAGTAAAATGGCTCAAGAAGTGCAAACTGATTTCAACGCTATGGAATTTGACATTAGTAAAAATATTTAGGAGGCATGAGATATCATGGATAAATTGAATAGAGCATTTATCTAGTAAATTCCTTTAGCTTAAAATAGGGCTGCAATATACCATATGATGACAAATATTATTGAGTGGGAAAAAGTGATGGAAAAAGGATATGAGATCCTCAATTCACTCATTGCTTATAGGAAATAAATAAATAAAATTATTGATTAAGAGCTCCATCCATCTGGGTAGAAATGGATGGTCATATTTATCCTTTAGATGAGCTAAAAGGTATGTATGATACAATTGCAAAAGATTTGGCTAAATTTTTTGAATGGCCAAAAATTTGGATGAAGATAAATTCTTTGATTTCTTGAATAAGTTGTTCACACTACAAGTAGAGGTTATAGAATTGGTCAAGCAATATCCATATTCTCCATATAAGAAAACCTTTAAATTAATTTCTATTCATATGAAGGTTAAAATATTCTAGACCCTAGAATAGCAAAATTGTGACAAGGCCAAACATATTTTGGGCATGCAAATAGAAGACTTTGAATCAAAATTAGAAGAAGGAGAGGATCCGGAAGGAGAGGACTTTGCTATGAAGGATAGGATTCATAGTTAACAAAACAAGACTATACAACCAATAATAAGTCTATCCAAGTTCATTATTTTTCAAAGAAAAATTTCCCAAGAGGCGCTAATAATGTAGTCAAAAATTTTACAAATTTATTTTCCTATATTCATAAGTCCAAACATATAGATTGGACTTGTCAAATTTCTTTCTAGAGCTTGAAGAACCTTTTAGACTCATAATACTTTAAGATTATTTCTTTCAAATATTAAGGGAGTATTTTTAGATTTTTTTATTGCACTTATTCTTTAGGGCATGATTTAGCATACCAGAATGTTTTTACACTAATGTCACCAAAGCACTTCAAAATATTTACCATAATGCAAAAGCTTTTAGAGTGGATAATATTCATTTTAAGAGGTAGAAAGCCAAAAATCTTAAGTTTTGACATCAGCATAGCCTTCAAAATATCTTGACATGGAAACAAATTCCTACATCAAGCATAAGCAATCTAGAGAGCAAGTCAAATGGAGTAGTATCCCAAACCTAAGCATTTCAATAAGAAATATGATGTTAGCATTTAAATTGTTTGTTATATTCATGCTAAGAAATAAAATTAGCCTTAAAGGTAACAAATATAGAAAAAACATCCTAGATCGAAGGACCTTAGCATAAAATGCATATAACACTTCAAAAAGAGAAGTTAGATCATATGGCAATTTTCATGGTAGGAAATAAATAGCCACCTAGGCAAAGCATTACTAAATATTCTACAAATAATAACTACTCAAGAGTTGACAAGAGGTATGTTGAACGTGTTGAATATTTCAATTGGTTCCAAATCATCCCTATGCATGGATGATCCATTTTTCCCATGATTGTACATAGTAATAAGTTTCATTTTAGATCTAGCTAAATACTTAGATTTTAAGTGGGAATACCTTCTACAAAGGCTTTATAGGATTTTATCATAGGATGTGGTGTAGATCTAGGAGCGTGCACTATTCTATTTGATCTATATGCCTCATGGATTCATGTTGTTAAGGGAAACTAGAAAATTTCATCCTAAACCTAGAAGGTGATAGGATTATGATGCCAGATAAACTTACTAAAATGGTCATTGCTTAGGGTGAGTACTGCTTGGTCATAAATTTTATGGGTATACACTCAAATCATAATGTGATAAGAAGATGGGCATTTGAAAAATGGAGATCGTTGGACCACATGAATATTTTTTCTATGCCAAGGAGCTCCTTTCTAGTTCACCTGAGTTGTGAAGAAAATTTGGACCGGATTTTTCAATAAGGACCATGGTTCTTTGGGAGACGGGGTTTGTTTTTAAAAAGGTGGATAACAAATTTTGATCCATATACACAGAGCATCAATCAAGATCCAATCTAGATCAATATTCTAGGTCTGTCATTGCACTTTTGGCATGAATACATCTTTGCAAGGATTAGGCGATGTTTGGGTCCCTTGGTGGCTATTAACTTTACAACATTTTCTAGATCATGACTTTTTCATGCAAGGATTTGTGTGAACATGGATATGGAGCAAATTCCCATGAAGATAATCCAATTGGTCTTATTAATTTACATCTAAACTAGGTTATAAAATATAAAAATCTTTCCATTAAATGTAGTTCATGTTAGTGGTTAAGGCACCTTAATAGGGATTTCCCTCAAAAGAAATCCCAATCCTAACGATGGTAGCAAAAATGGGATGGAGGGAAAAAAGGAGAAGCCTTAGAGAAACTAGTGGAGGATGTAAGAAACCCTAGCCTAGATAAGATATCCTCATCAAATTAGGAAGGTTGAGAAGGAGAAATTGTGGAGGAAATCCCTCAAGTAAGCAAAACCCTTGAATCTCATCCTATCGTTTCCACTAAGGTAGTGATTCAAAATCAATTTGATTGTTTATAAAATATATCAAAAGGCTTAGAACTAGATGTACTAGTTTTTGAAGATGAGCATAAGTTGTACAATCTTGAAGATGAGCAACAGTTTAAAAACAAACCCCCTACCCAAGAGGAACACAATGAGACTCTGGATGATTCACCTAAATACCTAAAATTCAAGAGGGAGCCTAAATAGAATCACTAGGAGTTCAAGGAAAACAAATGCAAATATTGGGAAAGATGGTAGAACATCCCAACATGAAATTAGGGAAAGGGATACAACCAAATAAGTGGCAAATAGAACTCAATTGACCTTAAAATTTGGAGGGAAAATCTCCCAAGCAAATCTCAAGAATGAGAACTATTTTATGGAATGCAAGGGACCTCAATACCCCCTCAACATCGACTAGTGTATTCTCTAATAAAATACCTCAAACCATATTGGATAGACAATATGTTTTATAAATATCATAAAAATTTTGAAGGTTGAAGGAGCATGGAAGGCTGGAGGCTAAAGGAGCATGGAAGGATTGGTTTGTTGAAGGAGCATGGAAGGTTGTGTTGGTTGAAGGGGCTACAGTGGAATACTGGGATGTTGGGTGGAAGGTTGTCATGGTTGAAGGAATGTGGAAGGCTAATAAGGCTAAAGGAGTGTGGAAGGCTGGGTTGGCTGAAGGAGCTATAGTGGAAGGCTATGATGCTGAGTGGAAGGTTAGGAAGGCTAAAGGAGCATAGAAGGTTGCTTATACTAAAGAATCATGGAAAGTTGGCCTTTATTGGGTGGAAGGTTTGTTTGAGACTAGATTAGCTAAGGGAATCACAACAATAGGTTAGGTTGTTGAGTGTAGTGTAGCAATAGGTTAGGTTGTTGGGTGGAAGGTTGGATCAACTAAAACCCCCTATTTTTGTCTTTGGTGTGCCTATGGGTTTGGAACCCATAGGTATTGGGATGGTTTTTCCCCCTCTTTACAACAAAAAATGTGTGAAGGATTAGGGTTTTTAAAACATCTCATCTTTAGGATCCATATCTTCACAAAAAGTTATCCGATTTAGCTAATTCTTGGACCAACTTGTGCATAATTTGAATAGCTTTAAAATGAGTGGTCATACACAAGAATCTAAGGAATATTGAGGGATATTTGATCCTCTGAAGTCAATCATTTGGAACAAGGGCAGTGATGATTTTTAAGTCATGAAAAATTAAATTGCAAATATTTGTCAGCTAGGATTCGAATTATGGGAAGAGCAATGAAGGGCTAGGACTTCATTGAGGAAGGAAACTAGAAATCCAAATTTGGTAAAGCGGACTATGATAGTGCGATATTTTAGAAATATTACTCTACTAAGATGCAAAGCATAGATAGTAGAGGTGAATTTTTGTCATTGTGAATGCTGCTATAGAAAATGTCAATAAAGATGCTAAATTCTTGGAAAAAATCTATTCATACGGAAAATTGAAAAGATACAAAAAATGAAAATCAAGAATTTAGATATTTTATGTAAAATGATGTAGATTTCTAGCTATAGCATCTCAATTGAGATGAGAAGTGTATTTGTTTATTAACTCTCCAGCTCTAAAGAAGAGAGTTTTAATTTGTCAAGGGTGGGGGAACCGAGTATAGCCCCTTATTATCTAGCAAAAAAAAAGGACCTCAAACCCCAAATTTTGTTATTGCAAGAAACCAAATTGGATGACTAGAATCTAGATAGAATTAGGAGATGTGTTTGGAAAGAGGTTGAATTAGTTTCTAGTGTAGTTTAGGGTTCCTCAAGAGGGTTCCTGTGTATGTGGGATGGCAACTTGATGGAAGGAAGAGTCTTATCTTCCTTGGATAGACTAACTAGTGTTTTCTTCCATTGCAAGGATACCAAAATCAGTTGGGTTTTGACTAATGTTTATGCCCCAAATTCCTATTCTAGATGGAGGTAACATTGGAAGGAATCGACCTCAATGATAAAATTATTCCACAATCTAACCTAGATCCTTGTAGGATATTTCAACACTCCTCTATATCCTTCTAACAAAAAATATGGAAACACAAACTTCTTTGAAGGCATGAATGACTTTGAACAGTTTGTTATTGAGAATGGGTTAATGGATGTCAACCTCATGGATATAAAATACACCTAGAGCAATATAAGATAAAGCTAATGTATCCATATAAGACTTGATATATTTCTAATCTCACAATATGGGTTGATAAAATTTTGAGATGCCAATCTAACCACTCTTCCCAAAGCTAAATCGGATCACAAACCTCTAGTGTTTGACTCCCAAATAAAAAGAAAAATATTTTATAGTTCCTTCAAATTTGAAGCAATGTGGCTTAGAAACAAAGGCCTAGAATAGTGCATTAAGGAATGGTGGGAGATAAAATTTATTGGTTCCCTGATGGCCCAAATAGCTAAGAAGCTTAGATTCATTAAACACAAACTTAAGGACTAGAATAAGAATGTTTTTGGGCACCTATTCTAGAGAAAATCTAATTTGAAATAGTAGCATATGGACATTGAGGCTAGGACGAATGAGGGCAAGTTCTCTTAGGAAATTTGAGATAAGAAAAGACGGTTCCTTTGTTATTATCATAATACTCTATCTTGTAAGGAAACCTTTTAGAGGTAGAAATATAGGGCTCTATGGCTCAAGGAAGGAGACTGAAACACCAAATATTTCCATGTTACTACTCTGAGACACCGTAGCCTTAATAAGATTAAAGAAATCCTAAAATATGATGGTTCATATACTGATAATATAGTCAAGATAAGAGAGGAAACAATCAAGTTTTTAGAAACCTCATCGAAAAGTCAAAAAGAGCGAATGACGAGGCTATAAATCTTCTCCTTTAGAGAATCCACCCTCTTATCTTGATATATCATAATGCTTATCTAGTCAGCCCATTTAAAGAAGATGAGATCAAGGGAGCTATATTTGCAATGGTAGGAGAGAAGATTTAGAGACCTAATGGCTTTCCAACCATTTTCTTCCAAATATTCTGGCATATTGTGGATGCAAAGGTGTGTGTAGCTATCTATGAAGTTCAAAGAACTCACCACATTCCCTAGGATGTCAACTCTACTTTGTTTTCTCTCATCCCCAAAGTGGCAGGCACTAAGAACTTAAAATATTTTAGGTCAATAAGCCTATGCAACACCTTGTACAAAATTCTCACCAAGGTAATGACAACAGAATCAAAATTTTCCTCCCTTTCATCATTGATCCTAATCAAGGGGGCTTTGTCATGGGGAGATAAATCTTGGATGGGATCATTACAGTTCATGAGGTAATCCATTCCATTGACAAGAGTGGCAAGGCTGGTCTTTTGTTGAAATTGGATATGAACAAAGTCTATGATAAGGTATCATGGGAATTCTTGCTCCAAGTCATGACCAAGTTTGGGTTCCATAAAGACTAGATTAACTTAACCAAGGAATGCATCTCTTATACCATATTTTTAGTTTTGGTGAATGGATAAACAGCAAGATATTTTAAAATCCATAGGGGGTTAAGGCAAGGGGATATCCTTTCCACTTACCTTTTCATCATCATGGTGAAAACCCTTGGTAGGGTAATCTCTATGGCGAATTAAGGTGGCTCCATTGATGGTATTAGGCCTACTACTACTCTATCCCCTATGTCACATCAACAATTTGTTGATGACACTATCTTAGCCACCTCCTCTTCGATCCCCCAAGCCAAGGAGATCAAATCCCTACTTTGTTGTTATGAAAAGGCAGCAGGTCAAATAGTCAAATTTTCAAAGAGTAAAGTATTCTTCCTCAATACTCCCCCTAGAAGGTAAGGTAGAATAGCAAGAATATTTGGTTGTGAAATAGGGGAGTTGCCTTCTACCTACCTGGGAATGCCCCTCTTCAAAGGGAGTATGAAGACCAAATTATGGGATCTTGTGATTGAAAGGATCAAGAATAAATTAGTGTGATGGAAAGGGGCCCTCTTCAGCCAAGTTGGGAAAGACTAACTAGTAAATTCTATGCTCCAAAGCATCCCAATCTATTTCATATCCCTCTTCAAAATGCCCATCAAAATCTATAATAAAATTGAACAAATCTAGAAATCCTTTCTTTGGTATGGAATGGAATAAAAGTGAAGGTTCATCCTAGTGGCTTGGGATCAAGTTCATTTACAAAAGAAAGTGGGAGGTCTCAGCTTCAGTAAGTTACACAAGATGAATCAATATCTTATGGTAAATATAGGGTGGATATTTCTTATTGAAACTAAGATCATATGGACCCAAATTATTAGAGCTAAATACCTTAGGGATGGGTAAAATATTATGGAAGAACAAAATCCTCCCAAAGGATCCTACCTCTAGAACCACCTACATAAAACCAAATCCCTTATTTTAAAAGGTACAATATGGAAGGTGGGGGATGGGAGAAATATTTTTGGAAGGATTGTTGGCTTTAGCAAGCCCCTCTAATTGATATCCAAATTTTGGCTCCCTTGGAGCCTCTTCTTTCCCAACACTTTGGTAACCTAGTCTCTAACTTTATCTTAGAGGATGAAGGTGGAAGGAGATGGAAACCAATCCATCTCAATGGTTTAGATCAAGAAGGGGGGGAAGCTCTTTAAAAATTTAATAAATGTTGAGATTCATAATTCCAAATCTAGAGAGAAGTAAGGAAATTATATTCTAGAAAATGCATAAGGGAGGGAAATATACAATGAAATCTACTTATTATTTATTAGAAGTTGAGGAATGGGGAGGGCTCTTGATGACAAAGATATGGCTCAAGCACTTAACTCCCAAGATAAAAAATTTCTACTGGCTAGTGGTTCAGAATAAGATCCTCACCATTGACAATCTCCACAAATGAGGAATGGAAATCCCCAATAGGTGTTATCTCTGTGAACAAAATTGGAAAAGTGTTAAACATATTTTCCTTGAATTCTCATATTCTATGGAAGTCTTTTACTTGATTTTAAATAAGTTTAATATATCGTGGGTCTTACCAAATAATCTAGAAAACTTATGTCTCCAATGAGATCCTTCATTTTATAGCAAAAGGATAAAATTGCTTTGGAATATTTATCTTCCCCACACCCTTTTGGAAATATAGAAAGAAAGGAGCAGTAGAGCTTTCAAAGACAATAAGAGATTTCAAATCTATAGAGACAAGAATATGTGCAACTCTTGTTGAAAATATGCAAAGAATTAATTTTAAAGACAATTGGGAAATCAATGAGGATATTTTGATTACTACTTAATGGGGACTTGTTATTTCTCCTAACCACTCTACCCAATCAAACCCCTCAATTTGATCATAAACAAGATGGACAACACCTCTAGTAGAATGGGTCAAGATTAATTTCAATAGTGTCAAAATAAAATCTTGATAAGGCAAGTGTAGGCGGGTCATTAGAAACCATGAGGGGATGATTATCATGGCCTATGCAAAAGGGTTGGGTACTCAATCTACCCACTTCATTGAAGCTATATCCTTGTTCCAATGAGCTCTATTACTAAGAAAATTAATTTTTTTTTTTTTTAGCGAAAAACCTCTTGCGAAGCCACCTTGGTCTGAGAGACCATGAACAGGGGGTTCTACACCGTCAAAGTCACCCGGGGGTCACACCCGACCCTGCCCATACCAACATTATCAATTGGATTTTGGATACCCAATTCAGCTTTTTGGTAGGGTGGAGATTTGAACCTGGGACCTCCCTTGGAGGATTGCCCTCTCCTCTCCAACTCACCTACAACACCTGGATAAGAAAATTGAATATTAGAAAATCAATGTTAGAGGGTGATTCACTTAATATAATCAACTATGCAAAGGGCTCACAAGAGGCTAGCTAGAGTATAGAGGATATGATAGCATCAACTCAAAGGAGTATTCAAGACTTGGAAAGCTCTCAGGTAAATCACATCTTCAGGGAAGGCAACCAAGCTATCAATATTATGACCAACTTGGATATTTCTCAAGAGTATCTCAAATTTTGGGAAAGAATTTCCTCCAGATATTCTAGAAGTAGTGAATAAAGAGGACCCTCAATCTAGAAATGGGGAATGAATAACATATGATAAGTATGGGCTAGCCTCTTCCCTTAAGATATTCTAGTATACAATCATTTCAAACCCAACATTTTTTCTCCACTTGTTTCAAAATTCCAATGAGATTTGTATATGAGGCTATGGACAGGGTAAAACAAGCAATTGTTGCATTTTATGGATATGCTCGTACCAAATATGATGTCATTTGGAATATCATTGATAACTAATGGACATCACAAACCCATAGCCCTCTTCATACATTGGGTTACTATGTGAACCCCAAAATTTTTTATTCTACTATATTTCATGTTGGTTATAAGGTGAAGGTTGGCCTTCAAGATTACATTGACCACATATTCTCAGCTAATAAAAAATTGCATGATAAAACATGCTTTTGGCTCAATTGTTGCTTCTAATAAATTATCATGTATAGTATCAAAAGCCTTTGAAATAATATGGATTTCTTACTAGAGATTCCAACATCATTTCATTCAACTAGGATGGGTCATCCAACCTAGATGAGAACCACGTGAATCCAATCAGCTTGACTTATTGGAACTCATCGAAATTATGAGAGATATCTAGACTTTAATATGGATTTACCTTCTTTTTATTGCTTTGGTTATAAAATTCTTAAAGGCTAACCTATGTGCGTTAAGATATGATTGTATATCCCAACATATTTTAAGGGAATATCTTACTACTTGTGCATGCCCAATTTCCAAGTACTTTAGGATCATATCGGATCATGTTGTTTCTCTCCTAGCTAATAGCAGGGTTATGCATAAGGGGCCAAATCCAAAATCTAATTATAAAAAAGGTGATTTCATTTCGAAATCTGGGAAAATATTGACCAAATTCATGTAGGAGATATGGTGAATTACCTTTATTTTTCACCAAAAATTATTAAACAATGGAGAATTTATGGTATGGTTAAAAAACTATTTTCGATCCAGTTGCAAAATAGGGCTCGGATGTGAACCGTGTGCAAAATAGGGCCTGATTGCCAACCGGTTGTAAAATAGGGTCCGATCATAAACCAATTGCAAAATAAGACCCAAATATGGATCAGGTGCAAAAAAATGCCCAACTATAAACCACTTGCAAAATAGGGTCTGACAGTAAATCGATTACAAAACAGGGTATGAATGCAGATCGGGTGTAAAAAAGGGTTCGATCGTAAACCGATTGCAGAAAAAGGTCCAACCATAGATCAGTTGCAAACTAGATCTAGTCATAGAACGGTTGTAAAACATGATCTAACCATAAACCAATTACAAAATAAGGTCTAACCATAGACTGGTTGTAAACTAGGGTTCGATCATGGACCGATTGAAAATCAAGGTTTGGTCATGGATCGGTTGCAAATCAAGGTCTGACCATAAATCGGGTGCAAATAAGGTTCGAATACGGGGCGGGTGTAAATAAAACCTGGATGTGAACTGGGTGTAAAACTATGTTTAAATTTAGGCTAGTTGCACCAGGGTTTTCGTTGCCATGTGTCACATGGTTGATCATCCCCTATGCATGTCAAATAACATGCTGCCACATGTCCAACCTAGTCAATTATGTCTATAAAAAGGTATTGATAGTTGTTTTTTAGTTTTTTTTCTTCTATACGATATCAAAGCAAACCCTTCCCTCCCAAAGTGACCATTTCCCCACACCTTTCTAGAGAAAATTTTCCTATGTTTCCACAACTTTTAGCAATGACCACAACTTCCATAACCTCTCAAAAAATTGTATTCAAAAACTAAAATTGCCCTAGAATTTTAGACCTGTTAACCACCCCTGTTTATGACATTGCATGCATAAACTAGTTTATCCAAAATAAAACTCTATTCAGACCCAAACCAAACATTTTTCTACACCAAACCGATAACTAGACCCTGATCTACACTAGACCGATATCCACCAGACCGATATATGTATTCTGTTCTATATCATATCGGACCTTGTTATGCACTAGGCTAATTTTTGGACCCTATTCTGCACCAGACCAGATCTTGTTATGCACTAGGTTGATTTTTGGACCTTATTATGCACCAGGTCGATTTTTGAGCCCTATTTTGCACTAGGTCGATTTTTGAACCCTGTTTTGCACTAGGTCAATTTTTGAACCCTATTCTGCACCAAGACGATTTCTAGACCATTTTTTTGCACTAGGTTAATTTTCAAACTGTACCACATTCTACATAAGGATAGACCATATTCTACATAAGGTCAAACCACATTCTACATAAGGTCAGACCATATTTTTTGCATAAGACCAAACTATTTTCTAGATAAGGTTGGACCATTTTTTGGGTAAGGCCAGACCATATTCTACGTAAGATCGGACCATATTTTGGGTAAGGCCAGACCAAATTCTAGGTAAGGTTAGACCAAATTCTGGGTAAGGCTTAACCAAATTTTGGGTAAGGCTGAACCAAATTCTAGGTAAGGCCGAACCAAATTTTGGATAAGGCCGAACCATATTCTAGGTAAGGTTGGACCAAATTTTGGATAAGGCTTGATCATATTCTGGATATGGCTGGACCATATTCTAGGTAAGGTTGGACCATTTTCTAGATAAGGCTGGACCATATTTTGGATAATTTATGACCATATTCTAGATGAGGCCATACCATATTCTGGATCTGGTCCGTGGTCGAAACTCATTTTCCACCTGGTTTGGCTAAAACTTTGAAATTCGCCAATGTTTTATATTTTTTTGTGAAAAATAAGATAATTCGCCATGTTATCCTACATGAATTTGGTCAGGATTCACCAGGGTTTTGCAATGAATTCACCATTTTTTACAAGTACATTTCGGGTTCGACCCCTTATGCATAACCCTGCTTTTAACAAGATCTTATTATAATGTATTTAGGTGCCTCCCCATTATTTACTCAAAGAAGGTAGCAAATGATGCCACCACCACCACCACCACCACCTCCACCACAATAGCAATTAATGAGAGGTCAAATGGGTGGAAAATAACTTGTTGGAGCGAGATCGTGGGGGGCACCAAGCTAGACAATGTCTACATTTCCATATATGTCATTTTCAATAGGTTGTTCATTGCAAGAAATTTTGAGCTCAAGATTAGATAATCCTCCATTAGAGGACAATTATCTTTTATAGGGTAACATTGAAGGGTTTAAAGCAACAGAGGTGCTTCAAGCACAACAAACACAACAATTTCCTAAAGCTCAGCAAACCTCATCGTCACCTTCTGACACCAGTGACCCTGGTCCTCGAATTGAGGATGAAAAAGTTAATTTTTTTAAAAATAATTTAATGGCTGATAATTGTGAAGCACTAATCAAAGATAGTTTGCTTCACAATGTAAAGGAAATGAAGGATTGGGAATTTTGGGCAAAGGTCCTTATCAAGGAGATAAATGCTCGATATAAAAATTTTGATAAAAGGGAAGATATTTTTTCTCTGGTCCAAAACGAACCAGAAAATCTTGGTGGTCTATTACATCAAGCTCAATCAGGCTCAGTGAACGCTTCAATTTTATATAATGATGAAATTTTAAACATTATGTTGAACAGATTGGAGAACCTAAATGTTGAAGCCCAAGCATATTATAACCAATGGGCTTCTGATAAAAAGAAAGTTGCAATCGTTGAGGCTTCAAGGGATGCGGCTGAGGTGAGACTTTAGTTGCAATAAATTTTATGGTTATCTTTTGTCATATAACTCTCAACTAACTAATGTTTTCTTTTATTTTTGGAATCAAATTTTGATAATTTACAAAAACAAGTTGTAAGCATGGATGTTAATATCCAAGCATGGCAAAGAAATCAATCCAAAGTGCAATAGCAATGAAGGAAACCTTACAAGCCAAAGTCAGAGATAATAATTATTTAAGAAATATTATAAAGGAGCACAATATGGATCCACATATCTTGCTTAAGAAGAAGCATCAAGAAAACATTTCTATAGTGCAAGAGGATCCAACCCCACAAGAAAGAGTGTTTATGGGGAGTTTACATAAGGTAAAGGAAGGCCTCATCAAAACTGGAGCACTACTAGTGCAAGAGTAGGATGTTGACATAGGAGATAAGGGAAAGGAACCTAAAACTTTAGGAGCATCTCAAACTCAAGGTGATCCAAATATACAAGGAGCAACGAATCTATCCTTGAGCCCCCATCTCAAAATTAATATATTGTAAAATGTTTAATAGTTGACAACAAATTTTGTTGTATTGTTATCAACAATTTTGTACAATGTATATTTTCAATGCAAATAATGAAAAAGGCTTTTATTAATTTGTGTCTTCTATCATTCAATGGTTGTTTCCATTTATATTCTTGTGTTGCTTTTAAATTTAGAATGATTCAATTATATTCACAATTGTAATTTCAAATAATAAACGAAATATTACTATGATATAACTCAGTTGTGCCAATACATTAATATCAATACATTAACAATACTATAATATAAAACATAAGGTTTTATGAATGAACACAGTTAGGACACTACGAAGGCTACGATATAAAACATATAATTTGAAAAACAACGTTGTGATATAAATCATAAAATTACAATTCAGGTAGATGAAACAATGTTGTGATAACAAATAAAGTCAAATTTATCGATGAAAATGATAACTAATAAATTCAAATTTATCAATGTTGTGAAATCTTGGAAAAATTACAATTCAGGTAGTTGAAACAAACACTTCTCAACTTGTCTAGAATCACTTTTAAGCATAGCGGATATCTATGTCTCCACTATCTGATCACTGCAAGCATCATTATCCTCATTATCGTGCATATTAGTGATACCCCTTCTATCTGCTAGGGATTTCTAGTATGCCAATGCTCTATCATAGGGAAATTTGTCCAACTCATATGATGACACATAAATTCTCAAACAATTTTCCAAATTTTTATCCAGCCTATTATAGAGCTTAGATTTAACAAAATATAGTGCACTAAAAACCCTCTCATCTTCCACAGATCCCAAAATCATTGTTTGACATAATTCATATAAACAAAAATATTCACTTATTGTATCTTGTAAGACACTACTTGGATATAATTTTTTCCATAAACATGTAATGGAACCAGGCTCATGGAAGTTACTCAAAAGTGATGTTTGATCAACCATTGTCATTCCAAAATGCGATGATTGTTGTATTAAAAGTTCTTTGTTGAGAATACCTTTGATTTCAACACCATTGACTTCCACACTTTTACTGAAATGTTTAGAAAGTGTGCCCATATATTTAACAAACAACTCATTTGTAGATTTGTAGTCATTAGAAGGACCCCAAAACATGGGGTTAACCACACCCATAGCCTCAAGCAACTCATCTCTTTGAAACCGATCTCTTATTTCTCTTGTCAATGATTCTACTATTTTTAACAATTTAATCTTAGTATTTTGTAAAATTACTTCAAATCCATTGCATGTTATGGGAATTTGTTCAACATCATCCGTAACTATATTTAACCACCTTTCAAAATAATAAAGAGGTATCATCTTTCCATGAACATTAATACAAATATGATCATTGATGTCGAACTTCAAAAATATTTTTGGATCATTCATGTTAGTTAATATTTTCCAACTATCAAACAAAGGATCTGTAAAATTTCCTCCAAACATGTATATCCTATCAATATGCATACATATTTGTTTTCTTAACCTGATGAAATCAATAATATATATGGATATTTCTTGTGCATGTTTAATCAATCTATTCATTTCTTGCAACATTGGAAGAATACCACATAATGTTAGAAGTGTTTCCAAGTCATTCAAACGGTATAGCAAATATTTTGCCTTATCAACTGCCCTATGATTTTCATACATAAACCCTGTTAAGGATAGATATTCTGTAAAAACTTTGTATGCAGGTTGGTACATTGAAATCCACCTTGTATCCACATATTTTAACAATTTTCTTCCTTCTATAACTCCTAGTGCAAATTGTTGAAACTCTAAAAACCTTTTTGGACTGCACGAAAAATAAGAATGTATTTCATGGATGAGTTCCTCCACTCTCACAACATTATTGAAAGTGCTCACAATTTTGTATGCAAGATTTATTCTATGAGCCATGCAATGAATGGGTATCAAATATGGGGTAATTGATGTTTGAAGTCGAACACAAAGACCACTCTTGTGTCCTTGCATTGTAGCAGCACCATCAACCCCAATGCATATTAACTTTGAGGTTATTTCTATATCACTCATTCTCACAATATCTTTTAAACTAGTTACAACAACATTATAGAGGTTTTTCGCATTACAATTTTCCACCATCTTATGTAATGCTAGCAAACTAGGATGCCTTACATGATTTTGGAATGTGTACACATGCATACAAATCCAAGATGTGTTGTCAACAGTTGTAACCTCATCAACTGAAAGTGAAATAAATTTGGTGAGTTTTACTTTCTCCCTTAGGTCCTCTTGCTCAACCAATGATAGACATTTTACAATTTTCCAACCACTTTGATCTGACCAATGGGAACTAGGAAGGTTTTGCACATCAACTAGCTGAAATAGGTGCTTATAATCAATAAAATCAGACATCGGTCTACCCTTTTTAAGAATACTATATACAACAACAAACTACAAACTTTTTGAAGCTAAAGTGGTCTTATGAATTTTATGAAATTGGGCTTGAATCATTCCACCTTTCTCAACAAGAGATTGTTGTAGCTTCAATTATTTTTCATATTCTTTTGCATATCTAACATGCATGCATTCCGATGCATCCTTCCACCTAACTATTTTCTTAATGGTTCCATCACTTTCTTTAACTATTGAATAAACTTTCCCACAATATTTTTCTATTGTATCTAACTTCAGTTGCATATTATGATCCTTACCAAGTTTCCAACTACAAATTATGCATTTACATTCTATTGGAATGTCATTTTTATTCTTTGGTTGGACTGGATCTATAAAGGGATAAGTTGATGACCATTCAACCTTAAATGACCTGCCAATAGTCCATCTAGTTAACTTTCTACGTTTAGTTTTTTGGCTTGCAGATTCCCCTGAAGTTTGTATTGTATTTGATTTATCACTTTCTTTTTCAAGTGGCATGTCATTTTGAGGAATATCTTCAAGTGTTTGTTGGATGTCATTGTTAAGAGAATTTTCATGTGAAAGCATCTCTTCGTGAGGAATATCTTCAAGTGGAGGTATATCAGGGTCAATAGTGTATTCTGCATACAATGATATTCTTTATCACTATTGTATGTAAGAGAACATATTTTTACAAACAAAAAAAAATATTCATATCAACATTCAATATGGCCAAAGCCATATACTGAAAATTAATTTTTTGATGAAAAATAGATAGAATACAAAACTAATTGTTTAGAAGGTAAAAATCATTTGTACCTTTAATTTTTATAGATGTCGATGGCTCGTTGGATTTTGATATATGGCTAAAATATTTGAGGATACTCTTTTTAGCAAAATATTTGCCTCCCTTCTTTCCATCACCAGTAGGTGTCATTTTACTTGTAAAGAAAATGTTTTTCATTTTAGAAAATTAATAAAATGTTGAACAAATCTTACTACTATAAGGCCTCAAAATAATATTGTAACTAGAATAAACAGAGGGTTGGTTGGTAGAAAATACATACCAATTTCTAGTCAGGCTTTATCATGATCTTTTCAATGCCTGCCACTACTCTGTTTTCTGAAGATAGATAATTATTTGCACTTGTATTATTTTAGAGGACAAACAAAATCAATATACAAATTCAAATCAGCAGACATGTATTGGAATTTCTATAATTTAAGAAAAAGAACGTATATAGATACAAAATATAATTACAGATTCAAATGTAGAAAAATACCATATTATAGTACCAAATGGCATAGAAACTCATAGTCTTAGTGGAATAGATAGAGGATGACAATGTCTTAAGAGATGGTCACCTAGCTGAAAAATCCTTGAAAACACTCACTTGTGGAACAGAGGAAAATAGGGGAAAACTTGGGAAAACATGGGAAATAGAGCATTTACCTATTTGCAATATTATGATAGAAAAATAGATCTTACTACTACAACTCCTTGAACTCATATTCTCAAAAAATAAGAGAAACTGAGAATCACGATGTCTTAAGAGAAATAGAGAATCATAGTGTCTTAAGAGAAATAGAGAATCAGAGTCTCTTAAGATAAGGTCAACTAGCTAAAAAATCCATCAAAACATTCACATGTGGAATAGAGGAAAATAGGGGAAAACAAGGGAAACTAAAAAAATCCATCAAAACCTATAATTTTATGACAAAAATAGATCTTATTACTACAACTCCTTGAACTCATATTCTCTAAAAAATAAGAGAAATAGAGAATCATGGTGTCTTAAGAGAAACAAAGAATAACAATGTCTTAAGAGACAACTAGCTAAAAAATGCATCAAAACACTCATATGTGGAATAGAGAAAAATAGGGGAAAAGAGGAAAACAACAAAATAAAAACCTATAATTTTATAACATAAAAAGAGGTAAAATTTTGTATCTTTATATTTTATGATCGATGCATGGTTAGAATCAGGTTCAGGTGTAAAACTAGTTTCGTATCCTTTCTAAGTGTAAAGTAGGTCCATCCCTTTTGAGCGTAAAGTAGGAACCAATAATCATCCGGGTGCAAAACAAGGTTTGTATCCGATCTAGGTATAAATCTAGGTTCGAAAGTCATTCGGGTGGAAAACAAGGTTTGTATCTGATCTGGGTGCAAATCTAGGTTTGATAGCCATTCGTATGGAAAATAAGGTCTGAATTCGATTCGGGTGCAAAGCGAGGTTTGGCAGTTATCCTAGTGGAAAACCAAGTCTAGATCTGGTCTAGGTGTAAATTGGGGTCCAACAATTTTTCAGGTGGAAAATAAGATCCAAATCCAATCTGTGTGCAAAGCATAGTTTGATAGTTATTCAAGTGGAAAACCATACCCAGATCCAGTCCAGGTGCAAAGTAGAATTTGCCCTTGTCCAGGTGCAAATCAAAGTCCATCTCTAGTTTGGGTGTAAAACTTAGTCCATCTTCTATCCGGTTGAAAAATAAATTTGGATGAGGTTCGAGTGGAAAAATATTTTGGATACGATTTGGATGCAAATACGATTGATGAAATTTGATGGAATTATGCAACAGATCGAATGTTTCAGGTTGTCTTTTCTATTGGAAGGTTTTACTTTTTGCTACTACTTGTCATTTTTCAAATAGTTTGAATGTTTTACATGAATAAGTATCATTTTCACATTAAATATATATACTATTGGTATAATAGGTGAATTTTGTGGGATAATTAAAAAAATTATAATTTCAATTTGAAAAGGGTCCTCGATTTAGGCAGGAGTGCTGGCAATTTAAAAAAATGGTAATATTGTTATCAATGTGTGGTGAGCTAGCCCCTAAAAATTTGTTTGATCCAAAAATTTTGGGTGAATGGGCTGACATCTAGGGTCTCCAAATTTGACAATTTCCATTTTTAAAAATGCTAATATTCACCAATTAATGAATATTTGTCACTATGCATAATCTTGGCTAGTAGATATGTTCCATACAAGCACATGCAAGGTCATGTGTTGATATCTAGGTGGGAAAATTATAGGGCTCACATGCAATTTGTGACTTCTCTTTCTTCTTTAAGAAGGACCCCTACTAGGAATAATGATTCAAAGTTCAAAGTTCAAATGCTTCCTCTCAGTATTCCTACTCAAATTGCTAAAATAGTCATCTAATAATGTTGATGAAATGGATATCTACTTAAAGGATGTTAGGAGGAAGATCGTCACTCTCAACTCCAACGAGGTGATGAAGAGGGTGAAAAGAGTTGTAAGAGGATCGAGTTATCCATCACCATATTGACTCTTGTTAGTTTTGTTTATGTTATGCTATGTTGGTGTGTTGTTCTTTGTTTTATCTCTATAGTTTGAAGTGTTGTTCCTAAGAGATTACATGTTTATATCATGTAGTCTATTTTGTTATTTTTTGTAATTCTCTTTTGAGCTTGCCTTGATATATATTTTGGTTGTAAAAGGGTTGGGGCCCTTTCAAAAACCCCTTTACCAACTAATCAAAAAAAGTTTCATTTTAGCTCATCGAAATATATAAATATGGGAATACACCTCATTGTAAAGGGTCAAATGTTTCGGTGTTTGCCTATCATAAGCTATATGTTTATGCTACACTAATAAAATCAATATTTTTTTGAATTACCTCAATTGGAGTATGAATAATTATTAGTTTCTTTGATAATTTGCACTTTTAATATTTTTATATATGATTTAATCAGGATCTTTATATCGGAGTCAAAGTTGTTTGGTATACTCAATAACTAAGGTATTATTTGTTAGGTTTGATGTTTTTTGGAATTCTTTGATTAGAATGCTCAAAATATTGAATGTTGCAATTTTTGTAGCTAATGCATTTCTTCATAGATTGGATTGAGTAGTCTATTAGGTTATGCTTGTATTGGGTAGTACATACTCCTATAGCTAAAAGCAATGTTGTTAGTTGAAGTCATGACTACTTCAATCTCTCTTTAACCATGTCTCTTTATCTCTATCCTTATTTCTCTCAACCCTATCCCTATTTCTTTCTTTTTTTTTGCACACAATAAGATTTAGATAAGCAACCAACCTTCTATAAAGGTTAAAATCAATTCTTGGTCATCCAATATTGACGTCGGTCAAGAGGGCACATTCCATACCTAGGTAGATCAATCATTCAAGAAGACCTTCCAAGAGATGAATATGATGACCTAGTTGCACTAATGATGAATATGGATAACATCAAGATACATTTGAATATAGACAAAATAAATATATGAGGATACTTCTAAAATTTTATAGTTTTAAGGTTTTGGTATAATTTTTTGGTTAGACTCCAAAACCAATGGAATAAGTCAAGTCTATGATTTGTCATTTTACACTTCTAAATCAAATATTATTAGTGCTAGTAAGGGAGAAAATAGTATATTTGACATCATATTCAACACTAAATGTGGTGGAATCAATTTTGGATCAACTAAAGCTCTAGGAATATTGGTCAAATCCAATATTGGTGAAAGTTAGGCTAATGACCAAAAGCACATAGGAAAATTGATTAAGTCAAGGATCCATTGATCCATTGGCTCATTCAAGTTAATAACTTGTAATTCAGTGAAACACTAGTGAACAAGTGATTCCCAAGTACAACAAGAAAATTTATAGTAAAAGAAGCATGAAAACATATTTTAGGGTATGGATTTCAAGGCAACTATTTTGATGAAGTTATTTGTATATCCTAGTGGCAAAATATGATGTAACCAATGGTAAGATGACTTTACTATACTTAGGAAAAAAAATAATAATTATTTCTATTAATAATCACTAGAAGATACATTGTAAGGATCTTTTGGTCATTTGTTAATACAAATAATTACATTGTTTGATATAATACTTCAATAAATGGAAATATTGTACATGATATTTATGGATCAACTATGTCCTTTGACCTTTTTTTTATGGATGCATAGTGTTTTTTAATCCACCCTTCTATGTTTTATTAGTCTTTTCTTACATTATTACAAATTATATTGAATTAAATCATATTAATATTATTCAATCACTTCCTAAAACTATGGATTGAAACATTAATGTCACTACAATCACCTGCCCATATATTTTTATTACATTTTATTTATCCCTCGCATCCATTTTCCCATTAAATTTACTTCACTTTCATTATATTAGTCTTAGTTTGATGATATTAGTGGGGGTTCAACCTAAATACATAGGCTAAAATAATAATCCCCTTTCTGTCAATTGTTGAAACTTGACTTTGTAGTTGCATTCACTTATGTATATCAACAAAATTTTATTCCATTTATAAAGAGAAAACATAGTTTTTCTTCACAAAATTTTCAAAAAGAATCTCTTTGAATGTTATCAGGTTATAATGCTATACTTATTGATAAGCTTAAAAGTGGCATCATATATGGGGATAGATTGCAATTTAGCCTTATGATTGTAGTCTTCCAACCATGTTAATAATTGACCTTTTCAATCATCAATATAAGATTTCATTATATCTAAAAGTGATTCCCAAATGTCCTTATTCTTTATTTTATTAGAAAAATGAAAAACTTTTATATGTTGATGGAAAGTTTTTCAATTTACGCCCTAATATCAATGCACTAAGCCATTGTAAATCAAGGATATTGTTAATAGAATATCTTACATTTTTTATATTAGTGAAATATCTAGCAACCTTCTCATATTATGATGGTGTTAATTTAAATTTTATGGCTTCACTAATTTAGGTATGGCCTAGAAAATATGGTACACAAATTGGATATGAGATTTAAAGGACCATTTGTTTGAACTTAAATACCTTCATTTTTGCCTTCCATTTTTGTCATTGAGAGAGCTCTTCTTAATGCCTTAACAAGAATAATAAAACAATATGGATATAGTGGATCAACTTGTTGAAGGCTAAGACATGATTCAATGTATTCAATGGAGGATCAATTAAAAAAAAAATTAGAATAGTGTAAAGATATCTAATCCATTTACAATAATCTTGATTAGAACCAATTTTTTTAATAAATCATATAGAAAGCTCCAACAAACTCTCTCAAATTCTTTGTTCATAAATAATATTATAAGAATACTTGAGTTTTTCTCATGGATTCAAGATAATAGATGGATTATTTTGCAATGATTATTCCATTAAGGATTTACTTTTTTTTACAAGAAAAAAATCATAACTTTATTTCAAGAATGAAAGAAATTTACACTTCTCAAGTGCCTTGGCACAAACAAAAATCCAGATAAAACAGATTATTGAGAGTTAAAATAAAATTATAGTCAAAGAAATCATAGAGGAAATGTCATCTTCAAAATAGCATGGGGATAATAAGTATACAAATCATTATATATCAATACATAATCATCAAAATAACCTCCATATCCATAACAAAGATAGAAATCAACGAAAAAGAAACCAAAAAAAAGAAGAAAATGACAGAAAGAAAAGAAAAAGTTAAAATTTATCATAAAGCTCTAATCAATGGATAGACCCATAGTAAAAACCCAGATCTAGGATAGAAACTAGGGGTATGATATGTGAGTGAAAGATAAAACTCCATTCTTGATATCTTTATTTGCAAGAAACCTTTGGGAACATGTTGATCTTCTTTTGATAACCTATTTGCTTCTTGATTTAATTCCCTGTAAACCTAAGTAAAAAATATATTTTCAAAAAATGAAATTATCTCCAGCAGTTCATCTCCCCCTACTCTAAGAAAATTATTTTGTAATTGAGTAGATCCATTCATCCAGTTGAAGACCAAAGTAGAATCTTTAAAACTTTGTAATTTTTTCATATTTCTCTCTAAAACACACTTTATTAGTAGTCTCAACACCTAAAATTAGTAAAATTATTGGAATCCATCCCAAGACCTACTTTAAATTTGATATAGTGGGTATCCAAGAAGTAAAAAATACCTCTTATGCTACTAAAAGTCAACTATCTATGATTGGCCCCATCAAAATAGCCCCATGGTTGAGACTTTTCAATGAATAAATTATCTACTTGTCAAGGTTTCTTACATTTGGAAGGCTCTTTGTTGATTAAGACCAAAATCCTCACCTAAAAAATGACCTAAAATAGGGGTATAAACTTCCCTTAAAAAATAGTTGCATTCCATGCCAATCATATACCCCAACATATAAGACATGGTAAAGAAAGAAACCATTTCAGCTCTTTTTTCAAAAACCATTGTCTTAAGCATACCTCCACTATTTATCCTTCCCAAATATTTTGAACTCTAGTTATTTTTTCAGCTTCTAACCAAACCTATTGAGAAAAAGGGTATTTTATTAACAAATATGTGATGTTTTCCTCCTTTGACCAACATAGCATACAAATACTTAAACATTATCTGCTTCTCCTTTGTAAAACTTCCCAAGTCAAAGCCTTATTTCTCAAAGCTAACCACATAAAAATAATTATCTTTTTTGGGGCTAACAGTTTCCAAATTTGCTCTCACCACCAAGTAGGCCCTTGAGGATCAAGGTCAGGACTTGCTTTGTAGCCAAGTCTAACTGTATACTAACCCCCAAATTTTTTGTATGCCCAAGCAATAGTATTCGGTTCAGCTCTTAGCTTGATATGACTCTTATTAGACTATCAGTGTAAGACATCCATAAAGCAACCTGCTCATCAAAAAAACCCAAGACCTAAGCTTACTTCCAAAATTGGATCCAAAGACCAAAAGAAATTGATTCCCCCACTTTATGAAGAAATTAAAAATTTGTGTCTTGTAAAGAACCTATCATAGCTTCCAGCAACAAAATATTTTCCCCATAACCCAAAATAGAATCAACCCCTATTCTAACTTTTTCACCATTGCCCACTTTCCATGTCAAATATTTTCCAATCATAGGAAAGGCATATACTAGCACCTTCCATTGAATGGAAATATTTTTTATGTTTTTCATTGAACTTTGGATCCAATCCATAAATATCCCTGGTTGAATATACTTATGTTCAATAATATTCTTCCATAATCCTTCTCTATTCAAAATCTTCCATAAGTTATTTGCTGCCAAAGAAGAACCAAAAATATGGATATTTTTTAGTCCCCAACCACCTTCCTCTTTTGGCCTAGCAATACTCTACCACTTAACTAAAGGAATAACTTCATGTTCCTTGCGTCCGGTGTTGGGTAAAACATTGGTTATATCTACAGTTGATTTATTGCCTCCATTTAAATTGTCAAACCTGGGAAAGCTCGTAAACTTATGAAGTACCGTGCACAGTTTATGCCTGTAACACCAGTGAGATGAGTCCAATACGTCTTAAGGTTTGGGGGGGTGGTTGTGGTGTAGCTTTTTTTCTTGTCCAAACCATTAAATTAGCCTATATTATCAAACACATGACTGGAAATAACTATAGAAAACAAAACGTAAACTTGCTGGAAAATACAGAGAAAACAGGGGAAGTGCAAAAATTAAATGACTGTAGCAAAGAATGAAAATAGTAAATAAATAATGCAGAAATTAATTACAAAAAATAGGGAAAGGGGTGGAATACTGTTGAGAGTGGGCCCAGGCTTCCAGTAGATTCTACCCAGATCAAATCACGCACATTGGACGCTGAGAAATCTTGATATGAACACTCGAATAAATTAATTGCAACTTCAGAAATATATGTACAAATAGAAATTGTCTAGGATCCCTTTTTAGGGGTGGTCTATGCATTTATATAGTGCACGACCATCCCCGATTACAAGCTCAAGCAAGTCTATTTCAGACTTGTCATTACAACAAACACGCGCAAAACAATCACAGACAATGAACACGCACTAATTTTATCCTTCACAAGATAAATTAGGTGTGTTCTATTTATCGATAGAATATGCCTATAATTACACCGCAAATCAATATCAATTAGTTTTGTATAATTGATTTGCGTGTTTGCTCAATTTACATGTTTGTTTAGCCATTAATGAGAAATGGATAATTTTTTCTGGTTCATCCTGTTGTCTTTCATCTGCATATATCATTGGAAACCACCATTCTATTTCTTCTGAAAACATGGTTCTTGTTGTACTTCTGCTCCATGGGAGTCAGGCACCATCCAACCTATCACTGGAAATTAGGCGTTGTTGACTCAAAAGTCGGGAGTCAGGCACCATTGACCCCGAGGTTGGGAGTCAAGCACCTTTGATCCCGAAGTCGGGAGTCAGGCGCCTTTGACCCTAAAGTCGGGAGTCAAGAGTTGTCGACCCTAAAGTTGGGAGTTAGGTGCCTTTGATCCCGAAGTTGGGAGTCAGGTGCCTTAACTCAGCGTACGTATCCTTTGTTGCGGTCACCGTTGTCCTTATGTTTCCACCATAAAACATGAAGTGCTAGGTCCACATGGGACCTTGATGTAAATATGCAAAAAATGTAGCAAAATCATCGAATCTACACACAAATCACACTTAAAACACATATTAGAGAATATACACAATTTCCTATTAAATATATATAAAATCTTCATAAAAAGTACATTCTATCAAAATAATGTCGCACTATATGTTATGAATCCATACAAAAATATGAGCATTTTTTGTGCTCATCATCCCCCCATGCCTAGATGTTGCCACGCCCTTGTGGCACTTTCTATTGGTAATCTCCTGTTCTATCAACAGCCTTCCAGTATGCCTTGTTTCTTTGTTTTCTTTCTCGGGTGGTGGCTTTATCTCGTTCCTTATCACATTTTTGTTTGCCTCCCTTTTTTGGTTGACTGGGACCTGTTGCTATTGTGGGTACCTTCTTTCATGGACTACACCGTAGGGGTTGACTAGGTCCTACTTCTATGTGCGGCCTTGTTCTACTCCACCTCTTTTTACCTATTGCTTCATTTACATAAAATCCTATAAACGTAGTGGCATCCTTCTGGAATGCAAGCTCAACCTACTTTCATGGTTCAAGGATAGCTAGACTACCACTAGAAAATTAGGCTTATCCCATGGTGGATAATGGGATGTGTCATGTACTCAAGCCTTTGGAAAATTTTCCACCTCAGGGTCAAGCATTGCATCCTCTACAGCATTTTTCTCATCATCATTTTCCTCTACAGCATTATCCTCGGCATCTTCAGGGGGTAGAGACTCAGATGTTCTAACCAGTGGTGGCATCATTGGCTCTTTGCAAATATGCCCATCTTGTCCAGATATTCCCTCATCCTTGAGGGGTTGCCATATTTTGAACCATATAGGTTCCAGAAGTGTTTTGGTCGGGTAGGGTTAACAGAAATACCTGGCCATTTTCTTGTAAGCCTTTTGCTCCTTTTTGGCCTCCTTTAGGTTCTTTTGGAGCTCTTGAAATTGCTCCTTCTGGCTAGCAAAGGCTTCCATGGATGCAACCCATTCTTCATCTGAGTTTGGGTCTAGTTGCACCTTCAATTTTCATTGTGTGGCCTTTTGCTTTGGCTATTTGTTGCTCTAGCCTTTGTCTTCCACCTCTTATATGGTGCTCTCTCAAATTTCCTTTTAGGCCACAATTTTCTTGATGATCTAGGTGTTGCGACCTCAATTGTAGATGCTAGAAGTCAACCTCCTCTTCCTTCTATAAAGGTGGAATTTCTTGGACTTCAGAGGACTCTTCATCTAGCTTCTCTTGGTCCCTTGGTGTGTTCTCAGTTGGTCCAGTCTTGGTCTGCTCGTCCAACTATTCTACCTTGGTTTGGTCAACCAATGGCTGACCAATTGACTGTGCATCCCCTATGGGACCAGTTGACCCCTATGAGTGAACCTTTTTAGAGCCTTGCCCTTGCCCTACTTCTATCTAGATAGCAGGGTCAACTATCTATGTGTCATCAACGGTTGAGTGGCACCCAATGGTGCTTCAACTTCCCTAGTTGACTGTGCCACTCCTGGTTGATCATCTGGTAGCTGACCATCTAACTGGGTAGCATCAAACATTCTAGATGACTCCTTAGCCTCACTATCTTCAATCTCCACTATAGGGGGCTCTGTTTGTGGAATTGGGCCCTCCTATTCTTCATAGTTTGTTTTAGTAGAGGCTTCAGAAAGGTCCCCTACTTCAGTTGTTAAGTTGGCTTCTATTCTGGCATCAGATCGAAACTGACCAGAAGAAGCAATATTTTCCTCAAAATCTAGAGAAGTCATAGGCACCTCCATTGCCCAATCTATTTGAACTGCAACATCAACCTTGGTTGGCTGACCAGCCTCCATTTGCTGAACCTATGATTTCAATTATTGCATAGTGTTCTACAATTGGTGGATGGTGTTGTACATCTCCAATTATTTTTCTACAATGGCTTTTCTAGACACCTCAAAGAGGGTCTGCTCTACCTTGTATTTGCCTTCCCAAATGAAGGCTTGCTCCTTCAATATCTACACCTATTTATGTAGATCCTCTTCTTGGACTTCTGGGCGAGAAGGCTCACCGCTAGCCATGTTCTACAACACTTGAGTAGCAAATTCATCCTCAGTTATTCCAATGACTTCTTCATCACTGGACATACTAGGGGTAACCAAGGACACTTTCTTTGTCCTACTTCTGGTCCTTGGGTAGTTCATTGTATGAATAGGGCTTGACAAGCTTGGTCCTACTTCCTCATTAAAACATTGTGAACCAGGAGATAAAATTTTCCCTACCTCCCCTATTGATTGATTATGATGGGAGGTAGGCACCAATTCTATTGGCCCTGATGCCCCTACAGTCGATTGACCATGGGAGTCAAGCACCTCTATCATCTCCTATTGTTCTAGAATAACAATATCTTCTTCAATTGGTGCCTCCTTATGTGCCTCTACATGCTTGATTAGGGCTAAAATCAACCCATGGTGTGCTAGGGCAGTGGTTGTCCCGACCTGATATCACCTAGCTTCATCTCTTAGGGCACATGCTAAATAATAGGGGACATTGATTTTATCCCCATGTAACAGATGATTTAGAAAATAGAAATGATTTACATTGAGCCATGAGTACCTACCAGTGTAGGTGAAGAATCTAGTGATCTACTCAAAAACTTAGCTCCAGAGATCTAGGAGGTACTGCCTCGATAGTCCAGAATGCATCAAGTATGTCATCGATTGCCCAAAAAATCTCTCTATACAATTCATAGGGTTATCATATTTGTATATGCGATCAAGGGAGACCGGTGACCATAGCAATGTGGGCTTCTATGACTGGAATTTCTAGTCCTCTCATTTGAACAACCTCATCCCTCAGATATTCTATGAATTCCTTGGTTGCCTCAGCATCCTAGTTCTGACTAACCAGGCGATAGTAATCCATCCAACCAACCGCTTCAAATTACCTATGAACATCTTCATTAACCCCTAAAAGGTCTTTGGGTTCATTTTTCTTAAGCAGGTGATTTGTGGATTTTCCTCCCATGGCAAATTACTCTCTATTTTTATCTATAATTTTTTTTATTTTTCTTGGTTTTTCTCTACAACTTACCCTAGCTCATAGGTTCATTTTAACATATCATTTCAATGCAACCGTATCCATGCAATCAGGTGCCTTTGCACCATAATTAGAAATAATTATGATGATTTGTGCAAACATCGTAAAATCATGTGCCAAATTTCTAAATGGATGATTGTTATAACTTTTTACCCAACTACTTGCTAGCACGTGGAAAAATGCAGAGTTGGGTACGATGATTGGATGGATATTTTTCAAACAATGTGATGGCACTATTGATAGGAATGCATTTCTAATGAAAATTATATACATATAAAATAGAAAATTGAGTACATACCTAATTAGTATTTCATGCGTGCATGATATGTAGACACTCATGGCATAGACGGATTGGTTGTCTCATGATGACTATGATTACCAGAACAAATAATGGCGTGCGTATTTCCCATGTGAGGAAATGCTTCTCTGAATAATTCATTCTTGGGTGCTACAATTTATTTCATTCGAGGTTCCCTGCTAAAAAAAATATTAAATTAATATTTTTTCATGGGACGACACACATCCCTCCTTGGAAGTCATTTGTTGATTGTCTTGGAACGTGCACAAATCTCCAATGAAAAAAGTATTTTTATCCATGAGAAGTTTGACTTTTGATCACGTGGATAAAATGTTGATGTGGCTTCAACCACTTCCTGATGCCGAAGGTTTATTTCATATACTAGAAATCAGGCACTTATTAGAATGGAAGTCAGGCACCTTTTTGCTAGAAATCAGGCACCTTACTTCAATACTCGAAACACAGGCACCCGTTAGAATGGGATTCAGGCACCTTTTCGCTAGAAATCAGGTGCCTTACTCCCATACAGGATACAGGTACCCATTAGAACTGAAGTCAGGCACCTTTTCGCTAGAAATCAGGCACCCACCAAAGCAGAAAATAGGCACCTTCTCGAACAGAATATAGGTGCCTTGTCACTAGAAATCAGGCATCTCTTTTTTTTAACTCTCCAATAACAGGATTTAGGTGCCTTTATGCTATTTGGGAGTTAGGCACCTTTATGAATTTGGGAGTCAAGTGCCTCTCTGTTATTTGAATAGTCAATATTTGCTGGTGTGTCTGTAGTTGAGTGCTTCCAATTGATCATACTATCAGCGTTCATCATTCAAGGACAACATCATCATCCGCTATGTGAACTAGCATTTGGGTATTTTTCTCCATGAAGACAAAAACACCCACATACCCATCCAAGCATGGTTATCCCCCTTCAGATGGGGATGAGTGTACTTCTACTAGAATTAACCTCCTAGAAAGCTAGAAATACATAGGTTCATGGATCTTATGCCTGATAGGCCTAGGTTTCCCAGGCTACCTATAGATTGCATTCAGGGCATCATTCCTGCAAAACAAAAACACAACTAAAGAAAGAAAAATGTAGGACTTATAAAAGAATAAATTATTTTTGGGTCATGTGGATAAACATGTGTCCACATATTACTAAAAAGGTTTCAAAAATTTAATCAAATGGGGTTTCCCCCATGCCTATTCTGGCCTCAATCGCATAATTCTTAGATGCATGATATGGTCACAATCTGTGACCATTGACTATCAACACAGTGTTGCTCCCATCAATAGTTCTGACATGAACAACACCATTGTTGATTAGTTCAATCACCTCATATGGCCCCATCCAACATTGCATGAGCTTTCCCTTCCTCTCCTGGAATCGAGAATCATACAATAATGCCCATTCTCCCACCTTGAACTATTTTGGCCTAATGTGATGATCATGCCATCGGGTTCTCTATTTTTGAATGACTTCTATTCGATGCAAAGCATCACATCGGTACTCATCTAGCTGGTTAAGTTGTTGAATCCATTATTTTTGTGCTTCATCTAGACTCAGATTTAGTTCTACTATAGTTCTAAGAGTTCTGATTTCAAACTCTATAGGCATCATAGCATTCTTCCCATATACCAACTGGAATGGTGTAAAACTAGTGGTAGTTTTCCAGGTAGTTTTGTAAGCCCAGACTACTTCTAGCAATCTCATAGCCTAGTCTTTCCTATGTTGTTGCACCATTTTTTTAGAATATTTTCCAACTCATGGTTAGTGACTTCTACTTGCCCATTTTCTTGAGGATGGTAAGGAGTGGTCTTGTTGTGCCTGATTTTGTACTATTGCATTATTTCTTGGATCAGCTTCAAAGTGAATTGGGGTCCCTGATCAGTAGTGATCTCTCTTGGAACACCAAATTATGTGAAGATGGATGCAAATAGGAACTCTACTATAGTTTTCTCCTTGGAATCATGTAATACCTGCACTTCAACCCATTTAGTCACATAGTCAGTGTAAACTAAGATATATCTCTTACCTACTGACTATGGATTAATGGGTCCTACAAAATCCATTCTCCATTTGTCAAATGGCTCAATGTGCACATGTGGTTGAAGGGGTATTTCATCTCGAAGAGTTGGTCTACCCATCCTCTAACACTGGTCACATTGACTCACATGTTTGGTTGCATCCTTGAATAGTGCAGGCCAAAAATAACCAGCCTACAATACTTTAAACATAGTCCTTTTACCTACAAAATGGCCACCATAGGGTTCATCATGGCAAGCTTTAAGAATTGTTGCAATGTCATTTTCAGCAACACACCTTCTCATGATTTGATCAGGCCTGATTTTAAATAGGCAACCATCAATCCATGAAAAGGCTACACTCTTCTCTATTAATGTCTATTTTTCACGTGGTGAGAGTGCAGGGGATACTCTACCAATGGCTAAGTAATTAGCCATATCTGCATACCATGATATTTTTTCATCAAGAGCAAATAGATGCTCATCTAGAAATTGATCTTCCATGGTTGTATGATCTGGAGGTGTTAATCTGGAAAGAAAATCTACAACCACATTATCTTTACCTAGTTTATCAACAATTGTAATATCAAATTCTTACAAAAGTAAAAGCCATCTAATAATTTTACCACTAATTGTAGGTTTTTTCATCAGGTATCTGATGGTTGCATGATCAGTATGCACAAAAACCTTGTAACCTGTAATATAATGGCAAAATTTGTTAATAGCATGAACAACTGCAAGAAATTCTTTCTCTATGATAGTGTAATTAAACTCAGCACCTGTAATATGTTTACTGACATAATAAATGGCATAAAATTCTTCACCATATTTCTATCCCAATACTACCCCTATCGCATTATTGGATGCATCCGCATATATGTGAAAGGGAATGGTCCAATTTGGACCTCTCAATACTGGAGCAGTGGTCAGTATTTCTTTCAAAGTTTGAAATGCTTGTTCATGTTCATCTATCCAGACAAATTCTACATATTTTGATAACAATGTGTTCAAGGGTTTAGCAATGTTGCTGAAATCTGATATAAATCTCCTGTAGTATCCAGCAGAGCCAAGGAAACTTTGGACATCTCTCTGAGTTTTAGGAGTGGGAAGATTTTTTATTACCTCAATTTTATTTTTATCTACCTTTATCCCATCTACAGAAATATGATGTCCTAATACTATCCCCTCCTGCATTAGCATAAAATATTTTTCATTACTCAAGGATAGATTAGTTTCTTCACACCATTGAAGTACTTTTTCCAAATTTGTTGTGGCTTCCTCAAAAGTCTCACCATAAATGGTGAAGTCATCCATATATACTTCCACAGTTTCTCCAATCATATCAAAAAAATACTCAATACTACCCTTTGAAAAGTGGTAGGTGCATTGCATAAACCAAAGGGTAAGACTCGGTAAGCAAAGGTTCCCCATGGACAAGTGAACATTGTTTTATCTTGATCCTCTTCCCCAATATGTATCTGATTGTATCCACTGAACCCATCCAAGAAATAAAAGTACTTTCTTCCTGCTAAGGTATCAAGGACCTGATCTATAAAGGGTAGGGGGAAGTGGTCTTTCTTTGTTGTTGTGTTAAGCATTCTGTAATCAACACAGATATGCCACTTTCCATTTTTCTTGGGCACCACCACCAAAGGTGATACCCACTCACTATCAGATATGGGGTAGATAAATCCAACTATTAGGAGTTTCTGCAATTCAGTTTTAACAATCTCCTTCATGGTTGGGTTCATCCTACGTTGTGGCTGTCTTACCGGTCTTACTTGTTCTTCCAGATATATACGATGAGTACAGACTTTAGGAGCAATTCCCCTCATGTCTGAATAGTCCCAAGCAAAAGCATTTTGATGTTTGACTAATATCTCTTTTAGGGTGTCCTATTGAACAAGTGTCAACTCATTATTTACATTCAATATTCTCCCAGGTTCAACCTCAATTTGTTTAATGTGGTGATCTTTATTTCCAACAAGTGGTGATTCTGGAGGAGGGCAGGAGGACTCTCCTTGGAAAAAGTTTGTTATAACTTTCTCCTCATCATTTTCATCCTCAAGCTCATCCAATGCCATTATGGATTGAATCATTGATAAATCACTAGCATTCTGATTTTCACAGTCAAGTTCTCCCAACAAATCAACGGATTGGGTAGGTGGAGAAATAATCATATTTTTAACATTTTGACCATTAGAAATGGTCATTTGTCCATTCCTGTAGCTTATGTAGGCATCAATTATTGCCAGCCAAGGTCTACCTAAGATGAGTGGATAACCACCCAATCCAGACTTTGATTGCAATACTAAGAAATCTGTGGGATATTCCCATGCATCTACTGTAACTACAATATCTTCTAGCATTCCTTCAAGGAGTACTATAGACCTATCAACCAACTGAAGAACAGTTTTTGTTGGTTTTAGATTTGTGAGTTTGAGTTTCAGCATGGTATCCTTGGGCATGACATTAATGGCTGCCCCTAGATCTACTAGTGTGTTGGGTAATGGATAGCCTTCAATTTTGATAGTTAAAATAGGGCTTCCTAGGTCTAAATATTTTTGGTGGTAGGTGTTTCCTAGCATGAGATCAGCTAACTGACCTACCACATTAATTGCTTTTGCTGGTTTTTGACCTGGTTTTCTCAGACATAATTCTTGTATGGATTTTGTGTAAATTGGAACATCTCTTATAGCCTAGAAAAGAGGAATTGTGACTGTTAGATTTTTTAGACTAGATAAAATGTCAAACTCTAGTTGTACTAGCTTTCTTGGTTCCTGTAACCTTTGAGGAAAAGGTGGAACCTCTTCTCTATCATTTTTAGTAATTGGTTCTTCTTCTACTTCTTCTACACTAGGTGATTTCTCACTTTCTACTTCTACATTTTCCTCCTCTTCTACCAAAGGAGCTATTTCTACTCCTACTTGTCTACCTGATCTTAACTATATAGGATTACATCCTACTCTAATATTGTACATTGGAAACATCTTATTTTCCACTTGGTATGCTAGTTGATTGGTTCTGTTGTTGGGATTTGACATGGGTTGTGCAAGAAGTTGTGCAGGTCTCAAAGTAGGGGGAGCTGGCAAACTCTGTTGTAGTGGAGCTTGTGTTGCATTCTATGGAGTTGGACTCCATGCATTATAGTTTCTCCACTAGGGTGCAGGTTGTTGATATGGCATCCATGGGTATGGATTATAAGGAGTGTTTCCTTGGGGAGTGTTTTTCCAAGGTGGTTGTCCCCACCAACCCATATTGGGTGGCTGAACTTGACCTTGATTCATGTAATTACCTCCTCCATAGGGTGGCATTCCAACTGGCATGTTGTTTCCCATAGGATATTATTGCCAGTTTCTCCTATTTCCCATGAAATATACTTCCTCTACTTCAGGATTTTCCCTAGATTTTGGCAATTGTGGACACAACTTTATCTTATGATATTTTTGACAAACAACACATACTCTAACCTTGTTTTCTGGACATGCATTTTTGGGGTGCTTCCCTCTACATTTGGGATAAAAATAGGCTAATGCAACCTCATTCTCCTGCTTCTTTTTCTGAAGTAGAAGAGTATCCATATGAAGTGCAAGAGATGACAACATCTCACTTTTTAGGTCTTCTAACATGTTACCTATTTCTATTTTTGTGACTATGGCTATTGGTTTAATATTTCTGGAGGTTGGTTTACCTTTCCTTCTTGAATAATTCTGACATAATCATCGGATATCTATCATTTTTTGCTAGTAAACATCTCCTCCAGATATCATGTTTAGTGCTTCAAGAGACTCATCAATGAGTCCTTTTAAGAATATACCTCTCAAGGACCTATCACTCAGTCTTGCATGGGGAGATCTTTGCAGGTTAAAGCTAAATCTATCCTAGTATTCCTCCAATGATTCATCTTCCTTCTGAGTCATGTCAAATATTTCTTCTCTAGAATCTCGTGCCCTACCAAAGTCTTGGTATTATTCTAGGAAGAGTCTTTTCATATCTTCCTAGGTAGTAATATGTTTGTTTCCTAAACTAATGAACCAGCATAGGGCTGAATCATCTAAGGTTGAGGGAAACAACTTCAGTTTTTGGGCATCGATCTTATAATCTACTGACCTGCATAGGACATCAAACTTGAAAAGGAACAGGTCAGGATATTTAGTCTAAAATCCTCTAAAAATAGGAATATGGGCAGGGGAGATGTGTTTCATTCTTGTATCTCCTATTGCCTCTCCTATTGGAAAGTTAAAACTGGTGGATGTCTCTTCATTGTCAGCCATCTTTTCAAGAAATGGGGTCTCTACACCTGTTGCTTCTAAAGCAGTCTCTAAAGCTCTTCTATCATTTAGAGTATTCTGTACAAGAATCTCTAACTCAGTTGTTGATATGGTTCCATCCTCTACTACTTTCCAACATTGGTTGTACAACAATTCCTCCTCAGACTGGGTTCTTCTAAGTATTCTATTATCTCCTACCAACTCTTCAAAATTGGCTATTTTGGTAGAGAAGGACTCTATGCAAAAATTGGATGTTGACTCCAATGCACAGGTGGAGGTGATGGGGGTGAAGAATTTTCACTTTTAAAATCTGGTCAGATTTTCTTGCTACAGAATAGGATTTTATAGTTGGTACTTCCCTGATAATGGTGCCAAAATGTTGGGAAAAATATTGGTTATATCTATAGTTGATTTATTGCCTCCATTTAAATTGTCAAACCTGGGAAAGCTCGTAAACTTATGAAGTATCGTGCACAGTTTATGCCTGTAACACCAGTGAGATGAGTCCAATACATCTTAAGTTTTGGGGGGTGGTTGTGGTGTAGCTTTGTTTCTTGTCCAAACCATTAAATTAGCCTATATTATCAAACACATGACTGGAAATAACTATAGAAAACAAAATGTAAACTTGCTGGAAAATACAAAGAAAATAGGGGAAGTGCAGAAATTAAATGACTACAGCAAATAATGAAAATAGTAAATAAATAATGCAAAAATTAATTACAAAAAATAGGGAAAGGGGTGGAATACTATTGAGAGTGGGCCTAGGCTTCCAGCATATTCTGCCCAGATCAAATCATGCACACTGGACGCTGAGAAATATTAATATGAACACTCGAAATGATTACACCAATGGTTAATCCTAACTTTAATCTTCTATAAAATCCATCCCTAGCCTCTCTTTCTGTAACTATTCAGCTTTAATACAAAACTCAAATACTTAAAGCCTTCCTAGAAATCTAAGATATTAAAAGAAAAAAGTCTAATCAAAGTCTAATCAAACCCTATTCAGTATCCTACTCTAGACCATTAAATAAAATAGAGGATTTTTGAAAATTATCTCCATATTGGTAGCAATATTGTAAGTGTCTAGGATTTTATTCAAATTTCTAGATTCCCTTAAACTACCATTAGTGAAAAACAATACATCATCAATAAATAATAAATGAGATAAATAAAGGACCCCCACTTTGATCTTGAACATAGATCCTACCCTTTTTACATCTAAAATGTCTATACTCAATCCTTCAGTAACCAACAAAAAAGTAAAGGGAATAAAGTACATCCCTATCTCAGTCCTCACAAGGGTTTAAAGAATTAAGAAGTTGATCCATTGATAACAACAACAAAAAATATAGAAGAAATGCTTCCCATAATCCACTTTACTATCGAATAGCTAAAACCCACATGTAAGAGAATCAATCTAAGATACAACCAGCTAGTTCTATCATAAGCTTTAGATAGATCTAGTTTAAGGAACATTACAGGCAAATTTTTAGTTTTAATAGAGTGAAGGTCCTAGGTCCGAGGTGTAGACCAATTGGTTCATCCAAACCCCATAAGGGGGCGGAGGTCCAAGGTTCAAATCTCGGGCCTCATCGGACTAAACGCTTGTCCCTTTCCTGGTGCTTTCAGCGGCGTAAAAGGTTTAAAATGATTGTGGCATGGTAGTTATAGAAACCTAGGTGTTGTAGGTGAGTTGGAGAGGAGAGGGTAATCCTCCAAGGGAGGTCCCAGGTTCGAATCTCCACCCTACCAAAAAGCTAAATTGGGTACCCAAAATCCAATTGATAATGTTGGTGTAGGCAGGTCTGGGTGCGACTCCCGGGTGACTTTGATGGTATAGAACCCCTGTTTGTAGTCTCTCATACCAAGGCGGCCCCGCAAGGGGTTTTTTGCTAAAAAAAAATAGAGTGAAGGTCCTCTTGAGCAACTTCTATGGCTTCAAAAATATGCCTACCTATTATAAACCCAAACTACTCTTGGGAAACAACGTGAGAGAAAATATTCTTCAATATAATAGCTAGAATATTTACAATGATTTTATAGATATAGTTACACAAGGAAATAGGTCTAAATTCATCAAAGGTTTTAGGCTTCTCCTTTTTGGGAATCAAAGCTAAAAAAGTGGAGTTAAAATCCCCCAAAACCTAACCACTCAACCTGACTTCCTTCATTAATCTAAGAAGATTCTCCTCAACAATAACATAGAAAACTAGGAAAAACTCCACAAGCCATCCATCAGGCCCTAGAATTTTATCCATTTTGAAATAAGTCATGATAACTTTCAGTTCTTCCTTTGTGACCTCTTTCATAAGTAACTGATTATCCTCATCTGTCACAAAATTGAGGAAGAAAGTAGTTTAACTTTAAAATTTCCCCAATGTTGACTCTATCAGGCTCATTGTAGATAGATTGAAAATATTTTACTCTCAAATCTGCTAACTTGGAGAAACTCCTAACAAGGACCCTTTCTTCATTCTGCATCTCCTAGATAATGTTAACCTTCTTCCTATGATTAGCAAAATTATGAAAAAACTTAGTATTTTCATCCCCTTTTTTTACCATACAACTCTAATTTTCACTCTCCATTCAACTTTACTCCACTTTAAGAATTTTTTCTTCTTGACTTCTAGTTTAACCAGTGTTGTTTTCTCCTCCTATTTAAAAAAATCAACCTCATTCTTTTTATGATTTTTTTAAATTTCCTTCTCTACCAACTTAAGATATCTATCCATACTCTCCTTTTTAACTCTGATCTAAGATGCGATAACTCCATTTAATTTTTTAAAATCAATACCAAATTTAGAACTTGTTGATAAATTGGAACTTTGGTTATAACCAAACCATTATTTTTTAATAAGTTATTGAAATCCCTCTTCTTCCAACCAAATTGGATTAAGCTTAAAAGGACTGGCAGGTTTTACCTCTTGACTTTCTAATTGAAGAAATATGGGAGAATGATCTGAGCCACCTCTAGTCTCAACCCATGATAATTTTCTATTTATTTCATTGTATGATGACTTTGAGACTCAAAAATATGTTCAACCTCTTTGAGATCCCAGCTTTCCCAACTCTCTTATTTCTCCATGTAGGTAATAACTTTATTGGTTCCAAATCAATTAAACTATCTTCTTCAATATTATATTTGAAGTAATCTACAAGTCTATCAAGTCTTGCAGATTCTCCCCATACCTCACTCCTATTCATAGTAAAATTTAAGTCCTCACCAATGATAACTCTTTCATTTCTAACACACTACTAAGAGAAAAACTATCCCAAAATACCTATCTATCTTCATAGGGACCATAACAATTAATAATCGATAACCTCAAATCCAAGTCTTTAAAAAATAATTTTGTCCACAAGCCTAAATCCATAAAGGAAGAATTAATTAAGGATACTGAGTTCTTCCAACTAGTAAAAACACCCCCTAAATTTTTTCATAGCATCTAGGGCCAAGAACTCTTGGTCCCTAAGTAATTTACTTAACCCTTCAATGACTTTTGTACTCGCCCCCATGGTTTTTTGTAGAAGGATAACATTTGGATTATGAATCTCCACAAGCATTTCTCAGGCAAGTCTTTTAAAAGGATTGACATGACCTCATATATTAAGTTATAACAAGATCATTTAAACATATTAGAGGGGTTTTATCCCGCTCTAAGGACCCCTTTGATAGATATTGTTTACCCTGTTGAATTTCCCTCAAATCCTTCTCATGTGCATAAAATAAAAAATATTTCCTATCTACTAAGGAAGTGGAAGAGTCCTTTATAAGGTCCAGATCTAATCCTAACCTTCCAGTAACTGCACAAGTTCTCAACTTGGATTCCATTTTCCTAGAACATAATAAATATCTACAAGAGAAACTAGTTTCTAAACCATCCCCTAAAATAGATACCTCCCAAGAAGAGTCACCTAGTAGGTCAAAGAGACTTTTCCCAATAGCAAAAATATTTGGATCACAATCCTTATTCAATGTGATTGAGGTTGTCAGCCCATTGTCCAAACCCCTAGAAAAATCCTTGTCCCTGTGTCTTCTCTCTAGAGATTCATAAGTGTCCAAACTTCTTTATTACCTAATTCTAAATTATTCTCCACTTGCATTGGATAGTAAGTGTCATAAGGCTTAGATGACTGACCAATAAACTTAATAGAATTGGGTTCCAACCCTTTCACAACTTTCTTTATGACTCTGTCTCCTTCTCTGACCACTTGTGAATAGTGAAATGGAGACAAATCTAGGCCCAGGAACTTCTTCCTCCTCTAGAGTTTTGGTTCTAGGTTCAACAACATCCTTTTTTCTTGTTTGTTCCAAATCAGGGAGCACTATTGAGTTCTAAAAAATAGGTATCACCTTATTGTTGTTAACTGACATGAAATCCCCACTAGTCATTTGTTTTCTCCTTCAAACTTTCTATGTGAAATATTAAGTATATTCCTTAGAAATATGTCCATAAACATGACAACAAACACATCTAAAAGGAATATTCAAATATTTGAAGATTTGATTATGAACTATATTCTTAACAACTATCTCCATACAATCCAATAAGACTTCACTAATATCCAACTCAACTAAAACCTGAGCTGCAGACCAAAAAATACTAGATTTGAAAGAACCATCTATATCAAAGGTTTTACCTAATGAATCTTCAATATCTTTCAAATCTATTTTTGACCATAACTCCATTGGCAGACGTAGAAGTTTCACCCAAATCAGGATTCTCCTAGAAACTTTAGTCCTAGGACTAAAGCAAGTCGTCCAAGCCTTCAAAGCCAAAAAATAAGGCTCTTAATACCAAAAATCTTTCAAAAAAAATTGTACATCTTCCTTAGACTAAAAAAGGAAACCTACTCATCCTTTGGCAAGTGAAAAATTGGTCCATGTCCTAAGATTGGGATCCATACCTTCTGAAACTACTCATTTAGTTAATATTAGCTATATAACATCCATGAAACTTCCCAATAAGGGCCTTCCCTAAAAACTCCAAAATTTGTTCCATCCTCAAGTCTTCCCAAGTACCATTTTGATCTTTGACCTCTTTTTAACCACTTTGTGTGTCTTGCACACTTTAGTAACCAGAGTTGTAATTTGTGTTGGCTGAAATTTTACATCCACTCCACTTAGAGCCTCTAAATTAAGACCTTTACCAATGAAAATAGAACCAAATAAAGGAAACTCTATCAGAAAAGGTGAGTCTGGGTTGTCTAGAATATGCTCAAGATTTTTTCCCTGCAATGAAATACTTGCTCATTCATTAGACCCATCACTTAAGTAGAGTTTTCTGATACAGCTGAGAAAGAGTTGTAAGAAAAACCAACCTAATTTGAATCTACTAACATAGACTCTCCTCTATCCACTAAAATATAATGATCTACAGTCTTATTCTAGACACTCAAAAAATCCAAGGGCCCCCATTTCTCAACTTCTAAGTCTTGTCTAGAAATGGGATCCCTAGCCCTTGGAGTTGAAAAGATGTGCTACCCCTCAAAGGGGTCCTCTAAGAATTCCAAACGTTCCTCTTCATTCTCCATCAAAATAAGAAACCAATTTCCCAATCTATACTACCATTTAAAAAATACCAAATAAAAACAAAGGTTAATATTTTACCTTTGCAAACCCTAGCTTTGTTGCATGTACTCCATGATTCCAATTGATAAACTTCTTCAAACAACCATTCATGCACATAAATATTCCTCCCTATCAAAGTAACTCCTTTCACATTTTGCATGCTAGTTCTAGAAAATCGTTGTCGAGTCTTCATTTTCTCCATGCGAAAAGATTTGATCACACTTCGATTATGAAAAATACTTATGCTTTGTTTATTTTTTAAATATATGAGCCAAGAATTTGATCCACCTTCATTTTATTCACATAAAAATATCTGAGCATATTCTAGTTTCAAGAAAAATAAAATATTGTCACTTATTATGTTTATTTGAATTTTCTCTATGCGTCAATTTGCAAACCCTAGCTTTGTTGTGTGCACTCCATGATTATATCCAACAAAATTATTCAAACTATTGTTCACATACACAAAAATATTTCTCCCTAGCAAAGTAACTTCTTTCACCTCTTCAATTTAGTTCCTCTATGCTTCACTTTGTAAACCCTATATTCACTACATGCACTTCATGATATTAACCGATAAACTTCTTCCAAATAATATTTAAATGTAAGAAGAGGAATACTTTCCTCCTTCATAGTCCAGACTTTCATCAAAATTGTAGATGGATTTACAGTTGTCACCATGTCAATCTCCATCCTCACACATTATTTTCTCTACAAACCTTATCCCCTAAGGATTTACTTACCTCAAAGAAAACCTACTTCTTCTTTTGATATAACACAATCTAGAATATTTTTAATTTATTTTCCATTACTTTAAAAATCATTTTATAAAAATCATGTTGCAAAGGCTTATTGGATAAAAATTATTAAAATATTTTAAAGAACCTTTTTTGGAAATTATTTTAATAAAAATGGCATTGATTTCACTTATTATAATATTCTTTTTCTTATCCTCTTCAACTACAACCAACATTTTAGTCTTTATTACATTTCAAAATTTTCAAAATAAATATATAGGAAATGAATCAGGGCTAGGTTCCTTATTAGATTGGAAAGATAAAATTTCCTCTTGTATCTCCTTCATTTAAATCATCCTTATCAAGATTACATTTTTTTCTTTTTTCTGGTAGTTTAAAAAAAAAATTATTTACTGATCGGGTTGAAGGGGCCCTCCCTATTACATAGGGCATAACCACTTCTGATATTACCAAAATAAACCAATTATGCACATAAATTCTGAAGGTCCAACCCTTCTAATCAAGACATCCAACAAAAAACTAAACATACTCTAGTGCAAAAACCAGCACTCCATAAACCAGATACTGAGTTCCCAGGGCTACTGGGATGCCTCCTTCCCATTTTGGTTATCCATATCATTCTTGATAGGGCCAAGGAGGGCCTCAAGGACATCGGGAAGCTCCCAAACTTCCTTGATGATGTTGGATGGGCTGGAACCAACCTCCCTAATGATGTTGGCTACTGACTTCATGAGGTCCACATTTTTGTTGATGCGGGTGAGGGTGGCCACTCGCAGCACATATTCGACATTTCTGTATTCCTCATCATCCTCATCGATGATGATCTCGAGGATTTGATCTTGATTTCTCACTTTCTTGGAATGAAGTTGACGGGATTTCCTGCTCTTCTAGGAGGGGTAGACTGATTTTTGCTTGCTTCTCAAGGGCTTTCCAGAAGGGCAACACTCAAACGGGACATCGATCTTGGGAGAGAAAGCCAGGGAAGAGGACTTCTTACCATTGGAATGAGCAGGGGTGGATGAGGATGGGGGGAATCATTGGGGGATGCCAACTACTAAGGGGAATCTGCAGATGTTGGGGAGTGGGGGGCTAGCCTTCTCCTTTTGAAAGGATGCAGATGAGGGCTCAAGACTGGGCGTGTGATTAGGGATGCTACCAAAGACCTGGTGATGAAGGGCATGATTATATCGGACAAGGAACAAGCCTTAGTGGTGAGGGGGTTTGGAGGACATGCTGACTTTGAGATTGGCAATGGTGATGCAGATGGATCGAAGAAGAAAATCGAGGAAATTCATGGGTTTGACATCATAGAGGTGGTTGATAAAGTCAAGGTGGTTAGCATGCAGGGGGTGATTAGGGTTGTCAATTGCAATATACTGGATGAGAGGGACGACAGTAGCATCCTAGGGCTTTAGGAGAGATGACGGAAGCACACCCTCCTTTTCCCATTTCAAATGTTTCCCCTTATCAAGGAAGTGCTCTAATTCTTCCTTGAAATTATGCATGTCCCTTTGAACACTTATACCCCCAAGAGATAAACCAAAAATTTTAGCGATGGAGTGGGACACTTACCTCAAAACGGAGGCCACGGACCTAAACTTTGCCTTCGTTCCATGTGCTGATGAAATCCCTAGTAACTTGTTCATCTACACCATTTAAAACCTTGAAGAAGGGGGTGAATTTCTTAGCTACAAGTAAAGCTTTGACCCCTACCTCTAGCTGGAGTTTAGTGGGCTCCATGAAATTTACCGTTATGGGAGAATTGGATTTGAACAAACTTTTGTGATGCCTACTTCCAAGCAGGATGATGGTTCTCAAGTGAATGTGTCTAGAAAAAGCTAGGCTCAGACTAAAAAGCTTGAGTTTAAAGTGAATGTGGAAATAAATTGCTTCATAGATTCTAAAAATAAAATGGGGGCAACAACCATGAAAAACGGTGATACCAGAGAATGAGGGTGGCAAACAGCTAGACCAGAAGGGAGAGGGGGGGTGAGTGGGGGAGGCAGTGCAAAAATCAAGCAAGGAGGGAAAAGGATGGGGTGGCAAATTAGCACCACAATGAGGGGGAAAATGAGACAAAGGCATGATGGAAGCAGAGGCAACGAGTGGTGTCTGGTCAAATTGGCACGGACTTGGCTAGCCACACGACTAGTCGTACTAGCAAAACTTCGAGAGGTGAAGGATAGTAATGAGTTCCCGATGCGCGTGGTGTTGAGGAAATACCTTTCTAGCATTGAAAAAATGCCTTTGTGGCTACAAGAGCTATTTTTTGAGACAATTCTTAGATTTATTCTAGTGTTGAGAAAAAACACCATAGGTGTTGATGAAACACCATTGTGGCAGCTAGTTCTACTTCTTATAAATGCACATCACATCATTATTGGATACCATGTTGACTTCCCAAAGGAAGACATTTCCAAGTGATTAGGTTGTCTTGATTGGTCGCTATGTTGGCCAGGAGATCAGCTACTGTATTGGCTTCTCTAAAAATGTGGGTGGTCATATTTTGGGGGTGCTATCGAAGAGAAATCTGATAGTCTTGGATAATTTTGTGGATTTTCCAACCCACGTCGCTCTTACGATTGACATGGTTAACTACAATGAGAGAGTCACCCTCAAAAATAATTGGATTGACCATGTTTTTGTTGAACTGGATACACCTCCGTAGAGCTAAAGCTTTCATATAGTTGTTGGTTTGAATTCCTAGATTTTTTGCAAAATCCAAAATGATCTTGCCCTCATGGTCCTTGATAACTCCTCCATCCCTTACCTCTATTGGATTACCTTCGGAGGACCCATCAAATTTGGCCTTGATCCAACCGAGTGCAGGGGGAATCCATTTGGAATTAGCCCTAGAAATGGTAGGATTCTGAGGTCTGTAACATTTAGAAGATATCCTCGAGCTCTTGATCACTACAAACTCCCTTTCACAAGAAGGGTGATCTGTGCACGAGATGATGCTAGCATTTTCCAGGGTAAAATACAAGGCTTTGATGGCAACAGTTTCAGGGGTCCTAGGCTTGTCATTGAAGATACGACTACTTTGTTCTAGCCAAATTTACCATAATACATGATGCAATAGATTTTTCCAAAGAAACCTGAGTCTTGGGTATCTGAAGACATTGGGCCACTGAGTGATCAATGGATGGACTTGGGCCATGCCCAGCTAACTTGGAACCTGCTTGTCAGGGAGGAAAAGACCTCAATGATGAAGGGATAGTCAATGAAGATGTGTTGAGTGGACTCCCAGGCCTGGGTGTAGAGATAACATCTATTGGGGACTATGACCCCCCTCTTAATCAGGTTGTCTATGGTCAAAAATCTATTATGGACTGCAAGCAAGTAGAAGTGGGTAATTTTTTGGATCAAATATTTAAGCCAAATAGACCTAGCAATGGTGGGGTTGTTGATGGAGCTCAATCACTTGGGGGGGTGACAGCCAGCTAGTAGGATGACTTCACAAAGAACTACCCATCATTGGTTCCCTTCCAATAGATTTTGTCATCCATATGAGTCTGAGGAACGAAGTTCACCCTGAGAATGGACTAAAGGGTATTCTTGGATCTGTCTAAAATAACATTCTTGACCTTGAGTTGGATCGTCTTCCACTTGTGGATATATTGAGTGGTTATTATAAAATTAGTGACTCTGTGACCAAACCTGTTATCGATGAGGTGTTTGATTGCTATGATATAAGGGTATTTATTGAGAGGCTCATCCTTGGACCATGGGTTATACCAAAAGTCGATGTCCATTATGTTCCCAAGCTACCATCTTGTTCCCTGTTGGATGAGGTGCTTTGTTTGGGATATTGATCACCAAAAGTGAGACCCATTGCTAGGAATCCCTTCATATCTGAAAGAGTGTTGTTGGAGGTATTTCCTTTGGATGATAGATATCTAGTCTAGATTGGCTTTTGTAGCCACTTTCCACACCTACTTGGCCAGGAGGACATGATTCATGAGGCTTATTCTATGTAGGTCAAGCCCACCTTTGTATTTAGGGGTGCATACTTTGTCCCAAGCCATCAAATGAAACTTTCGTTGATTATCCATCCCTCCCCAAATAAAGTGCTTCTGGATATTTTATATGCTTTCTCCCACAACATTTAGAATTTTGAATACAGATAGAAAAAAAATTGGGATACTTTGGAGAACAGACTTAACTAAAGTGGCTTTACCTACTTGTGATAGGAGCATCCCTTTCCACCCTGTCAACTTCTTGTGGATTCTCTCAGTGATGTTGTTCCACATGGTCTTGACTGGCCTCCCTTGAAACATTGGAAGCCCAAGATAGGTGGTTGGGAGGTCAGCGATCGTGCAACCCAGGATGCTTGCAATTTTAACTTGCCTCCTTGTCGGGGTATTGATGAAGTAAAGCTTGCTTTTGCTGAAATTGACCTTTTGGCTAGCAACTTTCTCATACATATTAAGGATCGACTTGATGGCCTTGGCTTCTGAGACAGAGGTTGACATGGCTAGCAAGGTATCATCCACAAACTACTGGTGAGTCGAGGGTTGAAGGTTGGACACGGCCTTGATACCAAAAATAAGTCTTTTTGAGCAGGCAGATTTGACAGCTCTTCCCAGGATTTTTGCCAAGATGATAAATAGTATGGGGGATAGGGGGTCCCCTTTTCTCAATCCTATGGAGCTAGGGAAGTATCCTGCAGTAGAACCATTGACCATGATAGAAACCCGAGGGGAGGAGATACAATTAAATATCAACTTAACCCAATTCTCATGGAACCCAAACTTGAGGAGGATTCAGGTTAGAAAATCTTGATCCACTCTGTCAAAAGCCTTGTTTATGTCAAGCTTTAGGAAGAAGGCTGACTTGTTGGATAGTTGAACTGAAAGGATGAGTTTGTGGATCGTGATGACTCCATCGACAATGTTTCAACCTTTGATGGTACTACCTTGGCAAGGATCAATGATGGACAGGAGGATGTTGGTCAGTCTATTAGCCATGACATTGGTCAAGATTTTGTAAATGACGTTGCAAAGACTGATGAGGCAGTAATCAAACAAGGATAGGGAATTCACCCCCTTGGGAATGAGAGCTAAGAAAGTGGAATTGACATCCCTGGGAATGAATCTAAATACTTGCATTTCAAAAATAGCTAGGCAACCTAGGTGTTGTAGGTGAGTTGGAGAGGAGAGGGCAATCCTCCAAGGGAGGTCCCAGGTTCAAATCTCCACCCTACCAAAAAGTTGAATTGGGTATCCAAAATCCAATTGATAATGTTGGTGCGAGTAGGGTCGAGTGCGACTCCTGGGTGACTTTGATGGTGTAGAACCCCCTATTCGTGGTCTCTCATACCAAGGTAGCCCCGCAAGGGGTTTTTCACTTTAAAAAGAATGGCTAGGCATACGTCATGTCCTACAATGTACCAATAGGTCTGGAAGAACCTAGGAGAGAAGTCGTCAGGATTGGGAGATTTATCTGGCTACATTAAGAAGAGATCCTAATGAATCTCTTTAGGGGTAAGGGGGTTGAGAAGGTAGGAATTGGTGGCCTTAGGGATGGTATTGGGAATGTTTTCAAGGAGGGATTTCATAGCCAAGCCAAGGGGAGGAAGACATCGAGGAGGGTTTTGAAATGATTAATAGCTTGTTCTTGAATCTGGTGGATATTAGTGGTGCAGGAACCATCTTGCTTGATGAGGGATTTTATCCTGTTGGATCCTTTGTGCTTAAGGGTGGAGATGTGGAAAAATTTGGAGTTGGAATATCCTTCCTTAAGCCACAACTGATAAGATTTCTGGAACCAGAACATTTCTTCCTTTCGTAGAGTATTATGGTATTCTAATAGCAGCAGTCTCTCCTCTATTCTTAGATTGTTGTTTCCCTACCCTTTTTGGAAAATATCCTCAATCTAATTCAGTTTATTTTTATGATATTTTTGTTTTCAAAGATGTTTCCAAAAGTCTCTTTTTTCCAAACCCTCAGCTTGCTCTTGATTGATCATATTTTCTGCATAACCTAGTTTATGGTCATCCCAGGGATCTTTTCCCCCCACCAATCAGCAATCCAATTTTTGAGGTCTTGATGTTGTGTCCACATCGATTCAAAATAAAAAAAATGTTTTAAACTGGGGTCTTTTGGCTGTTTCAAACATCAAGGGGCTATGATCCGACCCAATTTTTGGGAGGGTCTACGAAATGGTATCCCCAAAGAGAGGGAGTTCTTGGAATAGCAGGAAATGATCTAGTATCTCTTGAGTAAGGTTTCCACCAAGCCTTTTGTTGCTCCATGTGAACTAGGCCCCTTTCAGTTGGATGTCCATAAGTTTGTTTGAGTCAACAAAGTGAGCAAAGTCCTCTATGGCTCTGGAGGTAATTGCATTCCTACCTCTTTTCTCAGATGGATGCAAGGGAGTATTGAAGTCCCCTGCTAAGATCCATGAGATTTCACTGAACGCTTGTCTCATCTGGGAAATGTTATTCCATAGGATTATTTTGTCCCATGAGGAGTTGGGAACATACACATTGGTTAGGACCCAAGAGAGCTGGGTGTTTGAATCTTGAAAAATAATGTTGGCCAGGCATCCATCACTTGAAATAACTCACTCTTCAACCTTGGCTAAATTCCAGAGGCACAGGAGTCCGCCTGAGGTACGCTGCACTAGAGTGTAGACGAACTCGCACTTTTTCCATATGGTTTTGGCAATTCTTGGTGACCAGTGTTCACTTAATTCGATTTCTTGGATGAGAAAAATCATAGGATTCATTTCCTTATGCATGGCAGCAGCCAATATCTGTTTGACTGCCCCATTTAGTCCTCTCGCGTTCCAAGAGAGGACTTTCATTTGGAACTCTTGGAGGGTTTTTTGTCCCCTTTGCCTTACTATGCGAGGGTTTTGGATCTTTTAGTTTCTTATTTGCTTATTATCCCTAGGTCCTGGAGTAAAATTTTTTGGGTGTCGTTAGCTATATCCTCAGCTACATATCTGTTTCTCAGGTCTGACCTGGAGGGCCTTCCCTTCTTTATATCGCCTCCCACATCAATATGGGTCCTTATGTAACTTCAGGTCTATTTTGGGCTCCAAGGTTTCGGAGACTCTTGGCAATAATCTTCACTATCGCTTTCAACTGCAGGGGATGTGGATGGGGAGCGGGGTGACCTAGTTTTACTAGGTGAGGATAACGATAGTGGGGGGATAGGGGGTTGGGGTTGTTTAGGGAGGGGATTCAAAGACACATAATTGTTATTAAGTGTGGGGGAAGAGTACTAGGGTGGGGATGGGGGGGGGGTTTACGAGATGGTCTCAGTGTCATCTAGTTGGAAGATAGGGTTTGAAATAGGGGCTTCCTCACAGAGGATTTCCACATATTAGAATTTAGCATTGCGACCAGAGTTGCTAAGTAAATCAATTTTTTTACAAGTGGAGAACAAGTTACTTACCTTTTTTTTATCACCGCTTGGAGTGGGAAAGGTCTGATGCTTACCTTTATGGTTTTATTTCTGGACCATCCTACCCTTCATATTTGGATTTTCCCCCTAAACTAGGTGGGTCACAGTCTACGAATATGTCTGTAATTTTTTGTGGTTTAGGCACTGAGACGATATGTGCCCTTGTAATTGGAACTTTAAGAAGAAATTTGGTTTTTTTTTAAACTCTAGCGGTTGGCTTTACCTGTAATTCCCATAAATTAGGTTAACCTGACTAGGAAGCTACATTTCAATATTGACATTGACACAAATATGTACTTGCATCAAATGAGTCTAAGCACGGGTTGCTGGATCAATGGCTACCAATTTTCCTATTGCTTGGGCTATCGCTTGGAGTGTATCTTTGTAGAAGAAGTGTGGCGGTAAGTTCGGGAGCTGCACCCAGATGGGGGCATAGTTTATGATCTATGACTCAGGATCAAAGTCTTCTCCCCACTTCCAAAGGAAGAGACTTTGCCTCCAAAAAAACCATGGGCCTCTTGATAAGATGTGGTCTGCATCTTCCTGTGTGTTGAGGTGGATCATGAAAAACCCTCAAGACATAGCTGACAGGTCTAGGTATCCTTTGGTTTTCCACTTGATTGTCACCCATCATCTAAGTGAGTCCATGTCCAACCTCCCTCCAAAAAAATTCCCTACCAGGGAAAAAGCATCTCTATTGGCATATTCCATCATGACTTGCTCAGGGCAAAGGACATTACAGCCTTGGGTTATGAAGGTGTTCACTGTTGAGGACCTAGGTTTAGGTTTTCCCTACAGTGCTTCTAAAAAAAAATTGATGTCTTCTTGTTGGTTGTTTCATGTTTGTCAAGTGGGTCTTTGCCTCTGCGACCTTCTTTCCCTTCTCCTCCTGTGTCTGGGTTGGCTTCACTTTTTGGTTTACCCTCTGCCTTTTGGGAGTTGAAATCGTCACTTTATCGTGATCTGGTCCCACAATTTCCATTTCCACATTTTTGTCTCTCGATCGCCAGCGCTTCGCTCCTCGAGTGATCATTTTTACTTTCGACCTTCTGCCTCCTACTCGTTGAGGGCTCAGTCGTCGCATATTCACTCGCCTCTGCATGCCTTTTGCTCGCCATCACTCCCAGGATTACATTTTTTTCTCTTTGTGATAATTTATGGAATATTTTTCAAAAACTTAACCTAATCCTCCTCATCTTTCCCTTCAAATATGGCATATTTTAAACAAATTTGTAGATAAATAATCCTTTAAATTTAGCTTACTTCTACCATAGGACAACCATTTGGAAGAAATTAGATTTTTGGAGTTAGATATACCAAAAATAAAATGAATTTGGATGACCATTATTGAGTAGATCACATCTTAAAACAATAGGTTGGTAATTTTATCACGTTTATAAAAAAATGTCAAGAGACTATATATTTTTTGTATCCAACTATTAAATAACAAAAGCTTGACCAATCTTTCTTACATGTGAGTTCTCCCAATATTCATATCATTCAATGTAAATTAAAAAATTTAAGGAACAACATCCTAAAGGCCATTTGAATTAATAAAGAAAGAAAAACACTCCATTGATCTATATCAACCAAGAATACCACCCTTATTTTTTGAAGGAAATAAAATTGCGTTGAATTCCCAACAAAGAATCCAAAGATCAATGTTATGGATCATCATGTACATTAATAAACTAATTTTCTTTCAGCATGTATCTCTGAGAGTAAATATATTTGCAACATATATATTTATGACTTCATTTTTATATTTTTTTCTTTTAAAGAAGATCAATAACCCAAATAGTTCTAGCTTCTAGAAATATTCCATATCATTTGTAATTGTCTCACATTATTGAATACCTCTTGAATATTTCATAGTAGAAACTACTAAATAATATCCCACATTCTAAATATCTTTGAATGTATCATTATATTGCTTGCTACCTATTTTGTCTTCTATATTACTTTAAGACTTCAACAACCTATTGACTCGATGATAACTCTATTTTGGGTCCAAATTTATACTTCAAACATTCCAAGATATAATCTTCATTAACATTTTTATTATTATATGGGATTAGTTCCTCTTATTGTTAGCATTTGTGATATATTTTTTTGACTTCCCAAATCAATATCCCTTTATGTTTTTTTTTGGGTAATGGTGAAAAAAAAGAGTTTTGGAAGGGCCCAACCCTATTACAGAATTAAGTTATCCAAGGTTACAAGATAAAAATCAACCTCCTCCCTAGATAACATGAGATAAAACAAAGTTGTAGCAAAAATCCCAAAATAAAACTAGAAAAAACAACACTTTGGATGATATCGAAATATATTTCTAGCAAGGGAGCAAAGGTTGGCCTGATTGTTTTTTATTCCTTTATGTTATCTTTTTTCTTTGTTCATGCTTTAAAGGTCTTAATCTCTTTTTTATTCCCACCAATTTTTCATTCATATATATTTATATAGAGAGAGAGAGAAAGAGAGAAATACATACATACCAATATTTTCATTCATATATGTGTGTATGCATATATATGCATATTTGTATGTATGTGTGTGCATAGATTTCTTTGTGTATGTATGTTAATCGCTTCTATCTTTATTGCATCAAAAATTGACTCCAAATATTTCTTTACAACTTTAGTCCTAAATTTGCTTTAACATTTCTATTTTCCTCTTGAACATCCTTCTTAGTTTCTTCCAATATTTGCTTTCTATGAATTGTGATGGCCTTTGTTATATGATGAGGCAAAGAGGCTTTCTCTCCACTTTTTAGAAGTGGAAAATCCCTAATCTAAACTAATTTCTAATAAAAGTTACTTTTTTACGTCATTTTTGAGTTTGCCACATGACCAAAACTTTTCATATTTCTTACTTTATAATTTCTTTCCATGTGTCTGGTCTTATAATGTTTGTTGCATTCAAATGAATTTTTCATAATTCACTTGTTAATCTCATTCTCTTAATTTAGATTAAATCATAATTTATCTTGTAAATATTTTAAAATATCCATAGCAACACTTATCTATGTATACACTACATGCTTTTGCTTCTTAATAAATAGTGCCTCTTAGATGAACTTTCCTAGAGTATTATAATATTCTTTAGAACCTTGTTATTAATAAGTCCACAAGAATTCTAAAAATAATAACCCACATTGTAATCCTTTTAATAATTTTCATTTCCATTAATATGTTCTCACTCCATGGTCTTCAAATAAAATCTAATTATTCCCATAATCCATTAGCTACCATCCATTATTTCATATTTTTCTTTTGAAATGCAAAATATAATAAAAAACTCCTTTTGTATGAAATGATATTTAATAATATGGAATCAATTTCCACTTCCTTTCAATCCATCTTAAAAACTTAAAAAAAAAATCCAATATCCATTGAACTTACATACTAAATGTATGCTTTGAAGAACCATTGCATCAATGATCAATTATCTTATCCTTGATAATCACATCTAGTGAATCATCTTTTGCTTGAACTATGATTATTGTGGATTTGTTATTCCTTTTGTTCTTTATTAGAAAATACTATTTCTCCCAACTAGGAATATTTACTTCTAGATAGGGCTTCATGAAATGTCTTTTATTTCTTGCAACCTACCTTTTCCTCATAAGAATCCTTTCTTTTTTTAATTTATCCAAATATCTAGAGTAAAGATATTGAAGGTGAGATTTTCTCCCTACTCACAAACTTACACTCACTCCCTGCTTGCATAAAAGTGTTAAGGTTATTACTAAAACCTTAGTGTATAATATGAAACTATTTCCTCCCTAGTGTTACCCTAAACCCCTTTGGTAAAAATATTTGGATCACCCATGATATTTGAATCTTGGTTTACCATATAAAATTCTCATTTCCACAACTTAACCCAAACCTTATGGGCTAAAACATTAAGGTTTACCCATGGGATAAGAATTTTATCTTACAACGTAAAATTTCTTGCTTCCCACCAATTAACCCAAACAAATTAGGCTAAATTATTAAGATTCACCATGGGATTGAAACCTTGGCTTATGATGTAAAATCCCTAGCTCCTTATTACTTATGTTAAGCAAATTGGGATTTGTTAAGCTTCACCCATGGGATTGGAAACTTGGTTTAGTTGTGAAACTTATTGCACTCCACCACTTGTCCTAAACCCCTTGGGCAAATAAGGATCACTCATAAAATTGTAACCTTGGCTTACAAGATGAATCTCCTTGCTCCCCACCACTTTCTCTAGCCTAATTGGCTATTAAGGTTCATTCATGGGATGGGAACCTTGAATTAGTATTTGAAACTCTTTCCTCTACACCACTTGAAATAAACCCATTAGACTAACATGTTAAGGTTCACCCATGGGATTAGAACCTTGGTTTATGATGTGAAAATCCTTATTACCCACTGATTTCCCCTAATCCCTTGAGCATGGAGTCCAAATTTTAAAATACTACTTTAAAAATATTTCATTTATATTTGAACAAAATGAAATAACCTTTAAATATTTATTAATTTCATAATATATCATGCCCAAATTTTCTATTATTTTTTATATTAAATAATAAATCCTCTCATTGAATCATCCTTTTAAATAAAAGTTAAATTTTTCTAGTGATAAATTATGATTATATTGGATGATATTGATAGTATCAATTCTAATAATAACATGAAAAAGTATTGATGGTCGATAACTAATATAGACTTAGCTCAAGTGATGTGCGGTGGTTCTTTGCTGAGCTAAAATAATTTTAATATATGTGACATGATCACTATAGATAAATTTGAAATTATTAAAAAATATTATGCATCCTAAGTATTGTGTTATTAAGTGAATAATGTAATATTCTAGGTTTAGTTCTAAAAATTATTTTATTAAAATATTATATTATAGTGGTTTTAACCACTCCCATATTGTAATCAACCATGGACCGATCACATTCTTGAAGTGAAGCTTGTATTACCAAATAAAGAACTTAGAAGCGTAGGAGGAGTTGATTGAATGAAATAGAAAGTGGCAAATAATCTCAAGGTGGAAAGTTTCCAAAGTCAAAAGATCAAAAGTTCAAAAAATTTGTTGTCCCAAAGTGCATCAACTTGCAAAAAATAATATCAATTCACTAGTAGACATATCAATCTATCAACACATTATATTTTCATTGATAATAAAAATTACATGGACAAATGGAGATCTATTAAAAGAGAATGCATCAACATGTCACCTCTACTAATAAGATGACAAATTGTCTAGGACAAGAAAAAGGTAGAAAATTTTTGACAACACTCATCAATTTATCGAAGAGATGGTGACATTATGACATAGGTGTCATTCTATCAACTAGGTGAGAAAAAAGGCAATGTAATTGAAGTAAAAGTGCCTATTGAATACGTTAACTATGATGGGTCCCATAAAATAGCAATAAGCATCATCAATTGATTAGTTGCAAAATAAAAAAGATCAAAGACACATTAGTAAAGTTGTGGATTTGAAGTAAATATTGAAGAATCTGAAGGTGTTGATCGACCAAAATCTAAACCAACAAATAAGTAACCATAGCATTGACCCAGCTCACCAATCAACCAAAGACAGAGAAACTAGAACCTAAAGTTCACCAAGGGATTAGAGGCCACTTTTCATTTTTTAATCAGGCTAACATAAACATAATGTTAGCCAACCTACCAATTAGATCCAATTTTAAACACGCGTTTAGATAGAAAAATAAAAAGTGCCAAAAACATAGAAAAATAGGCTAGTACATTGAATTTAAGCCCAAAATAGATCACACCCAAAAGCTAATTTTTTTATTAATGGTCAAAAAATAGGGTTTTGAAGGGCCCCAGAACCTTTTACATTAGAGGAGGTAGAGAAAGAAAAGGTCAATTAAGCACATGCTAGCCTCCAAGGCCCAAAGAACATAAACTAAACCCAATAGAAACCTAAGAGAAAGATAACGCTATGATATAGCCTAGACCATCCCACTACCCAGCAGGGCATAAAGGAGATTTTTTGTTTCAACTTTCTTTTAGAGGCACCAAAGATCCTAATCCATTTTTGCATAATATTGAAAGGGCACAAAACCCCAATCTCAAAGAGCAAGGGTGAGGGCAATACACCAAGCATATTCCCTGAGAAAGGAAACCACCATGGAACAAAAGGACCATCCCCCCAAAAAAGACCTCCCAGAGAGAGGATCACTACAACACAAAGGAGACCTCATCCAAGCAAAAAGATAATAAAAATACCTACTGGATAGGTAGACCCAATGCTTAGAAAGCAATAATTATCATTAATTGCAGAGGGAAATGGTCTTCCAAAATTCTGAATTAGCTACTATCCACCCCCAAAATGGCCATAACATTAGCATCCTAGTTACCTTACCTATAAATATGCTCAATATTAACTTCTAACATACCTTCCATAATCCTCGAGGTATCCTTAATAATATTCAAGATGAAACAATTGTTAGTCTTTCCAACCTGCAAATCTCGAATGATGTTCAAGAAATAACATTGTACGAGAAGTCTTTTGAAGCCCCTCTTAAAAACCTGATGAACACCCAAGAAAAGTGCCTTAGCTTCAGCTAGGTGGTTTGTCTGAATATCATAATATTCGGCGTAAGCCCAAATGACCTCATCATTATCATTTCTGACAACACCCCCTCCACCATCCCTCCATGGGTTACCTTTGGAAGCCCCATAAAAGTTTAAAATGACCCACATTTTAGCTGGTTTATGCCATCTAGTAGCCAAAAAAATTTGAACAATGGATACAAAAGTAGAAGATCCTAGATTCAAATTCCAACTAACAGTAATCCCTTTCTCCATAGTTTTCTCCCTACCATTTCCAGCATCAAAGACAGTCAAGCTATTCTCAATAGCAACTTTAATCCTTCTAAATACAAAGGATTCATCCAGAGCAATATCCTTGAAAGTTTTTTTGTTTCTCTCCCACCAAATACCCCATAAAAAATGAGGAAGAACTAGGTCCCACACCCTAGTGAGGTTGTGATTGATGAAGGGGGATTTCCACTAAGTGAAAAGTTCCTTGAAAGTTCGAGGTAACATCCACTTGACAAAAAAAGAATCCAATAAAGCATTGAACACCTTATTTGAGAAATCACAATGGATGAAAATATGATCCACAAATTCAGCATCCTTAGAACACGAGACAAATATTGGGAATATGGAAGCCTTTCTTACATAAATTATCAACAATCAAAAAAAAATTTAAAGTCAGATGCTTCCAAATCCTCTTGCCATTAGTGATGATTATACAATAATTACTTTTTCTTCATATTTTAGTGACAAAGGAGCCTTCAACTCATAAAATATAGGACTAATAATGAGAGGTTCAGGAAGAATCCAAGTATTCTCCCAGAATAACACATCCTTACCATTCCCAATCTACCATCGCATCCCCTTTGTAACCAAACTTTTGATCCCCAACAAACCATTCCAAATCACAGAGCCTCTAGGAGGAGCAACACTTATAGAAAAAGAATATGATTTTCTAGATACTTACCTCTCATAATATCTTTCCATAGTTGATCCTCCTCAACACATAATCTCCAAGTTATTTTTGCAATCAATGCCTTATTGAACAACAACAAATTCCTAATCCTAAGACCACCTTCTTTATTAGAAGAGCAGGCCCTATTCCTATAGATAAGGGACACCCTCTGTTTATCCTCCACCCGAGTCCATAGAAATGCCCTAAAGATATGATAAATCCTCCTCCTAAACTTTAAGGGCATTCTGAAAAGAGACATATAATGGATGAGAATGCTTTGGAGGGTAGCTTGAAGCAATTGCAACTTATATGCTTGACTCAAGATATTACCTTTCCATCTAGATAACTTACGTTGAATCCTATCCAACATTTGAGACCACAACTCCATCCTACAAGTGAACAATAGCATATCTAGATATAAAGAAGGTTAGCAATGCCACAACCAAAAATCACTACAATTCTATGTTGAAGTTGCCCTCTAGTATTCACAAAAAATATTTGAATTTTATGGAAGTTAATTTGTTGGCTAGAAGCTTTCTCATATAGTTGCAAAATATTCGTGAATTCCTTAGCCTCTCTCATAGTAACCTCACCAAGAAGTACAGTGTCATCTATAAACTGTTGATAAGAAATTGCCTTTACAATACCAGGAGGCCTAATATCCTTAATCTTAGAGGACAAGGTAACAAGAATCGATATTCCTAAAGCTTTAGCCATCAAAATAAAAATATATGGAAACAAGGGATCACCTTGCCTAATACCTCTTTAAGCCCCAAAAAACCACTCATAATCCCATTGATGATGATAGAAAATTTAGTAGAGGAAATACAAACTCTAATCCACTTCCTCCATAGGTCCCCAAAGCCAAATTTCTGCAACACTTTGTCTAGGAACTCCCAAGAGACCCTGTCATAAGCCTTTTACATATCAATTTTAAGAAGAATTCCAACCAACCATATTTTGGACATAAAATATAAAGTCTCATGAATTATAATGATTCCATCTATAATCTACCTACCATGAACAAACCACCTTGAAGAGGAGAAATCAATATGGGGAGAAGCCTTTTTAACCTATTAGCAAGTGTCTTAGTAAGCAACTTATATAAGGTATTGCATAAGCTAATAGGTCTGAAATCCCTTAGAGAAGAGGCACCATGTTTCTTCGAAATAAAAACAATAAAGGTGGTATTCCATACCTTTAACAAAGAGGAATAAGAATGGAATTTTCTTAAGGCTTTCAAAATATCTGAACCAAGAAGGTGCCAAAACCTTTGAAAAAACCTATAGGGAACCTATCTGACCTAGGCACTTTTTCCTTATAAATACTAAATAGATTGATCTTGATCTTATCATTTGAAAATGGGATATTCAAATCATTATTCATATCAACTATCACCACCTGGGGGAATCTTCCTGAGAAGTTCCTTTGAAGCATTCCCATCTTCCTCCCTCTCTCTAGAAAACAAATCCTGAAATAAGGATACCGTGGCAATAGAAATTTTGTCCTTATCTTTAAGGCATTCGCTGGAGTCCAATTTAATTTCTCTTATTTTATTAGCACTCCTATATTTCAAGGTTGAGAGGTGGAAAAAATTGGTATTCCTATTCCCCTCCTTAAGCCACGTGGCTCAAGATTTTTGCCTCCACAAAGACTCCTCACTAGCAAGAATATTATGAAACTTTGCAAGAGTAACTTGTTCTTTGTTGGTTGGCTCCTCTGACGAACTTTCACTTTGGCCTTTTTCCTTAATTTCCTTTAATTCTTGAAATATTTTTTGCGTCTTATGGAAGAGGTTCCCAAAAACCTCTTGATTATACCTCTTCAAGTTAGCTTTGTACCTTCTCGGCCACTTGAAACATATTAGTGCCATAGACATCCAAATTCCACCAAGCCTTAATCAAACCTTCAAGATTTGGATGAGAAAGCCATGCTGTCTCAAACCTGAAAGGATAACCTTTTGAATGTCTCCTCCATGAATTCTAACAGTAATGGGTTGTGTTCAAAAGCAATTCTCGATAAAGTCCTCAAAGAGCAATCTTGAACCATGGTGAGCCAAATCACTAAAGCAAGGGCCCTATCAATCCTAGATTGAGTCATACTCCCTCCTCTTATTGGACCAAGTAGATTTAGAACCTTGCAAATCAATTATCTACTAGTCCCATGGAGGTAAAAAACTCACCAAACTCCTCCATGTTGTCTGAAAAAATAGCCAAACCTCCAAGTTTCTCACAAGGGAGTGGAATGGAATTAAAGTCACCCACAAGAAGCCATGGAAGGTCAAACGAAGAACCAAGATATTTTAAGTCAAACCAAAGTTTCGTTATATCCACAACAACATTGGGAGAATACACATTAGTAGAAATCCAAGAAAAAAGTCTTTTTACAATAAAATAAAAAATAAGAAAATCTATCAACCTTATGAATGAGCTTGTCCTCCACAAAATCGAGATTTCAAAGCATCCACAACCCTATAAAAGAAGCATGAGCAACCCTACTCATGCATTCACACCCCTTCCAAACAAACCTTCATGATCTATCAAAATCCTCATTGCCCATATTAGTTTCTTGTAAGAAAATAATACCAGGATTGAAACTTTTTTGAAATATTTTAGCACTCTTTGTTTAGTCGGGGTATGCAGACCCCGAATATTCCACAAGATAATCTTCATTACTTCAAGGATTGTTAAGCCTTCCTTTCGCTCAAAGGTAATGTAGGTTGGGAGCTATTAGCCACATCTTGAGTCGTTTTCTTTAAGAGCACATCAATTTTTTTTTGTCTTCCTGGCCCCTTCCTACTACTTAGATTCATTGTTTTTCAGGTGTTTTTTATGGGCCGCATGGAGCCAATTGTTCCCTTCTTGCTTGATTCTACTAATTTATGGAGTTGTTGCTATTGAGCTATCTTATTTAGTTTCATCTTTTTCCTATTTAGAACTTCTTGAAATCCATATTCCTTCGAGAAATATCAGAGCTCCTCTAATTTCTTATCCAATACATTTGTAAAAATATCTTCTTCTTCTACATCCCAAAGAGACTCCATCACAGCTTCATATTTTTCCTTATTAAGAGGGGCAATAATCCTCTCATTATACAAAATAGGGGTAGTTGCTCCCGAAAACACCTCAACATAAGCCTCTTGAAGGGGGACAAAGGAACCTGAGCAGAAGGCAGTTGATCCCCTTGACGATCTAGGATCTCAACTCCCTTATCCGAAATAGCGTCCAACCCAACCTCAAAACCAGAAGGTAGCAACTCTCCTACTATAGAAAATTTATTTGGATTCGTCTCTACACCCTTGGAATGCCCATCAACTTTTAGAAAAATCCCAAAAAAATTGGAGCAGTCTTCTTTTTTCTTTCTCCAGATGTGAACCTCCTATTTCTAAGGAGGTTTCTTCTCAAGATATTTAGTCTATAAATGACTAGCCCTTTTACAATCAATGCAAATGGGCATAGAGGTTTCATATTCTAAATCTAGGATCCAAACTCCAGAATTTGAAACCAACTTAATAAAAAAAGGAAGAGGCTTAGAGAGATCAGTGTTAACACAAAACTTGGCAAAAACCATCCTTGTTTTTACCCGAGTGACTAGATCCACCGTAATCAAGTTGCCCATTGATTTAGCAATACCCTTAAGGATGTTATCATCCTATAAGACCACAGGTAACCCAGGTAGATGCACGCAAAGAGGTGCCCTATTGACATTCTCGATGAATGGATTGTCGTCTGAAGACCATTTCTTTCAAAAGAGGTCTTTTCGACCAAATAACCATGGTTCCTTCATAAACACAGCCTACATGTCTTCTGAGGTCTTAAAATTAAAGAGCATAAAGCCTTTGGGCAATGCCACCACTTCCAAATCCTCCTTTGGCTTTCATTTTTTAGCAATCTATTTTATGATAGAGTCCAAATATTGTTGGATCCCAATAAACTTCCCAGCCAAGAATTTTGCTCATTCCACTGTCGTTTGATGAAGAATACGTTGAATAATCTGCAAAGAAGGGATATCAGCCTCTAGCTCTAGAACTAGATCAAAATGAGTCTTAACAATAGGGTCAGCTCCCAATAACACTCGAGACCAAGAATGGTTTCAATTACCCATAGAGGAAGCAGAAGACATCGAAGCTTTTGGACCCCCTACAACGTCCCCCTTGCCATTAGTACCTACCTCACTTTGCACATCTTCCACACTGTCCCTACCCCCCAGGTCTCGGGTGCCTACACCCCCTTGGCCCACGTAAATTCCATTTGAAATTGATGCCATCTCCTCTACAACTGTTAGGGCTAGATCTCCCAATGTCATTATTCTCCCAGTGATACAAATGTACTAACCTCACAAATCTTCCAACAGTGTAGATCTCCCACCAACGTATATGTACTTGCCTCAAAGCTCTTCCAATGACGTAGATCTTCCAACAACACATATCTCTCAACAACGTAGATGTACCAGCCTCGTAAATCTACTAATGGCATAGATCTCCCACTAATGCAGATGTACTTACCTCATAGCTCTTGCCCTCCACAGTTGTAACTTTGAAAACCCTAACTTTCCACAATTACCCAAAAGCTAATTTTAAAATATATATATAAAGCACCTATTTGAAGATAAAGCAAGTGCCCAAACTAAAAGATTAAATCATGCAACTACATGTTGCATTACTTTAGAGCATTAGAGATCATATCTGTTGGAATAGCAATAATGTCATTGGAGATGTTTGAAGAAGTGCATGCTTTTTTATTTTCATGCATTTTTACATTTGTAGTTTAATTTTAGCAAGCTCTTAAATAATTTGATTATAACTAATTGATTTAGCATTCTTGTAAGCATCCTTTTCATGATCTGAAGACTAATTTTCATCTTTTTTACTTAATACAATCCTAGAGAATTTCTAAAATTGTTGTTCATCAATCATGCATGGTCTTTTGTTTTCATTTTATATATGCTTTTCTCACCTTGTTGGTTATGATAAAAAAATATGAATGTGGCTATTTAATTTTAGTTATCTTCTACTTATTAGTCCTTTTTATAAACATGTATTGTAGCTTCTATAGAATTAAGTTAAATATGGCACTGTGATAATGGATCACTAAATTGTAGGTATCTTTATTTTTCCATATTCTCTAATCTTTTTTCTTTACTATTTTATCAAAAAAATATAATTATAACAATTAGGGAATCAATCCTCTTTAAAGGTTAATCAGGTGTAAACTTAATCATCGAATCTTATTGTGGCCTAGGGTGTAACATAACCATTAGGTGGATGAATATGAAGACTCTTTAGTGATCCCAATGGGATACAAATCCATATTTGTGTTTAGATCTAGTTTTAAAGAATTTTTAGTATTTTTGAACAAAACTCAAGGTTTATGATCACCGGATTCAAAGCTCGTTAAATAGAAAAACTTATCATGTTCTACAAATTTTCATTGACAAGAACAAGATATTCATGGGTAAGAAGACCTTTATCACTAATAGATTAGAAAGCCCCAAAAGCTTAGAGATCTTTGAAGACCTTGAAGACACCTAGAATATCAATAGATTGTAGATCGGTATCACCTCAAAGATTAGGAACTTCATAATCCAAAAGGAAAACCATATCAATCTCTCTAAACACAAGTTTGTAGTTATCATGGATTAGTCAATGCCACTACCACAAATTTACGTGGTGTTGAATAACCAAAGTCCATTGAATCTAGCTCGATCTGCTCAAATTCCATAAGTAGATCTAAAAGCATTGCCAATACTCAATAGAAATAAAGGGAAAATAGCATTTGAATATCTACAATAACTAGAAACATTAAAATAAATTCACTACATTCATGAAGGGGATGTAATAGTCAGGTTGCTCATATTTTTTAAGAGCAATAGTGGTCACTTGGTATAGAGCCCTTAAATATGGACAAATTACCAGTTGGAAAATTATTGTAGATCCTTTTGTATCTAGATTTGGTGAAACTATTGACTCTTACTGTATTTATTTGTAGATGAATACTATTCTTAGATATCCCAATTCCACAACTTCATTAGCATGTTTCAATAAATGTTGAATCATATCCCAAAAATTATTAGATCATCGAATGCACAAGCTTTGGTGTATAATGTAAAATATCTATAGCCAGATCTCTTTATGATAGTTCAAGCTACAAATCAAACTACCTTACCAAGAGCTTTTGAAGAGGCAATTTACCTAGAAAAATATTGGTGTAGGTTAGAAAGGTACCACCCATACCTCTCATGCCCTTTTTGAAGAGCATCACAAGGCACTAATTCCACAAATACAATTTCTCCACTAGCACAAATTGCTCCTCTATAAATGACTTCATGGTATCAACCACAAGCACCTATGCTTCCTACACCAATGCAATAAGTAGTCTTGCATAATTCGTTTATCAAAACCATCCTACTCAGGATCAGAGAAGACTCAATAAAGTAGAGCAAATATTAGATGAAATGCACTCCCTCATGAGGGATAAATCTAAAAAAGTAACTAGCAATGAATATAAAGGATATGGTAGGAGATAAGAGTGAATGGCAATAAAGACGTATATCATACATGACAATATCATAATAATGTGCTCATATTGACAAATAGTCCAACCAATAATGTAATCATAAATCCATTATCCAACAACATTGCAAATCAATATATAAATGCAAATGTTTATAAAAATTCATGTTGGTGTTACATGTGCAATGATATACATGATCCATGAATATGTATCCTATAAATCCTTAGAGCTCAACCAATGGATGAGTCATAGTAGAATCAATGTACATCCTTCTATAGAAAATCCACCTCTAGCACTAGGATATGACACTGATATAAGCAACTCCAATGTTGTTCTCAATGTGCATCCTTCTATAGAAAATCCACCTCTAGCACTAGGATTTGACACTAATATAAGCAACTCCAATGCATACCTCTTCAAATATTATAATGAAAGAAAAGAGAACTATGGATGAGAAACCTTAGGTAACTCCACCCCAACTAACTTAGAAACAATTTGACCTACATCTAGATCCTATGAGCCTGAAAAGAGGTCATCCACTACCACAATGGAAGGATCTTGTTTCACAAGGACTAGTATAGTAACCACAACAAGTTACAACTCTTGCAAGTTGGATATGGTCTAATTGACCTAATAAGAAATGTAATATTTTTTTTTTATGGAAATGGCCCTAGTAGAAGCCATACATGGCTTACTAAAAGAAAAAAAATACATTCATTAGAAATAAATAACAAACATTTGACAAAAATCTTCCATTAAAAAAACTACAATCACTAAATAAATTATTCAAAAAATATATGGTAAAAATTAGATTGTTGTTTGCCTCTTATTACAAACAACAAAACAAATGTATCAACCATAGATTTTTATTTTTATTATAAAATTTTAAAATTAACAATTTTTTTTTTGAATTTACATGGTGGAATCGGTAGCCGCCACGAATCCGAGCAAGTTGTCCAGCTTTTATGGCCGCCACAGTATTATGTGTTATTCGCCCTGAAATCCGCTATACAGATCTTCGCGCAGTCTGCCCCTATAACCACCATGTCACAATCATTTGAAACTTTTTACGCTGCTAAAAGCACCAATAAAAGGACAAATGTTTAGTCCGACGAGGCCTGAGATTTGAACCTTGAACCTCCGTCCCCTTTATGGGGTTGGGTCGAACCAATTAGTCTACACCTCAAACCTTAAAATTAACAATATTAATAAATAAAATTAATTAAAAATTTTATTATTATATCTTTCAATTATTTTATTAAAAAATAAAAAATATCAAAACAATCCACATTAAAAGTAAAACTATTAAGGAATATTAAAAATAATAATGTAAAAAAAAATCGAAAATACACAAAACATTATCACAATCTATACTGACATTACCCATAGGAATTGTATGTGATGGATTATTTATGGGTCAAATATTCTCACCCCCTTGGGCTATTAATTAGATTTATTAAATAAAATATACTTCATCAAATTTAAAGTTTTTTTTGTTTTATTATCAAAAATTTGTATTGTTATTACCGATCGAAATTTGTGATGGATCCTGTAAGGTTTCAATATTCTCAACCTCGTGGGCTATTAATTAGCTTTACTAAATAAAATACACTATTAAATTTCGACTTTTCCTTTTGGTGGTTGTTTTTTTCACTTAACCTTGAGCTTAAATAGAATACCACCCTATCAACACATGCTAAATCTAATGGACTCAATGTGCCATGTGATTAGGCAAAGAGAGCAAGAGAGGAGATGGCTCGTGCATTGTTGTTCCCTCTCCACATTTAGAGGAGCAAAGAGGAATGAATCATAAGGGGCAGGTTATCTAACCATACCCCACAAATTTTATAAAGTAAGGTGCTTATAATCAACTCACATCTTGTATACATGGTAGGTGAGTGAGTTGATGAATGTTAGCAAATTTCAAAAAATAAGAATATGACAAATTGCATATAAAGCGTGATCCTCTCAGCTCGTTTCGTCCCCACTTTATTGTCGATGACGTAAAAGAAAAAGAAGTTTTGAGTTAGTCTCAAGCCATGGTTTACAAGTTGAGCACCATTTGGTTGCTTTTTCCATTGACAAATTATTTTTTTAGTATGGAATGATTTTAGGTTAACATCGTATCTATTCCATAGAATTTTTTTTATTGGTAAAAAGTTTTAAAAAGATCATGTAACCTTCTACAAAAAGATATCTATTACAAAAAGCTCCATAGAGGCAAAAAGGAACAAGAGCACCAACCCTGGATGTGAAGCCTAGGAAAAGCCTAACACCACACTAGGAGATCCACAACAAGACAACACAAAACATGAAAATGCCCATGCAGGGGCAGACCCAGCAAACAGAAGAAACACCCACGCAGGGGCAGAAACAACAAAAAACAAACCTTCCCGAAGCAAAACCAACCTAGGATGCCCGATTAGGCATTTGCATTGTTCGACTCTTGGCCATTATCTATGGTGCCTGCTCCCACCAAATTTTTGAACTCCTCAAGAATTTTGTATTGGTCCTTGTATTCCTCTAGGAGGGCATCCGCCTGAGTCAAGAGAGAAGAGATTGTCTTAGCCGCCCGCCCGAGAGCCTTGAGGAGATCCTGAATTTCCTGGATATGCCCACGATTAGAGAGATTGGGATAATTCGTGACTCGCGAGAACAACATCGGTGCTTGAGTAGAAGTACCCTCGGTGGGGACAAATATTTTAGTCGGATTATCCTTCTTGATTTGGAAAGACAAAGAATCATCCGAGACTTTGTCGATGATCAAAGGAGCTTTACGTTTGCTGCATCCCACCTTGGCTCGAAGGGGGTAGCGTCGAGGCTCAGACTTCTGAGAACCGGGGGTATCTTCCGCTCTGGCCACAGGGCTCAGAGTACAGTTGGGAGGAGGAGACACGAGAACGTCTCCCCTAGCTTCTCCACCAATGTTAGCAGGACCACCAACTATGAGAGCAGGGCCGACAAGGCCAACGGCTCTACGATTTTGCTCAGCAACAACGTGGTTGAAGAGGACAAGGTGGAGGCCCTAATGGAGGGGAGAAGAGGAAATTCCCCTTTTGACATTCAGGACTGACCTTTCCACTGACCGGAACATGTACTTGGGAATGTTGATCATTTTTTCCCTCGGAGGTGGTTCAAAAAAGCTAGATGAAAGCTTCTCAGAATTGCACCAGGGCTATCGAGGGTGAAGTACTGAAGAACAGTAATCATGATAGTGTCCCATGGCTTCGGTAGCATCTCTCTCACAATGCCACCTTTCTCCTTGCCCAAGGACTCTCCTCTGTCCCTGAAGAGGGCCAATTCCCCTTGGAGAGAATGCTTCTCACGGTTAATAATTTCTCCGTCATTGGGGAGGCCAATGATTTCGGCCAGCAAATCCACCGTGACAGTGAAACCCAGGCCCCTGAGGACAACATGTCCTCCATTCCACGTGCAAACGAAGTCCAACGACAGATCCGGTTCATTTTCATTAAACAGCTGCAAAAAGTTGAGGAGGCCATGGTCTCTGAAAATGTCTTCGACCAAAGGGGTAAGCTGAAGGGAGGACGGTTCGATTTCGGCCATGGTAGAAAACTTACGCAGAGCAAAGGGATGAGGCTCAGGGAAGGAAAGGTGGCGAAGATGAAAACTATCAGAAATGCGAGGGTGGTAATGAGGTTAGTGGAAGGACCTAGAAGGCACCGAAACACGAGGCAGCTCGTGGTCCACGTCATCCATATCAAGCGAAAAATCGAAGGCACGGGCGAAAATGCATGTCAACCAAAGGTATGGAACAGATGGAGATGGGCATGGATGACACCAAGGCCGACGAACAGGGCGTTCCAGGTCAGATTTCGATAATAGAGATAACCATCCTTGTTGGACAGGAGACTAAAGTGGCTTTGCCTGCGTGGTGCTCAACTTGTAAACCATAGCTAAAAAAATACCACCAAGGGCCAAGGAACTGCTTGAATCAAGGAAATTCTTCTAACAAAGGATACTCGATAGGAGCACAAGACTGGAATTGCACACAAACCAACTCACAAAGGTTAGATTTGAGCGGTGATAAGTCAGCGTGCTTTGGTCGAAGACAAGAAACAAACTAGGAAACCCAGAGAGCCTCGAAACTATAGCGGTGACCAAATCGAAGCTAGTGGAATGGGAATCAAACGATATGGCCAAAATATGATTACTCGAGACCTGGCAGAGAGTCCCAATGATGAGGATGAAAACCTTGTCGTTAATGTCAAGAGTCTGGGCACACACTTCGAACACATACGGAGAAAAAATTGGCATGGTGTAATTCCAAGGTCCCGCTTTGCTGAAAATTGAATTTGGCCACATATTGGAAAAAGTTATGATGTCATCCCGCAGAAGCCACCACACGTGAGATTCCACTTATTGAAAATGTGATGAATAAGCCCGTTGGAGATTTCATTGGTGGTGCGGGCAGACAACTATCTGGAGATAGGAGCCCCTTTGACCTGTCGATGAGGGAAGGGGTCCAGCTGGATGCAGTAGATATGAAACGACTTGCTCTGCGAGAGTTGACCAATCAATAAAATGCCCAGTCGGATGCAATGGAAATAACCCACCGTGTTGTGCAAGACCTAACCAATCAAAAAGTTGTGATGAAAACGAGCTTGAAACCAATGAGGTGAAAGTTGGTTTCTGATCCTGACACACCAATATTCACTGATCGTTGAGTTCAACGACATTGATATCAATAAGGGATTGGGGGAAGGATTCTCTCCACACAGTGAGACTATGTTCAGAGATGCCCATATTTGCTAAGTGGTCAGCGACCCGATTTCCTTCCCTATAAATGTGATTCATCCTTATGTTCGAGAAAGAAAGCATTAGATGTTTGATTTCAGTGATCATGTTGGAGATGTTCCACGAAGCAGGAAGAGTTCCAGTTGTCAGGTAGTTGATGATGTTCTTGGAGTCCCCTTCCACCAGAACATTGGAGGCCTACAAACTATGGAGGAGAACAACACCCTGATAAAGAGCTCTAGCCTCGACGAAGTGGCTAGAATTGTGGCCCAAGTTCTCAGCATAGGCCAAGATGATGCTTCCTGAATGGTCCCTGATGATGCCACCCGCTCCAACTGCCCCAGGATTTCCTTTGGCCACTCCATCAAAGTTCAACTTGAGGAACCCTAAGGGGGAGGGGTCCATTTGACAAGGGAGCGATCAGTCCTGGGAGAAACATGAATGTGAATGCCATTGGGGATCCTGAGGGAAGAGGCTAGAAGAGCTTCAGATCTCGGCTCAGGATCGTCATTACCATGAGTGATGGACACATTCTCAACAACTGCAGTAATGATTCTAGATAGAACATACTTCTCATTATGAATGGAGTCCTTGAAAGCATGAGCATTACATTCCCACCAAATCTCCCATAGGAGGTGGGGAAGGCAGAAAGACCAAAAAGTCTTTAGGCGATGGCCTTTGAAAGGGTTAGGCCACTGGACACAAAGATCACTCAATAGGGTAGGCAGGACCCAGGAGATGCCAACTGAGGAAAATAGGGATAAGAGAATGGATTGGGAGAATGGGCAAGACAAAAATATGTGTTGGGTAGACTCACAATCCATGTGGCAGAGATAACAACGGTTGGGGAGAGAAAAGTCACGGTGATGGAGGTTCGGGATGGTGAGGATCTTATCCTGGATGGCAAGCCAGAGGAAAAAATTGACCTTAGGGATAATATGGGGTTTCTAGATGAGCTTGGAAGGGAACCAGGGAGGGCCAGGGTTCTCAGTGAGGGCATAGGCTGACTTGACGGAGAAGAGACCATTGGAGTTGGGAGCCCAGAGGATGGAATCTTCCACAGGAGAGGAAGGAATGACACAAAGGCGCAACAAATTTGAAAGGTCAACAGAGGCTTGCTTCTGCTCATCATTGAGGATGTCAACTGGTAAATATTTCCAAGAGTGACTATTGGGAAGGAAAAAATTGCATACCTTAGATCCAAACAGGGCATCAGTCACCGGTTTGAGGCACAAGAGATTCTCACACTCTTGCAACGGATAATTTCCTAGCCAGAGGTCTTCCCAGAATCTGATCCTGGCACCATTACCCAACTTCCACTGGATACCCTTCTGAATGATTTGCTTAGTTTTGAGGACAGAGTTCCAGACAACAGATCCACGGATGGGAGTGGGGTCATCCAAAAAGTTTTGATTATGCCATAGGTATTTAGCTTTGATGATGGAAACCCAAAGAGATTCTTCATTGGTGAGAATTCGCCATCCTTGCTTGGCTATGAGCGCAAGATTCATGTTACGGACCTTCCGGAGTCCAATGCCACCATACTCTTTCCTGGAACAAACCTGATTCCATGCTACCAGGTGAATCCGTTGCTTAGTCTCTGATCCTGACCATAAAAAATTCCTTTGGAGTTGCTCAATATGATTGCACATGTCAATAGGGATCTGGAAGATGGAAAGGAAGAAGACAGGGATGCTTTGCAGAGTGGCCTTGACTAAAGTGGCTTTGCTTGCTTGACTGAGGAGGCTCCCTTTCCAACCGGCCAATTTTTTCTAGATACGCTCAATGACAGGGTTCCATAAGGATTTTTTGGAATGGCCTTCAAAGAGAGGAAACCCTAAATAGGTGGTAGGGAAAGAAGCAATTGAGCAATCTAGGATGGCAGCAATACGGGCTTGACGTCTCGCAAGAGTATTGATAAAGTAGATTTTGCTTTTGTTGAAATTCACCTTTTGTCCAGCAACAACCTCAAAGGAAAGCAGGATGGATTTGATGTGCTGAGCTTGGGGAACAGAAGCAGAGGTGGCTAAAATGGTGTCGTCAACAAACTGTTGGTGAGAGATGGCCTGGAGAGAAGATGCAGGTTTAATGCCAAAAATTGTCCCCTCGGAGCAGGCATGGTTGAGAGCTCTCCCTAGAGCTTCAACAACAATGATGAACAAAAAGGGGGAGAGGGGGTCCCCTTGTCTAAGACCTTTGAAATTTTTGAAATAGCCTGCTGGGGAACCGTTCACCAGGACAGAAAAATTAGCATAAGTGATGCATTCCTTAACAAGAGCAATCCAGTCAGGATGGAAACCAAATCTGAGAAGGATCAAGAACAAGAAATCCCAGGAGACTCTATCAAAGGCTTTATTCATGTCAATTTTTAGAAGAAGATCAGCCTTACCACTTGAGGAAATGGAATGGATGATTTCGTGGATGGTGATAATGCTATCAATAATTTGTCTCCCTTGGACGGAGCTGCCTTGGTTCGGAGCTATGATGCAGGGAAGGATAGGTTTGAGTCTGGTTTCCAAGGCTTTGGTGAGGATTTTGTAAAGGACATTGCATAGGCTTATGGGGCGAAAGTCAGAGAGGGTACGAGCCTGGTTTACTTTGGGGATAAGAGCTAAAAAGGTGGAATTGATGTCCCCTGGGATTTCCTTATCTCTTTGCATCTGTTGGATGGCAGAGACCACATCTAGACCTACTATGTTACAAAATCGCTGAAAAAAATAGGTGGGAACCCATCTGGGCCTGGTGCTTTCCCACTTTGCATGGAAAAAACAACGGTCCAGATTTCTTCAGCGGAAAGGGTTTTGATTAAACATTGATTCTGATCTGCAATTACTAACCTGGGGATGTTCAAAAGAAGGTCCTCAGAGGTTTGGTGTCCACCGAGGGGCAGAGCTCCTCAAAGAAATTAACTGCCTTGGTTCTGATTTCCGAGATGTTTGTGATAACCTTGCCATCCTGGTGGACTAACTCCTTGATTCTGTTGTTGCCTCTGTGTCTCATAGTTGTGGCATGGAAGAACTTTGTATTTGAATCACCTTCTTTCAGCCAAGTGACCCTAGACTTTTATTTCCAAAAGACTTCTTCGCTTTTGAGGATATTGTGGAAATCTGAGAGGAGGATCCTTTCTGAGTCCTAGAGAGTGGGATCAAGTTCTCCATGCTGCATTGAGAGTTCAATGTTTCTGAGCTGGGTCTGGATTTGTTGTTTTTTGTAGAAGATGTTTTCGAAGACCTTTTTGTTCCATTGTTTTAGTTTGTATTTCACATGTCTCAATTTGTTGCTCACTTGGGAGACTATGGATCCATGAAAGGGTCGAGTCCACCATTGGGAAATCAAAGACTTAAGGTTAGGATCTTGGAGCCACATGGATTCAAATCTGAAGGGATATTTGAAAGTAGAAGCTTGGGGATAATTGTCCAACAATAGGGGATTGTGGTCAGAGCCAATCCTAGGCAAAGAGCGCATGATGGCATCACTAAATTTGGGTATGGCATTGGTGGAAATGAGGACACGATCAAGGTGAATCTGAATCAATTGATCTCCTTTCCTGCGATTGCTCCAAGTGTATTTTGGTCCTCTAAGTCTGATATCCATCAATTCATTGCTGTCAACAAAGTTTGCAAAGCGCTCGTAGGAACTCTTAGTGATTTGAGACCCTCCTTTCTTATCTGTGGGGAAGAGAGGGGAATTGAAATCTCTAGCCAACATCCAAGCTTCTGAGGAGAAGACTTCCCTTAGCTGGCTGAGAGAGTTCCATAACAAAATCCTTTGGAAGGAGAGTTAGGAGCATAAATGTTGGACAGGACCCAATGGAAACCATCCTCTTTGTTGAAGAACAAGATATTTATATAGCTCTCAACTGCTGATAGCACTATTCCATCGACTTTGGACGGGTCCCACAGGCACAACAATCCCCCTGAAGCTCCATTGGCCGGACTGAAAGAGGACTCAAAGTCCTTCCAAATGTATTTTGAAATGCAAGAAGCACTCTAAGGATCAAGCTTGGTTTCTTGTAGTAAAATAATGGTGGGTCTATGTTCTCTCCTCATGGACTTAACTAAGCGTTGCTTGTTTCGTCCATTGAGGCCTCTCACATTCCATGAGAGGACCTTCATTTAGAAATTCTTGAAGATGTTCGCTTCCCTCTTCCGAGTGGGAGGGGAATTTTGGTTCTATTTTGATCCTGAGACTCTAGGAGCCTAGATGACCCTCTGAGGGTGAGTTGAGTGCCATTTGCAATTTCATCTGATGCTTCCTTGTTCCTGATATCCTGAGCCGAACGACGGCCTTGCTTTTTCCCGATACCCACATCAGCAGCTGATTTCTTTTGGGAACGGGTGGGGGGAGGGCTAGGGGATGGGGGAAGACTGTTGGGAGAGGCAGGGGGCTCATCGGGGAGGGTGGAGAAGGTGGAGGGTGCAAAGGGCGATTGAATATAGGTTCGGTTGGATCATAGGAAGGGTCGACGGTGGAGAGGGGAGAAGTGGTTGGAAACCGGGATCGACGGACTACGGGTTGGGGAGAGGTCAAGGCTTGGCTGGAAACCCGTCTGAGGAGGCCAAGAGGGTTCCTATCCAGGTGAAGGGCAGCAGAATTAGAGGAGGAAGGATTAACAGTAGTGGTGGGGTTTGATTCAAAAAAGGAAGGGCGACCAAATTTAGGGGGACGACGACTCTTGCGAGGAGCAATGGCGGAAGGTTTAGAAGGGCACTGAGAGGTTAAGTGACCTTGCTTGGAACAAAGGCTACAAAATGCAGGTTTGTTTTCGTATTCAATAGTTTGAGAAAAGGTACAAACCTTGGAGATGAGGTTGATAGAAGTCGGGAGGACTGCATCCAGATTAGCATTTACGCACATATGGGCCTGGGTCATGCGGGTCCCGGATCTGGTTGGCGGATCGAAAGAAATCGTCTCCCAAATGCTTCTCACGTTGCCGCGGAGGATGTTTTCATACCAAAACTGAACTGGAAGGCCAGGGAGACAGATCCAAATTGGAGCGAAGTTGATATTCTGGGTTGAAGAGTCGAAGTCCATGCCCCATTTTCGGAGGAAGATACCTCTTCGTTCGAAGAACCAGGGCCCGCCTATGAGAATCCGCCGAGAGTCTGTAGGATTGCTTAATCATATCAGGAAGAATCCTCTAGGGAGCTCTACTACTTCCATGGATCCTATAGGACGCCAAGAGGTGTTGGCCCATTTGTGGATAGACTCCATGTTAGGCCGTGATCCAAGGAATTTACCAATCAACGAGTTAGAGTTGCGGTCAATCACACTGGACATGATTTCACAAGGGATCTCAAGGTTATCGTTGGAAGGAAGCAATTTGATCCTGGTCTCTGTGTTCAAATTTGGGTTTTGATTGACCATGTCTGCGTAGAACCGAACAGGATCCGTTGATCTGCCCGTCGTTCTCGATGTTTTTTCCAATCCAGAGTATCTCGAGCGTCTTTTGGATCTGGTGTTCCATTAGTTTGCGCCTTTGAGCCAGATTTTGATCCATGGTAGTGGGATCCGATGGTGGTCAGAGTGGTGGGTCCAAAGTCTTATGCTTGTGCCGCACAGATTTCCTCCCATTTGATCTGGGTAGGACAAGTTCCTTCCTCTGTGTCGCGACTCGGACCGCCCTTTTTCGGAACACCCAAAATGTCAATACTAGCTCCGTCGTCGTCGTTGTTAGAAATGTCTTTGTCCTTACTATCTTGACCGATGTTGACTCTATCGCCTCCTTCGGATTCGTTGGTGTTAGGGTTGTTGTTTCCGTTCGTCGTTGTTGTTGCTTCGTCTTTGTTTGCTAATTCCTCCATCCTTTGATTCACAATCTCCACCATCGCATCAAAAATAGATTTCACTATTCATTGTTGTTGAAATTTCACTAAAGACTAAATATGAGTTATTTTCCCTTCTTTTCAATTATATTACCATCCTTCAATTTGAGATTGACCTTTTTCCTTATATTTCCTATTATTTTTATATCACATTTTATCAATGTCATATTTATGTTCTAGTACATCAATCAAACATTTTCAACCCTTTTCAAGAAATGATCTTTGAATAATTGCCTCTAGAAAACATTAGTTTCCATCGTGCTTTAATTAAGGCCCTCCAAATTTTAAGTGGGAGGAAGTGGTTACAAAACTCGATTTAATGATAATAATGATTTTATTTTACTTCATTTGGACATGGAATATGATCTAGCATAGAGTTCTAACCTTCATGGAACAAGGTCAACCTCATATTTTCAAGTTCTAGTTATTGAATCATGTCATTTAAGTATTGCATTGAGAATTATCTCCCTAGGAAATGTGTGCTTCTATTTAGCAAAATAGATATTGTTTTTAGCTCTTATCATATCAAATTCTTTCTTACAAGCCATGGGTTATAGACACCCAATTTTGAACGCAAGGCTACTCTTCAAGTTTGCCAATCTCTTCATTAATCATTTATTCAATTAGCCACATTAAATCAAATCTTCATTGTGTCCAAATTTAGCATTTATTGCTCCAAAAACATAAGCACTAAGGCATCAACAAAAACACCAATGGTGCTTTTGCTAAAACTTTGGCTTTGACCTGTCCTACCCAAATTTGACCTCCAATGATCATGTTGACAAAAGTGCCACCACAAAAGCCCCATCGATGTTGTTGTCTATCATGCACCAAATTAAAAATTAAAAATTAAAAAAAAAGGACTTTCGATACCTTCCAAGCCGCCCACCATCAATGGATTAGATACATAAGATTTAATTTGCAACTCCCAACAAAAACCCCAAATCCAATATGTCATTTTCAATCTTCCTCCATTAATGGCATCTTGATCTCATTTCAAATTCTTACCATCTCCAATCCTATCATCTTCAATGCAATCCTTCCCCCAAGGAGCCATGGCTTCCTATAAAACCAACACTTGTGATGACCAAATCATCTATAGTTTAATAGTAGCAAAATTCTACCAAAATCTTTAGAATCATAGGAATTCATCATTTTGCATGACAAGGTTATGCCAAAATCTTGTCACAATCTTGTGAAGGTCATCCTTGCAAGCATTCAAGCTCTTGTTCTTGCAAGCATCTAAGCATCCAAGCTCTCTCCAAACACTCAAGTATTCAAGCTTTCAAGTGTCCACAAGCAAGCTAGCAAGCTTTCAACAAGCTTCCACAAACAAGGGGAAAACAACCTTAACATCTTGGGTTGTGCTCTTTTCCCTTATTTGCTTTTGGTGCTCTCAATCTTGTAGCTCGAAGCTTTAATCTTGTTGCATGTTAAACTAATTTTGCATATTGCATTTGCACCTAGTTGGCATCTCATTTTGTCATTTTAATCTTTACTTTAGGCAAGCAAATTTCTATTTTCCAGTCATTTGACAATCTCTATACTCCTAAGTGAGACCACAATTATTTCATGGATTAAATTAGCTTATCTTGCATCTAATCTTGCTTTGTTGCTCTCTAAAGCGAAAGTGTCAGCAAAATGCAAGTCCGATGGCACTATCGCTCTCTAGTTTACGTCCACTATCGCTCTATAGTTTACGTTATAGCAAAAAACGTTGACAACGCTATCGCTAACCCTATGGTGCTTTTGCCATAGCACATTTATTTCATGCATTTATCATTCTATCATTTTTCTTATTTGTCTGAACAAGGGCCTGATTGTTGTCCAACTTTCTCTACCAGCTTGGACAAGCCCCTTTGCTGCTAATCCAATATTTTTTTGTCTACTTTGTAGGACAATGAAAGCGACATCAACATGCAAAAGCATCAATGACACTTCTATAGACTTGCGACGCTTTTGCCTTTGTGGCAAAAACAAGTTTTTATGTTTCAAACTCCTTTCCATTAAAACACTTGGTACTTAATCTTGTTTGTTGTTTGATTAGATTAGTTTTTGTTTCTGTTTATTTAATAAAATATGCAAGGGAAAGAAAGAACTAGTTTATTCTTAATCATTTAGGGGACCAACTAAATCTTCAAGCTTTAGCATTAAATCAAAATTGCATATAGCCGCATTAGGACTTGTTTGTCGTTACACCCTTGACTTCAAAAGAAAATTGTCATTTATTTCATAACAAAGCAAAAGCATTTTTGTTTTAGACCTTGTTGTTGCATTTGTATATTGCAATAGGGCTAGATTAGGGTTAAGCTTAGGAAAAACATAGGTGTTCTTCAATCAATCCATCAAACTCTAGGCTCTAAGCTCACAAACTGCCCCTATCCTCGAGTTGAGAAAGGGAAAGACGCAACGGATCCCCTAAGAGGCGCTTCACAATCTCTTTCCCCCATCTCTCACATGGATATATCAAGTTCATTAACATGAACATAGTTTGTATAAAAAGTAGAAAACCTCGTACTAGAAAGAGCACCTCAAAATACAAAGCACAAGCTCCAAAGGACATGTGAACTTTAGCTACCAAGTTGACAAGTACCAGACATTGAGCACATTAACTTCAGCTTTTGCGGAGGCAAGAGAGTTAATTTAACATACAGAAATGTTCAGGTAAGATGAACGCTATGTTGTCAAACTGTTTACCTCGTTCCGTTGTAATTAAACCGAGTTAAATGTCTTTTAAACTCAATTTGGTGGGTGTCAATAAAGTTTGGTTATCATTTCTTAGCATGTGTATCTCCCAATACTCCTGCACATCATATTATACAAGGGTATCAAACTACAAATTCATTCAATTCACTTATTAAACTGCCATGTGGTCACATCACACCTGTCTCGCCAAAGGTTCTCAGAGTACATAAATATATACCCCATGGTATCTCATTGTATATAAATATATACCCCGTTGTACCCCTGGGAAAAGGAACAAAGACAAATCTTACAATCACATGTGCCCATCTGGTAACCCTACAGAAAAGTGAAATCATATAAAAAAACATAATTTACGTTTAATTTGTTAGTGGTTTTGTTTTCCACAACATGATTCAGAAGCCTCAAGGAGCAGATCCTAACCTCAATGACCATCACAACTTCTGGCCTATGCTCAACTATTAGTTACCATGGGGTTCCTCTTCCCTGGTGTAAATTGTTGCAACTATTCGGTGTAGTTCATTTGCTTCTACATAAGGCTTATTTGTATATAAGCCAACTCAATAATTAAGAGAAGCTGGATAAACCCCCCTCTTGTTTGATCAACATTGAAACAATACAGCCAACGTAGCCAATCAAAGTTCACATTGCATAGCAGTGGCATTTCTATTTCCATGTGCAATAGCCAATATTTGGCATGATGTCACTTCCCATATAAGCAATAGCCAAACGTACCGTTATAAAGTAATTCATCACAGGTAGCACGTGTGCCTTCAGACCCGAACTTTTTGTGTAGACAATTCTCTGGTTTTGGGCATTCTGTAAACTGGTATATATATCTTGTTTTGAATGAATATACAAGCACGAACTTTCAGTGAAAAAACATAAATCTCCAATCTCTCCATAGAAAGCTAGTTATATTGAAAAACTGCCAGCCTAAACCCATTTATCTCCAAAATCCTCTCCTCAAGACAACTAATTGCAAGCATTCAACATAGGAATCCCACACTTAGAAGATCAGAGGGAGCTGTATCTTCCTCGCCTCCAATTTGTGGATCCTGCAATAAATTGGAAGCTTTTATATATACTCTCAAAATATTTTGCTTCTATCCATGAAACTTTCATTTGTCACCTTTACACGTATAATTATGAAGTACACTCCAATGTGTAGAACTCATAAGAAATATCATGACATGTATCCATGGAAAAAAAAAAGTATAAAGAGGTTTTTTATATTTCCATTTTTATTTTAACTTAAACAACAGTTAGTCTGGGCTCAAATTTTACTTATTTTTCTATTAAGCCTTCATATATCATACCAATTTGAAATTTTCAGATCATGCTTTCAAAATTCTTCGTAATAACATGTGATTTTGTAAATCATATTCAGTCTATCTGCTTCTCCAATATGGTCAACATATGTGCAAGATGTTTTGGCAAGTAATCACCTCACAGACACAATTTTGACCTTTTTATCCAACTAATTATCAGTCTGCAATTTCTTTTATGAGTGTCCATATTCAGTCTATCTGCTTCTCCAATTATGTCAACTTAAGTACAAGATGCTTTGTTAAATATCAACTCACAGACAAAAATTTAACCATTTTATCCAACTAAATACTGGTCTGCAATTCTTTGAGTCCATGATTGTGCCAGCTACAGTGTTTGACTTGCTGTACTTCCCAATAATTGGTATAGGATCCCACTGAATTTTCTATTGGTCTCTTCCCTTCTACTCAAATGTTACATGTCTATAAGAAAAATTGAAAGACAAGTTTATTATGTTTCATTTGCCATCTGATTCACAGAATGTTCCAATTCATTGAGAAAAGAATCACAACAGAACTACACTTGCTCTTAGAGCAAATATGCATTGACACCTGTCTTCACACTTTGTACAAAATTGTAAATTTCATTTCACCTTGAGATCTCAAAATGCAGAAAACATATAGTCTTGGCAACAATCATTCACAATATACCTCTGAATTTCAGACAATTCCCTTGGTGCAGTGGCCTTTCCAGACATGGATAATTGCACTTTGTCGACCACAGAGATGAATTTCTGACCAAAGGTTTATCATGAGATAAGAAATATGATTTTATAATGGACAGTTACATTATCCCTCAAGCAATAGCTCATGAAGGTCCGTCGACAGATATCTGTAACAGCATAAATACAAGCAAGAAGATTTTTCAAATTCTGCTCACATTGCCTGGGCCCTGAATAGATAACATTTCTTTTAAATCCACAATTTCACAGCATGGCCAGAAGAAAATGCAGAGATTACTGGCAAACATAACTTTCTCTTCCAAATAATCTGGACCCTGAATGATATTGTTAACTACTAACATATTCGCCCACCTGTCATTCAAAATCCATGCTCCAAAATTTACATTCCAATTTTAGGTTTTCAATGTTGAGACTCAAATTGAACTGTCATTAAACAACAGCAGCCTCTTGTGACATAATTGTTATGCATGTTTGATGAATCCTTCTCAATACAGGAAATCTTATTCTTTACATTAGGGAATAGATGAGTCCAAACTCTTCCTATCGGTTCTGATCTGTTACAAGTTTCTTTGTAAGTAACCAACATATAGACTATTAACTCAGTTACAAACACATCTATTCAGAAGTCATTATGCTATCTTAGTAACATCTCCTTTTAAATTGAAGCTATATCACTCCAGAAATCTGAAACAAAATGGCTCATTTTGCAAAAGAGAATCTTTCAAAGGGCACTGTACATAGGGCTTTCTTCGAATTAATCTCTTGGTTTTGACCGCATGCAAGAGAATTAATAATATAGGATACCTTTGCACCCTTGAAACATTAACAAAGTAAGCTCAGATGCAGCATTGCTAATGCTCACAAAACTGAACAAATTAAATGTGAACAACATCCAGGGACACTGCAATACCAGCCATTCCTAAGAACTGGACATGTCATGAACCCCAATATAGCAGGATTTACTGCTAACTTAAAAAGCAATTACCAGCTTCAATGGCTTGGAAAACACAGATTTGCATAGAAGATATCTCAACAACCAATTGGCATCAATTGCAGACTATTAATCACAAAAGCTAATATCAATTACATTCTTGCCATCACCTGTTAGACCACTGGAATTCTATTTCAAGAGTTCGAGATGTACCATCACGGTTGGCATCAGGAACAAGCTTATACTGGCCACTGATCGTTCCAACCATCACTACTTTGTCTATCTGAATGGTTACTTTCCCCAAAGAACCCTGAAAATATAAAATATGTTGTAGATAAAGGCTTGGTCGCAGTCAATGCTTTTAAATTGTCTTCAACAAAACCACATTGACAGATATTTTAATATAATAGAATAGGTAACTTACTTTTCCAAAGGTGTTCTTGCTCTTACAAGAAATTTGTATTTTCTGACCCTTGGGAGGCATATCAAAGGCCCATGCAAAGGCTTGCTTCCATTCTGGAGAAATGCTTTGAGTTACCACCTGTGCATGTTCACCAGCAAGATACATTTAATTCAATATCATGGAATTGCAAAAATGTTCATTAGTATCAAAAGCACTGGACTGACAAGTACCACTGACCATATGCATTCTCATCTTCAAAAATTCCCTTTGATAAACATCTTAATAGGCAGGTCTAAATATGAGTATCTTGCTGAAAGATATCAAAAATTGAAAAGGGAGACTCACTTTGGTTTGCCGTGGAGGACCATTGCCAAGTGTCAATTTACAAAATGCATTCGTGTTTCCTATTGACTGCTTCAAGTTGTAACCACGTTTTATGGTAACAGTCAAGCTTCCAGGTAAACACTGTAACAAGCTGTCAGCTTTCTCCTGGAAATGAGGTGGACCAGACCGAATTAATAGTTGTAGAATAGGAATGGCCTCAGCTGCAACCATGGCTTGTGCTCTGCCAGACTCAGCAGGAATGGTTGACCATGAATTCTTTAACAAGCATAATGCATCAAGAGCTGCATCCTGAGCTGGTTCTGTTCCAGCCTTAAGTGCACCAACTAGGTGTGGGATACAAAGTGTGGCAGCTTCACTGCCCCGAAGCCTTGAAAAGTTACTGAAAAGAGTGTTGATGGCCTTCACAATCTCTTCATTGATAGTAGCAGTGGCCCAAAATTCCTTCTCTAAAGCAGCTGCAGTAGGAAATGGACAGATAACTTATTTCATTTCGTGCTTAATTTTTCAAAAAGGTCTAACAATCAAAGGAAAGAATAAAAAAAAAATACACTCATTATATGTGCTTAAACAGTCTTTAAAACTACCAATAACCAGTAAGTTTACAAAGATTCTTATTAACTGCCTTGCAAGACTATAAGTCTGAATTTACAGTAAATATTGCATGCTGTCAGCAGGCCAAGGATTTCAAAGATTCAAATATAAGTTGATAATTTGGCAATGTAGATCCAACTATCTTACAATGACTTTGGTTTCTCCCTCTTATTGAAGTAATAGACCATTCAACATAGGGTAACTCAGACAGTATGCTTGTCCTAAGAAACTGACTCCATTCTAAAAATCCAAGGATTTTCGGTCACAAGAATAAATATAGTAGCATTCACAGCCAGTCAAAAATAACTAGACTGCCAGTTTAATGGAACATGTTTTCTTTTGACTTGGTTAGACTAGTTTTATGCTATGCACTGTTGCAAACACCTATTAATTTTGAATACAAGACTTTTGGTAATGCAAATGTCTACTGAAAGGTCCTTCAAATATAGATAGTAAAGTTATTAAAATGCTGAATATTCTAGTACACATTCGTAAACCATATATTTTACAGCACTTGTAAATAAGAATTTGACTCCAACTGAAATGTCCTAATTTAACACATTCACATTTAAGATTACAAATTGCAAACCACATAAAAGTTAAGGCAGAAATATGAAAAATCAGGGCACACAATAGCTGCACCCCATAGGGAGTTGAAACATCATGAACAGAATATAGTTCTGACTCCCTGAGGAAACATTGAAACATAGGGCCATGAATGCCATGCCAGAAATGCAAAACAAATACCAAAATGATAATATTTAATTCAACCAGAATATATCTGCAAAAGAGAAGAAATGCAGTAAATCGTTGTAAGTTAACAAATCAAAAATCTTTACTCCAGTGATAAATACCGTAATAAAAACTTATAAGACACATAGTATTTCAATTTCCAGAAACTATGTACATGCTATCAGGTCAACATAAGCAATGAACATCAAAAACTCAAAAAGTAATGCAAATCCTAATACTGCAAAGTAACATTCACTCGCTGTGTTCTAATTCTAGACGTCTGGAAAAGAATACCAAAGACCAAAAGAACCTAGAAATGGCATTGTACAACACTCCTAGAAACAGCCATTACCTGTCAAAGCCCTTACAAGCTCACTGGACACATATTCTTGAAGAGTGTGATTGGAGAACAAAAATTTGATGAGTAATGCCGCTTGTCCAACCATCTCAGAATTGTTTGAACCAAGAAGCTCCTGCACAACCAATATACCACCTGCTTCTGCAACAGCGCGCCTATTTGTCCTGCTATACATAACTAAATTCTGCAATGCACATATTGCCACCATTGTCATTTCTTCAGTTGGCTGATCCTCAAGCAGGCTAACTAATGCACGACAAGCTGACACTGCATCAGTTGTTCTAGAAAGCCCATCATGCTGGAAAAGATCACCAAGAGCAAGTGTTGCCAATAATCGGGCAGGCTGAGCTTGGGTCTGTGGATCAAGAAGATACTGCGATAAAGGAGCAATCGCATACTTGGACACTTTCATGTCTCGTACTTTAATATTGTTGAACAATGCTTCAAGTAGCCGGGCAGCTGCTTCCTCGCACTGGTGTGACCTTAAAAGCTCCAAAAGTGCTTCCACAGCACCACACTCTGCCATTAGTTCAGCACTTGATGCGTCATCTTTTTCTAGACCAATCAGGGCACTAAGGGAAACTACAACAGTCTGCTCACAGCTCGATCGTAACAACTTCACAAGAACTGCAAGAGGTACTTTTAAATAGTACTGGGAACTAAAGCGCAAGACATTTGAAAGCACCAAGGCAGCTGACTCCCACAATGCATGAGGCGTCTGTGGATCAGCTTGTAATATAACCTTTGAGAGCTCCATAATTCCACCAGCATCTGCAATTGCATTTGGCCAACTCACAGAAGCACTTTCAAGTGCCTTGATTGCTTTCTGCTGTAAGTTTGGTATTCCGAGTCCTGCAATCCGTACAAGTGGAACGACAGCTTGCTGTGTTGTAATATCTCGCTGAAAGTACTCTTGGGCAACAAGATGTGAAAGTAATTCAGCCCCAAGTTGTTGCACTGAATGGGAAGGTGATTCAAGAAATAGAAGTAGTGGTTCAATGGCCTGGCTAGGAGTGAGTCGCAGGTTAGCAAGAGACTGGGGTTTCTCCAAGATATTTACAAGTGCTTGCAATGCACTATGCTGACCCCATGTACTTAACTCTGGGCGGCTCAAACATTCAAATAAAGGCTCTATTGCTCTTGCAGCAGCTGACCCCTTTGCAATGCTGCTATTGTTTGTCAAGATGCGTAATAATTCCGCAATCAAAGCACACAGAGAATCTGGTGCAGCAGGAAGAATTCCAAGAACACTATCAATCACCCCAGCTTTGACCATGTCCAGCTTGCACAGTGGACGATCCTTTGCCAACTTTACAAGAGCACTTATTGCAGCCTCATGTAATGTATAATTTGTTCCACCAAGAAGTACTACAAGAAGAACCACAGCACCATATGCTGCAACAAGCTCTGCCTGCTGTTCATCATCCAACAAATTATCGAGTGCACGGACACTTGCTTCCTGAATTGGAGTAGAATCTACAGTAAGAAGTTCTACGAGGGGCTGAATACACTTGGAAGCCACAGATGTTGCCCGTACTCTGGAGTTTGCAAATAAGACACAGCAAAGCAATGCCGCATCTTCCTTTAGCTCCAAGGAAAAAGAAGATGCCAAAATTCTGTATAAACCTTCAATAGGATTAACTTCAGCATCTGCAATAGCTAAAGCCTTTGAAGGATTTTGAGATGATAACTTGATTAGTGCACCAATTGCAGCTTGTTGCTCTTTCTCAGACCCTGCACTAAGCATTTCAACTAATGGTTTTATTGCTTGCCTTGCCACATTAGCATTTTTTATGTTCTCCGACTCAAAAAGACCCTCTAGAGCCCTAGCTGCACTGTATCTGGCACCCCTTGAACCCAATCGAAGAACTGCTATAAGCTGGTTGATGGTGCCCATTGCAGCGTCATGGTATCGGAGATCAGGACAGCTAAACAGAACTGTCAATAAATTTGTCACTGATTCTTCTATTGCATCCTGAGGACCTAAGGACAGATATTTGGTTAAGGCCTCCAAAGCCCCTGCATCAGCAATGGCCACTTTGTTTGCATTATTACCTTCGGCAATCTGAGTTAGAAGCCCTAGAGCAAGTGGTGGTGCACCTGGTCGATCTGGCATAGGTTTAAGAAGCTCAACTAAAGCAGGTATAGATTTACGAGCAGTTGCTCCCACCCTTATGTCATCCACTCTGAAAAGTCGTTCAAGAACAAGCTGATCAGGATTGCATACCAGACAAAATTCTTCAGATAATGCTCCAAGTGTTGACATGTTTGATTCCACACTGCCTAGAAGCGATATTAGACCTCCAGCCACTCCAGAATTTGCGACTGCAAGAAGTGTTCCCCTGCTTCCATTGCAGACAAGGCTAGCCAATGCTTGAGCAGCAAAATACCTATCAATAGCTTCATCGGATCGCAGTAAATTGGCAAGAGATGGTATTGCACGCATGGTAGAACCAGCTCGGACAACATCCCTATCTTGGAAGAGAATAGCTAATAGCAATGCACTAACCCATGTACCGCCACCATCCTCCAGCTCTACCTGATAATAGCAAGAATCCTTTCAATTCCAAATAATTAAATCATTGCAATTTTTTCCATTTACAAAGTTTGCCACTCCAAAGAAATTCTAACAATTAAGAGTATAGTCGAAAGTATTCTGTATACAGTGCAATTTAATATGATTTAGATTCTATCAAGTGGCATTAGCTCAACCGGTTAGATTCCTCAACATTTAAGGAGGAATCTAACCCATTGAGCTAATGCCACTTGATAGCATGATAGCATCTTATCAAGCGATACATGGATAATATCCAAGCTTTGTTGTAATACCACTATGTGGTGATGATGTAATACGAATGGGGCCCATTTCAATCCCATATAACCAATTGAAAAAAAAAATATGATATAGATTCTAGTAGAGACTTTAAGTAATCTTCAGATTGAATACAGATGTATAAAAGAAGTTTCTATATAACAAGATTTTATTTCCCCCCTGCCCCAAAGAAAAAGCAGCTAGAACAGTACCAATGTACATATCAACTTACCTTGAAAAGAAAAGAAGAATTTTTTATACACGGTAAAATGTGCACAAACCCAATAACAAAGTAATAAAGACGCATCCAAGCACAAGTGGAAGAAGTGAAACAAGCAGTATACACAGATAGGCATAACAAGCAGATTGCATTAAATTGCCAATTAATAAAGAAGAGTTTGGTAGAAGCAAAAGTCATACTTGGCATGCATTTGGGGAAAAGCTTGTCAGCTTTTCAGTTAAGACCTCTACTGCACCTGCTTCCATGATGGCAACTTTACTTTCACCATCATAACAAGAAATTATTGATAACAACCATAGGGCAACTGTTCCTCCCAAAATTGATGACCGATGATGCATTAAGAATGCATCTCCTTCATCTATGTTCCCTCCTTGTCTTCTGTACGCTCCAACTTTTTCAACTGTGTCAATTCTTGAATCATTCATTTCCGTTGCATGTTTCAACATATGCACAAGGGAATGAATAAGTTGAAGAAAAAGTCCAGATTCATTCAGGGCATCCAATGTTCTCTGCTTGTGTTCCTTTGCAGCACAAATTAGAAGAGCAGTTCCTCCAACTTTCACTTCTAAATTAGAAGAATGTATGATTCGATCTGCCAGAGCATAAATACATCTGTACATTCCTGCAACTAAATTCCAATAACTACAGGCTGGTCTCTACACAGCCTTGAAAGAACTTCAATTACCTTTTCTTGAATTGAAGGAAGTCCAGTGGCCAAGCACTTCACCAATGGCTCCAAGCTGGAAGGAGATTCAGCAAGTATTGCCCAAGGAGGAATGCTAGAAGCTCCACCTTGTTTTGCTCTAGACAATGTGACAAGTGCTTCTAGAGCATCCAATGACATTACATCCTCCAAATCTGTAGAAGCCAGAATATCTACTAAGGAAAGAACTGTGCCGCAATGATGAATGGTTTCAATAAGCACATCATTGACTGGCATGTGTGTCAGTAATCTGGCAAGTGCTGTTGCTGCATGTCCCTTTCCCCCTTCCATACCCTCCCTCAAGACTCTCGTCAATGATGGAATGATATCCTGTAGTATAGCTTGTTCAGCAAATTGAGCATCTAAAAAAAGATTAGCCAATGCAGTTATTGCCATTTCTGCAGCTGAAATACTTGAAGACTTTGAAAGCTCAACCAATGGTGTAACTGCATTTCCAGCAATACAGGCCACATCCTTGTTGCTTTCAATTGAAAAGAAAACTGCTGCAAGTGCTCGAGCTGACTGCACAGCGATGCATTCAGTTCCTGTACTTAATAACCTGATTAGAGGGTCAATGATCTCTAACCTGCCAAGATTTTCAGAAAGATCTTTTCTTGCACTAAAAATATCAGCAATAGCTGATGCAGCAGTCTCAATTGTTTCTTCGTTTAGAGAACCAAGCATTTGAACTAATGTTTGGAGACCTTTATTTGCAGCATGTCCTTTCTGTACAAGGGCTTGACGAGGTGCCACTGAAAGTAAGTAACCCAAAGTCATTATGACATGGACTTTTGATTTTGGCTGATTTCCTTGAAGTAAAGCAACCAACTGGTTAACAGTGGCAGGATCTGCATCCCTAATAAGATGCTTAAGAGCTTTGGCAGCAATTTCTTGTCCTTTGGGACTAGCATTTCTCAACAGCCACAGAAGGGCCGGAACAGCATCTGCACTTTCAACACAAGCACGAATTTCTTCACTATGAGAGCATAAATTTCCAAGGATAAGTGCAGCATCCTGTTTTGCTTTCCCAGACCCAGATTCAAGAAGCTGTACAAGTGGTGGTATTCCACCTGCTGCTGTAATCGCCCACCTACTTTGATCAACTTCTGCAGTTAATATAGAAAGCAAAGCCACAGCATGTTCTTGTTGTTGCTCAGTAGACAACCCAAGGAAAGAAATTAAAAGTTGAATTCCCTCTCGTCCCCTAAGTGACTTCCAGAGATCTGAATCTGTGGAACACAAGCTTCTTAATAACTGGGTAAGATCATCTTGCATGTCAGAATTTGCCAAAGTCACCAATCCAACCAACATTTTTTTTGCTTCTGAATGACTCAAACCTGTAGACAGATAAGCATTGCCATAGAGGCTAGCTAAGGCTTCAATTGCACGCTCTTGCACAAGCTGAGACTTGCGAGGTTTGAGTTGTTTAACTAACAGTCTCTCTATTGTCACTGCATCAATTGATCCTGACGCGTCTGACTTTTCATTGAACACCATTAATGCATAGGCCAGGGCACCAAGAATGTCAGACACATGAGTGTCAGACCGAAATGTCTCAACATTTTCTCCAAGGCTAAGCACTATAGCAGACATTCCACCCGAAATGTTAGCTAAAGCACCCATTGCATTCTCTTGCAGGGCTTGAGCAGGCTGCGCTTGCATAAACTCCTTTGAAGGAGCTACAACTGCACTGATCAAAATGGGAATGCCACCTGCATCCACGATGACTTTCTTTGCATTTTTCAATTTGGAAGAAAGAGCCTGCAGTGCACCAGCGGCCTCCGCACGGACTGATATTTCATTTTCAGGACCTACAAGCTTCAGCAGTTGTGGAACAGCACCAGCACTAAGAACCTTCATACAGCTAGCCTCAGAAGCCAACATTAGACTAGCCAACAGAGAGGATGCATTTGATTGAGCAACTGCACTACCAGAAGATATAAGTCTTACAAGAATATCTACTCCACCAGCCTCAAGAGTGGCCTGCCAGAAGCCTTCAGTATTTGTGCACAAGTTTTTTAATGCTCCAGTAAGAAGATCATCGACTAGTTTTTCCTGCTTGTGCCTGGGGTGTAGCTGATCCCAGAGACTAGGTACCACACCCTCAGTCATAAATATCTTTATCCCAACATGCTCTGCTTCCACACCACCATGTGATACCGCATAGATTGCCTTTGCTGCTGCTTTTTGAGCTTCTCCTGACCCAGACCTGAGCAGTCCAAGCAAAGGGGGTATGCATCCCCCTAGCAACACTTTCAATCTTAAATCTTCATCCTTACATAGAACCCCTAAAATTAGAGCTACATTGATCTTTGCAGCTGTAGTTCCAGATCTAAGAAGTGCAACAAGCAAAGGTATTGCTTGTGAATGAGAACCTATTGCAATTCTGGAATCCTTTCTGGACTTTGCAAGGTCTAAGAGTCGTTTTGTTGCCAGCTCCTTTTCAATGGATGTGGATAGGTTTGTCTGGAGTTGCTCAATATATTGTGCAACAGTTGCCCATATACCATCTGGATCTTCCATTGCTGCTGCTCCCTTAAAGTCTCTGGAAGACGATTATCTTAAAAATCAGAAATGTTAGAAAAAGAAAACTGGAAAACTTTGATGTTTCTGCGCAGCATTTATCTCAAAATGGTGGATTATTTTCCAGTAATAAAAACATTTCCCATAAACATTTTTCATAATAAAGAAATAAGAAACATCAAACCACATCAAAATATCTGGGACTATGTCAATTGTTGCTAGTGGGTGAGCATTTTCCTGTGGCAAGCACAACATCAATTCCATCCAATATAATTGCACAAAGATTAAAATGTGCAAGTAGTTACACCAAAAGAACTGCAAACAATACCCATGGAACCTGAGACTGGGTTGTAACTACAAATACAAAAGATAACAGTTTTAGTGGAAAATTTAAAACTGTTCACAGGATACACAATTCTCAGTAAGATTAAATAAAATTAGATCCACAAATATGGTTACACAAAAGGCAGGCGTACAGTTCCTGAAAGGGGGAGATACTTGAAAAAAAACATGGATTTTGGACAAGACCATTAAATTCTTCAACAAAACATCTCTGCAAATAGTTTAAGAGCTTTAAGTGTTTTGTGTAACTGTGAACCTCTGTTTATTTTTCCCCATACAAACTGAGCTAAAAAATTTGATGGAACCCTAAACTTAATGGGAAAGAAGAAAAATTATTGAGCACAAACTTTAAGAGACATCATGTATACATTGTATAATATAGGAGGAGGAGTTCAAATCAATAAGCAAACACTACAGAAAATTGGCAGTCTGTAAATGAATAGACTACTATTTATCACATCACAGTTTAATTAAAAGGTGTAATTTCTTAAAATCAACTTTTTAGCACTTTCAATAGCATAACAGCATTAAAAGTTACCTTGTCCTAGCAGCTTGCAATGCTCGTGTTTGTGCTTCATACTCTGGAAACTTTGCACTCGACATTGATGAATGCAACCTTTCCTGGTCCCCTGACAATATCTGCTGAAATTGCATAGACATAAATTTAGCAGTAATAAATTTCCAGTTCTTTCTTATTAGTACATATCTTGCCTGGAATTGAAATTCAAAAAATAACATGTAGGATAAAGAACTTTATGTTAAATTGAATCTCGTAAACCATGAATTTGAATATAGACACACAGTAAAATTTATAGTCAGAATGTTCAGACAATTAAGGACTACAAAAGAAAGTGTTGGTTGTCAGACATATGAAAGCATTCCCAAATGTTCTTACAGAGAAAGACAAGACACATGCAAGCATTTGTAATAAGAATAGATAGGATGGACAAACCTGGATGGTAAAGGCCCTAGGATAACATAAATGAAATTTCAACAGTGAAATGCCAGTATAAATGTTTCAATAAACCACTTTTTGATCATGGGATCAAACTCTGTATTTGAATGCATGCTGGGGGTAACTGGGCTGTTAATATGAAGGAAAGAAAACAATATAGGTTAAACTTCAGAAACCGCATGATTAGACAAAATAGTTGTCAAGGCAGCAAAACCAGAGTTGGAGTGTTCAATTCTCGTGCATGAATAAAGGTCTATGCAGTACACTATATTCACTACCACAATAACCTAAATTTCCACTCACCATGGTTAACACTTGACTAGATTTTTCACATGTCAGGGAAAAGTGTTGAAAATAGTTGACTCAATGTAGAAAAGAGGGCAGAAGCCGCAAGATTACTGTACTGGTAAGGGCTTTGGCCTCTCTTTGAGAGGTCCAAGGTTCAAACCCCACTCAGTATGAGGGGACTTGAACCCCTCATAAAAACCTGTGTAAACTCATTGAATAAAAAATGTAGAAAAGGGGGCAAATATCAATAGAAAGATTTTGCTGTAGAAAAGGGGGCAAATACCAATAGAAAGATTTTGCCGAATAGGATACATCAGCAAGGGAGTGACAGAAAAAGTGAAAAAAAAAAAAATTGCCAAAACATTTTGCATGTAACACCATCTGATAATCCTTTCCAACCGTAATCCACATTGATGGCAAATTTAAAAGCTTATTTCGATAAAATTTCACTGTTGGGATAAAAAATAGCTCGTACTTTAATTGTTTGTAGCTCCTTTACAGAACTCAGCGAGTTTTAAAAAACTCGCCGATTCCGAGTCCAAGTCAGCCTCGCCAAGTCACTCAGGCTCAACTCAGCAAGTTTTTTACCTCAGCCAATTTTTTTTTACTCACCAAGTACTCTGGCGAGTAAAAAAAATCTCGCCAAGGCCCGAGAAAAAAACTCAGCCATCCATGCACGCGAGAAAAAAACTCAGCCGTCCATGCATGCATAGAGGGAAATGGCATAAAAAGCTTTTTTTCTTCAATGGCCCTCATTTTTGTTGTTTCAAAGTGTAGAGAGCAGAGACTAGCTGATACCAGATAAACAAAAAATCCAAGATAGCATCCTAAAACCATTTTTTTTTCAGTTTTAAAGAATCTAACAGCCACCCAACGGTAATCTGAAGTTTAAAAAAAACTCTGTTTCTGCTGTCAATTTTTTTTTCTTTTTTTTTAGTTTCTAACTAATTGCAACAACCACCCATCTGTTTCATCTGAGCTGGAAAAACTAAGCTGTCAATGCTTAAACCAAAAAAAACTCTGTTTCAGCTGTAAATTTTTTTCTTTTTTTAAGTTTTGGGCATTTTTTTTTCTTTTGTTTAGTTTCAAACTAATTCGACAGCCACCCAACTGCTGTTTCATCTGAGCTAGAAAAGCTCAGTTGTCAACTGGCTATTTCATCTAAGCTAGAAAAATTCAGTTGTCAATTCTTAAGCCTTAAACCCTAAGCCATTTTTTTTTTTTAAGTTTCCGCCTAATTGTTTATTGTTTCCATGTGCAGCCACATCAAAATGACGGGGAAAAGAGATGCAGCATGGAAATATCCAAACGATGGGGAAAAGAAAGGGGAGGTTTACTTAAATTTTGTGGGAAAAAAATTCATGGAGGCATAAACCGCCTCAAATACCACTTGGCAAGGAAACAAGGCCATGATGTCAAGCTATGTTCAAAGGTGCCTGTTGAGGTTGAGAGGGAATGCAATGCCATCCTGTCAGACTACACTGAGAGAAAAGAGCTAAAACAAAGAACAAGTGAGGCCATGGCAACCCCCCTTCTCGATTTTGTACAGAGGGTACCAGCAGCACCTTTAACTGGTTTTATTGCCAAAGTAGGTTCAATCCATCAGTTACACCCAGGGAGTGGGACGGAAGAGTCTTATTTTGTGGAACGTTTTGCGCCAGGGTCACAACCCATGCTTGAGGGTATGACCGCGTGGAATGAATAAAGGCACAAGGCCACGAGGAAGGCTGTTGCAAGCTTCTGGTATTTTTCCGACATTCCCTTCAATGTGGCAAGCTCTCCATATTGGCAAGGAATGGTAGATGTCCTAACAGTTTGTGGCGCAAGATTTCAGCCGCCAACTTATGATGATCTTAGGGGCCGGAATGGTAGATGTCCTAACAGTTTGTGGCACAAGATTTCAGCCGCCAACTTATCACGATAGGCTGTGGATATGTATGAGGCTATGGATAGGCCAAAAGAGGCAATTGCCTCAGTTTATAGTTATTAAAAACCCAAATACAATCCCATTTAGGAAATTGTTGACAAGCAATGGACTTCTCAGCTCCATAGCCCACTTCATGCAACAAGATACTACCTGAACCCCAAAAAAAATTATGATTATTCATTCGAGGCCAACTATGAGGTAATGTCGAGCCCTCAACAATGCCTTGACCGAATGGTGCAAAATGAGCAAACCCGCAATAAGATACAGGATGAGCTACAAGCTTATAAGAGATATGAGGGCGTCCTTTTCACATCCACACAGTGCATTCGAGCAAGGTCAACTTTGAGGCCAAGTAACCCTCATCGAATTATTATTGATTTTGTTTTAAAAATAATCTCAATTTACAATTTTACATGTGAATTATTAAATTTCCCTTTTCTTGGAGTTTTCTAGATTTATGGTGGGAGGACTTTGGTGCATATACGCCCAATATACAGCGCTTCACCATCAAAGTTTTATGTCAACCATGCAACGCTTCAAGTTGTAAGCGTAATTGGAATATGTTTGAGCACATACACTCCAAGATGCGCAATAAACTCACAAAGCAAAAGTTGAATGATCTTGTTTTTGTTCATTGCAACCTTCGCTTCCACCATAAAAAAAAAATTGTGGGAACAAGTTACAAAGTCGTTGACCTAGACGATATTGATCCATCATCTAAATGGATCAAAGAGATAGAGCAGGAGCAGCAACAAGAGCCTCTCTTTTCCATGGATGATTTTGAAAGCATGGCAGACGAGTTAGCGGCCAAGGCACAGGAAGAAGCACAGGCACAGCCACAAAGAGAGACTAGAGCTTCTGCTAGGGCAAAGGAGGCAAAGGCATTGCAAGATATTGAGGCATTGTCATAACACATTTTGTAATTTTTACCTTTCATTTGGATTTTATAATTTATAAGCAATACAAGAATATTTGGATTTTGGATGCATTAAAATTTCATTAATCAAAGTGTGTTTTGTCAATTTCATGTGTTGTTTAAGCTTGTATCACTTGCAGTATGCAGTATTAATTTTGGATTTGTATAATGTTAATTAATTGTGATATGCATAAAAAAAAAAAAACCTTTATCTAATGAAAAATGCATTTTCTTTGGGTTTTTTTTGCCAGAGTTTTTTTTATTTTTATTTTTGCCAAGTCCAAGTCCAATTCCTGAGTTGACCATGCCGAGTCCACAAGGAGTCCGAGTTTCTCTACTATGGTTTGTAGTTGTTGCTTCTCAATTGGACTGCCCCCGTCCTCTTAGGGATTAATCATGGGCTATAGCCATGTAAACTAACAGACCAGTGTAGACTCTTGGACCCACTAAAGGGGTTCAGATTTGAACTATCTAATGGCAGAAAATTTCTACTATTTATTTTGGACCGAATCTCAACTCCATACCACCGCCTATGCACCTTTTGACATAGGTGTCGTATCTGACAATAAGTTGTTACTTCAAATGTTTTGCACCTACCACAATAGACTGTGTGAGGTCATTCAGGCCCTGCTTCAATCACCTGTTGTAGTAGACTGCAAATTTTATTTATTGTTCTTTCACCTTTTGACATAGGTGTCGTATCTGACAATAAGTTGTTACTTCAAATGTTTTGCACCTAGCACAATAGACTGTGTGAGGTCATTCAGGCCCTGCTTCAAATACCTGCTGTAGTAGACAGCAAATTTTATTTATTGTTCTTTAGAATTATGGAAAACAAAAATGACAAAAACATTTTATATATAAATGATCCGGATACACAATCACTCAGACTATAATGGCAATCTCAAATGCATGCTTCAATAAAATCTAGCTGGTGGGAAAGAAAAGAGGATCTATTTTAAGTGTTCACATAATATGCTCATCAAGTGTGCTGTCCAAATTCTCTAAAAGGGATTATGACGGCCTATGGCCTAGTAGACCAGAACAAACCCATAAAAAAACATTCGTCTAATAACATGGTTTCATAGGACCTACACTTTGTAAAGTCCTCCGCCCCTGCATTCCACATTTACGTGGTTGACTGGAACTGGTATTTATTACTATTATAAATTCTTATGTTTTTTATTTATCAGAAACCCAAAATTGAAACCCTGTCCTAACCACTCTAAAATTGACACATGGAGTCTTGAGATCCATTCTAAGCAAAGAGGATGATAAACAGTGAAGGTTTGGTACTTAAACTAGAACGTATAAGGTTTGAATCTGAAAGACGTAGGATATATGCACCTTATAGGGGAAACACATTATGAGAGCCTCTTTCCACCCATAATGAACTTAAGGAAGTGCATAATAGTTTGATATACGTAATATTGGGACCTAAAAAATTACTAATTTTTTAAGTTAACAAGGATGCTTTAATTCCCCTACCCACAACCCATGTTGTAACAAACATAGATATGGATAAAAGAAAGACCTTAAACAGCCAAAAAAAAAACCAGCAAAATCTCAGATTCCTTTGATGCTTGTACGAACCAGTCGTAGGTTGAAGCCGTGCGTCATATCACAAGCTAGCTTAGCTTTAATGAAAGCCTCTAACAAATGGGATAAGTGAAAACATCGGCTAAAAAAAGACAGAGCCGACAAGAAAACTTTCCACAAAGACATCAACCCAACAACTCAGCACAAAAATATTTTTCCAGAAATCAAAGCACATACTTTTTCCATGTTTCGTGTCAAAAGCCCATGATCCCATATTCTTATATTACAATATATTTTCTCCTATTTACTCTATTTTTATTTCTATTCACCATCTCTCTGTCCTCCGTCAAAGGGTTTGAGGATCAAATTTGAGCCGAAGTGGGGCGCGCCACTGTAAAAGTGGCTCCTTAAAATACTTTTCTAAAGTCCCTCCGATCTTACCAAGCTAATCCTCCAAAGAAAATTTCAATTCTTAAGCTCAAATTTACGAGATTTTTACCTTACCACATAAAATGACCTCTAATCTCTAATCTTCCTCCGCTCAAAAATATTTGCAGCACCTAATTTAACAAAAATACCTCAAAATCCCTGGTCAAAAACTGTTTATTTTAAGATAGGTAAAGCATGCGTACCTTTGAACTTGTCAGCGACTGTGAATGGCGTGCCATGACGAAAAACAGCAACAGCTCATTCTTCGCCCCCTCGGCGCTTATAGCCAAGGGGCTTTCGAACCAGAGTTCAGAGTCCGGTGGGAGTGGGAGGGGTAACTGTAGTGTGAAGACACGAACGGCTATGCTTGTATTCCGATCTTTATCAAATTCCAAGCAGAATTGAGGAGAGGCGATGATGTAATAACAGCAGCCATTACACTGAAATCAAATTATAAAAAGAAAATTAAAAAAATATATATGTATTTATTAGATTTAGTTAGTTACTTATTAAATCTGTTAAAAGCCTGAAAAGTGGCGGGGGCGGGGAGAAAGAAAACAACACAGACCGCCTCGAGTTAGTTAACGCGACAACTTATCACAACACGCCATGTCTTGCAGTTCCGGGCAACGGTCACATGAAGCGCCAAAGTTCCATAAATAGTTTTGTCCCCCCCATGTTTGACCTGCAATTTACTTCACTGCAAGTTCCGCGTGACGGATTACCGCGAAGGGGCAGGTCACATGGGGGGCTTATCAACCCTCTGTCGGTCTACGTGGCAAACGGACTGGGAGTTACGGTCAACGCGTTAACCCGCCACTATCGGTGGGGATAGTCTCCACCAATTAAAAGCGATGAATATGTAAATCAACGGTCAAGTTATTTTTTTATTTGGGAGTAGTTAAGAGGAGGCATGTGAGTGGGGCCGCCTTTGACAAGGACGTGAATAAAAGTTATGGCCAACGGGAATGTACACTGGGATTCTGAAGAATATGGTCTCCTTTTTCCTAGGCGAAGGAGAATATGCTTCAATCCCAATGTGTTTTTGCATCTACCCCCTATAACTCTTTTTACTTACTTTCTTAATACGGAACATAAAAAGTTCCGTTTTCGTATGGAAGTGAAATGGATTTTCCGCAGAACACTCGATGAAGTTAAAGGTGTTTTGGCTTGGATTTAATCTGACGTAACTCCTTTATCTTATCTTTTAATTAAGCACGTTCTATATTAACGAGTCCTCCAATATATTCTTATTGGGGGTGGTGTTGGCGTTGGCGTGCTGAATAAAGGTACGAGGGGTTGCGTATATCAAGACCTTTACCTTGTGTCGATGTGGGGGAAGATGATTGAGTTGAAAAGATTAGGTGTTAAAGAAGCACCGTTGGCTATAATAGACGAAGATAAATAAAGGTACGAGGGGTTGCGTATATCAAGACCTTTACCTTGTGTCGATGTGGGGGAAGATGATTGAGTTGAAAAGATTAGGTGTTAAAGAAGCACCGTTGGCTATAATAGACGAAGATAAATAAAGGTACGAGGGGTTGCGTATATCAAGACCTTTACCTTGTGTCGATGTGGGGGAAGATGATTGACTTGAAAAGATTAGGTGTTAAAGAAGCACCTTTGGCTATAATAGACGAAGATAATAGGGAATTGATGGAACCTATTATTTGGAAGAAGTTTATTCAGTTTTTTTTCTTTCTTCAAATGAATAAGAGAGGATTGATTTGAAAAGATTAGGTGTTAAAGAAGTACATTCAGTTATAATAGACGAAGACAACAATAAATTGATGGAACCTATTACTCTAAAAGAAGTTTATTAAGTTTTTTTTTTCTCTTGAAATGAATAAGACTAATAATAACATTGACAATATCATCTATCAACAATTTATAGATGATACAATCCTTTTTAGAAGGGCAGGAAAAAACAAGGCCAAAGTTTTCAGTAACTTATATGAAAAAGTGTATAGGCAGAAAATTAATAAGATAAATTCCAAAGTTTACTTCTAATGCACTTCAGCTAGAATCATAGTAAAGATATGCATGTTTTTTTTTTGGTTGCATAGGAGAGTTGGTCATAACCACACTGTTTTTAGTAACTGATAAGTGCAGGGTTCAAACCACAAGGGTTGCTTTCACCAAACCTGTTTTGCTTCGTTATTGTTGACCCACGCCCGACATGAAGGGAACCATCGACCGCTCAAAATTCGTACCGTCATCGTTGATCTAACACGCACTCAGAGGATTCAGATCAGACTATTACCTTTGCAAACAAGTTGTCCCCAAGGTTTGAACCTGGGTGTTACCAATCCACCTAACCCTCGAGGACATAGAGATACGCATGTTACTTCAAATAGAGAAGGCAAATTTATTAGCAACATATCTAGGAATGCTCTTATTTGAGGGGAGAATGAGATATAATTGTGGAATCCAGTTATAAGTAAAATTCAAAATAAATTTATTAGCAACATATATAGGGATGCTCTTATTTGAGGGGAGAATGAGGATATAATTGTGGAATCCAGTTATAAATAAAATTTAAAATAAACTACAAGCATGGAAAGGTAGATGGTTATCATCAGCACAAAGAGTACAACTAATTAAATCAATCTTAAAGGTCATTTTAACATATTATATGTCCTTGTATATTATGCCAAAAAACAGTAGGAAAAAGTATAATCTATATTATGTGGTCATTTTTATAATCAAGATTAAGTGATAAAAGAAAATTTCCTTTGATGGGATGGAGCAAGGAAGACTAGATTTAAACTATTATTTAGAGTTAATTTAAAAAATAATAAACAATTATTTTTATTTAATTTTTTATATAAAAATATTAATTTATATTAAAAGTATAACATTTGCCGACAGGCAGTTGCCCTAGTGGCTAAGATGATGGTTGTTTTTCTTAAGTGGTCTTGTGTTCAAACCCCTTGAGGGTGCTTGTTGATGTAATTTGTAAACGTTCACTTAAAATATATATATATATAACATTTAAGTAGTTAAATATGCCAATATTTAAGATATAGACCTTAGTTTAAATTTTGTCCAATGATATATATATATATATATATGGGTTTAAATGTTATTACAAATTAAGAAATTTTTATTTTTTATTTTTAAAGCAACCCCTTGCGGAGCCGCCTTGGGAGACAAATTAGGAAAAAATCTTAATAATTCAAATTTAAATCTATTTTGGTTGTTGATGTAATTTGTAAAAGTTCACTTTAAAAAATATATATATAACATTTAAGTAGTTAAATATGCCAATATTTAAGATATAGACCTTAGTTTAAATTTTGTCCAATTATATATATATATATATATATATATATATGGGTTTAAATGTTATTACAAATTAGGAAACTTTTTTTTTTTTTTAAAGTGAAAAACCAAATCTTAATAATTCAAATTTAAATCTATTTTGGTTGTTGATGTAATTTGTAAACGTTCACTTTAAAATATATATATATAACATTTAAGTAGTTAAATATGCCAAAATATATATATATATATATATATATATATATATATATATATATATATATATGGGTTTAAATGTTATTACAAATTAGGAAATTTTTTTTTTTTTTAAAAGTGAAAAACCTCTTGCAGAGCCACCTTGGTCTGAGAGACAAATTAGGAAAAAATCTTAATAATTCAAATTTAAATCTATTTTGGTTGTTGATGTAATTTGTAAACGCTCACTTTAAAATATATATATATATATATATATATATATATAACATTTAAGTAGTTAAATATGCCAATATTTAAGATATATACCTTAGTTTAAATTTTGTCCAATTATATATATATATATATATATATATATATGGGTTTAAATGTTAAAACTTTTTTTTTTTTTTTAAAGTGAAAAACCTCTTGGAGAGCCACCTTGGTCTGAGAGACAAATTAGGAAAAAATGTTAATAATTCAAATTTAAATCTATTTTGGTTGTTGATGTAATTTGTAAACGCTCACTTTAATATATATATATATATAACATTTAAGTAGTTAAATATGCCAATATTTAAGATATATACCTTAGTTTAAATTTTGTCCAATTATATATATATATATATGGGTTTAAATGTTATTACAAATTAGGAAACTTTTTTTTTTTTTTAAAGCGAAAAACCTCTTGCGAGTCGTCTTGGTCTGAGAGACAAATTAGGAAAAAATCTTAATAATTCAAATTTAAATCTATTTTGGTTGTTGATGTAATTTGTCAAAGTTCACTTTAAAAAATATATATATAACATTTAAGTAGTTAAATATGTCAATATTTAAGATATAGACCTTAGTTTAAATTTTGTCCAATTATATTTATGAGTTTAAATGTTATTACAAATTAAAAAAAAAAAAAAAAAAATTTAAAGCGAAAAACTTGGTCTGAGACAAATTAAAAAAAAATCTTAATAATTCAAATTTAAATCTATTTATTTTATTTGTTTTATTTCGTTAATAAATATATATACTTATCTTATGTTATTAGAATTGATACAAATTCACTTTAAAAAACGCATAATTCCAATTCAAATCTATTTATTGTATTTAAAGAAACATGCAAATTTCAATTTGCATGGTTATTTCAATATTCTTTATTATATTCAAAATTAAGAAGATTTATTCTAACGGAAAAAAACTATTATTTTTTTTTTTAAATAGAAAATTTTGTGTTATTTAATTAGATTGTATTTTATAAAATTGTTAAGTAGTGAGTGTTCAAGTTATTACTTGGATTTTAATTTAGTTTGTTTCAAGATTGTTTTATATTTGTGTTTTTTATAATATTATTTTTTTATTAGTTGTATGGGATTACAGAAAAACCCGTATGTATTATATCATGGCGCCGCATAGTAGTATTGCAATAACTTCACTATATACATACATGATACATCCCTTGATAAGATAGTCTTCTCTTCTCCTTGAAAGTTAGAAACTTAATCAATTAAATTAATGTCATTTGTCTTTTATACTAATAGTTATACATGTTTGTCTATATTTCCTTACTAACAAGTCTATAGGTTATGAATTGTATTGAGCCCCACACCTTAGGTCCCTTGGTGTATGTGTAAAATCACTCAAAATTAGAAAATAAAAAAGTTTATTTTCTCTTTATAATTATGAAAAGTTATAAATTCTAGCTTTTTTTAGTGTAATTATGTGTTTTATTTTTTTAAATAATAAAAATATATTTAATTTAAAAATATTTAAAAAGCATTTATAAGAGTATGCACAAAATTATTTATTTTTATATTTTATAAGAATGTAAATTTTTTAATAATAAAAATATTTTCACATAAAAAATTTAAGGTTTGAATCCTATAAGAATTAGTTATCCATCATATTTTCATGTGTTCTAATAAAAATTCAAAACCAACAATAATGGATTATCCATGTCAAATGATTATTTCTTGTATGATCCAAGATCTCATGAAAGTGAAAACCACTTTCCTTTCCTCTTTAAATGTTTAAAAAAAAAAAAAATATATATATATATATATATATATATATATATATATATATATATATATATTTCTTAAATCTAAATTCTTTGTTAAAATTAACAAAATTCAATTTTTATAAAACAAGCAATTACTTTAACTTATAGTGTTAAAAAATATTTAAATATTTTTTAAATGAAATAAGTTCAATTTTACTTATCATTTTTAAAATAATATTTAAAAAGTCATACATTATATTTTTACATATGAAATGTGCATAAATTCTATTTTTTATCTTTAAAAAACATACATTCTATATTTTAATCAAGAAACTAATTTTCTCATGGAAGGACATTTTAACAATATAGCCTCATGTTTCATCTCGATGATCTAAGTTTGAATCATGGGAAGGGCTATACCCCCAAGAGTGTGGTCCAGGTTGTGGCACCTTTTATACTTCGTATTTACTTCAAAAGAAAGAAGTATTATATAAACACTAAAACTTTAAAATTATATATATATATATATATATATATATATATATATATATATATATATATATATATTTTTTTTTTTTTTTTTTTTTTTAACTTGTGTTATGCCCCGAGGAGTGTGGCCCAGTTGTGTGTACTTCGTATTTACTTCAAAAGAAAAATATATATAATGTTTGGAAGTATTATATACCACTCAAGTTTTAAAATTATATATATATAGATATATATATTATTTTTTATTTTTTTTCAAATCTTGTCAAACCGATACATGGATAATATCCAAGCTTTGTTGTTATAATGTTTGGAAGTATTATATAAACACTTAAGTTTTAAAATTTTATATATATATATATATATAGAATTTTATTTTTCCTTAACCTATTAAACACCATGTTATAAATGGCTACATAAATTCTCATAGATCTGGCATATTAAGTTGTAATATTCTCATGACATGCGAGAAGGGAGAAGGGGATTGAGGGAAAAAAGTAGAGAGGGGAGGGTCCCGATCCCTTCCCTGCTCCCCCTCCCCTGGTTCCTGCCCAGTCCTTGGCTCATCCCAAGTCATCCCTCTTTGGGATTGTTTGTTGCAGATTATCTCCTTGAGGGAGATCCTTCTCCTCTTTCTGCACCTCTCCCAGTCGGTTAAGGTTCCCTTGTTTGAGTTTTTGGCCTGGTGCTTCCCAGGGTTCCTTGCTGTTTTCGGGATCCCTTCCCTTTTTTTCCCTCAGGCTTCCCCTTGGGGTTTTCTACAGGTTTTTGGCGTGGATCTGGTTCCTTGCGGTTCTCTGGGTGGTGGGGGTGATTGGTTGGGTTTTTGATGGCTTCCTAGGGTTTCCTTTGAGGTCCTTACTACTTTGGGGGTGGTCTGGGGGGCCTCTTTCCCCCTTTTACTAGTGAATCCTCTCTGGGATCCTGTGGTTGTTGTTGGTCCCGTCCCTGCGGGGAGGGCCCTTTTTTATTTCTTGCTTGGAGGCTTCGTCGTGCTGGTTCTACTCCTTGGTGGACACCCTGGGCATTTGTTTGGCCTTGGGGGGGCTTTTTCTCTGCCTGGGCTGTTCCTAGCCTCAGTCCTAGTTCCCTGAAGTTTCTCCTGTGCAAGGATGGGATTCTTGGCCCCTATTGTTGGGGTTCTCTAGGTTTTGCTACATTTTTCAAATCATGGGGGGATCTGATCTATGCATGCAGACCTTGGATCCCCCAGGCTAGGCTCCCAGGGATCTCATCTTTGTGGTTGTTGCCTCTTCCCGCCTAGGATCCTCAATCCCTGTATCCCTGGTCCCTTAACTTGTTGTATTTTCCTGCTGGTTGTCCTGGGGGCGGGATTCTCTTGGTGGTGCTTTCTGGCTGCTTCTCGATGGGCAGGATCTCCTCTTTGCTGGTTTTCAGTTGCTTCCTACTGGGTGGGATTCCCCCTTTTTTTGGGCAGGATGGTTTCCCACTGGGTGGGATGGTTTCCCGCGGGGCGGGATTCTCCAAAACCGTTGGGTTTCCTGTTGGGCGGGTTTTTCTCATTTCTTGCTAGTTTTCTTGGGAGGCGAGATTCACTTGGTAGAGGTTTTTGCTGCTTCTCGTTGGGCGGGATCTACACTGGGATGGATTTCAGCTGCTTCCCGCTGGGTGGGATTCACTCTTTGGTGGTTTTTTGACTGCTTCCCGCTAGGCGGGATTTATATTATAATGGTTTTTTGTTGCTTCCTGCTGGGCGAGATTTACACGATGGCGGTTTTTAGCTGCTCCCTGCTGGGTGGGATCTTCAAACTTACCTTCCTTCGAAATTGGTGGTTTCCCGTTGGGCGGGATTGTTCAAATTTACCTGTTCCCATTGGGCGGGATTTTTGTTTGTTTTTCATTTTCAAGGTATTGGTGCCTTGGGCCCAAAATTTTGTTGTAATGGCTTATTCTCGGCATGTTATTTTCCAACTCTTATGTAATCAGGTTTTGGGATCCTAGTTAAAACCCATTGTAAATACAATAGCTACTTATCAAAAAAAAAGTTGTAATATTCTTTACTTCATTAAAAAGATTCCACAAAACTACTTGTAATATTCTTTACTTCATTAAAAAGATTCCACAAAACTACTTTACCAAAGAAACATATAATATGTTTATTGAAAATCATATATTAGTGAATAAAATATTTAATATTTAATATATTATAGTGCATTTTTGTTATAACTTAATTATAATAATATTTATACATAAAATTTTCAAATTAGATAATTAATGTCTCTCGCACAATTTAAATACTAATTTAAATCAAACTTTAAATAAATAAATAAGTGATATTCAAGATCCTAGCTATTTTTTGTTTTAGGGAGGAAAAAGATAGATTTTTAAAAAGGGATCCTTGGTTTATGGGAAGAGCAAGACACTTCCTTACCCACTAGTATGAAGGTTTTGCATTGGAAAACGTAAATCTATCTCTAAAACCAATTTGGGTAAGGATGTAGGCTTTGCACTTGAAAACATAAATCTATCTCTAAAACCAATTTGGGTAAGGATGTATGGGTTACCCATTAAAATTTGGGAAATTAAAACCTTCAAGGCAAGTATAAAATATTTCAAAAACTATAAAAGATGGATTCTTAGATATTTATGGTCGGATATTGATCATGATTGATACAAGTAAACCTTTGCTAGAATAAATCATTCTTAAGTGTAGGGATAAGTTGTGGATTTAAACCATAAATTACAAAAACATATATTTTAGATGTAGAAGATGTCATGAGGTGGAGCATATTGAGAGATGATACCCTAAGAAGAGTCCTACAAAAACATATGTAGAAAACCATAATGTAAACTTACAAATAGATATGGATGAGGATGGATTTCAACTTCCAAAAAATAGGTCAAGACAGATGAAAGCAAATAAATAGACTAGTAAGGAAGGATATTGGAAGAAATACTAATTCTTTTGAGGCTTTAGCTTATGAAAAAAAAAATCAATGCTTAGAGGACACAATACAACATGATCAAAATATCAACAAGGAATTATCTATTTAGTATGATCTTGATTTAGGGATAAACATTTTCGTTGAACCTAAGGAATGTGCCTCATCAAATTTTAAAGACTCTCTTGAAGTACCATGCACCATTTAGGAGAAGAAAAGTGATAGAGAAAATATAGTGTCAGATGTTAATACCTCTACCATTAATAAGGAAATATAATAAAATGAGCAAGACAAGTCAAAAAATTTCGTAGCAGAGCCAGGAGAGGATAAATCTAATGAAAATAAAAATTATGAAAAAATAGTGGGGAATAGAATAGTAAGACCTACTTCTAATATAGACAAGCCAAAAAGAGGAAAAACCTTAAATTATCAAGTGAGATATAGGGAAGCAAGAGCAAACATAGATAAAGGAACACAACCTAAGTTGGTTGAACTTTTACCAAATAACAAAATGATATTGGCAATCTACGGGTAGGGCCAGTAGCCCCTAATGAGACATGATTACTATCTCATGGAATATAATGGGTGTTAATGCCCCCTCAAAGTAGAGGTGTATCAAGGAACTTTGTTTAAGTAATAAGCCTCATATTTTTTGTATCAAAGAAACTAAAATGATAAAAGAAGTTTCCAAAACTATGAAAGCAATATGGGCAAGATGTGAATGGGATGTTGTGGATTCATGAGTAACAAGGGGAATTCTAACATGTTGGAATCTTATTAGAAACTCATATGCAACCATTCATAAAACTAGGCATTAGATAGCCTCATTAGTCACATGCTACTTTACATATATTTGTTTCATCCTTATTAATGTCTATGGACCTACAACTCAGTTAGGCAAATTAGAAGTATGGAGTGGGATTGAAGCCTTTGTGAGAAGTAAAGACCAAGAAACATGATTCATGATCATAGGAGATTTTAATGCCATAACCAAGTTGGATGAAAATTTTTAGGGAATTAGGAAAATAACCCAAAGTATGAGATATTTCTCAACTTTTATTCAAAATAATAATTTATGGGAGGTTGAGTTTGAAGAGGAAAACTATACATGGACCAACAATAAGAAAGGCCAAAACTTATTAGCAAAAAAAATAGATAGATGCATACTCTCAAATCATTGGCTAAAAGAAGGGACTTGTGCTAAAATTAAAACCTTGACAAGGATTGGTTCAGATCACTGGCCAATAAGATTTAAAATAGTGGTAAGTGAATTCAAGAAATATCATATTTTTAAATATGAGCAGTTGTGGGAAGACCATCCTCAATTTGGTGATATGATAGAGTAAACATGGAATTCTTGAAGAAACGATGGGTTGTATATACTTACACAATGAATTAAATCAATGATATCTAGATTAAAAGAATGGAACGAGAACTCTTTTGGAAATATTTTTTAGAAGAAAGAAGAACTAATTGAGAAACTTTCAAAATTTTCAAAAAGACGAGCATAATAATCCAAGCTCGAAGGAAATGGAGTTGCTTAGTGAATATCATAATATTTTGAATAAGGAAGGTAATTTTTGGAGATTAAAATCGAGATAGACTTGGTTAAAAGGAGATAAAAATATAAATTTTCATAGGACGGAAATAGTACAAAGATCAACATCCTAAACTAGTAGAATTAAATCAGTAGAAGGGTTTTGGATTGAAGACGAGAGTGAAATAGAAAAGGAGGTAGGGTTTTTTTACCATCATTTTTTAGAATCATAGGAGTTTGAAGTTCTTAATGATAAACTACTACAAGAAGTACATTTAGTTATAATAGATGAAGACAATAGAAAATTGATGGAGCCTATTACTCTAGAAGTTCATTTAGCTCTTTTCTATTTTGATAAGGATTAAGCCACAGGTTCAAATGGGTTCTTTACAACATTCTATCAGCATTATTGGGATATAGTGAAAGATTCTTTATTGGTGGCAATGGAACAATCTAGGGTTAAACAATGTATACCTTATAATATATATAATTCATATTACCCTAATTCCAAAAAAGAAGGATGCAAAATTGTTGATTCATTTAGACCCATAAGCCTATGTAATATGGCATATAAGATAATCTCGAAAGTGATGGAAAATCAGTTAATACCACTATTACACAAAATCATTTCAGAGAAGCATAGAGTATTTGTGAAAAGGAGATAGGCTTTGGATCAATTCATAGTAGCTCAAAAAGTTATTCATTCAACAATTTAAAAAAAATGATCTTAAAACTTGATATGGATAAAGCCTATGATAGGGTTAAATAAGATTTTTTTACTCTAGTATTAGAAAAAAATGGTTTTGGGAAGAAATGGGTCAGATAGATTAAAACTTGTCTCTACAATATCATATTTAGTGTTAGTCAATGGGTTAGTAACATAATCATTTAAAATCAAGAGAGGTCTTAGAAAAGGAGATCTTCTATCATCATATTTGTTCATTATTATGCTAGAGGATTTGGGTAGGATCTTGAAGAAGGCTAACAAACATGGGTTAATAAATGGACTTAAGGTTAGTAATAACATTGACAACATCATCCATCAATAGTTTGTAGATGATATAACCCTTTTTGGGAGGGCAAGGATAAACGAGGCTAGAGCTTTGAATAACTTATTAAAGGAATTATGAATATGAAAGAGGGTTAGGGTAGAAAGTTAATAGGACAAAATTTAAAATTTGCTTCATAAATACTCAAGCTAGAATCAAAGCAAGGGCATGCAAGTTACTTCAAATGGAGGAGATAAATTTACCATCAACTTATCCAAGGATGTCTTTATTTGAGGGGAGAATGAGGATAGAATTATGGAATCTAGTTATAAGGAAAATTCAAATTAAACTACCAATATAGAAAGTTAGATAGTTATCATTAGCAGGAAGAGTACAACTAATTAAATCAATCTTAGAGGCCATTCCAACATATTATATGTCCTTGTATACTATGCCAAAATCGATAGAAAAAAGTTTAATCTATATTATGCAGTCATTTTTATGATCAGAATTACATGATAAAGGGAAATTTATTTTGGTGAAATAGAGCAAGGTGTGTGATGATAAAACTAGGGGAGGTCACGGTTAAGAGTTCTTATAAATGCAAACTTAGCTCTTAGGGGAAAAGTAATTTAGAGATTGTACAAAGAGAGTCAACAACAATGGGCAAGAAATCTTGTAAGTATGTCGAGCCCAATGATCCAATTTTAATATTTATTGCTGGTTAAAAAAAATCAATTGATCTAGTAATAAAAGGTCTATGATGGGTGGTGGGAATTGGAGAAAAAAATCTAGTTGGATGGATACTTGGTGTGATAAAAAAACCACTCAATCTAGATCTAATTTTGAAACCATGGATAAAATTACTTTAAGATAGATATGGTTGTGGGGTTTCAAACATTATGTACAAGTATCAAGAAGGAAGATACAAATGGAACAAATATATTTTTTACAAGTATACAAGACATTTTTATTAGGAGGTAATTGAGAAAAAATATTACAATAGTGATTATTCCGAGGGGAGCCATAGATAAGTTGATTTGGGAGTTGAATAACTTAGAAGAATACACAACTAGAAGTGGATATAATGTAAAACACCAATAGGAATATTGCAAGAATATGGAGAGATATTTGGAATAGTCCTAGCATTCCTAAAATTAACTCACCCTATTTAAAGGAAAGAACAACATTTTAGAGGTAATGAAAAAGAAGATTTATTTAGCCATAGAGAGTCTAAACCAACCCTATTAACTCACCTAATTCCTAATATATATATATATATATATATATATATATATATATATATACATATATATATGTATATATATATATATATACATATATATATGTATATATATATATATATGTATAGATATATGTATATATGTATATATGTATATACATATATACATATATACATATATATATATACATATATATATATATATATATATATATATATATATATATATATATATATATATAGAGTAATACTTCTTATACACATCCGTCGTGGGGATTCTAATTCCTAATCTTGAAATAGAGAGCCTTGATAGATGAAGTCAAGTCATCAAATGAAATTATGATGTTGGGTATAAGAGAAACAAAAATAAGGTAAAAAATATAAAGTGGAAACCACCATAAGTGGAGATGGTCAAATTAAATTTTGATGGAGCATATAAAAGAAATCCAAGACCAACAAAAGGAGGAGGAATAATTAGAAATAAATATGGGAGAGACTTTGTCTCATTACACTTTCAATAGTGAATTTAAGACAAATAATGAAGTTGAAGTTTGGGCACTTTTGGAAGGGTTAGAAATATGTAGACACATGAAATGTAATAGACTATGGGTGGAAGGTGATTAATCAATAGTAATAAATGCATTATTGAGAAAAGCAAAGGCTTCATGGAACATACAAGAGATAATTATGGAAATACAAGACTTGACTATAGAGTTTAAAGAAACCAGGTTTACAAATACGTTAAGGAAATGAAACAAATATGTAAGTGGGCTAGCCAATAGAGGGGTTTTAATTGAGGATTGTGAAGTTAAATTATCTTTTCCATGGCTAGAGGAAGGAGTAAGTTTAACTAGAGCTAGCAAGAAAATGTTGATAGTCTAAACTAAATAATGATTAAGATTTATTTTAATATTTTCCATTAATATTTGTTTTATTATTTAGGTCCGAGGTGTAGACCAATTGGTTCATCCAAACCCCATAAGGGGGGCGGAGGTCCAAGGTTCAAATCTTGGGCCTTGTCGGACTGAACGCTTGTCCCTTTCCTAGTGCTTTCAATAGCGTAAAAGGTCTAAAATGATTGTGGCATGGTGGTTATAGGGACGGACTGTGCGAAGATCTGTGTGGCGGCTTCTGGGGCGGACAATGCAGAATACTATGACGACCATAAAAATTTGGACAGTCTGCCAGATTCGTGGAAGCTACCGATTCCACCATGTAAATTCAAAAAAAAAAAAAAATATATATATATATATATATATATATTTGTTTTATTTAATAATATTAATGTTTTTTCATATAAATTATTTATTACAATTATTGTGGTTGCACTTATGCTTTAGGAAGGAAACTAGCAATCTAGATCTAAGAAAGTGGACTATGATAGTGCAAAGTTTTGAAAATATTACTTTACTAAGATGCAATGCATAGACAATAGAGGTGGAGTTTTGGTATTGTGAAGGTTGTTGGAGGAAAATGTCAAGAAGAAGGATGTTGAATTTTGGAATATTTGTATTCATATAGAAAATTGAAGATCTAGAAAATGAAAATCAACAATTTTGACTTTTTTTATGAAAATGATGTAAGTATTTTAACTATAGCAACTCAACTGTGATGAGAATTGAATACATTTGTAAACTCTCAAGCTCTAAAAAAAGAGAGTTATGATTTGTTAAGGATGGGGAACTTGAATACAACCCCTTGTATTTGATATTACAATATTCATCTTTATTTTTCATTATTTATATAAGTTTTGTACTTTATATAAATAATAAATACATATTATATATAAAAATTAAAAACAATTATAGACTTTAATATTTAAATACATTAAAAGAATAATATTTTATAATCTATATATCCTAATGTATATCCTTAACTAAGGGTTTTAGGCATAAGATGGTGGGTTTTGCTCATAAAGGTTCAATGTTAGAAGTTTTACATGGTTAAAATTTATTTAAAAAAAAAAAACTGATTAAATTTATACCATTTAATCATAATAAAAATATTTTATTATAAAAAATATTATTTATTTATATATTTTAGATATTGTTACATTTCACCAGTAAATAAATATTTTTTTATGTTGAATCATAATCATTAGAAAGTAAAAAAATATATATTTTATAAAAAATCATAACCATAATTCTAAATAACTTATTTTTAAATAATTAATTTTAAAAAATATATGATAAATTCAAGGAAGTAATAATACTCACTGCCATAGATGTTAGTCCCATTAATAATGTACTTTAAAATTTTGAATTTTTTTTTTTGCTATTTAAGGAGTTGGTTAAAATTATTATTTTTAGTAACGGGTAAGAATGGGGTTCAAACTATTGGACTGTTTGATTGTACCATCGTCTTCTTCTCTCTCTTCTCTCTGTGCACTTAGAGAATTCAGCACCTTAGTTACCTTTGCTCAAGCTAACAACATACCCCAAAGTTTAAACCTAAATCTTTTCTTTAACAAGTAGTTAACTGGACCCTCAAATTCTACATTAAACATACAAAGTAAAAATTATGTTAAGCTTCAAATTTAAAAGAAGAGAAGGAGAAAGTTTAAACCTAAATCTTTTTTAACAAGTAATTAAGACCTTTAAATTTTAAATTAAACATGCCCATCAAAAATTATGTTGAGCTTCAAATTCAAAGGAAGAGAGGGAAAAAATAAAATAAAATTTATTTATTTAGTAGAGCTATGACCGCATTCCGTCGTACATGATCTAAGAAACCTTGATCAACAGATTCTATCTTTTCGGTCGTTTATCGTGTTTGGTCGTGGGTTCAGTTGCGTGCTAAAGGGATGCACGGATAATTATCTCCCAAGTTGTTAAAAAAAAAAAAAATTATCCCCTAAGTGCTCGGCTTTTAATTAAAACACGGATACTTAATAAGGGTTGAGATTTGACCATCAATGGTTAAAACGTATTTAATGGACATCCATTTGACCATCGATGGTTAGAAGGTATTTTCTGGACACCCATTTAATTAATAATATTAAAAAATTCTTATAAAATATTTAAAGAGTTTCAGCAACCTAAGTTTTAACAATAGATAATAAATACTTATAATAAATCTGCGGTACATAATGGATAATAAGGTCGAAACATTAATGACCTTTTAGACTGACAAAGAAATATCAACCCATAAAGTTTCTATATCTGTACGTAACACCTAAACAACGAAAATAAAAATCTTTTGGAGGTTGCATGGTCCACGTCCCACATGTTTTCTCTCCTCAATTTAAATTATAATAGTACCAACCAGTGTGTTAATTTTCTTAATAATAATACTTGTCCCCTACTACAATATTCGTTTTTTTTAATCTCAATTTAAATTACAATGGTACTTGTCCCCTACTACAATATTCGTTTTTTTTAATCTCAATTTAAATTACAATGGTACTTGTCCTGTGCTATTGTAAAAATTCTCATAGTATCCCTGTCTATATATTAACTCTCGAAATAAATTACAATGATAGTTGTCTGTGCCATTATAACCATCCTCATAATATCCCTCGTTATATACCTGCTTTCGTACATCCCATTGTAACGGCTCCATACTACGACCATACATATTTTCATGTACTTTATTTGTAATTAAATTTTAAATTAAAATTAATTTTTAAAAATATATAATATTATCAATTTTAAAATGTTTTTATATTTTTAAATATAAAAAAGTATTATTATTATTAAATATTTTGATTTTTTTTTTAGATTTTTCAAGAGTATCCAACCTAACTTCCCACACTAGTTAAAGGGTAGGAGACTATATTATTTATAAGAGCAGTTGATATCTAAGGGTTAGGTGGATTGGTAAGTGCAGGTATGGTTGGACACTTATCAAAAAAAGACCCATGTTCAAATTTTGAGAGAAAACCAACCCTTTGCAAAGATTTCAGACCTATAGATTTATTAAGAACAGTCCCTGCGCGTACTAAAAATAGTGTCTTTGTAGTTTGAACCCTTCACTGACCAGTTACTAAAAACAGTATCCTGTAATTTAAACTCTGCACTAACCGATTACTAAAAATAGTGGCTCTAACCAACTATTCTATGTAATCAAAACCAAAAAATACTATAAGAATCTGCAAGTCCTGGTACAGTCATGGAAAGCGGATCCCACGGGAGATTTATTCATTTATTTTGGCATTCTGTTGACAAAACTTATTGGTGTCGTCCATGGACATGGACATAATGATGAAACACACGATATCTAACATTCCCTTTTCTAAACATAAATATTATAAAATTTAAATATAAATTATAAATTTGAAGGTCAAATTAACTCATTTTCAGCTACATATTGCAGTACATGTCATAAATATATTTGTTTGGTATGCACCAAATACAATTAAGTTGTTACTTGTCCATTTCCTCCTTCAATTTTGGGAGACCCACCTAACTAATTACATAAATTATAATTTCAAGAAACAAAACAATAAAATCTGTTCCATGGTGGGTGTGGAAATTCATTGTCGCTTTTTAAATAATAATATTTAAATATTTATAGTTTGAAACTTTGTGCCAAAGTGAACAAACACATTTTGGACATTTTTTTTTAAAAGGAAGCTAGAATTAAGGAAGTTTGGCTTCATTATACACAATTGTTAATATTTCGTTATAGACAATTGATTTATCAAAAACACAAGCACATGCAATGAGAAGTAGATAGGAATTGGTGTTCAATTAAGCCAACACATATTATCAGCCTTATCCACTAGTGTTCCACCGTCAATTCTTATTTATTGACCTTATCCTCAAATGTTACGTGTGACATAGATACACCGGAAACTTAGAAGAGAGGAAAACATCATATAATATCCGAGAAAAATACAATTCTTACTTAGAACAATAATATTGAATTTACACTTTAAAAACAGTCTGTATACTAATCCGACACGTGATAAAGACAACCTATCCAGATGAAACAAACTCGGTGCAATTTCCTCGCATGGGCTTTTATAGGATTTTTTATTTATTTTTTTCATGTGCAACCTTTTGACTGGGCTTTTATAGGATATTTTTTTATTTCGTATGTGCAACCTTTTACTCACCTTTTTTTTCCCTTTATCAATCAACGAAACTAAAACAACTATCATATTAAAAATTATAATTTAATCTTTTTAAGATATTGTAGTGGTTTAAGTTTTGGACTCTTTTTAGAAGATTCAAATTTAAATTGTAAAAGTGTGTAAACTTGTTAAAAATAAAGATGCAACTTTAATATAACTTAAATATTTTATCAAATTATATTAGTTTAACATATTAAATATTATTTGAATCAAATTTAAAATATTTAATTTTAAATCTTATAAATTATTCCAATACCAATATAAGTTTATGATATAATAAAAATGCCTCTGTTTCAATTTTATATAGCCTTATATATATATTTTTTATAGTTTTTAATAAATATATTTTTTATTTTTAATGATGCATATGAGTAATTATATGGCATGAGCTCAATTAATTAAATTTATTGATTCTTGTTGAGTGGTATTTTCACCCAATTGTGAAAGTACACTCTTCCTTAGGATTTGGGTTCCAAATCCCCTCTTGCAAAGAAGTTAAACAAACAACTTCTCCAAGGTCTCCGCTATATTAGCATTTGCATATGTGTATTAGTAATCTCAAATAAAGATATTCAATTTAAATGCTTGGAACACCTTAGTGATTGCAAGTAACTCGTAAACAAGGGGCAATGTTGGTTTATTTTACCATGAAACTTTAGTGATTGTTCATTGAACCAAAATAAAGCAAATGTGAGTTGGCCCTCATATGACCACGATGTAGTGCTCAAATTACCCCTCTTTCGTAAAATTAGAATTTTTATGAAGAGGGTAATTTTAGGCTCAAAAATGGAAATTTGTGAAATGCCATAAAACATAACTCCTTCAATGAAATTGGAATTTTCATGAAGGGAATGTCATCATAGGCTCATGAATGAAACATGAAACTGAAAAAATGAAATTTGACCTTAAAATGGAAATTTTCTATTTTCGGATTTTTAAAATCTGTAACAAAACAACAACTTCGATGAATTTTTAAAAATACTAAACAACTCCGAAAATGAAATTTCAAAGTGCGTATTGGAAGTCTGAAGTATAACCTACGCAATGGTGAAATTATTTTTGGATTTTGAAATTTTTTAAATGTTTATTTTAATGCCTGAAAATTAAAAAAAGTTAAAATTTTTGGAAAATAAAATGCAGAAAATGAAAATGAAATGCAGAAAATGGAACATAAGATGCATTCAGTATGATGCTATCCTATTTCGACAAAACCGAAGATGTGAGGTTTTCATGCATGCAACCTAACCTATTGGACTTGCAAAACAAGCACAATCCGGATAAGCTAAGTGCTGGCTCCTAGGGTTTTAAATGAGGTTTTCAGATTTAAACATTCGCATGAAGCAACCAAGAAAACTTGCATAAACTCCATTTACAAGCCTAAAATCTGAAAAGGGGAAAAATAGACATTTAATCTTGCATGCAGAAAATGACTCTTTTCTTGTCCATAAGATGCAACTTTCTAAAACTTTCTGTATTAAAAATTTGTCATTTTACAATAACAAAATTTTTGGTTTTCCCAAACTAGTCAATGGAAGAAAAACAACCCAAACAGGTCCAGAATGGCCCTCTTGCCTTCAAATCTGCAACTCTGCTCGCAGCAGTTTCCAACCCCTCAAAACATCCTTGCCTGGCGTATTTAAAATTTTCAAGAAGCTTTTCGTTTCATTTTCCAATGACTATTCGTTTCACCTTCCCTTGTGCATGCATGTGTTTTGGTTTCCAAAAAGGCTTTTCATTTCTATTTTGTGGCCCTTCGTTTCATTTTCTCCACATGGGCTTGCATCCATTTTCTTTCGTGTGTAACGACCATCTTAAATGATTTCAAATCATTAAAGATTCCTTATGTAACATTTTGTCTTATTCATTGGATTTTGTCCTTATGTCCACGTCACTATGCTCTTCTTTCACTATCCTGTGTTCATCACTAATATCGACACTTTCAACTACTTTGTTCCCTTGGCGAAAATGCAACATGTCGCGATATCGCGACACTTTTCCTCCTTGCTCTCTTTTGTTGCTTTTAGCCACAAAAATGCAACATGTCACGATATCACGACACTTTTCTTCTTTTTGGCCACGAAAATGCAACATGTCGCGATATCGCGACACTTTTTCTCTTTTGGCCACAACAATGCAACATGTCGCGATATCGCGACACTTTTCTTCTTTCTTTTTTGGCCGCGAAAATGCAACATGTCACGATATCGCGACACTTTTTCTTCCTTGCTCTTTCTCTTTGCTTTGGACCACGAAAATGCAACATGTCGCGATATCGCGACACTTTTTCTCCTTGCGGTGTTTTGCTTTTTCTTTGATCTTTAGCATATGGGCCACTTCGGTCTTCTTGGAAAATATGCAAAAAGGTGGGTCCCCAATTTTGGGGTACGTTGTGGAGCAGCCACAACAAATGGCGACTCTACTGGGAAATGCTCCTAAGCATTTCGGTGAGAACTCAACCTAAACACCTTCAAAACTCAAACACAAGCGTCAACAAATATCCAAAGAATGAAACTAGACGAGAAATACATGAAGCATTAGAATTATTAAGCATCAGCTCGGTGTGTGCAATGTGCTTCATTCCCTATCGTTTGAAACTCGTTCAACTTTCCATTGTCAGTTTCACTTATGATTCGTATGCAAGGTTATGAATGATTTGTGAGGATTTAATGTATGGAGAACTATGCTAGAGATATAACAACCCGCTTTGCAAAGGCTCAAACTTTCTAGTATCATGAACAAACATATTAAAACTGTCAAACCCTCTTAGGACCAAATATGTGTATACTGAATTAATTTACTAGATCCCAAAGTTGGTTATGTGTCACTACCATCTTGAACCCATGTGCAAGTGTAAGTGAAATCGGAGCTTTGGGGAATAGGATTCCCAACCTAAGCGAGATGGGAATTTAACCCTATCCTTACTACTCCGATCTAGAGTTCATTACCTCATCTTGAACAAAATGATTTAACCTGTTATGGATGAAACTGTCGGGCTAGCCTATCCGTTTGAGCTCGAGTGGTCTTGCTTTTAGACAAGACATGTTGCCACGCATGAGCATACTCCAATGCCAGTCAGGCGTCTATAGCCCCGGTGGAGATCAACCCCATAATCCAGGATTTGACTTTACTTTTGATTTCTTGAACCTTGGGGATGACTACCCATCCTTGCAAGGGACATGTAGTACGATCCTTCCAATCCAATATCAATGATGCAATAAAAGTAGAATGAAAAATATTTGCTTTGGAATTTCAAGTTCTTGAGTGGGCAAAATAGAAGCTTTGGGGAATCGGATTCTCAACCTAAGCGAGATGAGAATTAGACCCTATCCTTACTACTCCATGAAGGTCAAATCGAGCTTTGGGGAATTGGATCCTCAACCTAAGTTCGATGAGGATTTAACCCTATCCTTACTACTCTGATTTTAGGCTTTAAGCACTATGGGAGTGGTAAAAACCATTGTTTTAAGGATTATGTTGCATGATAGGACAGACACGAAATACTCCTTTCGCCTCACCTTTTCTTCCAAGTATGGTTTTGACCATTTTGCTCAAGATCCTCTTTAATATGTGTAGAACGTGCTTGGTTCAAGATAGTTCGGGCATCAGTTCCCAACCTTAGGATCCTTTTAATATATGTTATGTAATAACCCTAAGAGGATTCGACACCTTTTCAATGATTGTATTTGAAATGTAGATGCAACTGAGATGAAATGTATATGCAATGTGGAATGTAACATGAGATATGGATGAATGCATTGCTCTTTTTGAAATGCGGATGGAGTATACCACCTACTTTGCCATAATTTGTAAAACTGACAACTTCATGCATCACAAGTTCCAAACGATATTCTTTAATGTGTTTGCGATACTCATGGAGCTTTCTGCAATACAATTCCGATGTTTCATATTCTCTTAGTCTTAGTCAACATTCATAAGGACATAAGTTGACATCTCGCTTTTTTTTTTTCAAGACAAACCAAAAGTGTCCAAAGGACCAACACACAAAACTTAAAACCAAAATGAGATCCAATCCAAAACCAAAACACGAAAACCAAAAGTATATACAAATGTACAATATAATACAAGATGGTGCAAAAGTTTGGATTATCATTTTCCCGGATCCCAAACCTGATTAGAATTCTTTAAAAGACATATGACGTGATACGCATACCAAGTTTTGTAGGAATCCAACAAAAACAAGATCAAACCAAACAAAGAAACAAACTTCCACTTGCCCCTCTCACCATACCAATTTGATTTAGTTTCATTAATAATCCTATGGTGGAGTTTCAAGTTTTCAAATTGATTAGACAATGATTGATATTCAATTCCTTTATGTCTATTCTTTAAGATGTCCATTCCGCACTTTGATTCATGGTGTAGAAATAAGCTTTCATTTTCATTCAATAAAGCCATAACATTAATAATATTTGAATCAAACCATTCATTAGGCAAACCTTCATTCGAATTTTGCATGGTGAAACCAAAAAGGTGAGATTTTACCTTTGGCATGTTTTCATTTGACCTTACTTGAAGAGGATTTGAAAATTCCTCTTTTCTCTCATGACATTCATCATCATGTAGCACTTGTTCTTTCTCCATGACTTGTTTATCAAAGGCACCAAACTTAGGTACCCAATTGAAAACATGTCCATCCCTTTCAAACCATAAGTCTTGTCTATCTAGGGGTGGGTTAACTAACACATTTCCATGATCAATCACTTGGGTTGTTTTGGGTAACGTGAGATTTTCAATTGGATCATCAATGATATCAAACCCAAATGATTTAGGTTTTGTAATTTTCTCATTTTGAAATGGCATAATCATTGTAGCACAAGTAAGTGGATCAAGATTTTCAATTTCTTTTCCTTCAAAGGAATCTAAAGCAAGTGACTCTCTTTCTTGATTCATGGTTGTAGAATCCTTATCATGTTCCAAAATTTGATGAGATTCGAATTCCTCTTCCAAAACTTTCTCAAATTGTACAGGATTTATAGTATCCTCATGTGAGGAAGCAATTGAGTTATCCTGCATATTAATTGACACAACAAGTTTATTAGAAGATTTAGATTGATAATATTCTTCCCATTTCTTCCACGAATCATAGTAATCATCTTCCAAGTTCAAGTTGTGACGCTCAAGTACTTCTTCTTCATCTTCTGATTCATCAACATGTTTCTCATCCAATTCATCTTCACCTTCCTTAGATGGTCCAGTTATTTCCAAAAGTGGGTTATCTCTTGAATTCAAATTGGTAAAGCTATCATAATCCAAATTTGTAACCCATGATTCAATTTTATCACAATTTGGAAGGTGTGGATCCTCTTGGTCATCACTTTCGAGAACATCATCCAAAGTGTCTTTCGAGAACAAGTGGTGAAATTCGATTATGTCTTCAACTTCATTTGTTGATTTTCTTTCAAATTCATTTTCAGCCACTTGTGATGGCTTAGGAGCTTCTATAATGGGATCAATTTTTGAATTCCGTGTCATATAGTTGCTCCAATCCTTTGCAAGTACATCTGACCAAATCATATCCACATAAGTTTGTTCATCCAAATCCTCCTTTTTGGGTAATGATTCTAGATATTTCTTTTCCAAAACAAGATGGTGATCATTTGATTCCAACTTCTTGTTACCCATCCATAGAATTTCTTCTCCAAAAACTTCATGCTCTTCAAGACTTTTCGAATAGGTATTTACTTCAACGTGAGTCACCTCAAAATCTCTTGTATCACTTGAAGAAGCATAACATGAAACATCATTAAGATCGGCATTATGAATTTTCTTCCTAGGATGATTTGGATGCATACATTGACGTGCTCGTTTTTGTGGTGGAACATGCCTACATACCTTCTTAACCACTTTCTTTTGCTCTTTTACTTTCGATACGAACTCTTTGGGTTGAGTGGTAGAAGTAGTAGGATTAGTTGGATTGATATCCATGGACAAAGCTTGAACATTTGTTGCAATGGTTCCATGAGTGACCACATGATTCTCTAATTGAGGCATAGTTGGATGGATGGAAGTACTTGTATAAGCACATGTGGGAGCATAAGTTGGTATGGTAGGATAAAGTTGATTGTAGGGAAAAACATTTGATATCAAATTTTGTTGTGCCCACGCTTGATTTACCATCGAGGTTTGATTGCAAGCCCCTAGTTGTCCTACCATAGTTGATTGCTCCATTCCATAACCTTGTGGCCTCAATTGTTGATCTACAATCATAGCTTCTGTGTAGGCCGATGCAAGATCAGTAACCAAGGGATTCATCCTAACAAATATGGCAAACAATGGATCCAATGCTCGAAAGTATATTTGAAGAGCACCACTTTCCTCAATAGTATAGGGAGAAATTAATCTCGCATAAAGCTTTCGAAACCTCAAGTTGAAACTTCTCACTGGCTCATTAGGTTCTCTTTTGCAAGAAGTAAATTGTTGATATATCGTGAGAGGATCAATGAGCAACCTAAATTGATTGATAAACTCATCTTTCAATTGAGTCCAAGATGTAATAGAACCAGTGGGTAAATTGATGTACCAATCATATGCCACCTCATCTAGGGTTCCAAGAAACATTCTACATGCCACATCCTCATGTTCGACATTCCATCTAACTAGGATATCCACATAGGCTTGAATATGTTCCTCGGCTAATGTTGGACCATTGTGTTTAAATTTGGGCAAACGTTTTTCTACGTTCTTGGGTAAATCATGAGAATCTCCACTAATGTTCAAAGGATTAACATGTATCCCATACCACGTTCCTACAGTTGTAGCCATTAATGAAACTCAAAGAATAACTTCAAAACCAATTTGTTAGTCATGAATAAAAGAAGGAACCATGACAAAGCAATATTCTAAAAATGTAAATTAGTTTCTGATTCACCAGATCGCATATGCGCAAGTGAAGAGCATACTCCTAGTGTTGTAGGCTTTCGGATTCACAAGATCGCATTACACGCAAGTGAAGAGCATAATACCGACAACAAATACATTTTAGACAAAATAATTCCTTACAAATAAGCATGAAATGACTAGCAAATATCAAACATGTAACGTATGAATAATCATGTTAGCATCAACCAAGAGATGTATCCATTAAAATCAAATGAAAGTAATTGCATGGAGACAACCTCGTTAGTCAAGACCAAAATTTTTCAAAATCAAATCAAAACACATTATTCCTGTATGAACAATCAAAAGCGTTAGAACAATGCATAGCAATTCATGTCCTCCTTTTAACACTACAAGGTTGTATTGTTAAAAGAGGGCTAAAGATAATAATCAATAGGGCATGAAATATTCAAAATTTAAATCCCTATAGCATTTAAATCACACTGAAATAAACCAATTCAGGCCCTCCTTCTAGCGCCAAAATGTTGAGTGGTATTTTCACCCAATTGTGAAAGTACACTCTCCCTTAGGATTTGGGTTCCAAATCCCCTCTTGCAAAGAAGTTAAACAAACAACTTCTCCAAGGTCTCCGCTATATTAGCATTTGCATATGTGTATTAGTAATCTCAAATAAAGATATTCAATTTAAATGCTTGGAACACCTTAGTGATTGCAAGTAACTGTAAACAAGGGGCAATGTTGGTTTATTTTACCATGAAACTTTAGTGATTGTTCATTGAACCAAAATAAAGCAAATGTGAGTTGGCCCTCATATGACCACGATGTAGCACTCAAATTACCCCTCTTTCGTAAAATTAGAATTTTTATGAAGAGAGGGCAATTTTAGGCTCAAAAATGGAAATTTGTGAAATGCCATAAAACATAACTCCTTCAATGAAATTGGAATTTTCATGAAGGGAATGTCATCATAGGCTCATGAGTGCAAACATGAAACTGAAAAAATGAAATTTGACCTTAAAATGGAAATTTTCTATTTTCGGATTTTTTAAAATCTAGTAAAACAACAACTTCGATGAATTTTTAAAAATACTAAACAACTCCGAAAATGAAATTTCAAAATGCGTATTGGAAGTCTGAAGTATAACCTACGCAATGGTGAAATTATTTTTGGATTTTGAAATTTTTTAAATGTTTATTTTAATGCCTGAAAATTAAAAAAAAGTTAAAATTTCTGGAAAATAAAATGCAGAAAATTGAAAATGAAATGCAGAAAATGGAACATAAAATGCATTCAGTATGATGCTATCCTATTTCGACAAAACCGAAGATGTGAGGTTTTCATGCATGCAACCTAACCTATTGGACTTGCAAAACAAGCACAATCCGGATAAGCTAAGTGTTGGCTCCTAGGGTTTTAAATGAGGTTTTTCAGATTTAAACATTCGCATGAAGCAACCAAGAAAACTTGTATAAACTCCATTTACAAGCCTAAAATCTGAAAAGGGGAAAAATAGACATTTAATCTTGCATGCAGAAAATGACTCCTCTCTTTCTTGTCCATAAGATGCAACTTTCTAAAATTTTTCGTATTAAAAATTTGTCATTTTACAATAACAAAAATTTCTGGTTTTCCCAAACCAGTCCATGGAAGAAAAACAGCCCAAACAGGTCCAGAATGGCCCTCTTGCCTTCAAATCTGCAACTCTGCTCGCAACAGTTTCCAACCCCTCAAAACATCCTTGCATGGCGTATTTAAAATTTTCAGGAAGCTTTTCGTTTCATTTTCCAATGGTTGTTCGTTTCACCTTCCCTTGTGCATGCATGTGTTTTGGTTTCCAAAAAGGCTTTTCATTTCTATTTTGTGGCCCTTCGTTTCATTTTCTCCACATGGGCTTGCGTCCGTTTCCTTCCATGTGTAACGACCATCTTAAATGATTTCAAATCATTAAAGATTCCTTATGTAACGTTTTGTCTTATTCATTGGATTTTGTCCTTATGTCCACGTCACTATGCTCTTCGCCACTATCCTGTGTTCATCACTAATATCACTACTCTTTCCTTGCAAAATGCAACATGTCGCGATATCGCGACACTTTTGCCTCCTTGCTCTCTTTTGTTGCTTTTAGCCACAAAATGCAACATGTCGCGATATCGCGACACTTTTTCTCTCTTCTCTTTTGGCCGAAAATGCAACATGTCGCGATATCGCGACACTTTTCTCTTTTGGCCACGAAATGCAACATGTCGCGATATCGCGACACTTTTTCTCTTTTGGCCGTGAAAATGCAACATGTCGCGATATCGCGACACTTTTTCTCTTTTGGCCGCGACAATGCAACATGTCGCGATATCGCGACACTTTTTTTCTCTTTTGGCCGCGAAAATGCAACATGTCGCGATATCGCGACACTTTTTCTCTTTTGGCCGTGAAAATGCAACATGTCGCGATATCGCGACACTTTTTCTCCTTGCGGTGTTTTGCTTTTTCTTTGATCTTTAGCATATGGGCCACTTCGGTCTTCTTGGAAAACATGCAAAAAGGTGGGTCCCCAATTTTGGGGTACGTTGTGGAGCAGCCACAACAATTCTCATGAGGAAATCAAGGTTAAGTTTTTTTTTTTACACATCTGCCATGCAAGGTTAAGTCTTATCAAGCAATATATGTATAATTGTTAAGTTGGTGTAATACCATTATATGGTCACACAAGCGGGACCTATTTCAATCTCATATAACTAATTTATAAAAAATGATGTATATGAATAATGTTATAAGAATGAATTTCATTAGTTTGTTAATTTAGATGATAATATATGAGCTTTTATTTATATATTTATCCAATATATTATGTTATTTTTACTTAAATATATAATCTCAAAGCAAAAAAAACTTTCTTATTACTTATGGAAACAACTTGTAAATCTTGTAATATAACAACATTAATATATAGTAGAAGTAAAGATATTCACAAATAATAAATTTAGTATGAAAATGATTCATATCCAATTCATAAAACTAAGTCCAAACCTCTTAGAGAGGCAAAAATCACATAAGTCACTTAAAGAGGGCAAAGTCTTATATGTGCACTAAAGGTGGCAAAGGGAAACAACATATAAATGATAATATACTAAAATATATATTTTCTTATTTATAGATATCTAAAGTAACAAATCTTGTCTCTAATGCTCAAGATTCAATTTATCTTAATCCATGGACCCTAGCTAATAAAAAAAGACAACTGACAAGACTCTATTGGGTCTTTACATGCCCTCCTCCCTAAAAAGCCTTGTCCTCGAACCTAAAAACTTTTGGAGAATGTCTACTAGTTCACAAGACATATCCTCTTTTGAAATACCATATCATTTAATAAGCAACTCTCGCATGTATCACTTTCACAAATTTATTACCTATGATTAGAACACAACTTCATGCTCCAACTCCATGCATCCTTCCTCCTTTTAAATCTAGAAGCTTGATTTGAGATTAGATCTTCTATCTTAGAACCTATTTAAAATAAAAATAATTATAATAACATGGTGTGTTCTTACATAGGATGAAGATCCAACTAATATGTCACTTCAATAATTTGGAAAACTACTTTATATGGACCATAAAATTTGGATGCCAACTTTTGGTTGGTCTTGGTCTTGAAAGAAACTTGCTTGTATGGTTGGAGCTATAAGAAAATCACATCTCTAAATCTTAAATTATCAAATGCTAATTCCATTGTTGCTTCATACAATTATGAACTTGACAAAGACTATCCTTAAGGTTCTTGAGAACTGATTATCACTATCAGAAGGAGGTATCAACTTGTGTAACCCAAGAAGAGCCTAAATGGTGAAGGCAAAACTAGCTTTGGTTCAAATCAAGGAAAATTTAAAATGTTAATGTGAAAGTGTGGAAGGTTAGCCCGGGTTCTAGTGTATAAGTATCCTCAAAGAAAGAGAGTATTAACCTTTGAGGGTAGTGATCTCTTATGTTGATATCGTTTGATGAAGATGCTTATCCTTGTATGCTTGATATCTTGAGTGCTTAAGTGTTATTTTTTGCTTTCTTTGCTTGTTCTAACCTTCTTAGTCAATGGGAAGCTTGACCATTGACCTTTAAATAAGGATTTTTATGTAGGAGAAGAGTTATTTAGGGGAGAAAAAGAGCATTCTCTTATCATGTATTATGAAAATGGATGCTAAAGACTTCCTTCCAGGGATATGATAAGATTTGGAGGATTGGCCTATTATATTGTGCTATATGAAGATCTAGGAGGAGAAAAAGATAAAGTGTCTTAAGTTTGCTTCATCCAATTTGACCTAGTATATTGCTAATTTGAAGGACATTTGCTTAGAATTGTTATTAAAAGATAATTTTAATTGGGCATTTATAGTAATTTTTTATTTAGGAATTTCCCATAAATATATTCATCAATGTTAGGAAGAATCATTGATAAAACTTTAATTAACAAGATTGAAGTTCGAATTGGCCTCTATGAGATCCATAAAAACCATTTGTATGGTCAATTTGATAAAACTATAAAAAATAACCACCACATTGGTTTTATAAAAGGCCAGCATAGTGTAGTGCAATTTATGGCATATTGGCTCTTAAGGTGGCACAAGAGCCAAATATGAAGGAAAAAATAAAATTTGATAATTTAAGATGCAACTGGGACCTATCGTAGGCATTCTAATGGATCTAAAGCCCTGTTAGATGCGCTAGTGATGACCCTAATCCTGTATAGCTACATCAAGATGGTAGGAACCTAAGGTATCTAAGGTTTATGAACCTCAAGATCTACCATATTCTTATTGAGGTATCCATTGACTAGAAAAGGGTTAGAATGTATTTTGCATTTAAATTTTAGTATGTTGCTTTCCGAGTATACAAAGTCTCTTCTTCCTTGGTCCTTTAGGGTTGCTAAAGAATTTGATTAGGTGTCCATTTATAAAGACTTAAAATTTTGGTGTTAAAAAACACTCTTTTACCCACTCTCTATACACCTAACATAGATCTATATTAGATAAACTTTGTTCATGCATATCTAAACTACCTTATCATATCCTTTGTTCATATTAAGTTTAGTTTTCTTTCCTTTTCACTTACTTAGGATGCAAAGAGTATAGAATTCCATGAAACACAATGATATCATTCAAAATTTATTTCATTGATATAAAATTTGTTGTTCTTATAATATAAATTTAGGTAGGACCATCCTAATATTTATTTTAAGTATTAAATTAAAAGTTTATCTAAATACTTCATAGGGGATACAAAATAATTATTTAAATTAAATCCAAAACCATAGTTCAACTCCATCAAGTAGTGCAACTGAAACCTAAGTCCCATATAACAATCTTAAGACAAATATCTCCTTAGCAAATACATTTGCATATAACTTTCATAAAACCAAATCTTGATTAAACCATGTAATAAAACCTAAGCATATAGGCATGATATCATGTCGTACAAAGATTATCCTCTGTACACATAACTAATCCAAATGTAAAATGATTTGGACGTTCCTATTGGACTTCTTTATGATGCCATTAGTACCATTTTTTACATCCACTTGAACACAAAATTAATTTCATATAAACAATTCAACCCATAATTTTATCCTTTAAATGATCTTTGCTAATATATTAAAAAAGGTTAGTTATTGAATAATAATATAAATATCTAAAGCTTGTAATTCTACAAAATAGATAACATCGACAACATTATATAGATAAACAAGGCCAAAACCATATTTAATGACAATATTTAAATCAAATTGATATAAATTTCTTTGCTTATCACTATAAAAATATTTTTTGGAAATTGATTAGTGAATTCTCCTTTGTATGGGAAAACCTTTTTCTTGGTTGGCATGATTATGGTATCTCTCTCCTACAAAATCCACCTAGGACTTGCACGCAACCATGTCTAGTGGGATACAATGGACCTAGACTTGCATGCAATAATTTACCCATTTTTCCACTTAATATTTTGGCAACTATGCAAATGTCTAACAAGATTTGCATTGGCATCTCTACATTAGGAGCCCATGTTTTTAACCACCATGTAGATCTTGTAGAGAACATGAGGGTGGGATTGGATCTATAGTATTATTACACTTAATACCTAGTCCACACAAAGTTTGAACCCTACCTCTATGTGTCCTTATGGCTCTACAATATGCCCACCCATGAGATTAAAACCTTCATTTTTGATGGAAAACTAATTATTACTTGGCCCAAATTCGTTCTATCTCAACAAAATTAATTTTGTAATTCATAATTATATGCATCAACTATAAGAGATTTTTTTGTTACAATAAGGATACTTTAGATTATGGCCATATCAACCTAGTTAAATAACCCTATTTTATAAATAAAATTAATTAAATTAACATCGACAACATCAAAATTATATGATTGGCATAAAATTTAAGAGGAGCCAAGACTAACAAGAGATCCATCAATATTATTTAAACAATGCACAAATTTGTAAACAAAATCGACAAGACTTAGATATTAAGCATGAAAAAGTAAATTGCTATGCACAAGGTTAGAAAAACAATAAGAATCTATTAACTCATTTCTATTGCCACTATCACCTTACACATTAGAAGCACAAAATAACTAAATGAATCCATTGTACTAGATCAAACATTTATTAGAATTCTCAAAATAAAAATAGAAAATGGAGATAAGGAATAATGAATTAAAAATTAATAGCTCAATTTTCGTGGTGTAATATAATCAACCCAGGTCATAGATATTGGAATTTACAATATTTTCGAGAAATAAACTAAAATAAATTGTGAATTCAAATCTTATACATAGAACGAAAAAGAAGGATAAAAGAAAAATTTGGTGGGTGCTCGTAGGCACCATAAATAATCATTATCCATAAATATTATCACACAACACTCCGATGAAAAATGATGAGTGTGAGGGGGTAATTATAACAATACCAAAACCCCTAATTACATCATAAAGTTTATCCTAAGTCGACATAACAAGTGGGATTTTAGGTTAAAATATTAAATGAGGTTTAACCATAATAGGGTTAACCATGGCCCATTGAGATTACACAATAAATTATTACAAGATAATTAATACATGTCAAAAGAAAATGCCCTTAGGCCTATCTAATGCATCATACAATGTTGGCTCTTGACCATGAATCATAATACAAAATTCAACCCCCCCATAATTTAAACTAAGGGACTAAAGAGAAGACATTAGTGACAATAATATCTTCCCCCATAATGGATGCTTTAGTGGACCTCTATAGTTGAGGTAAATCCGTTTGAATCTCCCTTATCATCTAAAATACATCGATCTTGCTTTAAGAACTTAGCTTCAATATATTGCAACTTCAACAAGCAATTCTTCATCGAATATCTCTCCCTTTTATAGTATCTATAAGTGGTATTTGATTTCTTTAAATACTTAGCCTTACTTGTCGGACCTTGGGTATTAGCCTCCTAAGATTTGAATTCCTTCGTGTAAGCATATATTTGAGGAGTTCCACTATCATAATTTTGCATTGTAATCTAAAAGTGAAGTAGAAGAAAAAAAGAAAATTAAGAGTAAGATTTTTTAGGATTATAAAAATATAGGAGTCATATTAACTATTAGGTTCAACATGTAAAATGAGGGGGGTGATTAACAAGGATAATATTAACACATTCTACATCATTTTTTTGTTGCCTCTAGAAGATGCAATATCTACCCTTAATACCTTGATTCTCACAATATAGTCCTCAATGTTATCAAAATTAGATAGCTTAAGAGAGGAAAAATCTAATTCCAAGTGACTTAATTAAGTAGTATTAACCTTTTCAAAAAGTTCATGCAACTTTGACCATACCTTGATAGGGTCACTCTCTTATTTGATATGGAAAAACAACTTTGGTTCAATCATCAAGGAGAATATACCTAGAGAATCTTATGTCTTTTGGTATTGAGCTTCACCATTAAGAACAATTGGTTTGTCCTCCTGAAACATGCACCTTAGTTTCTTACTTTGTAGCAAGTCAACAATTTAAATTGACAAAATATTATGATTTTACCCATTAAGATGAGTAACTAGAGCTTTGTGATCCATATTATATAATATCCCCGAACACTATAGTAAGTTTGTGAACTGATGCCACCAATACATAGAGCTCATGCAAATTCAAAAAAGGCTCAAAAATGCTTTTGTATGTAAAAGTTATGGCCCCCAAAAGATTTGCTATAATGGAACAAAAAATTAAAAAAAGGCTCTTACTTTAGGGTTGCAAGCACCAATCTTGATCTGCCACTTGGCAAGATCTATTTTACTAGAGTGATCCAATTAATTTTCACCATATTAGCTTCTTTGATTTGCCTAGTCATTGAGACTTGCACTATTTCAATTGGCTAAGACTATATATATCAAAAAAATATTTTACGTGGCGCTAAAGAGTCCATGTCAACCAATGAGTTGATCAAAATTCCACCTTTTAAGCAATAAGGATTTAAAAGCACTCATAGAGACTCAAACCCAAGTCTCCTTCATGCTAATACCTATGCACTATCTAACTTTCTATAGTGCTCAATAAGAAGAGAAGGGCTCATTGCCACTTTTGAATGGATTATAGAATCATTAATGCTATATACAATCCTTCATGCCAAGGACTTCTTGTCTCAATAGTTATGGTTGGAAATAGATCCAACATGGATAAATTTCCAAGTTCTTGGGTATTCCCTTTGCCTTCCAATCCTCATCCTTAATGCTATGGTAATATATTCTAGATAGAGTGGAAAATAAGTTAAACAAGTGGCTTACCAAGCCTCTTTCTCTAGCTATAAAATTCCAAGTCTATTCTAAGGTCCTAGTTGCCACTTATATCTACTACTCATTGTGTTGGACTCCCTCCAAAGCCTCCTACAAAAAACTAGAGAAACTCCTCCATTATTTTCTATGGGCTTCTTCAAAGAAAAGGAAAAGATTTCACAGAGTAGCCTGAGAATTTTGCTATCTCCTAAGGGAATCTGGAGGCTTGGGTCTTCTAGACACCCAAAGATAGGGGATAAGTCTGTGCAAAATTAATTATTAGATCCATTCAGGACAATGAGGCCTAGAAAATCCTAATTCATAATTGTATTAATTTCGACACCCCCCATGTACAAAATCTTAGAAAGGTCTTGGGTTGCCCTCACTTTTGGTTATGAAGATGTATGCATAGATATAGGAAACCTTTATAGTAAAGCATCTGGAAGTCTTGGGAGGCCATAAAACCATATATTCTATAGAATGGTAATGAACTAAGTAATGGGTTGTCCATAAAACTTCAATTAGTTTGGTGGTACCCCATTTTTATGTATTAAGATCAACCTCTAGCCAAAGTCCCCTGGATTAGGGCCTTACATTTTTTTTTACAAAGGAATAAATGTCATTTTAGACCTTTTCTTGAGATGAACTAGACATTTTCTCTCATGGCCTGAAGCCAAGGCTCAATTCAATCTCTTGGAGTAGGATAAAGATACCTTCTAGGTGGTCAAGGATGTAATCCATGACGATTTGCTACACAAAATTGGGACTAGATGTACTTGTCCATTGTGGAAAGATTGGAAATGACACATTGACATGTCTTTTAAAAATTATAAACCCAACAAAGGGTACTCATGGATTTACCCCCACTTGCCCATGGTGCCCATGCTCAATGTGTTAGAACCCCGAGTTTTATCAATATCACAATGAATTAAATCAATAATGTTGGATTATAAATTGCAGATATTATAAAAGAATCACTTTTGTTTAAGGAATCATAGTGCCTCTTATAAGGGGGCTCCCTCCAAATTAAATAATCAAATATTATTTTTTTTCCTTGATGATTTCTTACACAACTATCTACCCTATTTTATATCTACCTAAAGCTATTATGAAAGGACGTGATGGTCCATTGTGAAAATAAAACATAAATAATTAGTTAATTAAGTGATAAAGTTAGGTTAGGATGTGGAATCCTAACATGCCACCCTCCTTAAAAGAAGCTTTGTCCTCAAAGCTGAAAGTGAGGAAATTGTTGTTGGAATTGATGAAGCGCTTCCCAAGTAGCATCCTCGGAAGGTAAGCCCCACCACTAAATCAGAAGCTCGATGATGGTGCGATGGCGAAGTTGACGAGTGCGGCGATCCAAGATGGCTTCAGGTTCAACCACGAGTGATCCATCCTCGATGAAGTCAGGTAGCTGAGTTTGTGTTGTAATGTGTGCGCCAACAACTGGTTTAAGGCAAGATACATGAAACACGGGATGAATTTTGGAAGACTCGGGCAACTCCAATTTATAAGCAACGGGTCCTATGCACTGTAAAATTTTATAAGGCCCATAGAACTTGGGAGCTAACTTTTGTGAACCTTTGAGCTTGAGAGAGGTTTGGCGGTAAGGTTGAAGTCGAAGGAATACCATATCACCTTCTTGAAATTCGTGTTCGATCCGATGTTGATCCACTTGTTGTTTCATGCGATGTTGTGTTATGAGTAAATTGTCTTTGAGAAGGCGAAAGATATTGGCTCGAGTAGAGAGTTCAAAATCCACGACTGGCACATTGGTACATCCTGGAATATAAGATGTGATCGTTGGTGGTGCTTGGCCATATAAGGCTTCATAGGGTGTCATTTTAATGGCAATATGGTACAAAGTATTATACCACCATTCTTCCAAAGGAAGCCATTTTACCCAATGAATGGGTTGAGCAGAAGTAAAACAATGCAAGTAAGTTTCCAAACATTTATTTACAATATCTATTTGGCCATCGGTTTGGGGATGATAAGCGGAACTCATACGGAGTTGAGTGCCTTGGAGTTTGAACAATTCCTTCCAAAAATGACTAGTGAAGGTGGGGTCACGATCACTGACGATGGTGGAAGGCATACCATGGAGTTTAAAAATATTATCAAGAAATAGTTGGGCGACGGTAATAGCCTTGTAAGGGTGGGCTAAGGAGCAAAAATGAGCATATTTAGACAATCGATCCACCACTACTAGAATAATAGTTTTGCCTGATGATTTGGGAAGACCTTCAATAAAATCCATCGAAATATCGGTCCATGTTTTGGTCGGAATAGGGAGAGGTTGAAGAAGTCCAGGGGTACCCATGGTTTCTCCCTTCTATCTTTGGCAAACCTCACATTCGACCACCCATATTTTGATATCTTGTTTCATTCCTACCCAATAAAATGATCGAGCCACCCTTTTATAAGTTTTCAAAAATCCAGAATGTCCTGCTGTAGGCGTGGCATGTAGCTCATGGAGTAGTTTGGTTCGATATAAGGAGGTAGGAGATAGGACAATACACCCTTTGAACCTAAGCATACCATTGCTCCAAGTATAGTGAGGCTTACTGGAGGGATCTTGTTGGATTTTCTGAATTAACTCTTGTGTTGTAGTATCACTAAACCATTCTTTTGTTACCTAGTCTATCCATTAGGGAATAGGTGATCACAACACTTGCAACTGGGGAAATTCTTAAAATTCTTGGGAAAGGGCATCGACGACCACATTGTCCTTTCCTTTATGATACACGATCTCATAATCATACCCTAGTAGTTTAGTGACCCATTTTTGTTGCTCAGGGGTGGATATACGTTGCTCAAGGAAATATTTTAAACTATGATGATCGGTACGGATAATGAAATGTTGACCAATGAGGTATGGTCGCCAATGCTGGATGGCATGAATGATAGCCAACATCTCTTTCTCATATGTAGATCGGGCTAAGTTTTTCCCGAAAAATGCTTTGCTAGTAAAAGCCAATGGTCATCCTTCTTGCATGAGAATGACTCCCAATCCTAATCCAGAAGCATCACTTTCGATCACAAAGGGCTTGGAAAAATTTGGCATGGCCAACACAGGAGTGGAACACATGGCATCCTTTAATTTGGTAAAAGCATCGTCAGCCTTGGAGGACCAAAGAAAAGCATTCTTTTTAAGTAAAGTTGTCAAGGGGGCAACAATATTGCCATAGTCTTTAACAAATTTATGATAGTACCCGGTTAATCCAAGAAAACCATGCAAGCCTTTCAATGATTTAGGGGTAGGCCAATTTTTCATATCTTCAATTTTGTGGGGGTCCACCTTAACCCCATCCTTGGAAATGATATGTCCAAGATATTCAATCTCTTGTTGTCCAAAAGAGCATTTTGAGCGTTTGGCATATAGTTGGTGTTCCCCCAAGATTTTTAAGGTTTGTTCTAAGTGAAGCAAGTGATATTCCCAAGTCTTGCTATAAATCAAAATATCATCAAAGAAAACCAAAATAAATTTTTGAAGATAAGGGTGAAATACCTGGTTCATTAGGCTTTGGAATGTTGAAGGAGCATTGGTAAGGCCAAAAGGCATGACCAAAAATTCATAGTGTCCTTCATGAGTTCGAAGGCAATTTTTGGAATATCATTTTCTTTGACTCTAATTTGATGATATCCTGATCTTAGATCCAATTTTGAAAAGTATTTAGCACCGTGAAGCTCATCCAACAACTCATCAATAATAGGAATGGGAAATTTGTCCTTGATTGTGAGTTTGTTAAGAGCACAAAAATCAACACATAGATGCCATGATCCATCCTTCTTATGGACCAATAAGATGGGAGATGAATAAGGGCTAACACTAGGTTGAATAACACCTGCCTTCAATAATTCTTGCACAAGTTTCTCAATTTTAGTTTTCTGTAGGTAGGGATATCGATAAGGCCGAATATTTGGGGGTTGATTCCTAGGAAGAAGTTGTATAGCATGATCGTGACTACGGTGGGGGGCAACCCTTTTGGTTCATCAAATACTCTAGAATGACGTGTTAGGAGTTGTAATTTTGTCACTTCATTTTGTTCCTTCTCGATTGGTTGAATAGAAAATAATTGTGCCACCATTCCCTTACCTCCTTTGCGAATAATTTTTTCCATGCGGTGAGAACTCACTATTTGTGAGGGGCCTAATTGTAATCCTTTAAGAATATATGTCTAGTTTTTAGTTGTGAATTTCATCCATAATGCCTCAAAATCCCATTGGATTATTTCGAGTGTTCGCAACCATTGCACCCCTAGGATGATATCACATCCTCCTAATGGAAGCACATACATATCATTTTTTATGTTGTAATCACCCATGGTGAGCTTAATATTTTGGCACTTCCCTTTACAGGCAATCCTTCCCCCATTACCGATCATGACTTCAAAACTATTACAGGGTTGTATATAGCAGTTGGCTTGTTTGGCCACACGTGGGTCGATGAAATTATGTGTGTTGCTAGAGTCAATAAGCACAATGAGGTTTTGTCATTTGAAGTATCCTCGAACTCGCATAGTTTGTGGAGAAGAAAATCCTACGAGGGCATTGAAAGAAACTTTTGGTGTATTCTCAGTGTTGTCTTCGGTTGTATCCATCACTACTTCTACTTCTATCTCATTTTCTTCTTCTATTGAATTACAAGGATCAGTTGCATCCAGAATATATAACTTTTGTGTAGTGCATTTATGATTTGGCACAAATCTCTCATCGCAATGATAGCAGAGGCCCTTTGCTCATCGTTCCTTCATTTCCTCAAAGTTGAGACGTTTAATTGGTAAGGTTCGGTTAGGTTTGGGGGTAGTGTAAGTGATTTGTGATTTCCCAATAGGTGGTTTTCCTACTCGACGTTGAGCATTGAATTTATCTTCAACTAATTTGGCCAATCCAATGGTCTGCATCATGGTACTGGGATTGAACATCTGCACTTCCAGCCAAATTTCTTCTTTTAATCCACTGATGAAGCAATTTTGAAAAAATGAGGCATCTAGCCCTATTGTGCGATTGGCTAATTTCTCAAATTGAGCTTGGTATTCGCGCATCGAAGTGGTTTGACACAACTTGGTAAGGGCTCCTATGAAATTTTTGAATTTACTAGGGCCAAACCGTACCAATAGATTCTGCGTAAAGTCTATCTAAGTAGGCATGCCATTAGTCTTTTCATACCATTGGTACCATTGAATAACATCATTTTCAAGGTGGAAGGATGCAATACAAAATTTTTGTGCCTCAAGAATCTGGTTTAGGGAGAAGTATTGTTCTTCCCGGTAAATCCAATTCGTGGGATCGCCTCCTTCAAATTTGGGAAAATCCAATTTAGTCATTCTTGGAAGGATAAATGTTTGTGGGCCCCCAAGATGCACCTGATGCATCCGGCTCTCCTAGTGAGCGTTGAGTTGGAGCTAGTAAGGCTAGTGCCATATTTTGATTCATTGTGTTCATAGTTTGAGTTAATGTCATCATATTTTCAAGTTTAGCCCTAATCATTCTTTCTTCAAAGTCTGGCATTGTGATGAGATTAACTTGAGAAAATTGGTCTTTGAGTTGGCGAATATCATGATCCAATTTTTTGAGAGTAGGGTCTTGTGATCTTCATCCATCAACCATTCGAGGAGTTGTTGCAGAATTCAAGTCTTCACAAAATTTAAATTAAATTTAGTTTTAAATTTTTTGGCAAAATTTAAATGTAGTTGCCCCCAAAAAAATTGGTTTTAGCAACTTGATTTTGGAACCCTTCAACCTCCAACGGTTAGAATTTCAGCCTTCAATGATTAGAATTTTGGCACTGATGAGATGGACCAAGTAAGTGATCCATGATACAGATTGACAGTGGAGCGAGGTATGATATGACAGGAGCATAGAGGACAACGAAGTGGAGTATGAGGTGATGGGGGAACAAGGGAACAACGAGGTGGAGCAGGGCATGAGGGAGGGAACAATGGGGTATGAGGAAACAACGGGGCAAAGCAGGGCACGAGGGACTGAACAGTGGGATACAAGGGAACAAAAAGGTATGAGGGAATAGTGGGATGAAGTGGGGAATGAGGAAACAATGGGGTAGAGTGACTCGAGCACGTGAAAGGTGCAGGTCTATGTGGCCATCGGGGGTGGTCACAATTCACTTCCAGAGATGAGTGGCTTATAAACCTTGTTTTGTCCTTCACACAATGGATGTGGGACTAAGTTCCCAAAGCTAAAACATTGTTTTATCAATAAAACCCTTTATAATTTGACTTTTGCCCTAGACCCCAAGTTAATGATGACAAAGGTTGGTGTAATGACCCTCCTTGGCTGGACTTGTTCTTGATACTTGATTTATGTATGGATGAGTGGATATCATATTCATAATTTCATTTTATGTTATCAAGATGTATAGATAGTTGCACTTTATGCTTTAATTATACTGCTTTGGAAATATTGTACTGCTAATGAAATTTGTGGTTGCAGCACCAGGCAATCTCATGAGTGTATTGGTATGGGACAATCACCAAAGTTGAGAGAAAAATGGAAATGATGGATGACATTTATCATTGATATATCAAAGGGTAAAAATAAACCCTTCATGTAGGTGCATTGCATTTATGTGTGTATGTTTGATGCACCATTGGACAAGGAGGTTATTATTTGAGTAAAAGAGCCATCCTTCATAGAAGGAAGATAATGTTGTAGTTGTCGTAAAGCCTTCTACTCAAGGAAAAACTTGTGCATTTTGTTGATTGCATCCTAGTGGAAACAAGATGGCTTAGCAAGAGCCTTTGTATTGTTGTTTGTAGTATTAATTGATATCAATGCTAATGGTCAATATTAGCATTCGATAGTAATTAAATTAATTAGGTGAGTAATTAATTTAATTACAATAGTATTGGTAAATAACATTAGAATTGGATTTTGATGATGCTAGCCAATAATGCTAAGCGATGATTTTATTGTTAGTATTATGCCTTATAAATGTAGTAAGCAAATATTAGATTTATTAAGAAAACCTTGTAAAGTAAGATAATTAATTTCCTATTAAGGTTGTAAAAGGGAAAAGATATAAAAATAAATCTAATTATTAGATAAACCATAACGTTGGTAAAATGAAAATAGTGGAATGGTTGATTCCTTAAGCATTGGAAGTTGGCATTCTTCAATGTGCTAAGCGTTACCAAGATAATGAAATGGGCATGCATAAAAAAACCACCCAGTGGTTGATATTGGGGGCATTAAAAGAGGTAAATGGATTGATGTAAAGGATATTTTTTGGGCAATTCGAAGAGAGAAACAAAAATTGAGAAAGAGGAAGTTTGCTGTTGTGATAAATCTTCGCAAGAGGTTCAAAAGCATCTACTCGGTGATAAGGTTGGTGTCCTAGTTAAGATGTTCCCATAAGATTGTATTAGATTATTTTATTAAAATACTTTTGGTCAGCTTGGATCGTTGTTAGGAGAGCTAGAATTTTGTGTAAGAAAGTTTTGGTTTTGCTCTTAAATTGTTTAGCATTACCCTTAGGTTCTAGTTAACCATAATAGACGTCCTTGGATAGAAAAATTTATACAAGAGTTATTGTTATAGAAGACTCTAGTTTTTAACCGAGTGAGCCTATGTGTTTTCCTTCTTGTTGTGGGTTGTTTGGGTTTGAAAAATATTTCATGTTGGTTGACACTTGCTTCGGTTTGGTGTTCTCTTATTAGCTTTCATTTTGCATAGGCATATCTATGTTGCTATCTGCTCTAAGTTTTGGAAAGGTTTGTGGCCATTCTATATATCTCCTTGTTGCGACAGTAGACTAGTGTGTGTTGTAGAAACCCAAACATCTCCTTAGGCAGGGTTTGTTGAGTTGGGGGCCTGTGTGTTGTATGTCTTTGTTGGGTTTAAGCGCTTGCTTATGCTCCTTTATTTTGGTGTTGTATGTTTTTCTATGGTGCCTACTACCCAGTGCTAAGTTTTCATTTTGGATTTGGAAAATATTTGAATAGATTAATTAAATTATTAGTTGGAAATCATTATTTTTGGTTAATTAATTTAGTAGAAGGGAAAACCTTCATTTTGGTTAATTAAATTATTAGTTGGAGAACCTTTGATTTGGTTTATTATTTTATTAGTTGGAGAATCTTAGGTATATGGCTAAAAAGCAACTTACATTAATTTAAGTTTCATTTCCATAAGAAGGAATCTAATTGCTTATATAATGTGGATTGATAACATGGATAAAAGTTTTTGGTTATTAGTCTTAAATGAATGTATAGATGAAGGTTCTTTATGTATTATTATTATTTTGGAAGTTTTTGATTAAGTTTTGGCTAATGGAGATAAGATATTATGGAAGGCTTATATAATGGGTTTCCAAGACTTATGTAGATAAGGAACCTATTATAGAGAGATGCATGGTATTCTCTCAGTGATGTTGTATAGTTATGCTTGCATAATGTTCTTGTATCCATGTTTTACATTTTGCATGAATGATTGTGTTTATGCATGATGCATGTTAAGTTGTATATGCATATAAGAGCTTCCCTAATCCCTAAGTTGTTTAATCTAAATTCATGGGAATGGAGCAATCTAGAAGAAGATCATGAAAGGATAGATGAAGATATGAATCATTCGTATTACTATGGAATAGTGTTATTGAATAAAGAATTGTTGAAAGTAAATGTACTGATTTATGTATAGTTTTGGTGAAGATGCTTTGGTTAAATTACTTGAGTAGCAATTACAAGAATTGTGCTATAATGAAGGATTATATATGTTGTGGTTCTTTTATGTATGAATTCAAAATATTATCATGTGTTGAATGGAAAGTTTATATTAGCAAAAAGGATGGTGGGATGTAATTCCTAGATTAATGGTTATAATTTTCTTAAGAGGTTGATTTATCCTTTCCATGTATTTAATTAAGGAATTGCTAAATGCTAGTTTTATGAATTGTAAAGTATTTGAATTTTCTAGTTTAACAATGTGCTATGTGAAAAAACTAAATGTAATAGCACTTTATTTCCTTTTGGGAGAGATGCAGATTTGATATATTTATGATTCTTGGGTTTGTGGGAAAATGCTTGGACAACAATTAGAGCTATATTAGAACCCTTGAGTTAAGAAGATAATCCAACCCTAGGAGGAGTTGCAGTGATGCAATAACTAGGTAGTTGTGAATCCTAGGAGGAGTTGCAGTGATGCAATAACAACGTATTCATAAATTTAGGAGTTTTGGTGATGAAATAACCAGATATTTGTGAGGATCGAGTGTTCCAAAGTTGTGAGGCTTTTGGAATCATTCACAAGATAATAGTGGTGGCACCTTGAATAGTGAGGATCGAGTGACCATGCTTATTACCAAGTGAATGGTAATGGCCTTAGTTAGCCCATGGAGGTGCAATAACTAAGCACTAAGGAATTATGCTAGAATAATCCTACATAGATGGACTTATGTAGGGTTAGGGAAAAAAGGTGTCCCCTTTAAGTGTTATGGGCTTTAAAGGATAATCTCTATGTTGTGGTCAAGTTGTCCTATCTCAAAGAGGGTATAGGAAATGTGTGGGGACAACTATTGGCATCCTTTATAAATGGAGAGGTTTAGAAAGGGTGAACCCAAAAAATAAGGGATGTTGTCCACTTATGTTCACTTGAGTGTCTCTTGCAATGACATTAAACTCAAAATGTGGTTATGCCTTGAGTACTAGAAACAAATATTGGGACTTCTTTGAGAACCTTGTGAATAAAAAAAAAATCTCTTCCTTAGGTTGATTTGGTGGGTTGTAGTTGGTTTAGTTATTTTTATAGAATCAAATTTTAGGATTGTGGAACCAAAGGTTGGGCCATCTCTTTGTCCCATTTCCCATAATTTCAATGGTGAATATCTAGAAATTGACACCCTTCTTCCTTTGGATGGGATGTGACGATTTCTTCCATGGATGAGGACACTCTAAGGGAGTAGGTGGAGAGTGTCAACATGAAACTAAAAAGTATAGATGAGAGTCCATTTACAAGGATCCTAACCCATAGGTTGGGTGGGACAATCCCTTAGGCAAAGATACCCCTCCTTCTACTGGTGCTATTTATATTACTCCATGATTTATAGTAGGCTTCTGCTTCCTTTTCATTAGAACTGAGATTTTATTGTTAATCTCTAGAATCATGTTTTAATTTTGGGTAGGACCTTTGCCATGGCCTTTTTGGGGTGTGCTTCCTATAGTGAAATTTCATTACATTGAGTAATTCAAGCCTAAAGAAGAGATTTTGAGTAAATCTACCATCTGAAAGCCAAGCAATATGAGAGGGACTAAATCTCCTTCTACTTATCAAGTAGTTTATTATGAGAAAGCACTAAATATACCAATGGAAGGAGGTATAAGATGAAAGCAACTAATGAATTTAAAACTCCTCATGCCACGAGGTGATGTTGACCACCCAAATTAGATAGAAAGAGGACTATAACCTTTTTAGTGGTAACTAAGTTATACCTCATCTTAATTAAACCTCCTAAAGCATTTTTAATGGTAACTAAGAGGGTTCCACTGTCAGTAGGGATTCTATATACTTAGTGGATATATATTCATCCTTTGATCATATGGGTGGATCCGAGAGATGAGCCATCCTCTTTTGGTAATTGGGTTTGTAACACATCATAGACCTTGGTGTGGTTATAAAATGGTACCAAAAATATGACAACAAAGATAAAACCTAAGAGCTATTGAAGAAGGAAAGAAGAGGGATATGGTACTTATGCAAGAGAGTGATAGACTTTTCCAAGCTTTCTAGGCCACATAAAGTTCATCCCAAAGGTTCATGGAAAAAGGGAAAAAGGAAGCAAATCACATTAGACAAAGAGAATAACTTAGGAACACTCACCAAATGAAGAAGTCTAGGTTGTCCTTGCATAAAAGTGGTTTCAATACATAACAAATAAAACAAGGAGTAGAGCAACAATAGTAGTAGCATTCACTAAGATGGAATATACTCAAGAAAGTGATAATTGGAATTCCACAACAAAGTTGAGGTGAAGGGAGCATTATCGGAGCAATTGGGTCCCTAGAAAGAGCCTTAAGCCAAAGGCTACTATTGAGTCCTGGTAATTAGGTCCCAAAATAAGAGATAATAGTATGAGGTAAAATTGGAAGGGAGGTGGTATCTCAAAAGTTGCATCACGCTTGAGAACCTAGTGATCGAAAACCTAGGCAAGGATTAGTCGACACAAGTGCCAACTAGATCTAGTGGGATGTTGAGCATAACAATGAATTGGTAGCCAAGGTAAATATTAGGATGGGGCCCATCCCTCCTTGGGATAAAAAATGATGCTTCCTCAGCAAGCAAAGGATGATGTCACTTGAGCTCAAGTTTCTATGAGGAGAAGAAGCCAATTAATGACATCCCTAAGAAGTGCCACTTTGTTTGTTAGGCATTTATAGAGATTAGACCCAAAATATACCAAGAATGAATGTAGTGCAATACCTAAAACTCAACAACTAAGGAAGAAAGGCTTTCCCACTCAAGGTAATTTTGGAAGGAATTTTAAAATTTGAATTTAGAGTTAGGCCATATAAATAGTCGATTTTATATCTTAGAAAAAAAGTAAGAATGATATTTTATTGTGCCTAGTATTTGTCCAAAATAGATTTCTCTCATTCTCTTTTGTGTATTTTTCTAGACTTAAACCTTGATTTAGTTCATGTATAGTCCCTTTGATCCCTTTAATTTTTAGCATATCTATTCAGATGATTCTAACACATATATAAAAGAGCTATGACTACTTGTATTTTATCCTTGTCTTTGTGTATGTGTAAATTTGTAAGTGGAGTTGTGAGTAATATTTGTCCAGTTCTTGGTATAAGTTTCATAAGAAATGGATATGGTATTTTAGAATTATATTCACTTTCCTTGATATGGTTGATGATTTTGTTCATTCACCATAAATGTACATAGAAGCTTTGTTGTTCTTGGTGCATTGCCTCGTAGTATAGGCTAGTTAATTTTATTGCTTTCCTCTCATCCATTTCCCTAGGCAAAACCTGGTAGAATAGGTTAGCTTAGAAAATGAGTGTGCTAGTATCACATCTAAACAAGGATATTTATTGAAAAAACTCAAAGTTTATCCCCAATGCCACATCCCATTCTTCCCAAACTTCCCAAATTGTACACTCCATGTGAGGAGTGGGTATTAGATGCACTTGACAACCACAACAGATGGTCATTTTACCTAGAGTGTGAACTGGACACAATCCAATTTCCAATAGTTAAAATGGCATACCTAATGGAAAAAATCATACAATATTTGTCACATGATTATGAAAGCAAACTGATATCCTGGTGAAAGTCTTATTTATCTGCTTCTTGAAGCATATCCAAAATTCACTTGGCAACTTCACTATTCCAAAAACTCATTGAGTAGTGATTTTTTTTGTCTAAAGACAAACCCAATGATTCATGAGCTTCAAGCCTATAACAAGGTCCAATACAAAGGTAAATCTATAGTCATTTTCCACCATTGAACCACAATTCAGTTCCTTACCTTAAACTGGCAAACTACTCAAATTTTAGGGCATAGAAATATTTTGTGAGGAACCTCTTTTTGAAGATGACTATAAATTCCTTCCATGGAATATCTACTAGTTCAATATTAGTTTCCTCATAATAAGTTTCCCACCAGTCTAGGGTGGCTCCTTCAAGGTAGATAGTAGCCCAAACAGTTCAGGTCCCTAAGGAATACCCCTTTACCATGAAGTAAACCTCTAATTCCCTTAGCCAAGCCACAGCTGCATCCGCATCTCCTTCTCCATAAAACTTGGAGATATAGACATTATTTAGGTCTCTTACCATTTCCTTTTCCAAGAGGGTTCTAGCTTGTAACTGCTTTGTAGTCAACCCCTCAGCTTGGTTAACTTCTAAACCTCTAGCTTGTGAATTTTGGTTCACAATGGTTTCTAACACCTATCTTAACTAATCTTGCATGGCGACAACTATGGTAGTGAGATTTTCCATTCCTCTTTTGCGAGTTTTTGGATCCTCATTCTTGACACCTTATTCAATATTACTTTATCGAGTTTGCCTAGGTGTAGGTCTCTCTATTTTGGCCTTAGGTGGCATATTGATCTGGTTTCAACCAAGAAAAATATTAGGTTACAACTTCATATTAAACTATACCACTAATTCAAGCCACAATACAAAGTTCTCCTTGCCAAGATATTAGTAATCTAACTAGGATAATATTCCAAGATTATGAAGTATCATTAATATCAAAGCCCATATTGAGGTATCATAACATTCATCTACCCTTGGGATCAACTCCATTAGATTATAATAAGCAAAGACTCTAGGTCATCCCAACTTTAGCTTAAACTTAAGCAAGCCTTCATTGGAGAAATCTGAATCTCTTTTAGCACATAAGAAGCTCTATACCCTCAAACCTAGAGCTCTAATACTAAATGTAATGACCCAAAACACAAATAAATAAATAAACACACAGAAAGAGAAATATTTTTTTTTTGTCTAAGGAGAAGAATTCATTAAACCCTAACCAACCTTATATTAACTTAATGTTTTAAAAGACCCCCTAAGCTTCTCAAGAGCTATACTTCACAGTATTTCCCTCATGCAAGTTCCTTCTGCATAGGCATATCTCATGTCATGCACATAAGTCCATCCATATCATCAATCCTTGATGAGCTAGACTTATCACCTTCAATCATTAGAAGGTGTACACACATATCCATATTCCATGTAAGCCATTATGCATAGATATTCTACGTGTACTGCAAGTTAAGCTATCAATCTTGTCCTCTATCAAGTTATCTTAACTCAGGTACAATATTCTATAAACCTAGATACCATTCTCCCTAAGGGGGTATCAAGCCCTTAGGTTATCCTCTAAGTTCACCCTAGAACTTACTACTAAATTCTATAAAAGTTATTCAATCAAGAAAATAAAATATAGATCTAGATACTAAATCTAACAAAACATGATTCATTAAACATGCAAAAGATAACTAGAACATAGAGCAATAATTAAAGAAGAGATATGAACTAGAAAATATTTAGATACATTCACAAACAATTAAATAGAATACAAAGGTGCATTTGCCACATTGATCATTTATTACATAAGCATGTATGGTAACACCTCCATACTCTTAAACAATATATTACATCAATTTCATCAGGGGAAATCTCCCCACAAGTCTAGTCTATTTGCATAAGTAAACAAGATGTAAAGTAGAGAGCAAACTTGTGCATTGGTCCAACTGTAACTTTGGTCCTCTCGCTCTTCCATAGATCAAGTGAGGATAGTAGGGGATTAGGACACTCATAGTTCAATATGGGCATACCTCTAAATGCATTTACTCATTTCATTTCCAAATTGCAACTATACAATATAAATCAAGCAATCTACTATCTAATGCATAGTTGATATCATAGAAACTACTCTTTCTATTTTTCCTCTCATCCTCCTATGAGAGTCTTTCAACAATGCATCTATATCATAGGATTTAATTGCAATAAATGACACAACCCTTATTCAACAATTAAAGTCCCATACCCTTAATTGCCAAACAATCTAGGTTCCTTATTTATTTATTAAATCAAAGTCAATTACTTTAATCCATAAATAAACCCTTTCCTTTCATTTCATAAATTAAAGTCCCATACCCTTAATTTACAAAACAAACCAGTTTCATATTTATTTATTAAATTAAAGTCAACTAATTTAATCCATAAATAAACCCTTTCCTTTCATTTCATAAATTAAAGTCCCATACCCTTAATTTACAAAACAAACCATTTTCATATTTATTTATTAAATTAAAGTCAACTACTTTAATCCATAAATAAACATTTTCTTTTCATTTCATAAATTAAAGTCCCATACCCTTAATTTACAAAACAAACCATTTTCATATTTATTTATTAAATTAAATTCAACTACTTTAATCCATAAATAAAATTTTTCCTTTCATTTCATAAATTAAAGTCTCATACCCTTAATTTACAAAACAAATGGATTTCATTATAAATAAAGTTCTCTAACTCTACTTAATAAATAATTCACAAATCATTCTTTCATAAATAAAGTTCTCTAACTCTACTTAATAACAATTCATAAATAATTCTTTATAAATAAATTTGTGTAACTCTACTTAATAACAATCCATAAATCATTCTTTTATAAATAAAATTCCATAACTCTACTTAATAACAATTCATGAATCGTTCTTTTATAAATAAAGTTCCCTAACTCCACTTAATAACAATTCATAAATCATTCTTTTATAAATAAAGTTCCCTAACTCTACTTAATAACAATTCATAAATCATTCTTTTATAAATAAAGTTCCCTAACTCTACTTAACAATTCAAAAATCATTCTTTTATAAATAAAGTTCCTTAACTCTACTTAATAACAATTCATAAATCATTCTTTTAAGTAGCCAAACTTTGGAACATTAGAGATGGCTCTATTTTAATTAAGGCTCCCAAAGACTCGGGGATACACTGGCAGCTCGGTGTCAACAAGATGCGTTCATAGTCGCATAGTTCATCGCAAAGACAAGCGACTACATTGGTCCGCGGTAACCATGACTTCGTGGCCCAAGATATAGCAGGGGAAGGGCGTTAACACTACAAAAAATGTCATGCCCTTTGCCAAGAGTGAAGATGAATTCCAGTTCATAGGTCTGAAGGAATGGTGGGTAATGGGGAAAGAAGATGTCCTTCAAAATTATAAGCTCTCTCTCATGGATATCCAACCTTAAAAGCAACAACACTCCACCAAGTATTAGGCGGCTTGGGTTATAGACCTGGATTTTAACGACGAAAGGCTAGCATGGCATGGTTTATTAACTAGTAAAACTCAGTTCCCACTCTACATTGGGAGTCCTCCACAATCAACAACAATGAGGGCTTTTTATGAAAGGACACTACCATGATAGCTAAATCCAAACCAGGGTGACAACGTTATAAGAGAAGCATAGGTAGCTACAAAGGAGAGTTCTTAAGGAATTAGATATTGTCTTCCCATAACCAGAGGACACACGGTGATAGCCTAACAGAAACCACATAAAACGAAGAACCAATTATTGATAGAAAGGTGACAATATTAAACCCAACCTGGTTACTATTGCTTCCTTTGAAATAGTTTGGGCAGTGTTGTATTAGCGTGCATTTCCAAAGCTCTCCTCTCCTCTATTGTCATTCTCTTTCTTTGCCTGGTTTTGCTTTCCAAAAATTGTCTCCCCTTGCGATCTTCTCCTCTCGATCCTTATTTTATCTCCTTCCAACGTCCCTCCCTTTACTGCCATCTCTCTCTCATCACTGTGATGCCTACCTTATCCTCCTCGACTATCATGCTCACAGTTTGCCATCACTTCACATCCATTCTCATCGACAACAGGTCACCCGCCCCATCCTCTTGCTTAGGACGTCATAAATGGAGCTCCCCTTGGTCCAAGTTGGTAGGTGCTCCTATACCCAAAGGCATATTTTCCAATGTCTGAACTTATGGCAGATCCTCTCCATATTATATTTTAAATATTTAATTGTCTTAAGGGAAGGTTTCGATATGGGAGTCCATATTTACCATTCTTTTTTTTTAAATGGTAAAGCCATTGAATTTCATTAATATAATTCAATTATTATCTTGAAATGAAATTCTACTTTATTAATTTAAAATAAGATATTTACTAACTTTTAAATGAAACCTTTCATCATTTAAAATGAAATATCTATGAATTTTAAATAAAACCCACCATCACTTAAAATAAAATATTTGTAAATTTTAAATGAAACCTACTATTATTTAAAATAAAACATTTCTATTTTTTTTTAAGAGAAAAACCCCTTGCGGGGTCGCCTTGGTTTGAGAGACCATGAACAGGGGGTTCTACACCATCAAAGTCACCCGAGAGTCGCACCCGACCCTACCCGCACCAACATTATCAATTGGATTTTGGATACCCAATTTAGCTTTTTGGTAGGGTGGATATTTGAACCTAGGACCTCCCTTGGAGGATTGCCCTCTCCTCTCCAACTCACCTACAAAACCTGGGTAAACATTTCTAAATTTTAAATGAAACCTACTATCATTTAAAATAAAGCATTTATAATTTTTAAACAAAACCTACTATCATTTAAAATAAAGCATTTACTTTATCACTTTATTTGTCTAAACACACAAGGAGTTATGAAGACAACCTATCCATTTATACTTCTCAAATTATTGAGGCAAATAGTGATGAAGTAAAAGACAATCAAACATGTGCAACAGACAAAGAGGGGAATCTTTCCATCAATTTGATCACCTGTCTCAGCCTCTAGAACTTACGATAGCTACTAGGCTATCAATCTGAGGCTCAATGTGGCTAGCTATTGACGATTATCCCTAACCGAATGTATGCTTACATGAAGATATCCATCAATGTTACCTTTGAGTTGCCTTATCGTCATTTCCCCCAACCTCAAGTACCCTCGCCTTTGGTGGATGACTCAACTTCTTCCACCCATGAGCATACCTGATCCTACACATTGGCAATTTGTTAGCAGTATCATGTTCTTCAATATCTACTAACATTGCATAACTGCTTAATTGCACAAAATAGAGTATTAAAGCACCATCAATTAATACATTGATTTCCATGTCATAAGGTCCTTCAGAGAGGATCATGACACAAATATGAATGAATCATAAAGGTACATGCCATCTAACCATACCCTACAAATTTTTTAAAGTAAGGTGTTTATAATCAACTCACATCTTGTATACATGGTAGGTGAATGAGTTGATGAATGTTAGTAAAGTTCAAAAATGGGAATATGGCAAATTGTATATAATGTGTGATCCTCTCAGCTCATTTCCTTCCTCTTTATTGTCGATGACGTGGAAGAAAAAGAAGTTTTGAGTTAGTCTCAATCCATGGTTTACAATTTGGCCACCACTTGGTTGCCTTTTCCATTGACAAATTATTTTTTAGTATGGAAGAATTTTAGTTTAACACATTATATATTCCATACTTTTTGCCTTCCAAATTTTCATCTATTACATATTGTTGAAATTTCACTAAAGACTAAATATGAGTTATTTTCCCTTCTTTTCAATTATATTACCATCCTTCAATTTGAGACTCACCTTTTTCCTTATATTTCCTATAATTTTTATATCACATTTTATCAATGTCATATTTATGTTCTAGTACATCAATCAAACATTTTCAACCCTTTCCAAGAAATGATCTTTGAATAATTGCCTCTACAAATCATTAATCTCCATCATGCATTAATTAAGGCCCTCCAAATTTTAAGTGGGAGGAAGTGGTTACAAAAATCTATTTAATGACAATAATAATTTTATTTTACTTCATTTGGACATGGAATATGATCTAGCATAAAGTTATAACCTTCATGGAACAAGTTTGACCCCATATTTTTAAGTTCTATTTATTGAATCATGTCATTTAAGTATTGCATTGAGAATTATCCCTAGGAAATGTGTGCTTCTATTTAGCAAAAAAAATATTGGTTTTAGGATCTTATTGTATCGGATTCTTGCTTACAAGCCATGGCACCCAAATTTGAACGTAGGGCTAATCTTCAAGTTTTCCAGTATCTTCATTAATCAATTATTCAATTAGCCACATTGAATCAAATCTTTATTGTACCCAAATTTAGAGCATTTATTGCTCCAGAAGCATAAGCACTAAGGCATCAACAAAAACACTAATGATGCTTTTGCTAAAATTTTGACTTTGACCTCTCCTACCCAAATTTGACCTCCAATAATCATGTTGACAAAAGGGCCACCACAAAATCCCCATCAATGTTGTTGTCTATCATGCACCAAAATAAAAATTAAAAAAAAAGACTTTCGGTACCTTCCAAGCTACCCACTATTAATGGATTAGATCCCTAATATCTAATTTGTAACTCCCAACATAAATTCCAAATCCAATATATCATTTTCAATTTTCCTCCAATAATGGCATCTTGATCTCATTTCAAATTCTTACATCCCCAATCCTATCATCTTCAATGCAATACCTCCCCCAAGGAGCCATGGCTTCCTATAAAACCAACACTTACGATGACCAATTCATCAATAGTTTTAGAGTAGTAAATTTTTGCCAAAATATTTAGAATCATAGGAATTCATCATTTTGCATGACTAGGTTATGACAAAATCTTTTCACAATCTTGTGAAGGTCATCTATGCAAGCATTCAAGCCCTTGTCTTGTAAGCATCTAAGCATCCAAGCTCTCTCCAAACACTCAAGCATTCAAGCCTTCAAGTATCCACAAGCAAGCTAGCAAGCTTTCAATAAGCTTCCAAAAATAAGGGGAAAACAACCTTAACATCTTGGGTTGTGCTCTTTCCCCTTATTTGATTTTGGTGCTCTAGATATTGTAGCTCAAAGCTAGATATTACATCTGCACCTAGTTGGCATCTCATTTTATCATTTTAATCTTTATTTTAGGCAAGAAAATTTTTATTTTCCTGTCATTTGACAATCTCTATACTCCTAAGTGAGACCACAATAATCTCATGGATTTAGCTTATCTTGCATCTAATATTGCTTTGTTGCTCTCTGAAGTGAAAGTGTCAGTAAAATGCGAGTCCGATGGATCTATCGCTCTCTAGTTTATGTCCACTATCACTCTCTAGTTTACATTATAGCAAAAACATTGACAACGTTATTGCTAACTCTATGGTGCTTTTGCCATATCACATTTATTTCATGCATTTATCATTCTGTCATCTTCCTTATTTGTCTAAACAAGGGCTTGATTGCTGTCCAACATTCTCTGCCAGCTTGGATAGGCCCCTTTACTACTAATCCAATATTTTTTTCGTCTATTTTGTAGGACAACGAAAGTGGCATCAACAGACAAAAGCATCAAACACTTCTATAGAATTGTGATGCTTTTGCCTTTGTGGCAAAAACAAGTTTTTTTGTTTCAAACTCCTTTCCATTAAAACACTTGGTACTTAATCTTGTTTGTTGTTTGATTAGATTAGTTTTTGTTTTTTGTTTTTATTTAATAAAATAAGCAAGGGAAAGAAGGAACTAGTTTAGTCTTAATCATTTAGGGGACCAACTAAATCTTCAAGCTTTAGCATTAAATCAAAATTGCATATAGCCACATTTAGAACTTTTTTGTCGCATTCTCTTACACCCTTTCCTTCAAATGAAAATTGTCATTTACTTCATAAAAAAGCAAAAGTATTTTTGTTTTAGACCTTGTTGTTGCATTTGTATATTGCAATAGGGCTAGATTAGGACTAATATTAGGAAAAACATAGGTGTTCTTCAATCAATCCATCAAACACTAGGCTCTAAGCTTACAAACTACCCCTATCCTCGAGTTGAGAGAGGGAAATATGCGACAGATCCCCTAAGAGGCCCTTCACAATCTCTTTCCTCCATATCTCACATGGATATATCAAGTTCATTAACATAAATATAGTTTGTATAAAAAGTAGAAATCCTTGTACTGGAAAGAGCACCTCAAAATACAAAGCACAAGCTCTAAAGGACTTGTGAACTTTAGCTACCTAGTTGACAAGTACTACACATTGAGCACATTAACTTCAGATTTTATGGAGGCAAGAGAGTTGATTTAACATACAAAAATGTTCATGTAAGATGTACGCTATGTTGTCAAATTATTTACCTCATTTCGTTGTAATTAAATCGAGTTAAATATATTTTAAACTCGATTAAACTCAGTTATATCTCATCACAATGATAGTAGAGGCCCTTTGCTCATCGTTCCTTCATTTCCTCAAAGCTAAGACATTTAATTGGTAAGGTTCAGTTAGGTTTTGGGGGAAATATAAGTGATTTATGATTTCCCAATAGGTGGTATTCCTACTCGATGCTAAGCATTGAATTTCTCTTCAACTAATTTGGCCAATCCAATGTTTTGCATCATGGTACTAGGATTGAACATCTGCACTTCCAACCAAATTTTTTCTTTTAATCCAATGATGAAACAATTTTGAAAAAACGAGGCATCTAGCCCTGTTGTGCGATTGGCTAATTTCTCAAATTGAGCTTGGTATTCATGCACCAAAGTGGTTTGAAATAGCTTGGTAAGGGCTTATCTAAAATTTTTGAATTTACTAGGGCCAAAACATACCAATATATTATGCATAAAGTCTATCCAAGTAGGCATGCCATTAGTATTTTCATACCATTGGTACCATTGAATAACATCATTTTTGAGATGGAAGGATGCAATACATACTTTTTGTGCCTCAAGAATCTGGTTTAGAGAGAAGTATTATTCTACCCGGTAAATCCAATTCTTGGGATAGCCTCCAAATTTGGGAAAATCCAATTTAGTCATTCTTGGAAGGATAAATGTTTGTGGACCCCCAAGATGTAGTGGGTGCATCGGCCCTCTGGTGGGTTGGTAAGCTAGAACTAGTGCCATATTTTGATTCATTGTATTCATAGTTTGACTTATGTCATCTATTTTCAAGTTTAACCCTAATATCCTTTCTTCCAAATCTTATAGCATGACAAAATTTACTTGAGAAAATTTGTCCTTGAGTTGGCGAATCTCGTGGTCGAGTTTTTTGAGAGTAGGGTCTTGCGATCTTCATATGTTAGCCATTTGAGGAGTTGTTGCAGAATTCAAGTCTTCACAAAATTTAAATTCAATTTAGTTTTAATTTTTTTGGCAAAATTTAAATGTACTTGCCCCAGAAAAATTGGTTTTAGCAATTTCATTTTGGAACCATTCGACCTCCAACGATTAGAATTTTAGCCTTAAATGATTATAATTTCGGCACTGACGAGACAGATCAAGTAAGTGACCAATGAAACAGACTAATAGTGGAGCGGGGTACGAGATGACAAGAGCATAGGGGATAGTGGAGTGAAGCACGAGGTGATGTGAGCATGAGGGAACAGTGGGGTGGAGTGGGGCATGAGGGAGGGAACAATGTGTTAGGATCCTCAATCCTAACATTATTAGTTAGTATTAGTTAGTATTATTAATCATTTAATTATTATATTATTAACTTATAAAGTGAACCATCGTAACCCTTCATAACGTGAACCATCACGTCTCTTCATACGTGAACCATCATGTCTCTTCACCAATATAGCTTTAGGATAGATATATATATTAGGTTGGCCATCCATATAAAATCATCCAAGAAGAAGAATAATAAGCATAGATTCTAAGGAGGCAGCCCCTTATAGTGGCAAAGTGATTACAAGGGAGCTCCCTTTGAGTGGCCTGCAATTACATTTACATTAATTTGTTAATAATTTTATAGTAAGACCTTGGGGTATTACCATTTGGTCAGAGCCACGTGGGACCCAGTCATGTGGGAATTGCTCAAAGATATTCATCAAATCACTTACGTGCATGAGTATCAAACTCGGTTTGAGGATATCACCAAACACAACACAAGATTGGATGAATCAATTCTCATCAATGGCTTCATTAGGGGATCAAAAGAGGAAATTAGAATGGAGGTGACAAGGTTCAATCCCTATACCATGATGCAAACCTATGGATTGGCAAAAGTAGCTGAAGATAAAATTAATGCACAACAACGATTAGGGAAACCACTTATGGAAAAATCATCAACCACTTACATCGCTCCCAAACCTATGCATAATGGAAGGGCACAAAGCACTTACAAAACCCCCAAATCTAACCAAACTTTATGAATTAAACATCTTAGATTTGAGGAGATGAAGGAATGACGAGCAAAAGGACTCTGTGATAATTGTGATGAACAATTTGGACCCCACCATAAATGTGCTACACTAACATTGTATTTATTGAAGGAAGTTGATCCTTGTCTCTCCATAGAGAAAGCATATGAGGTAGTTGTGTCCAAGCGACCAGTACACCTACTCACCGCAATGAAGACAATGAGGTCGATGTGCAAGAAGTGATTGATGTACCAAGCAAGGATGAGGTAGACATACCCAAAGAGATCAATGCTAGCCAAACATGCACTCTACAAGACCTACACATACATTCCTCACCAATAGTGAGTTCTTGCCATATGACCAAACCTATTCGAAACCAACACAGAGTGACTACACACTCCTTCGTTGGCTCTAAAAAAGAACCAAAAAAGGATATGAAATCATTACCATCACTTTTGATGCATCATTCTAAAGTATTTGAGGAAACCCAAGGGTTGCCCTCCCATTGTCATCATGAGTTTCCTAAGGAAGATTCTACTATTGTTCTTGGCAACCCCTCGCTAATGCTTCATCCTTCTCGATATCCCTGCCTACGAAAGGATGCCATTAAAAGAGTCCAAGAACTTACACAAATCCTTCCTAGAAAACAAAGGACAAAGCTTCTCACTTTGAGATTTGAGGAAAAAGCTCTTTTTAAGGAGGGTGGCATGTTAGGATCCTCAATCCTAACATTATTAGTTAGTATTAGTTAGTATTATTAATCATTTAATTATTATATTATTAAATTTAAAGTGAACCATCACAACCCTTCATAACGTGAACCATCACGTCTCTTCATACGTGAACCATCATGTCTCTTAACCAATGTAGCTTTAGGGTAGATATATATATTAGGTTAGCCATCCATATCAAATCATCCAAGAAGAAGAAAAATAAGCATAGATTCTAAGGAGGGAGCCCCCTATAGTGGCAAAGCAATTACAAGGGAGCCCCCTTTGAGTGGCGATTACATTTACATTAATTTGTTAATAATTTTATAGTAAGACCTTGGGGTCTTACCACAATGGGGTATGAGGGAATTGGGGCACGAGGGAGGAAATAGTGGGGTACGAGGGAACAATGAGGTACAAGGGAATAGTGGGATGAAGTGGGGTATGAGAAAACAATGGGGTGGAGTGAATCAAGAACGTGAAAGGTGAGGGTCTATGTGGCCATAGGGGGTGGTCACAATTCACTTTCAAAGATGAGTGGTTTATAAACCTTATTTTGTCCTTCACACAATGGGTGTGGGGCTAAGCTCCTAAAGCTAAAATATTTTTTATCAATAAAACCCTTTATAATATGACTTTTGCACATGTGGAGGGCGTTAATTTATCATTTGTATGGAGGACGCTGATTGGTTGAAAAAATCTTAGATTTTAATTTTTTTGATTTCTAAATTTTTTTAGATCTTTTCGTTGTAATCTTCTAACATCGCAGATAGATGTCTAATCTCTGGATTTTGTCGATGAAAAACATGATATCATGAATCTATTAAATGTAGATAATGATGCAAGATGGATTGGGGTTTGGTTTGATCGACGCTGATGGTAGGGATAACGATGCAGGATGGGATGCCTACTTGCTTATGTGTGCACAATAACATAGGTGACATAGATAAATAAGAGGTCAGCTTGCAGTATGGGATGTGTATGTATCAGTTGTTTAGGTGGGATTCAACAGGAAAATGTCTCTCCAGTTGAAAGAATTTTTCAATTGAAATCGAAAGAATCACACAGATCACCACTTGTATATTTAACTAGAAAGTCTGCTGTAACTTGCCCAGATCACCGCTCTGATACCAAATTTTTAAAATCCTAAGTTCTATCAATATCACAATGAATTAAATTAATAATGTTGGATTTAAATAGCAGATATTATAAAAGAATCACTTTTATGGTAAAGAATCATAGTGCCACTTATAAGGGGGCTCCCTCCAATTTTAATGAACAAATATAATTCTTTTTCCTTGATGATCTCTTACACAACTATCTACCCTATTTTATATCTACCTAAAGCTATTTTGAAAGGATGTGATGGTCCATTGTGAAAATAAAACATAAATAATTACTTAATTAAGTGATAAAGTTAGATTAGGATGTGGAATCCTAACACAATGCTTAGTGGCATCTTTAATCCTCCAATAAGGACTAACAACACTGATTCCACTCTATGTGGGATGTAGCTCTAGAGCCCAAATTAGCTTATTTTCCTTGTGTCTACTTTGTTAGGGGTTATCTATTGGAGAAGGACTAGTTCTCTTGGGGTGAGAAACCCCAAATATCCCTTCTATCAATGTTGAGAATCCATCAAGCATTTATTTTGGTTTTTCCCCAAAGCTTAGGAATATTGGACTTGGATTCATGATTTTTCAAACCCTTTAGGCCTAGATCATTCTCTTGGTACATGGTACTCCTTGGAAATAAGAAGAGTATACTTGCAAGAATTGAATAGATCTGACACATTTTTAGAACAAATATTTTGTTTGACATTTGGAAAGCTCGAAATAATGCTATTTTTACTCATCAAAATATTTCTATAGATTTATATACTTATATAAAATCTATCATTTTTTCTAATGTGTTATTATAGATCCAAACCCAAGCTAACAAGATGGATTTTGAGGTGCAACACCTTCATAATTTGTTAGATCATTGGGTGAACGCTCCCTCCTTGGTGGTTAGAGTCTTCCCTTCCCTATCTTCTTAAAGGGGCCAACCTACTTCGAGAGGTCTAAATCAAGGTTGCACTTGGGCGTTTTTAAGCTTATCATAGCCCCAGACCCCAAGTTAATGATGAAAAAGGTTGGTGTAATGACCCTCCTTGGCTGGAATTGTTCTTGATACTTGATTTATGTATGGATGAGTAGATATCATATTCATAATTTCATTTTACGTTATCAAGATGTATAGATAGTTTCATTTTATGCTTTGATTATGCTACTTTGGGAATATGGTACTACTGATGAAATTTGTGGTGGTAGCACCAGGCACTCTCACGGGTGTATTGGTATGGGATAACCACCAAAGTTGAGAGAAAAAGAGAAATGATGGATGACATTTATCATTGACAGCTGAAAGGGTAAAATAAACCCTTCATGTAGGTGCATTGCATTTATGTGTGTATGTTTGAATGCACCATTGGACAAGGAGGTTGTTGTCTGATTAAAAGAGCCATCATTCATAGAAGGGATATAATTTTGTAGTTGTCATAAAGAATTCTACTCAAGGAAAAACTTGTGCATTTTTTTGATTGCATCCTAGTGGAAACAAGATGGCTTAGCAAGAGCCATTGTATTGTTGTTTGTGGTATTAATTGATATCAATGGTAATGGTAAATATTAGCATTCGATAGCAATTAAATTAATTATGTGAGTAATTAATTTAATTACAATAGTATTGGTAAATTACATTAGAATTGGATTTTGATGATGCTAGCCAATAATGATTTCATTGTTAATATTAAGCCTTATAAATGTAGTAGGCTTATATTAGATTTATTAAGAAAACCTTAGAAAGTAAGATAATTAATTTCTTATTAAGGTTGTAAAAGGGAAAAGATATAAAAATAAATCTAATTACCAGATAAACCATAACGTTGATAAAATTAAAATAGTGTAATGGTTGATTCCTTTAGCGTTGGAAGTTGGCATTCTTCAACGTGCTAAGTGTTACCAAGATAATGAAATGGGCATGCATAAAGAAACCACCCAGTGGTTGATCTTGGGGGCATTAAAAGAGGTAAATAGATTGATGTAAAGAATATTTTTTGGGCAATTTGAAGAGAGAAACAAAAATCGAGAAAGAGGAGGCTTGCTGTTGTGATAAATCTTCATAAGAGGTTCGAAAAGCATCTACTCGATGATAAGGTTGGTATCCTGGTTAAGATGTTCCCATAAGATTATATTAGATTATTTTATTAAAATGCTTTTGGTCGGCTTGGATCATTGTTAGGAGAGCTAGAATTTTGTGTAAGAAAGTTTTGATTTTGCTCTTAAATTGTTTAGCATTGCCCTGAGGTTCTAGTTAACCATAATAGACGTCCTTGGATAGAACAATTTATACAAGAGTTATTGTTATAGAAGACTGTAGTTTTTAACCGAGTTGTTGTGGGTTGTTTGGGTTTGAAAATATTTATGGTTGGTTGATGCTTGATTTGATTTGGTGTTATCTTATTAACTTTCATTTTGCATAGGCCTATCTATGTTGCTATCTGCTCTTAGACTTAGAAAGGTTGGTGGTCATTCTATACATCTCCTTGTTGTGACAGTAGACTGGTGTGTGTTGTAGAAACCCAAACATCTCCTTAGGTAGGGTTTGTTGAGTTGGAAGCATGTGTGTTGTATGTCTTTTTTGGGTTTAAGTGCCCATTTGTGCTCCTTTATTTTATTGTTGTATGTTTTTCTATGGTGCCTACTACCCAGTGCTAAGTTTTCAAATGTTTTGGAGTTGGAAAACCTTTGAATAGATTAATTAAATTATTAGTTGGAAACCATTATTTTTGGTTAATTAATTTAGTAGAAGGGAAAAACTTTGTTTTGGTTAATTAAATTATTAGTTAGAGAACCTTTTATTTGGTTTATTATTTTATTAGTTGGAGAAGCTTGGTTATATGGCTAAAAAGCAGCTTACATTAATTAAGTTTTATTTCCATAAGAAGGAATCTAATTGCTTATATAATGTGGATTGATAACATGGATAAAAGCTTTTGGTTATTAGTCTTAAATGAATGTATAGATGAAGGTTCTTTATGTATTATTATTATTTTGGAAGTTCTTGATTAGGTTTTGGGTAATGGAGATAAGAGATTATGGAAGGCTTATATAATGGGTTTCCAAGACTTATGTAGATAAGGAACCCATTATAGAGATATGCATGGGATTCTCTTAGTGATGTTGTATGGTTATGCTTGCATAATGTTCTTGCATCCATGTTTTGTATTTTGCATTAATGATTGTGTTTATGCATGATGCATGTTAAGTTGCATATGCATATAAGAGTTGTCCTAATCCCTAAGTTTTTTAATCTAAGTTCATGGGAATGGAGCTATTTGGAAGAAGATCATGAAAGGATAGATGAAGATATGAATCCTTCGTATTACTATGTAATAGTGTTATTGAAGAAATAATTGTTGAAAGTAAATGTATTGATTTATTTATAGTTTTTGTGAAGATGCTTTGGTTAAATTACTTGAGTAGCAATTACAAGAATTGTGCTATAATGAAGGTTTATATATGTTGTGGTTCTTTTATGTATGAATTGAAAATATTATCATGTGTTGAATGGAAAGTTTATATTAGCAAAAAGGATGGTGGGATGTAATTCCTAGATTAATGGTTATAATTTCCTTAAGATGTTGATTCATACTTTCCATTTATTTAATTAAGGAATTGCTAAATGCTAGTTTTATGAATTGTAAAGTATTTGAATTATCTAGTTTAGCAATGTGCTATGTGAAAAATCTAAATGTAATAGCACTTTATTTCCTTTTGGGAGAGATGTAGATTTGATATATTTATGATTCTTGGGTCTGTGAGGAAATGCTTTCCTTTTGGGAGAGATGTAGATTTGATATATTCATGATTCTTGGGTCTGTGAGGAAATGCTTGGACATCAATTAGAGCTATATTAGAACCCTTGAGTTAAGAAGATAATCCAACCCTAGGAGGAGTTGTAGTGATGCAATAACCAGGTAGTTGTGAATCTTGGGAGGAGTTGTAGTGATTCAATAAAAAGGTATTCATAAATTTAGGAGGAGTTGTGGTGATGCAATAACTAGATATTTGTGAGGATCGAGTGTTCCAAAGTTGTGAGGCTTTTGTAATAATTCACAAGATAATAGTGGTGGCACCTTGAATAGTGAGGATTGAGTGACCATGCTTATTTCTAAGTGAGTGGTAATGGCCTTAGTTAGACCATGGAGGTGCAATAACTAAGAAATAAGGAATTACACCAAAACAATCCTACATAGATGGACTTATGTAGGATTAGGGAAAAAGACATCCCCTTTAAGTGTTATGGGCCTTAAAGGATAATCTCTATGCTATGGTCAAGTTGTCCTATCTCGAAGAGGGTATAGGAAATGTGGGGGGACCACTATTTGTATCCTTTCTAAATAGAGGGATTTAGAAATGTGAACCCCAAAAATAAGGGATGTTGGCCACTTCTGTTCACTTGAGTGTCTCTGTAATGACATTAAACTCAAAATATGGTTATGCCTTAAGTACTGGAAATAAATATTGGGACTTCTTTGAGAGCCTTGTGAATTAAAAAAATCTCTTCCTTGGGCTGAGTTGGTGGGTTGTTATAGTTGGGTTAGTTATTTTCATAGACTCAAATGTTAGGATTGTGGAACCAAAGATTGGGCCATCTCTTTGCCCTATTTCCCATAAGTTCAATGGTGAAGATCTAGAAATTGACACCCTTCTTCCTCTGGATGGGATGTGACGATTACTCCCATGGATGAGGACACTCTAGGGGAGTAGGTGGAGAGTGTCAACATGAAAGTAAAAATTCTAGATGAGAGTCCATTTCCAAGGATCCTAAACCATAGGTTTGGTGGGACAATCCCTTAGGCAAAGATCCCCCTCCTTCTATCGATGCTATTTATATTACCCCATGATTTATAGTAGGCTCCTGCTTCCTTTTCCTTGGAACTAAGATTTTATTGTTAATCTCTAGAATCATGTTTTAATTTTGGGTAGGACCTTTGGCATGTCATTTTTGGGGTGTGCTTACTATAGTGAAATTTCATTACATTGAGTAATTCAAGCCTAAAGAATAGATTTTGAGCAAATCTACCATCTGAAAGCCAAACAAGATGAGAGGGACTAAAGATCCTTCTACTTATCAAGTAGTTGATGATGAGAAAGCACTCAAGATACCAATGGGAGGAGGTATAAGATGAAAACAACTAATGAATTTAAAAATCCTCATGCCACGAGGTGATGTTGACCACCCAAATTAGATATAAATTTTAAGATTTAAGCTTTTCCAAATAATGTTACCCTTATGAGACATCATAGAAGCTGATTTGTTGAAGATAAATAATCAAGTAATAGAGATTCACACTCACTATAATATCATGTTGGATTTTACAATAGTTTTTAAAATTGACTGGAATCAAAATATTACAAAATACTATAGAAAATATCTCACAAAAAGCCAACACACGATATAAGAGGGTTACCATGGACACCAAAATATCTCATTAGAGAAAAATGGAATAGGAGGGGTATTTATACCAAATTATAAGATACCTTGAGGTCAATATTGAGGAATTAACCTTTAGATTAAGTAATATTATATTATAAATATATTCACCTATATAAGATGTACAAGGGACCAAAGGACATATAAAAAGAATACATTATAAATTCAACAATGGCTTCATGTGAATCTTAACCACCACATATTCCAATAATTCTCCTCTCTCCAACTCCTTTCTCATTAGTTTTCAATTGGGCATTTGACATCATGGTGACATTGTATTCCTTTTTTACTTTGTGGATCATGCTTTAAGTGAATCAATAACATTTAAAAATATTTTCTAATCAGGCCCTCTTTTTCAACAAATTTTATAGCAAATTGATGACTGGTTAAGAATTAATAAATTTAATAGTTGAGGCCTTATCCTAAAGTCAATTATAGATGCCTAAGGTAAATTTTCAACCATCTAGTATTGGTAACTTGTGCATGTTCATGACTCAAATATTTATAATATGGTATGAATTGTTATGCAAATATTCAAACTTTACATATTTTCCTAATTTCTCCTAATCATCATCCCATTTAAGTACTAAATATTTGAATTTAAAGTCAATTATGGTCATCTCCTTATCAAATTAGTGCTTGGTAGGAACGTTATGACCACTAAAGTTATTGAAAGCTTTCTTTATTTCTTCCTTAGGTAATAGAATATCATTCAATCTCATCTTTAAATTCTCCAAATCATCATGTTATTGTTCCATTTTTCTTATCAACTATAGTGAAGGGAGTCCAAATTCATAGGTAATATTGCTTCTTTATCAAATACAAGATTATGCAGACAGTTTTCAATAAATAATTTTGAAGTCACTCTATCATCCCAAAGTACCTTTTTCATCTAAATATTTTAATCTCTTTTGATTCTACTATGCTTCTCTTGAGAATCCAAACCATGTTTTTGTTTTTTGACTTAGCCAACTAATTCCCTTGAGGATAGTAATTTGAGGTATTCTTCATGATAGTATAATACCATACTCAAAGTAAAATGAGTGACTTTTAACCCAAAAAAATATTGTACATTGTATATGATCTCCATTATGGGTACTTTGAATCTTGTGATGATATGTTCCAACAAGTTGTATTATTTATTTGTGATTAGATTTCTTCACTGAAACTTTTTCAATCCATATTATGAAGTAATTATTGGTATGGAGATCTAATTGTGACATGCACTTGATGTTAGGTTGAACTTCCTAATGAAAGATGACCTTAATTTTTTGAATGGATCTACCACTATGATGGGCCACAAGGGTAACAATGTTTCTTTCTTCTCCCAACAAATAAGACTTATAGTTTTTTATTAATTGGAAGACATCAAAGATAATGACTAGTCAGTAAATTATAGCTCTTAGAATCTTGTTAGCTATTATGTAAGTTGAGTAACTAGTTCCTACATGTAAATTATGATATTATTGAAGTATATTAGGAATATTTTCCTTCTCAACATATCTCAAGAATATGCCAATATAACTCTTTGGGAAGAGCATTCCCTCAATCAACTTGTATATAGTAGTTTTTGCATGAATTATTTTTTTGCATGGATGTGAGGCCTATTAGAATGTTAATATTGTGTACATATTAATAATCTATTTTATTCATCCAAAATTATCTTGAATTCCCTAGTTTCCTTCTTGTTGTTCCTACTCATCAAAAAGTTGACTTTATTATTTACATGTAGCTTTGATATATTCTAACATAATGTCCTATCTCTAACTAGGTTAGTTGTCTTGATCTTGATATCAAGTTTATAGATTTTTAAAATTCAAATTGCTAATTTTTCTTCCAAATTGTCTTGCAACACAAAATATTAGTCATATGGATATACCATGAAAATGATTATCTTGCTTTACAATAGGTACTACATGAATTTCCTTATAGATTTCATCATGGCATAAACTTATTTATTTATACAATTGTACTTCTCATACATATGTAGCATCTTGATTATGAAGGACATTTGATGCTCTTCCTCCTTATCATTCTAATGGGTTAGAAATTTTGTAATGTTCTTGTCTATTGTAAAGATGTATAATATGAAGCCTTTGTTATATTCTGGGTTGATCATAATTAGGACTTAAGCAATATCTTCTTTGATATTTTTAAATGTTTATTTTTCTTCTTCTAACCAAGCATAATATGTGTCATTATTCAATATTTTGTTGATTGGACTTACTATCTAAGCAAATTTGATAATGAAATTTCTCAAAAAATTGATTTGGATGAGAAAAGACTGAAGTGACTTCTTTGAAGTTGAGAGAGGTAAATAAAATATGGATTTTACTTGTTTGGTTCAATAGTTAGATCATCCTTTGAGAAAAAAATATTCCAAAAATTTCCCTTCTTGCACATATATAATATAATTTTTCGGTTTTAGAGAAATGATAATTTTTTTGAATGTTTTAAATAATGCCTAAGGATGTTCAAAGTGTCTACTTTGGTTTTTTGAGAATATGGTTAGATCATCAAGACAATTGTGCATTATGTCATTAACTAGGCCCTCAAATGCCATACTAATTTCCCTTCCAAAGTGAAACCAATGATTGATAGGTCAAATGGATTTCTCTACTATGTGAATATTCCCCATTTGGTGGTGAAGGTTGTCTCATGTTGATATTTTTATTGAATCTAAATTTAGTTGTACCCTAAAATCCATCCAATAGTAATAAATTTTTTGAACCAAATATTATCCACAAGGTCTGATCCATGGAAGGCACTAGGTAACTATCCTTTAATGATGCCATGTTTAGGTTATTGAAATCCTTAGATTTATATATCTATTATTCTTTTTCATCAAACCCAGATTTTCTAACCATGTTGAATGTTTGATTGAATAGATGATTTGAGTTTGAAGTTGTTTTGTGAACTCCTTCCATATATATATTTCAATCTTAAGGTTGATCGGCAATTATTTTTGATAGAATGGTAATGCTATTAGAACTAGGTTAATCATATGATGAAACACCTTATCATAAAATTTTAGGTCCTTATAATTCCAAGCAATGATTGTCATTGTTTTTGAACACAACTTAAATGTACTAAATTTTTTGTCTATGCATTCTTGCCTTCGGAACAAAGATTTATCATTTAAAATTTTGATAGGCTTATAATAAAAATACTTCATGTGAATTTTATTTTTGTTGTTGTCATCTCTGTTGAAGAGGCCATTTAATATAATTAGCCTTTAAGTAACTAATTTGTCTTCAGTTGGTTAATTCCATCCTTTATATCACCTCTATATTCATTGTTTTCTTCTATATTTTATGCTTTCTTGATGAGAAACTTCATGATATGTTGGTAATTATGGAAGAAATGCCAATAATTAATATTAATATAGCTAATCCAAAAATCGCCTCCATTTCATATGGTTTAGCCAACATGTTAGTTTTTGGGTTGAATTCATAGCTTTAGAAGGTAGTTGATATACATATTTTATTTGCTCTTCTATCACCACCTTAATATTGAAAACTTTCAAATTTAATAGTAGATCCCATACTCTATGCTTGTAAAATTTAATTTATTTATGCTTGGTAAAATGAATTGATCTAACTTGGCTCACAAAAAGCTTAAAATTTCCAAAAATATTCAACTTTTTAAAGAGTTATTTCTATTTTGGAGTCTAAGATAAATCATTTTATACTTTGCAACATTATTTGTACAAGTAGAAATTAGACCAAAAATATATTTGCAAGTATTTCATTAAAAAATATTGAATATAATTCTAATTCTTATGTCATTCCAAATTCACGCTTCATTAAAACATAGTCCATATTCCAATAGTTTGAAATACCTTTTATATTTAAATTAGAACTTTAAGCAGATTGCTTAGAACTATGTAATTGCCATGGTTCATTTTTCATATGATACCTAGAAATATTCATAGTCTTCTTGGAGGATTCTAGATATCATATCAATTTCATTGAGTTGATCATCCTCTAATAATGACTCTTTGTCTAATTCTGAATTCCCATTCCAATGCACCATATTGGATTTATTAAATGACTTGATATGATACGTGTAAACCCCTTTTGCCTCAATTTGGATAATCCTATCCTTGTGAGGTACTTTCCTATATGTATAATCCATATATATGTATCCCTTTTCAAATGTTGTTGGGTCTATTTTTAGGATAACAACAATTTGAAGTATGACAACAAATCTACAAAAATTACCTCTTGTAATATAATAAGCTTGGAATGCATATTAAATATTATTATTAAATGCTTTAGTTATCCTACTATGTTGATCAATGTACCATAATAGGTCCATTGTGGTTCTAGTGTAAGTAGGACCTAAATTTTCTTAAAATATTTCTACATTGTTGACATGGTTGCTTCTAAGTCTATAATAACATTGTGTAATAAGAATCTCTCTATTTTGAGTGTGATATAGAATGGAAGAGGCTTAGGTGTATTTAGTTTTCGTAATTGTTGTGATGATACAAATTTCACCTAGACTTCTCTAGTAGTTCTCCTACCATCAAGATCTATATGATTTTAATGATATGACTAATTTACAGGTGCCTTTTACATTATTGGCCTAACTCATATGGTTTTTTCTTGCTCTTTTATGAGTTTTTGCAATAAATTGAACTGTCTAGGTAAATTCAATCTTTGAAATATACTTTTGAAAGTGGTATTAGTTTCTTTCTTGAGAAGGAATATTTTAAGCTATCGCACAACTACCTAGTTGTCCTCTTTGTTAAGAGATTGGTATTTTTTGTTCTTTGTAGCAATTTATCACTAATAATATTTCTCATTTTGTTATCTAAATGTCTTGAGTGCCTTTTTTCACACTAGTTGACCCTTTTTTTAAGCTTGCATACTCTATTGACTTTGGTTTTAAGGTTGAGCAAAAATAGGTGTTGAAATTTGTTGTAGCTCTTAGGTTGTCATTTGTTGAACAAGATACCTTCTCTATAACAATGCTTTCCCTCTTCTTAAGATAACTAGGTTTTTTGTCTGAATTTAGGCTATTTATAAGGAGTTGCTTAGGGTGGATCTACCTATGGTTCCTCATCCATTATTCTCATTTTTATCTTGTCATAACATCTTGCTATTGTTATACCATACATAATCTTCAAAGGGGTATTTATATTATTCATATCCTAGCCCAAAATTAGCAAGTATTACATTAGAATTAGTCATAGTAGTGTGGTACTCTTGTACTTTATGTGGAATTTTTTTAGGAACTTAAGGAGATATCTGATTCTACTATGATTGAGATATTGCTTGAGATCTCTTAATCTATAATATGTAGATTTATGGATGAAATATATTATTATACATGTAGTACTAGCATTGATTTTGATTACATTTATATTAATACCTTGATTCACAACATTACTTAGATATGAATTTGTCTATTAGAAAACTCGGTGTATTATTTTGATCTCAAGTAACATAACACATGCACCTTTACATCATCATAACATTTATCATATCCTTTCCTCTCACTAATTGTTAATTTTTTAGATATCCATATTATGAGAGCATATATCTCATTTAGTCTCCACTTAAACTTATTGAGTCTCCCTAGTACTAAGATGACTAGTTCTAGTATAAAGGTAATTCTATTAAATCCAAGTATTGTGTTGATGGAGAAACTATAAATACTAGCAATTGATAGTGTGAGATACTTGATAAAGGAGTCATTTTTTTTTGGATTTCATAGTATTTTTTGGGAATGAATGGAATCAATACATTACCCAGAATTGCTAAAAGTAACATACAAAAAATAATATGAATAACATAAGTGGGTTATCATAGATAACTAAATAGGTCACTAAAGAAAATAATGCATTTCAAATAATAATTAAATGGTTGGTAGAAGGGTATATTTTTACCCAAATACAAGTTACCATTAGATCAAGTTTAAGAAACCAACCTTAGGTTAAATAATAAAATATTACAAAAAAATACTTTTACAAGGTCTAGAAGGGCCCAAAGGGCTTATACATACAATACAATACAAATTTGGTTGTGGCCTCAAGTGAAGCTTAAACACTAAATATTTCAATATCCCCTCTTAAGATAAATGAGGGATATGGGGAGAGACCCTTTTTAGTATTTCTCCTTAAGGAAAAATCTCTTTCACCAAGTAGTTTCTACATGTGCATAAAAGGAACCTCGAATATGTTAGATTTAGAGTCTATTACATTATTTGGATTATGTAAATGTATCTTCCTAGGTACATACTTAGGACATTATATTACTTTAGGGGGAAGTTATCTAGTTACTTCATGTAATGTAATAAATGCACAAGTTTCAATGTGCAAGTTGTAAATGTGCAAGGTGTCCCTTGCACAACTAGGTAGAGTGTTGGCCAAGGAATATATCTTCCATTATAAAAGGGCCTCATTGTAAGAGTTTGATATGTAAGTCAGTAGGTAGTAGTAGTAGTACTGAGTGACTCCCTTAGTAATGGAGTACATTATAGTTATGTAGCATCTTGCATGGAGTGTCCATTTTATCCATAGTAATATTGTATTCATTTCCATAATTTCTATTTATAACATATTTTTGAGATCTTGTGAATTTACTTTCTTTTATATTTCTGCATCTTATGATTGCCATATACCATTATGGTAGCAGAGCCAAGATATGTCTAGTCACAATAAAACTAGCTATCGTAGAGTAAGAGGAGAACCACCATTATTGTGGAGCCTAAATTTTTACTGTGAAATTGATTTTCCACAGTGCACAATCTCTTGTAAAAATATTCAAAAGAATCAAGGTGGTAGAGAAATTTATTATTGCTTGAAGTTTCTTTTATTGCAGGGAACTAACCCTCAGATGATTGGGGCACCTCCTACAATAGAAAGCTAGGATATTTTAACTTTGTTGCTCAAATTTTGGAGTGCGTTCATAGTGCAAATATTAGGTGTTGTAAAAAAGAAAACTTCAGAAGAGACTCTAGGAGGAGTCAGTGAATTCTAGAGATTGAAGAAATCTATTGATAAATTCATAGTAGAAAAGGCCATAGAAGCCTTTATCTAAGAAAAGGCTATAGAAGCCTTAATCCTAAAAATTCCATAGAAGCCTTGATATAAGAAAATGCCATAGAAGACTTAATATTAAAAAAGGCCACATAAGCCTTGATCCAAGAAAATACCATGGAAGCCTTGATCCTGAAGAAAGCTCTATAAGAGAATACCTAATTCAGAAGAAAATTTATATTTTAGTACTAATCATTTATTATAGGGAAAGGAGATTCAGTAAGTTGGGAAACTTCCTACAAGAAAGTTAGGAAGAGTATTTTCTTTATAATAAATCCAACACCTAAAGCAAACTTGAAGGTGAAGAGATTTGGTGAAGATCTCATTTAAGAAACTTCCAATCTTGGAAGGACAAGAAAGACTAGGAGAGCCTTCTTCAAATCCAGAAGTAGCAGAATCAAGTGATCCAGGAAGAAGATCTTAATTCTAAAAGTTGAAGAAGAAGGTCTCAATGAAGACCAAAGTAGCTGTAGAGTCAAAGACCTAGGAGAGGTCTCAAGGAAAAAGGCTTGGAGAGCCTTGTTGCTGAAGCAAGATCATCAAAAGAGTTCCTAGAAGAACTCATTGGAGAAATTATCCATTAGGGAGAAAATTTATTATAAGGGAAATATTTGGGATAATTATCACCATCCAAAAACAAACCCAATTAGGAGAAGAAGAATTGGCAAGGAGTACCAAAGAAGATACAGAAGACCTCAAGATATTCAGAGTCTTGAGAAGAAGAAGATCTTGCTTGAAGTCAGAATTTGACAAGAATAATTGAATATAAAAGGAGTCTGTAAAAGTCGAGAGACTTGAAGATTGCCTAGAGATTTCTCTGAATCCATAGCATAAAGGAGAAAATCAAACCACCAAAACCCAAGCTCGTGAAAGAAAGTTTGAAATCTCTTTTTGGTGAAGGAGGAGCTGCTTGGAAAAGCTAACAAAAGTTGTAGAAAGCAACAAGCTTGATCTACATTCTCTACAAAAGCTATAAAAAAGGTAAGCAATTATTGGTGCAAGTGAATTCATTAATCAGATTACTCAATAGATTTGTTAAAGCACCTTATGTTAGATCAAAAGTTGCAAAGAGGAATATTGCATTATAAGTATTCAAATAAGTGCAAAAAGGAAAGTTATTTTAAGGTTCATTTGTGCATTAATTTGGAGTTGATTAGATTACACAATTACAACTATCTATCAACTACTTATCTTATATCTTGAAAAAAAATATTAGATCTTACAACTGTGTTTATAGTAAATTTTGCATATTATATTTGAAAGGTTGTAGTGGAATTGTTAAGAGCATTTTTGAGAAATTAGTGGAGCAATAAGGTGAATTTATTGTTACCATTTATAGTGTATCTATTAAGCACCATTCTAGTTAATTTTTTAACTAGTTAATCTAAATTAGGCACAAAAATAAAAAATTTGCAGCACTTTAGTGGCCAAAATAAGCCACCATTACAAGCAGAAAGGTGCAATAGAAAACCACCATTGAAATCCTTGAAGGAAGCCTCAAATAGAGACCTTGGAAGTCTCAAGATTCAAGGAGAATATAAGGATTTATTTTTCAAGCATAGAGTGCAGGAATCCTCATTTCATTAGCTTGGATTGACTATCATCCAAAAGAAGCAAGAAGGATTATAAAAATTATTCATTTTGGTGCAAGAATTACATATTACAAAAGGTGCCTCTTTTGTTCCTTGGAATAACAAAGGCGTTAACATTTACAGGGGGGTAGAAGGATGTTATTATCCAACATACTTGTAGCCAAGGGAAGGAGCTATCAAAAAGCTTACACAAGTAGCAGAATTATAGACAAAGGAGAAACCACCAAAGAGCTCACACGTCCATGTTCAATAGACTTGCATCAAAGCGAAGGATCTATAAAAAAGCTCATAGGAGCAAAAGATTTGCAACCAAAGGAAGATATACAAAAGAGCTCACACATCCAGGAGTTGAGGTGTTCAAAAAAAACATTTTTCCTCATATTCAACCCCATAAGCAGTGCATCACCTGCAACAGTGGAGCCATTGAAAGAAGGTATTATCACTCATGCTTACATATAAAGAAGGAAAATATTTAGTGATACATTATCTATGTAAAATATAAAGCATTGGATGTTATAAATAGTGATAAAGAAAGGAAGAAATTGACATTAAAGACCTCAAAACAAGTGCAGAGATAAGAGCTATACCTAAGGCATCCATTGAAGCGAGCGTCCACCAAAATAGGAGCTCGAAAGTGTGCCATAAGACTATGAAGCTATCCAGTTGTAGCCATACATCATCCTCTCCAAGCCAACATGCAAAGGAAAGCTTGCATACCAAGAAACATAGCAAGATCACGTAGGGTGCAAAGATAAAGGAAAAATTAGGGTTGCAAGCTCATCCTTGGAGCGTTAGAAAGAAGGCTTGCATGCACAAGACACTCAGAACAAAATCTCTACATATCCCAACATTCAAGCACTCATATAAAGGGAGTTACATTCAGTTGGATGGAGTGAAGATTCTTTGTTGGTTACCACAAACCTCATCACTTTCAAAGGAATGTCTATCACTGTTGAAGGAATGTTCATAATTTTTGAAGGAACATTAAAGAAGTTTCTCTTGTAATACTTTGTCTGACACTTATCACAAAGCCCATCCTTATTAATATGTTGATCTTGGAGAACAAAATACACAACAATGTGTGAAGTAGAACACAACCACATAGAGCAAGGGAGTAGTCAAATGAAGTTAAAACATCGAGGTGAAATGGCTTTACACCATTCAACAATGTAAGGAAGATATTTAAGATGCTGTCATTAACCCAATGAACATTACTTGCATTTGGAGAAGCCCTACAAGAATATATTCGAAGATATCTTTCACTGCAAATTGTAGAAGTGAAGGATAGCCATTCAAGGAACGAGTTTGCACCGATCAATGAGGGCTCTGACTGCCCATGAGCACTATGCAACACGTAGCTATGAATCTATCGATGCACAACATTAAGGAGTAATTGAGGTAAATATCTTTATGCTTGTTTTAATATATATTTTTTGGAGTTATAAGGGTATATTTTATCTATTGCAACATTAGATAGTCATAAAGCAAGCATACTTTAGATTTGTTAAATTTTGCAAAAGTTATCAAGGAGAAATAAGGGCTATTTAGTCCAACACATTGAGGGTTGAATATTTTCATTAGAGTGTTGGAGGGAAGGATGGAGAGCTCGAGGCAAGAAGCAGTGCCAGGTTTGACAGGATCGACAGGCAAGCAAAATGGACAGCAGGAAGAAGATGTTGGGATCGATGATGGAGATTGTGATATGAGTAAGGAAAAACCTTTTGACCCAGGTGCTCAATCCTGGGTTAATATTTTGAAAGGTAAGCAAAAAATCTCAAAGAGGGGCTTCAACCTGCAACCGTTGAATGGAGAACTGCAAATCCTAGATGATTTGGTAGACCTGGCAGTTGAACAAGCAGAGATGTCTCTCGTTGGGAAATTCGTTGGAGTTCGACCAGGGTTGGAAGAGATTAGGAAATGGGCAGCACAAAAATGGAAACCCCTAGGTCATATGGACATTGTGGCCTTACCACGAGGGTTTTTTTGGGTCAAATTAAACTGTTCAATGGACTGTGATAGAATCCTCCAAGGAGGCCCATGGTTCTATGGGAGAAGAGGGTTTTTTCTTCGAAAATGGAGCCTTGATTTTGATGTTTTCTCGCAAAGCATTGATATAGCTTCGATCTGGATTCGTCTCCCTGGGCTCCCGATTCACCTCTGGCATGAGGAGATTTTAGCGGGTGTGGCAAGAGATATAGGACAGTTAATTGCAGTGGATCCAACAACCTTAGCCAGGTCAAGAATACTTTTTGCGAGAATTTGTGTAAATGCAAACTTGAATCAAGAATTACCCAAATCTATAAAACTGATTTCCAAGTATGGATCTTGGAACCAAACCATTGAATATGAAAATTTGATAGTAAAGTGTGGGGTTTGTAAAAAAGGACATCTTAGTGTTGCATGCAATGCACACAAGAATAATTTTAATGGTAAGCGTAAATGGGTTCAAAAGCAAGTTGCTCCTCATCAACAAGCTAAGATTTCAATGAAGAGTTTTCAGAAGGCAGATTCAGAAGGAAGGGCAAAGCAAGTGACAGGATCAAGAGATCAAGAGACATCAAAGGAAGGAGCAATGGAGGATCTTGATAAGGAGGTAAGTGAATTATCCCCAAACCCTAATAAGTTGAACAATAATATTCCCCTATCAAATTCATTCTTGCATTTGAATGTTATTGAAGAGATACCAGGTTGTTCTGATACAGAACTAAGGGAAACTCCAATAAGGGGAAAAGAAAGAGAGGGTGAAAAACAATCCTTAGATAATGAAATCCAAATAGAAACCAAACAGTTTGATGGAAAGTTGGAGAAGATTATGAGAGAAAATTCAAGAGGTAAACACCAAGATGTTTCAACTCAGAGTAGAGTAACCCGAAGTCATTCCAAAGGGTCAATGGACATGGGAGGTGAGACAGGACCAGGTAGACCATCAGTTGTTGTTACTATTCAGAAAGAATCTGCCAGGGATGTGGTCGATGGCACTCAAGCAACTTTAAATTTTGGAGGGGGGAAGAATATTTCCACCAAAACAAAGAGATGAAAATTTTATCATGGAACATTAGGGGCCTTAATGCCCCTTCAAAACATCATTTGGTGTATACTCTTAGAAGAGAAAATAATCCAGATATTTTTTTGTTACAAGAAACAAAACTGGACCATATTAAAATTGATAGGATTCAGAAGGAAATTTGGAAAGAGGCAGGTTGGGAATATAGTGAAGTAGTAGGAGCTTCAGGAGGGCTCTTGTGTTTGTGGGACAGGAAAAATATTGAGGGCAGGTTAATTGTAAGTACAAGATGGTCGATTACAATTTTTTTCCACAATCTAAAAAATAGGTAAAATTGGATTGTGACTAATGTGTATGCCCCTAATACAATAGTTGGAAGAAGACAATTATGGTTTGACCTAACTCAGATGAGAGAAGCATTTAAGGGACTACCTTGGATTCTAGTAGGAGATTTTAATACTCCTCTAAATCCTTCAGACAAGAGAGGAGGATCTTCCACCCTTTCAGAAGGAATGCAAGATTTTAGAGACTTTGTCAATGGTAATGAATTGATGGATGTAGAGCTCAGAAGAATACCTTATACTTGGAGTAATAGAAGGTTAGGAGATCAACTCATTCAGATTCGATTAGATAGGGTGTTAATTTCTCAGGAGGGGTTGACCATTTTTGGTGATTCCACACTCACTGCAATCCCAAATATTGGGTCAGATCATAACCCAATCATCTGGGAATTTTTAGAAGATGGTAGGAAGTACAACAATCCATTTAGGTTTGAATTAATGTGGTTCAAACATAAGGATTTTGACTCCAAAATTGAGGAATGGTGGCAGAAATATTTCCCAGGATCTAAACTTAATCAAATAGCAAAAAAATTAAGATATATCAAGCAAAATCTTAAGGTGTGGAATAGAGTGGTGTTTGGAAATATTTTTAAAAGAAAATCTGAAATAAAAGAGTAGTTATCAGAACTAGAGATCAAGTTGAATCAAGGGAATCTCACAGAGGAAATTAGACAACAAGAGAAGGAGCTTCTTGCAGAATATCATAATATCTTAGCTAGTGAGGAAGTTCATTGGAAATAAAAATCTAGGATTAGATGGCTAAAGGAAGGGGATCGTAATACAAAGTTTTTTCATGTTTCTACCCTCCATCATAGAAGTTGCAACAAGATCAAGGAAGTTGTTAAACAGGATGGATCAGTAGTCAATAAGCTTGATGATATTCGAGAGGAGGCAGTGAATTTCTTCAAGGATCTCTTAGGAACTTGGGAAGAGGAAGATCCAGAAGCAATGGAAACTTTGCTAAATCATATTCCCCATCTCATACAGGATGATTTTAATGATTATCTTTCTAGCCCTTTCACTAAAGAGGAGATTAGAAAGGTAGTTTTTGATTTGGGAGGTGATAAAGCTCCAGGGCCAGATGGTTTTCCAGCAACTTTCTTTCAACATTTTTGGAACTTGGTGGGCAAGGATGTGGTGGAAGCTATTCAGGAGGTGCAAGGAACCCATTTTATCCCTACAGATGTCAATTCCACTTTTTTAGCTCTAATCCCCAAATCTGCAGGGGCTAGAGATTTTACACAGTTTAGACCTATAAGCCTCTGCAACACCTTATACAAGATCCTATCAAAAACATTAGCTAATAGGATTAAAACAATTTTACCCTTTATTATTGATGTTAACCAAGGGGGTTTTGTTAAAGGTAGGCAAATCTTGGATGGAATAGTCACAATTCATGAGGTTATTCATTCTATGGATAGAAGTGGGGAGGCTGGAATGTTGTTAAAATTAGATATGAATAAGGCATATGATCGAGTCTCTTGGGAGTTTTTGGAAAGGATCTTAAAAAGTTTGGTTTCAATGAGAACTGGGTAAAGTTGACCATGAATTGTGTCTCCACAACCAAGTTCTCAGTTTTGGTAAATGGAGGCAGGATACTTCAACAACATTCATGGATTACGTTAGGGAGATCCATTATCCCCATATATTTTTATTATTCTTGTAGAGGCCTTAGGTCATTCCTTGGTAGCAATGGTCTTTGAAGGTAATCTTGGAGGTTTCAAGGCAGCTCCTTTGTTAGATCCTCTCATCAACAATTTGTTGATGATACTATGATTGTGTCCAAAGCCTCTATCCCTCAAGCTCAACAAATTAAACTTATTCTGGACAACTATGAATGAGCAACAGGGCAAAAAGTTAATTTCAACAAGAGTTTGATCTACTTTCTAAATACTCCAGAGCATAGACAAAGAAGCATTAAGAGAATTTTTGGTTGTGCGATTGGCACACTCCCCTCTTATTACTTGGGAATGCCACTCTTTAAAAGAAGAATGAAATCTGAGATGTGGAACCCAGTCATAGAAAGGTTTTCAAAAAAGTTATCCGGTTGGAGAGGTAATTTATTGAGTCAGGTTGGGAAAGCACAACTAGTTCAGTCCACCTTGCAGAGCATTCCCATCTACTTTATGTCAGTTTTTAAGATTCTTATTGTTGTTAGAGATAAATTAGAACAGATCCAAAGATCATTTTTATGGTCTGGTTCAGAGGATAAAAAATGGTTGTCCCTAGTAAATTGGGATCAAGTATGTTCTAAAAAAGAATATGGAGGCTTAGGCTTTAGATGCCTAAAATTACTGAATGAGGCCTTAATTGGTAAGATGGGATGGAAGTTGATTAATAATGATCAGTTGGGTTGGGTAAAAATTTTAAAGGTAAAATACCTGAAAAATAATAAAGATTTCCTATGTTCAGAAGATCTGCCCAAGGGGTCTGCATTTTGGAATAATCTAATGCATAGCAAAGACCTTTTGAAGAAAGGCTCAAGGTGGAGGATTGGCAATGGGGAGAAAGTGGATTTTTGGAAGGATTGTTGGTTGACTAACCAACCCCTTGAGTTTGACACCGAGTTACAACCCATTAGACAGTTTTTGTCAGAAATATTGGGTGAAAAGGTGAAGGATTTTCTTGTTTTGAATTCTGAGAGAACTAGGTGGAAAGATGTTAGGTTGGAAGGGTTGACTGAAGAACAGAAGAAAGCAGCTCACAATCTCTTTAACCTGCTCAAGGTTTTTCCTCTGAAGCCTAAGGGTAGTAATGACTCTCTGGTTTGGAGTAAAGAAAGTAAAGGGGACTATTCTGTTAAATCAGGCTATTCTCTATTGGATAAGGAGGGAGTTGGTTGGCTCCCAGTTAAGAAGATTTGGATTAAAAATTTAATTCCCAAGATTAACTTTTTCTTTTGGTTGGTTGTTTAGAATAGGATTTCTACCATTGATAATCTCTGTAAAAGGGGCTTCCATTTTGTAAACAAGTGTGCTCTATGTGAAAATGCTTTGGAATCAATCCAACATCTCTTTTTGGATTGTGTATTTTCCTCTGAAGTCTTTAATTCTTTACTCCAAAAGTTTTTAGTCTCTTGGGTGAAGCCTAACAATATAGTGGATCTTTGCTTACAATGGAACTCACCCTTTAATAGCAAGAGCTTGAGTGTTTTATGGCACTTTTGTCTTCCTCATTTTTTATGGGGGATATGGAGAGAGCGTAATAATCGCATTTTCAAGGGCAAAAAGAGAGATGTTTCTTCTATCAGTTTAAGGGTTGGGAGTGCCTTAGAGGAGAACTTTAAAGCTTATTTTCCAAAAGAAAACCTCAATATAGAATTCCCTTTTCTTCTAGATTGGCAAGTTTCCAATTTTTCTCATTCTTTGTTGAAGCCTTCTAGAGCTAATGTGTTTTGGGAAATGCCTCCAAAAGACTGGGTTAAGCTTAATTTTGATGGAGCTTCAAAAGGGAATCCGGTGTTGTTGGAGCAGGTGGGGTAATAAGAGATGAGATAGGTGATTTTTTATTAGCATATGTTGAACCTCTTGGTAGTCACTCATTTTTTACTGCAAATGAAGGCAAGGGATGTCATAATTGAAGGGGATTCTTTAAATATAGTGAAAGCTCTCAAAGAAGAACAAGAAGTGAGTTGGACAATAGCAGAGATGATTGATGAATGTAGAGTGAATTTATCACAGCTGAATTCTATCAGAATTCAACATATCTATCGAGAAGGGAATGGAGTTGCAGATGTTATGGCCAACATTGGAGTTTCATTGGAAGAGAGTAAGTCTTGGACAGATAATTTTCCCCAATCATTACAAGAGATAGGGGTAAAGGAGAAAATAAGGAATGTACCTTTGGAGGAGCAGTAAGGAATGAACAGATTGGATAATGTTCACAGATGATGGGAATTAACCAGATTGAGGCAAGTTGTTGCGGTATGGTCTTGACTGTTTCTTATGGAGATTGTTGTTTAAGTTGTACTTGGTTGTGTTTTGCTCAAATTTTAGTTCAGTTCATTGCCAGTCTGTGTTTGTACAGGACAATTGTGTATTGGTCAGCAAGTTATGTAGCTGATAGGTAGTTCTTTGTCAGTTTTTTTATGCTGAACTATATATTTTTCTGGATTTTGTAAGGGTTTGGGGACCCTAAAACCCCTTCTTACCATAATAAAAAAATAAAAATAAGGGATATTTAAATTATTTGCAAATATTATTTTCTATTTTTTCCAAACATGGGAGTTATAAGGAATACAACATCAAACATAGGAATTGAAAATTAGAAAACATTAAAAAAAACCAAAAGAAATATTTAAAGAGATTTATTAAAGTTTTTCAAAATTTGGGATTTTTATAGTGTTGTCTCAAAAAAACTTAAAGGAATCAAAATAAATACCAAATTTAAAACCTCTTCAAAGAATTGAAAATAGTGCTTAGTTCAATAGGAGTAATAAGGAGATAGAGAAGTTGTTTTTTGTATTTACAAAATTTTACAAAATCAACTTAAAATTGAACTACAATTTACAAAAGCACTATATTGATAATATATCCTATCCAAAACATCCTAGGGAGTCATAAGGCATTATACAAAAGTTGGTAATATTAACATCCATAAAAAATTATCAAGTTCTAAATTCATTGGATAGATGTAAGATTACTACAAAACCTAAAATATTATTAGGTTTGTGAACTCTCATCATTAGGGAGATATAAGGAAATCTACATAACCTAAAGGTTAAAAAATCTTTTTTCAAATCAAGCTCTTATATATTTTAAGGGTTACTTATACCCTAAGATTGGGAGCCATAAGATAAAAGCTTTCTATATCTTAAACTAAGGGAGTCATAAGGATGTCTACTTAAAATAACTCATCAAGCATTAATAGAAATAATCCCTTCAAAAAATCCAGTGCTATAAAAATCAAGATCATGAATCTACTCATGAAATCTGAAGGAATATTAGACCTAGCTTCAAAAATATTTCATAGTGAAGCATTAGACGATAATTTTGACTCTATGGAATGCTACCTTCAAGAATGTCTCAATGAAGAAATTTCCAATGAGAAAAATGATATTTCACTTCCTCTAGATATTGTGAGCATATTATACATGGCATTGCTCACACATAAACATTACAAAGATAATAATGTAGAAAAAAATAGATTGATAGAATTACTCAAAGAAAATAGAATTAAGTGAATCATATCTTGAACAAATTTTTTAATCTTCATGCAACATTGATGATTCAAGTTCTACTAATTCAAAATCTTATCATGATGCTCTAAGTGGTTTTTCAGAAACTCTTGTACAAATTAAAAACAAAGAAGTAGAAATATCTCAATAGGAACCAAGTTGCAGTACAACCATCTATGAAAGCACAAAGACTAGATTCAAAAGAAAAGTTTAAAATAAAGAGGAAAAAGGAAGAGGAATTTAGTAAGGGAAATTGAGGAACCTACAACATCAGCTTACTCTACATCAACTAAAGAAAAAAACTACTGGATGAATCTAATCATAGTCAACAATGAAGGAGAATACAAGTTTTATTATCCAATGGAAGAAGATCCATATTGAAGACCAAATGTCTTTAGTACCCAAATAATGTAATACATGGGGGTGTTAGAGTTAGAGTCTATTACATCATTTGGATCATGTAAATGTACCTTCCTAGGTACTTAAGATATTAGATTACTTTAGGGGGATGTTATCTAGTTACTTCATGCAATGTAATAAATGCACAAGTGTCAATGTGCAATTTATAAATGTGCAAGGTGTCCCTTGCATAGATAGGTAAAGTGTTTGCCAAGGAATATATCTTCCATTTAAAATGGCCTCATTGTAATAGTTTGATATGCAAGGTAGTAGGTAGTAGTAGTAGTGGATGACTCCATTAGTGATGGAGTACATTATAGTTATGTAGCATCTTGCATGGAGTGTCCATTTCCTCCATAGCAATATTGTATTCATTTTTGTCATTTCTATTTATAACATATTTATGAGATCTCATGAATTTTATTTCTTTTATATTTTTGCATCTTGTGATTGCCATCTCCCATTGCAATCTACCTCAAAAGATAACAAAATATGACCTTAGTTAGGATATCTATTTTCTACTTTGCTAATAGCACAAAATATAGGTCAAGCATCCCAGGGCATAAATCTATAGGACATAGTGCATCTAAATATCAATGTGCTTAGAACACTTATAAAACACTAGATTGCAGACAAAATGAATGATGCTTTTATTATCATACTAAAGAGTAAATGGATAAGACTGAGGAATTCCCACCTACTCTAAAATCATAATCATCCATCGAATTAGCTTTACTACCTCATTAGAAATATAATATTAAGCTTCCATAGAAATACTAATAAATGGTAGAATTTTATATAGAGCACTAAGAAATGAGATCATAACCAAGATAAAATACAAAACCTATGGTGGAGAACCGCTCATACAAATTACCAACTTAAGTTGCATCTAAAAATATTGTTCAAATAAGAGATGAAGCAACTAAAAAATAAATATCTATATGATATGTACCTTTGATGTATCTAAGGACCCTATTATCCATTATCTAGTAACTCTCTTGAGGTGCCTGCATGTACCTAGAGCAATAGTTGACAAAAAAGGATAAATCAAATAATAAGTGGGTGAGGTAGACGGGACCTACCATAAGAGATTGACATAGAGTGGAATCCACCAAAAAAATCATACAATCAACTCAAAGCTTAAATTCTAAAGAAAAAGGAGTTTGAGTGGACTTAAAATCCTCTATAATGAAATACCAAAGAAGGTCTAAAGCATAATTGGAATAATAAATAGTGATCCTAGAAGCAATATAATATATATGAATTATTAAGAAGTAGTGTTGGATCCCCAAACCTATCATTTCAACGGAAGCACAAATCCATAACTTCATGTTATGAATCAAGGCATGAGAGATGTACTAAATAAGATTATATATAGAGCACAATCACCAACATCTTCCAATATTGTTGTTTTATGTAAACATAAAGTTTATCTTCACATAACTAAAACCCATAGCTGAGAAAGGAGTGTATATTCTTGTACCAAGCATGTGATGCTTGATTAAGTCCATACAAGGACTTAGTCAATCTATATACCAAGGGGGTAGGACCTTAAAGATCAATAACAAATGGTGCTATAAGTAAATATCCTCTTAAATATGCCCTTAAATATCATCATAAAAAATATACTCTTCACATCCATCTAACGTACCTTCCAACCATAGGAAATAGATATAGAAATAATAATCCAAATAGAATCCATTCTAGAAACTAGGGCAAATATCTTCAAGTATTCAATTCCCTCATTTTAAGATAATCCATTAGTAAAAAGGCATTCCTTGTTCTTCCCCACTCGACCATTTCAAGTGTACTTGGTCCTATAGACCCATTTGAACCCAATGATATTCTTCCCCTCTAGAAGAGGAACATGCTTGTATATATAATTCCTCATCAAAGACTCATACTTCACAAGCATTGTATATTCCTACATCGGTCAACCCTCAGCCTAAGAATATGTGAGAGGATTTATATAATTATCAACCTTTGAGAGTAAATCTTGAGAAGAGGTATTTCAATGTCACTCCATAGAGAGAATGGTCTACGAATTCTTTATAAGATTGTGAAATAAATTAAGAATTGGATAAAATATGGAATATGTAGGCACATCCTATGGTAGAGCAATATCAAAAATCAAACCCTAAAGTATATAAATTAATCTCACAATCCGCCTCATCATCCTATACTATAGCATAAGTAACTTATGTGTCAAGATCAACATTCCCTACATCTAAGATAGAAGATGCTAAAGGTGATGTTATTTCAGAAGGAGAAAAAATTATAGGTATAGGGCCCTTAATGGAAGAAGAAGATGCACCAATATGAATAGATACCATATAAATATATGAATAATCTATTGAGAAATTGAATAAATAGAAGGATATTTGTCTAAAATCTAAGGTGGTAAACTAGATGGAACCCCTACAAGAACCTAATAAAAATCATATCTCTCTAAATGATAATTTCATACCTTTAGGGATAATAGAGATGGTATGCCTTAGAGCTATCTAAATACCCCATAAATATGCATCCATAACTCTTCTATGCCATTATTTTTTTGAAGTTATTTGAGTATCTAAGCCCATGATAAAGACCTAAAGATACAAAATTAAGACACATCATGCCTATTCTCTATTAACCTCTAAAGAGTACCCTAAACTAATCTATTGGGAACCTTGTTGATGCTATGTGCTATAGAAGTGATGGCATCACCGAAATATTTATGCTCCATCACCTTAGCATAAATCATATAATGAGCCATCTCCATGATTACCCTATTATTATCTTAGCTACCACATTCCAATCTATGATATAATGAGTAGTCATTTGAATTTCTATACCATGAAGAATTTCAAAATCATGAAAGGTATTACTCATATGCTCCCCTCATCTATTTGACTTGAGACACTTGATCTTCCCCTCCAAATAATTCTCTACTTATGATTTGAATACCTTAAATTTCTCAAAAGCCTCATCTTTTTAATGGATAGTGTATAATCACATATATCTAGAGAAATACTCAATGAAAATAAGAAAGTACTTACTCTAAAAAAAAAAGGTGTACCCATAGATCCATATATATCACTGTGTATGACTTCCAAGGGTCATGTAGCATACCTTGCTATCCATTTTGGAAAGGAATCCCTATGATGCTTCCCTAGAATATCCATCACATCCACAAATTAGAGGAGAAATATGAGGAAGTACAGTGGAAATATAATAATAACTCATGCATGCCAATAATCCATATCTAATATATCCAAGTCTATGATGCCATATTTGAATCTCATCATCCACTTGTGCCATCATGACCATAAAATATTTCTTCTAATAGGAATAAGTAGAAGTCATAGACTTGTTTCATAATTTGTATATTAGATTTGACTAATCAAAATTAGTAGAGGCAATTGTATTGAATCCATCATTGATGTTCGTGATCACCCAACAATTAGGATAGAACCCTAGTGTAAAGCTACAAAAACTGTACATATAATCTATTGTAATATTATAAACAAATTGAACATAAAATTTATGTAACCATTGAGAAAATGAGATAACAAAATGGGGTGCTCTCATTTTATTAATAAAATAAGCTTTGGCTACAATACGTCCCTCTTAGGGATACCCAATTCGATATAAAATTACAAAGAATGTGGCCCCAAAAAGGGGAAAGATGCACTCCACAAGGTCTTTGCATCTCCACTAATCTGATTATAGAGGGTTTACTTGCAACCTTTGCTTATGATGTCAAGAACATGGATCTTGATGATCTTTAGCCTTTGAACTACCATGTATCCTACACACAAGAAACTACAAGAAATATCAATAGCATATGAGGCCTCTCAAGATGAGGCTAGTTTCTCCATAAGTGCAAATAAAGAAAATGCATAAAGATATGTAAAGATACGTGAAATACTGGAATAAAAGCATAAATATTGAAAGTAAAGTAGCTAGTCTATGTTAGAAAACCGAATGAAAGCATCTAATGACTAAACTACTGACTAAAACAAAGGAAAAGATACATCATCCCATGACTGCTATTGATCAAGGTAGCAGACTCTATTAGCCACTATCGACGTTGGAGGTGGTGCCTACGGGTCACTATTCAAAATAGCAACCATGGAACAAAGGCTTTATTATATGTATTCTTGGCATGATGATGATTAATTCCTCCATTGAATTAATGTGCAAGGGTCATTCATGTCTCAATACAATTTGGTTGCAGAATCTGGATCGAATTGCAGATAATTTGATGTTTAACAACAAGATGATTGGTCTTCAAGCTTTGATGATCTCCATTGGTACATACACAAATGTCATGGTATAATTTTATAGCACTTCATTGTACCTCAAAGGGATGTGAAATCTCTCCTCAATTTGGTAGCGCTATGCTATGGTAATTACACATAAATTATTATATATTTTTCTCTTGTTTTGGGATGCCTTAAATAGACTTCTCAAATCTGAATCCTAGCTTCTCCAAGAAGCCAAGATCAAGAATTTGTTAGGTTGGGGTAGTTGGATGGATGCTTCTGGAAGCTTCATAGGTGCAACCGCTCAAGAAACCATTGCTAGCAATGGATTTTGCTCGGCTCGGTTAGCTCGAGTTTGTTATAGACTCGATCGCTATCGATAGGTATGACTATGGCCATGGCCACTATCAATAGCCATCCCACGGCCGCTCTGAGCATCGATGGTGATGATGGCCATCATTGATGACATCAGTGGTGAAGGCTGAATAGGACTAGGCTACCTTGATTGAGTGGTTAGAACCACTACTGGGTCTTGGAAAGGTCCAAGGTGAGTCACATGGCCTGAAAATGTATCCATATGAGTAGTCTCCTCAACATGATGTGTTTTAGGTGTCTACAGATACCCCTTTTTGGGATGCATTGTGGGAAAACACAACACTGAGCAAAAATAGACAACCTAAAGCCATATTGCAGGTTGATTGATGTTCACTAATCTGGTCAACTTTAGATGCCCCAATCATGGAAAGAGCATACATCTCTGAATCATTGCTTCAAACAAAGTTAAATAACTTGGTTCAAGTACAACCTTTCACATTAGGCCTACTTGATCTTGGATATTGTTTAGTCATGAAGAGGCAAGGACCTACCTTCATGCTTCAAAAATGCCAAGCATTTGTTTAATTAATTTTCTTATTTTCTACCCCAAGCAGGGGCATGATTATTTTTGGCAATGATTCATGGATGAACGCAATTAACATGATTAAGTGTTTAATTGTTGATTTTTATTATGAATGTTATGATTATGACTACCCCCTCAAGCGATGAGTCAATGAGGAAAATGGCAAGTGATGAAAGTGATGAGTCGCTTGACCAAGATGACTGATTTGGATAGTTCAAGATGATTACTATTTTTTTAAGGCAGGTCCTATTACAATTGTGATTTCAACCATTAATAGTAATTGTACATCTCTATCCCATGGAGCAGTCTAGCCACAATGGCCTTCTTAGGGAATCAAGATGATAGCAATTCAATTTAAGCATGTGATGAATCACTATGTTCGATGATTAGATGAAATTTCATAGAAGAAATGAAATGAATACCTCATTCTCATGGAGCAATCCGACCACAATGGCCTTCTTGGGGATTGAAGTGAAAACATTTCAATTCATCAATGAATAATTTGGTTCAAATGGCCTTATGGTAATTTACTCATCCTACCAGATTGCATGGAGTGCAAGTCACTACAACCACCAAGTGTATAGGGTAAATAACTAGATACGAGGTGCACTTGAAATTTTGTTTTATTTGATTTTTTTGTAAATTTTATGATTTATGATGATTATGGACCGGTAGATATGCATTAATGTCCAATATGAAACTCCTTATGGTGAGAAAATGGGTGCATTTATGATTTTTTCTTGGTCAGTATCAAAAATAGTGATGGTGATTTGAAAATCTCATCACTGCTATCAACGTTGATGGTCGGGCCTATCCAGATCTGTGACCACGCTCAAGATGAGTGGTGGCCAAAATTGCAAAATATAAAAGGTATTTTTGGTATTTTGTAAATTCATTATTTCCAACTGGCTTTGGAGAATAGTGAGCTTTAAGGGGGGGGGGGGGGAGAGAGAGGGGGGGGAGGAGAGAGACAAAATTTGATACGAAATGCTGTTGCAATCACCCTAAACCATGATGGCGGATCAGTCGGAGGCTTCCACGAGTGGCGGAGCTGGAGCTCCTAAGGTAGATTCTTCATCTCTCGCTCTCATGATTTATGCATTAAAATGGACCTCACTAATTAATGGGTTAAGGAACCACATTAAACTATAGGTAATGAACCTCACCCCTTAGTTTAGGTGTAGCTTAGGTTAGCTTAAAGGGGGTATGATTTTAAATTTTTGCATTTTTGGGTGGGAAATGACCTCGCATATGGTCTATCTTGTGGCTACTATCGAGGAGGGTAGTGCCCAATTTTCAAAATGGGGGTCATCATCACTATGGACGGTGAGGTTCAAACCCCAATGGTAAAAAATTTGACCATTGATGGTGGCCACCGATGGCGTCGATGGTGACCATGGTGATCACCAACGTTGTGAGAGACTGAGAACCTTAGGGTCAATTTTTTTATTTTTGCATGATTTTTTTGAGATGAGTGAGTGATTGTGTGCATTGAATTGTGCTCTATTGTATGTCAGACTCTGATAGCTTGGGTTCGAGAGCCCAATCTACTTCTAGAGCTACAACCTCTATTGGATGAGGATGACTGGGAGTGGTTTGGGGTGATTGGCCTCAAATATGTCATGAGATTATTGATGGTGATGTCGGACCAATCATACCTCACAACCCTAGCCCATCAATGGGATAGCAGGACTAATACTTTCCATATTCCTATTGGAGAGATGATGGTGACACTTGAGGATGTCTACCATATTTATAGGATTCCCATAGATGGATGGGCTATTGTTTCTTCTCCCACTATGGTGAAGGAGGTAATTTTTGCTCAGGTTTTTGGAGGTAGAGCTGAGGAGGCACTAGGAGATATTGAGCATGGTAGGGTTCCTATGGAGTACTGGTATAGGCAATAGGTATTCTCTCGGTGCTAGGTAGTACTTATGCATATTATCTATAATGTGCTACTACCCGACTCTTCAGCGCGAGGTTCCATTGGAACCTCCTAGACATGGTGCAGGACCTGCTGGAGTGTGACCTGGAGGATCCCTTGATTATGGCATGGGGGAGCACACTTCTGGCACAACTCTATCATGAGCTATATCAGATTATGCAAAGAGAGTGAGCCTACTACAAATCTAGGGGTGGGAGCACATCCACATAGACCGACCTGATGGATTACCATTGGGGATAGCTACCTTAGATGATGTAGATTGCTGCTATGCTATGAGGTGGTCATTGATGCAGAGACTAGCTGGAGCCATCCACATGCAGGTGGACTAGATCACTATATTGGGTCTCTGACAGGATTACAGTAGAGTCAGATTATATGGAGACCCTACCTAGGCTATCCTATGTGGGATGAGGTAGGGAGATACTTGGCCCAAGTGAGGCATGGAAGATGGCTCATGGGGTGCCATATAAAGGTGAAGACACTATGCTTGGATTACTAGGTAGTTCAATATTATGCAAGATATGCCAGAGGAGCCAGTCCTTTACCATCATTGAAAGGTAGAGATACAACTTCCAACACTATAGGTGATAGGGCTGATAGAGGAGGTGGACCCTCTTATTGATGAAACATGTGCAAAGGACCTTAGGACCACTATAGAGTATGACACTTGGTGGATATATCAACTATGGCATAGTGGCAACAACCTATGCAGATATAGGGATGAGGCAGTAGGTAAGGGAGGTGATGATGATGGGTGATGAGTACATCGCAGGATGAAGGGCGAGTGGGGACAGGTGACAATTACTATTTATGATCCCTAGGATGAGGAGGAGCGTGAGGAGGATACTCCAAATGAAGTATCACAACTATAGGCTTAGGTTTTTAGCTTACAGGTGCAGCTACAAGCAACTCAAAGGTAGGTGATAGAGCAAGATACATCTCTCGCTACTATGCAGATTCAGTTGAGTGTAGGTCAGAAACTATGGTAGGGGTATGTTGAGGAGAGGACCACTCTATAAACTTAGGTGTATTTAGCTTATATGTTGATAGATACACTATGAATGTAGCTAACAACTAAGACTGCCAAGACATATGCTCTTAAGACATAGCTAGCGTTTGCTACTATGGGTTAGGCTACACCTCCCATTCTAGCCACTCAGGGGCCAAAAACATCAGGAGAGGATATAGAGGTTAGGATAATGTGGGGACTCCTAGATCAGAGCATAGCTCAACATGGAGTAGATGCTACATATATCATTTCTCTAGAGACTCAGATTGGGATACTAGGTGGCACTCTACCAAAGTGGTCTATAGTAGGGGGCTCTCAATGGAGTAGGCAGAGTGAGTCTGGGTAGTCATCAGTGTGGCCCAATCATAGGTCAAGTGCATGATCTAAGAGATCAACAAGTAGTAGTCTCAGAAAGCCTCACTAAGATGGAGCTAAGGGTGGAGGTGACTCAGGGGGTGGAGTCCCATTTGATATGACATGATAACTTGTATCATTTTTGGGTGTAAGGTCTGAGGACCTACATAATTGTAGCCTATAGGTATTTTTGTACCTCTATGTACTTATGACACACACACACACACACACACACACACACACACACACACACACACACACACACACAAAAAAATATATATATATATATATATGATACTCCTATTTTATGGCTCATTATGTGTATTATGTCTTTGCTTTTATATTCATGGATGTAGTTATGGATGTGATACCTAAATGATGATGTGATTATGCTATATGTATGTGATGTATTGATGACATGCACTAGCTAGATGATAGATGTATGATTAGATGTTGTGATCTAGATGTGTAGATGCACTACTATGTATGATTATATGGATGCAATGGTGAATGTTTAAATTTATTTAAATTGTTTATGCATTTAATCTATGTAATATGATATAGTAGATGATATGTATGGAATGCATTAATTTCATGTGGATGGTCTAATGCAAATGAACCTGTATGCTTTAATCACTTAAAACATAAGGAATGAATCTAATATGTGTTTATCAAACTAATGGTAGACACCACAAAATGTATGCAAATCATGAATGAAAATGGTAACTCTTATCATAAGAATTAATCATTTAGACATCCATATGTGGGATAAGATGATGTGAGATGTATGGGTTTTCCCTATAAGCTTCTGTAAATTAAAATATATGCACAAAATAGTCAGTGGCTATCTAAATATCATTGCTGATATCCATCCGGTATCTATCCTATTCTATGTACACCCCTTAATAAATAAAAATTCATAAGGAAAATTGTGCATGATTTGATGATATGATTTGTTGCTATAAGGGAATTTTTGAGGTTTTCCATGAGACTCAAACACCCTAGTTGATTAATCAAAAGTTGTATAATGACTACACAAGACTTCTGAAAGATATAAGCCTATTAAGAAGACCAAGATATTCACTATCCCTATGTGTGCAAAGTGAATATATTAGATGAGACATAAGACTACCTCATTGCTAGGCGGGTTTCATTCAACCCATTATTGTAATGAGGATCACCATATGGTCATCATGATCCTAAGTTTGGACATAGTTGGACTAGACTACTAGGCAATACAAGCCACCTAAAGCTAGCTCATCCATAAGTATGACATTGGTCTATACAAAATAAGGTTTCTAATGTGATAGATATATCACCATGCGTAAGGATACTCCATTGCTAGGCGGGTTTCATTCAACCCATTTTTGTAATGGAGATCACCCCATGGCGGTTGAATACTGAGGATTCTAGGGATTCAAGCTCTTTACCCCCTTCTTTTCTTTTTATTGCTTGGGATACTTGCTCATGCTTAGTGATGAAAATCACTATTTATTTTTCATTTTGTTTTCTTTTGGAGCAAGGGATTTTCTTAGTGATGAAAATCACTATTTATTTTTCTTTGCTTTGGGAATTTTGCTTATTTTGTATAAAAAGCAAGGGATTTCTTGGGTAGGGGGAGCTTGTCCTTTTTCCAATAATAAACACTCTAGACCATGCGCATGATAATATGAGCAAGGAAGACCTTTCGCTTAAGGTGACAAGGACCACTTTGTAGTGTCATCTTTCCTTGTTCAAACTAGGATTATTAATGTTTAAAATTGTGATGGGATTTTGAGATATACAAGGTACTATCAAAACTAGACCTCACCTCCAAAAGCCAAGATAGCTTTCTACAAAATCTGAAAAGATAACTAGGGATGGCTGAATGACTAGAAAACCCTAGTATACACCTAATAGCAACTCATAAGTTGTGTTGAAAAACACATTTACTCACAAGGAAAATGAATGATAATGATTTTGAGGATGCATGATTGGCATACAAACATGGTGTCATCCATAAGAATGTAAACATGACCTATCCTAATGCAAGTGCAATGGATGGAAATACCTAATGCAATGCAATTAATGGATGCATATACTGAAAAACACAATGTTGTCATCGATGAACTCTTTCAATGAGATGCACAATGATGGAATTTCTAATTCCAAGGGCATAATGGCCTCAATGCCATAGAATAGTAAAAATGGGGTTGCCCTAGTGGGTGTCCATATGCTAGTTCGATAAGCCCATAAAGCAAGAGGTAATTGAAGGTGCCAATCCTTATGATTATCTTTTACTATTTTCTTCAAGATGGCAACTATTGTCTTGTTAGAGGCCTCTGCTTGCCCATTAGCCTATGGATAATATGGTGTTGCAAAGTTGTGCTGAATATTGTATTTGGATGTTAAAGCCCACACATATTTATTCTTAAATGAAGTACCATTATCCAAGATGATCTTGGATGGGATCCCAAAATGACATATGATATTATGGAGAATGAACTCCGCAATACGTGCTCCAATCATAGAGGTTAAAGGGATTGCTTCCACCCATTTGGTGAAATACTCAGTGGCCATTATGATAAATGTGTGTCAGCCCAAAGACAAAGGAGAGATATTACCAATTAGATCAAAATCCCACTGAGAAAATGGCCAAGCCGCTTGAATCGGCTATAAGGCCTGTGATGGCAGGTGCGTAATATTAGCATGGTGCTAACATTTAATGCATTTCCTAACATACACGCAGCAATACTTCTCCATGGTGGACCAATAATAACCCATTAAAAGGATGCACTTGATGATGGCCATGCCACTAAAATGGCCACCATAAGTACCATCATGAGCTTGCGAAATCGCCCAAGCTGATTCTTGGGGCTCAAGATAATGAAGGAGAATTCCATCGTAGCTACGTCGATACAAGATGTCTCCTAACAAGACATATCTAGTCATTTTTTGTTTGAATGCTCTTTTTACAACATACGATAATACCTGGAGATTATACCAAGATTAAGGTAATCATGTAATTGGGTGAGCCAATCCTGATAAGCAATAGCATCGAATGACTAAACTTATTCCATTTGCAATTTGAGTTGTATAAATGCAGATTGGAAAATAATATTGTGGTGAATGTTAGTACCATTCTACACAGCCCCCTACGAGATCAACAAACCCCAGGATGCATTTATTATAAATTATCTAGCTTTATAGAACCATTCATGGTTTGGTTCTATATGAATCATGTGGACTGATTCATGATTGTTTTGAGCCTCACACAGCATCACGGATTGTGAGAGCATCTTGACCTGGATGGTAGTGAAGTCAACAAATTAATTATGAGGGATTAAAGATCCCAAATATGCCATGGTGTCTGCAAATTGATTTGATGTACGAGGGACTACCTCAATGTCATACCACTCCAGTTGGGCTAGATAAGTGTCCACAAGTTCCTTGTATACTTTCAGGATAGGACACCTACATTGATAGATTCCTTTGACCTGGTTGACTATGAGTAGGGAGTCACCAAAGATGTTTAGCTTTTTGATCTTCATGGTGATAGTTGTTTGGAGACCCAAGATTAGGGCCTCATATTCAACATTGTTATTGGTGCAAGGGAAGTTAAGTTTAAATGACAAGGGCATTGGAGCACCTTGTGGCATGAAAAACATGATCTTTGTGCCACTCCCTTGCTCACATTTTGAACCATTGAAGAATAATGTCATGTCAGATTTATTATCCAGTTCTTCTGGTTCAGGTGACGTTAATAATGCAAAGACTACATCATGAGAAGCTCTATGATGAGAGGCCTATCATCCTGAAGAGGTGCCTCTACCAGTTGATCTACTATTACCTAACCTTTGATTGAATTTTGGCTTATGAATTCTAGATCAAATTCTATCAGTAGCATGATCCACTTTGTAGTACGTGTATTATGATATGTTTTGCTCATCATATACTGCAAAGGATTTTGTTTTGATATGACATACATAGTATGACTTAGCATATAGTGGTGCAACTTCTTAGTTGCAAAAACCACTACTAAACATAGTTTCTCAACGTATGCATACTTTAGCTCGTAGCTGACCAGGGTTTGACTGATGTAATATATCGCCTGTTCTTTGTCTTTCTTGTTCTTCTGGGCTAACATGGTTTCCAATGCAAAGTCTGTGGTTGATATATACAATAGGAAAGGCACATCTAGTCTAGGTGGAGCTAGTACTGGCAGTGATGCCAGGTATTTCTTGATCTCAGTAAAAGCTTGTTGACAATCTTCATCCCAATTAAATGGGACCCCCTTGTGTAGTAGTCGATTCATGGGTCAACATTTATTCGATAACTGCACGATGAAGTGCTTTATGGATGCTACTTTGCCCTATAGGCTTCTAAGTTCCTTGATGTTTGTTGGGGGACACATTTCTAATATGGCTTTTACTTTTACTGGATCAACTTCGATCCCTCATTTTGAAATGATGAATCCCAAGAGTTTTCTAGATGTAACATCAAAAACACATTTCTTGGGGTTCAACCTAACATTGTGCTCAATCAGGTGATCGAAGACCTTTCTCAGGACCTTTGCATGCTCTTCACATAATAATGACTTGGCTAGCAAGTCATCAATATAATCCTCTAGGATTTTGTGCATGTAGTCATGGAAAATATATGTCATAGCCCATTGGTATGTGGCACCAGCATTTTTGAGGCCAAATGGCATAACCTTATAACAAAATGTTCCCCATGGAGTGGTAAAGGTTGTTTTATGTTGATCTTTAGGTTTAACCCGAATCTGATTATAGCTAAAAAATCCATCTATGAGATATAACATCTCATGACCATTTGTAGCGTCTACAAGAGCATCGATGTTGGGCAACGAAAATGCATCCTTTGGTGTTGCCTTGTTGAGGTCTCAAAAATCTATACAAATATGGATTCTTCCATCAAGTTTTCCTATGGGTACCATGTTTGATACCCATTTTGGATAGTCGATGGGAATGATGAATTCTACATCCAAAATTTTTTGCAATTCATCCTTGACCATCAGAGCGATAGTTGGATGCATCTTCCTAAGTTTTTGCTTGATCGATTTCTTGGTAGGGTCCAACGAAAGGTTATGAGTAACCAATTTTGGATCCAGACCCAACATATCTTTATATGTCCAAGCAAAGATATTAGGTCTCTCTTTCAATAGAGGTATGAGGATGGCTCATTCCTCAAGAGATAAGCTTTTTCTAAATTTGACTTTCTTAGGATTCATGGGATCTGTGCTGATATCCACTTTGAAAGTCTCCTCTATTGACATATGTGACCCCTCCTCAAGCTGGTGAGGCGTAGGGATCAAATGGATGTCATCTACTAGGTTCAAGGGATCTACAATATCAAGATCAACCTCAGCATTATAAACATCATGAGCACATCTTGATGCAAAATGAAATGGTTGTAACATTTCTTCATTAGGGAAGAAATCCTCAGGTGATAGGGGTGAATTGGCATGATCAAAATCAATGGCCTCAAGGTTGAGGTGCAATGGTTTTGAAGGGTCGGATGGATTGTAGAGTGGAGTGGTCAAATCAATGGAGATCATGTTTATGGATGGAAGGTAATCTCCATGGCCACGTGGGTAGGACTCATCAACTGCTTGTTGATCTAGATGCTCCCAATATGGTCTGGGAGGTATTGGAATTTTAGGATCCGCTCTAGGAGGAGATAGGACAATGGGATCCTCTGGTGAAAGTAACTACTCTAAGATAGGTAGCTACGGGAATACCCTATGATAGATATCCTCTAGATTAACAAAAGGTCTTTGAAGTTCCCTGGGTTCTACGTCATTGTTTAAATGATGCAAGTATCTCGGACCTAGATAAGCCATCTCGATTGGATCCTCATAGTCTTCATCTATGTTGGCCTCTTCATCCTTAGAGATGTATTCACTTTCATCCTCCTTAGAATTGTGTTCTGATTTGGGTTCCTCTAAAGAGATGTTTGGATGATAAACTAGGGGAGGCTCTATGGTCACCATAGTCACTGGCCAATCACCTCTCCATGAATGTGAATGGTTGGGATCATAAGGATTCCAGTCGATGTCTTCCTCAAACCTAGACTTAAGCATTCTAATGATATGGCTAGCAGTTCATATTACCTATGAATGGAATATCCTAGACCAAACTTATCAGTGGGCAGTTGATACTACGGTTTATAAACAGTTCTTCGCCCTTGCTCGAATAAGCCTAAGCTATTACCATGCCAATGGTAACATTCAAAGTATTTGAGGGTGAACTCAAGATTGGATAAATAATGGATATTCGCTGTGAAAGGTTCATCATTATAGTTCTCAATAGGTGAACGATCTACAACTTGATCCAATCCATCATAGATAAAATTGGTCTGATTTGGTGGCACCCCCAGGGGTACCACCATCTCGATAGGTAATGGGAGAACTCTAGGTCTTCCCATGTCTTGTGTAGACTCAATGATCAACGTGAATGTCACATTTTGCACAAGATATTCTACTAATCTAGGATTAACTAAGTGGATTGTAACATCTAATGTAGATGATGTAGGTGAAGTGGGTTGAGGTATCTCCTCTACTAGATCTGACAAGTCATATTCCTCCATGGGAGTTGGAATCTCCATGGTTGCTACATTAGGGATAACCCTAGGCTCTTCTTCTATCAAGGGTGCCTTAAGCTTCTGCTTATCCTTTGGTTTGGATGATGTTGAAGGTTTGTCAAAAGTGATAGTTGACCTAGGAGTTGGTGGTGGTGTCGATGTAGAGGGGTCGATCTGATGAGTGTCGTTGTTCATTCATCATTTAATCATTATATGTGTCAGTCCAGGGCGGTGTCCAAAGGTTGTATACGATAGAAGGTGTCACAACTGCAGGTTCAATTCATTCAAGAACAGGGTTTTATTGGTGGAACAGTTAGTGTTTTTGGGGGTTTTTGTGTGACCTCTAATTCCTAGAACTGGAAATCAAATTGCAGAAAATAAAGCTGAATTAAAACTTGCAAGAAAAGGAGAATCTGAAATAGCAGAAAATGAAATGTTGCTAAATTTAACAGAAAGGTAAATTGCAGAATTGAAATCACACACAGTTGCAGAAAAATAAACTAACTACAATTCCCTGAGCATGTTCTAAATCTAGAAATTCAAACTATCATCTATTGCAAAACTGGAAAATGTCACAAATCTAGAAATTACAATAAAATGACAGAAAACTGGAAATTGCTGCAAATCTGGAAAATGACAGAAAACTTGAAGTTGCTGTAAATATGAAACAAAAATATTGAAGTTGCATGGAATGATGGAAAAATGCTGTCAAGATTGAAATCTGAATTTAAAGCTGCTAAAGAAGTGAAAAATTGGCAGAATTCTGCTAACCTGCTACAGCAAGAAATTAGCAATGTATTCTATCAGAAAATGCCTTCCTATGGTCTTGCAAGTGGCCCTTGCTTCCAGAACCAGATGAAGGTGAAGAGTTATGCTAAAGAAACTTAAATGCTAATCATCAACTCAACATGCTAATTGATAACTAAAAACTGCACCTTTTATTAAATCTGGAAATGCATTACAGTAATGCAGGAAAATCCTGCAGATTACTGTTCGCTATAGAAATAATTGCACTCTATTGCCTATTTCTCTCCTATATGCCTATATGCCTATATCTCTATATGCTCAACCGTGCTGGGAGCTTTCTTATTTATAATGTAATGCTGATATGCTTGGTTGCTGATTTGTAGGGATTTACAACTGTTTGCACAACTGTTTCCTCAAATGCATGAGCTTGCTTTGTCAAACTTGATCCATTCAACCTTATTGAGCTGCATTCATTGAGGAAGTCAGTTAATATGAGTTGGGGCAACTTTTTGGTCAATTGCCAATACTTTCCTCTACCGATCTGTCGCTTTTTGACCATCCTCTGTTGTTCCTACGCTATTCCCTATTCCTACGCTATTATTCCTGCACTACTCCAAAATAACAGGAAGTGACATTTAATTACTATTTCATGCTCCAAACGCATAGGGAAGAAGTGTTTAACCACCTAGAATGTTTTCCTTCATCTTGTACATCCTTTTTTGCATTGGTGGCATGTGTTGGAGTGATTGTTTCCAAGCCCTGTTGTATATGTACAGCTGGCTGGAACTGTCACAGTCACAGTCTATTTTCTTGCATAGTCAGCTACAGGGGACAAGGTCTTTGGCACCTTTTGCATTTGAATTAGTTCAAACAGAGGAATACTACTATTAAGCACCAAACACTCAACAATTACTACTGATTTTAAATTACTATTGACAAATTAGCTGAAAATCGGTGAAACTACAGAAATAAATAGTAAAACAGAATATATGCACTTAACATTTCAGAATATGCAAATATCATTACATAATGCATTTTACCCAAAATTAGCATAGAAACATAATAAAAAGGGTGATTCAAATAAGTAGAATGTATCCAAAAAGTGTTCATAGATGAGGCAATTCTTGGCCTCATCATTTTCCCCCCAACTTATGGTAATGCATGTCCTCATGCATTTTGTGCAGCTACTGAGGCACACAGGTCCAGATCCAGACATCTTTCACGAAATTTTAACAATGCACCACCAATTTTGTAGAACCCACTGACTATTTTTATAGACTGAAACCATTGTTGGAAGTCCTCGTCAGGCTGTGGATCATTATCAAAGAAATAGGGGACAGGAGTGATAACTATGGGCATTCTGTATCTTAGCCCTATCCAATGTTCTTTGACTTCTGAAATAATGTGTATAATACCTTCTACCCTTCTCCTTGACCAAAACAGGTTAGTGGGAGAAATTGGCTCCCATTTCTGTAGGGAGATAGACAATTCACCCCATCTGTTCTTACATGCTGCCACAACATCATCAAAGAAATCTGCACAAAAATTTTGAAATTGAGTTATACCTTTTTACAGATTTCCTAGATAAAGTTGTCTTATTCTGGGATCCCTCATAAAGGAGTAGTGAGTACTGGTACAATCCCTATGATTGAGAGGAGCAGGCCTGACAAGTAAAACTGCCTGTGATTCTAAGTCCTTGGCTATCTTCTTCTCTGAGTCCCAATAAATATTATTTTGTAAGGTGGACATAAAGGCCCTCAGTTGTAAATCTCCTGTATAAATGTGAGGCAGAAACATACTCTCTGTTGGCAAAAAGAAGTTATGTAAGAATAACTCACACAATAAGTTCTGCTGCTCTTATGGACTCTGCACAAAGGCTTCCACAAATTCTGCAGGAGTGGTCAACTGGTGAGGGAGCTCAGAAACCAGTCTCATAATCTGCCAACGTAGGTACCTCTCCTTGAGTAGGAGGTTGTAGAACCTAGGTGGTCTTCTGCACTGTATTGCATACTCTGCAATTTGACATACATCTTTTACCTGTGTTTTCAACTTGTTGACTTCTGTTTCTTTCTCTACTAGTTTGGTTGTGGCAGAGTTCAAAGTTGCAATTTTCCCCTCTAATTGATGACACTGAGTCATCCAATAGGCTAGGTCTTCATTGTACCTAGTCAAGGGCACTGTGTTTGGGGGCCTCAAAATCGGTTGCATCTGTGCCACTATGTTCACCTGTACACCAACTTCCACAGTTGATGTTGCTATTGGCAAATCTGTCTGTGTCCCCTATTCTACTGTAACTATAGTGATTGGAATTTCATGAGGAAGCATTTGTGCCAGAGGAGAGAGTGTGGACACTTGTTCCGGAGCTGCAACTGTTTGGTCCTGTACAGAAGATGTTTGAATGCCCTGCTAAAAAGGACTGTCATTCTGCATCAAAATTTTAGATGGATCTTCTTGCAGAGGCATACCATCAGATGTCTCTACTCCTGCTGCATCTGTGACAGGTGATCCCTGTGCCTGTGCTGTGTCATCTTCTGATTGTCCAACCAAATCTAGGAGAATTTGAGCCCATTCATCAGGTACTATTTTTGTCAATCCTGTAGACTGATTTTCCAACTGCAACAATTTGTTTTGTAATTCTTGAACTTGTTGCTGCAGCTGACAAATTTGTTGATCTTTTTCTTTCATGGCCTCTTCAGCCTGATCAATCCATTTGGTCTGGGTTTTAATAACACTCCTTGCAACATGCAACTGAGTGTGGATGTCAACTTCTTCCTCAGACGCAGAATGTGTCTCAGTCTCAGAATGTGTCTCAGACTCAGTATATTTTTCAAATTTAGAATATTTGTCAGACTTAGAATACATGGGAATATGCTCCTCAATCCTAGCTGGTTCAGTATCGGAGTTTATATGCTCTTCAGATTCAGAGTCAGGATAATCAACCAATGGAAAGATAGGGCTTATTACAGTTTCTTCTATTGTTAGGTCCAATTCCATTGGCTGTATTTTTGTTTCCTGTGCAGCTTCCTGTGAACTGTCTGCCCTAATTTCTTTTTCTTCTGACAAACTAATTGGGTCTGCAATATGTACTAGTGTTTTTGACAAGGTTTTTATTTTCTGAAGTCTTGCAGACCTTCTCAACCATGTAGGTTTTGGATGTTCCTGAGCAGATGCAGCTTCTGCTTGTTTTAGAGCAACTACAGATTGTTCTGTTGGGTTAGGAATGGACATGGGTTCTGTTGTTGATTCTGGAGTAGATGCCTGCCCACTGGAACCCCTAGTTTCTCTGTTGGGCTGTACATTGTCTGCAAATGTCACCCTTCTTCTTTTTATCCAGGATTCAGATGTTGATGCATGTTGTCTCCTAGTTCTGGAAGATGGGGGACTGTCAGGTGAAGGGGAAATTCTATGTTCAGAGGGCTCTGGCTGAGGATTTTCTTCTGCATCTTCCTCTGTTTCCTCTTCTGTTTCCTCTCCCTCTGGTGCTGAGTTTGCATCATTAATTTCTGCCCATGGAGAGAAGAAACGGTCAAAGTTTCTAGGGTTTCCCCTAAAATGGTATTTGCAGATGAGTTTAATTAGCCCATGATGTTTAGGGCCTCCCTTCCCTGCTTGATATTTTAGAGCCATGGCTTTAAGTTCTCGGTAAAGATACAGAGGAATGTTGACCCTACAGTTTGGTCTAGCTGCTCCATGGCGCAAATGGTTAAGGATTCTAAGGTGTGGGCCAGACACAACAGGAAACTGGTCGTCATAAGTAATGTACCGCATTACCCACATTGCGACATCATCCCAAGGAGACTGCAAACTAGACCTTTTTACCCCTTTGCACACATTTTTATTCATTAAAAATTTGATTTGCCTATCCCCTTCTTTCGTAAATTGATTTACTAGGTCTGGTAAAGTATTTCTATCGGTTTTAACAATTTGCAAACCTTGAAGGGGAAATTCAGTAATCTGACTAAGTATTTTAGGGGTTACCTAGATAAACATCCCAGCAATGTGTACTCTATCATTTCGGAAGGTACGTGCGAATTCTGCCGCCAGGCCCTCAGAATAACCATCGAATTTGTGCAGAAATGGCAGAAATCCTCCATTGGTAAAAATTTGTAGGGATGCAACATCTATTTCTAGGTAGCTGATGTTCTCAGGTTCTGCTCTAACCTTCTTTCCACCCATGGTATCTTCTGCTACTTTCTGTGTGTCGGTGGCTATAAATTTTTACGACCTGCGTCTGTGTTCTCTATTTTTTTTAGGGCTTTTTAATCTTTAGCGTCGGAACTGCTTTGAAACATGCAGAATGTCGTGGCAGCGTTTACGATGTCGTCAACCCCCAATTTTCATTGGTTTTGTTATGGTTGTCAACTTTCACATGCTGCACGAAATCCAAGACTTGAACTTTCCCTTTTCAACCAAATAAATTACCGCAGGCCACGTGTCATAAAATTTTTACACAAAACCCATTCCTGCCCTTAATGACTTATTCCTACGCTTAGTGAATAAAATAGTTCATTCCTATGCTTAGTGGTTTACACAGTTCATTCCTACACTTTGGGAATAAAATAGTTTATTCCTGCGCTTTGGGAATAAAATAGTTTATTCCTGTGCTTTCTGTTTGCTGATTTCGACGCAGTTTTCACTTTTGCATTCTAGAGCAGAATTAGGCAGAGGCATTTGTAAAACACTTTCTACTTTTGATTCCCCTTTTTACATGCTTTATACTAATCAAGGATATATACACTATATACTAATAATTTACACTATTCAGAAAATGAGAAGGCACATACCTGTTAAAACCATTTTATCTACATTTCAGGGTGCTCCTGCTGAAATTTCCAGCTAACCAGTCTTTGAACTAAGGTAGGTGCAATCTGAAAATAGGTGAAACAATGGTCATGGAACAATGAGGGTGAAACCAATTAGGTAAACATGCCGAAACTCCAGTTTTCATGTAAACCCAACTCAGGAGCGCCTCAAAGAGGTTTTCACTTTCTGAGTTTTTATTTATTATATTTTTTTTCTTTTTTTTTTATAATTTGTATCATTCTGCTGAATTCGAGATGGAAGAAGAGCTTTCTTCCCAAATGTGTACATCCAAACTTCCCAATTGCTTGAGAAATTCCTCCTTGTTTTGTGGTTTATGGTACATACGAAGACGATGTCCATTTACCACCAATTTGCATTGTGAGTCATCGATAGGTGTAAGGCGAACAACTCCATTGTCAAACACTTCCTCAATTTGGTACGGCCCAAGCCATCTGGTCTGCAACTTTCTAGGGAAGTCCTTGTATTGTGAATCAAACAACAAGGCCCAGTCACCTTGCTGAAATCTTCGCTGCTGAATGTGACTATCATGCCACATCTTCCTTTGTGCTTGGATCACCTCTATCTGATGTAGGGCATCCATGCATAGTTCATCCAATGCATCAAGTTGCAGAATGCGATCTTCTTGTGCCTGTGATAGATCAATACCTACTTCCAAAGCAGTTCGAAGAGTTAGTAATTCAAATTCAATAGGCAAAAGAGGTTGTTTTCCATAAACTAATTCATATGGGGTAAATCCAGTGGTGGATTTCCACGTGGTATTATAAGCCCAAATAGCTTCTGGTAACTTGTCTAGCCAATTCCTTCTATGGACTGCTATGGTTTTGGTCAGAATTCATTCTAATTCTCTATTAGTCACTTCAACTTGGCCATTGGCTTGTGGATGATAAGGTGAGGATTTTCTGTGTTTGACTTGATAGAGTTGAGTGAAGGCTTCAACAATTTTTGAAGTAAATTGGGGTCCTTGATCAGTTGTGATGGATTGTGGGGCTCCAAAATGCAAAAAAATCTATGAATACAGAAAATCAGCAACTTTCTCTTCACGAGCATGCTTAAAGGCACGAGCTTCTACCCATTTGGTAACATAATCAGTACATACCAAGATATGTACTTTGCCTTTGGAAGGAGGATTAATGGGTCCTACAAAATCTAAACCCCATCTTTCAAATGGTTCTGTTCCTATTTGAGGTTGTAATGGCATTTCACTAGTAAAAGTAGGTTTTCCCATTCATTGGCAAGCATCACAATGTCTTACGTACCTTTTTACATCTTTGTGCAAAGATGGCCAATAGTATCTGGTACCCAAGATTTTGCGAATAGTGCTTTTGACTGAATAATGCCCTCCTGATGGTTCATCATGGCATGCTCGTAGGATGTCATATGCTTCATCCTGGTGGATACACCTACGTAAAACATGATCAGGACTGCATTTAAACAGTAATCCTTTTATCCATTTAAAAGAAGAGCTTTGCTTGATTAACTGTTTCCTTTGTTTAGGGGTAAAGTGAAGAGGAATCTTCCCTGTAACTAAGTAATTAGCTATGTCTGCAAACCATGGAGATTGTACAGAGACAACAAATAACTTTTCATCTGGGAAGGTATCTTCTACAACTTCCCCTGTATCTGCATTTGGTATTCTTGACAAGAAATCTACAACTACATTAGATTTCCCAGGCTTGTTTACTATGGTAACATCAAATTCCTGCAATAGAATCAACCAACGAATAATTCTTGCACTAACCAATGGTTTATTCATCAAGTATTTGATTGCAGTATGATCTGTATGGATGAATACTTGATACCCTGTGATGTAGTGTCGAAATTTGTTAATAGCATAGACTACAGCCAAGAATTCTTTTTCAGTGGTAGTGTAGTTTTTCTCAGCTCCTGTCAAGTTTTTACTGATATAATATATTGCATAATGTTCCCCATTTTCAATCTGTCCTAACACAGCTCCAATAGCATTATTGGAAGCATCAGTTTGAATATGAAAGGGTAACTCCCAATTAGGACCTCTTAAAACAGGTGGAGTGGTTAACTTCTCCTTTAACTTTTCAAAGGAATTTTGACATTCGAAAGACCAAACAAATTCAGAATCTTTCATGAGCAAAGCAAACATGGGATTTGCTATGGTACTAAAATTAGCAATGAATCTACGATAAAAACCAATGTGTCCTAAGAAACTGCGTACATCAGTCTGAGTTTGTGGAGGGGGAAGGTTTTTGATGACTTCAACCTTCTTAGGATCAACCTTGATTCCAAAAGAAGAGATATGATGTCCTAGAACAATTCCTTCCTCCATCATTAAGAAGCATTTCTCAAGATTAAGAGAGAGATGGTATGTTTCACAATGAATCAACACTTTTTCAAGCTATTCTAATGCATATTCAAAACTATCCCCAAATACTGTGAAATCATCCATATAAATTTCAACACTTTCATTGGTTAAATAAAAAAAAATTGCTAAAACAACTCTCTGAAATGTTGCTGGAGCATTACATAACCCAAAGGGTAAAACTTTGTAAGCAAAGGTTCCCCAAGGACATGTAAAGGTAGTCTTTTCCTGATCTTCTGGGGCAACTTGAATTTGGTTATACCCGCTGAAACCATCAAGGAAACAGAAAAATTTCTTTCCAGCAAGGGTATCCAATACTTGGTCTATGAATGGTAATGGGAAATGATCCTTATGTGTGGCCTTATTCAACTCCCTATAATCCACACATACTCTCATTTTACCATTTTTCTTTGGAACAATGACCAGTGGTGAAACCCATTTACTGTCAAAAATTGGATAAATGAATCCAACATCTAAGAGTTTTTCAATTTCCTCTTTCACAATTTCTTTTAGAGCAGGATTCAAACGTCTCTGAGGTTGCCTTACTGGTTTTACATTTTCTGTGTATATCCTATGTGTACATACCTCAGGATGAATGCCAGTCATGTCTTTATAATTCCATGCAAAAGCTTGAACATGTTTTTGTAAGACTGCAAACAACTTGGCTTCCTGGTCCTCAGTTAGCCAACTATTAATGTTCAAAAATTTACCTGGCTGGATTTCAATTTGTTTGATCCCTGGATAGATAGAACTAGTTGCTTCATAGTTACTGATTAATGCATTTAATGGACAATGGTGTGGTTGTAGAGTATGAAATACTCTAGAATCTGTCTCAAAAATGATACCTGGTGGAATCAGAGGACATTTGAAGGTGTTAAGGAGATGATGATGCCATCCATGTGGTAGAATGAATGATCTTTCCTGATTAGGCATGGATGATAGAAGTTCAGAATTTTGTTCCTCCTCTTGCCACAACAACCGATGAACAAGAGTTTGATCATCAGTTAGTCCTTCTGATTGTAATGTTTCAATTAGGACAGTTTCACTCTCAAATATTTCTCTCCCAGGTGTTGTGATTTCCTCAATATGTTCTTTCACTACGATTGTAGCCAAAGTAGCAATGGTTTCTTGTTCAGATTCTTCATCAGATTCAGGATACCAAATTTGTCCAAAAAATTTAGTTGAAGGTTGAGCTGGTGGATACAAAGAAATTTTTTGTAGGTCAATACCATTGGAAATGGTCATTTCCCCTGACCTGCAGTCTATAAATGTAGCTGTAGTAGCCAGCCAAGGTCGTCCTAGAATGATAGGGTATCCATTGACTGAAGTTCTAGGCTGCAACACCAAGAAGTCTACAGGATATTCCCACGAAGAGACTTTAATGGCCACATCTTCTAAGATACCTTCTGGTTTAGCTACTGACCTATCTCGCCATTTCCAAGACTATGGTGGTAGGACTGAGATTATGGAGCTACAATTTTTGCATTGTGTCTTTAGTCATTACATTAATTGCAGCTCCAAGGTCAATTAGCACATTAGGAATTTGCATCACTCCAATAGTAACTGTAACTACTGGACTGCCTGGGTCACTATACTTGGGAGGAACTAGTTTCCCAGCCAATAGATCAGCTAATTTCCCTTCTACCTGAACAGTTTTAGGAAAGGCTTTCTTTTTTTTACCAGGTTTCTTGATACATAACTCCTGAATAGTCTTTTTGATTAAAGGTATATCCCTTATTGCTTGCAGCAAAGGAAGAGAAATTGACATCTTTTTGAGTTCTGTTACTAATTCTGATTCAGGGGTAGTATCAACATGATCAAACCTTTCAGGGTATGGTAAGGCTACTGGAGAAGATTCCTGCATTTTTGCTATTTTTTCTTCTTTTTTTGTTTTGTTGCAATGCCTCTTGATTTGGAGGTTCTTGTTTCTCACTAATTTCTTCAATGGTGGGTGGAACAAGTTCAGATAAAATCTTTCCTGAACGCAGTTGGATGTTACTACAGTCAAGTACATGAACTGTAGCAGTGTCTTCAGACTCAACCTCATAAATAGGGGCTGTTTGTCTGGCATTATTTGGGTTAGTCACAGGCTGAGCTGGGAGTGGAGGTTGTTTTATTGGTTGCATTTGTTGATGTTGTGTTCTTCCCTAAAAATTTGGATTAGGAGCTAGCAAGCAAGTTTTGAGTTTGCCCTTGATACCTTTGCTGTCCTTGATAGGGTTGATATTGTTGTCCTTGATAGGGTTGATATTGTTGTCCCCATATTTGTCCTTGTTGTGTCCATTATGGAGGCATGGTATGCCAAGGTGGGTTCATCCATCCAGATTGTGACCAATCTGGAGGAGCTGTCCAAGGTTGGTTCCAAGGTTGTGCAGAAACTTCTGCCTGTCCCCATGGCATATTCATATTCCAAGGAGATTCTCCCCAATTTGGAAATCTAGGATCATTGGGATATTGTGCATAACCACCACCATATCTCTGCCCAATAGCATTGAGTTCTTCTATTTGGGTGCCCAAAATAGATTTTAGATGAGGCAACAAAGGGCATTTATCTGTTGAATGTTCCTTGGAACAAATTCCACAAATAGAAGTTTTGTTTAGGGGGCAGTCCTGCAAGGCATGCTTACTCCTACACCTTGGGCAATAAATGGCTAAAGGTGGTGTAGAATTAGATTTTGTATTTCTCTCACCTAATGCAGTATTAAGTTGAACAAGGATATCAGTTTTTAAATTAGCCATTTCCTCCATCAACTCTTTTATGTCATTATTTCCATAATTCCTTTTCTTTCTCTGTTGGTGAGTGCGGGAATAGTTTTTACATAACTCCACAATATCTTCAAGGTCAAGTTGATCTATGTCTCCTTTTCCCATTAAATCTAACACTTCCCTAGATTCATCCTGCAATCCTCTTAAGAAGATAGGCTTTAAGAAATCAGGTTCTACAAGACCACATCTCTTTTGGACAAAGGCAAAGCGATCAAGGTAATCCTCTAAACTTTCATCTTCTTCTTGCTTGATCCTAAACAACTCATCTTTCCTGTTTCTTACTCTACAATAATCCTGATATTTATTTAAGAATGCAGTCTCCATTCCATCCCAGGTACGGATTGAGTTAGGTTCAAGATTGCTCATGAACCATCGGAGAGCAGCGTCCTTAAGTGTGGAAGGAAACAATTTCAATTTTTGATTATCATTTATGTAGTCATAAGTTTGACATAACACCTTGAATTCAAACAGAAATTGATCAAGATCTTCTGAAATAGTTCCCCTAAAAATTGGCAATATGGATGGAGAAATTGTTTTCATGGGGGCATCTAGAAGTGGATCCAATCTTATGGGATACTCAAAAGTCTTAGGAGGATCATCAAGATTATCATATCCACCTGGGGTGCTGCTACTATAGCCATAGTTGTTTTCTTTCTAGAGTATGATGGGGATGGTTCAGACTTAAGGGAATGTTTAGCAGACTAGTGCTTCAAAAAGTTCTTGCTCTAATTTTTCCAAAGCTTCAGCTGATGAAGAAGGTATGTCTAGCTTATCTTTCCCAGGGATTTCAAAATTTTCATCATCGATTGAGTAGGTCGCTTTGGTGGTTCATAGCCACTTCAGATAAACCTCCCTCTTTCGTCCCTTAGCCTATGCATTCATGCCTATTCACTAAATAAACTGAAATGCAGTATTTCAAGGATTGTAACACAATTCTTGACCTGTTTCACTTTTTCTAACAACACCTATTTGTCCCCGAAAACGGCGCCAAAAATGATGAGTGTCATTGTTCATTCATCATTTAATCATTATATGTGTCAGTCCAGGGCGGTGTCCAAAGGCTGTATACGATAGAAGGTGTCACAGTTGTAGGTTCAATTCATTCAAGAACAGGGTTTTATTGGTGGAACAGTTAGTGTTTTTGGGGGTTTTTGTGTGACCTCTAATTCCTAGAACTGGAAATCAAATTGCAAAAAATAAAGTTGAATTAAAACTTGCAAGAAAAGCAGAATCTGAAATAGCAGAAAATGAAATGTTGCTAAATTTAACAGAAAGGTAAATTGCAGAATTGAAATCACACATAGTTGCAGAAAAATAAACTAACTACAATTCCCTGAGCATGTTCTAAATCTAGAAATTCAAACTATCATCTATTGCAAAACTGGAAAATGTCACAAATCTGGAAATTACAATAAAATGACAGAAAACTAGAAATTGCTGCAAATCTGGAAAATGACAGAAAACTTGAAGTTGCTGCAAATATGAAACAAAAATATTGAAGTTGCATGGAATGATGGAAAAATGCTGTCAAGACTGAAATCTGAATTTAAAGCTGCTAAAGAAGTGAAAAACTGGCAGAATTCTGCTAACCTGCTGCAACAAGAAATTAGCAATGTATTCTGTCAGAAGATGCCTTCCTCTGGTCCTGCAAGTGGCCCTTGCTTCCAGAACCAGATGAAGGTGAAGAGTTATGCTAAAGAAACTTAAATGCTAATCATCAACTCAACATGCTAATTGATAACTAAAAACTGCACCTTTTATTAAATCTGGAAATGCATTACAGTAATGCAGGAAAAACCTACAGATTACTGTTCTGCTACAGAAATAACTGCACTCTATTGCCTATTTCTCTCCTATATGCCTATATGCCTATATCTCTATATGCTCAACCGTGCTGGGAGCTTTCTTATTTATAATGTAATGCTGATATGCTTGGTTGCTGATTTGTAGGGATTTACAACTGTTGCACAACTGTTTCCTCAAATGCATGAGCTTGCTTTGTCAAACTTGATCCATTCAACCTTATTGAGCTGCATTCATTGAGGAAGTCAGTTAATATGAGTTGGGGCAACTTTCTGGTCAATTGCCAATACTTTCCTCTATCGATCTGTCGCTTTTTGACCATCCTCTGTTGTTCCTGCGCTATTCCCTATTCCTATGCTATTATTCCTGCACTGCTCCGAAATAACAGGAAGTGATTTTTAATTACTATTTCATGCTCCAAACGCGTAGGGAAGAAGTGTTTAACCACCTAGAATGTTTTCCTTCATCTTGTACATCCTTTTTGCATTGGTGGCATGTGTTGGAGTGACTGTTTCCAAGCCCTGCTGTATATGTACAACTGGCTGGAACTGTCACAATCACAGTCTATTTTCCTGCATAGTCAGCTATAGGGGACAAGGTCTTTGGTGCCTTTTGCATTTGAATTAGCTCAAACAGAGGAATACTACTATTAAGCACCAAACACTCAACAATTACTACTGATTTTAAATTACTATTGACAAATTAGTTGAAAACAGGTGAAACTACAGAAATAAATAGTAAAACAGAATATATGCACTTAACATTTCAGAATATGCAAATATCATTACATAATGCATTTTACCCAAAATTAGCATAGAAACATAATAAAAAGGGTGATTCAAATAAGTAGAATGTATCCAAAAAGTGTTCATAGATGAGGCAATTCCTGGCCTCATCATGATCCACACTGACTTTACCTTTCTATTCAGGCGTCTGATTGGTGATGTGGGTTGTATGTCTAGATGTGTGGATGGAAGGATGAAATCTACTGGTAAATAAACTTTATTGACGTATCTAAAGGGTTATATTTTGTATGGGACTATGTGAACATGTCCCTCATGTACATATTTTATGCATTGATGCAAAATTGAGGGAACACATCACATATCCCTGATCCAAGGATGCCCTAGTAAGATATTATATTGCATGGCACCTTCCAAGACATGGCACATGACTAAAATGGTTTTGAGCCCTACCTGAATAGGTAGAACTATAGTGCCTACTATAGAGCATAACACATCATTAAATGCTTGTAGAGTAAAGGTCAAGGTAACTATGTGTGACTCGGGAAGGCTTAGGTGTCCTAGGGCCTTAGTTGTGATAATGTTAATTGATGAGCCCGTGTCAATCAACACTTGCTTAAAGGGTATGTGTTTAACACAAGTGATAATATGTAGTGGAGGGTCTGCTATGGTAGTCAAAACTATCTTAATCTCGTGATCATAGAATGTGATCACTGGCTCTTTGAATTTTTGTATATGCCCCACAAAGTTAGTAAAATAATCTGAGTTTTAAGGCTAGAGCTCTATAGATTTAAGAATCTCCATTAAGGTCTTCCTATGCATAGGGGACTATTGAATGAGCTCATATATAGATAATTTGGTCGAGGCCATCTGTAGAATTTGAGTGTCTATTTCTAATGATGATCATCGATGGGCCTGGTAGTTGATTTTGAGCTAGCCTTTGCTAAGGCATAGCTAGGATTTGGATAGGAACCTGCTGGCATTTTTGCCCCATTGTTTTTATTGTTGCTGTTCAAGCAAAAGAATGCTCAAATTGTAGAGACTCTTAACAAATTTTGTGCTAAATCAAAGGTGTTGCAATATCGTGACATGTCACGAAATCGTGACCTATCACATTTTCACGGTGTCCATACCAGAAAAAAGCTAAGCCCAAAAGATGTCGCGATATCGTGACATGTCACAAAATCGTGACCTGTCACGTTTTCACGGGGTCCAAAGCCAAAAAGTGCAAGCATGGAAATTTGTCGCTATATCGTGACATATGGCATTTTTGTGACCTGTGGTGTTTTCGCGGCTCAAAACAGTCACAGGCAACAAGGAAGTCAAACTTTCACGATATCGTGACATGTTGGAGTTTCATGACTTGCTGCGGTGAGGAAGAACTCAATTGAAAATTGTCGTGATTTTGCTACATGTCGTGTTTTCACAACTTGCAATGGTCACAGAGTAGAGTAATGAAAAATTTCACGATATCATGACAGAAAAGCAAGAAAGGAGAAAATGGTACGAAATGGCGCGATATCGCGACATGTCACGATTTCACAAGGGGAAAGCAAAGAAGCATCCAGATCATATGGAATGTCATGATTTTGTGACATGTCCCATTTTTGCAGCCTCAAAGCAGCTAAGAAGCAAGAAGACAGAAACATGTCTCAATTTTGTGACATGTCTTGTTTTCACGATGAGAAAGTGCGGAAGGAGCAAAATGGTACAGACTGTCATGATTTCGTGATATGTCCCATTTTCATGGGTATATAGAAGAAAAGAGCCAGAAGGAAGAAGATGTCATGATTTCATGACATGTCATGAAATCATGACATGGTGAGTTTTCATAACTTGGAGCAGCGAAGAAGGCAGGCAAAGGAGAATGTCGCGATTTCACGACATGTCATGAAAAAAAAGCTAAACGAAGAGAAGACATCACGATATCCTGACATGTTGCATTTTCGTGATTGGTGGCAAAAAGAGAAGGCAGTAAGGTAAAAGTGTCGTGATTTCGTGACATGTCGCATTTTTACGACCTATCTCATTTTTGCGACAAAAGCAAAACAAAGGCCCGATATAGTTATGTCTGCATTTTTCTTCAAAACTGCATAGGAGAACATGAGGAGAAGATAAGATCAAACACAGTAATGTTTTAAAAGCTCTCCAATGGATTTTGAGATCATGGTAAAAGAGGTGCCAAGATTAAATGTTGTTGATTAACGATGTGCGCAGGATGGAAGAACTTGAGGCAGTTTTTGATGCCACCAAAATTAAAGATGCCTCTAGTATTAAAAGCTCCTGTTCGTGATCTCCTAACAACTTCCGAATTGCTCCAAAAATAGCCATGTAATGTGTGATTTTTTCGAGGCAGATTAAGGGGGCTTGTTTCCCTTTTCAAGTGCCTATTTTGTGGACCTCTTCTTTGAAATCTATTTTATGTATTAAATGCTGTAATGTGAAAGGAAGAGGAAGCACCTCTATAAATACCAATGTAAATATCAAGCAAAAGGAGGAAGACCTTTTTGTAGAAATTGAAGCAGAAATCCTAAATGCATTTTTCTATATTCTTAGTATCTTTTGGAGTTGGTGATCCAAACTGTTGTTCAAGTTTTACTTTTTGTTTGAGTCACTTCTGTTAGTCTAGTGTTAATATAAGTTGAATTTTGCTATTTTGGATTTGGTTGTATTTGCATTTGAACGTTTGGAGTACAATTGGAAGCAAACTTATGGCTAAGAATTGATCCAATTTCTGTATATGTATTCTAAGAGTTGGTTGCTATTTAGCTTCAGGATCTAGTGGAGGTTATTTGCTATCTGAGGTTGTTCCCCATTAACTATCGGCTTCGGCCATGTTTACATCTCTTTCTGTTATTTCCCATTTCTTTTCGTATTTTTCCATTTCTTTCCTGCATCCTTATCTCGAAACCAGTTTAGATTAGTTTGGGAGCCAGCCCTATTTGGAGATTGGCCTGGGAGACTTCTCTTTCTCTTGGCATTTCAATGTTGGCCAAGTCTAGGGTGCATACATGTACAAAATCCTTTCTTGTGGCAAATTTGTGACCAACAATTTTTGGCATGCCCGGTGGGACAGACTATTTCTATCTCAGAAAGATCCATAATAGGTGGGATAAGCTATTCTATTTTTTAACACCCGAAGTAATCAAGATATTGATGAACTGTATTGACCTCAAAAATTATGATTATAAGTTCATCTGGTGACTCTACTGAAGGTGACTATTTAGTACCTAGAAATTTCCAATCCTGAAGCTGGTGAAAATATTTACATCTGTGCTTCATGATTGATGTTCAGAACTGGAGGGAGCACTCAAGATTGGTAAGTATTATGAACCCATCATTTGCTATTTCTTCGTAGGTAGCAAATTAGTTTGTGCCATCTTTGACTCCTCCCAGTACTGTTACGAGCTTGCTATATCCAGATCCAATAGTCCAAATGGCCCAGCATCCTCCACCATGGTGAGTTCCTGCCTGGAACGATTTAGGAGTGTTGGACCTGCCTTTTCAAAATTTAGTTCCTGCTATAGCAATAAAATCTTTGCCTCCATATGATGGGACTGGAAAGACAATGTATGAGCATCTGTCAAATGTGGCAACCTTGGCTTCAATTCATAATATCATAGATGAAGATGTCATGATCAAATTGCTCATCCTATCACTCTGAGGTAAGTTGTTGTGCTGGTATAGATCCTTGTCTCCCAACTCCATAACTTCATGGGATCAGTTAGCAAAGATGTTAATCCAAGGGTTCAATGAGCAAGCAGACCCATTTTCTTTAGTGCATCAATTTAATAATATCAAGAGGCATCATCAAGAGGATATAGTGGATTTCAATGTTAGGTTTGCCCGAACTTGACAGAGAGTTCCTGAAGGTCTTCATCCTACTCATGAACAAGCAACATTATACTTTCTTAGGGCTTTCCATTCAGATATTGGTATGAACATTAGGATGTTCAGTGTTTAAACCTTTCCTGCACTATATTCCTAGACACAAAAGGCTGAGGCCGATCTGATCACCATTGGGAAATTGCCTCCGAAGATGACTATGCCTATTTTTCCTGAGCTCCCACAATACCAGCATACAGGTGCAACCCCTACATCTTACACTTCTCCATCCATGTACCCTTTATCTTCATGGAATCCTCCTATACCTTCAGCACCTATGATTCCCATTCCATAGATAACCTCTCCACTTCCAACTCCTATATTACCTTCTCCACCAGTTCCATTACCTCTACTTGCACCACCTGTGTCCTCAAGCCTAGATCCTCAATTGGCTATTTTGCAAGAAATTCAGTCAACCATGAGAGCTCTCACTAACAAGGTGACATCTATGGAGTGAAGAGAGGTAGAAAGGAACTCTTAGCCATGAAGATTTTTTCCAATGGTAACAAGAGAGCAAGTTGCTCCTAGCAAGGCTATAGAGAAAGTACCTGAGAGGAACTCAGCAATCCTGGTAAGTGAAGAGGTTGGCCCTTCTAAAGTTTCACATGAGCCTTCTTACTAGTGTTCTTCATGCAATGATCCACATGATGAGTCCACTTGCATGGTTCACCAAAATTATTTGCAAGTTCTTGCGGGAAGCCGTGTAAACATGATTCGAGAGGTGGATCTTAATTCCATGAAGTCTCTTGAGGAACACATAGCAATCTTGACACGTAGCAACAAGAAACCAATGTTGGTAGATCCGGATAAGATGGAGCCATTGAAAGTGCCTCCTGTGCAAGCAACAAAGTAGCAAATACCCAAAAAGGCTCATGATCCTCCAGCTACACAACAACCACCTATTTTGCTAAAGGATCCACTTCCACCACAAGCTTTTGTCCCTCAGTCGCAAGCAGAAATAAAGGAACAAGCTAGAGAGACATTGCGGTATCCATCATTGACTAAACAACAATGAGTGGAGGCCACCCAACAATATAAAAGAAAATTTGAATCTTCTAGTGGAGGGAAAGAGTAGATCTCCATGGAGTACAACATTGTTGAAGAACTCAAATAGATACCAGCTAAGGTAAGTCTGTATGACACCTTGCAGCTGCCTTGACAGGTAAATCTCTTATAGGAATCCTTGAAAATCATACAAAGTAAGGGGAAGGCTCCAACCCAGGTAGTTATGTCTCAAACTCTGACTTCTTCAGTCACTGGAAAGAATAGACCACCCCCATTTTATTTGTCACTTAGGATGGAGGGTTGGATCGTGCACAACTGTATGATTGATTCTGGTGCTGCGACAACTGTCATGCCAAAGGCAATTTGTGAATTCATGGGTATGGAGTATATAAGAAGTAGCCCTGGTGTCTTGCAGTTGGATGGGAATCCCATGAAAATAGTGGGTGTAATCAAGGATGTTCCTATTGCTCTACATAGTATGCCTCACACTACAGTAATTCAGGAGATAGTTGTTGTTGATTTGGAACCATATTTCAGTATGTGTTTGTCGAGAGAATTCACTGCCAAGCTGGGAGGTTACCTTTCTCTGGATTATTCTCATTTGGATATTCCTTTCAAAGGAAGAAGAGTCCATATTGAAAATCATAAGCCTTCTAATTTTCATATAGAGAAGATAGCAGAGGAAGAAAAGTCCAAACATTCTGTCAACATGATAACTGAATAATTGGACAATCCTGATTTGATGGATGAAGTCTTGGATGAGCTTTGCTTGGAGGATGAGTTTTCAATGCTTAATTTTAATGCCATGATGGAAACTAAAATTGGTTGTTTCTCCATTACAAATCTCGAAGGGGTTGAAGTAGAGTTACCTCTTGATCAAGTTGATCAAGATCCTGTGCAAGATCAACTCTATTTCGATGGAGCACGATACAAAAATGATGCTAAAGCTAGGATTGTTCTAGTATTACTTTCTAGAATTCAATGATATTATTCATACCAGTTGACCTAGAGCTACACAACTAATACAGCAAAATATGAGGCTTTAAGCCTAGGTCTCAAGAAGCTAAGATACTTAGAGCATGACAGTTGCAAATCTTTGGTGACACCGAGATGACTATCAATCAGGAGACCAATGAGTGTCTGTTCAAGGTCTGGGATCTAGGAGATCATAGAGCTATGTTTTGGTATGTGTCTCTCCTGAGAGTTCATAGCTGAATTCGAGGGTTACCGTGTACATAGTAAAAAAAAAAAAAGAAGAAAAAAAAAAGATTTTTTTTTTAACTTCGGCTCCTTTTGCACGCGAGCCCACAGGTATGTTTATTTCTTTTTATTTTTATTTTCCTTCCCAGAAGTCTGTGGATTTTCCTCTACTTCTTTCTTCCACTTCCCTACTTCATTCCCTTCCTCTCCTACTCCTTCTTCTACAACTAATCAAGCCACTACTGTTGTTTCTACTCCCCTCTCTGATGTTCCCGTTTCTTCTTCCCCTTTCTTCTAATTCTTTGTCTTTTAAGCACTTTTTCATAGTTCCCACCACCTTCTCCATTCCATCCACTTTCGTTTCATTATCTGTTTTACAGTAGCTGGTAGCACAATAGCACCCTGCTACTGTATCTATTGCTTCTACTCCTCCATTTTCCATCATTCCATCATTCACCATTCCCATTCCATGGCCTATGCATCCGTTGGTCATTATTCCATTCATTTTCGTTTTTGCAACTCAGGTGCTTTTCACTACCACCATGGAAATCCTTGCATAGCACCTTGTGATTACCTAGCTCAACCGAGCTAGGCAAAATGCAGTCGTTCAAGAAATAAATAAATTTTTGTTATTCTACCAGTTTCTGCTAAAGGTCCTGTTTTCAGTCTCAAGTGCCAGCAAGAGCTTGTTGCAGCAACCCGCAGAGACGTCCAACATCAACCAACATTCACTTCTTCTACCCCTCCTATTTCTTGACTCTGTTGCCCAATGGATAAAGGCCTGAGATTCGTGCATACAACAGAACTGTATGCCCCATGAGCCGCCAAGAATGTTGGAATTTTTGCCACATTGTTTTTGTTGTTGTTATTCAAGCAAAAGAATGCTCAAATTGTAGACACTTAACAAATTTTGTGCTAAAGCAAAGGTGTCATGATATCATGACATGTCATGAAATCATGACCTATCATGTTTTCATAGCGTTCATACCAAAAAAAAGCTAAGCCCAAAAGATGTCGTGATATCGTGACATGTCGCGAAATCATGACCTGTCGCATATTCGTAGGGTCCAAAGCCAAAAAGTGCAAGCATGGAAATTTGTCATGATATCGCGACATGTCATATTTTTGTGACCTTTCATGTTTTTGCAGCTCAAAATAGTCACAGGTAGCAAGGAAGTCAAACTATCGTGATATCACGACATGTTGGAGTTTTGCGACTTGTTGCGATGAGGGAGAACTCAAGTGAAAATTGTCGTGATTTTGCTACATGTCGTGTTTTCATGACTTGCAGTGGTCACAGAGCAGAGTAATGAAAAATTTCATGATATCATGATAGAAAAGCAAGAAAGGAGCAAATGGTATGGAATGGCACAATATCGTGACATGTCACGATTTTGCGACATGTCACGATTTTGCGACATGGTGAGTTTTCGTGACTTGGAGCAGCGAAGAAGGTAGGCAAAGGAGAATGTCGTGATTTTGCGACATGTCATGAAAACAAAGCTAAATGAAGAGAAGACATCATGATATCATGACATGTTGCATTTTCATGATTGGTGGCAAAAAGAGAAGGCAGTAAGGTAAAAGTGTCACAATTTCGTGACATGTCGCATTTTCATGACCTGTCTCATTTTCACGATAGAAGCAAAACAAAGGCCCAATACAGTTATGTCTGCATTTTTCTTCAAAACTACATAGGAGAACATGAGGAGAAGATAAGATCAAACACAGTAATGTTTTAAAATCTCTCCAACGGATTTTGAAATCGTGGTCAAAGAGTCGCCAAGATTAAATGTTGTTGATTACCGATGTGCGGAGGATGGAAGAACTTGAGGCAGTTTTTGATGCCACCAAAATTAAAGGTACCTCCAGTATTAAAGGCTCTTATTCGTGATCTCCTAACAACTTCTGACTTGCTTCGAAAATAACCATTTAATGTGTGATTTCTCTGAGGTAGATTAAGGGGGCTTGTTTCCCTTTTCAAGTGCCTATTTTGTGGACCTCTTCTTCGAAATCTATTTTATGTATTAAATGCTGTAATGCGAAAGGAAGAGGAAGCACCTCTATAAATACCAATGTAAATCTCAAGCAAAAGGAGGAAGACCTTTTTGCAAAAATTGAAGCAAAAATCCTAGATGCATTTTGCTCTATTCTTAGTATCTTTTGGAGTTGGTGATCCAAACTGTTGTTCAAGTTTTGCTTTTCGTCTAAGTCACTTCTGTTAGTCTAGTGTTAATATAAGTTGAATTATATTATTTTGGATTTGGCTGTATTTGCATTTGAACATTTGGAGTACAATTGGAAGCAAACTTACGGTTAAGGCTTGATCCAATTTTTGTATATGTATTCTAAGAGTTGGTTGCTATTTAGCTTCAGGATCTAGTGGAGGTTATTTGATATCTGAGGTTGTTCCCCATTAACTATCGGCTTCAGCCATGTTTACATCTCTTTCTGTTATTTCCCATTTCTTTCTGTATTTTCCCATTTCTTTCCTGCATCCTTATCTCAAAACCAGTTTAGATTAGTTTGGGAGCCAGCCCTCTCTGGAGATTGGCCCGGGAGACTTCTCTTTCTCTCGACCTTTCAATGTTGGCCAAGCCTAGGGTGCGTACACGTACAAAATCCTTTCCTTTGGCAGATTTGTGACCAATAGAGCCACAGGTGGCTTAGGTTGATTGTATATTCTATTTTTGGTGACAATGTTAACCATGGCAAAAAATCCCTACGTGGAAGGATCTATTTGAACCTGGTTGACCTGACTTGCATAATTTTATAGAAGCTCATGGTTAGGCAAGGGATATTTATAGATTCCCATTTGCTAGTTTTTAGGTGCTAAAGGGCTATCAATTTGCACTTAATACCTATCTATCATGTTTTGTACTATGTTTTTAAATATGCAGTACGTTTCAATATTGTGACCCTTATGTCTATGATAAGGAAAATATATATCTTCTCTATACCCCTTTCTCTTAGTGCGGTTAGGATCCAAAAAATGGACCTTGGGTAATTTAAGTTCCTTAGATTCACATAATAGATTGAATATGGATGCCAAAGACTCAAGAAAAGGTGTGAATTGGTGAGGTGGGCAACGTTGTTTGTCTTTGCCTTGATTTTTAGCATGTTGGTTATTGTAATGCACTTGAGGGAGTTGAGCTTGATAATTTAGCTATTGTTGTGATATCTATGCTTTTGGAATATTTAAAACAACCTTATTCATAGGTGCAAATTTCACATGATGATAATTATTGTTTTATTGGTTTTTATTCGAATCCTTTTCATGGAGCTTCAACTCGCCCTCTTGGACCTTAATGTATTCTACAACTTTGGCTTGCACCAAATCCTCTGTGAATGAATATTATTGCAACTGAAGTAGCAACGAAATATGTTTAGCACAACTCTTTGTGAAAATTTGATTTAGTTTAGATACGAGGATGGTGAATAGGAGTTTGGACATAATCTTCCACCATCTATTTCCATAATCCATAACAAACTCATCGTTATATTGGCATAAACTTGAAAAGTTGGAAAGGTTAGCCTTCTTCTTGATGCTGAAGGAAAAGCGTTCAAGGAAAGCATTAGCTAGCTATTCAAAGCTAGATATGTTGTACCTTGGTAGTTTATTGTACCACTTGAGGGAAAAACCTAAGAGTGTTATCATGAAGGTTTACAACAATAGGGCATCAATATCTTGCAACTAAAAACACAAGTTCATAAAAATCGTAATGTTTTCCTGTGCATCCTCGTCTCCCTTAAATTTATCCAATTTTGGCATTTTGAAATGCTTAGGATATGCTAGACTTGGAACTAATGGATTGAGGGGTTGGTCATGAATTTTTCTCAGTGTGGTATTTTTGTAAGCTGCACCTTGTTTCTCAAGTTATTTGATTCTCTTGGTGAGCACTTTGTATGTCTGTGATGAGATAATCTCATATTTTCAAGGAGATCTCCTAGGAGCAAGGGGTGGCCTATTTCTGATTGGAAAATTAGGGGGATTTTGAACATCCTCCAAATCAATGAAAGATGGCTTAGGATATATTTGATCTTGCTCATCTATTTTTATCGCCTCATAGTTATCATATTGTGGCAGATTAAGCATTGGACATTGTGGTCACCAAGAATCATGCAATGCAACTCAATGAGGATGAATTTTATGTTTGCCTATTAGGTGAATCATGATGAAACATACCATATATTGAAGTGAGTTACTACCTATAGGCACTAGGTGTGGGTAGGTCTTCTTGATCTATCCTATTGTATCACTCTTCCTGTAACTTTTTCTCAAGTATCATTTCCTATCGTAATTGATGTTCATATAGATGTTGACAATGCAACCTCTGATGTTCTTCATGTTCTTGATCAAGGCATTCACACTAATTCTACAAGTCCTCCAATTGAGCTTGGATTAATTACTCTCTTTGGTTGGTGTTTGGCCTAGTCGGCCGATCTGAGCAATCTACTGTATAAGGTCTATGACTTCACAACTCTGTGTGAAGAGATTTGGCAATTTTTGTTCTAACCAAAGGTTCAACTATCTTCTTACCTTTGTCTATCAAGGCATCATTAACACCATACTCAACCCTATGTTTAGTACCCTCATGTGTGGATGGGGTGGTTGTATTACATGGGTGCTTGGAGCACTCACCTTGGGCATACATATGTTGCATTACATTTTTGCTACACACAATCTAAATGAGAATGGGTAGTCAAAGTGGCCCTATGAGTTAATTTTCTTCCATAATTGTCTAGATGATCAAGTTGATGGGTTCTCCAAGGTTGGATAAGAGGTGTACCTCTTTCACCAATGTTATGAAGTGCTATTTAACCCATTCCATGTTTGAGTGGTCTTGAAGCTCTGGTGGGTATGCAAAAAGGCACAACCCCTCCATATTACCCCTCATTGGGCTAATTGTGTATAATAATATCATGGGATGTGTGAGGTCTAGTAGGACGCTCCTCATGATCATGAGGGATTACATTAGAAGTCCCTCTAATAGGGGTCTCTCGATGAGAGGCTCCCCCATGTGTTGAGTTGTCTTTGCAAAGACTACTTGAACATCATTTAGGTATGGATTGGATAATTGGACTAACTCTAAGATAGTTTGCACCCTCTTGTGCATTGGTCACCGCCTTAGTCATGGACTGAATGTGACTCGATGTGGTAACCATTCATTTTGAAAATTTATTGTATGTGATTTTAAGAAACAAACAAAGTATACATATGGTTATCTCTTTTAAGGATTGCTTTGTGTTTTCTAAGAACTGGATTGTGTGTTTTTGATGTGTTGGAAATATGATTTTGCTCTTATCATGTTTGAATATAGTTGATGTAACTCTCAATTTGTTAAAAGGTTTTCACCTGTATGCCCACACACACATATTTGATGATGAAGTTTGGATTGTGAATCCCACCAGGCTATGGAGATAAAATCCATAACCGATAGGAGGAAACAGGTCCTACTGATCCTCACCCAATCATTTGAGGGTAATGATATACCTTTCAAAGGATAGTATGTGTTGTTTCCCAATATTTGATGGTTATTGGAGTCGGCCTTGGCCATGAATGGGTTCAAAAAACTCTCAATATTCAAGCCATCCAAGTGGTAATGACATCCACTGTTGGTCTTGATCAATTAATTGGATGTGAGAGACCAAATCAACTGACGTTAACTTTGAAATGTGAGGTGTGTATGGGTTCATTTTACTTTATTCAAAAGAAACGGTGCATAAAACAACACACCATGATTTTTAAACTACACATGCATGAAAATACATTTTAAATTTTAGAAATTATGCATGTAAAAGATGTTTTAGATTCAAAAAATGTAGACGCAAACTAAAATGAAACAACCTTTAAGTAGGCTCTAAGCATACAACCCTAAAACTTAAATTTAATAGTGGCTACCTCTATGAACAATAATCAACAACAGTAGCCGCCATGCACAGGGTCGGTCAAAATCATGGCCATTGGATTCTGGGGCAGCTAATAGTAGAGGCCACTGTTCCCAAAAACAATGGACAGTAAACAAAGAGATTTTAAAAATATTACTTCTAAATTTTCTCTATGTTATATTCTTAATTTATAAATTACCTTTTCGAAGAAAACATAATAGAAAATAGAGAGAGAACCACTTACAAGTAAGTCCTCATCCAAAGAAGAATACCACAAACTGGATTTTTTTGTGTCTATCTAGAGGTTGTTGTTTATCAGATCGATGGGATTTGTTAGTCATTGATGACGTTAGTGAAAATCGCTGTTAGCTGTGCCTAGTCATAGCGACAATGTCTGCAATGAATAAAATAACAAAAAACTCAGTTAGCAACCAAAGAGGAAAGATCCTGCACGTGATCACCACTTGTAAAGCTACAAAAACCATACATCTAATCTATTGTAATCTTATAAATAAATTGAACATGAAATTTATGTAACCATTGAGAAAATGAGATAACAAAATGGGGTGCTCTCTTTTTATTAATCAAATAAGCTTTGATTACAATACATCCCTCTTAGGGATACCCAATTCGATACAAAATTACAAAGAATGTGGCCCCAAAAAGGGGAAAGATGCACTCCACAAGGTCTTTGCATCTCCACTAATATGATTATAGAGGGTTTACTTGCAACCTCTACTTATGATGTCAAGAACATGGATCTTGATGATATTTAGCCTTTGAACTGACTTGTATCCTGCACACAAGAAACTACACGAAATGTCAATAGCATATGAGGCCTATCAAGATGAGGCTAGTTTCTCCATAAGTGTAAATTATAAAGAAAATGCATAAAAATATGTAAAGATACATGAAGTACTGGAATAAAAGCATAAATATTGAAAGTAAAGTAGCTATTCTATGTTAGAAAACCAAATGAAAGCATCTAATGACTAAACTACTGACTAAAAAAAAGGAAAAGATACATTATCTCATGGTTGCTATTGATCAGGGTAGTAGACTCTGTTAGTTGCTATTGACATTAGTGGTGGTGATTGTGGGTCATTGTTAAAAATAGTAGCCATGGGATAGAGGCTTTGTTATCTGTATTCTTGGCTTGATGATGATCAATTCCTCCATTGAATTTATGTGCAAGGGTTGGTCATATCTCAAGATACAGTTTGGTTGTAGAATTTGGCTTGAATTGTAGATAATTTGATTTTTAACAATAATATTATTGGTCTTCAAGCTTCGATGATCTCCATTGGTACATACGCATATGTCATGGTACAATTGGACAACACTTTGTTGCAATTCAAAGGGATGTGAAATCTCTCCTCAGTTTGGAAGCTCTCCGCTATGGCAATTGCTCATTAATTCTTCTATCTTTTTCTCTTATTTTGGGATGCCTTAAATATAATTCCCAAATATGAATCCTAGCTTCTCCAAGAAGACAAGATCAAGAAGTTGTTATGTTGGGGTAGTTGTATGGATGCTTTTAGAATCTTCACAGGTGCAACCACTCAAGAAACCATTGTTGGAAATGGCTTTTCTTGGCTTGGTTAGCCCGAGTTTGTTACAGACTCGATCGCTATCGAAAGACGTGACTATGGCCATGGCCGCTCTAAGCATCAGTAAAAATGATGGTCATTGTTGATGACATCTGCGGTGAAAGGCTGAATAGCGCTAGGCTACCCTTATTGAGTGGTTAGAACCACAGTTGGGTCTTGGAAAGGTCCAAGGTGAGTCACATGGCCTGAAAATGTGTCCATATGAGTAGTCTCCTCAACATGACATGTTTTTGGTGTCTACACCTAGTTTTTGTTTTGTATGGATGATGTGATAATTGATAAAATATTAAGGATAACATTAAAAACATGAATAAATTCATCAAAATAAGAAGATCCAACACTAACCTCTCCACAACTTACCACCTATATGTTAAAATTATAATATGTTTCATGGCCAAGGCTAACATTGTATGATGTAATACTGGATAGGCCTAAGGGTATTATTTGTACAATATATTAAATTTGTTGTAATATTTTATGATGTAAGCCCTATAGGATATGATTAATCTTGTTATGGTTAAACCCATATTATAAATTTTTACTTAATATTAAAGCCTTTCTTGTTATATCAGCTTAAATTTAAATTTATTTGTGTGTTTGGGGATTTGGTATTGTTCTAAATACCCCCACCACTCATTTAGTCATTGGAATGATGTAAATATTATCTATGGATTATACAATGTTTATTTATGGCACCTATGGGTGCCCCCAAATATCTATGTCCAAATTCCTTTCTTTCATACTTTTATACTTTATGTATAATATTTGAGTGGATGAATTGCTTTTATTAATTTTTGGAAGATATTGTGAATTTAAACTTGGTATTAAAGTAGGTATGGAGCTTCATCACTTAGTCATGCAAATTTTTTATTTGATTCCTCCTATATTTCTTTTGACTTGTAGGATAAATTACTTCTCAGAGCTTCATAAGCACATTTGATAAAAGAGGCAAAGGGAAGATTTACATTTTTTCTTTCTTCAATTATTCTAATTTTTTTGGGATAATTGAAACCTAATCTAAGCTATGTTTTACTTGAAGAAAAAATAGAAGAAATTGTAAAAAAAAAGTGTTTTAAAAAAACTGATCTATAGGCCTATTTTGGAGAGCAAAATTCTGGAGGCCACAACTTTTGAATACAAAAGAGTTTTGAACCTTTTTTCCCAAATCACACAATTTTTTGATCTCTTTGTATTGGTTGTAATTTTTCAAGGACATACTACAAGTGGAGGGATGTCTTCTTGTATGATTTTCTTAAAATTCTATTGCCCTATTTCAAAAAGATAAATTTATAATATGTTATGTAATCTTTGGCCTAATTTTTGGGAGATTAGATAAATTTGTGATAGTTGTAGTAGATTTTGAGTCTTTTGGAGGCTTGTAAGAAATTATTTATGATGTGATTTAGTCAATACTTCTTTCTAATTTGGGTGATTGACTCAATTTATTCATTAAGATCTTATTTTTCATGATCTCTTTCTTCTTCTATTTCTTGTTGTAGACACCCAATTTTGGAACACTTGGCCTCTTGGAGATATTATATTATTTGGTAAATATTAAAGTACCTCCATGGTACATTTGTAAATATTAGATTAGGGAATGATTTATTATTTTAGGAGTGTGAGTTATATTTCCTCTAAAGTATGTATTAGTGTGTGAGAAGAGTCTAAGTATCATGTAATTAAGTGTGCAAGTGTGAAAAGTGTGAGAATGTACAAAGTATCATGTAAGTAAGTTAAGAGTCATAGAGTTAGGTGTCAAATATACAAGTGAAGAGTCACATGATATGTGGTAATATGTAAAGTGAAGAGTCATAAGAATTTTTTCATATGTGAGGAATAGAAAAGGATGCATCTCCCAGATATGTGAGGAGAGCAATAATTAAATATTGAAGAGTCATATTGAAAGGTTATATTATGGAGATAAATCTCCATGCATTGTATCAAATGAGAAATATCTTGCTATAATATCTAATGATCTATGAATAATATTTTGAGTTAGATTATTAAGTAATATTATTGTTATTTCATGAATTTGATATTCATTGATATTGGCCAAAGAGTTGTATGCTTTAATATTGTGATTAATATTTGATCCTTGATAAAAGGACCTATGAAATAATTTGGCTGAGTCACCATTAGGGGTATCATACTTGCACTATAGCCATTTGAATTTGAGAAGTTTGAAGTATAGGGTTGAGGTCACCCAAAATTAGAAACACTTAATATTCAATGAGGAAGAAGTGATTAAAGTTTTCAATTGATACTACACTAAGAAAAAAGTGTTTGGTTGATAATGCATTGAGAAAAAGAGAGACCAATTGATACTGCATCAAGGGGAAGAAGAGATCAATCGATACCTGACCAAGGAAGTGATGTTGAAAATGGACTATGAATTTATAATTGTAAGGAGGATGATTTGCATGTTGAAAAAATTATGAGATTGAAAAGCCATGATGAGGATGAAGTAAGGAGGAGATAATTGTTGAGGAGAAGATGTTGAGAAGGGTTGGTTGCACCCTAAAATTATAATATTAACAAAGTTTGTTTGATTGGAGACATTGATATGGGTTTTTTCCACCCAAATATTGTGAAGATATTTGCATGAATATAGAGTATTGAGAAGTAGACAACAAGAGAGTCCTAATAACCAAATAATAAGATTGAATAAGATAAGTGCAGTAGAGAAGAAGCACACTACAAAGAAGAAGAGAACTTGTGTGAAGGCTGATCTAGAGTTTTTTTGAATATCCATAAGGCATATTATTTGGGTGCTACAAAACCCCATGCGACAAAGATATTATGCTTGAAGAGTCTCAGTATGTTAGAGCATCCAAAGAAGACATATACATTCAAATTGTCTATAGTGCCTAAGAAAAAGAATAAAGTGCCTAAAGTTGAGCACTAACGATGAAGAGACTATGAAGTTGACAAAGATCTAATGAGTATGTAGAAGAATAGAGCATCTACGAAACTCAAGGACAAAGAGCTAATGAATAGAGCTCCTATGAAGCTTGAAGATAAGAAATCAAAAATCAAGTGCCTACATCAATGCCAAAGAAGTAAACCAACGGTATGATATTTTAGACAATGTCTTAGAAATAATGCCTAAAATAATTTGCATGCAAGGGTAGACATTACATTGCCACGCATGAGAAATAAGGTGAGCAAAAAAACTACTTTCATATTGAGTGCATATTTCAGGTTGACTTAATTTAACTTTGGGAGTTATTAAGTTTATTTGAAGTTTGATTAGTTATAAGGTTAAATTTAAAAAAAGAAGTGACTAATGGACAATTAAGGAATTGAATATTGAATTGAAGGAAAAAATTAAATTGGAGAGATAATGATTAAATTAAAAATTGAATGAATTAAATTTGAAGATTGAATGAATGATTGAATAAATTTGAATTTATGAAATTTAAAATTTGGGAGATACAAGTAGAGATTAAAAATTGAATTTGAAATTGAGATTAGGAGATAAAATGAGTGAATGAAATTTATGAATTTTGAATGAATTGAAAAGTTGATTATATTATTGAAGAAATTTAAAAATTGATAAAAGTGAAGATTAATTTGATTGAAATTGGATTTTGGAGACAAGTTATTTTACATCAAAGGAATTGGTTAAAAATGAAATTTTAGAGAAATAATGAATTCAACATCAAAGGAATTTGATTTAAAGAATAAAGTTTTGTGAAAGTCATCATGGAAGAATATGGTTAGAATGCATTGGTAAATGATATTGGGAAAAGTTTAAAAGTTTTGAAACTTTTTATACAATATTTGATGGAAAATATTGATGAAAAATAGGATATAGAGAATCCAAAGATGAAAAATTTGAAACTTTTGCCAATTTTCTAAAGTCAAAATTCATTGAAGCACATGAAAATTTTATAAATTCTATGATATTGACTATAGATATATAAATGGTAATGTATATGACATTACTTACACTTGAAATGTATAAGGACAAAAACCAAAATCAAGAAGAGTTGACTAAAATCCTAATGGATAAACGAATATCAAAAAATATTAGTTACGACACAAATGACTTATGCCTACATGCAGATAAAGAATGTAAAGAGATGACATTGTTTTCAACATATGATAACAAGTTTAATAATAAAAGGTCATCAAATTCAAGAAATTATTATTGTGATGACCTAATAATTCAATATCCAAAATATATATCAGCAAGACAATATCAAGATCAAGACCAAGATCGATAAGAACATAGTAAAGAGGTAAATAAAGAAAAACATCAAAAGTTGAATATTGAAGACTAAAAGTCTTCAAACCAAATAATGTAATATGGGGGGTGTTGGAGATATTATATTATTTGGTAAATTTTAAAGTACCCCATGGTACATTTGTAAATATTATATTAAGGAGTGATTTATTATTTTAGGAGTCTGAGTTATATTTCCTCTAAAGTATGTGTCAATGTTTGAGAAGAGTCCAAGTGCCATGTAATCAAATGTGCAAGTGTGAAAAGGGTGAGAGTGTGCAAAGTATCATGTAAGTAAGTTAAGAGTCATAGAGTTAGGTGTCAAATATACAAGTGAAGAGTCACATGATATGTGGCAATATGTAAAGTGAAGAGTCATGAGAGTTTTGTCATATGTGAGGAATAGGAAAGGATGCATCTCTTGGATATGTGAGGAGAGCAATAGTCAAGTATTGAAGAGTCATATTGAAATGTTATATTATGAAGACAAATCTCTATGCATTGTATCAAATGAAAAAATCTTGTTGTAATATCTTATGATCTATGAATAATATTGTAAGTTAGATTATTGAGTAATATTACTGTTATTTCATGAATTTGATATTCATTGATATTGCCAAGAGAGATATTCATTGATATTGCCAAGAGAGTTGTATGCTTTAATATTGTGATTAATATTTGATACTTGATAAAAGGACCTATGAAATAATATGCCTAAATTGTCATCATGACTAACTCTCGATATCACCAATTATACAAGTTAATCCTAATAGATTGACCCTCTAATAAATCAAACTAAATACACCTTTCTTAGACCAAAAATCAGAATAGTTAGTACTCTAAAAGTAATTTCATATTCAGGGTATTAATTTCCATAGTAAATGTTGAAGGTATTACAATATTTTGTACCTTGTAATATTAATACAAGAAACTTGTAAATAGTTTACTCTAGTGCGTGTTTAATATTTGAGTATATAGTAGGTGTCATATTATTAAGTGTGAGTTATGTGTCATGTAAATAAGTGTAGAGTTATGTGTGTGAGGTTTCATGTTAGTAAGTGTGAGTTATGTGAGTAAAATTTCATGTTTATAAGTGAGGAGTTATAAGTTATGAGCAATCATGATATACTTTGTCTTTATGCAATATGTGAGATTTATTATTATGTAAGAGAGAAATATAAAGAGTTAGATCTCTTGTGAGTATGAGGATATGAAGAGTTTATGTAAGTGTAAAGGTCAAGAGTCTTGAGAATATGAAGAGTCTCATGTATGTATATATTGAAGACAAATATTTGTAATATGTATCAAACAAGCATTGCATTTATGCATTGCTTAGAGTAGATATTTCAATAAAATATTAAGTGAGTTATTGTTCATTATTTGATTGATTGTATGAATTTGTTTTGATATATTGTAACATCTTGGAAGATATTATATTGCTAACAATGGTATTAGAGATACAATGGAAAGAATACTGAGTTATGGTGGAAAGAAGATTGATCTATGGTGGAGAAAAGACTAATCTATGGAGAAAAAAAAGTTAGATATTTGAGAGATTTTTAGGTTTATAGAGAGACAAAACTGGTAAGAGTCTTTTAGGTTTGGAGAAGTACTAAGCCTGGTGAGAGTAACATTGTAGTGAGAGAAATGTTGAGATCCTGGTGTGAGTAACATTGTAGTGAGAGCAACATTGAAAGCCTAAAAAGATAGTCATGTTTGAGAAAATACCTATTATAACATTGCATTTGGGTGAGGAAACATCCTCAAAGAAAAAAAGACATCAAAGCACACAAAAAACAAGTAGGAGATTGTTGAAGTGTGATAGCATTTAAAGGAGAGTAGACGATTCCAAGGAGATCAAAAAGAAGAGAGAGCATTAGGCTAGAAGGTGTAATTATAGGAAAGCACAATAACACATATGCTATAGTTTGTAACATCCAATGAGGAATTTTTTACTAGAGAAAATAGACCAAAGTATGATTTGCACATTTTGGATATTTGGAAGGAAATAGACACCAAACAAGATTAGGTTTTAATCTTCCTCATAACATTGGGTGATTACAATTTTAAAGAAAAGAAGAGTGATTTATCGAAGGATTTAAGAGGCATTGAAATAAAGAAATGAGAATAGTTTTTATTTTCAGAGAAAATAATATTTTAATTGAGGGACTTACAAGAAAATAATTTATTAAAGGATGAAATTTTGAAGAATAAAATATATGAGAAAAAAATTAATTAAAGAAGGAAAATTGAAAGAATATTGAAGGAAAATAATCAAAGTAAAGAAGAAAATTGAAGATTGAATAAGAAGATTAAAGAATGAAATATTGAAAATTGAAAATTGAAATTGAAGAACAAAATAATATTTGAAGAAAAATAAATTAAAGAAAGAATAAGAAAATTGAAGATTGAAGACTAAAATAAAAATTTGAATGAAAGATTAAAGGAAGAAAGAAAATGAAGACTAAAAATTGAATTAAAGAAAAAATAAAGAAAGGAATAAATAATTAAAAAAAATGATTGAATTGAATAAGAAAATTATTGAAGAAAGAATAAAGAAAAATTGAATTGAAGATTGAAGAAGAATTATTTGAAGAAAAGAATAAATATGGAGATAAAAGAATTTCAACAACAAAGGAAATTATGTCAAATACAAAGATTTTCCTTTTTGAATATCAACTACTAAAAGGACCTAACTTTACCCCATGGAAAAATAATATGAGATCAATACTTATTGTTGAGAAACTTTGGGAAGTAGTAAATGGAGAGAAAATCATCCCAAAAGATACAATTGAAATACAAATTTTTTAAAAAGAATATGCAAAGGATGTTATGTTAATAACATTTGGTATATTAGATGAGATTCAAGCACACATTAGTGAGGCTAAAACTTCAAAAATTGCTTGGGAAAAGTTATGCACAATATTTGAATAAAAAATGAAGCTACTATTTTACACTTGCAATCACAACTATATTCACTAAAAGTCCATGATGGAGAAAACATAGAACATTTTCTTCAAAGGGTAGTAGAATTAAAATCTAAACTACAAACTATGGGAGAGAAAGTGGAAGAAAAATTTCTTGTTCAAGTTACACTAAGAGCACTTCCAAAAACATTTAAGACATTAGTCACCTCTCTTCAAGTGCTAAACAAAATTGTATCCTTTGATGAATTAGTCAACATAATTTAAGAATATGAAATAGAAAACCAAGTGGGCCAAAGCCTCACCATGGTAGAGAGGGTCTGCATGGGTCTGTATGATGCAGTAGAGGGCCTCCCACTCCTATGCTCTCAAACCCTTTATCTCTAAGTGGGAGGCCTCTTGCTCCTTTCTACTAGGTTTTACCCTCTAAGATTTTGTTGTTGGTTGCTTTTGCTGTTTAGTCAAGTATTTATTTATGGAATCCTTTGTTCTTGCCCCTCCTCTAATTAAAATTAGGGGGGGACCTGATGCTTTCAAGGTTTTTGGAGTTATACTTGTGCTATCTAGTCACTATGATTGATCTATGTATGGTCTTTTACCTAACAGTTGTTGGGGAAAATTGCTGGATGTGGGTACCATTTTGGGGGTTCTCTCCTTGTAATTATTTTATGGTATTTTCCCTTATCTGATTAGACTTTAGGAAGAGACCTTGTGGTCAATGATCATGGAGGAAGGAATTTGCTAATGGTACCCCTTCTAGTGGGGTATCCTAGTTTCATTCAATTTTAGGAGGTGGACCAGTGGATAGATCTAACTTTTTTGGCTATGTTAGATCCCAAGGTTCCAAAGCACTATTTTTTGATGGAATCCTCCTTTTTTTTGTGTTATTTTGGACCAATCTATCTAGATTTTTCTTTTCATTTGACCTCAAGGTGTTTTGGGATCCAACAGGATCTATGGGTTTTGGGTGCTTGCTCCCAGGTTGGAATACGTTTCTATTCTTAATGTCCTTAGTTGAGTATTTTATTTTATCAACTATTTTTTTATTATTTTTCACCCCTTGATAGGGTTTCAGATGTTGGTTGGGTCACGTGTCAGAGGAAGGTGGGATCCCTTGGCTAGATTTTCCCATTGGGAGGGTGTTTTTTGGGTTAGTTCAGCCAAAATATTCTCTTCATACGATCCCAAGGTAATTTTTGGTTTCCAACAGGATCTGTAGGTTTCAGATGCTTGCTCCCAGGCTAGAAGATATTTCTATCGCTAGTGTCCTCAGTTGCAGATCTTATTTTTTGACTATTTTTGATATTGTTGTTCATCCCTTGACAAGGTACCAAATGTTGGTTGGGTTACATGTTTGAGGAATATGGGATTCCTTATTCTATTTATTGGGTGAGCTCTGAGGGCTTCAAAGCAAGTGGAAATTTTAGTTTAAATATTTTGGCTTTTCTTTCCACTGGGTGATTTGAGGGTTTTCAAATTTAAAGAAAAAATTTATGTTTATTTATTCTTGTTGGTACATGTTAGTGCCATAGTTATGATTGGTTGTTTCTCCTCGTACCATGGTTACAACCCGTTAATGGATATTCGTGGTTTTTTGGTTTGTCAGACTCTCGTTGGGCAAGTTTTTTTTTGTTTTTAATTTTTGGTTGTAAATCTTGGTGTTTTTGGTTCAATCTCTCTTGGGTGCCTCGAAATTCTTAGTTTTTTAATCCTTTGGTGCTATTTTCCAAGTTTATTTTTTTAAATGTAGCTATGGTAGAATTTTTTGTTCCACTTGATGGTTGATCCTCTTTTCGGAAGCTAGATTCATTCCAATTGATGTTATTCCTTTGAGCTCATTGAATAATATTTTGATTTGTATTGGTTTGGGGTCCCTTCCAAAACCCCTTTGTAAAGATTCAGGGACCCTTTTAAAACTCCTTCTACCACCTAATCCAAAAAAAAAGACAAACAATGCTCTTATTTCAAAGAAAAAAGTGTTAAATAATACTACATCTTCACAACATCAACCTGAATGGAGAATACATATAATCACATATGTAACAAGGAAGGTCATAAAATCAAGTATATAGACCTTTTGAAAGATATCAATGGAGATAATATCAGCCTAATCAACAATGATACACATCAACACAACAACATCCAAAATGGGAAAATCAAAGAGGAAACATGGTTCAAGAAGTATAAGAAACAAAGAACATCAATTAGGAATAAAATAAAATAATTCATAGAGCCCTAATGGGAAGAATTATATATATCTCCGTCATTGACAATGAAGATTTAGAAAATGAATGTTTTATGAATAAAATTAAGAAGCGTTGTGAAAAATAGTAATGACACATGCCACTCAAAAAGTCTCAATATAGATAAAATAATACTTATTCAATAAACAAATTTGGATATAGACAAAGAATGTATATGGGTTGATTTAAATTATTTAAACAATAAATAGGAATGTGATAGCAAAAATGATGAGCTATTGCATCCTACATTTGAGAGCATTGGTATCAAGGATAATATTATTAATGATGGAATATATTATTGTGATAATCTGATCAAAAGTATAATAGGTACATGTGAGAATTCAACGAGACAAATACAATAGTCAAACCTGAAGAAGTGTCAGAGATAGAATAGAAAGACAAAGACAATAATCAAATATTGAAAGCACATGAAGGTAAAAGGACTTTATACCAAATAATGTAATACAAGGGGTGGTAGAGGTATTATATTACTTGGTACCATGCAATATTAATGCAAGGACCTTCTAAATAGTTTAGTCTAAAGTATGTTTAATATTTGACTCTATAGTAGGTGTCATGTTATTAAGTGTGAGTTATGTTTCATGTCAATAAGTGTGGATTTATGTGTGTGAAGTGTCATGTTAGTAAGTGTGTGAGTAAAATGTCATGTTTATAAGTGAGGAGTTATGAGTTATGAATAACCAAGAGAGACTTTGTATTTATGGAATAGGTGATATTTATTATTATGTATGATAGAATATAGAGTTAGATTTTCCACGAGTATGAGGAGATGAAGAGTTTATGTAAGTGTAAAGGTCAAGAGTCTTGAGAATATAAAGAGTCTCATGTATGTTAATATGAAGACAAAGATTTGTAATATGTATCAAACAAGCATTGCATTTATGAATTGCTTAGAGTAGATATTTCAATAAAATATTCAGTGATTTATTATTCATTATTTGATTGATTGTATGAATTTATGTATTGATATATTGTAAGATCATGGAATAATATTGTATTGCTAATAATAAACATTCACAATTATTTACAAAAATACTACCATTATAATGGTCTCAAAAATATATTTCCAATGAGTATATGTATGCCTATACTTACATAAAGATCAATGCCCAGAACTACAAGAAAACACCTAGGTAGGGCAAAAGCAAAAACACTAGATGCAAGAAAAAGCACCATGCAACACTTTTGCACCATGAATAGTGATTTTGAACCTTCGACCAATTTTAAAATTATATTATCACAAAATAGTCAATTTTTGAAAGCACTATGGAAAATAAAAAGTATTGTGTAGCACTTCTACCATGATGCAACACTTTCATGGTGGGATGAGTGGAATATCTGAGGTATGTTTCTCCAACATGCATATTCCCTCCACCATTCCTAGGTATGATCGTGCATGCCATTTTGCATCCCCTAAGAGCACACATCAAATTTTTTTAAAGGAATCTTTGACCTTTTGTTTCCCTCCAAGAATCCCTTTCAAAACTCTATAAATGGATCCTTTGGGAGGGGCATTCAACAAGAAATTCTCAATAGTCCAAATTTTGCTAAAAAAATTCTAGAAGTCCTCATTTAGCTCTCCTACATTTTATTTATGCTTACTCTCTCATTACCTCTTGCATTCTCAAGATCTCTCACTAGAATTTAGGACACACAAGGCAAAGCATAGGGGCATCCAAGTAAAGTAAACTCTCTATTATTATATCAAGATTTGAGGAGGTCTTTGGCTATAGAGAAGGCATATATTTGAGCTTGGTTGTATTGCTCCACCTTTGGATCTTGTTCCTCTTAGTTTGCTTTACATTGTGTAATGATTTTATCTTGTCTTACTAACAACATTTTGTTGCATCTATAGCTATTGATAACTAGTTTTCTTTCCTCCTATTATGTTTACAATTGTTAATAACTAATTTACTCTCATCTTGTTGTGTATTTTCTAATAAACATCTTTGTTTCCTTTAGCTTGCTTACACTTTACATATAGTTACAATAGCTTTTGTCCATACATACTGTTGCAGTTAAGGGTACTTGTGCTTTCTAATTTTGTTGTATTTTTGTAGTATATTAACTCTCTTTTTCTGCTATACTCCTTTACTTATCAATAGCTCTAATGTCCATTTACACTGCTATACATAATTTCCTCTAGTTGCTCTTGATCTATCTAATGTCAATCTCACTCATGTATCTTACTAATCTTTGCACTTTCTAGTAGTTACTTTATCTATTTACCTTCTTGTATCTTACATTTGTAAATAGCCTTATTATTAGCATACATTACTCTTCCTTTACTTGCACAACTAGTTTAATGTCTTGGTACTTAATCTAACCATTTTGCATCTATTTTCACATTAAACACCTTTTAATAAGATCTATTTACATTTAGGACTGTATTTTTACACTTAGATATATTTTAGTCAAATTTAAGTTGTAGACCTCTGGTTTCTAGTTGTAGGATCAATAACAATACACATCTATAAGTGGTTCAAAATTTTTGTTGCCTATTTTCCATAGAGAAAAAGCATTGACCAATGACAAAAGTGATAACGTAGGTATTTTAATTTACTATAGCACTTCTACTTAGATTGCATGTTTTTCCTTATTTTATCTTGTCATGTAAGAATGAAAGTCTAATAATCTTGACCAGAAAGCTCTTTATCTCCCCTTGATCAGATAGATTCCACAACTATAATACTAGTTTCTATTTTGTTGGTTTTGCAAGTTTTCCCATGAAAGCACTAGACAAAGGTGAAAGCACCAGGGTGGCACTTTTACATAAAGAGTAAAGATGGGTACTACTAAATATGGGTACTACTATTATTGAATTGTTTCTACCTATTTTCTATAGCTTATTGTTTACTATATGGTTTCTATATATTAGTCTATTTTCCAGTTTTAGGACAACTCTTTAAAAGTAAAAATAACTAAGTTTAGTTAGGCTCATTCTTCCTTTGCTTTTTTCAAAGGTAAAAAAAACAAAAAAAAAATATTTATTTACATTTAGGATAATATTGTATGATTGCATAATTCCTTGTATACCTTGAAAGAGATAAACTCCTTTACTTTCCTTGTAATCATTGGAATCTGAAAAAGAACACATAGTCTAGGGTTTTGTTTACTTGCATATTTTGTATTCTTGCATCATTTTAAATTTCTATTTTAGATCCGTCTAAAAGGAGGCTTAGGTATAGAGTTTAAACCCATAGGTGTTTGCAAATTAACATATCAAATATTTGTTTAGGATATACATACACTAATTAAGGTAATATCACACTACCTAAATCCTTGAATAACTAAAAGGGATCCTAGGGTCAATATTTTTGATATTACATTTTGGTGAACCCAACATGAATACCTCCATGGGTCATAGAGTACCTTAAGCCTAGCTGCAAAAAAGTTAAAATTAATTAAACCATAAATAATTTAATATATTGTTTGTGTATTTATAGAAGATTAATTAAGATTAAAAAGAATATTACCCTCTCATGTATCATCCTGGGTCATGTATCTAGGCATGGTTGACCCTTATACCATTCTCTTTCATGTACTTCAAGATATCTCTCATGTATGATCGTGTATCTCAATAATATTGAGCCCCTTTTAGGTATCAATGAGTATCTTGAAAGGGCAGCTATATCAAAAGGTTTAGATATATCAAGAAGCCCCCCTAAGGTATATCGACCAAATTGGTATATAGAGAAGAGGAGTTAGAAGTGAACAAAACACTTTATTATATTTCTTAATTAAATTTCTATTTAATAAAATTTTCCTTGACCTTATCCAATGGCCATCTCCTTAAACTTTATGAACTTGTTGAAATTAACCCTATTTCCTTTTCAAAATTTCCTAGTGGTAAAAATACACTATGAAACTTGTAAGGTAGCTCATTAATTGGCCACTCATCCTAGGCCTCTAGTGGAAGGTTATGAAGATATTTCCACCCTTGATAATCCTAACTCTACGAAGAAATATGAGGGTGCTATAACCTCGATCTCTCTAATTCCCTTGTATTATGTACAAAATAAAGTGGTCCTTAGGTGCTTTGATCCTATTGTATCCTCTTTGCAAAAGCATAAAGGTATCATCCATATAATCCCTAGGGATGACAAAATTAAGCAAAGTACTTATTTAGGGAAGGAATCCCTCATGGACCATCCCTTGCAACCTAAACCCAATATCTTAAACACAAACCATAAGGTATCAACAACTAATTATACTCCTCCTATCATAATTACCTCTACGAATATTGAGACACAAGATAACACTTTGTCCTTACAACACCATTCATATATCCATATTCTTAAGGAATTGGTAAGGATCAATGTAAGTTTTCCCACATCACAACGAACAAGTACAAATCACACCCCTAACTTGCATGCACCTCCTAGTTCTTTAGTCCCCCATACTCTCATCAATGCTTCTTCTAATCCCATTAAAGTGAATAAGAGTTTTTCACAAACAAATATCCCTTTCACCACTCATTCTATGAAATTACTCCTTTTGGTCCACACAACTTGGGGATGAACTATAGATTCATTCATCAAAATCATATGCCCTAACATTTCAACCTTATTTCCCTTTCCTGGTGCTTTCAATGACGTAAAAGGTTTAAAAATATTTTGGCATGGTGGTTATAGGGGTGGACTGTGTGAAGATCTGTGTAGCGGCTTCTGGGGCGGACAACGTAGAATAATGTAGCGGCCATAAAAGCTGGATAGCCTGCCTGAATTTGTGGCGACTACCGATTCCACCATGTAAATACAAAAAAAAACATTTCAACCTTATTATTACATCACTTATCAGGGTCTTCTTATCCTACCATACATACCACATGTACCACCTAATCCCATTTCTTCCAAACCTTAATCTTTAAACTTATGATTGGAGCAATTAGAGAAGCAAATGACCTCCATCCAAGGATCCTCTTCCAACCATAAGTACTTTCATGACGATTTTTGCAATCAACCACTCGATCCTATCATAGTTAGTCATCGCTTTCTTGCTAACATTAAAACACTTAAGTTCCAAATATATGAAGGAAATGAAGACCCTATCAATCACCTAGGATTTTTTAAATCGTCTGTATATACATTGCACATGATTAAATATTGTTACTCTAGACCTTACCTAAAATACTTAGCTATTTATCCATAGATTGGTATTACCAAATATTGAGGCATTCCCTTAAAAACTTCAAATATCTTCTTTAAGTGTTTGCCAAATAGTTATATACTTACATCAAATGAAAGACCACACTTAATGACCTTATTGAGCTCAAACATGTAGAAGATGAGAATCTTGTTGACTTCTTGGAAAGATGACAAGATTTGGCAGGGAGACTCTAGTATGTCCCCCCACAAAAAGACCTTTTAAATATCTTTATAAAAAATATTAATGAAAAACTATCCTTCCATCTATAATTTTCAATGTGTCTTCCTTAGAAGATGCCATAGGATTCGACAAGAGGGTATAAACCTCCCTTTGTAGAAGGGGGAAATTAAAATATAAAACATTTTAGGAAGAGGAAAATATCTCCCCTAACCAAAGGAAAGAAATAAGAACATTTTATAGGCAATCGAGTCATGGATTCTCATCAAGTCAACAATGTCAATGCTAGTACAACTCTTCAAAATATTGCTATACCATAAAAATCACAACAAATTTTCACAAAGTTAGATCAATCCCTTATCACTATCCCAGCAAAAATTATTGATGCTAAGATGGTGGAATTTCCGCCTATGAAGCCCATTGAACTTGCAAGAGGGATAACTCATTTGTTCTACCCTGATGAACATTGTGCTTTCCATTGCATCAATGACCATGCAACCAATAAATGTAGGGGCCTTAGGAATCTAATCCAAGACTTGATATATAATGGCCAACTTGTCTTTAGTAGTTTTGGTTTGAAACCTTTCTTATATCAAAATATTAAAAATATCCAATATTCATTCCCCACCCATATACAAAATATAGCAAACCATGTTTAATATAGGAATTTCCCTCCATGATATCAAGATATGACATGAACACTACAATTCTTTTGATCAAATTTTACCATGAAATATTTTATATCCTAGTCTATTAGCTCCTTTACAAATTTGTGATGCCTTAAGGTCCCTTACCCTTAGATTCTTAGCTCAATCCATATAACAAGTTAGGGATATTGTGGTATAGGGTATCTCCCCTGTAGTAGTATGTTTTTTTCACTACACTTTAATCCATCCATGATGATGAGGCCAATTTATTTATTTTCAATGTCCCATGTCCATATCATTCCTATAAATAGATTGGTTTGAGATGAAATACCTAAGAAGCCTTCATCCTTGTTCCTTTAGATCCACATGAAACTCCTAAATTTAGCTTCTCTATAATACATCTTAGTAAAATATTACATTTGGATCTACAAATGAGTTTGCATTGACTACCTACTCATATGACTATTTACATTGGCTACTTATTTGTATGGTTGTCTATTATCATGATTTTCTTATATGCACGTGTTTGGTTCTACCTAGATTGCTTGTTGCATATCAATTTAGAAGACACATTGGGATGTGAATATGATCCTAGTTATGGATAGCTCACAAGAATTGCACTTGAACTAGGTGACTAATGCTAGTGGATCCTCCCAATCCCATACTTAAAAGATAAATTGGGATTCACCCAACCATCTCTTCATAAATCTAATCCAAATATCAATTTGGGCCATATCTCCCCATCGTATATCTTTCTCATCTTAGTCTTCCTATGAATTTAATTTGACTATCAATATCTATCTAATTACATGCATTTACACATATCTATCTTCCCATCAATTTAATCATTTGTATCTAGCAATCTAGATCATTGATCTCTGTCATCTCTTTATCAAATTGATTTAGTTCAAAATATCTATCAATTATTTCAAACTATAAAAACTCTCCTTATCATATGATGAATACTTTAATGATAAGATATTATCAAATTATCTTGTCCTTTCTTATATATGGCTATATGATTACCAGTGTGATAGTTTGTGGTGATGATAGCCCTATCATATCTCATTCCTCTATCTCCTCCTTATGCATGGGGGTATGGATTGAAATATATTGTAATTATACTTATCATTACATTACATCAATAAATCACCCTTCAATGGGCTCATCCAACATGTATATCTTATATCACTTTTATGTAGGAAATATATCATTTTGACCCTTTTCTATGGGAGAAATAAACATTTTGACGCATCACTTAGGGATTTGTCTAAGGATGACTTGATTGACATCCTTTGAAACACTTTATCATGACTAGAAACATGCTCTAAGCATTTTTTTTGCTAGAGAAAAAAGGGTTGTACTTCGATCTCCCACTCTTGAACATCCTCTAAGAATTTTATTAAAATGACAATCGATGAAAATACCCCTTAGGAAAATGAAAAATGAAAGTCTATTTGGGAAATCACTTAAAAGGAAAAAAAATTGTATATATTTTTATCATAACATATCAATTTTTGAAACACCCCTTATGGGTGAGAATTAAAATACCCTTCCATAAGGATGAGTGTTTGTTATATATTTAAACACCTCTTGTAGGTGAGTACCTAAAACTTCTTAGGTAGTTGCTTAAGGGTGAATCATTGTACATAATTTTTCTCGAAATACTACCCAAGTGTTATCAACCAACTAGTACATATTTTTCTACTTGCACACATGATTTGTATATATTTTATATCATATACTTTTTTAATAAATTCCTTTAGTAATTTCTATCATAAGCCCTTTGAGCAAAGATAACAAAGCACTCAATGCAAAGATAACAAAAACCTTTAGGCAAAGCTAACAAATCCCTTAGGGAAAATATAACAAAATCCTTTTGACAAAGCTAACAAAATACTCTAAGAAAAAGCTAACAAAATCCCTTGGATAAAGCTAAAGTCCTCTAGGTAGCTCTTATCAAAATGTGCACTTTAGGCCCTTGTATAAAGGATAATAAGTTGAAACATGGCTTAAGTGCTTGTCTAATAATTAGACTCAAAGGCCATTACTTAAGGGTGGATTGATATCAAATATTGTATATATCTTGTACATATCTTGAAGCACCAACCCTCTACATGTGGGGGTAAACAACTTAAAAATGCATAGTTTCCCCTTGGCTAGGGGCATACAATTTAAAACCTGTAAAAATATCCAAACATTACAAGCCTGTGTACCTTTAAATAGGCCCATCCAATCACATATTTTCTTGATTGAAAAATTATTATGCATATTTTACAATCAAGTTATGTGTCTTTAAATATATTGGTCCAATGTATCGTTAAAGGGCTAAAATCCTACCTGACAAAGTTTTGTATATTTCCCCAATGTATCTTTTCTAATTTTCTTAATCACTTATCTCCTTCACTCTACCTTTTTCATATCTTCTTGGCTACTCCTTTTATCTTAAAAATATATATTCTTCCCTACCAATCCAATCTGTAGGCAATCAAACATCATTATTTCTTAATCCTAATGAACTCACCCCATTTTTAACCCATCTTAACCAATGTGTTCCTTCCCCATGTGTTCACATATTAGTTTTCCTTAGTTTAACTTAGTTTTCCCTCCAAAACTCAAGGGTGCATACATGGGGGCAATACAACATTTAACAATACCCTAAGCACAATCTTTAATAGCACTTTAAGCAAATAATATTTCATATATTTTAACCACCTTAAGTACCAATGCAAAATTGGGGGCATCTATGTCAATTATTTAATGCGTTCATTATACAATGAACACATAAAAAAGGGGGTAAATGTAGACACCAAAATTTTAAATCCTCGATTAAATTTCAATATCACCAGTTCCACCAATTAATCTCAAATATTGGCCCTCTAATCAACCAAACTAAATCCACCTTTCTTAGACCCTAACTTAGAACAACTAGTGCTTTGAAAGTAATGTCATCTTTAGAACATTAATTTCCATGGCAAACCTTCAAAAATATTTACAAAAACACTACCATAAGAATGGGATCAAAAATAACTTTCCAACGAGTATATATATGCCTATACTTGCATAATGATAAATACCTCTAGTTGTGATAAAATATCATCTAGATAGGACAAAAGCAAAAGCACCAGATGCAAGTAAAAGTGCCACATAGTGCTTTTGCACCATGTGTAGTGCTTTGGTACCTTTGACCAATTTTCAAATTATTTGACCATAAAATGGTTAATTTGGAAAAGTGTGTAAAATAAAAATGTAGTGTACCACTTTTGCCATGATGTAATGCTTTCGTGTTAGCATGAGTGGAATCTTTGAGGTACGTTCCTCTAGCACATGGATTCCATCCACCACTCTTAGGGATGATCACACATGTCATTTCACATCCCCTAATCCTACATATTAGAACATTCCAAAGGCATATTTGACCATCCATTTTATTCCAAGAATTTATCTCTAAAATATATAAATGAAGCCTTTGGGAGGGACATTCAAAAACAGATACTTAAGTGTCCAAAATTTGCTAAAAATTGGTAGATGTCCTCATTAAGCTCTCCTATTTTTTTTTGTGGTTACTCTGTCATTTTATCTTGCATTCTCAAGTTCTTTCACTAGCATTTAGGGCATACAAGGTAAAGCATCAGGTCATCCTAGCAAACTAATATCTCTACTATTTTATCAAGCTTTGAGGAGGTCTTTGGCTATATATAATGCATCTATTTGATCTTGGTTGTATTGATCCACCCCTAGCTCTTGTTCATCTCAACTTGCTTTAGTTTATGTAATGCTTTTATCTTATCTTATTAACAATACTTTATTACATCTACAATTGTTAATTACTAATTTGCTTTCCTCTTATTGCATTTGCAGTTATAATAATTAATTTTCTCTTATCTTGTTGTATATTTCTTAATAGGCATCTTTGTTTTCTTTATCTTTTTATACTTTATATTTAGTTACAATAGCATTTGATCATGCATACTTTTATCGTTAAGGGAACTTATTATTTCTAATCCTATTGTATTTCTAAAGTATATTGAATCTCTTATTCTATTATACTCCACTTTTTTTTTTTTTTTAAAGAGAAAAACCCCTTACGGGGCCACCTTGGTCTGAGAGACCACGAACAGGGGGTTCTATACCATCAAAGTCACCCGGGAGTCGCACCCAGCCCTGTTCGCACCAACATTATCAATTGTATTTTAGGTACCCAATTCAGCTTTTTGGTAGGGTGGAGATTCGAACCTGGGACCTCCCTTGGAGGATTGCCCTCTCCTATCCAACTCACCTACAACACCTGGGTATTATACTCCACTTATATAGCTCTAATATTCATTTCAATTGTTGCACATATTTTCCTTTAGTTTTATCTTGATATATATAAAGACAATCTTGCTCATATATCTTACTGATATTTATAATTTCTAACAATTACTCTATCTATTTACCTTGTAGGATTTGTAAATAACCTTATTATTAGCATACATCGCTCTTACTTTAATTGCACAACTAGTTTAATTTTTGGTACTTAATCTAACCATTTTGCACCTTTTTTGCATTAAACATATTTTAATGAGATCTATTCACATTTAGAACTATATTTTTAATCCTAGATATATTTTAGTTGAACTTAAGTTGTTTTTGTCCTATAGTTTCTATTCACGAGATCAGTAACGCTACACATCTAAAGCTGGTTTAGCACTTCTACTATTTCTTTTCCACAAAGTAAAAGTACCAACTAGTGGTGAAGGCTCTAGGGTAGCCCTTTTGCTTTACTATAGTACTTCTACTTAGATTTCATTTTCCTCCAAAATTTCCACATTATTTTATCTTGTCTTATAAGAATGGGGGCATAATGACCTTGACTAGGAAGCTCTCTATATCCCCTTGATTAGATAGACCCCCTACCATAATATCAATTGTTTTTTTGTTCGTTTTGTAGGTGTTCCAACAAAAGCATTGGAAAAAGGGAAAAGCACCAAGGTAGCACTTCTGACAAAGGGTAGCACTTTTGCATAGAGATTAAAACTGGATACTACTATTCCTAAATTATTTCTACCTTTTTTTGCAGCTTATTGCTTATTGTCTAGTTTCTATGTATTAGTCTATTATTTGATTTTAGGACAACTATTTAAAAGGAAAAATTACTATGTATTTCACACTCAAAGATTTTCAAGAACAACATTTGTGTCATGAGTAGTTGAGAAAATAAAGCTAAGTTTTTAAAGAATTGGTGAGACAACATTTCAAAATGCCTCTCAATTCTGTTATTTATGCAAGTCATGTACTCATATGTAGAGACATCAAAGAGAGTTTTTTAAATGTGTAAGTCACATACTTAGACACAGATATGTTAAAGTGAGCTTGTTATCTTGCAAATCACATACTCAAATGTAGACAATAAAATAAGCTTATTACCAATGCAAGTGGTATACCTAGACACAAAAATCCAAGGAAGCCAATAATATTTGTTTTTAAGACAAAGGCTTGAGTAGGAGATTATTTTTAAAGGACAAATACCCATAATATTTCATGAATGTACAAAGTACCTTTTTTTATTAAACCAAGTTAGACATGGCGCCTTTAGAATAAAAGGTAGATTTAATTATTTTTAGTTGCAAATTGCAAAAGGGAATTATTGGATAACACATCAAGTGTTAAAATTTACATATGAGGGTGTGGGTTTAAATATTTTTGAGAAAGAAAATTAGTCTCTAGATTGAAAAGTATTTATAAATTTGAAGTATTTTTTAAAATACTTTATTGGATTTTTTAAAAGACTAAACCAGTCGTTATAAGGGAGTACTATTAGAAGGTATATTATTTTTATTAAAAAAAGAGTTATAAGGTTAATATATAATATAATTATTTGAACCTAGGTGTTGTATGTGAGTTGAAGAGGAGAGGGAAATCCTCCAAGAGAGGTCCCAGGTTCAAATATCTACCCTACCAAAAATCTGAATTGGGTATCCAAAATCCAATTGATAATGTTGGTGCGGGCAGGGTCGGGTGCGACTCCTAGGTGACTTTGACGATGTAGAAACCCCCGCTCGTGGTATCTCAGACCAAGGCGGCCCTGCAAGGATTTTTTGCTTTATATATATATATATATATATATATATATATAATATAATTCTTTGAAGACCATATATTTTATTAAAAAGAAAGATTAAACTAGAGAGACGTTAATTTTTTTAAGGATTTCTAAGAAAAAAGTTAAACAGGACAACTCTTAAACTATTCCTTTTAAAGTCACAATCATTAAAAGGTTCAAAATTCATTCCATAGAAGAATAAAATGGGGACTATTCTTGTGGTAAAAAAACTTTGGGATAAAGTGTCAAGAGATGAACCACATCCCAAAGGACTAGTTGTACAAATGGATTTTGATGAAAAAAAAATCAAATTAATAATTCTACTAGGCATAATTAATGAAATCCAATCTCATGTTTGTATAGTTAATACATCAAAAGAGGCATGTGAAATCTTATGCATAATTCTTGAAAGTAGAAATCTAGTCGACTATTCATCACTTACAGTCTCAATTATACATTTTGCAAATGCTAGACAATGAAAGAGTGGAACAGTTTCTTTGAAAAATAGTATAATTAAAGGGAAAATTAAACACTTTTGCAAGTATCAAACTGTAGAGTATCTTTTGAAGAACTAATCAATATTCTGCAAAAACATGAACTAGATATACAATAAAAAGAGATTAATCTTCAAACAATTCTCTAATCTCTAGAAAAATATATTAAAGAAATACCATGGCTTCCACTAATCCTTCTTCTTTTTGTCAAAACCAATATGAATAAAGAAGAATATATTATGATATATTTGTGAAAGAAGGAAATAATGATAGTATATTATGCAGATATAATTCATTAAATAGGTGGATTTGATAACAATATTCTTCTCAAACAAGGACACAAGAACACCATCAATCTAGAAATTAAAATAATCTATCCAAAACAAATCAATTTTATAGAACAAATTATTCATCACAATAAGGGCATGCGACAAAAGAAGTAGCACAAGAAAAATCTAAATTAGATCATGATTATGAACTAGAAATAGTCTACAAAATATTAATTACAAACAAAAAAGACAAAATCAAGGATACAAACTAGTACGTAGAATCTAAGGCTAGTAATCATATGATAGGAAAAATACATTGGTTTGATAATTTTTAAGAAATACATGGGTGGCCAGTGACAATGGTAGACAACACAAGCTATCAACTAAAAGGAATAGGAATTGTTTCTCTCAAACCACCTTTAGTAGAATGTACCATTGTGAATGTGCTATATTTTCCAAGACTTAAAAATAACTTACTTTTTATTGCTCAAATGATGGATAAAGGAGTTTATGTTGATTTGCAAGTGGTTAGTGGATATAAAATATGATTTATATCACTGGCGTCCAGCTTCTGCACATTTGGTGGTGGCATTTTCTGGTTCTGGTGGCGTCTAGCCAAGGTTTTGTTGTTGTTTGTTCTAGGTGTTTTTGTAGGCACCAGGGCCCAGGGCCCCGGGCCCCGGATTACTGCCTTTGGACGCAGCCCCATTTTTTTTTCGTTTTTCAGCCTAGGCTTATGATGTAACTAAGGTTTTGGGATCCTGTTCAAAAACCCGCTGTAAATATTCTGTTACTTACCAAAAAAAAAATGATTTATCTCAAGAAAAGGAAAATTAGAAGGTACTACATTACATCTCCATCCCTACTTTGAGAAGTACAAATATAATTTCAAAGTATAAGAAAAAAGGATAGATCTATAATGGCCAAAAAGGCAAGAAATAAAATGATGATGAACCAAAATAGTTCAAAGAGAAAAACAAAGAGAATATATATTGCTTGATACACAAGAAGATGATGAATATACAATGCTTAGAAAATGGATACAAATTATTGCCAAAAGAGTATATGGTCCAAAACTTTTATCAATCTTTCAAGAGGTAAATTATGACACATTTACTACACTTAAGACTTATATAAGTCTTCATCTTGACAAAGTAGTTGAATATGGGGACAAATTTATTACAATTCCTTCTAATTTAGTCAATATCACATATGTGTCATTTCTCACACTTGATATATATATAAGAATACAAATCAAGAGAAAAAGGTGCACATATAAAGAACAAACCATTGATAGAAATGATAATATGTGATACATGTGGTCTCATTAAACACAAAAAAATTGGTTGTAATACATATAACTTGATGAAGAATATCTTATGTGATACATGTGATCTTCTTATAAAGAAAGAAATTGCTTGTAATACAAGCAATATTCAAACAAAGGACATCAATTGTGACTCTAATGACTTGGAGGTTATTCAAATAGAGGACATCAGTTATGAAACTAATGACTTTGAGGTTATTCAAGAAAACAACAATGGTATAGAAAATGGTTGTATCATGGATAAAAAACATATTGTATAGATTGATGAACAAGCAAAAAATAACATACTATATATTGATCTCACAACACATTATATGCCATCCCCAAAACAGTTATAATTATTATCATAAATTCATATATACATATAGGAAATATTAGAACACTCCAAAAAAATATGCAAAAGTCAAACTAAATTATGGATTTATGGATATTATAGAATAACATCAAATAAAAGAGATGTTTCATGCACACTATAAAAGAAAACCTAATGCTTTGTCAATCTAGAATTAATTCACAAAGATCATACAAAAAGCGTAAATACTTCAATGACAAAGTCAACTTTTGTCCAAAAAACAAAAAAAAATTCAATTATAGTTCCAGCTTATCTCCAAATCCATGGGGGAAGTCAATCTATCATTTGATCACACAAATAATGTAATAAAGGGGGATGTTAAGATATAGCTTTAGATTTCTCATTATTTTATTAATTATTCTCTCCTTTCTATATCATATCAGGATGTAATATTAAATATAAGGAAGTTAGAAATTCCTGTTATTTTGTTGCCTTAATGGTTTATATGGGATTCTTCTCTTATGAGGTCATCATGTAAGAGACTATACATATGTATTTGGATATCTTTGTAAATGTTTTAAAGTTGAATAAAAGTTTTTTTTGTTTCAATTTTTTCTAAAATTCATTGCATCAAGATAATATAAATATTTTTGAAGTAATATTTTTTCCAATTATTTTGTGGTCTTTGAATAATCTTCACCCATGATTTTCCCCTAATTCCAAACTTATAAGTCTACAATTTTGCAAGCATGATACTCCAATATTATTTTTTGTGTAAATGCTATTCCACTTGCAAAGAAAAAATCTAAAATTTTCCTTGCATCTTTTCCAAAGAAATTATCTTTGAATTTTATTTGTTTTTGATGCAATACCTATTAATAATCTTGAATGTGACATCATATAAACATGGATGGATTGTAATGTAGTCTTTATGATTTGAAGCCTTCTTGCCTTCGTTAAGAACTTACCTTGTTAACCTACCAAACAAGATTTCATTCTATCCAAATAATAGATCCAAAGCTTATTTTTATTTGATTTTTGATGCAAAGGAATACCAAGTAAAACCTAAAATATTCATAATATTTTTTTGTAAATATAGGGTAGTTGTAGAGGGGGAAAACTGCCCTATCGTGTATGATTATCGACTGGATCTGTTAGGAGACGAGGTGACCATGGGGGTATGTTATAACTCTACACTCGATGTGTAAAGGGGAAAGGTTCACTAGGAATAGTTTTAGGACTTGCTCCAAGTTTGGGGTATTTGAATGTGTCAATTAAGCATGCACCTATGTTTGGACTTTCTACAGCTATACTATAAAAATGAAAAAGCAATGCAAGACATACAAGATGTAGGAAGACAACAACTAACCCTAGTATGATTATTTATTTGAATGATTACTAACCCTAATTTGCAATAGATAAAGTTCCTTTTCTTTAAGCAAGGGTTCAAGTAAAATGCACAAACAAGATTAAAAATCCTAGATGCACACTATAAAATTTTATTCTTTCAAATGCCTAGAAATTTGATCAAATAATTTTCTTTACTTGTGATCTAGATTTTGAATATAAATGAATAGAAAGAAAACACCAAACAACCTAAAGATCTATTGGGGTACTTATCTTATTCTATGGTTGTTCCAAGCTATCTAGCAATGTCCCACAACTTCAATCCTACAAAACAACTTCAAAGAACCCTAAAAAAATATGATCAAGACTAGGGGGTCTATTTAGGCTGCTATATAACTGTGCTTGGAGGCACAACATTCAATCCCCCTAGGTACTTTTAGCTGACCTTTAGAATATAAAAGTGAAAGTTGACCTTTTTGTAAAATGAACAAACAAAATCTAATGCAACAGAACAATATGATGAATAGAGGGCAAATTATACTATTATGTTCTAAATATAATATGAAATGAAAATATAGGGTTTGGGGCGAATTTATACCCCCAAGCTTTACATAGATGAAATCGCACCCTGTACAAGGCAACTGCAATTTTGTTGTTGATGAAATCATACCCTATAATTATGGGGTACGATTTCGCAATAGAAAGTAAAAGTGACAGACCAAAGGAGATGAACTAATGAAAGATGCAAAATTAATAGTATATGAATGCAAATTAGCAAAAACAACCTAGTGGTAGCAAAAAAATAGATAAAAGTATGAAGACCTCCAAGATAGTAGACTTCTCCTTAGGGATCCAACACTTATCCACCAAGGTAGAAACACATAGTCAATGCAGCGAAAGAGAACTCCACAAATATTAAAAAGCTTTAACAAATCACTTGATACTTTTGCAATTAGGATATTCTTTCTTGGTTCTATGATTCTATTGGCACTTGTATTAAACCTTTTTTATTAGGGAAAAAAAGGCTTCCAACCCTCTATTTATGAGGGATTTTAAATAAGGATGGGCAGGAAAACCTAAAGGGAGCGAACATCAAAGAGGTCGCTTTGAAAAATTAGGATTTTCTAAGAGAAAACCCTAGCTAGGAAAAATCACACCTCATAAGGGTCGATCACCATTTCATTGAAACTAGGAAAAAGGAAGGAAATGAAGGAAGAGAGAGGCTCAAAATTTCTTTAGGAAAGTGGGAAGGTCTCTTTAAGGATCTAGGGAAAATGACTCACTCGATTGGGTCAATTTTTTGTGCCTACAATAATGTTAATGATAAATCCTAGATTTTGTAATATAAACCAACTATCCAGTGAACTTATCATAGTAAGATAATATTGATTTAAAATCTATGGCCTCATTTACTGAGGGATGTACCAAAATAAAACTATCATCAACAAATTGAGGATGAGATTCAAAGGGACTATTTTTTGGAACTTGAATAACTTTGGTTTTTCCTTCTATTTTTTTTCTTTGAGAAATCTCTCCCTAACGTCTTTGCAAGAATAATGAATAGATAAGGAGATATTGAATTACCTTGGTGGAGTCCACAATATGACTTGAAGTAACTAGCAAGAGAACCATTGATCAAAAATAGAATATTTCCTAGTGCTATAACAATAATTAACTCATTCAAATCAACTGTAATCAAAACCAAACATTTTGAGAATATCATGTAGAAAACTCTAGGAAACCCTATCATATGATTTGTTCATATCTAATTTCATAATTATTTCTAGTTTTTTCATGGAATGAAGAGAATGTATGGATTCCTATACAATAATTATACCATCAAAAATTTGTTTACCATGAATAAAACCACCTTGTTCCTCTAAGATAACACAGTCCATAATGCATTCAATTTCCTTGCCATAATTTTTAAAATGATCTTATAAATCATATTATAAAGGCTTATTGGATGAAAATTATTAAAATATTTTATCTCACCTTTGTTGGGAACTGATATAATAAAAGGGCAATTAAATCACTTATTATAGGCTTCCTTTTTTTGGCCTCTCGATCCATAACTAATGTATCACTCTTTTATAAATCCCAACCATTTTTAAAGAAAATTGCAGGAAATCCATCATGGCCAGGCGCCTTGTTAGGATGAAAAGAAAAAATTGCTTCATGTAGTTCCTCCATAGATAGCTTTTTCATTAAGCTTTCATTTTGTCCATATGTGATAATTAATGAAATATTTTGCAAAATCCTATGTTGTGCCTCCTTATCCTTCCCAGTATTTAACAAAATATTTTTAAAATAATTAATTGCCTCCTTCCATATATCTTCTTCTTCCTCAATATTTATTCCATTTGGAGTTGAAATATTTTTGATGTGACAAAAATAAAATTTTGTTTTTTCTATAACATTATTTTTTTCACATTGTTAACTCCTTCACTCAGCTATTTCTTCGTATATTTTTGGAACCAATATAAATCCTCCATTTTCAACACATTATAATAATTAGAAAGTAATTGTTTTTCTTTCACATAAGAATCCCGATCCATTCCATTAGTTTCTACTATGTCTTGTAAATTTTTTATGTTGGATTCAATTTATTTATTTTCTTTTAAAATATTACCAAAAAAATTTGGTATTCCAAATATTCATTTGCTCCTTTAAATATTTCATCATTTTAATAAACCTACACATATGCAATCCTTTAAAATATGCTTCATTCCACCATAACATAACCATATAGAAGAAATCAAGTTCTTGAAACCACATACACTAGAAGCAAAATGGCTTTGGATGACCATTGTTGGGTAAATCACAAGTCAAAAGAATGGGTTTGTAATATAATATTGCTTGAAGAGATTATATACTTTGTTTACAACCATTTATTGTATAATAATAATAATCTATCCATTTTTTTTGCTATATGAGTTTGGCCAATGTGTTTATTATCCCATTTATATTGAAAACTTGAAGGACTATAATCCCACATGCCATTTGAATTCATAAATTAATTAAAATCTTGCATTGATTTAGACCATCCTAGAATACCACCCTTATTTTCCAAAGGAGATAGAAAAATTGTAATGAATATGTCTGCAACAATAAAATTAACATAGAAAATATACACAAAAATGGAAATAAAGCATAATTTTTATTGATTGCTTGAAACATTACACTATCATAGGCCACTTCAAGGGTGCTACCTACTTCATAAATCCTAATACAAAAACACAATTTCCCTCCATCTTCTCTCATTGCAATCCAATATATAATAAGGAACCATACAATTTCTTACAAACCCTAACCCTAATCCTAAATAAACTGAGTCCCACTGACTAGTCACAACACTAACTACTACTAATAACATGACTAATTGTAATAATTAAATAGTTAGGACAAGGGTCCTCACATGCTCTCCTTCTTTAAAAGCTTTGTCCTAAAAGTTTAAAATGTGAAAATTATCATCAAATATTGTGGAGTGACTCCCATGTTACATACTCCAATTATAATCCCCACCAATGCATGAAAAATTTAGCGAGAGTGTGGTTGTGAAGTTGGCAGGGCCAACAATTTAATATTATTGCTAGTTCAAGAAGATATGACCCTTTATTATTAATCTCAGATAATGTTGTTTGCAAATGAACATGTTGACTAAGGATCTTCATCAAACAAGAGACAAAAACTAGGTGGACCTTGGAGGTGGATGGAAGGTCCAATTTATAAGTCATTGATCCAATGAATTGCAAAATGTGATAAGGCCCATAGAATTTGAGAGCTAATTTTTTGTGGACTTTATCTTTAGGGATGTTTGGTTATAGGGCTTCAAATGTAAAAATACAATATCACCTTCAATGAAGAATTGGTCAAAGCGATGCTAATTAGCTTGTTATTTCATTTGATTTTAGCCCACTATCAAGTTGTCCTTGAGAAATTGAATAGTCCTCTTATGAGTGGAGAGAGAGGAATACACAACTTGTACCTTAGATATATTGGAATGTAGGAAATAAGTGAGGGTGGTGACTGTCTATACACTACTTCATAAGGTGTCATCTTCATTTCTATATGATATGTTGTGTTATATTACCATTCTACTAGGGGTAACCATTTGGCCTAGTGAGTCTATTTCTTAGAGGCAAAGCAACACAAGTAGGTCTCTAGGAACTTGTTTACAATTGTTATCTAGCCATCATTTTATGGATGACTTGCCAAGCTCATATTAAGGTGTGTTCCCTATAGCTTAAAGAGTTCCTTCCAAAATGTGTTAGTCAATATTATATCTCGGTTACATGCTATAGAGTTTGACATTCCCTGGAGGTGGAGTATTTGATCAAGAAAGGTTTGGAAAATAGTGAGGATTTATATGGGTGGGAAAGTGGATAAAAATAGGCATACTTGGAGAGATAGTCCACCACCACAAAAATGAATTATTTTCCTCTACACTTACACAATCCTTCAAGAAAATCCAAGGATATATTAGTACAAACTCTATTTGGAATTGGTAGGGATTGTAACAAATGGTCCTAAATGCTTCTCCTTTATGATTCTAACATGTGTCACATTATTCAATAAAGCATTTTATATATTGTTTTATACCTATCCAAAATAAATTCTACCAAATTTTTCATAGGTCTTGAGAAATCTAGAATACCTAGTATATGGAGAAGCATGAAGTTCCAAAAAGAGTCAAGCATGAATGGTTGAATCAGAAATTAACATAATACATCCTTTGTAGCATAAATAAATTCCATCCCAATAGTAATCCATTTTGTTGCATGGATCAAAAGTGATCTACTGAAGGAGTTTTTGAAATGAAACATCTAGATGTTATTCATGTTGAATATCCTACACCTAATTGGATTTTGGCAAGGATAAAGCACACAATGATGGAAGAGCTTCAAATTAATGGGAGAGAGTATAGGAAAATGTATTATCCTTACCCTTATTATTTCATAATCATATCCTAATAGTTTAGAGATCCATTTTTTCATTATCATTATCCTTCTTATCCCATAATCATAGCATATTCTAGAGAGGACACACTGCTCCAAGAAGTATTTAAGGCTATGATTATCGGTCTTAATATAAAAGTGTTGACCCAAAAGATGAGGACACCATTTAGTCACCACATGAAGTATGGCAAGCATATCTTTCTTATAAGTTGATCTAGCCAAATTCTCCCCTATAAGGGATTTTTTGGTAAAGACCAAAGGTCATCCTTGTTACATTAATACTACTTTGATTCCCATTATAGAGGTATCATTCTTGATATCAAGGGGTTTAGATAAGTCTAGTATGGCTAATATGGGTGTTGCATGCATAGCTTGCTTAAGAGCATTAAAAGTTGTTACAATTTTCCTAGTCCATGCAAATGCATTATTTTTTACTAAGGTTGTTAGAGGGGCTACAATCTTACCGTAGTCCTTCATAAACTTATGATAATACACTATGAGAGTTATAAATCCATGAATATTCTTAATATTTTTTGGAGTTGGCCAATTCCACATGTTTTCAATCTTCTTGTGGTCCACATTTACTCTAGATAATATTATATGTCCAAGATGCTCAATCTTTGGTTTCCCAAAGGAACGCTTGGAAATCTTGGAAAAAAATTGGTTGTTATTTAGAATTTGGAGTGTTTGATCTAATTGAACTAAATGCTCATCCCATATTTTTCTATAGACCAAGATTTCATCAAAGAAAACTAGAATAAATTTCCTAAGGAATGGATGAAATATCTCATTCATCAAGCTTTGTAATGTGGATGGGTCATTTATAAGGCCAAAGGGCATGCCAATAAATTTATAGTGACCTTCATGGGTGTAAAAAAATAGTCTTGGAGATATCTCCCTCGTAGAGATAAATCCAATGATTATAGGTACACTTTCAAAAATAAATAGGCCCTATGTAATTCATCAATTATTGGAATTAGAAACTTATCCTTGACTATGATATTATTTAAATTATTAAAATCCATACACATATGTCATGAACCATATTTTTTTCTAACTAAAAGGACTGAAAATAATGGGGACTGACGCTTGGCCAAATAATACCTGGTTGGAGTAATTCTTGCACCATCTTTTCAATATCTATTTTTTGCATATAAGTATAGTGATAGAGCCAAATATTATGGGGTAAAGTTATTGGTAATAGTTGAATGGCATGGTCATATGAATGGTAAGAGGAAGCTCATGCAACTCATTTAAGACCAGGGTATGGTTGTCCAAGATTTCATTCAATTCATAAAATTGGCTTGAGGCAATAGAACCTATAAGCTTCATGGTAAAAAGTTGAGCCGCAATGTCATGAGAACTCTTTTGTAAAATCTTCTCCATGTGATGGGAACTTATGATGCTTTATGAACCTACTTGAAGGTCTTTAATAATATATTTATGACCATTTTCTATAAATTGCATTCATATTGCAACAAAGTCCTATAATACAAGTCCTCGGGTGCATAACCATTTGACACCCAAAACCACATCATAGCCATCCAAGGGTAGAACAAAAATATATGAATGTAAGTTGTAGTCCCCTATTGAGAGTAAAAAAATCTTATATTTTTCCTTAAAAGGTGGTGTTCTCTCCTTAGTGATCATGACTTCAAATCTAGAGCTTGGGTACACATAGAAATTTACTTTTTAGCAATTAGAGGATCCAAGGAGTTATGAGTATTACCATTGTCTATGAGAGTAGTGAGGGATGATTCTAAAGGTACCATCAAACCTTCATGGTTTGAGATGCATTAATACATTTTAAGGCACACATTAAAATTCTAGTGATGGGTCCTCTTAGCTAACTCCTCCTCTGTGTCCTCTAGTTTTCATTATTTGGGTGGATGATAATATTTAGAAGGAAGATCTAAGAAATAATTTTATTCAACACATTTATCCTGAGGGAAGTAATTTTCATCACAATTATCACATAGCATCTTGGTGAGCCTTAATCTCAATCTCGTTCAAGTGCTTGATAGCTATCATGTGCCTATTCTAATTGGGTGCATAAAAAAGTGGTGGTGGTTTGTATGTACATCATTGAGAGGTAAATTTATCTTCAGCCAATTTAGGTAGGCTAATAACAGACACCATATCTTGAGGGTTTAAAATTTTTACTTATACCATGATGTCCTCCTTCAACCCACTAATAAAAAAACATTGAAATAACTTGTCATCTAGTCTTTATGTCCTATTTGCCAATTTTTCAAATTGAGTTTGATAGTCATAGACTAACCTAGTTTTTTAAAGTTTGATTAATGAATACGTGAAATATTCATATGCACTAGGCCCAAAATGAACAAGCAAATTCCTACAAAATTCCTCCTAAGTACGTGTTTTAAAGGTCTTCTCAGGCCATTGAGACCATTGAATGGCTTCATGATCCAATTTAATGGAAGCAAAGGGTAAATTTTGCCAAACTAGGGTGTGATTTAAGGAGAAATATTGTTTGGCCCTATAAATACAACTAGTGGGTCCATATCCATCAAAGTGAAGGAAGTCAAAATTAGTTTGTCATTGGTGGGGTGGCTAAAATATAGGCATACCAAGCCATAAAGTATGTCCTTGTCCTAGACCCAAAGTTGGTCCCTATCCTAAACTTGAAGCTGGTCCTTACCTTGAACTTGAAGCTTGTCCCTATTGTGATTAAGATTGCCATGGTATTAATAACTATAAGAATACATTATATAACTGGTCCTCTCTAGTGCTAAGCCCAAGTATCCTAGACTCAATTTCCTTAGTTTGATCTAGTTTACCAAGTTCACTTAATTTTGAGAGGTTTTCCTTGATTTTATTAAGGTCTATATTCACTTTTTCTAAGGAAAGTTCTTGAGAACATATAGTTGGGGCCATACTAGGTAGAAAAAAAAGAAAGTTTGAAAAGTGTTGCTAGGGTGATATATCAAATGATTATTTTGAAGAGAATATTGCAATGGAATAGGTGCCAAAATTACTAAAAAAAATTAAAAGTACCTCAAAGAGTGAGTTTTTATTGATTTTGGGGATTTAAGGATTTTGGAACTTTTTTGAATTTATGGAATGTGGGAAGGACAATAATTGTCTAAATTATGAAACGAGTGAATTAGGTATAATTTGCAATTTCAAATTTTTGTTTATTTTTTTTATGACATGGGATGCATTGTTCTAAAAATAGTAGAATTGATTTTCCAGCAAGATCTAAAACTCTAATTGGCACGATATTGTTTATCCCTATATCTTCATAGATTAGAAGAAATTCATGGTACAAGATCTTGAAACCCTAGCCTATACAAAAATTTTGTGACTTGGATTTGCATGGATGAAGAAGATCACCCTAAAAAATTGGATGCATTGAGATTATTGCATCTAGTTTGAGCTAAATATATCAAGAACTAAGTAATTGATCCCAGAATATGACTTCCTAGGGTTAAGGAAAAATCTCATCATCCACAAATGCTATCTAAGCAATTACCACTCTCTAAGAACCAACAACTTACTCGATATGGCTTATTCTATTGATAATCTAACTATGGATTTATCTCCAAATGATATCTCTCTATATACACTCAAAAAGGAAAAAAATACAAATAGTGTATGTGGTCATTGACCATTTTCATTGGTGGCACACTCAGATCTAACTATTTGGGGTACTCAAAATGAGTTTTTGGGTAGATTTTAGCCCAAGTACTTCTCCTAGTTGAGCAATCAAGACTTACACCTGATACTACAAAAGGGTATTAACCTATTGTAAGTGTTGTTTAAGCATTGTAATGAGTTTACTTTTTAGATTAGTGGTTATTATTGTTGCATAAATTAGCTACGTCATGCTATGAAAAGCAACCCTAGAAAGCTGCTCTAAAAATAGATGTAACAAATATTTCTGACAACAAAATTAACATAGAAAATATGTGCCAAATAGGAAATGAAGCACAAGTTTTATTAAATGCTTTAAATATTATACTATCATAGGCCACTTCAATGGAACTACCTCATTCATAATTCCTAATACAAAAATATAATTTTCCCTTTGTCTTCTCTTATTACAATCCAATACATATTAAGGAACCATACAATGTTTTACAAATCCTAACCCTAACCCTAAATAGACTCTAAGTCTTACTAACTAGTCACAACACTAACTACTACTAATAACATGACTAGTTACAATAATAAAATAGTTACGACATAAGGGTCCTAACAACAATGTTATAATCACCCCCAAGACTATATAGATAACAATCAAGCATATTTATGTTTGACAAAAATATGCTAAGGTCCTTATGACATATTTCATAAGGAGTAACTATAGTTGGAGCATATACATTTATAACCTCAACTTTGATATTTCTCTTTTTTTTGAAAAATAGTCCAACAATCCAATTAATTTTTGCTTCTAAAAATTGCCCATCCTATTTGTATTTGTCACATATTGTTGCAATGCCACTAAAGCTCTTATAAAATAAACTATTAGACGATTACCCATCTTCCAAATATTTTTAAAAGCATCCTTACTTTCCTCACTGCTTAATTTTTTCCTTGTATTAAAATAAACTTATGACTAATAACATATTAATTCCTTAGTAACTCTATTTTAGGGATCTTATTCATACCCATAATATTCCATGATAACATTTTCATCATCATTATTTTTTATTTTTATTAGTGGGACTAGCCCTACTTTGTGTTAACACCTATGATATTTTATTTGGATTCCCAAATTGATATCCTTTTGAGTTTATTTTTATCTTTGTTCATGCTTTTATGGCCTTCCTTTCCTTTTTTCATTCCCCCCAACACTCTCATCTTCATCAATCTCTTCTATTTTATCATATTGTTCATAATGAGACTTATCTTCTAAATACTCATGTTGCCTTAAAGAACTTGAAATGCAAGGGATAGCCTCATAAACACTTCTTTATGTTTTTCAAAAAAACCTAAAGTACATGGATGATCCTCCATAGTCATTACTTTCTTATGCTACCTTAGCTACCCTAGAAACTCTAAATTGCCTTGGATATCCTCCATATGGTTTTCTTTATTATGTTGCACTTGAAATCCTAAAGTGCAACAAATACACTTTATACTACTTTCATTTTTATTGCAAGGATAAGATTTTATGCTACTTAATAAAAAGGAAGATGATTTACCTAGAATTACCTTGATCTCCTTTGCCTTATTTGCTTTAAAATTGGCCTCTCCATATTCCTTTGCATTAAAATTTGCCACCCTAGCTTCATTTACACTTTTAAGTCTTATAGTTGAACTTGTACATTGTACTTCTTCATCCCTATTGTCATTTTTTTCTTCTAATGGTTGATTTTAATGAACTATAATAACCTTTTCCATTTGAGGATGTAGAGGGGTTTTTGTTGCCACTTTATTAGGAGTGGAAAATCCTTGATTTGACCCATCTTATCCTATAATATGATATTTGTGTTTGCTATTGGAGTTTACCTCATGCCTAAATTTATCCAACTCTTTCTACATCATTTTCACTTTGATATATCTTGCCATATGTGTGGTCTTATGACATTTGTGACATCAAAATGTAATATTTTTATAATCCATTTGTTGATGTCATTCTATTGATTCAGATTTATTCTAATGGAATGTGGTAAAGGTTTTAAAAGATCCATGGAAACACATATTTGATGGTATATAGCATGTCTTCTCTCCTTAGTAGTTGATATTTCTTTGATAAACTTGCCTAGAGTATTGCCAATACTCTTCAAAACCTCCTTATTGATGAGTTGATAAGGAAGTCCAAAAAGCCTAATTCACATTGAAATCCTTTTAATAATCTCTATATCCACAAAAAAATTCTTGCTTCAAGGTCTTAAATATAATGCATCTTTGCCCCTAAACCAAGGATCTCAAACCATTATTATATCCCCTTATTTTTGAACTAGAGAAGATAATGAGAAAAAGTCCTTTTGGAAGAAAATTCATAGAGTAATTTAAATTCAATCCCCTCTTCCACTTGATCCAATTTTAAATCTCAAAAAACCTTGGCCATATCCATGGGATTTACATGTTAACCCTTAGATTTTAGGAATCATTATTTGATACCCAATCATCTTATCATTGTAATCACTTCATGTGTAGTATTTGGTACCTATATAGGGTATGTCATAGATTCACTCATCCTCTAACTGCTAACTAGGGCATCCATAATATCAATTAGGGCATCCTTAATTTTAATAAAGACTTTCAAAACTGACTTTCTTGACATGTTACCTAGATTTTTTTCACATAATCCTTTAATTTTTAAGTTTCTCCTAAGATTTGAAATAAAAAATGGAACTCACTCCTTGATTGCATTTTGCTTCTTATTTGTACTCATGCTTCCTACTCACGCTTCATGCTTCCTAGTTGATCTTGGCTCACACTCACTCATGATTCCTACTTACCTCATAATTAATTTAATTTAAATTATGAAGTTATATTGTTTAGTTATATTTATTATTAATATTATGTAAAAATTAAAAAAAAAAAAATTTGATTAACTAATTTTAAAATATATACAAAAGGTGCTATGACTTGTATAATAGTGCATATAAATAAGGTATTGTTAATAAACATCTAGTTATTTAGTCCTAGGAGATAGTGAAATGGTTTAGGCTTTGGCTCTTTGGGAGGTTCAAAGTTAAAACTGTGGCATGGGCAAGTGTGTGAGGGGCTGGGTGTGTGTATAGTTGTGTGTTAAATTCACTATTAATAAGCTCAAATCTCTACTTTATGAGACATCATGGTGGTATGGTGATGCCTAGATCTGAGTGTCAGTCATAGGGGTTTCTCACACTAACCAAATCCAAAAAAATAATCAACTTAGTAAAAGTGAATTAAATTAAACAAATTCACTTTAATATCTAATGAATTCCCAGTCCATCTCTTTAATCTATGCCCATTCACGAAGGAAGTTTTTCACTCCTTTTTGGTCTTTTGGGAGTCTCTTGGGTCCTCCCCATTTTCCTTCTTTATATTATGGTCCAATGGTCATCCCCATTCTCCTTCAAGCACCTTAAAATATTTTGGTCTTTCAATCTAGCCCATCTTCAATGGGGAGTTTGGAAGGATCGCAACCAACGAGACTTTAAAAACACCTCTAATTCAGTTGGCTTTGTCTTTTCCAGGTGTTTATAAGCTATTGTGGAGAATCTATCCTCATGTTGTGTAGAAGATAAACCCAAGGAGTCTGAGTAGAGATTTAAGAATCCATTGGATTTTAAACTAGCTAGGTAGTCAACTGCATCTGCTATGGCTAATAAGAGATTATCCACTATTTGGATTCCCCCACCTCATGATTGGTTCAAATTTAATTTTTTATGGTGCTTCAAAAGGTAACCCTAGAAGAGTAGGTGTCGGGGGTATTATTAAATATCACAGGGGTGATGTTTTGCTAGCCTATGTTGAAGGGCTTGGAGTCAAATCTAGTCAATTCATGAAATTCGGGGTCCTTTACCAAGGTATCCAGTTGGCTAGCTCATTGGGACTCCATGAAATTATCATATAAATGGAATCGCTTACTACCATAAATTACATGAAAGGATGGCCCCCAGGAAACCTGCCAATAAAAATATGATTCTTGAAGCTAAAAGAGTCACCCTGCTTTGTGAGGATATGACATTTTAGGATACTTTTTAGGAAGGTAATAAGTCCACATACTTCATGGTAAACCTAGGTGTGGACCACCTTGGACTATGTATTTTGTGGGAGGACTTCCCTAAGGGCTTGAGCTCTCTGGAGGCAACATGTTTCCCTAATAGGAAATTGGAGTATGGTTAATTGTTGTTCCCCATGTGGTACATGGTCCATTGTCTCTTTTGATTTGAGCCCCATCAAGTATCTTTGATTGGTTGTTCTAATTCTAAAATGGACACTCACCCTCTATTTTGAAGATTAGTCTACTGAGCTTTGGGTCAAATATGGGGGGGATTTTGAGAATAGGTGTATGTTGAACCTTGGCCACGAGACCATTCCTTGGTATATCTGGCTTCCTAGGATCCAACATGTGCCTCATGAGTTATTTTATCCCAATAATTTATCCAAAAGTGTGTGGGATATTAGGTCCACATATTTTAATAATTATTTTTTAATGTTGGAAAGGACTGGAATGTGCCCTCGTGATATTTCCCCTTGCAAGAACATGATTCACTCCTCGATATTTTTACTCCTTCTGGTGATCCAGGTAATGACTCTTCATATTTTAAGCCTAAGTAAGGGCCTATTTCATAAGTTTTTATTTACGACTCAGTAGTCCTACTTCATTGCATGGATGTCCTTTTTAGTTTTATTTAATATATATTTTTTGGCATTTCTCTCTATTCTCCCCTGGTGGTTGTGGGGCTAGGGCTTGGAAGCTCCATTGGTTTCTTGTTTGTGTGCTGCTAGTTTGTATGTGTTGGCTTTTTGAACCTCTATCAATCTCTTTTTAGCCTTGGATTACCTTGTGTAGACACCAAAATCTAGCCACTTATTATCCATTCATATCATCCAATCATAGTCGTCCATTATTTATATATATATTTATATATTTAATAAATATATATGTATTTATGTAAATAAATCTTAGGCATCTACCACAACTTAATCTTAGCCATTCATCCATCTTAATCCATGTCATATAATCAAGTTCAATCTCAACCCTTCCTCATGTTTTAATCTCGACCATTCGTTGGTGTCGTCGAAACCCTAGCATGCCCAAGGGTAGATTTTAAAATATGATTCATTTTAATGAATCAAGATCTAGATTTTCAAGGTCCTATATTTGAACATTGTCCTCGATCGCTACCATCATCCTCCTTGGTTGTCGCCATCACACCTCACATTTTCACTGCCGCAAAACCCTTGCAAATTATATTTGGTTTTGCATCACTCCCATCCATCCCCAAATGCTACCCAAAGTTTATAGAATGCTACTAAGCACTTTTGGAACACTATTGGGCATTTTTAGTCATTCCTAAACACCTCTGGGTATTTATTGCAGCCTATTTACAATCTGTAAGCCCTTGAATACTTCTAGGCATTCATGCGACTGTCAAAAATATAAGTAGGAGCATTGATCATCATTGACAAGGTAAGATATTTGTTGCATTATTTTATGTTTTTACATTTAGCTTACAGTTCAACATTTCAACATCTTGGGTTTATAGGTTTTATCATTTAGAAGGCCTCACACAATGGAGCCCTTGCAGGTACTATTAACTCCTTTATATTTTTTTCTATTTGTAGGTGCAAGAATCATGTTTTTGGAAGCTATTGTAGCTAGGGTGGTATTGTAGGGATAAACAAGCCCATCCACATACTTTTTTGAGCAAATAAGATGCAAAAGATGCCATATATTCTATTATGAATAAGGGTTTTTAAACCCTAGATTTGTAATCATTGTATTAATACAAAGTCATATTTTAACATTGGATATTAAGGCTCCCCTCAAAATAATATCAATATTATTGTTTTCATTTGTGCAATAAGCTTGTTGTGTTGATTTTGTTATCTACTTCTTTGGTGTTGTTGTTTTTCACTTTACAAAATGGCGATCATGGTGGGACATTGTTAAGAGATTCAACCAATTGCATTCCTCCATCGCCTCCACCTTCACCTTCATATTTAGATCCCAAGTTTTTCCAGGTAGACATAGAAGAGGTTGAGTCAAAAGAGTTTGATAACATCATAGATGTCATTCATCTAATCCCAATGCCCCATCAGCTTGAGGAAGGTTCTCATATGTCAATTGAAGATACCATCGATGTGAACCTTAGTTCAGATGTAGACAATCCTCAAATCATCAAACTTGGCAAAAGTTTATCCATAGATGAACAAGAGCAATTAATTACTCTCCTCAAGAAGAAGAAGGGAATTTTTGCATGGTCCTACAAAGACATGCCTAGTCTTGACCCTAATTTGGTTGTCCACAATCTCACCTTGCACTCTGATGCTAAGCCGATCAAACAAAAATTGAGAAAGATGCATCCTACCATTGCCCTCATGGTCAAAGAAGAGCTTCAAAAGCTATTAGATGTGGGTTTCATTGTACCCATTGACTATCCTAAGTGGATTTCAAACATGGTGCCCATTCACAAACCTAATGGGGCGATACACATTTGCACTAAATTTTGAGACCTTAACAAAGCGTGTCCTAAGGATGACTTTCCTCTACCAAACATTGATACTCTTATCAACACTTGTGTTGGCCATGAAATATTTTCTCTAATGGATGATTTTTTAGGATACAACTAGATTCAAATCAATCCTGATGACCAACACAAAACAACATTCACTACACCTTGGGGGAATTTTTGTTACAAGGTGATGCCCTTTGGCCTCAAAAATGTAGGTGCCACTTATCAACATGCCATGACATACATATTCCATGATTACATGCATAAGATCATCGAAGATTATGTGGATGATCTCTTGGCAAAATCTAAAACTCAACAAGAGCACATTGGTGTCTTGGAAAAAGTCTTTGATCGACTTCTAGAGCATAATGTAAGGTTGAACCCCAAAAAGTGTGTCTTTGGTGTTACCTCAGGAAAACTACTAGGATTCATTGTCTCCAAAAGAGGCATTGAGGTGGACCCAAACAAATTCAAGGCCATCATGGAGATGCCTCCCCAACAAAATTGAAGGAATTGCATAGTTTACAAGGAAATATCCAATCAATCCATCGTTTCATTGCACAACTTTTTGACAAATGTAGGTCATTCAATCACCTGCTACAAAAGGGGTGACATTTTCATGGATATATGAGTGCCAAAAATATTTTGATGACATCAAGCAATACCTGGCTTCTCCACCAGTTTTAACTCCTCCTCGTCTAGGGGTCCCCTTCCATATTTATGTTTCAGCAATAGACTTTGCATTAGGGATAATGCTTGCACAAAAGAATGAAAATAATCGAGAGCAAGTTGTCTACTACATTAGTCGAACATTGGTAAGCTATGAAACCATATATGCTTACATGGAAAAATTGTGCTTAGTAGTGGTTTTTACCACTAAGAAACTCAGATATTACATGCTTAGTCACACCACATATGTCATAGCTCATGAAAATCCTCTGCATTATATGATATCTCGCACTTACAATAACACCCACACCACAAAATGGATAATGCTTCTCACTGAATTCGATCTTGAGTTCATCAGCCAAAAATCCATTAAAGGTCAGGTCATAGCTGATCAACTTGTAGAAGCTCCACTTCCTAGTGATCAACCCTTGATTATTGAGCTCCTAAATGATTTAGTATTCACTATCATTGAACAAGAAGAAGATGTCATTCCAGAGGAAGATGTCGATATCACACTATTCTTTGATGGTTCTAAGTGCAAAAAAGGTCAAGGTGTTGGAGTCATGTTTCATACACCATAGGGGGTACCTATTCCCCTATCTTTCAAACTTGAATTCCAATGCACAAACAACAATGCAGAGTATGAAGCCTTAATATTAGGTCTTCAAGCAGCCATAGCTATGGGCATAAAGCATATCAAGATATTTGGTGACTCTCAACTTGTTGTTCATCAAATCAATGGAGAATACCAATGCAAGGAACCAACCATAAAGATTTACCATGAAGTAGCAATGACATTGCTCACTAAATTTGATTGGTATGAAATCGATAGTTTACCATGTTTGACTAATATATTTGCAGATGTGATGGCCTCTCTAGGATCATTGATTCCAAAGAACTCTGTAGGAGAGGTACAACCACTCATTGTCACAACAATATCTAAATCTACAATTGTCCGTGTTGAATCTAAGGATGAGAAGGATATTTGATTTATCCATTCAGAGCCATATGAGCCTTGGTCCAACCAAATAATAGCCTTCCTCAAGTTTGGAACACTCCCATCAGACATGTCATGAACTTCTAAATGCACTTTCAAGCAAAAGGTAGCTCATTTTACTCTCTTGGGGGATGTGTTGTATAAACATGGTTATGATGGATTCCTTCATTTGTTGTCTCGAGCCTGCAGAGGCACAAAGAGCCATAGATGAAGCTCATGATGGTACTTGTGGTGGTCATTTTAGTGGAATGGCCATTGAAAAGTGTATTCTATGCATGGGTTACTATTGGCCCACCATGGAACATGATTATTGTACTTACGTCAAGCATTATCAAAAATGTCAACAACATGCTAATTTAACTCATGTGCCATCACAAGCATTACAACCTATTCAAAGCCTTTGGCTCTTTTCACAATGGGGTCTTGATTTTATTGGAAAAATCTTACCTCCTTCCTCGGGATAACATACATTCATCATCATAGCCACTGAATACTTCACAAAGTGGGTTGAGGTAATTCCTCTAACCAATATGATAAGACCTCGAATTGTGGAGTTTATACTTCATCATATCATCTATCATTTTGGTATTCCCTCGAAAATCATCTCTGACAATGACAAGTATTTCAAAAACAAGGATGTTCGAGCACTTTGCAAGAAATATAATATCCAACATAGTTTCTTGACTCCTTACTACCCACAAGCAAATGGACAAGTTGAGGCTACCAACAAGACCTTAATTGCTATTCTCAAGAAACTAGTCAAATAAAATCATCGAGATTGGCATACTCAAATCCCCTTGGCATTATGGGCTTATCGAACAAGCATCCACATGCCTACTGGGGCAACACCATTTTCACTAGTCTATGGAGCCAAAGCAATTATACCTCTTGAGCTTGAGATCCCCTCATTACGAATTTCATTGCAAGAATTCATAGATGATGATATTTCTAGACAAGCACATTTTGACCAACTCACGCTTCTTGATGAAAGGTGGGTCAATGCTTTAGAGCATTTATGAGTTTATCAAGATCACCTAAAGCGTGCTTACAATACCAAAGTTCATCTACATGAATTCCAAGTAGGAGATCTTGTTCTTAAGGAGAATCAACAAAACACCAATGCATTGTTGCACCTTCATGATAAATTCATGGCTAATTGGCTAGGTCCATACATTATCACTCAAAAAGTGGGTAAAGGAACTTATAGGCTTGCCAGTCTAGAGGGAGTCGAAGAGCCCAAACCACTTAACATCATCCACTTGAGAGCATTCTATGCTTAATGTGATTTATATATATGTATATATACATGGCTAATACACAAAAACAACATTGCATTTCACACATTACACTTTGCATTTCACACATTACATTGCACACATTACATTTCACAAATTGCATTTCATACATTGCATTCACAACCATCTTCACACATTTCATTCACCATATTAGGGGTCATTTATTCAGTTTAGATAATAATTGGTCCAATAAAGTCATGTTGCCTTAATCAGGGGCACCTTCAAATCATCATCCATTTCATTGCACCATTCCATAAAGTCAAATTATCATTTGCAAACCACATTTCCATAATCCCTAGGTGTTTTTGATCACTCAACCACTCCTAGTGTTTCTAGAAACCTCCAATACATGTCAAGTTTTCTTTAGGACCAAGACATATTTTCACTAAAAAAATCTTAAGTTCTAGGAATTAACTCTAACACTCTTGAACCAAACATAATCACACATCTTAAAAACATCTTGTGTCAAAGAGAGATAATACCATGATTGGGTTGAATCTCAAAGTAAAAAGGGTATTCCTTGCTTGTCCCATTATGCACATAGTCCAAAAATAAAAAATAGTGGTTTTCATCACTATCACAATCATTTCCAAATACAAGAAAGAGTAGTAAGGATAGGGTAAAATTCTCATCACACTTCGGTTGAGAATTTGATTCCCCAAAGCTCTAAATATTTTACACATCACACACCATAGATCCTCAAGTTGTAAGGATAGAACTACATTTCTAGTCAGATGATTAGGTAGTCCGAATCCCCAAAACTTAGAGATCAGATTCTTGGACTATGGAGCTAATCTCCATTAGGGCTATAGATGCTTGACTGGCAGTGGAGTATGCTCATGCATGGTGACACATCTCTCTTGAAGAGACCTATGACCACACATGCATGGACAAACTAGCTTCATGGTCTCCTCTATATCAAGTTTCATCTCAATTTACTCAAGATGGGTTAATGAACTCACTTGCACACACATTGGTTCTTGATTACCTCGAGTCATTACCATACTCATGATTCGGTAAATGAATTCACTGCACACACATTTGGTCTTAGAGAAATTAGAAAACATTTAGTGAGTTTGTTAGATATCACTAGTATGTCTGAGTCTCTACAAAACAATCAATTTTCCATATCAACATCCATATCAGTTTTCCATATCAACATCCATATCATTACATGAGTCTTCCATTTCACATGCCACCATTTTGGTTCCCTTGATTAAACAACAATGCTATACATGGTCAAGTAAAATCTAAACTATGAATGATCATTAGAGCATTAATTCATTTGCATTCATACACATTATCATTGCATTATCATCCATCACACATATACACAAAAGCATTCACATAAAAGTAAAATCTATATATATAAATATCGCATGTACAATGAATGCCCGAAGGCTATATACAATGGAGCACCAAGGCTCATATACAAAAAGTGCATCTAAGCACTAGCTACCTATAGGAAGACCCCTATGATCCTGATGGAGCCCTAGACCTAGCACTATGCCTAGACTCACTATGCCTAATAATCCTAGATATGGAGGAAGAGGGTCGATCTAGTAGCCCAATATGGTGTTGCATCAATAGATCCTCCAAATCCTAGATGTATCCATCTCAAGATCAAAGGCATAGTACATCCTACCTATTACAATGGTCCCTCTATGCTAGCTCTACCTAGAGCCTCATGATCCTATCCTCACCTCCACCTATAGCTATCTATGCCCCTATCTCCATCTGTAATCGATCTACCTCTATGTATCACTCTATTACCATCTGCTAGAGCTGGTCCTGCTTAGCCTCAAGACTCACCCACTCCTTGCTCTAACCTGGAGGTCTATCTATAGCCTCCTCCATATCATCTATAACACAACCATCACCTCCAATATCTATAGACTACTCTACTGCATATCTCACTCACATCCTTCAATTTCTAGATTGATGATGTATTTGATAGCTAGAAGCCTCATTTGCCTCCTTCACCTCAGCCTTTGCCTCATCATCATCCTCATTAACCTCATCCATTGCTTGACTCGATATCCATGGTGGTTGTGCAGTGAACCATACATTGTACTTGGTGGTAGTCCTCACATCATCCACATCAAGAAGATCTATCTCATTGTCATCCTCATAGGTCACTCGTCATGCCTCTGCACAGGGTAGACCTATCTCATCTCGATGGTGCTTGTACAATACTAGTTCCTCATTCATACCCTATCATAGCCTAAACTACCATAGTACTTGTGAGAACTGGATCAACTCCACCTCACTCCTATGCTACCCTAACCACCTATCTAGCCTATTGAACTCTTCGTAGCTACTCCCTATCACTAGTACAAGTAGCACCTCACCATGGTATCTAGTTCACCTGATCAGATGTTAGCCTAGCCTAAAAATATATGTATTCCTAGCTAGTATGACTAGGATGACTCGGTTGCACATCCTCATCCACCTACCATATTATACCATAGGGTTTCTAAATATCCCATGCCTCACTAGGTAGGCCCATAGGCCGAGCCACACTGAAGTGCTCCCAGCCCCAACACTGTAGTAGTATACTACAACCCAACTCTCACCACATCAATCTATGTGGTTCCATCTAGCTTCACAACCTCCAACCAATCCCAATGCTCCTTCTGTAGTGCCTTTCTCACCCCTGGTATGAGGGGCGAGAACCAATGTTGAGCCCCCAAGATCCTCAACTGCAACACAACACATGTACAATGTAAACACATTAATACCACATTCATTACATCATTCAAAAAAAATTCACAAGTCCAAATAAAGCAGCCTAAGGAACCTTACTATAGTCATCTGCATCTCCACTCCTACTACCACATCTGAACCCTCCATTGCCATAGCCTCCACTCCATCACAATCCTTCACTCACACACTCTCCTTTAGATGCAACTTTTGGAAGTTGTGAACATAAGAATGAATATGATTTTACCTCTATAAACTATTTATAGCTATTTTTGGTGTGCTCAAATACCCATGGGTGTTCACATGGTGCATTGGAATGCCGACCAACATCTTCATAGTGGTAAACACTTGTTGACATGTGTGCATGATGCAGACACTATCCGACGTCTAGCTTCAAAAATTTGTATAAATATAAAAATGCTCCAAAACATAGCTTACCCCCATAAAATTACTCCATATTGCATCCATGCATTCATTTCATCATAATATCATGTTTTATGAAACCAAAAATTGATTTGGGTGCTTAATGTTTGCTTGCAACCAAAATTCATAGAATTGCCTTACAAACTTCAAAACTCAACAAAACGGTCAAAATTTTCACAAAATAACCACATCCATCATTCTAATCATCCACCTCATCATTTCATAAATATTTGCAATAACATAGATTGATTTGAGTGGTTAATTTTTGTTTACGACCAAAAAGTTGCAAAATGGTTCAAAATTGCTTCAAAAACATTCCAAAACAATGCAAAATATCCCAAAATCATGTAATCCAATCATAAATGCATTTTTCATCATCACATATTTATTTCAACACCATTATCATCCATCAACCATTGTATTTGCATTTTTTCCAAATTCATCTACAATTTCAAGTGAATATCGTATCTAGTGGTTTACTCTATCTCCTTGGTGATTGCAGTGATTGGTTGTCCATGCAATTCGGTAAGATGAGTAAATCACCATAAGGACACTTTCCCATCATCATTCAACATCGTCTTGTTCAAACACAAAATAATTTTGGGTTACTCATTTCTCAAGTGAGTCTATGCTCAAGTTATCTTGCTCAAAAAGTTGTCATTGATGGTCTTGTTTGTATGGCTTGAAACACAAACAAAATCACATTTCAATATTTTGTTTACATTGAAAGTCATCATAGAGATAGACCCTTTCTAGGTTGATTTCTTCCAATTGAGGGAATTATCCTACAATCACTAGCCGGCCCTCCAAGGGTTGAATATTTTTATTTTTATGTATTTTTCATCACTTTGCATTTCAATGACTCTAATTGGCATGTTTTCCAACATCATGGAATCACCCCAAAATTGGGGTAGCTAAATTTCATTTTGAGCTCCCACATTAGGATACATCATTTACATCATTCATCATACATCTACATTTGGCAAAAATCCCTTTTTTGTTGGGATAAAAATATAATTCACTTACATCTACACTTGCAAAAACCCCTTTCTCCGTTAGGACAAAAATGACATCAATTTACATCATTCATATCATCCACATTTACATCATACAATTGCACTTACACAATTTACCTACATCATTACTCACAATTCTATCAATTGGCTTGTGAGACTCATTTTTCACTCATTTGCCAATTGAGGGGGTAAGCTACACTAACAAATTCTTTGTCTTCAAAATCCTCTTTGCGCTCCAAGGAAAGAAAGTTGTTTTACCACAACAAACTAGGTGTCTTGTATTTTTGCACCGCATTGTATTTCACATAAAGTGATACAAAATGAGGCATTTGTAGACACCAAAATCTAGCCACTTGTCATCCATTCGTATCCTCCAATCATAGCCGTCCATTATATATATATATATATATTTATTTAATATATATATAAATATAAATATTTTATATTTATATATATTTAATAAATATATATGTATTTATGTAAATAAATCCTAGCCATCCACCACGACTTAATCTCAGCCATTCATCCATCTTAATCCATGTCACATAATCAAGTTCAATATCAACCCTTCCTCATGTTTTAATCTCAACCATTCGTTGGTGTCATAGAAACCCTAGCATGATCAAGGGTAGATTATAAAAGATGATTCATTTTAATGAATCAAGGTCTAGATTTTCAAGGTCCTAAATTTGAACATTATCCCCGTTCACTACCATCATCCTCCCTCGTCGTCGCCATCACACCTCTCATTTTTGCCACCATAGAATCCTTACGAACTAGATCTGGTTTTGCCTCACTCCCATATCCCTCGAACACCATACAGAGTTTGCAAAATATTTTTGAGCATTTTTGGAATGCTACTGGGTGTTTGTAGTCATCCTTGAACACCTCTGGGCATTTATCATAGCCTATTTGCAGTTCATAAGCCCTCGAATGCTTCTGGGCATTCGCGCTACTCTTGAACACAAAAGTAGGAACATCAATCAATATTGACAAGGTAAGATATTTATTGCATTATTTTATATTTTTTACATTTAGCTCCTAGTTCAACATTGCAACATCTAGGGCTTATAGTTTTATCATTTAGAGGGCCTCACATAGTGGAGCCCTCACAAGTACTATTAACTCTTTTATGTTATTTTTTGTTTGCAGGTGTAGGAATCATGTTTCTAGAAGTTGTTGCAACTAGGGTGGTCCCGTAGGGATACACAAGCCCACCCGCACACTTATTTGGAGCAAATATAATGTAAAATATGCCATAAATTCAATTGTGAATAAGTGTTTTTGAACCCTAGATTTGTAATCATTGTATCAATACAAATTCATATTGTAACATTGGAGATTAAGGCTCCTCCCATAATAATATCAATATTATTGTCTTCATTTGTACAATAAGTTTGTTGTGTTGATTTTGTTATCTATTCCTTTGGTGTTTTCATTTTTCACTTTACACCTTGTAAAAGGTTTGGGGATCCTTTCAAAACCCCTTCTACCTTTTATCAAAATAAAAATTTAAATTAAACAAATAGACATGTAATGCTAGTTAATTCTAACTTGTTTATTATAAATAATTATCAATGTAATGATTACCATTTTACAAAATATTTGAATTTGATATTATAACATTTATTATAATTTTTTTATTGATATTATAAATTTTATGTCACTGTTATTTTAGATTAGGTTTTAGCGGGGAGAAGAGATGAGGAGCGATGGAGGAAGCGGAGGAAGTAGAGGAGGAGCAAAAATGGTAGGCAGGAATTTTGAACCAACGGAAGGAGAAGATCCAGAGGCAGGGCAGAATGCTATAGCTGGAAAGGAAAAGGATTCCCTATCAGCTCAGTTTGAAAAGGCTAAAGGTACAGATCCTCTAGATAAACCCTTAGACAAAGGGTCCCACTGGGGTTCGGGAGCTGGCAACAAGGGCCCAACCTTTTTGGAAATGTTGAAAGGGAAAAAGAAGGAGCTAGTTAGTGAACTACCACCCCTAATACCAAACAATAACAGGTTAACTATGCCAGTGGAGATTATGGAAAGATTCTTGGATATGGAGGCATCATCCTTAGTTGGCAAGTTTTTGGGAGGAAGGTCGAACATTGAGACTATTCGCTCATGGGCCACGACAAAGTGGAAAACTTTAGGAAGCTTAGAAATCGTAGCCATGTCAAGAGGTTTTTTTATGATAAGACTCAACAACAAAGATGATGTAGAGCGCATCTTGACAGGAGGACCCTGGTTTCTAGGAAGGCGTAGCCTCTTTCTGAGGAAGTGGGGGGAGGATTTCAACCCTGAGAAGCAGAACATTAATATAGCACCCATTTGGGTCCACTTACCAAACCTCCCAGCCTAGTTTGTTAATGAGTATTGGCTTAGTGGCATAGCAAATATGATAGGAGAGCTCATGGCAATAGACCATTCAACCCGAGCAAGGACTAGACTGACGCATGCCAGGATCTATGTAAATGCAAACTTGGATTCTGATCTACCTTCTCAGGTGGAACTAGCATATGGAGATTTTCTAAGGATTCAGCCTATGGAGTATGAGAACAAGCCGACATTTTGTAGCATGTGCAAAACCTAGGGCCACCTTCAAGCCCAATTTCTGACAATAACTACAAACAAGGAAGCCACGAGCGAAGGTTTTTTGGGGAAAGCTAATGGGAGAGGGATCCCAAAGTTTCAAGGACCACGTCTTAACTTGGAAGGATACAGACAAGTTAAGAATAACTAGGCTGACCAAGCCAACACAAAACTGGAAAAAATCTAGGAGAAAGGAAAGCAACATAATGAGGGAGGCAAAAATCATAAGGTATGTAATAAAGATCCTAGCTTGAACATGTTTGATATCCTAGCAAATCTAGAAGTTGAAAAAGAAAACAGTAAGGATGATACCATCAGTGTCAAGTTTCCTGAAACCCTAGACTCCCCATCCAAATCGGGACCATCCATAGTTATGACAAAAAGCCCCAAAAGCTATGCTCAAAATGAAGAAAAATTGCCAGGTCATTTCAGTTTAAACATGGAAAAAATAGAGTCAAGAGTCAAAGTTGTGGAAATAAGAGGCAGGAATGTAGCTCCTAATCTAGTAGTGGAGCAAATTATCCCTTATCAGACGAGCCCAACGGTAAAAGGTTCCTTGAAGGAAAGCCCCCTGTTTAGGAACCAGATAGGAGAGGTGAACCAAAACAAGGCTGAGGATGAAGAGGGAATTGAAAACCCCCAAAATGAGGAAGAAGGTTCAAGCCCTAGACTATCACAGTATATGCCCCCTCATTTCAGTCCAAAATAGACTAGAAGCACCACCAAGCCTCCGATAGATTATGGAAGTGAAAGAAAGAAAGGGAGAATATCTACAACAGAGCACTATAGAATGAGAATCAATGAAGAAATTGCAAACGAAAAGCAAAGAACATTGTTACAACAAGCTATTCCTGGCCAGGATAATAGCAAAATTGACAAACCCCCTTTGGCTCAGGGAAGGGGGCAGGGAAAAAATATCAAATAGTCTAAATGAAGGTTCTCTCATGGAATGTGAGAGGCCTAAACGACCCACCAAAACAAAGGATGGTGAAGTCTATAAGGAAGGATTGGAATCCTACTATCATTTTTCTTCAAGAAACCAAAACAAATGCATCACAATCAGCACTTATAGCTAGAAGGATTTGGAAGCAAGGGGAAGTGGCCTTTCAATAGGTGAGAGGAGCATCTGGGGACCTCATGATCTTATGGGATCCTATTAAAATAGAAGGAAGTATTATTCAGGCAAATGAAAGAGTCTTAAGCGTATTATTTCATGATTTTGATACTAATAAGAATTGGATTATGTCAAATGTTTATGCCCCCACCTCTGTCCAAGGGCGGTCTGAACTATGGGAGTTTTTGGGGCATTTGAGCCAAGATTTTAAAGACATTCCTTGGGTGATTGGGGGAGATTTCAATACCCCCCTTTACCCATCTGATAAGAAGGGAGGATCTGGGTTACCCTCAAGGAGCATGGAGGACTTCAATGAATTCATTAACACAAATGAATTGATGGATGTAAGACTAAAAGGAGCCAAATTTACATGGAGTAACAAGAGGATAGGAAGTCAACTGATTCAAGAAAGGTTGGACAAGTTTTTTTTATCCAAGGAAGCTACAACAATGTTTGGTGATTCAGCATTACAAGCCCTTCCTAAATGCGCTTCAGACCATAATCTTATTCTATGGGAGGCATTTCAGGCTAACTCCTTTAAAAATCCATTCAGATTTCTATCAATGTGGGTTAAACATCCGGACTTCAAGAAATGAATAGAGGAATGGTGGCAGTAGCCTATCCAGGGAAGTGCTTCCTTCAAACTATCTCAAAAACTTAAGATGGTGAAAAACAACCTTAGAATATGGAATAAAGAAGTCTTTGGAAATATTTTTGAGAATAAGAGAGAAGTGGGGGAAAAACTGAGAATAATAGAAAGCAAAATCCAAAATGGAACCTATGATGAGGCGACAAGGACTGAAGAGAAGGAAACCCTTTGTGAGTTTTATAATATTTTAGCTTGTGAGGAGATGTATTGGAGGTAGAAATCAAGGGCATTATGGCTAAAGGAAGGGGACTCTAATTCAAAGTTTTTCCATGTTACCACATTGAGAAATAGAAGCAACAATAATATTAGAAATTTAACTAAGGTGGATGGATCCTCAACTCAAAACATTCAGGAGATCAGGGATGAGGCTGTTAATTTTTTCAGTTCATTATTGGGTGAAGAACGGGCCTGTAATGCCTAAGCAAAGGACTCTCTCCTTCAATTCATTCCACAACTCATTGATGAAATGATTAACGAGTCTCTTACAAAAATTTTTTAGACGAAGAGATCAAGGAGGCTTTGTTTAACATGGATCCTGACAAAGCTCCTCGGACGGATGGGTTTTCACCGTGGTTTTTCCAAGTTTGTTGGGATATTGTTGGAGCAGAAGTTATTGCTGCAATCAAGGAGTTCCAAAGTTCAAATCATATTCCAAGGGGTTTCAATTCAACTTTCATTGCTTTGATCCCTAAAGGCCCCAACCCCAAGACTATGGTTGACTTTAGGCCGGTTAGCCTGTGTAATATATCCTATAAAATTCTATCCAAAGTTTTAGCCAACCGTTTGAAGAAAGTTCTACCGGTTATCATTGATCCAAGTCAAGGAAGTTCTGTACAAGGAAGATCAATCTTAGATGGAGTTATTACTATTCATGAGGCTCTTCATACAGCTGCTTAGACCAAAAAATTAGTCATGGCTTTAAAGTTAGACATGAACAAAGCTTATGATAGGATAAATTGGGAATTCCTAGAGGCAATTTTATTAAAATTTGGCTTCAACATGAAATGGGTCAAGTTAATAAGAGAGTGTATTTCTAAGCCTTGTTTTTCAGTTTTGGTTAATGGGTCTACTGCAGGTTTTTTTCAAAGCAAATGTGGTCTAAGACAAGGAGATCCCATAAGTCCTATGTTGTTCATCATTGTAGCTGAGGCCTTGGGAAGAACCATTAAGGCAACAACGATAGTTGGACTCATATCAGGTATCAAGGCCACGTCGCTAACTACCCCGATGACACATCAGCAATTTGTTGATGATACATTGCTACTGACTTTGGCTTCTGTGGTTGAGGCAAGAAGGATTAAAAATATTCTCATAATGTATGAAGAAGCGGCTGGATAGAAAGTGAATTTTGATAAGAGCAAACTTTATTTCATCAATACCCCCATTCCTAGGCAAAACAACATAGCAAGGATCATGGAATGTCAGATTGCATCCCTTCCCACCTCCTATTTAGGTCTTCCCCTATTTATGGGGAAACCTGAAGGATCAATGTGGAACATAGTTCTAGAGAGGATCCAAAAAATATAGCAGGTTGGAAAGGACATCTATTATCTCAAGAAGGCAAAGTAGTTTTAACTATGGCTTCACTTCAAAGTATACCCGTTTACTTCCTATCAGTGTTCAGAGCTCCCAATAAGGTGTATCACAAAATTGAGCAGCTTCAAAAAAAAATTCTTTGGTCAGGGACTAAGGATAAGAAAAGGATCCATTTAGTAGGTTGGAACAAGGTTTGCAAACCTAAAGCTGATGGGGGGTTAGGATTGAGGAGAGTTGCTCATCTCAATACAACTTTGTTAGCCAAACAAGCATGGCGATTATTGACTAAGGTCAATAATGAATGGACTGCCATAGTTAGGAGGAAATACCTCCAAGGTGTGAACTTCCTTAATGACAACTTAGCAAGCAGGGGGTCTGCTTTTTGGAAGGCAATCCTCACGAGCAAGGATCTTGTCAAGAAAGGTCTTAGATGGATTCTAGGAAATGGGCAAACAATAGAATTTTGGAAGGATCGATGGGTGAGAGCTGAGGAGTTATCCCAGAATCCTTGTTTGGCTAGGATTCAAGAGCATATGGAGCAACATATTGGGAAGAAGGTTGCAAATTATATGTGGTAGGATATAAATATCAACAGGTGGAAACACATCGGAGTACAGGGTTTTGAAGCGGAGTCTGAAGAGCTTTATAACATTTTAACTCAACAAATTATTCCCTCTAGAGAGGATGAAGATCACATTGTTTGGGCTGAGATTGAAAGTGGTGACTTCATAGTTAAGTCTGCCTATAATTTGCTTCTCAATGTGGAAGGTCAACAATTTCAACCGAGTTTGGTTTGGATCAAAGGCTTAATTCCTAAAATATCATTTTTTTCATGGTTGGTGATTCAAGGAAAAATCCTCACTATGGACAATATGTTATCCAAAGGTATAGTTATTGCTAACCGTTGCTACATGTGTAGGGCAGGATGGGAGACAACCCAACACTTATTTTTGGAGTGTTCGATAGCGGAGTCCATCCTGGACTTCACTATTATTTATAGTTATTTTTTACTCTCATCTCCACAATGGGGTAGCTAAGGTGGTTATCATTTTCTAATGATAAAATCATATAGACCATATATTTTATAACACCTAACTTACTTGCATAAGACTCTCCTACCCTCTGAGATAGGAAATAAGATCTAAACTATACCTTCCAAAGATTACCTTCTTTGGGACTCACTCGAGTTTTGCACCACAAGTGTAACTTATGCAAACCTTCTAGGTATTACCTATTCATAATTACATCACGTATAAACTCTATCATTCATTCCTTGAAAATATCTCTCTCAAATACATAAATAGGGTGTTTATTTAAGTCCATCTACTTAAATAATTTAAAATCTATATCTTCATCATGAAGTCACTTAAATAAAATGAAATCCCTATTTCCATTATTAATCCATAAAACATGATGATTTATACATCATAAATCAGAGTACAAAGCTACATCATACATATTTTGAGCATAACTAGAAATTCCATCATTTACATATCTTATAGAGAGTAAAGCAATACATCCATTCTAGATTTACAAAATAATACTCATGCTAGAAGTATCTTTTACAATAAGCTTTCCATCATGAAATCCTTAATACAACATATGTCAAAGGGATCAATGTCTGAATTGTATAAGTCTTCATTGGTCCATCTTGCCTCTCCATCGCTCGATTGATGGTGGTAAGGGATCAAGATAGCTCATGATATTCATGTAGTTTTCCCTTAATTAACTTTTGCTAAATAGTCTATAATAAATAAATATATTCATTTTATCATTTGAATGCAACCATGCAAAAAACATTCACCATAATATAACCATGCATTATACATTCATTTCAATAAAGGAAGGAAATCCCATAATTTCCCAAGAAATAATTTCACATTCATTCTTTTATCACATACCCTTTTTAAAAAATGGTATTCCTTTGTTAAATAAATTACAATTACAAACACTTCTAGTCCAAGTAAGAGAGAACCCCATAAATTCCCCCAAAGAATAGATTCCCCACCCATTATTTCTTGTTAATAACTTAGAAGATGCAATTGTAATTAAATTTCCAAGATTCCTCATTTCAAACAATCACTTCTAGTCTAGTTCATACAAAAACATGAGGGAACCCCATAAATTCCCCCAAGAATGAGTTTCCCACCCATTCTTTCCTAAACATAGCTAGAAGGTACTTTTATAAACCAAATTCCCTTAATTTCCATTCACACAGAAATAACATTTAAATAAATAAATCAAACATTTGATTTTTCCATAAAATTTTGATCTATAATCCATCCAATTTTTCCACAAAATTGTATGTAAACATTACATCTAAAATTTCCTCAAAACGTTCTTTAAACTAGCATTCAATTTTCCCACAAGAAAATCCTTCATCTAGCATTCAATTTTCCCACTAAATTGTCCTAGTTAACATACAATTTCTCCACAAAATTGCCCTAATTTTTTCCTAGAAATTTTCTACCGAATTCTATTACAAATTTTCCACAAAATTATTTCAGAGTAATATTCAATTTCTCCATAAAATTATCCTATAGTTAACCTACAATTTATCCACAAAATTGTCCTATAATTAACCTACAATTTATCCATAAAATTATTTTATAGTTAACCTACAATTTATCCACAAAATTATTCTATAATTCCTCTATAAGGTTTACCTTTTTGAAAAACCTAATTTGATAAAATTTTCGTTTTGATTTTGCTCTATCGTTTCTTTCATTGAAAAATAGTTTGTCTCATTTAGTCTCCAAAAATAAGGTTTAAAATGCAAAAAGAAAGATTCCATTTGAGCCCAAATTCTACAAAATAACAGGTTTACAACATTCAAAAAGGGTGTTTATTTTTATTTTTATCAACATAATTCAAGCTAGTCAATTCAATTTCCAAGCAAGTCAAAAAATCAATGAGGCATCCAAGTTAAATAGTCAACTAGGCATCCAAGTCAAACAATAGCACCTAGAAACCGATGCTCTAGCCTCCGTAGCTAGCCTGACCAGCCTCTAGCCTCCATGGCTATCCTGACCACCAACCTATGGTCATCTACCTAGGGGTGGATCTGACCCTTTAAACAACTTAGTTCTTTCTCCCACAATCGATGTGGGACTAAACCGAGCTTTGAAATACCAAAAATATTAAGTGCCACAAAGGAGAATGAAACTAGTAGTAAACTAAACCAACCACTCATAGCACTCCATGTGGTAGGACAAGGTGAGTTAACTGGTATGTCTAAGCAACCAACTGAAGCTACACAAGTGTCCAAAGCACCCTCAATTAGTGTATAGTGGCCCCGATCGGTGGCCACCTTGACCACCGAGTGGTGGTAACTTAAGGGGTCAAAATCCCTTATAAAACCTTAATTCTTCCTCAAATGGACAATGTGGGATATTGCATTCCATATACAATAAAAATTGGTTTCTAAATGTGCACCTCAAAATCGACAACAAAACCCAAGAAAACACATTTTGGGATCCAAGTAATGGTTAATAGACTTCGTGGGAGATTTGAATGGTGCCAAGTGACCACCAAGTGGCTTGGTCCTTTACCACCATATGGTGGTCAAGTATTTATGGGAGCCTTCATCCTTATAAAAACTAATCGAGCCCGAGCATATCCCATGTAGGATATTGCTTAGGAGGGTGTTCAGTCCTTTCATCTAAACGAGGCCAAACACAAACTAGCACACCTCAAACATTCAAATTATAGAGCATAGAGGTCATAGACCTATTAAATGGCTCAAGCATACCCTTAAAAATTTCAAATCCCATCCATGGAATATTATAGATGAAACCTTAGAAATATGATCATTGTTATATGACCATGAGCTCACTGGTTACATAGCAAAAGAGAGGTGAATGCACTTGTTAATGCAGATCGAACAAGACAACTTCAAGCATTTATCAGGATTCTATAATAGGTAATTAAAAATTTACAATTACAAGTAATACATTAAGCATAATTTTTAGTGATATAAGGAGCATGATTTTAAATCAAGCATCCTTCTAGGGGAGAAGTTTTGAATCAAAACATGAGACTATCACCCATAGGTTGAATAAATCATTTCTTGAGGATTTATTATTCAAGAAGGGGAAGTTAAATCAATAAAATCTTAGCACCATTATATTTGTAGGTAATTAGATCCTCTAAACAAGCATAACCACATTGATTTATAAAAAAAGGAAGACAATCATAATGCCTTGAAAGAATTGGAAGGAAGCTCCTTAAAGAGCTAAGGACATTCTAAAACATCCATTGAAGCATAGACAAAGCAAGACAAAAACTTGACATTCCCCAACTTGGTTCTCCTAAAAGGTTGATCTCCTGAATCTCCTTCTTCAGTCTCCTAGTCTCCTCCATGTGTTTTTTTCTAGCTTGAACTAAGCCTCTCTAGCTTATTTAATGGTATTCTTCTTCGATAAAGTAAGATGTTATTTTCTACACAATTAATTGCCTCTCCACCTCCCCATGTGAGGAAGAGATAATATTAATAATATAAAATAAAAAAGTAGGGATATAAGGTGATCCATCCCTTTGTTTCTTGCCCCCTTCTCAAGAACATTGATAAATTTAAAACTATTAAAGGAGAAAAAGAGGAATCTCTTTAAAATTAACCGCCATGAAGCAACCATGGAGAAGGATGAATAATCCTCTAATTCAATAAAATAATAATTATATTATTAAATTATCTTAGTGCTCTTTTGGTCCAATCAAAATTAGACACATTTTGTGAAGACAAATATCACCTAATTGCATTCCAAAACCTACCAAATTAATGAGGTAACATGCAATTAGATTAATTAAACCATGATTAATTGATTTGCTTTTATTTTTTCCAAAACATATTTCCTAAAATATATCTTTCACAAAAGCATCAATTTACTTCACAAAACATTACAAAACTAAGAATTAGGTCCTAGTTCATCATGTAAAAGGGTCCTACCAAGGTGGGTCATGACATACTACCCCCCTTGGACTAAACACAGTCCTCTGTGTTTCTCATAATAGAAAGCATAAAGCAATTATATATTTCCATAAGCATTGCAAATCAGCAAACAAGCAATATACTTTCATAAATCAGCAATCACAGGCATCAAATGCATTCTCAATGTTTCACACCATTGTTTTATCCTTAAGTGGGTGGCCTCTTTTAAGATGGACTCAACTACCACCAACCAACTCTAAGGAGACTAGTACTAGACATCATGGTCCAATGGTGCAAACATGAGCATAAGTAAAATGCAATGCAACTACATGAGGGTAATATTCCATGTTACCCTGAGCTATCTTCATCATCATTTCCCTTTTTCTAGTATCTCATTCCTGGTGGTCGATCATCTTCTTCCACCCATGAGAGTACCTAGACCTATAATTCAACAAAATATCAATAGTACCATATCCTCAATGCAATAAAACATCCATATTGCATAAACATAAAGTATTGAAACATCCATCAATACATAAATCTCATCATAGAGTCAAAGCATTGAAACATCTATCAATGCATAGTCAAACTGCAATAATATTAGAATTACAAATTATTCAAATAATAATAGAATTCCCCTTCCCACATTCAACATTTTTATTTTCATAGAGATGATATGAAATCATATTTCCATAATAATTTAGACACAACAAGTCTAAATACAACTAGGTTTATCAAAATATCTCACAAAGGAGTTCCAACCTATGACTTGATGGCCCTTATCATGAGTTAACCTCATAGAAAATATGTGTCATCAAAGACAAAAACATAATTTCATAAATCTCACTTTAGGATACCCATATATCCTAAAATTCTCTTTGGAAAACATATTTTCCACCACCAATGCATCATCCTTGATGTCCCCTGGTATACATCCTTAGTCAACTTATTGACTAATACTAGAATTATGTTAGGTTCATACCTCAAGAGACACAGATGCCAAGTGAGGTCCTCAAAAGAGTCTAAGGTACACCGCTTAAGACCCATAAAATATGGAGGGTTCACTTAGCTCTTCCACTTGATTCACCAATGGTTCCAATAGTGGGAGGAATATTAATAATACCACATGCATTCTATTATGGTATAAACCATTATTTAAATAGCACACAACACGCTATTAAACTTGACCACCACCTGGTGGTCGGGTGGCATATTGCTCTATTCCATAGATGGTGATGTTTGATGGCATCTTAGCCATGGTAAAGGTTCTATTTACCTCTATCTTCAGATGTGATGGGGTATGTTTAAGGTTCATGTTGGCTTTGTCTCTGCATTCTTTCACCATGGCTGAGATGTTCAACTTCTTTCCCTAGCCAAAGGCCAGGTTTGTATTGTAACACGACCCAATAAAAGAAAATATTCTTTTATTGTTCTACCTACCCACAAAATCAAGGGTCACACTTACACCATGTAAGGTACCATTCCAAGAATATTATCATCCACTGATAATATCTATGACTACACTTACTCCACATAAGGTGTCATTCCAAAAGTATTATCATCCATTGAGTGTCATTCCAAACATTGAGCAACAAAATCAATGACATTCTTCTTCATAACTTCCTAGAAGAAGGTATTTTTCATACTCTCACTCATCTTAGCCCCTCTAATATGAGTAAAATAAGGAGAACTATGTGCTTCCCACATAACCAATCTCCTCTAATTCCCAATTTTGGGTATAAGTACCCAATTTTTAAGACATAAGAGTCCATCCCTTATGTCAAAATCCTTGTTCTTTCTAGGATTTCTTCCCAATAAGTTTGTTAGATTCACATAGATGCATCCCACATTTCTTCTTCTTCCATACCAAGGCATACCACAACTGAGAACTAGTCACTGCAGATGACACTCAAGTGGGTTCACCTTTATGCTCATACATAAAGGATACCTTAATGGTCCCCCACATTGTCTTACCAATTTTTGTGAATGTAAGACCATTTGACCATAGCGTAGGGTTCTCCCTTTTAGTCCATCAAAAGGGAATGCCTTTTCCCTATTCATACATAAGTATGTCTATGTAGGATCTTTGGTGTATTTGCATTGGGCCTAGATACATGCTCCTTCATGGTGAGTCATCTAGGACTTAGTGCTTAGTTACCATGTGGCTAATTAAGGCTATTATTACTAAATAGCTTGGCCTCCCTGATCCTAAGGTGCCAACACAAACTTGTGATAATAACCCATACCTCCATGGTAGGATAATTAGTCCAAGCTTTCCACTTAGGACTTTCCAAAAGCTTTCCCACTTTTTGGAACCCTCTAGGTTACACCACCTAAAATATCACAAGAAAACTTGAGTGTTGCCTACCACAACTCCCCTCAAGAAGGTTTGAGTGTTGCCTACCACAACTCCCCTCAAAATAAGAAGACTTGAGTGTTGCCTTCCACAACTCCCCTCAAGTATTGGGATCATCCAATCCAATTCTTAATGAAGTTTAAGTTAAGAAAGTTCCCATCCCATGGGCTCACGAGTCCACAAGGAACCTTAATATTTCTATTAAGCTTACATGTTTCTTTGAATGATTAATATAGTCTCATAATCTGGTACATTCTTAAATATCTTAGAGAGAGGATCCCATACTCCTCTCAAGAATAGGTTCCCCACCTATTCTTTTTCCATTAAGAATGTTCAATAGATTCATCATCTATTCCTTCTCATTAAGTATAGTTAGCTTAACTAAGAATAGATTTTCCAAAGAGGTGTGTTCATGCTTAAATAGACTACATATACCACAATCATCTATATCAAGCATTGGATAAACATTCCTTTATATATAAAAATACATGTTTATAGGTTACATTTGCAAAGTCCACTAGAATACACACCACACATCACTATAGCACACAAATAGTGGCTTTTCAGCCACACCATAAAACAAGCCTCACTACTGTTGTCTCTCGATCCATTCACTACTCTGTGCTAGACCTAGTTCTCTCAGAGAAGTTGTTTGAGCTCTACCTTATGACCTTGCTCATCTTGCTCATGTTGTCCTTCTATACCCATATTGTGCTCTAGTAGTAGGTTGTGATGGAGTGAGTAGGCCATGGCTCACTAGCGCATCAAAACATGAAGTCAAGTATGCAATTCTATACTCTTCCTTGGCTTGTCATAGTTGTGCATTCTCAACCTGAATGGTTGTTGATGCTCCCCAACCACTTCTTTGTGCTGCCTCCTATTGGAGTCTATCCCACTCTACAATGGTGGCATCCCTTTCAGACTCCAATCTCATATTTTCTTGTGCCCAAAAACTTTCTCGCTCAATCTGTTGTGATTCCAGCTACCGAACTTGTTACCTCAAAGATTTTACTTCACATAGTCCATCCATCATGGAATGCCAACCATCATCTTCTTGATAGTTTGATGGACCCACTTTTATCTCTACTCGATGATGTACATGTCATCTAGGAAGTTCCTCTTCTACTTCCTTTTCTATACCCTCAGGTATAAACTCTTCTTCACCAATGGTCTCAACTGTCTCTCTTGTTGCTCTACCACTTTCTTCCTCCATACTTTCCTCTTTTTTCCATGGTTATGTGGCCCACCATCTATCATACTCTAGAGTTGTACCAACATCATCCTCATCTAGTACCCATATGACCTCATCTACCTCTAAGGTCAATGGTTCCATTTGTGGAGGTACTACTTTATTCCTTCCTTTTCTCATGTAGATCATAGGTGGATCCGATATTCTTTGTCTAATACCAAACTATCACAATACTCGAGTATATTGAAAATACTCATAATGCATGCTCACTCACCCAATAATCCACCTTGCTCATTGCACACGAGTTAGTTGCATTCCATATTTTACCCATACTGGGCCCTTTCTCCATGGTCTCTAGATCACATCTTGGGGTTGCAAATTTTCCCAAATAGAGTGATACCACTCTCTATTACCTTCAGGTGGTCTGTTAATGTTCAACTCTTTCCTCCTTTGCCACCTTAATGCATAAGGCACCTCTGGCCCTACCAAATTATGTGCATCATAAGGCAACCCTTGGGGTCTTTCCATAACCACATGTTCCTAGGCCCATACTTGTAGTAAGAGGTAATAACTCATCCCTGCTCGCTTCATCATTCACACCTTGAATAACTCTCTATAAGTCTAGGCCAACAAGGTTGGAACCCATGCAAACACGATTGAACTCTCCACTAGGTCCTGCACTACTCCTAGCATATTCTAGGGAAATCGTGCACCTAGTGAATCAGGTAAAATAATGCTTGATATAAGCGCCATCATCATAGCCTGTCTATGTGTTAGTTTTCCAAACACATAATACAACTCATACATTATACTACCTTTCTCAATGTTCACATCTCTCCACTCTGATCCAAACACTCTTTTCAAAATCCACTCCTTCATTGCTTCATCTATAGCGATCATCGTACATCCCTCTACTGGTAACCGATATATTTGGTATACATCTTCTAGAGTGATGGTCATCTCTCTAGTGGGTAACTAGAATGTCCCCCTATCGGGATCCCATATTTTGATCAAGGCTGATAGATAACATCTATCTGCATGCACCGACTCTAGATGTGTTGCTCCTTCTAATCCTATTTCTCTCAACCACTACCAGTCATCAACATCCAACATATTCCTCACATCCTAAAATATGGCTCTAAATGTGTTGCGTGGTCTGATAATCTTTAGTGGCCTTATTTATTCTGGCTTTGCACCACCTCCTTGGCTTGTTCCAGCATCACCAGAAGCCATCTTCTCTTCTCAAAGTGTATGCACTAGTAGATCGACAATCATAAGTAGAAGAATCATGAAGCATACTATGGGATTTACTCTAAATATAATCAATATCAATAACGAAAACCCTAATACGAGTATAATCACATTAAACACCATGAGTAGTTGATAGGTTAATTATTTCCTTGATGTTGAATAAAAATCCTCCAAGATTTTTTTTGTATATTCAACCCATTTTCTTGATGTTGTGGAGTTAGCATTACTCCTTCGATCAATGCCAAGTGTCTAACCAATCACTAATTTATGACACATCAATCTTGCTCAGCCATCTAGTTGATCACATCTTGATCATCTCGAGTCTCCACATTCATCCTCCATGGATCACATCTCAATCATCTTGGGCTACCTTATTCCTCTTTGGCCACCCATCATCATTCTCGTATTAAATAACTAGGGATATATCATTTCTCTAAGCTTCCTGGGGCTACAACGTTTCCCAACGTGATTGAAATCCTATTATTTCTTCATGTGTGTCCCTCCTTTATGGTATTTTAACCCATTTGATGTCTCATCATATAATTCCATCAATCCATCCCATATAAATCTATTTATACACCTTATCCTTGGGTGCCATTTTAATTCTGACCATTATCACTCCACTGACAATGATCTAGGTCACACTTGCCTATCCGCAAGGTGCCATCTCAAAAATTTTGCACTTTATCATTCATTCTATAATGATTATGATTATTCTTGCCCCATGCAAGATACTACTCCTAGGTAAGCTTATACATTATCACTCACTTGATAATGATGGTCACTCTTGCTTTATGCAAGGTACCATATCAAAGTAAAGCTACCTTTCCTAGGATCAAGGTCTTGTGCTCCCAAGTATGTGTTTTGTTCACCCGCACTTTGATAATTTATTTTTTATTAAGGATTTGATTTGATTTGATTGTAGATTCTAATCACATTCATTTTTATGTTTAGAAAGGCACATCAATTACATTCGATCCAAATATTCTAAAGGAATATTAAGAGTGCCATGTTCTATAGGGCCAATAACTTCTAATTTTTAAGTGACTTCACCATTGGGCTAACCAATATTTGACCCCCTCCAATTGGACCCACACAAAAAATATGTCCCTTTCAATATTTTCCCATATATCTCCACTATGTTGGAACATGATAATATTTCATGTTAACAAATCATTAACCATGATCATAATATTATGCATTGAAACTGTAGACACCCAAAAGTCGCACATGTCTACCTCTACGTACTTGTAGATCCATCAGGACACTTGTAGGTTTGCATAGACCATCCTAGACACCTCTAGGCTATTGTAGACCAGCGTAGACTATTGTAGACTTGCGTAGGCTATTCTAGACCAGCGTAGACCACTCTAGACCAGCGTAGACCGCTCTAGATTAGTGTAGGCCATCGTAGACCTTCGTAGACTTATGTAGACCATTTCATTGGTCTATAGGCACGAAACCCTACTAAACTACACAATCCATATCATAACCACATTTCATCCATCAAAATACCACTTATCAATCACCTAAGGCAACTTAAGCCCTTCCTAGACCTAATTAGGACCCCACAGGACTATTAGTTCCCAAAAAGTCTTAATTAAAGTTAATTCCAATTCTAATTTTAAAGTCACTTCACTTAAGTGCACTTTTTGGATTAAAAAGGTTAATTAGGTTCCTAAACCCTAATTAGTCCTAATTATTCCCTCCCACATGTGTGTGCACCAAGTTAGTTAGGATATTTCCTAGGAAACCCTAACCTAACCCTAATCTAACCTAGGGACCACCTAACCCTAGTAAACCCTAATCTCTCCTCACACATGTGTGAGGATGAGATATTTCTTTAGGGAATGTAGGAATGACACCTCATAAACCCTAACCTAACCACATTAGGACTTTACCTTAGGGTTTAGTACTCCTAACCACACCCCCTACACCTTAGGTTTTTCTATAAATAGTGGACCTAATTCCTCATTATCTCTCTCTCTCCCTTTTAGTTAGCCTACAGAAACTCTATAAAATATGACCAGAAGTGCAATCTCAGATATCTGAACCATACAAACAACATAGCAGCACCTGAGGAGCCCATCCAGACAAGGATCTCATAGAAAGTACTCATAGCTCAATTCACCCCTCGACCTATGAATCCGACATCCAATTTGCCCCCCACCCTACGAATTGGTCCTAGAGAAGGTTTTTCACTCCAAATCTATTAGGTATACTCCATTTCATGTTTTTATGATGTTCTATGCAATTTATTTTAGTTTTCATTACATATTTTGAGTTGATTTGTCTTCTTAACCATGGGGCCTGACTAAGGCAAGCCCCCAAACATACTAACTCCATTTTGTAGGTCTAGCATAGATGCAAAGAGGAAAACAACAGCAAATACAACTATCGATGGCACACATTATGCATGAAGCCCACCTACATTGAGGAGCCCAAAAGAAAGCATCATATTTATTATAAATTTATGAAATAAAGAAAGGGAATTCTCCCTATTTGTAACACAAAAGCACTTCTATCATGAATAAAATCAACATTTCTGAATAATCTATGTTTTAGCAAGTTATTAGATCAAATGCATTCTTTTGTATATTTCATTCTGGCATGCCCGGTGGGACCCCCACAAAGGATTGTGCTAGACTAGTTTTATCATGAATCTAACACAATTTACTATTTTTGTCTTGTTGTAGGTACAATATCTAGGCATTATAGAGACCCTTGAAGCCCTGACAACCCCCTTAGGCCCTCAGAATAGGGATTTTAGGCCCATAGATCTGATTCACCCACCTACGAATCTAGATCCAATTCACCCCTCGACCTACGAATTGAGCATAACTGCTCCAAAAACCCTCAAACTTGTAGAGGTCAACAACAAAAGACATAAATCCATCTGGAGCAAAAGGAATCAGGTATTCCCCTTTTTCCTCTCTATTCTATCATTTTCTTGCAATGAAAAGTTCACTAGCAAATGCATCATGTCATTCGGTGAATCTCTTGTTTCAATGCACTTATCATGTCAAGAACATTTAGGTTAGTTGCTCTATATTTATATTTCTATATAGAAATCAGATTTACATCCCTCTTTGCTTAAGGGATTAGAATAGGCTTTAGTTTCTAGTCATTCTTTTTGGTAAATTACAATTCTTAAAGCCCCTCTTTCTTACAATAGTTAGATCTTCCAAATTCTTTTCAAAAACCTACATAAAATCAGAAAGTTCATTTTATTTACATTTCAAGAACATTCTCATTTCTTTCCTCAAATCACACTTTAAATAGATTTTTATTCCTCTTTTGTATCATTCTATCAATTTCTTTTGAAAGTACATTTCAAATTTCCTTTCCAAAATTGTATTTAGGATTAGGGTTTACACTTTTCTTTTGTACATTTTCATTAAGGCAAATTTCAAATCTCTTTTTCACCAACACAATCAATTTCCATTCCTTTCCCACAATAAATATTTAAATACCTCCCCCCCTAAATATATAAATCTCCCCCCACCTTTTAAAAAAACACCCAAAATTCTCAATAAATATTTTTTCAAAGAAATTTCAAATCTCTTTTTGTACCAAAAATCACTTTCCCATTTCTTTCTTGTATCTAGATTAGATTTTCAAATTCCTTCTTGCATTTCCTTATGATAGTGAATCACTTCCTTTTTACAAAAGCAAATTTCACATTCCTTTCTTGTCTTTAGCTTAGACTTCTCACTTCTTTGACAATCACATGCTTTGTTTGGTTTGCTTGTTTACTTCATAAGCATAGATCCTAGATTCTTTCCAAAAAGGCACATAGGACTAGCTTTCTTTTAAAAAATACATCTTACTTTACTTTGCTTCCAAAAAGTGCATCTAGGGCTAGATTTCATTTCAAAAGGCATTTAGTTAGATTTCTTGCTTTATACATCATCGTTAGAAAACTCAAACCCACACACACACGTGGTTCAAAACAAATGGTGAGATTGGACTTCATCCCCAATCCATCATTAGAGACTAGTGTGGCAGGAGTTGTACCCTCCACCATCTCACCTCCCTAGACACCTAGCAACCCCACAAGAGTGGTTTTCTAGACTTCATCACTAGAAAACCCCCACTTTTGAGACTGGGCTTCTAGATTTCATCACCAAAAGTAACCTTCAGAGTGGGATAGGATTAGATACCTTTGTTCACAAGGCTTACATAATTTATGAACATGGTAACTATCATTATTGACTAAGCCCACCCGAGGGTGAAGCGAAAGCATGGGTATGCTAGTAGTAGGTCTCAGACAGTGCCACCTCTTCTCGTGAGAGGATACAGTGAGCTCATTTCAGCACTTTGAGTTCTCCCCCCATAGGTTATCATTTTACTACACCTTCCATATAGGTCACCATTCACACATCATGATATTGTTCTATTATGTGCATATTTGGGTGTTGTAGGAGGTTCTATACCGATGACACTCCTAATTTTCTAGAGTATTCACTCCACTACCCATGATTTTATCTAGGAAGTATCAACATCAAAACACACTCAAATAAATAAAACACTTTATTTTTTGCATTTAGAACTGATTCCAGTTTCGCATTGTTTGCATGATCACAAACTAGTTTCAGCACATCACACCATACAACACTTTGTTTTTTAGCTCCACACAGCTTGTCACTATAGTTTGAGTCCACACATCATAGGGTTACTTCCAAACCCCTTTACACATCACATCCAGAACCTTAGATCTCAGTCTCTGTATAGTTCTAAAGCTTCACGACATGATATACACCATCATGCCTATTGTTACCCATAGTCGAGCATGCGAGCAAGCATACCATATAGAGGAGGCTTCTAGCACCACTTCTAGTCAGTCTACCCCTCCTCCTTCACTCATGAAGGGGAAGTCCACATGCACACCTGATCTACTCATAGGATTTGATCCATGTTACACACACAATGTCTCAAGGTGAGACATCCACTTCGAGTGAAGCCCTTGCCACTTCATTCGAAGAAGACCATCCACTTACTTCCCCTTCATCATCACCTAATCCACCTTCCACATTCTATGACCATGTGATCTACACTACTCCAGGACAACCCCCTCCTCTATTCACCATAGAAGAGGAGACCCCACCTACATCTCCTACCTTCATACACCCTTTCTTTCAGAGCCTATCTCAATCCCTATTTGAGAATGACTCCTCATTACTAAACCATACTCACCCTCAGGTTGAATATTTTACCCCTACCATAGGGATGATTTTAGACCCCTCCTCATCCACACCAAGCACCCAGATGCCATCCTTCCAATATACACCACAACAACCCCCTTGCAACAATAACAAGTACCACCTCCATCATCACACCCACACTCTTCCCAAGAGTCACAACCATCTTCTTCCCAACAACCATTTTTCCTAGCCTTTGAGGATTTGTCCCAACCACCTCCTCAAACACAACCAATGCAATACCAACAACATCAACCAACCACAAACACCCAATCTAGAGTAAACACATTTACCACTCCACCTTCCCAAGCTCCTACTTTGGGAGCTTATCCTTATTTCTCTTCATCCTTCCCATCTACATCTCAGGTAATGGGAGGGTATGCTACCCAATATACCATTCCACCTTTGGCTACATCTACCTTTAGATTACCCCTCCTCCTCCTTTTTAGGCTCCAACTACTGGTCCTCTTCCCACCTATGGACCAAGACCCATAGCCTATACCCCTATTCCTCTAGGGTACTCCACCCAATTTAGTTTTCCTACATCTCATCCATTAGGATAGAGATAGGTGCCATCCTTTGACACTTCATCTCATCCACCTCCCACATCATCAATCTTGATACCTCCACCATTATCTATAGGGCCTACATTCTTTATACCTCCTCCTTCTTGGTCATCACCTCCCATAACCCAACCATTACAATAGGCTCAATCCCAATAGATACCTATGCCACAACCACACACCCCACAACCACAATACTATTACCCTCAACAAATACCTATTCCACAACCTAATGTTCCATTAATCATGACATCATACATCGCTCAACAACCACCTCACCAAGACCAGTTGCAATACTTCCCTCCTCAATACTAGGAAGAACAACAACTCCAATATCCACCACACTCATAGGCTCCACCCACCTTCACACCTTCCCCTACACCCTTAGCACCCAAACTTCAACTTTTACAAGATGAAGTGAAGATGCTCAACCTTCGCACATCTAGCTATGAACCACAAAAACCAACCTACGACGAACTCTACAATGATCCAATCCACCCATCAGTACCAATCCCACCTTATCCCTATCACTTTGAGATCCCAAAGTTTGATAAATACAAGGGTAAGGAAGATCCTAGAGAACATGTGAGCAACTACCACTCAACTTGCTACCAACTTCATAGTAGCAATCCCCTCATGTTACATACCTTCTCCCTTTCACTTGGGGGACAAGCCTTAGATTGGTACAACATGCTCCCATGCCATAGCTTATATACCTTTGAACAATTGGCCAACTCCTTCCTGGAACACTTTTCCATAAACATTAAAAAGAAAACTAACTTTTTAGATGTCTATGCCCTACGATAGGTAGACGATGAACCTATTACCAAGTTTGTCTCATGATGGAGATCTATCATCCATGACCTCACCCATAGCCTTCCTACTACCAAGTTAGTGATACTCTTCTCCAAGAGTTGCCACAAACACATCTCCACATCTTTGTAACTTCATCAAAGTCATACCTTTGAAGAAGCCATTACCCAAGCCAAAGTTATTGAGGACATCAAGGTCCAATCAAGCAAGATTAAGTTGAGATAGAAACCAAACTACAACTCCAATTTCTATTTCAATAGAAATACACCTAACCAACCTTATCCTCGACCACCACAAGCCAACCAAGTGGTAGCTGCTACCTTAGCACCCTCACCGATCCCACAATTCTCTCCTCCACAATAACAAATATTTCAAACCAATGCGCCTCCCCTCCTAGGCCTCAACAGCCTCATGACATGCATCCACAGGTTCCACAATACAACCTTACACCACTTTTTAAACCATTACCAACCCTCTTCCAGAGGTTATATGATGTAGGCCACATCATCCTACCCAAAATCTGACCACTTGATCCAAACCTACCTAAGCCTCAAGGATATAATGAGCAAGCCTTCTATCAATACCATCAATAACGTGACCATAGTATCGATACTTGTCACTCCTTTCATGGTCAAGTCCAAGATCTTATTGAGAGGGGTACCATCCAGGTCTCAAACCCCCTCACACCACAAAATCAAAACCTAGGGATCTTCCAAAACCCCTTACCTAATCACAGGGGAACTAACCCCCAAAGACCTCCACCTAATCCCCAAGGGCCACCTAGGCAGGTAAATAATGTCCAATGTGACCCCCTTCACATGGTATAATGGGCATGATTAACCTTACCACTCAAAATCAATGGTACCCCTCACATCAAACCCCACCTATTATTTCCCCATCGATACCATTTACATCCCCACCATCTCCTACAACTTCCAACACCACACCTCCACCACCACAAAATGTCATCACAATCCATGGTAGCCTTACCCACCAACTACATAATGCTCCCACCCGATTATCCATATATGATCTTCTACAATAGTCTCAACCCCATCATGAGGCATTGAATGACATCCTACATTCTATTGATCTTGAGACACATGACATGAATACCTTCATGAACTTTATAGGAAATATTCCATGCTACCTTCAACCCTCCATCAACTTTCATGATCACGAGATCATAAAACTTATAGGAGAAGGAGCAGATCCTCCTCTCCATATCCAAGTGACCATCAATGACATTACATACAAATGTGTCCTCATTGATATAGGTTCCTCCATTAGTATCATTTCCACATTAGCTCTACATCACCTACATATCCCACCAACTCACTTTGCCACCCCATCGCTCGACCTACATGCATTCGATGGATCCATGTGACCTATAGTAGGATCCATTATCCTACCCATCCAAGTAGGTATCCACACTATCACCATCCTCTTTCACATCATTCAAGGTGAAATGTAGTACAACATCCTACTTGGTCATCCATGGATCAGGGACATGTAGTGTGTCCCCTCTACATTGCACCATTGCATCAAATACATCCATGATGGACTTATCCACTATGTTCCTACCGATGGGGACCCCTTTAAATTTTACAACATTGTAGACCTACCACTCATACCTTCATCATCCTCCACACAACTATTCCCTATTTCTTCTCACCAATCTATAGGAGCATCGACATCATCCCCTACATCCTCTTCATTACCACAATCATCACCAAGGATGCACACCTCGATATCCACACCATTAGCACCAGCCACTACAGTACCCAATCTAACTACCATACCATTTTCACCACCCTCCTTATGGCCACCACCATCATCTCAACCATCATCTTCCAAAAATCCACCCATGACATCGAGACCATCCTCATTACCTACACCACGACCTACCACTCCACCTCACCCACCTTCCTCCATGGAACCTCCTCTTCTTCCTACACCTCAAACACCTCCCCTTCCTTTTTACCCATGACCTAGGTCCTTCACCTCACCTCATAGCCCAACACCGGCTCCCACTCCTCCTCCTTCCCAATTCCCACATGTGGATCACCCTATCCCAGCCATGATAGTTGAATGCCATGAGTGGGAGCAATGAGCTTCCCACCTCGATGATCAGTTGTTACATCCTTCTACTACTACCATAAGATATTCCTAGGTCACATCCTCATATTCTAATTCAAATTCACCACCTCACTCACCACAACATACACCATCCCACATTTCCATTTTTATGACAAATTCAGGCCCAGGTGACTACAATGTGCATGATGCCCATGTACATCCACCTATAGTTCAGTCCATGCATGACTTCGACCACCCTACAACCTCAATTTTGACCATAGGAACTATCATACAATTAGGGCCTCCTAACAACCAAACTAACTTTGTGTATGCAAGAGTTGATTCCTCACTCCCACCTATAGCCCCTCCACCACCACAATCTAATTTTTATGGTACACTAGATCACATGGCTAACCCCTATTTCACCTTACACTACCTTCAACATTTCCATTAGCATAAATTTAGGTTAGGCCATTACGAACAAGGGTTACATACACCCATCAACCCTCATGTCCAATTACCTACTAACAAATTTAGCCTAGGTTATCACCCAACCACCATTCACACATTAGAGGATGAGCTCCAAGACCTATCCCTACACCCTTCCCCACTTCCAACACACACCTTGGAAGAGTATATCAATATGGATATTCTAGAGGATAACCCATCCCCTCACTCAACTATCATAGTTCCCTATGACTTCTTTCAAGAAACTCCTCTTTTTGACACAACATCATCATGTTGTGTTGATGAATTAACAAGTCAATTGGCCACCTTGTCTCTAAATGCTCATGATCTAGAGCATGACATGGCATCTCCCCCACCATCACCAACACATTTGGCCATATTTCTACCTATACATCGGCAACTCCATCAATCCGCTACTCGACCATATTCTCCACCTATTGTCTTGCACCCTCCATTGAGCCTCCTACGATGTCCATAGGTTATTGAGTCTTCATCATCAGACTCTTCACCACCTACTTCCCCCATAACATCAGTTAATATGGTCGACATGGATCTCTTCTCCCCACTTTGATACACACATCGAAAAATTTATGATGACACACCAAATCCAAATTTTTTGATCTCACACACATCTCACCCATACCATCACCCCAAGATTTTCTACTTTCACCTCATGTCCTACATACCGCTAATGCTCCTTCACCTTCTACACCACCTCACATCCTATGTTCATCACACGAACATCTACATAGATGATGAATATAAAATTCCTAAGGCCATCGATGACCTCCACCTCATTCTAATCCTAGAACAACTTCATGATGGTTCTCACATGCTAATCAAAGAAACCATTGATGTAGACATCGATGATGACCCCAAAAACCCTCACATTATTAAACTAGCCACTAGCCTTTCACCCAAAGAGCACATTTTATTCACTACTTTCCTCAAAAAGTACATCAAAGTCTTCATATGGTCCTACAAGGATATGCCAGACCTCGATCCCACCCTCATAGTCCATAATCTCACATTAGACAAAGAGGCTAAACCTATCAAACAGAAGCTATGATGCATGCACCCGATAGTAGCATTGCTAGTAAAATCTGAGCTCCAAAAGCTCTTAGATGTAGACTTTATCATACCCATAGACTATCCTGAATGGGTCTCCAACATGGTTCTAGTGCCTAAACCTTCGATGAGGTTCGTGTCTACACTAACTTCCATGATTTAAACAAAGCGTGTCCCAAAGACAACTTCCCTCTACCTAACATCGATTCGCTAGTCGACTCCATAGCAGGCCATGAGATGATTTCCCTTATGGATGGATTCTCTGGATACAACCAAATTAAAATCAACCCTATTGATCAACATAAAACTTCATTCACAACCCCCTAGGGGAATTTTTGCTACAAGGTCATGCCCTTTGGCCTTAAAAATATTAGGGCAACCTACCAACATGCAATGACTTATATATTTCATGATTACATGCATAAAATCATGGAATATTATGTTGATGACCTCATCACAAAGTCCAAGGAATGTTCACAACATTTAGATGATCTCCAAAAGATCTTCGACCATTTACTAGAACATAATGTGTGCCTTAACCCAAAGAAGTGTGTCTTTGGAGTTACTTCAGGAAAAATACTAGGGTTCATTATCTCCCAACATGGCATCGAGGTAGACCCTAACAAAGTAAAAGCCATCATCAAGATGCCCCCACCTACCAACCTAAAGCAACTACGTAGCCTCTAGGGTAAAATCACTTCCATTCATCGATTCATAGCACAACTATCAGACAAGTGCAAACCATTCAATCATCTCCTACAGAAAGGAGTCACTTTCAAATGGGATGACAACTATCAACAAGCCTTTGATTCTATCAAATCCTACCTCACTTCTCCACCAGTTATGTCTCCCCCACACCCATAGTTACCACTTACGCTATACATTTCAGCCATAGATTTCATGCTAGGCACATTATTAGCTCAAAAGAACATGCTCGACAAAGAGCAAGCTATATATTATATCAATCGTACGCTAGTCAACTATAAAATTTGATATGGGTACATGGAAAAACTATGCCTAGCTATAGTTTTTACCACCCAAAACTTCATCACTATATGTTAAACCACACTACTTTTGTCATCACCCGAGACAATCCCCTACGATATATGATGAACAAAAGTTACCACAACTCTCACACAACAAAATGGATTATGCTTCTAACTGAATTTGACCTAGAGTTCATTTCACAAAAATCCATAAAAGGATAGGTCATCATAGACCAACTTGTAGAGGCTCCACTACCAGATGATCAACCTCTCCTTATTCAACTTCCGGATGATTCCATATTCCATATTACCAAAGCCGAAGAATATGTCGAGCCAGAATCACCGACTGATTTTACTCTATTCTTTGATGGCTCTCGATGCACTCACATTGGGGGTGCAGGTATTATTTTCTTCACACCCAAAGGGGAACCACTCCCATTTTCATTCAAATTAGACTTCCCTTGCACAAACAATAATGTAGAATATGAAGCCTTAATCCTAGGATTAAAATAGGCCCACTCCATGCATATCAGATGCCTCCACATCATAGGTGATTCCCTCTTAATAGTAAACCAAGTGCAAGAAATCTAGCAATGTCATTGTCTAGTCCTTCAACAATACAAGTAGGTTGCACAACTTCTTTCCCAATTTGAGTGGTACGACATCGAAGCCGCTCCATGATCATCAAACCATTTTGTTGATACAATGGCCTCCTTAGGATCATTAATCCTATAAAACCCCCTATCAGATACCACATGTGTATCCATTCACACCCTCACCCAATCTACCATATCACCTACGCCTCCCATAGATGATGGTGGTATTCATGTAGTCAATACCGAACCACATGATCCTTGGTTTGCATAAATCAAGGATTATATTAAGTTAGGATTCCTACCATGTGACCTACCACATGCTCATCATCGAGCATTCAAACAAAGAGTGATTCACTATACATTGTTGGGGGACATCCTATACCATCATAGTTATGATGGCATCCTCTTGCGTTGCCTAGAACCACATGAATCTCAATGGGTTGTACAAGAAACCCATGATGGTACATGTGGTGGCCACTTCAGTGGCATGGCAATCACAAAGTGTATCCTTCGCATGGGATACTACTGGCCCAAGATGGAACATGATTGTTGTGAGTATGTGAAGCATTGTGTCAAGTGCCAACAACATGCAAATCTCACACATCTCCCATCTCAAGTGCTTCAACCTATTCAGTCCATGTGGCCTTTCTCTCAATGGGACCTTGACCTTATCGGAAAAATCACACCTACCTCATCCAGTAATCACAAATTTATCATTACAACCATAGAATACTTTACAAAGTGGGTCGAAGCCATCCCACTCATCCAAACCATGGGAGCCAAGATTATGATATTCATTATAGACCATATAATATGTCACTTTGGAATCCCCTCCCAAATCATCTCTGATAATGGGAAATCATTCAAGAACAAAACTATCCATGCTCTTTGCACCAAATTCAACATCCATCATAGTTTCTCTACCCCATACTACCCATAGGGTAATGGTCAGGTAGAGGCTACCAACAAAACAATCTACTCCATACTTCATAAGATAGTAGCAGAGTCTCATCATGATTGGCATAATCAAATACCCTTAGCTTTGTGGGCCTACCATATGAGCATTCATACTCCCACTAGGGCAACCCCCTTCTCACTGGTCTATGGCACTGAAGCCATTATACCCCTAGAACTCGAGATACCATCCTTACAAATATCTATGAAATAATTCATTGATGATGACACTGCTCATCAAGCCCACTTTGATCAGCTCACACTCCTCGATGAACATCACATTCATACCATCGAGCACACATGAGTCTATCAAGACCACCTTCATCATGCCTATGATAGTAAGGTGCACCAATATAAATTTCAAATTGGTGACTTAGTTCTCAAAGAGAACCAACAAATCACAAGTCAACCTCACCAACAATATGACAAGTTTACCCCAAACTAGTTGGGCCCATTCATAATCACACACAAATTTAGTTTAGGTGCCTATCGATTGGCTAATATCAAAGGTCTCACCAAACCTAAACCCATTAATATTCTTCACCTTCATACATTCAATGCATAGCTTACGTAGGTCTCCACCACCACACATCATACATAGTACTATCTACATACACATCACTCACTATGCACATCACCATATACACATGATATTTCTTTCCTATTATAATAGATGTACATTTTTTTTTATGCCATTTATATGTTGTTGGTATCTATTTCTATTTGTAGGATTTACATCATCCACCACTACATCATCAACAGAGATACATGATCATATGCACACACTATCAACATCTCAAACTACCACCATGCAGGATCATCCCCCACTACCCCTAGTTCTGATCACATCGACCGATCTAGCCAAGCCACCTACCACTATACATACCAGACAGTCCTCACCCTCATCCCATTTAGATCACCACACTCCACCCCGATGCCCTTCACCCCACCATAGAGGTTCATCCTACTCACCTCTAGTGAGATAGTCAAGTTAATCCTATCCTCCTTATGAAAATGAGGAAACCTCCCATGTTCACACCCAAGGGTCTCCTCCACCTCCACCTGAGGATACAAGGAACCCCTACTCACCATCCTCTTCCCCTCACCATCCTTTAGGAGCTTATCACCTTGCCAATAGAGGATACACACATCATCCTACACATCCTTCATGCTTACCTCCCCCACTTCTAAGTGGGATGTCCCCATACACCCAAGCCCTTCACCTACATGCTTCCCAAGCCACTTCCATGCATGTACCTCCATCCCATACATGATATTACCCATAACCTTCTCCTACACCACCCATCCTTCAGATGCCACCTTCACCACTTCATAGCTTACCATTTCAGCCAACCTCACAATCTACGAAGTCATTCCACTCACCCCCATCATCCTCTCATGCAAACCCCTCTTCACACCCATATTTCACTCCTTATCCATTGGAGTCCTACTCTCCACCTTCTCCAATCCCATCACCTCCACATCCTGATATCCAACACATCCTATCTCGACTCGATGCTCTCGAGCTACATCTGAGTCATTATCACTACCTCACTTCTACTCGCCAGTCCACCATGGCCCATACATCTTCACCTCCCCCTAGGTCCATTCCTCATCCCTAAGTTTGACCCACATTAGAGTCTCGACCCACTCCTCCACCATTCGACCTCACTCCATCCACTTCTCGCTCACCTTCTATAGAGCCCTATATCTACCCCATACCTATCCCCTCCACACCATTATCCAAAATATTTCATCATCTCCTTCATCAAGGCCTCCTAGTGTTACCTAAAATTAGGCCTATTGACCCATCATATCCTAAACCATAAAATTACCATGAACATCAATTCTATATATACCATCACCAGCCAAGCCATGACATTGACACATATCATACATTTGAAACCCTGGTAGACAACATGTTGCTTGGTGATCATATCCCATCATCTGAGCATTCTCATTCATCCACCCAACTCTAGAGTCCTCCATGCCACATCATTCCTCACACTTTACCACCACATGAATCCTTGATAGCTCCCTCCCACTACATCCACCACATGTCAAACTACACAAACCACCAAAGCCCTAGCAGCATCATCACCTCACCTCCTCACTCATGACCTGACCCTCATCACTTTTCCCATCAATAGTTCCTCTTCATCCTCCATATTCATTCCTTCCTCTTCTTCTTCTTATTTCCTCACATAGTTGTATGGTCATGCTTCGAGTGGCTACATACCTACATTAATCTAATGTCTTTCTTATCATCCCTCTCCATTGGTAATCCCCTCATCTTGTTGGTTACCAATGCTTATTTCTTCTTACTTCTTCCATTTGTAAATCCCACCTTCAAATTCTTCCTCTTTTTGTCATTATCACATGCATTCCCACTAGTCACATATTATTCACCTACTACACACACACCCCACATGTTGGGGCAACCATTATCACAACATCCTACCTTCATTCTCATCACACCATACACTTCTTTGTAAATAAGCTTTTAAATCTACAATCACTACATTTCATGATCTTCCTCTTGTAGATATTTCATTCTTCCATTTGCATCATTTACATTACATCCATTGCATATATCCATATATTTTTCATTATAATTTCATTTCATGTTTGTATATTCTTCCCCAAAAATGTACCTTCGACAGGAATAACATATGCACTTGTTAGCATCACCACTTGGATGTCCATTCCCCCTTTTCAGGATTAAGGTGTATATAGGTGTCTTGTTTAGTTTTGACCATTCACTAGTTCAGTCAATCAAATGTCACCTCTAGATGATAGGTTTTCTACACTTCTTATAGTTCTCTTAGGTTGGTTCAACTTCTATCATGTATCACTCACACAGGTTACATGCTTAAACAAATTTTGAGTCTAGGGAAGATAACACCTTGCATAGATATCACCATCTAGAGAATAGTTTCCCCTACTCATCCTATCACTTGCATGGTCAACATACGACCTAGGGATAAACAAAGGGATAAGCATAAGCAAAAATTAGACAAATGGGCAGAAAACAAAAGCCAATGCCCATACAAAAAAAAAAAAAAAAAAAAAGAGCACCACAAAACAAATACAAGCAATAAATGAGGGGTAGAAAACAAAAGGAAAAGCCTCCAGATATCACAATTGTTATGCTTCATCACCTTTGGTCCTTAGGTTCAACATAACATCATGGGATGATTTCCATCACTAGAAATAGGCTCCAAGAGCCTGCCTACCAATGGAATAGTCTTACAAGTGGTGACATATCTATCACATTAGCGACCTTCTTTTGTATAGATCACTACACGCTTGTGGATGAGCTAGCTAGTTTGGCTATGTTTACAATGGGTTAATCCTACCTCCCTCAAAATGGATAAATGAACCTCACTCATTTACACACATAGGTCCATGATAGACTTTGAACCAGTCAGATTAGTTATGAGTTATCACCAACACTTGCATAATTTTTGGTTTGAGATTTGATTACTATAACTATGATTGTCAAAGCCATTACATATACCTTATACCATCCTACATCCCTGAGATTATGGAATGGATCACATTCACATAGGTACATGCCATGATACAAGTGCTTCCTTTGCGCATTTCAGTCCTCTCATACATGCATCCATGCATCTATGCTACATAGAGTTATCAAACATTATAGTACTACATTTATCCTACATGCATCCTCTCACATTGCATCATCGCATTTATGTTACATGCATCTACCATAATTCTAGCATACATTGTTGCATTCACATCAAATCACATTGCATTGTATTCAAACTACACTACTTCATATCATTCTACAGTATACCTATACTACAGTATAATCATATGCCTACACCCTACCACATATATATTCATGCATTGTACATTTACTCATAAATTATACTATGCTAACAATTCAAACACATTCAAATCATAATCAAAACACATGTATATATAATAGCCAAAACCAAAAGGTATATATATTATTATCCATCAAAAATACCCATAGGCTACAAACTAGGACCATGCCCACCATACATCATCCAAAACTACCTGTAGGCTACAATGATAATCAACCCTAACTACCACTAGGAGTCTCTCCACTCCCCTCATGGCTAGCCCTCCCTAGCTATCCCACATGCCACTGCAGCCCTACTAGACTCCACCCTCACTCCTGATCCCTAAGCCCCTATAGGAGACAACACCATCCCTGAACCAACAACAACATCTACACCCTATGCCACATCTCATGCCTCAGCCCTCATGCCCCTCCTACCCATCAAAGAGCTACACTAATGAATCTATTGAGTGTGTCCATACTCATGATTGTGACCTAGATGACACCACTTGGTCATAATCAAGGAGTGGAATCCCATGCATCACCAAAGCAAACTCACAAGCTACCCACTTTGCTACCTCCATAGCCAGCAACCCTCCTACACTCTCACTACCCCTTCATAGCTACTCTAACTCCACCCTCAGAGCAACCACATCATTACCTCCCCTACCACCTAGGCTCCCTCAACCTCCTCTCATACCTATTACTACCTCACCATCTCAACACATAGCTCTACAATCTCTACATCCTAGGCCTCCACCATAGATCACTCCCTCTACACCTCTACCCTTAACTACTCTATATCCTCCACCATCTTAGCATACCTAGCCTTGAAGGCCTTTCGATCAACATCACCACAACCTCCAAGGCTATCAACCTCTCCTCCAAATCTATCACCTCTAGCCTACTCCTCTCACCCTCATGGAGCTCTCCCTCTAGATGTACTCGATCTCATAATAATAATACCTCCTCCTCTACATCCTACATCTCCTACTCCTCAATGGGAATCTCCTCCATATCACCAAAGAAACCCATATCCATAGTATCATCAAAACCACCCATAGCCATACCCCCACCTGCCTCCTCCATGGTCACTCCCTCCTCCATAGGTTGCCCCACTACTCATAAGAACCTCCTCCACTCTCTCCACAAATGCACTCAAGGTGCCACCCAATCATCACCTAGATCATCAAAGAGGTACCTCTATCTCACTACCAGATCTATCCTATGACCTAGCTTGAGTACCTCTCACTACCCTCCCCCTATTGTAGGTACCCCACCACCAGGTGGTACCCATCGATCAACTACCCCAACACCTAGCTCCCAGCTCTACATCACCCCCAAGCATCATACTCTAGTGTCATCCCTACATCATCCACATCTAAGATCACCATAGATGGGTCCCTCTCACCAATCCATGGTAAGACTACAGGCTACTACCCCTTGTCACCCCATCATCGATAATATACAATAAGCACCTCTAGAATATCCTATCATAATCCAAACTATCACATCACTCGACTAAACTAAAAGAACTTAGCCTACTAAGTGTACCATCCCACCAACCACCTCCCATGATGAATGGCACCCAACTGCTCATCATCATGCTCCCATACCACCCCACCCCTCCAAGACCTCCACATAATCACATCAGGTACCAAATTTCCAAACTCCACCCTCCAAAATAGAGGATCACCCTCATGTGGCCTCTTAATACCCTTCTCCTCATCTATCCTCCATATCAAAGCATAGGGTAAATGTGTCTGATCATCAACATGAGAATTATAGGGCAACAATGATGGTCACTCAATGGCTATGTGCTCCCATGCCCATACCTATAATAAAGGAGTCCAACTCAACCCCTTCCTCCCAACATGCACTACATCATGCAACTCTCTATACACCTGAGCCAAGAGTGTAGGTACCCATGCAAATACAATATTTCGCTCCACCATATCACTCACCACATCCAACATATTCCAGGTAAACAATACCCTAAAAGTATCAGGTAAAGCATAAGTAGAAATCATAACCATCATCGCACACTAGCGCTTAGACAACATCTTATTGTTCCAAAGAAGCTCATAATCCATCTTCTTTGTATCTACCTCTCTCCACTTATCACCAAAGAACCACTCCATCACAGCTTCCTTACTATCATCTAGTGCTACCCTCACTAGCACACCCTCAATAGGCAACTTATATATCCTATAAACATCCTCCAGGGTGATCGTCATCTCACCCATCAAAAAATGAAAAGTGTTCTGATCTGCGTCCCATCGCTCACACAAAGTAGATATATATGCCCTATTGGCATGAATGCTCTTGCATTCCCATATACCTCTAAACCACACTGCATCCAACCACTCCTCATCCTCCTTATTCTTCATCAACTCATCCAACTCGCCCTTCATCATACGAACACGATGTCAAGGCTCGATCTTCTTCACCTATTCATACACAAACAAGAACAACAAAATTCATATTAGTTCAATATACAATCCTCCAATTAAACAAAATTCAATTTTCTTAAACACATTTCACACACAAATTAATTCATTTAATTTATCATGCATTTCGAGACATTAAAACATGCACAATCCACATATCACAACAAATCAAAAACACAATCACATATTTGGATACCCATTTTGCCATTTCATGGTAAAAGTCCAAACAGATGTGAAAAATAGTACATATTTGGCTTCCAACAATCAAATTTAAAAATTTCCACATACTCACTATGGCACGAAATTCAAAACCACATCAATCCACCAGACATACAAAAACAAAATACATTTTTGAACACCCATTTTGACCTTTTATGGTGAAAGTGTCAACAAATTTCAAAAATAGTATACAAATATGCACAAAATTTGATGTCAAAGTCAATACAACCTCATCAAAATAGTGCACATGCCAAATCACAACACATCAAAAACACAGTCACATTTTTGGACACCCATTTGACCACTTCATGATGAAAGTTCAAACAAAATAAAAAATAGTGCATATCGGGCTCCCAACAACCAATTTTAAATTCATTCCTATCTACATCATGGCACACAATTCAAACATACGCCAAATGCAATAACACACCAAAACAAATCACATTTTTGGATACCCATTTCGCCCTTCTACGATGAAAGTGTCAACGGTTTTCAAAAATAATACACCCACAATGGAAAATTTAACAGTCAAAGTTTCTTAATTTACATCCCAATGGCTCACATTCAGATAACATGCCAAATGAAGATAAAATAAAAACACAGTCACACAATTGGATACCCATTTCCTACTTTTATAGATGAAATTCAATCACATTTCAAAAATAGTACACCATCGCTCCAAAAATGCAAAGTCAAACTATGAGACTATCTTACCCATTACCCAGTCAAACTACAACAAAAATTGGTCAAACCTAAAAAGTGATCACACTTTTGGGTACCCATTTAGCTTGTTTAACACTTTGTGTTCCAATTTCAATTAAAATTTGCATAAATTTTAAAAATAACATGAAAACCTCCCCCCTATTTCATGCTTTTCTAGAAATAAAATTGGAAAACAAATAAAATAAAGAGCACTTACCGATGGGTCTCCACATTGAGCACCAGCACCAGTGCATCCCCTCACCATCCTATCACTCAAATCGATCAACCACAAGAGCTCCACATCGCCAACCATTGCTCACTCCTCACTCTCCAAGTTTGTCATCATCAAAATGACCCCCCATGCTTCCAAAAAGGTTTAAATATACCTAAAACCCTAATTAGGTGCAATTCACCCCCTACCCTATGAATTAGACCCAATTCACCCCCGACCTATGAATCCAGATCCAATTTACCCCCTACCCTATGAATTGAGCCTAGAAGCCCCAAAATCACCCAAATTTCATCCCAAACCCTAGGAAATCTGCCCATCTTCCTACCCATATGATTTTTCATCAATCTCATCATGCATTTTTCTTCTATCAACCGATCCATCATCACATCACCACATTTCATTCACCTCATTGTTGATTCCTCATTTGAGGGGGTATTCATATCCAAAAGTCAGCTTTGCATGCAACCAAACAACCAAACATCCAAATCACGGATATCACATCTATCTACAAATTTTTTGCTGAAGATTATCTTATGATAATAATCTCAATCCCAACCAGATATTTGTTAGATCACAAGAGTTATGCATTTCCATGGGTATGTCAATTGGCATTCAGGTAAAGTGGTCCTTACCATATACTGAATGGTACATTTGACTAAATCCTAGTGCAACATTAGGGCATGTCATTTCTAGCATTCAGGTAAAGTGGTCCTTACCATATACTGAATGACACGTATGACTAAACCCAATGTCCCTTAACTCAAATGGTTTGACACATGTCACCTTGCACTCATCAATCAATCAACAACAAAAATTTGAATAGGTATTTGTTCTATTCATACTTTGGACCATCCTACATTGGTCGCAAAAGCAAAGCAGTCATAAGTTGCCTCCACAAGCAACCAGTATGACATTGAAAAATGTCATACAAAATCAGCAAAATCATAGCATTGCATCCGCAATCACCCATTTGCATTCATCATCATTTTGCATTTTCTTTCTCTCTTCTTTCCCCTCTTCTTCTTCCTTTCTTCTTATTTTCTCCCTTTTTTTTTCCTCTCCTTTTTTTTCCTTCTTCTCTTTTATCAATGTTGTATGGTCACACTTCGAGTGGCTACATACCTTTGATTAGATCCCATTATTTTCCCTTCTTCTCTTGGCTTATCAATGTTGTATGGTCACGCTTCGAGTGGCTACATACCTTTGATTAGATCCCATTATTTTCTCTTCTTCATCTTCTACTTTCTCCCATCACATTTTTGTATTAAATTATGTTCTACATAGTATAGTACAAAAAGGGGCAAATGTAGACACCCAAAAGTCGCACATGTCTACTTCTACATACTTGTAGATCCATATGGACACTTGTAGGTTTGCATAGACCATCCTAGATACCTCTAGGCTATTTTAGACTAGCGTAGACTATTGTAGACTTGTGTAGGCTATTCTAGACCAGCGTAGACCACTCTAGACCAGCGTAGACCACTCTAGATTAGTGTAGGCCATCGTAGACCTTCGTAGACTTATGTAGACCATTTCATTGGTCTATAGGCATGAAACCCTACTAAACTACACAATCCATATCATAACCACCTTTCATCCATCAAAATACCACTTATCAATCACCTAAGGCAACCTAAGCCCTTCCTAGACCTAATTAGGACCCCACGAGACTATTAGTTCCCAAAAAGTCTTAATTAAAGTTAATTCCAATTCTAATTTTAAAGTGACTTCACTTAAGTGCACTTTTTGGATTAAAAAGGTTAATTAGGTTCCTAAACCCTAATTAGTCCTAATTATTCCCTCCCACATGTGTGTGCACCAAGTTAGTTAGGATATTTCCTAGGAAACCCTAACCTAACCCTAATCTAACCTAAGGATCACCTAACCCTAGTTAACCCTAATCTCTCCTCACACATGTGTGAGGATGAGATATTTCTTTAGGGAATGTAGGAATGACACCTCATAAACCCTAACCTAACCACCTTAGGACTTTACCTTAGGGTTTAGTACTCCTAACCACACCCCCTACACCTTAGGTTTTTCTATAAATAGTGGACCTAATTCCTCATTATCTCTCTCTCTCCCCTTTTAGTTAGCCTATAGAAACTCTATAAAAATGCGACCAGAAGTGCAATCTCAGACATCTGAACCATACAAACAACATAGCAGCACCTGAGGAGCCCATCCGGACAAGGATCTCCAGTAGAAAGTACTCACAACTCAATTCACCCCCGACCTATGAATCCGACATCCAATTCACCCCTCGGCCTACGAATTGGTCCTACAGAAGGATTTTCACTCCAAATCTCTTAGGTATGCTCCATTTCATGTTTTTATGATGTTCTATGCAATTTATTTCAGTTTTCATTACATATTTTGTGTCCATTTGTCTTCTTCACCATGGGGCCTGACTAAGGCAAGCCCCCAAACATACTAACTCCATTTTGTAGGTCTAGCATAGATGCAAAGAGGAAAACAACAACAAATACAACTACCGGTGGCACACATTATGCATGAAGCCCACCTACATTGAGGAGCCCAAAAGAAAGCATCAGATTTATTGTACATTTATGAAAGAAAGAAAGGGGAATTCTCCCCATTTGTAACACAAAAGCACTTCTATCATGAATAAAATCAGCATTTTTGAATAATCTGTGTTTTAGCAAGTTATTAGATCAAATGCATTCTTTTGTATGTTTTAGAAACATAACAACATCAGAAGATCACACACATAAATATTGACACAAATGTATATCACAAAAGAGAGATCTTCATCGTACAATGAATCAAAATTCTAGAATAACACTAATATCTCACAAATATAGATCTCTAGTCCTAATGTATTCAAATTAGATTCTTTCATGAAAAACTCACGGTGACGGAGATCGAATGTCTGCGTAGCAGCAAGCAAAGTATACCTCCTAGCGGCTTTCGACCTTTTTTGCGGGGGTTTGGTGTTTGACCATCCATTTCCATCCTTTTTTGGTTTTTAATTTCGTGTTTTTCCTTGGCAGATTTTTTCCTGCCCTCCGCCCATCCTCCCATCGCTTCCTATGGCTATTCGAGTGCCTTCCTTGACTCCCAAAACTAGATCATGCTAGCGAAATGATTCTTGTAGGCACTCCCCATGGTGACACACTTAGATCTTGATCATTACAATAGAGATGTTAAGGGCTCCATCAGGCCTGGCACCATGGCCAAGCAAGGGCTCCATATCCCAGGCGAGGTTCCAACAGTAGGCGATAAGCCATCCTTTGCTGAATTGCTCTAAAAAAATGAATTCCTATGTCGTCTATGGCTAGTGAATTCATCACGCAAGGGAATAATGTTCTATGCCCTAAATCCCTCATGGAAAACTATGAATCCCGGGATACCAACTCCTTGGTAGGCAAATTCATCGATGGGTGACCTAACTTAGATGTTATTCATAGATGGGTGGCTTCAAAATGGAAAACCCTAGGCAACTTGGAGATCTCAAAAATGACAAGGGGTTTTTTCATGATTCAACTCAATTCCCATGAAGATGTAGAGTGCATCTTATCCAGAGGGCCCTGGTTCTATGGAAGGCAAAGTTTGTTCCTCAAAAAATGGCAACTAGACTTCAACCCCAGCTCCCAGAACATCAATTTCACCCCCATATGGGTTAGACTTCTAGATCTCCTAGCCCACTTATTCTATGAAGATGCCTTGCTTGGTATTTCTAATGCGGTCGGCGAGCTCATGGCTATCGACCCGACCACCCGGGAAAGAACCTATTTAACTCAGGCTTGTATTTGTGTGAATGTGAACCTGGAAAGTTAACTTCCAGACCACCTAAACCTCATCTATGGTGACTTCAACTGGAAGTAGCCACTCTTCTATGAAAACAAGCCAGCTTTTTGCCCTGAGTGCCAATCCCAGGGCCATCTTCAGTCGTAGTTCCCCAAGCTCCAAATCTTACCCCAGTCAAAACCTGCCAGGGACAAGTTAAATAAGTTGCAGCATCAACCCCCACCTATCTTATCGATGGCCAGCAAAGATATTTCTAGACCCCCTCTGGGCCCGCTCAATCGTAAGTCATGTACCTCTGTTCCTCTAATCAATAAATTCAATCCTTTGCATAGTTCTATTTTCAATGAGGATTGTGAAGAAGACAAGATCTCGGCCACCTCTGAACCAATGGCCATCCTCTCACCCCCTTGACCTCCCCTGGTTTGCCCCCTATTTGCCCCATCCATAATCCTCCCCCCATCCTTGGTGCCCCCTCTTCTTCGATAATCCCTCAAGGCCTACCTCTCCTCTCTCCTCCTTTGTCCCCCCACCCAGGTCCTGAAGACTCATCCTCTCTTGTGCACTCAGACTCTATCATTGCTGATGATGAAGTCGAGGACTAGTCATCCCCTGAGCAAAGTAGTCTCAAGATAACTCGAAGCTCTCAAAAATCCATGATGGATGTAGGAGGGGAAAAAAGAGAGGAAGACCCTCTGATTCAAACATAAGGAATAAAAATGTGGATGAAGATATAGCCAATGGAACCCAAAGAATGCTATTTCAGGAAACAACAAACAATTCCAAAGACGAAAGTTGAAGATCCAAACCCCTTGCTCAGCAAGGAAAAGGGGGCAAGAGAATTTCCAAGAGTTTGAAATGAAAGTCCTCTCTTGGAATGCGAGAGGCCTAAATGAAGTAGCCAAACAGATACTAGATACAACCATGAGGAGAGATCATAATCCAACCATTTTTCTCATTCAGGAAATAAAATTGGGTGATCAATTGTCCCCTAACATTGCTAGAAATATTTGGAAAATTTGTGATTTCATTCATTCCCTGGCTTTTGGGACATCAGGAGGGCTCTTGTGTCTTCGGAATTATATAAAGCTCTAGGGAAACCTTATTTTGGGCCATGATATGGTAAGAAACATCTTGTTCTATGATAATAAATCCTAAAATTCTTGGGTGATGTCAAATATTTATGCCCTGAACACCTTTATGGGCAGAGGGAAAATTCTCACTACAATGAGGCAGGTCTTCTAAGGAACTCCTTAGATCCTGGCAGTGGACTTCAATTCTCCTTTGTACCTCAAGGACAAAAAATGAGGGAACAACATCACTCACAGAGATACTGCAGACCTAAGAAACTTCATTAATTCCAACACTCTCATGGATGTCTAACTTCAAGGGTCCCTCTTCACTTGAAGCAACAGAAGGAAGGGTACCAATCTGATACAAAAGTGCCTAGATAGATTTATGCTTTCCCAGGAAGCCCTCCCCTGCTTTGGGGATTCTAGTTTGTGAGACCTCCTAAATATAAGCTCTGATCATAGTCCCCTCATCCTGGAATCAGATTCTAGACCGCAGTTCAAGACCCCTTTTAGGTTTGAAGCAATGTGGATTCACCACAAGGATCTCAAGGGCTTGATACAGTCATGGTGGAGTCAAAAATTCTTGGGGTCTGCTATTAATTGTGTAACCCAGAAACTCAGGTTCATCAAAGGGAACTTGAAAAATTAGAATAAGGAAACCTTCAAGAACATCTTCGAAGACAAACAGTAGGTCAAATCCTGAATCAGCCAAATTGATAAGTCCTTTCAAAAATACGAAGGCAGTGACAGTATTAGGGATGAGGAGAGTGCCTTGTTGTTTGAGTACAACAACATCCTCACCAAGGAGGAAAATTTTTGGTGCTAGAAGTAAAGATAGCTTGGGCTCAAGGAAGGTGATGCCAATACCAAATTCTTCCACATATCAACCCATAGGAGTTCCAATAAGATCAAAAGCCTTGTCTTGCAGGATGGGGAAGCCATTTCGGATATCCATGCAATCAGAGAAGAAGCCATCAATAATTTCAGAAGCCTCCTAGGTTCCAGCCCGCCCCAAGCCCTCGAGGCCATGGAATCCCTCCTGGCCATCATTCCCACCATCATCTCGTAGGAATCAAATTATTTTCTCCTTAGCCCTATCTCCCAAGATGAAGTTCACCAGGCCCTCTTTTCCATGAAGCTCGAAAAAGCCCCTGGGCCAGACGGGTTCTCACCCAAGTTTTTCTAGACCTTCTGGGACATCGTGGGGCAGGATCTTTCTAATGCCATTAGGGAAATGTAAATCTCTAGGTCCATTCCCAAAGATGTGAATTCCACCTTCTTGGATCTCATACCCAAAGGTGCCAATTCCTGATCCCTTTCTGATTACCGACCCATCCACCTGTGTAATGTCATTTACAAAATCCTCACCAAAGCCCTGGCATCCAGGCTATCCAACATTCTTCTGTCCATCATTGAACCATATCAAGGGATCACATTCAAAGGATGTAATATTATCGATGGGATCATCACTATCCATGATCCATTTAGCCCAGGTTTCAGACACGGCTGCCTTCTTCCTCAAGCTGGACATGAATAAGGCCTTTGACAAAGTCAATAAGAAATTCCTCAGCCAAATCCTTCTCAATTTCGGGTTCCATGAGTCCTGGGTAAACCTGATCTACAAGTGTATTTCCTCTTCTTAGTTCTCTGTCATGGTAAATGGTTCTACTACAGGTTACTTCCCGAGTTCTTGGGGCCTGAGGCAGGGTGACCCTTTGTACCCCATTCTATTCATCATCCTGGCAGAGAGTTTGGGAAGAACTATCAAGGAGGCCTGCTCCTGCAGTTAGCTTTCTGGGATCAGGGCAGCATTCGGGCTTCCCCCACCACTCACCAGCAATTTGTAGATGACATGTTGATGGCTACTAAGGCTTCGGTAGCAGATGCCAAGGTGATCAAGGATATTCTCAACCGCTTCAAGGAAGTTGCTGGCCCAAAAATCAATTATACTAAAAGCAAGTTGTTCATCCATACCCTTGCCAAAATATAGCACAAGATCACCAGAATCCTAGGATGTTCTATTTTTGAGTTCTCGACCACTTACCTCGAGCTCCCCATATTCCATGGTAGGTCCCGAAAAACCATGTGGGCAAACATGGTGGACAAGATCCATAACAAGTTAGCTGGGTGGAAAGGGGCCCTACTCACCAGTGTAGGGAAGGCAACTTTGGTCAAATCTGTCTTGCAGAGCATCCCCACATATTTCATGTCTATGTTCAAAATCCCGACCTCGATGGGAGAAGCCATTGAAAAAATTCAAAAGTAGTTCCTTTGGTCTAGATCGAAGGCCTCAAGAAAGCTCCACCTAGTAGCTTGGGATAAATTTTGCTCTCCCAAATATTAGGGAGGTCTTGGTCTGCATAGAGTCTTAGTTGCCAACCTAGCCCTCCTAGACAAATAGGCTTGGATAGTAGGGATTAATATCAATATTGAGTGGGTAAACATCATGAAAAGAAATTACCTTCAGCACCAGGCCTTCCTCCAAGTGCCTCCCTCGTGCAATGGTTCCCATTTCTAGAAATCCATCACTCATACCCAGAATATCATCCTTGAAGGGTCATCCTGGAAGCTGGGGAATGGGGCCAACATCAACTTCTAGGAATATACCTGGGTCAGGAATTCCCCCCTCATCAGCAATATTATTTTGATCCCTGCCATGTATTTGACTGATAGTATATTCGATCTCAGGGTTGCAAACTTCATTTCCTCCAGCCCGAAAGCCCAAGAGTGGAAGAAGATCAATTTTAGAATAAGAAATGAACCCATCAGGGAAGCCGTGAAAGGGATTTAGGAGATCCAACGATCAAATTTCCTCCCTCGTGTCAATAGGAGAGATGAGCAATGTTGGAAAGGCACCAATGATGGGAATTTCTCTATCAAGACCGTGACCCAGCTTATTGAGAAGATGGGTTCCCAAGGCACCCCTAGCTGCGAGAAGGTGGTCGCTAACAAGGTGTGGATCAAATCCCTCATTCCCAAAATCATGCACTTCTGCTAGATGACCATCCACAAAAAATCCTTACTGGGGATAATCTCATGCGATGAGGGATCATGGTGTCGAATAGATGTTTCCTATGCCTCCAGGCTTGGGAATATTTTCACCACATATTGATGGATTGCCCCTACTCCAGAAGTGTTTTCTCCCTAGCCACCCAAAGATTTCAGGTTAGCCGAACCTGGCCAAACTCTGTCAAGGAGTTCATTTTCCAATGGCCTAAGCCCTTCAAGCGTCCCAGGCTAAGATTTTTGTTGGAATTCCTCATCCATAACATCTTCTGGCAGCTCTGGTTGGAGTGCAACAGGTGAGTTTTCAACAAAGGCCCCAGAACCCATGAAGTCATAGCTGCCAGAGCCCTTGCTTATGCTACCAAAAATTTTGGACTCATCCCTTGTCAGGATAGCCCTACTTTGGGAATTGAATAATTTATTTGTTCCACACTCAAGATTCCCTAGGATCATAGTAAGTCTCAAAAACATAGAAAAGATAGATCTCAGGTCACTTGGGTCCCTCCCCCCAACGTTTGCTTAAGGCTAACTTCAATGGTGCCTCCAAAGGGAACCCAGGTAAAGCGGAAGTAGGAGTGGTCTTTAGAGATCATAGTGGAAAAATCCTTAAGACCTTTATTGAAAATTTGGGGTCCCAAATCAACAACTTCGTGGAAGCTAGGGACCTCTGGAGATGTATTGACATTTTCAAAAACCTGGCAGACCCTGTCATCTTCGAAGGGGACTCAAAGATCATTGTCAAACTCATACAAATAAATAGCAAGGGTGGGAAAAATATAGAGAACATTATCCAAGAATGTCAGCTAGGCCTTTGCAACAGTGAGCAATCGTAAATCAAGCATGTGTTCAAGGAGGCCAATCAAGTGGCCGACACCTTGGTAAATAGAGCAATCAAAGAGGGCTCCCTCACCATTTGGGAAGACAAATTTCCCATGAAAGTCATCAAGAAAGTCAACCTAGATAATGATAAAATATCAAACACTTAGCTTTGCCAAAGCAAGAGGGTGCCTCTTCTCTAACGTTGTTAGAATGTTTGTAAAGGCCAATCATTAGTGGCCAAATTTTATCGATGGTTCTAACCACCTAAAAGGTGTCTCTTCGACACCATCAATCCCGTACCAAATCAAAGGTGGCTTTCGCCACCATGTCTGGGTGTCAAATCCTAGTTCGGTGTTTGTCAACACCTTGGTTTTGCTTCAGTCTATGGTGTTCTTTGTGTTGGGTCTCTCCTCGAGTCTTGATTTGTATTTCCAAGCGGTTGGCAATGACCAACATTGAGGTTACCCCTAAGTTCCATAACCTGTCCAGTGGTGAGGAGAAATACCAACCCGAGGATCTATCCAAGTTGAGTAGAAAAACCAAGGAGCGATCGATGCAGGGTGAGAAGAGCGAGTCAGGGGTTCATGGCCAGGAACGGGATTTCCATAATATTCTTTGTAATGTGGCTATCAGTTGAGTCTCGAAGGCTGTCGATCAGTACCTATCAGCGACCAACATCCTCAAAGAAGGAATCGACCTCATGCATAGAGCTACCAAAGATCTCCGTAAAATCCTAGGCATGCTGGAGACTCTCCTTCAGGAGTGCAGAGCCCACGGGCCTGGGAACTGAACCTCAAGGTGGGACTGGTGTTGTCAATTTTTTTTGTTGATGTTTAGTGTGCTAGGGTCAGTCTATTTTGGTTTAGCTCGATTGTTAGTTTTTATTGGTTTTCGACTGTGGTGCTGTTATTTTTGCCTTGCATTATGAATGCAGATGAACTATTCTAAATTGGTGTTTTTGGCATGCATTTTGAATTCATATCATCTTCTTGTAAATAGGGGTGGGTCCCTTCAACCCGTAAGTAAATAAATTTTACATTACCTACAAAAAAAAAAAAGAGATATTCATCTATTATGCTTCCATATTCAAGGTATGATACAACAATGGAGAGTTATCTCCAATATAATACAATACATGAATTTTTAGTCCTCAAACTATTGCTCTCCCCTACAAATCCAGGAAATGCAACCTTTCACATTCTTATCATTAAGACAAGCTCTCAACATGCCACATGTTAATGTGACTCTTCATTCTCCTCTCTCTTTTGACACATTTCACTTTCACAAAGTGACACATACATTAGACCAAATAATGTAATACTCACAACACCCCCCTTTAGTACATTATTTGGTAAAAAACCTTTTACATTTTTTTATGAATACACATTCCCCCTTCATAAAAAATTCTTCATTATCTATGTGCCACTATCTCTATATCTTAGAAACTTTGAATCACACTTGGTTTCCTTTTGAAGAAACCATACAACATTCCTTTTAAATTTTCCCAAGCATTCATATCAATCCATCCACAATTCATTTTTAATCTACATTCTTTTATTTCTTTTTGTAGACAAAACATGTGTGAATGGTTATGTCCTCCATAAAATTTACAAGAATAGAGATTCCAATATTTCTCAATCCTATAATCATATTTACCACAATGCTCACATCAATTTTCTGTCACCAATTTGTTATCACTTTCTGTTACAAATTTTGTGCTTGAATCATTTTGATTCACCTATCCTATGTACCCAAGACCTTCACATTTTGGTCTTATTATTGGTACAAATGGTTCTTTCATACCTTGTTCATACTTTCCCAAATATTTTTGTTTGTAGCCCATTTTTTGTAGCAATTTGGAACCAATTCCCTTAGTGTTCTTCTCAAAATGGCCAAAACCATCATTACATTGCTCAACACAAATTTGAGCATCACTATTTCTATCATCATTTGAGTCTATGTCCTCATCAATTACAATGGCATAGGCTCTCTCTGAACAATCATGAACCATGTGCAAGTCACTTTCATTTGGAAAGGGATCACAACATGCATCTTTTTCCTGCTCACAAAGATCATTAGTATCACAACATTCATCCACCATTATGGGCTTCAAATAATTAGTATCACAACATTTATCCACCATTATGGGATTCAAATCATTAGTGTCACAAACAACATCCTTCATCAATGGCTTGTTTCCTTGTGCTTTGATTTTGGAAACATTAAGAGTAATTATTCCCTTGTATATTGCTTTCCATAAAACAACAGGTATGGTGACAAAATTTTCATTACTATCATTAGCATCATTAAGGATTCCTTGCATGCATTGTTGAAGTAATAAATATTCTCCTTTTTTGGCTTCTTCAATAATGGAATGTAAATCTTTCCACACTTTGTCCGACACATCTTTTTCATCTTCTTTGGCTTCTTGAACAAATTTTTTTAAAAAATTTTGTTTCTTGCCTTTTGTCATTTTTTTCTTGTTTTCCCCCTTTGATTTAATTTTTCCTTTGAGGTAGAAAACCTTTTACCTCCAAGCTTAAAAACAACTCAAATTTAAAAAAAAAAATTATTTTTTTTTCGTTTTCTAATTTCAAATTTTGAACAAACCTCAAAAAAATTAACCTTATATCTCATTTTAATTAATTTTTTTATATATTTTTTTTCACATTTCTTTTTTTATTTTAATTTAAAAAAAACAAAAACTTAAATGAAATTACCCTTATATCTCACCTTTTCCATTTTTTAAATAATTCACCCTCCTTTAAAAAAAATAAAAAACCTTATCTCTCCACACAACCTTAGAAGAAATTTTGAATTAAAAAAAATAACTCTTTTGCAAACCCTAAAATTACCTTTCTACCTGCACGTCACCTTCTCAGATGATTTTTCACTGCACCTCACCTTCTTCGACATTCCAATCGTCCTTCTCCTACTCAACTCGCAACTTGAACAATGTGAACCTCTTAACCAATACGAAGGTGTATGCGGTGGCAAAGATCAACTATGATGTAAGTCGATGGGCGGTTACGATGCTGGGTTCAACGCCTACAAAAAATTTAGTACTCCAAATTATTCTTTGGGCCAGAATCCTGACTTAGATTTCAACAAAGCCCTGATGCTTGATCTCTACTTGCATTGGATAAATTCCTTGATAATTGATGGGCTTTTTAGTCAGGGAAGTACCCCATGGAGTCTACATATTTTGCAAGTTTTGGCCACTGACGCCTTAGAGAAGTTTTTGGCCACGTAAACCTCCAAATTCAACTTTTCTAAGAGCTCCACGATCTCCCTATAATTTTTTAACCCTACCATAGATGCTACGTGCCACGTGCCACCTAGTTAGCATAATTCATGTCTAAAATTAGCTTTGCTACCTAGATTCTGCCATTTTCATCCATAGACTTGTTTGGAATATTTGAAATGGGTGCGAAGGATTTCAAGTAGACTTTATTGTGTTGTCGATCATGGTAGTGGTGTTCCAGATACCCAACAAATGAAATATCTTCACCTTGTTCCATATGCAAAGACGTTACACTTATCTAAAACTACCTATATGAATATTTACAACATCAATATAGCAACGACCAAAATACTCTACAACTGTTACAAATCAAAATATTTTGTTCAAATCGTTACCAAACTAAATTCCTGTAAGTGCATACCAAATGCCATTAGAGTTTTGAGCATGCCAAACCTTGCTATGTACCCAAAAAAAATGCTCAACAACTCCCTGATGTTCCCCTGGTCCACTTTCACCAACTCTTTATCTCTTCTCTTCACTTCTTCAAAATTCTCTTCACAAGTGTGGTGGTATTCACAATATTCGATCAACTTTCTCACTATTCGTGTGACAACTAAATAAAACGTTCCAATATTTAGGGGAATTATTTGCAACCACCTTTTCAGCAACAAGAAATGTAAAATAAAATTCTACATCAAATTGTCCATTCAAGTTATTGTTAGAGCCAAGACAGTTGGTGAAATCAAACAAATATTTGAAGCGGGTAAATTTTCCCATTCGCTCTTATGGTCACAATTGCCTAGCAGATTTGGTCATGCTATCAAAATATGGCTTGATGTCATAACAACATCTAAATAGATAGACTGAATATTTGTGTCCTTCTGAACTTCATCATCGTGGGTCTTTAACCAATCATACCATAGCATTCCTAGGATTGTGTCATCAGAGCAATTTACTGCTGAATGGCGAATTGGTGTAATGCACCTTTCAATTTATTTTCAAGTTCCCTTTCTATGATTTCAAATGGGTATATCATCAGATGACAATGATTGTCCCAAACCTTTAATGGCTCTCTGGTTCTTTGGTTTTATCCACAACTCTCTCAACCTTGCTCTGATACCATGTTGGAACATGACACTATTTCATGTTAACAAATCATTAACCAGGATCATAATATTATGCATTGAAACATAACAACATCACAAGATCACACACATAAATATTGACAAAATATATTGACATAAATGCATATCATAATAGAGATATGTTCATCTATTATGCTTTCATAATCAAGGTATGATACAACAATGGAGAGTTATCTCTAATATAATACAATACATGAATTTTCAATCCTCAAACTATTGCTCTCCCCTACAAATTCAATAAATACAACCTTTCACATTCTTTTCATTAAGACAAGCTCTCAACATGCCACATGTTAATGTGACTCTTCATTCTCCTCTCTCTTTTGACACATTTCACTTTCACAAAGTGACACACATTAGACCAAATAATGTAATACTCACAACACACTAAACTTACACTTCATAAACAAATGATGACATGTCTCCTCCTCCTCACATAAAATGCACTAGAAAGGTCCATGAAATCCCTTATTATTCAAATATTATCTATTGTTAGCATTCTATTATGAGCAACTAGCCAGGCATAAATATTAATCTTCAAGACTGTTGTATTTCCCCATATTTTTATCTAGATCTTCTCATTATTACCTTCCTCAATTAATTTTTCATAACCACTTTTGATTGAGTATTTTCCATTTGGGATCATTGACCAATAATGAGTGTTTGTACTCTTTAGAGAAATGTAGGTATAATGAGATCTTTGTAGAATGATTCAAACTTGCTCATTCTATTGGTTCTCCTCTTTTATCCAATCCTCCAAGACACACTTGATGTTTACCTCCCAATCCATGTAAAAGTAATTGCTCACTTTGTTTCCATAGATGTTCCATGCATCCTAGGCTAGTGCATTCCAACTCTCATCCTATCATAGAGGATTCACCCCAAGCTTACATCACCCCAAAATTCAATGCACTCCCTAGTTCCAACCTTCCAATTCACTACCTTTCTCAAAATGTCCTTACTTTATAGTAGATGTTCAAAATGATTCAGCCTTTGCAATGTTTTTCCTCACTTAGGAATCTCTTAGGATCCTTGCCTTCTAGGTGTTTATGTTAAATAATCTTATACAATAGGTTGTTTAGTTCTTTCATTAATCTCCAGGCTAGTTTTCCATACAATATTGTGCATATCAAAATAACTCTTCTTAACACATACTTCCCTTTTTCTTAGACTAGCAAATTGTTTCCCATTTCAAGAGAGGAATTCTTCTCTTTTCTCTATTCTTATCTATAGGAATTTTTTATGAAGAGATTCTAACTTAGTTGCGAATTCTCTTATAATTTTAAATAGAGACATGATGTAGGTAGGGATGGCTTGAAGGGTTGCCTACAATAGTTGTATCTTCCTAGCCTGACGTAGCCATTTCCACTTTCACCCTGCTAGTTTCCTTTAGAATAAGAAAAAATAGTATTCTAGTGATCTTGATTTGCTATAGCCATGAAAGGAGGTATTTCCAAGTATAGCAAGGGCAAGGAGCCTATTTTATAACCCAAAAATTCCTTTATCTTCTCTTGGGTTCTTGTCGAGGTATTGATGAAATACATAGACTTTCTTATTGAATCTTTGACCTATAACCTTCTCATAGCTCTCCAAAAATTTCTTCCATTCTTCGGCTTCAATAACACTTATCAGTCCTAGAAGGATTGTATCATCTAAAAAAATTTATGAGAAAGTTCCTCCATGGTATTTTCCACCTGTATGCTTTGGATTTTCCTTAGTCTAAACTTTTATAGCAAGGTTTACATAGAGTTTCTACAAGCAAGATAAATAGGTAGGGGTATAATGGGTCATCTTGCCTAAGACCTAAAGAACTAGCAAAAAACTAATTGGTGCTCCATTCACTCGGATAGAGTATCTCAAGTTCCTTACACAACTGATAACTAAATGTACCAGGTCACCCCAAACTTTAAATTCCTAAGCATCTTCTAAAGAAAGTTCTAGGAGACCCTATCATGTGCCTTGTTCATGTCCAACATAACTAGCATACTTTCCTCTTGGTTTTAACCAAGGAATATAAAGCCTCATGAACCACTACAATCCCATCCAAAATTTGACATCCTTTGAAAAACCATCTTGGTTTTTCTAAAATAAAACTCAAAAGAAGGATTTTTAGTCTCAAATAGAACACCATTGTCTAGATTTTATAAATTGTGTTACACAGGCTTATCATTTTGAGGTTAGTGGAGGATTTCACCTTGGCCTTATTAAGGACAAGGACGGTGAAAATATTCTTCCATTCCTTCAAAACATTTTCCTTTTTATGGGCTTCTCTTATAGCTTCTACGACATCTTTTTTACTATTTGCCAAAAAAATTGAAAGAACATTGCATGAAACCCATTTGACCCTAAGGCTTTCTCTTTTCCCATAGAGAACACTACCACTTTATCCAACAACTTGTTATCTTCTGTTGTGATCACATAAGGAATATTATTTAGGAGTTCTTTGGAGGCCTCCTTTTGCTCCCTCGCTTCTTCTATTAGGAGGTTACGAAAGAAATTAATAGCTTCCATCTCAATCCTCTCCTCCTAATATATAACCTTTACTTGATCTAGAGTGATTCTATTGATATTATTCTTGGTCTAATGGATTAGGTTGGTGATATACAAAAATTTGATATTTTTTCTCCTTAAAGCTATAGGGCTTGAGATTTCTACCTCTAGTGGATTTCTTCTGTTGCTAAAATGTTATGGTATTTGCAAAGATTCATATTTTCCTCTTGAATAAATTCCTCATTGTTCCTCTCTGACCCCATCCTTTGATCAATGTTCTTTAAATTGTTCTCTAGCCTAACCTTTGAAAAATATTTTTAAAAAATTTACGACTCGATATTTTCAACTTACGCTTAATTATTTTTATCTTTTGAAAAAATTGTAACATGTAGCTCACTATTATAGATGTATCCCACCATTGCCTATTTTTTCCTTCCAAATTTGGGTGTGATGTCCACATCATTTCAAAATATAAAGGGTAGCTTTTCATGGCCTTATCTCTTCCCATTTTTAAAATAAAAAAATATGGTTAAATTCAATCTAAGAGCCTATTCTAAGTCTCAGTTGGAAACCCTTCATAAACCATTCAGGAGACATTATAATTCTATCCAATATTAAATTGAAAAATTTGATACTTCATGTATCGCTCCAAATTTTTCGCATCCCTACCTTCAGGCTATAGGATCCATGCCTGGAAGGGGGATGTGAAAAGGATGGCACAGTACCTCGGACTGAGAGGCCTTGCGAAGGTCCCGCATCTCGGGGGAGGTGTATTATGGTGATTATTCGACGGATGGTGGGTTCACCAGGAAACGTTTGAATGGCAGTTTCCACGCCTAGGTTGGGAATGTGTTTGATGTGTTCAGTTTTAGCTTTAATCATCCAAGTCCTAGGTTTGGCCAAAATGCGTCTAAGCTATTCTATATGAAATGCAGATTTAAATGAAGACAAAAACAGATTTGGATAGAAAAATAGAAAGAACAAGATGGATTAAAGACCCATACCTGATCCGGATGTCTGATGAAGGTTCTGATTTTTGAAGTAGTCAGGATCGTCTGGAATTCGACAGGATCGTCTCCTATCTAACAAGATCGTTTGAGATCTGACGAATTCGTCAGAGACCTGCAAACAGAAAAATAGATGCAAAATACAGAGAATGCAACTATGATAACAGAGGGTAATGATATAAAATGACAGTAAGAACATTAAAATGATGATAATAAGCAAAACACGAATGCATTATACCGATCTAATGACAATTTATGCTTTTATTATGCATTAAAGCTACATGGGTGAACTCCAAGATGCAGGATAATAAAGAATAACCATAGAATTAACTAAATGCAGAATAATACAACGGAAAAGAGTGGAGAAAATGCAAACTCTGGGCATTGATTGCCCCCAATGTGGACTGCAGTCGAAATCGTCTCGAATTGGGTCGAGATCGTCCGAGATTGTACGAGATCGTCTGAGACGAATTGAGCTTGCTCCGGCTGAAAAACAATGAAGTTCCTGCAAACAAACTTGGAAAAATACAAATGCAAACAGTGATTTAAGATGGTCTAGTGCGTGTAGAATTCGAGTTACGGGGAATTTCAGCCAGGGGGATGCTAAGGGGAGGGCCTAGGATTAAATAGGCTTAGGAGGGAGGTTAGGAGGTTGGAGATCATCCCTATTTGGGAGATCTCCAACGGGGAGGGTCTCTAACGGTGCGGACACGCTTACGCCGGATTAGAGACGTCGTTGGAACAGAAACTAATTGTGAAAAATCAGTTTTGGGACAAGATCGTCTGGACGTCCTAGCCCAGACGAAATCGTCCGATCTGAGGCGATATCGTCTGATCGACGACGATATCGTCAAACGGTCAAAACAAACTCTAAAAATGGCATGAGAAACGAGGAAACGGATTAAGCGACGGTTTGGGAGCGGTTTTGGAGGTTAAAATTTGAATTTGAATTATTTACTAGAGTAATTGTAATTATTAAGGTTTTACTATGCCAATTTTAGGGTGCTACATTTTGCCCCCTCTTTAGCGAATTTTTCGAAGAAAATGCGTTAAAGATGAGTTCTTCTCGATCTACGAGAAAGCAAAAATTATTCCCATTTTTAGGTGACGATTCTAGGTCGAATCGTACGACAGCTTACTATGGTGCCCCCTCCGTGTTTTTACCCAAATCGAACGTTTGAGGTAAAAACGTGAAAAAGCAAAATTTTAAAATGTTGAATAAAATTAAAAAATAGGGTAAAAACCCTAATTCATTTTTACTGTTCATTTTTAGTTTTTAGAGCTCTATAAACAAAAATGGTCGAGACAGCGCACAGATCGACAGAGGTCCGGCGCGGGCTACGGGTAAGAGTCTAAACTTAGTTTAGAATGCTTTAAGTTGAATTTACATGCTTTTTAGATGGATTTTGAGCAATTTTTGAGCATCGCGGCCATTTTTGGGCCGTCGACGTCGTCGGGATGAAATCGTCCCGATTTCGACGAAATCGTCTCAAGTTCGCCGATTTCGTCTAAGGGCGAAATCGGCGAAAGGGGGACGATTTCATCAAATTAGGGACGATTTCGGCTTGCAAAATCGGAGACGATTTTGCTCAAATTTGGGACGATATCGTCCAATAGTGGACGATATCATCATTTATAAAATTGAACTTATTTTAACTTGCATTATTAATTAATGAGTTTTTATTAATGATTTTTATTGTTGATTTTGTTTATGTTGCAGAGAGGATTACTGAAGAGCAGAGAATGGAAATATGGTGGGTTGAGAGATGACTTGGCCGCTCTATCTCAAGCGGAGCGAGATCGGTGGCACGAGTCGGCTTGCGGCATGTGGCAGAGATGCCACAAGTTTCTATAGATATGGGGCTATTGACTCCTAGCAGAGAGGTGGTATCCGGGTTCTTCCTATTTTTGGTTACCGACAGGGGAGATGACTCCCACACTAGAGGATGTATGGAGGATTTTGAGGATCCCCATACAAGGATGGTTGATCACTCCTACGGCCAATCAGGGCCACGCTATGATGCGGTTGTGTGGCGATCCGAGCTTCGCCCTAGAGAAGGGCGGAGTGAACATCGAGTCGCTACGTCAGATGCCTGGGGCATCGAGACTCACACGGGTTTTGGTCGAAGTGGTAGGTGGACTTACGTTATGCCACCAGAGTGGATGCAGGGTACCATGGGTACTAGCAGATGTGGTCTATGACATGAGAGACCATGGCTATAGGTTTTCTTGGGGCAGCTTTGTTCTATGTCGATTGTACAGGATCCTGCATGGGGTCGTGTACAAGGGCGGTCGATGTCTAGTTATGACATCGCTTCTACAGGTTTGGTGCTGGGAGCACATTGTAGTGCAGAGGCCGATAGGGCTTCCATTGATAGGGGTTGATGGGGAGAGGCCCCGAGCTTTCTACTGGTGGCTTCGAAGAGGGTCACAACGATGGATAGATCTATCGATGTCCCGGAGACTACTTGATGACCTTGTCTCCGACCAGATCACCTGGAGGCCTTGGAGGGATCATCCAGGGTGGGCCGAGGATGGACAAGAGCTGGCTCACATCAGGCGAATCTACTGGCTGAGGATGGAGAGGGGAGAGGTGGAGCTCCACCGCTATGATCGAGTTTTGAGATAGTTCGGTCTACAGCAAGGGATCCCATCTCTCAGGGATTACGAGTTTTCTTAGACTATCCGGGATAACACTACAGTTAGCGGGGCTCCAGATATGCAGCGCTTCTAGAGTCAGGACGTAGATGATGCCCCCATTCAGCCAGTGGATGGGGACGATGCTAGGGTAGCTGACGGCTATGATGCCTAGTACACAGGCATCCGCCCTCCTCGGATGACGAGGGCTCAGGGTTCGATTCATGTAGTTGTGCATCGGATGGGGAGGCGATACTAGGCGGCCATTGAGGTAGCCCAGGGTCACGATGGGAGAGAGCAGAGGAGACCACAGGTGCAGTAGAGGCCACGACAGTGGGAGAGGAGGGAGGAGAGACCCCCTTCTCCAAGAGAGAGAGGCCACCATCGCCCGATAAGGGCAAGGGTGTTGACACTAGGGAGAGCAGCGAGACAGTGACTCTCCGAGCGAAGACAGTCCATCTCTAGGCACAGGTGCAGACATTACAGGATGAGGCTGCATGCCACCGAGCTGAGGTGACACAGCTCAGAGATGAGATTGCATGCCTCAGAGCATGGGGTGGAGGAGCGAGCACTCAGGAGCTAGCATGGTCGATTGCTCAGACCACGTTCTACCAGGGTATCTACTTCCAGATGGTGCCAGAGGGTCAGAGGGTACAGCTGCCAGCCGACATTGCTGACCCTATCAAGATTGGGTCATCGAGGACTTCATCTCGATCGACAACTAGGACTCGCAGTACCACACATACTACGATGGGGCCACCTCGTCCACCTCAGGGCGGGGGAGGAGATGAGGCTGAGAGCTCGAGGGGTTCTCGAGGCTAGGCTACTACATTGCACTGTACAGATTGATATATAGTATTTATTATTTTTGAGAGAGGATTGAGTATGCCGAGGTACAGATTGTGGCATACCGATCCAGTTTTGATATGATGTATATATATTTGTGATATATATAGATGAGATATTTTTTGATCATATGACTTGTGTCTTATGTATTTGTATGATGCTTTAATGTTTGAATTATTTGTTGATTGGATTGAGGATTCATGTAATTATGTCATTTTGAAATATTATAATTTTGATGTCATGCTGTAAGATTTTAAATGAAATAATCTGATGTAACAAATTGGTTGTTTGTGATGTGATGATTTGATAAAAATAAAATAAAAGGGACTTTTAACAATAATTTCAAAGGACATTGTCGCTATTATAGACCATTTCATGGAGTCGCCGCTCACTCGGTCGTCAAGCTAATCCCAGTATAGAAATATTGTTAAAAGTAAAAGAGTGCTTAAGAGACTGTCTTAAGACTTTGGTGCAATGGTGCAAATGATGATGATGATGGTTTGTTTTCAGAGTTTCATAAAAATAGTATGCATGAAATAATGTTAAAATGATTTTTGCTAGGCATAAATTCCTAAGTGTGATAAAATTTTTGGATAATTCCCTAGGAATTATACCATCATTGCAAAATTGAAGGTTGACATAATGACATGAAATAGTGATAATGTGCATGCTTTTTTTGTCAAAAAACATAATTGTATAACAGAATGATTTAAGTCATATGGTTTTCATGATTTTCAAATAAATGGGGAATAAAAATTGGTACAATGGTTTGCGCTAGGCATAGAATATGTAGGTATAGACTTATACCATCATCGCGAAATCCAAAAAGAGATAGTTTTATTGCATGGTTGATTTTTAATAAACAAAAAATATGAAGATGAGGACTTGCGCTAGGCATAAAATTCCAATTTTGGTTTTGGAACTATACCATCGTCGCGAAAGTCGACAATATATATATATATATATATATATATATATATATATATATATATGTGTGTGTGTGTGTGTGTGTGTTTTGATTGTATGGTTTTGAAAGAAATTTTGATTTTTTCTATTATGTATGTAGTTGTCTTTATACTAAACAACTGTACTTTAAAGAAGAAAATGAATTTATTCCAGACAATTTGCAAAAAAATATTTCAAAGTATCTTAAAGACAAAAGTTAGATTTATAAGGAATCCCATGTGCATATGTGAATTCATTTCCAATCTTGATTTATCATAATGATACACAAAATCTCTCAAATACAAAATGTGTGTGCAATTGCTATGTTCGTTTACCAGTTTTGAGCAAGATAATATGATACAAGTGATTTGAATGAACCAAATAAGTGTTCATTAACCATGATGTAGATGCATATAACCATACTAGACTACTATGTAAGTCGGATTATCAAGAGCTAGCTAATCCATAAGCGAGACATAGGTCCGTACAAAAGAAGGTCGCTAATGTGACGGACATATCGCCACGCTAGGAGTTACCCAAGGCCAAGCGGGTTGGGCACAAACCACCTGTTATGGGGCTTACCTCACGGTTTTCGAATAATTGAGAATTCCAGGGATTCAAGCTCATCAACCCTTCTTTTCTTTTCAAAGGGTAGGGAAAGGGATTTTATTGCTTTTGCTTTTGCTTTCATTTCTTTTCTTTTTGTATTTTTGCTTGATAATGCTTGGAACATTTTGTAATGATATAAAATAATATTTTTCTTTTTCTCTTTTTCTTGAACTTTGCTTTTTCTTTTTGTTCTATGCTAGGGATACTTGCTCGGATTAGTTGTAGAGCAAGGGATTTTTATTCCGGGTAGGGGTGAGCTTGTCCTTTTGCCAATTCTCAAAGATTCTAGACCATGTGCATGATAGGATAGCAGGGGAAACTTTTCGCTCAAGAAACCACTTCTACTATGTAGCATAGCATGGATATTACAAATATAATCATTTTATTGTGAAAGGATGTGCTTGGTTTAAGTAAATAACAAGATCAATTCTCTGTGCTCAAACTTTATTTAATTGAATTTTGTGGACTTTGATATAAGAGAGATTAGTAATCATGCCAGATAAAAATCAAGATATTTATTTTTGTGTTTGTGAAAGTGAGGGATTCCAAATAAATGCTAATTTATCCAAAATAATTTGAAACATATAACTGCAACATTTGTAAGAAGATATATATAAATACTTTTTGAGAAGTTTTGAGAATGTTGACTCTCTCTTTCTTCTTTATGTTGTTTTGGTTTTGAAAGAGTCAAGAATATTGTTGTTTTTTTATTTTTATTATTATTTTTTTGTTTTTGAAAGAATTAACAAGTGCCATAAATAAATACAACAAGTAGTTTTGAATATTTTGATGATTATGAATGTTTTTGGTGTTTTTGAATTTATAAATTGAAAGAAATACAAGATAGTGATTTTGAAATATTTTAAACAAATATATACAAGGATGAAATGACCAAATTTATACATAGTAACGTTTAAGATGCAAAATGTTCATGGGTTCTTTAAGTTCTTTACCATCTAAGGTAGATAATTTGTATGCTCTCGATTCAAATTTAGCGGTGATAATGTATGGTCCAAGCCAGTTGGGCTCAAATTTACCTTTAAGGTCCTTAGTTGCATTAGTATTTTTTTTATTTTCTTTTAAAACAAGGTCGTCGATCTCAAAGGATCGATGACGAACTTTTTAGCATATGATCTTTTAAGCTTGTTTTGGTAGGCACGGAGATGCTCCAAAGCATTGATGCATTTTTCATCTAGGAGTTCCAGCTGACTGAGTCTGCCAGTTCGATATTCATCTCCTACTTCGGTATCTTGAAGTAGTAGAGCCAAAGAAGGAACTTCTAATTCAAAGGGAAAAACGGCTTCAGCACCATAAACCAAAACAAAAGGTGAAGTTCCAGTGGGAGTTCGAACACTAGTTCGATAGGCCCACAAGGCTGGATATAACTGAATGTGCCAGTCGCGGCCGGTTTATTGACCAATCTTTTGAGAATTTTGATTAAGGTTTTGTTAGATGCTTACGCTTGACCATTACCCCGAGGATAATAGGGAGTGGACCAGCGATGTTGAATCTTATATTTTTGGCATAATTTTTTAACATCTTTATTTTTGAAACAAGTTCCATTATCGAGAGATGAGATTTGCGAGAATTTCGAACCTACAAATGATTTGATTAAAAATAAATTTAGAGACTTGTGTGCCGGTGCGGGAAGCTAAAGGCATAGCTTCAACCCACTTCGTGAAATACTCGAGGGCGGTTATGATGAATTTGTGTCCATCGGATGACACGGGATTGATTTTGCCAATAATATCTAAACCCCATTTTGAAAAGGGCCAAGGAGATGAAATAGCCTGCGAGTTCTTGTGCGGGCGCATGGACAAGGTCGGCATGTTTACGGCACTTGTCGCAATGGCGCACATAATCATGTGCATCATTCTCCATGGTAGGCCAAAAGTATCCTATCCTAAGGAGCTTTTTAGCAATGACACTACCACTGAAGTGTCCTCCACAAGATCCATCGTGGGCTTCACTCAAGGCTGATTGGGATTCTTCTAAATTCAAACATCTTAATAGGATACCTTCAAAAGATCTCCTATATAAAGTATTGCCAATTATTACAAATCGACTTGCTCGTCTACGTAATAACCAACGTTGGCTTCTATTAGAATTGGCGAGGAAAGTCCCATTTTGGAGAAAATCAAATATATCCATATACCAAGGTTCAGGAGTAGTTTCATTGATTAGAAACACATCCAAAGGTTCTAAGCATGACTTATTTGAAGTGGGTTCCTAGAGTCGATGAATAATGATAGTGGCATATTCGTCATCTAACTCCAAGGGCAGGAGAGATGCAGTTGCGGCCATAGCATCAGTTGCACGGTTGCAAGTTCGAGGAATAGCTTCCAAGGTAACTTGATCAAATAGAGACATTAATTGTAAAACATAGGCTTTATATGGGCACAGTTTATCATCTCTAGTCTGATAAACTTCATTAATTTGGTTTATAACAAGTTGAGAATCACCAAAAACTAACAGATGTTTAATTTTTAGCGCCAAGGCAGCTCGTAATCCAAGGATTAGAGCTTCATATTCAACAGTATTGTTGGTGCAAGCAAATGTTAATTTGAAGGACAGAGGAATAAGATGTTTCTGTGGGGATATTAAAATAATACCCGCACTGACCCCACTCATGCATCGGGCTCCATCAAAGTATAAGGACCATTGTTCAATATGGTCCGCCTCTAATTGAAGGCATTCATCAGGAAACTCAATGATGAGGGGATGGGTAGACTCTAAGGGTGCAGCGACTAATTGATCTGCTATGATTTGACCCTTAACAGACTTCTGTCCTATGAACGTGAGGTCAAACTCGCTTAGAGCAAGAACCCACTTGGCTGTGCGACCCGATAAATAAGGTCGACTCATGAGATACCTCAAGGGATCATATTTAGCAATGACATAAGTTTTTTGATTAAGCATATAATGGCATAATTTTTGCGTAGCAAACACGACTGCTAGACATAGTTTTTCTAATGTTGTGTAGCGGGTTTCATAACTGATGAAGGTTCGGCTAATATAATAATTAGCACGTTCTCTCTTCGCATCATCAAGCTGAGCTAACATAGCTCCTAAGGCAGAATCTGAAGCTGAAATATACAGGAGAAATGGGCGATCAGGTCTAGGCGGTGAAAGCACAGGTGGGTTAAGGAGGTATTGTTTGAGAAGTTCAAAAGCTTCTTTACATTCGTCGTCCCAATTAAAAGGGACATCCTTCTTAAGAAGTTTAAGAAAGGGACCGGTTTTGTCCGCCAACTTATCGATGAAGCGACGGATGGCTTGAAGCTTACCTTGTAAACTTCGTAACTCGGATATATTAGTAGGTGCGGGCATATCTGTGATAGCCGCAATCTTGAGAGGGTCGATTTTGATACCACGTAAAGAAACTAAAACCCCTAATAGTTTACCGGACTTAACTCCGAATATGCATTTGGCTGGATTTAATCGAATAAGATATTCTCGTAATCGATTAAAAACTTTTCTCAAATCATCTAAATGATTATCTTCATTAATAGAGCGAGCTATAATATCATCTACATAATCATGTAGGATATCATGCATCATATCATGAAAAATATAAGTCATAGCTCGTTGATAGGTTGCACCTGCGTTCTTTAAGCCAAATGGCATCACTTTCCAACAAAAGGTACCCCAGGGGGTAATAAAGGTTGTTTTAGCCTGATCTTCGGGAGCTATCCTGATCTGATTATAACCGGAGAATCCATCCATTAAGGACATCATCCCACTCCCGGCAGTAAAGTCAATGATTTGATCCATGTTTGGAAGAGGAAAATCATCTTTAGGGCATGCAGCGTTAATATCTCTAAAATCTGTGCAAACCCTAACTTTGGTGGCTTCTTTCTTGGTGACTGGAACTACATTTGAGATCCATTCAGCATAATCAATAGCTTGTATAAAAACAACATTCAGGAGTTTTTCTAACTCCCCTTTGACTAGCAAAGCCACTTTGGGATGCATTTTTCTAAGTTTTTGTTTAACCGGTTTAGCATCCGGATGGACCACTAGGTGATGCATGACTACGGAAGGGTCTAGACCTGGCATATCTTCATATGTCCAAGCGAAGACATCTTCATATTCTTTAAGGAATGCAATGTATTGCTCTTGTTTTTCTTGACTTAATTCTGATCCAATATTGATTATGTGAGGACTATCCTCGGTTCCAATATTAATTTTAATGACGTTTTCTACCTCCATGTGTAGATCTCTTTCAAAATTAGGTGGGGCGGGTGAAACGCCCAATTCTTGTAATTCTTGTAAGGTTAAGTTGGATAATTCATCTTGAGGATTAGTGGTCTCAAGTTGGGCTATAGTTGGTATAGAACCATCAAAATAAAATCCATTGTGTAACATCTCTTCAACGGAGACATCGTGGAAGATATCTCCTTCCAACTCCTCATCGGAGTCGGCAATCATTTCGGGGTAAGCTATGGATAGCATGTTACATGTAAATGGCTGATTTTTTAGAGGCAAATCATCACGCCTATCCAAATAATCTTGATAACATATGAGTTGATCATCATCTTCAAAAGGAAAGGGTTGACCCTTACTAGGAAATAGGCCCACACCACGGCGGGCAGGCCACGGTTCTACCTCGAAAGGTTCTTTCATGCCATTTTGGAAAGGTCCCAAGCCTTTCCCTTTATATCCCATTTTAAGCATTATGGGTTTAGCTTTAATATATTCATTGGTAAAATAACATCGAGCATATCCCTCATGATGAGTTTTGATATTTCGAGGGATTCTTCCCAGTCATATCCTTTATAAATGAAGGCACAACTCCCGACTTGGTAAGTACTTCCCATAGGTTGTGGGAGGCCCAAAGTACGAGGAGATGGCGGCAAGTTATTTAAAAGAATTGAATCTTGCATGAAAGCATTTGTTTTTTCTATATTAAGATTGTGGATAAATCGGTAAAAGTTCATCGAGAAAGAGCATAAGATGTAGAAGGATCATTCCCTATATCTTTAGATGTGGAAGGTATGATAGATGTTGATAATGTGGAAGTGTTAAGAGATGGGTCTATAGGTTTTGAAATTATAGGGATAGAACATGAAGGATTGGTTGTAGATTGAAGATCTTTTTGAGGTTCTAGAGTGGTTTGTTTAGAAGATTGTTGATCTATATATGAGGGTGAAATGAATGGAGGGGAAATAGGTGAAGCTATGGGTGTGTGTTTCACAGTTTTAGATGAAAAATAAGAATTAGGATGTGTGGATGACAGAGCGAGGGCAAAATTGCACTCCAACGGGTTACGCCAAAGCACACATATCAAAGGGTCTAGGATCACCGTGGATAGTGACCAACTGATTTTTAAATTCGAATTTAACACATTGGTGTAAAGTTGATGGGACAGCCCGCATTGCATTGATCCAAGGATGACCCAAGAGTATATTGTACGATGCGGGGCAATGTACAATAAACATGGTGGTATCTAGAGTTCGAGGACCAACTTGCAATGGGATGGTAATAACTCCACACGTTTCTTGTGTTTCGTCATTGAAAGCTTTGATAATCATGTCGGTTTTCTTCATTTCATCACTTCTAAAGCCAAATCGTTGGTAGAAGTCAAAAGTGCAAATGTTTAGAGATGAACCATTATCAATCAGGACTCGTTTAACGACTACATCTCCAATTAGAGCAGTAATATATAAGGGATTATCCTTATGTAAACTGTGTTGTGGGATATCTTTATCCCGGAAGTCAATACAATCAACTTCTCGAGTGATGATAGTATTGGCCATGGCTTCAGGTTGAATATTTTGAGGTACCATCATTTGGCTTAATGTAAGCATCAACTCATCCCTATGGGTAGGAGAAGATCTTAATAAATCCAAAAGGGAAATTATGGCTGTAGTATTGGATAATTGCTCATTAATATTGTAAGGGGGTTTAAGTTGAACATTGGAAGCATGATTCCCTTTATTGGGATTTTTCAAAACAAATGGAGCTGATCCATCATTCTGGTTTGGTTCTTGTTGAGAATTTTGAGCCTGTTGTCGGGTAACGACTCCAATGGTACCTACAATGTTATATTGAAGACGTTGAACTGGTCTCGGTTGAGCGTTTATGGCTTGTTCATTTGGGAGGAATTGATTAGAAGAGGGTCGAGTAGTAACTCTTCTAGGAAATGGTTCTTCTGGAACCATAGCATCTGTGATGGGTTGAATAGGATCTGATTCATTTTCAGAACTATTCGATTGGTTTGAAGTGATGTCTATTTCACTTTCAGTATCTGATTCTATATCACTAGGATCTGGAGTTTGAATATTATGTAGGGGCCTGGTTGTGACCATGGATAAAGTTGTGTCAAATTTTTGTAAATCATGATTAGGTAAATGTCCGCTAATAGTTCCTACATATCGGGTAGGAGGAGGAACATTATGATGTTCGATTTGATTGGCCACCTCTTTACCATGTCTTGGTAAAGGGTGTTGAAATATGTCTAATGATTGATTAGCATTTTGATTTTGATTTTGGGGAATGGTCTTTTGAGGATTATTAGGAGCATTTTGTTTAGGTTGGAAGGCTTGCACCTCCATTTCATTATTATCAATCAGATCCTGTATTTTATGTTTCAACCTTTTACAAGCGTTGGTAGAGTGTCCAGGCCCTCTATGGAAATCACGGTGTAAGTCAGCTCTGTATCCGGGTATAGTTGGATCAGGTTCCCGGATAGCTGGTAATTGGATCAAACCTCTTTCGAGTAATTGAGGTAAAATAGTTGATAACGGTTGATTCAATCTAGTAAATTCTCGAGGAGGCTTATCAAGCGGTTTCAATATAAATTTTTTTGTTGTTTTCGTTGCATTGATATTAGCAACATTTTTGCTATCAGTGACTCCGTCACCTACAACTTGTTTGTTTTTATACTGATTTCTGGATGTTTTCTCATCATCCTTCTTCCTAAGTTGGCCTCTCCTAATGAGGGCATCTTCTACTCTTCGAGCTAAATCTATAGCTTGATCGAAGGTAGTTAAAGTAGCGATTGATAGCTCATAAGATATTTGTTCTTGTAAATTATTAATAAAAATGTCCAACATTTCCCTATAAGGTAGCACAAAGTGCAGTTTTCCTATCAACTGCCTCCATCTAGCTAAGAAATCGGCAAAACATTCATCCTTGTCTTGTTTTAAGTTGTATAAATCTTTAATGGTTACATGCCTCTCGATGTAGGCACTAAATTGATGGACAAAAGATTCGGTTGTTTCTTCAAAGTTTCTCAAAGAATGAGTGGGCAATTGATAGTACCACTCTAATGCCATTCCACCTAAACTTTTTGGGAACATTTTTAGTAATAGCAAGTCATCATGTGATATATCATGACATGCTATCCTAAACATGCGAAGATGCTCTATGGGATCTTCGGTTCCTTTATATATAGGCAGGATGGGCATGGGAAAATGCTTAGGGTACGGTTGTGCTACAACTATGGGATCCAAAGGTTGACTACATATCTCTCGATAATTGTATGAGGGATGGTAAGGATCTATCTGGTCCATACGCGAAGCTAACTGTTTCACCATGGCTTCCAGATTACTAGTTTGCCCACCATATTGGTTCGGTAGGGCATTGATATGGGATTTGTGAGCATATGATGGAGGGACATGAAGATTAGATGCTATGTTGCTATTGTGTAAATTGTTGGTAGGAAAGGTGTTATGAAGGAATTTTGAAGTTGTATTATGTTGTATTCCAGATTGTTGAAAATTGGTGTTTGGCTTCATTTTAGGTTTTTGTTTACTTGAAGCATATTGATCAATAGTTTGGCGAAGTAAAGTGGTGAAGGAAGTTTTCTTTTGTGTGGGAATGATTTTAGGCTCAATAACAGGTTCCTTAGGAGGTTGGGTAACCTGTTGTTTTGGCATGTTCTGAATCATAGTGACCATATCTCTATTGGATGGTCCAGCCTTATCACTTTCTTGATCAATGAAAGACAAGGGATTAGTGTGCACATCAAACATATGTTCCATGGCTGCTTGAGTGTCACTAATTTGCCCTTTATCAATACGAACTGCCATATTAAGAGCGCCAATGTTATTATTGAAAAATTTCTAGAAATGATCTAAGTTGTCAAAAGCAATAGTTCCATCCGGAGCTACTCTAGGGGATGAGGATCCATCCTCTTTAACATTTTCTTCTTGTTCATTGTCTTCACCTAGGTCATCTTCCGGTTGATCTAGAGTTTCTCCTTCCGGAATTGGATCTTCGGGGAAGGACATTTGGGTTTCTAGTTTTATCTTCTAACCAATCTTCTTCTTCTCCTTTAGTTTGTTTACCATTCCTAAGTTTAGGCATTGTGCTTAATTTAGATTTCAGCAAATTTTATATATATATATATATATATATATATATATATATATATATATGCAACAAGCTTAAGAGGTATATATTAATTATATACCTACTACAATATTTAAAATGAAATGTTTTGGTTTTTGTTATGTTTTTTTTAGTTTTTCTTGTTTTTGTAATAATATTGTAAAGATAACAAACAACACAATAAATGCAAGAACTAATACTGAAAGTAATGATCTAGTTTTCTATAAACAATTTATAAATATCATTAATGGGCTCGAGTTCTTCAGGAGTCATGAAGTGTTCTTCTTCAAATTGAAAATTTTCTTTCAAAAATTTAATGAAAAGAGCTATAGTGATATTATCTGTCTCAGATTCTGGTTGATAGAAGTAAAGCTCGTGGCAATACTCTCGATATAACACGGCTCGAGGAACTCTATTCCATATTTCCCTATCCGTAAGAACAACCTCTTGGTCTTCTACACGACCTAGGAACTGGTGTATAATGGCTGCGTTCTCGAGGTATTCCTCGAAGGTGAACAATTCTGAAGACACAAGAGCTCTCCTATAAGCTAACCATCTATGGCAGGCTCTCTGAAGTTCATGATAAAAGATGAGTTGATGAGGATCCAAGATTCTATCTAGGACAAGCCTCTTGATTTGTTTAAGTTTTGTTGACCTAGATGAAATGACACTTAGTCTTCTATCAAGTTCGTCCCACAAAAGTTGATTTCTATCTGTTTCGAGCACACTAAGCACATAATTGATTTCTATGGCTGCCAATTGGTTTTCAACATTTATAGTAGCTTGCTAATATTTTCTTAGGAGCTACCATCTAAACATGATATGCAACTTATTAGTTTTAAATGATTTGAAATGCATCTATGTTTTGGTTGTTTTATTTTTTTGTTTTTTTTTTGTTTTCAAAAGGTTTTAAATGCATTCACGTCGGGTTCACCAAAATGTATCGCTCCAAATTTTTCGCATCCCTACCTTTAGGCTATAGGATCCATGCCCGGAAGGGGGATGGGAAAAGGATGGCATGGTACCTCGGACTGAGAGGCCTTGCGAAGGTCTCGCCTCTCGGGGGAGGTGTATTATGGTGATTTTTCGGACGGATGGTGGGTTCACCAGGAAACGTTTGAATGGCAGTTTCCACGCCTAGGTTGGGAATGTGTTTGATGTGTTCGAGTTTTAGCTTTAATCATCCAAGTCCTAGGTTTGGCCAAAATGCGTCTAAGCTATTCTATATGAAATGCAGATTTAAATGAAGACAAAAATAGATTTGGATAGAAAAATAGAAAGAACAAGATGGATTAAAGACCCATACCTGATCCGGATGTCTGATGAAGGTTCTGATTTTTGAAGTAGTCAGGATCGTCTGGAATTCGACAGGATCGTCTCCTATCTAACAAGATCGTCTGAGATCTGACGAATTCGTCAGACGAATTCGTCAGAGACCTGCAAACAGAAAAATAGATGCAAAATACAGAGAATGCAACTATGATAACAGAGGGTAATGATATAAAATGATAGTAAGAACATTAAAATGATGATAATAAGCAAAAACACGAATGCATTATACCGATCTAATGACAATTTATGCTTTTATTATGCATTAAAGCTACATGGGTGAACTCCAAGATGCAGAATAATAAAGAATAACCATAGAATTAACTAAATGCAGAATAATGCAGCAAAAAAGAGTGGAGAAATGCAAACTATGGGCATTGATTGCCCCCAATGTGGACTGCAGTCGAAATCATCTCGAATTGGGTCGAGATCGTCCGAGATTGTACGAGATCGTCTGAGACGAACTGAGCTTGCTCCAGCTGAAAAACAATGAAGTTCCTGCAAACAAACTTGGAAAAATACAAATGCAAACGGTGATTTAAGATGGTCTAGTGCGTGTAGAATTCGAGTTATAGGGAATTTCAGCCAGGGGGATGCTAAGGGGAGGGCCTAGGATTAAATAGGCTTAGGAGGGAGGTTAGGAGGTTGGAGATCATCCCTATTTGGGAGATCTCCAATGGGGAGGGTCTCTAACGGCGCAGACACGCTTACGCCCGGATTAGAGACGTCGTTGGAACAGAGACTAATTGTGAAAAATTAGTTTTGGGACAAGATCGTATGGACGTCCTAGCCTAGACGAAATCGTCCGATCTGAGGCGATATCGTCTGATCGGCGACGATATCGTCAAACGGTCAAAACAAACTCTAAAAATGGCATGGGAAACGAGGAAACGGATTAAGCGGCGGTTTGGGAGCGGTTTTGGAGGTTAAAATTTGAATTTGAATTATTTACTAGAGTAAGTGTAATTATTAAGGTTTTACTGCGCCAATTTTAGGGTGCTACACTTCATCCTTTTATTATTTCATTTGTAGCTATCCCATCCAAATGCAAGTCTATTAGGCTTGTCTTTGTCAAAAAGTATGCTAGTTCTCTCATGGCCCATGTGTAACTATGAACTCTTACTTTCTTCTCATTCAAGGTTAGTAGAGTATTGAGAATCCTTGACTACCATCCATTTTTGATATTCTAAGTTTTAACTATTTTCTTTAATTAAATTTGAAAGAATTTTGTAATGCTCAATGGAATTCGATGCATTAATTTTTTTATGAAGCATACTTTACCTATGAGCTTGTGCTTGAAGTAGAATGTAAGGTGATGCTAATTTTGATCAACAAGCTCTCCATAAAAGATCTATGGGTTCCAAAGAGTTAGCAAACCTCCTAAATTCCCCTCTACTAGAGATCCTAGGAAGTTTCTTTTGGTCTAGATCTTCTTGCCTACTTTTCTTAACTTGTTTTCCCCTAATTTCATTTCTTGTAATAAGACTATATTGGTACGTAGACTACCAATACAAGATTTTAGCAATCTATGTTTGGTTGAGGTATTTAAACCACTCATATTTAAAGATACTAATTTTATTTTTTAACCTTTGGCCAATGATTTGGATTCCCCTATAAAGGTATCAATAGGATAACTCTTATTGCCATCTACCACTTCTTTTTTTGCTTTCCTAATTCACAAATTATTCTTGAGGGTTATCCCATTCTTCGTCTAGATTCCCCTATGTTAGCTTGTCTATGAGTGCTCCTTCCTATTCTCTAAGAAGGTTAATCCTTATCCTCCTCTCCTTTATCTTTTCCTCTTTCCCCTTATGTTCTAGTTCCTTAGATTTCATTGAGAGAGTTTCTTGGACCTCCTTCTCTATGATTTCCTCTTATTCATCTTCTATATTGTTTTTCTTCTTCCAGACCCTTCTTGAGCTCCTATGTCTTTGGAACTCTTTTATTCTCTTCTATTATTTCCAAAATATCTCATTCTAATTATTTTGGTTTTAGTGTTATTTATTGCATTTCATTTTGTAGGTTTGAATTCGTGGCAAATGAGTCCTGTTGTGACTTCCCTTTCATTGGTCCCTAAGCATCCTCTTTTAGTGGTTATTTCTTTGGCCAAAGCTTTTCAAGTGCCCTCATGCATTGCAAAAGCAACATCGAAATGGTATGCTTTTGTAGTCAACCTCCTAATGGTGCTTATCTAGACATGAAACAAAATTCATTATTTTAATAAGGGTTTTTTTACAGGTCTACCTTCACACAAATACAAGCAAAAATAGCATGGGATTTTTTTATAGTTGCAACGGCCATCGAGACAAATTTTTCCAAAGTATTTTTGATATTTTCAAAGAACTCCTTTGTCTAAATCTCCAAGGGTAGGTTGAATAATCATACCCACACCAAGATTTTTATAACATTTGTATGAGAGTTAAACCTTAGTGACCAACGACAAATGTATAAACCAAAATTACCTAAAAACTAGTGCCCTCTCATGTAAACTTGGTCATAGTCTTCCTCTTGGGTGAGGTTACCAAGAAAAAATCCTTCGGCATCAAAGTGACCAAAGCTTTGCCTTTCAAAGCCCATTTACTTATGATCCAACTTTAAAGTTGTCAGACCTTTGTAGATTAAATTACTTCATAAATCCCACATATTACCTTTTGTAGTGATATCACTAATTAGAATGGGAAACCCCATCCTTCGTTGGAAAGGTCTTATCAGATTTATGACAAAAATCCATAGCCCAGGTCTAAGACTAGCTTGAGACTTATCTTTTCCTTTGAGGGTAGTTGGAAACAAGTGTTTAGTTTTGTCCTTCTATCTCCCTGATGTACCTAAACTCCCATCAACCTAATCCTTGAAATTGGGCCCTTTGTCAGGCCCTAAAATGTTCCCCAAGCATGTCATGTCTTATGTCCCCACCTCTAAACCTACTTCCATATGTGTGCTTACATCTCTCAATCCCACCTAACTCTACCATTTAAACTCCCATCCACCTAACCCTTAAAATTGGGCCCTTTTTCAGGCCCTAAAATGTTTCCCAAGCATATTATGTCTTATGTCCCTACCTCTAAACCTACTTCCATATGTGTGCTTACATCTCTCAAACCCACTTTTCCCCAACTCCTACCATTTTTCTAAACCTCCATTTCAAACTATGGAATTTAATTTTATGTAATTTAATTTAGATTAAAATTTAAAATTTGGCAAGGATAATGAAAACCAATCTAATTTTAAAAGTCGGAAGAGACCATAAATCTTTTTATCCAAACTTATTTAAAATTGTAACCTCTATGGAATTTAATTTTATGTAATTTAATTTAGATTAAAATTTAAAATTTGGTAAGGATAATGAAAACCAATCTAATTTTAAAAGTCGGAAGAGAGCATAAATCTTTTTATCCAAACTTATTTAAAATTGTAATTAAGACAAAGTAAAATCCTCGATATAACAATAACCTTAATAAGGATATGAATATTAATATAAACAATATAATACAAAAGCATTTAAAATTGCATGAATTAAAGTTAACACAATTTTTGAAAGAGTAACAATATTGATTAAGTCTTGTCATAAAGCATTAGCCTTGAAATAGACTACAAGGCTTCGATAAAGTAATAAGTAAAAAACACTCGTTTTAAAAAGTCAAGGATTTTAGTCCTTTTTAATCCCTTATAAACAAAGGGCACTTAGTAAAGAGCAAAGACCGCATTCAATGTGCGGCTCTCGTACACAATGCCCTTTTTACTTTGCGAAGAAAAGCTTAGACCAACAAATCGTATCCTTTTGGTCGTCGGGGTTTGTTGCGTATAATGACCTTCCAACTCTATAAAAGTGATAGCTTTTAGACAGAATGATTGAACACAAATTTTCTTATAATAAGACATGTTTATAATTAATAAAAAGAGGTTACATGGTCACTGCCACGTCTCCCATATGGTTCCACATTTAATTTGTACTCTCAATTTTAATTATGACGGTAGTTGTCCTGTACCATATTCACAATGATATTTCCATGTTGATGGGGGAAGGTGAGTCAGTGCTATCATTGTGGATGGTCAGTCAGTGCTATCATTGTACATCCCATTGCTAGCAGACATTCTCATGTTGCTCATCAACCCTCATGCAACGAAAGAACAATTGTTTTTATAGGTTTATAAGGATTATGTGCAACTATATCATAGGTAAAGATTAAGAATCTCAATCTATGATTATAGAGCTTTTAATACTATAATTAAGTTGATGAAAAATGGGGAGGAATTAAAAAAATAATTAAAAGTATGAGAGATTTTTTAGTTTTTATTCATAAGTTTAAAGATGATGAATATATATGAACTAACAATAGGACATGCCAGAACTTAATAGCTAAAAAATTAGAAAATTGCATACTCATAATTCATTGGCTAGATGAAGGGACTTGTGCTAAAATTAGTATCTTGACAAGGATTGGTTCATATCATTAGCCAATAAGAGTTAAAATGGTGGATTGGTAGTTGCTTGTTTGGCTAGGCATTTACCAAGAAGAGACCTAAGTTCAAACCTTGGGGGTGCCAATTTGCAAAGGTAGTAGTCTGCTCTGAATTCTCTAAGTGCACTCCAGATCGACGATGACGATACAAATCCTGAGTGATTGGTGATCTCCTCCTCACATCGGGTCAACGACAACGAATTGGAATAGGCTTGTCGGGAGCGGCTCTTGTGGTTTGAACCATGCGCTTGTCAGTTACTAAAAATAGTGTGGTTGTAACCAACTCCCCTATGTATCTAAAAAAGAGAGTTAAAATGGTGGTAAGTGATTTAAAAAAATATCATATTTTAAATATGAGGAGATGTAGGAAGACCATCCTCAATTTGTTGAGATGATAGCGCTGACATGAAATTTTTTAGGAAATGGTGGATTGTATACACTTCCAAAACAAATTAAATCAATGACATCTAGATTAAAAGAATGGAACAAGAACACTTTCAGAAACATTTTTTAGAAGAAAGAAGAACTAAAAAAGAAACTTTTAAAATTCTAAAAAGGTGTGCATTATAATTCAAGCTCAAAGGAAAGGAAGTTGCTTAGTGAATATCATAATATTTTGAGTGATGCATAGAAATTTTGGATGGCACTGGTACAAAGATCATAGGATGGCAATAGTATTAAAAAGAGAAAAACATAATGTTTTTTCATAGAATGGCAATAGTACAAAGATCAACATCTGGAATTAGTAGATGGGATTTGGATTGAAGACCAAAGTGAAATTAGAAAGGAGGTAAGGTCTTTTTACCAGAATATTCTAGGATCAGAGGAGATTGAAGTTCTTAATAATAAACTACTGCAAAAAGCAACTTTAGTTATAATAGATGGAGACAATAACAAATTGATGGAATCCTTTACATTGGAAGAAGTTCATTAAGCTTTTTTCTCTTTTGATAAGGATAAATCCCCAAGTTTGAATGGACTCTTTGCAACATTCTATCAACATAATTGGGAAATAGTGAAGGATTCTCTATTGGTGGTAATGGAATAGTCTAGGGTAAAATAATACATATCTTATAAAATAAATGCAACATATCTTACCCTAATTCCAAAAAAGAAGGATGTAGAATTATTTGATTCATTTAGGCCCATAAGCCTATGTAATATGGCATATAAGATAATCTCCAAAGTGATGACAAATTGGTTAAGACCACTATTAAACAAAATTATTTCAAAAGAGCAAGGAGAATTTGTGAAAGGAGACATATTCTAGACGAGATCGTAGTAGCTCACAAAGTAATGCATTCAACGACTTCTAGAAAAGAGAGAGCAATGATCTTAAAACTTGATATGAATAAAGCCTCCTGATATGGACAGATAACTCAGAAGGACTCGAATGAACTTAGAAGGACACATACAGGATCAAAAGGACTCAAATGAGCTCAAAAGGAATCAGACGGGCTTGGACAACTCAAAAGGACTTAGACGGACTTGAACAGGTTTGGACGAGCTAGGACAACTTGGACAACTTGGATGGACAACTCGAACAGTTGAACATATGAGATAGAAATACCTGGTCCACAAAATGTTTAGCAACAACAATCATTTTTTTGCATCCCATAGCCTGCATCATAGAAGATTAACTATCACAACTCTTGTCCTTCTACCAAACTTTTTTCAAACCTATAATTTCTTTCGAGAGGGGAGAAATTGCAATGGACAACAATATTTTCTCACATATTGTTTTGAACCAGCAAATATTTCTTCTCATAGATTACCTTCTATGTAATTCCATCTAAAATTAATAAAAATTTATATTCATCTTGCAATCCTCTTTTTTATTTTTGGTTTTCAACTCTAAAGAATCCATTGTATTCAAACCTATGGATCAAAGTGGTATCAAAGCAATCTATTTTGTGGGTGTATAATCCCAAATATGAGATTAGACTATCAGAAGATTAGGTGTCAAATGCATGACCCCTTTGATTATCTACTCGATCATCTCAAACGATCTTAGATGGTGGACAACATCGAGATAGCATATCCTATTAAAAAATTGGTATATGAAGCCCTTCAAAGACAAAATTATTAGATGTTGAATCAATTTGCCCAAATTCTTGAATGACTATCATCTTCCCATGCCATGACAGAACCATTCAGTGGAGAATTTAGTACCCCATATCAAATTTTAGGTGAAATTTAATATTCCTATCTTTGAAGGAAAAATTATTGTAGGAGTACTAGAGAATTAGTTGGATCAACTATCTACATATTTTTTGTTAATTGTTTCTCTGATAAAGAGAAGATCACTTTTGCCTTGCTAAAAGCTTCGATATTAATCCAGAATTGATGGGAAGTATATAACAAGAACAAAGAAGATTCATAAGACCCTACATGGTATGAGTTCGTGGAAGCAATCAATAAAAAATATTACTTGGTAGGTGCTTATGAAGATTTGTACATGTGATGGCAACAACTATGTTAGGGTAAAGAATAGTCTATTCATGACTATACCGATGCTTTTCGTTCACTATCTACAAAACTTGACATCTAAGACATTGAGATACATCAAATTTCTCACATACCATAGTGGGCTACATTGGTGCATAAGGTAGGACATGGACTTTGAATGAAAGACATTGGGTGAATCATATAAATCTAGATCGAGAAAAAGCACAAACATAAAAATAAGAAAGGAGACAATTCAAATGACAAGAATCAAATTACCAAGGGTCATCCCAAGAAAGGTAAAGGTGATAACCAAAAGCAACCAAACAAAGAATATCAACAACAAAATAAAAAATGGAAGCAAAAGAAAGAGTCACAAGATAAGAAGCCCCAAAAGAACCATACTGGGAAATGGTGTGACTACCATAAGAGCAATTGGCATTCTAGAGAAGAATGTCGAGCAATTTAGTCTCTATTTTTTGAGATGCATCCTTCTATATCCACTACACCAATACATCCTTCGCCCAAGGAGGTAAGCTAACTATGGAGGCTAAACCACATGTGACTATTGCTACCTCTACTTCACAAATTAAAATAGAGGAGTTGCTTGAGAAAGAGCAATTATTTCACTCATAGTTATGGGTAAATGGCAAGCCCTTACATTTCATTGTTGATAGTGGAAGTCAAAAGAATTTGATTTATGTTGATACTATGAAGAATCTAAATCTTCCTATGAAGCCTCACCCACAACCATATAACATTGGATGGCTGAATCAAGGGAGAGATATTTGTGTCACTCAACAATGTCTTCTCTCTTATGCCATCAAACCATTTAGAGATGAGGTTTTATGTGATGTGGTTCCATTGGATGTTTATGATGTGCTCCTTGGCTAGCCATTCATGTGGTAGAGACATGGCATGTATGAGTCAAGACCCTACAAAGTCATCATCACTCTTGGGGACCAACAATATAGGATACTAGAGGTAACTCCTTCCACCTTTGTTTGTTTCATCAGGGTTAAGCAATGTAAAAGGATGATTGAAAAACAAATTAGTTTTTTTCCTGATGATCAAACCTCAATCTACAACGAAGATGATTGCTACCATGGTGACCACACAATCATCACAACAACAATGACAAATAGACTAGGTCATCGTAAAATATGATGATATCTTCAAGTCATCCATTGAAGTGTCACTCCATTGTGAGGTAAAACATTCTATTGATTTGATTCTTGGTTCTCCTTTACCTAACACCCATGTTTATCGAATATTGGTTCTTGATAATGATGAGATAAATATAAAGATTCAAGAATTGATTAAAAGGGTCATATTAGACTGATTTCTTCTATTTGTGATAGTCCAATTGTCTTGTCACCAAAGAAATATGGCACATGGAGACTTTACATTGATTATCAAGCTCTAAACAAGACCACTACAAAAAATGAGTATCCATTACCTCATATCGATGATCTATTGGATCAACTATGTGGTGCAAAGTTCTTCACCAAGATTGACCTCAAATCTGGGTACCATCAAATTCCCATTGAGCCCATGGATGTGTGGAAAATGACATTCAAATATAAAGAGGGTTTGTTTGAATGGTTGGTTATGCCTTTTGGCTTGACTAATGCACTAAAAATTTTCATGAGAATAATGGATGACATTCTGTGACCCTTCACCAACTCCTTTGTAGTTGTGTATTTGGATGACATTCTCATCTACAACAAGACATGGGAACAACACTTGCAACATGTGTAGAAAGTGCTCCAAACTCTTTGGAAACACAAATTATATGCAAACTTGGAGAAGTGCACAATTGGCATGAAGCAAGTCCAATACCTTGGGTACATTATTAATGAGGAAGGTGTTCATGTTGATCCTAAAAAAATTCAAGTTATCCAAAATTGTACAACTCCAAAGAATCATGAAGCTTCGTAGCTTCTTGGGTCTTTCCACTTCTACCTTAGATTTGTTTTGGGATTTTTACATATTGCATGGCCATTGAATTAGGTAACCAAAGTGGGAGCCAAAGTTAAGTTCTAATGGGTAGAAACACAATAGAGAGACTTTGAGAAACTTAAAGCCCAATTGTGCTTAGTATCTATTATTTCCCTACCAAAATTTAGATAACCTTTTGAGTTGATGATGGATGCATTAGACTATGCAGTGGGAGCTATCCTTACACATCAAGGCCACCTTATTGCATACCACGATGAAACTTTCAATGAGACTATAAAAAAGTATCCCACGCATGATAAAAGAACTATATGCCATTGTTCAGGCCTAAAGTAGTGGAAGCACTATATTATGGGTAAATAAATAATCATTCACATTGATCACAGACCACTAGAATTCATACAGATATAAAGCAAGCTTAGAAATGAGAGGCATGAAACACGGAATACATATTTGCAATAATTTTATCTGATCATTCGACACAAGAAGAGAAGTGCTAACTAAATTACAAATTGCCTAAGTTGACTACCAATCACAACACTCACTACCATTCTTGATTCTTACATGTATGAGACATCCAATTGGTCCATATTGTATGGTGCTAACCTTGAATTTGTTGAAACATACCAAGCCCGTCAATCAGGAAAGCATGTTTATGATTTCTATCTATAGGGACATCTACTCTATCACATGGGATACATCTATGTGTCCTCTGTTGAACAACCAAATATGATATGGGAAGCACACTTCAGCAAGGTAACAGGTCACTTTGGTGTAGAAAATATTTTAGTTGTTCTCCAATAACACTTTTTTGGCCAAAGATGACGAATGATGTAGAAAATATATTAGTTCTTGCACACCTTGTGCCATTATAAATCCAACCAACAAGAAATAAGGTTTGTATACACCCTTTTCATTACCTGCCAAGCCTTGGGAATATCTCCTTATGGATTTCCTCTTAAGTTTATTTGTTTCCAAGTATGGAAATGATTGTGTTTTTGGTGGTTGATTGTTTTTCTAAAATGGTTCTTATGATTGCTTGTAAGAAGAATTCTATAACTAAAGAAACTACAAAATAAAATTTTAGCCATGTATGGCTTCATTTTGGCTTTCCAATGTCCATTGTCATAGACACATATAACAAATTTTTAAGTACCTTCTAAAACCTTCTATGGAAAATGATGGACATAAAACTCACCCTGTCCACAACTTTCTATCCCCAGACTGATAGGGTTAAAGAATCCATTGTCTCCAAACTTGTGGATCACCTATGATAGGGTTAAATGAGATTTTTTTTGTAGTATTAGAAAAGTTTAGATTTTAGAAGAAATGGGTCAAATGGATTAAAGCTTGTGTCTCTACAGTATCAAATTCAGTGCTAGTCAATGGGCTAGTAACATAACTATTTAAAGGCAAGAGAGGTCTTAGATAGGGATATCCTTTATCACCATATCTGTTCATTATTATGGCATAGTTATTGGGAAGGAATTTGAAGAAAACATACAAATATGGGATAATAAGTTGATATAAGGCTAGTAATAACATAGTCAACATCAACCATCAACAATTTGTAGATGATACAACCTTTTTTTGGAGGGCAAAGAAAAACAAGACTAGATTTTTGAATAACTTATTAAAATAATATGAAAGAGCATTAGGGCAACAAGTTAATAGAACAAAATCCAAAACTTACTTCTTAAACACTCCAACTAGAATCAAAGGAGGGATATGTAGGTTACTTTAAATAGAGGAGGTAAATTTACCAACAACATATCTAGGGATGCCCTTATTTGAGGAGAATAAGGATAGAGTTGTGGAATCTAGTTATAAGTAAAGTTTAGAATAAACTATTAGCATGAAAATGTAGATGGTTATTGTTAGCAGGAAGAGTGCAGTTAATTAAATTAGTCTTATAGGCCATTCTTGTTAATAATTAAACAATTTTCTCATAGTATATCAAGATTAAATCCTCACATACATTCAACAATAACAATAACTCATTGAAAAATATTATTGATAAATATATATACTTAAGCAATGCAAATACAATGTATTGCAAAGATTATTCAATCACACATTACAATTATTTATCTTCAATATATACACTTTGGATATGAGACTCTTCACATTCACAAGACTTTTGACCTTTCTACTTTCACTAACTCTCCATCTCCTCAAACTCATGGGAGATATGAATCTTCATATTTCTCATAAGAGAAATATATTTTATTGACTCCTAATAATAACAAACTTCTAATTATTAGATAACAAATATTTACTTAACTCCACACATATTAAATACTTACATGACACTTAATATTTACAAAACTTTAGACTCAAATATTTATAAACTATTTATAAGGTACTTGCAATATTATTGCAAGGTACCAAATAATGTAATGCTTATAACACCCCTCTATTACATTATTTAGTATAAGATCCATTGTCTTCATATTTGATTATTGTTTTGGTCTTCCTGCTTTGAATCTAACATTGACTCTAGATTTTACATTCTTTCAAGCTCTGGATCTGGTTTGGATATCGTCTTTCTGATTCTGACTTGTATTTTATTCTTGGATTTATATCAATCAAACTCTTTTTTTTTGTAGAAACACTTTAGCATATCCATAATTTTATTCCATTTTATTCTACTTATCCATCCATAGTGTATATCTATTTTAGTTTTCTTTTCTTGACAAGTCTTTTGAGATTGATTATTCTTGCCACAAGTTTTACAACTCTGAAGAATCCAACGTTTCTTTTTTGTTCATATCTATATTTTATCTTGTTGTCAATATTACATATTCCATTGATATTATCAATCCTTGTTACAAATTTGGTGTCATTGTTTTCTATCATAAAATCATTCTCATTAGCTTGTCCAACTTCTCTTATGTGTTCTTTAAGATCATCATTGTCATGTCTTGAATACAATAAGTCATAGTTAATACCTCTTAGATCATTATTGATAATTTTTTAGTGACTTATATCATTACTATCTTTGTCATAAATGGAAGACTTTAAATCATCAACACACTATCTATCAATTTGGTCATTACATTCTGTACTATCAAGGCATTCATCCCTTGAACTACCTTTATAAAATATGGATAGATCTATAGTTATTTTTCCCATGAGCGGTATGTGAATTGTTTCATTTTATTCCTCATCATTGTTCTTTGTTTCTTGTACTTATTGGACCGTGTCTCCTCTTTGATTTTTCTATTTTATATGTTGTTGTGTTTGTGTATATCATTGCTTATTAGACTAATATTATCTCTGTTGATATATTTAAAAATGTTTATGCGTTTGATTCTATTAATTTAGAGAATTATATTTACAATATTTGGTGATATGACCTTTGTTACATATGTACCAACATTTTTTTTACATTCAGGTTGATGCTATGATGATGAGGTAGTAGAGTTTCTTGCATTATTTGGTATTTTTGTCAAAATAAAAGTATTTTTTATCATTTCATCTCTTGGTTTTCTATTTTATATTCTTGAAGTATGTTGACAATTCATCAAATGACACATTTTTGTTTAGCACTTGAAGAGATGCAATCAATGTTTTAAATGTTTCTAGAAGTGCTCTGAATATAATTTGGATAATAAATTTTTTTTTTTTTTTCTCTCCCATAGTTTGTAGCTTATATTTTAATTTTGTTATCCTTCAAAGAAAATGTTCTATGTTTTCACCATCATGAACTTTTAGTGAATACAATTATGATTACAAGTGGAAAATAGTAGTTCATTTTTTCTTTCAAATATTGTACATTTTATCCCAAGCACTTTTTGAAGTTTTAGCTTCACTTATGTGTACTTGAATCTCATATGATAAACCAAAGATTATTAGCATCGAAGCTTTTGCATCTTCGTCTTTATATTTTTGTCTTCCAACTGCATCTTTTAGAATGGTTTTATCTCTAGTTACTACTTCCCAAAGTTTCTCAACAATAAGTATTGATTTCATCTTATTTTTCCATGGGGTGAAGTTAGGTCCTTTTAGTAGTTGAGACTCTGAAAGAAAAATCTTTGTATTTGTCATGATGTAAATTTGCTTGCACTAGAAATTCCCTTCAAATATAGTTCTTCAACAATTCTTCAAATAAAATTCTTTCCTTATTTTCTTCAATCTTCAATTTAATATTCTTCTTCTTAATATTATTTTTTCTCAGCAATTTGCTTTCTCAATAAACAATATCTTCTTTGGGGGAGGAGGAGGAATAATTAGAAATAATAAGGGTGGGATTTTGTCATAGTATGCTTTCAATAGTGGATTTAAGACAAATAATGAAGTTGAAGCTTGGATGGCTTTGGAAGGGTTAACAATATTAGATAAATGAAATGGAACAAAGTATGAATGGAAGACAATTCACTAATAGTAATAAATACAATTTTGAGGAAAGCAAAGGCTCCATGGAACATACAAGAGATCATTGTGGAAATATAAGACCTTGCTATAGAGTTTAAAGAAATTAGGTTTACACATACGTTAAGGAAAGGGAACAAATGTGCAATATGCTAGCCAATAAAGGGGGTTTAATAGAGGTTTGTCAAGTTAAATTCTATTTTCCATGGTTTGAGGAAATAGTAAGTTTACTTGAAGTTGACAAGAAAAAATTATCCGATTGAATCAAATAATAATTAAGATTTACTTTAATGTTCTCCATTGGTAATATTTGTTGTATTTATAACATTAATGTGTTTTCATATTAACTATTTATTACAATTCTTGTGGTGGCACTTATGCTTTAGAATAGAAACTATCAGTCTAGATCTAGAAAAGTGGACTATGATATAGCGTGAAGTTTTGAAAATATTACTCTACTAAGATGCAATGCATAAACAATAGAGGTAGAGTTTTGGTATTGTGAAGGTTGTTGAAAGAAAATATTAATATTAAGGAAGATGTTGAATTTTGAAATATTTGTATTTACAAAAAAAAATTGAATAAGATCTAGAAAATGAAAATATAAAATTCAAATCCGCCCATGTAGAGGAGTTGGAGAGCAAGTGGGTAGTTAAACCTCTCTAGTTCTAGTTGCTGAGAGGCCCAGGTTCAAATCTCTCGCCTCACATGTTGCGGATATGTTATGTAATGGTTCCCTCGTGGTCACAGTCTGTTTACCCCTTGTGGCCACCACCAAAAAAAAAAAAAGAAAATATAAAATTCAAACTTTTTACAAAAATAGGAGACGTATCTAACTATAGCATCTCAATTTAAATGAGAATTAAATTTGTTTGTAAACTCTTGAATTAAGAAAAAAAAAAACTATAAATTATCAAAGATAAAAAACCTAAATACAATTTTTTTCAAGGAAAAAAAATATTTAATATTTATAATTTTTTTTTGAATTTACATGGTGGAATCGGTAGTCGCCACGAATTCAAACAGGTTGACCAAATTTTATGTTTGCCACAGTATTCTGCATTTTTTGCCTCAAAAGCCGCCATACAGCACAGTTCTTTGTGTAGTCTGCCCTTATAATCACCATGCCACAATCATTTTAAACCTTTTACACCGCTGTTGAAAGCACCAGGAAAGAGACAAACATTTAGTTTAACAAGGCCCTAAATTTGAACCTTGGACCTCCGCCTCTTTAAAGTGTTTGGTCGAATCAATTGATCTACACCTCGGGCCTAATATTTTCAAATTTATAATTAATATCTTTCGAACATTTTATTTTTTAATTTTCAACATTAATTTTTTTTTAGTTATTAGGTTCACATTCTACATATTAAATTCTAACATTAAACTTTTTATTAAATCACCTAAATCCATAAAATCCACTCCAGAGGTGCCAATGCCATTACATGGAAAGATTCCAAATAGAAAAAACCAAGTGATATGGTATAATCTTGGAAACCTGATCCGGTCTCCTTTATCATTATCTCAAGCCATGTATGATGTCATGCTAAAAACACATAATGATGAAGCACGCAACATCTAACAGTCCCTTCCTTTCCTTTTGCAGTTTGCTAAATTCATAATAATAATAATAATAGTAGTAGTCCGTTAGGCTAGTGGATTGGTAAGCTTGGGCACTTACCAAGAGGAGACCTAGGTTCAAAACCCGCGGGCGTGCCCAGCTTGGCAAAGGCAGTAGTCTGATCCGACTCCTCTGAGTGATGTGGTATGAATCCTGAGCAAATGGCGGTCCCCATCTCACGCCGAGTTAACGTTAACGAGACGACGGGTTTGTTGAAAACAGTCATTAATGGTTTGAATCCTACGCTGACACTTACTAAAAAAAAATTGTGGTTGTAATCAATTCACCTATGTAACCAAAATAATAATAATAATAATAATAATAATAATTTGGATTTCAACGTGGCACATGGCATAAATATATATTATATATGTTAGACATTTTAAAGTTGTTACGTGTCCATTTTTTTTCTTTATTTTTGGTACACCCACCTAACGAATCGCATAAATAAACAACGGTTCAATTCTGGGAGTAGATAAACCTCATCCCAGTCTTAAAATAAGATTTTCAGTTTGAAACTTTGGATCAAGGTGAACTCGTCTCGTTATTTTTTGATATTCTAGAATTTAGGATCTAAATTGAACAAGATACTAATTTAGTTGAAACTTTGTCTTCACCTAAGTCAACATATATTATTATGATATTTATTGACCTTGTTTATATATATATATATAAATTAATTAATTAGTTATGTGTGGTTTTTATTGAGGATTAATTTTATTTAAAAAAATAAAATAATACATTGTTTTTGTAACAAGTTAATTAAAACATATTTATCTTTGCTTTTTTATCAAAGATATTTTTTATCTTCTTCAAATTGCTAAGTTTTCGTAATCGACTCTTTTTTTTGTAAAGAAGTAACAACAAGAACAACTTTTACATGGCACATAACTCTAATAGATAGAAGGAAAACAAACATCACAATCATCCATCAAAAAGAAAATTAATTCGATTATTTTTCTTCTGTAATGCAACTTTTTTTTTTTGAAGGAACTAACAATAGGAACAACCCTTACATGACACATAACTCCAATAGATAGAAGGAAAATAAACATAACAATCATTCATCAAAGAGGAAATCAATTCAATTATTTTTCTTCTCTAACAAAGGTTCTTCCTCCTATAGAGTGGCAATATCTAAGAATGCATTTTTGCACTTCAAGCTCCTAAGGTAATATCTAGTTGTAACACATTTTGTAGGATCTTCATTTTGAGAAAATCGTTAGTCATCGTTTTTTTTCATAATTAACTTCAAGAATACCATATGAGGTGCTAATCTTTTCCATGGAACCGTCTGGATTATCTTTAGTAACCATTTGGCTTTTATCAATGATCTGATTCAAATTCTCATTTTGGGGTTGAGTCTCTATTGCTCACATGATTCTTGTTGGATAATTGGTGCATTTGGAGGATGAGCTTCTTTCTTTTGAATTGAGACATTTGAAGGTTTCAAATCATTCGCATGCAAGGCCTTCTCCACCAAGGAGGAATCAAAGCATGATCAAATGTTCGAGCATCTCTTCTTCAGGTGGCCATATTGCTGATAACCATAACATCTTAGGGAGAAGTTTTCATATTCAATATTTTGGATCCATTCCCCTTTTCTTGAGGAGATAGTAATGGATTGAGGTCCAGGAACTAAAACATCCATCCAAACAACCAATCTTGCTTTACTCATTAATTTTACTAGACAATTTTTCCTTTGTTTGGGTATCCATATATTGGAATGCACCAATAGCATTACCAATTTTGGTGAATATCTTCTCTCCCCAAAACTCCACAAGGAGAGCATAAAGATTCACCCAGACTGGGAAGCCATTAATTTCTTCTATAAAGGGGTTGAAACTAGGAGTTCAAGGTCTTATATAGACACCCCTTTGTCCAAAAAACCAATTATATCTATAATCCATTACCTCATCTTTATTGGCTAAATTAGAAAAGGAAACATAAAAGAATTTTTTGGGTAGGAGAGTTACTTGGAATTACTGGTTCACCAATATGTTCAGGCTTCATGATCAATCAGATCCAACCCAAATTCATCCTTTGAAGTCTAGATAGAGGGCAAGGGTTTATCCACCCGCGAACCGAAAGATCCTTGAGAGATATTTTTTTGATTGAAGAGGTTTTATCACAGAGTGAAGAGACGGTCTATGAACAACCCTCTTTCTTCAATGCTTGACTGCACCTAAGGTTTGCATCCCTTTCACGAAGACTATAGCCAAATTTATCGCTTTGTTCCATCGCTTGATTGCACCTAGGGTTTACACCCCTTTCACGAAGAGTAGTGTCGATGAAACCAAAGGTGGAGGCCATGAGCTGAGACAAGTTGCCCAAGCCCATCGTGTTCCACGATGGATGACTCATCCCTTATATATATTAAAATTAATAAAGATTATAATATTTTAAATTTTTTAAAAATTTAAAGGACAAATCTTGAAGAAGGTAGGAGTTGTACGCCATATTTTGGTAACTGGAATATACTTATATAACCATATAAGAACTACTTTACCTTTTACTCTTTTTAAATATAAAGAGATTAAGATTATAAGAAACATGATAATTCATATATATATACAAGAATTTGACCCTTTAACTTCTTTAAATCAAGTCTCACCCACTCACCAGTAGCCTAACCGTAGAGACTTTGACACTTTGAATAGAGGTCCAAGGTATGAATCCTACAAAGTAGTGTTGTACACCATGCTTAGTTAACTAGAGTATGGTTGGGAATAACCATATATTGAGTAAACAATATCCATCTCATATCACCTATGGTCTCACATATACTAAAAGAATTATTATAAAGAACAATGAAACTGAAAATAAGAAATAATACTTTAAAAAAATGTTCATAAATTAATCCACCAAGTGATAAAACACTTTAACAACTAAAACAAACTTGCCACATTTTTTCTTAGGCTTTTATAGGGAGCATTTTTTTCTAATTGACCAATACTTTTCATAAGACACATTTTTTTGCTTAGGCTTTTATAGGGAGCATTTTTTTCTAATTGACCAATACTTTTCATAAGACACATATCATAATAAGAATTCTAATAATTTAAAGGTTTAAAATAAAAGAAAAATATAGATGTTTTAAGGGAAGAAGAGTCTTGAGGAGATCATGATTTAAATTTTGGTTGTGGGTCTCCATCCATGAAAGAGAATATGATTCAATTGTTCTAGAAGATTGCTTGGAGTGCTTGGATAGGATTGTTTACTCTTTTGATGATATTTCTTGTTCAAGTAGCATGCATGTCTTGTTGGATTGTATTTTGCTTTATAGTTATATATTGTAAAAAAATAAATAAAAATGTTTATTTGTTAAAAATTTATAAAATAGATTAGAAGGTTCTGTGGAACCCCCAAAGGATATTAGTTGAAGAGGGTAGACATGTACTTATATAAGGTATTTTTAACATGAGGCTAAGACTTGGACTTTGACAGTACGTGGGAAATAGGAAAGTTGATATCTAGTTTTGAAAAATACATTTTTTTTGTAAAAGAGAAAGGGCAACCCTTTCTTTTTTTTTGGTAGGTAAAAGATTTTATTTATAGATCGGGTTAAAGGGTCCCGTCCCTATTACAGTGGGCAAGAACAGTGCTTGCTGTACAAAAATGACAAAGTCTGACAACAACAAAAAAGGGGTCCAACCCCCTGTGGGCTAGCCAAACCATCACCACAAATATTACAAACGAAACTGAAATGAAAACCAGAAAGAAACGAGGCAGTCCAACTATGTGTAGACACTTTCCCAAGGTTACTGGGAATCCTTCTTGTCTTCCTGCTCTGCATTGTCTTTCTGATCATTAGTCCACAGGACCTTGAGCATAGCAGGGAGCTCCTGGATTTCATAAATGGTGCCTGAAAGGAACAATCCAACCTCCTGGATAATTTTGGCGGTGGACTTCAGGTGTTCAACCGCCTTATTAATGTGAGTATGGGTGGTGGAGCGCAACATGTCTTCTGCCTTAATGATGCAGTGAAATAAGTCCCAAAGGGACATGGTGTTGAGGAAAAACACCGAAGGTATTGAGAAAACACCTTTGTGGTAGCAAGAACTACCTTTTGTGGTTTTTTTCGTTTGTGACTGGTGTTGACCAAGAACACCTTTGGTGTTGAAAAAACACCATTATGGCAGCTAACGCTGCTCTTTGTTGTTGCCTTCCACATCATGATTGGCTACCGTGAGGACATCCTGGGGGAAGTCTTCTTCCCAAATGATCAGGTTGTTTTGGTTGGCTGCTCTGTTGGCTAGAAGGTCTGCTACCCTGTTCGCTTCTCTAAACACATGATGAATCGTGCTTTGGGGGCATTGACTTAGGGAGGTTCGACATTCCTGAATTATGTTATGGATGTTCCACCCTCCATTATTTTTGTTGTTCATGTGACTAACAACTATAGATGAATCACCTTCGAACATGATAGGATTAGTCAACGATTTGCTTATCTCAATGCTCCTCCAAAGAGCTCGGGCTTCTACGTAGTTATTAGTTTGAACCCCTAGGTTTTCAATGAAAGCCATTATGATATTGCCCGTAGAGTCCTTGATGACACCGCCAACCCCAACATCCCTCGGGTTTCCTTTGGATGATCCATCAAAGTTGGCCTTAAGCCAACCTGGAGGTGGGGGATTCCACTTGACGTTACTCTTGGAACTGGGGTAGTTCTGGGCTTTGGTGCACTCGGTGGGAATCCCCAGAGATTTGAATAGGAAATATTATGTCCTAGAATATGGGATGTCTATGCAAGGGATGAGGCTAGAGTTTTCAATGGCGAGGGACAATGCTCTGATAGCCACTATTTCAGGATTTCGAGGGTTGTCTTTGAAGATACGATTATTCTGCTCCAACCATATTTGCCAAGTCACATGATGAAGCAAGACTTTCCAAAGGAAGTTGAGCCTGGTATTCCTAAATACACTGGGCCACTGAGTGAACAAGTCCAGGATGGATTTGGGCCACACCAAATTGACGTGAAACCTGCTTAACAGAGAATATATGTCCTAGGTTAAGGGACATTCGAGGAGGAGGTGTTGGGTGGACTCCCATGCCTGAGTGCAAAGATAGCATTTATTGGGGACAATTACACCCCTTCTGATCAAGTTGTCCATTGTTAAGATTCTATTATGGATAGCGAGCCAGCAAAAGTGAGCCACCTTTGGGACCAGATGTTTGATCCAAATGGACTTGGCAGTGGTCGGGTTGTCAATGGTACTAAGATGCTTTGGGGCCCTATCTATCAATTGGAAGGTAGATTTTATAGAGAAGAGGTCGTTGCTGGTGCCTTTCCAGCAAAGATTATCTGCCACCTGAGTCTGGGGTATGAAAGTTGCCCTGAGGACATCCAGTAGAGATTCCATAGCTTTGTCAATGACAACATTTCTGACTCTGAACCGAATCTGTTTCCATCTACGGCTTCCTTGGTCAGTGGTGATGAAGTCAACAACTCTGGGTCCAAATTTGTGATCAGTGAGGTGCTTGATTGCAGCAATGTCAGGGTCTTTGACCAAGGGCTCGTCCCTAGCCCACGGTTCGTGCCAGAAATCGATATCTTTGCCATCCCTGAGCTGCCATCTTAACCCTTGTTGGAGAAGGTGCTTGGTGTGGGTTATGGATTGCCAAAAGTGGGAGCCATTGTTGGGACTTCCTTCATCCTTGAAAGATAGTTGTTGCAAATATTTTCGCTTGACAATGGAGACCCACTCCAAATTGGCATTGGTGACAACCTTCCATGCTTGTTTGGCCAAAAGGGCCTGATTCATGAGACTTATCCTGCGTAGCCCGAGCCCGCCTCTATATTTTGGAGTGCACACTTTATCCCACGCCATCAGGTGGAACTTTCATTGATTATCAGAACCTGCCCAAAGGAAGCATTTTTGGATCTTCTCTATAGCTTCTCCCACTGCCACTGGGATTTTGAAAATGGACATGAAGTACATTGGTATGCTTTGGAGGATAGATTTGACCAAGGTTGCTTTTCCCGCTTGGGAGAGGAGAGCCCCTTTCCAGCCTGCCAATTTCCTTTGGATTCTTTCTGTGACATTGTTCCACATAGTCTTGGTTGGTCTACCTCAGAACATTGGGAGGCCTAGGTATGTGGTCGGGAAATCAGCAATGGTGCATCCCAAAATACCTATAATTTTGACCTGCCTCTTTATGGGGGTGTTGGTGAAGTAGAGTTTACTTTTGGTGAAGTTGATCCTCTGACCAACAACGTCCTCATAGAGTTTGAGAATAGCCTTAATGATTTTGGCTTTAGCCACAGAGGTTGATGTGGCCAGCAAGGTGTCATCAACAAACTGTTGATGAGTTGAAGGCTGGATATTGGAGGCAGCCTTGATACCAGTTATCAACTTTTTGGAGCAGGCAGATTTGATGGCCCTTCCCAGACTCTCCGCTAGAATGATGAAGAGAATGGGGGATAGGGGGTCCCCTTGTCTAAGACCTCTGGCACTAGGGAAATACCCTGCTGCTGACCCATTAACAAGGATGGAGAACCAAGAGGAGGATATGCAGTTTGAGATCAAATTAACCCAGTTCTCATGGAAACCAAATTTGAGGAGGACCTTGGTCAGAAACTCCCTGTCCACTCTATCAAAGGCCTTGTTCATATCAAGCTTCAGGAAGAAGGTAGACTTGTTGGAAATGTGGGTTGAATGGATAAGCTCATGAACTATGATGACACCATCAACAATGTTTCACCCCTTGATAGTACTCCCTTGGTAGGGATCGATGATGGATGGGAGGATGCCTGTGAGTCTGTTGGCCAAAGCTTTGGACAGGATCTTGTAAATGACATTGCAAAGGCTAATGGGGTGGTAGTCAGACAGGGACTGGGAATTGGACCCCTTGGGAATGAGAGCAAGGAAAGTGGAATTGACATCTCTGGGAATGGATCTGGTGAGTTGCATTTGAGAAATAGCTAGGCAGAGGTCGGGGCCAACAATGTCCTAGTAGGTTTGGAAGAATCTAGGGGAGAAGCCGTCAGGGCCAGGGGCTTTGTCTGGCTGCATGGAAAACAGGGCCTGATGAATTTATTTAGGGGATAGAGGGCTAAGGAGAAATTCATTCATGGCTTCAGTGATGGAACTAGGAATGCTCTCGAGAAGGGAGACCACGGCCAAACCAGAGGGAGGGGGTTGGGGGCCTAGGAGGGATTCGAAGTGGGAGACAACTTCATCCTGAATCTGGTGAATGTCATTGGTGAAAGACCCATCTTGCCTAGTGAGGCCCTTAATCCTATTCGCTCCCCTGTGCCTGAGGGTGGAAATGTGGAAAAACTTGGAGTTGGTGTCTCCTTACTTGAGCCAAAGCTGTCTTGATTTTTGACGCCAGAACATTTCTTCCTTCCGCAGTGTATTATCGTATTCTGAAAGCAGAACGCGCTCTTCATCTCTGAGATTGTCAAACCCCTGTCCCTTTTAGAACTTGTCCTCAATATGTTCGAGCCTATTTTTGATGTTTTTCTTATTTTCAAAGATATTCCCGAATGTCTTTCTGTTCCACCCCTTCAGTTTTAATTTAATTGATCAAAGTTTAGGCATTACCTAGTTTATAACAGTTTCAGGGAATTTTTCCCCCACCATTCGCCAATCAATATTTTGAGATCTAGGTGTTGTGTCCACATTGACTCAAACCGGAAGGGGGTCTTGAACTGAGATCTATTTACAGTTTCAAAGATAAGGGGGCTGTGATCGGATCCTATTTTTGGGAGTGCCTGAAGGCTAGCATCACCAAAGAGGGGGAGCGCTTCTTGGGATAACAGAAAGTGGTCCAAATATTCTTGGATAAGGTCTCCACCCTTCTGTCTATTGCTCCATGTGAACTGAGACCCCCTCAAATTAACGTCCATGAGTTCATTTGAGTCAACGAACTGCACAAAGTTGTTGGTGGTTCTGGTGGTTAAGTTATTCCCTCCTCTTTTCTCTGAGTAGTGCAGGGGGTATTGAAGTCCCCTGCTAGTATCCATGGGACATTGCTAAATGCTTGCCTCATCTGAGTGAGGTTATTCCATAAGAGCAGTCTGCCTTGCTGAGAGTTGGGGGCATAAACATTTGTCACTACCTAGGAGAGCTGGGTGTTGGGATCATAGAAGTAAATATTGGACTTCGCCTGAGATGACTCTTCCTTCTACTTTGGTAGGGTCCCAAAGACAAAGGAGACCTCCTGAGGTACCAGAAGCTGGAGTGTGGGCAGACTCACAATTTCTCCAAATGGTTTTGGCAACTCTCGATGACCAATTTTCCCCTAATTTGGTTTCTTGGATGAGAAATATGGTGGGATTATAATATTTTCGCATGGCAGCAACCAATCTTTGTTTGGCTGCCCCATTTAACCCTCTCGCATTCCAGGAGAGGACTTTCATTTGGAACTTGTTGGCAATTTTGCCACATCGTTTTTGTTGTTACTATTAATATACTAATTCTTCTGTTTGTCCCTTCATGCACTTTGAAAGGGAAAATGTAAAAATCTCTATAGGTTTTGTGTTAGAGCAAGGTAAATGTAAGATGTCGCGATATCGCTACATGTCGCGATATCTCGACGTGTTGCAGTTTCGCGAGTCCAAATGCAAAAATCGGCTAAGTACAAAAAATGTCGCGATATCGCGTTTTTGCGACCTGTCGCGTTATCGTGGTCAAAATAGTCAATGACAGCAAGGGGGTAAAACCATCGTGATATCGCGACATGTTGGAGTTTCGCGGTCAACGCAGTCAATGGAAGCACTAAAATGAAAGTTGTCGCGATATCGCGACATGTTGCAAAATCATGACTTGCGGTGGCCATGGAGCAGAGTGATAGAAAATGTCACATTTTCACGACATAATTGAGCAAAGGGCAATGTCAATGAAACTCGTTGTGATATCATGACAGAAAAGCGAAGAGGGAGAAAATAGAGAAAAACATCGTGATATCGTGACATGTCGCATTATCGCGACGGGGTTGAAAGATAAACTCAAAGCGGAGAAAAACATCGCGATATCACAACATTTTTGAGGACGAGGCCAAGTAAGAGAAATTTGTCGCGATATCGCGACATGAAGCGGTAATGATGAAGAAGGCCAAAAATTGTCGCAATTTTGCGACATGTCATGATTTTGTGGGGTAAAAAGTGCAAAGTGCGAGAAGACAGAAAGTGTCATGATTTCACGACATATTGTGGAGAAAAGGCCAAATGGAGAAACATGTCACGATTTTGCGACATGTTCCATTTTCGCGTTGCAAAGGTGAAAATAAGAAGAACATAGAGACCTGTCGCATTTTCGTAGGTTGAAAGCTGAATCGTACAAGGCAGCAAGAAAGTGTCGCGATTTCGTGACATGTCGCATTTTCGCGACCTGTCGCGTTTTCGCGGGTAAGGAGGAAAAGATAGTGCAAGAGAAAGATGTGATTTCGCGACATGTTTCATTTTCATGATAAGGAGCAACGAAGAAGCCAAAGTAGAGGCGAATGTCGTGATTTCGTGACATATCATAGAGAAGAGCCAAAAGAAAGGAAGATGTCACGATTTCGTGACATGTCATGTTTTTGCGACTGGTGGCAGAGAGAGAAGGTAGCAAGGTAAAAGTGTCACGATATCGCGACATGTCACATTTTCGTGACCTATCTCATTTTCGCGATAGAAGCAGTAACAAAGGCCCGATATAGTGCTGTTTGCATTTTCCTTCAGGATTGCATAGGAGAACGTGCAAAAGAGATAAGGATCAATTAAAGGCTCTCTAACTAGATTTTAGATCGTGGTCAAAGAGGCTCAAGGATTAAATGTTGCTAATTATCGATGTGCGCAAGATGGAAGAACCTGAGGAAGTTTTTCGATGCCGCCAGATTTAAAGATGCCTCCAATATTCAAAGCTCCTGTTCATGATCTCTTAACAACTTTCAGCTTCCCTTGATAATGGTCATTTGATGAAAAGATATGGGCCCTTGTTTCTATTTCATTCTCGGTTGTAATCCATTGAAAACAGGGACTATTATTTCTCCAAGGCGGATTAAGGGGATCGTTTCTTCAAACTCTGTTTCATGTATCAAATGCTATAATACGAAAGGAAGAGGATGGACCTCTATAAATACCAATGTAAAACTCAAACAAAAGGAGGATCTTGTTGCAAAAATTGAAATAGAAATCCTAGATGCAATTAATTCTATTCTTAGTGTCTTCTGGAGTTGGTGATCTAATTAATTGTGTATGTTTGGCTTTTTGTGTGATTTACTTCTGTGTAGTCCAGTGTAATATCAGTTTAATTTTGCTGTGTTGAATTTGGCTGTATTGTCATTTGAATGTCTGAAGTTTATTTGGAAGCGAACTCATGGCTAATGCGTGATCCAGTTTTTGTATATGTATTCTAAGAGTCAGTTGCTGCTTAGCTTTAGGATCTAGCTGAGGTTATTGCTATTCGAGGTTGTTCTCCCCATCAACAATCGACTTTGGCCATATTTACATCTCTTTTTGTTATTTCCCTTTCTTTCGCATTTCATCTCTTTCTGTTATTTCCCATTTCTTTCCGCATTATTTTCCATTTCTTTCCTGCATCTCTAGTCTTGAAACTAGTTTAGATTACTGTGGGAACCAGCCCTCTCTAGAGATTGGCCCGTGAGACATCTCTTTTTCTTGGCCTTTCAATGTTGGCCAAGTCTAGGGTGGATATACATATAAAATCCTTTCCTATGGCAGATTTGTGACCAAGAGAACTCTTGGAGGTTTTTTGCCCCCTTTGCTTTGCTGCGTGGGGGGTTTGAATCTATTGATTTCTTTCCTGTTGGTGCTTCCAATTTCTTGGAAGAGGGTTTTTTGGGTGCCATTGGCTATATCTTCAGTTGTATCATGGTTTCTCAGTTTGGCACCTGAAGGCCTACCCTTTTTCTTATCACCTCCTACATCCATCTGGGACTTTCTGAAACTTCTGGTTTGTTTTGGACTCCAAGATTCAGGGGAATTTTGGGATGAATCATCACTGTCAGATTCGACACTAGGGGTTTTAGATGCGGAGAGAGGCATTTTGATCCGAGAAGGTGGGGATGATGGGGGTGGCGTATTAGAGGACTATGATGGTTTAGGGGAAGAGATCAGGTAATTGATGCCGATAATGGGAGGGGACAGGGGGCACAAATGAGGAGATGAGAAATGGGTTTTCTAGGGAAGATTGGCCTTAGGGGATGATTGGGGGAGAAGGTCTGAGATAGGGAGATCCATTCTAGGGAGCTCCTCAACATTTATATTATCAAAGAGACTATGATTTTTGAGTAAATTGAACTTGTTAGAGGTAGTGAACAGACCACTTGCCTTTTGTATATCACCATTTGGAGGAGGTTGGACCTATTGCTTTCTCGTATGGTTCTGGATTTGTTCCATTCTGATTTTTAGCTTTTGATTATCTTCCTGAATTGACCGATTGGAAATATGGGAGACGGTCTAAGCTTCCTTATGCTTCGGGCACTAGGACAAAAGATTCCCTTGAGCTTTGCAGTCAGGACAAAACACGGGTTTGTTTTCAAATTCTAATGGTTGTCTTCAATGATAAGCTTCGTAAATAATATTGAGGTGATCAGGGAGCTGAGTCTCCATATTGATATTGATGCAAATGTGGGCATGTGTCAGGCGATTCTGGGCATGAGTAGTTGGGTCAATTACGACTAGTTCCCCGATAGCTTGGGCTATCCCTTGGAGCACATCTTCATGGAAGAAATGTGCAAGTAGGTTTGGGAGATGGACCCAAATGGGTGCACTATTAATGTTTTGTGTATCTGGGTCAAACTTGGCTTCCCATTTGCGGAGAAATAGAATTCTTCTTTCGAAGAACCATGGGCCCCCAGATAAAATACGATCTGCTTCCTCCTGAGTGTTGAGGCAAATCATAAAAAACCCCCTAGACATAGCAGATAGTTATAGACACCCCTGGTTTTCCATTTAGTCACCGCCCAACATCGTATTGAATCCATATTCGGTCATTCTCCGACGAACTTCCCTACCAGGGAAAAAGAATCTAGGGTCGTATACCCTTCCATGATTTATTATGGATAAAACACATCGCTGCCCCGAGCTACAAAGGTTTTAGATACGAAATTCAAGGGTTTAGGTTTCCCTTGGAGGGCTTCTGCAAACGAGACTTGGCTGGTCCTCTTATCACCATCTAAATATTTATTCAGAGGGTCTTTTTCCCTGATGACTTTGTTCTAGTCATCTATCATGCCTAGGTGAGTCTTGATTATTTTTTTGCTCTCTATGTGTTGGCTTCTAGGATTGTTGTTTGTTGTTGCACCACTCTCCATACTCTTGTTACCGCTTCTCTGCTTCTCGCTTACCTTGCAATTCAAATATTCGTTTGCCATTGCATCTTCACTCTTCAAGATCTAGGAGAATTTTGGGAAAGGGCAACCCTTTCAAAATCCTACATTACCATTAATAAAAAAATATAATTAAAGTATCACATGTATAATTGGTATAAATTTCTCTCATGTGTGACTATATATATAGAAGTTTTATAAAATTTCAAGTCTTTTATTTTTTAAGCAAAATATATTTATTTAGTATTTCATTATGCAAATGAGTAATGTTATAAGAATTATTTTATTATATAATTTTTTCCAATTGGTTATATGGGATTGAAACGAGCCCCACCCATATTACATCATCACTATAGTGGTATTACACAAAGCTTGGATATTATCCATGTATCGCTTGGGAAGATTTGAACCTTGGTCTCCTCCTTAAATATTGAGGAATCTAACTGGTTGAGCTAATGCCACTTGATAGTTTTATTATATAATTATTTTGTATGATAATATATATTTTTTGTAAATAATATGTTTGCCCAATGTACTGTATAATATTTACTTGAACATATAATTTTAAGAAAAAGACTATATCATTATGTAATGAAGGAACTTATAAATCTAGCAATACAACAATTTCATAATGCACAATAGAAGAATCAAAGATATTTATAATAGTATATCCATTATGAAGTCTACAATCCATATTCAAATTATAATAACAAGTCCAAGTCATTTAAAGAGGATAAAGTCTCATATATACACCAATTATACATCCTATCATGTTATTAGGCAACACCCACGCTACCCCGATCTTCTTTATTATATCATATAATATTTTAAGGGAGTAATTCCATTCTAGTGATATGTGACTTACTAATTCCTCATGATATTCACAAAGATAGCAGTTGTTAGGGAATTGAAAACCCCTTTTATGAAGGTTATCTATTTTTAAAATCTTATTTTGGATTTCTATCCAAAGAAAAATTGTTAGCTTTGGAATGGCTTTCCTTCCCCATAATTGATCCCATTGAAAGCCCCCTTAGGAACTACATGTGAAATATCATAGGCTAATTTAACAATGAGCGACCCTTCTTGAGTAGCTCCCCATACTATTGTATCCTTAGCTGAATTAGGGCTTACATAATATGCTCTTAATTTAGTTTTTAGCTTTTGAAGCTCATCCTCATACTGATTATGGATTTTTTAGCTCCTTCCATCTTACCTCTCCTCTTATATCCAAATAATTACTTACATATCCTTATAATTTTATTCCAGCTCTACTCTTATACTTGCTAACTCCTCATACTTCACTAATGGGTACTTCTCTAGCCATGCATATTTTGATAAGTGAATAGACCTACCATTCCCTACCTTCCATTGGGTTCCTTTTCATAGCATCTCCCTACCCTTTACTATATGGTTTCATAATAAATATCCTTGCCAAGGCTCTAAAGTGGTAAAATATCTACTATCCTCTTGGTTGTCAAAGTATTTGTCTCTTAGAATTATTGCGCATAAGGCATGACCCTCCACTAGCCTTCATCGCCAAGGCCTTATTCATATCCCTTATTCTTCTAAGCCATAGTCCACTTGATTTATCATTGTATTATTTATTCCAAGCTACAAGTGGAATTATGCTCTTCTCCTTTATTCCTAATCATATAAAATTTATTTGAATACTTTCTACTATATTAGCTACTTTAAATGGAATTTGAAACATTGATAATAAATATATAGAGAGTGCTTGCAGAGTACTCTTAAGAAGCTATAACTTACCTGCTTGACTCTACAAACTCCCTTTCCATCTAGCTAATTTACTCTAGATATTTTTAGTAAGCATATTTCACATTTTATCTTTGCATGCCCCAATGAACATTGGCATTCCTGAGTAAAGAAAAGGGAGAGTTAAAACACTACACCCAAGTTCTATTGCTATTCTTCTCTATCGATTATCTACAGTGTTTATAAAAAATACCTTACTATTATTCATGTTTATCATTTGTTGGGATGCTTTTCCATAGAGATTTAGTATCCTCCTAAAATATTTTGCCTAAGCTATAGAGGGTCTCCCCCCAAAACAAATATTACTCATAAATTGTTGTTGAGTAATACCTTCTATGGATATAGACGACTTCAACCCACTTAAGGCTCTTGCCTAGCTTACTGCTCCAATGCACCTTCCAAATACTTATTTCATAATTACGAAGAGATATAGAGATAGAGGGTCCCCTTGCCTTAATCCCCTACTGCAACCAAAGAATACAACTAGAATTGTTTATAATAACTAAGAATTTAGGTCCTCCACAACAATTTATCACCCATAGTCTCCAATATTTGTTGAATAAAAAATTATCTAGGACTCTATCCAAGAAACACTATGAGACCCGATCATAGGATTTGTTCATAATAACTAAGAATTTAGGTCCTTCACAACAGTTATTCACCCATATTCTCCAACATTTGTTGAAGCCAAAATTATCTAGGACTCAATCCAAGAAACACTATGAGACCCAATCATAGGATTTGTTCATGGTAATATTTACACCATTCCCTCCATTTTACTAATGTTAACTGAATGCATGGTCTCACGGAGTGTGATTTCTCCATCCAAAATCTACCTACCTTCACAAAGCCCTCTTACTACTCGGTAATGATCTTTGGGAGAACATAGTTTAATATTAATACAATCACTTTTGGTATTATCTTATAAATGACATTACAAATACTAATTGGTCTAAAGTATTTAAATCCATTCAACCTAAGCTTATTTAGAATGAGCACTAGAAAAGTATTATTGTATTATGTTAACACTTTTCCTGAATGCAATGACTCTATTAATACTACTACTACATCCTTTCTCACTATTTTACAGAAGGCTTGGAAGAAACCCACTTGAAATACATCAGGCCTGAAGCTTTAGCTTTTCCCAATGAGAAGACCACTTCCTTGACCTCCTCCTCACTCACCTCTTTGACAAGTTTTGCATTCATGTCTCTAGATAGAATCCTTGTGGTATGTTGAATTATTTCCTCCATAGCTTCCTGATCATCCTCCCTGTTCTTTATTAGCAACAATATAAAGAAGTCCACTACCCCTTGTCTAATTTTTTTTCATATCTTATTACTTCTCCATCCTCTTTTTGGATTTTAGATATCTATGTTGCACTTTATGTCTTATGGTAGAGATATGAAAGAATCTTGTGTTCCTATCTCCTTCCATTAACCATTGGGTCATTGAATTTTATTTCTAGTATATCTCCCTTGCCATTATTATATGCAATTATACCCAAATAATTTTCTCTCTATTAAAAAGAATTTGGTCCATCCCATTTCTACTAATTTCCTCTTTAATTTGACTCAATTCTTGCCTTAGATGCTCCTTTTACAAGAAGATGTTTCCAAATACCTCATTGTTCCACTTTTTTACTTCCCTCTTCACATGTTTCAATTTCCTAGCAACCACATACATCTTGGATCCTTGTATTAGATGCATTCACCATATTTCCATTTTCTTATAAATGCTTTGGTGCTACAACCACATTAATTCAAATTTGAAGGGTCTATTTTTATTTCTATTCTCCATACTACACCAAAAGACAAGAGGATTATGGTCTGAACCTATTCTTAGCAATGGTACCAAAGTATGCTCACAATTTTTCTCAAACCAATCCAAGGATGACAAAACCTTATATAATATCACCTGGATCAAGTCCTCCCCTAACCTCTTGTTAGCCCATGTGAATGTATTGCTACTTAAATCAACATCATAAAGACTTGATGCTTATATGAACTCGCTAAGGTCCTCCTTACTATCATTGAAAGTTTGAGACCCCATTTATTCTCACCTAATATTAATGGAGTATTGAATTCTCCTACCACTATCCATATCATCCCCTTGACCTATTGTCCCATATATTCTAACTCTTTTCAAAACTCCTTTCTCAATCTACTTACATTTGGAGCATAGACATTTGTAACAAGGAAAGCCAACTTTGAAGACTTGATAAAAAATAGAACCGGCAATTGATTTACACTTTGAGAGATGAATTTTCTCTCATAGAGGTCAGAATTCCATATAGTTAACAATCCTCTTGAAGCTAATTTGGATCCCTCCTAAAAAATATTGCCCTTTTTCCATATTCCACGTGGATACTCTCTCAGCTTGCACAATATAATTTCATTTCTTGCAATTTAGGTTGGCGGTCCTTCAACATGTACCTCACCAATCTCTATTTGTTAGCAGAAATCATTCCCCTAACATTCCATGATATGAATTTCATGTTTTACTTCTTGTAGTGGGCTTCTACCCACTCAAGACTATGGTTGTCTACTTCCCATATTTCAAATTCTTATTAGTTTTCTTTAAGCAAATTTTCTTCAAATATGGTCTACCCACCTTCTTTTCCTCATCTACTCCTACATCTGAGCACTTATTAGCACTTCTCGACATCCATACGTATGGTACTTTCCTTGAAGATCCTAAATACACTTCTTCTTGGTTAACTATACATGGCACAAATTCTAGATCTGAATTTTTATGGGCCTCCATCTCTCTTGCCATTTATTTCTCTATTTTTACCATTTGATCCATATTTCCTTCCTCCTTTTCAATCCCCTCATAATTTGGTATCAGAGAGCTTGATCTATGTAGAGCGTCCTAACTTTCAATGGTATTAGATTCCTCTCTTAGAATTAATAGTTACCTTCTTCCATATCCATTTCCTTTTGTGAGTTTCCCTTACCTTCACCAATACCATCTTCCTTTATTTCTCTCTTATTCTATTCGAGTTCCCTCCTCTCCTAAAATTCCTACTTATAAAATTCTTTACCCTTCTCCTCAGAGACCTATTCATTTTTATTCTATATTAAACTTTTTTTCCTTTCTTCATTCTTGTTATGGATTTCTATGTTATTCCTCCTCTATCTGTTTGGGCAATCCCTTGCTAGATGACATGTTTTGGCATAGATTCTACAACTAAATGGGTTGTTCTCATAAATTATTCTTTGATTCCACATCCCATGGGTTGAGACTAGATTGATCTCTTTTGGCATTTTATGTCTTGATTCAACCATAACACACATCCTAGCAAAAATTACCCTTTTTCTTTCTTTGGTGACAAAATTTACTATGAGAAAGCACCCAAAGTAGTTTACTATGCTTTCAAAGACTTCCTCCTATAATTCTAGAGGTAAAATAGGTATCCATACCTATACTAAGGCCACCTCTATCCTTTCTATGTTAGGAGTAAATCCAGGAGCTCATTTCTTGAGATAAAGGCTAGATCTACCCATAAACCATGGGCCTCCTAGAATAGCCCTATGGCAATATTCTTCATTTTTAAAAGAATAAAGGAAAAAACCTTTTGGTAGAAAGGAGAAATACACATGACCTTTAAATTTTTAGTGATTAGACGTCCACTTGCTAATCTACTCCCTTGTTGGTATTGAGCCTATGAACTTCCCTATAAGAATTTTATTAAGTTTATTCTATGTTTTTCATAGACTTTGTTAGGAATATAAAAAAATTCCTCCCTTAGTTTTAAAGGTGATTAGTAACTATTGTTCCTCATTTTCCTCCCCACTTCTTTTCTCCTTCAAACACTCCTCCTATGTTCTATTGTCCTTGTCTAGGTTACTAGTCTCATGCTATAGCTTTGGGATCTTCTCCTATATTGTAAACTCCAACTGCATTGCTTTGTACCTTGAGCTTACCGTTATATCCTACTCCCACCTCTTGCAACTCCTTTCTTACCTCCAATATTTTATTTCCTATATTCATACTCATCATGAAGCTATTGTAGTTGGCTGTATGACACTTTTGTGGAAATTTTTGTGATGAAATAGTTCCCAAACTATGGCTTCCTAGTAGCTTAAGGTAAATATCACTGACTAAAAATCTTGTCTAAGTGAGTATCATTCTATTATTACCAACAATATTCCACTAGGGAATAATTCCTAAGAAATAAACAACAGGTTTACCTCCAAATGATAGCTCTTTTATACTCTCTCAATGTGAAAACTACTAGTAGGGTGTGGGATCTTTGACCCTTGTCATTGACACACTCAAACCAATTACTTTGGGGTTCTTGGGGTACTACTTAGAATGAGTTTTAGGGAAAATATCCTAGGTACTTCTCCTAGTTAAGTGGTCAAGACTTTCACCCTATCCAGAAATGGTTATTAGCACAATGCAAATGCTTATTAAGCATAAAGAATAAGTTCTAAACTAGCTTCTATAATAGACCATAACTCTGGAAAATTGTCTTTACCTCTACTAGATTCTCGAATGTCACTCAACAACCCTCCAAGGTAGTTGTTCTTAATATTATCAAGAACAAGAATATTTTACAAATTTCTACACTCTTATGCCTATACAAATCATTGTTTATTTTGAAATCGATTCACATAGATGATGGAAACACAAAGCAAATATCAAGCTAAAAACAAGTCTATAAAAGGCTGACAAGATTTAAACCTTTATGCAAAAACTTTATTTGTACAAATCCCTCTAAAATTTATGATAAGGTTAATAATCATTGTGTGGGAGCCATACTTGGATTTTCTATTGTATACTATTATGCACCTATACTAGGTTGTTCTCATAATAGAAGTTGGAAAATCCACTGATTAGCTATTTTTGCAGTTACTTTTAGCATCAATGATGATATATCCAATGCTCAAATTTAGCTAATTAAATTTACTTTTATCTAAAAAATAAAATGGTTTGTTGGCGTTCTATGTTTGTGTTGTCAATATTCACTTGGATTTAACATGATAATATTCTTTGAATTATCATAGTTTTGTGACCTATGGCTCAATGCATAATATTTGACATTTATCTAAAATGATATAGGCTTGGCCTCTTCTTTGGATAAATTTTATGTTTGCATCAACAATTCAATAACCTATGGAATGGAGAACATCCTAGGCAGTGCATAAATATTGATAGCATTCACTCATTCTCTCAAATGTTGGTTCTTTTGACATTTGAGAATTTGATGCAGACAACATGATTTTTTATATGTCCTTTCAACAAAATTTCATCATGTATAAGTTGCTAGTGGGCTTCCTAGGTGTTTCTTCTAAGAAAGAATTGAATTAACTACAATATTGATATATTTAAATTGTTTTATGTTGACTTAAGTCGACTTGACTCCAGTCGTTCACACTTTTGTGATTTCTCACATGAGATTCTCACAAAAATTTTCACACACAAGGCTATTCTTTATAACATGATAATGGAACTTGTCTTATATTTTGATCCAATACATTCACACATCAATTTGTAATTTCCTTGCTCAAATATTGAATTATTTTTGGAGTTCTACTTGATTGATTCTCTAGTAGACTCTCTCCCTTTGCTATATAGGCTCTGGTTATTTTTTCCCTTATACATCTATCATTCAAACTTGGTGAGATATGAGAAATTCTAATTTGATGAGCTAACTATCCCATGCTTATTAGAACTGATGAGCAAAATACCTCTATGCTTCTTGGAACCTTTGAGTGAACTATATCAAAATTAGAACCTAACAGTTTTGTAAACCACTTATTTTATTCTAGTCAAGATAAATATTAATGTTTTAATTATGAAATTCTTACCCAAAAAATAAGGCTCCTTTTTTTTTTTGTTTTTTTTAATGGGTTACATGTACTAAAATGATCCCCACCCATATTACATCATGATCACATAATGGTATTATAACAACTTGGAAAACATACATGCATCCCTTGGAAAGATTCAAACCTAGTTCTTCTCCTTGAAAGTTGAGGAGTATAATAAGTTGGGCTAATGATATTTGATGAATTCCACTTTTCTATTCCATATAATTGATCAAAATTTTCTTCTTGTAATTAAATTAGTCTAAGATTATTTACAAAATGTTGTTTTCTATTGAAGCCCAAAGGATGACCATCTCGCAATAGTATAACATCTATACTCTATTCTTGAATAATTATATTTAATGATAAATGATTTGCTAAAATCTATAGTAACCAAAACTACGATTGAGCACATAGTATCTTTCAAAGCATTAAAGGACTTCATAGCCTGCTCTATATAAAAAAGACATCTTTCTTAATGAGTTTCATCAAAGGTGCTATTACTTTTCAAATATTTTTGATAAACTTCCTATAGTATCCCATGAGTCCCAAAACACCCTTAAATGGTATTCAAATATTTAGGAATGATCTAGTTCTACATTGACTAAATCTTCATAGGTCTAGCTTTACACCTTATTAAGATACAATACCAAGTATTCTTTGTTCTACACTTGAAATATGCATTTATAATTCTTGATAAATAACTATTATTGATAAAGTAATTTAAGCACCTATTTCACATGTTACAAACATTCTTCCCAAAACATACTATAGATCTAAATATCATTAAAACCAATAACAAGATATATTTTTTTTTGATAGGTTAGGAAATTTCATTAATATTTGGGTTTTAGAGGAGGACCCCAAAACCTATTTACAAAAACAACAAGGAACTGCTGAAAGATGTCAAAAAAGAGGATCTAATGGGGGATGCAACCCCTAGCAAAGAGACGCTAAAATAAAAAAGGGGATGCAACCCTAATCACATTTAAGATAGCTTAGAAACAAAAGGGGGGATATAGCCCCATAAAAAATCTGACAAACAAAGGGAAAACTAGGCTCTACGCAGGGTAGCCTAAGAAACATAAGTGAACAGACGAGCAAACTAATCCTCAGTGGTCTCCTTATCGCCCTCCTTGTCCTTATATTTCTTCTCTTTGTTGACCTCTTCCTTGGTCTCATCCTCAAAATTGACCTCATCCCTCCTTGGAGTCCTCTTGACCTCAAAATTGCTTATTGTAGAACATAAAATATACGGCTTACCTAAGTTCAGTAATGGAATTCATCATGTTTGTGGTTGTTGAAATGATGAATCTCTTCAAGTTTTTGGTAAAAACATCGTCTTCCATGTCATAATCCTTTATGTCAATAATCTTCTTTTGGCCCTAAGTGAGTTGTTACTTCATATGGGATGATTTCCTAGTAGGACCTTCAAATTTTTCAAATTTGATATTCTTCTTCGGCCTCAGCTCATGGACCACCTCTATTGCCTTTATTTTCTTGGCACCCAAGGAAGAGGAAGCAAGAAAATGAGCATTCAATTTTACAAGAGATTTGGGTTTGCTTTTAGAAGGGGTGGGATTGACCTGAGGGCTATGAATTAGGATATGGTTATATATGATCTTGTAAAACCCTTGGTGATATGGGAGGTCAATAATTTTTTATTTTTGCAGGCCCCTATCGTATACTAATGGAATTGAAAAGGAAATGGGGAATTCTAATGGGGTTAACACCCATAAAGTGATTGACAAAAGCGAAATGAAAGTTGTAGAGTACCTTCTCCAGATCATCCATGGTAATAAAATCTATCACAGGCTTCAATACGTCGTTCCAGGGGGTCGGGAGATTTTTTGGTGTAGTCCTTGTTTCACCTCCTTGAAGATTTTGTTGTTGTCCTTAAAATCCTTCAATTCCACATCCCAGTTGTGATTTTCTCTGTGAATCGATCTCCCTTTCACCAGTTTCCTAGTAATAGTGGAGAGGAGATGTATATTGATTAGGAATTCTCTCCCTCAAACAATGACTTTACCGTTCTCCCAAGTATCTAGGATAGCCATGGTGATATCAAGCTCGTCCCTGGAGAATTTTCTAAAAAATGGGACAAACTCCCTCTCTTTTAGAATATGCTCAGCAAGTGGATCCCAATCTGCATGGCTTGGCTCCACAAAGCTCATATTGGGCAAGAATTCCAGGCTAAGAGTAACAAACAGATTTAGAAAACATGCAAAGGGAAAGATAATTCTGTGGTTGTTAACAAGGTTAGGACACTTAGGAGGTTCACCTATTTGAACTGGAGCCCGACTCTTTTGGAAGTTTTTTTGAATGTTTCCCTTATCAATTTTGGGCTCCTCGTCTTTCTTTAGATTTGCCACAGGGAAGTTTTGATTTTCATTAAACATGATCGAGCATTACATTTTGGAGACTTTAGAAGGTGTATGGGGTATTAGTAAGACCAGATAGCATAACCAAAAGCTCATAATGACCCTCATGAGTCTAATAATATATTTTAGGTAAAGTTTTTTCCATGATCCTAAATTGATGAAATCCAAACCTAAAATATAACTTAGTAAAAAAATGTGCTTCTTGCAACTCATGAAATAGATCATCAATAATATAAAAGTAATAATTATGTTTAGTGGTATGCTTATTAAGAGGACATAAATTTGGGTGCATTTAATAAAGTTCATTCTTATGCTTAACCATGACCACAAGCAATAAGCAAGGATTGGTCCTAGATCAAATGATTCCTTATTATAAAATATTTTGTATTAATTGGTTAATTTTAGTCCTTTTAGGTTATGGTATTTGTAATACCTAATATCATGTTGATAACCACTTGAAACCAAGTAAATAACATGATGATGCCTTCACTTGGGAGGAAAACCTTTGGGTTTCTCAAAGATCAAATATTTTCTAATGAGTGATTACATATGAAAAGGATGAGCTAATGAATTGTGCTTTATAACTTGGGCCTATATATAAAAATCTACACAAGTATTCCACAACCACCATTGCACAAAATCTTCTCCATCTAGTAAGAACTAAAAACTTTAAAAGGTGGTGATTACATACCTTTATGTTTAATGAGCTTCCCATTTTTTGTCCACTAGATATTTAATAATGATTGGATATTCAATATAAAATCCCTTAATAAAGACAACCATTTGATTTCTAGGACAATATCCTCACCCCTGTATCCTTCACATATAAATTTCCTATCCAATTGGTCTACTTATAATAAGTCCAATATTGGGTAATATTTTCACACAAGAAGCATGACCTCTATTGGTAATGAATTTATGTTAATATACAAGCCTAAATTTATTTTTTTATTAGGGTAAAAACCAGGTTTTTGAAAGCGCCTGGTCCTTTTTACACTTCTCAACTGGCATCAATAGTCCTATTGCATAAAACCTGTTCTTATAGGACTACAAAATTTTGGGTTATTTCCATTAGTTTTCAACCATTTTCAACTTATTCTAGACTACCATCGTGATTCCTAAAAAAAATTTAAGATAACTCTTAGTTCTTATCCAAAGGTCAAAAGGGTTGCAAACCTCATCCATAGACCATTGATCTCCATCCCAATCCAAATCACCATTGAAACACACCACCTACAAGCCCTTACAACTCAAGCCTAAACTTGTTACAATGTATCTACTAATAAAGTTTTGAGTGCTTTCCAAATCAATCAAAATATATAGTTTGTAATTCTTGATACAATGATGCACCTTGATGATTTGATGATTTTGTATATTGTAAGTGCAAATATGGATAGGCTAATATGGTCCTCGTCTTCTCCGTCCCTTATAGAATGTGCCAGCTTATGTTCTTACCTGCCTTCTAAAACGAGCGCTTCTACCCAACCTTTTTCTTCTATGGTCATATGGAAAAATTATTTCCATCACAACCCTAATCATAATTATGGTTGGATTTGAAATTTAATTAAAATATTTTTTTACTTGATCATCCTCTTATTGGTTGAAATATAACACACTTATATTGAAATATCTTCTTGGATAAAACCTAGATACTTTGATTTTTTTCTATGACCTTGACTAATATTTTAGCATTTTGAGTTGAGCAAGGGTCATTCATATCAAGCTTATTTTAGATATATTTCTTAAATTTATTGCTATATATTGAAATTAGTACCATTATACCCAAATTATAGGTTTGGCTAAGGGTGATCATGAATTCATTAAAATATTCATCAATTGAACCCATTGGTTTAGTTTCTAGTATTCTAATTGCATAGAAAGATGAAGATCCCTTTCCAAATTTAATTGAGAACATCCTTTTAAATTTTATCCATAGAGTACCATGACCATTGAACCTTATTTCCTATATAATCTAACAAAAAACATGAGTGTCTAGGCATGAAGATGCTAAAGTAGCATTATTAATTTTAAGAATTTTGTGTAATTTCAAAAGGTACTTGATTTTAGAAATCCAACATTTAGAATATTTGCCTCTGAATGTCTAATGATTAGGTTTTGACATTAGCATATGATAAGTCTACTATAAGAAATTAATTGCACCCACTACCTTTACACCCAAATCATCCTTAATATTAGAATTATAATTAATATTTACTTATTGTGATGATTATACAATATCTTTAAAGTGTATCTTTGCTTGATCATTCTTAGATCCCCTTTTGCCATATCTTTTTTAGTATATTGGATAGACACATTAAAAAAATAGTATATAAAAAGTATGTCGACAAATTCATCAAATGACACTTTTCTGTTTAGCACTTGAAGAGATGTGACCAAGGTTTTAAATGTTTCTAGAAGTAAACTGGGTGTAACTTGGATGATTTTTTTCCACTTTCTCCCATTTTGCTATCCTTCTAAGAAAATATTCTATGTTTTCACCATCATGAACTTTTAGTGAATACAATTGTGATTGCAAGTGTAAAATAGTAGCTTCATTTTTTCTTTCAAATATTGTGCATAATTTATCCCAAGCACTTTTTGAAGTTTTATCTTCACTTATGTGTGCTTGAATCTCATATGATATGCCAAATATTATTAGCATCAGAGCTTTTGCATCTTTGTCTTTATATTTTTCTTTTCCAACAAAATATTTTGGAATGGTTTTATCTCTAGTTACTACTTCCCAAAATTTCTCAACAATAAGTATTGATTTCATCTTATATTTCTATGTGGTGAAGTTAGGTCCTTTTAGTAGTTGAGACCCTGAAAGAAAAATCTTTGTATTTGTCATGATGTAAATTTGCTTGCACTAGAAATTCCCTTCAAATATAGTTCTTCAACAATTCTTCAAATAAAATTATTTTCTTCTTTTCTTCAATCTTCAATTTAATATTCTTCTTCTTAATATTAATTTATTATTAATATTAATATTCTTCTTCTTTTCTTCAATCTTCAATTTAATATTCTTCAATTGTTGAAGAACTATATTCTTCTTCAACTTCTTTTAAAAACTTCCCTTCAATTTTCTCTCCTTAATTCTTCTTTAATTAATTTTCCTTTCTCCAATTTTATTTTGCAAATCAACTCTTCTCCCTTTTATATTTAATTTCTCCAAATTCTAATTTTAATTTCTCCTTTCCTTTTAATAAAATCAAACTCCAATTTAACCTTCCTTTTAACCTTTGACATTTGGCAAAATATATAATTAATTTTATATACCTTTGTTGGCATCACTTTTCTCGCACAAAAAGGTTTTCTTGTTGTTAGCTCACAGATTCATTTATAGATTTTAGACTTGGCATTTCCAATGTCCTTGTTGGTTTGATAACATCTACTTGGATTGATTATTCTCTTCTCTATGCATCATCTTCTTCTCTCTTTTGTTATTTTCATCTCAAGGATGAAATAAACCATCATTATCCCTTTCTAGGCACTGTACCAGAGGCTCACTTTTACTTATTTATCCTTTTAGAAGACCTCTATTATTTCAGCACACAAACTCTTCCTTCCTACTGCTTGCTCCATTCTCTACTACTCTACGATGCTTGTCTGAAATGTTCCTTTCCTTTATCTAGTCGTATCCTTCAATTTCTTCTCCAACCAAATCCTTCAATAAGGTTCTTCAAATTTTTGAATGTTGTCACAAATTCAATTAACATGACTTCACTCACAATGGTGGCTTATATCTCTCAACCTTCAAGTGTATATTTCAATCCTTGTTGCAAGATTCTCTCAAACACTCAAATGTGGCTCCAATACCATTGTTAGCAATTAAACTATTTTTAGTATATGAAGATTAAATCTTCACATACATTCAACAATAACAATGACAAGTAAAAGAACTAGGCAAGCAAAAGAATACAGACTAGATATTACAAATAATGCTTGAGCAAATACAAATGATCCAACAATAATTTGAGATAGTGGAGTTCATACACATATTTAGAGGTCAAAACATGGTAGTAGATGCCATATCTAACTAGGATCTTGATCGATGAGACCTCACTTGCTATGGATATCCTCCTAGATGGTGGTCGTAATGGACTAGGGAGGCTCTTTTTTCAATTCTTACCATTGATGATAATACTGCTTGTTGTATCTAGATTTATTTATCCTTGCTTTACATGGTTACTCTTTATTTGCATAGATAGTTGTAGTAGATTAGATGTGAGGGAGAGTAGTCTTGCATCCTTTGTTAAAAATTGACTTAAAAGCCTTTAATCCTAGAAAGGCAGGAGATGTAATATGATTTTTTAACTAAATTAATTTGTTAATCCTTTTTACCAAAAAAACAATGACAATAACTCACTAAAAATATTATTGATAAGTATATCTACTTAAGTAATGCAAATCCTGATAGAGACCACAAAACTAGAAGATTCTTCTATTGGAGTGTCTTCAGATGGGATAATTTCTAAGGAGATTGGAGAGTGTGCTAAGGGTGCTACTCAGGACTATTATGTAGAGCCTCCTCTTGAGATTACTTATTTGAATCACCTTAAGAGTAACCCTTTTGAATGTCTAGCATTTGAAGCAGACTCTCTTGTTGTGGAAAAGTTATTGTCAACTCAATTGTGTCAAAACCCAAAATTTTAATTTTTGAAGCTCATTTCCTTTCATCCTTCATCATTGATGCCTTGGGGGAAGGTAGTAGTTGTTTGGATTCGGTAAATAATCTAAGAGTTCATTCCAATAATTCTATCTCTATGGAGAATGCTCTAGTGTCTTCAGGTTTGATAACAAGATTATAATCAAAAAAAGGTTTGAATGTTGGGGTCCAAAATAAATTGGGAAGACCTATTGCTAAGAAATCATAGTCACTCTTGGATCTAGGTAGAGGGAAAGGTCTATAGGAGTCTCCTGTCAAGGTTTTTGCTCCCAAAGCTAGTGGAGGTAGATGAAGAAATAATTTCTAACTTTTTTTATATTTGGGCTTGTTTAGAATATTATATCTGAGTTGCTGCTCCTCTTTTGGGTTGAGCAAATTCTTGGTGCAACCCTTTTAGAAATTTGGTGGTTCTGCTCTTCTCTTTTGTTTTGGTTCTCATTTCCTTGGCTTCGAGATTGGCAGTTGTGAGTGTTGAATTTTTATAGGTTATGCTTTGGAGATCTATAAAGTTTTTTGGCTTAGATCTGGAGATGTTTTATTTTGTGATGATTATTTTATTCTAGGTACGAGACCTCTTCATTTTTGAGATTGTATCTATAGTTGATTCAATTTTTTTCTCTGTTTTGAATTTGGGTTTGTTCGTGGATCTTGTTGTCAGATCCTATTATTTCTAGTTTTGCTTCTCCTCTTTGTTTCTCCTGTGGTCATATTTTTGAGGCCCTTTTTTATTTTTTTAGTTGGGAAATCTCTTTTGCCTCTCTTTGGTTTGTAAAAGGTTCAGGGCTCATTTCAAAATCCCTTCTATCTAATAAAAAAAAAGTAATGCAAATACAATGTATTCCAGCTTATTTGATCACACATTACAATGTTTTGTCTTCAATATATACACTTTGGATATGAGACTATTCAATTCATAAGAATATTGACCTTTCTACTTTCACTAATTCTCCATCTTCTCAAAATCATGTGAGATATGACTTCATATTTATCATAAAAAATATATATTATTGACTCCTAATAATGACAAACCTCTAATGATTACTAAATGACAAATATTTACTTAACTCCACACATTAAATACTTACATGACACCTAATATTTACAAAACTTTAGACTCAAATATTTACAAAATATTTACAAGGTACTTGGAATATTCTTGCAAGGTACCAAATAATGTAATACTTCAAACAATTCCAACATATTATATGTCCTTGAATATTATGCCAAAATCGGTAGAAAAAACTTATAATCTATATTATGTGATCATTTTTGTGGTTAGGATTACATGATAAAATAATTTTTCTTTTGGTGAAATGGAGCAAGGTGTGTGATGATATAACTAGGGGAGGTCTTAGTTTAAGAGTTCTTACGAATGCAAACTTAACTCTAAGGGAAATGTAATTTGGAGACTATAAAAAGATAGTAAAATATAATAGACAATAATTCTTCTAAGTATGTTGAGCCCAATGATCCAAAATAAATCTTCACTACATTCTCACTACTAGATGTTTCTACACTATAAAATGACTTAAAAAATTAGTTGATATAGTGATTAAAGGTCTAAGATGGGTGGTGAGAATTGGAAAAAAATTCTATTTGGATGGATATTTGGTGTTATAAAAAACCACTCAATCTAGATCCAATTTTGAAACCATGGATGAGATTACTTCAAGCCAAATATGGTGATAGGGTTTCAAACATTATGTACAAATATTAGGAAGGAAGATACAAATGGAAATTATATTTTTTACAAGTATACCGCCCATTGTCATTATGAGGCAGTTGAGCAAAAAGATAACAATAGTGATTATTTCGAGGGGAGCCAAGCATAAACTGATTTGGGAGTTGAATAGCTTAAGAGAATACACAAAAAGAAATGAATATAATGTAAAGCACTAACAAAATAGGAATACTACAAGAATATTTGGGATAGCCTGAGCATTCCAGAAGTCAAAATGTTTGTATGACCAGTAGGTCATAGAAATTTTTTATCCTAGGATAACCTAATGAAAAGGGGTTTTCATGGTCCCTCACAATGTGTTCTATGTAAAAAGAAGTAGAGTATATACCATCTCTTAGGACACTGTTCAATAGTCTAATAACTATGGTAATGGATTCTTAATATATATGGTAAATGCATGGTGATGAATGACAAAATTTAAGAATGGTTAAAGCAATGCCATAATACTTTTAAAAGTAGGGCAATACATACAATTTGGGATACATCAAATTATACAATACTTTGTACTATCTAGTTGGAAAGGAACATAAGAGTGTTTAAGGAAAAGGAAAACAATTTAGAGGTAATGAAAATAAATATTTGTTTAGCCATAGAGGAGTCTAAAGCAATCCTATCAACTCACCCAATCCCTAATCTTGAAACAGAGAGTTGATAGATGGAGTCAAGTCATTAAATGGAATTATGATATTGGGTACATGAGAAACAAAAGGAAGACATAATGTAAAGTGGAAACCATCGAAAGTGGAGTTGGCCAATTTTTTTATGGAGCATTTAAAAAAATCTAGAACTAGGAGGGAGAATAATTAGAAGTAATAGGGGTGGAAATTGTCACATTATGCTTTCAATAGTGGATTTAAGACAAATAATGAAGTTGAAGCTTGGAAAACTTTGGAAGGGTTAAAAATATGTAGACAAATGAAATGGAATAGAGTATGGATGGAAGACAATTCACTAATAGTAATAAATGCAATTTTGAAAAAAGCAAAGGCTCCATGGAACATACAAGAGATCATTGTGGAAATACAAGACCTTGATATAGAGTTTAAAGAAATCAAGTTTACACATACATTAAGGGAAGAGAACAAATGTGCAAATAGGCTAGCCAATAAAGGGGTTTTAATAGAGGATTGTGAAGTTAAATTCTCTTTTCCATGGTTAGAGGAAGTAGTAAGTTTAGTTGAAGTTGACAAGAAAATGTTGATTGTTTGAATCAAATAATAATTAAGATTTACTTTAATGTTCTCCATTGGTAATATTTGTTGTATTTATAACATTAATGCGTTTTCATATTAACTTTTTATTACAGTTCTTGTGGTTGCACTTATGCTTTAGAATGGAAACTATTAGTCTATCTGGAAAAATGGACTATGATATAACATAAAGTTTTAAGAATATTACTCTACTAAGATGCAATGCATAAACAATAGAGGTGGACTATGATATAACATAAAGTGGACTATGCTTTAGAATGGAAACTATCAGTCTAGATCTAGAAAAGTGGACTATGATATAACAAAAAGTTTTAAGAATATTACTCTACTAAGATGCAGTGCATAAACAATAGAGGTGGAGTTTTGGTATTGTGAAGGTTGTTGCAAGAAAATATCAAGAAGAAGGATGTTGAATTTTGAAATATTTGTATTTACAAAAAAAAATTGAAGAAGATCTAGAAAATGGAAATAAAATATTCGAACTTTCTATGAAAAGAAATGTATTTAACTAGAGCAACTCAATTTAAAATTTGTTTGTAAACTCTTAAACTTACAAAAAAAAAAAAAAAGTTATAATTTATCAAAGATAAAAAAAACCTAAATACAACTTTTTTCAAAAAAAAAAAAATATTTAATATTTTTAAATTTATAATTAATATCTTTCAACATTTTATTTTTTTAATTTTCAACATTAGTTATTAGGTTCACATTTTACCTATTAAATTCTAACATTAAACTTTTTATTAAATCACCTAAATCCATAAAATCCACTGGAGAGGTGCCAATGCCATTACATGGAAAGATTCCAAAATAGAAAAAACCAAGTGATATGGTATAATCTTGGAAACCTGATCCGGTCTCCTTTATCATTATCTCAAGCCATGTATGATGTCATGCTAAAAACACATAATGATGAACCACGCAACATCTAACAGTCCCTCCCTTTCCTTTTGCAGCTTGCTAAATTATTAATAATAATAATAAAATTTGGATTTCAAAGTAGCAGGCAGGTGAGCACATGGCATAGATATATATCATATATGTCAGACATTTTTAAGTTGTTACGTGTCCATTTTCTCCTTTATTTTTGGTACACCCACCTAACTAATCACATAAACAAACAACGGTTCAATTGGGGGAGTAGATAAACCTCATCCCGGTCTTAAAATAAGATTTTCAGTTTGAAACTTTGGATCAAAGTGAACAAGGTACCAATTTCGTTGAAACTTGGTCTTCAAGTAAGCCAACATATATTATCTTCCTTATGTGCTGACATTTCATTGTAAATTTTTATTATGATCTTTATTAACCTTGTTATATATATAAACATTAATTTTAATTTATTTAATGGTAAAGATTTTAAAATTTTAAAGGATAAATATTCTAGAAGGTAGAGTTTACTAATATAATTATATAACCATATATGAATTACTTTATTTTTTACTCTTTTTAAATATAAAAAAATATAAAAAAGTTAATATTATAAGAAACATGTCATATATAAATAAAAGAATTGGACTTTTTTAATTTCTTTAAATCAAGTCTTATTCATTCACCAGGTTAGCCTGACAGTGGAGATTTTGACACTTTGAACAGAAGTTCAAGGTTCAAATCTTGCAAAGTAGTGTTGTACATTATGTTACATTATTCATAATAAGGTTGAAAATAACCATATATCGAATAAATACTATCCCTTTCAAATGACGTATAGTCCCATGGACGCTAAACCAATTATTATAAAGAACAATAAAACTGAAAATAAAGAATTAATACTTTAAAATGTTCAAAAACTAATCCAACAGGTAATAAAACAATTTAACAATTAAAACAAACATAAAGCATTTTTTTTTTGCATGTGCCACCTCTTATGTAAGGCACATAGAACTTTAATAATTTAAAGGTTCAAAATAAAAGAAAAAATATAGATGTTTTAAGGGAAGAAGAGTCATGAGGAGATCATGATTTAAATTTTGGTTGTGGATCTCCATCCATAATTTCATGAGAGAGCATTATTCAATTGTTTTAGTAGAGTGTTTGGATAAGACTATTTATTCTTTAAATGATAAGTAGCGTTGTATTTTGCTTTATAGTTATATATTGTGTAAAAAAATATGTAAAAATATTTATTTGTTAATTGTATATAAAATAGATTAGAGGGTTTTGTGGAATGCCCAAAGGATATTAGTTGAAGAGTGTAGTCATGTGCTTATATAAGGTATTAACATGAGTCTAAGACTTGGACTTTGACACTAAGCAAAAAATAGGAAAGTTGATATTAGTTTTGAAAAATACCTCTTTTGTAAAAGGGAAAGGGCAACCCTTTCAAAACCCTGCATTACCATTAATAAAAATATATAATTAAAGTATCACATGTATGATTGGTTTAAATTTCTCTCTCATGTGTGATTGTATATATATATATATATAGAAGTTTTATAAATTTTCAAATCCTTTATTTTCTAAGTAAAATATATTTAATCGGTATTTCATATGCAAATGAGTAATGTTATAAGAATTAATTTTATTATATAATTTTTTTGGATGATAATATATATTTTTTGTAAATAATATGTTTGCCCAATTGATAGGGATTAATATTATCATTATAATATTTTTCAATGTATTATCTACATATAATAATGTTGCCATAAATAACTGGATAAGCATATGATAATGTTATCAACTGGATAATATTTTTAATTATTTCAACCTTATCCAATCATTGTATTTGGTTATTTATGTCGATATTGTAATGTAATTAATAGTTCTTCTTTATCAAATCATTCGTGTGTGTGATTTGTGTTTTTTGTCTGCATCAATTTGATATCAGAGCACCTCGATCCTTTGTGGGTTTGCTCTTCTTTTCGCTTTCACATTACACACCATGTTGCCAATCTAGAATCCCTTGCTAGAGAAAATATCTCGATGATCCAAAGAGATCTATGTTGAAATCCAACAAATGCGAGCTACCATGATGGAAGAAATGGTAGCAAAAGAAAGTCTTGCTGAAGAAGAAATTCTTCTAGTTGAAGAATAAATTGTTGAAAATCAAGAAGCAACACCTAGAATCGAACCAGGGTCTATGGGCGAGAAGCCCATAATCCTCCCACTAGACCATATTGTTGTTATTGAAGAAAGCGATCATTCAGTAAAAGATGAAGATTATTTAATACCTCTTAAAGCTAACATTCTAGATGCTAATCTACTTGTTGGCGATATTGTTATTTTGTTTGATGTATATCTGCAAAGACTGGATAAAGAATATCCTTTTCCTTTTCTTTCTTAGTTGACCATGGACGTGTTGGTGGTGGATATGCAAAAGCTAACATAAATATTGCTTGTGACCCATACGATGCTCGAGGTGGTTGATGCCTTTGACAAGATCTACATACATAACCCAATTCAATTATTGCCATTCTATCCATCCCATTTTGATGTCGTGCCTTATCCTTCACTCATGAATGATATATAATTCATTCCACTTGAAATCCGAACTCCATTTTTCTTTCTCATATTTTTTTAGCTTTCGCATGGTTTTTCCCCTTATCCATGGTGCTTTCCCAACTATTGATGATTTTCTTTTTCTCCATCTGGTATTGTCTTCCCTCTTTACCACTTCCAATCCACCTTAATGGCCTCCACCATGGCCACCCCTTGCATGCGAACCCTATTCCACTACACTGCAGATGACCTTTTGCTTTTGCCATCGAATGTCTTATCACACAATTTTTCTCAACCCCATGTCCTTGGCCATTGTGTGCTATAGTTTTTATACATAAATTATAATGTGGCTTCATTTAAAATCTAAATGTGAAAAAGAATCCATCGGATGGCATTGATGTAATCCAAAAAAAACTTCAATATTCTTGAATATTCCTTTGGAGGAATAGGACACACCACACCCGCTAGGGTTCTTCCACTTATAATGCAATTAATAGTTCTTCTTTATCAAATCATTCATGTGTGTGATTTGTGTTTTTTGTCTGCATCAGCAATGTACCATATCATATTTACTTGAACATACACTTTTAAGATAAAAATACTATCTCATTATGTAATAAAGCAACTTATAAATCTAGCAATACAACAATTTCATAATGCACAATAGAAGAAGCAAGGATATTTGTAATAGTATATCTTTTATGAAGTCGACAAATCATATTCAAATCATAAAAACAAGTCCAAGTCATTTAAAGAGTACAAAGTCTCATATATGCACCAAAGCATTATATGAATTATGATCAAACAAAGCACATATCTTCTTATTTATAGATGTCTAAAGATCAAACCTTGACCCCTAATATTCAAAATTCAACTTATCCTAATCCATGAACCCTATCCAATAAAATAAAGATAGCCACAAGGTTACATTAGAGTCATTACATGTCCTCCTTCAAAAATTTTTATCCTCAAAGATGAAAAATTCTGGAGAATGTCTACTATTTTTCAAGTCATGCCCTCTTTTGGAATATATTTTTATTTGATAAGAAACTCACACACCTATCACTTTTATAGATTTATTACCATTACTACAACACAAATTCATGCTCTAACTCCATGTGTCCTTCCTCATTTAACTTGATAAGTTCAGTTTAGGATTAGACCTTCTATTTTAGAACCTATTTGAGATAAAAAAATAAGGAAAACATGGTGTGTTTTAGTTGTAGGAGAAAGTTCCAATTATGATACCATTTTACCAATTTTTTCAAACCACTTTATATGGACCATGAATTTTTGGTGCTAAATTTTGGTTAGTATAGGTCTTAAGAGAAATTTACTTGTAGAGTTAGAGCTGTGAGAAAACCATATATCCTAATCTCAAATTATTATTTTGATTGATTCAAATTTTATTGCTACTTCATGCAATTTTAAACTTTATAAATATTGTCATTGAGGTTCTTGAGAATTGACTATCACTACTAGAGGAACATATCATCTTATGCAACCCAAGAAGATCCTAAATGTAATCTCTCAAAGATGGAGATTTTTTTGAACATACAATGTCTCAAACAGTGACATCTTAGTGGAAATATGATATGTAGTGTTATATCACCATTTAATTATTGGAAGACGATTTAATCCACTAGTATACATAATTTTAATTTTTCCATATGTTTGAAGATGATATGTAAACCTCATGTTAACCTAGGTAACATAGCATATGAAGAGGTTATTACAAAATTTGTTCATGAGTATGGGATCATGATCATAAACAACAAACTTTAGCATACCATACAATTTAAAAATTTGATTTATAAATATCATGGCTACTTTGCTTATTGTAAACGTATGTTGCAATGAACATAAATATGCATATTTAGAAAGGTAACCCATCACTATAAAATCATTATTGTCCTTTAGATTTAGAAAGATCTTTAACAAAATATATGGAGAGATATTTCTTTTGCCTCCCTAGAATTGGTAATAGCCATAAGAAACTTGGGTCCAATATCATATTTTATTTATTTTTATTGGCACACTTCACATTATTTAAAAAACTATTTTCAATCTACTTTCAGTCCACAAGAAAAACAATGCTTTAATATTTGATAGGTTTTAAGAAAACCTAAATAACATCTTGAAGAAGATGAATGCAATTTAGGAAGGATTCTATATTTATTCTTGGATATTTTGATCAAGAAAATCCTATCAATATTTCTCAAAATCTCTTGAGAGTAGAAAAGTCTTTGTTCAATGACATGCTTATAGATTGCTAATAATGTGAGGTCTCAATATCTATCCTCCATTCTTCATGAACTTGCGTAGTCCAAAATAGGATGGGGTAAAATATGACATCAATAATTGTTGAATATTCATATTTGAGAGAAAGCATATATTATAATATATTTTTTTTCTATTTTTTATAATTTTTTAGTGATTAGGGTAAAATCTAGGTTTTTGAAGAGGCTCAAAATCTTTTACAATCCTAGATTGCTCTGTCTAGTCTTACCAACCAAAGAGCCTTGTTTATGAAGGCAACAAGACATTCAAAGCATTGAACTACCTTGTTTCAAATATCTATAAATTTACATTCCTTATTAGTTTCTTTATATTCATATTTTTTAAGAGTCTCTAGAAAATGGAACCCTTAGTAGAAAGGTCCACAAATATTTAGTAAATGGATCCCTCAACACACAAATCCATATATCTTCAAAAAATAGAACTCTAAGCATAAAAATCCATAGATATCTAGAAAATGGAACCCTTATCACTCAGAAACTCACAACAGTTCCAAAAAGTCACAAGTTCATACATCTCTAAAAAATAAGACCCTCAATAGATAGGTCCACAGATCTCAAAAATATGGTACCTTCACAGACAAGTCTATAGATCTCTAGAATATGGAACCCTCAACAGATAAATCCATAGATCTTCAAAACAAGGAGCCCTCAACAGATAAATCCACAATATCTAGACAATGGGTCCCTCTGTAAACACATATATTTAGAAAAATAACCCTGAGCAGATAAATCCCTCAAAATTATTACAACTATAAGCTGACCAATCCTATAGATATCCAAAATAAAGGACCTCATAACATGCAATTCCAAAAATCTCTAAAAATAATTTACTATGAACCCTTTAAAAATTAGAACTTTCACCCATTAACTTGACTTTCTAAATATCCTCCCTCCTTGCCACTAAATGGAGTACATATAGATGTATCCCATTTGATGGTATCCAAATTTTATCTTCCTTTCTAAGAGATCCATAATTTTCTAGCTAATCAACCACCCCATTTTATTCACTATACACATATACCAATTGTAATTATTCCAATGAATTTAGGTATCTTAGTGTATCTGTTTTGATGTCTACTATTCTCCAAATCTCCATCAAAATTTTATTGAGGCAATTAACAATGTTTATTGAGTCTCCCTCAATTATTACTAGTTTAATTGTCATTTTTACTCCCACCAATACTAATATAGTTTTAACATGATGACTAGTCATAATGCCCAACTACTCACTCATAGCTCCAAACACCATTCCCTGGATATCCCTTAGCACTGATACTTCTACAATATTCCTTGAATTACCTTAAGAAGCTCCATCAAAATTTAGTATCATCCAACCTTATTTTTGTGGCTGCCACTTGGTCATACTCAAGCATCCTTGAGGACTGGAATTCCCCCCAACCAGACTTAGGTTCCAATTTCACTTGATTTAGCCTCCTCCAATGACTGCACATTCTCATACACTTTTAGTGCTTTAATATTCTTCATTATGGCTACTACAATATGTTCTCTATTATTGGCTGTAGATATCTTATCCCATTTAAAAACCCTTATATTTCTCTCCAACCAAACTTCCCACACACAATGAAAGGGAATTAGATTCTAAATTTAATTCAATATTGGGATTTTAAAAGACTACTTTGAGTGTTCTATCCATCCTATAATGTTATTAGGAAACCCACACTACCCCCATATTATTTATTATATCATATAATAATTTGAGGGAGTAATTACATTCTAGTGATATGTGACTCACTAATTCCTCATGAGCTTCAAAAAGATAGCATTTGTTATGAAATTGAAAACACCACTTATGAAGGTTATCCATTGTTAAAATCTTGTTTTGGACAACTATCCAAAGAAAATGTTAGCTTTGAAATGGATTTCCTTCCCCATAATCAATCCTATTGAAATCCCCCTTAGGAACTGCATGTGAAAGATCATAGGTTGATTTAACAATGAACGAACCTTCTTGAGTAGCTCTCCATACTATATTATCCTTAGATAAATTAGGGCTTACATAATATGCTCTTAATTTAGCCTATATATTTTGGAGCTTGTCCTCATACTAATTATAAATTTTTAGCTCCTTCCATCTTACCTCTCCTCCTATAATAAAATAATTACTTACCATATTTCCATAATTTTATCCTAACTCTACTCTGATACTTGCTAATTCCTCATCCTTCACTAATGGGTGCTTCTATAGCCATGCATATTTTGAGAAGTTAATAGACCTACCATTACCTACCTTCCATTGGATGCCTTTTTGTAGCATGTTACTACCCTTTACTATATGGTTCCATACTGAAGATCCTTGCCAGGGCTCTAGAGTGGTAAAAATTCTACTATCCTATTGGTTGTCAAGGTATTTGTCTCTTAGAATTATTTCCCATAAGGCATGACCCTCCTTCACTAGCCTCCATTGCCAAGGCCTTGTTCATGTCCCTTATTCTTCTAAGCTAGAGTCATCCAATTGACTTATCATTGAATACTTTCTCCCAAGCTACAAGTGGAATTTTGCTCTTCTCCTTTGTTCCTAACTATATGAAATTTCTATGAATACTTTATATTGTATTAGCTACTTTAAATGGAATTTGAAATATTGATAACACATATACATGGAGTGCTTGGAGAGTACTCTTAAGAAGCTATAACTTACCTACTTGAATCAAAAAATTCCTCTTCCAACTAGCTAATTTACTCTAGACCTTGTCAATAAGCACATTTCACATTTGATCTTTACATACCCTAGTGAACATTGATATTCCCAAATAAACAAAAGGGAGAGTTTAAACACTACACCCAAAATCTATTTCTATTCTTATCTATTGTTATCTATAGTGTTTATAAAAAACACCTTACTCTTATCCATGTTTATCATTTGTTGCGATGCTTTTCCGTAGAGATTTAGCATCCTCCTAAATTCCTTTGCCTAATCTATAGAGGGTCTCCCCAACAAAACTTTGTTATCCATAAATTGTTGGTGAGTAATCCCTTATATGGATATAGATGGTTTCAACCCACTTAAGGCTCTTGTTTGCTTTGTTTCTCCAATGCACCTTCTCAACACTTTTATCATAATTATGAAGAGATAAGGGGATAGAGGTCCCCTTGTCTTAAGTCCCTAGTGTAACTGAAGAATCCAACTAAAATATTATTCATTATAATTGAGAATTTATGTCCTTCACAACAACTATTCACCCATAGTCTCCAACATCTATTGAAGCTAAAATTCTCTAGGAATCTATCCAATAAATGCCATGAGACACAGTAATAGGATTTGTCCATGTTAATATTTAAAATCATTCCCTCCCTTTTACCAATGTTAACTAAATGCATGGTATCATGGAGAGTGATTTCTCCATCCAAAATTTACCTACTTTTCACAAAGCCCCCTTGATTATATATAATGATCTTTGGGAGAACATAGTTTAGTATTAATGTAATTACTTTTGATATTATCATATAAATAGCATTACATAGACTAACTACCCTAAAGTTTTTTAATCCCTTAAACCTAAGCTTATTTGGAATGAGAACTATAAAAATATTATTGTATTCTTTAAATGCTTTGTCTAAATGGCATGACTCTCTTACTGCTACTACTACATCATTTCTCACTATGTTCTAAAAGGTTTGGAAAAAAACCACTTGAAATCCATCAGGCCTTGGAGCTTTATATTTTTCCAATGAGAAGACCACTTCCCTAATCTCCTCCTCACTCACCTCTTTGACAAGTTTTGCATTCATCTCTCTAGATAGAATCCTTGAGATATGTTGAATTAATTCCTCCATAGCTTCTTAATTATGCTTCCTATTCTTCATTAGAAATAATATGAAGAAGTCCACAAATAATTATCTAATTTGATCTTCATCTCTTATTAATTCTCCATAATCTTTTTAGATTTTAGATATCCTTGTTGCACTTTTATGTCTTATGATAGAGACATGAAAGAATCTTGTGTTCCTATATACTTTTATTAAATATTGGGTCCTTGAATTTTGTTTCTTGTATGTCTCCTTCCTTGCTATTATTGTATGCAATTACACCCATATAAATTTCTCTCTATTAAAGGACTTGATCCATTCCATTTCTACTACTTTCCTCTTCAATTTGACTTAATTCTTGCCTTAACTGCTCCTTTTGCAAGAATATGTTTTTGAAGACTTTGTTCTAGGATTTTAGTGCCCTCTTCACATGTTTCAATTTCCCAACAACCATATACATATTGGATTGGATTGAATGCATCCACAATATTTCCATTTCCTTAGAAATGATTGGGTGTTGCAGCCACATGATTTTAAATTTGAAGGGGATATTTTTCTTTCTATCCTCCATACTACACTAAAAGACGAGTGTTATGGTATGAACCTATTCTTAACAATAATACCAAATTATGATCATAATTTTTTTCAAATGACTCCAAGGATAGAAAATCCCTATCCAATCTCACTAGGATCAAGTCCTCCCCTAACCTATTAGTCCATGTGAATGCATTGAAACTCAAATCAACATTATAAAGACTTGATGCTTATATGAAATCAATAAGATCCTTCATGCTCTCATTGAAACCTTGAGATACCATTTCTTCTCACCTGGTCTTAATGGAGTGTTGAAGTCTCCTACCACTATATATATTATCCCCTTGATTTGTTATCCCATCTATTCTAACTCTTTTCAAAACTCTCTTTTTGATCTATTTACATTTGGAGCATAGAATTTTGTAGTAAGGAAAAATAAATTTGAAGACTTAACCAATAATAAAATTGGCAATTAATTTAATTTATTTATTGTTATTGTCTTTGACTATCGCGATGATGGTAGCTACGCCTCATGGGGAGTGACACAACAGGACTGCAATCGAGAGCACAAGGTTTGGCTCAATTATGAGCCTTTAGAAGTTTTTTACAAGGCTGACTTCTTGTTAAGATATGATATTTTAGGCACACTTGAACTCAATAGGGAAAATATAAGATAGAAATAAAAGAAAAAAAACTCAACAAAAGGAAAAGGTGACAATGTGCCAAAATATCCTCTAAGATCTTCCTACAAAAATAGGCCTGAACACTATGTGAAAATGGTGAATGCTTCCTCTCCTTGACATAGTTAAACACAAATGAGAGTCATAAACATAGGCATTCATAAAGAGGTAGATTCCATAGGAGAGACATATATGGCTAGTCCAAAAATAGATACAGGCCCCTCACACACACATACATCAATAAAATCTAAAGCAGGTAAAAGATCATATACACACATACACACAAAAATAGGTCTATAGATAGTCATAGAGGACTCTAATAAAAATTGATGCAGGCCTCCATACATATATATGTGTGTGTAAGTAATTATTTACAAATATTGTTCTAGAAGCAGGGGTTAGATTTACCCACAAGCCGCTCTGGAGCCAACTACTCTTACAAAAATAAATGAAAGTAAAGCTTACAAATGATTATAATTATAAAACTATCGATCATTTTTTATAGTATTTATAGATTACAACATGAAACATTTCCCTCCAACATTATCTATAGGTAGATCTAGAAATCTCAGCTACTCTTCCTAGGTAACCTAAATATTAAATAAAGTACACTTTGGTCATAATAGCTATCAGGTTTACACATTTTGCTAAATATTAAATTCAAGATTTTGATAAAGAGATTGAAGAAATCAGGTTTACACGTATATTAAGAAAAGGAAAAAAATGTGCATATAATCTAGCCAATAGAGGAATTTTGGTTGAGGATCGTGAAGTTAACATCTCCTTTCCATGGTTAGAGGAAGTAGAAAGTTTAGTTGAAGTTGAAAAAATGTTGATTGCCTAAATCTATAGATGATTAAGATTTACTTTAATTTTTTTCATTGGTGATATCTATTTTATTTTATAACAATAATGTGTGTTCATTTAGACTATTTATTATAATTTTTGTGGTTGCACTTGTGTTTTAGGAAGGAAACTAGCAATCAAGATTTGGTAAAGCGGACTATCTTAGTGCGATGTTTTGGAAATATTACTCTACTAAGATGCAAGGCATAGATAGTAGAGGTGAATTTTTGGCATTGTGAAGGATGCTATAGGAAAATATCAAGAAATATGCTAAATTCTAGAGTAATTGTATTCATAAAGAGATTTGAAAAGATCCAAAAAATGAAAATCAAGAATTCAAACATTTTATGTAAAATGATGTATATTTATAACTATGGCATATTAATTGATATGAGAAGTGTATATATTTGTAAAATATAAATCTCTAAATAAGATAGATATAATTTGTTAATTGTAGGGGACCTGAGTACAACCCCTTTTTATCAAGCAAAAAAAAAATAGTTGTTAGGTTTGAGACTGTCATCATCATACTTGTCTTGAATGAGCATCTAAGCTATTTAATCAAGATATATTTTGGTAGGTGGCATTTATATTATTGATTGGAAAAGAAATAACTTAACTCACCTACTTCTATCATATCTTAACACACCTTTGACTTGACCCAGGCATTGGTGTCTGCTTGGCATGTCCTTGGTTTATCACAATCCAAGGTCATCTTACATATTGGTCAAGAATTATATTTTTGGTGCTTCATTGGAGATTACAAATTATTGATATCAAAGGTACTTTGGAAAATATCCCTTGGCACTATCTCCTTATTTCTTCACTTTTCAAAACTTTTCTCTAAATAATATTTCGTACAAGTTTAATTTTTGAGACTTATCTTGGCTTCGCCTCTTCAAAATAAAAAGTTTTGATTGCTTGTTATTGGGGATTTTCATTAGACATGAATAAGTAGTGAGAAATAACTACAAATTTGGAAGCTCAAAGGGTCCTTCTACCCTTCTTGAAGGAGAACTCAAAATTACCTTTATCCTTGGTCGCGAAGTCAAAATTATTATAGTCCATGCAAAAATAAAGCACAAAACTAAAATAATTGTTAACAAAAGGTTATGATGTAGAGAGCTTCTCAAGTGCTCACCTGATCTCTAACCATATTCATATGATGGGCACTTGGTTAGTTGGAATTCATTGTACATAGCAAGTATTTCATTTTTATCATCCCAAAAAAAGTCTTTTGTTCAGCTCACCACTTCATGCACTTCTACCTTAAGCTTTGCTAATGGCCCAATGATTTGGGCTATTTATATTGCATAAAGGGAGGTAATATGATATTTAGAGTTAAGAGGAATCTATTTATTTGATTCAATAAACCTTATATATTCCCCTTTTGAGCATAATTTAACACATTGTTGTTTCCATGGTGAAGGGAGCCCCATTGTCAACAAGAAGTCCACTTCCATATTAAGCCTTCCAATGTTGTTGTATAGGTTATTGAACTTATTGATACATTGTTTGACTATCTATTCTATTTTTAAGAGGTTGATTACCTTTTGTTCTCTTTTAAAGAGGTTAATTATCTTGACAACAACCGTCTTGGAGTCAGGTGCTTTGGCTAGCTGAGTTTGGTAGGTTCAAGCCTCTTCGAGTCTTATGTTAATCTTATTTAGATCCACTTTTTCCTTCTCATCTATTATTAGGCCTAATAGTTCAACTAAATATATGAAATCAAAAACTAGATATAAGATTAATATCATGCTTTCAATATTATCCCAGTAAGCATCTTGGATTTTTCTGATAAGACTCCTGATTTCAAGCCATTAACTCTCTTCACTTTGTTGTCTGAGGTCTTCCAATTCCTTCAAGAGGATGTTCTTTTCTTAATAAAATTGGGTTTGTTTGATGGAAAAATGATTTGAGAGATATTTTAATTGTTTCTCCTTTTCTCTCAAGATAGCCTTAGACTTCTACTCTTTCAACTTTCTAGTCAACAAACTTATTTGATTCTTCAAGGCTTTAGCTTCATCCTATGAGTCTTTTAGGACCTTATTTATCTATTATAGCTCATTTTTTTTCTTTCCATATTTTGCTTGGTTAACTCATAGCCATGTTCAACCATTTTTTTGGCTTCTCTAGTGAGTTTTAACATGTCCTATAGTTGTGAATCCTTTAAATATATTCCTATTGTTGATGTTTGTTAGTTTTGTTCTATCGTATCTTTTATTGGTTTTGCAACTAATGGACTTCTTGAAATTAACAATACTCTCTTTTGAGAAGCAAAATGGAAACCCACTTGGGTAGTAGCTATCTACTTAGATTGTTGGGCCTGCCTCTCCTATTTATACTTCATCATTTGCTATTGGATTTTTTTGGAAATATTTCCAAGGAGTAAGGGCTTCCATGTATTTTGATGTTCCTTCCTATAGCTCTAGAAAAAATACAAACTCTTTGAATGGTTTGATTAGTGGGGTGGCTACAATGTGAGATATTGGAGTAGATAGGACTAAATATAGAGGGAAAAATCTACAAGAAGGTAATATATGTCCTTCTTAATTATTGGGATAGGCCACTAAACATGTTGGGGACAATGCAATCTACCTAGTAATGGGATCTTAGGTCTTCTCTGATTGTGTCATTTCTCTTAATTTTTGAGACCCTTTTTTGGCTATATAGTGGTAGGGAGATTTGAAATTGATATTCTACTTTCACCTACTTCCTCTATTATTGCACTATGCTTTATTTTCTGCCCCTTACTGGCACTATCTACATGTTCCACTTATTGACTTATTTTTCTTTAGATATTTTTACTAGGATATTTGGGCAAGGGTTGATGTTGGGCTGGTGAAGAAGTTGTTACTTTCTTTTGATAGTCAAGAATATTTGCACTTCTTTCTAGAGTATTGGACCATAATTCCAAAATTTCTTGTTATGTCCTAGCCTCCAATGTTCTTTGAGGTATTTCACTAATAATTCCCTCTTCACTGGATTGCATGGATTCCAAGATTTCAACATCAATATGCTTTTCATTGTACAATTCATTGAATATTATGTCTTCATTTTTTATCTAGGCTTTGATTTCTTCTCTCCACTCAATTGTCTCATCCTCCACCATGACTCTATTTTGGTAATTCTTCAATATCATATTCTTAGTTCTTCCACATTACCCTACTTTACTTTCTCCAATTTATTTCATAAAATGATTCATATGGTTTCACAATAGGTGGAGGTTTGATAAATTTTCTTAGAGGTCGTATTGACATATCATATTTGGGGATCTTAAACTTTTTAATATTGGTATTTTCCTCATGAGTGAAATTTTTCTCTTTTAAGACTTTTAAATATGTAGAGAATTTTTGTTCAATGTCATATTACCATCTATCCTTAATTTGTTCAATACCTAACTTCTTCAACTTGCCTTCTACAAGGGAGGCTCCTCTTTTCCTATGCAAGGTTATTCCTCCTAGATTGAATGGCTATAGATAATATGATGATTTTGTTTGCCACTACCATGTTTAAAATCCAAGGTATTAATTTGCCTAAAAACTTTTAAAGTAAATACTTGGTCACGTATATACTTTTGCAAGAGATAAACAAAAAAATTGAAGCCATGCATTCTTATCATAGTCCCCTCTTCAGCGAAGAACCAATCCCCTATAATTGTACGCTCTAAAAGGTTTTTGCAATATTTTAAAATTCTTCATACTTGGGGTTCTTTTATTGAGGTAATGACTAGGGTATAAGATCAATTGATAAAATATAATAGGAAGAACTCTTATTCAATCCTTTGTCTAGTTGTAGACCTCCTAACTAGCCCTTTTATTTATTCTCAAATTAGAAAACATGTCTAAATCCTAATAAAAAATGAGGTATACCAAAAATGATGACTACCTTAATATCTAGGTTGATGAGAAATGCCTCAGATCCTCTTTGATTCATTTTACTATTAGCTTGAAAAAATCGAGGGTTTCTAGTCCCTACTTTATTCTCTTCAAGATACCCAACTAAGTCATGTTGGTGATTATATCATGCTCCCTACCTAAGAAGAAGTCCATCATGCTTAGTGTGTCCCTTGAGATTTTATCAAATAAATAGAGAGAAATAAAACCTTGTAGAATAGGGTCATTTTGTCCTACATTTTTGCATTTTGATCTTAAGAAGGACATTTTATCATTTTGTGAAAGCTTCTAAAAATTTTCCCTTTCTTCCTCCTCGTTAATGTGTACTTGAAATTATGGTAGCAACATGTTTTTGATACTTAGGACCAACAATTTTTATTTTGAATTTTCTATTTGTGGAGCTAATTTCTTTGGGAGTTGGCTTATAAAATTTTGCACATGTGCTCACTAGTTCGTAATAGAAATGCACTTCAATCACCATATACTATGCCAAGAAATTGGTCTATATTTGGGCTATGAAACTTGAAGGCTTACTAACTTTGAAGCATTCATAGGAATCTATTCTCAGTCTCTTGGCCCCTTACAATCTTAAATAGTAGAGCAATCTCAACTATGTCAGTCAAAATTTTTATTATAGAGGAGTATGTGGGTATAGATACTTTAGGTGTTTCTTTAGCATGAGAATTCTTTGTCTTTGTCATACTGAGCTTAGACATGATCCTTATTTTCTAACTCAATAATGAATGTCAATTATAGGGTTTTTAGCTATGGCATTTACTGCAGAAGAGTATAATGCTTATGCATTTTAGGTTTTAAATGGTTAATCCTTTTATCTTATTTTATTTTCACTTTCCCTTCATGCTTTGCATTTATTTCCATTTTCCTACTCAATTTTTGGAGGATGCCCACATTTTTCATAAAATGCATTCATGCATATTCATGCCTTTCAAGGTCAATTTATTTCCACAATCTTCCTTGTCACTTTTTGTTTGTGAATAAAGCTCTAGCTTGGGGATGGTATTTGATGTAAAATTTTGAGCATGGATACCAAATATTCATCTCCAAGGGTTCTTCTAGCATGATATATTTCTTGTCTCCTTTTATAGTTGGCTAGCAATTTTTAATTTCATCCTGGTCTACTTTGATTCGCATGTCACCCCTCTTTGCTCACATCATTTTTTTGGATGGGTGAGACACAAATTTTAGTTAGCCTATGTATCAAAATTTGTGTTTGTTTGAAACTAGATCCCATACTATAATTAGCCATTGAAAATTTTGTTCATTATGGGTGCAAGGGCTATTGATTATTGTATTTCTTGATTTAGCTACCCTTTTTCTAACAATGATGGAATATAATTATTTTGTAAATCTCATGTCTATGTAGTATGTAGGTTTTAAATTAGTCACCCCCAAGATCTCCTTAACCTTAATAGCTTATTTTCATATAGTAATGAAGGTGGAGAAGTCAAAACTTCCAATTTGGTTTACCTTGAGATTGTTCATCTTGTTGCTTCAGGACTTATCTCCTCAGTTTCCTAGGATGATTATTTTTGCATGGCCACTTCTTCCTTACCTGACTTTTCTGATATGTCTTCCCTATTAAAAGTTGTAAGTTGTTTTCTATCCTATAATTTGGTGATAATCAACTGCCTATTTATCTAGCTATTTTCCTTTGCATCATGGGTAGGAGGGATCTCTCCCACCTAGGTTGGCTTATTTTTTTTTCCAAATTTCTTCCTTTTAATTCTTAGGATGAAATCATTCATGAGTAATGAAGCCAATTGATCCCATTCTATGATTAAACAAGGAGGAATAGATTCATATTTGTTGAGTGCTCTTTTGAATTATGCTACTAATAGCCTAAGAGCCACATCTTGTTCTACAATATTATGTGTCTAGTATATAAATACCAAGTCCTTTAGGTGCTATAGTAGAGTAACTGGGCCTTTACCAATATATTCTAGTAGTATCACCAATACAAACTCTAAGAGTATTTACATAACGTAGGTGGCCTCGAGAGGCATAGAGGACTTGAATCATCCTAACTTGAGGAATTGTTTCCTAAAGAGCTGATCGTGTTTTAAAACATAACAATAGAATATTTGGCAAAAAAATTCCTACATACCTCTGGGTTTCTTCTATTAATGTGGAGTCACCAAGTGAGAATGAATTGCTATAGAAGTAGATAGACTGAGGTCCTCACGACATCTTCAATCTAGTATTCCTTTCAATGACTTCTATTGTTTATTCTGGAGCAAAGGTGTTAGGTTATTTAGAGTTGCTTCAACAAGCAAAATAGGCAAAGACCCTCATCAAGTCTAAGCCTAACTTGTTGTTGTAATTTGGGACCAATGATATGTCACTAGGGTCCTATTGGGTGTTCCATTAAACTATTTTCATCTTTGACTATTCCAACTAGGGAAATCATACCTCATGGAGAGCGACATAGTAGGGTTGCAGTCGATAGTGCAAGGTTTGGCTCAATCAGGGGCCTCTAAGAGTTTTTTACAAGGTTGGCTCCTTATTAAAATGTGATATTTTAAGTGCACTTGAACTCAATAGGGAAAATTTAAGAGGAAAAAAATAAAAATATCTCAACAAAAGGAAAAGGTGGTGATGCACCAAAAATAAAAATAGGCCTAAATGCTATGTGCCAACGGTGAACACTTCCTCTCCTCAACATAGTTAAGCATATATGAGAGTCATAAAAATAGGTATAAATAAAGAGGAAGGTATTATAGGAGATCCATATATGGCTAGTTCAAAAATAAATGTAGGCCCCTCACACACACATACATCAATAAAAACCAAAATAAGTAAAAAATCATAGACACACATACACATAGAAACGAGTCTGCAATCACATCTGACTAAATAAAAAAATTATATAGGCCTACATATATATATATGTGCAAGTAATTATTTACAAATATTGTATTAGAAGCAAGGGTTAAATTTACCCACAAGCCACTTAGGAGCAAACTGCTCTTAAAAAAAGAAATGAAAGGAAAGCTTACAAATGACTATAATTTCAAACCTAACGATCCTTTTTACAGTATATACTATTACTATTTATAGATTACAAAAAGGAAAATTTCCCTCCAAAACTATATGTAGGTAGATCTGGAAATCTTAGCTACTCTTCATAGGGAACCCTAATATTAAAATACCTTTTTGTCATAGTAGTTGCTAGGTCTAAGACTGTCATCACCATACTTGTCTTGAATGAGCATCTAAGGTATTTAATTAAGATATATTTTGGTAGGTGGTATTTATCTTCTTGGTTGTAAAAGCATTAAATTAATTCACCTACTTTTGTCATAGCTTAATATGCTTTTGACTTGACCAAGGTATTGGTGTTTTCTTAACTTTCTAGCATGTCCTTGGTTTCTCATAATCTAAGGTCATCTTACAAATTGGTCAAGAATTTTGTTGTTGAAGCTTCATCAGGGATTGAAAAACTTTAAATATCAAAATTAAGTTGAAAAATATCCCTTGGAACTATCTCCTTATCACTTCATTTGTTGGTAATTTTCTCTAAATAAATTTTTTTATAACTCTGATTGTCGGGACTTATCTCGGTATCACCTTCTTCACAAAAAAAAAAATTTATTGCCTATGATGGGGGATTTGCCTTAGGCATGAATGAGTAGTAAGGAATCACCACATTTACACTTCAATAGATGAATTATCCCTCATAGAGGTCAGAATTCTACATAGTTAATAATCCTCCTAAAGCTCCTCTCGCTCCCTCCTGGAAACTCTTACCCTCTTTCCATATTCCACTCTAAATATTCTCTCACCTTACCCAAGATAATTTTATTTCTTACAATAATACTATTTCAGGTTGGTACTCCTTAAATATGGACCTCACCAATCTCTATTTGTTAGGGGCATTAATTCCCCTACCATTCCATGATATGACTTTCATGTTTTACTTCTTGTCATGGGCTTATGCCCACTCAAGACTATGATCATCTACTTCTTATATTTAAAATCCTTCTTAGTTTCCTTTAAGCATTTTCCTTCAAATATGGAAATCCCACCTTATTTCCCTCCTCTACTCCTACATCCCAGCAGTTCTTAACACTCCTCGACATCCATAGGTATGATAATTTACCTAAAGACCCTGCATCCACTTTATATCACAACTTCTAGATCCAAATATCCATGGGCATCCATATATCCTACCATTTCTTTCTCTATTTTTTCCATTTGATCCATATTTCCTTCCTCATTTTTAGTTCCCTCATCACTTGGTATTAGAGAGTTTGACATTTGTGGAGTGTCTTGGATTTCTATGGTATTAGATTCCTCTCTTATAATTAGTATTTTACCTCCTTCCATCTCCATTTTCTTTTGTGAGTTTTCCTTACCTTCACCAATACCATATTCCTTTATTTATTCCTTATTTTATTCTAGCTCCCTCCTCTCCTCAACTTCCTACTTATGAAACTCTTTACCCTTCTCCATAGAGATCTGCTCATTCTCTTCTATATTATACTTTTTTGCTTTCTTCATTCTTCCTATGGATTTCTCTAGTATTCCTCCTCTATCTATTTGTGCAATCTCTTGCTCAATGGCCAATTTTGACATAGATTATAAAACTAAAGGTGTCATTCTCATAATTTATGCTTTGATTCCACACATCATAGCTTAAGACTAGATTGATCTCCTCTTGCAGTTTATGTCTTTATTCAACCATAACACTCATCCTATCAAAAATTACCCTTTTTTTCTTTGGTGATAAAATCCACTATGAGAATGTGCCTAAAGGATATTGATATACTTTCAAAGACTTCCTCCTATAATTTTAGAGGTAAACTAGGTAGTTGCACCCATATTGGGGCCACCTCTATCCTTTTTGTGTTAAGGTTAAATCCAAGAGCTCATTTCTTGAGCTAAAGGCTAGATCTACCCATAAACCATGAGCCTCCTAGAAGAGCCCTATGATAATCTTCTTTGAAGGAAGCAAGGAGAAAATTTTTTGGCATAAAGGAAAATTCCACATGATATTTAACTTTCTAGTGATTGGTCATCCACTTCCTAATATACTCCCTTGTTGGTATTGAGCTTATGAACTTACATATAAGAGTTTTGTTTAATTTTATTCTATCCTATTTCATAGAATTTGTTAGGAATATTAAAAATATTCCTCCTTTCTTAGTTTCATGGGTGATTAGTAACCATTGTTCCTTATTTTCATCCCCACTCATATGTCCCTTTAAAAACTCTACCCATAATCTATTGTCATTTTCTAGGTTACTATTCTCATGTTATAGATTTGGGATCTTCTCAAGTATCATTAAAGCTTCAACCATGCATTGATCCAATTTTAGAACTCCAACTACATTGATCTAATCCTTCATCCTACCATTATCTCTTGATACCACCTCCTACAACTTCTCTCTTTCTTCCAATATTTCCTTTCTTATATCCATACTTGTCATGAATCTATTCTTATTGGTTGTATGTCACTTTTGTAGAAATTTTGGTAATGAACCGGACCCCAAGCTATGAATTCCTAATGGCTTAAGGTAAATCTCACTGACCATAAAGTTTTTATAAGTGAGTACTACTCTCTAATTACCAATAATATTTTACTAGGGAATAATTTCTGAGAAACCAACCATAGGTTTACCTCCAAATGATAGCTATTTGTATACTCTCTCAGGGTGACAACTACTAACAAGGTGTGGGGCCATTTACCCTTTAAATGGTGAAACTCAAACTAGTTACTCTAGGGTTCTTGGGTTACTCCTAAGAAGGTGTTTTAGGGAAAATAGCCTAGGTAATTCCCCCAATTAAGTAGTCAAGACTTGCACCCTATCCTACAAAATGTTATTAGCCTATGTAAACATTTATTAAGCACCAAGAATAAGATCCAAATAAGCTTCCATAGTAGACCATGAATCTGGAAAGTTATCTTTACCATTTATAGATCCTTTAACATCATTGTGCAACCCTAAAAGGTAGTTGTTCTTGAACTTATCAAGAACAAGAAGATTTTACAACTTCCTACACTCTTCTACCTGTACGAATTGTTGTTTATGTTGAAATTGATTCATAGAGATGGTGGTAATGTAAAGAAAATATCAAGCTAAAAACATGCCTATAGAAGGTTGATAGGCTTTAAACCCTTTATTAAAAAACTTTCTTCATACACGTACCTCCAAAATTTGTGACAAGGTTAATAATCATTGCATGGGAGCCATGCTTGAAGTTTTTTTTATATGCTATTATGCACCTATACTAGGTTGTTATCATGATAGAAGTTAAAAAATCTATTGATCTTATCTATGTTTGTAGTGAATTTTAGCATCAAGGATGATGTATTCATTGCTTATATTATCCAATTAGAGTTGTTTTTATCTAGAAAAATTAATGTTTCAATGTCATTCTTTGTTTGTGTTATCAATGCTCATTTGGAAATGATGTGATAATATTCTTTGAATTATCATAGTTTTTTGGCCTCATGGATCAACATATAATATTTTAAATTATTTGACTAGAATGATACAAAATTGACCTTTTATTTGGATACATATGACCTTTGCATCAACAATTAAATAACCTATGGAATGGAGAACACCCCAAGCATTGGAGGAACACCGATAACATTCACTGATTCTCTCAAACATTGGTTCTTTTGATATTTGAGAATGATATGGAAATCAAAGTGAAGCTAGATTATCCATTATGTTGAATTCTTATATAGTACAAGATAAGGAATCAAAGGAGTTACAAGGGTTACAACCAACTACAACAACATGCTATGCAGGGACAACCACCTTGTAACAACATGGATGCAAATAAAATAGTGTCATGCTAGAGACAAGAACAACCTCAAAAACATAACCAATGCATCCTAACTACTAAAAAGAAAAAATATAACATGGGAATACTATACCTCATGTGAATATAAGACAATAAATATCTTAGGATTAAGGATAAGCCTAAGGTACAATGATATCCTCACCACTACTCCCAACCATAGAAGCATTGGACCCTAATGCTCTCAAAAAATTTGGAAAGTCACAAGCCATCTATGGAAGCTGACTATGGTGGGCGATAAGGTATGAGGTGGAAGACCCTTACCATGTGTGATGAGTCTTCATATAAAAACTCTGTCTGTATCAAGAAAAAGTTGGAAGTCAGGTACCATATTTTTTGGGTGGCTGATGATAGGCTTATTCTCCAAAGTAGAATCCTAAGAAGGAGGAGGAGGTTGAAAATTAGTGAGGGAAATGATGGTGGCCTCTTTAGGCCATCAAAATTATTGATCATCAATATACCCCATTCAGGCATGGAAAACCTAGCATTTTGGTGATAGCTAGAGAAGATATTGATCCAACATGAGAAGATATGAGGCCATAAAGAAGATCCTGTGAATCGAATAACTACAATATTAGGTTGTAAAGTCATTGAATAAACTAGTTGTGATGGAGCAAATTGAATGGGGAGCTCCAACACAAGTTTTACCTCTTCTTTTGAACCTTCAATTTCTTCATCCTGAATAATTAGAACATTTTTAACTTAGTCAATTTCTTCAACAACAACAAGAGGGTCTTATTTAGAGAGACCTTCAATTTCTGCATTAATAGTAGTATAGTCCAAAGGAAGGATGGTGGGCTCCATGCCCATAGATCCTAGTTTGATTTCAAGTATTGCTTCAAGAATTTCTTTGGTAATTTCTTCAACAATTTATTCTTTGATATTAGCAACGCCGTCTAATGGAAATATGATGGGATTTTTACCCATAGATCTTGGTTCAATTCTAGGTGTTGCTTCAAATTTTTCTTCATCAATTTCTTCCATAGGAAGAATTTCTTCTAGTAGATTCATATTCTTTTAATTCTATTTCTTCTACTAGTTGGGCAGCTTGAATATGCTAGAGATTAACAATGATAATTTTGATGCATTATTCCATCTCTTCAAAAGACAACTTGGTGCCCTACCTCAATCAATAATGTCTAGGCAACTATTAGGAAAAAAATTGAGGGTTTTATAATGCACAATTATCCAAAGTACAATTTTTTTGCCTTCCATATTACAAAAAAGGGCAAAATTTAGTGCTTTCAAAGTTACACAATTTGTGTAATTACAACTTTACCCTTCAATTTCAAGTGGTAAAAGAAAAATTTAGGGCTAAAAAGGAAACATTTTGACTCATAATTTGTAAAACTCAGATTTTTGGAGGAAAAAATAATCTCCTTGCTATAGCAAAAATTTGAATTTTGAATTTCAAATTTCAACGGTTCAATTCAGTAGAAACAACATTTAAAAATGAATATTTTTGACTCTTAATTTGCAAAAAATTTATTTGGGAAGGTAAAAATAATTTCTCCTTACTGCAGCAAAAATTTAAGTTTTGAATTTCAAATTTCAATGGTCCAATTTGGCAACAACGGTCTCCAGTGGCAATATTTTTGTAAAATTTTTAATTTTTTTGGTGATCAACGCTAAAATCCAAATAGTTTATGGCCTGGTCAAATATTGATGGGTTTATTGATTTAGTGCTGAAGTCAACATATCATAAATTCAAAGTCTACATCGATCAATGTGTGGTGGGTCCTTCAGTTTCCATGCATTAGTGCCTAACAACTAACACTTTTTACCTCGTGGTTGCATAAGCACAGGGGCTAACATAACCACTAGAAGGTGGGCACTTCCCTAAGTAGACTCCACCACTTTTAAACCTCAGTCAGGTCATTGTACAGTGAATGTGGGACTAAAGGGTAACCTGACTATAAAAAATATTTGAATTCTACCTGTGCTTGTGCTTTCCAACCCAAAAAAATTACATCTGCTACCTCAACACAAAACTAGCTAATGTGCCTCTACCATGCATCCATTATGGATTGGAGGTCTATGATTCATGATGTGAAGTCCTCCTAGGGCCATGTGTCAATAATCGATTAAGGAAGGCATTTAGGATTTTTCTCCTATAATTTTATTGGTCAAAGAAACCTTACGAATCCTATTTTTTTTTTTTTGAGCTACGATCTGATCTATTTCATCTTCACACCTCTTATCTTTCTAAGCCTCTATCAATTGAGAAAGGGATATTATTCCTATTTGTGTGAATTGTAATTTCTCTAGGGCGACTTTAAGAATCACAATGTCTTATAGTAGGCAACAAATTTCTTCATGTTATCATTGTGCAATAGGAACTTCATTACCACACGATGGAATAGAGCCGTATGACATCAAAAACTCATCAACAAAGATGATTCCAAGCAATGTCATCCAAATAAAAGGACTACCAATAATAGTGACTAACTGACTAAGTTTATAACCATGTCAATCTACTTGTCTATGGAACAATTCTATTATGAAAGGTTTTCTAACTTGCGCCTCCATAAATAGGCTATGGAGGCCAGTCGATAAGGATGCCAATCAACAAGATGGTCAATTGGTCAAGGAAGGAGGATGGAAGAGGTGGAAAGAGATGTAGGAAGGTAGGGGGAAGGGGGGCTAATTAGGTAAAAAAATTTAATTAGGCTAAGAATCCTTTGAAATAGTAGAACTAATAGACTGATTGTTACATCCTTTCCACTACCACTTTGTGCACCCTTTGGTTGACCAATGCCTCTCTCGACAAGGAGTGCTAGACCCTTCTTAGCCTAAAATTGGCCAATAACCTATACAATTAAGTCCTCCTATCAAATTAAATTGGCTATGATATCCTCTCAACTAGGGGATATTTTTTTGAATGACAAAGCCCATTCTTCAAAACTTTCTTTTGCCTTCCTTAGGGTAAGTCTATTTCTTTGTAATGTTATAGAACCTAGGATACCCTATGGTGATCCTTTTAAGGGTACCTAGTGTAGGGGTAACTTAGAACCCTCTAACACCTCTTGAGATTCATAAATGGTTGCTATGAATTGACCCAAACTAATCCAATGTAACACACAACCATAAAATGTATGCTCTAGTTGGCAATGATCCAAACTAAGAACCTAAGCTACAAACAAAGTTCAAAATCTTACCACACCTTCTTGCTAACTCTCCTATAGCTATGATACTAGTGATATGAAAATCAAAGTGATGCTAGATTATCCATTATGCTGAATGCTTATATAGTATAAGATAGAGAATCAAAGGAGTTATAGGAGTTACAACCAACTACAACAATATGTTATGTAGGGACAACCACCTTGTAACAACATGGATGCAAACAAAATAGTGTCATTCTAGAGATAAGAATAACATCAACAACATATTCAATTCATCCTAACTACTAAGAAGCCAAATTTTAACATGGATATACTATGCCTCACATAAATGCAAGGCAAGAAATATCTTAGGCTTAAGGATAAGCCTAAGGTACAATGATGTTCTCATAAGATAATTTGATGCAGACACCATAATTTTCTCTCTTTTAAAAAAATCACCATGTATGAGCTGCCAATGGGCTTACTAGATGTTTCTTTTGAGAATATAAGAATTGAATTAAATGCAATATTTATATATTTAAACTGTTTGATGCTAACTTGACTCGACTCCACTCTAATCCTTCACACTTTTGTGGTCTTTGACACAACCTTATGATAAAAATTTCCACATGAGGCTATTATTTATAATATATCAATGGAACTTATCTTAGGATTTGGTGCGTGACATTCACCCATCAATTTGTAATTTTATTCCTCAAATATTGCATAATTTTTGTATTTTCACTCGATCGATTCTCTGGTAGACTCTCTCCCTTCACCACATAGGCTCTGGTTATTTCTTGCCCTATACATTTGGCATTCACTCTGGCTGAGAGATGAGAAATTCTAATTTTAAGAGCTAATTATCCCATGCTTCTTGGAACCAATAAGTAAATTATCTTTGTACTTCTTGGAATTGATGAGTGAACTATATCAAAATCACAACTCAATAGTTTTGTAAACCACTTATTTTTCTAGTCAATATAAATGTTAATGTTTTAATTATGAAATTCCTACCCAAAAAATGAAGATCTTATTTTTCCTCCTTTTTTTCATGGGTTATATGCAATAAAATGAGCCCCACCCATATCAAATCATGACCACGTAGTGGTATTACAACAATTTTGAAATTATGCATGTATCTCTTAGAATTATTTGAACCTAGGTCTTCTCCTTGAAAGGTTAGGAATATAATCAGTTGACCTAATGAAATTTTATGAATTCCACTTTTCTATTCCATATAAATTGATCATTTTTTCTTATTGTAATTAAATTATTCTAGATTATTTCTAAAAATTTGTTTGCTCTTGAAGCCCAAAGGATGACCATATTGCATCAGTATAACATCTATACTCTATTATTAAAGCATCATATTTAATTAAAAATGATTTTCTAAAAAATTTAGTAACCAAAACTATGGTTGAGCACATGGTCTCTTTCAAAGCATTAAAGAACTTCATAACCTACTACATACAAAAAATGAATATTTCTTGGAGATGTCATCAAAGGTGCTATTACTTTTGAATAATCTTTGATAAACTTCCTATAGTATCTCATGAGTCCCAAAACACCCTAAATGTTATTCAGAGATTTAGGAATGATCTAGTTCTACATTGATTAAATATTCTTGGGTCTAGCTTTACACCTTTTGAAGATACAATCCCGAGTATTCTTTATTCTACACTTCAAATATACATTTATAATTCTTGATAAATAACTACTATTGATAAAATAATTTAAGCACATATTTCACTTGCTACAAACACTCTTCCCAAAAAATGTTATAGATCAAAATATTATTTAAACCAATAACAATATATGTTTTTATTAAAGGTGATCATGCATTGAATTCTTCAGACTTTAAAAGGTGGATGGAGTATTAGTAAGACCATATAACATAATAAATAACTCATAATTACCCTAATGAGTCTAAATATAGTAGATGAATTTTTTCCATGATCCTAAATTGTTGAAAGTTATACCTAAAATCCAACTTAGTGAAAAAATGAGCTTCTTGCAACTCATGAAATAGATCATCAATAATGTAAATGTAAGAATTATATTTAGTGGTATGCTTATTAAGAGGACATAAATTTGGGCACATCTGATAAGGTTCATTCTTATGCTTGACCATGACCACAAACAATGATCAAGGATTAATCCTTAGATCAAATGATTCCTTATTATAAAATAGTTTGTATTAATTGGTTAACTATAGTCCTTTTAGGTTGTATTTGTAAGACCTAATATTGTGTTGATAGCCACTTGAAACCAAGTAAATAACATGATGATACCTTCACTTGGGAGACAAACCTTTGAGTTTCTCAAAGACCTAATATTTTATAATGAGTGATTGCATATCAAAAGGGAGAGCTAATGAATTATGCTTTATAACTTGGGTCTATATAGAAAAATCTACACAAGTATATCACAACCACCATTGAATTTGTTTTTCTATCTAGTAAGAATTTAAAACTTTGAAGGGTGGTGATTTTTGTATCACTCTCTATTCATGTAATGAGATGTTTTAATGTTCTGGTCTCTGTCTTGTCATATAATGAAATGATGCTAAAGCCATCACTTACATCAAAATTTCACCTTATGCCATGTCTAGATCTTGAAATAAGTCAAATAATTTTATTTTGTGATTCCAGTGTGCAAGACTAGGATGGATAACTAGGTGTGTTAGATTTGGGTTGTTACATGTAGTATTGGGAGAGTATTAATATAATAAATTTATAAAGAGCACATTACACTTTTCACATATTTGAGAGACACCTCAACTAATATTAGATAAGGCTTCAAAAAATACTTAGAAGACTCGATCAACAAGTAATTAATAGTCTTCAAGGGCATGAGATAGTTCACCTACATTTCCTACTTTGTATGTCTCATTGTAAAATTAAAGAAATATGTAATGAACCTCTTCCCATGATATGAATATTTCACCTCAAATCCTAGTTCTAAGCTATACAAAAACAAGAAATTTAGTGCCAAGGATAATTATAACCATGCTTACAAGGATAATTGATAAAAGTAGAACTAATATCATAGATCCAATAACAAAATCATTAGCTGAGTAAAATATGGAAACTCAAAATAAAAGTGAATGTAAAAATTCAAGACAAGAAAGATTACTATTGTTGGCCTCTTCGAGGGGGAAACCTCCTTAGTATAATTCCAAATATTCTCTAGCCCCAGTAGGGTTACATTATTCCATTTTTATAATATTTATAAGCATATTTATTCACTATTATATGTCAATATGCCATGACAATATTTTATAATAGTATTCTATGATAATATTCTTGACCACATATTCTATGAAAATTACATACATGATGCTACTACATACCCTTCTACCTATTTCTAACTTAACATTTGATCGTATTTACATATTTTTTATGGTACAATATCATAGTCTAGAATGAGTTACATTCATAGGATATGTAACATGCCACCCCCCCTTAGAGAAGCATTATCCTTAAAGATGGAAGGTTGGAAACTATTATCGGAGTTCCTACAATGGCTCCTATGTGGAATCTTTTGGTTGGATCCTATGCCATTGTATAAGAACTTTAGTGATTACATGGGAGTAAATATGGTGAATCCTTTGATCAAGGATAGTTGTTGGTGCAAGAAGAATATATCCTTATTCATCTAGTTTGGAAAGGATCATATTTATTTGGGTATGCTTTACCACCACCCTCTTTAGACAATACATGAAAGAGCGGGTGAATATTGGATTTCATCAATAGGTCCAATTTGTAAGCAACATCCATTACCTATCAGAGACCTTATGGGATCCAAAAAACTTGGGTTCCAACTTATGTCAACCCTTTTGTTTTAAGGACATTTACTTGTATGGTTGAATATGAAGGAAAACCATGTCTCCCTCTATAAACACCTTCTTAGTCTTGTGTTTATTTGTCTCCCTCTACTTGTATAGTTACTAGATTATATTTTAGGGAGGCTAAGACCTCCTACCTTCAAGTGAGGACTATATCAATTGATTTAACCTTTGAGATATCTAGCAAATAAGAAGTAAGTATTGGTGGTTGTTGACAATATATTACCTCATACAAAGTTATCCTTGTGGCTATATAAAAAGTGGTTTTGTACCACCATTATACTAAGGAAAGATATTAATTCCACTTAATTTGGTGTTTAAAGATATGTCTCAAGATATTTATTTACCATTTGACCATCAGTCTATAGGTGATAAGACATGATTCATTTCAGCTTTATTCTATGAATGTGATGTAGTTCCTCCTAGAACTTACTAGTGAACACCTTCTCTTGATCACTAACTATGAAGTGTGGAATACTAGAGCTAAAATATTTGATCCATAAAAAATTACGTGATTGTTCTTATAGTATAGGGATGACCTAAGGAGAAAAAGTGAGCATACTTTATAAACCTATATACTATCACCATGATGACTAATTTCCTACCAGATAGAGGGAGCCTTTTAATGAAGTCCATGGAAATATGTCCATGGTAACTTTAGAATGGATAAATATTGAAGTAGTCCTAATGTTTTGACCATTTCTCTTTTTTGGCACCGACATGTATCATAGGTATCCATAAACTATTTCACGTCAAAATTCTACTAAGCCCAATAAAAACTATGTTTAACCTATTCATAGGTTTGTAAGATGCTAGTATGTCCTCATATTGGAGAAGAATGAAGCTTGATTAAAATGTAGGTATTAATTTTTGAAGTGGATGGGATAACAATCCTAAAATTTTAGCACAACATCCCTTCCTTCCAATTATAGTTGGGATGATCCCTCAATGTCACCTGGAGGTTCTAAATAATTATTGCAAGTGTGGGGTCACTTTATCATTCTAAATTGAGTGCTTCTATAAAATCAACCTAGAGGATAGATGTTGCATAGAAAATGTCCTATGTTTTTGAAAATCTAGAAAGGGCATCTACTATCACATTATCCTTTTCCTTGTGATAGATTATATTATAATCATTTTTTTCAATTTAGCAAAAACCCCTTGCAAGGCCGCCTTGGTCTGAGAAACCATGACCAGGGGGTTCTACACCATTAAAATCACCCGGGAGTCATACCCGACCTTGACCGCACCAGCATAATCAACTAGATTTTGGGTACCCAATGTGCATTTGGTAGGGTGGAGATTCGAACCAGGGACCTCCCTTGGAGGATTTCCCTACCCTCTCCAACTCACCTACAACACGTGGGTATTATCTTATAATCATAGCCTAAGAGATTAGTGACCCATTTATACTCCTTTTGGGAAGAAACCCTCTATTATAAGATATAATTTAGGCTATGATGATCTAAAATTATGATAAAATGACACCCTAATAAATACGATCTCCAATGGAGGACTATAAAAGTGAGAGCCATTATTTCCTTCTCATATGTTGATTTTGCCATATTTTTCTCTAATAGTGTCTTGATTATGAATGTAAAGGGATTTTATTCATGTATAAGTATAGTCCCCAACTCCACCCATGATGCTTTACTTTCTATGATAAAGGTCTTATAAATTCTAGGTATTGCCAAAACTAGGGTTGGCACATGGTATTTTTTGGATTTTGGAAGGCTTGTTCTACTTCATTGTTCCATGCAGACATGTCTTTATGGAGCATACTGGTCAAAGGTGTTATAATATTACAATAATCCTTAATAATATTATGGTAGTATACTATGAGTCTGAGGAATCACCAGAGGCTCTTTCATATTTTAAGTTTAGGTCATTCCTTTATGGCCTCAATCTTTGTAGGGTCCACATGCACACAATCACTGGCCATAATGTGCCCCATATATTCCACCTCTATTACCCTAAATGTACACTTATATTTCCTGACATATAAATAAATTTTCTATAGAAGATCCAATACCTAATTGATATGTTGGACATGTTCTTCCTACATCCTAATATATACTAGCATGTATTTGAAAAAGATCAATGCAAAATTTCATAGATATGGCTTGATAACCTTACTCATCAAACCTTGGAAAGTTGATGGTGCATTGGTGATTCCAAAAGATATAACCAGAAATTTGTAGTGAACCTCATGATTCTTGAAATATATTTTAGCTATGTCTTCCTCATGGATACATATCTAATGATTCCCTTATCTAAGGTCCAATTTGGTAAAATATTGAACACCATGCAACTTGTCCAATAAGTCATCATTCACTAGGGTTGGAAACTTATCCTTGATGGTGAGGTTATTGAGTTCATGAAATTCCACACACATTCTCCATGAATTATACTTATTTCATAACAATAAAACTAGGTATTAGAAAGGACTCATGCTTAGGATAATTAGTCCTACATCCACTAGTTACTTAACCATCTTCTCAATCTCATTCTTCTAATGGTAGGGGTACATGTATGGTCATATGTTTGGGGGTTGAATCCCTGGTACTATGTTGATTCTATGATCCCTTGATATAATAGGATGTAGTTTATTAGACTCATTAAATACCTTCTAATTATTATTTATAATAGCTAATAATTCTAAAGCCACATTTCATCTTGCATAGCACACTACTATATTTAGAAAAATCTACCAACCACTACCCTATGACCCTTAATCAATAATAGCATTTTATGGGATGTTATATCCTTGGGCTTCTAATTTTTTATTCCTTAAATGGTGTGTGTTATATTGAAATACACCCAAATATTTGAGAAGTCCCACAAAAATAGCCCCAAAGTTCTTAGTTAGGGGTAGCCCAATATAATGTTCATGCCTTCCAATGGAACTACGTAGAGATCAGTTTAAAATTGGTAGTTTCTTATGGTTAGGTGAGTATTCTAATACCACCCATTACAAGTCATGATATTCTTGTTAATATTTTTGATATTTATTTGATCATGATCATAGATAAAATAATTTTTCCTTTTTGCTACACTCGGATCAATAAAGTTATCTATGTTCCCATAGTATAATAGTATCAATACCTTGTGCCCCTTAGGAAAACCGTAGAATTTCATGCCTTGTGTCAATATCCCTAAAAAAGCATTTAGGAAAAGTTTAGGAGCTTCTTCTATGGATCCATTGGGTTAAATTTCTTCATCCACTAATTCCAATTGCTCTTCTACTAAGTCCACAAATTCATCCTCTATGTTTATTGAAGAAGATGAAGTATTGCTCATGTCTAGAAGGTAGAGACATTGCATTTTACATTTGTGTATGATGGAATATTTTTATAATAGTTATAAGAGAGTCTCTTGTCTCTACAAATTGTTGTAGACATTGAAAATTGATACATCAGAATGAGTCAATTCTTCCTTAGATCCCTAGTCAACCATCCAAACTTGCTAAGTGCAAATTTGGAACTCTTTTGCCTTCTCCCTTTGCCATGTTTCCTTAGATTTACAAAATTCACACTCGATCCATACAAGGCATGAATTTATATTGCCATATTCATGCCCTATAATTAATGGGTATGAATTTGGTGTTATAGTATTTTTTCTCACTAAAACCCCTCCCCTCGTTGACCTGTTTTGGGGTCGGTATTTTCCTATAATGAAAATTATTTTTTTGCCCCTTTTACCCTCCAAAACTATTATAAATAGAGGATTGGATTCAATATTCTCTAATAATATTCCTAACAATTTATTTGGAAGTTCTAATTCTTGACTCACTCATTTGCTCATGTTAACAAGTGCCCTTCTACTACAAGTCATTGTTTTATTATTTTATGCTTTGGTTTTGACTAACCTTGGGTATTGAGTGGAGGATCCTTGGTGATTGGATAGATAAAAATTCTTGGATTAATTCATCCATATATTCATTGCACCTTGCTTCCTCCATTAGCTCATCAGATTCTGAATTTACTTTAGTTGATTTGCAAGTCTATTTTTCATTGTTTTAAATTTTATTCTTGTTGTTTTAGGGCTCGACAAGAGAATCTAAACCAGATTCATACCCCACATGTACATGGAATAAATTTGGTAAGACATATTCATGATCCACATTTACAAGACATGGATTTGGTAAATTAGGGCTTGGGAAAAAATTTTGCACCCGAAAACCCTAATTTCACACTTGCATTTTAGTGTTCTATTGTGTCCACCCTATCTGCATTATATTTCATTGTTATATATTTTTTTCACTCTATTTGTGCATGTTACAAAGGTCAAAGATCATTTTTATTTTTAATAATCAACTAAAAGGACCAAGGGGGCTTGATTGTTGTGCATCCAAGATCAGTATTATAGTAGCCTAAGTAGGATTCCAAACGCCAATCAAAATTTTTAGGGTTTGTGACATTGTTTTGTAGGTTTGAAACCATTGGATATTTTGGATGTAAGATAAATATTGGATCAACAATGAAATTAGATAAGTTCTATAATAGATATTTAGTCTATTTGGTGTTTGCTTTTATTCATTTATGCTCAAAACCTAGATTACAAGTAAATAATAAATATTTGATCGAATTTCTAGGCATTTGAAAGAATAAAAGCATATAGTGTGTTTATAGGGTTTTAATATTTTTGTGCATTCCCTTGGATCCTTTATTAAATACTTTATTTTGTAACCCTATGGTTAGACATCATTGAATTGTAGAATCATACTAGGGTTAGCTCTTGTTTTCTTGCATCTTGTGTGTCTTGCATTATTTTTTTATTTTCATAGTTTAGTTTAGAAAGGCTAAAAAATAGGTGTATGCTTAATTGACACATAAAAAATTCCCACCCTAGAATTGGAGTGAGTCCTAAAACCATTCCTAGTGAAATTTTCCTTTTGTTTCCATGAGTGTAGATAATATAACACACCCTCGTAGTTCACCTCGACTCCCAGCAAATCTGGCTGAGAATCATACGCGACAGGTCAATTTTCCCCTCTATATATTTGGTGAACCCAACATGAAAATTATGTCTTAGTGGCCAAGATAGGAAGCTTCTTCATTTGTGTTTTATTAAAAACTTTAAATGAGATCACTTATTATATTTATTTAGATTAGAAAATACTTAAGAAAATCTTAAGCATATTCTTGTATGTGCTTCCTTAGTTTTCTTCTCTATCCTTTAGTTCATCCTAATGACACTGTTCCTTAGGAGTCAACGAAGGCATCTAGAATATGATCAAACTCCTCAAGAATATGATAAAGTTGATAGAGAGAATCCTAAACTTGATGCAGAAGAGAAAGAACATATTGAAATTAATACTAATTATGATCTCTTTGAGGGGCCTAATGGTGGCTTCAATTTTATATCAGTTGGTCATTTATGGGGTTTCATAAAACACCATAGAGAGAATTTGTTTAGAGTTATGGATGAGGAGGCCCAACTAAAAATAGGTGAGGTACCTCCTTCTTCTACCGTCTCTCCTAGGAATATTCATAACAACCCCTTGTTTGAATCTTCACATCATGGCAATCTTGTTCGTAACCCAATTTATGCTACTATTATAACCATCAATGTTGGAAGGGTTTTACAAGTTACTCCAACGAGTATTACATCCCAAGATCATGTTCAATTTCCTTCTCATACAAATAATCTCAACATTCATGCTTTTGTTCCACCAAATGTTAGTTATCCTCCACATCAAGATACCACATATCATAACCCATACCATAATAGTGTTAATACCTCCAATATAATCCAAGTTCCCTTTCAACAACCAACATATACTCCTCCCTTAAGGAATCTAAGAGTGTTGCATAGCAACAATCCTGAGATGCAAAGTTTAACTAATATGGTGAAAAAATTAGTTTCAAGAGTGGATATGATTTAGTCACATAGTTTCACCTACAACTACAGAGAAATGTGCAATCAACCCTTAGGCCCTATCCTAAGAATTTTCAAAGCTAGTTTTGCCTATTTATAAGCGAACAAAGGATCTAATTAAGCATTTAAGAATGTTTAGAACAACATGCTGTGATATCGTATATGATGACATGTTACTAAAGATGTTTCCTAAGAGCCTTGGTGATATATATTTAGAGTGTTATTATCAATTATTCAATCATTATTTAAGGAATTTTGAAGAGACAACTAAAAATTTTGTTCAATAATTTGGTGCTTATGTTGAAAAGAATGTGACTATGAAAGATATCTATATGTTGAAACAAGCTAAAGATGAAATTTTTTTAGAATTCTTATTTTTTTGGAAGGGTCTAGTTGGATGCTTGAGATACACCTTACCTCCTTGAGACATGCTTGAGATATTTATTGGAAATTTACAAGAACAAATATCTTATGAATTGGAAACAACTATCACATATTTTGACCAAGGTATATATCTGGTAAGAAGGGTAGAGAAAACCCTTATCAAAAGAGGTCAACTTAAGATAAAATAGGATAGGACCACTAAAAATCAGTATAAGCACAAGTTGGTGATAGGGTAATAGATAGTAGGCCTATTAACAATATGGTTAACACTCTAAAAAATATGGTGCTTCAATAGCCTCAAAAACCCCCACAAAGAAATTTTACAAGACTCAACATGCATATGAATATAGTACAACAAATTTTGGAAGCTAAAATGATTGAGTTACCTCCCATAAGGCAACCTGATACCATGACTGATTGGTATAAACTTGGTCAACATTGTGAGTATCATAGAGTGGAGGGGCACTAGAAATTTTTTTGTAAGAGGTTGAAACATGTGGTTCAAGACCTAATTGATCTAGGTTATCTTGTTATAGAAGGTTATCGATCCAATCGTCCAACAAACAATCAACCTCCCAAAAAGCACCCACAACTAATCAAGACATAGGAATATTCCAAGATCCTCTCCCTAAGCATGATCGACAGGTAGATAATCAGGTGTCATATCAAAATGTGCCACCTACCTATGGTAATATGGTTGGTATGATACCCATAACTACAAGGAAACAAGCACAAAATCAACCGACTCAACATTTATAGTAGGAGATGAATTCTTCATCCAACCCACCTTCAAAACCCACCTTATTTAGAATATCCAAAAAAGGAGCACAAGAATAGAAACACCACCTTTAGTGTTGAAGTGACAACCTAAAGTCTCCTTTGACATTTAACAATAATTATCTAGTACCCCAACAAATATCTCTCTCTTAGAGATTTTGCAAACTTCTCCTATTCATAGGGAAGCTTTGTTGGAACTTCTAAAACAACAATTTGTTCCTCAAGACATTTACCCTAGTGCTATAGCTAATATTGTGGGCTCTCTTGGGATACATCACATCAATTTTTTTAAATGATGATATTCCTTCCTCATAATTACATGGGGATTCTTCTATTTACATCATTGCATTTATTGGAAATTTTTTTATAAAACGGGTCTTTATTGATAATGTTTCTTCCCTTAATTTATGCACTTTCAATTCTTCCAAAAGTTTGGATTAAAAGAGGAAGACTTAACTAAGTTTGACATCATCATTAAAACTTTCAACAATGAGTCCCAACAAGCTTGTGGTGTTATATATCTTCCCCTTAGGGTTGGACCTAAGACTTTAGATACCTTGTTCTATATGGTGTCTTGTCCTGCATCTTTTAAACTTCTTCTTGGATACCCTTGGATTCATGCAATGAGGGTGGTCCCTTCTACTTTTCATCAATATTTAAAGTTTGAATCTATAAATCAACTAGTCACCATTTTGGATGATCCTCACCCATTTGAATATTGTTCAATGGTTAAGCAAGCTCAATATAATATCAATTTATGTCCTTTAGTTTCCTCATATCACATAATAAAGCAACTTGAAAATTTAAAAGTGAGTGAGGAACTATTGGTATAAAATCTATCTTATGGAAAGGTTTGTGCACCCATAGACCTTGACCAAAATTGAGTGGCCAAAAAAATCTGAGGTTTTGGGATTAATTTTTGAAGAAGTATGGTTCCTTGTGAATCCTAGATAGCTATTCCTAAAATGTGTGGGGGAAAGGATGCTGAAAGAAACAAATAAATCTAAATCTAGAACTTATAGGGGTATAGATTTATCCACATAAAAGCACATGCATTGTTCAACTTAAACTATTGCAAGAAACATAAACAAACCACATAACAGACCAAAAAATCTCATTCTTAGTATTAATCACATCTATTTAAAAGTAAATTCTAGAACTAGAGAATGAAGTGCACATAATATAGATTGCAGAATTAAAGCTAACTCATTCAACTAGTTTTAACAAAAATAAACAACCAAATATTCACACATACATGAGATAGTTTGGAGGTCAAACAGTGATCCACTTGTATTTCTTGAATAGTAGAAGCTTTACATATGAATTATAATAGCTAAAGAGCTGACCATTTGAATGCCTTACATTCTCACATATATAGCTTCTTATAAAGAATTCGGTTACAAGTGATCATGATGTTTAGTTAGAAAATTCAGTTATGTCAGGGGAGTGGCTAGGGTACACATTCCTTTTGACATCATGTAATCTTAGCTAAATACTTGTGTTGCATGGGAGAAGGTATTTTTGACTACATCCTGTAACCCTTATACCTCTAATGCATCTGACAATTCTATTATTTCATGATTTCCACATACACACATGGAAGTAGTGGGTTGTTATAGTCACTCATGTAGCCTCCTTTTTTCTACCACCCACTCCTAATACACCAGATGATTATCCATTACCTATTAGAGAAATTCCATATCAAAATTGTCAGCTTTGTGCTGCACCTAATTCATAATTGCTCTACTGCTGGTGATCTCTGTATGCCTTGGTAAAAAAGAAAATAAAATTTTGGTAGTGACAAATTTATAGGATCCACTACCAAACCCTAATTCTTCTCTTTTACCATGATGAGTTTTCAAGGTATGTACAGATCTTGGCCACTTCATGTTTTCCCATCGGGTGCCACTTTTATCTGGTATGTGATGGATTTTTGAGACCCATCCAGAGTCTGCTAGCTTCCCATTTTCCCACCAAGATGTGAAAAATTTTTGGGATTGGTCCAAAATCTAACTATCTCCCATTATTCTACTAGGTCCAACACTTAGCCAATTTTTAGGTTCTATCCCAATGGATTTTTAGGACCTATAGAGAACATGATAGCTTCCTAATTGGTCATCAAGCTCTAGTATTTCTCTTTCCCTATGATGAGTTTTTGGGATCCTTTTGAGGTCCAATGGATTCTCATTTCTCTTCCTAGTTCAACACTTTGTGTCCAACTTTTGGGACCCCTATGGAGCCCATTAGTGCCAATTTTTATTTTAGGCACTCTTCACTCCTACCTTTATGGCATAGTTTTAGGACTTGTTCAAAGTCTGACAAACTTCAAATTTTCTATCAAGCTTAATCCTTTGACTTATATCCTTTTGGGGTAGGTTTTTGGGACTCATCTAGAGCCTGTCACAAGCCCATTTTTTTACCAATCCCAAAACTTAGCCATTTTATGAAAGTTTCCTCCACTACTTGGGTGTAAGGAAAAGGTGGGTGTGAGAAAGAAAAATAACCCACACTCTCGGCAACTTACGAGGATTTTCATTGGTTGAAAAATAGAGAACCCAAACAAAAATAAGGGACAAATGCCTTGCACCAATAAGGGGATAAAAAGTAGATTTTGGCCTTCATCCATTGGGATATGGAGTCACATCAAAAATGATGCTATAAATACTCAATATATAAAACTATATGCATATGATGCTACTTTTTAAAATTCATGGTGTCTCTTCTAGCTTTTTTTTTTTTTTTTTGTCATGCTCCTAATGATTTAGCCTAGTGAGTGGCTACCTGGGCAATCAAGACCTAAAATTTTTGGTATATTTGATCCCAAGTTTTTATAATAGGGATAGGGATACCTATGAGGTGTTCGGTGATGGATTTCAATCTACAAGTATCTTTATAGGGAGGATCCTTATATTTCTCAGCCACTTCTTCTGATTTGATGAGGAGGAAGAAAAATTTATGGATGATCATGAACACCTGCTCCACTATTACAAGTTCTTCCAATGCAACAATCTCACTATCATCTTCCACTAAAGCCTAAAGCATCATTTTTAGTTCCTCCTATTTGTAGATGTGCTTCTTATTGTCCCAAAATCCCAAGGAGCCAAGGACTTTGAGCTTTGCATTGATTTTACTTATCTTTTTTAACTCCTTTTGTAGTGCAACATGGAGTTCTTCTCCTTCATAGTATAGGTCTATGACATAGCATATTTGTTGTATAAGGGATCTATCTTATTCAATATCCCTTTTTGAGTACTTTGCCAGTCAAGGATCCCCATTTCTGATCATCATCTTCAATGTTATTGACTGCAAATCCTTGCTCAACACACTTTTTCTTTTGCTCTGTAGTTCAACCTCTACTTATTTGGAGATTGTCATGGTCTCGGATACATTTTGCATAAATGGAGGTAGAATATGCAGAGTTGTATCTTTTATTTTCTCCTAATAATGGGCCCTGATCTGCTTAACCCAATCCTTTGATATCACTGATCTGAGGGGCTTACTATTTTTCCTCTATAGTTTAGCTAAAGTAGCAACCAAAGACTCCTATTGCTACAACTTGGCCTTGAACTCTATGCCTTATTTTTCTAGTATACTTAGTGTTTCTTGTAGCTCAATTTTTGGACTAGTAATTTCTTCATATTTTTGCTATAGTCTTTTCTCAGAAGAGACCTTATCTAGGGTATCATTTAGTGCTCTCACCTCATTATCCAAGGCCTATTGGTCTAGCTTATCTCTATTGAGCTAGGCCTCCAAGGTTTTAATTATTTTATTTGTAGCCTACAACTTCCTTCTTGTAGCTTTCCACTTTATGAATAGTGTGTTAGTATCAATATGCAATGCCCAAAGTGTTTTAGCCTAAGAAATTGTAGAAATATCCCTGGTCTATAAATCTAACTATCAATATTTAGGTCTCATATTTGTGAAGGATTTCTTTAATTTAGACCAAGTGGTTAATTTGATCCTTTGTTCCTTGATAGGGTCAAGCTCATCATGTGTTTTGGTAATTACCTCTTCCTTATTATCATATAACTACTATAGGTCTTCTTCGACCCATTTCTTCTGATTGTCCTATGTAGTTTTTAGAATGTAATAAAACTTTGAAAAGTATTCTTCTATAGTTTGTGGTATGAGAGGTGCAGTCAAGAAATATAGCAATAAAGTCAATGGGTATGACACTAATACATAAGTTGGGATTGCACTAGCTACTTCAACTTGGGGCCTCTACTCTAATGGTGGTGATGGTAGAGGAGGTGGTTGAGGTGGAGACTATACTCAAGGTGATGGAATAAATGATTTGAATGAGGAAGGAGGTTACGATGGAAAGGGTGGAGTGATATATAGATTGGATGTAGGTGGAGGAAATGGAGGATCTAGTAGATACTTAGGAAGACTCGATAGATGAGTGGAACATAAAGGGGAGATAATGGATGACTTGCAGTTCTCTTCTTCTCGCAATTTAGTGATAACCAAAATTATCCTTGAGCATTGAGTTGAGTGGAAATTGAAATCCTTTAGTATCTTGATAGAAGGGGAGTAGAGAGGAAGTGAAATAGATGAGAGGAGGAAAATTTCTAGAAAACATACCTTTTTCTTGCACCCTTTTTGGTGACTCTTCAACCACCTACTTACCTTTTTCAACCTGAACACCTACTATTGCTTCAAATTTCTATGCTTCCTATTATGACCATTACCTCTTATGCTCTACCTCGTGTACCTTAGAGATATCAAGACTAGGGCACTCTTTTCTCTTTCTACTTTATTTTGGCCTCTATAGTGTAGGACTCAATAGCTTCTCTAACTATGTTCTAAAATGCTCGACCATCCTTGGCTTCCTGGAGCCTTGCAGATATTACATAGAGTTTCCTATCCCTTCAATCCATTTTTCATGAACTAGGCTCTCTTGAGGTCGAAACTCACTTTGGACTTCTTGCTCTTGATATTCCTACTCCTCATATTCTTCATCTTCTTCCTCTTCTATAGGGTTGATTGCATCTGACAGTCTCAGCACTTTTTGAGAAATATCTCTTTGGTCTTCTTCTTCCAGGTAGTGAATTGGGTGTTAAAATTCACCTCAATTGTCTTTGTCTGCTCTACTTGTAAAAGCCTTCTTGAAGTCATATTTCTCACATTGCATCACCTACTATTGTTCAATATTCTCCTCAGACCACCTTTTCTTCTAGTTAATTTATTCAACTAGCTTCAAGATCAATCGTTGTTCAAGGTCCATTTTAGGGTAAAAAACCTTCTTGTATGGGTAGTAATATCTCCATGGTGATCGCTTGTGCATGTCAAAGTCTATGAATGGTGCCACCTAATCATGTAGTATATTTCTATATTGTTTTATTTCATCATTTGTCCCAAACTTTTGATGTTTTATAGGTGTTGACCTTATATTATTTACGTCAAGCTTATTCCTAAGGATAACGTCTGGGTCATAGTTCCACCTAGGAGGCACCACCATGAGGTTTAGGGTGGAGAATTTACTTTCAAGTTTTTGGCATATGGTACTATCTCTCTCGGTCATAATTATTGGCCCAAATTTTAATGGAAGACCAAAAATTACCTTCTTTGTTTTGGGATCCAATTTTCTTTTAATTGCATAGATTTGTCTACATATATCTATATGCTAAAAACCTAGTCATTAATGTAGAAGGGTAGTAGGTAGGGGAAATCCAAATACCCATAGATTCTTATGAAAGTGACTTCACTTAGGAAGTACTAGTCTCTCATTTCCCATAGAGCACCTCTCAAGAAGTCATGTGCCTTACATGATAGTCAAGGATAAACTTCAAAAATAGATGCAAGGGCAGGTCCTAGGAACCTTCTGTTGAACTCTAGCTAACAATTGCTTCTCATGAGCATTTTCATCCAATCCACCACTAGATGTATCTGGACCTACACATAATTTTCTTGAAACAACATAAAATGCTTATTTTGTGGCATGTAGGAGAAAAATAGCCATGTAAGGTAAGAAGGATATCAAAATTTGATACTCAACCCTCTTTGGTAGGCCATAAGCTATCCTCCGATATTTTTGGCCAAAAATTGTACCCAGTATGGTCTTATATAATTATGTACCCTTATCACTACATGGACCATTACCATCTAAGATGGGTAAACTATCGCATCCATTGGGATACCAACCAAAATTGCTAGCATGAAGAGGACTAGTTGGACATCTTCCTTAAAATCTACCAAATTTTGTAGTCTCTCTATATAGTCTTTTATTAAATTTATTAGCATCTCAACCAACCATTTATTAGGGCCATATTTTCTCAGCATATCTCTCTATTCTTCTAGGTCAATGGTCTTAATATACCCTCTGGAAAGCTCTTTTGCAAGAATTTATTTGATGGCGAATGTCAATATGATTGCCCATGTGTATATATTAAATAAATATTGTAATTTTTGGTTCCTGATCATGCTTGTACTTGCCTTATAATATTTAGAGATTGCATCAACCAATTTAAGGTAAGGACGCACTAAAATTGGCATGAAGATATTGAGCTAGGTCTTCCATGCAACACTCCCTAGGTGATTGGGAGGGGGAGATTTCACCTTGGTCTCCGATCCTTCATAGAAGCTTTTTAGTCTAGACTTGATTGTGATGGTAGTATCACAAATCTCCTCATATGCATCCATTAGCTACTTGGAGGGCTTCAACTTTTTCATTTTGTAGCTTGATTTTACAAACTTCTTCTGCAACAACACAATTATGATTATTTGACAATCCAATGGCTTCACTCAAATCTAAGGTTTATCCTAGAAATTTTGTGTCGTACGAACATCAAGGAAGTAAGAGTGGGATGGAGCTATTGCTCTCCCTCATTTATAATTCTTAGCAACAGAGATAGGGAAAATGGTTGATAATATCGTTGGAGAGAATTTGTGCTAAACAAGGGATATCTTCTCAGGCCACAATTTCCTTGACAACAAGCTTTATCAGTTGTTATTGGGAGCGTAAACCATTGGTCAATTAGATCAATGATCAAGTAGCTTGTGTTAGTTTGAATACCTTAAGCCCCTTTGGTGATCATGCTCTCATTACCTAGCAGATCATGATTGATCCTAGGTAGATCATGTTTGGGATATCACCTAACCTATCATTTATGATATACCTTCCTCCCACCCTAAGAAGTATGCCCCTACTGCTACTCTCATGGAGAAACAAACAATGCATTCAGTCAAGGGCTACCACTTGGACTGCTTTGTAGTTTTTTATAACTTACTTGTTATGGTATTCTTGGTGTATGGGCCCTTTAGATCTAGCATGAATAATTTATGTAGACCTTATTAGACTAGAGGACGGATCCATCCACACATATCACACTCATGACACACCCTTTGATTAGTTGTAAAATCATTGCTCTATCATCATTGAGGTGGAGAATAACTGCTCGATGGATCCAAATGTTGCCATCTAAAGGATCTTGTGCATCATCAATCTTGCTTGGGCCTACCAACTAATGATAGTGGTGGGCTTTTGGAATACTTCCTTTGTGTTAGGATTTCAGGACTCACCTAAAACTTGGTAGTCTCTCGATTCTTCGTCAGTCACCTCTAGTGATGGGTTTTTGGGACTTGCCTAGAATTCAATAGTAGCCCATTATTCCATCAAACATAACTACTTTCATGGTAGATTTTTAGGATCCATTTGGGTTTTGAAGGCTTCCCATTTATCTACTAGGATTAATTCTTAGCCATTTTGTCCATTTGAGTGGATTTGGTGTATGCATGGTGGGTTAGCCTAGATATCCATCAAAATGGGTCTTGGTCTACTACTTTTAGCCTTAAATATTTACAACATGATAATGCAAGAAAATAAAATAAACAAAGATATATACATATGGACACCTTCAACATCAATGGAGCTAAGCATAGTATTTTAGGTATTGGCCATTCATCTAATTTGGAAACAACCGACCCTCAAGATCTTGTAACTGATAAGCATTCATGTCTTTGCAATTATTAATGAGATATGGTCCTGACCATATGGGGTTAAACTTATTGTGTGCACCTGGTTTCGCTCGGTCTAAATCCCACTCTAGGACCAAGTCTCCTTTATTAAAAAATTTTAGTGTCACCTTTTTATCGAACCAAAAATTTATAGTGTTCTGGTGTTGGCATAGATTATTGTAAGCTTTCTCATGTATTTCTTCCAGCTGAATCAATTTTTCCAACCTCTTTTCTATTAGGGGATACCACTTTTATTTCACTTATAAATCTAAGTGCTAGAAGTTCTAGGTTGATCAAGAGAACTGCCTCCCACTAGGGCGTACAATGATGTTTTGAAGTATTTCTTAGGAGTTATCCTATCCACCCATAGTGTTGATCAAGAAGGAGGTGCTAGATTCTAGGATTGTGCTCAATGCTCTACTTTATTATTTTTAGCAAGTTTTTGTTGGTAGATTCGGCCATACCATTTCCTTGTGGTTAGTAGTTTGAGGAAGCATTCCATTAGATGACACACTTCTTGGTATAATATATTATTTTGGCACCTATGAAGGATGTGCCATTTTTTGAAATAATAGTGGTGGGGATTCCAAACTTGGTGATCAATATCTCTAGAAATTTGATCACTGTTTGTTGTTCAACATACTTGGTAGCTTCAAATTCTATCTATTTAGTGAAGTAATTTGTCATCATCAAGATATAATTGTTTCCAACTAATGAATTTGGATTTATTAATATAATAAAATCCAATATCCATTATTGAAATGGTTCTTCTACAATTACTGGCTAAAGTGGCATAACATGATGCTTATTTTTTTTGATAAACCTCTGGCACTTGTCACATGCTCTAACCAATTTGAATGCATTTGAGAAGATGGACAACCAATATAATCCTACTCTCAAGACCTTCGACACTATAGTCTATCCTGAGTAATGTCCTAAAAATCTAGTATGAATTTTTTCAAGGATTTATTCAACTTTTTTCGAAGGTATGCATCTCAAAATCACCCCATCAAATGTTTTTGGTAGAGCAAACCATTGATTAACACATATTTTCTATACTGTAGCCTACACCTCCACCTTTGAGATGCCATAAATACTTCTAGAAATCTACTAGATTTAAAGTAATATATTAACTAAGCAATCCAGTTATCAAATAACACCTCTCCTTCCTTCAGATGTGCTGGGATTGATTCTTCTATGAATAGGTTAGTATATGATACTGTAGATTCTACCAATTTATAGAAAGGTATCCTTCCTCTTACCAACTTTTTTGGCCTAATTACATCATATTCCCAAATTTTTGTCATCCAACCTGCTCTTCTATAACCCAATTCCCCTTGAATCATGAAATTCCTAACATCTAGATGCACTATGTATACAATTGTTTTTCTATGAGACACAAAATACCTAAATTTCTTATAGATTTTCATGATGTCATATACCCATTTTTCGTTGAAAATTATATTTCTTCATGATCCTACAATGTTTGGCTAAGGAAGGTGATGGGTCTCTTGTTGTCATATTCTCCTTTCTAGGTGAGGACTATCGTGTAGCTTTCTTCAACTTCAAAAGCATACCAAATTAAGTCATTGAAATAGTTTGGGTTGATAAGCATCGGGGTGCATGAAATGGGATCCTTGATATTTCTAAAGGTATCCTTTCATGGATCTATCCTTTAAAATTCCACATCCTTTTTTAGCATCTTTATCATGGGCTTAACTATTTGATCAAATCTAACATAAATTTTTGTACAAATTTTATCTGTCCAAAGAATGATAGTAGTCCCTTCTTGTTTAATGATTGACAAAGATCAAGAATAGCATTCACCCTGTCTAGGTCGATAGCTAGCCCTGCTTCAAACACAAAATGTCCTAAGAGTTTACCTTATTGCATAGTGAATATGGATTTCTTTGGGTTTAGTAACACTTTGAACTCCCACGTTAAATAGTAATATATAGATACTACTAAGTGTCATGTGAGTTAAAGTGCAAGTGTAAGTGGAAAGGAAGAGAAAAAAGATGGCTGCTGATTACTGTGGAAGTGGGTCCTCTGGTTTTCAAATTTTTGAATGCGGGAAGGATTTCATTCAAAATTCTGGAGGGTGGGAAGACGGTTCTGCCCACCTTGGCAGTGCCTCTACAGAGACTATTGGTGAACCTTACACCTCTCAGCGGGAGGATGATCTTATCAGTGATCTTGTAGGTAGGAGGAATATCACTCCTTATGTGGAATGGAAGGATGCTGACCCTAGATCCAACTCTGGTCCGCTTAGTTTTCTCACTGTGGAGGATTCTAGGGTTTCTTTTGGGCAGGAGGATTATTTCAAAATTTTGATTTTTAAGGCAAATCCATCTAGCTCTGACTCTGTAAGGGTTAGCTATTTTTTTTAAGATGATATTCCATATAACTCTAAACCTTCATTTTCCAAGGTTCTAGGTATTTCTTCCTCCTCTATTGATGCTTCTCCCCCACCTTTTGAGGTCTTTGGAAATAGAGTCAAGATTCTAGTTAGCTAAAAAATTTCTTGGAGAGGAATATTTTTCTCTTGTTGGAAAGGTAGTCGGTGGTAATACAACCCTTTATATTATCAGGAATTGGGCATTCTCAAGATGGAAGGTTTGAGGATCTCTTCAAATTTTTGTCCTTTCTAATGCCTTTTTTGGTATTCGTCTTAATGCCAAAGAAGATGCTACTCAAATCCTGTTTGGCGGGCCTTGTTTCCTTGGGTCTAAAAGTATTTTCTTAATGAAATGGACTCCTGATTTTGACCCAGACACTCAAAGTATTAATTTTACCCCCATCTAGGTTAGACTTCCAAATATTCCTTGGCACATGTGGCGGCAATCTGTTTTCAAATCCATTGCCTCAACTATTGGAGATTTGCTCCTCATCAATAGGGTTACTCTATCCAGATCAAGAATGCATGTTGATCATCTTTGTATTAATGCAAATATTAACTCTAATATCCCCACATTTTTTGAGCTGGAACATGGAACATTCCTCTGCAAGCAAGCCATTGAATATGAAAAAAAACCTCCTTTCTATATCGAATGCCGAACTCAAGGCCATCTTCGTGCTCAGTACCCTTTGCTCAAAAAATAATAGTCACTGCTGATCCAAATCTAGATACTACAAATACTGGCAAAGGAAAGGAATTCTAGAATCCTTATAAAAAGGATAAAAGATGATTTCCTCCTTCAAGAGGAATAATTTTTAGACCTGTCAAGGACCAAAAAATGAAGGATGCTCGTGGCAACGCTTCCTACACCAAGTATCCAAGTGACAAAGGGAAAAAGGTTGCTCCCTCAGTGGTTGGCTCCAATGAGGTTAGTATTTTTTCTCTTCCTAATAAATTTTAAATTCTCAGAGATTTAGATCCTAAGGTGGATGTCGATGATACCTTTAATCCTGATCCTCCTCCAAATTCATCCTCAGATCTAATGCAAGTCCAGTAAGATTCTGAACCCTAGGATGTTAATCCCCCATATCCTAATGCCTTTAATGCATACCATCCCCTGGTTGATGATGTCTCTATCCCTTCTTCCTTTTTTGAGCCTTATAGCCCTGTGGTTTAGAAAATTCCTACCAGCAATATCAGTCCCAAAATTTCTATAAGCCAAAAGAGATCTCCTATTGATTGTGGAACGAAAAAAAGAGGAAGGACTTCTAGTTTCAATCAATGGAAGCAAGGAGTAAATGATGATATCGCTAATGGAGTAAAAAAAACTCTTTTTTCCACTAGTATTAACATATCCAAGGATGAACCAAAGATCACCAAAATTCCCCCACCATCTGGAAGGGGAGGCAAAAGAACTTCAAAATATTCCAAATGAAAATCCTCTCATGGAATGTGAGAGGCTTTAATGGTTTAGCCAAACAAATGTTAGCCAAATCATTAAGGAAATAAATTAGACCTACAATTTTTGTGATCCAAGAAACCAAGGTTTGTGAACCCCTTGATAAAAAGATATGTAATCATATCTGGAATAATTGTGAATCCATTACTTGTAATGTGAAAGGTGCATCAGGAGGCCTTTTGTGTCTTTGGAACCCAAATATCATGGATGGAAATCTCATCCATTCTACTAATGAAATGATGAGAGTTATCATTTTCGATAAAGACAACAATTCACCTTGGGTTCTTACTAATATATATGCTCCCAATTCCATTTATGGGAGATCTCATTTATGGGGTAATTTGTCCTCTATCAAAAGTGCCTTTCCAAATATTCCTTGGATCCTCGCAGGTGACTTTAATACCCCTCTATTTCCTTCTGATAAAAAAGGTGGTGTTCGATCCTTTTCCAATATTATGGAGGATTTTTTAGGATTTTATAAGTAAAAATAATTTAATGGATGTAAATCTGAAAGGAAATGAATTTACTTGGTCAAATCAAAGATGCGAACATCAACTCATCCAAGTCAAGCTTGATAGGGTCCTATTTTATCAGGAAGCTATTGACATTCAGGGGGATGCTATTCTTCAACTCCTACTAAGAATTGGGTCTGATCATAGTCCTATTATCCTAGACATAAACAATCTAAAAATATTCAAAAATCCTTTCAGATTTGAAGCTATGTGGATACTACATCCTGACTGCAGAGAAAGGATCATTAAATGGTGGTAATCTGATATCCAAGGAACTCCTTCCTACGATTTGGCTCAAAAACTGAAGAATATTAAAGAAAATCTAAAAATATGGAACATAGACATCTTTGGAAATATTTTCTAGAACAAACAAGATGTTATGAACAAACTTGCCATAATAGAAAAAGAGAGCCAGGAAATAGGAAATTTTTCTGCTGAGATGAGAAGTGAAGAAAGGGACTTACTCGCTCAATATCACAATATCCTTCAATGTGAAGAAATATTCTAGAGACAAAAATCTCGTGACATTTGGCTCAAAAAGGAGACTCCAACACTAAATTATTTAATTTCTCCACTATGAGACATCAAAGCAATAATAGGATCACAAAAATTCGCATCCAGGATGGAAGGACCATTAATGACATAAATGAAATCAGAACTAAAGGGATAGCTCACTTCATGCAATTACTCTAGGAGGAAAGTAGACCTAATTTGCTGGCAGACAAAAACTTCTTCATTAAATTTATTCCTCATATTATTTATGATGATATCAATAATAGACTTATAGTTGTCCTGTCTGACCCAAGAGGAAGGAGAAAAGTGACAAACCTCTTCCTAATTTCAACGTCAAAAAAAATTTCAAGGTTGAAAGTACACCTGTTAGATGTTCCTAGAGGCTCAATATTAAAGAAATTTCTAAAACCCCTCCTTCCACGTCTGTTAAACCCACAAAGGATCAGTCCAGTTCACTTGATATTATGGAGAAATACCTCCACAAACTTGCAGTCCAAGAAATCTCTACCATAATTGATCATCTAGAAATTGCACATATGGCCTTAGGTAAAGCAATTTAAAGGCTAAAAGATTAGCACAAAGCTCTTAGTATCCTATTATTTTGTGATAAATTCAAGGACATTCCAGCATTTTTCATTGCTGAGGGTCCCTCTGATGCCAAGGATGACGACAAAGATGATGACGTGGTGGAAATCGCAAAGGAAGTGTGTATTGATGTTCTAAAGGATGTTCTTAAGGATGCACCGAAGGATGAAGCAAATTATACCATGCTAGAAACCACTGCTACTTCTCCTATGCTTATTTATGTTCCTTTCTAAATGAGGATGGGGTTCCACCTGCTACTCTCTCTATTTAATTCCTTCGGTCTGAAGGTTTTGATCTTGTTGTTTCTTGTAGGCTATAGGCCTGTTTATTTTTATTCCTTTCTATTCGAGGTTGGCTTATTTTTGTTGTAGTAGTCTTTCTGCCTCTTTGTTGTGTTCCTTTCAGGTTTCCTCTTGGGTTACTCTTCTTGTTTCACTGATGTACAAGGCGTTGGAGCACCTTTCAAATGCCCTCTTTTGATAAATAAAATTTTTAAATTACCAAAAAAAAAACACTCTGAACTCCCTGCATATTTCAAAGACCAGCTTGAGATGCTCTACATGGTCCTCCTTCTTGTGAGAAAAAACCATCATATCATCTAAGTAGATGACAATCATCTTATTAACCAGTTATTCAAAATTCAAGTCCATTACCTGTTGAAATGTGGCACTAGCATTATATAGCCCAAATGGCATCCATTGATAAGCAAATATTACCTATTTAGTTGTGAAAGCCATTTTAAGTTGATCTTCATCTTGAAACCATATCTAATTAAACCTATAGAAACCATCCAACAATGAGAATCTCTTTACTCTAGCTATCGCATGTAATATCTGATCAATATAAGGTAGGGGATAATGATCCTTTAGTGACACCTTGTTCAAATTTTGAACGTCAACATAAAGATTAATGTCCCCATTCATTTTTCTCATTGAGACCAGATTCACCACCCAAGTGGAGTGTTTGATAGGGTAGATTATCTTAGCATTTAGAAACTTTATAAGTTGTTGTTCCATTAATACCTCTATCTTTGGATTAACTAGCCTCTACTTTTTCTAAAAAGACTTTTTATCAGTATCCAACTCAATTGTATGTTGTATAGTGTCTTTATTGTATACTTTGAGATCATCATAAGTCCAAGCTATGATGTCATTATACTTTCTACACAATTCTTGGATCTGGCCAACTTCTTCCTTTGAACATTACACTCCTATGTTGAGGATTTTTTTTAGGTGTGATTTGCACCTCCTTGTATCCTTTGGTGTTAACTTTTATCATATGACCTATAGATCTATCACTATTGTTGAACATGCTTTCAAGGGTTATCAACCATTTTGGTATATGATGGTTTTTAAAATGAATAAGCTCTCTTACTTCCTATTCATCTTCATATTTTTGTGATTTATCATTTGAGCAATTCATTTCATGGATTAAGAAGTCTACTATCTGCTCATCATTCTAAAATACTTTCTAGAAGATATTCTTGTTTAGAATAGAAGGCCTATAGATTACTCCTATTATCTTTACCTTGTGTATGGTGTTTTATATCCATTGATACCAATATATCAATATGTGTATTATGCTCCCTTGGGATTGCTTTGATATTTAATGCTTAAAATGTCTCCAGTATGTCCCACACTCTATTATGATAGGCTTTGAGATAATGTTTCTTGTTGATGCATTTCTTAGTGATCTAATTTATCACCAATTTTGAATCCCTAAATATTTGTAGCTACTTGGCTCCAAGTTTTTTAGCCTTCTTTAGGCCTAGACATAACCCCGACCTGGGCCCGGGCGAGATGACTTACCTGGAGAAGGTAATAGGGACGGCAAAACCCGGCCCCTCTGGTAACCCTAACCACCCCCCGTGATCACCAATGGGGAAAACATGGTTCTTCCAGTCTCTCTCATGGCAGACAAACTCTCTTTAGAATCCCTCTCCCTAGTCGACAAGTTCGTGGGAGGGAGACCTGACATGGAATCCATAAGAAGATGGGCCAGATTCAAATGGCGCACAATAGGGAACCTTCAGATTGTGGCCCTCTCATGGGGTTTCTTCCTGATATGCTTAAATAACCAGAATGACTATGCCCGAATCCTCATCGGGGGTCCCTGGTTCTATGGGAGGAAAAGTCTATTTGTGACAAAATGGAAGCAATATTTCAATCCCCAGACTCAGGATATCAATATTGCTCCAATCTGGGTTCGCCTCCCTGATCTCCCCATCCAGTTTTTCCATGAAGACATCCTGGGGTGGATTGGAACGTACATTGGGGACATGGTCGCTCTTGACCCTGCAACTAAAGCCCGGTCCCGCATGGCCTATGCTCGAATTTGTGTCAATGCCAACCTTGCTTCACAACTTCCAACCCGCCTAAACCTCATCTATGGGGATTTCCATTGGTGTCAAGCTATTGAGTACGAAAACAAACCAACATTCTACATCGAATGCAAAACCCAGGGACACCTTCGAGCCCATTGCCCATCCCTCAAGCCCCAGCAGGAAGCACCTAGCACAAAGGGTCCCCCTCCTCAGCAATACCAGGTGGGAGAACGCAATGACCGATCTAGAGGACCTGGTAACCGTAGATCGAACAACAAAAAAGGGAAGCAGGCCGCTATCCAGGACCATCCGTCCACCAACCCTTCTTCAGATGCAGGCCAGGTATGCTCCATGTTCACCTTTCCCAATAGATTTGGGCCTTTAAATGGTTCTGATGATGAAGTTCTTCTCCCTGAATCCCTTCCTATGCACCAACCCTCCACCATTCCCCACCCCCATCCCTCTCCCTCTAGATCTGGGCCTTCCATCCCCATCTCCTCCCCATCCCCCCCGTCCCAGCCCGATCCTCTTCTGGAACCCTTGTTGGAGATCAACCCTCTTCCCCACTCTAGAGTTGCTTACCCCTCGGAAGAACCCCTATCCCCTACTGAATCCAACCCTGATTCCCAGGAGGATGCCTTCAGTCCCACTCAGTCCAGAATGGACATCAACTCTATCATCACCAGAAGTAGGAAAGGCCCCATTGATACAGGGGGTGAAAGAAAAAGAGGTCGACCCACCACCTATGAGCAAAGCAAGAAAGACACGGATGACCAGGTTGCCAATGGAGTGCAGCTAACCCTCAGTTCAGCCTTGTTCACTCAGGCAAAGGATGAAACGAAAAATCCCAAACCTCCCTCCATCTCAACCAAGGGAGGCAAGAAACCTGCCAAAATATCTAAATGAAGATCCTCTCCTGGAACATCAGAGGGCTTAACAACATGAGCAAACAAAGGTTAGCTCGAACCGCCAAGAAAGAGTACAAACCCTCTATACTCATCCTTCAAGAAACAAAAACTGACGCTGACAGAACTCACAGCGTAGTCCAAAAAATTTGGAAGACTGGACAATGGGCTTCATCCCCAGCGGAGGGATCTGCAGGAGGTCTATTGTGTCTCTGGGACCCTGAGAAGGTGGAAGGCAAAGTCATCTCCAGCTCCAGCAGAACCTTAAACATAATGTTTTATTGCAAAGAAAACAAATTCACATGGGTGTTGTCCAACATCTACGCCCCAAATAATCCTATGGAAAGATTCAACATGTGGAAGTCCCTGTCCCTCATGAAGGATGCCTTTTCCCACCTCCCATGGATGATTGCAGGGGATTTCAATTCTCCTCTCTTCCATTCTGACAAGAAAGGGGGAGTATCCTCCCCATCCAAAAGCATTGTAGACTTTCAGGCCTTTGTCATCGAAAATGAACTCATGGACATTCAAATTCGTGGCCACCAATTCACTTGGAGCAACAAGAGAGCGGGCATCGAGCATATTCAGGTTAAGTTGGACCAGTTTTTTCTCTCCCAATAGGCCATTCCCCTATTTGGAGACACATCCCTGATCCCCCTTCCCAGGATAGGCTCTGATCATTCCCCACTCCTTTTGGAATCAAATAAGGCTCCATCCTTCTCAACCCCGTTCAGGTTCGAGAATATGTGGATCCAACATCCGGATTTGAAACAATGGATTGAAGACTGGTGGTAGACCCCTGTCTCTAGTTCAACTATTTCCAAAGTATCCCACAAACTCAAGATCATAAAAGATAACCTGAAAACCTGGAACAGGGAAGTCTTCGGGGATATTTTTGATCTCAAGGCAAAAACATTAAGTAAACTCAAAGATCTAGAGCAACAAACTTAGCATGATCAGTGGACCCACCAGCTCAGGGAAGAAGAAAGACAGCTGCTCATCGAATATCATAACATCCTAGCCAAGGAGGAGACCTTCTGGTGCCAAAAATCTTGAGCCCTTTGGCTCAAAGAGGGGGATGCCAATACTAGATTCTTCCATGCTTCTACTCTATGAAATAGAAGCACAAACAAGATCAGAGAACTTACCTTGAGGGATGGCTCTGTCACTCAGGACATCATCAAGATCCGAGAAGAAGCCTCCACCTTCTTCAGCAACATCATGGGCTCTAAAAATCCCTCCAATATTGTAGCCCAGGAAGCCCTGCTAGAAAATATCCCTCCCTTGGTCACCCCTGAGATGAAAAAATCCCTGATCCAACCCCTCTCTGAGAAGGAAATCAAAAGTGCTTTATTCTCCATGAAAGTTGATAAGGCTCCTGGGCCTGATGGGTTTCCCCCTAGGTTTTTTTAGACCTTCTGGGACATAGTGGGGAAGGAGGTGAGTGATGCCATCATGGAGCTTCAAAAAACCAAAACCATCCCTCGAGGAACTAATTCCACTTTCATTGCCCTGGTTCCTAAAAACCCCCAATGCAAATCCATGAATGACTTCAGACCTATAAGCCTTTGCAACATCTTATACAAGATCCTAACCAAATCCCTAGCTCTCAGGCTTAAGAAGATCCTCCCCTCCATTATTGATCCATGCCAGGGAAGCTCTATAGAAGGCAGATCAATCACCGATAGCATCATATCTCTTCATGAAACCCTCCATTCATCCAAGTGCAACAAGAAAGTGACCATGTTTCTAAAACTGGACATCAACAAAGCTTTTGATAGGGTGGACAGGGCTTTTCTCCTCAAAGTGCTAGCTCGATTTGGCTTCCACTCAGATTGGGTTCACCTCATAAAAGGCTGCATTACCTCACCATGGTTCTCAGTTTTAGTCAATGGGTCTGCTGCAGGTTATTTCCCTAGCCTCAGAGGGATCAGACAGGGAGATCCCCTATCCCCCTTCCTCTTCATTATCTTGGCTGAATCCCTGGGTAGAGCTTTCAAATAGGTCATGGCTTCGGGAGGCATGTTAGGTATCAAAGCTTCTTCCAACTCTCCCCCCTTGTCTCACCAGCAGTTTGTTGATGATACTATTGTTGCAACTTCGGCCTCCATTGTCCAAGCTAAATCCATCAAAGGGATCCTTGATACCTACGCATCTACTACAGGGCAAGAAATCAACTATCTCAAGAGTAAGTGTTACTTCCTAAACACACCAGGCAATAGGCAGTGGAAAATTTCTCGTATCCTCCATTGTTGCATCGCTGCCCTCCCCACCTCCTACCTGGGACTCCCTCTATTCACCATGAACCCGAAGGAATCGATGTGGGACAATGTCATTGAAAGGATCAACCACAAGCTTACTACCTGGAAAGGCTCCCTCCTTTCCCAAGTAGCCAAAGCAACCCTCACCGTGGTAGTCCTCCAAAGCATCCCGATCTATTTCATGTCAGTCTTCAAAGCTCCTACCTCTGTTCATTCCAAAATCAAGCAAATGCAAAAAAGGTTTCTTTGGGCCGGCCCAAAAAATTTGAAGAAATTCCACCTTGTCAGTTGGGACAAAGTATGCCAACCCAGGGACCAAGGGGGACTTGGTATGAGAAGATCAACAAACATAAATATTGCCCTGCTAGAAAAACAGGCCTGGAAGTTGTTCACCAACTACAAAGCAGAGTGGGTCACTATTGTCCAAAGCAAATATCTCAAAAACTTAACCCTTATGGACAACAACATCCCTACAAATGGATCAGCCTTCTGGTGGGGTGTTATCCAAGTGAAACCTCTTATCATGAGAGGGACACGATGGCAGCTAGGCTCAGGTGCTTCTATAGACTTTTGGGAAGACACGTGGTTGAAAGACAAACCCCTCAAGGATCTGCCTGAGGTGTCCAGACTTAGACCAAGTCTTGAAAGGAGATGGGGAAGCAAAGTGGAGAATTACATGGATAGGGACACATGGAAGATTCTCCTCGAAGACAATGAGCACCTCTTGCAGGCCGGTAAGACTCTGTCCAAGATGCTGAGAACCACCATCATCCCTACCATAGTCTCCCTAGATTACCCAATCTGGGTGGGAACTGATAGTGGGGATTTCACGGTCAAGTCTGCCCACTCCATGTTAGTCAAATCTTGGGTTCCCACTATTCCATTCAAGTTAGTTTGGGTTAAATGCCTTGTCCCAAAAATTGGGTTCTTTTCCTAGACAACCATTCAAAACAAGGTCCTCACCATGGATAATCTTATGAAAAGAGGGATCCCTATCCCCAACAGATGCCACCTCTGTCTGTCCAACTGGGAATCCATTGACCACCTCCTTTTAGAGTGTGTGTTCACTAGGGAGGGCTTAGATCAGTTGTTCACCACCTTTCAAATCCATTGGGCCCACCCCAACTCCCTCCTGGACATGTTCATCCAATGGCCTGCTCCCTTCAGAAATCCCAAAGTAGCTTTCCTTTGGAAAATTTGCCTCCACCATTTCATTTGGCAAGTGTGGCTCGAACGCAATCGTAGGGTCTTCTCTTCCACCCTTTACAACTCCACCTCCATAGCCATCAAAGCCATTTCATACGCCTCTAAAAACTCCCATCTTATCCCATGGCCCAGATCCCCCTTGAGCAAGAATGAGGTTGACATCATCAATTCCCTCAACATCCCCCTTCCCACCTTATCCCCCCTCGACCCATCCCAGGACCAAAGCTCACTGGCTTCCCCCTCCTGAGGGATGGGTAAAGGTGAACTTTGATGGTGCATCGAAAGGGAATCCTTGGGCTGGCTAGGGTAGGGGGAGTGATCAGGGATCACAGAGGAAAGATAGTTATGGCTTTTGTAGAGAATCTTCATCATCAGACCAACAATATGGTCGAGGCATGGGCCCTGTGGTGAAGTCTTCACCTCATCAAGGGGTCATGTGTCAAGATCCATGTTGAAGGGGACTCTCTTAATATCATTGGTTACCTTATCTCCAACAAAGTCCCTCCATGGAATATCAGATCCCTTATCCAAGAAAGTAGGAAGATGTTAAACCAACATTGCTAGGTGGAAGCCAATCATACATATAGGGAAGCCAATCGACTTATGGACAGGCTGGCCAACATGGGCTTAGGACAAACACCCATCACCATGTGGCAAGACTCCTTCCCACCAGATGTCCTCCAAGTTGCGATGTCGGACAACCATGATAGGTACTCCAAATCCATCCATGCTAACCAATGATTTATTGTTTCTATATTATGCAGGATCTGCTTTGGGCATCCCATTGTTCGAGAGCCTTGCGATGTGTGCTCCAACACCCATTGATGATTGGCTGCTTCACTGTAATCCATCAAAGTCATCATGCAAAGTCAAAGTGTGGATCTCCATCCGCGGTGTCCCAACGCTCTCTGCCAGCTCCCTCTGCCATGTTTCCAACCGCACCCCCTTTCCCCTCCATGTCTCTACCCACGTCTATAGACCTTGCCCAAGTTATTACCTCTGCCCATGTGGATATGGTCCCTAGGCTTCCCCTTAATCCTCGCCATCCTCGGCGTGGCATCCCCCCATCCACCTGTCACCCATCCGCGAGGCTCGACATGAACTGCTCACCTCCCTCGATCTATTTAATTCCCCTCTTTAGCCTAGTCCATGACACTCCCCTCTACAAGTCTATCCTATGGGCCTCCTCCACCACCTCTCTTCCTATCCCCACCACTGCCACCATGGCCTACCTTGAACCAAGCTCTCTCTAGCTGGACACCCTAGCGTCTGCTTACCTGAAGGGCGCCCAACTCACCACCCTGTTATCAAAATTCCATGGAGCTGAGGATGACATCACGAAGGACTTTGTTTGCACGTGGTCGAATGACCATGTCTGTGTCAGGAACCTACGCTTTAAGGTCACTCCAGAGCTGATTGGTGAGATTGCAGAGCTATCGGTTGGTGGGCGTCTTGTCCGCCATGACAAACACTACTAGGAACCTGAATTGGAAGGTTTCCCCAACTACCAAAACTTCTTGTGGGATGGCCATGCCCTGGACCGTCAATCCCTTCCCCCTCCATTCCCCATTGTTGCCATTCCCCTCATTCAGTACTTAGCCTACGATGATCCCAACAAGCCTATGGCAAGCTTCCACCTTGCCCTTGTCAACCATGTCTGGGGATACAAACCCATGAACATTCTTGGGTTCCTTTATCGGTCTATGCATCTCTCTGTGGCCGTTGCTCGCAAGAAAAGTACCCCCTACCCACCAGGGGCTTTTCGTTATTATTTTCTATCATGTTATGGCTAATCCCCCCATTGTGGCTACCCCTTTGCAAGCTTCCCCCCCTTCTCCCAAACCCCCCAAAGCCCTGCTCATTCAATGTCTAGCGAGCTTATGGCCAACGATGGAGTTCCCAGCACCCCGACCTCCAGGAAAGGCGTTGTTGCTGCTTCCCCATCCATTCCATCCCCTTCCCCTTCCAAACCCATCCCCTCACCTCCCACCCCCACTCCCTCCCCTTCCAAGCCAACCCCTTCCCCTTCCAAACCCACCCCGTCCCCATCCAAACCCACCCCTCCCGCCAGCAAGAAGCCTTCATTGGGAAAATGTAAAGCTAAAATTGAAGAAGCGACAACCCCTGTTCGTAGGTCATCCAGGGCTAAGAAGCCCAAAATGGAGTCCAGTCAAAATTCTCCTCTGGAGATTGAAGACCTCAGCGGGGACTCAGCCCCCACTTCTGGCATCTCCAACCGTCTCACCCGGATGTTTCTACGGAGTTTCATCATCGCTTTCGAAAGCGCGAGTGTCGCCCTGAAGCATGCCCTCCAGCAGTGTGCTGACCAACCTGAAGAGGACATCACAGAGGTCGACCCTTGAGCTGCTTTGGGTCTGTCTATTTTTATTTTGAGGTCTTATGGGAATATTTGATGCAATGTTTGGTGATGTCTGTTTTTGTGTTTGGCTAACCATCCGGTTGGGTCTCCCTGTGTCAGCCCCTATGAGGGCCCTAGCGATTATCTATGGATTATTTTTGTTTAGCTTCAGTAGCCCCTACGAGGGCAAGCACCACCTGATTACCGGATTTTACATCCCCTACGAGGGAATTTTGGCAAATGTATCCCCTACGCGGGATTGGTTAGAATGGTGTAGACTGATCCCTCATGGCAGAGGATTATGCAACATGAATGCACTTCAACCTGATGAAGTTTTTGTATATCTGGGAGTGGGACCCAGTTAAAACCCTCTGAAATACAACTACAACTTACCAAAAAAAAAAGTTAATCATCATTTTCATAACCTATTTTGGATCTTGCCAAGCTACGACCTTCACCAAAAACTATGGGTTTACACTATAAGAAAGGTGAAGTACTACACATTGGCATGTGTACCTTTATCTTCATAGGCATGTCCCTCAAAGAAAAGATCCATGGTATAAACCCTTGTCTTGTTGAGTATTATTTTTCCCATTGTTACCTATCCAATGATTACCCACTTCCCAAGCAAATCCTATCTAGTATGGTACATATAGGCAATTATTTGGGGCAATGACAAAAGGGTATTCAAGAACCCTTGGATGTTGAGATTTGGTCTAGGAGGTTTGGCATAGGCTACATCCCTAATAAAAACCAACATTTACCCTTTAATAATGATGATGATATTGTTACTTATGCTAAATATTTAGACCATCAAATCTTGGAGTGGAGTGATGAGGATGAGGGACTCCCTTATCCCTCAGATATTCTATTTTACAATATGGTGACCATTGAGCATCCTGAGTCTAGTGTGACCCCAAAGGAGTATGCTAAAAGGAGTACCCATTGTGACATAGCTCACGAGGATATCTCCTAGAATAGCTTTTATTTTTATGGGTTTATCTCTTGTGTTGCACATGCCAAGTCTTCTTGTTATCAAGAAGACCTTGTTCCTCTGTCTTATAGAAACCTTGCAAATCTGGGGATCTCTTCCCCTTTCATAAAAAAGGATTGTACAATCAAAGTTTTTATTGACTTTTGTGTAACATATTCTAAAGAATATACTATGGGAGATTCCCTTCATGATGTGAATCATGAAGATATCCTCCATTATAGTCCCTTATTTGATGGGTTAGATACTTGCACCACCATCATGTTTGCTAAAATAGGCGATACACTCAGAATTTGTGTCGACTTTAAAAATCAATAACTGTAATTTAATCTTTCCAATAAATAAATAAATAAAAAGAAAAATAATAAGAAATTAAAATAGTATGCATGGCATTATATTTTCATTTCATCTAATATGCATTTGGTTTACTTCTTTATACTACACAATTACTTGTCATACCTTGCATGGTTTGCTTGACATTTTGTTCCACTTGCATTTTTGCTTTTAATGATTGCATTGCTACTTGTTAATACATGCATGGCTGCTTGATCATATAGATTCTTGGGATTTTGCAACAATAGCAAGTGATGACACCTAGTTAGGTTGTAGCTCACATACATTGCATTCTCACTAGGGATATAATGCCTCACAAATCCTCAACCTAGGACCCATTATGTATTTCCATCATTGTATCTACCCATCTCATCTTCTTATTATATTCCTTGGCCTTGAAAGTTTTCATTGCTTATATCTCTCCAAGTCAAGGGATATGGTTCTTATCTCACTCCATTGGCTTTTTCCATACACTTTATTGTACACAACACACCTCTATCAGGTAGTAATCACTTTGGCACATCTTTTCATACACAACACATCCCATATGAGATCAACTTCATGGTCATGAGTGAGGGGTAGCCTCCATTCGATCATTTGTGAGCATACATCCTAGCGGATATATATCTTTCTCTTTGTCCATATTAGTGAGCACTACACCCCTAGCGGGTATAAATCTACATTAACCATATTTGCAAGCTAACAATCCTCATAAGATATCTTCATGGCCACACACAAGAGGCAGCCTCCATATCATTCATTTGCGAGCATACATCCTCATAGGATTTTGTTCTTTTCTTTATTTTTTTGATCTTTTGGAGATTTATTTTTATTTGCCCATGCATTTCATTTAGGATTACATTTTAGATGCATTAAATTTAGTTAGATTCATAGGATTCCATATCATTCATTTAGGTTCATTCATTGCATCCATTATTTTTGTGTTCACCATGCATACATAATCAAAAAAATAAATATCAATAAATAAAAAACAATCACACATAAGCACACACATTTTAAATTGCATTACAATACATAAATAAATTATAGCTAGTATTACTTGATAGAACTAGGTGTGTTCTTGTCGATCAGTGTGCCATAAAAGATATTTTTGCACACTCGACCATCCCCAGGGGTGCATGCCATAATTAAAATTAACATGTCATCTCAATCCCAACCCTAGATGTGCGAGCCTCATCCTCTAGTGTGATCATCATCTCCTCGGTCGATAGCTAAAATGTGGATAATTTTGGAAACCATCGCTCCACTAGAGCTATTAGTAGAACTTAGTCCACCTCAATGCGAGGCATCTCTGCTAAGTGTAATAGTTCCACATTCTCCAATGTCTTCCTCTCCTCCATTGAGAGTTGCTCTAGGGTAATCTCCAATGTGCCCAACCTCCACTCTCTGCTATTTAGTATATCTAGCTATATAATAACATAATTTTATCATTAATTCATCATTTCATACATCTAAGAATCATTAAGTCATAAAAGTTTAAAAATAACAATCATTTTTGTGCAAAATTCACCAAATTCATGCCCTGGAATGATCGAGCATTAATTTTGCAAAGTATCCCAACCAAATTCATACCCTATCCACACAAGGCATGAATTGGGCTTGGGAAAATACCAAATTCATGCTCCATGACCAGATTCATGTCCCATCACAAATTTTGCCAAAATTGACTAAAAAACTTTAAAAAATGCATAAACTAGTAAAGTTTTTTTGGGTAGGTGTAAAATAAAAAATGAGCAAGTAGATCTCGATCTGTACCTTCACATGATCAGCAATGGGCCCTGCCTTACCCCTTGCCATGGTAGCATGGTGACTTGGTAATTCTATTATCCTATTTCATATCTAGAGCTATTTTCTCCTTGCGTGATGAAAATAAGTCTCTTTTCCCTCATTTTTTCTCTTTTCTTTCATCCCTTTTCTTTTTCCTCCTTTTCTTCTCTCTTCATTTTTCTTTTATCTCATTTTCTGATCTCTCCTCCCTTTTCTTCCTTTTCTCCCTCCTTGTCTTCTCTTTTGCTCTTTCTCTTTACCTTTTGCACCCTTTGTTCACCTTTTTTGAGTTTTTATCTGGAATTTTGTATTCCTTCTAAAAACTCAAGGGGCACCCCAAACTTAGAGGTATTAATGGTAGTAATGCCTTGTTTTGCATGCAAATTTGAGATGTTCAAGCTAATACCCTTTTTTTACATCGGCCCTCCATCCAAACCTGACCACCCATTTTATGTTCACTGTAGGAGTCTACATATTTATTTGATGCATTTATTTTTCCATAAATACATCAAAGAGGGGGAAAATGTAGACATGAAAAATTTACCCATTGAAATGAGCTAATTCTTCCTTAGATCCCTAGTCACCCATCCAAACTTGCTAAGTGCAAATTTGGGACCATTTTGCCTTCTCCCTTTGCCATATTTCCTTAGCTTTACCAAATTCACACTCGATACATATAGGGAAAGAATTTGGTTTTAGAGGTTTTTCCTCACTAAAACCCCTCACGTCATCAACATGTTTTGGGGTCAGCCTTTGCCTATGGTAAAATTTCATTTTCTCACCCATTTTTCCCTCCAAACCTCTCATAAATATAGTTGTGTATTCCCTATTCTCCTAAGAAGATTCCCAATAAGTTATTTGGAGGTTCAAAGTCTTGACTCACTCATTTTCTCATGCTAACAAGTGCCATTATACTACATGTCATTATTTTGTTGTTTTATGCTTTGGTGTTGGCTGCCCTTGGGGATTGAGTGGAGGATTATTGGTGATTGGATAGATTAAAATTATTGGAGTACTTCATCCATATATTTATTAATCCTTGCTTGCTCCATCAGCTCATCAGGTTCTACATTTACTTTAGTTGATTTGCAAGTCTAATTTTATTTGTTTTGCATTCTATTTTTTTTTTGTTTTAGAGCCCAAAAATGGCATCTGAACTAGATTCGTACCCTATACATATAGGACATGAATTTGGTAATAAAAATTAATTATCCATATTTATAGAGCATTAATTTGGTAAATTAGGCCTTGGGGGCAAGTTTCGCACCCCAAAACCTTGATTTTACACTTGCATTTTAGTGTATAGTTGTGTCCACCATATCTACATTATATTTCACTGTTATCTATCTATTTCACTCTATTTGTGCATTTTACAAAGGTCAAAGATCATTTTGCTTTTGAATATTCAACTAAAAGGACCAAGGGGTCTTGACTGCTATGCTTCCAAGCTAAATCTTATAGTGGCCTAAGCAGGCCCCCAAACGTTGATCAAATTTTCTAGGGTTTGTGAAGATATTTTGCAAGTTTAAAACCATTGGATATTCATGCCCTAATTTACCAAATTCATACCCTATAAATTTAGAACATGAATCTAGCTTACCAAATTCATGATCTATATAGTTAGGGCATGAATATGGTTTAGATGCCCTTTTCGAGCCCTAAAATAGCAAAAAATAAAATGCAAAACAACAAAAAATAGACTTGCAAATCAACTAAAGTAAATGAAAAACATGATGATATAATGGAGGAAGTAAGGAAAAATTAAGATATGGATGAATCACTCCAATAAGATTGATCTATCCAATCACCAAAGCTCCTCCACTCAATCCCCAAGTGCAACTAACAACAAAGCACAAAACAAAAAAATGACTTGCAGTAGAAGGACACTTGTTAGCATGAGAAAATGAGGGAGTCAAGAATTAGAACCTCCAAATAACTTACTAGGAATATTCTTAGGAGAAGAGGATATCCAATACTCTATTTATAATATGTTTGGAGGGCAAAATAAGTGGGAAAATGAAATTTCATCGCGGGCAAAGACCGACTTCAAAACGGGTCGATGATGGGAGGGGTTTTAGTAAGAAAAAACCCTTAGAATACCATATTCATGCCCAATAATTATAGGGTATTAATATAGTAAGCCAAATTCATGCCTCATATGGACCGAGTGTGAATTTGGTAAATCTATGGAAACAAGACAAAGAGAGAAGGCAAAAGAGTCTTGAATTTACACTTAGCAAGTTTGGGTGGCTGACTAGGGATCTAAGGAAGAATTGAATCATTTCGATGGGTCAATTTTTCATGTCTACATTTTACCCCTCTTTGATGCATTTATGGATAAATAAATACATCTAAGAAATATGTAGGCTCCTAAGGGCGAAAGTAGTAAACACAAAAAGTGGTGGCAGGGTTTGGATGATGGGGCAATGCAAAAAAGGGTTGTTAGCCTGAACATCACAAATTTACATGCAAAACAAGTCATTAATACCATTAATGCATCTAAGACTAGGGTACCCCCTTGATTTTTTAGAAGGAATGCAAAATTCCAGATAAAAAATCGAAAAGGTGAACAAAGGGCATAAAAGGTAAAGAAAAAGAATGAAAGACAAGACAAGGAGAGAGAAAAGGAAGAAATGAGAGGAGAGAGAAGAAAATTAGGGAAAATAAAAATGAAGAGAGAGAAAAAGGAAGAGAAAGAAGAAAATGAGGGAAAAGAAAAATGAAGAGAGAGAAAAAGGAGAGAAAAAAGGAAGAGAGAGAAAAAGGAGAGAATAAAAGGTATGGAAGAAAAGAGAAAAAAGGAGGGAAAAAAGACTCATTTTAACCATGCAAGGAGGAGAAAATATCTTTGGAGAAGAAAGAGGAGAAGGGAATTACCAACTCACTATTCTTCCATAGCAAGGGGCAACATGGGGACCACTACTAATTAGGTGAAGGTATAGATCGAGACCCACTTGCTCATTTTTTATTTTGCATCTACACACAAAATTTATTAGTAGTTTTTGTATTTTTTTTAAAGTTTTTTAGTTTATTTTGGTAAAATTCATGGTGGGGTGTGAATATGGTCATGGAACATGGATTTGGTAGTCTACCCAAGCCCAAATCATGCCTTGTGCAAAATGGGAATGAATTTGGTTGGGATACTTTTCCAAATTCATGCTCGATCATTCTAGGACACAAATATGGTGAATTCTACACAAAAAAAGATTGTTATTTTTAAATTTTTATAATTTAATGATTCTTAGATGTGTGAAACGATGAATTTATGATAAAATTATGTTATTATGTAGTTATATGTACTCAAGAGTAGAGAGTGATGGCTGAGCACATTGGATATTGAACTAGAGAAGCTCTCAGTAGAGGAAAGGGAGACATTGAAGAATTTGGGACTATTGCACTTAGTAGAGATGCCCCACATTGAGGCAAACCAAGCCCTACTAACAAATATGGTGGAGCGATGATATCCAAAATTATCCATATTTTGGCTATCGACTAAGGAGACGATGATCACACTCTAGATGTGTGAAATGATGATTTGATGATAAAATTATGTTATTATGTAGTTAGATGTACTCAAGAGTAGAGATTGGTGGCTGGGCACATTGGAGATCGAACTAGAGAAGCTCTCAGTAGAGGAAACAAAGACACTGAAGAATATGGGACTATTACACTTAGTAGAGATGCCCCACATTGAGGTAAACCAAGCCCTACTAACAACTCTGGTGGAGCGATGATATCCAAAATTATCCATATTTTGGCTATCAACTAAGGATATGATGATCACACTCTAGTGTGATCATCATCTCCTTGGTAAATAGCCAAAATATGGATAATTTTGGGTACCATCGCTCCACTAGAGCTGTGGTATCTAGAATTATCCACAACGTAAGGCATCTCTTCTAAGTGCAATAGTACCATGTTCTTCAGTGTCTCCCTCTTCTCTACTGAGATCTTCTCCAGGTTATTCTCCAATGTGCCCAGCCACCACTCTCTACTCTCGAGTAAATCTAGCTACATAATAACATAATTTTATCATCATTTCATAGTTTCACACATCTAAGAATAATTAAATAAAAAATTAAAAATAATAGTATTTTTTATGCAAAATTCATCAAATTCATGCCCTGGAATGATCAAGCATAAATTTGGAAAAGTATCCCAACCAAATTCATATCCCATCCATACTAGGCACAAATTTGGCTTGGGTAGACTGCAAAATTTGTGATCCATGACTAGATTCATGTTCTATCATGAATTTTACCAAAATAGAAATGCAAAAACTAATAAATTTTTTTGTGTGTAGGTGCAAAATAAAAAATGAGCAAGTGGGTCTTGATCCGTACCTTCACCTAATCAGCAACGGTCCTCACCTCGTCCCTCGCCATGGTAGCACAATGAGTTGGTAATTTTATTCTCCTATTTCTTATCCAAATCTCTTTTCTCCTCCTCACACGATGTTAATGAGTATCTTTTCTCTTCTTTTTCCTCTTTTCATCCCTCTATTTTCTTTCCCTCATTTTCTTCTCTCTCTTCCCCTTTCTTCATTTTCTCTCTCCTTGTCTTCTCTTTTGCTCTTTTTCTTTTGCACCCTTTGTTTACCTTTTTCAAGTTCTTATCTAGAATTTTGCATTCCTTCTAAATAATCAAGGAGGCACCCCACCCTTAGATGCAGTAATGGTAGTAATAACTTTTTTTGCAAACAAATTTATGATGTTCAAGATAACACCCCTTTTTTGCATCACCCCTCCATCCAAACCCGACCACCCCTTTTTGTGTTCACTACTTTTGCCCTTAGGAGTCTACATATTTCTTTGATGTATTTATTTGGCCATAAATGTGTCAAAGAGGGATAAAAATTTAGACATGAAAAATTGACCCATTGAAATGATTCAATTCTTCCTTAGGTCCCTAGTTAGCCATCCAAACTTGCTACGCGTAAATTTGGGACCCTTTTGCCTTCTCCCTTTGCCATATTTCCTTAGCTTTACCAAATTCACACCAGATACATACGAGGCATGAATTTTTCTTACCATATTCATGCACTATAATTACTATGCATGAATTTGGTGTTCTAGAGGTCTTTTCCCAAGAAAACCCCTCCCCTCATCGATCCGTTTTGGGGTCGGTCTTTTCCCACAATGAAATTTTATTTTCCCACTTGTTTTGCCCTCCAAAATTTTTATAAATAGTATATTGTATTCTATATTCTCCTAAGAAGCTTCCCAACAAGTTCTTTGGAGGTTCTAATTCTTAATTCACTCATTTTATCATGCTAACAAGTCCTATTACAAGTCATTATTTTATTATTTTGTGCTTTGGTGTTGGCTGGCCTTGGGGATTGAGTGGAGGAGCCTTGGTGATTGGATAGATAAACCTTATTGGAGTGCTTCATCCATCTCTTCATTTCTCCTTGCTTCCTCCATCAGCTCATCATATTTTGCATTTACTTTAGTTTATTCACAAGTTCATTTTTCGTTGTTTTGCATTTTGTTTTTCGTTGTTTTAGGGCTCAAAAAGGGTATCTAAGCCATATTAGTATCCCGTATATATAGGTAATGAATTTTGTGATATAGATTCATGATCCAAATTTATAGGGCATTAATTTTTTAAATTAGGGTTTAGGGGTAAGTTTCACATCCCAAAACCCTGATTTTACACTTATATTTTAGTGTTTTTCTATGTCCATCAAGTCTACATTATATTTCATTGTCATCTATCTATTTCACTCTATTTATGCATGTTATAAAGTTCAAAGATCATTTTTATTTTGAAAATTCAACTAAAAGTACCAAGGGGACTTGAATTCTATACCTCCAAGCTTGATCTTATAGTGGCCTAAGCAGGTCCCCAAATGTTGATCAAATTTTCTAGGGTTTGTGAAGTTATTTTATAGGTTTGAAACCATTGGATATTCTGGATGCAAGATAAATTTTGGATTAAATATTGAATCAAATAAGTGCCCTAATATATATTTAGGCTATTTGATGTTTGCTCTTGTTCATTTTTGCTCAAAACCTAGATTTCAAGTAAAGAAAAAATATTTGATCCAATTTATAGGCATATAAAAGAATAAAGGATATAGTGTGCATCTAGGATTTTAATATTGTTTGTGCATTCCCTTGGACCCTTGATCAAAGAATTTATTTTGCAACCCTAGGGTTAGATATCATTGAATTGTATAATCATACTAGGGTTAGCTCTTGTTTTCTTACATATTATGTGTATTGCATTGTTTTTTCATTTTCATAGTTTAGTTTAGAAAGGCCAAACAATAGGTGTATGTTTAATTGACACATAAAACATTCCCACCCCATACTTGGAGTGAGTTCTAAAACCATTCTTGTTGAATCCATTTTTTCATGTCCTTTAGTGTAGGGAATATAACATACCCCCATGGTTCACCTCGGATCCCAGCAGATCTAGTCAAGAATTATACGCGGTAGGGTAGTTTTGCTCTCTACAATTTCCATCTCCTCTAGTGTTAGCATATTTGTTATTGGAGCATTTGGATAATTATTGTTTATGTATGTAAATTTTTTAGTCTAGAATACTAGGGTTCTAGGGGCCTTTTATTGGGTATTCCATTTGTTTTCTACGAGTTTAGCTAGTCTCATTGTAGTGATGTATGTGGCTAGTTTGAGAATTTGCACATCAATTATAATTTCTTCTTTAAGGTCATTGATGAAACAAATTTTTAAGAAGACATATGGAATATTTTCTATTCTATTGGCTAGCTTCTCAAAATCCATAATTTACTACTATACAATAATTTTCTATTAGAGCTTGGTGAGGGTTGTAGTAAAATCTTCAAATTTTTATGGATCAAATTGACCAAGGAGTTTATTCTTGAACCGTGACCACCCAATATTTGGTACTTGTTTCCTCAACCATTCAAACCAATGGAGTGCTTCAAGGTCAAAATGGAAAGTAGCCATAAAAATCCATTTGTTGATGGATGTATCATGTATCTCATACCATTTTTTAGCCATAATTAACAAAATTTGTGGATATATCCCATTAAACCTTGGAAAATCTATCTTGGAGATTCTATGAGTCATGCCTCTATGGCTTCCTCAAAGTTGTTAGTTATCCTCTATATTGGACCTAGAAAAGTGTGACTTGTCAAAAGTTTTTTCTTTTTGACCTTTTGGGATATTTTCAATGTCCATAAAAATTTAAATTGTTAAGCTTAAGCACCTCAACATCCTAGCTTATTGAGTCTTGTGTATATTTGATATTTGTAATCAGACTATGGAGGGAAGTCAACTACGTAGATTATTCATTTATGCTATCCAAATTAATGAGTTGCTCCTCCATATTGTGTATTCTATACTCCATTTCTTGAGTTCTAGTCTCCAATGGCATTTACTAGAAATAGATTTGCTATTTTGAGTAGGTTACTATTTTTAGTAAGGGTCCAAAAAAGTGTATGGGTGCTATATACCAAAACAATTAGCTTTAAAATGCAATCCAAATGGGTTATACCATTAAATGATGATTTTGGGGTCCTTGAAAAAAGTGTATGGGTGTTATATACCACGATGATCAATTTGAAAAGATGATAAAAATGAGATATACTACAAAATAATATTTTTTATTATTCTATACTCTGATCACACTGTCCCAAGTAAAACTAGGCTTTTTAGTCCTATGTACTCCATGTTTTTTTGTCAAACTAGTGATAAAGCTAACACAAGTATGAAACTACCAAAAATAAAAAAATAGGAAAGGTAGGTTATCTAGGTTGAGGCATGTGTACTTCCCGTAGCCCTTTGATATACTACAATAGTGATCGATAATGCTTAGACCAATATTTTAGAACACTATCCAAGGAGGATTTAGACTATACCCTTGGGTGCACTATCAGTCTCTTTGATTAGTATGTGAGGGTAATCTCCTCGAGTGTTGTGCTTAGTGCACAATGGATAATTACATGACTGAATGGCTTCCTATATTTAAAGGTTTGGCTCAGTATTCCTAAAAGGGATATCCCAATACATATAAGGTAAGTGGGAGCTCAAATCCATATACGAGTGTTGTTTGAGGCCTAGGTATTAGAGTTTGATCACCCCTCACTTCACTAGATGCTTATAGGAAATCTATCTTAGTTAAAAACAACTCCTTTGTGATATTTAAAAATGGCTAGAACACCATTTCTAACCTGTAGACCTAGAATTAAAGAAACAAATTGCTCATAACAAAAGCTTATACCACCTTGGAAAGAGATATAATACCACTTGGAATGAATCTCTTCCTCTGATGTGAATATTTCACCTCAAAATTCTTGGTTCTAAGCTATATTGAGACAAGAAATTTGGTGCCAAGGATAATTCTAACTATGATTACAAGGACTATTGAAAAAAACAAAACTAATATCACATATCCAATAACAAAAGCATTAAATGAATAAAACATGGAAACTCAGAATAAAAGTGAATGCAAAAATTCAAGATAAGGAAGATTACTATCCCTAGCCTATTTGAGTGGGCAACCTCCTTAATATAATATTCCAAATCTTATATACCCCATGAGGGTTATATTATTCCCTTTTTATACTATTTATAAACATATTTTTTGACTCTTCTATGATAGTATTATATTAAAATATTCTTTATTACATATTCTATGACAGTTATATACATTAGTCTATGACACACCCTCCTACATATTTCTAACTTAACACATGGCTTTCTTTACATATTCCATATGGTACAATATCATAAGCCAATATGAGTTGCAATGGTGCATGTAATAAAAGAGTGGTTTCCATCCTTGTAGCTAAAGTTAAACCAAATAGAGGCTAAAAAAAAACCTCTTCACATTATATGTACAAATATACCTTATCGATAATAGGGAAATACTTCATATCACTTCTATGAGATAGTGTATTGGGAAATCATGTTGAATGTGAGAGAAAGTATAACAAGGTTGTTAGAGGAAGCCCTTAATTTTCTAAATTATATAATTGGTCAGATGGTGAGTTCTATTTAGGGAATCATTGGTCCTTCATCCATCTCTCGGGGTTTTATCTTTTATTCTTTGAGTTGTCCACCTTTATGCTATATTACCTCTTTAACTTCGAGTATATGTGGCGACTAGATTATGTGGACCTAACATATTTCAAGGGTAAAAGAAGGCAACCATCCACCCTCTCAAGTAATAAATTATATGCATTACACCAAAACTACAATAATTCAACCATATCATAGAAGAAAACTAAGTCATATATTTTGAGTAGTTAAGCAATGTATGGTCCTATGATCTAGAGGGGTATTTCAAAAATAAAACTAGAAGATAAATGGCTACATAAATTATATGTATATGAAAAGTGATATAGAATTAAAAAGGAGGCCAACCCATGAAAGGAATTTGCCTTGGAAAAATTGGTAAAGTTGAATGGGTGAGTATGAGATTTAGTAATGGTACATGCACCCCAAAAAATCGTTTACTTTTTACTCAAAATCAAAGGTCAAGCAAATATTCAACCTAGATTTTAAGGTTAAATATCAAGCATTAAGTGCCTTAGATAAACCAATATACTCAATAAGGGAATTCTAATCTAGAAAAATATGTGATATAAGATCAATAATATAAAATGCTAATGCATTAGGGTTCATTAAATGAATAATTCTTAGTTATCTGGGATAGATAACATAAGTTGTATAAAAGGTTATGGAATATCAGTAAGCACCTTATTGTGAGCTTTGATGTTAGAAGATCATCCATCATAATCCCTAAAATTATGATTTTAGCTATACCATCAATCTTGGCTATGATCAAAAATTTAATACAAGAGACAATTAGGAGCAAAAAGAGAAGCATCAAGGGGACCCTCATGGGTCAATTTTGGAAAAGATGATCATGCAAATTGAGGAAGTACCAACAACCAACCCAATTTAGGAAAATTAGGTAGATCCATAGGAATTTGAGGTACCACATGGTGTAGATCCAAGGTAGAGATAATGACCACTTGAAAAAGAAGAGACTCTTGAAGAAAGGTCACATTCTAAATAATTAGTCATAAAAAAAAATGGAGGGAACTATTTACTATAGATAAAAGTACAAGCAATGAACAACTTAAGTCACTTGATGATGCTTCCAGGTAAAAAGGAACCAATGTTTGGCATCCATCATAGCCTTCATTATCCATAATTAAGAGAAGATATAGGTAAATAAAGTAATTTTAGTAGTTGTTTTTTCTAAGCTAGTGATTGTTACAACTCTACTCCCTTCCACTTTTTTTATTCCTTTTTGTTCTTCCTATTTTTCTTTTGTCCTAACTTATTTTATCCCTATAATTCTTCTATATAATTACCTTTTACTCAATAAGTGTGACCATTGGTTCTCTAGGAGGCACTCACCTCCTATATTTTGTGTAATATTTGGTACCACACCTATTGCTTTATTTACATATTCTACCATTGAAGTCACCACCACACATCTATTGGTTTAGTATTCTAAGAGTTAATTATCCTCATAACCATTTATATCACTAATATCCACCTCATTAACACAAATAGATACTAAAATATTAGTAACCACCTCACCATTCACTACTATTTCCACTCAATTTTCCCCACACACCTTTTTGTCTTGTCCACCATGTGTCTTGGCTTCATAACCACTACCTAGGATGATGATGTCACAAGCACAAAGTCACATGAATGATTCCATTTGGATGATATCAAAGCAATAAAAATAATAGGACCCAACTAGGGTTACATTTTCTAGATTACTAACACTCCAAGAGTGAAATATGTGCAAGAATCATTAGACTCCTAATAAGAAGAAATGAAAACTAGGGATGAGTACAACTACTTAAAATATTAATCTTCAAATATACTAATGTTCATGTTATCCTATATAGATAAGGTGGAAGTGATATCCTAACCATAAAATCTTTGCAAATTGACCTATCTAGACCCTCCACCTCTTTGGATAATTTCATTGCCAGATTTTTAGTGGTAGAAATTACTAATATATATCCATACTAGATGATCCAACTCTCCAACTACTTTTAAATAGGGGTATGCATGAAATATGACCAATTGGAAAAGGATAGTGAAATAAATAGGAATAAGGCTAAACATTATACTTTAGTAGTAGCACAACTTGTAGAGAAACTCTAGCTTCAACAAGATAGTGAAACATTTGGAAAAAATACCAATGAAGGAGCCCAAGTGGGCAATAGATAAAATAATTATAAAAAAATATCACTAAAAAATAATAATAAATAAATTAGCTAGATTATTTCTAAGCTTAGATTTACCAAGTTCATGATTAGCTCAAACAATAATTTGATCAAGAGAAGGAGCTAGAGAAAAAGGTGGAAAAAATACTAAGAAGTTTTAAATCTATTAGTAATTATGTCAACATATTAGGCATAGTAGCTAGGGATAGTCCAAAAGAAATGGTCAAATTGTTAAATAATATCCCAAATACCTAAAGAGGTCTACAATATTATAAAGACACCACTGGAACCCCAATAATACTAATCTAAAAAATGGTAGCAAAAGCATAAGGGTTAATAAATATTAGTATTTTAATGTGCTTGATGACAAAAGAGGACTCTTAGATGACGATTTTGTGTAAATATTATTCAAGGAGGAAAAAAACCATGGTCAAAGCAAAAGTTGAACTAGAACATATTCAAAATCTAAAGGTATTACTAGATCAATTGAAGAAACTAGTGGAGCAATAGGATGAGTAGTTAGAAAACCTTATAAGGACCTTATAAGGGATGTAAAAAACTAGTAAATATTAAGCTACATAGATATGAGAAATTGTGGTTGCTAAAATGATACCATAATAAGACTAAAGAGAACCAAATGTTTTATAATTTTGAAATTACAATGTCCTAATTTTATAGATTCTATACCCAATGATAAAGGAAAGAGCTAGAATATCTTGCTAATCAAGCAGGGTGCCCCATGAAATTGTCATAAATGTAATAACCTAGTTACTACCTTTGGATCCTAAATATTTTTAAGACTTGCAAAATCAAGGGATTGCATAATTATAACCTCTAGAGAGCCAATTTTGAAAAAGCAAGTCAATAAGTGAGATCTACTCTAGAAGGTGCCATTTGTATTTAAAGAAGTGAAGCACTTAGTAAACATGAGTGAATTAATTCTCTCACAAGTGTGAAGTACCCCTTATAGAAGTGAATTACTCATTTATAGGTAAAATGGAGCATAAATTATGCTAATCCAAAGGAAGATATTTAGAAAATGATGTTATGCCATGTGGTGGCACCACAAACCATTTTACAAGGATTTTAAACCATTTAGCAATGTATTTAAAGGTATGTAATATTTGGAGGTATATAATTTTGCTAAATATACCCCCATGTTAGAACTTAAGCTTTGAATAAATTGTATGATGGTATTAAGAGGCATTTAAGTACATAGGATGCCTAAATTAGTCATAATAACCCCTCAAACAAAGTTCAAATTTTCTTGCTCTATATCACATGCATATACCTTGTGAGGGGTGGTTATACCGCTTGACTACTCACATATTCTATGATGTAATAAATCCTAACATACTTCCTCATTACATCATAGTCAAAATATCTATTTTTCTTATGACTAAAATATAATATCTAAGGTGATGTAGGAATTTTAGAGAGAAATTCCTCCTAACATAAAATCACTACTTAGATACTAGGGAGTTTCATATTCTACCGATAATACACTCCAAAATACATTTATCAAAAATTCCTTGTTCAATACCCAATTCTTGAAATTTATTTTTTCAATGTCTTCAAGTGAATCACGTGTTACCATACATACAATGTCGCTTATTGAGATGATTATTTGCTGACTTTTGTCTTGTATATGGTGGAATATGATTTGTATATGGATTTTTTTGTTGTAACTTTTCATTATGATCAATACATGGATTATTTTCAAGTTTTTTTCCATAATATTTGTAATATGATAAATGGGATGTATACTTTGAATGTAATCTCTAGCAATTCTATGCACTTGTTTTAGTCCCTTGAAGATCCAATAGCTAGTACAATTTTTCTTGGACTAAAATGGAACAACCTATCAATTTCTCTATGATCTTTAGAGTTGATCCATTGGGCCCCAACATTTTTTGTTATTTCCTAAAATATTTTCCTTTATCATGAACTATGTTGTGAATCTTTATGATATCACAATGCATATTATCATTTAGTATCTTGATTGCCTATAGTATTGGCACACTTCTTGAAAATAATATTACAAGATATTAGGATTTGATAATTATGTAGGAATATCTTGTTCAAGTTGCAAAGGTAGATAATATTATTTCAATAATATCTAATTTACAAGTTATCCCATGTCTTCTTAATACTTTCTTCAAAATAGGTCATTCGTGCTATAGGTGCATTTCTCTATATTTTGGAAAGTGAGTAGAAAACAAATTTACTTTGAAATTTTTTCTTCATTCCATGATGTATTGAACATATTGGTATTATAGGTGTCCCATGTATTATATTTGTAATGGTTTCCTTCATATTCAATTGGGTTGCCTCCTATTGATTCCTTGATTTAAAATGATCAACAAGTGGAACTTTTCTTGTATGATGATTTGTATGTTTCTAAATTTCTTGACTTGACATATTTTTTGGGTTATACCAAATATTGTTGTGTAGTCTCAAGTATGCTTGGGCAATAAAAATATGTTATTCTTATTCTTATTGAACTTATTTTTCTTCTTTGACATGATTTTATTCAGTTACATTACTTTGATGTGCCTTTCTCCAATATTCAGTTTGCTATTATGAAGATGACCTATCATGTTGTTGGTTCATCTCTCACGAAGGTGATCCATTTTTTAATATAATGTGCTAACAATAATTTATGATGTGTTAATTTATTAAAAAATTATCACACATATTTTATGTGTTGAAACTACTCCTTTTAGAATCATTCCTTTGATTCTAAAATCTTTGAAAGTTGGTTCTTTGTTAGAAGTGTTGTGGAGGTCTCATACTTGTAGACACGAAAAATTGACCCACCCAAATGAGTCATTTTCCATGGATTACCTTGAAGAGGTTCTCAAAATTTCTAAGATCAAGTTTGACCCCTTTTTCTTGTGTTTTACCTTATTTTTCTTGGTCTTGATCGAATCCATGCTTGATAATTTATGAGGTGTTGATTCAACAAATTTAGGGTTTTTCTTCAAAACCCTAAACACCCCTTTTAGGGAATTGACCTGATAAAGGTTAAGTTCTATTATTTTCTACATTTTAGCCTTCTAATTCCTCTTTAAATAAAGGTTCTGGATCCCTTTTTAGATAGTGACTCCAAGTGGTTGTCTTTGAGCTACCAGTTGAACTAAGTTCATGCAATCTTAAGTGACTTCTTGTTCCATCTTCTTCTGGTGTTCTTATTGCTCTAGTGTTCTATTGTTGATGTGTTCGTTGTGATCTGCAAGTAGATAAGACCTTAATGATGATTTTTGTCTTCTTTGAGGATAGGAATTCCACCTTCACTCTTTCTCCTTCCATGTGATTGCTAGGTTGCTTCTTTGTGTTCACTAATTTCAAAATTACATTATTATTTTGTTTGCATTTGTCTCTGCCTCTATTTTATGGTTTTAAATCCTCTTATGGAAATTTGCATCTCATTTGCTATAGGGAATAGATTTGATGAAAGCCATACTTTTTTCCATCAGGAATTCTATGTTCATTTTAGCTTGGTTACCAAATTCACACTCAATATCCTATAGGGTGCAAATTGGTTCAATTAAGTTTTGGGGCACTTGTTTATCCCAAAACCCTAGGGGTTCATTTTATGTGCCCTTTACATTCTATTTAACCTCTATCTATGTTCATTATTGGTATTTATCATTCTATTATAATTGCATTTCATATTAGATTAGCTTGGGGGCAATTATCTATTCCCAAAACTCTAGTTTTTAAAATTGCACTCTTGATCATGCATTGCATCCATTTTGTTTGCACTTCATTTGTTGTTTCATGCTTGCATATTTTTCTAAGTTTGTTCTAAAGGTCAAAGCTAATTTTATTATGAATGGTCAAATAAAAGGACCAAGGGGCTTGAATTTTGTGCCTCTAAGCTCTAACTTATAATGGCCTAAGTAGGCCCCAAAACACTGACCATATTTTTTGGAGTTTTTGTGAAGCTATTTTACAAATTTGAAGCTATTGGATATTTTGGATGGAAGACAGAACTCGGATCAAACACAAAATTAGAAAAGTGCCCTTGCTTAAGTAAAAGGATTTTATTGATTGCAATGTAGGGTTAGAAATCATTGAATCAAAGAATCATATTAGGGTTAGACATTGTCTTCTTACATCTTGTGTGTTTTGTATTGCTCTTTGATTTACATAGTTTAGCATAAAAAGGACAAACATAGGTGATTGCTTAATTGACACATTTAAAACTCCCACCTCGAACTTGGAGTGAGTCCTAAAATCATTCCTGGTGAACCCCTTTCCATTTTGTCCATCAAGTGCAAGAATATAACACACCCCCATGGTCACCTTGGATCCTAGTAGATCCAACCGAGAATCATACACTATAGGGTAGTTTTCCACCTCTACATATTTGGTGAACCCAACATGAACACATATCTTAGTGGCCAAGATAGGAAGCCTCTTCCTTTTTTTTTTCTTAAAAATTTTAAATAAGACCACTAATTCTATTTATTTATATAAAAAAATATTAAAAATATCTTAAGAATCTTCTTGTGTGTCTTTCCTTAGTTTTCTCCTCTATCCTTTCATTTCTCCTAATGGATCCATTCCTTAGGAGTCAACGAAGGCATTTAGAATCTAATCAAATTCCTCAAGAAAATGATCAGGTTGATAGAGAGAATCCTAACCTTGATGCAAAAGAGCAAGAACATCTTGAAACTAATACTAATTATGATACCTATGAGGGACCCGATGGAGTCTTCACATTCACAATAGTTGATCATTTATGGGGTTTTATAAAATTCCATAGAGAGACTTTGATTAGAGTTATGGATGAGGAATCCCAAATAGAAATAAATGAGGTACCTCCTCCTACTGTCTCTCCTAGGAATGTTCTAACAACACCTTGTTTGAATATTTATATCATGGTAATCATTGTCATCAACCAACATATGCTTCTACTTTGACCACCAACTTTGGAAGAATTACACAAGTTATTCCAACTAGTAGTATATCTCAATATTATGTTCAATTTCCTCCTCATTTGGCTAATATCAACATTCACACTTCTATTCCACAAAATGTTAGTTATCCTCCTGAAGTAGGGGGAAAACAGTGCACCTAAGGATGCTAAACAAGATGCATCTATATCTGGTGTTAACCAAGCATTATGAAAGGAAACATGCATGCAACCGTGGAAGCCAAATAAGTGCAAGAAAAATGAGTGTTTCTATTTATTTAATTTCATAAATCAGAATCATGGTTACAATAGATGGCCCCTTGAGGGCTCTTAGTTTGATACACTTTTTTACAAAAATGGGGTGCCAAGGATCAAGTCCTTTCAAACAAGCTCATGTGCACTTCCAATGTTCTTCCTCATACCCACAATTGAGGTGGGTGAACCTATGATTCCGCTGCTTCATTATTCACTGTTATGATCTTGTATTCCTTCCTCCTATGCTGTAAGACCTACACCTACACACAAGGAAACCAGATTTTTTAAATAGCAAGTGTGTAGAATGTGAAACATGCAAAAGCCATACATGCAACTATAAGCTAGAAAGTGTAAATATGTAATGTGCCTATCTAAAAAAACTCCAAATGATATAAAATTGTAGATATATGTATAATAGATGATTTTTGGAATATCTAATTGAAAATAGAATAGAAATTGCCTCAGAATCAGTGTCTCATTCATAGTACACCTACAAAGCCTACAAAACCCAAAACAAGCAATTTCTAGATCAAAACACCTCCAAATAAAACTAAACTTGGAAAGTATGCATAAAATAATATTTTGAGAGGACCCATATGGTAATATTTACAAAATATATCACTGTTTCATGTGCATCTTCATATGGTCCCTGGAAGCCTGTAAAAACTTAAAAATACAATGTCTCACTCAATATAACTCCAAATTACATGAAATTTGGACAACATGCTCATATACTACCCTAGAATGTGCCTAATTAAAAATAGTAGAAAAATCAGACATAGATATATCACCATACCTTGCAGGTATGGTGGTGATTGTCATAGAATGGGACCATCCTAGGGTGGGACGACCACCAGTTCTGCTCCTAATTTACCACCAATGCCTTAGTGGATTGGTCAAAAAACTTCTCAATAGTTTTGTCATAAAATTTGATGGTGAAATTCACTAAGATGATTTGGTTTTGCAAATAAATTATGCCTCTTGAATCACTTGCAAACCTCCTTCACTAGGTAGATATTTTAAGGGAAAAAGACACAAAAGGGTGAGGGGAAATCTTGGCAGCACTTCGTTTCTATGTCTCAAAACTCCTCTCTATATTTTGTGTGGAAAATAGATCCAATTTATAGCCAAATGAGGTCTTTTTGAAAATGGACATCTAAGGGCATGCAGGGAAAGAGATGCCACTTGTCAAAAACTGAGCATGCATTGGAGCGGGAAGAGAATCTTCCATTTTGGCCTCCATTCTACAACATGTCATAAGGATTTTGTACCCTTAGGTCTTGCATGCTCACATAGGTGGGATAAATGGTAGTTTATGTGTGCCATTTATCCAAATTTGACTTTTTGGGAGTCAAATATTGTGGTCGTCCCACCCAGGGATGGTCGCTTTGCCACCATCCCTGGGTGGGATGACCATGAACTGTGATTGTCCCAAGGTGGGATGATCATGCTTATATGGCCCAAAACCTCCCAAAAGTGGGATATAGCCTTTATAGAGTGGTTAGGACCATTGTTAAACATTTGAGGGTTTCCCAAGGGGTCCATATGATACCAATTAACCCATGCTTTCGATCGCCTAATCTAATTGACATGATTTTAGTGTCTACAGATGCTCATTTTTGAGATGCATTGTGTACAACACAGTGTTGAGCAAAAATAAATGGCTAAAATATTGAATTATTAAGGTTATTCAATAAAATAATGAACTTTAGATGCCCCAATCATGGAAAGAGCATGCATTCTTGAATCCTTGCTTTTGACGAGCTAAGGAACTTGCTTCAAATGCAACCTTGCATTTTAGATTGACTTGACCTTAGACATTATTCATTCATAAGTAGTGAAGCCCGGTTATTCATTATTATATAATGCCAAGCATTTTTAATTAAAATTGTGCTTTTTTTCTGCCCCAAGTAGGGGCGTGATTGTCTTTTTCAATGATTCGTTGAACAAACACAATTTGCATGATTGGGTGTTTGATTGTCGATTTTGATTATGAATTTGCTAAGTATGACTACCCCATCAAGCAATGAGTCGATAAGGGAATGACCAGTGATAAAAGTGATGAGTCGCTTGACACATATGACTTTGTTAGGGTTTCCTCTAGTTTTACTCATTGAAAAATGGAGCATTTTTTAGAGGATTTTGGTGACTTTGTTGATGTTGTATGGAAGAAAGGAGCTAAAAAATTTACTCCCGTGGGGTGGCATGGTCAAAATAGAATTCTTAGGGATTAAATTAAGGAATTTTCCATTTCTCCATGAGTGATTTAGGTTCATCTAGATGCCTATTGAATTTTGACCAAATTTAAGCTGTTTTTGGTGGGTTTTGGACCCTTTTTGGTGCATTTTTGAGCTATTTTGAGATGATTTTGTGGTGGCCATCCTAGGGTGAGATGGTGTATAGTTTATGATTGTCCTAGAGTGGGATGGTTGGCCAATTAGCAACTCATCTCACCCAGGGATGGTTAGGGTCCTGAGAGGGTTATTTAAGCCAAAAATGGGTCATTTGGGCTCATTTGCGCATTTGCAACTTTACAGTTTGAGAGGTGAGGAGGAAGAGAAGGATTATATGTAGTGGAGCACTATAAAAATCATCCTACAATAACCATGAGCCAACATGCAGACTCATACAATTGTGGAGTTGGTGCGAGACGGGTAAGAGTTGAATTTCTTACTACACTATGCTAGTGTTAAAAGTGGAATTATTGCTTATTTTTGCTTTTTGGCAGAGCATACTAAATACTTGGTAATTTAACCTAATTGGGAATTCCCTACAATTTTTTAGTCTTGTTTTTGTGTTTTTATGAAATTTTATTGCTTTTTAGGGCTTTTTATTGCTTAATATCTGCTATTTTTGGTGGCCTAAAAGGCCCATTTTGGCCCAATTTTGGGGTTGTCCTTGGGTGGGACGGTCAACCTGGGCTATTTGGTGGCCATCCATAGGTGGGATGGTCATATATTTGGGGGTTTTCCTTGAGTGGGATGGTCAAAAAATGGCTTGAAAAAAGAGCCTTTTTTAAACCTTTTTTTGGGTATTTTTGGGTCATTTTGAAGTCTGATGCTTATTATTAATCGACCTATCTATGCCAGGTGGTTAAGAGTCGGTATCAAGTTTTGAATATATTTTAGACCATGAGAGACTTATTAAAATAGGTAGACTAGGAGTGGATTGATACCATTGGACTCAAGCATGTGATGCGGTTAGAGATCGTGGTGGGTGATCGTGCTTACTTGTATGCACTTATTGACTTGTGGGATCCGTGCACCAACACCTTCCACCTACCAACAGGGGAAATGATATTGATGTTGGAGGATATCTATCAAATTTTGTATATTTTGATAGAGGGGTGGTCGATCGAGTCTACTCATCGTAATCAAAGAGAGGCAGTTATGGAGAGGTACTTTGGCAGGGTCATGGAGGAGGCGATAGGGGACTCTCCCAGTGGAAGCATATTGATGGGGTATTGGTATGAGGGTGTGGTATTGGTTATTAGGTGTGTTTTTTTTATGATACTGATCTCTAATATGCTACTACTAGACTCATCAGGTGCTAGGTTTCCCTAGAACCTTCTAGAGTTAGTGTCAGGGTTATGCATAAGAGGTAGGACCCAAAAGGTACTTATAAAAAAATGGCAAAACTATTTCGAAATGATGATGAAATATGTTGAACTGCATGTATGCTTGCATGGTGAATAATTTTAATTTTTCTCAAAAATTGGCAAAAAAGGGAGAATTTTAAAGTTTTTCGGACCAGGCCAAAAAGATATCGGCTACGTTTAAAATCTTGGCAAAAGCTTGGACACAAATTGTGGTCTGATCATGGAATGAATGCATAATATGATCCGATTTTAGAAAGGATGCATTATATGGTCCGGATCCAAATCGGATGTATAATATAGTCTAACCTCGAACGGGTTGCAAAACATGAAACGATCTCGAGCCGAGTGCATAATAGGTACCAGTATCGAATTGAATACATTTTTATGATTGACAACATTCAAAATTTGGGTATTCGAGTAAGAGATATGATATGGTGTCTAGTAAACATAAGGATTGTAGCACGACGTAACTTATCGCTATTGACATTTTTAGGGAGAAAACACATGCAATATTGGCAAAGTTGATCCCACATAATTATCTATCCCACATAACTATTTATCCTACATGATTTAATGTACTCTAATTTCAAAGCTTAAATAAGAAACTTCCTTCATAGTAAAGTAGGTGAAGATTCAATACAAGAAGGGTGGCCTCTTTCTAAGGGATGTAGTAGGCAAGAAATCAACTACACTCATCAAGAAGAAGACCAACATGTCTTGTCCTGGATCTTAGCCTTTTACGACCACAAACTGGATGCAACGGATGGATGCATTTAATGTCACAATGATACAATGGTACCAGACATCAGAAGAGTGCATTTATGCATCCGGGCACTCGGTGGATGCATTTATACATTCGTACACAAGGTGGATGCATCTATGCATTCGGGTACCACACAAATGCATTTACGCATCCAAGCATCGAGCGGATGCATTTATGCATCCGGGCATCGGGAGGATCCATTTATACATCTTGGTACCAGATAATTGAAAATTATACAACCGATTTTAAATTAAAGCATACTATGCATCCGGGTGTTAGACAGGTTCATATTATGCATCTGGGTTTCGGTCGGATGCAAAAAATGCTCCAGTGTTAAATTAATTGCATAATATGCAACCGCTCGGTATCCCGGATGTATACTATGCTTTAACGTTAAACCGAATGCATATTATGGATCCGACCATTACCTAGAACATAAAATGCATCCGAGATAACACCCGACTTATGTTTAATGGCTAGATGCATATTATGAACCGATAACATAGTTTAGTCTGACTGCAAGCATACTGCCACGTGTCTAATACTACATGTCCCATCCTGCATGTCTAATACGATGTTGCCACATGTCAAATATGTTTTAAGTCTATAAAAGGGCATCAATAGTCATTTTCCCATTTCATTTCTGCGACAGCTACAATGAGAGCTAACATTTCTGATCGAACTTTTAGTTTTTATTTTCCAATCCTTTTTCTTCCACTTCCAACTACCTCCAATGGATATCCCTTCCACAATCCAACCAAAATTCAAGAATTTTGTGTGCACTTTGATATCAGATCTCATGACAACGCAAGGGATGAAATTTTAGTGGCTATATAACGTAGGTTTATCAACCCTCATTTCCATGCCACATTTCAGAATAGACAAAGTGCTCTTGCAGCATATTATATCATATTATGACCATGACAGGGGTATTGTAAGCATTAATCTATGATCTAAAAATGTTTTTTTTAGCATCACCCCTACAGATATTCACAGATTGACAGGTCTTCCATTTATTGGTTTTAATCAAGTGTCACCTAGAATACAACTTTCTCCAAATGACAAAGAACACCTCGATAACAATTATGGTCTTTCATCAAAAAATTTGGTAGGTATAAATCTTGTTAAATGTATTTTATTAATTTTCAATGTTTTAAATTTCTAAATTGACATCAAATTTTTTTATGCAGCTTCTAAAGCCAAAATAAAAAGAGGTTTAATGATTAACGATGTTAACCATAAAAATTTGAAGGCCATTATCGAGTTTTTCCAAGCCAAGATTATTCTATTCGGAAGACCGAAAATTCTATTTTGGGTACTGTATTATATTGTTCAGTCTAAAAAAAATCAAAAGTTTGATTGGTGTACCTATATTTTTGATCAAGTCAAGACTGAGTTGCACGCGGTCCAACTTGCAACCACCAAGACTCAGCCCCCCAAGACTCAGCGCATTGTGGGTAGTGTAAATTATCTTTTAGCTTTATATTTTGAGTCTTTTCATAATTTATCAACTGCTCCTATGTCAACTGTTATGCATTCAAAACTACTGTCTATTGCCATGACACCAGAGGAATTGAGGGTAATAACTACATCATTGTCTTTGACATACTATTTTATCGTTTACCATATATATATTTTTAATTTTTTTATCTATATGCAGGCGAACGCAAAAATTTCAAGGACTAAACAGATTGCTACCAATAGGGGTCACAAGCCGGAGCAAACAGGTGATTCTAAAGATATAGGCTTTGAAGCAACACCTGTTACTATGCAGAGGTCACACAAACATGCCAAGAAAGTAGCTACTCATGGGGTGTCTTGTACACCTAGGTTTGCACAAAATGTGGAAGTCAAATCTAGTGTGGCCAACCCCTCCCCCAATGTAGAACAATTGCATCACATTTTATTTGGTAAATCTATGATTCTATGTGCAGTTAATTAAAATTTAGATTTCTTTTTAATTTAAGCAGAATTGTAACAAAATTTTTTTGACTGTTTTTAGTTGATTATCGTGATCAAGTAGTAACATCACAAGTTAGAGGGCATATGTCACCACCACCTCCTCCACAAGCATCACACTCACCGGTTACACACAATCAAAAATAGGGACAATCACCCGTTACACACAATCAGCAACAGGGATAGTCACAGCCTCAGCCTATGCGAGGGCAATTCGATGTTGGAAAATGTTTTTTTTCACAAGCCACTTTACAAAGTTTTGGGCATGAGATTTCATAACCACAGAGATCACAAAGACCAGAACCAAGTTTGGAAAGAATTGGATTCTCCTAGTTTACATTTTCTTCAAATTCACAGGCACTTGAATGTTATGGACATGTATTGGAAAATATTCCACTTGATGATGATTACATAATGCAGGGCCCGATAGAGCCTAGTATACTCATCACATTCAATTGGGGCTAAGATATTGCCTATATTAAGGATTTTAAGGCTATAAGAGGTCCTAATATTAACATCCATAATTTTACCAAGTAGAATATGAGACTCATATTCCAATTGATGGGGAGTGGGAAACACTCATAGGTTATCTAGATTAGTAGTATTAAGGAATGGTTGATCATGATCAAATGACTACGAGATAGCAATGTTTTCAATTGGTGAAAATATACATTAAGATATCAATAATTTTGGATAAAATAGTCTAAGGTACCATATTAAGGAGGATCATTTGATATGTCCTTCACCTCATAGTGATCTACACCAGTTTTTAATTCATGATAGAATAAGGTTATAAAGTTCATACTAGAAAAATATGTGAATTATAAAGAGCTAGCACCTAGGAAGAGCAATGGATTCTCCTCCTCTTTTTAATCCATCTTGTTTATGGAAATGATGCCATCATGAAATTCTCAAAATAAAATATTATATTTATCATAATTTTTAAAATGAAAGTGAAGTGGAAAGATGCTCAGTATGGCTGGGGATACACCCTATCCCATATCATATCATTTAGACTTTAGATTCCAAGGGAGCATTGATGCCCTTATCATGAAGGCCTAATACTTTTCCTTGATATCCCATATTCAAAGGCTACTACCATGGATTTTCTTGTGATTAGTAGCACTGATACAAATGAAGGAATTCATTTCTATTTGTACCATTTTACCCTTCCTATAAGGAAAGCCTATAGTTTAGGAAGAAGGAGAGAGTTTGGATAGGTCCAAAAAATATTGAATGTTATCTTTATTATTATTGTTTAATTTGGTTGAGTCATGAAATTTAACTTTAGATTTATTGTTATTAGATTGAACAATTAAGATTAATGAATTTAATGCATCTATGATTGAGAGCTTAGAAGAAGAATAAAAATCTAATGGAAATAGATTAAGAGATGGAAAAGATGAGCCTTTGGGTTCTTGACCTCGATCACTTGGAAATAAGAAAAGGGATTAGGGATTGGATAGAATATATATATATATATATATATATATATACATATATATATATATACATATACATATATATATATATATATATACATATATATATATATATATATATATATACATATACATATATATATATATATATATATATACATATACATATATATATATATATACTATATATATATATATATATATATATATATATATATATATATATATATATATATATATATATATATATATATATATATATATATATATATATATATATATATATATATATATATATATATATATATATATATATATATATATATATATTGTTTTACCATAGTATTCTTACTTGAGGCACTTATGGAAAGTTGACAAAATGACTTGCATCATGTGGATCCATGGCCTTCCTAGAAGAATGTTGTATGTCAAGTCACAAGGCATGACATAAAAGAGGGTGTTGAGGATGTAGGATACAACCTTAAGGTGTAAGACTATAGTTATACTATCCTCATGTTCCTCATTATTGAATGCCCTTATGATAAGATAAGCCTTTGCTAAGTCTTGCTTTGTGATCCCAAAGTTGCTAATAAATTTTAGACTGCATACATTGAGATTTGAGTCATCATTGATAAGGATTTACTTGATAAAGGTGTCATTGATATAGCCCATGATGTAGAAAGGTATATCTCTAACCATATAGGTGTATGGAATGGGTGACATTCCTCTTTGGTTTTAACTATTAGGGATTTCATATAACAACCTTTTAAAGCATTGTTGTAGTATTCATGTTAGTAGATTGGCACAATTCAGTGGCTTAATTGCCTATAATATGATTATTTTAATACTACCCCATTCAAGTGGGATTATTGCTTATACTCCTATATTTTCTATTTGGATTTTATATTTATTCTTTGTAGGAGGATGGTTTCTACACTCTTGGCCATATCTACAATGTCTTAAAAATTTTATTTTAGGGTTTTTCTTTTTCCACTGACTACATGTGACCAAGACCGTATTCCTAGATCAATTTGATGCTCTCTTGATTCCCATGACAAATCCACATTCTAACTTGAATCCTCATAATATGAATTAGGTATGGGGCTAAAAACTATAGAAAACCCTATCAAGTCTATGTCCTTCCTACTAGTCCTGCTGCTCCTGCTTCTGCTATCCCTATTTTCTAGTTTTTTTGCTACTGTGCAACCCAGATTCTGGCGGTTGTCACAAGAAACTGCTCACTACAACCTTCTAACTTCAATCCTCTAAAGCTGACTTAGGCATGGAGCTGAAAATTGTAGAAACCCTTATTTTTTTCTTAACTATGTCCAACAACCAATTGCCATATGTCTACTTATTTCTTGCATATAAAGTTAAGATATTCATCGTGATCCGTGATGATCCTAGTCATGATAGATTGTATTATAGATTGCATTTTAGCTAGTTAAATAAGATGGGAAATATCTATATAGAATCTTCATAGGTTTATATCTCATATCTTGTTTTCATTATCCTTTCCCACAACTTGCTAATATTCTATAATGACTTTTATACTACAAAGCAAAATTACATATGGCATATAAAAAGGGCAATTTGAGATAGCAAGTTCTTCCTTGAAAATATCATTTTACCTTTTCTATCATGAGCCCTATGATTGGGGGGCATTAGACATAAATACATAAAAAATGAATAAATAAGGACAATATTATACAAAAACAACAAGGATATAGACTTTCCAAACCATGTATCATATGGACATAAACTATCCAAAAAAAATTAGGACATAGACTTTCCAAACCATATATTTTAAGGACATACTATCCAAGATAATATTTTATTATATGGACATAGAATATCCAAAGCATCTATCATATGGATATAGACTATCCAAATCATTTATTATATGGACATAGATTATCCAAAATATTTATCATATGGACATAGACTATCCAAAACATCTATTATATAGACATAGACTATCCAAAGAATTTATGGACATAGATTGTTCAATGTATTTATGTACATAGATTGTCCAAATATTACTATATGGACATAGACTATCAAAAGAATTTATCATATGGACATAGACTATCCAAAGCACCTATTATATGGACAAATACTATCCAAAAGCATTTATCATATGAACATATATTATATGAAGCATTAAAAGGCATAGATTTCCTAAAAGTAATAGCTTGTCTAAGTTCTTACTATAGTGGTAAGGGCTTTGACCTCTCTTTGATAGGTCCAAGGTTAAAACCCCACTCAATATGAGGGGATCGGGACCTGTAACAATCCAAAAATACCAACCTAAAAAAACTAAAATAATTATTACAATCGTAAACTCACAAGGGAGACACCCTTATTTTATTTACCTCATCATACAAGGCTTCACCACATTTGAGTTCCAAGTCACTGTAGATAACACTCAGTAGACAGGAGTGGCCAATTCCCATGTTTTTTGGGGGTTCACCTTACTAAACCTACTCATTTAGAAGGATGTCAATAGTTTTCCCCCCACATTTCTTATACCCTCATCGATATAGAACCATGTGGCCATGGCATAGGGATTATCTTTTAAGGCCCATAACATTTAAAGGGGGGCACATATTCCCTAACCTAACTCTAGATCCATCTAATCAGGTTATTCAATTGTATAGCCTTGGTTATTAGTTACCACACCTTTGTGGTCCAACTAAGGTCATTGCCATTTTTATAGCAACTAACATGATCACCTAATCCTATGCGATTGAGGGATCACCACTATTGACTTATGAATATTTTCTCAATTTCTAGGTGGGATACACCTGATACTACTCATTCAAGGTGCAAATATTCACAAGGTACATGGCTATTGTATCCACACAACTCCTAGAATTGTGAGTTATTATTTATTTACTCCTCACAACTCCTTTCAAGAATCATATTTACTTAGTTATTACATCCTTGCAACTCCTCCCAGGATTAGGTCATGTTTCAATTTTCAAGAATATTCCTATCCACCCCTTCCCAAGGTAAATAAATATTAAATTGAAACATAACTTTCTAATAAAACATTACATATAAAAGCATTTATAAAAACTACATGATCCAACATGTTGCAATTGATAATATTGATTCATCATGAAAGAAAACCAAATTGCACATAATATTAATACCTATCATAAAACTTTAAGGATCTATTTGTTTTGCTAACATGCATACTTTAACATAAGAGATCCAAATATTATAATGAAGAATTCTAGCAATGGAAAAAACCCATTTCTAACTATCCAAGGCTAAGAATTGTTGAACACATTAAAGTACAAATTTTATAGCATCAATAAAATAACATAATATTTAATTGTACAATAATCATGTTTTACAAAACTATTTAAACATAGTACTTCTTTACATAGCCTTTGATTCCTTTTTCATTAGCTAAATATTTCTAGAGCCTATGAAACCATTTTCCAATGATCCTCAAGTCATATAAGGCATATGCAAGCCTCTTGGAAATGGAGAAACCACCCACAATTCATGAGGAATACTTAGGGATCAAGATAGCTCTAGATGCAATGTAAATTGATCATGAATTTTTCTACTATGCAATCCATCATGCATAAGAATCAAATAAAAAGCAAACTACAAGAAAGGAATTCCATACTTCTCTTTATAATGATCTCTTAACTTACAAATTTTTTAGGAATCATTATATTAATTTCTCTTGCAAAACCATCATACAACACAACAACAAATAGAAGATAATACCATACTTCTATTCATAAATATCCATTAACTCACAAGAGTCTCAGGAACCATTATGTAGTTTCTATTTCAAAACCAAAAAATTACTTTATAAATAATATTATGATCAAACTTTATTAGATCAAAAATATAAACAAAGTACTCCGTTAAAACAATTATAATTAAAGTATTTTATTCAATCAATTATAATCAAAGTACTTTGGTGTTGTAGTTTGGCTTTATATATGGAAGCTTCGGGGGGTTTTGGTGACCCCCGATATTTGTCTTTTAAGGATGCTATTTTGAAGAAGGATGCCTCTCCTTATGATCATGCAAATGCCATGATTTTTTTGCTACATGCAACCCTTGATCCTATTTCTAATTCCTCTTCGACTTTGAAGTCGAAGAATAATGAATGCTTGGAGAAAAGTAAAGATCATCCTATCTTGGTTATCAGTCCTTATTCTATTGTGGATGTTGTTTTATATTTGTGTGAGTATACGCTTATCTGCAATTTCATGGGTCTCAAAATTTCTGTCTTTTTTAGAAAACTGGATTAGGAGAAATTGGAACCCTGCAGGTGATCTGGATATTATTATTACAACTAATGTGTATTTTATTGTGGTGTTCTCCTATATGGCAAATTGTAGTAAAGTTTTCAAGGGGGGTCATTACTTTCATAATTAGTCTAGATTATTTATCAAAACCTGACATTTAGAATTTGATCTGGTGGAGAGGCCTTTTAGGATTCTTGTGTGGGTCCGTTTGCCATGACTTATTATGGAGTATTAGAGGATGGATATTATTCATTCTATTGCAGATATTATTGGGAAATTGGTTGGTCTGTCTCGTCAAACTTTGGATAGGAAATTTTCTTCTTTTGCATGGCTCTATGTTGAAGTAGATCTAAATAATCCGCTACCTAAATTATTGGAGTTTAAAATGGGAAACATGTCTTTGGTAAAATAGTTATATTATGAAGCTCTCCCATTTCGATGCTACATATGCCATGAATATGGGAATCTTTAGAGAAACTATAAGAAAGTGAATTCTCAGCCTTCATCATATTCATCTAAATTTCAAGATGCATATACAAAGGTAAAAGGAAAAGCTCCTATGGTTAATGAGATGCCTGGTTCTGATGGATTTATTCCTATTAAGTCTCATTCAATATCTAGGCCTTTTTTTCATTAGAATAAAGGTGTTGGGAAGGGAGGTTATAGTAACATATTTGAAGTGCTTGAGACTTTTGAGGAGCCACATTTTTAGGAGAAATTCTAGAACGGAGGTGATATGGATGCTTGTATTCAAGAGTCGGGTACTTGTTCTTTCCCAAATCCTTATTTTGAAATGTAAACTTTTGATAAGTAAGGGATGGTGCCTATTAACCCTCTTGTAGGAAATGAAGACAATTCCAAAGATGTGTCGAAATATCTTGATAAAGTTATTGATCATTCCCCTTTGGCTGAAAAATTGATTGAGATCAATGAGGATGAGACTAGGTTTGAACCCTCCCAGGATAGGATTTTTAGAGAGGAAGGGAAAAAAGAATTTTCTTCTATGTTAGGTATTCACCCAAAAACTATCAAAAAATGTGGTATGGATAAGGTGGTAAAATTAGGAAGAAATAAGGATCAAGAAAAAGTAAAATTGATAGGGGAATTCTTAGTTGAGTCTAGTGTTGTAAAGACATTAGATTCTCACTTCTCTATTACCCCAAAATGAAAGTGATATAGCATCCCTAGACAAAAATCTACTCAAAATTTTATCAGAGATCATAGACCTGATATTATTTTCATCTAGGAAATAAAATTATCTTGTGAATATATGATTAGAATTGCTTCTAAGGTATGGAAAGGTGGTCACTATATTGTTATTGGATCCTAGGGTTTGGCAGGTGGTGTTGCGTATTTGTGGGATCCACAAAGTTTAACTCTCTCTTGGTGGGTGGGTAGCAGGAACTGTATCTCCATGGTTGCTACCTACTTTTCATCTGGATCTTCTATTCTTCTATCTCATGTGTATTTCCCTAATGATTTATTAGGTAAAATCCACTTATGGAATCATATTAGATTCAATCACTATCTTTCTCCCAATTCTCCTTGGATTGTGGCTAGGGATTTTAATTATATCATGCCCCTGGAGGAGAAGAATGGTGGTATGGAATGTTTGGATCCTTCTTCTACTTTTATGTGGGACAATATTTCTTTCCTTAATATTGTTGATGTGAAGCCTCAAAATGAGTTGTTTACTTGGAATAACAGAAGATGTGGAACGAATTTTATTTCTAAAATATTGGATAGGTTCCTTACTTTAGATAGTTGGTTTGATGATATATGGACTTCATTATCAGATATTCTAGGCTGGAGGGGCTCTGATCACTAGCCCATTCTATTTCAGTCCTCAAGATCCTCATTGCCAAGAAATCCATCTTTCAAATTTTAACTTATGTGTCTCAGGGATAATGATTTGTGTGAATATGTGGAGAGGTGGTGGGTTGAAGGGAAACCCAAATTTGGCATTGCTATGTTTACTTTTTTTAAAAGCCTCTAGTTTTTCAAATTCAAACTCAGGCAATGGAACAAATTTTCTTTTGGAAATATTTTTCAGAAGAAAAAGCAACTACAGGATAGCCTGGAGGAGATCACTTTTCAAATTAAATATGAAGGATTGAAAAAGAATCTGTTGGAAATCAAAGCTTCCATTTCTAATCATATTTTTGAAAGGGAGATTCGTGAGGAGATTTTTTAGAAGCAAAAATCTCGGATTGACTAGTTTTTGGAAGCGTATGGAAACACCTATTTTTTTCATAATTTAGTTAAATACTGTAGGAATGGTAATGATATAGTCTCACTTACTTTTGATCAGGGGGAAAATCTCTTATCTTTGAATGTATCTCTAATGAAGCAGTTAATTTCTACTCCTCTCTTTTATTCGAGCAAGGTCCTCATGATGTTGTTAATATGAGGCTTATTTTGGATTGTATTCCTAGGCTGGTCTCTAATGATATGAATAAGATGCTAATGGAACCCATCTCAATGGAGGAACTTAAAGTGGTGGTTTTTCAAATGAAAAAGGTAATGCACCTAGACCTCATGGTTTCCCTATAGATTTTTTCCAAGAATTTTAGGAAGTGTTAGCTTTTGATCTGCTAAAAGTTGTTCAGGAATCCCAATTCAATAACCAAATGCTTAAAGCTATTAATTCAACCTTCCTTGCTCTTATTCCAAAATATGAAAATACTAGCTCATTGGGTCTTTCCATCCTATTTTCCTATGCAATATTACTTACAAAATTATTACCAAGATTATTGTAGATCGACTAAAGAAAGTTTTTGGTTTTCTTATTTTCCCTGAGCAAGGTGGGTTTGTTAAGGATCGTCAAATTTTTGATGGTGTGGTGGTTGCTACTGAAGCTATTCACTCTATGGATATCTCTAAGAAAAAGGCTATGTTCATTAAGCTTGATATGTCCAAGGCTTATGATAGGGTTAGTTGGCCTTTTTTGTAGAACATCCTTCAAGCTTTTGGGTTCTCGTATAATTGGATTGAATGGGTCATGAGTTGTGTGACTTCAGCCTCCTTTGTAGTTTTAATCAATGGTTTACCATCTGCTTTCTTCTCATACTCTAGGGGGATTCATCAAGGAGATCCCTTGTCCCCCTATATTTTCATCCTTATGGCTAAAGGTTTGGACAAAATTCTCAAGAGTTTTTAGAGTCATGGTGTTATCCAGGGATGGTCTTGGGTGGAGAATTCTTTATCCCAATATCATCTTCAGTTTATCAATTATACTATCTAATGGGGAGGGCAAAAATTGAGGAATTAGATAATTTTAGGAAGGCTTTAAATATTTACTTATTTGCCTTTGGGAAAATTATTAATGGAGAGAAATCAAATATCTTTATATTCAATACATATGGTTGGATTCAACATAGTATTGCTAATATTCTACATTTTTAAGTGGGTTGTTTTCCAGTGGAGTATCCGGGGATTCCTATTTCTTCTAAAAATCTTGGAAGGGCTTATTAGAAAAGTATTTTGGATAGATTTTGATCAAGGGTTAATCATTGGACTTTTCGATGGCTATCCTTTGCTGGTAGATTAACGCTTTTGAAGTCTATCCTTCATGATTTACCTATTTATAGGTTTTCTATCTTGGCTACTCCTAAGTGCTTTCTTAAAGAATTTGATTCTCATTCTAGAAATTTTTTATGGGCAGGAAACTGGACTATAATAAATGGAGCCTAGTTAGTTGGGATACTATGTATTACCCTAAATATATGGGGGATCTTGGTTTGAGGTAATATAATTTTAATAGTCTCACTCTGGATGATAAAATTTATCGGATGTGGTGCAGTAATCTGAATAACACAAGCTTATACTGAGAGGGGGGTGAACAGTATAAGACCACTTTTTACTTTTCTTTCCCAAACAATATTATGCAATATATCAATGGCAATATCAATAGCAGTAATCAAAGTAATGCATAAATTACAACACAATAGAGACACCAATTTAACGTGGTTCACCCAATGTGGGCTACTTCACATAGAAAATATTTCACTAAATTTTTCTCAACAAATCTCTTGGGAATCCTTCCCTATTACATTGTTTATGGATCACTATCCAAAGGAGACACCAATCCACTAATAAAGTTCATGGATCCCTATCCATAGGAGACACTAATCCCCTTAGCTAGTTTGTGGATCTCTATCCACAGGAGAACTCCTTCTCCTCTACTATGGCTGGTGATCCTCTAGAATACTGCTACCTCCACTACACTAGCTTATGGATCTCTCTCCACGGAAGACCTATGTCCTCACTACCATAGCTAATGGATCTCTATCCACTAGAGACTAATATCCTCTACTCTATCACCTCCAAAGCTTTCTCTCAGCTTTGCTCAATATTTGTCTCAAATCTACACTAAACACAGTCCTTCGATTTAGCAAAAATATGCTCAATCTCTATCTCAAATCTGCACTAAACACACTCCTTCGGTCCAGCATAAATTTTCTTAATATCTATCTTAAATATACACTAAAAATAGTTATTCGGTCTTGCACAAATCTGCTCAATATCTGTCTCAAATCTGTACTAAACATAGTCCTTCGGTTTAGCACAAATATGCTCAATCTCTATCTCAAATCTACACTAAACACAATCCTTCGGTCTAGCAAAAATTTTCTCAATATCTATCTCTGATCTAGCACAAATCTATCCTCAAGCCTTAACACAAAGCTTGATCCAATCACAAATCAACTCTACTATATCTTCTCCAAGCCTTAACACAAAGCTTGAACAAATCAATTAATCAACTTTGCTCTCAAGTCTTCTCAAAAACTTACCTCAAATTTGTCCTCAAGCCTTAACACAAAGCTTGATCCAATCATAAATCAAATCTACTAGATCTACCCCAAGCCTTAACACAAAGCTTAAACAAATCAATTAATCAACTCTGCTCTCAAGTCTTCTTAAAGACTTACCTCAAATCTATCCACAAGTCCTCACTAGAACTTGCTCAAATCTACTCAACAAGTCTTCACCAAGATTTACCTTAAATCTACTCAACAAGTCCTCACTAGAACTTGTCCAATATACTCAACAAGTCTTTACCAAGACTTACCTCAATTTTTCTCAACAAGTCCTCACTAGAACTTGCTCAAATCTACTCAACAAGTCTTCACCAAGACTTACCTCAAATATGATCAACAAGTCCTCACTAGAACGTGTCCAATCTGATCAACAAGTATTTACCAAGACTTACCTTAAATATAATTGTAAGCTTCCACAAAATCTCACACAAATCTATCATTAAGCTTTCACAAAAGCTTACTCAACTCTATCCTTAAGTTCCCTCTATGACTTACTCAAATATGCTTACTAGATTTCACAAAAGCTTATTCAAATCAATTGTAAAACTTACATACAAAACTCAACTCAATATTTTTCAAAAACCCTCTTCAATCACACAAAAAATTTTCACTCAGAATCTTGTTTAACCTTATAAACATATAGATAATGGTAAGAGACTCATATGTTTTACACTCACAAATCACTCTATCACTTCCAAAATTTTTTCCAAATCAATTTAGAATAAAGAACAATTTGTTTTACAGAATTTGAACTATCACTCCAATGCTTTTAAAAAATAATGCTCAATCAACTTCACTCAACCATCCATTCAATGAAACACAACTTGCTTACAAACCCTAACCAAGTATTTCACAATGCTTCCAACAACTCACACTTTGGAACTTAAACCTTAACTCAAGATGATTCCAAATTCACATAACAATGATACTCATGATATTTCACAAACCCTAATCATGCACATGAAAGTTTACTCAAATATTTCCAACAATGCTTATCAAACAATCTCACATAAAAATGATACCCATGATCCTTTCACAAACCCTAGTTCAAGATAGTTCTCAATTTCATACTCAATTGTTCTCACAAACATTCACCAATCATGTATATGATAACTCACTCAACAATGCTTATCAAACAAACCTTTTCACTCCAACTTTGCATTTCACAACATTCAACTCAACACTATTTCACTCACAAGGATGATATGCCTATACATTTTGTTTTGATGAAGATTTGACCTCAAAACTTGTCTCAATCACAATCACTCTCTTTGCCAATATCAAAGGTTAGATAGCAAAAATCTTCTCAAAATTTTCACCCAATTATTTTCCTCAAAAATATTTCACCATACAAAAATATTAAATCTTAATTACACCTTATTTCTCCTCCTTTATAAATTCTAACCATCAAAATTAAAATAAAATATTTTAACTTTATTTTCTGTTTTATCTCCCTCAATAACTCATAAACACCTTTTAATTTTTCCCACTATGCAATTTCCAAATTATCAAAACCTTGGGCAAAATAAAAAGTTTCCACACTATGCAATTTCGGATTATCAAAACCTTGGCAAATAATAATGTGAGTGCATACCTTTTATTCTTCCCAACAAAAAACCTTCGGTGAGATTCAAACACCCAACCTTACCTAACCAAGAACCTTAGCACAAAGCACATCCATTGCTTGGGCTACATGCCCTCATGAGATAATATGACACACCACTTTCCTCTTAAGCCTTATGGCTCCTCGACTTCAACGCAAGCAAAACTTTTCCCTTCGTAAAAAGGTGATTGCGTGGATCGAATCTACGACATCATGCTTCATGAACGTCTTAACATAGCCCTCGATTTCCACTTGCACTACCAAGCACCTTGGAACCTTCGTGGTACTTCCCTTCTCCTTATTGTTGCGTTTGTACACATAAACTTAAAACACATGCAAATTTTATTGATCTTCGACACTTGAAATAGTTTTAGACTTTTGGCTCTCGCAAATCAATGCATGATTTTTTTATTAAAATATTGCCCGCTTTTATAATGTTTGGAATGTTTTCTAACACGTTGACGGAGATAAAGAATTTAAATTTAATTTGAATTTAAACTTTTGGAACTATAATTGATTTAAATTTAAATTTTAACCTTATGATTAAAATATTTAAATTTAAATAATTTAAACCTTAGTACTTAAAATCTGCCAAATGCGTTTTTAGGAAGATTTAAAATGTGATAACTCCTTGGCCCTCGTTTTTCTTCAAACCAACCTATATCCTAAAATATTATAATATTATTATTTCCATTTAAACCTGCTTCTTCATCCTTGGAATTTCCTTTTAAACTGCTTCTCCTTCCTCGGGTCTTTAATCTGTTTAGGCCTTTTTAGGTATATAATATTTAAAATAAATATTATATCCTATTCCTTTGAACCTCTTCCTTGCCTTGTGGAAAAACCATCTGATGATATTAATGATGATGAAACTTGGACATCAATCTCTTGACATCAATGACAACAAAACTTGCTCATATTTCCAACAATCTCCCCCTTTGTCATTGATGGAAACCCACTTTCCTTTTACCATTTCTTTTACCTCTTTCAATTTTGCTCCCCTTGACTGAATGCTCTCCCCTTTGAAATCAATGGAAAAGGTCCACCTTTGGGGCTTGGTGCTAAGAATGTGACTCTTAGCTTAGCCCCTCCCCCACCTCCTCTCTTGAGGTGGTTAATTTTGGAGTGGAAGTATCTCTACTCCCAACATACACTAATCTTTATCTTTGTCCACTTTCTTCCTCAACTAATCCTTTTGATTCCTCTGAGTATTCATGTTCTTGCTTGTCTTTGGAAATTCTTCTCTACATCACTTAACTATATGCCCAACATTATTGCACTTATAACACTTAATGTTGTGATTCCTTGAAGGTGCAACTATCTTGAAGTTTCTCCTAGTGAATCCATATCCATTCCTTTCATGAACCCTGCAATTTATTGCATTATGACCAAATTGATTACAAGAGTAGCAATACCCTTGGAAGAGATGTCTGTTTTTGAAATTTCCATATTCCTATCTTTCATGTGTCCTACATTGTGTAGCCTTATGCCCAAACCTTATGTGTCCCATTGGTCTCTTAGTCTCTTCTACCCTATTTTGTTTCCTATTCCATTTGTTCCTCTTTTGTGCATTGTTCCTTTCCCTATTGAAATTTCTATTGTTCAACTCTTCCTCAGAAGTCTCACTCTCTCTTACACTCTCTTCTTCTAAAGCTTCTTCTTCTTTGGAGCTTGAGATTAACTCCTCTCCTTGTTCTATGTATACCTATTCAAAGCTAAGTTCTATTTTATTTGATGAAGATATTTGTACCTTGATAATTTTATCCAAGGTCTTTGACCTTCTTCCAAACCTATGTAGCTTATTTTTAGACTCTTTTACTTCATTCCTTAGTGAAGCTACCTCATGCTCTAATCTCTCACATTCTAAAACTTTTACCTCTAACTTCTCTTTAAATCTCCTTGTCTTAGCTAACGAGTTGGTTAGATCTTCTATAAGCTTTCCTTTCTCTTCATCACATTCTTAAAATTGAAACTTGAGTTTTGAATTCTACTTTCTTACCTTTCTTAATGCATCAAGGGCAAAAATAAGCTCACCCTCAAGATCAACTTCTCCTTCCTCTGATTTTTTCTCTATTCCTTTTCCTTTAGAATCATCTTCATTCCTTTCTAATTTATCTTCAATACGATAACTTCCTTCTTCTTCTATTGCCATAAGAATACTTTCTTCTTCTAGACCTCCAAGAGCATCTTCATATTCATCATCACTGAAACTAAATCCATTCCTTGTACACCTATCTTCAAGATGACCAAAATTACCACACTTAAAACACTTGAGAATTATTGGTGCTCTTTTTCTAACATCATTTTTTTCTTCTTCCAGAAATAGAATTTCTTCTTCTTCATTATCCGAAGACCTTCCATCACTATCACTAGAACTCTTACCTACCTTGTCTGCATAAAAACTCTTCTTATACCTTTTGAAAAACTTCTTTCCTTGATTGCTTTTTTCATCCCTACTTTTTTTTTGGTACCTGTATTTTCCTGTTTCCTTGTTATTATGATCATGTTTCTCATCACCACTATTATTTCTAGCTTCTGGACAATTAGTTGCATAGTAACCATATTTACCACAATTAAAGCACCTAACTAATTTTGTACCTTTATACTTTCTTGTGTCCTTCTTCCTCCTACCATAGTTTGCTTCTTCATCACTAGATACCTCATTACTTGAATCTGACCTCTTACCCTTTGTATTTTTGTAACTTTGAAGGTTGCTTCCTTTTGGGGAATAGGATCCTCTTTTATTCTCATCTCAAAAGCTGTGAGAATTCCATGTAACTCATTTATTGTTAAAAATTCAATATATTTTGACTCTTCTATGGCTGAAATATTTTCACTATACCTCTTAGGAAGTGAACTCAAAATATTGTGACAAGCATCTGTTTCTTCAATTTTGAACCCAAGTCCTTGCATGGAGTTAACAACCTCATCCACACAAAGTAGGTATGCAGCAATATTTTCCTCATCCTTCATCTTTAGGTCTTCAAATGTTTTCTTGTGATTTAGAAAATTTTCCATCTTGACCTTTTTGTCTCCCTCATATATACCTTTCAACTTATCCCAAATCACTTTTGTTGATGTGCAATGCATAACTTTTCTAAACTCTATTTCATTCAAACCTTTTAAAATTCCATTCATTGCATTTGAATTATTCAGTTGTAGGATCTTACCATATTTATCTGTAGGTGGAGTAGTTGGCGGTATGTATCCATCCTCAACTACTTGCCTGTTGGCAATTTTGGGTACTTTGGGTACATTGCCTTTGCTCAAGTGTATAAGTTGTCATTGATGTCAAGAAGCTCTTGAAGGAATTTGATTTGATGTCAAATAACTTGTTTTGATGAAGGTTACGACATGACAGTTTCAAAGGTCTTTTGTAAACCCCAAGTTGGTAGGTTTAAAGATTACAGGTGGATGCATTAGTTTAATGCATTTGGGTCCAGGAGGAAGTATTTATTTAAATAATTAAAAACCTTGTTAAGGTTCCTTTTAATTATTTTTAAATAAATATTAATTTATTTGTTTGCATTGGGTTCTCCTAACCCATGGCGCAAATGTCTTAACTTTGATGGTGCTATGTTCTAAGATTGTGGGCGCTAGCCAAGACCTCCGTCGACGTGTTAAACTCCTCCGTCGACGTGTTAAACTCCTCGCCGACGTCAAGAGTTTATGGGAAATATGCATATAAATCTCCCATGATGAAGATCAAAGATGATCCCATCCACATTTTTGAAAAGTGTTGCTCGCTGTGAATTCACGATCTGATGTTCAATTTCTTCCTCGTTGAGATTTCGTGATCCATTGTTCGGATATCCGCCGTTCATTTTTTGTATCCGCCGTAAGGTTTCATCGTCATCGTTCACGTCAGAAGACAGGGAGGCTTGTTGTTTATTTTAGCCCTGGCATAGAAGGTACAAGGGAAACAGAGTGAGGTTTAAACCTCACCGGACGCCTTTGGCGCACCGGTAGCGGCTAGGTTGTTGGCGCGCTACCCGAACGGGAGGTTTCGCGTTCGAATAACGTGAAAGGGTTTTTCTTCATTGAAGTGGATGCAGTGGGTGGTGTTAGAGTTCATGCGCAATTTCTCCATAGCGCGATTTTTGGTGTTGGCCAAGGTATTTTGGAAATTAATTTTTGCTAGTGTATTTTGCGGATGGAGGAAGTTTATTAGAGAGAAAAACAGCTTAGGAGTTATAAGGAGTTTGAAGCTTGCTTTATTTTGATAAAAGATTCTTTTGAAAGTGTTGTTTGCATTATCTTATTGCATTCTTATGAGAGATAAAGTTTATTGTTGATAAGACTATAAGGGAGAAATAAGGTGTATAAGGGATAAATATTTCTTGTAATGTTGAGAGTGCTTTTGGTTGATTATGGAAATGAAAGCATGATGTTTTAAGGTTAGAATTGCTTCTTGTGTGAAGTTGTGAAACCTTAAGTGGGCAGCTTTGAGATTGACATTAGCTTTCATTAAATTGGTTATAATCAAGCTATTCTTTACTTGGTTAAAGTGTTGGGCTTACTTCTTTGTTGATGATTTGAAAAGTTGTTTTGTGCTATTGAGATTTGAGTTGGTGGATGCTTTTTGTTCAAACAATGTTGGAGAGAAAAGGAGTTCTACTTGTTTCCTTTTCTAATGTTGATTGTGAAATGCTTCAAGGTTGTGTTTTGAGTTGAATGGTGTTGATTGAACCTTGGTTGATGAGCATTGTTGTTGAAGCCCTAATTGATGGTGAAAAGAACATGAGTATCATTGTTATGTGATTCTTTGCATAGTTGGCAATTGTTGGGGTTTCATGTTCTTGAAAGAAAGCATTCTATCCTATCCATTTTAGATATTGAGTTGAGTTTTCAGATTTGAGATTGAGATTGAGCTGAGTTGATTTGAGTTGAGTTTTGAGATTGGGAGTTGAGTATAGAACATATTGAGTCTCTAACAATTCTCTTTATGCTTCTATGAGTTTGACAAATCACATTGGGTCTCTAACAATTCACTTTGTGATTTCCTACTAAGAAAGTTTTTCTTGGTGAGCTTGTTGAGTTTTTGGACAAGTTTCGGTGGGGACTTGTGAGCAGTTTTGGATAGGTTTCGGTGGGGACTTGTGAGCAGATTTGGACAGGTCCTAGAAGAGGACTTGTGAGCTGAGTTTGATAGTTCTATCAGAGAACTTGAGGACAGAGGTGCACTGGTTCTATGAGAAGAACCCGAGGACAGATTTGGCAAGTCTTTGAGAAGGCTTGTATGCAGAGGATTGATTTGTTCAAGAGTTGGACAGATCTAACATACAGAGAAAGACTTGTACTAGACCGACTGACTGTGTTTGGTATAGGTTGCTGGAGCTCGTTGTGGACGTGATCATAGAAGGCGAAGGTCTCTTAGGCTAAGCATTGAGGACAGGAGGTCTTTGGTGGAAAGGAGTTCCACGTGTTGGCAAGAGGTAGAGGCAGTTGATCTTCTGAGGGATCATTTCCAGAGTAGAGGGGAAGGTATCTCCTTTGAGCAGAGGCTCATAAATTTTGATTGGGGGAAGGTATCTCCTTTGAGAAGAGGCTCATAAATTCTGATTGGGGGAAGGTATCTCCTTTGGGCCGAGGCTCATAAACATTGTAATTGGGAAGGATTCCCAAAGAACTTTGAGATAACTTTTAGAGAAAAGTTTTGTGGACGTAGCCTGGCCATTCTGGGTGAACCACGTTAAAATTGGTGTCACTTTGTGGATGATATTGTGCATTGCTTTGATATTGCTTTGGGTATATTGCTTTACTATTTTGAAGTATAATGGAAAAAGTAAAAAGAGGTCTTATACTGTTCACCCCCCTCTCGAGTATAAGCTTGTGTTCTTCAATTGGTATCGAGCAGGTGCCTTCGAAAAGTTTAACAACTTGAAGGAAAAGCTAGTAAAGAACACAATGGATCATTCAAGTGGCAATGCAGCACCTATTCTTGATGGGTCAGATTTTGGTCTTTGGAGTGCAAGGATGAAGGTTCATCTAATGGCACTTGGGAATGAGGTTTGGGAAGTGATTGAAGATGAGTACACTATTCCTGAACATGGTCCTAATACTAAAGAAGAAAGGCTCCTACATCACAACAATTCAAAAGCAATGAATGCAATCCTGAAAGGCTTAAAGAAAGCAGATCTCACCAAAGTGATTCACTGCAAGACAACTAGTGAAATGTGGAATCAGTTGAAGGTGGTTCATACAGGTGATACAAATGTTAGAAAGGCCAAGTTGAGACACTTCAAAGGTATGTTTGAACAACTCAAGATGAATGATGATGAAAATATTAGTGACTACATGCTTCGTATGGATGAGGTTGTTAACTCCATGAAAGACTTAGGTCTTGAGCTTGCTGAAAATGATGTTTGTGATAAGATTTTAAGATCTCTTCCTAATAGATTTAGTGAAAATATTTCTGCTATTGAGGAAGCTAAAGATTTGGATAAGTTGAAAAAGGATGAGCTCCATAGTATACTTGCAGCATTTGAGTTGAGAACTCAAGTGAAGGTTGATGTCAAGAAAGAGGCAACTTTCAAGGCTACCAAGAAATCCAAGGGTAAACAACTTCAAGATAGTGATGAGTCTTCTAGTGATGAAGAGGCATATTACAACAAGAAAGGCAAGTTCTCTAGAAAGCACAAAAGTATGAAAAATGTAAGATGTTTCAATTGTGGAAAGTTTGGTCATTATGCTACTAATTGTACTATTCCCAAGAATGAAAGTGATGAAGATAAACAGGATTCTAAGAGCAAGGATTATAAAAAGCACAAGCATCACAGGAAAAACAAAGATGAGCACAACAATCAAGGAAAGAGGTATTCTCACAAGCACAAGAAGAGTTTCTACCTAGACAAAGCAAGTAAGTGTTCTAGTAGTGATAGTGAAAGTTCTTCAAGTGATGATGAAAATGAGATGTTGTTCATATCAAAAAAAGAGGAAGAACCGAAACATAGATTCATTATCATGAAATGTCTTAGATGTGGAAACTTTGGTCACCTTGAGGATGATTGCACAAATAATGATTTGGTTTCTAGTATGTATGAGGATGCTTCAAAAAACTATAAGGAAGATGCATGTATGGTTTTTGAAAAGGGTAGCACCTCTAGTGATAAGAAATCCGAAAAAGGCTTTGATGATTCAAAAAGCAAACAAATAGAGGAAGATATAGAGAAAGGAGAAGTAGATCTTAAAGGTGAACTTATTAGTGCTCTTAGTGCTTTGAAAAAGGAAAGGAAGAAGAATGCTAGACTCAAGGATAAGTTAGATGAATGTTGTATGGAGAGAGATGATCTTATAGAAAGTCTTGACTTCTCTATAGCTAAGACACAGGAACTCAAGGATGAGTTAGAGTCTAAGGTTCTTGAGTATAGTGAGTTAGAACAGAAAATGGCTTCTTTGAAAGAGGAAACTAAAGAGTACAAGGATAAGCTTTACGAGGTTCCAAGATAGCTCCAAAAAGGTTAAGTCACTCATCAAAGGTCAAAGAAAGACAACAGATAAAATAGGCCTTGGTTTTGTTAAGCCACACAAGGAACAAGTTGGAGAGTCTAGTAAGAGACTCCAAAAGGAAGAGAGTTCTAATGAGGAAAGTATTTCAGAAAAGGAGTCCTTGAATGATAGATGCACAGAAATAGAAAACAGAATTCAGAATGAGAAGAAGAAGAAGTTTTCAGAACCTAAGAGGTCAAATAAAGGAAAGTTTCAAGGTAGATGTTTTGCTTGTCACAGGTTTGGTCACATGGCTTCACATTGCATGGCTCAAGTGAAGAAGGTAAATGACAGTTTCAGAAGTGCTAGTTACTTTCAAGGGTATTGCTACTCTTGTCAATAGTTTGGGCACAAGGCGGTTTATTGCAAGGCAAATAACAGAAATAGGTTTGGTCAGAATAGGTTTGGTCAGAACAGGTTTGGTCGAAACTGGTGGATTCAAAGATCAGGTTTACCTCAGAGAAACAACATTGTCAAGTGTTTCAAGTGCAACAATGAAAGTCACATAATCAGATGGTGTAGAGCTGAAATTCTAGAATACAAGAACAGGAACAGTGGCATGATCAGGTCCAAGGATCAAGGCATGGACAAGAACAGGGATGAGAACAAGAACAAGAACAGTGACAAGAACAGGAATATGGGCAAAGAGTTCAAGAGAAGGCCCGACAAGGAAGTTATAGACGCTGATGATGATCGGTGCCTAATGGGAGTTTTACTCCCACCCCAGAATTAATCACCTCATCGGGGAGGTGGGGGAGGGACTAAGCTAAGAGGCTCATTCTTAGTCCCGAGCCCCAAAGGTGACCCTTTGCCATTGATGACAAAGGGGGAGAGATATGAGTAAGGGGGAGAGCTTCAAAGTGAAGAGGAGAGCTTCAAGTCGGGGGGAGCAAAACTTCAAAGGAAGATTCTCGGTTGTGGGCACGGTTGGTCGATTGTTAGCACAGTTGGTTTCAGTTTTGGCTCTTGAGAAGTGTTTTCAATAAAGGTTTGCCATCAATGACAAAGGGGGAGATTGTTGGCAATTTTGGGTACTTTGGGTACATTGCCTTTGCTCAAGTGTATAAGTTGTCATTGATGTCAAGAAGCTCTTGAAGGAATTTGATTTGATGTCAAATAACTTGTTTTGATGAAGGTTACTGACATGAGAGTTTCAAAGGTCTTTTGTAAACCCCAAGTTGGCAGGTTTAAATATTACAGGTGGATGCATTAGTTTAATGCATTTGGGTCCAGGAGGAAGTATTTATTTAAATAATTAAAAACCTTGTTAAGGTTCCTTTTAATTATTTTTAAATAAATATTAATTTATTTGTTTGCATTGGGTTCTCCTAACCCATGGCGCAAATGTCTTAACTTTGATGGCGCTATGTTCTAAGATTGTGGGCGCTAGCCAAGACCTCCGTCGACATGTTAAAATCCTTCGCCGATGTGTTAAAATCCTCGTCGACGTCAAGAGTTTATGGGAAATATGCATATAAATCTCCCACGATGAAGATCAAAGATTATCCCATCCGCATTTTCGAAAAGTGTTGCTCGCTGTGAATTCACGATCTGATGTTCAATTTCTTCCTCGTTGAGATTTCGTGATCCATTGTTCGGATATCCATCGTTCATTTTTTGTATCCGCCATAAGGTTTCATCGTCGTCATTCATGTCAGAAGACAGGGAGGCCTGTTGTTTATTTTAGCCCTGGCATAGAAGGTACAAGGGAAATAGAGTGAGGTTTAAACCTCACCGGACGCCTTTGGTGCACCAATAGCGGCTAGGCTGTTGGCATGCTACCCGAATGGGAGGTTTCACGTTCGAATAACATGAAAGGGTTTTTCTTCGTTGAAGTGGACACAGCGGGTGGTGTTAGAGTTCGTGCGCAATTTCTCCATAGCACGATTTTTGGTGTTGGCCAAGGTATTTTCGAAATTAATTTTTGCTAGTGTATTTTGCGGATGGAGGAAGTTTATTAGAGAGAAAAACAGCTTAGGAGTTATAAGGAGTTTGAAGCTTGCTTTAATTTTGATAAAAGATTCTTTTGAAAGTGTTGTTTGCATTATGTTATTGCATTCTTATGAGAGATAAAGTTTATTGTTGATAAGACTATAAGGGAGAAATAAGGTGTATAAGGGATAAATATTTCTTGTAATGTTGAGAGTGCTTTTGGTTGATTATGGAAATGAAAGCATGATGTTTTAAGGTTAGAATTGCTTCTTGTGTGAAGTTGTGAAACCTTAAGTGGGCAGCTTTGAGATTGACATTAGCTTTCATTAAATTGGTTATAATCAAGCTATTCTTTACTTGGTTAAAGTGTTGGGCTTACTTCTTTGTTGATGATTTGAAAAGTTGTTTTGTGCTATTGAGATTTGAGTTGGTGGATGCTTTTTGTTCAAACAATGTTGGAGAGAAAAGGAGTTCTACTTGTTTCCTTTTCTAATGTTGATTGTGAAATGCTTCAAGGTTGTGTTTTGAGTTGAATGGTGTTGATTGAACCTTGGTTGATGAGCATTGTTGTTGAAGCCCTAATTGATGGTGAAAAGAACATGAGTATCATTGTTATGTGATTCTTTGCATAGTTGGCAATTGTTGGGGTTTCATGTTCTTGAAAGAAAGCATTCTATCCTATCCATTTCAGATATTGAGTTGAGTTTTCAGATTTGAGATTGAGATTGAGCTGAGTTGATTTGAGTTGAGTTTTGAGATTGGGAGTTGAGTATAGAACATATTGAGTCTCTAACAATTCTCTTTATGCTTCTATGAGTTTGACAAATCACATTGGGTCTCTAACAATTCACTTTGTGATTTCCTACTAAGAAAGTTTTTCTTGGTGAGCTTGCTTGAGTTTTTGGACAAGTTTCGGTGGGGACTTGTGAGCGAGTTTTGGACGAGTTCTGGTGGGGACTTGTGAGCAGATTTGGATAGGTCCTAGCGAGAGGACTTGTGAGCTGAGTTTGATAGTTCTATCAGAGAACTTGAGGACAGAGGTGCTCTGGTTCTATGAGAAGAACCTGAGGACAGATTTGGCAAGTCTTTGAGAAGGCTTGTATGCAGAGGATTGATTTGTTCAAGAGTTGGACAGATTTGACAGACAGAGGAAGACTTGTACTAGACCGACTGACTATGTTTGGTATAGATTGCTGAGCTGCTATGGACGTGATCATAGAAGGCAGAGGTCTCTTAGGCTAAGCATTGAGGACAGGAGGTCTTCGATGGAAAGGAGTTCCATGTGCTGGCAAGAGGTAGAGGCAGTTGATCTTCCAAGGGATCATTTCCAGAGCAGAGGGGAAGGTATCTCCTTTGAGCAGAGGCTCATAAATTTTGATTGGGGGAAGGTATCTCCTTTGAGCGGAGGCTCATAAATTCTGATTGGGGGAAGGTATCTCCTTTGGGCCGAGGCTCATAAACATTGTAATTGGGAAGGATTCCCAAAGAACTTTGAGATAACTTTTAGAGAAAATTTTTGTGGACGTAGCCCGACCATTCGGGTGAACCACGTTAAAATTGGTGTCACTTTGTGGATGATATTGTGCATTGCTTTGATATTGCTTTGGGTATATTGCTTTACTATTTTGAAGTATAATGGAAAAAGTAAAAAGAGGTCTTATACTGTTCACCCCCCCTCTCAGTATAAGCTTGTGTTCTTCATTGCCATATTTCATTCCCTAGGGCCATTAGGTGAATCTTCATTCTCACACTCCAAAGTGCATAATTGTTCCCATAAAACAATGGTGTCGTATTCCCTAAAGATCCATTATGAGAATCCATCTATGTTCTTGTGATATTTTCCTTCAAGATATTAAACTCTTCCAAAGGAACCTGCTCTGATAGCAATTGAAGAACACAAGCTTATACTGAGAGGGGGGTAAATAGTATAAGACCACTTTTTATTTTTCTTTCCCAAAGAATATTATGCAATATATAAATGGCAATATCAACAGTAGTAATCAAATCAATGCATAAATCACCACCCACAATAGAGACACCAATTTAATGTGGTTCACCCAATGTGGCCTACTCCACGGAGAAAATATTTCACTAAAATTTTCTCAACAAATCTCTTGGGAATGCTTCCCTATTACAATGTTTATGGATCATTGTCCAAAGGAAACACTAATCCCCCAATCAAGTTCATGGATCCCTGTCCATAGGAGACACCAATCTCCTTATCTAGTTTATGGATATCTATCCATAGGAAAACTCCTTCTCCTCTTCTCTAGCTGGTGATCATCTAGAAGACTACTACATCCACTACACTAGCTTATGGATCTCTATCCATATAATACCTCTATCCTCACTACCTTGGCTAATGTATCTCTATCCATTGGAGAATGTTGTCCTCTTCTTTGTCACCTCCAAATAATACTCTCATCTTTGCTCAATTTTTATCTCAAATCTATACTAAACATAGTCCTTCGATTTAGCACAAATATGCTCAATCTCTGTCTCAAATCGGCACTAAATATAGTCCTTTAATGTAGCACAAATATGCTCAATATTTATCTCAAATCTGCACTAAACATAGTCTTTCTATCTAGCACAAATCTTCTCAATCTCTGTCTCAAATCTGCACTAAACATAGTCCTTCGATTTAGCACAAATATGCTCAATATCTATCTCAAATATGCACTAAATACAGTCCTTCGATCTAGCACAAATCTACTCAATTTCTATCTCTGATATGGCACATATCTATCCTCAAATCTACACCAAAATATATCCTCAAATTTGTCCTCAAGCCTTAACACAAAGCTTGATCAAATCACAAATCAACTCTACTAGATCTTCCCCAAGCCTTAATACAAATCTTGAACAAATCAATTAATCAACTCTGCTCTCAAGTCTTCTCAAAGACTTACCTCAAACCTATCCTCAAGCCTTAACACAAAGCTTGATCCAATCATAAATCAACTCTGCTAGATCTTCCCCAAGCCTTAACACAAAGCTTTAACAAATCAATTAATCAACTTTGCTCTCAAGTCTTCTCAAAGACTTAATTCAAACCTGTCCACAAGTCCTCATTAGAACTTTCTCAAATATTCTCAACAAGTCCTGACTAGAACTTTTCCAATCTACTCAATAAGTCTTTACCAATACTTACCTCAAATTTGCTTAACAAGACCTCACTAGAACTTGCTCAAATCTACTCAACAAGTCTTCACCAAGATGCCTCAAATCTTCTCAACAAGTCCTCACTAGAACTTGTCCAATCTTCTCAATAAGTATTTACCAAGACTTACCTTAAATCTAATTGTAAGCTTCCATAAATGCTCACACAAATCTATCCTTAAGCTTTCACAAAAGCTTACTCAAATTTATCCTTAAGTCCCCTCTAGGACTTACTCAAATCTGCTTACTAAATTTCACAAAAGCTTATTCAAATCAATTGCAAAACTTGCATACAAAACTCAACTCAATATTTTTAGAAACCCTCTTCAATCACACAAACAAGTTTCACTCATAATCTTGTTTAACCTCATAAAAATATAGATAATGGTTAGAGACTCAATATGTTTCACACTCACAAATCACTCTATCATTTCCAAACTTTTTTCTCAATCAAATAGAATAAAGAACAATTTGTTTTACAAAATTTGAACTATCACTCCAATGCTTTTAATCAATAATGCTCAATCAAATTCACTCAACCATCCATTCAATGAAACACAACTTGCTTAAAAATCCTAACCAAGTGTTTCACAATGTTTCCAACAACTCACACTTTGGAACTTAAACCTTAACTCAAGATGATTTCAAATTCACATGACAATGATACTCATGATCTTTGACAAACCCTAATCATGCACATGTAAGTTTACTCAAATATTTCCAACAATGCTTATCAAACAATCTCACATAATAATGATACTCATGATCTTTTCACAAACCCTAGTTCAAGATAGTTCTCAATTTCACACTCAATTGTTCTCACAAACATTCACCAATCATGTATATGATAACTCACTCAACAATGCTTATCAAACAAACCTTTTCACTCCAACTTTGCATTTCACAACATTCAACCCAACACTATTTCACTCACAAGGATGATATGCCCATACCTTTTGTTTTGATGAAGATTTGACCTCAAAACCTGTCTCAATCACAATCACTCTCTTTGCCAATCTCAAAGGTTAGATAGCAAAAATATTCTCAAAATTTTCACCCAATTATTTTCCTCAAAAATATTTCACCATACAAAAATATTAAATCTTAATTACACCTTATTTATCCTCCTTTATAAATTCTAATTATCAAAATTAAAATAAAATAATTTAACTTATTTTTCCCTTTTATCTCCCTCAATAACTCATAAACACCTTTTAATTTTTCCCACTATGCAATTTTCAAATTATCAAAACCTTGAGAAAAATAAAATATTTCCACACTATGCAATTTCGGATTATCAAAACCTTAGCAAATAATAATGTGGGTGCATACCTTTTATTCTTCCCAAAAAAAAACCTTCAACGAGATTCAAACACCCAACCTGGCCTAACTAAGCACCTTAGCGCAAAGCACATCCACCACTTGGGCTATGTGCCCTCACAAGATAATATGGTGCACCACATTCCTCTTAAGCATTATGGCTCCTCGATTTTAGTGCAAACAAAACTTTCCCCTTTGCAAAAAATTTATTGCGTGGATCAAACCTGCAACCTTGCGCTTCGCAAAAATCTTAACGCATCCCTCTACTACCACTTGCACTACCAAGCACCTTGGAACCTTCGTGGTGATTCCCTTATCCTTATTGCTACGTCTGCCCACATAAACTTAAAACACATGCAAATTTTCTTAATCTTCGACACTCGAAATACTTTTAGACTTTGGGCTCTCGCAAATCGCATGGATGATTTTTTGATTAAAATATTGCCCCCTTTTATAATGTTTGCCATGTTGTCTAACACGTCGGTGAAGATAGAGAATTCGATTTTAGAATTTTGGTGCCATAATTGATTTTAATTTAAATTTTAACCTTATGGTTAAAATATTTAAATTTAAATAATTTAAACCTTAGTCCTTAAAATCTTCCAAATGGACGACAAGATTACTAAGGCGTTCATGACAACTTGGGATAATGGGTTGGTTTCCAACCACGGTGTTCAATTCCAAATTTCCTTTGAGCTGCTGGTGAACCTGACAAGGTGAGACTTGGAAGGAAAAATCATTAGAATAAATAAGCACAACTAGGAGGCAGAGTTGACACTCTTTGATAAAAAATCACCTATCCACAAGACGGTAAAGAAATGTTTGTTTCACCATGACTTTTCAACTCCCTAGAAAGAAATCCATAAGCCAATAATGCAATATTTTACTTGTGACAATACTGAGTCTCAATTATGTTTTTTTCATCTTGCATTTATTAATCATTTTCGGGATGACAAGTCATTTGTTTTCACCTTAATTTCATCTATTTTTTCAATCTGTTTAGCGGGGTGGACGATAAGATTACTAAGGTGTTCATGACAAATTGGTATAATGGGTTGGTTTCCATCCACGACCTCCAGTTCCAAATTTCCTTTGGCAAACCTGATAGTGAAAGAACTGGAAGGAAAAATCATCAAAATAAATAAGCACAACTGGGAGGCAGAGTTGACACTCTTCAAGAAAAAATCACCCATCCACAAGAAGGTAAAGAAAGGTTTATTTTGCCATGACTTGTCAACTCCCTGGAAAGAAATCTTTAAGCCAATAATGCAATATTTTACTTGTGATAATCCTAAGTCTCAATTATGTTGTTTTCATATTGCATTTGTTAATCATTTTTGGGACTCAAAAATGATGAACATTCTCGCTGCTTTTTTCTGGTCCATGGACTATACCATAACCACCAACCGTTCCAAGAAGGATGAGGCCAAACCTTGCCACTAGGATCTTTTCATGGTCCTTTACAAGTACCTCCTTTTGCAATTCCATTCAGGTAATCTCCATGCCCCTAATTATAACGAGGATAATTCATCCTCAACCTCGAGCCCTAAAACCTCCAAATCCAAAAGAAAAGAAAAAGGGTGCAAATCTATTTTCGATTTCTCTGCTAGAAAGAAAGCCAAACTTGAAAAGACGCCTATCCATAGTTCCTAGAGGCTAAAACATAAATAAGATATCAAAACTCCTTCATCCACCTCTGTAAAAACTCCAAAGGACAAGTCAAATTCTCCTGACCTTGTCGAAATGTATCTTCACAAGTTGGTTGTGCATGCTACTTCTGCCACCATTGAACATCTTGAAACTGCTCACTTGGCCATTGGAAAGGTGATTTCAACCCTCAAAGAACAATGCCATGCACTTAGCCTCTTGTTCTTCTGTGACAATTTTAAAAATGTTTTTGCCCTAGCTGGTACTGAGGTGTCCTTCGACACCAAAACTGATGTCAAAGACACTATAAATGATGAATATGTAATGGAGATTGCTAAGGAGGCTTGCATTGTTGTTCCCAAAGATAGCAAGGAGATTTCTATGAAATATGTTGGTCCAAAAGGGGCTGCTTCATCCCTCATGCAGTTGGATACTCCTCTTGATGACTAATGGTTCTTCCTCTAGTTTTTTGGGTCCTCTGCGATGATGGATCGTGTCTTTTTGGGTTCCTTTTTGGTCGAGGACCGTTCCTTTTTGAGCTCTGGTGTTTCTCTTAGTGCCTGTTTGTTCAAGGTTGTTGAATCCTTTTAGTTTGAGGTGTAATTTTGAGATTGTATTTTGTTTCATCTGGTAGTTTTTAGTGTCTTTCCCCTATTTATTTTTATCCTTTTTGATCCTCTGATGATCCTCTGTTGTACAAGGCATTGGGGCACCTTTCAAATGCCCTGGTTTTAATAAATTTATTAATCTACCAAAAAAAAATCAGCCAAATGGGTTTTTAGGAAGATTTAAAATGTGATAACTCCTTGGCCCTCGTTTTTCTTCAAACCAACTTGTATCCTGAAATATTATAATATTAAATATTATAATATTATTATTTCCATTTAAACCTGCTTCTTCATCCTTGGAATTTCCTTTTAAATTGCTTCTCCTTCCTCGGGTCTTTAATCTATTTAGGCCTTTTTAGGCATATAATATTTAAAATAAATATTATATCCTATTCCTTTGAACCTCTTCCTTGCCTTGTGGAAAAACCATCTGATGACATTAATGATGACGAAACTTGGACATCAATCTCTTGACATCAATGACAACAAAACTTGCTCATATTTCCAATATAATCTTGATCAAATTTGGGCTAAAATTATTAGCCTTAAATATTTTGGTGTTGCTTTGGCTGATGAGATTCTGAGATTGGAGTTGAGGAGGAAATGTTCCATTGTTTGGGACACTCTCAAAACAATTTCCATCCTTATTATGTAGGGTCTTTTTTGGATTGTTAATAAGAAAAAATAATAGCTTATTTTGGGAAGATTGTTGAGATAATGATCCTCCTATCCCTTCTTCTTTCCCCCACCTTCATCTTCTTCGACATATTTTTTCTGATGCGGGCTAGTCTAAGGTGGTTGACTTCAAGCGACAAAGTCCTCTTGGTAGTTCTTTTACTCACTGCTGGTGGGATGCGCAAGGCTAGCCGGAGGATTTTTGTCCTAAGTATCATGACACTCTAACTTCTATTTTAGCTTAGACCATGTTTTTCTATTAAAGACTCTGATATTCTTGCTTGGGGCCATAATTTGAAATGGAAATACACCGTTGCTCTAGGTTATCAAACCCTTATTATGTAGAGAAGAGAGAAGAATGTGTCCCCCTTGTGGAAGAATATTTGGAATAAGTTTGGTTGGCCCAAATGTAATTTTTTTCTTTGGCTTCTATGTCAAAATAAATGTTCAACTTGGGATAATATTCAAGAAAGAGGTTTTTAGGGTCCTTCACTATGTTTTCTTTGTGGAAATAATGAGGAAACCATTCCCCATATTTTCTTCCAATGCTCATATTCCTTGGAGGTTTGGAACTTGTGGTGGCAGATCTGGAAAAGGCCCATCATCCATGCTACTTATATTTTTGAGTTTTGGGAAAGCTTGGGTAGACCCCCTACCTCTACTTCATGTCTTCAAACTGCCTAGGATTTGGGTCCTTCCTTCATCTTTTGGCAGATTTGGTTGGAACACAATCAAAGAATTTTTTAGGGATGTCAACTTGGAGCCTTATAGATATGGCTTAGAGTCAAAAGGATGGTTAAGGAGACTATTGAGGCCAAGTGTGTTTTTAGTACTCCTCTTACTTCCTCTGACTGGAATATTATCAATAGATTGGATATTTCTTTATCATCACCAACTAGAAACAAAGGCCTTATTAGGAGGATAGGTTCATTGAAGGTCAATATATTTGGAAAGTGGAGTCCCCCCCATAGGGGTGTTATCAAAATCAACATGGATGGTTCTTCTAGGGGTAACCCAGGTAATGCTGGTATAGGAGTAATTGGTCGTGATAGTGAGGGTGTGGCCCACCTCTTTTTCTCTGTGTACAAGGGAATTCATTCAAATATTCATATGGAAGTGTTGGCTATTATTCATGGATTGGAAATAACTTTTTATTTGGGATGGAGAAGGGTTATTTGTGAATATAATACCATGATAATGGTGTCTCTTCTGAAAAACAAGCATTTTCAAGATGCTTCCTGGTTTATATCTAGAATAGTGAAAAATATTTTGAGCTTGGCTAGGAATTTTGTTGAAATTTATTTTGTTCATATTCCAAGAGAACGAAATAGAGTGGTTGATTATTTTGCAAGTGGGATTCTAAAGGATTCCCTTAATGGAAATATGATAACTGGAATGATCTTGATTAGGAGAAATCTATAATCCTTAATCAATTAATTCATGAGGACCAGGAAAGATAATTTCAAGGTGGAGGAACCCAATTGTCATGGGTTCTTATGTCCTATCGAAGTTGTTTTCAAAATTATCCATGGATTTTCTTGGTGGATTTATTGTATTTTTTATGATGTGCTGGCTTGGATCACTTGGAAATCCTTTTGGAATGTTTTTTTTTAGATTCTGTTTAAATTTTTTTCCCCAAAATATTTTTATAATAAAAGTAATTCATTCAACTAACTATAGCTGAAGCACCCTAATTTAATTCATTATAAATAAAATTCTTTATTTAAACAAGTATAATCAAAGCATTTTATTTTAATCAATTGCAATTAAAAGTACTTTATTAGACCCAATATAATCAAGCACAATCAAAGCACTTTATTACACGATATATAATCCAACCTTTTATTAAGCAATAAATAATCAAGTGCTCTAACCTCAAAGCACTTAAATGAAACCATTACTAATAAAACTACCTTATTAAATCAAATACTATCAAAAAGTACTTTATTAATTAATTAACAAAGCACCTTAACTTAATTAAGCAAAATCGAAAAGACCTAAACCTTAACATCAAAGGCAAAATAAAACCTTAATCATGATCTTTACTAAAAGCACTCTACGAGATACCAAAGTAGAAAGGTAAACATGAAATATTTACCAAGCTTAAAAATACTAAGGTTTAACCTTATAAAGAAATAATAATCCATTGGTGTTCAAAAAACAAAGGTCATATAGTAGGATAGAGTGCGGATATAGGATGATGAATCTAGCTTCAACCAACATCCTATACTCATATGCAATATTAGATCTTACAAGGGTACACCCAACATACCATCTAAGAAGTGATAGAAGGTTTTGCAAGGCACAACAACATTAGAAGAAAAAAAAAAGAAATATGGTACAATAAAAGACCACACAGGCACTCACAGGAGACAAATACACCACTCCTCCTTAGGAGAACAAACCAAATAGTCCAAACACTAAACTAGCAAGAATTGCAAAAATGAAATGACAACACAAACATGTTGGCATACCCCAACAAATTTTTATCAACTCACACTCACAAGCGGCTGAGTGCTATGAATAAATACATGCAAAAATAAGCTAAAGGAAGACTCAAACTAGGTATAACTATGAAAGCTACCAAAGATAAAATATTTTGAACTCAAAAGTGTGAACAACAAATCCTAACTAAACACAGATCAAAGCATAAGCAATGCCATTAAGCAACTATCAAAAACACTAGGGAGCTACCTACCAAAATTTTAGATGATGTTCACTATTATATTACCTTTTCCCTAGCTCGGTGTGCTCCCTCAAAAGCAAAAAAAACAACCCCCTTCACCTTCTCAATGCCCTCCTTCTTAACCAAGGAAATTAAGCACTCTTGCACATGGGAAGGGTAGCATTATTTTCAAGAAGTGTTACCTTCATAATTGCCATGCTTGGGTGTTTTAAGTACCACCCATGCATGATAAGGGAGAGGCCCAAAAATTAATAATTCAAACATAATAAACCATAACAATCCTTTCATTAAGTTATATTTTACTATGGTTTTATAATTGTTCTTTTTTCAATGATAAAAAATAGTAATGTCATCTGTCTTAAATAGCTTAGTAACCCACAAGAAATAATGATATTATCTAATAATTCCAAAACTTGTACATCATGATAAAATAAATATTCTAACCAAATCAGTGATCTCACACCATTATTTTATCCTTAATGGGTGGTTTCCTTTAAGATAGTCTAATGTTATCGCCAACCCATTAAGGAGGCTCATTGCATTGGTAATTTCTTGACCCAATGTTGTGAACACAAGGACAAGAAAAATGTGATGCATCTACATTAAAGATAGTTTTTCATGTTATCATGAGTTATTTATGAACAATTCATCATCATCATTTCCTCAAATATATCTCTTAGTAGGTGGTTCACCCTTATGATCCCACCAGTGAGAGATAGAGAGAGCACTTGATCCAGCATCCATAATTACATCAGCAATACCATATTCCAAGATAAAAATAATGTAATAATTCTATCATATAGACATAATTTAAAGAAAATATGTCATTAAACATTAACATTAATACATATATTATCATCCATAAAAGTTCTTCCAAGGAGGGATGTTATAGGCCCCCTCCTAAAAACCTGTGTAAACTCATTGAAAAAATAGTTTGTCTAAGTTCTTGTCCATTAATCAGGATAGAAGAGCCATCACATAGGAGAAAATAAAATTCATAAGGACATAAACTATCCAACAACAAGAAGTGCCTAAAAACTTTGCCAATTGTAGTCATTTAAGCACTTATCCATTACTCAATCTAGTAGGCTACCACTTAGGGATAACGATGCAACATACAAAATAAAGATTAGTTTGTTTAGTAGTTCTAAAATAAATCTTGCAAAATGATGCTCTTTGATGAGAATGTTGTTGCACTTTTTTAAGCACCTCAATTAAAAGGGGGTAATAACATTATAAAAATTGGATGCATGCAACTACCTTATTTTTTGTAATGGAGGACCAGATGTTCTTTGTAACGGAGCATGTTACCTTGCCAAGAGTAGTGGGGTTTACTCATGGGATTTTTTTGTAGTTGTTGAATTATGGTGTGTATAGTAGGGTCCACATACCATTCATCCTTGAATTGTTCAATCCATGTAGGGATGGGGTAGGAAAAAGCATGTAATTGTAAATTTTCTTCAAACTTTTTGGAAATTGCATCCGCAACCATGTTATCTTTCCCTTTTTTGTATATGATTTCATAATAATAGCCTAATAGTTTTGTTACCCACTTTTGTTGTTCTGGAGTGGTTATTCTTTTTTCAAGAAGGTATTTTAGGGTATGGTGGTCGGTGTGGATAATTAAATGTTTTCCAATAAGGTATGGTCTCCAATGTTGGATAGCATGGACCATAGCTAACATTTCTTTTTCATAAGTGGAACGTGCTAAATTATTTTTGGAAAATGCTTTACTAGTAAAGGCTAAGGGCTTCTCATTTTGCATGAGCACCACTCCCATTCCCAATATAGAAGCGTTGCTTTCAATAATGAATGGTTGGGAAAAATTTGGCATAGCTAGGACGGGGGTGGTACACATGGCATTTTTCAAAGTCATGAAAGCTTCATTCGCTTTTGGAAACCATATGAAGGCATTATTTTTAAGTAGGGTTTTTAAGGGTGCTGCTATTTTCCCATAATATTTAACAAATTTGCAATAATAGCCCATTAATCCTAAGAACCCACACAACCCTTTTAGAGTTTTTGGAATTTGCCAAATTTCCGCATCTTCAATTTTTTGAGGGTCTACTTTAACTCCTTCCTTGGAGACAATATGTCCAAGATATTCAATTTCCTGCTTCCCAAAGGAACACTTTGATCTCTTTGCGTATAATTGATTTTATTCCAATATTTTGAGTGCTTGCGCTATATGTGTTAAGTGCTTTTCTCATGTCTTGCTGTAAATCAAAATATCGTCAAAGAAACTAAAATAAATTTTTGAAGGAAGGGAGAAAATACCTTATTCATAAGACTTTGAAATGTGGATGGAGCATTGGTGAGGCCAAAAGGCATCACCAAGAATTCATAATGTCCCTCATGGGTGTGAAAAGCAGTTTTGGGTATATCACTTTCCTTAACTCGAATTTATTTGGTAACTTGATCGTAAATCGAGTTTAGAAAAATATGTGGCTCCATTTAGTTCATCGAGTAGTTCATCAATGACTGGAATAGGAAATTTATATTTAATCGTTATTTTGTTGAGAGCACAAAAATCCACGCATAGGCACCATGATCCATCCTTTTTTCTTACTAGTATGACTGGCGAAGAGTAGGGACTTCTACTAGGTCGAATGACCCCTGCCCTTAGTAGGTCTTGTACTAATTTTTCTATTTTCATCTTTTGTAAGTATGGATATCAGTAAGGTCTAATATTTGGAGGTTGGTGTCCTAGAAGTAATTGAATAGCATGATCATGGCTTCATTGTGGAGGTAATCCCTCTGGTTCTTTGAATATTTTATCATGTTTCTCTAGGAGTTCTATTAATTAAGGTGCCTCTGGTTGCTCTTCGATGGTGTTTTGCAAGGAAAATAGTTGGGCAACCATGCCTCTTCCTCATTTTTGAAGAATATTTTCCATTCTATGGGAACTTATGATTTGTGTGGGACCTATTTTTAAACCTTGAATTGTGTATGTTTGGTTGTTTTGTATAAATTGCATCCATAACTCTTCAAAATCCCATTGAATTTTTTCGAGCGTTCGTAGCCATTGTACTCCCAAAACAATATCACATCCTCCTAATGGTAGTACATACATATATGCTTTCATGTTATATTCCCCCGTCATGAGTCTGATATTCCTGCATTTGCCCTTACATGCAATTTTTCCTCCATTGCCAATCATGACTTCAAAGTTATTGCAAGGATATATAAAGCAATTAGCTTGTTTGGCAAAATTGGGGTCTATAAAATTATGAGTGCTACTAGAGTCTAAGAGCACAATAGGGTTTTGTTTCTTAAAATATCATTTTACCTTCATTATTTGTGGAATCAAGTATCCTGCTAATGCGTTAAAGGATATTTTTGTTTTATCTTCTTGGTTTTCTTCTGCAACCTTAGTTATTACTTCCACTTCTATGTCATCCTCCTCTTTGGGAGTGCAATCAAATGTGTCCAAAATATATAATTTTGGTGAGATGCATTTGTGGTTGGGGTAAACTTTTCATCGTAGTGGAAACATAGGCCCTTTTCTCGTCTTTCTTTTAGCTCTTCTTGGCTAATTCATTTAATTGGCATGACCTTATTCGGTTTTTAGCTAGTGTAGGTATTTGGTTTTTTTCCTTAAAAAATTCTTCCTATTCGCCTTTGGTTATTGTTCTTCTCTTCTATAATTTGTGCTAATGCCATTGCATGCATCATATCGATAAGATTTTGTATTTATACCTCCATTCTAATGTCTTCTTTTAGGCCACTAATGAAACAAATTTGGAAGAATGATGCATCTAGTCCTATTGTAAGGTTCGCCAATTTCTCAAATTGTGCTTGGTATTCCCTTACGGTGGAGGTTTACCGTAGTTTAGTGAGGGCTCCTATGAAGTATTCAAATTTAGTGGAGCCAAATCACAACATTAAGTTTTTTGTGAATTCGGTTCATGTGGGCGGACCTTTTATTTTTTCATACCATTGATACCATTGGGTAGCAATTTGTTCCAAGTGAAATGATGTGATACGGACTTTCTGAATCTCTAGAATTTGAGATGTGGTAAAATATTGGTATGCCCTATATATCCAATTTGTGGAGTCATCTCCATAAAATTTTGGAAAATCTAGTTTTGTGGTACGTGGAAGGATTGATGTATGCGGTCCCCCTATTAATGTTTGTTGTGGTGGCTTAGTGTTCTGTTGTCCATTTTGCATGAGCAGAAAATTTTGTTGTACTAAGTCGATGGAATGGGTTGTAGCATCCAATTTAGTGGATATATCTGTATTCAAGTTGGTGATGTTTATGGTTAGGTCTGCAATTTTGGTAGAGATTTTATCTTCTAAATTGTCCTTCCAAAATGCCATTCCTTGCATCATGTCTCTCATTTCCTTGGAAAATTGCGAGAGTTCTTTCGTAATTTCTTTTGAAACCTCCTTCGCAATCTCCTTTGTTATGTCTTGATATCGTCTTCCCTCGGCCATTTAGGGTGTGGTTGGTTTATAAGTGATTTGAATATTCAGAAATTAGTTTTATCTAAAAAAATTATCTATCTTCGCTGTGTTTAATTTTGCGTACTTATTGCTCTTTGTTCACATCGAATGATATTTTCCTCGCCTGTACTCACTGTTGGGGTTTTCTAACTCCGGTAATGCATGATGTTGTCCAAAAAATTTTGTATGCTACCTTTGCTAGCGACTATGGCATACTGTGTAATATTTCTATCAATAATAGTTATAATGTGTGCTAAAAAGAAAACATTGTCGAGTAATGGCCTGTCAGTAACTAGAGCGGGGTGGGGAAAAAAATTTAGGTCTTTTTAGCTCTGATCTAGTTGTTATGAACCTGCAACTTGAAATATGAATTGAATGCAAAAAATAATCATTGTTTGAATAGAATCGTAGTTTGTATTGAAAGGAAGAAACCCACAATATAATAAATTAATGTTCTCCCATGATCTTTGGAGCATCCTCCTTGTCCTATTTACATCTATCTAAAAGGTGTGAATGGTGAAGGGATGTGTCCCTTTATAATACAATATAATATATAATATGATTAAGAGTTACGTTAGGATGGTCCTAACACCATTTCTCCAATCACAGAAATTAAATCATTTCTAATTTTCAACTAATCACAATTTTTGAAATCATATCAAATATTCCAAATCAACTTCACACATATTCATTGACCTCTATTTTTATAGCCACATGTATTTTTTACATCCTCAACAATTTTTTTTTTTGAAATTTTTCCAATTTTTTTTTTTTGGTAGATAAGATACTATAGCATTAATACCGGGTTTTATAGGTTGACCCAAAACCTTTTACAAAAATCAGCCTAGGGTTGTTGATGAACATGTCCTTACTAAGGATCATATATATGTAAAATCTACATACCACCAAAGCCATTACATCCGGTAAGGCACATAGCCTATTATCAAAAATAAACTTCCCATACAACATTTTGGGTATACCCCGAGAAAACACACCTACATCATAATTACAAAAAAAAAACAGACACGGATCCCTTCCTTGAAATAGTGGAGAAACAAAAATTTGCAGACACACAGCAAAAAACTAAAAAAAACTCCCACAAGCTTTGTATTGATAATTACTCTTAATAATTCTTTGGTAATTGTTTTCTTCCATATATGACATGCTTTGGGACCACATCTTGTCTTGGCCAATCAGCCTTGGAGAAGTGAACCTGCTAGCTAGATTTATGGCGATGGCTATCTAGTGGTCCACGTGGCTCTGGTTCAAAGTCTTATATTGTTGTTTCTTTCCTGCCCTGTGATTATCAACCAACCTCAAATTACTAAGATGACTAGGAGCCATGTTATCTAAAAAGTGACTGTCCCCATTAGTCTTTGTGGTATTTTCGAGCAGCATCAACCAATAATGACAAATCGAATAATTTTTATTGTGATTCCATTTCAAAAAAGAGACGGGAATACTCATAGCCTTCGAACTTATAGTGCCTTCCCTATTGGTAAATTTGACTATCATTCTTGGCATTCTTGTTGAATAAACTCCTCTACTTTGCTCGGGACATCGTGTTCCCATTTGAAAAGTCTGTCACCATCGACACCCAAATTGGCCAGCTTATCAACAACTTTGTTATCTTTCAAAAAGACATGTTGGGATTTTCTATCCCGTCTTCCCTGGAAAAGGATCCTAGCCTCTTCAACAATTGTTTTAATCCTCCAAGGAGGTGTTTTCCAATTATTGAGGAGATTTATAACATGCATAGATTCTCCTTCTATGATCAAATTGCATTCTAAGTCTTGAGTCATTTGAAGGCCTCTCCACATAGCTCTAGCTTCAGCTTCGTTGTTCATCCTTTTTCCTAACTATTCAAAAATGCAAGCATAATATTCCCATTATGATCTTGCACAATACCGCTAGTGCCTACTCTTCCAAGATTTCCTTAGCCGCTCCATAAAAATTAAGCTTAAACCAACCCATAGGAGGTGGGGACCACTTAACATTGGCTCTAGGGTTGACTACCCTAGGCACAGACTCATCTAACAAGGTTAAGCTTAAATATTGAGCAATCATGGTCTCCTGCAGATGAGGTTTACGACTATAAAAAGGGATAAGGTTCACATTCTTGTTGGCAAAGGATAGGATCCTGGCAATGATATTTTGATGATCATGGATAGACTCATTAAAGACTCTATGGTTCCTTTCTAACCACATCTGCCAAAGATAGTGATTGAGACAAATTTTCCACATGTATCTAATTCTTTGGCTTGAAAATTGGCAAGGCCATTGGATGAAAAAATCAAGTATGGTGGCTGGTTTAACCCAAGAAATATTGAAATTCTGAAAAACCCCACTTATGATAGTCAAGGAAAAAGGGCACTAAAGGAAAATGTGATAAATGGTATCCCAATTAGCCCTGCATAGATAATAACAATTAGTGATACAAATACCTTTACACATCATATTATCAATGGTTAGAATTCTTCCTTGGATTACCAGCCATGAAAAGAGTACAATTTTTAGAATTAAATTTTTTATCCAAACTAAGTCCTTTTGGAGGACGAAATCCTCGTCATCAAGCAGAAGCTTGTAAGCTGATTTAACAGTGAACTACTAATTTTTCGTAGGAGCCCAGGTCACTTGATCTTCCTTGGGTCTCATGGGGATAAAATATTGCTCGAGAATGTTACAAATATCATTTGATTCCACTTGAAATCCCTAAATCCTTATTTGTTTCCACTTCATTCTGCCTCTGTCCTCAACCATATAATAGAATACTTTTCTACCAATGAGTTCTTCCATGATATCTCTGATTTGGGCTAAGTTAGGATATTGCATCAGTGGTTCATCCTTATCCCACCTATCATTCTAGCAATTTATCCTCTCACCATTGCCTAAAACCCATCTTAAACCTTTTTTGATGATTTCCTTACAATTGAGAATTGCTTTCCAAAAAGCAGAACCTCTTATTGGAACTGAGTCACTTAGAAATTCCATATTTTGAAGATACTTTCATTTGATGATAGTTTTCCATTCATTTTCTTCACTAGAAATGAGGTGCCATGCCTTCTTAGCTAGTAAAGCTAAATTTATATGAGAAATTATCCTCATACCTAAGCCCCTATTTTCCCTGGGTCTGCACACTTTGGTCCATCCTACAAGGTGTATCCTTTTTTTCTCCTTTGATCCAGTCCATAAAAATTCTTTTTGGAGTTTCTCAAATTTCTGGAAAACCTTCATAGGGGCTTTGAAAATGGAGAGGAAATATACTGGAATGCTCTAAAGAGAGGCCTTAGTGAGGGTCAACTTTCTTGCTTGAGATAGAAGATGACCTTTCCATCCAACAAGTTTTTTTAAAATTATTTCAATAACCCTGTCCCACATTGACTCTCTTGGAGAACCAATGAAAAGAGGGAGACCAAGATACAAATTTGGGAGGTTTTCTAAATCACACCCTAAAATTTTTGCAATCCTTCCTTGCCTCTGAATGGGGGTGTTCAAGAAATATAACTTGTTTTTACTGAAATTGACTTTCTGAACAGCAGCATCCTCATAGAGTTGCAGGATGTATTTAATTATTTTTGCCTCAACCACCAACGTCTTAGTCAATAGAAGGGTATCATCAATAATTTTTTGGTGAGAAACAACCCTAGTGAGAGATGTTACCTTGATTCCCGATATTAGCCTTGAACTGCAAGCATTTTTTATGGTTCTGCATAAAGCTTCTGCCACTTTCCAAAATTATGTATCTCTTCAACACTTAACTTTTCCAATTCAAATTAATTTACTAAAAGTATAAAATCATGTCCAAAATCAAATCTAAAATCATGCATGTCCACCATATCTATCATAAAATATCATCAAAACATCAAATTAAAAAAATTCTCAATCATCAAATTAATATTAAATTTCAATGTTACATAAAATAAACACCATAAATATATATAAGTATAATCATCATACATTAGTAAGGTGCACCACAATCACTAAAAATGGTGGACTTAGGATAAGCCATCTAGATGAGGTACCTAACAATAAAAAATTTGATGCTCTCATGCCACTGAAAGTTATCAAAAGCCCTAGCCAAGAGAGCTCATGGCCTAGGTCACTAATCCACCCTCCATAGGCCAAGGTGGAAATTGTACTAACTATTGGGATTCCTAGTCACTAACCTTACCTAGGAGTGGAACCAATATCATATCTTGGTAGGGTATGGTTACTCCTAGTTCAAACAGACTACTTCATGGTATAAGGTCCTTTAGTGGGTGCTCATATCTATCTCTACTAAGTAGCTAGCCTAAACCTCAACCAATTGAGTATGTACCTATATCAACTAGACCACTATGACCCTAGTAGCCATGTCATTACTACTAACCCCTATTATTATGATGCCATCATACTCAAATCTTAGCCACGTAATCCCTTGGTCCCTTAAGTCCCTTTCGACTCTAATATGGTCTCTCTTAGACCTAGCCTAGTCTCTCTTTGACAAGTCCTAATCCCTCTAGGCTATGTCCTAATCCCTCTTTGAGAGGGTAATATCCTACATTGCCATGGCCTAATAAATCTAAGTCTAAAGAAGTATCTTCCTCCCCATGGCATCCCTCTCCTATTGGGTTGTCACCTCTATTGTCCTACTAGTCCTAGTCTCAATCCTTATATCGATCTCTAAGAGAGGAATAATTAGAGCTCTAGCATGTGTGGATCTATCCCTTTACCTCTTTCTATCTTGGTGAAGGTTTTGGCATGTAATCAAGTTGGGCCTCACTCAAGGTTGTCACACCTGTAGAGTCACCCTTACAAGGTGAATCTGCATGTACCACCACCAACATCTTGGTAGTATCCCTGCATTATCTACTACTAATGCAAACACTATAGGATCACCTACATCCTTCTCTTAGAATATATCTAGATCTAGAGGATCTCTAAAACCCTATCTCATCTCCCTAGTCATCCACTGGTACTAGAGCTCCCCCATCACTAGAACTCCCTAGGGAAGGTCAAACTATCAAAGAATATAATCTAGTCTTTAAAACTCAAAATCCCTATTGGGGGGTTGGGAGTGACCCCCTTGTGCTCCCTAAGTATTTTGACCCTCTACAGTTGTGGCCTCAGTGTCTACCATCACCTTGATTGAGTAGGTGAATCTAGTGTCGTATGTCTCATGCAGGGGCACTAATCCTAGGAAGTTTAGAGAAGCATGAGATGCAACTCCCATCAGATTACATCTAGGGTTTCTTACCCAAGGTTGATTTATTACTTTTAGATTTTTTCCTTTAGCACTCATCGTATTTCTCCCACTACACTCGTCTACTCCTAGCCTAGGCTAATTTAGATAGAGGAAAAGGGAAGAGGGATGCAAAATAAAATTGCAAAAAATGGTAAAATATAATAAAAGTAAAGGAAAGTAGTAAACCTATCTATTTTAGACTAAAATGTGGTGATGCACCCAATAAAATAGATAAGACTTTCTCAATGCCTTAACAGGCTTAGATGAACACATGGGCAGCGATCGAAAGTGCATGAGAAACACAGAATCCTTTCGAGAACATGCAATAAAATAGAACACCCACACTAGAACTAGGATAAAGATAAGCAAATAGTCATAGATTATTTACTAATGCAAACTTTGAGTTACATACATACAAAGGGAAGAGGTTCAAAAACTACCCAACAGGCCACATAAGGCTCAAAATAGGCTTGGAAACAAAGGAGAATGAAGGAAAGAACCCCTTAGAAGAGAAGAGGGATTTTTATGCTTACAAATATAAGAGAGATATTTACAAGAAGAAATGAGAGAATATTCCCTTCAAAATACATGTAAGATTTCAAAATTCAAATTCAAAATTTTGCTTGGACTAGTTGACATAAAAAATGAATGATCTAGAAACTCTAGAGGTCTATAACAAATATCTATAATTATATTCTTGTGATCAACTATCATTAATGTATTGAGCATGTCTTACCCCTTGGACTATCCTCCCCATTGTATCTTCAATGATTCAACTATTGCCTTGATATTTATGTTTGATTATGGAGTGTTAGGACCAAAACTAGATTATCATCTCTTCCCTCATATTTGGTTGCTTTGGATAGTTCTAGGTTTTTGGTGTTTGAAGCCTGATTCACCCATGATCTTGGTAGTTTTCCTTGATGAATATGTAGCATGATTGCAAAGGATGAGGATATCACCTTTTATTTGGGGAGATGGTTCCCAAATCATGGGTGGCCTTCTCCTCTTATGCCCTTAGTTTTTTTCCCACTATATCTTTAGGTTAGACCTTATCAGGGCCAAGAAACCATAAACCATAACTAGATCCTTACAACCTAGAGGATTCCAAGTTGGTAGTCTTTGGGCAGCCCTTGGGTTGTAAGCTTCCTTTAAGTAAGAGAGAGCTAGGTCTACCTAAATAACCGTAGTCTTTCCCCTAATCTGGTCACTCAATATTATCTTTTGAGGTAGATCACGATGAGATATGGCAATCACAATATGGATAAATATGAGAGAAAGTAAATTTATGAGACTATAGAAATATGCTATAAATAGAAATTATGAAAATGAATACAAAATTGCTATGGAGGAAATGGACACTCCATGCAAGAAGCTATAGTACTAAATTGTACTCCATCACTAATGGAGTTACACAGTAATACTACTACTACTACCTACTCTCTTGCCAATCTCTTATAATGAGGCCCTTTTATAATGAAAGATAGATTCCTTGGCCAACACTCTACCTAGTTGTACAAAGTAAACCTTGCACATTTACAACTTGTACATTGATACTTGTGCATTTATTACATTGCATAAAGTAACTAGATAACTTCCCCCTAAAGTAATCTAATGTCCTAAGTATATACCTAGAAAGGTACATTTACATGATCCAAATGATGTAATAGACTCTAACTCTAACACCCCCTGTATTACATTATTTGGATATTGAAGAATTTAGTCTTCAATATGGATCTTCTTATTCATCTTCAACTTTGTAATCTTTCTTTAGATTCTTTGTAACATGTTCAAGAAAATGGTTAGTGTCTCTGTAATGTGTTACATTTGCTGATAGAGCTTTCTCCTCATAATATTTTGAGTGTTCATATAGTTCTTAAATTTCTTCTATCCTCTGAATGAGGTGTCCTTTATGATTCCCATTTTGATACTCCAATTGAGGATAATTGGTTGGTCACTGAAATTGTTGTTGACAAGAATTCCTTTGATATTATCATAGTTGAAATTGGTCCCCATTATTTATCTAATTTCCTTGATTTTGGTTTCTAGGATTGTACCTGTAATAATTGGTACTATGACCTTTCTTTTTGCATATCTGACAATACTATGTTCTCCATACTTTTGCTGATGAAGTAATATTTCCCTATGGATTATCTTTTGAAGTCAATGCAGTATTATTCATCTCATATTTCATAGTGTGTTCCACCTCATATTCCTGAAGGATATTGACTAAGTCATCAAAATAAGTATCTTTACTTTGGATTTGTAAAGATGTGACCAAATGCTTATAGTTTTCTGGAAGTGCTCCCATGGTTACTTGAGTAAAAAGTTAATATTTAGGCTCATGTCCAAGAGTTAACAATTTTCCTTTAATATATACTACCTTCCCTAGAAAAATTTCTATGCTTTTCCCACTGCTCATTTTCAAGGAATGTAGTTGAGTTTGTAGATGAAGAATGGTGGCTTTATTATTTCCTTCAAATATTTTCTCTAAGCTTTTCCAAGATTCAAAAAATATTTTTGTTGAAATGATATAAGGTTGTATTTCATCAGTGATAGCAAATGTTATGATCATTAGGGCTTTTGAATAATTTTCCTCAAATTTTAGAATCGCAGTATCACCTGTGGCAGGTTTCTTTGTTTTCCCTTGAACAATATCCCAATGTTTTTCATATACCAAGATTGCTTTTACTTTATAATTACAAGAGAAATAATTTGGGCCCTTAAGTAGTTGGGATTTAGCTAGGAAGAATTTATTGGATGCTATTGAATTCTATTTATCAACTCTTAGATTTTGTGGACTTCCTTATGTCTCCCTAATGATGAGAGTGTTCAATATCTCAACAACTCCATTCTATTGGGGTGTATATGGAGTAGTCTTCTATCTTGCAATACCACATTGCTTATAGAAATCCTCAAATTTATTTGAACAATACTCTCCTCTATTATCAGACCTCAACAAATGAAGAGATCTACAAAAAACTTATTTAAAAAATAAAGCAAAAATATAAAACTTAGAAGAAATGAAACCACACAATGCACATATGACACACGAGATTTACCCTGGTTCACCTGATGTGGGCTACTCCAGCAAAACAAGAGCCACTCCTTGATATTATTATTCTCTTTTCTTGCCCGAAAATGAGACATTACAATAAAATATAAAGGAAACTCTTACAACCCTAAACCACTATGTGGTATTAGAATACAATGGGTACAACATCATGGGCTAAGAAACCCACACCCATAAAACACCCACCAACCATGGCAATATTGAAAATTGTTCTGCTCTATAAATCACTTCAAAAAAAGGGGGCAAAACATTTTTTTCTGGCATTGCTAGAAAATGCCTTCGGTGTGGTCGGGGGGGCTACCGCCCCCATCAGACCCCCTCAATACACCTGGTGAGGGCTTCACCCCCCTCTTGAGGAGATCTACTCCTCTTACCCTCTCATGCCTGCCGTACAATATTTCCTTCGAAAAGGATGAGACACATCCAACATTCTTCCACTTGTTGAATACTTTGCCAAACCCAATTCAATTGTACAAAATCTAAACTTTTCTATGCTAATTGCCTTGGTTAAAGCATCTATAGCATTTTCCTTCATATCCACTTTCTCCAACAACACTTTATTATGTTCAATAATGTCCTTGCTAAAATATAACTTTGTATCTATGTGCTTCATTCTGGAATGGTAAGTAGGGTTCTTTTCTAGAAATATAGCACTCTGACTATCATAATTTATCTTCATAGCTCCTTGAAAGAACCCAGTTTTATCACATAGTCTTTGTATCCATACTATTTTCTTACTGGCATCGGTGGCTGCCATGTACCTAGCTTCAATGGTTGAAATAAAAACAACAGTTTACCTTTTTCTCATCCAACTAACAGCTCCTCCAAACAAATTGAATACATAAGCACTAGTAGATCTTCTGTTGTCTAGATCTCCATCCCAATATACATCAAAAAACCCTTCTATATCCAAGGATTTATTATTATTTACCTATACCTTCATAAAAATTTGAAAAATCAGAAGGACCACGCAGATATCTAAAAACCCTTTTTACAACAGTCCAATGCTCTTTACCATGTTTAGACATATATCTGCTCAAAACTCCCACTGCATGGGCAATATCAAGTCTAGTATAGACCATGGCATACATTAAAATCCCTATAACATTTGCATAAGGAACATGGAACTTTTCTTCTACCTCTTCTTTTATTTTTGTAAATTATTCAGTAGACAATATTTCACCCAATGGAATAGGTACCTTCACTGGTTTGCAATCCTGCATATTGAATCTCTTCAACACTGTCTCAACATATTTTTTTTGATCCAACCACAAATTTCTGTTAGAATGATCTCTGTTTATTTTCATACCAAAAATAAAATTTGTAGGACCAAGATCTTTCATGTCAAACTAAGATGCTAACTGAGACTTCACTTCCTTGATCATTTTCTTACTGTTTCCAATTAGTAACATGTCATCAACATATTTAACTATAATGACAATTACATTACCAATTTTTTTTAATATACATGGTGATCAGCATTACTACAAATAAAATTAATTCCTAAGACATAAGTATCAAATTTTTGATACCACATTCTAGGTGACTATTTCAGTCCGTACAAATATTTCTTTAACTTACATACAAGATCCTCCTTTCCTGCAACAATGAAACCTTTAGGCTGCCTCATATAGATTTATTCCTCCAAATCTCCATGAATGAATGTAGTTTTTACATCCATTTGCTCTATTTCAAGATCAAAAGAAGCAACCACATATAACAAAAATCTAATTGAGGTTAGCTTTGTAACAGGAGAAAATATTTCACCATAATCAATTCCCTCTACCTGAGAATAACCTTTAGCAACCAGGCAAGCTTTGTATTTCTCCACTTTACCTTCAAAATTTTGCTTCTTCTTAAAAATCCATTTGCAACTTATTGTTTTTCTTCCACCAAGTAATTTCACTAAATCCCATGTTTTGTTCTTTTTTAGGGCCATCATTTCCTCATCCATGGCCTCTTCCCAAAAATTTGCCTCTTTAGAATTAACAACTTCTCTAACTGTTCTAGGATCTTCATCAGTAACATATAATACAAAAGAAGTAGGAAAAGTAGATGGACTGTACCTTTCAGGTTGCCTTCTTTCCCGTGTTGATCTCCTTACCATAGGTGTATGAACCTCTTGTTCATCCTCATCGAGATCCTCATCTGCCTGCTCCTCTTCCAGATGCTCTTATGTGTGATCTTCTTCCATGAGATCAAATTGGACATTTTTAGGTTCTTCTTCTGTTACTTCCTTCTTGTGATCACTTTTCATTTTTCCAAACACCACATCTCTACTGTAGACTGTACTTTTAGTTTCTAGATTCCAAAGTTTATATCCTTTAACACCATATTTATAACCAATAAATATACATTTAATAGCCTTATTATCAAGCTTACTTCTTTTCTCCTTTGGAATATGCATGTATGCATCACAACCAAAAACTCTAAGATGTGAGAGAGAGGGTTTCTTACCAAACAATGCTTCAAATGGAGTTTGATCCGGTAATGCTGATGTAGGAGATCAATTTTGCAAGTAGCATGCCACACTCACTACCTCATGCCAGAATTCTTGTGCCAAACCTGCACCACTGAGCATACTTCTAGCCTTTTCCATGAGTGATCTATTTAATCTCTCAGTAACTCCATTTTGTTGGGGTGTATATGGAGTAGTCTTCTATCTTGCAATACCACATTGCTTACAAAAATCCTAAAATTTATTAGAACAATACTCTCCTCCATTATCAGACCTCAACACCGTAATATTTTTCCCAGATTTATTTTCAACAAGTGCTTTAAATTCTCTAAACTTATAAAACACTTCATCTTTACTCTTAAGAAATAAATCCATGCATATTGTAGCACCCTAAAATTGGCGTAGTAAAACCTTAATAATTACAATTACTCTAGTAAATAATTCAAATTCAAATTTTAACCTCCAAAACTGCTCCCAAACCATCGCTTAATCCGTTTCCTCATTTCTCATGCCATTTTTAGAGTTTGTTTTGACCGTTTGACGATATCGTCACCGATCAGACGATATCGCCTCAGATCGGACGATTTCGTCTGGGCTAGGACGTCCAGACGATCTTGTCCCAAAACTAATTTTTCACAATTAGTCTCTGTTCCAACGTCGTCTCTAATCCGGGCAGAAGCGTGTCTATGCCGTTAGAGACCCTCCCCATTGGAGATCTCCCAAATAGGGATGATCTCCAACCTCCTAACCTCCCTCCTAAGCCTATTTAATCCTAGGCCCTCCCCTTAGCATCCCCCTGGCTGAAATTTCCTGTAAATCGACCTTCACACGCATTAGAATAATCTATATTACCATCTACATTTGTTGCATCCAATTTTCTTGCAGGAACCTTGTCATTTTTTAGCCGGAGCAAGCTTACATCGTCGCAGATGATCCTGTTTAGATCGGAGACGATCCTGTCAAATCAGAGATGATTTCGACTGCAATCATCATTGGGGGCAATCAGTGCCCAGAGTTTGCATTTCTTCATCCTTTTTCTCACTGTTTTATTCTCGCAATTAGTTAAGTTTATTTATTATTCTTTGTTATTCTGCATTTTGGAGTTCACCCATGTAGCTTTAAATGCATAATTAAGTCACCAATTGTCATTAAGTCATTGTAGTGTACTCGTATTTTGTTTATTATCATCATTTTAATGTTATTCCTATTATTCTACATCATTGCCCTCTGTTAGAATAGTTGCATTTTCTGCATTTTGTGTCTACTTCTCTGATTGTAGGTCTCTGACGAATTCGTCTGATGAATTCGTCAAATCTCAGATGATCTTGTCTGATAGCAGACGATCCTGTCAAATTAGAGGTGATCCTGACTGCTTCAAGAATCAGAATCTTCATCAGACATCCGGATCAGGTATGGCTTTTTAATCTTGCTTACTTTCTCTTTTTTTTGTCCTAATTTGTTCTTCTGTATTCATTTAATCTGCATCTTCATATAGAGTAACTTAGATTCATTTGGCCAAACCTAGGACTTGAATGTTTAAAGATAAAACTGAACACATAAAACACATTCCCAACCTAGGCATGGAAACTACCATTCAAACGTTTCCTGGTGAACCCACCATCCGTCGAAAAATCACCATAATACACCTCCCCCGAGAGGCGGGACCTTCGCAAGGCCTCTCAGTCCGAGGTACCATGCCATCCTTTTCCCATCCTCCTTTCGGGCATGGATCCTATAGCCTGAAGGTAGGGATGCGAAAAATTTGGAGCGATACATTTTGGTGAACCCGACGTGAATGCATTTAAAACCTTTTGAAAAAAAACAAAAAATAAAACAACCAAAACATAGATGCATTTCAAATCATTTAAAATTAATAAGTTGCATATCATGTTTAGATGGTAGCTCCTAAGAAAATATTAGCAGTTACTATAAATGTTGAAAACCAATTGGCAGCCATAGAAATCAATTATGTGCTTAGTGTGCCTGAAACAGATAGAAATCAACTTTTGTGGGACGAACTTGATAGAAGACTAAGTGTCATTTCATCTAGGTCAACAAAACTTAAACAAATCAAGAGGCTTGTCCTAGATAGAATCCTGGATCCTCATCAACTCATCTTTTATCATGAACTTCAGAGAGCCTAGCCATAGATGGTTAGCTTATAGGAGAGCTCTTGTGTCTTCATAATTGTTCACCTTCGAGGAATACCTCGAGAACGTAGCCATTATACACCAGTTCCTAGGTCGTGTAGAAGACCAAGAGGTTGTTCTTACGGATAGGGAAAGATGGAATAGAGTTCCTCGAGCTGTGTTATATCGAGAGTATTGCCATGAGCTTTACTTCTATCAACTAGAATCTGAGATAGATAATATCACTATAGCTCTTTTCATTAAATTTTTGAAAGAAAATTTTCAATTTGAAGAAGAACACTTCATGACTCCTGAAGAACTCGAGCCCATTAATGATATTTATAAATTGTTTATAGAAAACTAGATCATTACTTTCAGTATTAGTTCTTGCATTTATTGTGTTGTTTGTTATCTTTACAATATTATTACAAAAACAAGAAAAACTAAAAAAACATAACAAAAACCAAAACATTTCATTTTAAATATTGTAGTAGGTATATAATTAATATATACCTCTTAAGCTTGTTGCATATATATATATATATATATATATATATATATATATATATATATATATATATTGCTGAAATCTAAATTAAGCACAATGCCTAAACTTAGGAATGGTAAACAAACTGAAGGAGAAGAAGAAGATTGGTTAGAAGATAAAACTAGAAACCCAAATCTCCTTCCTGAAGATCCAATTCCGGAAGGAGAAACTCTAGATCAACCGGAAGATGACCTAGGTGAAGACAATGAACAAGAAGAAAATGTTAAAGAGGATGGATCCTCATCCCCTAGAGTAGCTCCAGATGGAACTATTGCTTTTGACAACTTAGATCATTTCTAGAAATTTTTCAATAATAACATTGGCGCTCTTAATATGGCAGTTCGTATTGATAAAGGGAAAATTAGTGACACTCAAGCAGCCATGGAACATATGTTTGATGTGCACACTAATCCCTTGTCTTTCATTGATCAAGAAAGTGATAAGGCTGGACCATCCAATAGAGATATGGTCACTATGATTCAGAACATGCCAAAACAATAGGTTACCCAACCTCCTAAGGAACCTGTTATTGAGCCTAAAATCATTCCCACACAAAAGAAAACTTCCTTCACTGCTTTACTTCGCCAAACTATTGATCAATATGCTTCAAGTAAACAAAAACCTAAAATGAAGCCAAACACCAATTTTCAACAATCTGGAATACAACATAATACAACTTCAAAATTCCTTCATAACACCTTTCCTACCAACAATTTACACAATAGCAACATAGCATCTAATCTTCATGTCCCTCCATCATATGCTCACAAATCCCATATCAATGCCCTACCGAACCAATATGGTGGGCAAACTAGTAATCTGGAAGCCATGGTGAAACAGCTTAGCTTCGCGTATGGACCAGATAGATCCTTACCGTCCCTCGTACAATTATCGAGAGATATGTAGTCAACCTTTGGATCCCATAGTTGTAGCACAACCGTACCCTAAGCATTTTCCCATGCCCATCCTGCCTATATATAAAGGAACCGAAGATCCCATAGAGCATCTTCGCATGTTTAGGATAGCATGTCATGATATATCACATGATGACTTGCTATTACTAAAAATGTTCCCAAAAAGTTTAGGTGGAATGGCATTAGAGTGGTACTATCAATTGCCCACTCATTCTTTGAGAAACTTTGAAGAAACAGCTGAATCTTTTGTCCATCAATTTAGTGCCTACATCGAGAGGCATGTAACCATTAAAGATTTATACAACTTAAAACAAGACAAGGATGAATGTTTTGCTGATTTCTTAGCTAGATGGAGGCAGTTGACAGGAAAACTGCACTTTGTGCTACCTTATAGGGAAATGTTGGACATTTTTATTAATAATTTACAAGAACAAATATCTTATGAGCTATCAACCGCTACTTTAACTACCTTCGATCAAGCTATAGATTTAGCTCGAAGAGTAGAAGATGCCCTCATTAGGAGAGGCCAACTTAGGAAGAAGGATGATGAGAAAACATCCAGAAATCAGTATAAAAACAAACAAGTTGTAGGTGACGGAGTCACTGACAAAGAAAATGTTGCTAATATCAATGCAACGAAAACAACAAAAAAATTTATATTGAAACCTCCTAATAAGCCTCCTCGAGAATTTACTAGATTGAATCAACCATTATCAACTATTTTACCTCAATTACTCGAAAGAGGTTTGATCCAATTACCATCTATCCGGGAACCTGATCCAACTATACCCGGATACAGAGCTGACTTACACTGTGATTTCCATAGAGGGCCTGGACACTCTACCAACGCTTGTAAAAGGTTGAAACATAAAATACAGGATCTGATTGATAATAATGAAATGGAGGTGCAAGCCTTCCAACCTAAACAAAATGCTCCTAATAATCCTCAAAAGAACATTCCCCAAAATCAAAATCAAAATGCTAATCAATCATTAGACATATTTCAACACCCTTTACCAAGACATGGTAAAGAGGTGGCCAATCAAATCGAACATCATAATGTTCCTCCTCCTACCCGATATGTAGGAACTATTAGCGGACATTTACCTAATCATGATCCTCAAATATTTGACACAACCTTATCCATGGTCACAACCAGGCCCCTACATAATATTCAAACTCCAGATCCTAGTGATATAGAATCGGATACTGAAAGTGAAATAGACATCACTTCAAACCAATCGAATAGTTCTAAAAATGAATCAGATCCTATTCAACCCATCACAGATGCTATGGTTCCGGAAGAACCATTTCCTAGAAGAGTTACTACTCGACCCTCTTCTAATCAATTCCTCCCAAATGAACAAGCCATAAACGCTCAACCGAGACCAGTTCAACGTCTTCAATATAACATTGTAGGTACCATTGGAGTCATTACCCAACAACAAGCTCAAAATTCTCAACAAGAACCAAACCAGAATGATGGATCAGCTCCATTTGTTTTGAAAAATCCCAATAAAGGGAATCATGCTTCCAATGTTCAACTTAAACCCCCTTACAATATTAATGAGCAATTATCCAATACTACAACCATAATTTCCCTTTTGGATTTATTAAGATCTTCTCCTACCCATAGGGATGAGTTGATGCTTACATTAAGCCAAATGATGGTACCTCAAAATATTCAACCTCGAAGCCATGGCCAATACTATCATCACTCGAGAAGTTGATTGTATTGACTTTCGGGATAAAGATATCCCACAACACAGCTTTACATAAGGATAATCCCTTATATATTACTGCTCTAATTGGAGATGTAGTCGTTAAAAGAGTCCTGATTGATAATGGTTCATCTCTAAACATTTGCACTTTTGACTTCTACCAACGATTTGGCTTTAGAAGTGATGAAATGAAGAAAACCGACATGATTATCAAAGCTTTCAATGACGAAACACAAGAAACGTGTGGAGTTATTACCATCCCATTGCAAGTTGGTCCTCGAACTCTAGATACCACCATGTTTATTGTACATTGCCCCGCATCGTACAATATACTCTTGGGTCATCCTTGGATCAATGCAATGCGGGTCGTCCCATCAACTTTACACCAATGTGTTAAATTCGAATTTAAAAATCAGTTGGTCACTATCCATGGTGATCCTAGACCCTTTGATATGTGTGCTTTGGCGTAACCTGTTGGAGTGCAATTTTGCCCCGCTCTGTCATCCACACATCCTAATTCTTATTTTTCATCTAAAACTGTGAAACACACACCCATAGCTTCACCTATTCCCCTCCATTAATTTCACCCTCATATATAGATCAACAATCTTCTAAACAAACCACTCTAGAACCTCAAAAAGATCTTCAATCCACAACCAATCCTTCATGTTCCATCCCTATAATTTCAAAACCTATAGACCCATCTCTTAACACTTCCACATTATCAACATCTATCATACCTTCCACATCTAAAGATATAGGGAATGATCCTTCTACATCTTATGCTCTTTCTGATGAACTTTTACCGGATTTATCCACAATCTTAATATCGAAAAAACAAATGCTTTCATGCAAGATTCAATTCTTTTAAATAACTTGCCGCCATCTCCTCGTACTTTGGGCCTCCCACAACCTATGGGAAGTACTTACCAAGTCGGGAGTTGTGCCTTCATTTATAAAGGATATGACTGGGGAAGAATCCCTCGAAATATCAAAACTCATCATGAGGGATATGCTCGATGTTATTTTACCAATGAATATATTAAAGCTAAACCCATAATGCTTAAAATGGGATATAAAGGGAAAGGCTTGGGACCTTTCCAAAATGGCATGAAAGAACCTTTCGAGGTAGAACCGTGGCCTGCCCGCTATGGTGTGGGCCTATTTCCTAGTAAGGGTCAACCCTTTCCTTTTGAAGATGATGATCAACTCATATGTTATCAAGATTATTTGGATAGGCGTGATGATTTGCCTCTAAAAAATCAGCCATTTACATGTAACATGCTATCCATAGCTTACCCTAAAATGATTGTTGACTCCGATGAGGAGTTGGAAGGAGATATCTTCCACGATGTCTCCATTGAAGAGATGTTACACAATGGATTTTATTTTGATGGTTCTATACCAACTATAGCCCAACTTGAGACCACTAATCCTCAAGATGAATTATCCAACTTAACCTTACAAGAATTACAAGAATTGGGCGTTTCACCCGCCCCACCTAATTTTGAAAGAGATCTACACATGGAGGTAGAAAACGTCATTAAAATTAATATTGGAACCGAGGATAGTCCTCACATAATCAATATTGGATCAGAATTAAGTCAAGAAAAACAAGAGCAATACATTGCATTCCTTAAAGAATATGAAGATGTCTTCGCTTGGACATATGAAGATATGCCAGGTCTAGACCCTTCTGTAGTCATGCATCACCTAGTGGTCCATCCGGATGCTAAACCGGTTAAACAAAAACTTAGAAAAATGCATCCCAAAGTGGCTTTGCTAGTCAAAGGGGAGTTAGAAAAACTCCTGAATGTTGTTTTTATACAAGCTATTGATTATGCTCGAATGGATCTCAAATGTAGTTCCAGCTACCAAGAAAGAAGCCACCAAAGTTAGGGTTTGCACAGATTTTAGAGATATTAACGTCGCATGCCCTAAAGATGATTTTCCTCTTCCAAACATGGATCAAATCATTGACTTTACTATCGGGAGTGGGATGATGTCCTTAATGGATGGATTCTTCGGTTATAATCAGATCAGATAGCTCTCGAAGATCAAGCTAAAACAACCTTTATTACCCCCTGGGGTACCTTTTGTTGGAAAGTGATGCCATTTGGCTTAAAGAACGCAGGTGCAACCTATCAACGAGCTATGACTTATATTTTTCATGATATGATGCATGATATCCTACATGATTATGTAGATGATATTATAGCTCGCTCTATTAATGAAGATAATCATTTAGATGATTTGAGAAAAGTTTTTAATCGATTACGAGAATATCTTATTCGATTAAATCCAGCCAAATGCATATTCGGAGTTAAGTCCGGTAAACTATTAGGGGTTTTAGTTTCTTTACGTGGTATCAAAATCGACCCTCTCAAGATTGCGGCTATCACTGATATGCCCGCACCTACTAATATATCTGAGTTACGAAGTTTACAAGGTAAGCTTCAAGCCATCCGTCGCTTCATCGATAAGCTGGCGGACAAAACCGGTCCCTTTCTTAAACTTCTTAAGAAGGATGTCCCTTTTAATTGGGACGACGAATGTAAAGAAGCTTTTGAACTTCTCAAACAATACCTCCTTAACCCACCTCGTGCTTTCACCGCCTAGACCTGATCGCCCATTTCTCCTGTATATTTTAGCTTCAGATTCTGCCTTAGGAGCTATGTTAGCTCAGCTTGATGATGCGAAGAGAGAACGTGCTAATTATTATATTAGCCGAACCTTCATCAGTTATGAAACCCGCTACACAACATTAGAAAAACTATGTCTAGCAATCGTGTTTGCTATGCAAAAATTATGCCATTATATGCTTAGTCAGAAAACTTATGTCATTGCTAAATATGATCCCTTGAGGTATCTCATGAGTCGACCTTATTTATCGGGTCGCACAGCCAAGTGGGTTCTTGCTCTAAGCGAGTTTGACCTCACGTTCATAGGACAAAAGTCTGTTAAGGGTCAAATCATAGCAAATCAATTAGTTGCTGCACCCTTAGAGTCTACCCATCCCCTCATCATTGAGTTTCCTGATGAATGCCTTCAATTAGAGGCAGTCCATATTGAACAATGGTCCTTATACTTTGATGGAGCCCGATGCATGAGTGGGGCTGGTGCGGGTATTATTTTAATATCCTCACAAAAACATCTTATTCCTCTCGTCCTTCAAATTAACATTTGCTTGCACCAACAATACTGTTGAATATGAAGCTCTAATCCTTGGATTACGAGCTGCCTTGGCGCTAAAAATTAAACATCTCGTTAGTTTTTGGTGATTCTCAACTTGTTATAAACCAAATTAATGAAGTTTATCAGACTAGAGATGATAAACTACGCCCATATAAAGCCTATGTTTTACAATTAATGTCTCTATTTGATCAAGTTACCTTGGAAGCTATTCCTCGAACTTGCAACCATGCAAATGATGCTATGGCCGCAACTGCATCTCTCCTGCCCTTGGAGTTAGATGACGAATATGCCACTATCATTATTCGTCGACTCCAGGAACCCGCTTCAAATAAGTCATGCTTAGAACCTTTGGATGTGTTTCTAATCAATGAAACTACTCCTGAACCTTGGTATACGAATATATTTGATTTTCTCCAAAATGGGACTTTCCCTGCCAATTCTAATAGAAACCAAAGCATCGATTATTACGTAGATGAGCAAGTCGATTTGTAATAATTGGCAATACTTTATATAGGAGATATTTTGAAGGTATCCTATTAAGATGTTTGAATTTAGAAGAATCCAAATCAGCCTTGAGTGAAGCCCATGATGGATCTTGTGGAGGACACTTCAGTGGTAGTGTCATTGCTAAAAAGCTCCTTAGGATAGGATACTTTTGGCCTACCATGGAGAATGATGCACATGATTATGTGCGCCATTGCGACAAGTGCCAGAAACATGCTGACCTTGTCCATGTGCCTGCACAAGAACTGTAGGCTATTTCATCTCCTTGGCCCTTTTCAAAATGGGGTTTAGATATTATTGGCAAAATCAATCCTGTGTCATCTGATGGACACAAATTCATCATAACCGCCACTGAGTATTTCACGAAGTGGGTTGAAGCTATGCCTTTAGCTTCCTGCACTGGCACACAAGTCTCTAAATTTATTTTTAATCAAATCATTTGTAGGTTCGGAATTCCTGCAAATCTCATCTTTGATAATGGAACTTGTTTCAAAAATAAAGATGTTAAAAAATTATGCCAAAAATATAAGATTCAACATCGCTGGTCCACTCCCTATTATCCTCAAGGTAATGGTCAAGTAGAAGCATCTAACAAAACCTTAATCAAAATTCTCAAAAGATTGGTCAATAAATTTTGTCGTGACTGGCACATTCAGTTATATCCAACCTTGTGGGCCTATCGAACTAGTGTTCGAACTCCCACTGGAACTTCACCTTTTGTTTTGGTTTATGGTGTTGAAGCCGTTTTTCCCTTTGAATTAGAAGTTCCTTCTTTGGCTCTACTACTTCAAGATACCGAAGTAGGAGATGAATATCGAGCTGGCAGACTCAATCAGCTGGAACTCCTAGATGAAAAACGCATCAATGCTTTGGAGCATCTCCGTGCCTACCAAAACAAGCTTAAAAGATCATATGCTAAAAAAGTTCGTCATCGATCCTTTGAGATCGGCGACCTTGTTTTAAAAGAAAATCAAAAAAATACTAATGCAACTAAGGACCTTAAAGGTAAATTTGAGCCCAACTGGCTTGGACCATACATTATCACTACTAAATTTGAATCGAGAGCATACAAATTATCTACCTTAGATGGTAAAGAACTTAAAGAACCCATGAACATTTTGCATCTTAAACGTTACTATGTATAAATTTGGTCATTTCATCCTTGTATATATTTGTTTAAAATATTTCAAAATCACTATTATTGTATTTCTTTCAATTTATAAATTCAAAAACACCAAAAACATTCATAATCATCAAAATATTCAAAACTACTTGTATTTATTTATGGCACTTGTTAATTCTTTCAAAAACAAAAAAATAATAATAATAAAAATAAAAAAACAGCAATATTCTTGACTCTTTCGAAACCAAAACAACATAAAGAAGAAAGAGAGAGTCAACATTCTCAAAACTTCTCAAAAAGTATCTATATATATTTCTTCTTACAAATGTTGCAGTTATATGTTTCAAATTATTTTGGATAAATTAGCATTTATTTGGAATCCCTCACTTTCACAAACACAAAAATAAATATCTTGATTTTATCTGGCATGATTACTAATCTCTCTTATATCAAAGTCCACAAAATTCAATTAAATAAAGTTTGAGCACAGAGAATTGATCTTGTTATTTACTTAACCCAAGCACATCCTTTCACAATAAAATGATTATATTTGTAATATCCATGCTATGCTACATAGTAGAAGTGGTTTCTTGAGCGAAAAGTTTCCCCTGCTATCCTATCATGCACATGGTTTAGAATATTTGAGAATTGGCAAAAGGACAAGCTCACCCCTACCCAAAATAAAAATCCCTTGCTCTACAGCTAATCCGAGCAAGTATCCCTAGCATCGAACAAAAAGAAAAAGCAAAGTTCAAGAAAAAGAGAAAAAAAAAAGTTATTTTATATCATTACAACAATGTTTCAAGCATTATCTCAAAAAAATCAAGCAAAGAAAGCAAAAGAAAGAAAAAGCAAAAGCAATAAAATCCCTTTCCCTACCCTTTGAAAAGAAAAGAAGGGTTGATGAGCTTGAATCCCTAGAATTCTCAATTATTCGAAAACTGTGAGGTAAGCCCCATAACAGGTGGTTTGTGCCCAACTTGCTTGGCCTTGGGTAACTCTTAGCGTGGTGATATGTCTGTCACATTAGTGATCTTATTTTGTATAGACCTATGTCTGCTTATGGATTAGCTAGCTCTTGATAATCCGACTTACATAGTAGTCTAGTATGGTTATATGCATCTACATCATGGTTAATGAACACTTATTTGGTTCATTCAAATCACTTGTATCATATTATCTTGCTCAAAACTGGTAAACGAACATAGCAATTGCACACACATTTGTATTTGAGAGATTTTGTGTATCATTATGATAAATCAAGATTGGAAATGAATTCACATATGCACATGGGATTCCTTATAAATCTAAATTTTGTCTTTAAGATACTTTGAAATATTTTTTTGCAAATTGTTTGGAATAAATTCATTTTCTTCTTTAAAGTACAGTTGTTTAGTATAAATACAACTACATACATATTAGAAAAAATCAAAATTTCTTTCAAAACCATACAATCAAAACACACACACACACACACACACACACACACACACACACACACACACACACACACACACACACACACACATATATATATATATATATATATATATATATATATATATATATATATATATATATATATATATATTGTCGACTTTCGCGACGATGGTATAGTTCCAAAACCAAAATTGGAATTTTATGCCTAGCGCAAGTCCTCATCTTCATATTTTCAAAAATTAAAAATCAACCATGCAATAAAACAATCTATTTTCTTCTTTGATTTTCGCGATGATGGTATAAGTTTATACCTACATATTCTATGCCTAGCGCAAACCATTGTACCAATTTTTATTCCCCATTTATTTGAAAATCATGAAAACCATATGACTTAAATCATTCTGTTATACAATTATGTTTTTTGACAAAAAAACATGCACATTATCACTATTTCATGTCATTATGTCAACCTTCAATTTTGCAATGATGGTATAATTCCTAGGGAATTATCCAATATTTTTATCACACTTAGGAATTTATGCCTAGCAAAAATCATTTTCACATTATTTCATGCATACTATTTTTATGAACCTCTGAAAACAAACCATCATCATAATCATTTGCACCATTGCACCAAAGTCTTAAGATAGTCTCTTAAGCACTCTTTTACTTTTTAACAATATTTCTATACTGGGATTAGCTTGATGACCGAGTGAGCAGCGACTCCATGAAATGGTCTATAATAGCGACAATGTCCTTTGAAATTATTGTTAGAAGTCTCTTTTTATCTTTTATCACATCACATCATAAACAACCAATTTGTTACATCAGATTATTTCATTTAAAATCTTACAACATGACATCAAAATTATAATATTTCAAAACGACATAATTACATGAATCCTCAATCCAATCAGCAAATAATTCAAACATTAAAACATCATACAAACGAGTGACAATTCCTAGCTCAATGTGGGTGAGGGAAGAAAGCAGAGAGGGGAGGGCTCTGGTCCCTTCCCTGCTCCCCCTCCCCTGGATCCTGGATCCTGCCCAGTCTCTGGCTCAACCTAGGTCATCCCTCCCTGAGAGTGGTTGTTTGCAGATGATCTCCTGGGGGGAGATCCTTCTCCATTTTCTGTGCCCCTCCCAGCAGGCTCAGGCTTCCTTGGTTGTTCTGTTGGCCTGGTGCTTCCCAGGGATCCGTGTTTGTTTGGGGATCCCTTCCATTTTTTCCCTCAGGCTTCCCCTTGGGGTTTTTTTGCAGGTTATTCGCATGGATCTGGTCCCCTGCGTTTCTCTGAGTAGTGGAGGTGATGGTTTAGGGTTTGACAGCTTCCTAGGGTCTCCCTTGAGGTCCTCACAGCTTTGGGGGTGGTCTGGGGGGCCTCTTTCCTCCTTTGCTTGTGAATCCTCGACGGGATCCTGTGGCTACTGTTCTTCCCACATGGAGGCTTCTTCGTGCTAGTTCTGCTCCTTGGTGGACACCTTGGGCATCTGGTTTGGCCTTGGGGGGGCTTTCCTCTGCCTGGGTTGTTCCCATTCCCAGTCCTAGTTCCCTGAAGCTGCTTCTGTGCTTGGACGAGATCCTTGGTCCCTGCTGCTAGGTTCCTATGGTTTCTGCTACATGTTTCTTTCTTGGGGGGGTCTGATCTATGCACGCAGACCTTAGATCCCACTTGTATGGCTCCTTGGGATCCTTTCCCTGTGACTGTTTTCCTCTTCCCGCTCGGGATTCCCAGCCCCTGGATCCCTGTTTCCTTAACCTGCTTTCCTTGCTATTTTCCCAGGGCGGGATCCTCATGGTGAAGTTGTCTGTGTGCTTCCCGCTGGGCCGGATCCTGGCTCTCGGCTTCTTGCTGGGCGGGATCCCACTGTCACTGGGCGAATGGCTTCTCACTGGGCGGGATCCTCTGGGCGGGATCCACCTTTTCCGCTAGTTTTTCATTGTGCAGGATCCTCCAAATCCACTGGGCGGGATCCGCCAAATTCGCTGGTTTTCCCGCTGGGCGGGATTTTCACCTTTTTGCTGGTTTCCTGGATGGAGAGATTTTCCTAGTGAAGTTTTTTTGATGCTTTCCGCTGGGTGGGATCTTCTATGAGGCGGGTTTTAGCTGCTTCCCGCTAGGCGGGTTTCTCTCTTTGGTGGTTTCTGACTGCTTCCCACGAGGCGGGATTTTATCGTAACAGTTTTTCTATGATTCCTGCTGGGCAGGATCTTCTCGTTGGTGGTTTTCGGCTTCTCCCCGCTGGGCGGGTTCTATTTTATTATTTAATTGTCTTTGGTGGGATCGTCTGCTATGTCAAATTTTTTTGTAATTCGGTCTGAGATGTGGTTTCCTGTCTCAACCTTGCAGCCCTAAAGGTGCTCTCCTTCTATTGTTATAAGGTTTTGGGATCCTCTTAAAAAACCCGCTATGTATATAATGTTACTTACCAAAAAAAAAAAAAACATCATACAAACACATAAGACAAGTCATATGATCAAAAAATATCTCATCTATATATATCACAAATATATATACATCATATCAAAACTGGATCGGTATGCCACAATCTATACCTCGGCATACTCAATCCTCTCTCAAAAATAATAAATACTATATATCAATAAGTGCAGTGCAATCTGTAGTATCTAGCCTCAAGAACCCCTTGAGCTCTCAGCCTCATCTCCTCCCCCGCCCTAAGGTGGACAAGGTGGCCCCATCGCAGTATGTGTGGTACTACGAGTCCTAGTCGTGGATCGATATGAAGTCCTTGACGACCCAATCCTAATCGGATCCGTGATGGTAGCCGACAGTGGTAATCTCTCCTCCTCTGGCACCATCTGGTGGTATAATGTTTGATAAAATGTGATTTGGGCAATAGCTCGTGCTAGCTCCCGAGTGCTCGCTCCTCCACCCCATGCTTTGAGGCATGCAATCTCATCTCTGAGCTATGTCACCTCAGGTCGATGGCGTGCAGCCTCATCTTGCAATTTCTGCACCTATGCCTAGAGACAGACTGTCTCCGCTCGAAGAGTCACTGTCTTGCTACTCTTCCCAGTGTCAACACCCTTGCCCTTATCGGGCGATGGTGGCCTCTCTCTCTGTGGAGAAGGGGGTCTCTCCTCCCTCCTCTCTCATTGTCGCAGCCTCTTCTATGCCTGTGGTCTCCTCTTCTCTCTCCCACCATGACCCTGGGTCACCTCAATAGCTTCCTGGTGCTACCTCCCCATCCGACACACAACTGTGTGAATTAGACCCTGAGCCCTTGTCATCCGAGGAGGGCGGATGCCTGTGTACCAGGCATCGTAGCTGTCAGCTACCCTAGCGTCATCCCCATCCACTGGCTGAATGGGGGCATCATCTACGTCCTGACTCCAAAAGCACTGCATATCTGGCACCTCACTAACTGTAGTGTTATCCCAGATAGTTCGAGAAAACTCGTAATCCCTAAGAGATGGGATCCCCTGCTATAGACCGAACTATCGCAAAACTGGGTCATAGCGGTGGAGCTCCACCTCTCCCCTCTCCATCCTTAGCCAAAAAACTTGCCTGATGCGAGCCAGCTCCTATCCATCCTTGGCCCACCCTGGATGATCTCTCCAAGGCCTCTAGGTGATCTGGTCGAAGACAAGATCATCAAGTAGTCTTCGAGACATCAGTAGATCTATCTGCTACTGTGACCCTCTTCGGAGCCACCAGTAGAAAGCTCAAGGCCTCTCCCCATCAACCCCTGTCAAAGGAAGCCCTACCAGCCTTCGCACTGCAATGTGCTCCCAGCACCAAACCTGTAGAAGCGATGTCATAACCAGATATCGGTCGCCCTTGTACACGACCCCATGCAAGATCCTATACAATCGGCATAGAACAAAGCTGCCCCAAGCAAACCTGTAGTCGTGGTCTCTCATTTCACAGACCACATCTTCCAGTACCCATGGTACCCTGCATCCGCTTTGGTGGCACAACAGAAGTCCACCTACCACTCCGGCCAAAACCCGTGTGATTCTAGATGCCCCAGGCATCTGATGCAGCGACTCGGTATTCACTCCGCCCTTCTCTAGGGTGAAGCTCGGATCACCACACAACTGCATCATAGCATGGCCCTGATTGGCCACAGGAGTGATCAACCATCCTTGTATGGGGATCCTCAGAATCCTCCATACATCCTCCAATGTGGGAGTCATCTCCCCTGTGGGTAACCAAAAATAGGAAGAACTCGGATACCACCTCTCTGCTAGGGTTGTCAATAGCCCCATGTCTGTAGAAACTTGTGGCATCTCTACCACATGCTGCAAGCCGACCTATGCTAGCTGATCTCACTCTGCCTGAGACAAGGCGGCCAAGTCATCTCTCAACCCGCCATATTTCCATTCTCTGCTCTTTAGCAATCCTCTCTGCAACATAAACAAAATCAACAATAACAATCATTAATAAATCATTAATTAAAAATGCAAGTTAAAATAAGTTCAATTTTATAACTGATGATATCATCCACAATTGGATGATATCGTCCCCAATTTGAGCAAAATCGTCTTCGATTTCGCAAGCTAAAATCGTCCCTAATTTGATGAAATTGTCCCCCTTTCGCCGATTTCGCCCTTAGATGAAATCGGCGAACTTGAGATGATTTCGTTGAACGATTTCGTCCCGACGATGTCGACGGCCCAAAAATGGCCGCGATGCTCAAAAATTGCTCAAAATTCACCTAAAAAGCATGTAAATTCAACTTAAAACATTCTAAACTAAGTTTAGACTCTTACCCGTAGCCGCGCCGGACCTCTGTCGATCTGTGCGCTGTGTCCACCATTTTTCTTACAGAGCTCTAGAAACCAGCAAAATGAACAGTAACAATGAATTAGGGTTTTACCCTATTTTTCTTAATTTTATTCAAAAAACAATTAAAAACCTTTTAAATTTTGCTTTTTCGCGTTTTTACCTCAAACATTCGATTTGGGTAAAAACACGGAGGGGGCACCATAGTAAGCTGTCGTACGATTCGACCAAAAATCGTCGCCTAAAAATGAGAATAATTTTTTCTTTCTCGTAGATCGAGAATAACTCATATTTAATGCATTTTCTTTGAAAAATTTGCTAAAGAGGGGGCAAAATGTAGCACCCTAAAATTGGTGCAGTAAAACCTTAATAATTACACTTACTCTAGTAAATAATTCAAATTCAAAATTTAACCTCCAAAACCGCTCCCAAACCACCGCTTAATCTGTTTCCTCATTTTTTGTGCCATTTTTAGAGTTTGTTTTGATCATTTGACAATATCGTCGCCTATCAGACGATATCGCCTTAGATCGAACGATTTCGTCCGGGCTAGGATGTCTAGAAGATCTTGTCCCAAAACTGATTTTTCACAATTAGTCTCTGTTCCAACGGCATCTCTAATCCGGGCAGAAGCGTGTCTACGCCATTAGAGACCTCCCCCATTAGAGATCTCCCAAATAGGGATGATCTCCAACCTCCTAACCTCCCTCCTAAGCCTATTTAATCCTAGGCCCTCCCCTTAGCATTCCCCTGGCTGAATTTTCTTGTAAATCAACCTTCACATGCATTAGAATAATTTGTATTACCATCTACATTTGTTGCATCCAATTTCTTGCAGGAACCTTGTCATTTTTCAGCCAGAGCAAGCTCACATCATCGCAAACGATCCTGTTCAGATCAGAGGCGATCCTATCAAATCAGAGACGATTTCAACTGCAATCATCATTGGGGGCAATCAGTGCCCAGACTTTGCATTTCTTCATCCTTTTTTTGCTATATTATTATGTATTTAATTAATTTTATGGTTATTCTTTATTATTCTGCATTTTGGAGTTCACCCATGTAGCTTTAAATGCATAATTAAGTCACCAATTGTCATCAAATCATTGTAGTGCACTCGTATTTTGCTTATTATCATCATTTTAATGTTATTGCTGTTATTCTACATCATTGCCCTCTGTTAGAATAGTTGCATTTTCTGCATTTTGTGTCTACTTCTTTGATTGCAGGTCTCTAACGAATTCGTCTGACGAATTCATCAAATCTCAGACGATCTTGTCTGATAGTAGACGATCCTATCAAATCAGAGGTGATCCTGACTGCTTCAAGAATCAGAATCTCCATTAGACATCTAGATCAGGTATGGTTCTGTAATTTAGCTCTTTCTCTCTGTTTTTTTTCATATTTGTCTACTGTATTTTATCTAGTCTGCATTTTCATAATAGTATAACTTAGATTCATTTGGCCAAACTTAGGACTCGAATGTTTAAAGATAAAATTGAACACATAAAATACATTCCCAACCTAGGCATGGAAACTGCCATTCAAACGTTTCCTGGTGAACCCACCATCCGTCGAAAAATCACCATAATACACCTCCCCCGAGAGGCGAGACCTTCACAAGGCCTCTCAATTTGAGGTACCGTGCCATCCTTTTCCCATCCTCCTTCCGGGCATGGATCCTATAGCCTGAAGGTAGGGATGCGAAAAATTTGGAGCGATACACATATATTGAAAAATCATCGACAAAAGAAGCATAGTATCGCGACTTTCAAAATTATGGTATAGGAACAGGGCCAAATATATCACTATGAATCAAATCTAATACCCCTCTTGATCTAGCAGCACCATATGGGAAACTCACATGATTTTTTTTGCCATAAATACAGTGTTCATAAAAATAAAAAACCATTGAGAAATCAGGGATACCATAAACCATACCTTTTGTGTACAGGGTACACAATCCCTTTTCTCCAATATATCCCATTCTTTGATTCTAGAGTGTAGAGATTTTATTTGATTTAGCCTTAGGAACAGTTGAGCTATTGCACTTATTTATCATAGTGCTTCCCAATAACTTATACAAAGTTCCAATCCGAACTCCTCTTGCTAACACCATAGATCCACAAACCATTTTGCATGAATCCTTACTAAAACTGACATTTACTGTTGCATCAACCATTTTGCTTACAAAAATTAAATTTTTAGCAAGGCCCGAAATATGCATCACTCATGGGAGGGTTTTAACCCTACCATACTACAACAAAATTTTCACCCTTCCATGAAAAATGATTCTAAGTGGTGAATCATCTCCCAATAGTACCTCCCCTCCATCATATCTTTCATATTCACTAAACCACCCCCTATGAGGAATCATATGAAAAGAGGCACCAGTATCGATCAACCAATCATTTTTATCTGATCATGTGGAGTAGGATGCCAGATATACATCCCCTCCTTCATCAGTAGATTTATGTGTCTCTATGGAAGTGGATTCATTAGACCTCTTTCCATAATCAACATTCTTTGATATGCAATATTTCTTCATGTGACCAGGCTTGCCACACTTCCAACACTTTCTCTCAAACTTTCCATGAGACTTGGATCTACCTCTAGACTTAGATCTATCATCAGATCTTGTTTTATCCTTTTCCTTGGCATGCCCTCTCACTGTTAGGGCATCCTTTGAAGTGCCCTCCATGGATTTTCTCCTCATATCCTTTGATATTAGAGATGCCACAATATCCTCAAACTTCAATGTGGATGAAGTTGTACTACCAATTGCTACCACTAGGTTATCCCAAAAATCTGGTAAAGAGCATAGCAAAGTAATACATTTATCTTCCTCACTTAACTTAATATCAACAGATGTAAGTTAACTTACCACTGTATTGAATGAATTCAGATGATCTGCAACTGAATCTCCTTCACTCATCCTGAGATTGTACAATTTCTTTTGAAGGAATAATTTTTTCACTAGGGACTTAGATTGATACAGAGCCCCTAACTTCTCCCAGATATTCTTTGTTGTAGATTCTCTATAAACATTTATTAGGACTAAATCTGCAAGACACAGTCGAATCAGACTCCTTACTTTCTAATTCATATTTTCCCAATCTTCATCTGATGTAGCTACAGGTTTTATTTTTTTTGAAATAGTAGCCCACTGATCTCTGTCCATGAGCATATATTCCATATTTAACTTCCATAGCTCAAAAATTTTATTGTCAAATTTCTCGATCTCTATCCTTGAATTATTTCCCATCATTTTCCTTCAAGCTCCTTCTGCAAAAAACCTCACACTCTGAAATAGGTTTTCTCTAACTCCTAGAAACCCTATAAACTCTTTAGATGAAATGAAACCATAGAAATAAAGGCATCCCCCTATGGCTAACAACTTGGCTCTGAAACCAAATGAAGAGATATACAGAAAACTTATTCCAGAAATAAAGCATAAATAAAAAACTTAGAATAAATGACACCACACAATACACATATGACACACGAGATTTACCTTGTTTCACCTTATGTGGGCTACTCCAGTAAAATAAGAGCCACTCCTCCTTGATATTATTATTCTCTTTTCTTGCCCGAAAATGGGTTATTACAATAAAATATAAAGGAAACTCTTACAACCCTAAACCACTATGTAGTATTAGAATACAATGGGTACAACATCATGGGCTAAACCACCCACACCCACCAACCACCCACCAATCGTGGAAATCCCAAAAATCCCTCTGCTCCACAAATCACTCCAAAAAAGGGGGTAAATTTTTTTCGGCGTTGTTGGAAGAGGCCTTCGGCATGGCCGAGGGGGCTACCACCCTCCCAGACCCCCCTGGTACCCCTGGGGAGGGCTTTTCATTTCTCTTGAGGAGCTCTGCTCCTCTTAACCTCTCATTCTTGTCGTACAGTATTTCCTTGGCAAAGGATGAGACACATCCAACAGATAGTTCACAAACCTAATAATATTTACATTTTGTAGAAAGCTTACATATATCCAATGAATTTAGAACTTGATAATTGTGATGGATGCTAATATTACCAAGTTTTGTAGAATGCCTTATGACTCCCTAGGATGTTTTGGATAGGATATATGATCAATATAGTGCTTTTTGTAAATTGTAGTTCAATTTTGAGTTGATTTTATGAAATTTTGTAAACACCAAAATCAAATTTTCTATCTCCTTATAACTCCTATTGAACTAAGCACTATTTAAATTTTTGAAGAGGTTTTGATGTTGGATTTATTTTCCCTTCTTTAAGTGTTTTTGAGACAACACTATTATAAAAATTCCAAACCTTTGAAATTTTTTAATAAACCTCTTTAAATATCCCTTTTGGTTGATTTTTAATGTTTTCTAATTTCCAATTCCTAAATTTTCTATTGTATTCCTTATAAATCCCAAATTTGGAAATATTAGAAAATAATATTTGCAAATAATTTAAATTTCAATAATAACCCTTATTTCTCCTTGGTAACCTTTTGCAAATATTAACAATTTTGAAATATGTTTGCTTAATAAATCACTAATGCTGAATATTGCAATAGGAGATGTAATGTACCCTTATAACTCTAAAACCTTAGGTTTAAAGCAAGCAAATAATAAAATCAACCTTTACCTTAATAACCCTGCAATATTGTGTGATGGCTTATAAGAAGCTTTGTGGAGCGTAGCACTCATGGGCAATCAAATCTCTCTTTGATCAATGTCAGTTATCTCTTAGGCTAGTGCTTCTTCTCTTCAGTAGATGGTGCTGAAAGCTCCTTGAAATGTGCTCTACTTATGACTGAGCTCCTCCAAATGTAAGCACGGGTTTGTTGGTTTTATGACATCTTAAATGCTTATGTTACACCTTTTAATGGTGTATTATGAGCTTCAATGCTTGTTTGACTTCATTCTATCTTCGTTCTATTGTGTTTTGCTTAATTCTACTTCGTTCTCCAAGATAGGCATCTTAAGTAGGATGGACTTCGTAACAAGTTTCACATGAAGCATTATAAGGTAGGTATTTTCAACATACCTTTGGAAATGATGAGGTTGGTGGTAACCTCCAAATATATGTAACTCCCTTTTAGGTGAGCGCTTGGGTCTTCATGAACATTGAGAATATTAGATAATTTGTGTCAAGTGGCACTCAAGGCTCGTGCATGCAAGTCTTCTTTATAACACTTCAAATATTATCTTACAACCCTAATTCTTCCTTAATCTTTGCACCCTATGTGATCTTACTATGTTTCTTGAGATGCAAGCTTCCTTTTGCAAATTGGCTTGGTGAGGATGATGGATGACTATAGTTGGATTGCTTCATGGTTCTATGGAACACGTTTAAGCTTTCTTTTGGTGAATGTTTGCTTCATTGGATACCTTAGGTATAACTCTTTATTCTGGTTTTGTAGCTTGTTCTAATGCCAATTTATGCTCTTCTTTAGTGCTTAAAAAATAGTGTTGTCTATAATAACCAATAGGTAGCCCGTTTGCTTGAATTTTTACATAAATAACCTATCATTGAATGCTGCCCTTTTTTTCTACATAAGCACAAGTGATAATGCCTTCTTTCAATGGCTCCACTATTGTAGGTGACACGTTGCTTATAGGGCTATATTTGATGAAGTAAAATGGTGTTTTTAAACACCTTGATTCTTGGATGTGTAAGCTCTTCGGTGGCTCCTTTATCTAGCTAGAAATTTTTTGATCATGTGAGCTCTTTGGTGGCTCCTTCCTTTTACTAGAATGACAATTGTGTGAGATATTTGATGGCTCCTTCTTCTTGCCAAAAATATATTGGATATAATGTCCTTACTGCCCCCTTGTAAATAGTAATACTTCTGTCCTTCCAAAGGAATAAAAGAGGTGTTTTATGTAATAGATAGATCTTGCACAAAAATTAATAATTTTTACGTAATCCTTCTTGCTTTTTCTTCTTCGGATGATAGTCAATCGAAGCTAATAAAATGTTATAATGAATAATTATTCCTGCACTTTGTGCTAAAAAATAAACCCTTATATTCTGCTTGAATTTTGAGACTTCCAAGGTCTCTATTTGAGGTTTCCTTCAAGAACTTCAATGGTGGATTCCTACTCCACCTATTTTATTGTAATGGTGACTTCCTTTGGCCATGAAAGTGCTAATTTTTTTTGGTTTTTGTGCTTTTAAAAACATAAACTAAAGATCAAAGAAAAAGCAAAACACCACAAGGAGATTGGTGTCGCGATATCGCGACATGTTGCATTTTTGCAGTCCAAAGCAAAGGGAGAAAGCAAGAAGGAAAAAGTGTCATGATATCATGACACTTTTTCAATGTCACGGCCAAAGGAGGAAAATATGTCGCGATATCACGACAAGATGCATCGTCACGGCCGAAGGAGGGGAAGTGTCGCGATATCGCGACATGTTGCAACATTGCTGCTAGAAGAGAAGAAGTGTCATGATATCACGACATGTTGCATCGTCGCGGCCAAAGGAGGAAAGGTGTCACGATATCGTGACATGTTGCATCATCGAGGCCAAAGGAGAAAATGTGTCGCGATATCATGACATGTTGCATCGTCATGGCCAAAGGAGAAAAAGTGTCATGATATCGTGACATGTTGCATCATCGCGGCCAAAAGAGAAAAAGTGTCGCGATATCATGACATGTTGCATCGTCGCGGCCAAAAGAGAAAAAGTGTTGTGATATCATGACATGTTGCATCATCACAGCCAAGAGAGAAAAAGTGTCACGATATCGTGACATGTTGCATCGTCGTAGCCAAAGTAGAAAACATGTCGTGATATCATGACATGTTGCATCGTCGTGGCCAAACGAGAAAAAGAGTCACGATATCACGACATGTTGCATCATCATAGCCAAAGGAGAAAACATGTCACGATATCACAACATGTTGCATCATCGCAGCCAAAGGAGAAAAAGTGTCGTGATATTGTGACATGTTACATCGTCGCATCCAAAAGAGAAAAAGTGTCACGATATCGTGACATGTTGCATCGTCATGGCCGAAGGAGAAAACATGTCACGATATTGTGACATGTTGCATCATCACAGTCAAAGGAGAAAAAGTGTCGCGATATCGTGACATGTTGCATCATCACGACCAAAAGAGAAAAAGTGTCATGATATCGCGACATGTTGCATCGTCATGGCCAAAAGAGAAAAAGTGTCGCGATATTGTGACATGTTGCATCGTCGCGGCCAAAGGAGGAAAAGGTGTCGCGTGGTAGGAACCTAGGGTTCCTAGCACATAAAATGATAAATAAATAATAAATAACTTAAATCTAAAAGAATCGCCTTTTGATATTTTCGGGAAGTCACTTCAATAAATTATATTATATTTTATATTCATGGATGATTGAATGATAAGTTCTTACAATGTTTTATACCCCTCTAGGGTTATAGGTGAAAGGTTGCAATGCTTCCTAACCCTAATATTACAATAATATAATAAATAATATAATTAATTATTATATTATTTATTATTATATTATTTTATTATTATGACCATAGGATATAATATATTATTATTATTAAGATTATTAATTAATGTTAGGATAGGATCCTAACATTCCACCCTCCTTGGAACATTGTGAGTTGGTTGGTCAAAATATTGGGCGAGAAAAACCTCTAAGCTGGTGTCGGGCGTTTCTCTAGGGTTTCTGGTGTGGAAGCTCTACCAGGGACTGTGGTGGGTTGACAGGGTGCTTGGCTGAAGGTTCTTCCGCTGCCCTGGGAGGGCCCAATGGGGTCTCCTCCAGCTCCTCCTGCTGGGAGAAAGAATTCGTATGCTGAGATGTTAAAGGAAAACCCTTCGTCCTCCTCTGATGAAGCTCAACGAAGGGCTTTTCAAACGTTACTCAAGAATGTTAGCAAGGGTGCATCTGCACACCGAGTTAATGGCTGCCTCCCGCAATCCGCTACCAGACCAAATATTGTTATAGAACCGAAGCTGGTTGAAGACACAATTTCCTACCGTGCTCACCATGACCTGATTTGCAAATTCATGGGTATTCGTCCCACTCTGAACTTTCTGCACACCTGGGTTAGACAGAACTGGGAGCCACTAGGTGAGTACTCCTTATGGCCTATCAGTAATGGTTATTTCATTATTAGTTTCTCTTCTTTAGCAGATAGAAATAGAGCATTTGAATCATAGAAGAGGAACCATGGCCCGACTGGGTTATTTGTTCAACCTTGGAGAGTGGGTTTTGACCCTCGTATCGAACCCACGGCAGTCCCGATCTGGATCCGACTGTATGCTCTCCCGATGGAGTTTTGGGGTGAGCAAGTTTTAGAAATGATTGGTAATTCATTAGGCAGATTTATAGGAGTCTCCAGAGACACTATAGAGGGAAACACAACTGTCTTTGCTAGGATCTGTGTTGAAATGGACATTAGCCGACCTCTACCAACCGAGGTGGAACTTGAGTTGACAGGGCTCTCCTGGATACAATAGTTAGATTATGAGGCACTACCTTTTAGATGCAGAGTCTGCCATAAGCACGGCCATCTAGCGAGGTTCTGCCCAAATATTCTGAGCACAAAAGTGGAGGCACCGCTTGGAAATCCAAATCGCCCCAGAGAGGGCAAGTTTACCCCTGTCCAAGATCCATCTAGTATTCCTCAAGATTTTGATCTCCAAAAATATGGTTTTGAACAACCGAAGCGAAGGAGAAATAAAAAGAAAAATTCCAAGGAGCAGGCACAACTTAAACCAACCAATCGGTATGAAATCTTTAAATCCCTAGTAGATCAAGAGGACCAAGTTATGGAAGGAGTGGATGGGAATGTTGAGGATATTAACATTCACTCTCAGGCTTCCCCTTCTTCTACTCCGATCTTAGAACAAGTAATGGAACCCTCTGGGACAAGGCAGCTAGAGAACTCAGGGACACTGGTAATCCACTCCCCAGCACAGTTAGTTATTAAGGACGTCAATATGGGAAGCTCTGAAAAGAATAGGGAAAGGCCGGTTCTAGGGATTACCCAGGTGGAGAAGAGGTCTAAAAACAATAATTCCCAAGGAGCAGGCAGAAAATCCAATAAGGATCTACTAGCAATACAAGGAGACAAGCTGATCAATGGAGGATCGGTGAGGCCAATTGAGTCTTATTGCTCACAAGGTCCTCAATGATTATTCAATCCTGGAATGTTAGGGGTTTAAACAGCAGAACCCATCAATCTGCTATTCAAGGACTTTTAGGAAAATGTAAAACAAACTTTTTGCTCATCCAGGAGACAAAAATGTCTATAGATCTTATGTGCAAGACTGCTAACAGAATATGGCGGGGTGCTGATTATATGGATGTGGTCGCTCAGGGTGCCTGGGGGGGATTGTTACTCTCTGGAACCCTCAAGTATGGACAACTTTAGAACACATAGCTTGGAGGGGTGTTCTCACTTCTCTGTTTAGAAACAATGCCACAGCTGAACATGTTCTTATTACAAACTTCTATGGGGCTCAATGCTTTGATGGCCAGCGGCTCCAATGGCAAGTTGTACACAACATGAGGTCATCCCGGGAAGTTTTTGACTGGATCATAGCTGGGGATTTTAATGCCAAATTGTCTGTTAGGGATCAGGAAGGTGGTGCCCCAGTTTTGGATCCTGGGGACCGGTTCTTGATTGCCCAAATCCAGGCCTTTAATCTGGTTGATATCAAAGGCCCCGGAACCTACTTTACTTGGACAAACAAGAGGAGAGAGCCACACGGCAGGAAGGTTAAGTTAGACCGGTTTTTGGTTTTTGGTTTTTGAAGAGGCATTTATTAAATGGAATCTTAAGTTCTAGATTTTGGAAGGTCTAGTCTCAGACCACTATCCCCTTTTGTTGGAGGGAGGGCCGATGACAGTCAACACCATAAGCCATTCAAATTTGAAAATTTTTGGTTGCAAAAGGAGGATCTCCGAAGGAAAATTCCACGATGGTGGGAAGAAGGCCGCCTACCCTTGGGGACCTGCAATGTTCAAATTCCATAAACGACTCCATTTTGTCAAGTGTAAATTGAAACAAAGGAGACAAAACAATAAGTCGGACTTCCAGCTCCAAAGGGCCCCCTTGATGGCTAGATGGGAGGAGGTGCAAAAACACTTCAGGGAAGGTACCATTACTGAGCACCTTAAAGCTGAGGATGATGCTCTGCGCAAAGCGGTTGAGGACATTGATAATCAAGAGGAAATTTATTGGAAACAGAGAGCAAGAATCACTTGGTTACTAGAAGGTGATAGAAATACAAAATTTTTCCACCGCTCAGCCTGGGCAAGGAGACAAATGCATAACATGTAAGTCCTTCACGATGAGAATGGACACTCCTTTGATACTCTCCCTGGAATGCATTTCCACTCAATGGATTATTTCTCAAACCTTTTTAAGGAAAGTAGGGAACAAGATGTGGAAGCCCAAAATGAAGTTATTAATGTCATACCTTCTATTATCTCTCACGAAGAGAATCAGACTCTCCTTAGACCCATTGACAGTGATGAACTAAAGAAAGTGGTCTTTGGGATGAGCACGGGAAAATCGCCAGGTCCAGATGGCTTTCCTATAGAATTCTTTCAGGCCTTCTGGGATACTCTGGAGAAAGATGTTTTGGCTGTCGCAGAGGAGTCCAGAACTAATAAAAGAATGCTTAAGGCTCTCAATCACACCTTCATCACTTTAATTCCAAAAGGGGAGGGGGGGTTCATCTCTCTGATTTCAGACCGATTGCCTTATGCAATGTTATTTATAAAATAGTCACGAAGATTATGGCTGAACGGCTAAAACCTTTTCTCCATAAAATAATTTCCTCTGAGCAAGGGGGTTTTGTTGAAGGAAGACAGATCTTGGATGAAGTGGTCCTTGCTCAGGAGGCAATCCATACAATGCAAACTTCAGGCAACAAAGGAATGTTCATAAAGTTGGATATGTCTAAGGCTTATGACCGGGTGGAGTGGGGCTTCCTGGCAAAGATGATGGCAGCCTTTGGCTTCTCTCAGGACTGGATTGATTGGGTCATGAGCCGTATCTCCACACCTTCTTTCTCTGTTCTAATCAATGGGCTCCCCTCGACTCCTTTTGGAGCCTCTCGGGTCTTCGTCAAGGGGACCCTTGCTCTCCTTACCTCTTCCTCATCTTAGCAGAAGGATTAGGCAGACTCTTCCTGAGAAGACGACAGCTAGGTGTGATAACAGGTATTAAAGTGGGGACAGAAGTTTTGACCCACTTACAGTTTGTGGATGACACAGGATTGGTTGGAGTGGCCAGCCTTAGGGAAGCAAGAGGAATTAGAGATACTTTAAACATCTACCTTCGGGCCTCAAATCAAGTCATTAATGATAAAAAATCCAAAGTGGTCTTCTTCAATCTTGACCGAAGGTTACAGGAAAGAGTTACTGAGATCCTGGGATTTACTAGGACTTCTCTACCTGTTGTTTACTTGGGGGTTCCACTGCATTTCAAAAAACTAAAAATTGATATCTGGAAGGATCTTTTGGATGGCATCAAAGAGAAAATGAATCATTGGTCTCATAAATGGTTAAGCTATGGAGGCCGACTAACTTACTTACAATCAGCTATTCAGGCAATGCCAATATATAAATTCTCCATCCTGGCTGCCCCACATTCTATATGGAAAGAGCTTGACAAAATGGCCGAAGCTTTTTATGGGAGGGTGCAAAAGGGAAGAAGAAATGGGCCTTGGTTGGATGGGATAAGGTCACCCAGCCCAAGGATAAAGGAGGGTTGGGACTGAGAAGCTCCAAGCTTAATAATCAAGCTTTGGCTGGTAAATTGTACTGGAGGTGGATTTCCCAGCCAACATCCCTCTTTAGCAGAATTCTTTCTAGCAAATACCTAGGCCATGCTCACCCCAATGATCTGGGACGTTTCCCTTTGGAGGGTAATGGATCCTTAGTATGGCAGACTCTCAAGCTGGGAGCTCAAGTTATCAAAGATCAATTGTTTTGGAAAGTGGGGAGAGGGGAGAAGGCCCGTTTCTGGACTGACTCCTGGGATCAGCACCCTCCCATCATTGCTGTGTTTCCAAAATTGCAACCCATTAAATCAGCCATAGAAGACAAGGGCTGGATTCATATTGAGAGTTATTTCAATACCAGCCACATTGGGGAGTACAAGTTCAAAAAGTTCAAGAGGTTGGAAGAGTGGCCAATTCCAATCCCACCGGAGCTGGCACCAATCTTAGAAATTTTTTTGAAAGCTAGGTTTCTTACTGGGTGGGATGAAGAGGATGAACTTGCCTGGGGCTTTGGGAACCTTGGGGTTTACACTGTGAAGGCGGGATTTAACCAGATTCTTCCAGAGCCCCTCCCACACTCTTTCCCGGTCCATGTTTGGAAGAAGATATGGCACCCCAAGGGTTGGCCGAAGGTGAATTTTTTTGCCTGGCAACTTATGCACAATGGAATTCTCACCTTTGACAATCTTAGACACAGAGGCATCATCGGTCCTTCTCAGTGTGTTTTATGCCGCAAGCATGAGGAAACTGCTGATCATTTGATGTTTGAATGCCCCTTCACACGACATATTTGGATGCGCTGGTTTTCCCACTTCAAAATTCAAGCCAACAGTGAGGTGACTCGGACCAATATTTGGAACCGATGGAAGAGAGGCAGATTTAAATCCAAAGCTCTCCGAATTGGCTGGGAGCCGGGTTTTCTTTTTATTTGGTGGCAGGTGTGGTTGGAGAGAAATGCTCGCATTTTTCGTGAAACATTCTCTTCACTTGATGGAATATGGCAGGTTATATGGAGCAAAGTGGTGGAAACAGTTGCCATCTACGTTGAGGAGGAACATCAGTCTGTTTCTGTGCCACTGGTTGATGGAGTTGTTGCTCTTGAAAGACAGGCTCATGATAGATGGCACCCTCCCCCAGCAGGCTGGATCAAAATCAATACTGATGGAGCTGCAAAAGGAAATCCGGGTAGTGCTGGTACTGGAGTTGTGTGCCGTGATCATGGTGGGTCCGTGCTTTACTGGGAACTGCACGGTCTGGGTCATGCCACAAACAATGAAGCGGAGGCCTTGGCTGTTAAATTTGCTTCTATCTGGGTTGTCAAGCAGGGCCATAGAAAGATAATTCTTGAGTCCGACTCCCAAATTCTGGTGGGCGCTCTCGATTGCATGAGGAACTTTGATTTGCAAGCCTGGAGGTTGCGGAGTCTTGTCTCTCAGATAAAGGATCTCTGGAAAGAATTAGATGATGTGGTTCCCATCTATGTGAGTAGGGATTTCAACAAGGCGGCCGATTTCCTTGCTAAGATAGGTGCTGAGAAGGAAGTTGGAGTGCAGATGCATAGTGATATGCCTGTGGAGGATGCTGTGATTCGGCAAGGCCTTGAATGCTACCTATGATAATGTGCAAATTTTTTGCTGCTAAGGAAGGTTTTTGTCACGATTTCGCGACATGTAGCGGCGTCGTGGCCTCTTGTTGGAAGTTGTCGCGATATCGCGACAGGTTTTGCCTTCTCAGCCTTAGAAAGGAACATGTCGCGAAATCGCGACATGTCACGAAATCGTGACGTTTTTGGCGCAGGGATGATAAGGAGGATTATCGTCGCGATATCGCGACATTTTTGGTAAACTTGAGCAAAGGGCACATTTCGTCGCGATATCGCGACATTTTTGTCGATTGGAAGCTGCATGGTAAAACTGTCGCGATATCGCGACAGTTGGGGCACACTGGCGTCATCTGGATTTCTTGTCGCGATATCGCGACAATTTTGAAGACTGGCTGCAATGAGGATTATCATCGCGATATCGCGACTTTTTTGGTGAACTTGAGCAAAGGGCACATTTCGTCGCGATTTCGTGACATTTCTGTCGATCGAAAGCTGCATGGTAAAATCGTCGCGATATCGCGACAGTTGGGGCACATTGGCGTCATCTGGATTAATTGTCGCGATATCGTGACAATTTTGAATACTGGCTGCAATGAGGATAACTTGTCGCGATATCGCGATAGCTTTGGAGATTGGGAGCAGAAAGGAAAATTCGTCACGATTTCGCGACACTTTTGGCACACTGATGGCTTCGGTAAAAATTGTCGCGATATCGCGACACTTTTGCGGATTGGGAGTCAAGATGAGAATATGTCGCGATATCGCGACACTTTTGCTGGCTGGGCGCTTCGGAGAAATTTCGTCGCGATTTCGTGACCCTTTTGGAGATTTGATGCTTCCTGGAGTTCTTGTCGCGATTTCGCGACGCCTGTGATGATAGACCGTCGGAGGGAGTTGCTGTCGTGATTTCGTGACTTTTTTGGCGATCGAACGCGGAGGGCTTTGTCTGTCGCGATATCGCGACATGTCGCATTTTCGTGACTGATGGCGCTGCTGCGGCCGCGACGGGGTTGATTGCCGCGATTTCGCGACATGTCGCGTTTTCGCGCCTTGTTGTCTTCTGTGCTCTGTGGGGGTTAGCGTTGCCTTTGTGCTCTCCGCTTGTTGTCTAGTTCTCTGCTGTTGGTTGGGATGAGTTTTCTCCCTTGTGTAATTGCCTTTTGTATTAATACAAGTTTTTCAATTTTTTTCAAAAAAACATTCCACCCTCCTTAAAACAAGATTTGTCCTCAAAGCTTGGAATTGTAGTGTGTAAGTATATGCTCTTCAAGTATTCCACCTTGTAATAGTACTTGCTCTATGGTTTACTAAGGAAGTAGGTTAATTTGACTCCAATGGAGTAGTAAAATTTATACAATTCACCTTTAGCTCTTTTTGAACCTTAATAAAAAATTATCTTCTTTAATGAGTTCGAGCACCACCTCATAGACTGTGTAAATTAGAACAATTTCTTCCACCTTATACGTTTTTGTATCGTTGATCAATATCATAGTCAAGCACACAAGATGGAGATATTTGGATCTCTCATAAATCTAGCATAGAATGTTATCAGTGACGACTCCTCTTATTAAATGGATTAATGTGAGAATCTTCGTAGCAAATCCAACTGATACTTTGGAGACATCTAGGTATTCATGCCAACTTGGCATGCATTTTTGCTTACACCACTCTGCTTCTTTGCTTAAATCATCAAGCTAGATCTTCCACAAGTTTTTAAAGTACTGGAGCATGTCGCGTCCTTGAAGGTCACCAGCTTCATCTGCTAGCCCATTCACAGTATTGTATAAGCCAAGAAAGCAAAATTTTATGTGATCAGGCATGCTGTCCAATGTATTGAGATCCCACCTGGCAAATGCTTCATTGAGTAACATGGTGTCATCATGAGAACCATACTTATCATAAATATCATTGAGAACAACAAGCAAGCAACCAATTTTTTGCGAATGCCATTCTACCTCTGCCATATTTAGGTTCAAACATGATAGCCGCCATTGTGAAAAATATCTCAATATGCCTCTTGCGGGTGAATTTCAAATTCCTAAAACCACAATCTATCCACCACTTGTGCACTTGCTAGAGCTCCATTTGGTGTATAGACTGCATTGCATTGAAGTCGACTTTAGCCAGCTCCACATATTTCTCATTGTTAACATATGGCAACCTACAAATATTTGAGGGCACATTATACAAAGTATTCTCTAAAAGTACTTCATTTTTGCGACCACAGATATCGATATAAGTTCTTGCCTCCATTCTGGGCAAACTCCGGTGAAACCCAAATTTCAGTTTATACTTGACCTCTTCAATGAGAACTTTTTAGAAATGGTTTAGCTGCTTTAGATTTTGCTGCAAGTAAACTATGGCAAAGGCTTGTGCTTCTTTCATTATTATTATTTTTTTTCGAAAATGCTACTTGTGAGCATTTGTAGAGGCTCAACATGCCTTCGAGGTCTCTATGTGTTTTATCAGAAAAACTAAATAACTCTCCATCTCATCCATAAAATTCAAAATAACCTCTGAAGATACATCGTATTCATGCAGTCTCAGTATCTGAAATCCCAAAGTTGTGTCATTGATATTCACAATAGTATCATGTCTTCCCCTTCCTATTACTTTCAACATCCAATGTTTGTATATATAATCCAATGCATCCTTGGTTTCCCTTTCGAAATGGCGACCAATTCCCAGGCGTTCAACGGTGTCAATGGCATGAAGATGTTCATGGAGATCACAAGGATAAAATCCAGGTACATGGTCTCCAAAGATTCTAATGATAGATGCTATAAAATCTAGGCATCTTTCGTCTTGTGTGTGCATAAATGCACAAGCTGTGGATGCTGGTGAGCCTGCTACAGATCCATATTTGGAGAGAAGATCCATAATTTTTTTCCAATTGATAAATTTGTGTAGGCCCTCCAAGTAAAAAAGAAACGACGTAGGTAGACTGTGTAAGGTCGAAATGTTAATCCCTTTTAGTTGATCCTTCCTCATTGCAAATATTATATTGATAAACAATGGTTCATGGGAAATACCTAGACTTAAAATATGAGCCTCTTTCAACATAGAAGCAAATAAAATAACAAATTCAAGTGGCATATTGCAATCCTTCGCTTCATTGAACTGTTGAGTCTGGTTGTTAACAAAGTCTATGCCTTTCTGCACTTGGGTTCCCTGAACTCTTCATATTTTGAGGGTAATGAAAGATGCAAGAGTACAAAGAAGTATATCATATAGTAAATAAAAATATTCTTCCCCTCAGGAACCATCAGTTAACTGATTGGATACAACCCATTGTAGTGTTTGTGGAAACTACAGTTGGGAAAAGTTGTGAATGGCGGGTATTCGTGCAACCCAGGCAGTATCATATGCAGATGGGCTTTATGTTCCCCTTCCCCATGGAGTGGAACATGTTTTTGATATCATATATCAACGTCTACATACTCATATAGTCTGGAAATAACTGCGATATTGAACACAATTCATGAGTGACATATCCAAAATAAGTTGTATGAAAAAGCTCCTTCTTTCCAGATGTAAACTGGTTGTACATTTTGATTTTTTTTTGCAGGCTAGTTTATAGTAAAATTGTAATTATGTTGCCCTGCAAGTTTTAATCCATGATTGGAGAGGAGACCACAACTATATTTTTATGTTAGGAGAGAAGAGGAGGTGGCCATGGTGGAGGGCGTATAGATGAGAGCAATGCACTGCCCCATAAAACCAGTAGATAATCAACATTTTGTATTTCCATCATGGTGGTTTTATTTTTGAAATTTACAGAAACTTTTGTATCTTCCTCTGTTTTAATGAGATTTTTCAAAAAAACATTGTAAACATCCTTGGAGATACCTTTGAACAAATTTTTTTGCTGAATTAGGGTGATTTTAAATTTATTTCTGCCTTGATGGCTAACCGAATGCAGATTTGTAAAACAATACTTTTGGAAGACTTTATCTTTATGCAATTTTTTCATAAAAATATTTGTAATTTTAGGGATTTCATTAAATTTTTTCGAGAATGCATTTCGAACTATTTGAAAGTCATTGGCTTTGGGCTTTTTCAAAAAAATTAATTTAGGGTTTGGAATATTTTTGTGAAGTGCAATGAGTACCCTCTGGGATTCCATGGCAATGGGCTCCTCCTCCACCTCATATTCCATGGCTATGGGCTCCTCTTCTTCCTGGGATTCCATGGTTAGGGTCTCCTCTTGCATTTCCATTAAATATTGTATAATACGATCAAAACGTTCCATTTGTTTATTTTGTTTTTGTTCAATCATTCTTCTAATGTCTGCAATGTCATTTTTTATTCCTTTGATATTTATGTCCCATATGGTTGGATCCATACGGCTCTGATACCAGATGGTAGGAACCTAAGGTTCCTAGCACATAAAATGATAAATAAATAATAAATAACCTAAATCTAAAAGAATCGCCTTTTGATATTGTCAGGAAGTCCCTTCAATAAATTATATTATATTTTATATTCATTGATGATTGAATGATAAGTTCTTACAATGTTTTATACCCCTCTAGGGTTATAAGTGAAAGGTTGCAATGCTTCCTAACCCTAATATTATAATAATATAATAAATAATATAATTAATTATTATATTATTTATTATTATATTATTTTATTATTATGACCATAAGATATAATATATTATTATTATTAAGATTATTAATTAATGTTAGGATAGGATCCTAACATTCCACCCTCCTTAAAACAAGATTTGTCCCTAACATCGCGATATCGTGACATGTTGCAACGTCGCGACCAAAGGAGAAAAAGTGTCGCGATATTGCGACATGTTGCATTGCCACGGCCAATGGAGGAAAAAGTGTCACGATATCGCGACATGTTGCTTCGTCGCGACCAAAGAGAAAAAGTGTCACGATATCGCTACATGTTGCATCATCGCGGCCAAAAGAGAAAAAGTGTTGCGATATCGCGACATGTTGCATCGTCGTGGCCAAAGGAGGAAAAAGTGTCACGATATCGTGACATGTTGCAATGTCGCTGCAAAAATAGGAAAAAGTGTCACGATATCGTGACATGTTGCATTTTTGCGACCAAAAGAGAAAAGTGTCGTGATATCGCGACATGTTGCATTTTCATGGCCAAAGGAGAAGAGGGAAAAAGTGTCGTGATTTCGAGACAAGTTGCATCAACAGACCAAACCAATCCCTCTGGAAACATCTCACATTGTGCAAACATGGAAACTTGTAGGATCGTGCCTTAGGCCAATGGGGAAGGAGTCTCTCCACACTTGAATGTCAGATTTGTCGACTCCCCTGTTAGCTAGGTAATGGTTTAAGAGATTTGGCTCCATTGCAAATCTTCTTTTACTATTGTAATCTTGTGTTCTCTCTGACTAAGGCTGGGAAAAGTCTCATCCCAACTTGTAAATGTTCTTTGTTTTAATACAAGTTTTTTCAAATTTCTCAAAAAAAAAAAACATAAACTAATTGAGCATAACTAGTTAAAAAAATCAACTAGTATGGTGCTTAATAGATGCACTTTAAATGGTAGCAATAATTTCATCTTATTGCTCCACTAATTTCTCAAAAATGCTCTTAACAATTCCACTACAACCTTTCAAGCATAATCTAGAATGAACTCTTGCAAATTTCACTACAAACATAGTTGTAGGATCTAGTCTTCTTTTTCTCTTCAAAATATAAGATAGGTAGTTGATTGTAACTCTGAAATCTAATCAACTCCTAATGTGCAAATGAACCTTAAAAGGAATTTTTCTCTTTTGCACTTTTTAAGAATGTAATTCTTTGAAAAATTTTATCCAATTTAAGGTTCTTTAACAAATCTGATAAGTAATTTAATTAATGAATTTGCACCAATAGTTGCTTACCTTTTTGAAATATTTTTGTAGAGGATGTAGATCAAGCTTGTTGCTTTAGAATTTTACAACTTTTGTTAGCTTTTATAAAAATGCCTCCTTCACAAAAAAAATATCTCGAACTTTATTTCATGAGGCTGGGGTTTGGTGGTTTGTTCTTCTCTAGTAATATTCTCCTTTCTGTTATGGTTTTGGAGAAATATTTATGCCTTCTTATTGTGAAAGGAAATATTCAAATCTCTTATATTTGGTAAGCTTCTTCTATCTTCAAGTCTTCTTGTTGAATTTTGACTTCAAGCAGGATCTTCTTCTCAAGACTCTGAATATCTTGAGGTCTTATATATCTTCTTTGGAACTCCTTTCCAATTCTTCTTCTTCTTATTAGGCTTGTTTTCGGATGGAAATAATTTTCCTAATTATTTTCCTTATCAAAAACTTTCTCCTTGATGGAGAATTTATCCAATGAGTTCTTCCAGGAACTCTTTTGATGATCTTATTTTAGAAACAAGGCTCTCCAAGCCTTTTTCCTTGAGATGTCTCCTAGGTATTCAATTTTACAGCTTCTTTGGTCTTCCTTGATACCTTCTTCAACTTCTGTAATTGAGATCTTCTTCTTAGATCTCTTGATTCTGCTACTTATGGATTTGAACAGGACTCTCCTAGTCCTTCTCATCCTTCCAAGAATGGAAGTTTCTTCAGTGAGGTCTTCATATTATCTCTTCAACTTCAAGTTTGCTTCAGGTTTTGGATTGATTCTAAAGAAGATACTCTTCCTAAATTTCTTGTAGGAAGTTTTCCAACTCATTGAATCTTCTTTTCCTGCAACAAATTATTAGCACTAAAATTTGAATCTACTTCTGAATTAGGTACTCTCTTTTGGAGTCTTATTTAGGATCAAGGATTTTGTGGCCTTTTTTTAGATCAAGGCTTCAGTGACCTTTTTTTAGATCAAGGCTTTTGTGGCCTTTTGAGGATCAAGGCTTCTGTGGCCTTTTTTTAGATCAAGAATTTTGTGGTCTTTTTTTTAGATAAAGGCTTCTATGGCCTTTTTTTATTGTGAAGTTGATTCTATTGATGGATATATTCAATCTCTAGACTTCACCATGACTCTTTCTCCTAGAGTCTCTTCTATAGTATTCTTCTCTTGCAACAACTAATCTCTACACTATGAAGGCACTTTGACCTTCAGGTAACAAAGTTGAAATATCCTAGCTTTCTATTGTAGGAGGTGTTCCAATCATTTGAGAGTTAGTTCCTTGCAATAAAAGAAACTTCAAGTAATAGTAAACTTTTTAGATCTCTTAGATGAGCTTCACTAGTTGATTCATCAAACTAGTGGATCAAATGTTGAGTTCTTATATTCATGAGTTTTTCTATAACTCTGTGGGAAGACTCTAAGTCAAATGAATTTTACAATTTCTCTTTTCAATATAATCTACCAAACAATCTTAAGGCAACAAAATTTATATGCAACGGGTCCAACGAAACATCCAGTTTGCAAAAATCGAAGCTATGGTGATTGGCCCATTTTTTAACAATATTACTTTCTCAAAGCTCTCCCTACCACCTTGATTCTTCTAAAGATTTTTGCAAGATCTTGTGTATTGTGGTGAATCAAGTTTACAAAATTTAGGCTCAATAATAATGGTGGTTCTCCTCTCAATCTACAGTAGCTAGTTCTATTATGATTAGATCTACCATAGTTAGATTTTAAGGTAGATTTTAATGGGAGATGTTAATCACATGATGCAAAAATATGAGAGAAATTAAATTTATGAGATTGTAAAAATATGATATAAATAGAAATAAAAAAATGAATACAATATTGCTATGGAGGAAATGGACACTCCATGAAAGAATCTATAGGACTATATTGTACTCCATCACTAATGGAGTTACACATTAGTACTACTACTACCTACTCTCTTGCCAACCTCTTACAATGAGACCATTTTATAATGGAAGATAAATTCCTTAGTCAACACTCTACCTAGCTGTACAAGGGACACCTTGTACATTTACAACTTGCACATTGGAACTTGTGAATTTATTACATTGCTTAAAGTAACTAGATAACTTCCCCCTAAAGTAATCTAATATCCTAAGTATGTACCTAGAAAGGTACATTTACATGATCTAAATGATGTAATAGACTCTAACTCTAACACAAAAATTTGGAGGAAAGGTAGCTCATGGGTTCCTCTTGGCTAAAAGGGAGGATGATCATGAATCTTGGATGGAGTAGAACCTTAGTGAAAGTGGCATCGCATTAGATATCAACAAAAGGCTTTAGGGAACTTTTTTTATTAAGGCTCTCCTTATCTATCATCGAAAGGCATGATGTTGAGTTCTACATTACTTTAGTGTCTTAGCTAAGGTGTGTGATGGGGGAGATATAGGTATAAGGTCATTTTATGGTGATGGCTTCTCATTAGCTACATATTAGATGGTATTCTAGATTTAATTTCAATATAGATAGTAGGGGCTTTGGGCCCTTTCATAGTAGCTGTAGGTAAGTGCTTTGATAAAAATTACCTATAGGAGTAGGATTTTCTCATTGGAGTGAGACTTAACTATAGTTTTTGTGACTCACAGGTAAAATATTGCTAGTAGGAATCAAAGAACCTAGAAAGGGTTTTATTATCCATTGGGTGTGGAATCTGATCTGGGAAATTCCTAAGGCTTCTATAGTAGCAACATCTTTTTAGAGAGGAATTCATTGGGAATCACTTCACTCAATATTTTATAAAGGTCAAATTTAGGTGTCCCTTGCTTTATAGGCCATGTCACTTGGATAGTTCTAAAGGTTCACCTCCATTCTTTAGATCAATTGTTGTCAGATAGTCACATGAATACTCATTCCATCATGCCTAGGATTTGGGGGATGTTATCATTTTCCAAGCTTCCTATAACTTTGGTATGGTGATCATCCTTTAACTAATAAAAATAGGCTCTACTAATCTTGAGGGATTGTGAAACATACCTTGATATAAAATACTTTTTCCTTTAGACTTCTATAACTTTAGCTTCTCTACAGCTTGTCTATTTGTGTCTTGCATTTGCTTGGTAGGTCTATGAAAAGACAAAAGTAATATATATGTATTTTTTACAAAGGTCTTTAAGGTCGATGTATCCTCCTTGGTACCTGACATTAATCCTATGCTAGTCTAATCAAAATACCTCATCGAATAGGGCTCCTAGGTTTCATTACTACATTATCTTATTTTGCACATTGGGTGCTTCTGAGGTGGCGTCCCTTTTTCTTCCTATGTTAGAATTCTATAGGTGTCCCCTTATTTACTTCTATCATTCGTTGCATTCTAGGAAGAGGACCCTACTCCAACTATGGTTTGAGGTCCATATAGTGTCTAATGAGGGTCTTGTTGGAACAAAATCTGCCTTCGGTTAATAGTGTTGCACCTTAGACTTTGCCAACATTGAATAGACAGATCTTGCTTGAGATCATCTGTCTAGTCTCCAGAGAAGGCTGGTTCCTTTGAGTTTTTTAGAGAAAAGGGGAACAAGAGATAAGGGAAATATAGCCTAAGCTAGAAACTTTTCTCACGGTACAGATTGGACAACAACAAACATTGATGATGCAGATTACTACTTTCAGAGTTTTCTTTATATCTTCTTTATAGAAAACATGAATTCTTGAGTGTGACTTTTAGATGTTCGTCTAAAAGCATGTAAATATCTTTTAATGTTCAACTCTAGAAACAAGATTTATACGTGCACAATCCAGATTTCAGAATAGATACATTATAAAACTTAGAATGAATAAAAGTTAAAACACCAGATACATACACTTGCACACAGAAGTTTCGAAAGCCAGAAGAAGAAATATTTTATTGCTTGTAATCCAATACATGTACATCAAGCTTGTAAACGTCCAAGAGCCGACCTTTTTTCTGGAGTCGCTCACCCCTATATATACCCTAAAAGAGTATCTTTTTCTAAGTACATCTTACTATCTTTACAAGCAATCATCTGCAGTTTCTAATAATACACAACAAGTCTTCTATGAATTAGATATCTCCTCTGCTGATTAGATTCTAGATGAGCCTATCACATTTTCAATCATCTGGCAAGCCTGCTCTATCCTAGATTTCTAATAATCATGTCAAAAATCACTTCTTGGTGTCAGTGCATGCCTTTGATTGCCAAAAATACATTTTATTCCTTTACAACTGGCGTGTCACAAAATCGTGACATTCTTTCCTTGCTTTGCTCTTTTGCCACCTCCAACCACAAAAATGAGACATGTCATGAAATCGTGACATTCTTTCCTTGCTTTGCTCTTCTGTCGCTTCCAACCGTGAAAATGAGACATGTCACGAAATCGTGACATTCGTCTCTTGCTTTGCTCTTTTGTTGCCTCCCGTCGTGAAAATGAGACATGTCACGAAATCGCGACATTCTTTCCTTGCTTTGCTCTTCTGCCGCCTCCAGTGAAAATGAGACATGTCACGAAATCATGACATTCGTCTCTTGCTTTGCTCCTCTGCCGCTTCCAACCATGAAAATGAGACATGTCACGAAATCGCGACATTCGTCTCTTACTTTGCTCTTTTGCTACCTCCCACGAAAATGAGACATGTCGCGAAATCATGACATTCGTCTCTTACTTTGCTCTTCTTCTGCTCCCACCATGAAAATGCAACATGTCGCGATATCGCGACACTTTTTCTTTCTTTTGGCCATGACAAATGCAACATGTCGCGATATCGCGACACTTTTTCTCTTTTGGCCGCGACAAAGCAACATGTCGCGATATCGCGACACTTTTTCTCTTTTGGCCGTGACAAAGCAACATGTCGCGATATCGCGACAACTTTTCTCTTTTGGCCGTGACAATGCAACATGTCACGATATCGCGACACTTTTTCTCTTTTGGCCACGACAATGCAACATGTCGCGATATCGCGACACTTTTTCCCTTTTGGCCGCGACAATGCAACATGTCACGATATCGCGACACTTTTTCTCTTTTGGCCATGACAATGCAACATGTCGCGATATCGCGACACTTTTCTCCTCCTTTCTTCTTTCTCTTTGGATCGTGAAATGCAACATGTCGCGATATCGCGACACTTTTTCCTCCTTGCTCTTTCTCTTTGCTTTGGACCGCGAAAATGCAACATGTCGCGATATCGCGACACTTTTTCCTCCTTGCGGTGTTTTGCTTTTTCTTTGATCTTTAGCATATGGGCCACTTCGGTCTTCTTGGAAAATATGCAAAAAGGTGCATCAGATATTTTTCTGTAGTTAGTCACTTTTTGACTAACATTCTTGGCGCCTTTCGGGGGATTTTTTGCTTGCAAAAATTTTGAACCAGGCCTTCATCCATTGGGAAACGGAGTCAACAACGCAGTTGTAAAAATAATCTTTCAGAGAAAGACAAAGAACACAGGAAAATGCACTTAGATTAAACGTGAACATTACCTCGTCAAAACTCCCTTTATACCTTAGTATCTCTATTCAAAAAAAATGTCGACTTCTGATTGGCTGTGACTGAAATTTTTTTTGTTAAGGCCGAAAAACGGTAATATTTACAAATATTGTCTGAATATACTTATATTATACTCGTACATATAATTCCTTTTCTGTTTTCTCAACAGAAATATAACTTTAGGTGAAATGCATTCACCGTGATGGGAAGAACCAATCCATCTTGATCTTTCAACTCGAAAGCATTGAACTGTTTCTCTGAAACAATTTCAAATGGTCCCTCCTAGAAAGCATCGAATTTATCATGGTTACCTCGCTTAGCTTTCTTTACATTCCATTTCAAAACCAAGTCTCCCACTCTAAATTTTTTGGCAGTTGTCTTTTTGTTGAACCATCCTTCAGTATCTACCATATGCTTCTGATTGTGATTGTATGATTGCTCTCTTTGTTCTTCTAACTGTAAGAGCTGCATTACTCCTGCAACTGTGTGTAGCATTTGGTCAATCTGAGGTAGCGGGTAATGATCTTTGAGTGATGCTCTATTCAGATTTCTGAAATCTACACACAATCTGATATCTCCATTTTTCTTCCTGATCGGTACCAAGTTTGCCACCCAGGTGGAGTGTTTAACAGGGTATACTATTTTAGCTTGAAGGAGTTTTAGCAGTTCTTGTTTCATCAAAGATTCTATCTTTGGATTCACTGGTCTTTGCTTTTGCCTAAAAGGCTTAGCTCCTTCTTCTGATTCTATGGTATGTTGAATAACATCTTTATTGTACACTTTTAGATCACTATACACCCAAGCTATGATGTCAGGGAATTTTTTACACAATTCTCTGATCTCGGTTCACTTACTCTTCTATACAACCGATTCCAACCTTAATCATTTTGCCTGGCTCCAACTCTACATCTTTGTATCTTCTTTTATCGACCTTGATTTTCTGGCCAACTCGCTCTATCATTGTTATCAAACAGGCTTTCAAGGGTGATGAGACCCTTAGGAATATGATTGTTTTTTAACTGAATAATATCCTCTTCCTCTTCATCTCGTAGATCCCGGTTGGTCGAGCAATTCATTTCATGGATTAAGAAATCTAGTATCTGTTCATCATTTTCAAAAACTTGCCAAAAAATATTTTTATCGTGCATCGAAGGCCCGTATATAAGTCTAACAGTTTTAGACTTCGAATAACATTACTTACAGGACAAAAATTAGCTCCCACTGAAGCTAACAAATCTGCGTGGGTATTCTGTTCTCTAGGGATAAACTTTATATTTAGGGCCTCAAAGGCCTCTAAGAGATCCCACACTTTGTTCCTGTAAGCCTTCAAATAATCTTGTTTACTTATACATTTTTTGGTGACTTGATTCACAATAAGTTCTGAATCTCCATAGATGAGTAACTCGTTTGATTCCCAATTTCTCAGCCTTTCTTAACCCTAAGCATAGGGCCTCATATTCTGCTGCATTATTGGAGCAACTCCAAGTCAACCTGTAAGAGAAAACCTTTTCCTCTCTGGTGGGAGAAATCAAAACTATTCCGGCACCAGCTCCATTCTTGCACCTAGCCCCATCAAAGAAAAGCTTCCACAATTGATTCACAGAACCATCCTTTTCTAGGGAGGGTATCAATTTTCTTTTTGGTTTCTCAATAGAATAGTTTCCTATTTCTGTTTCTATCATGGCATTAAAATTCTGTAGAGAAAACTCATCCTCATCTTGGAGCTCTTCTAATGTTTCTTCCATTAGATCTTCTTCTATTGTTTCTTCAGTCATCATATTTACACGGTCAGTTTCACCAATATTTTCTACATGAAACGTCGATGGTTTCTCATTAAAAATCTTGACCCTTCTACCTTTGAAAGGTATCTCCAAATGAGAATAATCTAAGGATAAGTATCCTCCTATCTTTGTTGTGAACTCTCTGGATAGACACATACCAAAATAGGGCTCCAAGTCTACGACTACTACCTCTTGTATGACTGTCATCTGAGGCATTTTATGCAACCGTATGGGAATATCCTTTATCACTCCTATAGTTTTTACTGGAGTACCATCTAACTGTAGGATGCCTGCGTTGCTCCTAGTGTACTCCATTCCCATAATATCACATACTGCTTTGGGTATCACAGTGGTAGCAAGCGCTCGAATCTATCATGCAGCTTGTGGACAACCCATCCTTCCATTTGAAGGGACAAATAAAAGGGTGGTGGCCTGTTCTTACCAAGTGGCAGACGTCAATTTCGTTAGAACCATTTTTGAAGATGATGCAGTCCCACCTCCATTTTTCATTGTTCTTAGGGATTCCTGTAGGAGATCGATTTGACCTAGGAATTTGAAGAGCATCATACATACTTGCATTAGAAGGAGTCTTTTTCATTTCCTCTACTATACTGAATGTAGGTGAATCAACTATTCTTTCTCTTTCTTTGGCAAAAGTTTCATATTTATTTTTGTATCCCTGGGTAGCTTCAGCTTCTTTGCCTTTTTGTCGACGAGGGGAATCTCAACCTTTCCCTAGCCTCTTCTTGGGTTTCATTTTCCCCCCGAGGAATAAATTCTTTGTGTGTTTCTTGCCCTTGAATTTTGGCTGGAAACTGATATTTTCTTTCCTGAGGGAGACTTCCCTTAGGAGTTTCTTTGGGAACTTCCTTGGGAGTAGGGGAAACATTCAATGGTTGAAGCTCTTTAGGGTCTACTTGCAGTGGTTTCTTACCTGATCTTGTCAAAACTGAAACCTGTTCTACTGTAGGCATCATGAAGTTGTGGTCCTTCTCTCTAATTATATTTACATGGCCTTTCATTTTTTCTTTACTCTTTTCAACTCGCTATACTTTGTACATAATGTTGGTGTATCATACACGAACTTTCCCCATGTGGATCGTTACATGTAGTACACCAAAAGTTAGAATCAGTGGGAGGCTCCTCGGCCTCCACTGTCTCATTTGTATATACCGTGCTCGGTCTCTCTTGTCCCCTATTGCTTGATTGTGCTGCATCTCTTGTTACCTGAGGGAACCTCCTTGGCAGAAAATTCCTTTCAGCCTCTCTCTTTTTCATGGATGCCATTTCATTTGACAATGTCTTCATTGTATCAATTATGGTCATGTATTGATCACTGGGGGGAGCTGATGCAAGGGGTGTAGCTGGTAATGCAAGGAATGTAGGAGGTGCGGCTATAGCTGGGAGGGCCTGCATTGATGGGAGTACAGGCAGTTTAGAAATTGATGCTTGGGAAAGCTCTGGTAAAATTGGCAATAGACTCTTTGATGGATATCTTTTTGTAGCGATGAGATCAGCTTCGCCCTTTGCTGCCTCTAGATAGATCCCAAGAAAAGTGGTTACACGGGATTGCCTTATTATCATACTGAGATCTGAATCAAAAGCCCTTAAATAATAGCATATAGCTTGTTCTTCCATGGGCTTTAGGCCTTGCGGTACTCTATCACGAGTTCTGGTAAATCCGATGTTGAAATCTTGGATTTCTTCTTGTGGATGCCTCTCAATGACAGTGAATTGATTCAACAATGTGAAAGGATCCGCATGTATATTAAATTCATCGACCAGACGGTCGGCCAGTACTGCCCAAGAAGTAATGGATCCAATGGGAAGCGCTCTGTACCAATAGAGCATCTTTCCTTTCAAAGATATAATCAACAATCTGACCATTACATCTTCCTCGAGTGATGTTGTAAATAGATGCTAGCGATGATACATCTAAACAATGCTCATCTACTGTTTTGCCTATTTCATCAAAGGTCGGTAATGCTTTTAGTGCAGCTTGTGGAATTTGGTGGTGTGTTCCCAAGTTCAAAGGGCCAGTTTGATTCCACACAAGATGCGCTGGGGTAGGGGTGGCTGCCATGATTGCTAAAGGAGTTACAACCGCTATGGGATTGCTTGTAGATGCTCCTACAATGGGTGTTAAAGAGGTGCTAATGGTGTCGGGCGGATTTGATCGTGCGGCTAGCACAAGGTGTGCTTTTAGGCTTTCGAGATGTAGTTCAAAGAACTCGATAGGTTCTTCAGAGTTTCTAGCTCGGGATCTGGTTATCATATGGCTATATAACCAGAAGGTTTTTAGACAAGGTCTTTCTTTTATGGTCTAAATTGCAACGGAGTCGCCAGGTGGTTTTTCTTGAGATTTTTAAACAAAAAGGCTCTTAAGGTAAAACACCAAAACTTATACAATACTGTGGGATTGCTGGTCCCACCGGGCATGCCAAAAACTATTGGAACAAAATCTGCCTTCGGTTAATAGTGTTGCGCCTTAGACTTTGCCAACATTGAATAGACAGATCTTGCTTGAGATCATCTGTCTAGTCTCCAGAGAAGGCTGGTTCCTTTGAGTTTTTTAGAGAAAAGGGGAACAAGAGATAAGGGAAATATAGCCTAAGCTAGAAACTTTTCTCATGGTACAGATTGGACAACAACAAACATTGATGATGCAGATTACTACTTTTAGAGTTTTCTTTATATCTTCTTTATAGAAAACATGAATTCTTGAGTGTGACTTTTAGATGTTCGTCTAAAAGCATGTAAATATCTTTTAATGTTCAACTCTAGAAACAAGATTTATACGTGCACAGTCCAGATTTTAGAACAGATACATTATAAAACTTAGAATGAATAAAAGTTAAAACACCAGATACATACACTTGCACACAGAAGTTTCGAAAGCCAGAAGAAATATTTTATTGCTTGTAATCCAAGTACATGTACATCAAGCTTGTAAACGTCCAAGAGCCGACCTTTTTTCTGGAGTCGCTCACCCCTATATATACCCTAAAAGAGTATCTTTTTCTAAGTACATCTTACCTATCTTTACAAGCAATCATCTACAGTTTCTAATAATACACAAGGTCTTCTATGAATTAGATATCTCCTTTGCTAGATTAAATTCTAGATGAGCCTGTCACATTCTTCAATCATCGGCAAGCTCCGCTCTATCCTAGATTTTTGATAATCATGTCAGAAATCACTTCTTGGTGTCGGTGCATGCCTTTGATTGCCAAAAATACATTTTATTCCTTTACAGCTGGCGTGTCACGAAATCGCGACATTCTTTCCTTGCTTTGCTCTTTTGCCGCCTCCAGCCGCAAAAATGAGACATGTCACGAAATCACGACATTCTTTCCTTGCTTTGCTCTTCTGCCGCTTCCAGCCACGAAAATGAGACATGTCACGAAATCGTGACATTCGTCTCTTGCTTTGCTCTTTTGCTGCCTCCCGTCGAAAATGAGACATGTCGCGAAATCGTGACATTCTTTCTCTTGCTTTGCTCTTCTGCCGCCTCCAGCTACGAAAATGAGACATGTCACGAAATCGTGACATTCGTCTCTTGCTTTGCTCTTCTGCCGCTTCCAGCCATGAAAATGAGACATGTCACGAAATCGCGACATTCGTCTCTTACTTTGCTCTTTTGCTGCCTCCCATCGTGAAAATGAGACATGTCACGAAATCGCGACATTCGTCTCTTACCTTGCTCTTTTGCTGCCTCCCGTGAAAATGCAACATGTCGCGATATCGTGACACTTTTTCCCTTTTGGCCATGACAAAGCAACATGTCGCGATATCGCGACACTTTTTCTCTTTTGGCTGCGACAAAGCAACATGTCGCGATATCGCGACACTTTTTCTCTTTTGGCCGCGACAATGCAACATGTCGCGATATCGCGACACTTTTTCTCTTTTGGCCGTGACAATGCAACATGTCGCGATATCGTGACACTTTTCTCTTTTGGCCGTGACAATGCAACATGTCGCGATATCGCGACACTTTTTCCTCTTTGGCCGTGACAAAGCAACATGTCGCGATATCGCGACACTTTTTCCCTTTTGGCTGCGACAATGCAACATGTCGTGATATCGTGACACTTTTTCTCCTCTTTTGGCCGCGAAAATGCAACATGTCGCGATATCGTGACACTTTTCTCCTGTTGCTCCTTCTTTGCTTTGGACCGTGAAAATGCAACATGTCGCGATATCGCGACACTTTTTCCTCCTTGCTCTTTCTCTTTGCTTTGGACCGCGAAAATGCAACATGTCGCGATATCGCGACACTTTTTCCTCCTTGCGGTGTTTTGCTTTTTCTTTGATCTTTAGCATATGGGCCACTTCGGTCTTCTTGGAAAATATGCAAAAAGGTGCATCAGATGTTTTTCTGTAGTTAGTCACTTTTTGACTAACAGGTCTCAAAGGAAGACATGATGGTATTGTAATGGTAGATCAATAACCAAGCTATGTATGCTACATGTCTAGTTCATCTCCTCTCTGGCCAAATTCTAAGTTATATTTAGCATGTCGAACACTACCTTAGGCAAGGAGGATGTATGAATTATACCCATTTGGCATGCTTTAAATGGCTTTCCTCCATACCTTAGGGCTAGGTGGGGTGGTCATATCTCTCCCTATGTAGGTCCTCTTATCTCCCTTTACTCTTGCTACCAATACCTCCCATTTATGGGCTCTAATTAGGGCTAGGGGTTCTCTAAGGAAGCTTGAGTATGATCACCAGTATCATTTGATAGATTTAATGGTTATATTTTTAATGCTTCCATGTGATCATATTCCTTTGCTTTATTAAGGGTTCTTCTTTCCTAGAGGTTTTTATCAGGTCTATTTTTATCTCTTGATGTAGATCCTAGTGGCATCTACTTTGGTGAGTTCTTAAAAATTATCATCTAAATTAGAACTTAAACACCAAATGATCATGTACCACCAAATACTCCTTGAGAAGAATTTTAGCTAGTGGGGAATAGGGAAGTTTTGGATGCAAAAGAAACAGGGCTAGATTGGAGTTAGGGGAAAGAAGGATTTTGGGAGTCTTGGGGAAAATCTACCTACTCGAATGATATTTTCTTCTATTTTAAGGGTCATTTTATAGGTATAAAATAGAGAAATCCCCTAGGCTTTAATAATTATGGTAATATTTGGATGTATTGCTTGAAGATAGAACATGATTGTCATATCTAGGGAAGTAATCTCACCCATGATTTTTTGCCAAGATCCATGAAATTGGTCATTTAAGTCCTTCATTTTCTCACCAAAATTTTATCTAATATTGATTATGTAGTCCAGAAACAGGGGCCTTTCTTCCTCAAATCAATCCATCAGTAGGATGGCTAGCTGCTCCTAATTCCTTATTGACTATGTGAGCAAGGATATATACCACCTCTAGGTCTTCCTTTTGAAATATTTCACTAATATCTTAAGGGCTATATATTGCTTTGTGATGTTGATCATCTTGTATGTCTATCCATGTTCTACAAGTGCTCCAACATGGTGAAAATGCTTTCTCTAGTAAACTTTGACAAGAAATTCAAAGCCTCTTTTGAAACCATATTCCAAAAATGAGGGGAATCCAAGATGACCAAGGGGCTCTGAAATTTCCAAATTGAAATATTTCTAGCTATCCCTTTGCTTTGATTTCTTCACTTTAGTTGGTTGGTTGGAGGCGATGGATTTTGTTGGGACCTTAACTTTACATTCCTTTTGAAAATGGCTTTAGGTTCTTTTTGTAGTAGAGTCATTAGGTGGGTGAGACTGCTAGCCAAATAGAGACTCCCATCATAACCTCATTGAGGATGATGGATTTTCTTCTTCTAGGTTATTCTTTAGCAACAAAGTCATCATGTGAATATATAGGGTACTTAAAAAGTAGATGATTCAAGCTTTCACTAGAACTATAGTCTAACTTTTGTACCAAAGGATGGATGTTCTAAAGTTTGAGCTCCATTGACCATGCAAATTTGAGCTATTGGGGTGTTGGTAGTGACCCCCTTGTGCTCCCTAGGTACCATGGCCCCTTGTGGTTGTGGCTTAATTGTCTACCACCACCTCAGCCAAGTAGGTGCATCTGATGCCCTATGCCTCATGTGGGGTGCCAATCCTAGGAAGTTTGTGGAAGTGTGGGATACAACTCCCATTGAATGACATCTAGGGTTTTTTACCCAAGGTCAATTTCTTGCTTCTATATTTTTTCTTCAATACTCACAATTTTACTCCTAGTATTCTACTCTACTCCTAGCCTAGGCTATCTCAAAGGGGGAAAGGGAAGAGAAGGACATAAAAATAAATTATGGAAAGTGGTAAAGTGTAAGAAAAGTAAAGGAAATTACTAAACCTATCTAGCCTAAACTAAAAGGTGGTGATGTGCCAAAGAAAAGAGATAAGACTCTCCTAATTTTTCATAGGCTTAGATGAACACATGGGTGGTAATTGATAGTGCATGAGGAACACAAGGCCCTTTTAGGAGCATGCAATAAAATAGAACACCCACACCAGAACCAAGATAGGAATAAGCAAATAGTCATAGATTTTTTATTAACATGAACTTGGAGTTACATACATATAGAGGGGAAGAGGTTCAAAAACTAACCAATATGCCACACAAGGATTGGTCTAGGCCAAGACATGGAGAAGAATGAAGGAAATCATCCCTTAGAAGAATAGAGGGATTTTGATGTTGACAAGAGAATAAAAAATATATTTATAAGAATAAATGGGAGAATATTCCCTCCAAAATATATGTAGGGTTTCAAATTTAAAATTTAAAATTTTGCCCAGGCTAGTCAACATCAATAGTGAATGATCTAGAGACTTTTAAGGTCCATAATAAATCTCTATGATAGACTCCCACAATCATCCATCATTAATATCTTGAGCATGTATTACCCCTTGGGCTATACTCCTTGCTATCACTTTAATATTTTAGTTGCTGCCTAGGGATCTCTATTTGGTTGTGGAGTGTCAATACCAAAACTAGATCATCATCCCTTCCCTCACATCTAGTTATTTTGGCTTGGTCTAGAATTTTAGTGTTCAACGCCTAGTTCACCCATGCTCTTGGAAGTTTCCCTTGGTGAAGATGTTGATGTGATTACAGAGGTTGAGGATGTCACATTCTATTTTGGGATATGGTACCCAAATCATGGGTAACATTCTCCTCTTATGTACTTTTTTGCTTACCCACCATGTCTCTAGGATAAGACCTTGTCAGGGCCAAGAACCCAAGTATAGTCAGAGCCTTACAACCTAGAAGCTTCCAAGTTGGTAGACTTTAGGAAATCTTTGAGCCTTAAGCTTACTCTAAGTAAGAGAGAGCTTCTATGGTCTTCTTGCTAGGTCTACCTAAATTACCTTTGTATTTTCCCTAATTTGGTGACCCGAGAATTTCGAGTAAAGATAGGTCATGGGTCCCTCTTGGTTGAAATGGAGGGTAATCCATGAATCCTAGAAGGGATAGAATTTTAGAAAAACTAGAACCCCATTAGCTATCATAAAAAAAAAATTGAGGGTACTTATTTTTAAGGCTCTCCTTAGCTATCACTAAAAGGGCTTGATGTTGAGTTGTACATTAGTCCAGTGGCTTAGCTAAGGTATGTGATGGTGGGAATTTCATGCACAAGGTTAGTTGGTGGTGTTGGCTCCTCCTCAACTACATCTTAAATGGTCTTCAAGATTTTGCTATGTCTTAGGTAATATGGATTTTGGGCCCTTTCATATTGGCTTTGGGTAGGTGCTTTGGTTAAAAATACCTCTAGGAATAGGATTTACCCACTGTAGTGAGACTTCACTACACTCCCCATAATATCCCCTTAGCCATTAACCCTCCTAACTTGTGCAAGCTAGAAATTGTCCTCTTCCCACATTGGGTGTTCCCTCCAAGGATGCCATATCACCTAACTGGCATAAAGGTCATCCATGACCCATAGAATCACCATAAAAACCCCTCTAAAATACCTCCACCCTCTCCCATAGGCATGATCCCATATAAAACCTATAATACATTAAGCATCATCTACATCCATCGAGTCCAAATGGTTATCTGATTGCTAGGTTCTTCCATGCCCAAAATTGTAGCAATATACTACAAACCAAGCTCTTGTCATCGCTATACACCATATAATGGAGGGTATGATAGAGCCAATATATAATGAAGGATTCCCACGTAAACTGAGTCTAGTGGTACCTCATCTAAGTGATAATATTGACCCAAACCCAATGCAATAGCCTCTTATTGGTATCTATAATCAATAAACTAGAGGTCACAACACAAACTAATCTCATTAGCATGTATAGCTACCCACCTAAAAAATGGTATTGATGTCATTGTTGTACCTCTTCAATTGAAACTATGGGTCCCAAATCAGACTCTACAATGATCATGTTGTAGAATATTACATTATTTGGTACATGCTGATGTATCCCCATGGTACCTATGGTACAATGTAAATATTAGATTAGGGTTTGAGTCTATAGTTTAGATGTGTGTTTTATATTTCCTTTTTATGTAAGTGTCTATGTACAAGATGTTTACAAGTATCATTTAATAGAGATTCAAGATTCATGTATACAGGTGGCAATTTGTGAAGCCAAGAGGCATGAGAGGTTTATCTTATGTATAGAATAGGAAAGATTACATCTCTCAGATGTGTGAGGATATTAATAAATAAAGAGTCTAAGAGTCACCTTTCTAAGGTTATATTATGGAGATAAAGTTCTATGAAATGTATCTAAATATAGAACAAATCTCAAGATCATATATTTGACTCAATAATATTGTGAGTATTTTATTTCAGTAATATTATCATGTTGTTGAATGTTATGAGATTTGCATGCATTGATTATTCATATATATTTTATGATTTATATGATCTTGGTTAATTGGTACCTATGATAGCCTAGTTGAAAAGCCAAAAAATCAAGCCCTATTATATCTCCTCAAAACTAGTGCCCCTCTAATTGAAACCCAAAGGATCATGAAGAACATGTGATTATACTGAGAGGGGGGGTGAACAGTATAACATAAAACTTTTTCCCAAATATAATATCAGTATTAATGAAACCATAAACATCACACAAAGCATCACACACATAAGAGACACCATTTTAACGTGGTTCACCCAATGTGGGCTACCTCCATAGAGAAAATATTTTACTAAAAATTTCTCAATCAATCTCTTGGGAATCCTTCCCAAATTACAATGTTTATGGACTTCTATCCAAAGGAGATGTTGATCCCCTAATATCAATTTCATGGATCTCTTACATAGGAGAACTCTTTCCCCTTCTACTTTGGCTAGTGATCTTCTAGAAGACTCTATCTCTATACTGCACTAACTGGTGGATCACTTTCCACTTGAAGACTTTTCACTCAGCTCTATCTTCAATTGTCCTGGCTACTAGATTTCTATCCATTGAGACTCTATCCTCTATACTGTTTCACCTCCAAAGCTCTATCTCAATACTATACCAAACACAATTCAGTCGGTCTAGCATAGTTTTGCTCAATCTCTTGCACTAAACACAATACAGTTGGTCTAGTATAATTCTGCTCAATAGGTTCACTCAGAACCTACTCAAATATGCTCAAAAGGTTCATCCAAAAACCTATCTAAATTTTCTCAACATGTTCACACAAAACCTGTCTAAATCTACTCAACAAAACCTCTCTAAGATTTGCTCAAATCTGCTCAATAAGTCCTCTCTTGGACTTGCTCAAATCTTCTCAATAATTCATCTCTTGGACTTGATAAAATCTGATCAATAAGTCATCTCTTGTACTTGCTCAAATATACTCAATAAGTCCTCTCTTGGACTTGCTCAAATTCTTTTAGCAAGCTTTCACAAAATCTTAACTAAAAATAGTCCACAAGCCTTCTCAAAGACTTGTCTCAAATTTGCTTAACAAGCTCACACATAACTTGTTCAATATCATAGAATCATAAATATAATTGTTAGAAACTCAATATGTTCTATACTCAAAGTACAATCAATATCTCAATTCAATCTCATAGAAGCATAAAGAGAATTGTTAGAGACTCTATATGTTCTATACTCAAATCCCAATCTCAACTTAATAGAAGCATAAAGAGAATTGTTAGAGACTCAATATGTCCTATTCTTAAATCTCAATCTCAACTCAAATAAATATCATAGAAGCATAAAGATAATTGTTAGAGACTCTATATGTTCTATACTCAAATCCCAATCTCAACTCAATAGAAGCATAAAGAGAATTTTTAGAGACTCAATATGTCCTATTCTTCAATCTCAATCTAACTCAAATCATAATATAGAATAGTTTGTTTTATGGAACTTGAACAACCATTTCACACATCCACTTGACTAGGCTTAACCAACTCAACTCAACCAATCACATCAAGGAAAACCCTTTCTCACAAACCCTAGTTCAAGCATGTATCAACCAACTCAAAATGTTTCCAACAATGCTTTATCTCAAGTCTCACATAACAATGATACTCATGTTCTTTTATAGATCATGTTCAAGTTCATTTCATCATCAATGGGCTTCAACAACAATGCTAATGAAATAAGGTTTAATTACAACTCACAAATCAGAAAACCTTGAAGCATTCAACCAACCATATTCACAAAGGAAACTTCAATTAATCCTTTTCACTCCAATGATATTTCAAAAATCAACCACCACAAACAATCAATAGGATAATGTGCCCATACCTTTTTGATGCCAATAATTTGTTCATAAAATCTTCCACATTTAATCACAACTTTCCTTTTCAATATTAATAAGGGTTAGTGGTCTTTTAAATAATTACAATAAAAGCATAACTTAATTTACACCCTTTTCACTCCAACTTCATAAACACATCCACCAAAGTATATTTTAATAAAAACCTTTATTAAAAATAACCCATAATAAATCTCTCAAAATCACTTTAACAAAAACTCCTTATTTCTCCTAAAATCAATTCTCCATTTCCATCAAAATAAAACATAAATCAAATATGCTTTTGCAATAATAATCACAACCCTAATGATAAAATTTAATTCCCATTAAATACCTTATAACTCCAAAATTTAGGGCTAATAAAAATTATTAAATGCAGAAACGTAAATACCTCTCAAGGGGATTCGAACCCCCGTCCATCACACACTGTGAGCGTCTTATCTTTGGCTAAGATTCCAACTGAGCCAAAGCACTCATTGGAAAAGCAAAGGCCAAAAGGACCTTTAATCTTCCTCTGCCTGCCACAAAGGACAAAGCGCCAAAGTGCTTCCCACACGTTGTCGTCAAGGGGAATCAATCCCTCATATTTGCATTACCCACAGTCTTAGAAAAATTGATATGCCAATGCGCCACGCCTCATACCATGTTTGATATTTCCAAACTGTTGCACTTTCTTCTTTGCTTCCTTTTCAACAATTTACATGAGCTCTTTCGAATTCCAAGGCAATTAATACATGAGAGCAAGGATGATTATTTGGTTTAATTACCACCCATTTATATAGTGTTTAATTCCATATACCTGTATTTCATGTGTCCTACACTGTGAAGCCATGTGCCCAAACCTGTGACATGAGAAGCATCTCCCATTGAATCTTCCTTGCCTAGACCTCATTGGTCTCATGTTATGATTGTTGTTCCATCTGTATCTTCTTTGCCCATTGTCCCTGTTGGACTCACTACAATCTGACTCATCCTTAGAAGTTTCACTTTCACTTACATCTGAGAATCCCTCTTCTAAAGTATCTTCTTCTGATGTTGTTTCTTCTTCTTCAAGACTTGAAGTAGACTTTGCCTTTTCTTGTTTCTTTCCAAAACCTAGACCTGTTGAACATGATGTTCTTTGTTGTCCATGAATGAAATTATCCAAGTTCTTAGAGCTATTTGTGAAAATATTCATCTTGATCTTGGAGTCCTATAAATATTTCTTTAGAGTAGCCACTTCTTGTGCTAACTTCTCACATTCCAATATTTTTGCTTCTAAATTTTCTCTAAACTTACTTGCCTTGGCCTTTGACTTCTCTAAGTCCTCTATGAGCAATAATATTTCTTCATCACATTCTTGAAATTGACTTTCAATCTTAGAGTGTTGCTTTCTTACCTTCTTCACTATGTCAAGAGCATAGATAAGTTCACCTTTGAGATCATAACCATTCTCTATTGAGTAGTCCTCTATTTGTTTGCCTTTGTCCATATCATTTCTTTCTTTTGACTTGCTTTCTATAGGATCACTCAATTCTTTATCTTCCAAAACCATTAGAAGATTCTCATTTGGACCCAATATTATGTGTTGAGATCGATCCTCATTCTCTTTGGATAAATGACATTTTTCCCTCTTGATCTCATTGAGTACATAAAGATTTCTTTCTCTTATAGCACTTGCTACCAGTTTTCCAATTTTAGACTTTCTTACTTCACATCGATCTTGATGAAAGGTCACCATATGACCTTGATCACAAAGTTGACTAATGCTCAAGAGATTGTGTTTCAAGCCTTCCACATATAGAACATTTTCAGCTTTTGCTTTCCCATTGCCTATACTTAGAGTTCCTTTTCCACTGATTTTTGTTGAACCATTGTCCCCAAAGTTTATTGACCCTCTATTTCCTTCTTTCAAAGTTATAAATTTTTATTTTTCTCCTGTCATGTGTCTAGAGCACCCACTATCCAGAAACTATTTCTCTTCTTTATCCTGAGCATGCAATGCTATTTGAACTAGCAAAGATTTTAGTTTTCCTTTTCCTTTTTCTTCTTTCCTAGTAGTTTGAGTTGTGGTCTTTCTACTAGACTTAGGATTTTCTAGATTGCATCTTCTAGCTATATGCCCAAAGTTATTGCATTTGTAGCACTCAACATCATCATCCATATATGATACAAGAGAATCCATACTACTACTATCATAGTCTCTATTAATGCAATGCATAACTTTATGACCATATTTATTGCAAGAGAAATAATGTCCATGGAAGAAATTTTGTAACCTGTTTTGATGAGGACTCAATCTGGTATTCTTTCCTTTGTGATATTATTTTCTAGAGATATGGTGGGGTACCTTATTTTTGCTTGATGTTTCTGCCTCTTGCTGACTTAATCTCTTGTTTATTTCAGTTCTGCATTTTAACATAATAATTTTTGTTGCCACTCTCTCAAGTCCTGCTTCTTTGGCTTCCAACATATCTCTTAATTGATGTTCAATTTCTCTTCTTTCTTTCACTTCCATTTCAAGTTCTATTAGCCTTTGCAAAAGCTCAATTCTTGCTGATTCAAAATCTCAAATTTGTTCCCTTAGTTGTGCATTCTCTTCTTGAATCCTTTCAAGATCTTGGAGACACTTGGAGAGCACTTCTTCAAAGTCTATACTTTCTTCACTCCCTGAGCACATGTGTGATACTGATGGATCCATCTCCAAGTTGTTAAACTCTTTGTGGAGAGACCGACTCTGATACCAATTGAAGAACATGTGCTTATACTGAGAGGGGGGTGAACAGTATAACATAAAAATTTTTCCCAAATAGAAGCATCAACATTAATGAAACCATAAACATCACAAAAAGCATCACACACATAAGAGACACCATTTTAACGTGGTTCACCCAATGTGGGCTACCTCCACAGAGAAAATATTTTACTAAAACTTTCTCAATCAATCTCTTGGGAATCCTTCCCAAATTACAATGTTTATGGACTTCTATCCAAAGGAGATGCTGATCCCCTAATCTCAAGTTCGTGGATCTCTTCCACAGGAGAACTCTTTCCCCTTCTACTCTGGCTAGTGATCTTCTAGAAGACTTTGTCTCTATGTTGCACTAACTGGTGGATATCTCTCCACTTGAAGACTTCTCACTTAGATCTTGTCTTCAATTGTCCTGGCTGTTGGATCTCTATCCACTGAGACTCTGTCCTCTATACTCTGTCACCTCCAAATCTCCATCTCAATACTATACCAAACACAGTTCAATTTTTCTAGCATAGTTCTTCTCAATATCTTGCACTAAACATAGTACAGTCGGTCTAGTATAATTCTTCTCAATAGGTTCACTCAAAACCTGCTCAAATCTTCTCAACAGGTTCACCCAAAAACCTATCTAAATCTGCTCAACAGGTTCACACAAAACCTATCTAAATCTGCTCAACAAATCCTCTCTAGGACTTGCTCAAATATGCTCAATAAGTCCTCTCTTGGACTTGCTCAAATATTCTCAATAAGTCCTCTCTTGGACTTGCTCAAATCTGCTCAATAAGTCCTCTCTTGGACTTGCTCAAATCTGCTCAATAAGTCCTCTCTTGGACTTGCTCAAATCTGCTCAATAAGTCCTCTCTTGGACTTTCTCAAATATTTTAGCAAGCTTTCACAAAAGCTTAACTCAAAATAGTCCACAAGCCTTCTCAAAGACTTGTCTCAAATCTGCTTAACAAGCTCACACAGAACTTGTTCAATCTCATAGAATCATAAAGAGAATTGTTAGAGACTCAATATGTTCTATACTCAAAGTACAATCAATATCTCAATTCAATCTCATAGAAGCATAAAGAGAATTTTTAGAGACTCAATATGTCTTATTCTTAAATCTCAATCTCAACTCAAATCAATCTCATAGAAGCATAAAGAGAATTGTTAGAGACTCTATATGTTCTATACTCAAATCCCAATCTCAACTCAATAGAAGCATAAAGAGAATTGTTAGAGACTCAATATCTCCTATTCTTCAATCTCAATCTCAACTCAAATCAGAATATAGAATAGTTTGTTTTATGGAACTTGAACAACCATTTCACACATCCACTTGACTAGGCTTAACCAACTCAACTCAACCAATCACATCAAGGAACAACCCTTTCTCACAAACCCTAGTTCAAGCATGTATCAACCAACTCAAAATGTTTCCAACAATGCTTTATCTCAAGTCTCACATAACAATGATACTCATGTTCTTTTCTAGATCATGTTCAAGTTCATTTCATCATCAATGGGCTTCAACAACAATGCTAATGAAACAAGGTTTAATTACAACTCACAAATCAGAAAACCTTGAAGCATTCAACCAACCATCTTCACAAAGGAAACTTCAATTAATCCTTTTCACTCCAATGATATTTTAGAAATCAACCACCACAAACAATCAATAGGATAATGTGCCCATACCTTTTTGATGCCAATAAGTTGTTCACAAAATCTGCCACACTTAATCACAACTTTCCTTTTCAATATTAATAAGGGTTAGTGGTCTTTTAAATAATCACAATAAAAGCATAACTTAATTTACACCCTTTTTACTCCAACTTCATAAACACATCCACCAAAGTCTATTTTAATAAAAACCCTTATTAAAAATAACCCACAATAAATCTCTCAAAATCACTTTAACAACAACTCCTTATTTCTCCTAAAATCAATTCTCCATTTCCATAAAAATAAAACATAAATCAAATATGCTTTTGCAATAATAATCACAGCCCTAATGATAAAATTTAATTCCCATTAAATACCTTATAACTCCAAACTTTAGGGCTAATAAAAATTATTAAAGGCAAAAACGTAAATACCTCTCAAGGGGATTCGAACCCCTATCCATCACACACCACGAGTGTCTTAGCCATGACTAAGATTCCAACCGATCCAAAGTGCTCATTGGAAAAGCAAAGGCCAAAAGGGCCTTTAATCTTCCTCCACCTACCGCAAAGGACAAAGCGCCAAAGCGCTTCCCACACGCTGCCATCAAGGGGATTCGATCCCTGATATTTGCGCTACCCACAGTCTTAGCAAAATTGATATGCCAATGTGCCATGCCTCATACCATGTTTGAGATTTCCAAATCGTTGCGCTTTCTTCTCTACTTCCTTTTCAACAATTCGCACGAGCTCTTTCAAATTCCAAGGCAATTAACACACGAGAGCAAGGATGATTATTTGGTTTAATTGCCACCCCTTTATATAGTGTTTAATAACACTTTGAAGACGTCGATGAAAATATTAAAATTGTATTTGCATGATGACGTCGGTGGGAAACTTTCCATTTAAATTTCCATTTAAATTTTAAATAATTAAAATTTAAACCAAACATTAAAACTCAAATAACTCCATCATCGGGGCACATTTTTTGATGAAACGAAAGCCCAATGTGGGTTTTAAGAAAAACCCAGATCAAATCTGCTGTCCATGGTTTTAAATAAAACCTTTTATTTTCCCTGCCTTGGTTTTCACAAAACCCTTCATAGATCCTTTTGACATTTATTGCTCTATTGACATCAATGACAATATTTTAGCTTAGGGACTCAAAATGTCCAACAAGATCATCCACACATCCTCCAATGTAGCTGACATATCTCTTGTAAGTAATAAAAAAGTGGCATACTCCAAGTGCCACCACTTTATTAACACTATCAATAGGATGTGGTTTGGCTCAATTTATATCTAGTCACTAGATATCCAATGCTAGCTCCATCTAACATTACCCTATCAGCTAGCATCATAGCATCCACCATCGACCTAAAGGTACGAGATCATTAAACTTGAATGTGCAAGACATCTAACACCTGCATACACAAAGAGTAGAATAAAAGTTATGTTTCATACAAAAATAAGCAATCTATAATCATCTTACCTAGTCTCAAATTCATCAACTCTGAGTAAATTTGTGATAGTGAATTTGTAATGGAAAATTTTAAACAATGAATTCACAACTTGTGTGTGAATTCGTTTTCCATGGAAAACAAGAACTAAAAAAAAAATCAAGTCGATGAAAATTTCCCATACCTAAATCTAGGCCCTAGTTGGTCCACTTGCACCCCATACAACCTCTAGTCTATGGATAGGGTGTCTCAATTGTGTCATTGTGAAAATAATTGTATTTTCTCTAGATTTTTTTTTCTTCTCACATGGTAAGAATGAATTCTTTTACCCCTCTCACCTATTTTACCCCTCAGGGTAGAAAATTTTGCTTTTCCATTTTTTAGCCCAGCCTATTTCAGTTCCTTCATGATCACATATGATCCCTTAGAAACTCAACATGATACCTAGGATGGGGATAAACTTGATTAATCAATTTCCTTTGCATACCTCAAAGATTACCTATTAAAAATCATAGATAATTTTTTCAAGCCCTATGAATAGAATTTTGGTATGTTTTGCCTTGTATTGGCCAATCAAAGCTTGGCACCTTTGTTCTTCTAAAAATTGGGGGAATCTATATCTAACTTTGATGAATTTATTAATTTTAAATGCATAAAAAATGAGGTAAATATAGATACATAAAATTGGGTCATCTAGCCCAACCAATTTCATCATGAATGCACAGAACAATTAATCCAACTTTATTGCATATCTAAACCCAAATTATGTAGCTAGGTCAGCACCCAATGAATTTACCACCTCAAAGTCAAATTATCTAATAATAATTTTCCATTTTATCTGGTGAATTCATGCAACTTGTCTTTCCCATCCAATTATTTTCTCCTCTACCAAATTTGACTTGCAATGGTCAAGTGATGTGAATTCGCTAGCTACAAATTCATAATCAATAAATTTGCATGTGGTAAATTTGTTTTAGGCATGCAACCAAAATTCCATTCCATATAAAACTAACTTTCATAGGTATTTATCCCCTCACACCACTACCAATCACCTCAGATGATTGTCAATAAAGGTATTTGACTCATCAATATCTCTCCCAATCAAATCTTCTTAACTGGCAATCAAACTTTAACCAACCTCCCTAACTTCCAATCAACCCCCTGTGACTGCCAATCAAGTAACTTAATAATAAATTAACCAATATAACTCATACTAAATTTACACCTTACTCCTCCCCTAGTGGTTACCATTTCCTATAAATTGGCCCATTGGGATGGAATTTGTATCATGTTTTTCCAAGCAATAAAGTGCTATTGAAATTTCATTTGGAGACTTTCTAGAAGCATTGAAGCTATGTTATATTTTGGTTATCCACTTGGAAATTTTATAAGAGAGAAAAAAAATCTTGGCAATATCACCTCTACTTCATTTTTGTTCTTCTTTAGTCTAGAATTATTATCAGTTCTCCTTGCTTAGTTATTCATTCATGATTTTACTGCCTTTACTTATATTCATCCTTAACCATGTTTGCTTGTCTAGTATTTTATCTAAGTTATTTTGAAGGGCATTCTATGTATTTGAGGAGAAAATAGCAGATAATAAGACCTTCTAGACATACCCAATAATAGTTTTCACTTGGCTTCGATTGGCATTTTGGTGTTTTAGCTGTAGAATACAAATTTACCTCTTGTGCCTCTTTTAGGTGGTGAATTCACTCTAGGCTTTCTAAACACTAGAGCTCAAGTTAAAATCCCATTTCCTATCCTGTATAGTAGTCCTTCCATATCCTAATTCACTATTCTTCTAGATATATAACTCATATCATCCCTACTTTATAGGTTTCCCTTATCTAATATAAAGTCTCCACCTATATCCTATATAGGCGACGAATTTGTTTTCAAAGCTCAGGTCAATATTGTCTTTGTCTAATATAATAAGCTATTTTCATCCATCTATCCTCTGTTATATCAGATCTACATGCAATTGTAAGCCCATATTTTTATTGTCTAGTTGTAGAGAATGAATTTATCTCTTGTATTCTATTTAGGTGGTAGATTTGCTAACTGTAAACTGCCTTAGGATTTTTTTCCCAGGCTAAGTCCTCTAATTGCATAATTATTATCATAAGTGTCCTTATAAATACCTATAACCTTTTTTTACCTATTTTAGTCCTCTATCATCTCCCTTTTACCACAGAAAGTGAATTCATCAGCCATTGGACTTTCAAGTGATGAATTCATAATAGGTAAAAGCTACATCCATTTTAGATTTAATTTCCAAGTTTTGCATATACAAATTGGGGTATTTACTATACCAATAAAATATCCAAGTGTCTCTTGCTATTTGGTAGGCCCCCAAAACCTAATATCCCCTTCCAATCCATCCATTTTATAGTTCTTTATGAATTAGCCAACTACAAGGATTACAGGCAATAGTTTCATGAGGAGATAAATTTACACCAACCATTAGGTCAAGTAAGTCTTGTTTCCCTATGTTCTATTTTTTATTTTATTTTATTGTTTACTATCTCTATTTTTTCTTTCTATTCTCATTTTAAGACATTAAAAGAAAAAAATCACTTGTAGCTTAGGTTGTTAGCTTAAACTTGACCTTTCTATTTTAGGAATCAGAGTGAAATGCATGTAAAATTTGCATTATGTTAAAATTTGTGTTTGCATAGTCCTTTTGAATTCTCATTCTAAAAATAAGGAAGAGAAAAAAGCAAAATTCCTTTCAAGATTTTTCTTTTATTTCTTATAAATAGTGCAAGTCAATAAAAATTGCATATAGGTTAGCCTTCTATTTGTTTTTTTTTGTCTTTTTGAAATTACATTGTGGAATCGGTAGCCACCACGAATCTAGGCAGGTTGTTTGGCTTTTATGGCCACCACAATATTCTACATTGTCTGCCTTAGAAGCTACCACACAGATCTTCATGTAGTTCATCCCTATGACCACCATGCCACAATTATTTTAAACCTTTTATGCCACTGAAAGCACCAGGAAAGGGATAAGCGTTCAGTCCAAAGAGGCTTGAGATTTGAACCTTGGACCTCCACCCCCTTACGGGGTTTGGTTGAACCAATTGATCTACACCTCGGCCCTATTAGCCTTCTATTTGTTACATCTTATTTTCATATGCATTGCATTGCCATTTGTACATATCTTATCTTAGGATGGATAAACCTTAGTTGTTTGAAAAGTGGACACATCCAATTAGATTTAGATAAATCTATAAACTACCCTTGGTGAACCCAAAAAACTTCTCACTAAATATTTTAGCTCAAAAATACCCTAAAAATGTGATAGGTTGGCAGTAGGGCTCTCTCAATCGAGTGTGTAAGGATTGGATTCTTTTGACACCCCTATATTAGGTTTTTATTTGATCTACTCCTTTTGTGGTTGAGTGGAAACCTTCAAACCATTAACCTTTTTTGGATCTACCAAGAGAAGTCTCTTCCTAGATCTAGTTAACATGTGAAATATTCTAAATCTTGTAGGTTCTTCATCCAAGAGATTATGATCTATGTCCATAAGCATTCCCACTAACCCTTTTTATTCTCTTTCATATTTTTGAGTTGTAACCATTTGGAATTGATTTTGATAGACCATATAGGTATTGATATTAGGTGGATCATGATAAGACAAATAACAAAAATCCTCCTAGGCTATGGATGTTTCTCCTTCCTATATTTTGGCCATAGCATTTTGTTTTTCATATATGTTGTTGGTTGAAGTCTCTTTGTATTTTTTTACATAGGTGCATCTCCTCTTATGGTATCCTTAAAATCTTCTTTTAGTGTTTTGGCATTCCATAACAATGATCTTATTTGTCAGATTCTTGATAACCACTTTCACCTATAGTATTTTTGTGGATTATTTTAGCTCTGGAGTAGGAAAATATTACAATTGGATGGTTGGGATGATAGGTTGAGGGTATTCCCTAGGTGTGAGTAATGCAACTAGTTATATATTTTAGGAATATAGAACCAAAGCTTGTTGATTTTGCTAAAGAATATTTGAGAAATATGGAATCATAACCTTTGGAGGAAGCTTACCAACCAAGATCAAGGATTTTTTTGCTATCACAACCACTTGAAATATCTGGGGAAATATAATCTCATTTGACTATCAAATTTGTAAGCTTAATTATAGAACAATAACATGGAGATAGTAAATGTAAGCTTGGGCTTGAGAAGATCTTATCTCCTATGGGTTTCTCTTCCATGTCTTATTGAAACAGATATTGAAATCTATGATGTTATCTTGAGGATGCCTTTGAATGGAAGTAAATAGTGTGAGGAGTGAAAATGAATCTCATATATCATCAAACTCCAAGATGAAGGTCTTAGCCAATTCATCCCAAGTGTTGATATTACTCTTTTCTAAAGAGTGATACTAGGCTAGTATCTTGCCTTTGAAATATAGGGCTAATAACCTCACCATTGCATCTTCATGAATGATACTATGAATAGTAGCTAGAGTAGTTAAGTCTTAATAATGTTCATAAGCAATTTTCTTGCTACCATCATATGAAGGAAAGGCTTTGAGTACAACCTACATAATATCATGAAGGTTTTGTAGATTTAGAGGTTTGACATTATTCTAGATAGGGTAGATTCTTTCGACCATGGTTATATGGGGATGTAGTAGGTGATTCTAGGTATATGGCCTGTGGAGTAGTACTTTGGATAGAGGAGGTCCAAATAGGTGACAATGATCTTCCTTTTTTAGAAGCCCTAAAATTTGTCAACTCAGCAAATTATTAGGGTTCTTTAAGCTTCTTGGTCTCAAATATTGTAATCATAAGATTCTAGATCTTAACCTTTCAAAAAAAAATTTGATTGATCTTAGATTTTTTAGATGTATACTCATCAAGTGAATGGATTATTTATCCAATTAATATACCAAGACATTCATTGTAATCCTAATCATCTAGCAATATTTCTTTACAATATTATGGTAGGATATTGCTTTGTCCCATAGGGTGTGCCAAAAATTCTTGAGGCATGTGATGGGTGTTAGCTCTAATAGTATTATAAACTTTTGAATTCTAATAAAAATTAATTGATGTAATATATACTATCAAACCTATTTATGAGGAAAATCATATTAGATTTATTCCACCAAGTATAGCAAATATGTTTGATGGCACATGGTGAATGGAATAATTGTTGTATTTATTCATGTGATGCATGTGTATAATTTTTCTCATAGGGTGTGCCAAAACTCTTTATCCTTCAAATTACCTAATATAAAATATGCACCCTAGACCAAGGTCAAGACTATATGACTCATAATTACTCCTAATTCAACCTGTAGAGAAGGCCAATTCCTTATCTAAATCCTACTGTGTAAAATACAAAATATAGAAAATGGGATAGGGTTGAGAGAAGAGAAGGGATAGAGGGAAAGTGACTAATGTGGTTGAATCTCATATAACAATATAGAATTTATTTGATTGAATATTTATCATCTACTACAAGCAAAGCCTAATAGATCAACCCTCAATTAAAGCTATGCAAAAAATATAATAAGCCTAGATATTACAACATCCAACATTTCAAGAACTCTAATAAAAATAAGCCAAATAGCTTCAAGCCTAAGAGATCATATCTCAACCAAATCATAAACAAATATTTCTAAAATTTCAATATCACTATAATCAATATTCCTACACACTTTAATTGAAGAAGTCAAATAGCTCTAGATTGTATTAGAATAGTGTAAACATAAATCTTACATCAAGAAAACCTTAAATTATTTGACCCTTTACAATAATGAGAATTCCTCTATTTATAGTTTTTTCTTAGCTATAACTGAAGCTAACCTAACTACTATGTACAATCATACGCATAAATGATAATGCATGACCTATGATGATCTAGAACCACTCAACATATTTAAAATATTTAGCACATTCTCTGTTAGCCTTTTGGTGGTTATCATTTGTAGGATCTTTTACTTATGCTTTTTTATATTGGTTGTCACTTTCATGCTCTTACAACAATAATTATGGTTGAACTAATTTTATCTAAGAGTGTTAGGCATCCTCTTCTTAAAGCAATCAAGCATGCTAGATATTTTAAGTATTGACATCATTCTCCTTGTTGAAAAAACCAATATGATATATTTCTTCCTTTCAACTTGTGCTCTAGGTTGCTTCTCTTGCTTAATGCAAGATTTTTAACCAAGTAAAAACTTTTGGAATCTTGGGTTGATATCATCACAAAAAGGTTTTTTCTTGCCTTCCTTTAAGGCTTTAATTTGTTGCTATACTAAACACTCATCCTAAAAACTTTTCATTGGGCCAAATATTTTGAAGTGCTTTTTGAATGTCACCATAAAAAAGCTTTGGCTTGCTAGCTTTCAAGGTTTGATTACTCTCCTTCAAAATATCTTACCAAGATGAAAAATTTTAAGCACTTTCTGACATCACCACATAAAGTTTCTGGACACTAAGACTTTGCAAGTCCAACCTTGAAGAATATGAAGCTACTCCAGACCAAAGCTTCTAGATTTAATGAATGAGTAGATTTTAAGCAATTTCAATACCATAATTGCTTTATTAGGCTCTAGAAGAAATAATTTTGCAAGAATGCTGATCTAAAAAAAGAATAATGAGTCTAAAGAATCTCTTCAAGCTTAAAAAATAAATAATAGAGACAATTCTAACACTATAAATTTAGACCTATGGATGTTGGAAAATAATTTGACTATAATTTTATGTATAATTAGTGAATCACTAATTTATATTATTGGAAAATCCCCATATTGTACAAGATATTGAACCATCATTCAACCTATCCAAAGAATCACAATATTCTAGAATTTGGTATTTTTCTTTAAATTCTTGGAGATTACAACCCTAAATTTTCAAAACAAATAAATCAAGACTAACTTAGGTGCCCTATTGCATTTTCTAATTGTCTCTTACCACCTCATAGCTTGAGTTGCATAAAGCTCAACTCTATATTTTTTACACAAATAATTTATAATATGAATTGCAATGGTAGTAGTCAAACTACTACATATACCCATCCCTATTCTGATTTGTGTACCTTTCTTCCTAGACAATAATCTATTACCCCCTTTTTAAAACCCCCTCTCCTTTTGGATTTCCTCTAACGTATATCCATACCCCTTTTGTTTTATTAATTTTAAGTAAATTACGTATAACAACTCAATTATAACTATAATGGTGCTAAATAATGCCACCATAGATCCACACTAGTACTAGATGTGGAGTTACATGGTATAATTACTTATATACCATTCTAGCACCATGTAGAAATTGATGAATTACAATGGCACTATGATGGTGCAAGTTGTTGCCATACAAAATAAAATCACAATAGTGGTGCTAGATCAATTCAAAGAGTAATGCCACACTAGAAAAATGTAGTAGTCATTGTATTTAGAGGAAATCTATTTTTTCTTAGTTTTGGCAATACTTACTATTTAAATAATTACTTAGGGTAAACACAAATCATAAGTTAAGGGATATTAACTTTTCTATGTACAATGAACTTGCACAAGTAATCAAAATCTGTATCTTTCTTCTTTTGACATTTTGTATATTGAACAAAAAAGAAACTATATTATTTAAAATATTTCTATTTTTATCTTATAAAAAATAACATAAATAGATTTTAGACCTATGCTAAGTGTAGGATATTTGGATAAAACTCCAAATAAAAATATTAAGAAAATTCCTTTAAGGTGAAATAATTTAAATTTACAAGAAAATTTATTATTCTTTGTATAAAATAATAAAAAACATTCTTTTAGAGCTGCAAGCTTACCATAGTGGTAAAGTTCTTGCATTTTCATTTAGGAGACCCAAGTTCAAACCCCAATTGGTATGAGGGGACCAGGATCCCTCATAAAAACCTGTGTAAACTAAATTTTTTCAAACCCCACTCAATATGAGGGGACTAGGACCCCTCATAAAAACACGTGTAAAGTCATTGAAAAAAATAAAAAATATTCTTTAGAAATTTAAATCTATCATTGATAAGAAATTGAGATAATATTGTCTACGATACAAAAAAAATTATTCCTAGGTCCAACTTATGTATTTAAAAAATATTAAAAACCATAATGAATTAGATTTTAAAAAATATACATCAACCACATTCATTCTTCATATTTCTTGAAAAATAAAGCCATTTATTAGATTCGTCTTGTGTGAAAAACATTCATAAGCATCCTAAAATGTATAATATAGAAAAGTAGTGTTTCAATTCCATTTTTTTACCCTTATCAACATTTATAATAGCATAATATTAAATTACATAGATGAATAATAAGTACATGAATTGAAGTAACAACAATATAAAAAATCTAAATTTTTACTTGCCTATGGTATTCTGTCTAGTAAGTACAACACAAGAAAAGCATTTTTAACTACAAAACATATAAATAATTAGACATTATGTTTCTAAAACAAGATCACAATAACATTCACAAGCATGCTTATTAAGATACTAGATGTTATTATCCACCATACATTTTTTCTATTTTAAAGGTTTTATTTTCAACATGTCTCTACATATTTTGGTAATTAAACATGAATGTTTTTCGAGTGACCAATGTTATTCATATATTTTAATATCAATATACTTTGTGCCCTAGCCATAAATATAATTGGAAGTATGATTTTTACCCTAAACATCCTCCATAAATAGAAATATTCACGAAATGCTAAATACAATTATCTCGCTAAGGGAAAAGAGGAGGAAACCTATATTAATATTCAAAATAAAATATCATACAAAGTGATCTCTATGAATTACAAGAATTAAGATAGAAATAACCATAACTATATAGAGGAGCTTATTCAACAAGAATGCCAAGAATGATAGTCAAATTTACCAATAGGGAAGGCACTGTAAGTTCGAAGGCTATGAGTATTCCCATCTCTTTTTTGAAATGGACTCACAATAAAAATTATCCAAGCTGTTAGTCTTGGTGGATGCTGCTTGGAAATACCACAAAGACTAATGGGGACAATCACATGTTAGATAACATGGCTCCTAGTCGTCTTAGTAATTTGAGTTTGGTTGATAATCATAGGGTAGGAAAGAAATGGCAATATAAGACTTCGAACCAGAGCCACGTGGACCACCAGATAGCCACCGCCATAAATCTAGCCAGTAGGTTCACTTCTCCAAGGCTGATTGGCCAATACGGGATGTGGTCCCAAAGCATGTCATATATGGAAGAAAACAATTACCAAAGAATTATTAAGAGTAACTATCAATACATAGCTTGTGGGAGTTTTTTTAGTATTCTGCTATGTGTGTCTGCAACTTTTTGTTTCTCCACTATTTCAAGGAAGGGATCTGTGTCTGTTTTTTTTTTGTAATTATGATGCAGGTGTTTTTTCTTGGGGTATACCCAAAATGTTGTATGGGAAGTTTCTTTTTGATAACAGGCTATGTGCCTTACCGGATGTAATGGCTTTGGCGGTATGTAGATTTTACATATATAGGATCCTTAGTAAGGACATGTTCATCAACAGCCCTAGGCTGATTTTTGTAAAAGGTTTTGGGTCAACCTATAAAACCCGGTATTAATGCTATAGTATCTTATCTACCAAAAAAACCATAACTATATAGAAGTTGAAAAAAATAAGTAAAATCATATAATATTATCTTGACATAAGAGGACTATGAGAGACTAATGCTCTAGTATTTATATGCACCTCATATGATCAATTCAAAAGGTACATAGTCATAGATGGACTAGTGCTCATGCACAATCATATACAATAGTGACTTACATAATTTAATATCACTTGCATTAATCTTTCACTAAGCTATGAGTTACACTATGAGAGGACTAATAGAAGGGATAGGATAAAATGGTTGGGTAACGGTCCTAAAGACTATTGTTATTCTATAAGAGGTACTTCTTATGAATAATTCAAATAGTGAATCCATAGAGACATTAGCCACATGCATAATTATAGTACAACAAAAATACTTATAGAGTAAAATGCATGCATAAGAGTTGATATTACATTAGATATTCAATTTAATATCTATAGTACTCTATTATAAATTAGAGAAAAATGGGATCTTCCAACCAAGGGAGGCTTGAGATCTTTATAAAAGGCCCCTTTTTTGTGCTCAAAGGAACTCATTTATATCCACAAAGCTTACTTATCTCGAATCCTACATGGTAAAATTTCACTAGCTATAATTAATACTACCATCCATAGTTTCTTAAATTCTCAAAATATATGTACTTTAAGTACTATTCTAGATATTTGATTAGTAAAAGATATTAAATACTTATTATTGCTACAATTATTGTACAAATCATATTTAATCTCTCATTCCATTCATTTTTATCCTTTGGGCTATATAGTATTGATATCTAGTAGAAATATTCATACAATGATCTTGCTTTAATTTGGTCATTGAATTGTTATTAATTCAACATTTATGCTCACTATAAAATGTGATTATACTTTAAGTTCAATATGACTTATTGGTTTTGATTCTTGATCCTTAATTTAGTATTGGTAGGATTTAAAAATATTAAATCTTTGGCATATTCTACTTTATAGAATGAAGATATTAATAAATAAATTTTCATATTGATACATGGTTGTTCCTTTGGATAGATATAGAACCAAACCAACTAGATTGATTATGTAGTTATGGCTCTTAAGCTATTATAAATAATTAGATTGAATGCTATAATAAGCACATTTGAATCTAGGAGTACTTCTAAAAAGTTTTTCTCTTTTGAAAATGTGAAACTTTTTCAAGTTGGTACTTTGACAACCTTGTTGCTATTAACTGCTAAGTTGTAGAGAGCATGACTCTAAAATATTCAAATTGGAACATATATCCAGAACTTATGACTTGGGTTATCTCATTAAGTGCTTTGGTTTTAATTATTTGAATATTTTCAATTTTCTCATTGATTTAATAAGATTACTTGATGACATAATTTCAACTATATTCAAGTACATTAGGTAAAATCAATCTATTTGACCAGTTGTAATTACTTGAATCTTTTAATGATTCTATCTCCTTGACTCCTAGCAATTAAAACCTTGAAATTATTTCTCTATTTGGAAGTTGACAAGGTTTTCAAATTGTTTTATTTTTTTTTTGGAGTGTGATCCTTGGAAATATAAATTACTATTTTCATAATACTCAAATAGCTTAGATAAATCTTGAATCTTTGAACCTACCTTCTCAAATATTTGGCTACATATATATTTTTGGCTTGCAATTTGATCAAGGTGATTAATTCTAAATAAATCATATATAGAGTATTTTAAAACCATTTAGAAGAAGAGAATATTAAAATGAATACCCATTTTTAGTATCAAACCAATAATTGAGGTAGTGAAAAAATTCACTATAATCTTATCAAATATTTAGGTTTAACATGTCTACTATGCTATTTAAATCCAAATAATATAGATTCCTTATTTATAATACATGGATTTATTTATAAAGAGCACCAAGTTATTTTTAGAGATCCCTTATTTGTAATAAAAATAAAACCTACTATGTAGAGGATAATCAAATAAGAGTGATAGCAGTATGGTCAATAAATTCATTTATTGAAAGCAAGGAGGGACCGAAGGAGTGATGGAGGAGGAAACAGGTGTGTGCATCAATGGTAGTCCAGAGGGTGGAGGATCCAAGCCAGGATCTGTCACCAACGAAGCAGGTAAGGATCCGATCGATGGGGTCCCATTGCACAGGAAGGAACCCCCCGACAAAGGGGATCAAGGGGATAGGCTCATCATCGGGAATGGTCCCATCCCGGATAAACCCTTGGCAGTTTCCTATGCCAAGGTGGTCAACCCTGGCCCCATTTTCAAACCTCCAACCTAGGAGCTTATCCCTAATGGCTCAGACCTAGTGATCCCGAAAATCCTCATGTCCAGCTACCTAGAGATGGAGAGGCTAACCCTGATTGGAAAATTCATCGAAGGCCGCCCAGATATGGAAACCATCAGGAAATGGGTATTTTCCAAATGGAGGACAAGCGGGAACATGGAGATCGTAGCCCTATCCAGGGGGTTTTTCGCCATCATATTAAACAACCAAGAGGATTTCTGCAATATCCTATCCGGGGGTCCCTGGTTCCTAGGTAGAAGGAGCCTTTTCCTCCACAAATGGGTTGAAGACTTTGATCCGGACACCCAAAACATCAATGTTGCCCCGATCTGGGTTAGGTTGCCAAACCTCCCTTTCCAGTTTTGGCACGAGGATGTCCTCAAAGGAATTTCCAGAACCATCGATGATCTGATAGCAGTTGATCCTTCCACCAAAGTTCGATCTCGGATGGTCCACACCCGCATTTGCATCAATGCCAACCTGGAGACAGAGCTCCCCACGCATGTCAACCTCTTTCATGGATCCTCTCTCATAAGGTGCCAACCCTTGGATTATGAGAATAAATCAACTTTCTGCATTCATTGCAAATCCCAAGGACACCTAAGGAGTCAGTGTCCTACCCTAAAAGCTCAGTCCCAAGTTTCTAAAGATCCAGCTAAAGGTGTAAATCGTAGACCAGGTCCTCCGAGGGATCAGCCCCAAAACCCATCTGCACCAAGGAATGCTCAGGGGACCCCTAGCCAGGCACCTCCAACCATGGCCCCTCAAGGGAGCGACGATCGGCTGAGGCCTTCGATCGAGCAGGAAGCCCCCTCCGAAATCAAAGGAAAAGAAATATCTGAGTCTGGTGTCGACACCAACCTTTTCCAGGTACCTCCCCTCCCCCCATTGTCACCTCAAATTTGGGTTTACACGAATATCTTGCCATGGCTCATAGGAACCCTTCCTAGTCCTCCCCCTCCCCATCCCTGATCAGATCCAGGCCATCCTATGTCCTTGTTATTGAAGAGGTAGGAAGCCCTCTGTCAATCCCTTCCCATTCTGGGAAATTTAGCCCAAAAAACACCAGAAGCAAAAAATCTTCCATCGACTTTGGCAGTGACAAAAAAAGGGGGAGACCAACCATCACTGAGCAGCAGAACAAGGAGACAATAGAGGATATCACCAATGGAACTCAGTCAACCCTCTACTCTGAGAACTCAGACATGCAGAAAGAGGACCAAAGAGGAAACAAACCTCCCCTTCAACAGATGAAGGGAGGCAAAAAATCTCAAAAAAGTTCTAAATGAAGGTCCTCTCATGGAATGTGAGAGGCCTAAATGGAGCAGCCAAACAATGCCTCACTGCTAATCTCAGGAAAGAATGTAATCCCACCATCCTCATTCTCCAAGAAACCAAAAATGATAATGTCTCCTCCCTCAGGTCGGCCAAAGCTATCTGGAGCAGGGGCGAAGTCCTCATCAACCCTGCCCAAGGATCCTCGGGAGGACTCATGTGCCTGTGGGATCCTCTACAGGTCGAAGGGAGGCTTCTGTCATCATCGAATAGAATCATCAATGTCCTCTTTCATTGCAAGACCAACAACTCCTCTTGGATTTTATCCAATGTGTATGCCCCAAATTCCCCCCTCGAAAGAGCAGCTCTGTGGGACACCATCAGTCAGATGAGGAGCACTTTCAGCACCATCCCTTGGATCATCGATGGGGATTTCAACAGTCCTCTATACCCTTCAAAAAAAAGGAGGACTCAACATCACAAGTAGAAGCATGGAGGACTTTAGGGAATTCGTTGATCTCAATGAGCTAATGGATGTCCAACTCAAAGGGTCTAAGTTCACCTAGAGCAATAGAAGAACGGGAGGTGGACTTATTCAGGTAAAGTTGGATAGGTTCCTCATATCCAAAGAGGCCATCCCGATATTTGGGGACGCATCCCTCCTCGCCCTTCCCAATATTGGCTCGGACCATAGTCCCCTCCTCCTGGAAGCAGGTAAACCTCCATCCTTCAAGACCCCTTTTGCTTCGAGTCTATGTGGCTCCATCACCAGGATCTCAGATCCCAAGTCACCCTTTGGTGGTAGCAGTCGGTCGTGGGATCCCCTACCTTCCAAGTTTCCCAAAAGCTTAAGCTGGTCAAAGAAAAACTAAAGGTGTGGAATAAGGAGGTGTTCGACAATATCTTTACGAGCAAGCAGGCCATCACAGGAAAGCTCCAGGAGATCAAAAGGTAGATCGAATATGGAGACCAAAGCAACTCCACAAGGGATGAAGAAAGAAACCTCCTGGCTGAATACCACAACATTTTAGCTAGGGAGGAAAATTTATGGAGGTAAAAGTCCAGAGCCCTCTAGATTAAATATGGTGATTCCAACACCAACTTCTTTCATGCTTCCACCTTGAGGCACAGAGGCTCAAACAAGATTCGCGAGATCACTCGCGATGATGGGTCCATCACTAAGGACATCTTCGAGATCAGGTCTGAATCAATATATTTCTTTCAAACTCTTCTCGGTAGTCCTCTTGAGGATGATGACCAAGCCAAGACTGACCTCCTGGACAACATTCCCCCCTCTGTCCCCTAGTCGGCTAATTCCATGCTTGTCAGCCCCTTCTCCCATGATGAAATCAAGAGGGCCCTCTTCTCCATGCAACCAGATAAAGCCCCTGGGCCGGATGGGTTTCCCCCATGGTTCTATCAGGATTTCTGGGATATCATCGGGTGGGATGTATGCGAAGCCATCAGAGAAATCCAATCCTCTCGAACCATTCCTCGAGGGATTAATTCCACTTTCATTGCTCTCATTCCCAAGTCACCCGCCTGTAGATCCTTGTCTGACTACCGACCCATCAGTCTGTGCAATGTCCTCTACAAGATCCTCACCAAGGTCATGGCCAACAGGATGAAGTCGATCCTTCCTCTCATCATTGACCCTAGCCAAGGCAGCTCAGTCAAAGGTAGAAGCATCCTGGATGGGGTCATCACTGTCCATGAAGCCATGCACTCAGCCTCCCTTGCTAAAAATTTAGCCCTCCTTTTAAAACTCGATATGAACAAAGCTTTCGATAGGGTTAGCTGGGACTTCCTCCATGATATCCTCCTCAAGTTTGGCTTTCACCCATCCTAGGTTGACCTCCTCCATAGCTGCTACTCTTCCCCGTGGTTCTCTATCCTGGTCAACGGCTCCCCGATTGGGTTTTTCCCGAGTGCAAGAGGCCTCCGCCAGGGTGACCCACTTTCACCCATCCTCTTCATCATCTTGGTGGACTCCCTGGGTAGAGCCCTCAAAGTTGCTTTCCAGAGATAGAGGATATCTAGAATTTAGGCTACCTCAAGCATCAAACCAGTTACCCATCAACAGTTTGTCGATGATACCATCTTATCCACTCAAGCTTCTGTGACCCAAGCCAAATCCATCAAGCACATCCTCTTACTTTACAAAAAATCTGTTGGTCAAAAGGTTAACTTCATCAAAAGCAAAGTGTTCTTCATCAACACCCCCGTAGCTCGACAATCCAAGATAGCTCGCATCCTGGGGTGCACCATTGACTCACTCCCATATTCTTACCTTGGCCTCCCCTTGTTTTGTGGTAACCCCAAGGAGCTGATGTGGAATAATGTCTTAGAGAGAATCCAAAAGAAGCTAGCGGCCTAGAAAGGTAAACTCTTATCTCAGGCTGCTAAAGCCACCCTCACTAGGGCCTACCTCCAAGGCATACCGATCTATTTCATGTCAGTCTTCAAGATTCCCATGGTAGTCTACCGCAAGATTGAGCAGCTCCAAAAAAGGTTCTTGTGGTCGGGGACCGATGAGAAGACTAGAATACCCCTCGTTGCCTGGGACATAGTGTGTAAAAGCAAGAAGCAAGGAGGCCTAGGGTTTAGGAAAGTGTCCAAGATGAACCTAGCACTGCTGGCAAAACACACCTGGAGGATCCTTACCAACGACTCAACAGAATGGGTGCAGATAGTCAAAAAGAAATACCTGGCCAATATTTCAATCCTCGATGATGGGATCCCCTTGAGCGGATCGACTTTTTGGAAATCCATCGCCCATACTCGTTAGTTGATCCAGAAAGGCTTACGTTGGATCCTCGGGGATGGCAATCGCATTGATTTTTGGTATGACAGGTGGGCCCAGGATGAACCCCTGATCGACAACTCAAAATTGGTGGAGCTCAAACCATTCACTGACCTCAATATGGGGCATAGGGTGGCTGACTTCATAACCATCTCCAATGGAGTCCCTCAGTGGAAAGCAATCAATGGTAATAATCTTGGTGAGGCTACTACCACCCTATCCACGATGCTCAACTCGACTACCATCCCAACCGGAGGAGGACCTGATAGGCCTACTTGGAAGGGGTCCGACAATGGCGCTTTCACAGTCAAGTCAGCTTACAACATTCAAACCCCTTCCCCTATTCCGCCCACCCCTTTCAACCGGGTTTGGAAGAAATATTTGATCCCTAAGGTAAGCTTCTTTTCATGGATTGCCATTTAAAACAAAGCTCTAACCATTGAAAACTTGCACAAAAGAGGATTCTCGATCCCCAATAGGTGTTATCTTTGCATGGTTGATTGGGAGTCCATAGATCACTTGTTCTTGAGATGTGATTTTTCTTCCATAGTCCTTGGCTCCATTTTAAATTCCTTCCAGGTTCAATGGGCCCAGCCCAAGTCCATCAATGAACTCTTTTCCCAATGGACCAACCCCTTCCATAATTCTAGACTCTGGTTCCTCTGGGATGTGTGCCTCCACCATTTCCTCTGGAATATTTGGCTAGAATGCAACAATAGAGCTTTCGGTGACTCTTCCAAGGATCCTAAGTCCATAGCTTCCAGAGCCATTGCCTATGCTACTAAAAATGCTAAGCTTATCCCTTGCCCCTTCACCCCTCAGTCGGCCTTAGAAGCTTCCATTTTCAAATCCCTCAGCATCCCATGCGGGAGTGGATCACCCCCCTACCCCGGTCAATCCCAGAGCGAGCATCCAATGGGAACCTCCCTCGGAAGGTTGGATCAAACTAAATTTTGATGGAGCATCAAAAGGAAACCCAGGCCCTGCTGGAGTTGGGGGTGTTGTGCGCGATCACCATGGTGAGCTGATCCTGGTGTATTCTGAATGCTTGGGCATCCAAACCAACCACATTGCTGAAGCTCGAGCACTGTGGAGAGGCCTCTCCCTTCTCTCAGAGGATCCCAGACATCTTATCATAGAAGGAGATTCCATGAACATCATCAACTACCTAGCTAATTCCAATAGCCCGACCTGGAGGGTCAACAACACCATCAAAGAGGCTAGGAAGTTTGTGCAATCCAGAGGTCCCTCGAAGGCCCAACATAGGTACAGAGAGGCCAATTACCTTGCGGACCACTTGGCCAACATGGGAACTATTCTTGGATAGCTATCCATTTGGCACCATGCCTTTCCTCAAGAAATCCTGGATGCGGCCAATCATGACAAATCAAAGGAGGCTCAAAAGTGACGTTGGTCCATGCACCACATCAGCAAAGGATGAAGAAGTGGGCATCCCTTGGGGCCCCACCCCATGTGTTTTAATAAGCCCCTATTGGGTCTTTTCCTGTAGGGATTCGGTTGGCTATCTCGATGGTGCAGATGATAGGCTGGGCAAATCCATTCATGTTGGCTTTAAACCAAGGGGACGTTCGAATCGTGGCAATGCCAATCACACCCACAACACGTTCGGGCCCACTACGACTAGCTTTGGAAACTACCTAGTGAGCGATCATGCCAATATTGTCTTGGGACAGGCAATATCCACTACTAGCAACCCGACGGTTCATCCCCCATGGCTTCTTCCCAATTTTTGATGGTCCAGTCAGGACGCGCCAGGTTGTCATTGGAACTCCCAGTGCCATGTGCCTTGTCTGAGCCCTTTCCAAATTCAACCATCCACCCACCTCAGCATTCACTCCCACCACCCTGAAAGCGTGCCTACGTTAACCGTCGTTGCATCCCCATGCAGTCGATGGCTTCATGCTGATGCTCCCTTCCCCCTTTGGCCCTCACCTCCTTTATATCCACCTCTGGTCTATCGTTGTCCCCATTTCATTTCTTCCCACCCCTATGTCCCTTCGGCTCCATGTATTCTTGCCTTTCCCTAGGTCTCTGTCTGCTCGACTCCCTACTGTGTCGACATAGCCTCTGGGCCTTTGAATTCAAGAGTTCCCCGAGCCTTAACCTTATTCCCTCCAATTCCATGGTGGCCATTTTTGTGGAGCCGACCCACCTCAACATGAGCAACATTGCTCAGGTGTTCATGGATGCAAAAGGGTTTACCCCATTTCTACGTAAATTTGAAGGCCCTGATGATGAAATCACCAAGGATTTCATGGAAACCTGGTGCAAGGGTGAGGTTTGGGTTCGTGGAGTTCACTTCAAGCTTTCGGTGGAGTTGTTGTGCGAGGTGACGGGGCTTCCCCTCATAGGGCGGTTCATTCGATGAGATAAGCACAATTGGGAGGAGGAGATCGACCAATTCCTAGACAAGGGCAAGAACTTAGGTTGGGACAAATTTGCTCTGCTCTGCTCTTCCCTGCCCAGCCCCTGGGATGAAGCCATAGTCCCTATTATGCAATATGTGACCTACCATGATCCCGAGAAGGCCCTCCATAGTTTCCACATTAGCTTCATCAACCACCTCCATGAATCCAAGCAGGTCTGTGTCCCCGATTATCTGCTTTACTCCATTATCGTTTCCATCGAGAAGTGCCAAAAAACCCATGCAAAGCCCCTTCACCAGGGCCTTCTCATGGTCATTTTCTACCATGTTGTGGCCAATCGCCCTCCCGCCTAGGAAGTTCCTCCCCTAGCATCCAACCCTCCCCCTGATTCCCCTTCCTTCTCTAAGAATCGACCTCCCAACTCTCCTAAAGATGGTAAGCCCAACCCGGTGGATCGGTGTAAGACCTCTCCCCCTAAGAGTGGTCGACGTAATCTCCCGAGGAAAAGGAACCCTACGGGGGACACTCCTCCGGTCCCTAGGTCTTCTGCTCGACTGAAGAGGCCCAAGAAGGAAAAGACACCCTCCCCTCAGCACGTCATTTCGGACTCTGAGAGTGGCAGCGAAGCGTCCGCCACCCAACTCCTCCTGAAGATGGCCATTAAATCGATGGCCAACACTGCCAACCAAGCGAATGCCACTATCAAAATTCTCAAGCAGCTCATCCGTAAGTGAGGCGAGGACTCTGATGACCAGGAGGATACAACAAAAATCTAGGATGCATGGGATCTGTTTTCCGAGGGTCCCAACTTGGTGGCCAGGGATGGTTTTGGTTATGTGGGACTTGATGGTTTTTCTGTTAGCAATTTGGCTTCCTCTGTTGTTTCATTATTTTGGCAGCCAAGGGCTGGGATTGGGATTTTCTGTTAAGTTTTTGTATCAATCTACTTTTGGGTGTTGGCCCAAGGTGATGTCTAAGTTTATTTCCAAGGTGCTAAGGCCCTTCTTGTTATAAGGTTTTGGGATCCTCTTAAAAAACCCATTTTGTATATAAACTTTAATTTACCAAAAAATAAAAAAAATTAATTCATTTATTGGATTAGCAAGTACTTGTTGTTTCTAATTGGTGCAATATACAATGCCAATACTTAAAATAAAAGAAATAATGGGAATAAAAATATTGAAAGATGAATTTTCTTGGCTAACCTATTTTATAGTTGGATTTTTCTCTTTCATGAGAACCAAATCCAATGCATGAGTTGATGAGAAAACAAGATTCTTGTACTAATCCCAATTCAATAGTTGTTGTTGGTATCCTTCATGTGGACTACTTTATTTTAGAAAACTCAACTATATTAGAGATTAAATTCTTAAAATAGTTAAGAAACATCCTTTTACAAGCTTAAAGATATTTTATCTACAATCTATAGACTTATCATCATTATATTATTCAAGTTATAATGTATGTTGCTTCTATAAAGAAGAGTTGGCTTCTTAGTTTCCATGATATGCATCCTATGATTAATCTTCAGTAGCCTATAAGGTAATTATATATTTTAGTTTTATTGGATTCTCTAGGACTCCTTATGTTGCACCATAGCCATGTTGTTCTATTGTTCCATTATCATCTTTGGATACTCTATTAAGAAGGATCAACAATCAACAAACCATCACATTTCCTCTCTCAAGGTTTCTTTTATTGTTCCAAGATACTCTAAGATAGGATAATGCAATTTTCATCATAAAGGGATTCAATGCTATAGGAATGATTGATTATTCGTCATGTAATAAAACTTAGTTATGGTATGTCTATTATGGATTGAATTATGTTATACCTAACATCTCCATCATACTCTCTACTGATTGTATGCTTTTAGGCTCATACATACTATGAGTACTTTGATCCATTGCTCCTTCATCCATATATTTATAATTTAATTTCCTTAAGTGATTGAGTATTTTAATTACGGTCATAATAGCTATCATCTTTCTATCAAGTTTCCCTTAGATATTTTTCTATGGATCCTCCTACATTGATATATAGAGTACAAAAATTTGTGTGGAGTGGGTAGGTGAGCAATTTTTAAAACTTAGTTTGATGGGAATCATTATGTTAAAATTGAACTAATAAGAAGGAATTTTTTTATTTTCCATCATTACATGTGAGCCAAATGGTCATTTTCTAGCCTACATGAGCATCTATAAAGTATTTCTAGCCTTATTGTAAGCTATTGGAAATACCACTTTGTTTTCCTCCTAAGAAGTCAATCCAAATCAAATTCCACTACCTTCATATATATTCAAAGTCTTGTAATTCATTTACCATGATCATTATTAGAATTTCTTACATATCCTATTGAAGCATAGGTTGAAGTCATTATTTTCCTTATTATGACTCTAGTTCATGCTATAAAAGTATAATAGAGGGCATAAAGATCTATCATCTCTCCAAATGCTCATGGAAATTGGTTAGACAAACATGACCAATAACTAGTGTTATTAATTGGTAGGGTTTTTACTAAATGTCTAATTTTCCTCTAAGGGAATAAACTAGAATATGGACTATATATTCTTCCTACTAGTTTTCTAATTTTTTCCACTAAAATTATGTTATTTATTCCTTATTATGAATGAATTATAATTCTAAACTATGTAATCTAAATGACCTTAATTATTTTACAATGGCAATGATTGATCCATGTTGCTTAGGGAAGTTGGCTTAAAGTCTAAATGATTTTGTCAATACTAAAATATCCTCCAAAGGATTCAATCCTAAAAGAATTAAAACTAATTAATGTTCAAAATAAGTGAAATATGGGGCTTCAACCAAATTATTTAATAGAAATTACATCCGACAAGCATGTCAAAATCTATATCATTTAGCCACCAATAGTAATCAGACCTTTTGAGACCAATCCCTTATATGCCTTGGCCACAAGTATAATTGGAAGTTTGGGACTTACAATACACAACATCCAAATATGATTGATGTGTGAAATGCTGATTTAAAATTATTTCATGCTAGGAAAAGGAGGATAAATATACTACTTGTAGACACCAAATACTAGCCACTTGTCATCTACTAATCCTCAAATCCTAGCCTTTATTTATTTATTTATTTATATTTATGTATAAATATGAATATTTTATATATTTATAATATATATATTATATGGATAAATCTCAACCACTCATCACTGTCAAATCACAACCATTCATTATATATATATATGTGTGTGTGTGTGTGTGTGTGTGTGTATAAATAAATCTCAATGGCCCATCACATCTTAATCTCCACCATTCATTCATCATGATCCATGTCACTTGTCAAATCTCAATATCAACCCTTCATCATGTTCTAATATCGACCGTTCTTTGGTGTTTTCGAAACCCTAACATGTTCAAGGGTAAATTATAAAATATAATTCATTTTTGTGAATCAAGGTCAGAACATTTTTATCAAGGTCCAAAAATTAACATCTTGAATATCATCTTTGCCGCCATCGTTTTTTCACTACAACACTTGTGAACCAGCCCTTAGATGTTGTGGAGTGTTCATGCACTCACGGTTCGAGCTCCTCAACCACAGAAGCGTAGATCCAGTAACTTAGATGTATTTTTTGATAAGGCATTGTGATTTTGTTTATTTACATTTTCTTGCATTTTTACTTTACTATATGCAAATATTTTTACTTAGGGTTTATAGTTTGTTTTAATATATTTATCAATAGGTTCTACTAACCCTCGTTTGCTTACAGTGTGGAGGTTACAGATCATTGAATATTTTTGTAGCTATGAGTGGCCCCATAGGGATATGCAAGCCCACTCACACACTTTTTTGGAGTGAAGATGATTCGAAGACACCACTATAATTTGATTGAGGGTTTTGACTCTTTTATTGTAAAATCACTGCATCAACACAAGTTATATTGTGTGATCCCTGATCTTGGGATACACCAATGTTTTAATAGATAAAATCAATAAAATAGTATTCTTTCATTGCATAAAATTCCTTGTGTTTGATTTGATTTGTTATTATCTTGGTGTTGTTCATTTTCACTTCACAAAATGGTGATCATGGTGGTACCCCCAAAGGATTTTATGTTTTATTTCCATTGTTGATATTGAGTTTTTGATCTATGTTTTCTATTTTTACTACAGGTTTTTAAAAACTTGATTGTGCTAAAAATCGTAAAAATCACATCAAGAGTTTTTTAAATCTACAAGAGTTTGATCTATGTCTGCATGGACATTGGACTATGTTTGGGGGAAAATATGGCACCATGTTTGTGAAGCTGGGGGGGAAAACACGTAAAATTTTAGGTAAGTTATTTTTTAAACCCTAGCTGTATTTATTTTTTACTTATTTTTTTTAAATAAAAATAAATAAATCAAATCAATAAATATTCATTTTTCTATTTATTTGTTTACAAAAAAATCATATAGACTTAAGTTTTTTATTTTCATAGATTGTACATAGGGGTAGATCTACATTTATAAATTCATTTTTTAGTTGAATTAATAAAATAAATTCAGATTTATTTTATGTTGTTTCTGAATTTGTATGTTAGAAAAAGTCTAAGATTTGTCTAAAATGTACTCACTACAAAAATGTTCAAGTTTTTGTTGTCTTTTATGGTGTTTTTTGCTTTATGCTTTGTGTTTTGTGTACAATAAAATTGAAAAGGTTGCACTTGAGGCTAGATTTTCCCAATCCTCACTCTTCTAGGCTAGAACAAAGTCACTTGTGCTCAAGCTTCCTCCCATTGTTGGAAACACTCACTGATTTAGAGTGGAAGAGCTAGGCGAACCCTCCACTATTGGAAAAACTTGCTAATTCAAAGTGGATCTTAAGAGGTGTACCCTAGACTCTTTTTAGGGGCTTGGTATTAGTGTTCGTAGTCACCATTTTGGTTGAGAGAAAGATGATTTCTTTGCATTTTGTGAAAAACATCATAAATAATAAAAATTCAAAAAGAATCCACACACTTTGCATGTTTCATTTTCAACATCAGTGAGTTGGATTTCATCACCAACCACTGATCAATACCAGTGACAATGGGCTTCATCTCCATTTGTTGGCTCACCCCATAGATACCTTAGCAACCTGTGAGTGTTTTTTCTATATTTCATAACCAAAAAAATCCCCACTTGACATCCACCTTAGGAAGCCACCCTGCATAGTTGTCTAGGCTTAGGATCATAAAATCAAACACACAAATATATATATAATATTGTTGCAAGACATAGGATACAATTATTTTTTTGATTCTGTGTGTTTTTCATTTACCATTTCACCTTCCATACACATCCCTCACACTCGCTACCCCTACTTTCTTATAGCTTATGGTATTGACCAAAAATCAATCCAAAACCATGAATCAAGCACCAACCTTATCCATGGAGTGTCCCATTCCTTCCTCAACCACTTTTGTGGCTATCCCAGCCAATCTAACATAGATAAGCTATTTTTTATCTGCAATATCTTCTCACATAGCATTCACTTTGAATGTTGAGGTGATGCAAAGATCCATTCACACCTCCATCCCAAAAATAGAACCACCTACACCAATTGGCCATTGCACCACCTAAATAGATATAGAAAAATTTGGAGCTTATTTAAGACCAACCAATCCTATTCTACAACCACTTCATATCCCACCCAAACATGTTCCTTATTCTAAGCAGGAACTTGCTCACTCACATCCCAAAAACTTTAATTAAGTCTACACCAACCTTATTTTTGAGGTAGCCTCTACACCCTCACACCAAATTCCTTCATAGTCATTTATCCAAAGCACCTCCATTCCACTTGCCTACACCACTACCTATTCCAACCCACTCTACAAAGCACAAGTTAATGTTGCTTCACATATTCCATTCACCACTTCTTATTCAGTTGTGATTCCTTTTGCAACTTACCCTCTGCTAACCTCCACCAGCATTGCTAACACTCACACCTCATCTACATCCACTTCCACCACAACTACACAATCTGCATCATATATTGCCATACAATAAGCATGGCAACACCTCAATCAACTGCTCATGGGCTAGCAAGATGCTCGTTCTTACCCTCAACAGTAATCATAGGTAGTAGAGTTTAAATACCATTCCATTCCAAATTCTAAGATAACACACTTTCTTCACCCTTGATCCATATTGGGTATAACAATATTATGAAGTTGTTATACCTGCACCTCCATTCACCCACATCAACACCACTTCCACAACCCAGCACATTCACATTCCACAAACCTCATCTTTACTCCATCAACAATAATTACTCCATAACCAAACCCAACAACATACCCAACATCATCAAATACCTCTCAATCCATCAAGCCATCAACATCACATTCCATATCAATAATTCACCACTTCACATGCCCCACCTACACATAATCATCAAATAGTCTAGAGCTTTAACACACACATGGAAGACCCTAAAATCCAAGTTATGCAACAATATATTGACATCTTAATCATGCATACTCCTGGTATGATGTACCAGAAGCCTACAATAAGATAGCTAATCAATCAACCTATTCATTTTTTGGTACCATCACTGCCTTATCTGATAGACTTTATAATACTAAAATTTGATAAATTCAAAGGGATTGAGGACCCTAGAGAGCACATCAATACAATCATTCACTCATGCATTCAAATTCACAGTAATCTAACACAAATGAAATATCACTGGCTTAGATATAAAGGATATATATCTAAAAACACCAAGAGATATCAATCTCGAGGTTGTTTTAGTTTAAATATTTTAAATGTTTTTGTTAATGTCGGTTTTTTTAATAAAAAAAAATTATTTACGACATGACATGTATGACCTCTTTGCCTCCCACCCCCTATCTACCATTGTAGGAACGCCTATCGGCGTAATCAATAATTACATCATTTCTATTCCATACCAATAATCACATATCATGGCCCTTAGATTTCCCTCCAACAGTTTCTAAAAATATAGACGGACTCTTTATCAAATTATTTAAGGTTGTATAGGTCGATCAATGTGGTTTTATTACGAATATTGAGGGAGAACCTTTCCAAAAATTTATCCACCAATTTCTCAAATGTGTAAATGCTATGGTGTGGCAGATGATTATACCAATCTAAGTTGTCTACCCCCAATGTTTAAGGAAAATTTTTAAGCATCAAAGCATCTTGATATTGAATTTGAAAGCATGAGTGAATGAATGTGTTGATGTGCTCTCTAGGATCCTCAGTCCCTTTGAATTTTTTAAATTTTGGTATTGTAAATTTTATCGGATAAGGCAATGATGGTACTAAAAAAATGAATAGGTTGATTAATCAGTTGTCTCAGTTTAGGCTTATGGTACATCATACCATAAGTATGCATGATTAAGCTATCAATTTGTTGTTGCATAGCTTGGATTTTTGGGTCTTCCACATGTGTGTGAAAGACCTGGACTTTTTTATTATTGTGTGGATGTGGGGTGTGTGAAGTGATGAATTATTATGATGGAATGTGGTATTGATGGTCTGATGGATTGATGGATATTTGATGATGTGTGTGTTGTTGGGCTTTGTGGTGAAGTAACTATTGTTGATGGAGTGGGGATGAAGTTTGGGGGATGTGGATGTGTTGGGTTGTGGAAGTGGTGTTGATGTGGGTGAATGGAGGTGTGGGTATAGTAACCTAAGAACATTGTGATACCCAATATGGATCAAGAGTGAATAAGGTGTGTTGGCTTAGAATGGAATGGGGTTTAAAATTTTCTACCTATGATTATTGTTGAGAGCAAGAATGAGAGTCGTGCTCGCCCATGAGCAGTTGATTGAGGTGTTGCCATGCTTATTGTATGTTAATATTTGATGCAAATTGTGTGATTATGGTGGAAGTGGATGTGGGTATGGTATGGGTTTTGGAAATGTTGGTGGAGGTTAACAAAGGGTAAGTTATAAAATGAATCACAATTGAATAGGAAGTGGTGGATGGGATCTATGAAGTAGCGTTGACTTATGCTTCATAGAGTGGGTTGGAATAGGTAGTTGTATATGTTGGTGGAATGGAAGTGTTTTGGCTAAATGACTATGAAGGAATTTAGTGTGAGGTTGCAAAGGATAACTCAAAAATAGGATTGGTGTAGACTTTATTAGAGTTGTTGGGTGGTGAATGAGCAAGTTCCTGTTGAGGAGAAGGAACATGTCTGGGTGGGATATGGAGTGGTTCTAGAACATGATTGGCTGGTCTTAGATAAACTTCAACTTTATCCATTTCTATGTAGGTGATGTGAGGATCAGTGGGTGTGGATGGCTCAGTTTCTAGAATGGAAGTGTGAATGGCTCCTTGTATCACTTCTGCATTCGAATTGAATATTATGTGAGAAGGTTTGGTATACAAGTCAAAATAACTTGTCTATGTCATATTGGTTGGGTTAGCCACATAAGTGGTTGGGAAAGGAGTGGATCACTCCATGGATTAGGTAGGTACTTTACTCATATCTTTAGCTTTATTTATGATTAATACCATAAGATATAAGTAGGTAGGGGTAGCGAATGTGCAGGATGTGTGTGTAAAGTGAGATGGCAATGAAAACACACTAATCAAACAAACATATGTGTCCTATGTATTGTTGTAATTATATATATATATATATATATATATATATATATATATATATATATATATATATTGTGTTTTTTATTATATGACCCTAAGCCTAGACAACTATGTAGGGTGGCTTCTTAAGATGGATATCACGGGATGATAAGGTATCTATGGGGTGAGCCAGTGGATGGAGATGAAGCCCACCATCACTAGTCTTGATCAATGGTTGTTGATGAAATCTAACTTATTGATGTTGAAAATAAAATGTGCAAAGTGTGTGGATTCTTTTTAAATTTTTGTTTTCTATGATGTTTTTCACAAAGTGCAAATAAACCCTCTTTCACGCAACCAAGTTGGTGATTAGGAACACTAATACCAAACCCCTCAAAAGATTCTAAAATACACCTCTTAAGATCCACTATGAATTAGTAAATATTTCCAACAGTGGATGGTTCACCTAGCTCTTCCACTTTGAATCAGCAAGTGTTTCCAACAGTGGGAGGAAGCTTGAGCACAAGTGACTTTGTTCTAGCCTAGAAGAGTGAGGATTGGGAAACTTTAGCCTAAAGTGCAACTACTATGCTTTTCAGTTTTATTGCACACAACACACAAAGTAGAAAGCAAAACACCATGAATAATAGAAAAACTTGAACCAAATGCAGTGAGTGTATTTCACATAAATTTTAGACTGTTTCTAACATATAAATTTATAAATAACATAAGATAAATTTGAAAGCCCTAATGCAACTAAAAAAGGAATTTATAAATGAAGATCTACCCCTATGTGCAATCCATGTGATTTTGAAATGTACTTATCTTTTTTTTAATTTATTTGAAAATAAAATGCTCAAGTCTATATGATTTTTTCTATAAACAAATAAACAAAAAAATAAAAAATTATTGATGTTTTTATTTTTTTATTTTATAAAAAACAAAAATAAATATAACTATAGTTTAAAAAAAAAATAACTTACCCAAAAGTTTATGTGTTTTCCCCCCAACTTCACAGTACCGTATTTTTTCCCAGATGCAGTCTTGCATCCATGCAAGTACAAATCAAACCCTTGTAGATTTTAAAAACTCTAGTTGTGATTTTTGCAATTTTTGCACAATCAATTTTTTGAAAACCTACAATAAAAACAAAAAAAATAGATCAAAAACTCAATATCGACAAGGCAATTAAAACATAAAACCCTTTGGGGGTCCATCGTGATTTTCATTTTGTAAAGCAAAAATGAACAACACAAAGATAGTAACAAATCAAATCAAACACAAGGAATTTTATGCAATGAAAGAATGATATTTTATTGATCTTCTCTATTACAACATTGGTGTATTCCACGATCAAGAATTACACAATATAACTTGTGTTGATACAGTGATTTTACAATAAAAGGGTTAAAACCCTCAATCAAATTATAGTGGTGTCTTTGAGTTGTCTTCACTCCAAACAAGTGTGTGAGTGGGCTTGCATATCCCTAGGAGGCCACTTGTAGCCATAACAGTTATCAATAGTCAAATTCCTCATGTAACTTGCACATAAACATATCATAATAGAAAGTTAGTAATACCTGCGGGGCCTCCATAGTGTGAGGCCCACTAAAACATGAAAGTGTAAAACCATTAACAATAGCTAAAATATTGCCAAATGAAATGCAAAATACAAAAGACATAAATAAATCAATAAAAACCAATACCTTGTTGAAGTATGCTTGAGCTTTTGGATCTATGCTTTTGTGGTTGAGGAGCTCAAACTGTGAGTGCGTGAATACTCAGCAACGTCTAGGGGTTGGTTCACAAGTTCTGCAACGAACAAGCAGCAATGGTGACAGTGATGGCTACTCAAGATGTTAATTTTCAAACCTTGGTAAAAATATTCAACCCTCCTTGATTCACAAAAATGAATCATTTTTATAATTTTTCCTTGATCATGTTAGGGTTTTGACGATATCAATGGGTGGTTGAGATTAAAATATAATGAATATTTGAGATTGAGATTGACCAAGTGACACAGATCATGTGAAATGAATGGTTGAAATTAAAATGTGATGCGTGGCTAAGATTTATTCATATACATATATATAAATATATAAAATATTTATATTTATATGAATATATATATATAATGAATGGTTGTGATTTGACAATGATGAGTGGTTGACATTTATCCATATATGTACATATATATACATACTATATATATATATATATATATATATATATATATATATATATACATATACATATATATATATACATATATATATACATATATATATATATATATATATATATATTCAAATCTGCAAGATACACTCACAAGGATACTCAAGCCCACTCACACACTTGTTTAGAGTGAAGACGACTCGAAGACACCACTATCATTTGATTGAGGGTTTTGACCCTTTTATTATAAAATCATTGTATCAACACAAGTTATATTGTGTGATCCCTGATCTTGGGATACACCAATGTTGTAATAGAGAAGATCAATAAAATATCATTGATTCATTGCATAAAATTCCTTGTGTTTGATTTTATTTTTTTATTATCTTGGTGTTGTTCATTTTTGCTTTACAAAATGGCAATCATGGTGGGACTCCCAAAATATTTTATGTTTTAATTGCCTTGTCGATATTGAGTTTTTTATCTATGTTTTTCCATTTTTACTACAGGTTTTTAGAAAATTGATTGTGCAAAAATCAGAAAAATCACAACTAGAGTTTTTTAAATTTGCAAGGATTTTTATCTGTACCTATGTAGGTGTTGTATTGCATCTGGGGAAAAATACATCACCGTGTTTGTGAAGCTGGGGGAAAAACACGTAAAATTTTGGGTAAGTTATTTTTTAAAACCCTACCTGTATTTATTTTTGCTTCTTTTTTAAATAAAAAAATTAAAAATCAATAAATATTCATTTTTTGTTTATTTGTTTACAAATTAAAAAATCATATAGACTTAAGAATTTTATTTTCAAAAAAATATATATAAGAAAGTGCATTTTAAAATCACATAGATTGCACATAGGGGTAGATCTACATTTATAAATTCGTTTTTTAGTTGCATTAGGGATTTCAGATTTATTTTATGTTTTTTTTGAATTTGTATGTTAGAAACAGTCTAAGATTTAGATTTATCCAAAATACACTCACAGTATTTGGTTCAAGATTTTATTGTCTTTCATTGTGTTTTTTGCTTGTTGCTTTGTGTGTTGTGTGCAATAAAACTGAAAAGCATAGTAGTTGCACTTTAGGCTAAATTTTCCCAATCCTCACTCTTCTAGGCTAGAACAGAGTCAGTTGTGCTCAAGATTGCTCCCACTGTTGGAAAAATTCACTAATTAAGAGTGGAAGAGCTAGGTGAACCCTCCACTATTAGAAACACTTGTTGATTCAGAGTGGATCTTAATAGGTGTACCATAGACTCTTTTGAGGGGCTTGGTATTAGTGTTCCTAGTTACCAATTTGGTTGAGAGAAAGAGGGTTTTTTTACACTTTCTGAACAACATCATAGACAAAAAAAATTAAAAATAATCCACACACTTTGCACTTTTTATTTTCAATATTAGCGAGTTGGATTTCATCACCAACCACTGATCGAGACTAGTGACGGTGGGTTTCATCTCCATCCACTAGCTCGCCCCATAGATACCTTAGCAGCCTATGAGTGATTTTTCTAGATTTCATCACCATAAAAATCCCCACTTGACATCCATATTAGGAAGCCACCCTACATAGTTGTCTAGGCTTAGGGTCATAAAATCAAACACATGAAAAAAAAATCAAAAACAAAAATATTGTTGCAAGACATCGGTCACAATTATTTGTTTGATTTATGTGTTTTTATTGCCATTTTATTTTCCACACACATCCCTGCACATTCTCTATCCCTACCTAATTATAGCTTATGGTATTGACTAGAAACCAAGCTAAAGTTCTGAGTTAGGTACCTACCTCATCCATGGAGTGCTCCACTCCTTTCCCAGCCACTTCTATGGCTAACCCAACTAGCATGACATAGCCAAGTTATTTTGACTTGACTACCAAAAATTCTCATACATTATTCACTTCGAATGCATAAGTGATACAAAGAGCCATTCACACTTCCATTCTAAAAACTAAGTCATCCACACTCACTGATACCCACATCACTTACAAAGATATGGATAATGTTGGAGCTTATCTAAGACCAACCAATCCTATTCTAGAACCACTTCACATCCCATCTAGGCATGTTCCTTCTCCTCAATAGGAAATTGCTCATTCACATCCCAATAGCTTTAGTCAAGTCTATACAAACCTTTTTTTGAGGTAGCCTCTACACCCTCACACCAAATTCCTTCACAATCATTCAATCAAAGCACATCCATTCCACCTGCCTATACCACTACCTATTCCAAACCACTCTATGAAGCATAATTCAATGTTGCTTTGCATATTCTATCCACCATTACATCCACCACTTCCTATTCAATTGTGATTCCTTTCATAATTTACCCTTCATTAACCTCCACCAACATTGCCAACACTCATACCTCACCTACATCCACTTCCACCACAACTACACAATCTACATCAAAAATTGCCATACAACAATCATGGCAACATCTCAATCAATTTCTCATGGGCTAGCAAGACACTCGTTCTTACCCTCAACAACAATCATAAGTAGTAGGTTTTAAACCCCATTTCATTCTAATCCAACACACTTTATTTAATTCATTATTTTTATTATTTATTGATATTCTCTATTACAACATTGGTGTATCCCAAGATCTAGGATCACACAATATAACTTGTGTTGATACAATGATTTTATAATAAAAATGTTAAAACCCTCAATCAAATGATAGTGGTATCTTCGAGTCATCTTTGCTCCAAATAAGTGTGTGAGTGGGATTGTGTATCCTTGTGTTGGACTACTATGTTGGTTGTAACGGCCTTTAATTATTTGTAACCTACACACCATAATAAAATGAGGGTTAGTAGAACCTGTTGATAAATATATTAAAACAAACTACAAACCCTAAGAAAAAATGTTTGCATACAATAAATTAAAATGCAAAAAAATATAAAAAATAAAATCACAATGCCTTGTCAAAATATATTTGATTTACTGGATCTATGCTTATGTGGTTGAGGATCTTGAACCATGAGTGTGTGAACACTCAGTAGTGTTTAGGGGTTGGTTCACAAGTGTTGCGTTGACAGTGATGACTACCCAAGATGTTAATTTTTGGACCTTGGTAAAAATAATATTCAGACCTTTGATTCACAAAAATGAATCATCTTTTATAATTTTCCCTTGATCATGTTAGGGTTTCAATGACATCAATGGGTAGCCGAGATTAAAACATAATGAAGGGTTGAGATTGATATTGGACAAGTGACATGGATCATGTGAAATGAATGGTTGAGATTAAAACATGATGGGCAGTTGAGATTTATTCATATACATATATTAAATATAAATATATAAAATATTTATATTTATATGAATATATATATATATATATAATGAATGGTTGTGATTTGATAGTTATGAGTGGTTGAGATTTATTTATGATTTTGGAAACCATTGGAGGGAAGTTATCACTAAGTTGCCATTCTCCCTACCAATGGAAGAATTGACTCGAATGTTTGGAAGTAGTTGCTTAAAACCCATTTCCTTGTTATTACAACTACAACAATATAGAACATTTTATGAAGCTCTCGCCCAGGCTTCTGTAATTGAAGAGATAAAAATTCAAGAGGGCATGATCCAACCAAAGAAAAAATAATGGCATAATAAGGGCCAATCTAAAGGAAATCATTCTAGCCAATAAAAATTAGGATAAGTAAATCAAGTGGTTTTGATTCAACCCTAAATGACTCAACAACCCCATAGTCAACACCATCAACTTCAATCATCACAACAACCATAACAAGTAAATCATCAAGCGGTGCCCCCACCACAATAACTTCATAATACCTTGCCAACTGTGGATAACCGTCAATATTAGTAATATTTTTGACAAGATCGCACTTACACAACCTTATCCAAATTATATACCTTCATATTTCATAGGTTACACTAATGCTATTACCTTACCCGAAGTTAAAACTGGATGATCCAAACAAACATGGCAAGAGCTATAAGGAGCACTTATTTTGTCCTTTCCATCAACAAAAGGGGCATGACATTAACAACTACTTTTCATTTAAAAATATGGTGCAAAACTTGATATATCTAGGGGCCATTAAGTTTGATAGTCTCCTGGAAAAGTAAAATCAAAACCTTGGTTATACCAAATGCAACTTTCTCATCATGAGGAACAACAACAAATGATAAGGGGATCAAATACAATGACTCCTCCTAACCAAGTTAATCATGTGCAACAATACCAAGGATTTATGGTGGCTATCCATGTAGTCACCCAAGATCAACGAAGCACCAATCGCCAAAATGAATAACCTAAAATAGTTCAACCTCATATAGCATCTCAAGCAAATGTGTCTCCACAACCTGGTTCATCCATCTATTTTTTTTCCAAGTCATCCATCACAACCCATTCATATTCCAAGTCATCCATCATAATCCATTCATATTCCAAATCATCCACAACAAATAGGAGTCTTCAAAGACCCCTCACCAACATATGAGACTAACATAGCACTTTCCAATCAAGCAAAGCAACCTAAGCAAGTGAATCAGGTGCATGATAGTCCACCTCACCAAGAGTTTTTGGGAATGATCAATATTGGGATAAATAATTGGTAATACCCAAACTGATCCACACAACTCTAGCTCCTCATAATATTCCCCCATGCCATAAGTATTGTTACCCCCGAATCAAGTCACACCTACTCCATCTCACTTGACATATCCATAGAATCAAGAATAGGTGTACACACTACATTAGGGTGGGGATAATCCATCTACCACAATTAAACATTCTAAGTAGAATTAGTAACATGAGCATGTGGATATATCCATTAGATAAGATCATCATGAACCATTCATACCGGCTCATATGTTGAGAACTTCCGATCTACATCCACTTAATTGTTCCCCATAACTCGCACCTAGTCCACCTCCACCACTTACCAATTGCCAATAAATTTCATCACAATCCATCCAAAAACCCCCTCAACAATATTATTAGCTACTTCCACTAGACTTACAAAAAATATTAGAGCGGTTAGCTAACATCGAGCTACAATCAAGTAGCCAACACACTCTAATTCTATAATAAATTTTAGCTCAACTTATAATCATTAAGTTACAGTTGAGGCATCATCAATCTCATCAGCATCCATCTCAGCAACCTCAAAAGTTGCAACATCCATTTCCATAATCCACATCTTAGGTTACACTACCTATGCCACAAAATCAAAATCAACCACAATTGGACAAATGCACCAAGCATCCTACAAATCCCCCTCGTAGCTACATGTTGCTTTTAGAGTCTTACTCATCCATCTTCTGAAGGTTTCATGAGACAAATAAAATTTCCTTACCACCAATAAAACTTGAAGATCCAACCAAATGATGCAAACACTTTAAGGAGCACTTGTTATGTCCTTATCATCGACAAGCAGGCCATAACATCAATAATTGTTTTACATTTAAAAATTTGGTCCAAGATCTTATTGATATGGGGAGCATTATCATCCCTATTTCACCTCATTCATCTCATTCAAAATTCCAGCTCCATACCTATATCCCTCTAAATGAGCCCATGTCGAACATATTTCAAAAGTTACAGGAGAAAAAAATAATTGTTTTACCTGATGTGCATTCTCTTGATCTAAATAAACTTAAATCCAAGTCATATCAAGAAGATCATTATTGTATCTATCACAAGCAAGTGGGCCATGACATCAACAATTGTTACACATTTAAATACATGGTCCAATATATTATTGATAGGAGGGTCTTTCCCATAGATGGTTTGCTCACCTCACCTTGTCAGGATCTTGGTAGCAACTTAAATAGTATTGGGGATTATCAATGTATCACACCTTCCCAATCATCCACATCATCAATAATCAAATAAATTGAGTATTATCGAGGTATCACGCCTTCCCAATCATCCACATCATTAACCATCAAATAAATTGAGGATTCTCAAGGTATCGCACCTTCCAAATCATTCAAATCATCAACCATTAAACAAATTTGGGATGCTTAAGGTATCACACCTTCCCCCCCCACACACACACAAAAATTATTATGCATTCATACTTCATTCCATACATTCATCTTTGCATCCATGTCATTTTAGTACATTTTATCCACCATACTAGTGGTCATTTGCTTAGTTTAGATAATTTTTAATCCAATAAGTCTTGTCACCTTAATCATAGGCACCCTCGAATTCACATCCATATCATTGCACCATTTCATAATTCAATTCCTCATTTATAAATCAAATTTCCATCACCCCTAGGTGTTTTTGGTCACTCAACCACTCATAGTGTTTCAAGCAACCTCCAATACATGTCAATTTTTCTCTAGGACCAAAGCATATTATCACTAAAGAAAATCTTGAGTTCTGGGAGTTGATTCCAACATTATTGAACCAAACACATATAACACTTATTAAAAGCATCTTATGTCAAAGAGGGATAACACCATGATTGGGTTGAACCTTGAAGTGAAAAAGTCATATTTGCTTGTCCCATTATTCACATAGTCTAAAATTACAATAGTGGTCTTCACCACTACACAACACTTTCAAATAAAAGAATGAGTAGTAAGGATAGGGTAAAATTCTCATTACACCTTGGTTGAGAATACGATTTTCTAAAGCTCTAACTCTTTTTACAACCTACACACCACAGGTCCTCAAGTAGTAAGGATAGCACTACATTTCCATCCAGATGGTTAGGTAGTCTAAATCCCTAAATCTTAAAGATAAAATCATTGGACTATGGATCTAATCTCCACCAAGGTTATAAAAACTTGACTGGTAGTGGAGTACGCTCATGCATGGTGACACATCTCTCTTGAAGAGACCTCTGATCGCACATAAGGACAATATAACTTCTTGGTTTTTCTCAATGACAGGTTTCATCTCAATTTACTCAATATGGGTAAATGAATTTACTTGTAGACACATTGGTTATTGATTACCTTGAGTCATCACCATGATCATGATTCGGTAAATAAACATCATTGCACACACATTTGGTCTATGAGAAATTTTACAAAACTTAATGAGTTTGTTCAAAGTCACTAGGATTTTTGAGTCTCTATAAAAAAATTCTAGATCAGACACCCACAAGTCAAAACATTACATCCATACCATAGCCATATCACTACATGAGTCTCCAACTTAATATACCACCATTAGATTTTGGTGTTCCTGATTAGGAAACAAAGATAAAATTGGTCAAGCAAGAGTCTAACTACTTTTACGAATGATCATTAGAACATGATGCCATTCATTTTGCATACACCAAACCATCATCACACAACTTGGGGGTGCTTAATATATTGCACCTTCCCCATCAGTCACATCAAAAAAAATTAAAAATCCACTTGGGTATGTTCAAGGTATCACACATTTCCCAATCAAAACAATCAATCCACTTGGGGATTTTCAAGGTATCACACCTTCCCCAATAAAAATAATAAATACACTTGTGGATGTTTAATGTATCACACCTTTCCTAATCAAAATAATCAATCAACTAGAGGTGCTTAAGGTATCGTACCTTCCCCATAAATCCAATAGATTGCTTCATCAAATTAGTTGTTGGGTTCAAAAGGTTGTGTTATTTTTTCAAAGGTTATGCCCTTTACATTTATTTCACAATCAATAAATCCATCATCAACCCTATCCTATTAGGTCAAATGCAGCATCAATCCATAAAAAAAATCCTATTCTACTGGGCCAAAAGAAGAACCAATCAATCCATCATCAACTCTATCTTTCCAGGGCAAAGGCAAAATCATCTTATTTCACTTTGCAAGAATGAAATGCACTTCATCTCATTCCATAGAACTATCAATTTTTTTCATCAATACATTTACCTCATTCCCTCACATCTTAAAATCTATTTACATTCAAGTGAACCTCATATGTAGTGGTTTACTCTATTCCCCCTAGTGATTGCAGCGATTGGTTATCCATGCAATTTTATAAGATGGGTAGATCATCATAAGGATGCTTGCTCAAATCATAATTTCATATCATATTTGATATCAAATAAATATGGTCAATCCATATATGAATGTGACCGTGTTCGCAAAAATTTTCTCAAAGCTATCATTAACCCTTTTGCAATAAAAATGTGGAACTCTATCACAAATTCCCCTTACATTAAGCCAATAGTTAGGTTCAAAAGTGTGGTCGCATGAAGTGAGGTGGTATCCCTCCCTCCACCACATGTTCACCAAAATTGGTTAATTTATCCCCAAAAACATTAATACTGCACATTGTGCTAAAAGCAAATTTGCAAAAATATGGAAACATCCCCAAACTAGCCTTGGATTTTATTTTAACATTAGCATATCCATTTACACCACCCATTGCATTATCCACATGTCAAAAACCCCTTTTTTGGGGGGTAAAAATAGAAACAATCATTACATCATTCATATCATCCATATTTTAAAAATTCCCTTTCTATTGGGGCAAAAATAAAATCACTCATTGCATCATCCATATTTTCAAAAACCCCTTTTATATTGGGGAAAAAATAGAATCAATCATTACATCATTCATATCATCCACATTTTTAACAAAACTCTCTTTTTTGTGGGGCAAAAATATAATCAATGATTACATCATTCATATCATCCATATTTTCCAAAATTCCTTTTTGTTGGATAAAATCAAAATCACTCGTTGCATCATACATATTTTCCAAAACCCCTTTCTATTGGGGAAAAAATAGAATCACTCATTACATCATCCACATTTTCACAAAACCCTTTTTCTATTGGGGCAAAAATAGAATCAATAATTACATCATTCATATCATCCGCATTTTCCAAAACCCCTTTCTGTTGGGGCAAAACAAAATCACTCGTTGCATCATCCATATTTTCAAAAATATTTTTTTTTGTTGTGGCTAAAACAAAATCAATTATTACATCTTTCACATCATCCACATTTTCAAAAATCCCTTTTCTATTGGGGCAAAAATAGAATCAATCTTTACATCATTTACATTACTCATATCATCCACATTTTTAAAAACCTCTTTCTATTGGGGCAAAAACAAAATCAATCATTACATCATTCATATCATCCACCATTTTTTCAATTGGCTCATGAGATTAATTCTTCACTCATTTTCCAATTGAAGGGGTAAGCTACAACAATAATTTTTATCCTCAGGATCTTCTTGCACACCAAGGAAAGAAGTCGCCTCATCAAACTAGGTGTCTCTTATTTTTACACCGCATTGTGTTTCACTCAACATGATCCAAAAAAGAGCATCTATAGACACCAAAACCTAGCCATTTGTCATCTACGCATCCTTAAATCCTAGCCTTCCATTATTTATTTATATTTATGTATAAATATGAATATTTTATATATTTATATAATATATATGGATAAATCTCAACCACTCATCATCATCCAATCACACCCATTCATATATATATATATATATATATATATATATATATATATATATATATATATATATATATATATATATATATATATTCATATAAATATAAATATTTTATATATGTATATAAATAAATCTCAGCCGCTCATCACATTTTAATCTCAACCATTCATTTCACATGATCCATGTCACTTGGCCAATCTCAATCTCAACCCTTCATTATGTTTTAATCTCGGTCACCCATTGATGTCGTTGAAACCCTAACATGATCAAGGGAAAATTATAAAATATGATTCATTTTTGTGAATCAAAGGTCTGAACATTATTTTTACCAAGGTCTAAAAATTAACATCTTGAGTAGTTGTTGATGTTGTTGTCATCGTTGTTTGTTGTAGCACTTGTGAATTGGCCCCTGAATGTTGTCGAGTGTTCACAAACTCACAATTTGAGCTCCTCAACCATATAAGCATAGATCCATAAGCTCAAGCATACTTCGATAAGGTATAGGTTTTTATTGATTTATTTACGTCTTTTGTATTATTGTATTTCATTTGGAAACATTTCAGCTAGGGTTAGTGGTTTTACACTTTCACATTTTAGTGGGCCTCACACTATGGAGGTCTTACAGGTATTACTAACTTTTTGTTCTGATATTTTTGTGCACAGGTTACAGGAGGTGTTTTGCTATTGATATTTATTGCAACTACGAGTGTACTTGTAGGGATACACAAGCCCACTCACACATTTATCTGGAGTGAAGACAACCCGAAGATACCACTATCATTTGATTGAGGGTTTTGACTCTTTTTTTGTAAAATTATTGTATCAACATAATTTATATTGTGTAACCCCTGATCTTGGAATACAATAATGTTGTAATGAAGAATATCAATAAAATATCATTCTTTCATTGCTTAAAATTCCTTGTGTTTGATTTGATTTGTTATTATATTGGTGTTGTTCATTTTTTCTTTACAACTACAACAATACAAAAAAATTGATGAATATCTCACCTAGGCTTGTGTAATTGAAGAGATAAAAATCCTAGAGGGCGTATTCCAACCTCACATTTACCTTGTAATTTACTTAGTTTTTTTGCAATTGGTTATCCATGCAATTTGGTAGGATAGGTAGATCACCATAAGGATGCTTGCTCATATCATCATCCAACATCCTCTTGTTCGAAAATTAAATAATTTTCATTACTCATTTTTTGAGTGTGACTATGCTCAAGAAAATTTTCCCAAGGATGTCATTGATGCCCTATCCATGGGGTTATAAACATGGATAACTTTTATTACATCATTTCTTTTTACATTCAGGAATTAGAGCCAGTAATTAGGGATAGCAGGTGCCTAGGATTATTGATTCCTTGACTTTTTCATTTTGCATCTCCATAATTTTTTGTTTCAATGAAACCAAAATCCATACTTTCCAATAGCATAGAATCACCCTAAACTTGGGGTAACAAAATTTTATTTTGATTTCCCACATCGGGATACATCACACACATCCATTGCACTATCTAAATCAAAAACCCCTTTTCTATTAGGGCAAAATCAAAATCAATAATTGCATCATTCATGATCATTTACATCATTTATATCATCCACATTTCCAAAAATCCCTTTAGAATCACTCATTGCATCATCCACAGTTTCAATGTTGGGGTAAAAACAAAATCAATCATTGCACTATTCATAGTCATTGCATCTTTCCAAATCAAAAACTCCATTTTTCTGTTGGGACAAGAATAGAATCAATAATTTCACTATTCATAGTCATTGCATCTTTCCAAATCAAAAAATCACTTTTTATGTTGGGGCAAAAACATAATCAATCATTGCACTATTCATAGTCATTGTATCTTTCCAAATCAAAACCCCCATTTTTCTGTTGGGGCAAAAATAAAATCAATCATTGCACTATTCACAGTCATTGCATATTTTCAAATCAAAAACCCCATTTTTCTTTTGGGATAAAAATAGAATCAATCATTACATCATTCACATTCACTGCATCTTGCACATTCATTGCATCATCCACACTTATGTCAATTGGCTCATGAGATTCATTCTTCACTCATTCGCCAATTGAGGGGGTAAGCTACAACCAAAATTTTTGTCTTAAAAATCTTATTGTGTGCCTAAGGAAAGAGTCCATTCTACCAAACCAAGTGTCTTTTGTTTTTGTACCGCATTATATTTTATGCAATGTGATACAAGAAGGGGTATTTGTAGACACCAAATCCTAGCCACTTGTCGCCCATCACATCTTAATCTTGACCATTCATTCATCATGATCCATGTCACTTGTAAAATATCAATCTCAACCCTTCATCATGTTTTAATATCGATCATCCATTGGTGTCGTCAAAACCCTAACATGATCAAGGGAAAATTATAAAAGATGATTCATTTTTTTGAATCAAGGTCTAAACATTATTTCTATCAAGGTCCAAAAATTAACATCTTGAGTAGTCGTCATCGTCATTTGTTCACTACAACACTTGTGAACCAGCACTTGGATATTGTCGAGTGTCCATGCACTCACGGTTTGAGCTCCTCAACCATAGAAGTGTAGATCCAAAAATTTAGACATATTTTTTGACAAGGCATTGTGTTTTTTTTTGTTTAAATTTTCCTACATTTTTCCTTTATTGTATGCAAACATTTTTATTTAGGATTTTTAGTTTGTTTTAATATATTTATCAGTAGGTGCTACTAACCCTCGTTTGCTTACAATGTGCAGGTTACAAATTATTGAAGGTTTTTGTAGCAATGAGTGGTCCCACAGGGATATGCAAGCCCACTCACACACTTTTTTGGAGTGAAGATGATCCAAAGACACCACTGTCATTTGATTGAGGGTTTTTACTCTTTTATTGTAAAATAACTGTATCAACACAAGTTATATTGTGTGATCCCTGATCTTGGGATACACCAATGTTGTAATAGAGAAGATCAATAAAATATCATTCTTTCATTGCATAAAATTCCTTGTGTTTGATTTGATTTGTTATTATCTTGGTGTTGTTCATTTTTGCTTTACACTACCATTCATAATGAAATAATATACAAAGTAATCTCTATAAATTATAAGATATAAGATAAAAATATCCATAACTATATAAAAGATGACATAACTAAGCAAACCTTTATTCTATCACCTTGGCATAAGCAAACTAATAAATATTAGTACTCCATAGGAAGAGGTACCTTATACAATCTAGTCAAATGGAGCAAAATCATAGGGAGACCATTTCTTACATATCATATACAATAATGACTCTATTAGTTAACATCACCTACATTAATATTTTGACAGGCTAATTGTTACACTACAAAATATCTAATAGAAAGGATAGGGCCAAATGATCAATCATTATCCCAAATAATACTTCTATCCTATGATATACAAGTCATACAAACAAATCAAATAATGCATAGTAATAGAGATATTACTCTAGCGTAACAAAAATACTTATAATTGAAAAAGATATGTATATATATTCTACTTCAAATACAAAATATTTATCTTACATCAAGTATTCACTTCAATATCCATAGTTTTCTATTATAAATATAATAATAACTCTCAATAAAGGGAGGCTCAAGAGCTCAACAAAAGTCTTTTTGTATGCTCAAATATACTTATATATAGTCATAAAGCTAACCTAGATCTAATCCTAGGCTATGAAATCTCATCGACTATGGTTAATAATAACCTATTTGATATTCATATTTGCTTATTTACTCAATAAATGATTTTGTATCCTTGGGATTATTATAATTCTTCTATAAATTAGGATTAACCTCTCATTTTTTTTCTTATTCTTTGGAATATAAAGTCTTATTTTTCAAGAGGAATCTTCACACAAATTAATATTAATTTGATTTGTTGTTGCTTTGATATAATTTCTCTCTATCACATGTGATTATCCTTTAGGTACAATAGGATTTACTATTTTCCATGCCTTATCCCCATTTTGGTATTGGAAAGATTTAAAAATATTAAATTCTTGCCACATTTTGTTGTATTGAATGATGATATCAATATATGTTTTTTGATGTTGACAAATGGTTATTATGCTAGATACGCACTACCTCATTGATTACTAGGTTGTGGCTCTTGAGATATAATTTAGAATAGAAGTAAGTGTTGGAAAAAGTACTTCAAAAGCTAAGAGTGACTCTAAATATCTATTCTCTTTTGAAAATAAACATGCTTGTAAGTTGGTAGTTTGATAAACTTATTCCTATTAACTGTTAGCTTTTTAAGCTAGATAAAGTAACCACAAGATCTAAAATAAAGTTGCAATATGGAATATATGATAATGGCAATCTATTAAGCATATAAAACTCATAAATAATTTCAGAAATGAATCATATAAATTCCACTAATAAATGCTCATAAAAATATGATCTTTATTGAATAAAGACCTCAAATACATCATACTTCATCACTCTCCATTATGACTGTATATGACCAATCACTCTATATCTTTCTATATCTTGCTATATATTTCACACCCTCATATACACATATATACAAAGGAATGTGACTCTTCATATGGAGCTTTCTTGGCCTTCACTCTTCCTATGACTCTTTGTCTTCCTATTATAAAACACATGTGCATGTGGATAACTATGCATATTTACATTGCCAAAATACTTTGTACACTTGTGCATTTATTACATTGCATAAAGTAAATACTTTCATTCTAATCTAAGATACTTTCCTAATCCAAATATGTACCCAAGGTGGTACATTAGCATAAACCAAATGATGTATTATATTCCAACACCCCTTGTATTACATCATTTGGTTATTGGAGACTTTAGTCTTCAATATGGTCTTCATATTCTTTATCGAACCTATGTTCTTTTTTGCTTTCTTCATTGTGCTTCATGTTTGTATCCTAATCAAGTAAATTATTAGTATTTTCATAAAATACTATATTTTCTAAAAGTGCTTTAACTTATTGTTCTTCTTTAGTATCTTCTAGTTCCTGTATTTCCTGTATCTCTTGAGCTAGGTGCCCCTTTTGATTTCCTTTTCTATATTGTAATTGAGATTGATTGTACTGATGCTGAAATTATTACTAATGTGATCTATATTGGTTCTAATATTTTTTGTATTGAGAGAACCTATTTTGTTGACTTCCTAAGTTTGTTTGATTCCCTTGATATTTATTCCTTGGATTGAGTCTACAATAATTTGTACTATGACCTCTCTTTTTGCAAAATTAATAATATCTCTCATTCCATTTTGTTTTATGTTTTGAAATTGAAGCAACATTTTCCTATGAGTTATTTTTTTAGACTAATGCATTATTAGTCATCTCGTCTTTGACTGAATTCTCTACTTCATATTCCTGTAGTATATTGACTAACTCTTCAAATGATGTATCCTTACTTAGAATTTGTAAGGATGTGACTAGATGCTTGTAGCTTTCTGGAAGTGCTCTCAAAATAACTTGGACAATAAATTTATCTTCTACTATCTCTCCTAGGGTTAATAAATTTCCTTTTATATCAGCCACTTTTCTTAGAAATATTTCTATATCCACTCTTAACTTTTAGAGAATGTAACTGGGTTTGTAGATTCAAGATAGCGGCTTTATTTTTCTCTTCAAATATCTTAGCTAAGGTATTCCATGATTTAGTAGAGTTTTCTATTGAACTGATGTATGGTTTTATATCATCTATAATTGTAAAAGTTATTATCATAAGTGCTTTTGCTTTATCTTCTTCATATTTTTGAATTTTCCTATTTTAGAGGAGGAAAATTGCCCTACCGCATATGATTCTTAAGGTTGGATCTACAAATAGAAATCCTTGAGGTAAACCATGGGGGTGTATTTTTCTCTACACTCATTGCTAAAGGGAAGAAAGGGTTCACTAGGAATTGCTTTAAGGACTCACTCCAAGTCCACGGGAATTTCAGGAATGTTTGATGTATTCTTTTGAAGACAATCACCTATGTTTGGTCTTTCTAGATCTATGCTATGAAATATAAAGGACAATGCAAGAATACAAAATGCAATAAGATAAGAGCTAACCCTAGAATGATTATTTATTTGAATGATTTTCTAACCCTAGGGTTTTAAGATAGAAAACCTTTAAGCAAGGGCTCAAGAGAAAATGCATAAACAAAATTAACCCTAAGTGCACACTATATACTTTTTCTTTAAATGCCTAAAAATAAATTAAATATATTTCTTTTAAACTGGATCTAGGGTTTACAATAGAAATAGAATATACTCAATGAACAACATAAATATTAATTATAATACTTAGCTTATCTAGTGATTTATCCTTGCTTTTATCCTTTGTCCAATGATATCAACAATTCCTATTCTTGCAAGATAACTTGGAAAACACTTGAAAATATTATTAGCATTAGGGGGCCTGCTTAGGCCACTGTATGATAATACTTTGAGGTAAACAGGTCAAACCCCCTAGGTCCTTTTAGCTGACCTTTAAAAATAGAAGCAAAATTTGACCTTTGAAAGATGAACAAGCATAACAGAATATAGCATAATAGAATGATAAAATAGAATACACAATGCCCTAATATAGTCTATATAGCATATAACATAGATATAGGGTTTGGGGGTAGCATATTGCTCCAAAACATGGTCTATGCAAAATTGTACCCCGTATAGAGTGACCGTGATTTTGCATAAGCAAAATAGTACTTCGTAAAGACCCAAGCATGATTTCACAGAAGAAGAGATAAAACTCCAAAAAATATTAATTAACAATAAATAAGCTAATATGCAAAAACAAATGAGTGAAAACAACCTGGTGGTAGCAAAAAATCAGATCCAAGGGAGACCTCCAAGTAGTAAAAATCCTCCTTAGGGCTTCAAAACTTTTCCACCAAGAGTAGAAACACACAATCCAATGCAGCAAAAAAAAAAGATTCAATAGATCACACTTCACACTTGTGAGTTAGCTTGCTTGCATAAAAAGAAGAAGAAGAAGACCTCAAGAAAATATAACTTGAATCAATAATTGTTGTTATTAACTTGTGCTTAGAAAATGAACTTGCTTGGATTGGAAAAAGAAGATTTTAAACCCTCCTTATATAGTGGATTTGAAAGAAGAATGGGAAATAAAAACTAAGCACAACTGAACTTAAAAATATCAACTTTGAAAATTAGGGTTTTCTTAAGAGAAAACCCTAAAATGTAAAATTGTGCCCCATAAAAATGGATCGCGATTTCACATCAGCTAGACTCCTATGCAGTTTTTTTTAGGGTTAAACAAAGTCAAAATGGGTCATTTCATATACCATTGTAAATATTGTTTCAAGCCCAATATAATGGTATAGGATTTAGGAGTAATGGAGAATATTTGGTAGGGGAAAATTAGCTCAAATATGACCCTAATTTTCCAAGTAGAAAATAAGGGATCTAGGGAAAATTACTCACCTTAGTGGGTCAATTTTTCATGCCTACATTTTATCCCCTCTTTGATGTATTTAAGTCTAAGTAAATGCATCAAAGAAATATGTAGATTCCTATGGACAAGAAGACAACAAACACAAAAAATGGGTGGCTAGGTTTGGACAAAGGGGTGGTGTAAAAGGGGCATCACAAGGGATAATCTAGACTTTTGCACACAGGGCAAGACATTACTACCATTAATGTCTCTATGGCTAAGGGTGCCCCCTCGAGTTTAAGAAGGAATGAGAATTCCTTAAGAAACTCAAAAAATGCAAAGAAAGAAAAGAAAAACATAGAAACACAAAGAACAAATCAAGCAAACAAACATCAAAGCAATGATCACTGGGTACATTATGAATCTAATGTAGCTAGCATGAAATGCATGGATGAATTGAAGAAAGAAAAAGAAAAAATAAGGGAAAAGGAGATAAGAAGAAAAGAAGAACATCTTCCAAGAAGGTCAACCATAGAAAGTGTGAGAAGTTGATAAAGAACCCTGAATGAAGGGTGTTATGCCCAAAAATAAGGTCTAGGTATGGAGTGAAAACCCACTTTGGGTGTAGTACTCACTAATATGGATAGATGGGAAAAAAATATGAAGCGTAAACCACTATGGGTGATTGCTCAAATAATCAAATTATGGAGCGTAACTTGCTATGGATGATTGTTCGCTAGTGACTGCTATGGGGATATTACCCACTAGGATGTATGCTAAGACCTACTAAAATGGTCAAGGAGCTTATACTATAATGGGGTTTAGAGCCTTCTAATTCAAAAGAAGCATAACCTAATAGGGGTGATGTATTATTGTTGATGTGAATGATGTATTAGTAAGTACTAACCTATAGGGGTGTGTTAAGAATATGTATAGACCAAGTCATATGAGTACAACACAATGTGATTGTGTGCATGTGCTAGAAGAAATAAGAGGAAGAAAATGAGGAGAAAATAACTATGTGTGTGTGCGTCCCTAGCTTGAAGTTCCAATTATTAGGAAGTGTGCAATTAAAGGATAAAAGAATGTATATCCTAATATAAACAAAGAAGATAAAGGAGAAATAAGAATTATGGAAAGCACAAGGACATAGCAAAATAAGATTGCATTCCTTGAATTTAGAGAGATATGATGATCATTGTAAAAAATTTCAAAGTCGAGGGGCACAAGAAGAAGAGAGAAGAGAAGAAAAGAGCAAATAAATATGAGAAGATAACAAGGGATGAAAATTAATGGGCCCTAGGTTGGGGCTTCGGTAGGCATTAGAGCCCTAGTGATAGTGCAATGCATATGATCTATGACCTAACTAGGTGTCATCATTTACCATTATCACAAATCCCCCTAAACTATATGAACAAGTAGTCATGAAAAAGCAGTCATGCAATTATGACAAGAAAAAATGTAAGAGGAATAGAATGTCAGAAAACCATGCAAAATATGATAGGCAATCATGCAGGTAGAGCAAGCAAATAGGTATTGTTGTGGTTGATCCACAACACACCCCAAAATTGGGGACCCACCTTTTTGTAGGCTTGCAGAGAAGAATCTCGGTGACCCAGATGCTAAAATTGAAGAAAAGAAAAAAAAATGCCTAAGTTTTGAAAGGTGTCGCGAAATCGCGACTGGTTGCTCCATCGCTGCCAAAGAGGAGAGACGTCGCGATTTCGCGACCGATTGCAGCAAAGGTGTACGAACGGAGAAAATGGTCATGATTTCGTGACGTGTTTTGGGGAGGCATACGGAAAGAAAAAGCGGTAGCGATATCGTGACAGAAAGCTGCACGAAGGTCCGAGGGGGAAAAACATCGCGATATCATGATAGGTTTTTCTAAGGCGTATGGAAGATAAAAGCGGTAGCGATATTGTGAAGGTTTGTGGCAAGCAGGTTTGGAAATAAAAGTGATAGCGATATCGTGACGGTTTGTCGAGAGAGGGCAAGAGAATGATAATGGTCGCGATGTCGCGACGTAAAATTGCCAAGGAGACCCGACGGAGAAACGGTAGTGATTTCGCTACGCCTTGCGAAAAGAAGACTCAAAGTTCAAAACGGTAGCGAATCTCTGCCATTTCTTGAAGACAAAGGCTCAAAGCCAAAAGGTAGCGAATCGCTGCAAAATTCTCAAAAGAGCCCGACGAAGTTAGAAGGTAGCAATATCGCTACAATTTTTGGGGAAGAAGACTCAAGGTTCAAAGGGTAGCGATATCGCCACCCTTCGAAGAAGAAGGCCCAAATATTTAAAAGAGTAGCGATATCGCTATGAGAAGCGACAGGGAAGCATGTAGCGATATCACGATCGCGACATGTCGCCATATCGCGGCTAAGAAGATGAACAGGCAGACTTGCAATTTTGTCATTTTTTTTTCGCAGTAAGCGTTACACAGGACGTAGGAAAAGCAGGACACGTGGTGCACAGGTGTCAAACTTGTAGAGGCATTACATGCAGAGATGAATTTCGAAGCGTTTTCAAATTTGAGTGTGAATCAAAGCGGGAAAAAGCAGGAATTTGAGGGGTCATGTGTAGGAAGGTGAAATGAAGCGACAGAGAAGATCGAAGAGTCACGTCAAACATTATAAGACTAGAATTGCAAATCGAAGAAGGGGTTGGAAATTTCTGAATACGGAGTTGCAGAGACGAGAGCTTTGTGCTATTCTGGGCCCGTACTTGGGCAATTTCCTTCTTTTTGTTCTGGGATTTTCTTTTACCTGGAACATTTTTGAATGTAATCGAGATATCATTTAAATACAAATACAGAGAGTTGGCATCTTATTCGATGAGAAAGGAGTAACTTTTGCATGCATGATTTAACGTTTATATTTCCCTTCCAGATTTCCTAGGTTTTTAGGTGAAGTTAATGCAAGATCTCTTGGTTGCTTCATGCGAATGCCTATTTTCTGGAATTACCACAGAAACCCTCGAGACTCGCACCTGGCCTATTTGGATTGTGTGGATGTGCAGGTTCATTAGGTTAGGTTGCATGTAGAAAGCCTCAGTATCTTCGGTTTCATCCGATTAATGATAGCTTTCTGACTGTAATTTATTTTACATTTTTATTTATTTTGCTTTGCTTTTCAAACCCATATTTTATTTTCAACAGTTTAATTACTGTGTTTGAATAAATCACTAAAAATCCATCAGAATTAAAGATTAAAATAGATTTTATTCATTTTAGAGTCCATTGCACTTTCAGGATTAAATAAACCACAGTGCCCCTTGTTAACATCCACTAGCAAACCCTAAGGTGTTCTTAGCATTTCATTTTAAACAGCATCCTTGATAATCAATAATTAGCATAATAAGAACCTTGGAGAAATCGTTTTTCTTTGCAAGCAGAGGATTTAGGACTCGGATCCTACAGGAGAGTGTGTTTTCACAATCGGGTTAAAACACTACTCAACAGGTATTATGGAATGAAAATGCAAATGCATGCCTAATTAAAGATTGATTTTATTTTATGTTTTATTAAACAAGCAATCAGAACGATAGTCAACACACATTCTAATTATACCTCTTATCTTAACAAAAAGAATAGCCACTCAAGGGACTACTTCATCAAAGAAAAATCTAGAAGGTAATCCATCTTGATGATTGTAATCATGGAGAGGCTCCTTCATAGTTTTTTCTTTGGTAGCCATAACATGATAATCTATACATTCTTGAATAAAACCATCATTCTTAACATAAGGATCATTATAAGACAACAAAGTAGGGTCCCTTTGAGAAGTAGAAAATTTACCATTAGAACACACCGAATTTATCATATTACAAAACAAAATGTTAGGGGGATAAGGGAAATCCTTATCCTCACCACTCCACTCCAAACCTTGATGAGATGTATCCAGAAGAGGTTCTTGAAGAAACTGATTATTGTGATCCCATGATGAAACTTTGATTAGAGGTTCCTCACTCACTTTTAGAATGTTGAATTGCTTAGATTTTTGAGATGAGGAACTTGGAGGAACAAATTATGAAACTAAAGGAAAAACATTGATATAAAATTGATCTCGTTCAACCATTGAACAATATTCGAATGGATGAAGGTCACTTAGAATGGTGACAAGTTGATATTTAAATCTAAACTTCAAACATCGATGAAGAGTAGAAGGGATGACCTTCATCATATGGATCCAAGGATGTTCGAGAAGCATATGAAAATATGCAGGGCAAGCCACATAGAATATTGTATCTAATAGATTAGGTCCAACCTTAAGGGGGAGGGATATAATACCACAAGCTTCTTGGGAGTCATTGTTGAATGTTTTTATGATTGCATCAGATATAGTTATATCTTCCTCTTTTAATCCAAACTTTTGGATAAAATTATATGTGCATAAATTAAAGGAATAACCATTATCAATAATAACCTTTTTGATAAAGGTTTTCCCAATAAATGTAGTAATGTAGAGAAAAGAATCCCTACGTAGGTCTAAGGAAGAAATATTATCATCCAAGAATGTAATATGATGTGTTCCAAGAGAGCTTACAACATTGGCTATATCACTAGGGGAAATATTGGAGGGACAAATTTTTGTTTTAGAACATTTATCAAGGCTTCTCCATGAGTCAAAGAATTTTGCAAAATTTCTAAAAGGGAAATATTTGCTGAAAAACTCATCTCCTATTGAGATCATTGGATATATCGATTCTGCACTTGCTACTTTAAATTAGTTGTTATTATACCAACCATATTACCATGAGGAGGTGGCACATTCTTATAGGATACTTTATTAGATGCCTTCTGACCATGCTTTGGTAATGGATCCTTGAATATTCCCATATCCTAATTTGTTGTTGTATCTACTGAGTAGACGCTTGATTATTTGATGACTAATAATTACCTATATCAATACGTCTTACATCAATCAAATCTTGAACCACATGTTTTAACTTCTTACAAGAATTTTTCCAATGTCCTTCCACTCTATGATATGCACAATGTTGTCCTACCTTATACCAATTATATGTAGTATCTAGTTACCTTATGGGAGGAAATTCAATCGTATTGGCTTCCATAAGTTTCTTAGGACTTCTTCCATAGGTATGCCAAGTCTTGTGAAATTCCTTTGTGGAGGTTTTTTAAGAATCATATTTTGTAGGTTGTTAACAACATTATTAACAGGCCTAATATCAGTAACACCATCACCTCCCACATCCTTATTCTTATACTATGACTTAATGGTTTTATCTTCTTTCATTTTGAGTTGTCCTCTTCTGATAAGAGCTTGTTCCACTTTCCTTGCTAACTCAATTGCTTGATCAAAATATGTGATAATTGTAGTTTCTAATTCATAATATAATTGGTCTTGTAAGTTTCCAATAAATATCTCAAGCATATCTCAAGGAGGTAAAGCATATCTTAAGAATCCAACTAGACTCCTCCAACGAGCCAAACATTCTGAAAAACTTTCCTCTCTACATTCTTCTCAACATAAACACCGAACTGATGAAAAATAACTCAATTGTCTCTTCAAAATTCTTTAAATAATGGTTGGATCACTGATAGTACCATTCTAATGCCATGTCACCAAGACTTTTAGAAAACATATTTAGTAATAACATATCATCATAGATGAGATCATGACACGATGTTCTAAATCTTCTTAGATGTTCAATTGGATCTTATGTTCCCTTATATATAGATAAAATTGAGATGGAAAAATGCTTAGGATAAGGCCTAGCAGCAACCATAGGATCTAGGGGTTGATTGCACATCTCTTTATAGTTGTAAGTGAAACTAGAAGGCTGAATCATATTCATTTTTGAAGATAATTATTTTACCATATTTTCCAAACTTTGCACCTCTGGATTATTGTTGTGCAATACCCCTAGATTACCTAAGGGAGGGGTATAGTTAGGATTTTGAATAGGTACTTGGAATATGTTGGAAGCATTGATACTATTGTGATATGTGATACCTTAGTGGAGAGAATAACTAACAATTTGTGGAATATATGCATGAATGTTGATATTAGTAGATTGAGGAGGAAATTTAAAATAATCTTGAGTGAAACTGCTAGTTGGAGGAACTTGTGGACTCCTTCCAACATTGGTGGTTACAATAGTGGCATAGGTTGGTTGATGGACAAGATTACCATGATTCAAATATTCAAATAAAGGGTTATCATGCACATGCTTAGGAGGGACAACTAGAGGAGGAAGAGGAGTCTCACCTCTTTTGAGTTGAGGTTCCTGTTCCATAGCCTTAAGTAAAGCCTCCTTATGGTGTTTCATGAAACCCAAAACATGATCAAATGATGTAAAATGGTACCCACCATTAGGCCCTTTAATGGGATCAAGGTTTGTTTTAGTTTCAATATTGGATTGCTCTTCTAAATCCAAGTTAATATTATCTCTATCAATCTGATCATCTTGTAAAATCTTATCAAGTCCTAGAGACCTTCGCCCACTCCTAAGATTGAAAGTCATTAGGAAAAAGAGAAAAGGGGCTAGAGTGGAAAAGGAGAAAACTAAATATCAATGAAAACAAACAAAATATTTTTATATTTTTAATATTTTCTAATCTAAACAAATAGAATTAGTGGTCTTATTAAAAAAAATTAGAAGAGGAGGTGTTCATGTTGGGTTCACCAAATATTTAGAGGGGAAAATTACCCTACCGCATACAATTATCAAGGTTGGATCTGGAAAGAGAAAGCCTTGAGGTGAACCACGAGGGTATGTTTTTCTCTACACTTAGTTCTAAAGGGGGGAAAGGGTTCACCAAGAATGGCTTTAAGGACTTGCTCCAAGTCCACGAGAATTTCAAGAATGTTTGATGTATTCTTTTGAATATAATCACCTATGTTTGGCCTTTCTAGATCTATGCTATGAAATATAAAGGACAATGTAAGAATACATAATGCAAGAAGATAATATCTAACCCTAGAATGATTATTTATTTGAATTCTTTTCCAACCCTAGGGTTTTAAGATAGAAAAACTTTAAGCAAGGGCTCAAGAGAAAATACACAAACAAAATTAACCCTAAGTGCACACTATATGCTTTTTTCTTTAAATGCCTAGTAATAAATTAAATGTATTTCTCTTAAATTAGATCTAGGGTTTACAAAAAAAATAGAAGACACTCAAAAAATAGCGTAAAGATTCATTAGAACACTTAGCTTATCCAGTAATTTATTTTTGCTTTTATCCTTTGTCCAACGATATCAACAATTCTTGTTCTTGCAAGATAACTTGGAAAACACTTGAAAAATATGATTAGCATTAGGGGTCATGCTTAGGCCACTATATGATAATACTTGGAGGTGCAGCAATCAAGCCCCATAGGTCCTTTTAGTTGACCTTTAAAAATAGAAGTGAAATTTGACCTTTGGAAGATGAACAAGCATAACAAAATATAGTAGAATAGAATGATAAAATAGAGTATATAATACCTTAATATGTCCTATTTACAAAATTTAACATAGATATAGGGTTTGGGGGTAGCATATTTCCCCCAAACATGGCCTATGCAAAATCGTACCCCGTACAAAGCGATCATGATTTCGCACAAGCAAAATCGCGTCCCATAAAGACCCGAGCGCGATTACGTAGAAGAAGAGATAAAACTCCAAAAAAAATTAATTAACAATAAATAAGCTAATATGTAAAAACAAATGAGTGAAAACAACCTAGTGGTAGTGAAAAAGCAGATCCAAGGAGGGAGACCTCCAAGTAGCAAAAATCCTCCTTAGGGCTTCAACACTTATCCACCAAGAGTAGCAACACACAATCCAATATAGTAGAAAAAGAGATTTAATAGATCACACTTCACACTTGCGAGTTATATTGCTTGTGGAAGAAGAAGAATAAGAAGAAGAAGAAGACCTCAAGAAAATAGAACTTGAATCAAGAATTGTTGTTATTAACTTGTGCTTAGAAAATGAACTTGCTTGGGTTGGAAAAAGAATATTTCAAACCCTCCTTATATAGTGGATTTGAAAGAATGGGTGGGAAAAACTAAGCACAACCGAACTTAAACAAATCAACTTTGAAAATTAGGTTTTTCTTAAGAGAAAACCCTAAAATGCAAAATCACTTCCCATAAAAATGTATCGCGATTTCGCACCAGCAAGACCTCTATGCAGTTTTAATGCATTTTGGAGGGTCAAACAGAATCAAAATGGGCCATATCATATGCCATTGGAAATATCTTTTAGAGCCCAATGTAATGGCATAGGATTTAGGAGGAATGGAGAATATTTGATAAGGTAAAATTTATCTCAAAATGACCCTACTTTTCCAAGGAGAAAACAAAGGATCTAGGGAAAATTACTCACCTTAGTGGGTCAATTTTTCGTGTCTACACCTATCATATTCAATAGGTTTAGATTTTTATCCTTTGATAATCTCCTAAAAATTTTATACTATAAGTATTTATCTCACCTTGTTTTTCCATGAGGTGTAATTAGGACCTTTGAGTAGTTAAGATTCTAAAAGAAAGAACTTATTTGTTGTCATGGGTAGATTACCTTATATCTCCCTAGTTTAATTAATGTAGTCAAATTTTCTATTCTTTATTTCTCCTTAGTTTTTAATGATAGACTTAAGGATAATTTTTCAATTGTTGATAACCTTTTATCTTCCTAGTTTCAATATAGTTCTTTCAAAAGTATATTTTATAGAACTTGTATTTCCCTAATGAATGAATATGACAATATAATTTTCAACTTCTATTCTTCAAAAATAACAACTTTACTTTCCTCTTATCAATCAATGATTTGAATGCAATTTAAATATTGCAAATATTCAAATTTATATCTCTAATAATTTTGGATTAGATATTAATGCAATTTTTCTTTGTCAAGTACTTCTGTGTTCAATTCCTTTTATCTCCCAAATTTAAGGATATAATTTTCCAATTATAAATTTCATAAAACTATGTTTATGTTGGATTTATAATAAATCCAACCTTAGAAATTTATAAATTCTAAAAATCATATTTGCAAGTTTTGTGTATTCCTCATTTGAAGTAGAATACCTTATTTCTCCAAACTTATCAAATTGCAAATATTCTAATTTGTTTTGTAAACTCAAATGTGCAATTTTACAAAACTTCAAAATTAATGCTTTAATTCTCAAATCAATCTTCAATATTTTGTAAAAGCTTTCAAATTGCAAAATTCTGATTTCTAAGGTTTAAATAATACTTATCTCTCCAATAAAATACTTTCAACTTTAACCTTAGATAATATATTCCTTTACTCCTTATAACTCCTACTTATAAAATTAATTCCAAAAAGTAATGAATATTACCTTTAATATTCCAGGTGCTCCCTCCTTAATGCTATACTTGGACTTGCTTGAAAACTGGGCACTCTTACTCCTATGGCCAACTTCCTTCAATCTGGTCAAGGTGCTTCACCTTCAATGTAAATTTCTCCTTGTAATTAATGAGACACTACCAAAGTAAATTCATCTCATGCACTAAATGGGTGCTCAAAAATGTTTCACCTTCCTTGGTAACATTTTATCTCTTGCAAGATGAGTGACAAGTGTCACTAAAGTGCTTCCTTTATCTCTTTAACATAACATGTAGCTTCTTCAAGATGTGTAGTGCTCCTTCTCTTTTGTGACAAATGGCACAAGTACTACCAACATAAATTGTAACTCTTGTATGACTTGTAACATTGCTCCTTTATTGTGACAAGTGGCACAAGCTAAGATATATTATTTCCCAACCTTATGGATGAATGTGTAATGCTCTTTGATGCTTTTTCTTCCTTGGCTATGTTACATTCTACTTCTAGACACTTGGTTGTGCATGTAATGAGTTAGTGCAACATTGCACAATACATTATGTAATACTTCTTTGTGTTTCCCTTCTTGGTGGTTGCAAGAACTTGACCTTTGGTCTCCCTTAATGCCTTTCCAATATCTTCTTTCATTGTTTTACATTTTTGAATTTGCAGGTGGTGCTTCAACTTCTCCAATGGTGGCTCTTTCTCTTCCACTTTGGTGCTTCTTTCTGGTGGTTCTTCCAAGGTGGTTCTTTTCTTTTGATGGAATCTTCTCTCCTATCTAGTGGCTGATATTCTAGACAACACTCAAGCACTTCCAATGGTTGTTCTTCTAGACAATGCTTGGGCACTTTCCCCCTGTGCTGTACTATCACTTTTGCACTTATCTATGGTGCTCAACCTGTGCAACTCGGTGGTGATTTGAGTGGTGGATTTACCACTCCTATTTGGTGGTTTTCTTCACCAACATATTCTGCAAGCTTGATGCTCTTCTTGGTGTCTTTTGACACCTTAAATTAGCCTTTGTTTTGAGGACTATTCGACCTCAATATAACTTAGAATAAATTTACCTTTTTATTATATAAAAAACATCATATACTAGTTTTCTTATCACTCCTTTTAGCACTTTACAAAATTTAATTCTTGTTGTTATAATTTATATATTTTATAATGACAATGGTGTCTCTTTTTCTTGGCTATACTAAAACTCCTTTTTTCTAGCTTTAAATAGCTCTAAAAATTATGCTTTAAAAAACTTGTAATATCTACTTTCAAAACTTGTAAAATAATACTTTTTATAGCATCGATTTTGCACACCTTTTATGAACTCTTTTGTAGATTTTCTTCTTGATAGCTTGTTGTCTTGAATTTGCAGCAATACTCCTCTTATTTTTCTATTTGTAGAATCTTTATCTTGCAACTAAAGTTGCTGCCCAAAACTTTGCTTTCTTGATGTACCTTTTCCTTCTTATTTTCTCTAAAATATATTCTATCACCTTCTGTATTTTGAAGCTACAAATGTTGCTCTCTTTTTGTTAAAATCTATAATAATTCACCTTCTTAGGCATTTTCAAAATCTTCTTGTGTTCTTTTGTTAAAATATTTTCCAAATTTTTCCTTAGACTCTTTCAAAATGTAGCTTACTTTACTCTTTCAATGCTGCCCAAATTTGCAGCTCAAACCTCTTGAATTGTTGCTTACAAAATCTGATTCCTTGGTGTCCACGAATCTTCAAATTTTTTGCTCTCTTTTACTATCAAGCCTTCCTTTAATTGGTTGTCCAAAATTACTCCAAAATATTTCCAAAGCTTCTCCAAATTGTAGCTCTATGTTTTCTTCAATTTGTTGTCTTGTGACCTTTCAAATTCTAATTTGAAAATGAGAAAATTCCTCTTCTATAAATCATCTTAAAAAACCTTTCTGGCTATTCTCAAATCTCTCAATTTTTTGGCCTCTTTAGTATTTCTTCTTTCTTCAATATTATTTTTGAATAATGACTTCAAATCTTCTCTCGTTCACTTTCATTTTCCTAAAGAATATAGATGTCTTGAGATCTTCAAAATCTTCTCAAAATTTGGAAAAAAAAATTTCCAATTCCTTTTTTCTTTTAGGATTTTTTTTTTAATGGATATAATTATCCCAAATTCCTCTTATAATAAACTTCTCCTACTTGAAATATTTTGACATGAACTTTTCTTCAAATCTCCTCCAAAAGCCTTTGCTTCCATTATGCAATGAGGCTTTCTCTAGCCTTCTTCTTTTCTAAAATCTTCTTGAGACCTCTTCTCTTGGGTCTTCTAATTCTACAATGAGGCTTTCTCTAGCATTACTATTATTATCTAAAATATTATTGATACCTCTTCTTTTGGATCTTCTAATCCTACAACTACTCAAATCTTCTTAATCAATTCTTTAATGAAACCTTACCTTGGTTTCTTCAATATTTCAATTATGGAAATTCTGCAATGAGATCTCTTTTCTTAGATCTCCAAAATTTGTTGCTTCTCAACTTTGCAATAGGATATTTTTGTAATACTCCTTTATATTTAGTCTTCAAACTTCAATATTTAATCTTCAATATTCCAAATCTAGAATTTATTCAATGTGACCCCCTTTATGGGTATCTTAAATATTTAATCTGTAGTCTACAATATTCAATGAGGACTTCCTTCTTGGTTCTCCTCAATATTTAATTGGGCCTTATTTATTGGACCTCCTTAATCTTAAATGAGACCTTTCTTAGACCTCATTAATCTTCAATGTCTAATTTTTTTGCAACAAAGAGTTAATCCCTACACAAGGAAAACACATAGACTTTCAAGCAACCAAAGGTGAAATTCTTCTCTATCCGTTGTAGGAAGCTTCTCAAATTCTAATAACTAATATTATACAACAAAAAATTAGACAATAATAACCAAATACATTGAAATTTCCAGAATTCCAAAATCAATAATTTTTACTAGCTATTCCTAAAACTAGTGGAATCAATTATATGTTGAGTCCTAGTCTTCACAAGTTTTCCTTCAAACTTATGGAAATACTCTAGCCAAAACTTAATTTAAAAAAAAATTCTCTTGTTTCAATAGGACCTCCTTCAAGGGTCTCGTAATCTCTTCAATGTCGAGGTTTATCTTCAAGACCTGTAAATCTTCTTCTATTCCAAATTTACTCTTAGAATAGGTAGATATTCAACTTTCACTAGTTTTCCTTCAACATAGTGAGAAATATTATCTTCTCTGATTTTCTTTTCCAAAGGTAATTTCTTCAACTTTACTGGTATATCCTTAACTAGTAGAAATCTCCTTTGCAACAAAAAAATCATGCAAGACAAAACCTTGTGGCTCTGATACCATTGTTAGCTTTTTAAGCTAGATAAAGTAACCACAAGATCTAAAATACAGTTGCAATATGAAACATATGATAATGGTAATATATTAAGCATATAAAACTCATAAATAACTTTAGAAATGAATCATATAAACAAGCATAGGGTAGTTAGGGATCTTAAAAAAATACATGGGATAGATATTCTTTTACTTCAAGAAACAAAAATTGAAGAAGAAAATTTAGACAAGATTAAAAATTTGGTATGGAATAAAGCAGAAGGTACCTATAGACTAGCTAGAGGTGCTTCTAGGGGTTTGTGGACTCTCTGGAATCCAAATAACCTAGAAGGAGAGTGTGTGCAATAGAATTATAGATTTATTTCAATCCTCTTTCGATGTAAATTAATTGATTTTTTTTGGTTACCTACAAATGTCTATGCTCCTAATTCTCAAGTGGATAGGAGAAGGCTTTGGGGTAATTTAGAGATATTTTGTGCTTCAGTTAGTCTTCCTTGGATTAGAGTGGGAGAATTTAACTCTACTCTCCTACCAAGTGTGAGGTGAGGAGGAGTAGTTGATTTCACAAACAATATGGAGGATTTTGGTAAGTTTCTCTCTTCTTTGGGCTTAGTTGATGTGGATTTGTAGAGAGCCAAGTTCGCTTGGTCAAACCAAAGAACAGGAGGGGGTCTCATCCAATCCAATATTTATAGAGTAGGTGCTTCTACTGATTAGTATGGAAACTTTCAATTTTTTTCTTTGAGAGCCTTACTAAAAATTGTCTCTAACCATAGTCTGCTTCTTTTAGAGTTTTCTAAGGAAAAAAGGACAAAATTATTTCCTTTATGATTTAAGATGATGTGTTTGAAGCATCTTCAAATTGATGATATGATAAAATTTTTGTGGAAAACAGATGTGTATGGAACTAAAATGTTCCAAGTTGCCAAAAAACTAAAAATTGTAAAGGCAAATCTCAAGAAATGGAATTGAGATATGTTTGGAAATATTTTCCAATAAAATCATGAGTTAAGGAAGTGGAGTTGAAGCTTAAATAGGAAGGAATAAATTTGGATCTGGATAAAAGAGAAATAAAGGTTCTTGTAGAGTTTCATAATGTTTTAGCAAAGGATGAAACTCTGGAAGCAGAAATCAAGGGTAGCATGGCTAAAGGAAAGAGATCATAACACAAAGTTCTTCCATCTCTCAACCATAAGGTATAGGAGTTCCAATAGGATAATAGATTTTAATATGGATAATGGTGATGTAGTGAAAAATGAGGAGTAAATAGCAGCAATAGCAATAAATTTCTTCTAGAATCTATTTTCTAAAGATCAAGATGAAGAGGCAGCAATGGACTCCCTTCTTGGAAATATTCGCTCACTAGTTTCAAAAGAAATGAATAACCTATTACTTACTCCCTTATTGAAAGAAGAGTTCAAGGAAAGTGTGTTTGATATGGTAAAATATAAGGCACCAGGTTCAAATGGTTTTTTGGATGGTTTCTTCCAGATTTTTTGGCACATAATAGGAAAAGATGTTATAGAAGCAGTTAGATAATTTCAAGTCTCTAATTTATTACTTCAGGATTGGAATAATACTTTTCTAGTTTTTATCCTAAATAATCATGGAGCCTCTTCCCTAAAATATTTTAGACCTATTAGCCTCTACAATTTCATATACAAAACCTTCACTAAGACATTGGCCAATAGACTCAAGAAGGTACTTCCAAGCATCATCTCTTCTATGCAGGAAGGTTTTGTTCAAGGAAGACATAATAGATGGAGAAATAATAATACATGAAACATTGCATTCGATGGATAAGAGGGGTGTTATAGGTATGCTATTTAAACTAGATATGATTAAAGAATATGATTGAGTGTCATGGATTTTCTTGGATAAGGTAATGCAAAAATTTGATTTTGATTTTAAGTGGAGACAATAGATAAAGATATGTCTCTCTTCAGCATAGTTTTTTATCATAGTTAATGGTAGATAACTAGGTTTTTTTAAGGGTAAATGAGGTCTAATACAAGGATATCCTATATTCCCATATTTTTCATCATCATGGTTGAAGCTTTAGGTAGAACGTTGGGAGTAGACACTGCCATAGAAAATATAAGAGGGATTAAACCTGTAGGTAGTGTTGCATCAGTGTCTTACCAGTAATTCATGGATAACACTCTCATATTGGGTGAAGCCTCAATAAGAGAATTCAAGAAGATACTCAATATCTAGGATTTTGGGATGTAACATGGTAGAATTTCTGGCTACCTGCCTTGGATTACCTCTTTTTGTAGACACCTAAATCATGTCATGCTTAGGGGAGCTGCTCACATAGACACATTCATAAGATCATATGACATAATCTTGGACTTTCCAAGCATCAACAATGGTTCTCACCACTCATTTGGGGCCTTTTCAAGCCATCCAAGCCTAGCCGCTCAAGCCAAGAGCGGCCAGATCCTAGCCGCTCAAGCCTAGAGTGGCCAGACCTTAGCCACTACAGATGACAGTGGCCAGATCTTAGTCACTGTAGATGACAGTGGCTAAGCCATAAGAAGTAGTTTTGTCGACAAACAGGCCTAATCACGGGCGGAAGTGGTAGTCTGCATGCAATAAAGGTGAGCGGGAGTAACTTTGCATTCCTTTTCATGACCAGTTCACATAGGAGACTTGAGTTTGCATTTAGACTTGAGTTAACTGACCTCCAAGCATAAACAAAGGACAAAAGCTTCTCATGCTAATGACCAGTTCGCATAGGAGACTCAAGTTGGCAGTTATATTTTAGATAACTGGCTTCCAAACATAGAAAAGACAAGAAGCTTCTCATGCTAACTTACACTACGCATGAGAAATTCATTCCTAGGGCTTGGACATAGACCTAGGGTTTCACACTATAAAAGGTGCAAGCCTAAGAGCACCAAAGAGAGATATTTTATCAGAGAATCAATCTTTTATCAATCTTGGTCATTGAGGAGAGCTTTCGAGACTTGGAGAGTTCCCTTGGAGATCATGAGTACGATGAAGCCCTGATAGATTGAAGAGCATAGCAACCATTATTTCAACATCGGATACAAGCTTTGGTCCATAGCTTTGGAGCAAAGAGGATGAGAGTCACTTTAGCGACCATTATCTTGGACAGTGGCCCATAGGCTTAGCTTAGAGTTTTAGACATTAGATTCATTATTTTAGCATATCATTAGCATAGCATCATTTCATTCATTTGCATCCATAGCATTAGTCTAATTTGCATTTGCTTTCATTTGTTATATTCAGTACTAACAACCTCATCCAGGGAGGCATTCTCGGACATCTAAGTGTGTGTTGTTGTTTCATTGCTTATAGGGCCACAGGTTGATCGGACAGAATCTGCAACATACGAGAGCAAAAGGGATCCCTCTAGGAAATAGACCTAGAGAAGGAGGCATCTATAAGCCCTCATACATTTCTATGTGCAGAATCGGGAAGCTTTTTGAAAGTGCACCACCTCTTCATGAAAGGGGCACTCTTTACCTATTTGTAACCTTATTGTATCGAAATGGGTATCCCTAAGAGGGACCGACATGTAACCGAGTTTCAATATGAATAAAGAGATCCATATTTGTTATTTCTATGTTATATGCTTTTTCATTGTCTTCCATTTCATCTTGGGTTTTTAATAACATTGCAAGTAGAGTAAAGTGGTGCGTGCATCCCGGGGTCGCTACAGATGGTGATCATGGTGGGACCTCCACTGATTTTTCATTTGCTATCAGAATACTAACTTAGTTTTGTGTGCAGGTCTAGCCGCTCTGAGCTACAATGGCCAAAAATTAGCCGCTTTGAGCTACAATGGCCAAGAACCAGCCGCTCTGGTCAACAACGGCCAGAATTGGAGTGCAGCAGAGGTCAAAACACTGACTCTCTGAGCTGGATCAAAGGTTGGTATAGCTTATCTGATATTTTATAGCTTTCTATCTACTTATGTGTGTCTAAAATAGAGAACTTAAAACACATTTATGTTTGGAAATTGAAAGAATAAAAGGAGAAAGAATTAAGCATTTTGCATATCTTAGATCTTCTTTTAAATTTTCCACTAGGCATTGCTAGGAACAATGGCTTATGCCTAAAAATTTCACCCTAGAATCCAACGTGCTAGACATTGTATGTTGTTTGCTTGCTTTGAGGCCCTGCTAGAGGCCATAGATGCACGAAATAAAGTGCGCTCATACAAATCATAGTAGTTCATGCATATTTCTGAATATTGAAATGTATTTTTGCACTTAGGCATATAGGAAAGATTCATTGCTGCTATATGATGCACTTTATGTTACGCAAGCTTAAAATGAACACCACACATGCACGTCTCATTTAAACATTGGGGAGTTGGATTTCATCACCAACCCTCAATTCAGTCCAATGACGTTGGAATTCATCTCCTTCCACTAGTTTACCCCCTAGAGCTTCCTAGAAATGGATTGAGAAACTTACTTATAGTGATACTAAGTTACTTGTGCTCAAACTATCTCCCACTATTGGAACAATCATTGGTTCAGAGTGGAAGAGCTAGGCGAACCCCCCACTGGGTCTTCAATGGTGTACCCTAGCTTCTTTTGAGAAAATCATGTTTGGCATGGGTGTACTTGATTGTCACTATGGATGAGTCTTCTCATTCTTAATCCAAGAACAAGAGCAAGAAATCAAAAGAACAACACATCAAAACACACCAAACAGTTTAGGGCACACTTAAATCGATAATCAAGATAAACATTTGTTTGGTATTGTGTGGCTATTCCTAAATTGCAACTCAAAATATCAATTCATAGACAACATGGTCAAAACAAGAAGTAAACACCCTCGATCTGATACCGAGGGAGAGACTGAAGCAACTCATACCCATAGGCGGAGTCGTAGTAACATTGAATGACCTACCCATAAGACCATGAGACGTAGCTCCATGAGCCTAAGGGGTGATAACTCAACCCTTGGGGGATCTCCTCGAGAAACCCCAAGTAAGGAACCACATCATGGAACAAAGTCACATAAACAAAAAGAGGCTTCACAACCATCCTCATCAAGGAGACATGAGGAGACCTCAAGGGCCTCCTCTAAACACATAGAAACATCTCAAAGATGTGAGGAAGCTTCAAGGGCTTCCTCCTCACATGGACATAAAGAAGGTTCTAAAACTCATTCTTCACATAGGGATGATGAGACTGCTACATCTCCATCCACATGGAGAAAACATGTCACAAAGCCCTCTTCATCAAGAAGGCAAGCAAGAGTCGCAACACCTCAAGATTCACAAGAAACATATGAAATAGGTCTACCTACTGAAGGGCAAGAAACTAGAGCTACATCTAGCCATGGGAATCAAATAGAAGAAACCCTTCACACAAAAGGAAATATTCCCATAGACTATGACCTCATAGGAGTGAATGGCACCCCATGAGACCAGCCATGGAAAACAAGATAGCTAGATGGGTTGGATCGGTTTCCTACATGACCAACTCAAAGAACTATAGCTACTGAGAACTCTACATCTGGAAGCTCATGAACTATGACTTCTAAACACATCTCTTAATCTAGGGGTACCTCAGAGTGACCCCATAGTAGATGCATAGAGTCTGATCATAGGGATACTCAATAGTACACTGAACAAGTCACATTAGCTAGCAAGAGTATAGGTACAACAGAAACCTCCTCGAGGAATCTATGAGTCAAGACAACAAGAACAGAGTCAGATAAACATGAGTCTTCTATAATAGCACAAACTAACCAAATGAGGTGGTTAGAAAATGCATTACGTAAGGAGCGAGAGCTAGTGGAAGCTCTCGAATAGGATAAACAAAGAGAAAGACTCTTGCACCAACATGAGCAACGCTTAAGAGAGCAGGCTGAGCGGCTAGCTCTTAACAATTTATAGACAAATGGTGGTGACCACCAAAGAACTAGATGCACTGACTCACCTAAGGAGAGGCACACTAGACAAGATAGCCCACAATGAAATCCCCCACCAAACCATGAACGAAATCCAACTAGTGGGGAAAGGGCAAACACAACAAACCAAGATCACAATCCTGAGTCCCCTCGTAGGAGGGAGGAAAATGGAACAAATAAAATGGATAGAGAGTTACCTCCATTGCCACTATGAGTAGGCTTACAAGAGGAGGAAATCTATGCATCAAAGGCATTTCAAGAGCTTTCTAAAAATATGAAAGCCTTTGAGAAACAAGAGGCAACTAGGAACTCACCAACATTGAGCAAAATACACAACCAACCATTGTGCCCATCAATCCCTAGCCCTCCATATCCTAAGCACTTTGAGATGCCTAGGTTAGAAAATTTTAAGGGTGAAGAGGATGCACAAGAGCATGTCACCAATTTTATCAATGCCTATTTTCATCTTGAAGACAATGATGCTCTCATGCTAAGAACATTCATAATGACATTTTTAGGTGCTACCACTCAATGGTTCAACCAACTACCTAAGCATAGCATAACCAACTTTGAACAACTAGTAAACGCATTCTTAAAGTGTTTCTCCTTTGGTGCTAAGAAGAAAGTGAACCTTTCAGACCTGGCCAACTTGAAACAGTATGATGATGAGCCAGTAATGGATTATGGGAATAGATGGAGAAAAGTCATGGTAAAATTATCATTCTCCATTCCCATAGAAGAGATCATTCACATGTTCACCAAAATTTGCTCTAAACACATCTCCCTCTTGCTACAACTTCAGCAGTATCCTTCATTTGAGGAAGCTTTGGCACAGGCCAAGCTCATCGAAGAAATAAAAGTAGATGAGGGAACCATTAAACTCCAAAACAAAAAGGAGTGGAACAAGAATGGTAAGAATGACAAGTATAAGTAGAAGTAGGGCAACCCTGCTCTAGTCAATCAAGTCGTATTGGCTACACCCAAGGATGGGGGTGCACAACAACCCCAGAACTATCAAGCACATCCCCCACTAGCCAATTACGACCAAAGGAACAATCAGGGAAGAAATAGAGAATGCAAGCCACCTCATTATTTCATGCCTCTGACAGAATCAATGCAATCAATATTTAATCAGTTGAGTGAGGCCAGGAGGATCAGATTTCTTGATATACCTCTTATAGATCCCAACCATCCTAAGCCAAAAGGATATAGGGAAGATCAATTTTACCCTTATCATAGGATACCGGGGCATGACATTGAGGCTTGCATTGGTTTTAAGCATCAAGTGCAAAACATGATTGAGGTAGGAGAACTCAAAGTTGACAACCCACTAGCTCCTGATAATAGAGACATGGGCATATACAAAACCCATTGCCCAATCATGAGGCCCCTAGAGAGCAAGGGGCCCAAGTCAATCAGGTTCGAGCTGATATACCTACCCATGGATGCATTGGGATGGTTGATATTGTTAACATAGCAACAAGGACTAGGTGGTATGGTCAACCGCAACCACCTACAGCTCCCATGAACATCCCAACCACTCCTAGGCAAAGGTAAGACAACCTTCCAGGTCCACCAACATGACCTATGGTAACTATTCGAAGTAGATTGGAGCAAAACCTATAGATGACTCCAGCTAAGTTATCCATCTATGAGCTCATACAATAGTCCCCAAAGCATAGGGAGACTCTAATGGAGATTTTAAGGACAATTGAGCTCCAACCGCAAGATGTAAATGCATTCACTCACTTTGTGGGACAAGTACAAGAATGCCAGGAACCTATAATTCGATTCTATGATCATGAGATTAAGATAGTTCCTGTTGCCTTACCAGACCCTCCGCTAAACATTGTAGTGGAAATCAACAACTTACCTTTCAAGAGGGTCTTGGTCGATATAGGTTCATCAATAAACATCATTACAACAATAGCAATAGAGCACCTCAAGATCCCCAAGTCCAATATCATTCCAGGAGCTTACACATTGAGAGCTTTTAATGATGCTTTATGCAATATTGTGGGAACGATAGTCCTACCCATCAAGGTGGGGCACAAGACCATCCCTATGATGTGTCATGTCTTGGAAGGAGCTATGCAGTACAACATCCTCTTAGGGCATCCTTGGATAAGGGCCATGAAGTGTGTGCCTTCGATCTTGCACCAGTGTGTCAAGTATGTGCATGAGAACAAAGTCTATGTGGTTTTGGCCGATGAAGAGCCTTTTAAATACATCCATCAGGTGGACATTCTAGGAGAATTTGTAATCCCTTCTACCCACCTGTACGTAGCACCTTCATCCCCAACCACACAAGTGGATAACGAAGACAAAGGGGTAAGAAAAGACCCATGCACATCAACACCTCCTGGTGCACTCAAAATAGTCAATGCTTCTAAAGTACCATCAATGTCAAAACCAAAAGATAATCAGAAGCTAAAGGCACCCTTAGTCAAGGAAGAAAGGCCCAAGGAAGTGCCAACTATAGCCATTGCTAAAATGCCAAGTCCTATGGAAGAAGAAGATCTTCAAGATCAAGATGAAGATAGTGATTATCACCCTGCTTCACCAGTGTCATCCGTAGGGTCATCTACATCGCATGCATCAATACACTTGGCAAGCACAGGCATAGGGGAGTACCTTGTGTAGAACATTACCTTTACGCCTATCATTGAGTCTACACAAAACATGGGAAGGCCTAAGGACTTGAGGCCGCCAGTGGGAATAGTGGTTCCACTTGGAATCCCTCCCAACCAAACCAATTTTGTCTATGTCAACCTGGACTATGCCCATAAGTCTTCAGACATAGAAGAGGATAGTGATAAATTATTCATGGTCAATGTTCATTACCTCTCTAACCCTAAGTTTTCTCTAAGCTACTTTGAGCATTGCCATTGGCATGGCTATGGCCTTGGCATATATGAGCAGGGGCATAGGCGGCCATACGAGCCACAATATCAACTTCCCTCCGATAGATTTGGCTTAGGCTATTATATCGGAGGTCGAGATGACTCTCTTGTAGTAGCATTGGATAGATTAAGCTTAGGGTTAGGAGAAGACATTGATTTCATTCCTTATCACCCCCTAAGAATAGGAAATTTGAGCAATAGACAAGTGGCCACGGTAAACATACCACCACCAAAAATTTATCATCCAAACATCTCAATTGATTCCACCCCAATAGGGTACAACTCATGGGATGAGGAGAATGGATATGAAGCAAGTGATGATGAGGTGCAACTTGGCTTAGCCTACCAGGGGCCTCACTATTTACAAATATTCACATGGTCCATCCATGATGAGAGTGGATATACATCAGAGGAAAGTGACTATGAATCAGAAGACTCAATAGAAAGAGCCTACTTAGGCCTAAGCCATCAACCCCTGACTTTGGGGCAAGAGACAAATGCAAATGGATTCTTCATAAGTGATGAAGAATATGAAGATGAAATAGAGATGGCCTACTTAGGGCCAAGACATGAGCCCCTTGTCTTAGGGCCGCATACAAATGCTAACAGTTTTTGGATAAGTGATGATGACTTTGAGGATGAGACCGAGATGGCTTATCTTGGACCTCACCACTTGTGACAAGTCAATGAGCTAGTAGAGAGAGAGGTGGCACTCCATGCTATAGACCCTCATCTATAATTTTTGGGGAGACCTATTGACCTAGCTACCATTCACCGGATGGTCAATCCCCCTTCACCTACATTCAGAGAGTGATTAGAGCCCAATGATCCTATTATCCACCCTACTCATGGGCCAGATCCAAAAATTCCCATTCCTCTAGAACCTCATCATGAGTATGGAAGGGAAACCCCTGAGATAAGATTGCACCCATGTGGTCCTAGAGATTTCATCCCATCCATCAACATGATCTCCATTGATTTGACCACTCCACTTCATAATCCAGTAGATCCTACCAAATCATTGCATCTTGATGTAGAGGCTATTGATTGGGATCATGCTAATTCACCCATAGAGCTCGAAGACCTCTTCCCCAATGAAGAGATGTTACAACCATTCCATTTTGCATCAGGTTGTGCGTATGACATCTTCCATGTTGGTTTGGAACCTGAGTCAGTAGGTCCTATAAATCCCATCGATGACATTCATTTGATACCCATGCCTCATCAGCTAGAGGATGGGTCACATATGGCTATAGAAGCGACTTTCGAGGTGGACATCAGTGATGATCCTACCCAACCAAGAAAAGTCAAGTTCAGAGAAAGTCTATCTCCAGAGGAACAAGCCATCCTAATTCCTCTCCTCAAAGAGAGGCCAAATATTTTTTCTTGGACTTACAAAGACATGCCAGGGATAGATCCAAAGTTAGTCATTCACAACCTTTCATTGGATCCCATGAAGAAGCCAGTCAAGCAAAAGTTGAGGAAAATGCATCCAACCATCACTTTGATGGTGAAGAATGAATTGCAAAAACTATTGGATGCAGTATTCATAGTTCCTATCGACTACCCTGAGTGGGTGTCAAACATGGTACCCATGGGGAAACCTGATGGAAGAGTCCGTATTTGCATAGATTTCAGAGATTTAAATAGGGCAACACCAAAGGATTCATTCCCATTGCCAAACATAGATGCTCTTGTAGATGCAACCGTAGGTCATGAGATGCTCTCCCTAATGGATGGTTTTTTTGGATACAACCAGATCTGGATTAAGCCCGAAGATCAACATAAAACTACTTTCATTACTCCATGGGGGACATTCTATTACAAAGTGATGCCATTCGGTCTCAAAAATGTTGGTGCCACATATCAATAGGCCATGACATACATATTCCATGACTATATGCATAAGATCTTAGAGGATTACATGGATGACTTACTGGCCAAGTCCCTGTTGTGGCAAGAGCATGCTGAAGTCCTTAGACAAGTCTTTGATCACCTCATAGAACACAATGTCTGATTGAATCCTAAGAAGTGCGTATTTGGCATAACTTCTAGCAAGATTTTGGGATTCATCATATCCAAGAGAGGCATCGAAGTCGATCCTACAAAGGTAAAGGCTATATTGGAAATGGCCACCCCTACCAACATTAGGGAGTTGAGGAGCCTACAAGGCAAGATAGCATCCATCAAAATATTCATCATGCAATTATCAGACAAATGTTGACCTATGAATCGGTTGCTATGCAAGGAGGTCCCCTTTCATTGGGATGAAGAATGCCATCAAGCCTTTGCAGAGATCAAAACTTATCTAGCAACACCACCAGTATTGGCTCCACCAAGGCCAGACATACCATTTTTACTATATATATCGGCTAATGATTTTGCATTGGGCACCATGTTAGCCCAAAAGAATGCACAAGACAAAGAGCAAGCCATATATTACATTAGTCGCACCTTGGTGAGTTATGAGCTAGGATATGCGTATGTCAAAAAATTGTGTTTAGAAGTGGTCTTTGCAACTCGAAAGTTGTGACACTACATGTTGAGCCATACGACCTACGTCATATCAAAACAAAATCCTTTGTAGTACATGATGAGCAAGACATATCACAATACACGTACCACAAAGTGGATCATGCTATTGATAGAATTTGATCTAGAGTTCATAAGCCAAAATTCCATCAAGGGACAAGTCATAGCAGATCAATTAGCAGAGGTGCCTCTTCAGGATAACAAGCCTCTCACTATAGAATTTCTTGATGATGTGGTCTTTGCATTATCAGATCCTCCAGAACTCAAAGAACCTAAGAAAGAAAGAGACATGTCATTGTTCTTTGATGGTTCGAAGTGTGAACAAGGGGGCGGAGCAGGGATTGTCTTTATCACACCACAGGGCGCTCCATTACCCTTATCATTCAAACTAGACTTCCCATGCACAAACAACAATACAGAATATGAAGCATTGATCCTAGGACTCCAAACAACCTATAGCAATGGGCATTAAAATATTGAATATCTTTGGTGACTCCTTGCTCATAGTAAACTAGGTCAAAGGACTATTTCAATGTAGGTGCCCACTCCTAAAGACTTACAAGGAACTTGTTGACACATACCTAGCCCGGATGGAATGGTATGACATCGAGGCAATCCCTCGTACATCAAATAGATTTGTAGACACCATGGCCTCTTTGGGATCCTTAATCCCTCAGAATCCATCTACTAATTTTACAACCATTCATGTGAAAGTGCTTTCGCACTCAGCAATACGTCGTGAAGCTTTTGACAATCAAGAATCAGTCAACATGATCAACATCGAGCCAAATCAGGATTGGTCCTTCATAGCCAGATATTTCTTGCAAATGGCACCTTGGGGGTCTTTGATCTCCCAAGGACCTATGGAGTGTGGTGCAACCATACACCATAGAGTTGTTCCTCAATCCATGTTCACTAGCTCAAAAATACAGGAAAAGCAAGCCATATTTTCTATAGAAGTCATGGCTTATCAAGATTGGCTTTCCCAACTATGGGACTTCCTAAAACTTGGAATAGTACCTCAAGGTTTGTCACATACTGAAAGGTGAACGTTCAAATAGAAAGCAACAAGATACATCTTTCTAGGAGAAATCCTCTATAGACGAGGATATGATGGAGTATTACTCCATTGTCTTGAGCCCCAGGAAGCATCCTGGGCAATTTTGCAAGCTCACGATGGCACATGTGGAGGGCATTTCAGTGGCATGGCCATCATTAAGCGCATATTGAGAATGGGTTACTATTGGCCCACAATGGAAAAGGACTACTATGAGTATGTCAAGAAATGCAGTAAGTGCCAACATCATGCAAATCTAATGCACTTACCATCGCAAGCCTTGCAACCCATCCAGGAAGCATGGCCATTCTCGTAGTGGGGACTAGACTTGATTGGGAAGATCTCACCCCCATCCTCAGGCCGACACACATTCATCATAACAGCCATAGAATACTTCACTAAATGGGTGGAAGTGATCCCCTTAACATCAACAACTGGACCAAGGATTATGGAGTTTATACTCCATAATATCATAAGTCATTTTGGGGTCCCTTCGAAGATAATATCGGATAATGGGCCATATTTCAAGAACAAAAATATGTATGCTTTAATGAACAAATACCATATTCAGCATAGTTTTTCAATGCCTTATTATCCACAAGCAAACGGGCAAGCAGAAGCCTCAAACAAAATAATAGTCTCCATCTTGAGGAAGACGGTGCAAGACAATCACAAGGATTGGCACATGCAGTTACCTCTTGCACTATGGGCATACAGGACTAGTATACGGACGCCCACTAGGGCAACACCATTTTCACTAGTATATGGCACTGAGGCCATCATGCCACTAGAGTTGGAAATTTTGACTCTACGCATAGCATTAAAGGACTTCATAGATGATGATGTCGCATGGCAAGGCCACCTTGATCAGTTGATGCTTCTTGATGAACGTCGAGTCAATGCTTTAGAGCATCTTCATATTTACCAAGATCGCCTTGCACGAGCTTACAATAGTAAAGTCCACTTAAGGGAATTCAAGGTTGGAGATCTAGTGCTCAAAGAAAACCAACAGAATTCGAATCTGCCACCGCATCTACGAGATAAGTTCACGATAAACTAGATAGGCCCATACATGATTTCATAGAGAGTTGGGCCTGGAGCATATCACCTTATATCATTAGATGGTGTTGAGGAGCCTGAACCTCTCAATATCATTCACTTAAAGGCATTCTACACATAAAACACAAAAAAAATTAAATATGTCATAAAACACAAAAAAATCAAATATGTCATAAAACACAAAAACATTCAAATATGTCAAAAATACAAACAAATCATAAAAACATAAAATTTCAAAATACAATCAAAAGCTCCAAGGGTAATTCAACCCCTTGGTCAACAATCAAATTCAAAAGGCTCCAAGGGTATTCAACCACTTGGTCAACAATCAAATCAAAAACTCCAAGGGCATTCACCCCAATCAATTCAAAGGCTCCAAGGGCATTCAAACCGCTTGGTCAAAATCAATTCAAAAAGCTCCAAGGGTATTCAAACCGCTTGGTCAACTTCAATCAAAAATCTCCAAGGGTACTTCATGCTACTTGGTCAAAAATCAAAAATCCCCAAAGGCATAATAAGCCCTTTGGTCAAAATCAAACAAAAAATACAAAAACAACATAAAAATCAAAAATACAAAAACAATTGCATCTCACATCTTGCATCCACATCATTGCATTGCATTTTCATATCCACTACAATTGCATATGTCATGAGAGCCTTAAAAGTGATACCACAGTTTGTCGCACAAATCATTCAAATCCATACCTCCATCAACACATGTGTGTAATTGTGTTTTTCAACACAACCATTATTTGTTGCTATACATAATATACTAAGGTTTTTCGGTTAATCAACCACACCTAGTGATCTTATCAAATTTTGTGGAAAACAACTTTGATTAGTAGAAGGTAAGGTCTAGCCATGATAATGCCTTGGATATTCAAGATCCCGTCACTAATTGAAACACTAAAATCCTAGTTGGTACAAGGAAAATATGAAAGCTGCAAAGCGGTCTAGGTTACCTTAAGCGAAAAGGATCTTCCTTGCTTATCCCCCTATGCAACCGGTTTAAAGGTGTTGAGAATTGGAAAAAGGACAAGCTTTACCCTATCCAAATCCCTTGCTTAAATCAAAATAAGAAAAATCCCAAAGCAAAGTACATATTCAAAAGGCCAAGCATACAGTCCAGATTTCAAAGCAATAATCCGATACACAAATCAGAAATTCAAAAAATCATAGCTCAAAGAAAAATCAATAAAAAATAAACAGTGATTTTCATCACTACATATGAGCAAAATAAACAGTGATTATCATCACTACAAAAATCCTCGCTCAAAGAAAAATCAATAAAAAATAAACAGTGATTTTCATCACTACATATGAGCAAATATCCAAAGCCAAAAAGAAGCCAAAAAGGGAATAAAGCTTGAATCCCTAGAATTCTCAGCATTGTACAAAATCGGAAGGAGAGATCCTTATGCATGATGATATGTCTACCACAATTGCTTCATGCATTTGTGTAGACCAATGTTTGAATGTGGATGAGCTAGCTTAGGTAACCCAATATTGCCTAGTGGTATAGTCCAACTAAGTCCAACATAAGGATGAGATGAACACTTGAGGATCCCTGATCTTAGCAATGGGCTGAAAGAATCCCGCCTGACATCGGAGGAAATGCTTGAGTTCTACCTCAAAATATACAATCACTTGCACACACAGAGATCATGAAAAACTAGGTCCATGGTAAAAGCCTTACTTTTCAAAAGTCTAGAGTGGTCAGTAGACAGTTGTTGATAGGGTAACTAGAGTGTTTGAATCTCTGAAAAGCCCCAAAAATTCTTAAATAGCAACAAATCATAACATCATTCACACCATCATTTTCTTTATTAGATTCTATAAATTAGGGGGTATCAACATAGTAGGACAGATACCGCATATATATTAGAAATAGTATATAGACGACCACTGACTACTTTATATCTTTTAATTTACAGAAACTTATTAAGAAAATACATTACACACCATTACATCTCATATATGAATACTTAATCAATTCTTATGATAAGAGTGATTATTTAAATTCATGATTATTTTTTTACTTTCTGTGGTATCACCCATTAAGATTGTCAATGTCATATGCATTCCTTATGTTTTAAGTGATTAGAGCATACAGGTTCATTTATACCATTCCATCACATAAGTTAGATGCATACAATTAAAGCAAAATTAAACATGCATTTAACAATAACATCGCATCCACAAACACAAGTCATGAATCATCCATCATCACATCATAAAGCACATCATAAAACATATAGGCAATATCCATTTGCATACAATCATGAATTCATCATTCATCATCAAAATACATCACGTCATATCATCAAATCATATAAGCATTTACACATCCATATAAGCATCTACAATATCATCTATCATCTAACATATACATCAAATCATCATAATGCCATCATCACATCACATCATAAAACAAAATAACAACAAAAACATGAGCAATAAACGATACACATAATGAGTCATAATGAAAAGATATCATAAAAGTATGTGTGTCAAGTCCATGGATGTACAAAAATGCCCATGGGCGATAGTCATATAGGTCATCCTGACCTCAAAAATGAATCAAAACCAAGAGTATCATCAATCAAATACTGGGCCTGCCCCTACAGCACCACCCCCTATGGACGGATCTCTAGGAGAATGGTGCGAGCTAGACCCTGTTGGTCTCTCTATATGAGGTCGGGCCCCATGACCAGGTCGGATGGAAGACTACCCTATTGTAGAACTCCTACTAACCTATGACCCACCTATGGCTCCTCTCACCCTAGGGATGGCGCCTAGCCTAATGATCTACCTCGAGAGAGCGGCAATCTGGGCTGCATCCTCAGCAATCTATACATCACTCTCATCCAGCAAACCCTGTAGATGATGGATCTCAGTCTCGAGAGCTACCCTCGAAGGATCCTTGGGAGTAGGAGGGGCAACAACAACCTGCATCTAGGTAGCTCCTCCTAGAGCGGCCTGCAAAGCCCGTATCTAGTCTGATAGTTGAGCTATAGTAGTATCCCTCTGAGCTATGGTGGCATCGCATTACTGTACCTATATCTTGGCCGACTAGAGCTCGACCTCCACATCATGTAGTTATGCCCTGAGAGGAGAATCTCTCTCCTCAGGCTCCATCTCCTCCTCCACCTCCTCAAGAGCCTCCTGCTCCTTCACTACCACCTACTCTACCTACTGGCCCCACGCCGTAGTCCTAGCATGAACCCTATACCCCGTTAGGTCTGCCCCATCTCCTCCATCATCCTCTCAGCCTAGACTGCCCTCGCCATACCACATCAGGTCACCCCACCACCATGCAAATGCCTCTATGACTCCACCAGCTACTCCAAGATCAATAGTTAGGGCATCCTCCTCATCAGCCAGCTCTGTAACCTATCGAGGAGGGAGGTCTCTCTCTACTTCGATGCACCTATACAGAAATGGTACTAGTGGCACATCCTGCTACAACCCATACTGACGAAGAACCCGAGAGTAGAAGAAGTGCTCCCAGATGTTGACCTTGTGGCCAATGAGCCATCGCTCACATCACATCCTAGCAGTAAAGTTATCAGGGTCATCCCAAGTAGGACACTCATGATAAGGGTGCCATATGATATCTCCATCCTAGAGTCCAATGAAAGTATCAGTGTAATGAGTCAGCTCCCCTACAAATGTGTGGCTCTTGCACTCCTCGCTCTCTCTAGCCCACCTAGCACCATAGCACTGCATCCTCCCATCCACAACTATGATCTCAATAGGAAGCCCCTTAGGGTGATCTACCCTAATGTGCTCCCATCCCTAGACCTATAGAAGCCAACTACAAGTGATGCTGACATGACCCCTCCGATGGATGTGGTACAACTCATCATAACACTGAGCCAATAGAGACCTACCCCATGCATATATGATAGGCTCCTCACTATCTATCAGGTCCTAAACCATCACAAGGAGGTTCCAAGGGAACCTCAAGCCTGAGCAATCTGGGATGAGGACATTGTTGATGACCATCAGCAACACTACATGCCTCACTATGAAAACATGCTCCGAGTACCAATGGATGATAGACACTCCTCCAGACTTGTTGTCCTTGAGAGCATCCTTAGAATGCCTCTCAAACACCTGAGTGAAGACAACCACCTTAGCATTAGTGGTCGAAGAAACAATAGCCACCCCATCAAAAGGGATCCGAAAGATCCTATACACATCCTCCAACATAATGGTCATCTCATCGATCGAGAGGTGGAAGGTATTAGTCCGAGGGTCCCAATGATGGGCCAAAGCCATAAGATAAGCCTAGTCCAACATGAGGTGAGGTAATCTAGTAACATACTAGAGCCCACGAGCCTTGAGCCATGCCCAGTCCATGTCATCCAAGCGAGGAAGAAGGTCAAGCAAGAGCTTCGGGTCCCGAGCCCGAGCAGTAAGGATCTAAACAAAGCAAAAGAAATATGAAACATAACTACAATGCAAATACAAAGTAAAAAAAATTTAAAAAAAAAAAAAATCTCAAAAAAAAAAAAAAAAAAAAAAAAAAAAAAAGGGGGGGGGCCCCCCCCCCCCCCCCCCCCCCCCGGCCCCCCCCCCCCGCCCCCCCCCGGGGGGGGGGCGGCCGCCCCGCCCCCCCCCCCCCCCCCCCCCCCCGGCCGCGCGGCGCCCGCCCGCGGCGCGGGGACTAACCCACCAAAGCAGAAAGTAAGCTAAACCTAGCTACGGGTTTTGATTCATTACTAACAAGTTTAGTGAGGTTCATTTTACCAATTACTTAGTGAGGTTCAATTTTACCCAAATAAAGGAAAAGAGAGCTAGGGTTTAGAAAAAGAGAAATACCCGAGAAGCTCCGACTCCTCCAGCAGTTGATGTCTCGCCCTACGCAGCCATGTCCTCGATGCCAAGTAAACTCCAAAGTCGCAACCATCATTGTCACACCAGAGCTCTAAAAAGTGAATCTTCAATAATGAAAATGAAAGGTCAAACCCTAGAAAATGCAAATTTTATATTTCTTTAATTATGCCTTGGTCTCTGCTGATCAGTGGCCCAAACTTCATGGCCGCTCAAGGTGACAATGGCCACAAGCAGGAACTCAGAGGCCATTGGACCTGACAGTGGCCAGATCCACAGATCAAAACAAGAGGTTTCCTCCTTGAGAAATCACACAAAAATAACAAATATACACACTTTGATGGTTTAAGATCATCAGAATGTTCAAAATAACAAAAAAATCACATAAAAGCACAATCTCAGGTAGGCCTCGTATTCAGTCACCTACTCTATCAACTCGATGATTGCAGTGATTCACACTCCATGTATTTCGGTGAGATGAGTAGATAACCATAAGGCCACTTGGGGCAAAAACAACTCATTTTGGAATTACGATGTGCCACCCTTCAATCCCGAAGAAGACCAAGATGGTCGGACTGCTCCATGGGTGTGAAAGGATCATCCTAATTCCCCTATGATATCAAAAACATTAAGCCAAAGTGATACAATCTAAACATAAATAGAATCACTCATCCTAACTCCCTAAGAAGGCTATTGATAGCTGGACCGCTCCTCGGGATAAGGATGGATGATTATCATAAACAATTGGAATCACACTTGGATGTGGGATTGCCCATTAAAAGCAACAAATGCTAGAAAGGAACCAGATTAGTCATATTGGTCAAGCGACTTGTCGCTTCATTCATTGTCATTTCTTCACCAATTCATTGTGTGAGGAAGTAGTTCAAAACTTCAACATAATCATAATCAAAATCAACAAAATATCACTCGATCATAACAAAATCATGTTCATCCTACGAATCATTGCATACAACAATCACAAATTTCCCTTGTTTGCTGGGAACGTAAGCAGACATGACATCTTCAATTGTAGCTCTCCTACCGGTCGGAATTGTTGTAGCAGTTGAAGCTACCCGATTGAGTTTGAGGAATGAGTGCAATTTAACATGCCCAAGCCACTGAGCTAAGTCCTCCGAACGTTGAGGCAATGATTCAAGGGATGCATGCCATCTTGCATGATTGGGCCATCCAATGTTGATCAGACCATTGATCACCATACACCCTACAAACAGATTAGTCTACATTTTTGCTCAGCATTGTGTTTTCCACACAACGCATCGCAAAAAGGGGCATCTATAGACACCTAAATCATGTCATGCTTAGGGGAGCTGCTCACATAGACACATTCATAAGATCATATGACATAATATTGGACTTTCCAAGCATCAACAGTGGTTCTCACCACTCATTTGGGGCCTTTTCAAGCCATCCAAGCCTAGCCGCTCAAGCCAAGAGCGGCCAGATCCTAGCCGCTCAAGCCTAGAGCGGCCAGACCTTAGCCACTACAGATGACAGCGGCCAGATCTTAGTCACTGTAGATGATAGCGGCTAAGCCATAAGAAGCAGTTTTTCTAACAAACAGGCCTAATCATGGGTGGAAGTGGTAGTCTACATGCAATAAAGGTGAGCGGGAGTAACTTTGCATTCCTTTTCATGACTAGTTCACATAGGAGACTTGAGTTTGCATTTAGACTTGAGTTAACTGACCTCCAAGCATAAACAAAGGACAAAAGCTTCTCATGCTAATGACCAGTTCACATAGGAGACTCAAGTTGGCAGTTATATTTTAGATAACTAGCTTCCAAACATAGAAAAGACAAGAAGCTTCTCATGCTAACTTACACTACGCATGAGAAATTCATTCCTAGGGCTTGGACATAGACCTAGGGTTTCACACTATAAAAGGTGCAAGCCTAAGAGCACCAAGAGAGAGATATTTTATCAGAGAATCAATATTTTATCAATCTTGGTCATTGAGGAGAGCTTTCGAGACTTGGAGAGTTCCCTTGGAGATCATGAGTACGATGAAGCCCTGACAGATTGAAGAGCATAGCAACCATTATTTCAACATCGGATACAAGCTTTGGTCCATAGCTTTGGAGCAAAGAGGATGAGAGTCACTTTAGCGATCGCTGTCTTGGACAGTGGCTCGTAGGCTTAGCTTAGGGTTTTAGACATTAGATTCATTATTTTAGCATATCATTAGCATAGCATCATTTCATTCATTTGCATCCATAGCATTAGTCTAATTTGCATTTGCTTTCATTTGTTATATTCAATACTAACAACCTCATCCGGGGAGGCATTCTCGGACATCTAAGCGTGTGTTGTTGTTTCATTGCTTACAGGGCCACAGGTTGATCGGACGGAATCTGCAACATACGAGAGCAAAAGGGATCCCTCTAGGAAACAGACCTAGAGAAGGAGGCATCTGTAAGCCCTCATACATTTTCGTGTGCGGAACCGGGAAGCTTTTGAAAGCGCACCACCTCTTCGCGAAAGGGGCACTCTTTGCCTATTTGTAACCTTATTGTATCGAAATGGGTATCCCTAAGAGGGACCGACATGTAACCGAGTTTCAATACGAATAAAGAGATCCATATTTGTTATTTTCGTGTTATATGCTTTTTCATTGTCTTCCATTTCATCTTGGGTTTTTAATAACATTGCAAGTAGAGTAAAGTGGTGCGTGCATCCCGGGGTCGCTACACTTTTCATAATAAAAATGAAATAAGAAATGTGAGATCCAATAATAGACTAGATTCAAATAAATTTGGTGGGGTGGAAGGGTAATATGCTATCTCAAGTTGGGAAATTACAACTTCTTAAGGTAACATTACAAAGCATCCCAATTTACTACATGTCATTTTTCATAATATCCTATAAGATATAAAATAGAATAGAACAAATATTTAGATGGTTTATTTGGGAAGTGATAGAAGAAAAACAAAGGCTTGCTTTGGTATCATGGGGCAGATTTTTCTTTTCGAAGAGGGAAAGTGGTCTAGGGATAAGAAATTTGCAGCAATTCAATAAAGCATTGCTAACTAAAACAGGTTGGAAATTGACCAAGGAATAAGATTTTCTTTGGGCTAATATTCTTAATGGTAAGTACTTGGAATATTTCATACCCTTCTTTAGAAGTTTAGACCCTCCTAAAGGATCGACAATTTGGAATGGAGATTCAAAAACTAGGAAATTGTTGAGAAGTGGTTTAAGATGGATGGTAGAAGGCAAGGAAATATTTTTTAGGAAGAAACTTGGATTGTAGAGTAGATGTAGGATTTTAAAAGACTAAAAGATCCCTTAGTTCAAAATATTACATAGAATTTGGGCAAGGTTAGAGGTTTTGCAAAGAGCTAACTTTGGATTTTTCTATATCGAAACTACAACAATCTATGCTAAATCTTAATAGGTTTTTGTAGTAGTACCACTTACCTCAGAATGAATATAAGGACTCTTTTATCTAGTTCACTAATTCCTCAAGGGAATTCTCAATGAAATCAGATTATACCTTGTAGTTTGGAGGTGTGGAGGGGGGCTTTCCTATAAATAAGGTTTGGAAGAATGATTTCATCTCTAAATTGGCTTTATTTATTTAGTTATGCTTACAAAATAAAATTTTAACTCTAGATAACCTAAGTAATAAGGTTTTCAAATGATAAATATATGTTCTCTTTGCATTAAGGGTTTTGAATCAGTTGACCACTTTATTCATTGTGAGTTTGCAAGTAAGGTACTTAATAATCTAATGGAAGTTATGTTCTACTCTTGGGTGGTCCTTATTACTATTAGGAAGCTTTTTAACCAATGGAGATGCCCTTTTAGCAGTATTAGGTTATCAAAATTTTGGAATTTACTATCACCTCATTTTTTGTGGGGTGTTTGGTGGAAAATAAATCAGAGAGTATTCAGGTGGGAAACTAAGGATGAACTTTCAGTGTAATAGAATTAAAAATGTGGTGAGGGAGAATTTTCTTACCTTTAATAATAGTGTGGACTTTGAGAATAATTTGGAAAAGAGGATCACTAGTGAATGGCACTTGGGAGAACCTAGAGCAGCACCTTTGCCAATCAATTTGAAAAGAGCAAACACTAGATGGCTAAAACCAGAGGAGGGTTGGGTAAAGTTAAACTTTGATAAAGATGTAAAAGGTAACCCAGGTAGAGTTGGGGGAAGTGGTGTCATTTAGAATGAGAAAGGTGAATTTTTATGGGTCTATATAGAAATTTATGGGATGCAAAGCAATCACTATGTGGAAGCTAAATCCCTATACTTTGGTGTTATGTTTTTGAGATATAATAGTGTAAGGAATGTCATCATATAAGGGGACTATATGAATATGCTCAAGGATCTTAAGAAAGGAAAATTTGATAAGTAGAAAGTGTCAGGATTAATTAAGGATACCCCATACCTATTAAGATAAGTGGAAGAGGTGAAGATATTACATATATATCAAGAAGGAAATGTTGTAGTTGATTGTTTGGCAAACATTAGAGTTCATTTTGATCAAAGGAACATATGGAAAAATAATTTTCTCTTATCTCTTTTAAGTATTACCTCATCAGAGGTAGAAGAAAATTCTATTCCATAGGGTGTTATCTTTTGATGATGTCAATATTTTTGTTGCTTCTAGGGTCTTTTTGTGCCACTGATGTGACTTTATATTGTTGCTACTATAGAAATTGTAGTTCTAGAAAATGCTACTATAATGTAATTTTGCTTTTTTTGTTTCTACTTTTGTTACCTATTGTTGATAATTGGAGTGATTTCTACTACTATTAGTGTGGAAGGGAGGAATAAAAAACATTCAATTCGACCTTTGCTCCCTTGCTAGAAATAGATTTTAATATCAACCAAAGTGTTGTTTTTTATCTGGTTTTATTTTGGGATTTTTGCTGCAACTTTTCTTTTGTCTCATGTTATCCAAGGAGGAGGTTGATGTTTATCTTGTAACCTTGGATAACTTAATTCTGTAATAGTGTTGGGGCCCCTCCAAAACCCCTTTTTTTACCACTACCAAAAAAACTATTTATTTTTACATTATTCTTCATCAATTAGGTGGAGTATGATTCCCACCAATTTTTGACAAGCATCATAGCTCTCAAAAGTGCAAATCTGGTCTTTTCATATTTAGAGAAACTATATGTCTAAAAGCACTATCGTAATTGGTCTATTAGTTTTCTATTGCTTTTGGATCTATAATTTCTCCAAAAGTAGTAATATCAAAATTTAATGTGCCTTAACTAGTGTTCAACTTCAAAAGGACCTATCTAATAAAGAGGTATGAGTCATGATGATAACTTGATGATGGATTTGTGCAAACAATTTGAGGAACATATTCCTCATTTATGCAATACTTTGTTCAACATAAACTTAAAGGGATTTGGTGTCTCATTATCACTTGTCATATAATATTATTTAAGTCATAAGGTAATATATTTAGTCACATATTTCGAGATTGCATTTCCTATAGCCTAATATTTTTTAAGAAAACATGCAAAAAAAATTCCTTTATTGATACCATTTATCCATGTTAAATATGTGGAATAAGATGTCACTTTTTTAGCATGCAAATAAAAAAGGGCATGAAATATTTGCATAGGAAAGACAAATAACTAAAGTTAAAATATAACTATAAGCTTATTGTAGTGGTAAGGGCTTTGGCTTCTCTTTGAGATGTCCAAGGTTCAAACCCCACTCAGTATAAGGGGACCATGACCCCTCATAAAAATATGTGTAAATTCATTGAAAAAAACTAATGTTAAAATATAAACTTTTATGTGGGGGACTTGTCCAATGAATATTTAAAAAAATATATGGGATGGGTGGTCTAGATAGTGGATCTCTAATAAGATATACATAATCCTTTATGCAGATTATATCTAACTTATTGTTGGAGTTCACACCTATTTTTAAAAAATAATAGAAGTAATCCATCCACTCAAATATTATATAGAAAGCATAAAAAATGATAAAAGAGAGAAAGATATAGTGGGAACCCATACGCACCATCAATAATCACTATACTATCGATATATAAGAATCACAACACTCTAATACAATAGATGGAATGGTGGGGGTGTCAATGGCAATATCAAAACCCTAATTACATTAAGTTTAACCTAAGTTGACATAACAAGAGGGCGTATGGTTAATTACAAGTTTAAGGTAGGTTTAACCATAACAAACTTAACCACGGCCCATAGGTATTATATAATAAAATAATACAATAAGTTAAATATATTTGTACAATGATTCCTTGTAGTCCTATACAATATTGCATCATAAAATATCGACCTTGGCCATAAGTCATATTACACTTTCAATAGCCCCTCATAATTTGAACTAAGTGTAGACACCCAATTTTAACATGCCTAATGGAATTAATCCTAAGCAAAGACAATAGGAATCATATCAACAATAAAGCAGCTTAACCCAAGCAACCCAAACATAAAATTAAGCCATTTACAAAAATACCACAAGCTTACAAAAGCACTAGTGGTACTTTTATCAAAGTATGGCACTTTTGTATGCATGCATTTTTGGTCATTTGACCAATCAAACTATCCATTAATCAAGGTTGCCAACATTTACAAAATCACTTGTGGTGCTTTTGTCAGCACAAACAAAATCTTTGTGGCATAAACCAAGGGTAGAAAATTTCTTCATACCACTACCTTCTCTTATAACACATGTTATAGTCTTGAATCATGGCTTGGAAATTCCAAACTGGTCTTGTGCCCTAATGGCACCTTGCACCTAACTTTCCCTTCCTAGTTTTCCACCAAAAATCTATAAATATCGCCATTAGGGTGAGCATTCAACAAGATAATTTTCATTACCATTACTCTTCCCAAATTTCTCTCTAGATTCTCTCATTTGCATTCTCTCATCTCTTTCATTTGGAGCATTCTTCATCAAGCATTTGAGTAATTCAAGAAAGGCAAAGGGGAATTGGGGAAAGGAGATAATATTAGAGCAAGGAGGATATCTTTATAGGTTTTATAATACCTAGCTTTTATTTCCTTCTATTTTTCTTGCTCTCATCTCAATTTTTTTTTGGCCTTGCTAACTTGGATTCTCTATTTGTAGCTACTAATATTTGTTTAATTATTTATATTTAATTATAACACACATTTTTAGTACTTTTATGCTTATTGTTACTTACATCATTTCATTTACATCAAGCTTTCTTCATTTTCCTAATATCTAGTTATTTACAAGCATTTTTCCATTCATTTTGACATAGGAATCTTCATTTCTTCTCTCATTTATGCATAATAATCACTAATACTTCTCACTTGTAGGTATTTTATCTTTATTTCATCTTATATGTTTATTTACACTCTATTTGCAAGTTTTCATGCTTATTTTCATCATTAAATCACACATTTACATGTTTACATTCATGCACTCTTGAATAAGCTTTCATTTACATGTTGTTTCATGTTCTCTAATCTCACATTGATATTTTTTGTAGGATTAACATCGTTTCATTCATTCTATCATAGCATTTTGTATCATATTTCATATTTTGTGCCTTCATTTGGTTTGAGATATCACTTACTCTTTGCTATAGATTTTCTAATTTTTAACATCAGCATAAACTCTCATTTTGCACTTACTCTTCATTACATAATATCTCTTTTATCATATAATAAGCTTAATTTGGCTTTGTAATCCATCCATCTCCCTTTATAAGCATTTTCAAGGTATTTTCAAGATATTTTTCCACCCAAAGGTCTTATCCTCAAATATTTTAGACATCCAATTATCACTTCCCATTTCTCCTAGTTATATCCAACTTACTTCAAAAGTTTTGGGAGATTTACAACTCATTTGGTTGAATTTTGTAAATACCCAAGTAGCAGGCCCTAGGGGTTAGGGTTTTCAACCCCTTCCTCTAATTTCAAGTCAATTTGATCCAATTGATCCAAAATTTCATCCTAAAATCATTTGTCCTCTATAACAGAATAAATTTACCACAACTATTAGGAATTGATGCTTCCAACTCTCAGGTTTTACATAGTTAACCTCTAACAAAAGCACTAGTGGCACTTTTGTCAAGTTGTGGAACTTTTTTTATAGTAGGATTTACTTCCAAATCCAAGTTTTAAACTTATTTGTGTTTCACAAAAGATATTTTAATCAATTGGGAGGATATTCTATCACATCATTGCAATCAAACTAACCCCCAAAAACCAACTCACCTAACTTTGTTTCTTTCAAGTTTTACGGGATTACAAAAGTTCTAGATAGTTACAAAATATAATTGACACTTTTTTAAACTTGTGGCACCTTTTTCCAACCTCCAAATAGGTAATGGTACTACTTGGAACTCCTCACTTGCTATTTTTCTATCATTTCTTATTTTCTAATATTTGTTTCCTTAATTTGTATGACAAAAATCACATCTGCTTTGGGAAATTAAGGAATCCTCTAGGATAGTCAAAAATTATTTTACAAAACATAAAATAGGAAAAGAATCAAAAGTCATATAGTTGCATTCTAGGCTAGATTATCTTTTGCATAATCTCTCTCCTAGCATAGCCATCATTCAAAATCCCAAAGGTATACTAGGCTAGACTACTTGTTTTCTTGTATTATTGTTTGATTGAATTTAGAATACAATCTTAGATGATCTCTTCTTTAAGTATAGATAAATTATATCTTGTAAAGGCTCAATAAAGAGTCAGATAGAGATATAAATTGGGTGTTTTGTTGAATTAACCCATAAAACATCGTACAAGCTTGAACATCAACATAAATGTTTATACTACACAAGGTAGAGCCTACTTGCATGAAGAGCTAATTCTTCAAGGCCTCCTTTGGAAAGAGGCATCTTGCAGGGAAGTAGGGATCCCAATGGATCCTCCTTATGCACATTTTAGGTTCTAAATATACACTAAGGGACCAAGGAGAGAAGCCATTAATAAAAATTTATCTCTTCCCTCTATAATGAATGCTTTAATGAGCCTTTGCACTTGAGGAAGACTCATATGGATTCCCCTATTCATCTAGAAATTTACTAATGTGAAAATACCTCTACACAAGAATCTCCTTAGGCTCAACTATAGTCATCACTACAATATCAAATATTATCGCACATATCCAATGAATACTTATTCTAAGACTCCATGTGAGGAAGAGAAGTCAATAATAGTCCCTCTAAAGAAAATTTGCTTTAATCATCTATAGTCACATAAAGTAAGACTTGGAAGCATAAATTTCCCTTCATAATAAATATCACCTTGTTTGGAAACTTTAACTTGTCCTTAGGTCATCTAATTGTCATCATCAAAAAATGATATGCATGGACCTATTTATAATAAGAGCCATTAAAAAATTCCAAGAGTACCTAGACAAAGAATAGAAGAATGAAGAGATTGTGAAATATTGGATCTTCATGAATAATCTAAATCAATAGCCCAAAGAAGGAAGAGGGATTGACTAAAGCATATTCTAAATCCTTTTCTTATATGACTCTAAAAGACTCAAAATGTTTTGCAGCTATCACAAATTCAAATGTATCTCCTATAAATGTAAACCAAATATTTTGAGTGTGTAACATATTATAAATTTTCCCTTTTAAAATAGGCCAGTAGGCTTTAAATGAGATGTCTATCCACTTGTGTTAAGTCCTTGAATATATATATCACCAATAGAAAGAGCTCAAAAAATAGTGTGATTTGAGAAAAACCAAGTCAAAAGTCTTTCATGTGCAAATGTATGGCTTCTGGAAGTTTGCCTTCCAAAATAGCCCTAAAGTTATTTTTGTAAAACATCAACTTTTTAAAATTCCTCCTGACTTTTCTAAATGGAAAAAAAATCAAAAAAATTATTTTTTTGCTATTTACATTAAAATGTAAAACACCCTTAAACCATGATTGTCTCATTTTATTGTTGTAATCACTACTCGAGTCCAAAGGTGTGCCCTCTCTGTGAATAAGAGCATCATGATCCATAACAATAAATATTTCCAACCATTTAAATAAACATGGTGTACAAAATTTGAACAAATTCAAGTGAACATGCTCTATTTTCCTTCTTCCAACCAAGACACCAAAGATCCCAAGTGGGATGTAAGCATCACAATTCTTCCTCCTTTTCAAGGGCACTGAGTCCTCTTTGTGAGGAAATAATGTTTGAATCTCCATGAAGAAGTTAAGACACCCTTTTAAATTCAAAGCAACAATATTTATTTTGCTACAAGTGGTTTGGATCTACACCAAATAGGTACAAAATATTCTAATAATAATGGAAAATAACCTAGAGTAGGAGTCAATTCCTCAAAAAAAATCAAAATAATACAAGAGAAAATTTGATCTCTTCCCTTTGCCTCTTTTTCCAAATGTGCTTATGAAGCTCTGAGAAGTAATTCATCCTAGAAGTCAAAATATTCTAATAAACCAGTTATATTGCTCAACTTTCAAGAAGGAGACCAAGGTTTGAATCCTGCCAAGCGATATATGCATAATTACCAATTTTTTATAATACTACTATGTGTTCATGATGTAATACAAGTGGGACCAATTTCAATCTCATATAACCCTTTGAAAAAATATTGGAGGCTCTGAACAAACTTTTTGCATGATCAGGTAATAAATCTCTTGATGGCAAAGCAAATCAATTTTGTTAATGGGAATTGAAATGTATTTATTACATGGCTTGGCATTACAAACAAGAAGATCAATACTCTTGAGGAGATTGTTACATGCAATATATATTAAAATTATGCCCTATCTAAAATTCATAACCTAATTATTATAATACTAAAAATAATGTAATAAAATATTCCTAACATCCCCCCTTATTACGTTATTTGGTACACAAAGAGAGTTGTGAAACAAATCAAACTTGACATGTGCAAGTGTATTTGTAAAGATATCTGCAACCTATTTTTTGGTGGGAATGTATTGGAGTTGGATCTCATAATTTTGAGCATGGTCTCGAATGAAGTGGCATGAAGCTTCAATATGCTTCATTCTTTCATGAAATATTGGATTCTTAACCAATTTTAGAACACCTTGGTTGTTGCATTTCAATAGTGTTGGATGTTTTTTTATATACCCATATTTGATAGAATACAACATAACTAAATCACCTCACATACAACTCCTTGTGCAACATGATTTTCTTCCTTTGTGGATGATAATTCTACTACATGTTATTTCTTATTATATCATGATACATATCCGAATCCTAGGTGAGACATATCTAGACATTGATTTTTGGGCATCCAATGATCCAACATAATTAGAGTTTTTGTATACTTGTAAGAATAATTTATCATTATTTTTATACTCTAGGCCATATTCTACTATACTATAAACATAATGCAGTACCCTCTTTGATACTTTCTAATGAATCTCCTTAGGATCCTACATTAATCTTGAAAGATATCCTACAATAAAAACTAATGGCAGGCTTGGTGTTAGGTAAATGAGATTCTCTTTTCTATTGATGATAAAGTGTGTTAGATACCTAAGGAGACTTGTCATGTTAGGATAGTTGTAACTCAATGTCCATTGGTGTTGTCTTAGGATTGCAGTCTTTCATCTAGTAATTTTTCAATAGTGTCTTGGCATATTTAGTCTATGAGATCACAATATAATTTTTCCTTTACCAAAATTCCAAGCTAAGACAATAGTGTAGAAGTCCTAGATTTGTCATATCAAAATATTTTTTCAAGTCATCCTTAACAACATCGACCAATTCATCTAAATTTCCTATAATGATAAAATCATCAACATACAACACAATTATCACTATCTCAGATCCAACATTCTTGAAATAGATATTTGCATCTAGGGGACTTATTTTGAAATCATGTTGTAATAGGTTCTCATCCATTTTTATGTACCAGGCTCTAGGATCTTGCTTCAACCTATGGAAGGATTTAACAAGCTTGCATACATTTTGTTCTTACCCTTTGACAACAAAGACTTTAGGTTGAGTCATATACACCTCTTCTTAGAGATATCCATTCAGGAAGGCACTTTTGACATTCATTTGATGTAGCTTCCAACCAAACTATGTTTCAATGGTACAAAGAATGTGTATGGTGGTCATCTTTATTATAGCTGCAAATGTTTTTTCATAGTTTAATCCTTCCTTTTGTGCATAGCATTTTGAAATGAGTTATACCTTATATTTATTGAGTGATCCATCTATCTTGTACTTGGTTTTGAAGATCCACTTGTGGCCTATGGGCTTCTCTCCTTTAGGAATATCAATGAGCTACCATGTTTTATTTTTCATCAAAGATTCATTACTTTTGGTTTTAAATTCTCTATCACTGAAGACATCAAACCTATATTTACTTTTTGATGATCCATACTGTGAGTTTAAGTGTTGGAAATTTAGAGTTAGTTGTGTTGTCATTGATGTCAAGAGTCAGTGTCAGGAATCAGTACAGGACTTGGTAGAAGAAGGGTTAAAATATTTATATTTTAATCCCAAGATATTTGATCTAAGAGCTCCAATTGCTTGGTCAAAAGGATGGTTAAATACCTTGAAGAAAAGGCCTAAAGGAAATAATATTATAATATTTATTATTATAATATTAAAGGCGATTAGAAAAGGCCAAGGGCGAAAGAGGAAATCACCTAGGCCCAATGGAAATAATATTATAATATTTCATTATAATATTAAAAGTTTAATTATGCCTAAGGGAGTTTATAAATAATTTATAATATTTATATTATAAATTTATTTATAAAATAATATTGTTTATAACCCAAAGTTGGGTTGGGCACCAAAAACAATTTAATTTTATATCTCTGTCGATGTGGGAGAGAGGGAGGCATATGGTATAAATACCATAGCCTTACCCCTAAGGAAAGTAAGTCTTCGAAATTAATTTCAGTGCATGCGAATTAAGAGGGAATGCGACATAATTTCGTGAGCAAGCAAAGCTAAGGAGAAAGATTTAATTTTTATTAACCTTCGAGTTCTATGGAAGTCAAAGCGGTGAAAGCGGAAGGGACCACCAACCAACGATGGTTGGGCTAGCGGTGATTTTAGAGTGTGCAAAGGTTTTTGAGAACGTGAAGGTGTTGCGTTCGATACCCACCGATGATGTGGGACAAGAGCCTTTTGGCTCTTGGTGGGCAAGGGAGAGTCAAAGCGCTTTTAGCGCCTTTGACTCCCACGTGAGCGCTTAGCTCACATGGCTAGGGAGCCACGGCTAAGGCATTGTAGGCGCTTCGACCAGGGATCGATCCCACGGGAGCGCACAAGGAGGTATTTAATTTTTAATTATATTTTGCATTGCCCAAGGTCTTTGGTGGCGCTAAGGTGCATGATTTTTTGTGCTTGGACTATAGTGTTGAGGGGGAAATTATCAACGTGAGTTATTTGATTTTGCTATAAGTGTTTGAGGGAGTTATAAGGTAAAGAGAATTAAAATATTTTATTTTTGATTTTTGGTGATTGAAATTTATTTTATAAGTTTGGAGATTATAAGGTGTATCAAGGAAATTGTGGTGTATTTTGTTATTATGAAAATGTTGACTTATATTGTGTAAGTTTGGAGATTATAAGGTGTACTAAGAGATTTGATATTTTGTATGAAAAATAATTATTGGGAAAATTATTTTGTGGAGATATTGAGATAGGTTGTGGCTACCTAACCCTAGTGTTGGCAAAGAAAATTTAATTGTGATTAAGACAAGTTTTGAAGACATATCTCCATCAAAACAAAAGGTATGGGCACATTTTCCTTGTGAGTGAAATATTGTTGGATTGGATGTTGTGAATGCTAAGTTGGAGTGAAAAGGATTGTTTGATAAGCATTGTTGAGTTTGGTTTTGAGATATCCAATATTAATTGGTGAAGGTTTTTCTGGAATGAGAGTTGATGCTAGAAACCTTGTTTGATAAGCATTGTTGGAAATATTGAGTGAGCCTTCATGTGCATGATTAGGGTTTGTGAAAGATCATGAATATCATTGTTATGTGAAGTTTATTTGATAAGCATTGTTGACTAATTTTTCATTAAGTGATTGGTTGAGTTGAGTTGAACAAGCTTTTGTGAGAGCTTGTGAGCAGATTTGAGTAAGTCCTAGAGAGGACTTAAGGACAGATTTGTGTGAGCTTTTGTGGAAGCTTACAATCAGATTTGTGTGTTTTGGATTGAAAAGTTCTAGTGAGGACTTGTTGAGAAGAGTTGAGGTAAGTCTTGGTGAAGACTTGTTGGACAGATTTGAGGTAAGTCTTTGAGAAGACTTGAGAGTAGAGTTGATTGATTGATTTGTTCAAACCTTGAGTTAAGGTTTGGAGCAGATCTAGTAGAGTTAATTTGTGATTGGATCAAGCTTTGTGTTAAGGCTTGAGGATAGATTTGAGGATAGAGTTTGGTGTAGATTTGAGGATAGGTTTGTGCCAGACTAGAGATAGAGATTGAGTAGATTTGTGCTAGACCGAAGGACAATGTTTAGTATAGATCTAAGATAGAGAATAGAATAGAGTAAGAGTAGACTTTGGAGGTGATAGAGTAGAGGATAGTAGTCTCCAGTGGATAGAGATCCATTAGCCAGGGTAGTGAGGATAGAGATCTTCTGAGTGAGGATAGAGTCTTCTATGGATAGAGATCCACAAGCCAGTGTAGTGGAGGCAGTAGTCTTCTAAGAGGATCACCAACTAGAGCAGAGGAGAAGGAGTTCTCCTATGGATAGAGTTCCATAAACTTGATCAGGGGATTGGTGTCTCCTTTGGATAGAGGTCCATAAACATTGTAATAGGGAAAGGATTCCCAAGAGAATTTATTGAGAAAATTTTATAAGGAATATTTTCTCCATGGAGTAGCCCACATTGGGTGAACCATGTTAAATCATGTCTCTCATGTGTGTGATGCTTTGTGTAATGTTTACTACTTTAATATTGTTGATGTTATCATATGGATTGAAAAGTAAAAATTTTTATCTTATACTATTCACCCCCTCTCAATATAAGCACATGTTCTTCAATTGGTATCAGAGTGGGTCTCTCCATGAAAAGACTAACAACTTGGAGAAAGATCCATCAGAAACACACATGACTTCAAAAAATGAAGAAGAGACCATGTTTGATATAAAAGAGGAATTCTTCATTGCTCTCAAGAATTTGGAAAGGATTAGAAATAAGAACTCAAGCTTGAAGGAACAAATTCAAGAAGATGAAGAAGCAAAAATAGAACTTCTACAGAGTTTCACAGAACTCAAGATAAAGGTAGAAGAAGGAAAGAAAATTGAATAGGATATGATAGATCTATTAAGAGCAAGGGAAATAGAGTGTGAAATATTGGAAGAAAAAATTGTATCTCTAAGGTATGAAGTTGAAAAGACCAAGCTTCAACAAGATATAAAGTTAGGGAAATAGAAAGAGGAATCCAACTTTCAAGAAATAGAGACATCAAACAAAGATAAGCTCGTTACTCATACCCCGAAAGGAAAGGACATCAAGAAAGAAGAAAGCAAAGAAGAACCATGGACAAGAGTTAATCACAAAAGGAGAAGCACTCAACCACATTTTCAAAGGCATCCAAATAGGTTACATAATTTCTTCCATGGCTATTGCTTTTCTTGTAACAAATATGGTCATAGAGTTGTACACTACACTAGTTATGTGAAAAATGATGTCAATAGAAATTTCAACTCTTTTGCACCTCTTATGAATGATGATATCATATGTTACAAATGCAATAATTTTGGGCACAAGGCTAGATGGTGCAAAATGGTACTTCCTGAGTCTAGTAAAAAGAATACAACTTCAACAACTAGGAAAGAGAAAAAGGGGGATGAAAAAGCTAGATCAATGTTAGTTCAAACAACTCTTCATGCTCAGGATAAAGAAGAACAATGGTTTCTTGATAGTGGTTGCTCTAGACACATGACAGGAGACAAAGACAAATTTCTTGTACTCAAAGAAACTAATAGAGGATCAGTAAGTTTTGGTGATAATGGATCAACAAAAATTTATGGAAAAGGAACTCTGAGTTTAGATAACGGAAAGACAAGAACAAAAAATGTACTATATGTCAAAGGATTAAGACACAATTTGCTAAGTGTAAGCCAACTTTGTGATCAAGGTCATATGGTTACATTTCATCCAGATAGATGTGAGATAAGAAAGTCTGAAACTAGAAAAGTCATTGCAAATGCAAGTAGAACTCCAAACAACCTCTATATGCTTAGTGAGATTAAAGGAGAAAAATATTTTCTATCACAAGAAGATGAGAGTTGGTTGTGGCATAGAAGAATGGGTCATTTGAATTTTGACAACATAGTCAACTTAAGCAATAAATAAGTTGTCAGAGATTTACCCAAGCTAAAAAGGCCACAAAACACAATTTGTGCACCTTGTCAACATGGAAAGCAAACTAGAACAAGTTTCAAATCAAAGGGATATATGTCATCTGAGCCATTAAATCTAATACATACTGATCTATGTGGTCCTACCAGAACACAGAGTATTCAAGGTGAAAGTTACTTCATATTGTTCATAGATGATTACTCCAGAATGACTTGGGTAGCTTTCCTAAAAGATAAGTCAGAAGCATTTGATAAATTCAAGGTATTTAAAGAATGAGTTGAAAATAAAATAGGTAAGAGGATTAAGTGTTTGAGATCAGATAGAGGAGGAGAGTTTACCTCAAATGAATTTGTAGATTTTTATGAACAACATGGAATCAAGAGAGAATACTCAACTGCAAGAACTCCTCAACAAAATGGAGTAGTTGAAAGGAAGAATAGGACTATTGAAAATATGGCTAGAGCTATGTTAAATGAATCCAAGATTTCAGATGGATTTTGGAGGGAAGCAGTCAACACAGTAGTGTATATAATCACTAGGGCTCAAATAAGGGTAAACCATCACAAGACTCCATATGAGCTTTGGAAAGGAAGACCGACCACTGTAAAACACTTCAAGGTTTTTGGAAGCAAGTGTTACATAAGATGGGAAGAGCAAAACTTGGGCAAGTTTGACCCAAGATGTGATGAGGGTATTTTTCTTGGTTATTCTACTAAGAGTAAAGCCTATAGATGCTACAACAAAAGGACACACACTATTGTAGAAAGTATAAATGTAACAATTGATGAGAAGATAGATTCAAGAGAACCAGTTCAAGAAATTGTGTATCAGGAAGATGGAAGTTGTCAAGAAGAGTTTCATGAGGAATCAGATGAAGAAGAGGAAGAAACACAAAGACTTCTTCCTAAGACTCCATCCAGGTATGTACAAAAACATCATCCAAAAGAGCTAATCATTGGGAATCCATATGAGAGACAGACAAGGAGAAGGATAATAACACCATCTCAACAAGTAAATTTTTCCTTATTATCTAAAATTGAGCCAAAAGACTTCAATGAGGCAAGTGAAGATAAGTTCTGGATTAAGGCAATGGATGAGGAATTAGACCAGATAGAGAAAAGTAAGACTTGGGAACTTGTCCCATGACCAAAAGATAAAAATGTGATTGGCACTAAATGGGTATTCAGAAATAAGTTAAATGAAGATGGTCAGGTGGTCAGAAATAAAGCAATATTAGTATGCAAAGGTTATGCACAGGTTGAGGGAATTGAATTTGATGAGACATTTTCTCCAGTTGCATGACTTGAAGCTATAAGGATGTTCTTAGCCTTCTCAAGTTTTAAAAACTTCAAAGTTTATCAAATGGATGTTAAGTCAACATTTCTAAATGGTGTTTTAGAAGAAGAAGTTTATATTGAGTAGCCAGAGGGATTCAGACTAATAGATAAACTAGACTATGTATGCAGATTGAAGAAGGCACTATATGGTCTAAAGCAAGCTCCTAGAGCTTGGTATTCAAGATTGGATAAGTACCTACAGGAATAGGGTTTCAGGAAAGGAATAGTGGATAGTAACTTATACATAAAAAATGAAGGGAATGATTTACTAATTATGGTTGTTTATGTTGATGATATTATTTTTGGAGGAAACAATGATAAGATGTGTCAAAAATTTGCAAAGAGCATGCAGAATGAATTTGAGATGTCTATGCTTGGTGAGTTGTCCTTCTTTCTTGGACTTCAGATTTCACAATCAGAGAAAGGGGTATTCCTTTCACAAACCAAGTATATAAAAGAGATGCTAAAGAAATTCAAGTTAGAATATTGCAAACCAATAAGTACTCCCATGGTTACAGGATGTAAGTTAAGTAAATATGATGAATCTCCAGAGGTAAATCAAAAATTATACAGATCTATGATTGGCAGCTTATTGTACGTCACAACTACTAGACCAGATATCATGCAGGTAGTGGGACTAGTGGTAAGGTTTTAGGCAAGCACCCAAGGAAACACATGTAGCAGTAGTTAAAAGGATTCTCAGGTATCTAAAAGGGACTATGGACTTTGGGCTCTGGTATCCCAAAAGTGATAGTTTCACTCTCACAACTTATACAGATGTAGATTGGGCTAGCAACATTGATGATAGAAAAAGCACAAGTGGAGGAGCATTCTTTCTTGGAGACTATTTGGTCTCTTGGCTAAGTAAGAAACAGGCATCAATATCCTTATCTACAATAGAGGTAGAGTATATTGTAGTAGTTTCTAGTTGTACATAGGTATTATGGATGAAGTGAACTCTAGAGGATTTCAAGATAAAACATGATCATCCTATTCCCATATTGTGTGATAATACAAGTGCTATAAATATTTCAAAGAATCTAGTGATGCACTCTAGGACAAAGCACATTTCGATCAAGTATCACTTTCTAAGAGAGCAGGTGACAAATAAGCAAGTCAAGTTGGAATATGTTACTACAAAGGAGCAGATTGCAGATATTTTCACTAAGCCACTTTTGAAAGAGACTTTTGAGTACCTTCAAGAAAATTTGGGAGTAGTTCTACTCCCACCCCAGAATTAACCACCTCAAGAGGAGGTGGGGGAGGGGCTAAGCTAAGAGTCTCATTCTTAGCCCCGAGCCCCAAAGGTGACCCTTTGCCATTGATGTCAAAGGGGGAGAGATTTGAGTTAAGGGGAGAGCATTCAATCAAGGGGAGTAGTTTCTTAGGGGGAGCAATTTTGAAAGAGGAAAAGGTTTGATAAAAAAAGGGGTTGCCATCAATGACAAAGGGGGAGATTGTTGGAAATTTTGAGTTAGTTGTGTTGTCATTGATGTCAAGAGTCAGTGTCAGGAATCAGTACAAGACTTGGCAGAAGAAGGGTTAAAATATTTATATTTTAATCCCAAGAGATTTGATCTAAGAGCTCCAGTTGCTTGGTCAAAAGGATGGTTAAATACCCTGAAGAAAAGGCCTAAAGGAAATAATATTATAATATTTATTATTATAATATTAAAGGTGATCAGAAAAGGCCAAGGGCAAAAGAGGAAATCACCTAGGCCCAATGGAAATAATATTATAATATTTCATTATAATATTAAAAGTTTAATTATGCCTAAGGGAGTTTATAAATAATTTATAATATTTATATTATAAATTTATTTATAAAATAATATTGTTTATAACCCAAAGTTGGGTTGGGCACCAAAAAAATTTAATTTTATATCTCTCAACATGGGAGAGAGGGAGGCATATGGTATAAATACCATAACCTTTCCCCAAAGGAAAGTAAGTCTCTAAAAAATTTAGGCACATGCAAATTAAGAGGGAATGCGACATAATTTCGTGAGCAAGCAAAACTAAGGAGAAAATATAATTTTATTAACCTCCAAGTTCTATGGAAGTCAAAGCGGTGAAAGTGGAAGGGACCACCAACCAATAGTATTTGGGCTAGTGGCGATTTCAAAGTGTGCAAATATTTTTGAGAATGTGAAGGTGTTGCATTCGATACCCATCGACGATGTGGGACAAGAGCCTTTTGGCTCTTGGCAGGCAAGGGAGAGTCAAAGCACTTTTAGCACCTTTGACTCCCATGTGAGCACTTAGCTCATGCATCTAGGGAGCCATGGCTAAGGTACTACAAGCACTTCGACCAGGGATCGATCCCATGGGAGTGCACAAGGAGGTATTTAATTTTTAATTATATTTTGCATTGCCCAAGGTCTTTGGTGGTGCTAAGGCGCATGATTTTTTGTGCTTGGACTATAGTGTTGAGGGGGAAATTATCAACGTGAGTTATTTGATTTTGCTATAAGTGTTTGAGGGAGTTATAAGGTAAAGAGAATTAAAATATTTTATTTTTGATTTTGGTGATTGAAATTTATTTTATAAGTTTGGAGATTATAAGGTGTATCAAGGAAATTGTGGTGTATTTTGTTATTATGAAAATGATGACTTATATTGTGTAAGTTTGGAGATTATAAGGTGTACTAAGAGATTTGATATTTTGTATGAAAAATAATTATTGGGAAAATTATTTTGTGGAGATGTTGAGATAGGTTGTGGATATCTAACCCTAGTGTTGGCAAAGAAAATTTAATTGTGATTAAGACAGGTTTTGAAGACATATCTCCATCAAAACAAAAGGTATGGGCACATTTTCCTTGTGAGTGAAATATTGTTGGATTGGATGTTGTGAATGCTAAGTTGGAGTGAAAAGGATTGTTTGATAAGCATTGTTGAGTTTGGTTTTGAGATATCCAATATTAATTGGTGAAGGTTTTTCTGGAATGAGAGTTGATGCTAGAAACCTTGTTTGATAAGCATTGTTGGAAATATTGAGTGAGCCTTCATGTGCATGATTAGGGTTTGTGAAAGATCATGAATATCATTGTTATGTGAAGTTTGTTTGATAAGCATTGTTGACTAATTTTTCATTAAGTGATTGGTTGAGTTGAGTTGAACAAGCTTTTGTGAGAGCTTGTGAGTAGATTTGAGTAAGTCCTAGAGAGGACTTAAGGACATATTTGTGTGAGATTTTGTGGAAGCTTACAATAAGATTTGAGGTAAGTCTTGGTGAGCTTTGAGAGATTGAACAAGTTCTAGTGAGGACTTGTTGAGAGATTTGAGGTAAGTCTTGGTGAAGACTTGAGAGATTGAGCAAGTTCTAGAGAGGACTTGTTGGACAGATTTGAGGTAAGTCTTTGAGAAGACTTGAGAGTAGAGTTGATTGATTGATTTGTTCAAACCTTGAGTTAAGGTTTGGGGCAGATCTAGCAGAGTTGATTTGTGATTGGATCAAGCTTTGTGTTAAGGCTTGAGGACATATTTGAGGATAGATTTTGGTGCAAATTTGAGGATAGGTTTGTGCTAGACCAGAGATAGATATTGAGCAAATTTGTGCTAGACCGAAGGATAGTGTTTAGTGCAGATCTGAGACAGAGAATAGAATAGAGTAAGAGTAAACTTTGGAGGTGACAGAGTAGAGGATAGTAGTCTCTAGTGGATAGAGATCCATTAGCCAGGGTAGTGAGGATAGAGATCTTCTAAGTGAGGATAGAGTCTTCTGTGGATAGAGATCCACAAGCCAGTGTAGTGGAGGCAGTAGTCTTCTAAGAGGATCACCAGCCAAAGAAGAGGAGAAGGAGTTCTCCTATGGATAGAGTTCCATAAACTTGATCAAGGGATTGGTGTCTCCTTTGGACAGAGGTCCATAAACATTGTAATAGGGAAAGGATTCCCAAGAGAATTTATTGAGAAAATTTTATAAGGAATATTTTCTCCGTGGAGTAGCCCACATTGGGTGAACCACATTAAATCATGTCTCTCATGTGTGTGATGCTTTGTGTAATTTTTATTGCTTTAATATTTTTGATGTTATCATATGGATTGAAAAGCAAAAAGTTTTATCTTATACTATTCACCCTCCCCCTCTCAATATAAGCACATGTTCTTTATTGAGGGTGAGTGGAAGTGATATTAGGAGGTGCATCAAGATTGGCATCTCTTATGGTACTCTTGATCCATTTTGGAGTCTTTTGTTGTTGTATAGGATAATCTACTTTAGGTCCATCATTCATATTTAGAATATATTTTGGGACTTCCTTATTAAAATCTATGCTTACAACAAGATATGTAGCATCTTGAGCTTCCTTAGTGGCATTAGTATCTGATTTGGGATCAACTGCTTCATCAAATATCTCATTTCAACTTATATATAATTTCTTGATATTCATGTCAATAAACATATACCCTTTGAATTTATCTTCATACCCAAGAAATATGCATTGAAGGGATTTCGCATCTAGCTTGGTTCTCTTTTTTTTTGGCACATGTATGTATGCCCTGCTCCCAAATACTCTAATATGTTTGCAAGGATTCCTCCCATACCACGCTTCTTTAGGTGTAATTCCTCATAATGTGTTTGTGGATACTCTATTCATAAGATATATTATAGTGGTGATATCTTTATCCCAATACAACTACTCCATATTGGATCCTATGAGCATACAACAAACCATTTTCATGATGGAATGGTTTCTTCTCTCAACAACCCCATTATGTTATGGAGTATTGTATCGCTCCAAATTTTTTGCACCCTTACCTTCAGGCTAAAGGATCCACACCCGAAAGGGGGATGCGAGAAATATGGAATGATACCTCGAACTGAGAGGCCCTTTGAAGGTCCCGCCTCTCGAGGGAGGGGTATTAAGGTGATTTTTTGACGGATGGTGGGGTTCACCAGGAAACGTTTAGTGGCAGTCTCCACGCCTAGGTTGGGAATGTGTTTGATGTGTTCAATTTTATCTTTAATCATTCAAGTCCTAGGTTTGGCCAAATGAATCTAAACTGTTCTATATGAAATGCAGATTTAAATGAATACAGAAAATATATTTAAACAAAAAATATAGAGAACAAGCTAGATGAGAAAAACCATACCTGATTTCGGATGTCTGATGGAGGTTCTAATTTTTGAGCAGTCAAGATCATCTAGAATTTGACAGGATCGTCTCTGATCTGACAAGATCGTCTGAGATCTGACGAATTCATCAAACAAATTTTTTAGAGACCTACAATCAGAGAAATGGACACGGACTACAGAAAATGCAGCTATGCTAATAAAGGAAAATGATGTGAAATGACAAAATGATGTTAATAAGATAATCCCAAATAGAAATGCAAGTAAATTATCATGCTTTAATAGCTAATCATGATGTTATTATATACTTAAGCTATATGGGTGAACTCCAAGATGTAGGATAACAGGAAATAATAATAAAACTAACTAGATGCAAAATAAAATAGCATAAAGGTATAGAAAAAGCGCAAACTCTGGGCTCTGATTGCCCCCAATGTTGACTACAGTCAAAATCGTCTGTAGAGTGCAAAATTGTCTTGAATTGTACAAGATCGTCTGTGACGATCTGAGCTTTCTCCGATTAAAAAATGACAAAGTTCCTACAAGAAAATTTGAAAAGCACAAATGCAGATGATAATACAGGGTATTATAATGCACGCAAAGATCAAATTATAGGGAAATTCAGCCAGGGGAATGTCAAGGGGGTCCTAAGGTTTAAATAGGCTTAGGAGGGAGGTTAGGAGGTTGGGGATCATCCCAATTTGGGAGATCTCCAATGGGGAGGGTCTCTAACGACACAGACACGCTTCTGCCTAGATTAGAGACGTCGTTGAAATAGAGGCTAATTATGAAAAATTAGTTTTGGGATGAAATCGTCTGGACGTTCTTCTCCAGACAAATTCGTCCGACCTGAGGCAATATCGTCTGATAGGCGATGATATCATCCAACGGAAAAAACAAACTCTAAAAATGGCATGAAAAACGAGGAAACGGGTAGCAGGCGGTTTAGGAGCAGTTTTAGGGTTAAAACTTGAATTTGAATTATTACTAAGGTAATTTTAATTATTTGCTAAGTTTTACTACGCCAATTTTAGGGTGCTACATTTTGCCCCCTCTTTAGCAAATTTTTTGAATAAAATGCATTAAATACGAGTTCTTCTCGATTTACAAGAAAGAAAAAATTTATTCCCATTTTTAGGCGACGATTCTAGGTCGAATCGTATGACAGCTTACTATGGTGCCCCCTCCGTGTTTTTACCCAAATCGAACATTTGAGGTAAAAACGTGGAAAAGCAAAAAATTTAAAATGTTAAGTGTTTTGAATAAAATTAAGAAAAATAGGGAAAAACCCTAATTCATTGTTACTGTTCATTTTCCTGGTTTCTAGAGCTCTGCAGACAAGAATGGTCGAGACAGCGCATAGATCGACAGAGGTCCGACGCGAGCTACGGGTAAGGGTCCAAACTTAATTTAGAATGCTTTAATTTTGAATTTCATGCTTTTTAGATTAATTTTGAATGATTTTTGAGCATCGCGGCCATTTTTGGGCCATCGACGTCGTCGAGATGAAATCGTCTCAATTTCGTCGAAATCGTCTCGATATCGCCGATTTCGTCCAAGGGCGAAATCGGAGATATGGAGACGATTTCGTCTAATAAGGGACGATTCCCTCTTGCAAAATCGGAGATGAATTTGCTCAAATTTTGGACAATATCATCCAATAGTGGACGATATCATCATTTGTATGAAATTGAACTTGTTTTACTTGCATTTTTAATCATTGTTTTATTAATGATTTTTATTGTTTTGTTGTTTATGTTGCAGATAGGATTACTAAAGAGCAGAGAATGGAAATACGGTGGGCTGAGGGATGACTTGGTTGCTCTATCTCAAGTAGAGCGAGATCAGTTGGCTCAAGTCATCTTGTAGCATGTGGTAGATATGCCATAGGGTTCTATAGATATGGGGCTATTGACAGCCCTAGCAGAGAGGTGGCATTCGGGTTCTTCTTGTTTTTGGTTATCGACAGGGGAGATGACTCCCACATTGAAGGATGTATGGAGGATTTTGAGGATCCCCATACAAGGATGGCTAATAACTCCCATGGCCAATCAGGGCCATGCGATGATGCGACTGTGTAGAGATTCAAGCTTCGCCCTAGAGAAGGGTGGAGTGAACATCGAGTCGCTATGCCAGATGCCTAGGGCATCTATACTAACACAGGTTTTGGCTGGGGTGGTAGGTGGTTTGCTGCTATGCCATCAGAGTGGATGCAAAGTACCATGGCTACTGACAGATGTGGTCTATGACATGAGATACCATGAGTACAGGTTTGCTTGGGGGAGCTTTATACTATGTCGATTGTATAAGATCCTACATGGGGTCGTATACAAGGGCGGTCGATGTCTGGTCATGACATCACTACTGTAGGTTTGGTGCTAGGAGCACATCATGGTGTGGAGGCCGGTAGGGCTCCCACTGATAGGGATTGATGGGGAGAGGCCCCGAGCTTTCTACTAGTGGCTTCGGAGAGGGTCATAGCGACGGATAGATCTACCAATGTCCCGGAGACTACTTGATGACCTTGTCTCCGACCAGATCACCTGGAGGCCTTGGAGAGATCATCTAGGGTGGGCCGAGGATGGACAGGAGCTGGCTCACGTTAGGTGAACCTGTTGGTTGAGGATGGAGAGGAGAGAGGTGGAGCTCCATCGCTATGACCGAGTTTTGAGGCAGTTTGGTCTACAGCAGGGAATCCCATATCTCAGGGACTACGAGTTTTCCCAGACCGTCCAAGATAACACTACAGTCAACGAGGCTCTAGATATACAGCGCTTCTAGAGTGAGGACGTAGACGATGCCCCCATTTAGCCAATGGATGGGGATGACACAGGGGTTGCTGATGGCTATGATGCTTGGTATGTAGGCATCCGCCCTCCTTGGATGACGAGGGCTCAGGGTCCAATTCATGAAGTTGTGCATCAGATGGAGAGGCAGCGCCAAGTGGCCATTGAGGTGACATAGGGTCACAACGAGAGAGAGCAGAGGAGGCCATAGGCTTAGCAGAGGTCGTGACAATGGGAGAGGAGGGAGGAGAGACCCCCTTCTCCATGGAGAGAGAGGCCACCATCGCCCGATAAGGGCAAGGGTGTCAAGGTAGGAGAGAGTAGCGAGATGGCTACTCTTTGGGTGGAGACTATTCGTCTCTAGGCTCAGGTGCAGACTTTGCAGGATGAGGCTACACGACACCGAGAGGAGGCCACATAGCTCAGATATGAGATCGCACACCTTAGAGCATGGAGTAGAGGAGCGAGCACTCGGGAGCTGGCATGGTCGGTTGCTCAGACCACCTTCTATTAGGGTATATACTTCCAGCTGGTGCCAGAGGGTCAAAGGGTACAACTGCCAGCCGGTATTGTGGATCCGATCAAGGTTGGGTCATCGAGGACTTCATCCCGATCAATGACTAGGACTCGTAGTACCACACATACTACGATGGGGCCACCTTGTCCACCTCCGGGCAGGGGAGGAGATGAGGCTGAGATCTCGAGGGGTTCTCGAGGCTAGGCTACTACACTGCATAGACTGTATATATGGTTTGAGAGGATTGAGTATGCCAATATGTAGATTATGGCATACCAATCTAGTTTTGATATGATGTACAAATATTTTTTTGAGATATGTATATATAGATGAGATATTTTTGATCATATGACTTGTCTTATGTGTTTGTATGATGCTTTAATGTTTTGATGTGATTGATTTGATGATTCATGTAATTATGTTGTTTTGAAATATTATAATTTGATATCATGCTATAAGATTTTAAATGAAATAATCTGATGTAAACAAATTGGTGGTTGTGGTGCGATTTGATAAAAAATAAAAGGGACTTCTAACAATAATTTCAAAGGACATTGTCGCTATTATATACCATTTCATGGAGTTTCCGCTCACTCAATCGTCAAGCTAATCCTAGTATAAAAATATTGTTAAAAAGTAAAAGAGTGCTTAAGAGACTGTCTTAAGACTTTGTTGTGATGATGCAAATGATGATGATGATGGTGATTTGTTTTCAGATTTCCATAAAAATAGTATGCATGAAAATATGATGTTGCTAGGCATAAATTCCTAAGTATGATAAAATTTTGAACAATTCCTTAGAATTTATACCATGGTTGCAAAAACTGAATTTGAACATAATGTCATGAAATAGAATAAGTGTTTGTTTGTTTGTAAAGCATATTTGTGTAACATAATGATTTAAGTCATATGTTTTGATGAATTTTGTTTTAAAATATATGGAAAAGAAAATTAGAATGATGGTTTGCGCTAGGCATAGAATTATAGGTATAGACTTATACCATCATCGCAAAATCCAAAGAAGAAATTGATATAATAGTTTTATTGCATGGTTGATTTTTAATTTTTTGAAAATAAACAGAAAATATAAAGATGAGGACTTGCGCTAGGCATAAAATTCCAATTTTGGTTTTGGAACTATACCATCGTCACGAAAGTCAAAAAGTTATATATAAATGTAACTTTATTGCATGTTTTTGAAAATGATTTTGATTTTTTTGATAATGCATGTAGTTGTCTTTATACTAAACAACTATTCTCAGATGAGAAAATGAAATTATTCTAGACAATTTGCAAAAAATATTTCAAAGTATCTTAAAGACAAAAGTTAGATTTATAAGGAATCCCATGTGCGAATGTGAATTCATTACTGATCTTGATTTATCATAATGATACAAAATCTCGCAAATACAAATGTGTGTGCAATTGCATTGTTCATTTACCAGTTTTGAGCAAGATAATTTGATACAAGTGATTTGAATTAACCAAATAAGTGTTCATTAATGATGATTTAGATGCATATAACCGTACCAGACTACTATGTAGGTCAGGTTATCAAGAGCTAGCTAATCCATAAGCAGACATAGGTCTGTACAAAAGAAGGTCGCTAATGTAACAGACATATCACCACACTAGGAGTTACCCAAGGCCAAGTGGGTTGGGCACAAACCACCTATTATGGGGCTTACCTCACAGTTTTTGAATAATTGAGAATTCCAGGGATTCAAGCTCATCAACCCTTCTTTTCTTTTCAATGGGTAGGGAAAGGGATTTTATTGCATTTGCTTTTGCTTTCTTTGCTCTTTTTTTTTTTTTTTTTTTGTACTTTTGTATTTTGGCTTGATATTTGAGATAATGCTGAAATAACCTTTTTCTTTTTCTCTTTTTCTTGAAATTTTCTTTTCTTCCTATGCTAGGGATACTTTCTCGGATTAGTTATAGAGCAAGGTATTTTTATTCTGGGTAGGGGTGAGCTTGTCCTTTTGTCAATTCTCAAAGATTCTAGACCATGTGCATGATAGGATAGCAGGGGAAACTTTTCGCTCAAGAAACCATTTCTACTATGTAGCATAGCATGGACATTACAAATATATGTTAGAATAAGTTGGTTGATATTCCATTCTTGGCATGGTAAAATAAGCGCTCGTAGGCACTCTCCAATTCAGTTTTCTAAACCACCGAGGTGGTTTAATCAGTTGGTAATCAGTTTTTAACCGCATGTATCTTTTATATCTAAAGTTAATGAGAAGAAGGCATTGCTTGGTGAATTTTTCATGGCATCAGAGCTATAGATAGAACGACTGGCAGGACCCTGACTCGGACAGCTGTGAACAGAACAATTGGCAAGACCCTGACTCGGACAGCTATGGATAGAACAACTGAGCAGACCGAAGATAGGAGACACGACTGGGATAGACCCTGACGGACCAAGCAGACCGAAGACAGGATACAACACAGACAGAAGCACGACAAACCCTGATAGACCCAGATTGACCGAGCAGACCGAAGATAGGAGACAACATAGACAGAAGTGCATGATTCATGATTCATGGCTTAGGGACGGTTCGGCGGTAGGGAGCCAAAAGTACGAGGACAGGGTGGTTGCCCGAAGGCAACCGAAAGCATTAGATGCTTTCGACATTTTTTAAACCCCCCCACATTGGCTGCACAGGCCATGTGGGATTATTTTTTTCCCTGATTCTATCGCCCTCGCGTTTATAATACAAACAACATGAATACTCTTACTCGTCGGGCTCTCTGGCTCAGGCGGTAAGTAAGGTTCTTGTTTGGCGGAAGGTTCCCGGTTCCAATCCCTTCGAGGAATTTTTTTGATGCCCGTACCTATTATTTTGACGCCCTTCCTGTTCCTGTGATGGCGAAACACGCTGTTGATGCCCTACGTGTCCCAATGATGGCAGGCTTGGGTTTTTTGACGCTCATAATGGTACAGTGATGGCGGACAGGACAGTTGATGCCGGCAGAATACATTTGATGCATGTACATGAATTTTTGATAGCTACAATCCTGGTTTGATGACTGCATACCTTGTTTTTAGGTATTTTTTTCACTTTCTTGTCTCATTTGCAACTTGAAAGGGGGGAAATCCATATATACCTTTACAAAATTGTCAGACAAAGGGGGGAAATCAAGCTATTTGGCAGACAAAATTTTGCTACAATACTATTTGGCAAACAGAATTTTTCTAGAATAAAAATAGGTGCTAAAATTTGTGGGCATTTATGATTGTTATTTTTTGCATTTAAATATTTTGTTTTCTTGCATTATCAATCATAAATTACAAATATAAGACTCCAAATTTATACTCTATTTGTGCAATTTATTGCACAGCAGTGTTCGGTATTTGAGATACCTCTGGTCCACACTTACAGGTAATGTTGTCGTGCTTTGGACTACTGTATTCACCGCCTAATATAGCTGCAACAACGACGTCTGAGCTTGTTCTCTATAAATCATCGGGGAGAAATAAGGCAAACCAATTTTTTATTTCTCATTTCATACCCACATCGTGATTTTTGTTAGGCATAAATCCTGACGAAAGCTCTTTCTTCCAAAGGGTTTAGAGGAAGTTACGCCCCATGCATGCGAAATAAAACTTTCTATGGTAGGTGTCATTAACAACACGATGCCCTTTCAGTATCGCCTATGTTCAATATATTGTGCTTCTCATATGTACTTATAGTCTCCCTCTCATAAGGGCGAGTACATATTGAGTAGTATATTGTTCCTATATACCTATAGTTTCCCTCACGTAAGGGCGGGTGTATATTGAATGGTTACAATATAATGATCTAGCAGGTATAAAGAAAGGGAGACCAATTGGTGATATAAGGAACCTTCATAATGGCCACAATTCATAAGTATCTCTCAGATTCCCAATTGTTGAAAGGTCCTAACTTTGTTCCATGGAAGACAAATATGAAAGCCATACTTCAGTTGGAAGATTTATGGGATGTAGTGACTGGCACTGAAAAATTTCCTTAAACAACAAGAACAGATCAAGATGATTGGGATAAGAAAGACCAGAAGAGTCTTGTATTTATCTTACTTGCTACCACAGATGAGGTGCAGCCTCATATTTGTGATGCAAAAACTAGTAAGATAGCCCGGGATGCTTTGCTCACAAGATATGAAGGGAAGAATCAATCCACTATTCTCCATCTTCAAACTAAACTACATAATCTCAAGATGAGTTCCGGAGAAACAATTGACATATTCCTATGTAGAGTGGTAGATTTGAAAGCAAAATTGAATGCTATGGGGAAACCTATGGATGATGATGTCTTGAATTCTGTTATCTTGAGAGCATTACCAAGTTCCTATAAGATGTTGATCACCTCTCTCAATGTTTCTGGTAGACAAGTCTCATTTGTGGAACTGGTAAACTTGCTTCAGACTGAGGAGGCAACTCAGGTCCAGAAATATGACATGCCAGATAATGCTCTCTCCACACAACAGAGTGGTAAACAACAAGGCCAGTTTCAAAAAGGAGGTGCTTCTTCCAAAGGAAAAGGAAAGCAATCTTGGCAAAGAGATACAAAATATTGCAAAATTTGTGATATGAATAACCATGACACCAACATATGTTGGTTCAAAAACAAGCAACCAAATGAAAGAGGTTCCCAAAAGAAGGGCAAGCACAAGAAAAAATACAATAAGCATAGGCAGTCTAAAGGCCATGTTGCTTATGCTAAATCCAACTCAGACTCACATTCTCCTGTCTTCGATTCAGAATCTGACTCTGAATGAGCACACAAGGTACTCATGACTCATACATCGTATTTCTAGATAGATGTTGTATGGTATATTGATTCAGGAGCAAGCAAACACATGACTGGGGATAAATCCTGGTTTGATATGTTTGTTGAAAAAGAGGGTAAGCCAGTCACAATTGCTGACAATCAGGTATATCAAGTAAAAGGAGAAGGGGATATTTTTGTGTCTCTTCTTGATGGTAATTGTCAAATTGAAATGGTTCTCTATGTTCCAGGCTTAGCCAATAATCTACTTTCAATCACACAAATGTTGGATAGAAACATGGAAGTCATGTTTCGAGTTTTCAATGGCCAGAAGAGATGTTTTATCACACACAGTGGTAAACATGTAGCAACTGGATCTTACAAACATGGATTGTTTATCCTCGATGCTATTTCCACTTCCCATATTGCTTTGGCTGCAACTACAAAAGAGGCTACCTCTCTCTGGCATCGGCGTTATGGGCATCTCAGTTCTGGATATTTGCTTGAATTACACAAATATGGGATGGTGAAAGGTCTTCCACCCCTCTCATCTATCTTGCCGATTTGCTCAGATTGCTTAGCAGGGAAGCAACATCGAGTGCCTTTTGAAGAAAGCTCCTCTCGAGCTGTAAAACCTTTAGAGCTGGTACATACCGATCTGTGTGGTCCTATGCCAACCAACTATGGTGGGAAAAAGTATTTTCAACTATTCGTTGATGATTACTCATGAAATATGTGGGTTTTCTTTCTTCAGTTGAAATCAGAAGCGCTTCTCACCTTCCAACAGTTCAAGAAGCTTGTTGAGAAGGAGTCATGATGTTTGATAAAAACCCTCCACTCAGATCGAGGGGGGGAATACACCTCTGAAGAATTTTTAGAGTTTCTTAAAGAACATGGGATCAAAATACAACTGACTATAGCCTATACACCTCAGCAGAATGGAGTTGCAAAAAGAAGAAATCGTTCCATTATGGAAATGGTTCAATGTATGCTAAAAGGAGCACATCTTGATGATAAATATTGGGCAGAAGTAGTGAACACAGCATCATACCTCCTAAATAGAGCACCCACTAGAGCTCTACAAGGAAGACTCCACAAGAAGCATGGAGTGATAATAAACCTTACATTTCTCATCTGAAGGTGTTTGGATGTAAAACATTCATGCACATTACAAAATAGAAAAGAAGGAAGCTGGATGAGAAAACCTTGTAGTGTATTTTTCTTGGCTATGATGAGTACTCAAAAGGTTATCGATTGATTGATCCTAAGACCAAGAAGACACATGTAAGTAGATATGTTGTATTTTATGAAGCTCCTACATCAAAAGACACATCCACAACTGTATACATAGATGAAGCAGAGCCTAAAAAGGAGGTTCAACTTCCAAAGCCAAAACAAAAAGTTCCAAAATGGTATACTAGCACTTTGAGAGATGCTAAGTTGAAATCCTTTCCAGATCTATCTCTTGATAGGCCATGTACTCGCATTATGACACAACAGAAAAGAACAGAAGAATCTACTTCAGAGGTTGACGAACTTTGTCAACACTTTGATGATTTGTCAGTGAGTACCAAATATGACAGGGAAGAATAAGAGGATGGAGAAAAACTTTATATGTCTACATTAAATAAAAATTAACCCACAACGGTTCAATATGCACTTTATCAACCACAGTGGAAATAGGCTATGGATGTAGAACATAACTCTCTTCTTAAAAATAATACTTGGAAATTAGTCGATCTGCCAACAGGAAAGAAACCCATAGGCTGCAAATGGGTATTCAAAGTGAAGTATAAGGCAGATGGATCTATTGATAAGCATAAATCCTAGCTTGTTGCAAAGGAATATGCTCAGAAAGAAGGCATAGATTATGAAGAGACTTTTGCCCCTACTGCAAAAATGACTACCATTAGAGTTCTTTGTGCCATGGGAGCTCAGTTTGGGTGGAAATTGCATCAAATGGATGTTAAAAGTGCCTTCTTGAATGGTGACTTACAAGAAGAGGTATACATGACTCAACCAGAAGGATATGAGGTTGAGGGGCAAGAACAAAAAGTGTGCAAGTTGATCAAATCTCTGTATGGGTTAAAACAAGCTCCTCAAGCATGGTATATCAAGATAGACAGTCACCTTGTGCAACATGGTTTTATTAGAAGTCCTTCAGATGCAAATCTCTATATTAAGAAAAATGGTTCTGATATAGTGATTCTTGTACTTTATGTTGACGATCTGATCATCACAGGAAGGTCAGAAAAAATGATTGACTTAGTAAAATATGATTTGAAGCAATCATTTGATATGATAGATCTAGGACTTTTGCACTATTGTCTTGGTTTAGAAGTTACTCAACAAAAGTTTCATATTAGAGTAACACAAAATAAATATGCCAAGACTTTAGTAGAAAAATATCGAATGACTAATTGTAAGTCAAAAGCAACTCCAATGGAGCAAGGACTTAAGTTATCTCGATATGATGAGTCACCTCAGGTAGATGGTACTCTCTATCGCCAGTTGATTGGGAGTCTCCTATATCTGACAAATACCAGACCAAATCTCAGTTTTGCTGTAGGATATCTTTCAAGGTTCATGCAGGAGCCTAAAGTGAGTCACTGGAAAGTAGCAAAAAGAGATCTTCATTATGTTCACGATACTACAAATTATGGTCTGGAATATAGACAGAATAATAAATTTTTCTTACTGGGATACATAGACTCAGATTTTGCTGGATCCCTTGATGATCGTAAATCCACCTTCGAATATGTTTTCCATCTAGGATCTGGGCCTATCTCATGGCATAATAAGAAACAGCATGTGGTTGCCTTATCTTCTATAGAAGCAGAATATCGTGTATCCAGTGAAGCAATCTACGAGATAATGTAGTTAAGTCGCATTCTTACAAACATGGGACTTCCAAAAAATCTTCCTCTTCATTTGTTTTGTGACAACCAAGGTGTTTTGAATCTTGTCAAAAATCCAATTTTTCATGAACATACCAAACATGTTGATACCAGATGTCATTTTATTCGAGATGAAGTTCCAAAGCACCATATACAACTTCAATACATTCCTACTGATGCACAAGTTGCAGATATCTTTACCAAAGCACTTGGACGTATCAAATATGAAAAGTTTCGGGATACAATTGGGATTTTCCAATAATGTAATAAGGGGGGATGTTAGAATAAGTTGGTTGATATTCCATTCTTGGCATAATAAAAGAAGCGCTCGTAGGCGCTCTCCAATTCAGTTTTCTAAACCACCGAGGTGGTTTAATCAGTTGGTAATCAGTTTGTAACCGCATGTATCTTTTATATCTGAAGTTAATGAGAAGAAGGTATTGCTTGGTGAATTTTTCAATATAATCATTTTATTGTGAAATGATATGCTTGGTTTAAGTAAATAACAAGATCAATTCTCTGTGCTCAAACTCTATTTAATTGAATTTTGTGGACTTTGATATAAGAGAGATTAGTAATCATGCCAGATAAAATCAAGATATTTATTTTTGTGTTTGTGAAAGTGAGGGATTCCAAATAAATGCTAATTTATCCAAAATAATTTGAAAATATAACTGCAATACTTCAAGAAGAAATATATACAACAAATACTTTTGAGGAGTTTGATAATTTTGACTCTCTCTTTCTTCTCTATTTTTTTGGTTTCGAAAGAGTCTATAATATTGTTGTTTTTACTTTTATTTTTGTTTGTTTTTGTTTAAACAGTTTTATATATATTTTTAAAATGAGACAACATGCAAAATATATAAAAATGGTGAAATAACCAAATTTTATGCGTAATATCGCTTAAGATGCATAATATTCATAGGTTCTTTTAAATCTTTACCATCTAAGGTAGTTAATTTGTATGCTCCCGATTCAAATTTAGTAGTGATAATGTATGGTCCAAGCCATTTGGGCTCAAATTTACCTTTAAGTTCTTTAGTTGCATTAGTATTTTTTTTATTTTCTTTTAAAACAAGGTCGCCGACCTCAAAGGATCGATGACGAAATTTCTTAGCATATGATCTTTTAAGCTTTTTTTGGTAGGCACGAAGATGCTCCAAAGCATTGATGCGCTTTTCATCTAGGAGTTCCAGCTGACTAAGTCAGCCAACTCGATATTCATCCCCTACTTCGGTATCTTGAAGTAGTAGAGCCAAAGAAGGAACTTCTAATTCAAAGGGAAAAATAGCTTCAACGCCATAAACCAAAACAAAAGGTGAAGTTCCAGTGGGAATTTGAACACTAGTGCGATATGCCCACAAAGCTGGATATAATTGAATGTGCTAGTCGCGGCCAGATTTATTGACCAATCTTTTGAGAATTTTGATTAAGGTTTTTTTGGATGCTTCTACTTGGCCTTACCTTGAGAATAATAGGGAGTGGACCATCGATGTTGAATCTTATATTTTTGGCATAATTTTTTAACATCTTTATTTTTGAAACAAGTTCCATTGTTTGAGATGATATTTGTAGGAATTCCGAACCTACAAATAATTTGATTAAAAATAAATTTAGAGACTTGTGTTCCAGTGCAGGAAGCTAAAGGCATAGCTTCAACCCACTTCATGAAATACTCGATGGCGGTTATGATGAATTTGTGTCCATAGGATGACACAGGATTAATTTTGCCAACAATGTCTAAGCCCTGTTTTGAAAAGGGCCAAGGAGATGAAATAGCCTATAGCCCTTGCACAGGCGCATGGACAAGGTCAGCATGTTTTTGGCACTTATCGCAATGGCGCACATAATCATGTGCATCATTCTCCATGGTAGGCCAAAAGTAGCCTATCCTAAGGAGCTTTTTAGCAATGACACTACCACTGAAGTGTCCTCCACAAGATCCATCGTGGGCTTCACTCAAAGCTAATTTGGATTCTTCTAGATTCAAACATCTCAAGAGGATACCTTCAAAAGATCTCCTATATAAAGTATTTCTAGTTATTACAAATCGACTTGCTCGTCTACGTAATAACCGACGCTGGTTCCTATTAGAACTGGCAGGGAAAGTCCCATTGTGAAGAAAATCAAATATATCCATATACCAAGGTTCAAGAGTAGTTTCATTGATTAGAAACACATCCAAAGGTTCTAAGCATGAATTATTTGAAGCGGGTTCCTGGAGTCGATGAATAATTATGGTGGCATATTCGTCATCTAACTCCAAGGGCAGAAGAGATGCAGTTGCGGCCATAGCGTCAGCCGCACGGTTGCTAGTTCAAGGAATAGCTTCCAAGGTAACTTGATCAAATAGAGATATTAATTGTAAAACATATGCTTTATATGGGCGTAATTTATCATCTCTAGTTTGATAAACTTCATTAATTTGGTTTATAACAAGTTGAGAATCACCAAAAACTAGCAGATGTTTAATTTTTAGTGCCAAGGCAGCTTGTAATCCGAGGATTAGAGCTTCATATTCAGCAGTATTATTTGTGCAAGCAATTTTTAATTTAAAGGATAGGTATAATGTGTTTTTGTAGAGATATTAAAATAACACCTGCATCAGCCCCACTCATGCATCGGGCTCCATAAAAGTATAAGGACCATTGTTCAACATGGTCTACCTCTAATTGAAGACATTCATCAGGAAACTCAATGATGAGGGGATGGGTAGACTCTAAGGGTGTAGCAGCTAATTGATCTGCTATGATTTGACCCTTAACAGACTTTTGTCCTATGAACATGAGTTCAAACTCGCTTAGAGCAAGAACCCACTTTGTTGTGTGACCCGATAAATAAGGTCGACTCATGAGATACCACAAGGGATCATATTTAGCAATGACATATGTTTTTTGACTGAGCATATAATGGCATAATTTTTGCGTAGAAAATATGACTGCTAGACATAGTTTTTCTAATGTTGTGTAGCGGGTTTCATAACTGATGAGGGTTCTACTAATGTAATAATTAGCACGCTCTCTCTTCTCATCATCAAGATGAGCTAACATAGCTCCTAAAGCAAAATCTAAAGCTAAAATATATAGGAGAAATGGGCGATCAGGTCTAGGCGGTGAAAGCACAGGTGGATTAAGGAGGTATTGTTTGAGAAGTTCAAAAGCTTCCTTACATTCGTCATCCCAATTAAAAGGTACATCCTTATAAAGGAGCTTAAGAAAGGGATTGGTTTTGTCCACCAGCTTATCGATGAAGTGACGGATGGCTTGAATCTTAGCTTGTAAACTTTGTAACTCAGATATATTGGTGGGTGCGGGCATATCAGTGATAGTCGCAATCTTGAGAGGGTCAATTTTGATACCACGTAAAGAAACTAAAACCCCTAATAGTTTATCGGACTTGACTCCGAATATACATTTGGCTGGATTTAATCAAATAAGATATTCTCTTAACCGATTAAATACTTTCCTTAAATCATCTAAATGATCATCTTCATTAATGGAGCGAGCTATAATATCATCTACATAATCATGTAGGATATCATGCATCATATCATGAAAGATATAAGTCATGGCTTGTTGATATGTTGCGCCTGCATTCTTTAAACCAAATGGCATCACTTTCCAACAAAAGGTACGCCAAGGGGTAATAAAGGCTATTTTAGCCTAATCTTCAGGAGCTATCCTGATCTGATTATAACTAGAAAATCCATCCATTAGGGACATCGTTCCACTCCCAGCAGTAAAATCAATGATTTGATCCATGTTTGGAAGATGAAAATCATCTTTAGGGCATGCAGCATTAATAACTCTAAAGTCTATGCAAACCCTAACTTTGGTAGCTTCTTTCTTGGTGACTGGAACTACATTCGAGATCCATTCAGCATAATCAATAGCCTGTATAAAAACAACATTCAGGAGTTTTTCTAACTCCCCTTTGACTAGCAGGGCCACTTTGGGATTCATTTTTCTAAGTGTCTATTTAACAATTTTAGCATCCGGATGGACTACTAGGTGATGCATGACTATAGAAGGGTCTAAAACTGGCATATCTTCATATGTCCAAGCGAAGACATCTTCATATTCTTTAAGAAATGCAATGTATTGCTCTTGTTTTTCTTGACTTAATTATGATCCAATATTGATTATGTGAGGATTATCCTCAGTTCCAATGTTAACCTTAATGACGTTTTCTACTTCCATGTGTAGATCTCTTTCAAAATTAGGTGGGGCGAGTGAAACGCCCAATTCTTGTAATTCCTTTAAGGTTAAATTGGATAATTCATCTTGAGGAGTCGTGGCCTCAAGCTGGGCTATAGTAGGTATAGAACCATCAAAATAAAAATCATTGTGTAACAACTCTTCAACGGAGACATCATGAAAAATATCTCCCTCCAACTCATCGTCGGATTCAGCAATCATTTTAGGATAAGCTATGGATAGCATATTACATGTAAATGGCTGATTTTTTAGAGGCAAATCATCACATCCATCTAAATAATCTTGATAACATATGAGTTGATCATTATATTCAAAAGGGAAGTGTTGACCCTTACTAGGAAATAGGCCCACACCACATCGGGCGGGCCATGGTTCTACCTCGAAAGGTTCTTTCATACCATTTTGGAAAGGTCCCAAGCCTTTCCCTTTATATCCCATTTTAAGAATTATGGGTTTAGCTTTGATATATTCATTAGCAAAATAGCACCTAGCATATCCATCATAATGTGTCTTGATGTTTCGGGGTATTCTTCCCCAATCATATCCTTTATAAATAAAATCACAACTCCCAACTTGGTAAGTACTTCCCATAGGTTGTGGGAGGCCCAAAGTACGAGGAGATGGTGGCAAATTACTTAAGATAATGGAATATTGCATAGAAGCATTTGTTTTTTCTTATATAAGAATTTTAGATAAATCAGGTAAGAGTTCATCAGAAAGAGCATAATATGTAGAAGGATCATTCCCGATATCTTTAGATGTGGAAGGTATGATAGATGTAGATGATGTGGAGGTGTTAATAAATGGGTCTATAGGTTTTGAAATTATAGGGATGGAACATGAAGGATTGGTTGTGGATTTAAGATCTTTTTGAGGTTCTAGTGTGGTTTGTTCAGAAGATGGTTGAGTTAAATGTATAGGTGTAGTTAATGGGGTAGATGATGTTATGGGTGTGTGTTTCACACGTTTGGATAGATGATAAGAACTAGGATGTGTGGATGACAGGGTAGGGCAAAATTGCACTCCAACGGGTTCTACCAAAGCACACATATCAAAGGGTCTAGGATCACCATGAATAGTGACCAACTGGTTTTTAAATTCAAATTTAACACACTGATGTAAAGTGGAGGGAACCGCCCGCATCACATTGATCCAAGGGCGACCCAGAAGTATATTGTATGATGCAGGGCAATGTACAATAAACACGGTTGTATCTAGGGTTCTAGGACCAACTTGCAAGGGTATAGTAATGACTCCACACATTTCTTGTGTCTCGTCATTGAAGGCTTTGATAATCATATCCGTTCTTTTGATCTCGTCACTTCTAAACCCAAATATTTGGTAGAAGTCAAAAGTGCATATATTTAAAGATGAACCATTATCAATCAAGACTCGTTTAACAGCTACATCTCTGATTAAGGCAGTAATATATAAGGTGTTATCCTTATGTAGACTATGTTGTGGGATATCTCTATCTCGAAAGTCAATACAATCGACTTCTCGAGTGATGATAGTATTGGACATGGCTTCAGGTTGAATATTTTGAGGTGACCATCATTTGGCTTAATGTGGGCATTAACTCATCTCTATGGGTAGGAGAAGATCTTAACAAATCCAAAAGGGAAATTTTGGCTGTAGTATTGGATAATTGTTCATTAATATTGTAAGGAGGCTTAGGTTGAACATTAGACATATGATTCCATTTATTGGGATTTTTCAAAACAAATGGAGTTGATCCATCCTTCTGAGTTTGATCTTGTTGAGAGTTTTGAGCCTGTTGTCTGGTAACAACTCCGATGGTACCTACAATGTTATATTGAAGACGCTGAACTGGTCTCGGTTGAGCATTTATGGCTTGTTCATTAGGAAGGAACTTATTAGAAGAGGGTCGAGTAGTAACTCTTCTAGGAAATGGTTCTTCCAAAACCATAGCATCTGTGATAGGTTGAATCAGATCTGATTCATTTTCAGAACTATTCGATTGGTTTGAGGTGATGTCTATTTCACTTTCAGTATTCGATTCTACATCACTAGGATTCGGTGTTTGAGTATTATACAGGGGTCTGGTCGTGACCATGGAGAAAGTTGTGCCAAATATTTGGAGATCCTAAACAAGTAATTGTCTGCTAATAGTCCCTACATATCGGGTAGAAGGGGGAACATTATGATGTTCGATTTGATTAGCCATCTCTTTGCCATGCTGCGGTAAAGGATGTTGAAATATGTCTAATGATTGATTAGCATTTTGATTCTAATTTTGGGGAATGTTCTTTTGAGAATTATTAGGAGCATTTTGTTTAGGTTGAAAGGCTTGCACCTCCATTTCATTAGTATCAATCAAGTCTTGTATTTTATGTTTTAATCTTTTACAAGAGTTGGTAGCATGTCCAGGTCCTCTATGGAAATCATAATGTAAATCAGTTCTGTATCCGGGTATAGTCAGATCAGGTTCTCGGATAGCTGGTAATTGAATCAAGCCTCGTGCTAGTAATTGAGGTAGAATAGTTGATAATGGTTGATTCAATCTAGTAAACTCTTGAGGTGGTTTATCAAGAGGTTTTAATATAAAATTCTCCATTGTTTTCATAGTATTAACATTAGCAATGTTTCTACTATCAGTGACTCTGTCACCCACAACTTGTTTGTTTTTATATTGATTTCTAGATGTTTTCTCATCATATTTCTTTTTAAGCTGACCTCTTCTAATGAGAGCATCTTCCACCCTTCGAGCTAATTCTATAGCTTGATCGAAGGTGGTCAAGGTAGCAGTTGATAATTCATAGGATAGTTGTTCTTGCAAATTATTAATAAAAATATCCAACATTTCCCTATAAGGTAGCATAAAGTGTAGTTATCCTATCAACTGCCTCCATCTAGCTAAGAAATCAGCAAAACATTCATCTTTGTCTTGTTTTAAGTTGTATAAATCTTTAATGGTCACGTGTCTCTCGATGTAGGCACTAAATTGATGGATAAAAGATTTAGCTGTTTCTTCAAAATTTCTCAAAGAATGAGTGGGTAGTTGATAATACCACTCTAATGCCATTCCTCCTAAACTTTTTGGGAACATTTTTAGTAATAGCAAATCACCATGTGATATATCATGACATGCTATCCTAAACATACGAAGATGCTCTATGGGATATTTAGTTCCTTTATATATATGCAGGACGGGCATGGGAAAGTGTTTAGGGTATGGCTATGCTACAACTATGGGATCCAAAGTTTGACTACATATCTCTCGATAATTATACAAGGGACGGTAGGGATCTATCTGGTCCATGCGGGAAGCTAACTGTTTCACCATGGCTTCCAGATTATCGGTTTGCCCACCATATTGGTTCGGTAGGGCATTAATATGGGATTTGTGAGTATATGATGGAGGGACATGAATATTAGATGCTATATTGCTATTGTGTAAATTGTTGGTAGGAAGGGTGTTATGAAGAAGTTTTGAAGTTGTATTATGTTGTATCCCAGATTGTTGAAAATTGGTGTTTGGCTTCATTTTAGGTTTTTGTCGATTTGAAGCATATTGATCTATATTTTGGTGAAATAAAGCAGTGAATGAATGTCTCTTTTGTGTGGGGATGATTTTAGGCTCAATAACAGGTTCCTTAGGGGGTTGGGTAACCTGTTGTTGTTGCATGTTCTGAATCATAGTGACCATATCTCTATTGTATGGTCCAGCTTTATCACTTTCTTGATCAACAAAGGACAAGGGATTGGTGTGTATGTTAAACATATCTTCCATGGCTGCTTGAGTGTCACTAATTTGGCCTCTATCAATATGAACTACCATATTAAGAGCACCAATATTATTATTGAAAAATTTCTAGAAATGATCTAAGTTATCAAAAGCAATAGTTTCGTCTGGAGCCATTCTAGGGGATGAGGATCCTTCCTCTTTAACATTTTCTTCTTGTTCATCTACAACAAGCTCATCTTCTGGCTGTTCTAGAATTTCTCCTTCTGGAATTGGATCCTCAGGAAGGGCATTTGATTTTTTTGTTTTCTTTCCTAACCAATCTTCTTCTTCTTCTTCAGTTTGTTTACCATTCCTAAGTCTAGTCATTGTGCTTAAACTTAGATTTCAGCAAATATATATATTTATATATATATATGCAACAAGCTTAAGAGGTATATATTTTAATTATATACCTACTATAGTATTTAAAATAAAATGTTTTGGTTTTGTTATGTTTTTGGTTTTTCTTATTTTTTATAACAATATTATAAAGATAAAAAATAGCACACTAAATGCAAGAAATAATAATAATGAAAGCAATGATCTAGTTTTCTATAAAAAATTTATAAATATCATTAACGGGCTCAAGTTCTTCAGGAGTCATAAAGTGCTCCTCTTCAAATTGGAAATTGTTTTTCAAGAACTTAATAAAGTGTGCTATAGTGATATTATCTGTCTCAGATTCTGGTTGGTAGAAATAAAGTTCATGGCAATATTCTCGATATAACACAGCTCTAGGAACTCTATTCCACATTTCCCTATCCGTAAGAACGACCTCTTGATCTTCTACATGACCTAGGAATTGGTGTATAACAACTGCGTTCTCGAGGTATTCCTCGAAGGTATACAACTCAGAAGACACAAGGGCTCTTCTATCTGCTAACCACCTATGGCAAGCTCTCTGAAGTTCATGATAAAAAATGAGTTGATCGGGATCTAGGATTCTATCTAGGACAAACCTCTTGATTTGCCTAAGTTCAGTTGCTCTAGATGAAATGAGATCTAGTCTCCTATTAAGTTCATCCCACAAAAGTTGGTTTCTATCTTTTTCAGGCACACTAAGCACAAAATTAATTTCTATGGCTGCTAATTGGTTTTCAACATTTATAATAACTGCTAGTCTTTTCTTAGGAGCTACCATCTAAACATGATATGCAACTTAGTAGTTTTCCAATGATTTTAAATGCATCTATGTTTTTTTTTTGTTTTTTTTTTCAAAAGGTTTTAGTTTCACGTCGGGTTCACCAAAATGTATCGCTCTAAATTTTTTGCACCCTTACCTTCAGGCTAAAGGATCCGCGCCCGAAATGGGGATGCGAGAAGGATGGAACGGTACCTCGGACTGAGAGGCCCTTTGAAGGTCCCACCTCTCGGGGGAGGGGTATTAAGGTGATTTTTTAACGGATGGTGGGGTTCACCAGGAAACGTTTAGTGGCAGTCTCCACGCCTAGGTTGGGAATGTGTTTGATGTGTTCAATTTTATCTTTAATCATTCAAGTCCTAGGTTTGGCCAAATGAATCTAAACTGTTCTATATGAAATGTAGATTTAAATGAATACAAAAAATAGATTTAAAAAAAAATACAAAGAACAAGCTAGATGAGAAAAACCATACCTGATTTCGGATGTCTGATGGAGGTTCTAATTTTTGAGTAGTCAAGATTGCCTAGAATTTGACAGGATCGTCTTTGATCTGACAAGATCGTATGAGATCTGACGAATTCGTCAAAGACCTGCAATCAAAGAAATGGACACAGACTACAGAAAATGCAGCTATGTTGATAAAGGAAAATGATGTGAAATGACAAAATGATGTTAATAAGATAATCCCAAATAGAAATGCAAGTAAATTATCATTCTTTAATAGCTAATCATGATGTTATTATATACTTAAGCTATATGGGTGAACTCCAAGATGCAAGATAACAGGAAATAATAATAAAACTAACTAGATGCTGAATAAAATAGCCAAAAGGTATAGAAAAAGCATAAACTCTGGGCTCTAATTGCCTCCAATGTCGACTACAGTCAAAATCATCTGTAGAGTGTGAAATCGTCTCGAATTGTACAAGATCGTCTACAAAGATCTGAGCTTGCTCCGGCTGAAAAATGACAAAGTTCTTGGAAGAAAATTCGAAAAGCACAAATGTAGATGATAATCTAGGGTATTATAATGCACGCAAAGATCAAATTATAGGGAAATTCAGCCAGGGGAATGTCAAGGGGGATCCTAAGGTTTAAATAGGCTTAGGAGGGAGGTTAGGAGGTTGGGTATCATCCTAATTTGGGAGATCTCCAACGGGAAGGGTCTCTAATGGCGCAGACATGCTTCTGCCTAGATTAGAGACGTCGTTGAAATAGAGGCTAATTATGAAAAATCAGTTTTGGGACAAAATCGTTTGAACATTCTTCTCCAAATGAATTCATTTGATCTGAGGCGATATCGTCTGATCGGCGGCGATATCGTCCAATGGACAAAACAAACTCTAAAAATGGCACGAAAAATGAGGAAATGGGTAGCAGGCGGTTTTGGAGCAGTTTTGGGGTTAAAACTTGAATTTGAATTATTACTAAGGTAATTTTAATTATTTGCTAAGTTTTACTGTGCCAATTTTAGGGTGCTACAAGTATATTCTATAGTGAGTTGTTTTATCCCATTCTATGCAAGAAACCTTGAGAATTCCTTAGATGTATATTCCCACTCGATCTAAGTAGAGGACTTTAATTGAATTTTTAGTTTTCTTCTTTACACATTGCTTAAAATGTTGAAAATATTAGAACAATCAGGCTTCAGTTGCAATAAGGATACCCATAATTTGTTGGAGTACTCGCCAACAAATAATAGGAAGTATATTTTACCACCAATACTGGATTTCATGGGTCTACACAAATTTATGTGTATCACATCCAATGGATATTTGGCTCTATGATAGCACAACTCAAGTGGTACTTGGTGATGCTTCCCTGCTAAACAACCTAAGCAAATTGGTAATGTGGGTGAAAGGTTGGGTGGACTAATCACCATTTTATGCTTACTTAGTTGAAGTAGTCAAAACTAATATGACCATATATTTTATGCCAAAGGGAGGTGGCATTTGGTATGGTTTTTGATAGTGCTACATTAGGAGCAGATTGGACATTGAGGTAAAATAAGCCACTTTTGTAGGAATCAATATCAATATCCTCACCATTTTTTGTGATAAAACATCTCTTATGTCCATTCTCAACTCTAAAATCAGCCTTCATATTGTGATCTAGTAATTGGAGTATAAACAACAAGTTGTTCACCAAGCCTACTACATAGAGTACTTGTTTGATGGTTTATTTCCCATTTGGAAGATGAACTAAAATATCAATTACTCCTTTGACATTGTAGGTTTGATTATTGGTGATGGTCATCGATTTTCCAAATTTTGCTTCCAAGATTTCAAACCATTCTTTATCCCCTGTCATGTTCTTACTAGCATCAAAATCAATGTACCAAACATCATCCTTGGATTTATTTATAGCTTTTTTCACAAGCACCTTGTGTGCCTATTCAGAATCTAAATTTAATTCCTCAATGGAAACATACCCTTTTTGCTACTTTTGTTTGAGACATGGCTTGTATTGCTTATTTTTTTATTGAAGTTTGCAGGCTTCCCTATATATGGAAGTACCTCTTGATTCAAATGTTGCATCTAAGTATGCGGATAAGGAGGAAGAACCTTTCTTTGAAGAATCCTATGGTGTTTTTTATTTTCCAAATTTTTGACTAATGAGTGCATTATTTGACAATTGGTCCCTCAATTTATTGGTTCCTTCTTCTTGTTGCAACAAATTGACCAAGTCTTTGAAATAAACTACCCTGTTGGACACTTGTAAGGTGGTTATGAGCACTCTAAAAGAATTTGGTAAAGCTCGAAGCATAATGGGAACTAAGATATTATCTTCCACCTGTTCATCCATGGAATTCAATTTGGCCTTTAGTTCTACGACTTTGCAAACAAATGCCTCTATACTTTATCCATATGTCACTCTCAATGTATGGAATTTTGATTGAATAATAAGAATGGTGGATCGATTCTTCTATTCATAGATAGTGTAAGGGCATCCCATGCTTTATTGGATGTCTCTACATAAATGTGTGGTTGGATAACATCCGTTATAGTAAGGGTGATGAGCATTGATGCTCTGACATCTACTTCATCATATTCTTTGCTTCATCCACATCTTGAGATCATGTTATTTTATCTATCTCAATATCCCATAGCTTTTCCATTGTCAATATAGTTTGCATATTTGTCTTCCATGGTCCAAATTTGGGACCTTTCAGGAGCTAGGAATCTATGAGAAAAAATTTAGGAGTGGACATGATGAGGGTTCCTTATTTCTCCAAAATGGTCACCCTAATAATATACCATACCTTTGATATACCCACCCTTCCGATATACCCATTGGTATGTAGTCCTCTCAATATACATGGTCGTACATGAGAGACCTTAAGGTATGAAAGAGCATGGTAAATGGTACCTAGGCAATATGAAAATAAAATTGTACATTCTTTAATACCTACTTAGAACGACCTCCTAGGAGATCTCAATTTTAGGGTTTATGTTGAATGACAATGGTAAAATAGGGTGAATTACAAAGTGAAATAAACAACTTAGGCTTTCTTATTTCTCTCCAATGATTTATAAGGTAGACCCCAGATTTTATTTTTACAGTTATATTAGGTATTAAGCACAGTATCTAATCATGACAACATTACCTATAAATGATTTCCAAAGGTACTATAGATATCAAACACTGCTTCAAAATTTTAAGGTTTGAGAAAGGGTAAATTTATTTTTCCTTCCAATGCAATAAAGCATGAAATTTATTTTTCCATCGAATGCAATAAAGCATGAAATTTACAAAATATGAAATGCAAAAACTAGAATAAAAATGAAGGTGTCATACTCCACCAAAAATGCACCTTTTACAATCGTTTAATCTTGCAAAATTAATTTTTTGAACTTTACAAAATTTACCCTTTTTAAATAAATGAACCTTATTAGTGTAAATAAAATCCACTCTTACACCCTTATACCTCCTAATCCTCTTTAAAAAAATACCTCTTTTGTTTTTGATAAAAACAACCCTTTTTTTGCAATATTAAAAAACAATTTGCCCAAAATTTATTTTTAAAAAATAATTTCACTCCCTTTTTAAAAAAAAATCATGCACTTTCTTTTTTTTTTTTAAATTGAAAGACCACCTTAATTTTTAAAATAAATAATGTGCCCTATTATTTTTTTCCAAAAAAAATAATAATAAAAAAAAAAATTAAAGCAATAAAAAATGGTGTTTATGGGTTTTGAACCTAGGTGGTTTAGCTAGGAAGGAAAATGTGTACCATGCGCTACTCCTGGATAGAGGTCAACTCCATGATTGGGAAATCTCTATTGTGAACTAGTCAGTGTCTATCCCAATGTCTCTACACGTGCTAAATGAGTGGGCCATGCATCACAATTTATCTCTATTCATGACGGAGGATTACTAGAGCGAGATAAAAGGGGTGTGCAAGAAATTGGGCTTCAATCATCAAAAATTTTATTGGGAGTGTAATCAACAGGTGCAAGAAATATTTTGACAATGTCAACCTTGTTTGAACACCAAGATGCTATGTTCATTGGGTTGACTTGGTTTTCGATCGTGTCATTGGCTCCACCCTATAAAAGCATAAACTAGTTCTTGTTCCTTAGCGATTCACGAATTGGAAGTAGCCAAATATAAAGCATCAGCTTCTCTACGATATCTTGCATGTTTAGTAGTACTGCCTTGGGGAATCTCAATTCCATTACAGAAAGGTTTGGAACCTTGGGTTACAAATTGGTGGAATACTGATCAATCTCAAAAAATTTTTGATTTTTTACAAGAAGAAAATGCTCTAGGAAGATTTGAGAAAATAGAAGAGCTATTCCTTTTAGAAAAAATGGTGGAAGATTCTTCGGAAACGGGTTCACAAGATCTTCGTATAGAAATGAAAAAAAAAATGATCCAATTGTACAAAATGTACAATCAAGATTGTATCCAAATAATCTCACATTTATTAACAAATCTAATAGGTTCTGCTATTCTAAGTGCTTATCTCCATTTTATCTAATACTATCTTATACACTTTAATCAAAGAAATTTCTCATCTATGTGCTTTGATCTGTCCACCTTTTTCCTCATCTATATATGAGCCCTCCATGAATCATTCGAAGTGTGGTTTTCAAAACCTTAAATTATTAAACAAATATAAGGGCATGTTGTCATATTATGATAATTGTCCCTTCTCATAGACCTCATACACCCTCCTGGTTATCTTAAGCCAAATATTCCTTTCTGATAAACCATATCAGCTTAATCTTGTAGGTTTAGAATATACTTGGATTACCAGGGCTCTAATACCAATGATAGGCATTGAAGCCAATTTATTACATTTTTTGGCATTATAAACTAGATCTATACTCCCAAGGAGGATATCATTATATGCAAGAAATATTAAAATAATATCCCATCTAAAAATGCATGACCTAATTATTATTATAGTACTAGAAATAATGTAAAAATATTCTTAACAACTCCATGCCCATTATGATACCATGTCAAAATTCATATATATTTATAGAAACAAGCAAAAGTAATCCATCCACTCAAAACTTATGTAGAAAGCATAAAAAATAAAGAAAAAAGAAAGATATAGTGGGCACCCATAGGCACCATAAATAATCACTATATTATCCATAAATAAGAATCACAATACTTTGATAGAATGGATGAGTGTTAAGGTATTTATACCAATAACAATACCTTGATACTACTAATGCTTAGATGTATTGATATTTGCATTATGGAATAATGGATGATTAACTACAAGGTATGCCCAATTTTGATATCACAAACCATAACTAACCTTGAACTACCCTTGACTTCTAGTAGACTTACATACCATGTGTTGAGTATTTTTACTCAACTTACATTCACATTATCTATGATGTAATAATTCCTAATATATTGTCCCTTATTACATCATAGTCTTAGCTCCAACTCTAGCTCTTGCTTTTGGCTTTGGCTATGTCTCTAGGCTCTGGCTCTATATTTGGCTTTGGATCTAGCTTTGGCTCTGGGCTCTAGCTTTAGTCTATATCTTTGGATCTAACTTTAGCTATTGGATCTAGGATCTCGCTCTAGTTCAAGCTCTAGCTTTGGATTTGGCTCTAGCTCTAGCTCTAGATCTAGCTCTGGATCTAGCTCTAGCTTCTAGCTTGAAGAAAAAAAATTCTAGGGTGATGTTGAAATCTCTATATTTGAAAGAGATAAATTTCCCCCTCAATGTGTACTTTATGCTATGATACTTAGGAGTGTCAAGTACCACCAAACATGCACTTCAAAACACACTTTACTTATTCATATACCTATTATTTACAAATTCAATGAAGATTACAGTCTTACTAATTATCCCCTTGTGAATAGAGATGCATATCTATTCACAAAAATTATCTTTAAATTATCATATTCTTCCTTAAAAACATTTATCTTGCATTGTCATGTTTTTTGTGTTGATGGTTTTGATGACCTATTTCCATTTCAAATTTTGATCATCACTTGTTCTACTGAAATTTAATCACCTTCTACTTCTTTTTAGTCTTGGCTTTGTTCGTCTAAATAAGATATTTATAGAAATTGTTGCATTCATGCTTTCTTTGGTGTGCTATTTATTATTGAATCTTAAGTGTCTTATGCATTGATTCCTTGTTTTTTTTTTTTGGCTTCTAATGTCTCGTTGGAAAAAATAATTAGAGGGAGTATTCTTCCTCTAGGTAATATTCTTCAAAATATTTTGAATGAGAATCATATAATATTTTGAATCTTCAAAATATCATATGCTTATCCTTTTTACCTATATAAATAAAGGAAGGAAGCAAAACTTTTATAAAATTCAATTATCTTTCCCATTATCAATGTGGGATAACTTGGAGGTGGTGTTGATTTCAACCATTGGTGATAACAAAGTTAAGCTTGATTTTAAACTTACTAAGTGAATGACTTGACTTATCACTTCAATTTCTAAATTATTGTAATCTACCCTATGAATTTATGTATATCTTGAACCTTTTGAACTGTGTAATCTCCTTTCTGAATAATAAGAAGCTATTATTTTGCCTTTGTTCAAGATGAAATTACAATGCCTAGACATGCAATAGTCTCTCGATCGACCTGAGTGCTTAGAATAGAAGAAGCAAATTGCACTAGATAAAATAATTGGTTATCTACTCAAATATTTGTATTTGTAGAAAAAATAAAGCGAACCTACATTTTTGCTAAAATTTTATGCAAACACTATTTTGATTAGTTGACTATCATGATATCAATACCTAACTTGTGCCTTTTTAACTAGGTACCTTATGTCCTATGAATGTGATAATATCTCTATCTTAAGCATTCATTTAGACGTCTAGCTTTGTAGTATTCTCATCTAAAATTGCTCTAACATTTGGTATTTAGCATGTTTTTCTTGGCATGTCTTTAACGTCTGACTGGTCTAGATGTCTCACTTTGGAGAAAGTATCATCCATACTTATTGATAGAACATTTTTCTATTCAGTTCTTATTATATATAAAGTTGCAAATTTGTTATATTTTGCAAATTATTGAAACATGGATCACCTAAGCAACGGCTTGACATAAAACATGACCTATTTTTGGTTAAAAAGAAAAACATTTATGGATCCTTTTAATTTAAAGTACATTGGCTCCCTCCTATTCCAATCACTGGAAGGCCACTATATACCCCTTACTCTCCTACACTATAGGTATGAGGTTCGAGTCAACCAAAGCCCTTCTTTCTTTGGTAGGGCCTCTTAAAATAAAGGAGCCTCTCCTCCCTTTATACTATCCATTTGAAGATCCCCATATCCTGGAACTAATTATTGGAGCTATCTATTACATGTGGTCAATAGAGTCACTAGTTTTCACCCACCTAAATGCTATCATGGGCTTTGTACCCATGTGTACCTTATCATTTTGTGCTCATGTGCACCTTGTGGGCGATTAGTTCCAAAAAAAATTAAAACAATGTAAGGGATGTGGTACCTCATGCTAGTTGAAGAACTTTTCTAGGATGTCTTTGCTTCCTTGAGGATTTTTATAGTTAATTTTTTATCTTAGTCCCTTCCCTTGCTTTTTATGAATGGACCGAAGGTTTGATCATCTTCAATTTATGCTTGCAAATTTGTATGGCATAAATACTTGCCTTTAGCTAATCCTTGGCAATATTTCTTATCCTAATATTTCTACTATTTATTCTATGGTATTTAGAAATATTCTATATCCTAAGACCCTTCTTAGCAATATTATGGTCCTTGGCAGGGTTCTTATACCCTGAGACCAAATTTAATAAAACGTTGGTCCTTAACAAGGTTGTTTACCCTGAGATATTTTCTTTAACATAGAGCTTTTTGGGGCTTCTTTGTGTTGAATCTTGATGAAGAACTTAGTTTTCTTCCTCATTGAGACATAGAGACATGCTTTGATACCACTGATACTACTAAAGCTTAGATTCTTTGATATTTGCATTATGTAATGATGGATATTTAAATACAATGGATGCCCAATTTTGGCATCATTATTCATGCAACTACCCTTGACTTCTAGTAGACCTTACGTACCATGTGTTGAAATTTTTTACTCAAATTACATTCACATTATTTATGATGTAATAATTCCCAATTACATAAATGAATTTAACCTAATCCAACATAACAAAAATTCTTAAAGCTAATTACAAGTTATAAGATGATTTAACCATAATAAGGTTAACCATGATCCATATGGCTTACATAATAAAATAATACAATGAATTAAGTACATTTTTAAAATGATTGCCCATAGGCCTATGAAATATTGCATCATATAATGTTGGCCTTGGCCATAAGTCAGGCAACACTTATGTCCTTTGCCACACCCTTGTCTCACTAGAACAATGTGTTTGTATGTTAGTATGCACAATGGAATATGAAGAGAAATTATTGGGAGATGGAATGGTTCACATTCTAAAAATTACAAAACAATAAGGTAATTGATGCCCTGTTAAATTTATTCAAGGCTAGGTTAATGTTTGGATGGGACCTCCTTGGGTATACTTTGGAGAAAATGGTGGTTGCAATGGTGGCTAGTTTTCCACTGGTAGTTTGTATTAGTACCCTTAGCACCAACTAGCAACTAGTGGCATGACCACTAACACTTGTCTAAGGATTATTAAGCCCATCTGGATCTCTCTTTTGTGAAACAATTGATACATGGAATGGTCTCTTAAATAGATTCAAGGTCTAATTAGAAGGATAAAAATAAAAGTATTTATCTTTTATTCGTAAAATTCAATACTTGAAATATACTCTTCAATATCCCTCTATCTATTTGATTTCTTTGTTCTAGATGCCTTTAAATATTATAGTTTATATTTATAAAATTTAAAAAGAAATATTATGATCCAAGATATAAGGAATGACATTTAATCTTTAAAGTTGGAATAATATTTGCAACCCAAAAGACATTGGTAGTTCGGAATGGAGAATAATAACATCAACTCATCATTGGGAATGGAATTAGCATGGAGATGTTGCATCAACCAAAAAATATAACTCCTTATGAATTAGAATCATTAGGTAAAAACATCCACACTAAAAGGACTTGGAAAACCGAGTAAAAATTTTAACAAAAAAAGGCCCAAGAAACTTTACAAATATGAAACCTTTTGAGAGTGTAGAAACCTTATTGTTCTTGGTTTGAGATGGTGCTTCAGATGGGGTAATGGGATTGAATTTTCATAGGATTATTATTGTCAAATATGCTTTTAACCAATAAGTTTTTATGGTTATATGCAAATATTACATCCATCAATCAATTTGGAAATAGTTGATTAATTACATTGAAAGGAAAACTTTAAAATGAAAATAAATTATATTGAAAAGATTTTAGATAGGATTTGCACTCTAAATGATATCTATAAGTAGGTGATAAATTAAGATCCATATATGCTACTTCTACATGTATGTGCTTAATGACATCATAAGTGCAAAATGACTTTCCTTGGAAGGTAATTTGGATCAAATAAACCTTACCCAAACTGGTGGATTTCTAATGCTTGGATTTTTAGAAATAATATTTTAAATTTCATCAAAGACTCAATTTAATTAAAAAAAAATGCAAGGAGAGAGGGGGGTTTTCAAGGACTTGTTCAATGTCTATGTGTCAATTATAAATAAATTGCTCATTTTTTATTTCATTGTTCCTCACGACACATTTGTAGTTGGTTTTTGTCATTTTTTTTTTATCAATTAGATAACTCCTCTAAAAGGTAGATTGAAGGAATAGAAAATATCCTTCAACTCCCCAATTCTCCAAAAAAATATGGTTACTATATCCTTGATCAATTTTTTGAAATATATGGATGTAAATTAATGTAAAAACATTCAAAGAATCAAATACATATCATGAAAATTTGTATTTGTAATTTGAGTATGATTTGAGAGAAATATAGACATAGTTTTGAAGAGGTAATAAAATAATGAAAATAAAGAAATGATTTAGCATTAGGTAAAGCTTACTAAACTTGATATCCCCAATAATAAACTAATTTACAAAAGTATAGCATAAATAAAATGGAAAGATCATAAATAGGAATGGGTAAACATAAAAATTAATGGTGTTTGCAAAGGAAATCTAGGAAAGGCAAGTGGAAGGGACATTTTAGAAATTTAAATGTTAAATTTTACTAGCATGTATAGAGAAATATGGTAAGAAATCACACAATTTTGTGGAAGTAATGGTTTCTCTATTCAATATAAGATTAGCATCGATGTCATAACTTGTGTATAGAACTAGAATTTTTACCACTTTAAGGACTCTAAAAAGAGGATTTAGTGGGATTGGCCATTCACACAAATTTTTAAAGATATTGTATTGCTCTGGCTAATTTTTTGCCTAGTATAAGGGTGTAATTGGACACCAATAAACAATTTACTTTTTTGCAAGAATCTCCCCTAGTATATAAGCTATAACATTCTTACAAGTGAGATAATGTCATTACTTGGAACATTGTTATATTAGAAATGATATTATACAATATTATGAATAATACCACAATATTAAAGAGGACATAAATAGTTGCAATATGAGGTGTTTTTTTTCTATATGGTTGGATATCCATATTAGGGTTGTATGATAATTTAATAGGTTGGAGCCTATTAAACATAGCCTCTATTTTACCTATAAAAAAGTGAGGATAATATTGAATTTTTTATGTTAGATTTCAATTTTAGTGACTATTCAAATTATTTATGTGTATTTCCACATTTTTTCTATTTTTTCATCTTACTGTCATTCTAATTTAGAAATTGATATTGGAAATGAGATGAAGTATTATAGTTACTATTTTTTTTATTTTGTGGAAGAAGGGGTTTTGAAAGGAACCTCAAACCTTTTAAAAAATGGATCCATGCAGCTTCAAGAGTTTAAGGGAGGCCCATAGACCACCAAAAGAGAAACCAAGATCCAAAGATCCAATAGGATCAAACCCAAAAAAAGCTACCAAAATAATTCCATACATACTCCTAAAATTTGGAGACAGCCTAAAGCATCTCAATCCCATGCATGGGAGAGCAAATGCCCTAGCCGAGCTAACTAGACTAACAAAACAAAAAGAATAGGATAAAAAATATTCCCAAAAAACACCCAGAATCATAACCTAGTTCTTGGTTCTGTTGCATCCAACTTTCTTCCACATCTCTTCATCCTTCGGTTCCCACTCTTCCCACCCCATCAATTCCAAGATATCCTCTTGTTTGAATTAAAAAATATGGTTTCTAAAATTTAAAAAGTACCATGAAATCGCCCTTGAATAGAGGTAAACTCTGGCCACCAAATAAGAAACAAGCAAATTACCTTCTTTTGACATCATTAGCTAGTTGGATTAAGCCTTTTGGAAACTCCTTGTTCCAAATTGTGATGTCATTTTGAGAGGTTCCTAAAATAGCCAAAAAAATGGCCAAATTATTACCCTCCCTAAACACATGTTGGTACTAGACAATTTTAAATGTTTGGGCCAATTTATGCACTTTCTCTAATAGGTTTGAGATTGTCCAAGTTAGAGTCTGGATCCCTCTAACCATATTAATGATATTGAGTGAGTCACCTTCGATTATAACTTTTCTAAAGCCCAAATATTTTAACTATAAGACTCCTTTAAAGAGAGTTCTAGCCTCACCTGCATGGCTAGTTTGGATTCCAATGTTTTTAGCAAACACCATAAAATTTACCCCTTCGCATCCCTAATGACACAACCTACTCCAGCCCAACCTGGATTACCCTTAGATGCACCATCAAAGTTTAATTTTATCCACCTAGGAGGGAACGGTTCCCAAACAGTATCTACTCTTACTGGGTGATGGATTATCGAGACTAAAGTAAGAGAAGATTTAAAACCTAAATTCTTTTCTATCCTAGCTTTTGTACCAAAATTCCCTTCATCCAGGGATAAGATATCAACATTATCCATCATGGTAAGGATATTCTTAACTAAAACAAACTTTGGGCGATGAGAAGTGTTTTTAAAAGCTTTGGAATTTCTTTCCTTCCATATCTACCACCACAGATGAGGTTTGACAAAGGATGTGAATGATCGAATCTAAGGTGACAAATAGAGAGTGCTCCATTGCTCCACATGGGAATTTAGCTCTTTAGGGGGAACCCAATCCATTCACACTAGACGAAGCAGCATCCCAAAAATTTCTTTAGAATAGGAACATAGAGAGAATAGATGCTCAGGAGATTCTTCTACCAGCCCACATAGATAACATTTATTGGGTAAACTAAGACCTCTTTTCTATAAATTATCTAGCATTAAGCACTTTCCCTACACAACCATCCAAAAAAATATATTCACTTTGGATGTGATACCTTTGCACAAATTTCTTATCTAGGAACCAAGTCTCTTCATGATCATCATGAAATGCATACACCAATTTTACCAAGAAACATCCATTATTTCTAGCTCCCCAAACCAGCTTATCTTGTTTATCTTCAGAGACTATAACAATGTGTTTTAACAATTTTGAAAGGGCTTTACAAGCGGATTATTCATCTTGATACCAATCAAGGAAGGAAATAGGTTTCCAATATTTTTCATCATTCACCATCTCAAAGTAATCACAGATCCTTGATCTAAAAGCCTGTGTTGTGATAAATTCAGATTGATAGAAGGTAGGAATGGAGTTTAGAGGTCTATATGTTTCCCACCTATCTCTCCAAAAATTTATCCTCTGACCATTACCCACAAGCCAAAAACCACCCTTCAAAAAATATGCTCGACTTTTAACCACACTTTTCTAGAACACATATCCTTTGTGCGGGCTGGAATCAAAAAAATAAAATCCTCATTCTCCAATTATTTTGATTTATAAAATTTTACCCAATTTGTATTAGCATTTTGGGCCAACTTCCACCCTTGTTTAGCTATAAGGGCCCTATTTATTAAACTTATTTCCTCAGACCAAGTCCTACCATACCCTTACAACTGCAAACTTGATCCCAAGCTACTAAGGAAATGTTCTTTTTATCCTGAGATCCAGACCAAATAAAGGAGTTTTGAATTTGCTCTAATTTTATAAGAACTATCCCTAGCACCTTGAACAAAGAAAGGAAATAAACAAGAATACTTTGTAAAGTAGTTTTAACCAGAATAACCTTACCATCTTGGCTCAAAAGTACCTCTTTCCACCTCGCTAGCTTCCTTTGGACTCTCTTAGATTCCCACAAAGAATATTTGACTCCACATTTGAAGAGTGGCATTCCTAGGTAAACAAATGGAAGGGAATAAATCACACATTCCAAGATTTTAGAGATTTTTATTTTCCTTCTAACTGGTGTGTTAAAAAAATAAATCTTACTTTTTTTGAAGCTAATCTTCTTCCCAACGGCTTGCTCATAGTTAGAAAGAATGGCTTTAATCGCTCGAGTTTACAAAATCAATCCAGGAAAGATAACAATGTATCATCTGGAAACTAACTATGTAAAATTGGATCAAAAATACTTGTAAGGTTGATGCCTACTATAGAAGGTTCAGCTTTGATAGATCTTCCTAGGGATTCTGTTAGTAGGATGAATAAATAAGGAGATAAGATATCCCCTTTTTGGAGACCCCTATAACTACAAAAATTACCTTATCAGGGATCCATTAACAATGATAGAAAATATAGGTCCGAGGTGTAGACCAATTGGTTCATCCAAACCCCATAAGGGGGCGAGGTCCAAGGTTCAAATCTCGGGCCTCATCGGACTGAACGCTTGTCCCTTTATTGGTGCTTTCAGTGATGTAAAAGGTTTAAAATGATTATGGCATGGTGGTTATAGGGGCGGACTGCACGAAGATCTGTGTGGTGGCTTCCGGGACGGACAACATAGAATACTGTGGCGGCCATAAAAGCTGGACAGCTTGCCCAAATTCATGGCGGCTACCGATTCCACCATGTAAATACAAAAAAAAAAAAAAACAATGATAAAAATTATCACTGATGAAATGCAGGCTTTAATCAAACTCAACCATTACTGATTAAATCCAAATTTCTCCATAAATTTTAATAGAAATTCCCAAGAAACCCGATCATAGGACTTATCTATGTCAAGTTTCAAAAGGGTACCTCATCTACCACTCTTATCTAGAGAGTGTATCAGTTCATAAAATTTTAATGATACCATCAATAATTTGTTTTCCGACCACATACCTCTCATGACCCTCCCAGATGGACTTTTGAACATGGAGAAACAATGTATTAACGTATGATGCTTTAATACTCAATTTTTGTGCAATAAAGCAGTTATGCAATATTATTAGATAATGAAGAATATGTTACTGCTAACAAATTACCAATGTGTAGGATCAGGTGCACTCGTAAGTGGAAGAAGTTGAGTCATCCACCGAGGATGAGGGTACTTGAGGTTGGGGGAAATGATGATATGACAACTCGAAGGTAACAAGGATAGATACCTTCATATAGGTATGCATTCGGTTAGGGATAATCATCAATAGATAGTCACCTTGAGCCCCAGACTGATGGCCTAGTAGCTATCATAAGTTCTCGAGGTAGAGATAGGTGACTAAATTGATGGAAAGATCTCCCTCTTTGTTTGTTGCACATGCTTGTTTGTCTTCCACTTCAGCACTATACCTCTATAATGTGGAAAAACATAAATGAATGAATTGCCTTCATGACTCCTTGGATATTCTTGAATGAAATATTGATCTATGATAAATAGATATTCATTTTAGATAAATGGTGAATTTATGTTAAAATGTTAAATAAATCTTATTCTTGAATAAAAGAGTGATTTATGATAAATAGATATTCATTTTAGATAAATGGTGAATTTATGTTAAAATGTTAAATAAATCTTATTCTTGAATAAAATATTGATCTATGATAAATAGACATTCATTTTAGATAAATGGTGAATTTATGTTAAAATGTTAAATAAATCTTATTCTTGAATAAAAGATTGATCTATGATAAATAGACATTCATTTTAGATAAATGGTGAATTTATGTCAAAGTGTTAAATCAATCTTATTCTTGAATAAAAGAGTGATTATGATAAATAGATATCCATTTTAGATAAATGGGGAATTTATTTTAAAAGTGATAAATAAATCTTATTCTTGAGTGAATGGTTGATGGATTTCATTAAAATAATGAATCGACGATTTGGGTCGGGCCAACCAGGCAGAGTCCGACTGACATGAAGGGATGGCCCATTAATGCCAGGGATGGCTCCACCACATGAAGCGATGGTTTCATCTATGTGAAGAGGAGGGACTTCAATGTTGGCTACATCTTGGGAAGGCGAGAGGAAGAGACGTCCCCTCTACCACCTGATGAAAGGTGTGGGAGTAATGGTAAGTAGGTGGTGGACGGAAGCCAAGAAAGGAGAATAGGGATAGATGCCAAAGGAGGGAGCTTGGTGTTGAGGGAGAGAGAGCTCTGCATGTGAGGAAGAAAAGAAAAGCACTACACAAATGGAAGGAGGAGGTGCTCAAGCTTGGCTAGAATGACCAAAGGAAATCGATGGCAAAGGTGACCAGGTTGGTTACAATGCGTTCATGGTTCTCCTTGTTGTGTTTAGTATCTTAGTTTCCATTAGATTTGTAGCTCTACTATGTATGGCATAGCACCATTAGAGTCGTAGCTCGTCATATCGTAGCTTTGTTGTGTATGGCATATTGCCATTAGAGTCGTAGCTCATTGTGTCATAGTTGTGTATGTCATAGTATCATTAGAGCCATAGCTCTACTGTGTATGGCATAGCACCATTAGAGTTGTAGCTCTACTGTGTATGGCATAGCACCATTAGAGTCATAGCTCTACTATGTATGGCATAGCACCATTAGAGCCATAGCTATGCTATGTATGGCATAGCACCATTAGAGTCATAGCTCTACTGTGTATGGCATAGCACCATTAGAGCCATAGCTCTGTTGTGTATGGCATAGCGCCATTAGAGTCATAGCTCATTGTGTATGGCATAGCACCATTAGAGTCATAGCTCATGTCATAGATTTTTTGTGTATGGCATAGCACCATTAGAGTCATAGCTCTTTTAGCTGTGTATGACATAATGCCATTAGAGTCGTATCTTGTTGTATCGTAGCTCTACTATGTATGGCATAGCACCATTAGAGTCGTAGCTCTAATGTGTATGGCATAGCACCATTAGAGTCATAGATTTTCATGTCATAGCTATGTTGTGTATGGCATAGCACCATTAGAGTCGTAGCTCTATTGTGTATGGCATAGCACCATTAGAGCCATAGATCATCATGTCGTAGCTTTTGTGTATGGCATAGCACCATTAGAATCATAGCTCTTGTCATGTCATAGCTCTTTTGTGTATGGCATAGAGCCATTAGAGTCATAGCTCATCATGTCATAGCTCTATTGTGTATGGCATAGCACCATTAGAATCATAGCTCACCATGTCATAGTTGTGTATAGCATAGCGCCATTAGATCCATAGCTCCGTGTGGAGCATAGCTGCTATTAGAAGCTTTAAGAACCACCTCATATCCACCCTATGCTCGACTTGTGTTCTATTCGTGCAGTGTTGGTTTTAGCATAGAGCGCTGCCTTGGAATGTCATAGGGTGATAGGCAAGAAAATCCCTAGTTGGTTCATAGTCGAGTAGGGAAGTTTGTTAAGGGAAAAAGGATTCCCTTAGTGGTAGTTTCATTAGTTAATTAATGATTAAATAAAAATTAATTAATATTTTATTTTTGTTAATTATTCTTTATAAATGAAAAGGGTTTATAGAAATTAAAGTAGATGGTTTTAATTATTATTATGGTTCATTTTATAAAATGAGGGTATGGGACCTTTCTTTATGAAATAAAAAGGGTTTTATGGAAATTAAAGTAGATAGCTTTAATTATAATTATGGTTCATTTTGTAAAATGAGGGTATGGGACCTTACTTTATGAAATGAAAAGGGTTTTATGGAAATTAAAGTAGATAGCTTTAATTATGATTATGGTTCATTTTGTAAAATGAGGGTATGGGACCTTGCTTTATGAAATGAAAGGTTTTATGGAAATTAAAGTAGATGGCTTTAATTATGATTATGGTTCTTTTGTAAAATGAGGTATGGGACCTTGCTTTATGAAATGAAAAGGTTTTATGGAAATTAAAGTAGATAGCTTTAATTATGATTATGGTTCATTTTGTAAAATGAGGGTATGGGACCTTGCTTTATGAAATGAAAAGGGTTTTATGGAAATTAAAGTAGATAGCTTTAATTATGATTATGGTTCATTTTGTAAAATGAGGGTATGGGACCTTGCTTTATGAAATGAAAAGGGTTTTATGGAAATTAAAGTAGATGGCTTTAATTATGATTATGGTTCATTTTGTAAAATGAGGGTATGGGACCTTGCTTTATGAAATGGAAAGAGTTTTATGGAAATTAAAGTAGATGGCTTTAATTATGATTATGGTTCATTTTGTAAAATGAGGGTATGGGACCTTGCTTTATGAAATGAAGAAAAAGGTTTATTTGAAAATTAGAGTAGATGGCTTTAATTGGATAATAAATGTGATTATGGTTTGTTTTGTAAAATAAGGGTATGGGACCTTACTTTATGAAATGATAGGAAATGTTTATTGGTAGAATTAAAGTGGTTTGCTTTAATTAAATAAGATGCATGAACCCAGTTCATTTAACAATTAAGGGTATGAGACTTTAATTGTTAAGTAAGGGTTGGATCATTTATTGCAAATAAAGCATATGGTAGAATGCATGGTGGAATGCCTCTCATGAGTAGATGAGAGGGGTCATAGAAAGGGTAGTTCTATGATAATAGCTATGCATTAGAAAGTTGAATTGCTTGGGTTGTTTGTATAGTTGCAATTTGGCAATAAAATAAGTAAATGCATTTAGAAGCATGTCTATCCGGATCCATGAGTGTCCTGATCCCCTACTATCCTCACTTGATCGATGGAAGAGCGGGAGGACCAAAGTCATGAGATGGACCACTTCGCAAGTTTGCTCTCTACCTTACTTCTTGCTTGATTATGCAATAGATTAGATTTGTGGGGAGATTTCCCCAATGGAATAAATGTAAAGTAATTATTGAAAGTATGGGGTTTGCCATACATGCTTATGTATTAAATGAACATTGTTGATTATTGTATTTTGATAACCTTCTCATTTGCAATGATATTTATTCGTTTACCGCATGTTTTCCCTTTAATGAATGCTTTATGTTTTGGTTAATCTCGCCTATTTATTATTGCATGTTTTGTTAGATTTAGTATCTAAATTTATCCTTTGTATTCTTATGAGATTTTAAAATAAAATATGTGTAAGTTCTAGGTGAACTTAGAGGATGACCTAAGGGCTTGAGACCCCCTTAGGGAGATTGGGTATCTAGGTTTAGAAGATCATACCAAGAGTTAAGATAGCTTGTCAGAGGATGAGATTGATAGCTTAACTCGCAATACACATAGCATACCCACACATAATGGTTTGTGTGAAGTATGGAGATGCGTGTATACCTTCCAATGATCGAGGGTGGTAAGTCTAGCTCATCAAGAATGATGAGATGGATGGACTTATGTGCATGACATGAGATAGGCCTACGTAGAAGGGACTTGCGTGAGGGGAATCTCGTGTGGTATAGTTCTTGAGAAACTTAGGGGATGTCAAACATTAAGTTGGTCTAAGGTTGGTTAGGGATTTATGAATCCTTCTCCTTAGTCAAATAAAAATAATAATATAAAATTTTCTTTCTATTTTTGTGTGTTTTCTTGTTTCTTATTTTGTGGGTCATTACATTTGGTATCAGAGCTCTAGGTTCGAGGGTATAGAGCTTCTTATGTGCAAAAATGGGATTCGGGTATGTCCAATGAAAGCCTACTTAAGGTTAAGCTAAAGGGTTGGGATAACCTAGAGTCTCTGCTTAATTAGAATCTAAATGGAGTCGGCCCCAAGAAAAGATGAATGTTATGATACCTTAGTATGGGCTTCGGTGTCGATAATACATCATAACCTTGGAACCCTATTCTAATTAGATTTCTAAATAGGCAGTAAGAAGAACTCTATAATGTGGTTTGAATTAGTAACTCAACAAGATAAACTAGGATCTAATTCTTTTCTTGGTTGGAACCAGATCAAGATGCCACCTAAGGCCAGGATAAAAGGGCCTCCACCTAGACAGACTCGACAAAGTAATGTCGAAGAAGAGATCCAGAATGAGGGTCTAGGAAACCCCAATATGGGAATAGAAGAACTTACTACCATAGTTGTTGAATTACAAGACCAGTTAAGACAAGTACTAGAAACTATGGCGAATCAAAATTTGTAGGCTAGAGATTCAAAAGTCAACCAAGTTGAGGGACTGACAGTGGAACAAAAGCAAGAAAGAACCCTCTTAGAAAAGGAGATGGTAAGAGACCTAAATAATATTTGTATCTCCAAATTCAATGGAGAAGGAGAAGGGGATGTGGCTGAGGCTTGGTTAAGAGAACTAGAAGTTTTCTTCATGGTAAAGGGATATTCCTTAGGGGCCCAGATTGCTTGGGCTACTATCCACCTTGAAGGAGCTACCCTAAATTGGTGGAAAACATAACATGAGGGGGCTAAGGTTGGACTAGTAGGTATCCCATGGAAGGAATTTATAGCCATATTCAAGAAGAAGTTCCTCATCGAGCATTTTTATACCCCAAAATTAGAGGAAGTTACTAACACTAAGGTAAAGGAACCAATGCATAAGATCTACGTGGTGATTGGGAGTCAAAACTGGAAGGGCAAACCACCCTATTGGTCATAAAAGGTAAGATTTTTGATAAAAAAGTAAATATATTAATAGATAGTGGAGCCACTGATAGTTTCATTTCTTGTAAGTTAGCCAAAGATATGCTGGAAAGACTAGGGTATTTGGCTCATGGATGGAAGGTTGAGTATGGATCTGGATAGACCTACTCCGTAAACCAATATTTCCCAATGATGGAAATTACCTTAGCTAGTGGGACCATAGAAGGATGCTTATATGTATCCCCACTTCATGCCTTCGATGTGATTCTAGGAATGGATTGGCTACAGGCCCATAAAGTCGTAATCAATTTCCAAGATAGGTGGATCGAGTATTCGAAGGAAGGTAAGGTAAGGTTATGAATTCATAGTGATCAGGGGGCATTTAAACCCCAGATGTTATCAGCTATGCAGTTAAAGAAAACCCTCAAGAAAGGAGGGATCGTCTATGTAGTAAAGTTGAATGAAGTTAAAAAGGATCAAAAGGAAGAGGTGTTGGGGGCACACCCAATTTTACAAGAATTTTGAGATGTATTTCCTGAGGATCTACCTGGGCTCCCTCCTGTACGAGAATTTGATTTCACTATTGATCTTATGCCAGGAGCGAAACCCATTCACCGATCTCCGTATAGGATGTCACCCATTGAAATGCAAGAGTTAAAGGTACAATTGCAAGGACTATTAGAGAAGGGGTTGATAAAACCAAGTGTGTCACCTTGGGGTGCACCTATTTTATTTGTAAAAAATAAGGATGGGTCTTTAAGATTGTGTATCGACTACAAAATGTTGAATAAGGCTACAATCAAGAATCGGTACCCCCTACCCAGGATCAAAGATTTATTCAACCAATTAAGAGATGCCACAGTATTTACCAAGATAGATTTAAGATCAGGGTATCACCAATTGAGGATACGTGAGGAAGACACTCATAAGATGACATTTAAAACAAGGTATGGGCATTATGAGTTCACCATCCTACCTTTTGGGCTGACTAATGCTCCCATTGCCTTCATGAACTTAATGAACAGTGTGTTCAAAAGGCATCTGGACCAGTTTGTCCTTGTATTTCTAGATGACATCCTAATATACTCTTAAAACAAGGAAGAGCATGACAGGCATCTCAAGATCATGTTGGAACTACTGAGGGAAAATCAGCTCTATGGGAACCTAGCCAAAAGTGAGTTCTATGTTTTAGAGGTGTGCTATTTAGGGCATATCATATCAGTTGAGGGGATCACCATGGATCCAGAGAAAATTGAAGCCATGTTAAACTGGCCACCTCCTACCAATGTTACTGAAGTAAGAAGCTTCATGGGGTTAACGAGCTATTACAGATGCCATATAAAGGATTTCTCAAAGATTGCCTCGATAATAACTAACCTCCAGAAGAAAGGGAAGGAATTCAAATGGATGGCAAGGTGTGAAACTACTTTCACTTTGCTGAAGCAAAAACTCACTACCACACCAATATTGAATATTCCAGATCCTCAAGGAGATTTTACAGTATGCATTGATGCATCATTGGAAGGATTAGGGGGAGTACTCATGCAAGGAGAATCCATAGTGGCTTATACTTCAAGAAATCTTAAGAAGCACGAAGTCAATTATGCTACTCATGATTTAGAATTAGCCGTTGTAGTACACGCCCTGAAGGTCTGGTACCACTATCTGGTAGGAAGACCCTTTGAACTAAAAACAGATCATCAAAGCCTAAGGTACATATTCACCCAACCAATACTCAATGTGAGGCAGAGAAGGTGGGTCGAGTTTCTCGTTGAGTATGACTTTGAAATTGAGTACATAAAAGGGAAAGAGAATAAGGTGGTAGATGCTTTGAGTAGAAGAAGACACATAGCAACCCTAACTAGGAGTCATGTAAAGCTCATGGACCAAGTAAGGCAGGAGCAAGATCAGGATGAGTATTGCCAAGAAATTCGAGCTAGAATGAGCAAGGATCCTGAGGCTAATAAAGAGTTTGGGATGATAGATAACCTTCTATATTTCAAAGGAAGAATCATCATACCAAATTCAGGGGATTCAAAGAGGCTATTAATGCAAGAAGCCCATAGGTCTCCTTATACATCTCACCCCGGAGGGGTAAAAATGAGGGAAAACCTGAAGAGGACCTTCTTCTGGGTAGGAATGAAGAAGGATATTGTAGAATTTGTAGCTCGATGCCTTGAATGTCAGAAGGTCAAAGTAGAATGCAAGCATCCCATAGGATATTTGTACCCTCATAGTATACCTACTCAGAAATGGCAGGTCATATCAATGGACTTCATAGTGGGTTTACCAAAAACCAGGTACCAACATGATGCAATCTTTGTAGTAGTTGACAAACTGACCAAGGTTGCACACTTCATACCTGGGAGCACCAATGATGATGCTCAAATAGTGGCTAACATATTTGTCAAGGAAGTGTTCCGATTGCATGGATTTCTGAAAGTAATCATATCGGATAGGGATTCCAAGTTCACTTTCAAATTTTGGAGAGCCCTTCACCAGGCAATAGGCATAAAATTGCACATGAGTTTGGCATACCACCTTGAAATAGATGATCAGACAGAGCGGGTAAACCAAGTACTAGAAGATATGCTTCACATGTATTGCATGGACCACAAGGCTCGATGGGAAGACTATCTGCCATTGGTGGAATTTACCTACAATAATGGGTATCACTCTTCTCTAGGGATGGCACCTTTCGATGCCTTGTATGGATGAAAGTGTAGAACACCACTGTCATGGGATAACCCTGAAGATAGAACTATGATTGGACCAAAAATGGTTAGGGAAATGGAAGAGCAAATTAAGGTGATCAGGCAAAGACTCAAGGAAGTTGCTGATAGGTAGAAGAGTTATGTCGATCTAAAGAGGACTCCTAGAGAGTACTCGGTGGGAGATAAAGTGTTCCTAAGGGTCAAACCAATGAAAAGTGTGATCAAATCCACAAAATTGGATCCATGGTTTGTAGGACCCTTTGAGATCATTGAGAAGATTAGTCCAGTTGCATACCAACTCACCTTACCTCCTAATTTGTCAAAAATCCATGACACTTTCCACATATCTTTGCTTAGAAAATATGTTGTTGACCCTGACCATGTGTGGGATGTTTCTAATTTGTAGATGGAAAACCCAGAGGCAATTGAAGTAATGCCAGTGAGGATTCTCAAATTTTCTCTAAGGCTATATGGAATCAGACCCTTGAGAAATGTAAGGTCCAATGGGACCGTTTCTCTAAAAGAAATGCCACTTGGGAAAAAGTGGCGGATATGCAAAAATATTTTCCTTTTTTGTTTGATGAACTCTAAAGAAATTTTTGTGTGATAATTTGTGTATTGGCTACATTTACCTATGTTAAAAGAAAAACAACACCGAGGACGGTGTTAGTCCTAGTGGGGGAGGATGTCATGACCCTCCCAGATGGACTTTTGAACATGGAGAAACAATGTATTAACGTATGATGCTTTAATACTCGATTTTTGTGCAATAAAGCAGTTATGCAATATTATTAGATAATGAAGAATATGTTACTGCTAACAAATTGCCAATGTGTAGGATCAGGTGCACTCGTAAGTGGAAGAAGTTGAGTCATCCACCGAGGACGAGGGTACTTGAGGTTGGGGGAAATGATGATATGACAACTCGAAGGTAACAAGGATAGATACCTTCATATAGGTATGCATTCGATTAGGGATAATCATCAATAGATAGTCACCTTGAGCCCTAGACTGATGGCCTAGTAGCTATCATAAGTTCTCGAGGTAGAGACAAGTGACTAAATTGATGGAAATATCTCCCTCTTTGTTTATTGCACATGCTTGTTTGTCTTCCACTTCAACATTGTACCTCTATAATGTGGAAAAACATAAATGAATGAATTGCCTTCATGACTCCTTGGATATTCTTGAATGAAAGATTGATCTATGATAAATAGATATTCATTTTAGATAAATGGTGAATTTATGTTAAAATGTTAAATAAATCTTATTCTTGAATAAAATATTGATCTATGATAAATAGACATTCATTTTAGATAAATGGTGAATTTATGTTAAAATGTTAAATAAATCTTATTCTGAATAAAATATTGATCTATGATAAATAGACATTCATTTTAGATAAATGGTGAATTTATGTTAAAATGTTAACACTTACGAAAAAATATGATCTAGAAAATGATTAATTTAGTAAATGGGACTTATGTAAAGTTAAATAAATCTTATTCTTGAATAAAATATTGATCTATGATAAATAGACATTCATTTTAGATAAATGGTGAATTTATGTCAAAGTGTTAAATCAATCTTATTCTTGAATAAAAGAGTGATTATGATAAATAGATATCCATTTTAGATAAATGGGGAATTTATTTTAAAAGTGATAAATAAATCTTATTCTCGAGTGAATGGTTGATGGATTTCATTAAAATAATGAATCGACGATTTGGGTCGGGTCGACCAGGCAGAGTCCGGTTGACATGAAGGGATGGCCCATTAACGCTAGGGATGGCTCCACCACATGAAGTGATGGTTTCATCTACATGAAGAGGAGGGACTTCAATGCTGGTTGCATCTTGGGAAGGTGAGAGGAAGAGACGTCCCCTCTACCACCTGATGAAAGGTGTGGGAGTAATGGTAAGTAGGTGGTGAACGAAAGCCAAGAAAGGAGAATAGGGATAGACGCCAAAGGGGGGAGCTTGGTGTTGAGGGAGAGAGAGCTCTACATGTGAGGAAGAAAAGAAAAGCATTATGCAAACGAAAGGAGGAGGTGCTCAAGCTCGACCAGAATGACCAAAGGAAACCGATGGCAAAGGCGACCAGGTTGGTTACAATGCGTTCATGGTTCTCCTTGTTGTGTTTAGTAGCTTAGTTTCCATTAGAGTCATAGCTCTACTATGTATGACATAGCGCCATTAGATTCATAGCTCTATTGTGTATGGCATAGCACCATTAGAGTTGTAGCTCTTCTGTGTATGGCATAGCACCATTAGAGCCATAGCTCTACTATGTATGGCATAGCGCCATTAAATTCATAGCTCTATTTTGTATAGCATAGCGTCATTAGAGCCGTAGCTCTAGTGTGTATGGCATAGCACCATTATAGTCATAGCTTTACTATGTATGGCATAGTACCATTTAGAGTTGTAGCTCTGATATGTATGGCATAGTGTCATTAGAGTTGTAGCTCTATTGTGTAGGGTATAGCACCATTATATTTATAGCTTGTTGTGTCATAGTTGTGTTGCGTATGGCATAGCACCATTAGAGTCATAGCTCGTCGTATCATAGCTTTGTTGTATATGGCATAGCACCATTAGAATCGTAGATCTGTTTTGTATGGCATAGTGCCATTAGAGCCATAACTCATCGTGTCATAGCTCTACTGTGTATGGCATAGTGCCATTAGAGTCGTAGCTCTACAGTGTATGGCATAGCTCCATTAGAGTTGTAGCTCATTGTGTCGTAGCTCTATTGTGTATGGTATAGCACCATTAAATTCATAGCTCATCATATCATAGCTCTGTTGTGTATGGCATAGAGCCATTAGAGTCGTAGCTTGTCATGTCGTAGCTCTGTTGTGTATGGCATATTGCCATTAGAACTGTAGTTCGTCATGTTGTAGTTGTTGTATAGCATAGCACCATTAGAGCCATAGCTCCATGTGGAGCGTAGCTACTATTAGAAGCTTCGAGAACCACCTCATATCCGCCTTGCACTCGACTTGTGTTCTATCCATGCAGTGTTGGTTTTAGCATAGAGTTCTGCCTTGGAATGTTGTAGGATGATAGGTAGGAAAATCTCTGGTTGGTTCATAGTCGAGTAGGGAAGTTTGTTAAGGGAAAAAGGATTCCCTTAGTGGTAGTTTCATTAGTTAATTAATGATTTTAGATTAATGAAATGAAAAGGGTTTTATGGAAATTAAAGTAGATGGCTTTACGTTTGAGGAAAGGGGAAAAAAGAAGTTGAAAAAAGTAGATGGCTTTAATTATGATTATGGTTCATTTTGTAAAATGAGGGTATGGGACCTTGCTTTATGAAATGAAAAGGGTTTTATGGAAATTAAAGTAGATGGCTTTAATTATGATTATGGTTCATTTTGTAAAATGAGGGTATGGGACCTTGCTTTATGAAATGAAAAGGGTTTTATGGAAATTAAAGTAGATGGCTTTAATTATGATTATGGTTCATTTTGTAAAATGAGGGTATGGGACCTTGCTTTATGAAATGAAAAGGGTTTTATGGAAATTAAAGTAGATGGATTTAATTATGATTATGGTTCATTTTGTAAAATGAGGGTATGGGACCTTGCTTTATGAAATGAAGAAAAATGTTTATGGAAATTAAAGTAGATGGCTTTAATTATGATTATGGTTCATTTTGTAAAATGAGGGTATGGGACCTTGCTTTATGAAATGAAAAGGGTTTTATGGAAATTAAAGTAGATGGCTTTAATTATGATTATGGTTCATTTTGTAAAATGAGGGTATGGGACCTTGCTTTATGAAATGAAGAAAAATGTTTATTTGAAAATTAGAGTAGATGGCTTTAATTATGATTATGGTTCATTTTGTAAAATGAGGGTATGGGACCTTGCTTTATGAAATGAAAAAGGTTTTATGGAAATTAAAGTAGATAGCTTTAATTATGATTATGGTTCATTTTGTAAAATGAGGGTATGGGACCTTGTTTTATGAAATGAAAAGGGTTTTATGGAAATTAAAGTAGATGGCTTTAATTATGATTATGGTTCATTTTGTAAAATGAGGCTATGGGACCTTGCTTTATGAAATTAAAAGGATTTTATGGAAATTAAAGTAGATAGCTTAAAATATGATTATGGTTCATTTTGTAAAATGACGGTATGGGACCTTGCTTTATGAAATGTAGAAAAAGGTTTATTTGAAAATTAGAGTAGATGGCTTTAATTATGATTATAGTTCATTTTGTAAAATGACGATATGGGACCTTGCTTTATGAAATGAAAAGGGTTTTATGGAAATTAAAGTAGATAGCTTTAATTATGATTATGGTTCATTTTGTAAAATGAGGGTATGGGACCTTGCTTTATGAAATGAAGAAAAAGGTTTATTTGAAAATTAGAGTAGATGGCTTTAATTATGATTATGGTTCATTTTGTAAAATGAGGGTATGGGACCTTGCTTTATGAAATGAAAAAGTTTTCATGGAAATTAAAGTAGATAGCTTTAATTATGATTATGGTTCATTTTGTAAAATGAGGGTATGGGACCTTGCTTTATGAAATGAAAAGGGTTTTATGGAAATTAAAGTAGATAGCTTTAATTATGATTATGGTTCATTTTGTAAAATGAGGGTATGGGACCTTGCTTTATGAAATGAAAAGGGTTTTATGGAAATTAAATTAGATGGCGTGACCACCAAAATGGCCTCACACCTATGCTTCCTACTGCATGATATAAACAAGAGATACAAAAGAATGCATTGCGATATTGACAACAAATTGGAAAGAAAAGAACACTTTTATTCCATTTAGAAAGAAGCCAATTCCGATTACAAATACGTCCCTCTTAGGGATACCATTTTGATACTCTTATTATAGTAGGAAAAGCATATGAAATCCCTCTCAAGGGTGAATGTGAGTTTCAGGCCATTTGGGGTGACACAAACTACTCTAGGGTGGATTTGACCCTCTTCTTCACATTGAGGAAGGAATTAGATGATTGAGTCTCCTTCAAATATGCTTTCCTGTGGTCAAGAAACAACACAAAAGCATTAATATCATAGGCAACCTCTCATGATGAGGCCCTTTGAGGAATGTGAACATGAAGATGCTATAACACTAATGAAATCAAGAAAATGAACAAAATATGCTATACTTATACTAAATTCATAAATATTACTTGAAACATAGAAATGAAGAGTACTACTCTCTATCTAATAGACTAATTGCATGAAATGATGCATGGAAACAAGATATTAGTGCAAAGTTGCCTAAATGGAAAGAACTTGCATAAAACCCTAATTAAACCGATCAGTGTCTCTAAAACATGAAATAAACTACTAAAATGCTTAATCTAGTCTAATTAAGTACAAAGCAAAAGAAATAGTAAGGAGATCTATCACCGGTTGCAAACCGCAGCTTTGATGAGCGGTCTACATTGTACACCATGGTTGTCAGCCATGATGAGCAATCAAGTAGCTTTACCCTCCAAATCCAGGGTTGTGGACTTGATCCTCCTTATCCAATTGATGATCAAGGGTCACCTTGGTGTCCTCTGACTAGATTGGTGGTTGAATTACACAGTTGGGCCTCCGTTTTTTTGGATTTGCGTTTCTTGGTGTTCTAGCTCCTTAGGGCATCCATGGCACAAATTGACATGATGCTTGGTGAATTGGCAAGTGAATGGCAACTAGACTCTCTTAGTGTACTCAAGTGAGTCTACAATCCGAAAGGGCTTTGCTACTCAAAATGCTCTCTCTCTTGCCATATTTTGACACTTCACTATCAAAATGCACTATATCTTTTGCCCTAATTTGAAGGGGTACTTATAAGATTACCCAAGGGCTAGGGGTGGCTTCATGGAGAAGCCAAGATCAAGAAGAGGTGGTTAGGATAGTTGGATTGGAAGCTTTCATCCTTTAATCATATTCTTCTAGAACAAATGGTCATTCAAACCGATTTGGCTCGGATGAAGGCCAACTGAACTTCAGTTTAGATCGCAAGTGACAACTATGGCCTAACCTGTAAATTGTAGTTGTTAGCAGTGGTTCATACTATAGATCGTAGGTCTCAACCGTGGTTCAAACTGATTAGGCCAAGGAGCCCAAATTGAGTGGTTAGAACCACTGCTCTATCTTGGAGTCTATCCAAGATCTTCCATATGGTCTTGTAGCATGTCCCATATGAGTAGTCGCCCTCGACATGATGCATTTTAGGTGTCTACATATGCCCCTTTTGAGATGTGTTGTGAGATTGAACAACACGTGAGCAAAAATACACCATCTAAAATGATGCCAAAGGTTGTATGATGATCATTAGTCGGATCAATATTAGATGCCCCAAGTCCTACAAAAAGGACGTGCATCTTAGAATCATTGCTTCCAACTGAATGAAAGGCTTAAATTTGCAAGAGCTTGCACTCATAGTCAGGCATTCGAGTAGCTTTGGTGCTACAATAGGAGTTAGGCCTATATAACCAAAAGGAGGAGAGTTACAAACTAATTATCATATTTTCTATTTTCCCCAAGCAAAAGGGTAAGCTTATGATAGTTGTTGACAATTATTCGCAAGGACGAACGTAATTTTGACAAGATCAAGGGATCTACGATTTCATGGATCTTCTGTTGACTTTGATTATGATTTGAAAGTATGACTACCCCCTCAAGCGACGAGTCGATGAGGGTAATGACAATGAATGAAGTGACGAGGTCACTTGACCATTATGAATGATATGAAAAAGCTTAGAATTTAGCATTTAATTACTTGGCTAGGCCTAGTTCAACTTATGATTACAACTATTAGTAGTAATTGCACATTTCTATCCCATGGAGCGGTTGGGCTACAATAGCCTTCTTAGGGAATCAAAATGATACAAATGCACTTAGATTTATGTTGAATCAATTTGTCGATGATCTGCTGAAAAGATGTCATAGGAGAAATGACATGAAACACCTCGTTCCCGTGGAGTGGTCCAGCCTTGAAGGCCTTCTTTGGGATTGAAAAGAAGCATATCAAATCAACGATGACAATTTTACCCCAAATGTCCTTATGGTTATTTACTCATCTCGTCGGATTGCATGGAGTGTCAGTCGCTACAACCGCCAAGTGTCTAGGGTAAATAACTAAATACGAGGTGCATTTGGCTTTTTATTATTTGATTTTTATTTTTGGTTAATTTGAATTTTTAATTGATCTTGGTGCTTGAAAATCACCAAATTTGTTAAATTGATTGCTCTTATTGAGATTATGATCCATTAGGAATCATTAATTTGTCATTTAAAACCTTCCCATGGTGGGATTTTAGTGCATTTAATGCCAGTTGCAAATCGCACGTACGACCTATGGTTGGTATTTTAAATTTTGGGAACCGCGACTCAGGACTGTGGTTACAAAACCCTAATTTTGAGACTGTAATTGTCAGCTGTGGTTCGATGAAATTAGAAAAAGGTATATAAATTTTCCCATTTTGAAAATTTTCTTTATTAGTCCTTGAAAGCAATTGCAACTGGAGAGCTCTGAGAGGTGAGGAAGCATTATTGATGTGAGACGTTGCTGAAACCACTTCGACGACCTCACACACATCTTGATGGTGGACCCTTCACAACCTTCATCCAATAGAGGCATTGGTGCGGGAAAGGTAACTCTAAACCGAGTCCTCGCACTCCTTACCAGTTTAAAATGAACCACATTAAGTAATGGGTTAATTAACTTCACTAAATTATTGGTAAAGAACCTCACAGTAGTCTAGGCTAGATTAGGGTTTAATTTTCTTGGGTTCCAGGCTAGGAAGTGACCCAAAAAATGTCATCTTCCTAGATTGTAGCTAGCAGATGCGGTTCCCAATTATCAGATTGGGGACCACTGGAACCTCCTAGACATTGTCAAGAGAGTTACGTAGAGCTCCATGTAGTAGCCACTGCTCTTAGCTTAGCTTGGGGGAGCACTTTATTATGTTAGATATATCAAGAGTTGTACCAGGCTACATGTAGGAGTCAGTTGGCATCAGTTGTAGCCTATTACTTCATATCTTGGGCTAGCAGCATATCAGGATTGAGTAGTCGATCGACCTGCCGCTCATCATCACTACTATTCTTGACGCATGTCGATGCTATGCGACATGCTAGCCTCATGAGGAGGAGGGGTTCCTAAGTAGGTACCATGCTAGGGACGTGGACCATTACATCACTATATTTGCATAGCTCTGAGCGGATGACATAGAGTGGCATCCATACATGGATTGTCCTGCATGGGAGGAGGCTGGTGAGTGACTGCGCCAGGCTAGGAGAGATAGGTGGTTACTCAGTCGCAAGGCTGAGATCCATGAGTATCAGTACTACTCATGGGTCCTACGATAGTTTGGGCTCATACAAGATATTCCAATATTGCCTATCATCTATCGACACCTAGTACTGGAGAGGGATTTGCCCTAGATTCAGTCGACATCGCTTGGAGATGAGGTCGATGACTTCCAAGAGTCGGGCGTGGCTAGGGCTGGGACCACCCCAACATATGATACTTGGTGGTCCCTACTATAGTGGCAAGGGATTGGGCCCCTCGACCCAATGGACGATGGGGTGGAGGTTGATCCAGAGGGGTGCAATGTGTGCCAGTGGACCGAGGGTAGATGGGGCACAGAGGCCACTACAAAGGATGCTCCATAGGTTGAGGCTAAGGAGGAGGTACTAGATGAGGGTGAGGCACCTCCTAATAGTGATGTGGGACAGCTATTTGCTCAAGTCGATGATCTTTAGAGTTAGTTTAGGAGGCTACAGACCTAGCAGCTATAGCGGGATACCATTATCACTGTATTGGAGGTGAAGTTGTCTCATAGAGAGAGGTAGCTACAACAAGCCCAGGAGGAGAGCACAACTCTCACACATAGGCTACAACAGTGGAGACACATGTTCACGATCTCACTAGTATGCGTGATCTGGCATAAGCATGACTGAGTGTGGCTATTGCAGAGAGGGATCTACTTAGGGTATAGAGGGGGATCCTTCATCCTCCTAGGCCATCATGGGACCTCCAGCCACACCATCCTCATTGTTACTAGGTGGTCATGATCCTATGGCAGAGATCTAGTACTTACAGGCCCTCATGGAGGAGGGCAATGAGAGGCACACAGGTAGAGTAGCCCGCATAGACCAGCTAGAGGGCTACATCAGATTGATTGGTGGGTAGGTCCCAGAGGATCCACATGCTTTCGATACACAAAGGAGCCGATCTAGGACTAGGGTGACAGGGCAGTCCTCTATGAGTTTGAGCCATAGGACCCATAAGACCGAGAGGACACATAGGTCCTCTAGCACACATGGAGCTAGCTCGCACAGGAGCCACAAGGATGGCAGGGGTGATGGTGGTGACTCTCAGGCTAGGGGTGTAGGCCCCGTATAGTACATATCTTGTTGATATTTTATAGTACTATTTTTGAGTGTAAGGTCGAGGACCTACACAGTTGTAGCCTATGGGCATTTTGATATACCTCTATGTACTCATTGATACACATATTTATATGATATTTGATCATTTTGGCTCATTATGTGTACTTGTCATTTATATGTTTTATGTTTATGTTTATGCACATGGATGCAGATGTTTATATTGATGCTATGTTTATATGATGTGATGTATGGATGACATGCACTAGATAGCTATTTTAATTTATGATGATGATGATATGCAGTGATCTAGATGTTTAGATGTGCTATTTATGATGGATGCATATGGATGTGATATTTACTTTTAAATGCATATTTAATTTTGCTTTATTGTATGCATTTAATTTATGATGATGTCATGCTATGCTGGTGTAATGTATGTAATGCTTTATTTACATGATGGTAATCTAATGTAAATGAACCTGTATGCTTTAATCACTTAAAACATAAGGAATGAATGTGATATGTGTTTAACAATCTAATGGATGACACCACAGAATTTGTAAAAATCATGAATGTAATTGAAAATCCTCATTACAAGAATTTAATCAATTAATCACCCATATATGAAATGCAATGATATGCAGTGGTATGATGCGAATGATATAATATGTCACTCTATATTTCTTTTTGCAATTTTGAAAAATATGCACAATATAGTCAGTGGTCATCTAAATATCATTTCTGATATCCATCCGGTATCTATCCTATATCTTGATTGTGCTCAATGTAATGATGTATCACGGATTTGATACTTTGCAATTTGATGATTGAATGACTTTTATTTTTGATGGTTTGTGATATTTGGTATTTTGTTGCTATTAGAGAAATTTTTGAGGTTTTCCATGAGACTCAAACACCCTAGTAGACTTCTCAAACGTCACATACTAACTGTACAAGGCTTTTGTTGGACAAATCTTTCATCACGAATGACCCAACTATTCATTACCCCTATGTGTGCACGTGAGTATTTTTAGATAGACCATAGGCATACCCCAGATGTCAATCGAGACTCTTCCAACCCATATGTGAGATCGGGTTCCTCCTATGTTCGTATCATCCTTGTTTCAGACTTGATTGGACTATAATGCTAGACAACCCCAAGCACCCAGAGCTAGCTCATCTTGCAAATTGATCAGGACTACCCCTCCAAGAATAGTCGGGACTCTTTCAACCCATTGCTGTGATTGGGGATCACCCAATAGAACTACTACTCCAAAAGTAGGTGGGACTCTTTCAACCCATTACTGCAATCGGGGTTCACTCTATGGCTTTGAATGGTGAACAATTTAGGGATTCAAGTTCTCACCCTTCTTTTCTTTCTATTCATAGGGATACTTGCTCATGTGTAGTGATAAAAATCATTATTTTTCACGTTTTACTTTGAGTGATAAAAATCACTATTTATTCCCATTTTTCTTGAGCAAGGGATTTATATAGTGCTTTTGATTCACTATGTCACTTTAGATTTGAATTTGAACTTGATTTTGATCTTCATTTGATATTTGATTTGAATACTAGGGGTTTTGACTTTTGAGATGTCAATTTGGGATATCAATTTTAGGATATCGATGTGGGGTATCAACCTCTGATGTTGATCTGGGATGTTACTCTGGGATATTGCTCCTTTATTTGTAAGCAAGGGAATGTATGGGTAGGGGAAATCTTGTCCTTTTTCCAAGGTTCACCATTCTAGACCGAACTATTTGCAAGATAAGCAGGTAATCAAACCCTTCTCTCTAGACACCCAGGATCACTTTCGTAGCTTTCATCTTCCCTCATCTTAGTAGGATTTTAAATGTTTCAATTAGTGATGGGATCCTGATATGCCAAGTACTATCACAACTAGTGACCTCATCTACAAAAGCAAAGCAAGCTTTCTACGACATCTGAGAAACCCACTAGGTATGGCTGAGTGACCGAAAACTTTAGTATATTCTTCATAGCAACATTATGGGTTGTGTTGAAAAACACAATTACTCACATGAATGATGGATTATGATAAATGCAGAGGTGCATGATTAAAACACAAACGTGGTGTCATTTGTAAGACTGACAAACACAATTCATTCTACTACGGAATGCAATGGATGACGAATGCCTATATGCAATGCAATGATGAAATGCATGTGGAACATGAAATGCAATGATGCAAATGAAATGCAAATGTTTTTGGATTTTATGCTTTACCAATTTTTTTGGATTTTATTGCTTTTTAAATTTTTATGGATTTTGAGCCTTTATATTTGACCAAACGATGAGTACATGCCTTTGGAGCCTTTAGGATTGACCAAGCAATTTTTAGAAACCCTTGGAGCTTTTAGGTTGACCAAAGGGATTATGAGCACCTTTGGAGCTTTTGATTGACCAAACTACTCATGAGGGAACTTGGAGCCTTTTAGGATGAACCGTTTTTTTTATTTTTAACTGTTTTTAAACCTTGGGCCTTTTAGTGTGAGTTTTAAGCAAACTCTTCCGAGCCTTTGTTGCATGACCAAGCGGTTTTAAGAAACCCTTAGAGCCTTTTACTATGCTCTCAAGCATAAAATACCTTAATATGGATGATGTTGAGAGGTTCAAGCTCTTCAACACCTCCTAGCGACGTTAGGTGATAGGTACCTAGACCAATATTTTTAGATATGATATAGGGTCCTAGCCAATTAGCCATGAATTTGTCTCGCATATCAGGTGGAAAATTAGAGTTATGTTGGTTCTCTTTCAAGACAAGATCCCCAACTTCAAAGTCTCTCTGATGGACTTTGATATTATAAGCTCATTTTAGTCACTCCTGATAAACATGGAGATGCTCAAGGGCATTCATGTGACGTTCATCAAGTAGCATCAATTGATCTAGGTGAGCTTGTCACGTGGTGTCATCATCAATGAACTCTTTCAATGCGATACGCAACATTGGAATTTCCAACTCTAAGGGCATAATGGCCTCAATACCATATACTAGTGAAAATGGAGTTGCCCTAGTGGGTGTCCGAATGCTAGTCCTATAAGCCCATAATGCAAGGGGCAGCTGGATATGCCAATCTTTGTGGTGTTCTTGTACCATATTTTTCAAGATGGAAACCATTATCTTATTTGAAGCTTCAGCTTACCCATTTGCCTGTGGATAGTATGGAGTCATAAAACTATGTTTGATTCTATACTTAGACGTCAAAGCTCTCACAGTTTTGTTCTTAAATGATGTTCCATTATCCAAAACTATCTTGGATGGAATCCCAAAATGACATATGATATGCTCGAGTATAAACTCTGCTATGCGAGCTCCAGTAGTCATTGTTAAGGGTATTGCTTCCACCCACTTTGTAAAGTACTCAGTAGCCATGATAATAAATGTATGTCGACCCGATGATGGGGGAGAGATCTTACCGATGAGATCAAATCCCCACTGAGAAAATGGCCAAGCCGCTTGGATGGGTTGTAAGGCCTATGATGGCAAGTGCGTAAGATTAGCATGATGCTGACATTTGATGCATTTCTTGACATACACATTGCAATCCTTCTCCATAGTGGGCCAATAGTAACCCATTCGAAGGATGCGCTTGACGATGGCCATGCCGCTGAAATGGCCACCGCACGTACCATCATGAGCTTGTGAAATCACCCAAGATGACTCTTGGGGCTCTAGACAATGAAGGAGAACTCCATCGTAACCTCATCGGTACAAAATATCTCCTAGCAAGACATATTTAGTCACTTTCTGCTTGAATGTGCATCTTGCGGCATGCGACAATCCCTCTGGGATCAGACCAAGTTTTAAGAAGTCTTGGATTTGTGACATCCAGCTTTGATAAGCCTCAGCTTCGACTGCCAAGATGACTTGCTCCCCCTACGTATCTACATGTGCAAATGTAGACTGGGAAACAACCTTGTGGTGAATGGTAGTACCACTCCCCATCGGACTCTAAGAGGTTAATGACCCCTAGGGTGCCTTCTTTAGAAAGTCTTCAGCTCTGTAGAACCATTCAGCTTTTGGTTCCATGCTAATCATGTTGATTGACATTTTATTATCAAAGGCTTCACGCTTCATTGTAGGGTGCGAGAGCATTTTAACATGAATGGTAGTAAAATCGGTAGATGGATTCTGAGGGATTAAGGATCCCAAAGATGCCATGGTGTCTACGAACCTATTTGATGAATGAGGGATTGCCTCGATGTCATACCATTCCAACTTAGCCAAATATGTAGCAACAAGATCTTTATAAGCTTTTAGTATGGGACATCGACACTGAAAGAGCCCCTTAACTTGGTTGACTATGAGCAAGGAGTCACCAAAGATGTTTAATATTTTAATGTTCATGGTGATGGTTGTGTGGAGGCCCAGTAGTAGGGCTTCATATTCAACATTGTTGTTGGTGCAAGGAAAGTCTAATTTAAATGACAAGGGCATTGGAGCTCCTTGTGGCATGAAAAACACTATTCCTGCACCACCCCTTGCTCGCACTTTGAACCATCGAAGAACAAGGTCATATCAGCATTATTTTCTAGTTCTTCAGGTTTGGGAGCTTCGGATACGATGAAGACCGCATCATCCGAAAGCTCAATGGTAAGAGGCCTACTGTTTGACAGTGGTGCCTCAGCCAGCTGATCAGCTATGACTTATCCCTTAATGGACTTTTGGCTTATGAATTCCAGATCGAATTCTATCAATAGCATGATCCACTTTGTAGTACATGTGTTATGATATGTCTTGCTCATCATGTACTACAAAGGATTTTGTTTTGATATTACATATGTCATATGACTTAGCATATAGTGCCACAATTTCTTTGTAGTGAACACTACTGCTAAACATAGTTTCTCCACATATGCATATCCTAGCTCATAACTCACCAAGGTTCGGCTAATATAATATATGGCTTGCTCTTTGCCTTGCACATTATTTTGGGCTAACATGGTCCCTAATGCAAAGTCGATTATCGATATATATAGCAAAAATGGCACATCTAGCCTTGGTGGAGCTAGTACTAGTGGCATCACTAGGTATTGCTTTATTTCAGCAAAGGTTACTCGACAGTCCTCATCCCAATTGAATGGGACCCCCTTGTGTAGCAGTCGATTCATGGGTCGACATTTATCCGATAATTGAGTGATAAATCACTTTATCGATGCTACCTTACCCTGAAGGCTTCTTAATTCTTTAATATTTGTGGGGGGACGCATCTCTAGAATAGCCTTGACCTTTTTTGGGTCAACTTCGATGCCTCACTTTGAAATGATGAATCCTAAGAGTTTACCAGAAGTTACGCCAAATACGCACTTCTTAGGATTCAACCTGACATTATAGTCTATCAAGCGATCGAAGACCTTCTTTAAGACCTCCGCATGCTCAGCACGTAGTAATGACTTGGCCAACAAGTCATCCATATAATCCTCTAGGATCTTATGCATATAGTCATGAAAGATATATGTCATGGCCCGCTGATATGTGGCACCAACATTTTTGAGGCCAAATGGCATAACTTTATAGCAAAATGTCCCCCATGGCGTTATAAACATGGTTTTATGTTGGTCTTCGAGCTTAATCCGAATTTGATTGTAACCAAAAAAATCATCCATTAAGGAGAGCATCTCATGACCTGTAGTTGCATCTACAAGAGCATCGATATTCGGCAATGGAAATGAATCCTTAGGTGTTGCCTTATTCAGGTCTCTGAAATCCATACAAATACGGATCCTTCCATCAAGTTTTCCTACAGGCACCATATTGGATACCCATTCTGGATAGTCGATGGAGATAACAAACTCTACATCCAACAACTTTTGCAATTCATCTTTCACCATTAAGGCTACTATTGGATGCATCTTTCTAAGCTTCTGCCTGATTGGCTTCTTTGATAGATCTAGCGAAAGGTTATGGGTAACCAATTTTGGGTCTAGACCTGGCATATCTTTGTAAGTCCAAGCAAAAATATTAGGTCTCTCTTTCAGTAGAGGGATGAGGGTGGCACGCTCATCTGGAGTGAGACTCTCTCCAAATTTAACCTTCCTTGGATTGGTGGGATCATTACTGATATCCACATCGAAGGTTTCCTCTATTGACATGTGTGATCCCTCCTCAAGCTGATGAGGCATAGGGATCAAGTGGATGTCATCTGCTGGGTTTATAGGTTCCACATTGGAAGCATCCTCAACATGATAGACATCATAAGCATAACCTAGCACAAAATGAAATGGTTGCAACATTTCTTCATTAGGGAAGAAATATTCAGGCTCAATAAGTGAGTCAGCATGATCCCAATCGATAGCATCTACATTGAGATACAATGGTTTGGATGGATCGACTAGATTGTGGAGTGGAGTGGTCAAATCAATGGAGACCATATTGATGGAATGGAATTGATCTCCAGGACCACATGGACAAACATCTAAATCATCGATGCAGCTCCCATACCCGAGATCTGGCTCTAATGGCACGGGCACAAATGGGTCCTCTCTATGGACTACGGATGACTGGGTCCTCTCTATGCACTGATTGCAATATTGGATCATTCAGCTCAATGAGCTCCATGTACATAGGTGGGTTGAGAAACACCATGTGATAGATCACATCGAAGTTTGGTGGTCTTCCCCTAAGGTGAGGGTTGAGATTGATCTCTCTACGCATGTCCTCAGTCATATAAGGTGCATTACGGTGATGTAGGTAAGGAGGTCCTAGATAGGCTCTCTCCATTTCATCCTCATCATCACTATCATAATACAATCCTTCACCACTATCCACTAGCATGGGATGCTCTAGAAAATGTGGCCCCATATAAGCTATATCCTGATCACTATCATCATTATCTAATAAAATTAGGTATAAACATCATAAATATGATACTACCTCATAAACCGGCTCAACCTCATTCCTTGACTGATTATTGGGTGAGGACTCACTATCCACCAAGATATCCTCATGATATGACTCGGGTGGTGCTATGGTGATGTAAGACACCATCCGATTATCCCTCTAGAACATAGAAGGATTAAGGTGATATGGGTTGAAATCCACATCATCCCCTAGACTAAGGTACAGGTGATCTAAAGATGTTACAAGAAAATCATCCTATCCTCATATTTGCAACCCTAGCCCGAACCTATCAGTTGCCAACTGATAATGTGGCTCAAGTGGAGTCCTACATCCTTGCTCAAAAATACCAAGGCCATACCCATGCCAATGATATAATTCAAAAATGTGCATGGCATATTCAGGGTTGGATAGGTAATGAACATTCACTATGAATGGTTCGTCATCATCTTCATCCATGGGCATTCGAGTAGGAAGTTGATCCAGCCCATCATAGATGAAGTTCATTTGATTGGGTGGCTCTCCCAATGGCACTACTGATCCAACCAAAAAATGATGAGCATGGGGTCGGCCCATCTCTTGTGTAGTCTCTAGAATTGGTCCAAAGGTGACATTCTGCACAATATATTCACCTAACCCTATGTTGGCTAGATGAACAGTCACCCACGGTGTGGATGACCCTACTGATGATGTAGGTGAGGCAGGTTGAGGTACCTCCTCGACTTTGTCTTGGGCTTCCTCTACTTCCATAGGAGTGGGAGCCTCATTGGTGACTAGTTCGGGCACATGCTTCTTTTCCTTTTTACCCATTTTCACCTTTAGCTTCCTTTCATCCCGAAGCATTGCTGATGTAGTCGATTTCAAAGAAGTAGTAGTAGTGTGCTCAGATCTATGTGATACAGATATCGATGGTTGAGCACGCACTCTTTGTTTACCTCCTGGATTCTTAACCGATGATGCTGGTCGAACGTCCAGGTGCATTGATGGGAGTATGAAACCCCTAGGAAAATCAGCTATGTTCACAAATTTGAAGGGTTCTTCATCTGATGACACCACGTGAACCTATCCCTCATGAATGTACTTTACACATTGATGTAATATAGAGGGAATGCAATGCATTTCTTGAATCCAAGGCCTCCCCAGAAGGATGTTATACTGCATGGTACCTTCGATCACATGACACATCATGGGGATGGTCTTTAGACCCACCTAAATAGGTAGGATGATCATGCCAACCGTCGAACATAGTGCATCATTAAACGCTCTCAATGTGAATGCGGTGGGCACAATATGTGACTTGGGTAGCTTTAAAGGACTTAACGCCTTGGTCATTATAATATTGATCGATGAACCAGTGTCGATCAAGACCCTCTTGAATGGCACGTGATTGACACATGCGATGATATGTAATGGTGGGTCAGCCGTATCTATAGGAACCATCCTGATTTCATGATCATAGAATTGGATCATAGGTTCCTAGCACTATTGTACATGTCCCACAAAATTGGTGAATGCTTGAGCATCCTGGGACTGCACCTCGATGGACCTCAGAATGTCCATGAGAGTCTCCCTATGCCTAGGGGACTATTGTATCAACTCATAAATAGACAACTTCGTAGGAGTTATCTATAGGTTTTGAACCAACCTGCTTCGTATGGTCACCACCGGTCTAGTTGGTGGGCCTAGAATATTCTGAGTTAGTTGTTGATTCGGCATAGCTTGTATCCTGATGGGAGCACAAGGTTGATTTGGCTGCTCATATCTCCCATGTCTAGTAACAACATTAACCATACCTACGAACCCCTGGGTAGGTGGTTCGACGTGCACTTGGTTGACATGGCCAACATTGTTGCATGGTGCCTCATGGTTTGGCAATGGATTTTTATAAATCCCCATGTTTTGGTTGTCGGGCGCCAGCGGATTATTCGGCACTACAAGCTCACCTTTATCGATCATGTTTTGCATAATATGTTTGAAGGACCAACACACTTCGATGTCATGGCCCTTCGCGCGATGGAAGATGCAAAATAGATCATCCTGATACCCCTTTGACTTGGGCTAGTTAGGATCGACTAGTTTAATCTCGGGCAACCTGATTGCCTTAGCCTCGCATAATTGATGGAATATCGATGTCAATAATTCCGTCAAAGGCGTGAATTGGTGAGGTGGGCATTGTTCCTTATTTTTGCCCTTATAATTATTCTTGCATTGTTCGTACTGTAGGAGGAGGTTGGGCCTGATAGTTCTACTTTTGTTGCCCCTTATCCTCTCTTTGGAGGTTTAGCACCACTTGATTGACATGGGCCTACTTGCCCTGATGTTTCGTGGAGCTCTTCTTGTGCCCCTCTTTCCTATTCTTGAGCTTCAAGTTGCCTTCTTGCAACTTGATATCCTCAATTACTTTGGCTTGCGCCAAAGCTTCCTCAAATGTCTGGTACTATTGCAGTTGCAACAATAACGAGATGTGCTTGGCACAACTCTTTGTGAACATTCGGGTCAATTCTATAGTAGGAATAGGGAATGGCAACTTTACCATTAATCTCCTCCACCTCTTTTCATATTCTAGGATTGGCTCATCATCGCGCTGAGCTAGCATAGCCAGATCGGAAAGGTTAGCTTACTTCTTGATGCCAAAAGAAAAGTGTTCAAGGAAGGCATCAACCAGTTGCTCAAAACTGGTGATATTGTGCTTCTTCAACTGATTAAACCACTCTCGGGCTAGGCCTGAGAGGGTTGTGATGAATGTATGCAAAAGCAAGGTATTGTTGCTTGTAATCTGGAAGCATACATCCAAAAATCCTATGACATGCTCTTGCGCATCTTCATCACCTTTGAATTTATCTAGCCTGGGCATGACAAAATGCTCAGGATATGCTGGAGTAGGCACCGAGGGGTCCAAAGGCTCATTATGAATCTTGCTCAATGTCAGCTTTTGAAAAGTTATGCCTTGCCTCTCGATTGCTTTCACTTTCACTGCTAAGGCCTTATAAGCCTTCGAGGATAGAAAGTCCTCCTCCCTAAGCTGACATGGGGGAGGTCTTGGAGGTACATTCTTCCTCTATCGAGGTGGAGGACGTTGCTCTTCCTCCTCCTCAACCTGGGAGCTTTCAGGATATCCTTGATCGGCTCCATCTCCCTCTTCTTCCTCATATTGTCTTTGCCTCTGATCTTCGAATGGTGGTGGTCATTCTCTGTGTTGGGCACTAATATGAGTGTGAGCATCTCTACGCTCCTGATGCACGTCGGCTTGTGAAAAAGCCCTCCTATGAATGCGCTCTCCATGCTCAGCATGAGTGTATAAACCAGCCCTGGCTAGCCTATCCTCTTGTTCCACATGCTCCTTTTGGGCAAGGATGCATTCCTCATGCATACGCTGCTCATATAATCTTTGTCTAATGAGCCTTTGCGATTGAAGATTCTCTTCTTCAATGCATTGCCTCTCTAGGTGAGCATCCTCCAATTGATCTTGGAGGAGTTGTCATCTCTGCTCGGATACCAGTCTATGTGATCTATCAATGTGATCGATCATAAGAGGCCTCTGGTATATGTGCTCCATGTGAGCGACCTTATGGGTTCTATACCCATCTGACTGATTTGTGATGCTTTTGCCTTTGTCCATGAAGATGGCATTGGCATCATGTTGAGTCCTATGTTGTGTGCCACCATGCATGGATGGTGGATGTGAACCATGAGGGTGCTTGGAAGCCTCTCCATGTTCTCTAGTAGTCCTAATAATGCTCCCGCCATGCTCACTCGGAGCACGAGTGGGTGGAGCTGAAGGCTTGTAGCCTAACTACTCTAGGATGCTACCTAAACCATCCAACTATCTGGATCACCATGGCTCATGCGGTGGTGTCCCATTGGCTCCCACCTTGGATACGTCGATAGTGATCTTATGAGGTTCACTATGCATGGGAGTGTGGACAGACCTATGCTCAAAAGTGGGCCTATCTGCATGCCCCTGGATGGGTGGATCTCGATCTCTTCTATACTCTGAAGTTGGAGGTATGGAACCTCCTGTAGATCTATTATGTAGGGGTACCAACTTGGCCCCCTGTATGATATACTCATCGATCGATCCCATGGATGCACGTGCAATGCGATCTCGATAATGGCTTCCGAGTGGAGTACCCTCATGCTGAGAGGCTCCATGCTCTATCCTATGTCTAGAAGAGTGTACAGAAGCTCCTCTATCAGGGGTACGCTCAATGGTGTCCCCTCATGTCGAATTATCTCCTCTGATGCTCATCGAACGACATCCGAGAAGCTCATGTGGGTGAGGGTTCGACACATTTTATTGTGAATTTAGTGGGGCTTGGTCAATAGCATCAGGCTTAAGCCTCTATTGACCTCCTCGTGTCTCCACCATGGTGCACCTAGTGTCTAGATTTATCTTTTATTATGCAAACAAGGTATACAATGGTGATTATCTCGTATTAACTTTTAAATGTGAGCCCTAAACTATTTGATGTTGTTTCAATGATTTGTTGTGTCAGTATTAGAAACTCTTATCATGTTTGAAAGCTTGTTGGATGATAATCTCAGTTTAATTGGCTTTCACCTATATACTCATAGCTCGACAACTTGGCTATGAACTCCAAGTCATGTAATCCAACCTATAATGTGTGGTAATGAAGCCCACACATGGTCAAGGAGCATAGGTCCTCCCAGATCCTCACCCATTTTCCCCCAGTTAGCGTTATACCCTCCGAAGAGAATACATGCAAATTTTCTAGGGTACGAAAGGTTCTCGGATCCGGTATTGGTCTAGTATCCAAGGGTACATAGGATTTGGGCCAACGGATGGAAATCACCCCCACCATCGTTGAACCCTACTAGTGGTTGGATGTCACTCCCAACTCACTAGCATTTAATTGAAACATGGTGTGTGTGGTTCATTTTAATTGTTGCATGAAAATAAAATGCATAATATAACATGAAATGCTCATTTTCTATATGCTATGCAGAGAAAGAACCTTTTAAATTCAGAAAATGCATGCTATATCCTACATGCTCTTTTTGACAATGCAAATTACGATGATATGGCCTCTGATTGGGCCTCAAGCATGCAAACCAACACACAATTTAATCTAGCATGTTGGATTCTAGGGTGGACTGCACTCAGAGGTCCATTGTTCCTAGCAATGCCTAGCTAAAACTCAAAAAAGAAACCCTAAGGACCTAATTCATTTTCATGTTCTTTTTATCCTTAATCTATTTAGGTTTCAATTTTTGTTCTGGAAAAACACAGAAGTAAAATACAGAGACAGAGAGTGTCAGAAGGGCCTACCTCAGGTCCTCATTTGATCTAGCTTTTAACTCCTATTGTATGTTGTGTCTATTGTGAACCATAGATCTGATGCATGGTTGCTACTGTAGACCACATCTTGAAGTCATGGGCCAACAATGAGATCGCAACTATCAATTACGGTTTGCACCTGATATCAAAAAAACACAATCAAAAATCAGAGCAAGAATTGTGGAGTTCCATCATGATCACCTTATGACCACCAAAATGGCCTCACACCTATGCTTCCTATTGCTAAATTAAATAAGAGATACAAAATAATGCATTACAAAATTGACAACAAATGTGAAAGAAAAGAATACTTTTATTCCATTAAAGAAGCCAATTCCGATTACAAATACATCCCTCTTAGGGATACCATTTTGATACTCTTATTACAATAGGAAAGCATGTGAAATCCCTCTCAAGGGTGAATGTGAGTTTCAAGCCATTTGGGGTGACACGAACTGCTCTAGGGTGGAGTTGACCCTCTTCTTCGCATTGAGGAAGGAATTAGATGATTGAATCTCCTTCAAATCTGCTTTCCTACGGTCAAGAAACAACAAAAAAGCATTAATAGCATAGGTAACCTCTCATGATGAGGCCCTTTAAGGAATGTGAACATAAAGATGCCATAACACTAATGAAATCAAGAAAATGAATAAAGCATGCTATACTTATATTAATCATGAAATATTGCTTGAAACATAGAAATGAAGAGTACTATTCTCTATCTAATAGACTAATTGCATGAAATGATGCATGGAAACAAGAGATTAGTGCAAAGTTGCTTAAATGGAAATAACTACATAAAACCCTAATTAAACTGATTAGTGTCTCTAAAACATGAAATAAACTACTAAAATGCTTAATCTAATCTAATTAAGTACAATGCAAAAGAAATAGTAAGGAGATCTATCACCATTTGCAAACCATAGCTCTGATGAGTGGTCTGCACTGTACACCATGGCTGTCAGCCATGATGAGCAATCAAGTAACTTTGCCCTCCAAATCTAGGGTTGTGGGCTTGATCTTCCTTGTCAAATTGATGATCAAGGGTCGCCTTGGTGTCCTCTGACTGGATTGGTGGTTGAATTGCATAATTGGGCCTCCGTTTGCCTGAATTTGTATTTCTTGGTGTTCTAGCTCCTTAGGGCATCCATGGCACAAATTGACATGATGCTTGATGAATTAGCAAGTGAATGGCAACTAAACTCTCTCAATACACTCAAGTGAGTCTACAATCTGATAGGGCTTCAAATGCTCTCACTATATCTTTGCCCTAATTTGAAGGGGTACTTATAGGATTACCCAAGGGCTAGGGGTGGCTTCATGGAGAAGCCAAGATCAAGAAGAGGTGGTTAGGATAGTTGGATTGGAAGCTTTCATCCTTTAACTACCTTCTTCTAGAACAAATGGTCGTTCAAACCGATTTGGCTTGGATGAAGGCCAACTGAACTTTAGTTTAGACCATAGGTGCAACTATGGCCTAGACTTGTAAACCGTAGGTGTTAGCATGGTTCAGACTATAGACCGTAGGTCTCAACCGTGGTTCAGACTGATTAGGCCAAGGAGCCCAAATTGAGTGGTTAGAACCATTGCTCTATCTTGGAGTCTATCCAAGATCTTCCATATGGTCTTGTAGCATGTCCCATATGAGTAGTCGCCATCGACATGATGCATTTTAGGTGTCTACAGATGGATTTAATTATGATTATGGTTCATTTTGTAAAATGAGGGTATGGGACCTTGCTTTATGAAATGAAGAAAAAGGTTTATTTGAAAATTAAAGTATATGGCTTTAATTGGATAATAAATATGATTATGGTTTGTTTTGTAAAATAAGGGTATGGGGCCTTACTTTATGAAATGATAAGAAATGGTTATTGGTAGAATTAAAGTGGTTTGCTCTAATTAAATAAGATGCATGAACCCAATTCACTTAACAATTAAGGGTATGGGACTTTAATTGTTAAGTAAAGGTTAGATCATTTATTGCAAATAAAGCATATGGTAGGATGCATGGTTGAATGCCTCTCATGAGTAGATGAGAGGAGTCATAGAAAGGGTAGTTCTATGATAATAGCTATGCATTAGAAAGTTGAATTGCTTGGGTTGTTCGTATAGTTGCAATTTGGTAATAAAATAAGTAAATGCATTTAGAAGCATGTCTATCCGGATCTATGAGTGTCATGATCCCCCACTATCCTCACTTGATCGATGGAAGAGCGGAAGGGCCAAAGTCATGAGATGGACCACTTCGCAAGTTTGCTCTCTACCTTCTTGCTTGATTATGCAATAGATTAGATTTGTGGGGAGATTTCCCCAATGGAATAAATGTAAAGTAATTATTGAAGTAGGGGGTTTGCCATACATGCTTATGTATTAAATGAACATTGTTGATTATTGTATTTTTATAACCTCCTCGTTTGCAATGATATTTATTCGTTTATCGTATGTTTTCCCTTTAATGAATGCTTTATGATTTGGTTAATCTCGCCTATTTATTATTGCATGTTTTGTTAGATTTAGTATCTAAATTTATCCTTTGTATTTATGAACTTTTAAAAGAAAATATGTGTAAGTTCTAGGTGAACTTAAATGATGACCTAAGGGCTTGAGATCCCCTTAGGAAGATTGGGTATCTAGGTTTAGAAGATCGTACCAAGAGTTAAGATAGCTTGTCAGAGGACGAGATTGACAGCTTAAATCGCAATACACGTAGCATACCCACACATAATGGTTTGTCTAAAGTATGGAGATGTGTGTATACCTTTCAATGATCGAGGGTGGTCAGTCTAGCTCATCAAGAATGATGAAATGGATGGACTTATGTGCATGATATGAGATAGGCCTACGTAGAAGGGACTTGCGTGAGGGCAATCTCGTGTGGTATAGTTCTTGAGAAACTTAGGGGATGTCAAACATTAAGTTGGTCTAAGGTTGGTTAGGGAATTATGAATCCTTCTCCTTAGTAAAAAATAATAATAATAATATAAATTTTTCTTTATGTTTGTGTGTGTTTTCTTGTTTCTTGTTTTGTGGGTCGTTACAATACCCACTTTGGGGTAAATCAATAATACTTGGAAGGTGGACTTTCAATCTATTTGCTAAAGTTTTTGTGAGAGATTTCAATAGCGTGTTGCAAAGACTGAAGTTCCTCAAATTCTTGAATTCCTTAGCACCTTTCATCTTAGGAATAAGGACAAGGAAAGTAGAGTTGATGTCAGGTGGAATAACACTTTAGTGATATTAACACTTTTATATTTCATAGAGATAGCTTTGATCAAGGTCTATCAATTCAGCTTTAAACCTGACATGTTGCTTCAATGACTGCTTTGATGGAGGGGTTATTTTGTTTAAACTTAAGGATATCATTTCTTCATCAATATGAATATCATAAATTCAAATTATTTGAATATTCCATTATTTTTAACTATAGGTTCAAAAGAGTATCATAAATTTTCATTTTTTGTTCTTTCTTACTTTTTTAGCTTTAAAATGCATGTTTTTGCATTTGGATTTGACTAGAAGTGTAAGTTTTGTATGAGTGATTTTATCTTTACTATATTTGATATTCTTACATATTTCAAATGTTCTTTTCTTATTTTGTTTTTATTGTAGTATCTCTCAAATCTATTTGGGAGTTTATTTGGAGTTATATCAAGAATCATCCTATTCTTGTTTCCAATGTATCTTGCTTAGAAAGGTCATTACAACAAACTTCAATTGCTCTATTTGTTGATTAAAGATTGTATAGTAATCAGAAATCAGTTTGCAACCCTTGTTGCTAATTTGACATCTATATGGCTCCACCCCTTACTTTCAACACAGATTTCAAGACCAAGATCATCACCTTTTGGTTAGTCCTAAATTCCTTATCAGATATATTTATACAAGACCTTGATTTCACTTCAACTCATTGGATACATTGCTTGGAGGAAGGTCCGAAGAGTCATAGATTTTTTGTCATGTTTCTCTTTGTTTAGAGCCTCCTTCCATTGCATATTTAAATTTCATTTTGTTTAAGAAGAAAATTTAGAATTATGGATCAGTTAGCATTAAAACTTGATTTCAATAACTTATTCAAGTTGTCTCTGAAGTATGTTAGTATCAGCTTGCATGGTTCACTCATAATATATATCCATTATCAAGACAATCGTTTCTAAACATAGAAACTTCCTAGTTTGCATATAGTGTGCATAAGGTATCAATTGAGTTGGCTCTACACTAAACTTGTACGTAGTGGTTCCAATAAATTGATCAACATTATAATTTTATCATAACTTATCTTTATTTCCAAAATTGTTTTCAAAAGGTTGAAACTCTATTTACTAGCTTAATTGTTTTTAATTCCACTTTATCTCCTTTTTCTCTATTCCAAATTGTTCCCAATAGGTTTAAACTATCATTTAAGTTCTTATCCCTTGGCATTTTAACCTTGTTATTGCTATCAATTTGAGTTCTTATCCTTTGGCATTTTAACCTTGCTTTTGCTATCATTTGACTGCTTGTAAGTTTATTTTGTATTTAGGCCTTTCTTTGCATATTTGTCTGGAATTTTAGAAGAAAAGGCAAAGTTTTTTTCTATTTAATGGTTTTACCAATAAAGCTTATTGGCTTGCCACAAAAGGTACAAAATTAAAAATATATATATAGGAAAAAAATAAAAATACAATAAAATAAAAAAACAAATTTATTTTACGGGAGCATAGAAACGGAGAAAGGTTTCGATTTTATTTTGATTTCTAGTCACCCTATAGCAAGTTTCATTTTATAAGATAGCTTATATTCCTTTATTGCATTCGTCATAAGCATGCAGTGAGCACGCATCACTGCATGACCTATAAAAGACGATGTCACCAAAAATAAACAGTTCCGCCTATTCATGTGAGCCATAAGTTTACTTTGTAGGGTCTTTCTTGTGCCTTAGGTCTATCCTAGGTTGTGATTTGCCTAAAGTACTGTTCTCAACTACCAAAAGGAATACGACAAAAAAAATCCATACCCCAGTTTGGTGGCCTCAAAGATGATCGAGTATCCACATGAAGAATGCAGCTCCTGGTTCTAGCCTTACGAGCTGTTTTTATAAAAATCTTGGATGTACGATCTTGAAAATGATACCTTATATATGAACATGTCCTTTTTGTGATATGTATTGTGTACTAACTTGTCTTCTTCTTCTAGTATAACCAATTTTGGCTTTTATGAATCCAAATGCGTTAAGAGGTCTTCTATGGTGATTAAAGAGTTATAGTGCTTGTTGTAAGGAGTAATTATGAGATGATTACCAGCCAGATTTTTGCAAAGGTTGGGAAATCTAAAATCACCTGAAATCATTTCAGTTGTTAGCTTGTATATGTACATGACTAAAACCTTGGACTTGAATGTTTTACTAAAGAGAACAACTTGGACCAATTTATGAGAAGATAAATTGTTTCTCTCTGTATTACCATTAGATGCATTTAGCTGTCATTCACAGCTCATGTTTCTATAGTAGAATCATCTTATATATCAATTCATGCATTCATGCCGAGATCCCATGTCCAACCTAGTAATCTGACAGTTCCTACTCAAGTTACAATATATTAGTCGTTCCTTGAGCAACAGTGAAGAGATCTCAGCTGAAACTAGAAAGTTACAATATATTAGTCGTTCCTTGAGCAACAGTGAAGAGATCTCAGCTGAAACTAGAAACGTCTTTATAATTCAAGCAGCATTTTTCTTTTTCTTTTATGTATATATATTGATCCCAATTATCACTGTTTTTACTAACAATTGTCAGCTTAACTTTATCTTCTCAAATAACAAATAAAGAGTTTTTTTTTTAATATATAAATTGGTTGTATAGGATTGAAACAGCTGTCAGCTTAACTGTATCTTCTCAAATAACCAAAAAACAATTTTTTTTTATTTTATAAAATTGGTTATATGGGATTGAAACAAACCACACCCATAATATATCATGACCACATAAAGAATTTAACAACCAATTTGTTTTATCAAATTGGTTATATGGGATGAAAGTTGAGGAATTTAACCGGTTGAGCTCATTCCATTTGATAAAGAATATTTTATTTTATTTGAAGCTTCTATGCCAAATATTTTACTGAATCCAAATTCATATTTCGAATTTGATGCTTCAAATTGGAATAAATTACATTCACATGCATCCTCCAAAATACAAACAAAAACTCAGCGATGGTTGAATGGCCAGGAAATTTGTCAAAAGAAAGTCCAAGGGACGGGCATTACAACAAAAGAAAGTAAAGTGGGATTTTCATGTAGGCATATGCTCTCATGATTGAACTTTAAAATAATGATTCTACCATTGTTCTTGGAAAGGCTAAACACAATAGGCATCTGCCCAATTTCCATGCATGCAGAGAACTTGACCTACCAAGCAGCAGCCCATTGGTATAAATGTCGCTTTATTAGCCTTGGAATGGAAAAGAAGTGTTGATTTTGCAGGAAAATATTATGAAAGATTATTACAGAAACAGTATATTATTGGAATAAGACATACAATAGAATTGGGTGACTTGAGCGGCTTGTTCCTGATACAAACTTATAACAACAAAAGGAAAATATCACGTAATTGCAGAAGTTAAGGAACCTACCACTAAATTGTGTAAATTCTATAGTACTATTGTTGACAAAGAAGTTCTCAGCAATTTGCATTTTGCATGCTTAGTCATCATACATTGTTACCTAGACATTATAATTCTCTTTTGCAATACTTGTAGCACAGCTTATCATTCTACGGCAAAATTCTAGCTATTATATATGTATATAGACACCATGCGCAAATAAGACTTCACTATATACTATAAAAAATTATCCATTCACAACTAAATCTTCAAATGCAATAAAAAATGGAAATGCTTTTATGCTATTCTAAGAACATCAGAATGCAATTGCACTTCCTCAGAGTCACAAACAATAATTCCCTGACAACTTCCATCAGAATTAAAAGTCTAAGCAAAAAATCAAAGTCACACTTTTCATGAAAAATTCAAGTATTGGAAAAAGGAATCAACATAAACAAAAATGAAATATGAGAAGGAATACTTTTCAACTTCTACTACAAAATCAAACACACATAATATTAACAGAACTATGAGAAATTATTTATATATATATATATTGAAGTTTATACAACATAAACAAAAATGAAATCTGAGAAGAAATACTTTTCAACTTTTACTACAAAATCAAATACCTACAACATACAGTATTAACTGAACTATGAGAAAGTCTATGTATATATACATATATATGACTCTTTTCTAATTGGATTTATGTGCATATATAAGCCTCTTTTCTATTTGGATTATGTGCATCATAGTTATATTAGTTATGGATACTACCCATAACAGAAAATTTTATAATTACCTTTCTTGAATGGGCATAAGGCACACAAACATGCATGGTGCATAGACATTCTTCAACTTACACTGCAAAAATATTCCAAATGGAGATTTTTCTTGAAACCCAAAACATGGTGAAAAGTATGAATAGAACAGGAAAATATGCTTTCTTATTTAGAAACATTGAAGGCATGAGACCTGCAAAATAGAATAAAATTCTAGGAAAAGATACATTTTATATCATGCCATTACACAGATACTATGTATGTCAAGGTCCATGAAGCCATAGTTTCCAGTGCAGATGAAGGAAAAGGGTGCTTAGAAAATCTTCCCATGCAGGCTATGTTGCTTCATTGAAATAGGAATATTTGCATGTTGTGTAATTGAGTTTGTTAACATATGTCCTAAGTTCCAAGAAGACTAAGTTTCAGATGGAAATGGAATGACTACTGTTAATTATTGTATTCTAGAAGTATAAGTCTTATCACTCACTTAGACATTTTTAGCAAACAGCAGACCAGATAAGATGTATACTATCATATTATCAAATGGCATTAGCTCAACCAGTTCAATTCCTCAACTTTCAAGGGGGAAAACCAGGTTCGAATCTTGCTAAGTGTCACATGTATAATAGCAAAATTGTTGTAGTACTACTATGTGGCAAAGATATAATACAGGGCGGGGCCAATTTCAATCCCATATAACCAATTTTAAAAAAAATATGTATACTATCATATTTAATTATGTTCCTCTAAAGCATAAGTTTTCTAGCGACAATTTTTGTTGTGAAATTACTTACAGACACTATGAACAAATATTGAAGTTTGATTTTAATTTTTCTACCTAATATCCAATAACTCTCTAGCATTACAAGCTAGAAGTTGTTTCTCAAAGAAAATTCTTGATATAAAAATTCACAATATGATAGACACCCCAGTTAGCCATAAGCATGTAATTGAAAGGTATTGCCAAGCTCCAAACCTTGGCATATATTCTTATCCAAGAGACTCCATTAATAAATTGCATAAAATTGTCTGCAACTGACATTTAATCCAAATTTCAGTACATACTCAGAAATAAAATCATCCCAAAGTCCAAAGTAGGGATTTAAGATTTTTCAAATATGGCACACTGCGCCACTGCACTCAATAGTTGATAGAAGAGGACAGGAACAGATTTATTATTTGGAGAAGCTTCCTTCTTGCCCTTAAGCCTTAAACCAGAAGATGAGCATGCATTGTTGATGCAAATAGCTGACTACCCTAGAAAGAGCATCCCAATAACCTCAGCTTGTTATCCTAAGTAATTGAAACTATATTCATTATTTACAACTTTTATAGATTTATTTAACCCCAAACACCAGAAATTGAAATCATGCTCATATTTTACTCATTAAATGATTTATTTTCTTTTCTCATTTTCATCATCCTATAGACACCCAATTTTGCGCACCCATGACACCTAATTTTGCGCACATTTCACCAACTTCCAATTCTACTAAAATTGATCAATTAACCCTCATTCACAAGTCTTTTGATCAATCAATTTTAATCAACCTTCTTCATGCCCGAATTTGGGATGTTTGATGCCCTACAAGTAACATCATCTTTGGGGCATCATTTTCCCTAACAAATCTTCAAAAACACTTCACAAAAATACCACCATTAGATCGGGCTCGAAAAAAGCTTTCCAACGAGTATAAATATGTCTATACTTGTATAACAATCAATGCCTCAAATTGCAAGAAAACAACACCTAGGAAGGACAAAAGCAAAAACGTCACCTTTCGCAAAACGCTACCCAACGCTTTTGCTCATTTCTACCGCTTTTGCAAAACTTGATTTTCTCATAAAGTTGACTAGTCAATTAGACCGCTGAGCAGAAGCGCTACTTGAGTACAAAAGCGTTACCCAGCGCTTTTGTTAGCACAAGCGGAATCTCTATGACATGAACCAGAAGCATGTGGATTCCTTCCTCCATCTCTCCTTAGGCCTGTGAAATTTGAATGCCTTACCTTATCCAAATGGTATCTTTGACTCCATCTTCCCTCCAAGAATCTGCCCTCCCAAAATCTATAAATAGAACCCATGGGATCAGCATTCAACAAGCATTCTTCAGCTATCAAAACTTTTCCAAAATTCACTCTCTCTCTCTCTCTCTCTCTCTCTCTCTTGCATTGTGAGCATCTTCAATAGCATTTGGGGCAAGTAAACTGTTAGGGTACCTAAGAATAGATATATGGGGATATGATATGATATTTTGTATGAGCGTTGGCATAGGCCACACATAACCCAAGGTTGATTATATTATAATAATATATTAGTATTCGGCTCTCCAAAGTAGAATTAGAAGATAAATATATAAAGAAGAGATATTTCTCATTGTAATAATCATGGAGATAAACATATGTAATTGTATTTTCCCATGAAGTGGCTTATGGGACTTTGCCCTCTCTAAGTGGCCCTCTCATCTTGGGAGATCTTGTGGAGTTATTCCTTCCTTAAGGAGTATTATTGGTTTTGCCCTACCTTAAGGGTATTATCTATCTTTGTCTCATTGTGTGGATTATTATTGTGGATATTATTTGTGGATGAATGATTTGATATTTTTGCATATTGGTGAATGATTTATGTTTATGAAAATAAAGTTTTGTAACATGAAGCAAGGTATAAGTCATTGGAGTAAGGCCATATCCTCTTGATGCTGCTATCAAGGAGGAGTTATTGGCTGTGAGGAGGCTCTGCTGGGATTTGGTTATAATCTTCCATTCCTAGCTTATTCTTCTCTTCATTTTGCTTCCTACTTCCTGCATTTTTCCTTATTGCTTTGCTAATCACTTCTTTGGTACAATCTACAGTTACTAACACTTATTTGTTTTGTTTTGTTGTTTTACTATCTCATTTCATCATATCCTAATCTATATTGCAGCTATCAATTCTTGTTTATGCTTATCCCACTTTGTTTTGCAGGCGCTTACAGTTGTTATATGCTTCTTTTATCATATCATAATCATATCAGTCTTTCGTAATTGCTGTACTATTTTCATATTAAGTTCTTGTCTCACTTACCTGCTTATTTACATCTAATTTGTAGCTTCTAACCTTGATTTGGTGCCTTTCTCAGATCTTCCTTATGTCCTTTCATAGACATTTCATTACATTCTCTTAGAATCGCTGTTATATTAGTTATCTCGCATTATATCTTATCTTTGATTAAGTTTTATAATCTTCATTCGCACATTAGCAAGCATTTTATCCCTTAAACCCATTTTGGAATCTCCTTAGACCCATTTGTAAGATTTTGCAGGTGGTTATTGCTTAATCCCAGCATTTGGTAACTCCATTTGTGTTCCAAGTATGCTTTGTAAATTTTGGACACCAACTAGTACGATTTTGTAACTCCCCTTGACAATAAACACCTGCAATTAGGGTCTAAACCCAGTTTTGTAACCACACCTTGCATTAGACCCAATTTTACATCAATTTCTGTCCCACAACTCTCTGATTACTAGTTACAAGTACAGAAGCGCTGGCGTTCCCAAAAAACCAGCGCTTCTGCTTCTCTGTTTTACACAGAACAAAAGCGCCATTGTTTACAAAAGCGCTGGATAGCGCTTCTGTTCAATTGCGGAACTTTTATATGATTATCTTTTCCTTCCAAATTCCAGGCAGATTTAAATTTTGTTTTGAGAACAGGGATCTGATCAACTGAAGCAGATAGTCTACTATTTTCCTATGATCAGACAGACCCCCTAAACCTAACTACGTTTGTCCCCCAGTTTTGCAGGCTTGACAAAAGCGCCAGAATTGCTACAAAAGCCCCAGGTAGCACTTCTACACAGCCATCCAGAAACAAGTACTTCTGTCTTGGGATCCCTCTATGTGCTTCTGATTTACTGTTTTCTGCTTTCTGACTCTCTGTCTGCTGTAATTTTCAATAAAAATTCATATAATTTGGGTCAAATCAAGGAACACTTAGTTTAAATTTCTTCTCAAAAGCACCTAGGCAAGGAATCAAAAATCATTTAGTTGCATCTCAGGTTAGTTTTGCTTGTCTGCATTCTCTCTTGTTTGCCTTTGAAAGGAAAATATCTCTTTATTTTCGCAAATCATTGAAATTCAAAAAGCATACTAGTCTAGGAACCTTGTTTGATGCATTATTGTATTCTTGCATCTTGTAATCCTTTTTATTTTCATAAGTAATCCTGTTTAGGTTTAGAGACAAAATACTTAGGTTCTTGCCAGTTAACTCATCAAACACCGCTTGAACATAAACATATACATGTACATGGAGGTAGGCCAACCCGTGTGAAAGCTTACAGGTCTCCTTTGAAAGAGACTCGGGTTATCATCCTGCACGGCAAGCTATAGCTACACATCCAATAGACAGGATAGACATGAGCAAATTGTGATAGAATGGAACCCACGTGTACAACTAGATATACAAAAAAATGTATCAAAGACCAGCTGCAGTCAAAGCACCTACCATAATTGCAGGCCTTGGAAGCAAATGAAGAACCATCCCAAAGAGTACAAGAGATTTCCCACGCCCTATGACTGACTCTATGTTGCTATTGTCCAATAAGTTCTGATTCAGGTGCAATGAGTTTTGCATGCTTTGATGAAGAAAAATCCCAGGCAAGTCCCCAGGTTACAAGGGCAAGCTGTACTGAATATTATATGTTCCTACAGTGTTTTTTTTAATATTGTAATTGTGATAATAAAAATAAACTCTGTACAATACTACTGCTGTCAGTGCATAAGCCATAACAAAAACAGTACTACTGGCCCTCCATCCATGGGAAACAGACCATACTAAAGTTACAAAAGTCAAACAGAACCCACAGTCAAAACAAGATCCCTTACCAAGGGGCATTGATCAAAACAAGCAAAAGCCAACATTACTTCTTTTTCATAACTTCAAACTGACTCCCACATCACATTGGCTTAATTGCGTTGTTCCTGTACTAGAGTCTCCTTGGCCAATGGCTCACTTGAATTGAATTGGGCAGGCAAGGAACAGATCATGGCCAGGACAGATCTCAGCTCTTCCCTTGATGCTAGCTGGTCTCTTATCAGCTGTGTTATCTACTGCTGCAACTCCTCCAACTGATGCTCAGCATCCTGATTTGGGGCTGCTTGAAGTGAGAATTGCCTGGACAGAAAGGAAACCTGAAGCATGATATTAGAGTAAAGCACCAACTTGTCCACTTCTATTCAAGTGAAGGAACCATTAAAGCAACGCTTTACATCTACAAATCCAAATAAATATTAAAATCAGTTGCCAAAAAGAGTCAGAGATCAAATTACTATACTTGCACAACCCAAGAAGCCGGAATGAATGTGAACAACGCAGGAAATTTCTTATGGACAAAATTTCCCATGATAGGGCATCAACCACTAGTTCACGGCCTCCCCGGAGGACAGGACGCTTTACTAGGATTTGCAGCTAAAGGCCACTGCTTGTCATTCAAGGATCAGTTTCCAAGGCGGGTCAAACCCTCTACAAACATCCCAGGTGTGATCTCTCCTTATTTACTACGATGATGTTGCAAGTAGGATAGGGTAGGAATGAGCTATTTATCATGTATGTTTTCTAAGTAGTATGGTCCTTGATGCCCTACGTGTCAAGTAATTATTTTCACTGCATTAGGATTAGACCTAGCATTTGCATTTTGTGGATAATCTTAGTGTAGTTTATTCTTGAATGCTCTACCTTCATTTATGCTTGGATTGAGGTAGCTTTCAGCTCTTACAGTTAATTTACTGTTATACGGTCTTGATTTAAGTACTTTGGTTTATCTTGTATTAATTTGTATAATAGTATGAGATATCCCCTTTTTCCCACAAACGTTTTGGTGAAACCGATGTGAAATCTGTCTTTTGAGGTTTTTCTTTTCATTTTCAGCCCCTAGGGTTTGGTCGATTAGCTGCTGTAGGTTTTGTGTTGTCGCTTTTTGCTGTGCTGGATAAAACTGTCATAGTTTTCCTCTTTCTCTTAGGGCTCTCCCAAAAATCTAATTTTTTTGTTGCGAGGGTTTTCCGTAGTTTGCTTATTTAAGGGTAGAGATTTTGGTAAAACCCTAGTTACTCTTGAGTAGGTTTTCTGCTTGCCCTTATGGCTTCTCCGGCTTCTTCCAAGAGCATTGGAGTGACTACTAGGTCTAAGAAGAAGTGTATTCCAGAATTTGTAGAAATAGAAGAGGACCTTCCTCCTATTACCTTTGAAAATTACACCTTCATCCTTTTACACTTAACCCTGACAATGAACTTCGGATTAAGGACTGGACAGATAGGGATTCCGATTCAGAAGAAAAAAGACCCTAACATCAACTTTGACGAACCATACAGATCTATTTTAAGGTCTCAAAAAGCATTAGGAGCTTCTGCATTAGGTAGCAATGATGAGTGACGCGCCAAACCGGGGTCTCTGCTAAATGAGACGGTCGCGGCAAGACCACGATTGCCGCAATAGGTGGCGGTTGCAGCAAAACACACACGTACATGAACAACGCATGCAAAATTCCCTTCCCTGAAATCCAATACTCATTCTGAGCCTCATGACAAAAATTAGTTGTGCACATGATGACCCTTGCAGAATCTTTAGCATACCAGCTAGACAATTAGGCATGATACTGAAAAGCAAATGGAGGCCTCTAGGAGAGAAATAGCCTAACAAATGCAGGATTTGATAATCAATTTTACTCAACTTTTGAGTGCTAACAAAAAAGCTGTATTGCAAGCTATTATTCCTCCTTCCATCTTGAACCCCAATGCTCCTCCTCCACCACTAACCCTAGGGAGGATTTAACTGCATCTACTAATCCAACTTTGAGGAACTATAAAATCCAATCTCTAGCCCCCAATGTGGAAGCTATAAACCTATCCAAGCATGTGCCCAAGTTCTTTTATGATGGGACAAATAAAGCCCAAACATTTATTGATAAGTTCACAACATATTATAGGGATTGGCTGCACAATAAGAATGCTTTACTGAAATTAATGACCAGGGCTTTAGTAGGAAATGCTCTTGATTGGTTTGCATATTTACCTAAGCACTTCATTGACTCCCTAGATACATTTTTTAAAAAGCTAAAACAAGAAATTGATGATGACATGACTATGATGGAAGCAATGGATGTTTGTGTAGACACAAAACAAGGCCCTAATGAATCTGTTATTGATTTCCAAAAAAGGTGAGAAAGACTTACATGTCATGCAAATATAAATTTAATTGAAGAGGCTACTACAGTAATATTTGTAAACAAGCTTGGACCATCTTTTCAGGCTAAGATCTAGGAACATAGTCTTTGTGGTTTGCCTTTGACAAAGTTATAAATTTTGTTATAATCCTTGAATACTGGGAAAAGAATGAAGGCTAGAAATCCTTGGAACCTAAAAAGCATAATAAAAATGTTGTAGGGGATGGGGTTTGCAATGTAGCTATCCAAGATACCTCCCATGATTTAGAGATAGCTGGAGCTCCCGTGCATATATTAACAAAATATAGAATGGACACACGAAGATATTCTCAAGATATGTCCACCACATAAGCTTGAAACTATCATATCAATGATAGGTTTGAAGCACCTGTATGGCATGATACTAACAAGCTTTGCTTTTGGCATGGAACCTATGGTCATGACAATTCCACTTGCATAGACTTGCACAAAAATTTCCTTAAGCAAGCCTTTGGCCCTAACTTCAATATTGATCGAGTAAACAATGATAGGATCAGTCTATTTCATGAAAAGAAAAAAAAAAAGTCAAGAAAAGGTTTAAGCATCCTTGCAATCAAAAGTTAGGTACCTATAACACCACATTCCCCAACCATGAACAACAAGCTCCCAATCAGCAAGGAGTGAATCAAAATCAAGGTCAAGAGTTTAATCAAGGTGGCAATCAGAACTATAGAAATCAAGGATACAATTCTAATCAAGTCAACCAAGGATTGAGTCAAAATTATCAAAATCAAAAATGGTAATTACTCCCAAAATCAAAATCTCGGACCTAACACTTCTCAAAATGCCTCCCAAGTTAACCAAGTCTTTACCCAACCTGGCCCAAATGGAGAATACATTTGTCGTCAACCAAATGTGCCTCGTTATGTCAACATTTTAGAGGTGCGTAGAGAAACAATTGCATCCTTGGAACAGCAAATTGCTGCTATTACTAGTGTTATAATATTAGATTATAATATTACTTCATGTTAGTCGTCTATGTTGACTATTTTGCTCCCATGTGCACATATGCAAAGTCAAGCCTGTATTAAAGGCACCCATCTAACATAGATGAAGTAGGTGCCTGTTAGGTAGGTTATTTAAGTATGCATAAGGCTATTTATACAGCCCTTGTCTCCATGTAATCTTAATCTTTTGTGAGGAATTCACAACTGTTTCATTGCAGACCAATTCTGCTGTTTTTTATATGTGCTATTGAATATTTGTATGTTGTTCTCTGCTCTCTGAATTCCCTCAATTGGTATCAGAGCCTACACAATCCTTGTTGGAAGGAGAACTGTGGAGCAAGTTGGCTTCGATTTGGCTGTATAAAACGTTCCCCTGTTTCTAATATTACCAAAGCTCTCAGGTTGCAGAGAGCGTGGAAAGGTTTTTATAAGTTTTTTTTATAAATCCGCTTTATAGTTTTTTTTATAAAGTACAAGGGGATAAGTCGGAAAAGTTGTTTTACATATGATTTTTTTTATAAGATTAATTTTATAATTAATAAACCTTTTATTAATTAAAAGATTATTTAATTAAAAGAAAAAGAGTCTTTATTTAAAAAAAAAAAAAGGATTATTTTTTAAGTTAATAATCTTTCATTAATTGAGAGATTATTTAATTAAAAAAAAAGAGGGGCTTATTATTAAAAAAAATTGAGTCAATTTGCTTGTAATTGGTAAATTGTGTTAGTGGACCCCACTTCTTGTAGTCCTTTGTTTACTTCAAAATCAGGTGTCAGATGGCCAATCTAGGCACCATGTTGAATGCATTGACGGAGAAGCTCCTCGAAGCTGAAAACTTCAGGGTAGGGAAGCATCAAATGAAGAATTTGATGATGCTTCATGACTTGTGGAGCCATGTAGAAGGCACTGCCGTACACCATTAGACAGATGCTGCAGCACAAGCTGATTATGACACAAAACAGCGTGTCGCTCTTGCCGTAACTAATTTGTCACTCAGTGGAGGCAATATTCAGAATGTGGCAGATGCTACTACTTCAAAGGAAGCATGGCATTCCATCATGAATTTGTATGAACACAAGAATGAAGCTCGTGCTCTCACACTGAGACAACAGTTTTACAGTGTGAAGCTAAGTGGTGTCATACCAGAACACGCAATCGACCAAAGGCATCACAAATCAGTTGAAGTCACTTGGTGAAACAGTCACCAACAAGGAGCTAGTTTCAGCCACCTTCAAGAGTTTGACAAAGGATTATCAAAGTTTGATTGCAAGTCTAACGTATAGTGGGAAACTTGTTGTAACATGAACAACTTCTCTTGAACAATGAAGAAGAAGATTCTTCTGGAGCTTATGCAGCAAATTTCAAGAAGTTCAAACAAAAGAAACCTTTTGTGAAAAAGGATGAAGAGCCTTGCAATCAAAGACAGCCTCAAAAGCAAAAGGTTGTCACTTGTTTCTGTTGTGGCAAACTGGACCACATGTCAAAGGATTGCAGAAAGACGCAAACTGATAATCAGAACAATCAAGGTGGCCATTATGCATCCAAAGAGGATGACAACATAAATGTAGCCGCATACCAGTCAAAACATGATGATGACCAAGTGTGGTACATCGATTCTGGTGCTACAAGGCACATGAAAGGAAAAGAAGATTGGCTCCAAGACATCCAAGCAATGGAAGGAGGAAATGTCACCTTTGGCAACAACTCAACGTTGCAAGTGAAAGGAGTTGGCAAAGCTTCCATCATGATGCCTAATGGTAAGCTGACTTACATCAAAGATGTTTTGTTTGTACCTGGAATGAAGAAAAATCTAATTTCAGTTAGTCAGATAGGACAGCAAAACATGAAAATTCTGTTTAGGCAAGACAAATGTATGATACAGGATAGTCAAAACAATGTAACTGGTGTAGGCAAAGAGGAATCAAGCTTATATAAACTAGTCACTCATAGTGACAAAGCCTTGATTTCTGAAGGATCATCAAAAGACCAATTATGGCATGAACGCCTAGGTCATTTGAACTACTCTAGTCTTAAATACATGAATAGGTTGAATTCGGTACATGATTTACCAAAGATCTCAACAGACAAAAGCTTGTGTGAAGTTTGAAAAGGACAAAGCTTGGAGATCCAAATCAAAGTTAGAGTTGGTACACTCTGACTTGTGTGGGCCAATGAAGACTGCACCTCTTGTTGGTGCAAAGTATTTCATCACATTCATTGATGATTACTCAAGACATACTTGGATTTATTTTCTCAAGTACAAATCACAAGCTTTTGATGCATTCAAAGAATTCAAAGCAGAAGTTGAGAATGAAAGCAACCAAAAGGTCAAAATTCTCAAAACTGACAATGGAGGAGAGTTTACCTCAAATGCCTTCACTGCATTTTGCAAACAGCATGGTATCAATTTTGCAAACAGCATGGTGTTAAAAGGCAACTTTCAGCGCCTTATACTCCTCAGCAAAATGGAGTTGCTGAAAGGATGAACCGCACCTTGGTTGAGAAGGGGAGATCAATGCTGAAGGCAAAGCATCTGTCTAACACACTTTGGACAAAAGCAGTGAGGACAGCCTATTACTTGACTAACAGAAGCACCACAAAAGCTGTTCAAAACAAGACACCAGAAGAAGTTTGGATGGGTAAAAAGCCCACTGTTACTCATTTAAGAATTTTTGGTTGTACTGCCTAGATGCATGTTCCAAAAGAAAAAAGGCAGAAGTTAGATGATAAGAGTAGCAGATGTATATTTGTTGGTTACATTCAAGTAAAGCATATAGGGTCTATGAGATCAAAACCAATAAAGTTCATGCATCTAGGGATGTAATCTTTGATGAAGGCATCAAAGACTCTTGTGTTAAGGAGTTGGAACTTCTTCAACATAGAGTAGCTGGAGAACAACCAGAATCTAGCACACACACACCTAGTGATCCTGAAAGCACCTTGCCAAGTGATAGTGAAGCACAAGAAGTTTCTCATGAATCCTCTTCAATTTCAAGGAAGCTGCCCAAATGGTATCTTAAAACTGTAACTGAAGCACAGTTGCCAGATGAAGAGGGCAAAAGTAAGTCCAAGCTGAGAACAGATTCTGTCAATTTTGCACTTATGTCACAAGTGCTGAATACCCATGAAGCAGCCTGCCAAGACCAGAAATGGAGAGTTGCAATGGATGTTGAGATGGCAGCCATCAAGAAAAACAAAACATAGGATCTTGTTAAAATACCTCTTGGTAAAAAAACCATTGGCTGCAAATGGGTCTACAAGACCAAATTCAAATCAGATGGTAATATTGACAAGCATAAGGCAAGATTGGTAGTCAAAGGTTTCAGTCAAAAACATGGCATAGACTATGAGGAGACATTTGCACCAGTAGCCAAGATGATCACCATTAGAGTTATTCTTGCCTTAGCAACTCAATACAAGTGGAAATTACATCAACTTGATGTAAAGAATGCCTTCCTAAATGGAGATCTAATAGAAGAAGTGTACATGGACCAGCCACCTGGTTATGCAGAAGAAGGTAAAGAGCAGCTTGTATGCCACCTCAAGAAGGCACTTTATGGCTTAAAACAAGCTCCTAGAGCTTGGTATGCCAAGATTGACAAGTACCTACTGCAAACTGGATACGAGAAGTCTTCTGCTGATTTGAATCTCTACTTGAAGGTTCGAAGCGGTATTATCACCTCTCTTGTTGTTAGGAGGTGAAGTCAATATCCAGATCTCCAATGTTCTTCAGCAGCAAGGTGTATGGTGGTGCAGTTCCAGTTCCATCCCCACGCGTTGTTCGTATGCGTTGGGCGCGCCGAGGGGGGTCGCAGGGGGAACCAGCCAGGTTCCCCCTGCCCGGGGGTTCGGGGGCTCCGCCCCCGACCCGAATTTTTTGGCGTCCGTACAACCATAATTCTAGGCGTCCGTACATCCGTAATGCTTTTGGGCGTCCGTACGTTGTGAGAGGCAACAAATAGTTTTCTGGAAGCGAACAGTTTTTGGAAGAGGAAGCGAACAGTTTTTTGGAGTCTTCCTTTTTTGGAAAGGAAACGAACAATTTTTGTTTTTCTATAAAAGGGGAATGACCCCTTGCATGTAAAAGTTGATTGAATGTAAAAGTTTGCCGAAATCAATAAAAGATCGAAGCTGCCATTGCCCCGTGGTTTTTCCTGCACATTGCAGGTTTTCCACGTAAAATCTGTGTTACTGTTTTTCTGCGTTATTGTGTTTTCTGCTTGCACGTAATTTTGATATTTTTCTAACATCTGGTATCAGAGCCTAGGGTTTTGTGCGAGTGGGAGCTGCAACAATGATTGGAGGTGTAACCAAGTTTGAGATTGAAAAGTTTGATGGCAGGAACTTCGCCCTATGGAAGATGAAGGTGGAGGATTTGTTGGTTCAAAACGACCAAGCCCTAGCCTTGAAAGGGGTCGCGAGTAAACCAAGCAGCATGAAAGATGAGGAGTGGGCAACGCTGGACAGGAAGGCGGTTTCTACAATCCGTCTATGCCTAGCAGACTCCGTCTTGTTCAATGTTGTTGAAGAAAAGACCGTGGAAGCCCTTTGGAAGAAGCTTGAAAAGTTGTATGAGACGAAATCAGCAACAAATAAGGTTTTTCTGAAAAAACAGCTTTATAGCCTAAGGATGAAGGAGGGTTCATCTGTGGCAGATCACTTGAATGAGTTTAATACCCTTATCAATAAACTGGTTTCAGTTAATGTGAAGATGGAGGATGAGGACAGAGCTATCACCCTACTTTGTTCCCTCCCGGAGACTTGGGATCATTTGGTGATGACCATCAACAATGCATCATCAAGAACTCTAAAATTTGATGATGTGGTAGCCGCTTTGTTGGCAGAAGAGTTGAGGCGGAAAACGTCTCTAGAACCCTCAACCAATGAAGCCCTAGCTGTGAGAGGTCGATCTTTCGAGAGGAGTCAACAAGGTAGATCACAGTCCAGATCTAAGTCTAAAGGACGCAAGCTGAAAGGGAAGTGTTGGCATTGTGGGAAGCCAGGGCACTCAAAGAAGGATTGTTGGCAGCTAAAAAAGGAAAAAAATGGTGAAAAGCAATTTCAGCCATCAGCTGAGGCCAGTACAGTAAATTCAGGAGAGATGGCAACATGTGAGGCTTTCTGTATCAGCAACAACAGATCTGTTTTATATACCTAGGTTTTGGACTCGGGTGCATCTTTCCACATGTCTCCTCACAGAGACTGGTTTGACAAATATCAACCATATAGTGGTGGGATGGTCTACTTGGGTGATGATCACCCTTTAGAAATTGTGGGAAGAGGGGACATAAGGATCAAGTTGGACGATGGTAGAGAAAGGATGTTATGTGATGTACGACATGTGCCTGATTTGCGGAAGAATTTGCTCTCAATCAAGATGATGGATAAGCTAGGGTATTCTATCACTTTCGGTAACAACTACTGCAAAATTACCAGAGGAGCCCTTGTAGTAGCAAAAGGAGAATCTTATGGAACCCTATATCGTTTATGCGGTGATACGGTGACAAACCATGCAGCAACAACAACTTCAAGAAATTTTCAGGATGCAGTAATGTTATGGCATCAACGCCTAGGACATATGAGTGAAAAAGGTCTGAAAATTCTGCATGACCGAGGTATGCTTTCTAGGATTAAGTCTTGTAATTTAGACTTGTGTGAGCACTGTATTTTTGGTAAACAAAAGAGGGTTCGGTTTACTGCAAGCCCTGGTAAGAGTTCTGATTTTCTGCAACTTATACATTCTGATATATTTGGACCAGTCCCCACTCAGTCCTTAAATGGTGCTATCTATTTTCTGACATTTATAGATGATTATTCTAGAAGAGTGTGGGTTTATTTTCTGAAGAAGTCGGAAGCTTTGCAGAAATTTAAAGAGTTCAAAGCACGAGTAGAGAAAAGTTTGGGCAAGCCTATTTTATGTCTCAGGTCAGATAATGGGGGTGAATATTGCTCCAAGGAATTTGATAAATTTTGTACGCAGGAAGGAATTAAGCACCAGAAGACTGTACCATATACTCCACAACAAAATGGTGTGGTTGAGCGGATGAATCGCACAATCATGGAACGTGCAAGAAGCATGCTCAGCGCATCCATGTTGGATAAAAGGTTCTGGGCAGAGGCTGTTAATACAGTTGTTTACCTCATTAACAGGTCACCTACAACTGCATTGGATGGACAGATTCCAGAGGAGGTTTGGTGTGGTAAGCCAATTGATTACTCTCATTTGCGTACCTTTGGATGTGATGCATTTGCCCATGTGCCTAAAGAAAAAAGGTCCAAACTTGACCCAAAGTCAAGCAAATGTGTTTTTCTCGGCTATGGAGATACAATAAAGGGGTATAGACTGTGGGATCCTACTGCCCACAAGGTAATTATTAGCCGAGATGTTATTTTTGATGAAAAATCCATGCAAAGGAAGGAGGTACAGCAAACACCTAATGTTGTACCAGTTGAAGTAGATATGAACGAAGATGAAAATGAAAATCAGCATGCTGAAGTTTTTGACCAGCATGCAGAACAACAAGTAGAGCAGCCACAACAGTCACAAGACCAAGAGCCACAACCAACAGATCATTGGGTTAGAAGATCTACACGTCCACAAAAGTGTCCGGAAAGGTATTCTCCTGTTTTTCAGTCCTCTTTTGCTTTGTTAACTGATGATGGTGAGCCTAGTTCATTTCAGGAAGCTAGAGAATCTGAGAATGCAGAAAAATGGAGGAAAGCCATGGAGGAGGAAATGGAAGCACTTTGCAAGAATAAAACGTGGGAACTTGTGGATCTCCCACCTGGAAGAAAGGTTGTTGGAAACAAGTGGGTGTACAAAGTAAAGAAGAACAATGATGGGTTGTTGGAACGCTATAAAGCTCGCTTGGTGGCAAAAGGTTATGTGCAAAAGTCAGGTATAGACTTTAATGAAATTTTCTCTCCAGTTGTGAAGATGACTACTGTTAGAGTTTTACTTGCACTTGTAGCAGCACAGGATTTAGAACTGGAGCAGCTTGATGTAAAGACTGCTTTCCTGCATGGTGATCTCGAGGAGGAGATTTATATGGATCAGCCTGAGGGCTATGAAGAAAGAGGCAAAGAGCATTTGGTTTGCAGACTCAAGAAATCTCTGTATGGGTTGAAACAGGCGCCAAGGATGTGGTACAGAAAATTTGACACCTTCATGAAGAGCCAAGGTTTCAGCAGGAGTGAAGTTGACCATTGTGCATACTATAAGAGGTTTGATGATGGCAGTTTTATTATTTTGTTGTTGTATGTTGATGATATGTTAGTTGCAGGCCCTAGCATGAAGAAAATCATTGATCTTAAGGCTCAATTGGCTAGGACATTTGAAATGAAGGATTTAGGAGCAGCAAACCAAATTTTAGGGATGAAGATACACAGGGACAGAACAGGAAGGAAGATCTGGTTATGTCAAAAGTCATATATAGAAAAGATTTTGCAGCGCTTCAATATGCAAAATGCAAAACCAGTTAGTACCCCACTTCTTTCACACTTCAAATTGTCTTCCGAACAATGTCCTAGAACAGAAGCAGAGAAGACAAGCATGTCTCGTGTACCGTATTCATCAGCAGTAGGAAGCCTCATGTATGCCATGGTAAGCACCAGACCGGATATTGCCCAAGCAGTGGGAGTTGTCAGCCGGTACATGGCAAATCCTGGTAAGGAGCATTGGAATGCAATGAAGTGGATATTTAGATATTTAAGAGGCACTTCAGATGCTGCTATTTACTACGGATCGGCAAATTTGCAAGTTAAAGGTTTTGTGGATTCAGATTATGGTGGAGATAGAGATGGGAGAAAGTCCACTACAGGATATACTTTCACTCTTGCTGGTGGAGCTGTGAGTTGGACTTCTAAGTTGCAGTCTGTGGTGGCTTTATCAACCACTGAAGCAGAATACATTGCAGCAATTGAAGCCAACAAAGAGGCAATTTGGCTAGAACGACTATTGGGTGACTTCAAGATAATGCAGGAGAAAATTACATTGCATTGTGATAGCCAAAGTGCTATTCAGTTAGTGAAGAACCCAACATTCCATGATCGCACGAAACACATTGATGTTAAGTACCATTTTATAAGAAATATGGTGGAAGAAGGTAGGATCTTGTTGCAGAAAATTGGTACTGAAGTGAATCCTGCAGATATGCTTACTAAGTCGGTCAAGACAGAGAAGTTTGAGTGGTGCAAAACTTCTCTGGGCTTGCTGAAAATGTGATAAGGGCAGCATTGGGCAATTGGCACTTGGATGGAAAAACATAGGCAAAGAATTCCTGTATATCGACTTCAAGTGGGAGAATGTTAGGAGGTGAAGTCAATATCCAGATCTCCAATGTTCTTCAGCAGCAAGGTGTATGGTGGTGCAGTTCTAGTTCCATCCCCACGTGTTGTTCGTATGCGTCAGGCGCGCCGAGGGGGTCGCAAGGGGGAACCAGCCAGGTTCCCCCCTGCTCGGGGGTTCGGGGACGAACCGAATTTTTTGGCGTCCGTACAACCATAATTTTGGGCGTCCATACATCCGTAATGCTTTTGGGCGTCCGTACGTTGTGAGAGGCAGCGAACAGTTTTCGGAAGAGGAAGCGAACAGTTTTTTGGAGTCTTCCTTTTTCGGAAAGGAAACGAACAGTTTTTGTTTTTCTATAAAAGGGGAATGACCCCTTGCATGTAAAAGTTGATTGAATGTAAAAGTTTGCCGAAATCAATAAAAGATCAAGCTGCCATTGCCCCGTGGTTTTTCCTGCACATTGCAGGTTTTCCACGTAAAATCTGTGTTACTGTTTTTCTGCGTTATTGTGTTTTCTGCTTGCACATAATTTTGATATTTTCTAACACTTGTAATTGTTTATGTGGATGACTTAATAATTACAGGTGATAATAAAGAAAAAATAGATAATCTCAAAAACGATTTGAATAACTTTGAGATGACAAAATCTAGGCCTACTCCATTATTGTCTTGGAGTAGAAGTTTGGCAAAAGCCTGGAGAAATTTTCATTTCTCAAGCTAAGTATGCCAAAGAAATCTTGCAAAAGTTCAAAATGCAAGATTGTAAATCAGCTCCAACTCCCATGGAAACTGGCACAAAATTGGTTGTTGATGAGAAAGGAAAACCAGTAGATAGCACATTATATAGACAACTAGTTGGTAGTCTAATCTATTTGACTACAACTAGGCCAAATTTGTTGTATTCAGTAGGTATGCTATCTAGGTTCATGAATTGCCCTAAATAGAGTCACTGGACAGCAGGAAAGAGAGTGCTGAGGTACTTACAAGGCACTCTCCCATATGGCTTGAAGTTTGTGCACAATGAAAACTTCAAACTTGAAGGATACTCAGACTCCGATTGGGCTGGTTGTCCAAACAGCAGAAAATCCACATCAGGATACTACTTTCATCTTGGTTCAGCATCAGTCTCACGGAGCAGTAAGAAACAGCCCACAGTTGCACTCTCATCTACAGAAGCAGAGTACAAAGCAGCTGTAGAAGCAACCAGGGAAGCCATTTGGCTTCGACAATTCAACAAGTAGAACCAACCACATTCTATTGTGATAACCAAAGTTTCTTGAATATTTCAAAGAATCAAGTGTTCCATGATTGCAGCAAACACATTGAAGTGCACCATCATTATATTAGGGAGCAAATTCAGAATGGACAAGTAGAGCTGATCTATAAGCCAACAAATGAGCAGTTGGCTGATATATTCACCAAGCCCCTCAGCATTCAGAAATTTCAGTATTTCAGAACTGAACTTGGGCTAAGAATAAATGAAGTAAATATTAAGGGGGGTGTTAGAATATTAGATTATAATATTTACTTCATGTTAGCCGTCTATGTTGACTATTTTGCTCCCATGTGCACATATGCAAAGTCGCACCCATCTAACATAGATGAAGTAGGTGCTTGTTAGGTAGGTTATTTAAGTATGCATAAGGCTATTTATACAGCCCTTGTCTCCATGTAATCTTAATCTTTTGTGAGGAATTCACAACTGTTTCATTGCAGACCAATTCTGCTGTTTTTTATCTGTGCTATTGAATATCTGTATGCTGTTCTCTGCTCTCTGAATTCCCTCAACTAGGAGTGCATCTCAACATAAAAAGAAGCAACCTTCTAACAAAGAAAAAGAAAAGGATAAAGGAAAAGAACCTGTTCAAGCTACAATTTATCCTGTCATTATGGATAAGATTCCAAACCCTCCCTTGGTCATCCAAGAACTTGCTAAAAACTTAGACACATCTGAAAATGGAGAAAACATTCCTAAGAAGTTCTCAACCCAGTCTACAAAACCTGTTGTTTTTGAAAATGTTGAAAGACCGTGATCGCCACTTAAAGCAGCAATCTCGGAATCCATAACAAAACAGCGACAAGATGTCACCCAGCCCAAGGAGTCGCTGCTAAAAGCAGTTATGAGCAAAACAAAAGCGTGGGATATTGTTGAAGAGTTGTGTACAACCCCTTCCAAGGTCCCATACTTGGAGTTACTTAGGACAGCTCCCTATCAAAGGCAAAGGTTAAGAGACTTACTAGATGAGATGGAGATGCCCGGACCAAGAATTGCTAACATTATGCCCACCATTACAGTATCTTATGAAGTGCAATGTATTCAATCCCATAGAGAAAATCTTTGCAGTAATGCACATAGTGATTTGGTTATTAACTTTCCCTTGAAAAACATGATTGCTGCTGATTATCTAGCAAAGGCTGATGACCTGCCATTGATGATAATTGTTGTTTATAACAATATGGTGGTCCATAGGGCTTTGGTTGATGAAGGAGGTGATACATTTGTTATGCCATTGTCCTTGATAGATAAACTAAAGATCCCTAAAGAAAATGTCCTTTCTACTAGAAGTCATTGCTATGCTTGTAATTGTTGAGAAATGTAGCTCGGACAGGAACTTCTTGCACAAGCTTCAGTATGAACGTGCTAGAAGTGGTTCGAGACATTTCTAATTCTATTTTGAATTTCACTTAAGTGATTTTCTATTTTTAAGTTCACTTAAGTGATTTTCTATTTTTAAGTTTACTTAAGTGATTCCTCACATATCTGAGAAGACTAAGGCAAAGGAGATGTTCGATGCCCTGATTAGCCTCTACCAGAGCGAGAACATAAACAGGAAGATGATATTGCGAAACAAACTCAGATCTATGGAGATGACCAGATCTGACACCATTACCAGTTACCTAATGAAGATCACACAAATTCGTGATCAACTGGCAGCAGTAGGGGAGAAGGTTGAAGACACAGAGTTGGTGAACGTGGCACATAATGGTTTCTCAACTTCATGGGAACCATTTGTCAAAGGCATTTGTGCTCGTGAGAACCTTCCCAAATTTGAGAAACTGTGGAATGATTTCATCCAGGAGGAGACTCGGATGGAGTCAAAGGCCAGCAAGAAAGGTGGTGATGATAACCTAGCTCTTTTTGGGCAAACCAAGAAGGGCAAAGGTAAAGGACCCAACAAGGGTGAGGTAAAGAATGAGGAGTCAACCGCACAGTCAGGGAATAAGGACTTGAGCAAGATCAAGTGCTTCATTTGTCATAAGCACGGCCATTATGCATCACAGTGTCCAGACAAGAAGGGCAAAGGGAAGCAACAGCAGATGCAAGTAGCAGCCTCTGCAGAAACTCAAATGAGTGAGTTTGCTGCCAAATTCGAGAAGGATTTCTCATTGGTCTCTTGCCTTTCTACCAGCATGGTTCCAAGGAATGCTTGGTATGTGGATAGTGGGGCATCTCGACACATGACATCAGCCCGACAATGTTTTACCAGTCTACAAGAGTAGGAATCAGGGGTTCAGGTTGAGCTTGGTGATGATACCAAATATCCAGTTGTAGGAATTGGTACCATTCCTTTTCGACTCCAGTCGGGGAACTCTTTAGACTTTGATGATGTTTTGTTTGTTCCAGGTCTCAGGAAGAACTTGCTTTCAGTTTCGATTATGGAGGATAAGGGTTATGCAGTGGAGTTCAAGAACCAGCATGTCCTTATTAGACCAAAAGAATCTAGCCCGAAAATAGCACAAATAATAGGGGTTAAAGAAGGCAGTTTATACAGGTTGCAGCGTGAACCTGTTCGAGCCCTAGTTCATAGCAGTAACAACTTGTGTGATTTGTGGCACAAGAGGATGGGGCACTTGCATCATAGAGTGTTGCCTATTCTGAGGGAGATAGTCACAGGTCTTTTAGAGTTCAGCATTGAGCAACAGGGAGTATGCAGAGGGCGCACGCTTGGCAAGCACGCCAAGGCTAATTTCCCAAACAGTGAGCATAGGTCTAAGAAGATACTAGATCTAGTACATTCGGATGTTTGTGGACCGATGTCAGTAGCATCAATTTCGGGTAGCATGTACTATGTTTCCTTTATTGATGATTTCTCTCGCAAGACATGGATCTATTTTTTAAAGACCAAGGATGAAGTCTTTAGCAGGTTTCAGGAGTTCAAAGCTCTCGTTGAGAACCAAAAAGAGAAGAAGATCAAGGTCTTGAGATCAGACAATGGGGGTGAATATACCTCCAAGGAGTTCGATGGTTTCCGCAAGCGGCGAGGAATAAAGAGGGAGTTGACTGTTTCATACAACCCACAGCAGAATGGGGTTGCAGAGCAAAAGAATCGATCCATCATAGGGGCTGCTAGGGCCATGATTCATGACCAGGGCTTGCCAATGTTTCTTTGGGCAAAAGCATGCAACACAGCAGTCTACATCCAAAACAGGTGTCCTCACAGGATCATGGAGGACAAGACACCAGAGGAGGCATTCACTGGTGTGAAACCAGAGGTGAGTCATTTCCGCGACTTTGGATGTCAAATTTATATCCATGTTCCAAGAGAGAAGAGGACCAAGTTGGAGCCCTCCAGATGAGGAAGGGTTTATTTGTAGGATACGAGTGAGACTTCAAAAGCTTGCAGGGTTTATATTCCAAAGAAGAGGAAGACGGTAGTGAGCAGGGATGTAAAGTTTGAGGAGGACGTTGCATCCAGGAAGTCCCATGAGCCTATTCCAGTGATAGAGAATGAGGAGCAAGAAGCTCCGAAGGTTGATCCAGGGTCACCAAAGACACCAGTGGTTTCCAGTTCAGAGCAACAACCTTTAGGTGACGAGGTGGAGACATTAGCCCCTTCCAGTTCTATCAGGAGACCTCAATGGCTTACACAGACATTGAGGGATGTTGAGGAGTATGTTGAGGCTCCTAGCAGCATGATTAGGGAGAGCAGACCTCCAAGGAAGTTTTCAAGCTACATGGCATTGATGAGTAACATCATAAATTCAGAGCCTACCGGTTTCAGGAGGCAACAAACCAGCAGGTTTGGCGGGATGCCATGGTGGAGGAGTACACCTCCATCATGAAGAATGATGTTTGGGACATAGTGCCAAGACCAGAGGGGAAGTCAGTTGTGAGTTCCAAGTGGCTCTACAAAATTAAGCATGCTGCAGATGGCAGCATCGAGAAGTTCAGTGCAAGGTTTGTGGCGAGAGGGTTCTCCCAGAAAGAGGGAGTGGACTATGAGGAGATTTTTGCTCCAGTCGCCCAATACACTTCCATTAGAGCAGATATGTATTTAGCTTCATCTATGGGATGGCATATTCAGAAGGGAGCCGTAAAGCTCCAGTATATTCCCACAGATCAGCAGGTAGCTGATATAATGACCAAGCCCTTAGTGAAAGGGAAGTTTGAAGCATTCAGAGACAAACTTGGATTGGCGCAAAATTCCTTCCTCGCTAAGAGGGAGTGTTGAGAAATGTAGCTCGGACAGGAACTTCTTGCACAAGCTTCGGTATGAACGTGCTAGAAGTGTTTCGAGACATTTCTAATTTTATTTTGAATTTCACTTAAGTGATTTTCTATTTTTAAGTTCACTTAAGTGATTCTATTTTGTAATTCACTTAAGTGATTCTATTTTGAAATTCACTTAAGTGATTTTTTATTTTTAAGTTCACTTAAGTGATTCTATTTTGTACTTCACTTAAGTGATTTTATTTTGTACTTCACTTAAGTGATTCTATTTTGATATTCACTTAAGTGATTTTCTATTTTTAACCTTACATCTCAAGATGAGATGAGATCTAATCTTAGGGTTAGAGAGATTAGGGTTACCTTTTTCAAGGATAAAAGGAGAAGATCAAGAGTGTTTTAGATACACAGACAAAGACACAGAAAAGAATGGGAGGAGAACAGATTGTTGAAGGAAAAATACAAGCTTAGGAGGAGAAGAACAGTGCTTGCTGGCTAGAAAAGCAGCAAGAGAGCAGAAGTGTTCTGTTGTAGCTGTAGCCTCTTTTATTTGTAATATTTCAGGTTCAGAAATATATTTAACTTCCGCTGTTCACGCTGTTTATTTTTCCAGCCATCCATGTGACTGTTGCATGTTTGAATAAATTGTTCTCAGATCTGATTTATTTGAAAATAACATAGGACAGCAGTTATCTAGGGTTTGAAAATTTTACAGTAATGGTAAACCTCAAGACCCTATGGATTGCATTTGGTTACTAATTTCAACTAGGCCTAAAGAAGTAAAAGTGAAGTTCATGGTGTTTGATTTTCAGACCAACTATAACATGCTATTAGGTAGACTTTGGACTAGTAAGATGAAAGCCATAGCTTCCTCTGCTCGTCAAGAGGTTAAGCATGCCTATTATGATATAGTTTTCACCATAGGAGACTTACACCTTGGGGTCCTCATCCTCCAAGCCATGGCAGTTGTTTCATTCCTTCTATGGATGAAACACAGAAAGTGCCAATTTATGAACATGAGCCTCAGTGGACTTCTAGGAGGAGGTTATACAAGGGGCATCCTGAATTTCGCTTAAAATGTCCTCAAGACAAGTATGAATCTGAAGATGATCATCGTGACATGGATGTTATTACTCCCCCTCCTCAAAGTATTTGACATATTCCCACCATTGTTGAAACCTAAAAAAAGAGAAAATACTATTTTATTCTATGAATGGTTGGCCAAGTTACACAAAGCAAATGAGCACATTGCCAAATTGAAACAAGTAACATTGTGTAGATAATGACAACATGGGGAAGGAAACAAATAGTGATACAGACAATGACTTTAATCAAGCCTTTAACATTGAAAGTTTGAAACTGAGAATGCTACTTCTATTGCTCCTATTTTTGAGGTGGGTGTGATGCATTATCAAGAAGGTTCAATGGAAGTTCTTGTTTTCAATGACGATGATAATGAATTTGGTATAATTTTTTGTGAAATGAATAACAGTAATCTGTTTGCCTATCGTAACCTCAAGATTGTTGAATGTAATTACTATAAAGCAAGGTTAGATGGGCATAGAACAACTCATGTTTCTGTTATCTCTACATCAAAAGACAAAACCTTTGCATAGGCTAGGTGAAACAGGAATTATTCCCTTGCCTAGGCTTTTAGCAAAGGCTGAAATCTATTAGTTTTAAAGTTGCTACACAGATAAACCAATTAGTAGTTCTATTTCTAAAAGCATTACTTCCTATACTGTCTTAACCTATCCTAAACCAAAATCCATTGTTGGCTCAAGTTCTGTTAAAGTTTTCCCAGTAGTACAAGGACCGCCACTTAAAGCAGCGATCTCGATCAGCACTGACCTTTCAGCTGTTTCTCCTGTTGTCTTGGAAGTTCCTGATGACTATTTGACCTGTAGAACCTCTGCTGTGCCTACATTGTTTGACATTTATGATGACATTTCTTGGCAACCGAGACCACTCCTTAATATGGTGATCCCGGTTTTCTCTAATTCTTGGGAAACAGTGAATGCCCAGGCACTCCCTGCTGTCCCTGCTGTCCCTGCTGGCCTGTTTCCAGATTTGGAAACATTTTCCTGCCCAGATAGACTGTCTGACAAGTGGCTCGATAATCTAATTGATCCTTCACCCTCTTGTTCGACGAGATGATTGACGTAGAACTTTCCATTGAATTGAAAACCAGGGTTGTCACTAAGGCTTTAAGCATATTCTATCTTCCTCAATACCCAATCTCATATTCACATCCTCTTCAAGCTTAAGGGTAAGAGGCATGCGGAAGAACCAATAATCCAAATTCCTAATAATGTTCTATTTCTCGCATCCTTGTCCAACGATGAAGCTATCATAGAATTCTTATACGCTAAAGAGGAAAGACTCCCCCAACAATATCATAAGCGGGTTTCTTCAAGCACCCAATCGTAACTGGGGGAGGCATAAGTGGTACGATTATGTTTGCCCAATTAAGATTAATTCTGAATTAGAGAATCTTCCCCTTGATCCAAACCATTTTGAAGAAGGCAATGTCATGAATGCCAAACCTACTATTGATGTTAACATAGGCACCCAAAAGCAACCATGCATAGTCAAAATTGGGGCTAGCCTATCTATAGAAGAGCAAGCCACCTTTATTGCCTTGCTTAAGGAGGACAAGGATGTTGTAGGCACTAGCTTTGACGTGCCAACTCAGCACAAGAATTAATGAGTTAGAAATAAAATGTGTGGAAGTCAACTACGCATATAATAAAGTTTTGTACTTCGAATAAGTTGTAACGTTGTAATACTTGCATGGACATAACGTAATCCCGAGTCAAGTAATAGTCATATATGGATAAAGTCATGCAAGGGTAGTTGTCATTTAGTTTGTCTTGTAGTTAAGAGGGAAATGAAATGAAATGCAAGACAAATGTAATAAGGTAGAGGTGAGGTGTTAGGGGTGGTAGTTGCCAATAACTACCTTCCCCCTAGTTTAAATAGACCCCCTCATTCACTTGAGCGAGTAGATGGTACATGGTACATTCACTCACATAGACATTGCATTGTGTATGCCAAGAGGAGATATTGTGCAGTGCATTGGAGATATTCTGCACAGGAGAAGATGTTGTATATGCAAGGAGATGTCGTACACAGTTTGGCCATGCCGGCTTATCATTAATGCAATATCTTGTTCATACTTGTTCATCATTCCCCTATTGTTCATTGTGTGATATTTGCATGTGTTTCTACTAATTGATTGTTGTAGTAGATATATAATCAAAACTTGTTACTATTTGTACAGGGTTGTTTAAGCCAAGTCGTCCGAATGTGTGTCAGGTTATCAAGACTGAATGCAAGTCGTTTGGGCAAGAGCCAAGCCGTCTATGCTAGTGCCAGCCATCTATGCTAGTGCCAACCGTCTGAGGAGAGTTCAAGTTGTCTGATTCTCAGCTAGGCCGTCTACAGCATTGAGCAAGGTCGTCAAAGACAAGAGATGATGTAGGTCATACAGTTGCATCTTGGCAAGTCATGAACAGCTAAATTGTCAATCCAAATTGCTCCTACAAGAGTGGAATACCACCATTGTGCTACATTTGGCATCATTGACGTTTGAAGTTCGAACCAGCACTGCGTAAAGCTTGGAGAGGTGGATGATAGATAACTTACCTGAGGACATGGGAGACGTGAACATGGAAGAGTGAGAGAGCAGCCGACACGTAGGAGTTTGAGGATTGCACAACAACAAGAACGAGAAGAACATGGATGCGTTGAGCACGAGGACGACTTGCATGTCGTTGACGAAGAAGAGTTGCATGAAGGAAGAGTACTGACAACACTTGCTAGTTGAGAGATACAAGCGCAAGAATTTGAACGGACTTGGAACCCTCGAGAGGAGGAAAGCTCGGACGAAGAATGAGAAAGGTAGCAAATGTTTTTAATGATGGAAGATGGAGCGCAAGTGGAGGCACAACAAGCAAATGAGGTTCAGACTGAGGAGAACGTTTGCACAAGTAGTGAAGAAGGCACCAACATGGAGCATGTTCAAGATGAGGCAAAGCAACTAGTGATGCCAACACAAGTGGAAGGGAGAGTGCCTAGAGGTGCAAAGGATGGGAGTCAAGCACAAAGGTAACCGCGGGAGAGTGTGCTCGTGAGACCAGATCTGACGTTCATATATTCACAAAGGAGATCATGAAGTGTAGGAGCACAAAGTAGTGATTGAAGGTTGTTTGCAAAAGAGCAGTCATCAAATGAAGGTTCGTCAAGTGAAGATAAAAAGCCACTAATGGCTAATATTGTTGCAACTATAAACAAGCAGAAGTGCCCAAAGTTTGTGGGTGATAGGAAGGAAGACCAAAACACCATATCAAAACGTGTGAAATGATATGGAGAGCAAATGGCGCAGATGATGAAGGTTCATGTCTTCGATTGTTTCCAACAATGTTGTGGGGAATAGCAATGGATTGGCATCTGAAACGAGAAGCACCCTTCACAACTTGGGACGAGTTGAAGACTGAATTCAATAAAGAATTCAGATTGCTTAGTGACGACACGAAGATTATCGGTGAAATCTACTCAACGAAGCAAAGGAAGGACGAGAATATCAAGTCATATAATCGTCGTTTGAAGGAACATATTGATAATATGGAAGAAAAGCCAGCAGATGGGCTGCAAAAATGATGGTTCCTGGATGGATTCCTTCCAGAATACAAGAAGGTGAAGGTAGTTCCACCAACTACCTATCAAGAAGCATTTGATAGAGCATTGAATTTAGAAAGTGAGATGAAACAACAATAGCAGGTGGGGGAAGTGCAATCCACGATCGAGATGACAGTTCGAACAGTGATCGGAATGACTTGAGCGCAACAATCCAGGCCATGTGGAAAGACCTGGTGTAGGCAGGCAAATTGACATGTCTACATAATCAATGAATAAGTGCGTTGGAAGTCAAGTACGTGCACATTAAGAGTTTTGATATAGTTTTGATATATTTGATGTTATAAAGTCATGATGTAATATTGTACGTGACAATGTGTAATGTTTAAGTGAAGTATTAGTTATGTACGAGATAAGCCCATAAAGTGAGTCATGAAATGAAATGTAAATGTAAGTCAAATATAATTTAAGAAAATGATGAGGTGTCGGGTAGTTAGTAAGTTGGAGGAAGCAACTACCTCCTTAGTTGTATAAATAAGAATCCCCCCCATTCATTTGTGTTGTTGGCATGGAAGGAAAGGTTGGTATGGTACGTGGGTATCAAGGTTGGCATGGTATTGAAGTGTTGTATCAAGCCGTCTAAATGTTGTGTCAGGCCATCAGAATGCTATGACAGGCCGTCTAAGATTTCTATCGGGCTGTCTAAACTGTTGTGTCGGGCCATCTGAATTGCTATGCTGAGCAATCTGAGATGTGCTGAGTCATCTAAACTACTGCGCCGCACCATCTGAATTGTTGTGCTGGGCAGCCTGATATATGTTGTGTACGCAGGCAGTGTATGCATTGTAATTATAAGTCATTCACATTGTATATTTTGTTTATTTAAGTGGTAATGTAATTGTGTTGCAGTATGTTGTATTCCAATCCTACACTTGGAGCATATGATTAACAATGTGAAGGCTGAATAGAAAAAGGAGAAAGAGGACATATGGTGTTCTGCTTGTAAATTAGGATACACCTATGTCACTTGTTTGAAGAAAGCATTTTGTAATATTTGTGAAGTTGTGGGACATGTTGTTGATTGTCTGTTTAATCTAAAAAGCGCTAAACACCAAACATTGTTAGTACAAAAGGAGAGTAAGGAAGATAAGTCGAGCACTTCAAAAAGCGGGCAAGGAGCAACAAGTGGCGAATACCAAAACAATCACGAAGGAAGAAGGCAACCTCAATAAGGAAATCGATCCGCAAGAGGAGAGGGTCGGTTGCAATATGATTTAGACAGGAGGCCAATCATCCAATGTTGGAGATGTCAAGAGTGGGGACACTTCGCAAGCAACTATCAAAATGCCCTCACGGGAGGGGGCAATGGAAACAACACTGCAATGATGTGTAGATGGTGTGGACCAAGCAATCATAAGGAGGTAAATTGCCCAAAGAAAGCAAGTACGAGTAACTCACAGAATGTCAATCTTATTAACATTGAGGAACCTCCATAAAACTAGCAACAGAAGCAAAAACACGTGGTAGTAGTAACGCAGGCATAGGCAAAAGAGGTGAAACAATACCTGAACCCTACTAACGAGAAGGAGAGATGGCAGGTTGCACATGTCCAAATCAAAGAAGAGACAAGAAAGAACAATTAGGAGAGATTGCTCCAAGAAAAGAAACCGAAGGAACCCATCACGATTGAAGAAGAGGATATGGCAATGAACCAGTTGGTTGCGCAAGTACTGAATACAAATATCGAAGTGAAAGTATCCAGGTTACTAGGCGCAATACTGGAGCTATATCCAATGGTAGGAGAGATGGTGCGGACAAATAAGAGAGGAGGAGCTGCAATGCCAACTAGAAGCAACACAAATAAGGAAGGATCAATATATTGACTCAACAGTTTTGATGATAGATGTCGGGAAGAAACCAACATTGATCCACATTGAGTTGTTGAACCATAAGTTGACACAAGTAATTGTTGATGGAGGTTCAAGTGTAAATGTCTTGCTTGAAAAGACATGGAAAGATTTGGGTGCACCATTATTTTGGTCTCCCAAATTTCGGTTGTATGGTGCAAACCATTACAGGATAGAGATGAAGGGAGTATTGACTGCACAAAAGGTAAATATCGTTGATCAAGAGTTCATCATGGATTTTGTGGTAATTGCTTTGCAAAAAGCACCCTATCATGCATTGTCGGGACATGCGTGGCGATGGCCAGCAAAAGTAAACCACAATTGAGAAAAGGATCGTTTGACATTCAAAAAGGGCCAACACAAGTATGTGATTAACTTGAAGAATCAGTCTGTGAGGAATTGGCAACATCCAATAAGTTTGGGAGTTCATCATTGGACAGAATGTTCAATGTGTAGAGAAGACAACGCAACGGTTTGACAGTAGAATTGCGCAGCAATCTGCATAGAAGACAATGGTGATTGTAGATGTAGATGAGCAAGTTCAGACTGCAGTCGATGTGGTGGAAGCATCACCACCATTGGATGGAGAACCATGAGGAGGAGACTTTGCCAGTGATGTTTTGGTACAAGTGGACAATGTTGATACATCGTAGAGTTACAACACAACAACACTTAGACAATATGCAGATGTTGTGGATAGATGTTGATCACCTCCGCTGGATGAGTGACCACCGATGGAGTTTACGTCTACAACAACGCAAACCATGGCACCAAATTCAGTAGTGCCAGAGGAGAGTCGGTAGAAAGGTAAAGAGCTTGCATCAGAGTATAAACTATGGCAGGAAGGCCAAAGTAGTCAACCACCAGATGAAGAATCTAAGAAGGGTAAGGAGACGATGGAAACCACGGAGAACACTACTAATGCAAAAGGAGAGAAGATTCAAGAGATTTAGGAGGACAAGATAGCCAAACAAGGATCAACCTAACAGGTCATAGTGAGGAAGATGTGGAGGAGACCACCACCACAGATGACACAAATACGGAACTAGCAGAGAAGGAAACAAGCGAGCATTTCATCATAGAAGTGCCAAATTTGAGGAGACCACTAGTTCTTGGAGAAAATATCAATGAACAGGTTGACACATTCTTTGAGAAAGTGAGTGGATTGTTTGATAGAGTTCAAAGTGAGTTCAGAGTTGGATGTGTTGGGGACTAGCGACTATGGCAGTTGAGAATGGAAAGCAAGTTGAGCAAACTAGTGCATTGCGCTCATGATGATGAGCGTATGAAAAATTTTGCAGATATTTATCAAATGCAGAAATGGGAGCTAGGAGCTGGCAGTAGCAGTGTCACTTCGATGCTGGAAATAAGAAATCTGCCAGAAAGAACTCAAGTACTCTATCGATATCCACCACAAGTGTACGTTGACGAAGGAAATATGGCACCTTATCCTGAACTCCTAGGTGTTGGCACCTGAGTTAGTCAAATCATATGCCAGGATGAATTTTTTGGCATATTTGATCCAGTGGTTAGCAGCAAGATTGGAGACATTTCAACAGATGGTTTGTAGCCTGAAGCTGAAGGAGGAAGAGATGACTAACTGAGTGCAGATGGTGGAAGGCCAGCTTCGGCAAGTACAACAAGATGCCAAAGCAAAACTAGCCGGAATGAGAAACGAGATAGAGGCTATGAAGCAGACACACAAACAGCAGGATCAGTTGATAGGATAGTTGAAGTCCGAATGTGTAGTAAGGGAGCAAACTCTAGAGGGAAGGATGAAGGAGCTTGCTCATAAGGATCAACTGATCGCGGAACGAGATGAGTACCTGGCAGTAGCTACGAGGAAGGAAGCAGAAGCAACAAAGCAGGAGGCTGAGTTGAAGGCTAGGCTGGCAGAAGTCAAGCAGAAGTCGTATCATTATAGCTTCTAGTAGACTTGTTACAAGCCTCTGCCAAGAGACTCAAAAGAGAGAAAGAAACTTTGAAGCTGCAGATCTAGGAGCTTGGAGGAGTACATGTTCCATTGCCTCAACCTTAACAGAGCCAGAGTCCTCAGGAGCAACAACAGTCGTCGACGAGGACGTCAACAGATGTAGGTGCTAGTTCTAACATGCCACCTCAGCACAAGAAATAAAGAGTTAGAAATAAAATATGCGTGGAAGTCAAGTACGCATATAATGAAGTTTTGTAATTTGAATAAATTGTAACATTGTAATACTTGCATGGAAAAATGTAATAATGAGTCAAGTAATAGTCATATGAGGATAAAGTCATGCAAGGGTAGTTGTCATTTAGTTTGTCTTGTAGTTAAGAGGGAAATGAAATGAAATCAATATTTCCGCATATGACCAAATGGAACATAAAACTGCACAGGTGCATTATTTGACATTGTATTACTTAAAGGAAATCAATCTTCCTTTAGGAACATGAGAAATGCAATGATGCAGACCCTGTCAAACAAATAAAGGAAGTTTTCATTAGTTCCTTATAATAGACGTGTGAATTCAAAATAAATATCTACTGCATACAATTCAAAAGCCCATCTCAACACATAAAAGCTTTAGAAGAGTCCTCGAGCTATCAGGTAATTAGAATGAATAACTTCAATCTTCAACCTGTAGAACATTCCAAAATCCCCAGATTCCATACCTGGCAATCAGATCTGATGGTGGCCACTCCACAGTTAATATAACACCATCAAGAATCCCCACAAAATGAATAAATACCTGAATCATAATATTATTTGAAATCACCAGTAATCCCCACAAGAACAAAGTCCGTCTCTGAAATGATGGAAACGGCTTGAATCCCTTACAACAATTTTTCGAGCAACAATCTTGGAGATGAACTTAATAGCACTGTGGCAATCTCCACACATACGAAGGTTCTTAATAATCCTCACAGTCATTGCAGGTGGTGTAGCAATCAGCCCAAAGGCAATGGCAAGCTTTTCACTATGATGGGCAAGAATGCTTTCTTTATTCTCCTTGTCCACATCCTGATGAACAAAGTTTGTGTTAGGCACATACCCATCTTCCTTCATCTTCCCTGCTAGTCCTTCCAGCATAGCATAGATCTCCTGGGTGTGTGGGTGTGAAATATCTCCTACCATAAATGCATGCACTTTGTCCTTCACCTCAATCCAGCTGCGTCCTGGCTTCTTTTTCACTCCTCTGTCTCCCATCATTTTTCTCACTTGTGCAACATCATCCCATCTTGCAGCTGTGGCATAAATGTTTGAAAGTGTTATGTAAGTTGCAGGATTTTCCGGTTCCAACTTAAAAAGACTTTCTGCAGCTAGTTTTCCGAGTTCAACATTGCCATGAGCTCTACAGGCACTAAGCAATGCAGACCACAAAAATGCATCTGGCTCAAAAGGCATCTTATTTAACAAATTCTCTGCCTCATCAAGGCGACCAGCTCGACCAAGCAGGTCAATCATACATGCATAATGATCTGCCCCTGGCGAAATCCCATGATCTTGTTGCATGGATTCAAAATAGTATCTCCCTACATCCACTAAACCGGCATGAGTGCACGCACACAGGACACCAATAAAAACCACATGGTCAGGCTTCATGCCTGACATCAGCATGCTTTCAAATAACTCAAGGGCTTCTTTGGCACATCCATTTTGGGCATACCCTCCAATCATAGCAGACCATGATACCAAGTCTGGTTTGTATATTTTCCTAAACACCTGGCATGCCCTTTCAACATTCCCACACTTTGAATACATGTCCACTAGAGCACTTCCCACAAACGAACTTCCATCTAACTTACTTCTAATAATGTGCCCATGGGCTTGCTTTCCCAACTGCAAGGCCGATTGCATTGCACATACACTTAACAAACTAGCAAATGTAAACTGATTTGGCTTCACCCCTGCCGTTCTCATTTGATAAAACAGATTCAAGGCCCTCTCTCCCTGCCCACACTGAACAAGTCTCCCAATCATCACAGTCCATGACACCACATCTCGATCACGCATTTTCTCAAACACTTGATATGACCTCTCCAATCTTCCACACTTCGCATACATATCAACAATTCCACTCCAGACAAAAACATCAGATTCACCCCTTGTCCTAATTATACGACAATGGATCTCTCTGCCAAGTTTCCAAGCAGAAAGTCTCGCACAAGCACTCAATACACTTGCAACAGTAAATTTACTCACCTTCACCCCGTTCTCTTGCATTTGCCTAAACACATCCAAGGCCTCTTCAGGCTGCCCCTCCCGAACATACCCTGCAACCATGGTGGTCCAAGAAAAATCATCTCGTTCAGACATTTCGTCGAACAGTTTGCGTGCATAGTCGATCCTTCCATTCTTCGAATACGCCGTTATCATCGTGTTCCATGTACAGACATCTCTCAGGGGCATTTTGTCAAACAATTGTCTCGCATCGTCCAGACTTCCACATTTGGCGTACATATCTAGCAGACGGTTCCACAGAAAAATACGGGGATTAAATCCTGTAGAAATTATATGTTCGTGCACTCTTTTGCCCTCTTCCAAAGAATTCAAATCGATGCAGCCTTCCAATAGTATATTATACACATTCACGTCTGCGTTAAAAGAAAATCTGTACAAAATGTCCACAGCCTCCTTCAAACGTTTCTCCTTACACAGAATGTCCACAATTTCCGCGAATCTTCTCTCTTTGCAAAGAAACTCGACCGTTTTAGCCTGCTGACGCCTCAAATCCATTGATGGCATTACATGAGAAGGAAGAATCATGGCGGAAGAGTTTTCATAGGCAACATATCTGGTACAAACCAATGTATAATTGGATGCATGGCGCGATATCTGTGTTACGTTGGATTTTGCTAAAGTGCTACAGATTTTCCTCATGCTGTCAGGTTATTTGGGACTTTTATGGGGCATAATGTTTGCAAACAGCTTAAAATTTTCATATTTAACTCCAATTCTAAAATGTATCAACGTCCATAACCTGTGGAAAACTGATACATAGATAGAGAGGCACCATCAAATGTCCAGGGGAGTCAAACTTTCGACGTTTTTACAGCGAGCTTCCACTCATCACTACACAAAATCACATCAATCGAGATAACGTAATTTAGATTTTACCATTTTTTTATTTTTCTTTTTTAAAACTACGAAAATAAATATGCAACATCCAACCTTCCTAAACTGTCAAATGTTTCTAAGACGTTTTTAAAAGTATAAGCCTTTGGGTACTTTTTAAAAGGAGACCTAAGTTCAAATTTTGGTGGTGTCAGTTATCAAAGGTAGTAGTTTACTTTTTAAAAGGAGAGCTAGGTTCAAACCTTGGTGGTGTCAGTTATCAAAGGTAGTAGTTTGTTCTGAATCCTCTGATTTGAATTGAATTCATCTCACCACGGGTTAACAATAACAAGACGGATAGGTTTGTTGTGTGCAATCTCTGTTGGTTTGAACCTCGCGCTGACCAGATAGTGGTTGTACCAACTCTCATATGCAATAAAAAAAAAAAAAAAATTTAAAAGTATAGATTAAAGTACTTCAAAGTATGAGTTCGAGGAGTTAAACTAAAAATGGTGTTGGTGCACTGGTTAGGGTTTTAGTTTTTTTTTTTTTTTTTTTTGGGGAAGTTGAAGGTTCAAACCACAATATACTTAGAAGGGAAGGGATGGGTTAGACGGTAGTTCAAAAAAATTGTTTTTCTTTTTAAATAGCTTGACAAGTTGAGGGCATGTCTGTCGTCTTTCCCATGAATTGAATTTGGGTCTTTGTTAATGTATAAAAAAAATGTTTCTTTTGGTTAAAGTATAGATTGAAGTACTTCAAAGTATGAGTTCAAGGACTTAAACTAAAATATGGTCTAGTGGTTAGGGTTTTGGTTTTTTCGGGGGAGGTTGAACGTTCAAACCACAATATACTTAGAAGGGGATAGGTTAGATGGTAGTTGACTAGCGGCATGTTACTGATTTCTTTATGTATCAAAAAAAAATATTTTTCTTTTTAAATATCCTGACAAGCTGAGGGCATGTCACGGGTCGCCTTTCTCATGAATTGAATTTGGGTCTTTGCTAATGTATAAAAAAGATGTTTCTTTTTTAAATAGCTTGACAAGCTAAGGGCATAAAGGTTGATAAGTTGAGGGCATATCAGAGGCCACCTTTCCCGTGAATTGAATTTGGGTCTTTGTTAGAAGAGTCCAATACCTTTTACCATTGTAATGTCTCTTTCGAAAGGATACATCGAGGGTCTTGAACTTGAATGATATTAATTTTTAAGGTTTCGTAAAACAATCATTAAGTAATTTTATACGCTATAAGTTTATATGAGATATATATTCTATATAATAGATTCAAATTTTAAATCTTTATTATGAAATACTTCAATCTTAATAAATATTTTTTAAAAAGTTTTATACATATTTAATATCTACGCATTTAACATTTTAGATTCAATGTTTTGATAGGGACATTGCAATGTTTTTTTTTAAATAGCTTGACAAACTGAGGGCACATCGGGGGCCACCTTTCTCGTGAATTGAATTTGGGTTTTTGTTAGAAGAGCCTAATGTCTTTTACCATTGCAATGTCCCTATCAAAAAGCTAATGGCACATTAGGGGCCACCTTTCCCATGAATTGAATATTTTTTTATTAGTTGAAAGAAGGGATTTTGAAAGGTTTCTCCAAACCTTATAAAAGAATGAACATCTAACACTCTATCAAGGAGAAGGATGATAGCAAGCTAAAAAAATACCAGCATCCAGAACCCACGCAGGGGAAACTAGCATAGCCACCACTAAGGTGAACAAAAAAGAAACAAACAAGTAGAAGGAAGATCAGACGGCCTACAACCAGCCCCCATAACCCATACAGATCAACCCACGTAGGGACACCCAAGCACAAATAACAACCGAATCAAAAATAGTGTTCATTGATGTCTAGGTTGTCCTTGTTGGGGCCCTCCAAAAGATGACCTGCCTGTCCCCAACTTAGCATAGCAGTTGGGAGAAGAGTCTTCTCACTGCACCAGCTGTCATAAAACCTAGTGAATCTCACTAGCACCCAAATTAGCTTATACCACCCATGAGACAGGGGCCCCACCAAAACGATGGCGGTACAAGTGAAGAATTTCAAAAGATTTGAAAGATTGAACTTGGGGGAAATGGGTGGGCTATCAACAACATCCCTAGCGTCAACACAAGAACAGGTCGAGCAAAACCTCCCCCGCCTGAGGGAATTACAATGGGGTCTAAAGAAACAAACCTCTAGTATCTGAATCAGTAATACCTAGCAGAAAATCCTCTCTCCAAATAGTTAGTCCATCTTGGCTCAACCCCAAATTTGCTAGAAAATCAACCAATTTATTACCTTCCCTGTACACGTGCTTGACAACCACATTCTCAAAGGCTTGAAGGATTATTTTTGCCTTAGAAATCATATTAGCAACAAAAGGACTAGGACTTTGAGAGCCTTTCACTAGATTGATGATATTAAGGGAATCACCCTCAATGATGACCTTACTTTGATTGAAGCCACTCAATAGAGAAATCCCTTAGAAGAGAGCATGAGCTTCAGCAAAATGACTAGATTGAGGTCACAACTTCTCAATAAAGACGAGAAGGCATTTGTCACTATTGTTTCAAATTAAACCACCCGCACCTACCTCTCCTAGGTTACCCTTGAAAACCCCATCAAAATTGACTTTAATCTAGCCTATAGGGGTGGTTCCTAGGAAATATTTCTTCTCCCACCTAAATCTAAATGGGTAGTAGACCTCATAAAAGTTTTAAACCCTAGAGTACACTCCAGAGCTAATTCCCCAGCAGAGGAACCTGAGTCCAAAGAGATGGTAGAGATGTTCTCCACTATTGTCGCAATGCTCTTGGGACAAACAGAGGGATGAATTGGCTTTATTTTTAAAAGCCCTCAAATTCATTTCCTTCTAGATACACGACATGATGTGAGCCAAGCTAAATATCTAGAACAGTCAAAGTCAAGGAGAGAAGAAGGGAGGGCCCTGCCAGTATAAAAGATCAAACATTTTAAAGGGGCATACCTAGTAGACACCAACTGAATTGAAAAAGGAGGAGAAAATGTCCTTATATAACATGCACAAAATAAAGACATGTTGTACCGACTCAGCATCCAAGCCATAGAGGTAACACCAGTTCAAAATAATCATACCTTAGGATTGCAAATTATCTATGGTCAAGATTTTATTTTGTATAGCAAGCCATAGAAAAACATTAACCTTAGGGGTTAATCCCTTCTACCAAACCAATCTACTTAGAAACTAAGGGGGCCAGGATCCTCCAAAAGGAAATATGTTAATTTCGTAGAAAAAACTCCTGAATTTTCCACCTTCCAAAAAATATTATTAGCTTCATCAGTAGATTTGATGACTTGGAACTTCAGGAGGTCTAAAATATTCTTAAGGGCTATTTTATCAGCCAGAGATAAGTCAATACTGAATAAAACTCTCCCTCTTCCTATGATTTATAGTTTCGATATAATCTTCACCTTATAACTAAAGGTACATATGCAAAAGTCTTCAACCATTGCCAATTCTAGGAGCAGTGCCAACAGTTGATCCATCAGCCAGGGATCTAACCAAGAATCAATTAGATAACTATTACCCACATTCCATCTTCCTCCCTTTCTAATACTGCTCCTAGAATTACGCAAACTAAGCCAAAAGGTTGACCCAAACTTTGGGATGTCATCCAAAAGGAAGTCCTCCCCATTATTTAGATATTTTTATTTTATAATATTAAATTAATCAACGTATTCGTTATGGGTTAGGCGCCAACCTTGTTTAGAAACTAGGGTCTTATTCATTTGTTCCATCCTTCTCAAGCCCAGGCCTCCAAACTTCCTTTTGCTGCAAATTTGGTCCCATGCTACTAATTGGAATCTCTTCTTCTCCTCCAACCCAGACCATAGGAAGGACTTTTGAGCTTGCTCGGTCTTCTACACTATTTTACCTAGCATCTTGAACAAGGACATAAAGTAAACCAGTATACTTTGAAGTATAGATTTCACCAAAACAACCTTACTTGCCTAGCTTAACAAAGTTCCTTTTCAACTAGCAAGTTTGTGTTGCACCCTTTCCACCATCGGCTCCCATAAATATTCCTTGCATGTCCCTTTAAAAAGAGTAAGCCCAAGGTAAGTCAATGGAAACTCCGCTAGCTAACAACCCAACTCTATCGTTATTCTTCTTCAAAAAAATAACCTTTTGCCCTGCTACCTCTTCATACCAAACGAGGATCTCTTTGATAACTTGGGCCTGAGGAATTGAGGCAATGAATGAGAGAAGAGTATCGTCTATGAATTGTTGATGGGAGATCGGTTCCATGCTCAAGGTCGATTTAATACCAACCATAGAGAAGGAGGCCTTAAGGGACCTACCCAAGGCTTTTGCCATGAGGATAAACATATCAGGAGAGAGTGGGTCTCCCTAACAAATGCCATGACAACTATGGAGTATCCAACGGGGGAGCCATTGATAAGCATTGAAATTTTGGTCAATGAAATGTAGGTTTTAATAACAAATATCATCTCCTGTCAAAGCCAAACTTTTGGAGGACCCTAAGGAGAAAGTCCCACGAGACCCTGTCGTAGGCCTTATTCATGTCCAGTTTTAGAAAAGCTCCTGCTCGACCATTTTTGTCCATTAAATGTATGAGTTCATGAACCGAAATAACTCCATATAAGATTTGACGACCCGAAATGAAACCACTTTGGGCAAAATCAATCAGATGAGATAAGAGAGGTTTAACCCTGTTAGCCAAAGATTTAGTGAAAATTTTGAAGATAGTATTGCAGAGGCTAATTGGACGAAAGTCTTTGAACTCAATAGTACTTGTTGATTTTGGAATTAGATCCAAGAAAGTGGCGTTTAAAGTCTTAGGGAAGACTCTAGTGATTTGAACTTCATGTAGAGATTCACCGATCTCCTTGCCAAAGATATACCAGAACCTCTGGAAAAATATTGGGGGGAAGCCACCCGAGCTGAGGGTCTTCAGTCCTTCCATAGAAAAGAGTGCTTTCTTAATTTCATCATCATTAAGCAGACTATTGAGATTATCATTCATTTCTTCCATCACCGAGTGAGGAATGTTTATAAGGAGTTTTTCTTCCACAAATTGAACTTGAATGATATTAATTTTCAAGGTTTCACAAAACAAACACCAAGAAATTTATACATCTTTTATTATCTAAGAATTCTTGCCCATGTCTTTGAATCTATTTGTACAATGATTCTTGAAATTTCAACTTAAATAAGCTATTCATCTTCTTAGACTCCTTATTCTTTTGGGAAATATGCCTTCATATTTTTCATATAGGAAATATATTTTATTAACTTCTAATAAGGACGAACCTCTAATGATTACTAAATGACTCATATTTACAAGACTTTTCACAACACATATTTATAAACTATTTACATGTACCAAATAATGTAATAAACTCCAACACATACATACATATGTTTGTTAAAAATATGAAATATTTAAAGAAGAAAATGAAGAGTTGGAATGCCAAATATTTTAATAACATTTTAAAAAAGAGAGAAGGAAATAAAATTCAAGCTCAAAAATTTACAAGAGAGTAGAAATCAATTGAATGGACTAGGATTCTTATGTGAAAGAAAAAGGTGAAGTCATATTGGTTTAAAAAATCTAAGGATAAATGGCTCAAGGAAGGAGATAAAAATCTTAAAAAATTCATGCTACAATAAAAACAAAAATTTCTTTTTGTCACATTGAAAATATTTTAACTATACATGGAAGAAATATTGAAGAACAAGAAGATATAAAGAAGGAATCAGTTAATTATTTCAAATATATTTTGTTAGATATTAGGCAAGATAAGAAGGCACAAGATAAGCTTTTGCAAAACATTCTATTAATTATCACATAAGGACAAAGTGAAATCTTGATGAAGAAAATATTTATGGAGGAGCATGAAGCAGTTTTCTCTTTCCATTATAACAAGGCATTAGCTCTGATGAATTTCCTACAATTTTATTTTAAAAAAAATGGGATTTATTGAAGAATGATATGTTGGTTGTGATTTAAGAGGTCCAAGTAAGGCTAAAATAAGTGAGATCAATGTCACTTTTATTACATTGGTTCCCAAGAAAGGAGAGACAATATTTTGATAGTTTTCGTCCAATAACCCTTTGTAATATGATTTATAAAATAATTTAAAAAATTATGTCAAACAAGTTGGAAGACATTCTAAATTGTGTGTTTTTTTAATAAGTTATATGTGGCTTCTATCAGGAGCCACTCCCATCAAAATACCAAAATATTACATTTGTTGTAGTATACATTTTTATCACAACTTTTTCATTTCTTTTTCTCTTAAATATATTCCTTAACTTCCTCGAAGTGTTATATTTTCACAATATTGCCTTCAAAATTTTTGGATTTCACCATAATGAAGATCAATACTGCAATTCGCTAATTTATCTGTTACCCAATTTCCTTCTCTATAAATATACTCACACTTCCCAGAGATTACCTCTAGTAATAGATGATAAAAATCAACAATAATATTATTTTTTATCCAATCTCCACACCTAGTTTTGCTAATAGCATTGATGATCATTTGTGAATCCCCCTCAATGGGAATATATTTCCATTATTTTTCTACTATAATTTTAATCTTTGTAAGAAGTGCCCTAGCCTCTGCATTGTTATTAGTTAAAGTTCCATATAATTTTGAAAAAATGAGGAGAATTTTGCCTTCACTATTTCTAAAGACACCATCTCCACCAACTTTTCATTTATTTTTATTTTTTTGGTAATTATTATAGTAGATTAAAAAAGGGTTTTTATAGAGGATCCCAAAACCTTATGTACAAAATCAGCCTTGCATCATGCCTCCTGGCTTTATGTATAAGCCTATTACAGAAATTGTAACCCCTAAAAAAACCGATTACATAAGCAATGGGCCTAGGGCATCAATCCCTTGAAGCCGAACACCAAAGCAGAAATCCCGCCAGCGATAACAGTAAGCATGAAACAATCCCTCTCGGCGGGAAACAAACAAAAAGAAAGAAAGTAGTTTTGGAGATCCGCTCGAGGGGAGTAGCCAAAAACCACCATCGAGAAGATCCCGCCCAACAGGAAGCAAAAAAAAAAAAAAAAACCGTTACAATAAAATCCCGCCTCGCGAGAAGCAGTAAAAACCACCACAAACAGTCCCGCCTAGCGGGAAGCAACAGGGAAATCCCGCCATTCGGGAAACCAGCAGAAAGAAAGGATCCCGCCTCGCAGGAAAACTGGTGGATTTGGCGGATCCTGCCCTATGGAGAAACCATCTCGCCCACCGGGAAAACATTTCATTCAGCGAGAGCCATCCTGCAGGAAGCCGACAGCCAGCACAGAGAGGATCCAACCCATCAGGAAGTGACCAGAGAGTTGCACCATAACGAACCCGCCCCGAGAAAACAGAAGAGGATCCCAACAACAGGGACCAAGAATCCCGTCCAAGCACAGAGCCCGTCGAGGATTCACAAGAAAAAGTGGGAAGCTGTCCAAACCCTAAACCGTCACCTCCACCGCACCGAGAAACGTAGGGGACCAGATCCACGCGAATAACCTGCAAAAAACCCCAGGGGGGAAGCTCGAGGGAAAAGGGAAGGGATCCCCAACCAAACAGGGATCCCCGGGAAGCACCGATCCGAAAAAACAACCAAGGAAACCCTAGCCGGCCGAGAGGGGCACGGATAGTGGAGAAGGATCTCCCCCCAGGAGATCATCTCCAAACAACCACTCCCCGGGAGGGATGACCTGGGTTGAGCCAGGGACTGGGCAGGAACCAGGAGCCATGGGAGGGGGAGCAGGGGAGGGACCAGAGCCCTCCCCTCTCTAATTTCTTCCCTCTTCTGCCAACTTTTCCTATATTTCCTTTAGAAGCACCATCAAAATTAATTTTGATAAACTCAATTTTTGGACATTCCCATTTTATCATAGATCGAAATAGATCTTTTGTTTTAATTCCATTATCATAGATGACTCTTCCTTGTATGTTTAAATCCTGTAGCCAAATTATTGGCCCCTCTTTTTCTACAATTGAGACTTCCCATGATGATCACATTATTTGTAGACATTCTACGATAGAAGAAGTAATATGATTCGAAACTTGGGCATGATTTTGAGATTTATTTAAACAAAAATGTTATTCCTTTCAAGCCATAAATTCCAACAAATAATGGTAGGGCTAATACTCCAAAGTATACATAATGCTTTAGCTTTGAAATAATTAATTCAACATTTCATCAACTCTTTCAATGTTGATGGAGCTACCCAATATTATTTCATATTTAAAAAAAATAAACCCAAATGGTGTGAGCAAATAGACAATGAAAAATTAAACAATTAGATGTTTCTAAATCCTTTGCACACAAGGCATATCTAAAGGGTCCATAATATCCTCTTCTTTGTAGACTCTCTCCTGTAAGAATCTTACTTTGAACAACTAACCAAAGGAATGTTGAGGCCTTAGGGACAACCCAAAATGACCAAAAATTCTTCCAAGGAAAATCTTTAGGAGAATGAAAGTTTAATTTTTCTAAATCCTCATTTACCAACTTGACTGAGTATCCATCATCCTTTGATAAATTCCAAATCAACTCATCCTTTTGTGTAAAAATCAAAAAATAAAACTCTTGAAGCATCTTTTGAAGTTCATCTACAATTTGTTTTAGTTCCTCTCCTTCAACCAGGTTACTAAAATAAATCTATGATCTGGAGTTGTTACTCATAATAATATATTTTTTCACCTTTAGACCATTACATGCTAGGCATGCTTAAACCAATGGTTGCCATTTTGAGTCATAGATAAGAGGATAAGGCTTCAACCAAGCATTAGACCAAAAATTTGCATAACTCCCCTCATTGACTAACCATATAATATGTTTATCAATTGCAAACTCTCTAGTATGAAGTTCCATGTTGACGATCCTTTGGGTAAAGTTATTTTCCTAAATATTTTTTTGGTAATTATTATAATAAATTAACAGTGGGTTTTTATAGAGGATCCCAAAACCTTATGTACAAAATTAGCCAACTTTATAATGATGCATCATACCTCTTGGCTGTAACAATAAACCTAAATGAAAATAAAACCATCCTAATGTCTGCAGACTTGAAAACAACAAAAAGGGCTTTAAGGCCTGGAGACCCAACAACAAAGAAAATAGGACAGACCCGAGAGAAACCCAAAAAGAGGCCAAAAACAAGGAGACAGACACCATGGACTGCTAATCACGATCCTCCTGTCCTCCCGAATTTGGGCGCTTCTGGTTCTGCTTCAGGATAGAAATCATGGAGTTGACAGAAGTAAGAATGGAAGCAGCCAAGTCCAGGAGAGAATTATCGCGACTCTCCTTGTCGCTCTCCATGTCTAATGGGATGTGCTACGAACGGACATCCTTCTCCACCTTTCTAACTTTTTGCAGGCGCTGGGAAGATCTGCCAGGAATGGACAGTAGCTTCTTTTCCACGCCACCCCAAAACACGTCGGAATGGGCCTTCCAAAAATTGCACAAGGAAAACATCAGGAAGGGATGTCTTCCCTGGCCAGCATTTCCACCTCGGATGGGAAGCGAGAGCGCCACACAACCCGGGCACGTGGTCGCGAGCCCTTTATTGGCCATGTGGTCGGCCACGCGATTTCCTTCTCTCAAAATATGATTTGCTTCCCATCTACAACGATAGGAGAGAAGAGATCTAGCCTCGAGGATGATGTTGTAGACTTTCCAAGACGGATTTTTGGTACCAAGAAGGTAATTCACGATGTTGAGCAAGTCACCCTCAATGATAAGAGGTCGAGGATCCTCAGAGAGAATTCGAATACCATTCAGAGTGCCTCGGGCTTCAACATAGTGATTCGTCTGGGAGCCCAAATCTTCACAATAGGCCATCACAATATTCTTGTCATGATCACGGACAACCCCACCAGCGCCAGTGGCCCAGGATTCCCCTTAGCCACTCCATCAAAGTTTAATTTAATCCACCCCACGGGGGGTTTTGTCCACACAACATTCCTTTGACAGGGCCCTTTAACAACCTCCAGAAATGGCCAGAGATTCATCATTTTTAGAATAGCTTCTTCGCTCAAAAGATGGGGACAGGGACTGGGAATCGTAATAGAATTCTCAATGGCGTAAGATAACGCCCTTTGAGCGACAGAAGGGGGCCCTCTAGGAGCTCTGCAAAATATTCTGGCATTCCTCTCTAACCAAATTTGCCAAATTAAGAGGTGGAAGGAGGCCTCGAGGAGGAAGTGGAGATTGGGATTCTTGAAAGGTTTAGGCCATTGGTGAAAAGCATCTCTAAGGGATCGAGGAGAGCACCAAAGGATCTGGAAGGAGGATAGGACAATGCTCAGAACATAGTGGGAAAATGGGCAATGCAAGAATAAATGATCCCTTGTCTCACAATCTGCTAAACACAAGTAACACCTATTGGGGAAGGCAAAACCTCTCTTGTGAAGGTTGTCAATAGTTAAGGCTTTATTGTGGAAAGCAATCCATGTGAAGAAGTTGATTTTAGGAACAACTCCTTTCCTCCAAATAGTATTCCACCTATAGTCCAGAGCAGTCTTGGTGGTGAGAAGCTCATAAGCTGATTTAACAGAGAAACACCCATCCTCCGTACCACTCCAGATGATCCTATCATTCCTCCTGGCAGAAGGAATTAAAATCGACTGAAGGATATTATCAAGGAAGGTAATCTCATTATTAAACCCCTCCACAACAGGAAGATTCCACCGAGGGAAACGGGTGCTCCAATCAATGAGATCCGCCACCTTGAGCTGGGCGTTAGGGTTGGTCAAGCTTCTCAATCTAGCGAGGTCCTCCCTCGACCCAAGGGCTTCTTCAGTCGCCCACCTGTCATTCCAAAAGGAAATGCAGTTGCCATCACCCAAAATCCAACGGGCTCCCAGAATGATCAGATGCCGAGGTTGGAGCACAGATTTCCAAAAGATCGATGCCACGGAGGATGTTTTAGCATCCAATAAGGGGGTGGGGCCAAGATACTTCATTTTAACCAGCGTAACCCACTCCACCAGGTTGCTAGACATAATCCTCCAAGCATGCTTCGTGTTCAGAGCCAGATTCATAAGTCTTGATCTTCTTAAAGCCAGGCCGCCTTGATCTATCCTCGAACACACCTTGTCCCAGGCTACAAGGGGAAGTCTAGATTTCTCTTCATTACCAGACCAAAGAAAGGTCCTCTAAATCTTCTCAATATTGGAGTGGACTGCACTTGGAAGCATGAACACCAACATGAAGTAGGTCGGGATCCCCTGAAGACAGGCTTTGGTAAGGGTGGCTTTCCCAGCTTGCAATAGGAGTTTGCCCTTCCAAGTGTTGAGTTTCCTGTAAAGGCGCTCAAGAATCGTGTTCCACATGTCCCCACTAGCCCACCCGCTATAAGATAGAGGCAACCCTAGATAGGACGTAGGCAAGGAATCAATAGTGCATTCAAGAATTCTAGCAATCCGAATTTGTCTGCACAGAGGAGTGTTAATAAAGTAAATTTTGCTCTTGATGTAATTGACCTTTTGTCCAGTAGCTTGCTCATAACGGGACAGGATCCTCTTGAGCGACTTGGCTTGAGCAATGGACGCCCCAGTGGAAATGAGGGTGTCATCCACAAATTGCTGATGAGTCACAAGATTAATTCTAGAAGTCGACAAGATGCCAAAAATCTTGTTCTGCCAAAAAGCCTCTTTCATGGACCAACTCAGAACCTCCGCCAGAAGAATGAACAGGATGGGAGAAAGAGGATCGCCCTATCTGAGGCCTTTGGAGCTTTGGAAATACCCAGCTAGGGACCCATTGACCAAGACAAAAAAAAAGGGAGTGGATATACAGTTGTAGACAAGGTCAATCTAGTGGGGATGAAAGCCGAACTTGAGGAGGACTGCACACAAAAAATTTTGGTCGACACGGTCGAAGGCTTTGTTCATGTCGAGCTTAAGAAAAAGAGTAGCATTCTTAGAGCGGTAAGCGAAATGAAGGGTCTCATGGACAGTGATAACACCATCAAGAATGTTTATGCCTTTGACAGTGCTTCCCTAACAAGGATCAATCAGGAGGGGGAGGACTGTTTTGAGTCTATTGGCTATAGAATTGGTAAGGATCTTGTAAAAAACATTGCATAGGCTAATGGGCCGATAGTCAAAGAAAATTTTGCAGGAAGGAGACTTAGGAATGAGGGCAAGAAAGGTGGAATTGAGTTTCGGGTGGATAGATCTGGACGCTTGGATAACCTAAATAGCATCACACACATCCGGGCCCACGACCTCCCACATGACTTGGAAGAATCGGGGAGGGAAACCATCGGGCCTAGGGGCCTTATCTGGTTGCATGGAGAACAATGCTTTCTTAATCTTAGACGAGGAAAAATGTTCCAAAAGTTTCATGCTTACCTCATGGGAAAATTTAGTCAAAAAATTGGCGAGCATAGATTTTTGGACCTGGAGGTTGCTATCTAGAGGAGTGCCAAGCAAATCCTGAAAGAAATTAACCACTTCGCTCTTGATTTCCTCAATCTCCTTGGTAATGTGCCCATCCTTACAAGTCACTTCTTTGATCTTTTTGGCCCCTCTGTGCCTCATTGTAGATGCATGAAAAAATCTCGTGTTGGAGTCTCCATTCTTCAACCACAGGTCACGAGATTTTTGGCACCAGAACGTTTCCTCCCTAGCGAGAATAGAATGAAAGTCCACCAAAAGGCTCCGCTCTTCCTCCATGAGACCCTCAGTGTAACCTTCGGTAGCCATCCTTTCCTCCACAACCTTCAGGTTCTCAGCGATGGATTTTTTGGACTCAAAAATGTTGTCGAAAACCACTTTGTTCCAAATCTTCGGTTTTTCTTTGACCATTTTGAGCTTTAAAGCCACCCTCTTAGGAGCGCTTCCTTCCACCTTCAATTGCCACCACGCTGAAACCAATCCTTTGAAGTCTTTGTGGGAAATCCACATGGATTCGAATATGAAAGGGGTCATAAAAATAGGCCCATCGTTCGCCTCCAAGAAAATAGGGTTATGGTCAGACCCAATCCTTGGAAGAGCCAAAAGGATAGCCCCGCCAAGGATGGGAATGGCTTTTGGGGAAATGAATAATCTGTCAAGTTTGACTTGAATCAAACTACCCCCAATCCTTCATTACTCTATGTGAAGGAAGCCCCTTTGAGTTCGATGTCAAGCAGGCCATTAGCGGAGACAAAATCTCCGAAATCTTCCAAGCTACGAGCTGGAGTGGTCAGACCCTCCTTTTTTCTTCGAAGGATGAAGGGGACAATTGAAGTCACCCCCTAAAACCCAAGGAAAGTTGCTAAAATTCTCCCTCATCAGAGAGATAGCTTTCCACATTTCTACTCTCTTTGTGGCAGAATTGGAAGCATAAACGTTGGATAGAATCCAGGAAAAATTGGAGGTTTTGGACTAGAACAATACATTGATGATTCTGTTGGAAGTTGACAACGAGCTACCCTCAAACCTTGAAGGGTCCCACAAAACCATGAGTCCTCCCACTGTTCCCACCTGCAGGGCTGGACAGACAATTTGCCCTGGCCCAAATGGCCTTCGCCACTTTGTCAGAGGAGATAACATCAAGCTTGGTCTCTTGCAAAATAAGGATAGAAGGGTTAATCCTCCTACGGAGATTAGCCACTAACATTCTCTTGGCTGCACCGTTCAGTCCTCTCACATTCCATGAGAGGACTTTCATCTGGACAGTTTGAAGGTTTTCTTGCCTCCCCTTCCTTGTTGAGGGGGAGGTTTTGATGCATGAGCTTCGTCCGACTGTGTGTCATAGTCATCCAGAACCAACAAACGTTGGGTTCCATTTGCAATGTCAGTTGTAGTCTCTTTGTCTCACCTTTCCTTGTTAGGAGGACGACCCTGCTTCCTCTCACTACCAAAATCCACACTTTGCTTTCGAATCCTCGTATTTCGAGGGCTAATGTGATCGGATTGTTCACCCCTCCTTCCTAAGAGGTAATCTTCTAGCAGCGTCTGCGACTGACTAAAATCAGGATGACCCGTATCTTGGAGCAGAGGAACAGTCTGAGTCAAAACTTGGGAAGGGGTCCGTTCCATCTCTTCCTGCAATTCGCTTTCCAAGTGGGAGTCTGCTTCTTGTTGGTTGTTAGCCTCAAGATGCTCAGGGTCCGATTGGAGAGAGGGATTCTCTTCAGTCTGAGAGATTCCACCACAGTCTCTAGAGGGGCCTGGGGATACATGGCCCTTTGCGTCTGGAAGATTTGGTTGCTTTGCATGATCTTCCTTGTGCTCCAGGGGGTTACCATTTTCACGTTTCTGTTTTCCCAGTTTTTGAAGAGGACACCGGGATTCGGAGGTGCCCTTGGGATCGACCATTGGGTGCAAAAAGCTGGTCTATTTTCATAGACAATAGCTTGTTTATGAAGAATGGTGCCTCCAGATCGAAGAGTGATGGAAGTTGGGAGTTCTGCCTTCAAATCTTCCAGAACACAAAATCAGGCCTGGATGAACCTTGTTTGAGCTTGGGTGGGAGGGTCAATGGTGACCAACTCCCCAATGGAACGCACAATACCTATTATGACATTTTCATGCCAGCCAAAGAGGGGAAGATGTTAGACTTACAATGGCATTGAGAGGGGGGGTGAATTAGTGTAGCTATTTAAATTCAAAATTACAACTCTTAAATCTGAAGCAATGAAATCTTAAAACCAGATGCAGCAAGGGTAACAAGATAGCAACACATAACACAAGATTTAACGAGATTCACCAGTTTTGGCTACTCCTCAAAAATAGACTGCTTGGACTCCCATCCAAATCCAGCCTTTGCAAAGCACCAACTTCACAATCAGTTTACCAGCACCCACTGGAATGAGCACCAACCCCTGATTCCAAGAACCAACTTGGATTTCTATTTTAAATCTTGATTGACATAAAAATGCCTTCTATGTTACAAGACCCTCACTGGTCTATCTTAACTCAAATCAATCTCATGGAAGCATAAGGAGAATTGTTAGAGACTCAATATATTCTATTTCTAACTCTCAATCTCAACTTCCCGTCCACAAAGCATACACTCTTTTATAGCTCTACTTATAGCACACTTATAGCCCTTTCTTATGGCTTACTCTTGTAGCTCTCACAGCTCTGTACTTCTTACAGCATTCTTCCAGCTTTTGTAACAGCCCACAACACTATCCCTCTATACAACAACACGCTGCTCTCTATTCCCGCACGGAGCTCTCACTTACTACTTCATGCAAATATCCTTTTATAACAGTGTTCTATTTCTATTATTGACTTCCATATTCGCGCATGCAACCTATTAATAGTAACAACTTCTTTATTCTCACATGCAATATTATTAATAGAACGGTTCTTTGTTTGGGCTTCGAGACGTTTCTCTGTCCAACTCATGGTCTTCATCTGATGACTTTCAATAACCACTACTACATGATATTTCTTTGTAATGGCTCCTGTAACTACAGTAATGACTTTTGTTTACTGTCACTGTAACTGCCCTTGTAACTGCCGTAATTACTTCAGTTCACTATTCTTATTTAACTGCATGATTTCTATCTGTAACTGCACCTGTAACGGTTCTTATTTTTGTTGCATGATTTTACTTTGTAATGGCCCCTGTATCTGCTGCATGACTTCAGTTAACTCTACTTCAGCTGGGTTCTGCTTTTTACATGGCGAAAAACAATATGTCGCGATATCGCGACATTTTTGCCCCTTTGAATTTTTCTTGGTCGTTGACCGCGAAAACATGACATGTCACGATATCGTGACACTTTTTGCCTCCTTGTCCTTTTCTCAGCTTGCACCTACGAAAATAGAACATGTCACAAAATTGCGACACTTTCGCTGCCTTGAGCTCTTCTCTGTCTCTTGCCCATGAAAACAAAACATGTCACAAAATCGTGACACTTTCGCTTCCTTGCACTCTTCTCTGCTTGCACTAGCGAAAACATGACATGTCGCGAAATCGCGACACCTTTCGCTTTCGTACACTCTTCTCTGCAAGCACTAGCGAAAACATGACATGTCACGAAATCGCGACACCTTTCGCTTTCGTACACTCTTCTCTGCAAGCACTAGCGAAAACATGACATGTCATGAAATCGCGACACCTTTCGCTTTCGTACACTCTTCTCTACAAGCACTAGCGAAAACATGACATGTCGCGAAATCGCGACACCTTTCGCTTTCGTACACTCTACTTGGCTTGCACTAGCAAAAATAGAACATGTCACAAAATCGTGACACTTTCGCTGCCTTGTGCCTTTTCTGTCTTTGGCCCGCGAAAACATAGCATGTTGCGAAATCGCGACACTCTCGCTGCCTTGTCTCTTTTCTTGCCTTGACCCCGCAAAAATAGAACATGTCACAAAATCGTGACACTTTTGCCTCCTTACTCTATCTCTCCTCTTCGGGTCACGAAAACCCAACATGTAGTGATATCGCTACACTTTTGTTCCTTGCACTTTACCTTTGCTTCGGCCTGCGATAATACATGTAGCAATATCGCTACACTTTTTCTCCTTGCACTTTCTCTTTGCTTTGGCCCATGATAATACAACATGTAGCGATATCGCTACACTTTTTCTCCTTGCACTTTCTCTTCACTTTGGACTGCAAAAATGAAACATGTTGCGAAATCGCGACACCTTTTTCTCTCTCCTCTTTTTCTTTGCTTTGGACCACGAAAATGAAACATGTCGTAAAATCGTGACACCTTTTTCTATCGGACTCTCTCTTTTTCATGACACTTTTCTTTGCGAGCTTCTTCTCTCAAACATGTCACGAAATCACGACAGTTTTCTTTGCTTGCGCCTTCTCTCCAAACATGTCGCGAAATCGCGACAATTTTTCTTGCATGCGCTTCTTCTTCGAACATGTCACGAAATCACGACAGTTTTTCCACTTGGCTTTTTCTCTGCCAACATGTCGCAAAATCGTGATAGTTTTTCCACTTGGCTTCTTTGCCTCCAACATGTCACGAAATCGCGACAGTTTTTCTACTTGCCTTCATTGTTTCCAACATGTCGCAAAATCGCGATAGTCTACTTGCCTTCTTTGCTTTCAACATGTCGCGAAATCGTGACAGTTTTTCTACTAGCCTTCATTGCTTCCAACATGTTGTGAAATCATGACAGTTTATCTTACGCTTTCTCTCTCTTCCAACATGTCGCGATATCGCGACAGTTTTTCTTGTGCTTTCTCTCTCCTCAAACATGTCGCGATATCGCGACAGTTTTTCTTGTGCTTTCTCTCTCCTCAAACATGTCGCGATATCGCGACATGTTTTCTTACTTGTCTTTTTCTTTGATCCTTTGAATTTGGGGCACTTCTGTCTTCTTGGAAATTCACTGTACATGCTCTAAATGACCTCTAAACTCTTGTCCATTGCATCAACCGATCTATTGTCCACTGCATCAACCGATCTCCCTGACTGTGTCCATTGTATCAACCGATCGACCTGATTGTGTTGACAATAATGACAATACTTTTGCTGCATCTTACTCATCAATGAACTCCTGTCCATTGTATCAACCGATCCTTTGTCTGTGTTGACAACAATGACAATACTTTGGTTGCACCTTGCTCATCAATCTCCCCCTTTGGAATTGTTGGCAACACACGTAATTGCATGCAATTACCTGTAACTCTTCTCCCCCTTTGACAATAATACCAAAGGGCGGCTGCAAAACTCCACCTGAGTCTATGCACATCATTCTTAGGCACACGTTATGACAAAAAAAAAAATGCTCCCCCGAGAATGTGGTCCCTCACTCAGATCTATCTTCAACTGTGTTGGTTTTTGGATCTCTATCCATTGAGACTACGTCCTCTGTATCCTATCATTAAGCTCACACAGAATCTATCCAATCTTATAGAATCATAAAGAGAATTGTTAGAGACTCAATATGTTCTATACTTAATGCTTAATAATTATATCAACTAAATCTCATAGAAGCATAAAGATAATTGTTAGAGAGTCAATATGTTCTATACTCAAATCCCAATCTCAACTCAAATCAATAATAGTTTATTTTATGGAACTTGAACAACCACACATCCAAAGTGACTAGAAAAACTCCACTCAACCAATCACCTCAAAGAACATCCCTTTATCACAGACCTTAGTCGAAGCATGTATCAACCAACTCTGTGTAAGCATCAAACACTATACCACAACTATTTCCCAAAGGCCTTCTCAAAGGCACAATCAATCATGCTTAAGTAGTACTCAAACTGAGCTCAACTATGAATGGCAATCTCAAATCAAATCTACTTCATCAACTTTATCATCGACACTCTCCACAATTTTCTTTGGCCTCTTGACTGCCACCTCCTTCGTGACTTACGACTTTGCCTCGTGTCCGTTGTGCAGCTCAATGTCTCTGGTTTCTAACGACTGCCATGAATGTTTTTATCGCATGCGCAGGTAATAACAGTGGACCGTTACATCTAGCATTGGAACCTCAATCTACATGTAGTCATCAACTCTCGGTATTCTGCTTCTTGCTAGGACATATGTTAGGGCTACTCAGTGTCTTAGACAAACGTTCTTCATGCGATTCCAGGGAACATTTCTCCTCGCTGCGATCAAGGGATTGCTCGGGCAATATCTTGCATTTCTCAAACAATGCAAGACTTTCTTAGTTGCATAGGCATCTCGTCCTCCTTGACACTTCACCACCTGGGCGCTATTCTCTCAACGTCTCTACCTTGCATGTGCCACTTGGTACTCTTGACCAACTGGGTGCTAGTGCCACTGTTTGCTTTGACTATGGCATCTCTTTAATCACTGCTACTTCTTTAGAGAGAATTAATGCTTTCTTATACCGAACGATGTGCTGTATTTTTGGTTAAGAACCGCACGCCTTCCCACTAAGAACATGAATTCTATTTTATCTGTAGATTGGGAATGTTACAGGCTTCAAAACCAGCACCTGCCAGCTTATGCTTCCATGACACGTCGACCTGTGCTGCATGCTCTATCTCAGATAACGCCTATCAGCTGTTGCATCAAAAACCTAGTTGTTCACCATGTTGTTCTACTGAAGCACATCAGTTTGATACTATCTCCACAAACATCTATATGAACTGAAACATATTTTGACAACTATACGACAACTCCCCGACTACTTTCCTTTCATCCTCAGATAACCACACAAATACATAGGAGCATTAAAATAAAACTTTAACATTGCTCCCCCTGAGGATGTGCTACCTGGAGCTGCTTAGTGCAATAGAGGAGTAGCCTCCTTCAGTCCAAGGAGACATGATTTCCTTTCTTCTGCCTTTCTCCAGACTTTCCTGAACTTGGGCTTGAGTTTTTCAATTACTTCCCTATTTTGCCCCTGTTCGTGAACTTGAACATTTCTCTTGCGAGGTTGTCTCTTGTGCATTCTTGATGGATGATTATTTTCTTTTCTTTTATGCACATGATATGTTCCCTGTCTATGTTGCCCTCTTTGTGTCTGATGAAATCTAGGGTTTTGCCTTAGATTAGATATAGAAGTGCTTGGATAGAACCTTGCTATGTGCCCTTGACCATTACATTTAAAACATTGCACATGTTTTATTCCCTGTCTGCATTGCATTCTGTGTGTATGATGAAATCTATGGTCTTGCATTAGATTGGATACAGAAGTGCTTGGACAAAACCTTGCTATGTGCCCATGGCCATTACATTTAAAACATTGCACAGGGTGTTCACTCAGGAAAGTAGATGTGTTTTTATCAGCATAACTTTTTGATCTATTGTTCGATCCACAATAAATTGCCTTGTGACCATAGCAGTTGCATTTAGAACAATAGCCATTAAAAGCATTATTATTAAAAGAGTGAGAGTGAGAGAACCTCTTTTGCTGTGGTTGCTTTGCTGTAGATCTTCTTTGATATTTTCTTCCTTTTGAAGATTCAGCTTCAACCTTGAACTTCTTCTTCTCTGCATATTTGGAAGATGAGGGTTGTTCAGCTTTAGACTTTTCTCGCTTTGATCCTTCAGCAGTGGACTTCTTCTTTTCTGCACTTTTGGAAGATGAAGGTTGTTCAGCTTCAAATCCAAGACCAAGCTTGGCCATGGAGCTTCTTTGTTGCTTTATCATTTTATCTAGCAACTTTGTGCTCTTCTCATATTTGAGATTTATATTGGCCTCTTTTAGTTGTTTCTTCAATGAAACAATCTCTTCTTCTTGTTGGCTGCAAATAGTCTCTTTCTTATTGATTTGAGACCTGAGAATATCTTCAATCCTTTTGTACTATTCTACTTGCAACTTTAGATCAACAATAACTTTGTTAGATTCCTCTTCACTTGTGCTGCATACATCATCCTCATCATCCAGGTGTGTCTTCAAGGCTTCTTCTGATTTCTTGGCCTTTTGAACTTGTAGGAAGAGATCTTCAATCTCATCCCCATATTCTTGTAACTTCTTAGACATTCTTTTGTTTTTTTCTTTTCTATACTCAACTCTTCAAGTGTAGAGATCAACTCACCTTCTAAATCTACTCCAATCTCAAGATTTTCATCATAAACTTCAGGATTCACTTCTTCTACCTTTTCTGGTTCAATTTTCTCTTCTACAGAAACTAAAACTGACTGGGATGCCTTTTTGAAGGAGGATCTATTCTTTTTAGCCATTGTGTACTAATCCAAGATCAACCCTGACTGATTTAGCCAAAACTAGGAACTTGGCTCTGATACCAATTGTTAGACTTACAATGGCACTGAGAGGGGGGGTGAATCAGTGTAGCTATTTAAATTCAAATTTACAACTCTTAAATCTGAAGCAATGAAATCTTAAAACTAGATGCAACAAGTGTAACAAGATAGCAACACATAACACAAGATTTAATGAGGTTCACTAGTTTTGGCTACTCCTCAAAAATAGACTGCTTGGACTCCCATCCAAATCTAGCCTTTGCAAAGCACCAACTTCATAATCAGTTTACCAGCACCCACTGGAAGGAGCACCAACCCCTGATTTATCTGCACCAACAGAAAGGAGCACCAACCCATGATTCCAAGCACCAACTTGGACTTCTATTTTAAATCTTGATTGACATAAAAATGCCTTCTATGTTACAAGACCCTCACTGGTCTATCTTAACTCAAATCAATCTCATGGAAGCATAAGGAGAATTGTTAGAGACTCAATATATTCTATTTCTAACTCTCAATCTCAACTCCTTGTCCACAAAGCATACACTCTTTTATAGCTCTACTTACTGCACACTTACAACCCTTTCTTATGGCTTACTCTTGTAGCTCTCACAGCTCTGTACTTCTTACAGCATTCTTCCAACTTTTGTAACAGCCCACAACACTATCCCTCTATATAGCAACACGCTGCTCTCTATTCCCGCACGGAGCTCTCACTTACTACTTCATGCAAATCTCCTTTTATAATAGTGTTCTATTTCTATTATTTACTTCCATATTCGCGCATGCAGCCTATTAATAGTAACAACTTCTTTATTCTCACATGCAATCTTATTAATAGAACGGTTCTTTGTTTGGGCTTCGAGACGTTTCTCTGTCCAACTCATGGTCTTCATCTGATGACTTTCAATAACCACTACTGCATGATATTTCTTTGTAACGACTCCTGTAACTACGGTAATGACTTTTGTTTCATCATCTGTATGCTTGCCCATGTAACTGCCGTAATTACTTCAGTTCACTATTCTTATTTAACTGCATGATTTCTATCTATAACTGCACCTGTAACGGTTCTTATTTTTGTTGCATGATTTTATTTTGTAATGGCCCCTGTATCTGCTGCATGACTTCAGTTAACTCTACTTTAGCTAGGTTCTGCTTTTTACATGGCAAAAAATAATATGTCGCAATATCATGACATTTCTGCCCCTTTGACTTTTTCTTGGCTGTTGACCGCGAAAACATGACATGTCACGATATCGCGACATTTTCTGCCTCCTTGTCCTTTTCTCAGCTTGCACCTGCGAAAATAGAACATGTCGCAAAATTGCGACACTTTCGCTGCCTTGAGCTCTTCTCTGTCTCTTGCCCGCGAAAACAAAACATGTCATGAAATCGTGACACTTTCGCTTCCTTGCACTCTTCTTTGCTTGCACTAGCGAAAACATGACATGTCGCGAAATCGTGACACCTTTCGCTTCCGTACACTCTTCTCTGCAAGCACTAGCGAAAACATGACATGTCGCGAAATCATGACACCTTTCGCTTTCGTACACTCTTCTCTGCAAGCACTAGTGAAAACATGACATGTCGCGAAATCATGACACCTTTCGCTTCCGTACACTCTTCTCTGCAAGCACTAGTGAAAACATGACATGTCGCGAAATCGTGACACCTTTCGCTTTCGTACACTCTTCTCTGCAAGCACTAGCGAAAACATGACATGTCACGAAATCGTGACACCTTTCACTTCCGTACACTCTACTTGGCTTGCACTAGTGAAAATAGAACATGTCGCGAAATCGCGACACTTTCGTTGCCTTGTGCCTTTTCTATCTTTGGCTTGCGAAAACACAACATGTCGCGAAATCGTGACACTCTCGCTACCTTGTCTCTTTTCTTGCCTTGACCCCGCAAAAATAGAACATGTCGCGAAATCGCGACACTTTCGCCTCCTTACTCTATCTGATCCTAGTAAGAAAGTGCTAAAAGGCTAAATTTGGACCTTTCTAGGGTAGTCTTGTTAGTGATTTAGTATTTGGTGTTGATCAATGACCCTAATTATTACCCCTATGTCATCCTATTCTACTCATAGCTAGCCTAACTATGGGTTTATTCATTTTTTATAATTATTGGGCGAGACTTTATTTTTAGAGCAAAAATAACAAGAAGGGTAAAAGATCTACCTAGATGTTCTTACCTCTTTGTATCCATACCATTGTCTCTTATCACACAAAAATCCAATCATTCACATACTCAAAATTAAAAAAAAAGGCATCTAAAATAGGCAAGACACAAACAAAAATTAAATAGTAAATAAAAAGTTTATCCCTTGTTTTTATTTTTCAAATATTTACTATAAAATATTAGTTTTATGCATATTTTTGTTCAAGTTTTATAAAGCCAACATAGGGATAGTGTTTCTAAGGGTTTTTTCCTATTATAGATGCATTCATGCACTCCATTCCTATCTATTTTCCATCAAGGTTAGTTTTTTACCATTATTTTCATGTTTTACGAGAAAATTTGGGGAACACACCATGGTAAGTATTAGTTATATGTTTTAAATTATTTTGCACCTTGTCTCCATTTATTTTGTGATTTATTCTAATTTTGCCAATTTTGCATTGACAATAGTATTAAAATGTGTTGACATTTATTTTTAATGTTTTTTCTTTTAATGCATTTTTTGTTTTGACTATGATATTTTGATATATTTTCTCGTATTCCTAAGGACTCATACCTTGATTTACCTTTTGGTATGGTCCTTCAAAAGGAGTAATATGTATTCTAAAACAAAACAGTAATACTTACATTACAAATGGTGGAGAGCTTTGCCCTCCCTACATGGGACAAGGGTGGACTGACTCTATGAGTCCTTGGGTAGGAAGATATCAAATTAGTTGGTCTATATTATTGTCTATCTTGTTTAAGACATTTCTCCTTTTTTCATGATCATATGAGTCTTTTTTTATCATTTTATATCAAAATACATTAAAATAGCTTAAATTCTAAACATATTGGTATGAACGTGTCATGGGATACCTAATGACACATATCACAGAGCTTTCTAGTTAGAAAATCAATTAATGACAAGATCTCCACTTTAGATCATAATTTTATTTGTAGATTTAATTTAGGGTTTTGGATGATGACTTAACAATCCCTAGCAAATTTAGGTGTTCTAGGTTAAGTTGGAGTGTTGTCTTAAACAACAATGACATGTTGTGATCCCAAAAATATCACTTCTTCACTATTGATAAAAAGGAAGAGCATATTAAACATTGTTATTGCTATATACAAGTTATAACCCCCAACTACCAATGTAAATAACATCTCACATCACATTATCTCGCAATAATCTCTATGTTGTCTCTCTCTATTGTCTTTATTTTTATCTTGCTCTTTCTAAATTACAAGTATTATCTTTACATGGAATACCTAGCCCTTGCCCACAAGTATCAATGAGCTTCCACTAACTACTTTGATGCCATCCATTAGAGGGTAGGACACTCCATTGAACCATGCAAGTGTCCAACGCTTAGCCTAAATGGATCTCTCCTAATTGCATTATTCTCTACAGGTTCCTAGGTAGATTTTATCCATTCTTTTGGATATCCTCAACAAGTTAGTTCCTTTAGCTCAAATTATTTGCTTGTTTGATTAAAATGGATTAGGAATATTTTATAGGATTCATTATTTTTCATTGCTTAAAATATAAGTTAGTAAATATTCTATTATTTTTAATAGAAATATCTATTTGCATGGATTTATCCTTTATTTCTATAGTCCTTTGATAAGAATATTTTGGTTTATTACTTCCATCAACAAAAATTATATTTTATTTTTTGCTTTGCTTTACATTAGATTCTTTGTTTATCTTGTTATTGCTTATATTTAGAATAAGAATTTAGCATTGATCAAATTTAATTAAAAAATATTGGCAAATCCTTCCCATCATCTATTTGTAAATTTAAAATTTTCATATTTTAGATATTAGCATTTGGTAGGATTTGCTTTCGGGTGCTACCTAGGGTTTTATTTCTTTTACAAGTCTAGGTATTCTACTAAGCTTCCCCTTCTCTTATAGATCCCATTATTTTGTAAGGTTCTATAAAAATCACTAGGTCTAAGAAAGTAGTAACTCAAAATGCTTAAGAAGTAGGCAACTCTACGAAGGAAGGACATACCACAAATACCAATGTTCATGTTAAATCCATTGAAACCCAAGGAATGAATACCGAGCATAATGATGAAGACAATGTCAATGAGATCTACAAGGGAAACCATAAGACCCAAGTAGATTATGATTTTATTATACGTCCTTCACCTTAGCAAATATTAAGGATTATTTTCCATATATATATGTTGGCTATCAGCATAATGAGGATCCATTGTGATATTTTGTAAAGTTTTCTAAATAGTTGTATATATTAAGTATGATATTCCTTCCTTCATTGATGTTTATGAATATGAAATAATTTATGTGAAAGTTTCGCTCAATTAGGTACTTGTATCAATGCATGCATCAATTAATGCAACATATACAAGATAATAAAATCAAAATTACTCTATGAAAGCACTAATTAATCCAATATTTTTGTTACAAGTTTCCTAGGTGTTTATGTAGTTAATGTAATACCAACAAGACATTGATAGAAAATAATAGGATATCCTAATGCAACTTGTGTTCAATGATAGAAACAAAATCCCTACTATCCAATTTGTGGATACTCCTAATCCTTATTTAGATCTTAATGCTTTTTCAACTCCTCTTTCATTCAGCCCTGGAAGTTAGGTTACCATATCCACAAATCCAACTACAAAAAACTACTAGTGTCAAACCTTAGATATAATGGTAGAGGCTATTAATTTGCAAAGGATTGTGCCAAAGTTTTTTTTATGATGGTAACAATAAATCCTAAACTTTCATAAATAGATTTATTGTCTTTTATCATGAATGGTTAAAAGTTGAACTAGCTCTTTTAAAATTTTTTACTAGGTCACTTTTAGGGAATGCTTTAGATTGGTTTACATCCCTACCTTAAAACTCTTAGTAAATTTGACTTAGTTGTTAAAAATCTAAATCTAGAATTTGATAATGATATTTCTATTGTTGAAACTACGAATGTCTTTTTATCTTATAAGAAAGGTCCCAATGAACCTATGAGTGAGTATTATAAGAAATGAAATGACGGCTTTTGAAACCTTAGACTTAATACAAAACTCATAGGAATATAATCACAGGATCACACGGTTATGCATAGTGACAAATCATCGTTAATTCACAAAAAATAGGATTTAAAATTTTGAAATTGGCTATTCTCGGGACCTTCTACTGGGGTCCAATCGCCCGAAATTTTTGGGGTGCAAATTTTTTTGGGATCGGCTCGGTGGACCATGATAATAATTTTTCTATTTTTATTTTAATTTTCCAACCACTTTCACCCAATTCCACAGACATTTTTTCCTAAAAATTATAAATAATTTTGTATTTTCTGCCAAATTCACCACTTATACCGTCAATATATATACCTAATGTGACAATGATAGTCATATACCTGAAAATGACCTATAACACCGAAAACTCTGCAATGATGAAAAAATATCTAAAGCAGTGAAAAACCATCTCTAGCTATGAAAAAACATTTGAAACATCAAAAAATGACCTATGGTGCCTACCCGTAGTATCTAGTGTCTACCTGCAGTAGAGAAAAGTTAGGTAGTTAACATCCATGTTCCATAACAATTCTTATAGTCTTGAATTGGGATCTTATAGTTTCCAGGAAACACTGAAGGTGTTAGTGGCCTCTCGGGCTACCGGCTCCATGATAAGTTGGTAGCTTGTAGAGACTACCAGTGCCACCACCATACATCGATAGTCAATGCTGTCTACAAGTGTAATGTGGCATTGGTAGCCTTTGATGGCTACTGACACCATTAACTTACACTGATAGATTTTGATGTCTATCAACTCCATGATAAGTCAATAGCTTGCAAATACTACCAATGCCATCACCATACATTGGTAGTCAATGCATACTACTAGTGTATTGTAGCATCGATAGCCTCTGATGGCTATCGATACCATAAACCTGCACTGGTATCTTCTAATGGCTATTGGCTCCATGATAAGTTGGTAGCTTGTAGAGACTACCAATACCACCACCATACACTTGTAGTCAATGTAGGCTACCAACATATTATGGCATTGATAGCCTCTGATGGCTACTGCTACCATTAACCTGCATCGATAACTTCTACAAGCACCAAAACTAGGATAGATCGATAGCCTCTGTAGACTACCAATGCCATAATATGATAGTAGCTATTTGCATGCTACAATCGTATTATGGCACTAGTAGCCTATAGAGACTACCAGCCTATCCTAGTATCATAAGACTATAGAAGCTATCAATGCATGTAATAGCACCAGTACTCTGCAGGCTTTTGGTAGAGTAGCCTATAGAGTACTCTGGTATTTCATGTTGTGAAAAATAATATGTTGGTATTTCATGTTGTGAATAATAATATGTTGCAATTGTTAAGTGATTATCAATTATAAAGTGCTATAATTTTTGTGATATTTCATGTTGTGAATAATAAAATGCTACAATTGTTCAATGATTATCAATTATAAGAGTTGTATACAATACCAAAAGCTTAAAGTTCTTGGGAATTCATTTTCTAACATGAAACACATTTTCCTATATAGATACAATGGCACCTACACCAAATATAAGTAAGCAAGATAAATCTTCTGAAATAAAAAGTATCCTAAAATACTTTAGCCAAATATCCAAATCCAAGGAGGCATCGACATCTATACAACTTCAAGGTACATATCTATATTTTGTACAAAAGAGTAATTTTTTTATGTAATTTCAAAAAATGATGTAGAACCCATTTGTATGCAAAATACCCAATTGACCCTGACATGCCTCCACTTGAATATGTTCCCAAGGAAGAGATACCTCAACTTGATAATTTTCTTAACAATGGCATTCAAAAACTTGAATATAATCCTCAATATGGAACACCAACCGACAAAGAAACCAACCATTCTAAACAAATACCAACTTCGGGAGAATCTTCTACTCAAAAATATAAACGTAGAAAGTTAACTAGGTGGACTATTGGAAGGACATTTAAGCTTGAATGGTCATCCAAATATCTATTTATTGAGCTAGTGCAGCCAGAGAACAACAATGACTTACCAACATAATGTAGATGCATTATTTGTAGTTGGAAACTAGGGAAGGATCACAAAATGCAACTTAAGTTGGATACAATAGAAAAACATTGTGGGAAATTTTATGTGATAGAAAAAGAAAATGATGGAACAATTAAGAAAATAATTAGGTGGAAGAATGCATCAAAATGCATTCATGTCAGATATGCAGAAGACTATGACAGAGAGATGAAATAACAAAAAACACTTGTTCAGAAAGGTGGAACGATTGCAACACAATTTGAAAAAATTCATAAAACAACTTTAGTGTTTAAAAGTTTATAGTTTTCTATTGTATATACTATTCTTAATAAGGGAAGGCCAATGTCTAATTTTATTGATTATAAGAATTTGTTTTAGCTTACTGATGAACCTTCATGTGCCCCTTGGTCAAATCGAATTCATTGGAAAATGGTAAAATGTCTCTCTTTCGTTGAGAAACAAGACTTGAGAGAGAAAGTTAACAATGCAAAATTTATTACTTTCAATTGATGAAGTAACTGTTGTTGAAAACACATATTGGATTTGTATGCATGTTTACACATTTGAGAATCATGTAAGGAGATCTCATTTGCTAGCATTACATAAAATGATGGAAAATTGTAATGCATAAAATATTTATAATATTGTTGTAACCAACTTAAAGAAAATTGTGGGAATGGATGATACAACAATAGCTAATAAATTAATATGTGTTGGATCTGATGGTGCTACTGTGATGCAAGGTCACAAGAATGGGCTTTGTGTTCAACTACAAATAAAAATTACCCCATATTTGATCCCCATTCATTGCATGGCTCATAAAATGAATCTTGCATACAAAATTATGAGCACATTTGAAAATGTTGCTAGAGTTGAAGAACTTGTTCGTGAAATACATGCTTATTTTTCATTCAGTCTGAAAAGATTTGTAGAGTTGCAAATATTTGCACTTGGAGGTACTGAAGGTAAAAAGTTGTTAAAAGATGTATATACTAGATGGATTTCACTTTTCCAACCTGCATGTAGAGTTTTCAAAGAATATCAATCCTTAGTAGGTTTTATGAATGCTAATAAGAGGGCAGTTGATAAGGCAAAATATTTGTTGTACCGAATGATAAACTTGGAGACACTACTCACTTTATGTGGTATTCTTCCAATGTTGCATGAAATGAATACTTTGATAAAAACTTGCCCAAGAATTATCAACTTATATTGTTATTTCATCAGGACTAGAAAACAAATATGTATATGTATTGATAATTTATACTTGTCCACTGAAAGTTATAAGGATCCTTTTTTTGATGGGGGGAGAACTCTTACGAACGTCAATTATTCGAATAGTTTTTTGAAGTTCAACATTAACGATAATATTTGCATTCAAGTGAGTGGAAAAGAGATACCACTATATTGCTTTGAAAATTGAATGGGAATAGTTACAGACGATCTTGAACAACTGCTCATAACATAGCATATTTGATGTAGTTTTACAAGATACAAGGATTAAAATGAGAAGAATAGTATAAACATTGATAAAAGAAATAAGAGACCATTTTCAAAGAGATGATTTGCTTGAGGTCATGGCTATGGTTAACCCCATGTTTTGGGATCCATGTATTGACCAAAATATTACAAATGAATTATTCATTAAATATATGCATATCATTATTACATATTTTTCAAGACATGTAGAAGTTAATGGTATAAATATCAATGGTATTCTCAATAAAGAACATTTGACAAATCAATTAGCTTATTTTGGATCAAAAATGATTGATCAAATTTATCATTTAACTAATCTGTATGGAGCAGGTTCAATTACATGTATGTGGAAAAAATTGTATCCCAATAGTATTTTGCAGTCTACCATGAGTGAATATTTTTGCTTATATGAATTATGTCAAACAATGATTTTAGGATTAGTAGAATATGAAAAGATGTTTAGTGATCTAAAGTTCATAACAGGTTGGATAAAAATGTAGAACATTGTTTGATATTATATGTGTCATTATATGAAGTGGACAATTTTCCTTACGAAAGAGCATTGGCATACTGGAAATCTCTTGCAGATAGAAGAGGTATCACTAATATCCAAGATGACAAGGATAATGATAACTACATTGATCAGAGTGTGGAGCCACAACATTTATCTTTGCATACTATTAATTTTTGATGAGCTAAGAAATATTTGTTTCAGCTTCTACCATTTTGATTCGTGATTTTCCATACTTATATTTTGGCAATAATGATTTTTATGGAATATTGATTTTATCAAAAATTATGTTGGGGAATTTTTACAAGATGTTGATTTTTACATTGTATATTATTGTGTTCTTTGTAAAATTATGTAACTTCATTTAGAAATTCTTTTATTACATCATAGCCTTCATATAGAATTTTTTTTATTACATTTGATATACTTTTATTTATGTGATTGAGCAATGTAAATACTAGTTATTTACTTGTTAAAATTATTTTATGATTAAATTATAATGCAATTTTGAGTGAATATTTATTGTCTCTAGGTAGGGGGAAACCAAGGGGGTTGCTCTCTAAGGGGCCTGGAAAATGGTCTGGTGCTTTAACGATCAATAAATCTAAAGGCTGAAGGAGCATGGAAGGTTGGAGGTTGAAGGAGCATGGAAGGCTAGAGGCTGAAGGAGTGTGGAAGGCTAGAGGTTGAAGGAGCATGGAAGGCTAGAGGTTGAAGGAGCATGGAAGGCTAGACTAGTTGAAGGAGCTACAATGAAAGGCTAGGATGTTGGGTGGAAGGTTGGGATGGTTGAAGGAATGTGGAAGGTTAATAAGGTTGAAGGAGCATGGAAGGCTAGGTCGATTGAAGGAGCTACAACGTAAGGCTGGGATGCATAGTGGAAAGTTGAAGAAGTATGAAAGGCTTCTTACAATAAGAAAAATAAAATTGCAAAGTGCAAAGGATTAGGGTTTTTTTAAAACATCTCATCTTTTAGGAGCCATATCTTCGTGAAGAGTTATGCGATTCAACTAATTCTTGGACCAACTTATGCAGAATTTGAATAGATTTAAAATGAGTCGTCATATACAAAAATCTAAGCAACATTGAGGGAGATACAACCCTATAAATTCAACCATTTGAAACAAGGGCAGTGACAATTTTTCAAGTCACAAAAAATAAAATTGCAAAGTGCAAAGGTTTAAGGTTTTTTCTTGAAAAATATCTCATATTTTAGGTGCCATATCTTCATGAATAGTTATCTAATTTACCTGATTCTTGGACCAACTTGTGTAGAATTTGAATATCTTTAAAATGAATGGTCATATGCAAAAATATGAGCAATATTTATGGAGATACAACCTTGTGAAGTCAACCATTCGAGACAAGGGCAGTGATAATTTTTCAAGTCATGAAAAATGAAATTGTAAATATTTGCCAACTAGGTTGCAAATGATGGGAATATCAATGAAGGGTTATGACTTCAACAAGGAAGAAAACTAGCAATTTAGATTTGGTAAAGCCGACTATGATAGTGCTATGCTTCGAAAATACTACTCTACTAAGATGCAATGCATAGATAGTAGAGGTGAAGTTTTGGCATTTTGAAGGCTGCTATAGGAAAATGTCAAGAAAGATGCTAAATCAGGGAGTAATTATATTCTTACAAAAATTTGAAAATATCCAGAAAATGAAAATTAAGAATTCAAACATTTTATGTAAAACTATGTAGGTTTCTAGCTATAGCATCTCAATTGAGATGAGAAGTGTATCTATTTGTAAAGTCTCAAGCTCTAAAGAAGAGAGCTATAATTTGTCAAGGGTGGGGGACTTGAGTACAACCCCTTATTATCAAGCAAAAAAAAATACAATTTTGAGTAGAAATTAATAAATAATTTGATATAAGGTCCAAGGTGTAGACCAATTGGTTCATCCAAACCCCATAAGGGGGGCGGAGGTCCAAGGTTCAAATCTCGGGCCTCACCGGACTGAATGCTTATCCATTTCCTGGTGCTTTCAATGGCGTAAAAGGTTTAAAATGATTGTGGCATGGTGGTTATAGGGGTGGACTACGCGAAGATCTATGTGGCGGCTTCCGGGGCGAACATCGTAGAATACTATGGCAGCCATAAAATCTGGACAACCTGCTCAGATTCATGGTGGCTATCGATTCCACCATGTAAATTAAAAAATAAAAATAAATAAATAAATAATTCGATATTACTTTAGAAAATATCGATAAATAGAATAGGAAGCAATTTTGATTGATTATATGAATCATTCAACATAACATAAAAATTAAAAAGAGAATTATATTTGCAAAAGTATTTTTCACTAATAGAAATAATGTCTCATTACATAATTCTTACAAAATTAGTGAACTATAAGTCCACTTAGTCACTATTCTGCTACATGGCCCAAACTAGTTCCTGTCTCTAATGGATGTTGAGGAATTGTAGAAACTATCTCTAAAGGAGGATCAAATGTCATTAATGAAGGATATTTAGAAGTTATCTCCAAGAATTTATCTGGCACATCAAAATGCTACATATAAATTGCTCCTAATGCACTAGCTCTAACCAATCCCTCCATCGTTTCCTTAAAGCTATTTATCGATACCCTTTCTTCCTTAGCAAGGTGTTCTCTACATGCTGAGGCTAACTCTTTTTCTTTGAGCTTTAGATTTTTTTTTTGTATCCACCTTATGTTCCACAATAATCCTCCTAAAAAAATTATTCTCAACAATGACTTGGGATAATATCTCTTTCAGCTTTATGGCACTAAATAGATTCTTCATTGTCATCTCCAAAAACACTTGCAGACTATCCACTTGATTCTTTAGATTCATAAAATTTGACTATAATATAGAAAAGAAAAAATTATTAGTTTCATATATTATTACAAATAAATAAAATGATAAACAATAATTACTATAACTTACCTCTATTATTACTTTTGCTACCTCTGCAACTTGAACCTTTTTCTTATCTTTAGCCCATTAATTGTAATAGGCTTGTGCTTCAAAATTTAGATTTTCTAATCTATTCAAAACAATATCTAAAATTTCATCATCATAAAAGTTTATGGACTTAACATTTTTTATATTTGGCTTGATCTAACAAAGATTTAAGTTTTTTTGGTTCATGTTCAACCAAAGAAAATAAAGTATCCCTTCTATCAACATTTTTGTATTGCGCATTTATTTCTTCAAAAATAATTTTGGTGCAATACTTTCAGTATATCAATTCAGATAAATCAATGAGGACCAAGTCTTTTATTGTTACCTCAATAGTATTAAGCAAAATAATAGTTAAAAATTTTAACTTTTCATCATCAGAAAGAGGAACAGTAGTAGCACCACTGAAATTATGAGGGGACCTCCCACCAGTTGTCAGTACCTCTGCAACCTCTGTTTGTTGTTGTGGTCTTTGTAGCATGTCAAAATATTTGAAATATTGAGGAACACCATCTTGATAAATATAACCCTCTTCAAGAGGTACTTCCTCCACGTCTATGAGACCATGCATATTTGAAATATTCCCAATCAAAATATCACGAAAAACCTGAAAGTATCAGGATTTACAGTATTCCCTAACTCCTTATGGAAAATAACTATTTTTCAACCATACATTGCTAACCCCTCATATTTGGTGAGCATGGTGGAGGTGGTGGGGGCATCATTTGCTTTCCAACACAAGGTGCTCAAACCAATACCACTAAAAAAAAATAGTATTTAGTAAATTTGTTGATAAATGCCAAAAAAAAATTAAAAATATAACTAGTTGCACATACCATATTGAGATGTCGATCATGAATCTATCATATTGTTGGTTTTTTGCCCTCAAAAATAAAATCAAAAAATAAATAAAGTGAAATGAAAATTACCTAAAACATTTGAAGCATATCTCACTAACAATGAATTTCACTTAAAGTTATCAAAGAGAAACATTACCTATGGTTGTTGAGGGGTTCGGCTAGGAAACTTTATCTTCGATATTTATTTGTAGTCTTTGTGCAACTCTTGATGCAACTACATGAGGAGTAGATGATGTGGTTGGATGAGCAGTAGGAGATACATATGAAGGAATGATAGAAGATGCATGTGAATGAATAGAAGGAGATGCAGCCATAGAGGTCTTCAAACTTTTAGACCTCTAAAAACATAGGGATTGGTATGATTCCGATGGACCTTCAGAATATTTTGTTTCCTATGGAAGCATTATGCAAAATAGAGCCTTTCTTTTATATGATATTGAAGAAGATTTTTTCTACATTCACATATAAGTCAAAATTTAATTTAGTAAAAAAATATTTTCAAAATTTAATTTAGCAGAAAAATATTTAGTAAATTAAATTTAATATTAAAAATTGTAATTTACTTGCAACTCTTCATCTGACAAGCCAAGTGATATCAGTTTTGGGTGGAGCAAGGTTGGAATCGAGGAATTTTGAATATTTAAAAATGATTCATAGTAAAATGCAAGAAGAAAATTGGTGGTACAAAGAGTACCACCAATGTTTGACTTGGCAACGATTAGTTCAATTCTTATTTTATTTGAAAGGTATGTGCATCAGTCAAACTTGTCATAATTGAGGTAGTGAACCAAGTAAACGAGCCTTCACAATGGAATGTTTATTGAATTTCCTTGCAAAATAATGTAGGCTTGGAAGAATTCGATCACTGCCCGAAGAAACTTGTTAACATTTTTCAATTTGAGACCCTTCCTAGATGGATTTGTCATGAACTACAAAAAAAAACATAAATGGGTGTTATTTCCCCATGGAGCTGGTAATAACTATGGGGTTTCCCTCTAAATCATACCAAATTGGAAATGAAGGTAACAGGGTGTAAGCCTTGGAAGATTCTAACAGAGAATAAGAAATGGGCACGCAACAGGTTTCACAAGTGCAAAGTTCTAAACTTCAATTCCTGTCAATGTAAGTAATGTTTACAGTTATGTTATGGGTGTGCTTTGTTAGTAAGGTGTTGTAGGGGATTCAACGCAATTTCTGGTAAGAAAGTTTCAAGGATGACTAGGATCTACAATCTTAGCGGAAGGTTGGATATTGTAATAGGTTTTGGGTTAACCTGCAAAACCCGGTAATTAATGAAGACTTTTATTTACCAAAAAAAAACAAAAAAGAACATAAAATTAATAACTTAAAACTAATAATATATAATTAGACAAAAAAAGACATACCTAAAAATTATTGTGATGATAATTGATAATTCATCTCGAGGTAATCTTTGTCTTTATCGATTAAAGAGAACTTAGTTATGACATTTGGATAACCCATGTGTGGGAGCCTAGTCAATCTCTCGATGTCTCAAGGGTTCACTGTGAAGGATAGAGTCCTGTTGTTATCAATTTCAATCTCGAATACACCTATGTCACTATTGTAACATCTGATAATCTTTAGGAGCATATTTGTATTTGGTTTAAATTACGACATTGACACCAATCCAAAAAGGCCTGCATTTTTCACCCATGTAATATTGTATCCCAACATGGTGAGAATATCTAAGATGGCTATGCAACACATGTTCTTGAATTGAATTTTTGATGTGAGAGTGGGAGGTTCAGGCAGCCATTGCTATAATAGATATAGCATTTGGAAGGGTTTGTGAGGCTTTGGAAGGCTCTAGAAGTATTTTTTGCAATAGATCTACCATTTGGAAGGGTTTGTGAGGCTATGGAAGGATCTACTATTATAGATTTATCATTTGGATGGGTTTGCAAGGCTCTAGAATTATATACTACAATATATCTCATATTTGGAAGGGTTTGAAAGGCTATGGAAGGCTTTGGTAGGCTTTGGAAGGCTCTAAGAGTACAACTGTAAAGTTTAAAATAAGAGGGTTTTGGAATTTTATAGACAATTTGAAGCTATGCATCCTGAAATGTATATTAATTAAGTTATATGCTAACACATGGCATCTTCAGGTGACTTTAGTAGCATCTATAGGCTACCAGTGCCATGGATAGGATGGTAGCCTCCATATGCTATCGATACCACATATATGTTGATAGCCTCTGTTGGCTACCAGTGCCATGGATAGGATGGTAGCCTCTATAGCCTACCATCCCCACACATAGGTTGGTAGACTTTTTGGATATTAGCACTAGTTATCAATTGGTAGCCTTCGTATGCTACCATCTTAATCATACATTGGTAGCCTATTCTGGCTACTAGCTCCACTAATACTTTAGTAGCCTGTAAAGGCTATCGACACTAGTGACAAGTCAGTAGCCTCTACTGGATATTGGTTCCACTGATACTTTGATGGCTTTGAGAGGCTACCATTGCCATTGAAACTTTGATATCTTGGAGAGGCTATCATCATGACTAACACTTCGATAGTCTATAGAGGCTACCATCATCACTGACACTCTAGTAGAGTAAAAATGCTACCATCACCACTGACACTTCGGTAGCCTACAGAAGCTATCATCACCATTGAAACTCTGGTAGCCCATAGATGCCACCATCACCACTTACACTTTGGTGGTCTACAAAGGCTACCATCACCACTGACACTCTAGTAGCTTGTAGAGGCTACTATCACCATTGACACTTTGGTAGCCTACAAAGGCTACCATTGCCACATATAGTTGATAGCCTCTTTGACTACTAGTTCCACACATAATCTGATATCCTCTATTGGCTACCATCTCCACTGATACTCCAGTAGCCTTCATAGGCTACCGATGCCAAACAATCACTGGTAGCCTCTGCATGCTACCAGCCCACACAAAAATTGTCTTATCTATAGTCTTTTACTATTATTTATTTTTTTGCCAAATATTAACAAAAATTTGTTCCATTATTATAATTTTTGGTGGAAACAAAATACAATTCTCCATGACTTCTATATGTGTTTGGACCCTATTTGCCTCGATTTTGAAACCGATTCACCCAATTTTTATAAATACATTTTAGGGTTGACCTCTTATGCATAATTCTATAGGATCAAATATAAAGTAAAGTTGCAATATAATGAAATGAATATAATAACTTAGAACATAATATCAAACAAAATAACACAAGAATAACTCAAAATACTCATAGAATAAAGGTCTACTAATGCAAGCAATAAGCTATGCATTTTTTATACAAATTATAATGCTTTGTCACAAATATATAATTGTATGTGACTCCTCATATGTTGCACTCTTGACCTTCACTCTTATTTGTAACTCTTCACTTTCCTATTCTAAGGACACATGCACTCTCACATAATGGACACTTGTGCACATTTACACTCACAACACTTGCACACATAATTATATGACACTTGTGCATTTCCTACACATTATTACATTACATGAAATATAAACTCACACTCTAATCTAAGACACACACATCTATTCTAATAATGTACCAAGGTGGTACATTGGCATGTACCAAAAAATATAATATTATCCAACACCCTCTTGTATTACATTATTTTTTTATTAAAAACTTTAGTCTTCAATACAATCTTTATCTTGATCTCGGGACCTATACTGTTCATTCTTGCTTTCTTCAGTTTGCTCCCTGTTTGTATTCTGATCAAGTGAATGATTAGTATACTTCAAAAAATAATCTTCATAAAATACTAATTAATCTGAAAGAGCTTTGACTTTATTTTCTTCTGTAGTTTCTTCTAGTTCTTGAATTTCTTACATTTCTTAAGCTTGTTAGCTTTTGATGCAGTATGCAATGGGAGATAGCAATCACAAGATGCAGAATAATATGAAAGAAAGTAAATCTATGAGATGACTAAAATATGCTATAAATAGAAATGATGGAAATGAATACAATGTAGCTATGGAGGAAATGGACACTCCATGAATAAAGCTACTGGACTACATTGCACCCATCACCAATATATGGTGATCTACAAAACACTATGCTACTACCTACGAATATGCTACGAGCTTGTTATAAGCTTGTTACAATGAGGCCCTTTTTATATAGGAAGATAGGTTCCTTGGCCAACACTCTACCTAGTTGTACAAGGGACACCTTGCACATATACAACTTGCACATTGACACTTGTGCATTTATTACATTGCATGAAGTAACTAGATAACTTCCCCCTAAAGTAATCTAATGTCCTAAGTATGTACCTAGGAAGGTACATTTACATGACCCAAATGATGTAATATACTCTATCTCTAACACCCCCTGTATTACATTATTTGGGTATTGAAGACTTTAGTCTTCAATGTGGATCTTCTTCCATTGGATAGTGGAATTTGTATTCTCCTTCATTGCTTATTGTGATCAGGTTCAGTAGGTAATTTGTGTCTTCATATGATGCAAAGTAAGTTGTAGTTGAAGGTTCTTCTTTCAATTGACTTTGCATTGTATTCCTCCTTTATCTGCTTCATCTTCTTCTTCTTTAGCTTTGCCTTTGAATCTGGTCTTTGTGCTTTCATAGGTGGTTGTGTTGCTACTTGGTTCTTGTAAGGAATATTCTCCTTTCTTGTCTTCAATCTGTACATAAGCTTTTGAACAACCACTTAAGCCATCATAATAAGATCTTGAATTAGTAGAACTTGAAGTACCAATGTTGCATGAGGATTGAAATTTTTTTCTAGATATGATTCATTTAATTTTATCTTCTTTTTGAGTAGTTCTATCAATCATTTTTGTTCTACATTTTCATCCTTGTAATGTTTATATGTGAGCAATTCCATGTATAATATGCTCACAAAGTCTAAGGAAAGTGAAATGTCACTTTTTCCATTGTCGATAGCTTCATTGAGATGGGCTTGAAGATAACATTCCATAGTATCAAAGTTATCTTCTAAGGCTTCACTATGAATTACCTTTGAAGTTAGGTCTAACATTCCTTCAAATTTCATGAGTAGATTCATGATCCCAAGTTTTATGACACTGGCCTTCTCTTTTCTGAAGGAATTATTAGTGTTTGTTGTGTTTTGAGAAGTAGACATCCTTATAGCTCCCTAGTTTTAGATATGGAAGGATATAACTCCCTAATATATAAGCTTGATTTGATAAAACCTTTATTAATCCTTAGGTTTGTAGACTTCCTTATGTCTCCCTAGTAATGAGAGTATATATACCTAATGGAATTTTAGGTTTTGTAGAAAGCTTATATCTTCCCAATGGATTTAGAACTTGATAATATTTGGTAGATGCTATTATTATCAAGTTTTGTAGAATGCCTTATGACTCCCTAGTGATTTTGGAATATGATATAGTGCTTTTGTAAAATGTAGTTCAATTTTGGGTTGATTTTGTAAAGTTTTGTAAATATCAAAATCAACTTTTCTAACACCTTATTACTCCTATTGAACTAAGCACTTTTCCAATTTTGAAGAGGTTTTAATGTTGGATTTCTTTTGTCCCTTTTGTGAAATTTTGAGACAAGAATATTATAAATTTCCAACCTTAGAAAAAACCTTAATAACCTCTTTTAATATCCCTTAGGATTTGATTTTAGTGTTTCTAATTTTCAATAACCTAATTTGGTGTTGTAACCCTTATAACTCCCAAATATAGAAAATTAGAACACAATAATATTTGCAAATATTATTAATTTGATTTTTCTAGTAGAAACCCTTATTACTCCAATATTTAATATTGCAAATATTTAATTAATTTGATATCTTAATTCCCTTTTAATTTTTGCTTTCAATACGTTTGATTTCTCTAAGTTTCAACCTTAGTATATAATCCTTATATCTCCCAAGAATGAAATCAAACTATAATGGGAATTATTCCTTACCTTGCAACGTTGATGTCCACAATTTTTGATGCAGTATTCGAGCATGAATAATAGTAATGCCAACGTATTTTGCCTTGGATGCTTCAACCAATGGATAGCCTTGGATTTCTCTTGGTTTTGGAGCTTGAAGAATGGCACCCAAATTCTATGACTTTTTGGCTCCTTTTGACTAGAGCTTTAAATGCTCTTTCACTTTCCTCCATGCTGCAATTCAGCCCTATGTGAAGTGCTTTGAATGGATATGCACGCTTCAAACTCCCTTGGTCATTGAACCCTTTAAATGGAGCAAGAATCTTTGCAAATATGATAAGTGGCATGGTAGTTACACTTCATAGGCGCTTGAGGAGTAGATGGGAGTTACTAAGCACTTGTCTTGCTCATGTATGTAACGTATGAGATGTTATAGTCTTCTTGGTGAGTGCTTGACTTCCTCTTCCAAGATGGGCACTCCTAGAATCTTCCAACTTTGGACAAGTGGTGCTCATATGAATGTAACCTCTTCTTTATTCTTTGTAACTTCCCTTGGTTGAGCGCTTGAAGTAATCCTTTGTTTCTTGGATGTTATGAATGAAGATGGTACCTTAGGAGGTTTGTGCCAAGTGGTACTTTACATGTAACTCTTTGTTATAATGCTCCAAGATGAATGATATACCTCCTATTCCCTTTCGTATGCTTATTCTTTTGCTTGCTACATTTCTTGGAGAGCAAGCAACTTCTTTCTTTTGTAGGTGCTTCGATGAGGATGTTGGATGGTGCTAGCTGTGATGTCCCTTGATTCTATGGAGCTTCCAATGGTGGTTCTGTAGCTGATCTTGGTGCTCCTATTGGTGGATATTTTTCTCCAAGCTTGAAACCTTGGATTTAGCACCTATTCTTTATACCTTCAACGTGCTGATTTTTATCCTCCTTTCCACATTGGTTTTGATGCCTTATTTTCTCCCTTTTTGAACCTATTATGTATTTCCTTCTTTGTAGATAATATTGCTCTCAAATATGATGTTGTTCTTTCCTTGTGTTGTCCCTTGAAGGCTTGCAGGTTCGACTGTCCAGAATGGAGAAGATGTGAGCCTTTTGAGAGGCTCCTTTGCTACGCTCGGAGTGTGCTAGTGTCCAGTTATTTTAACCTTGTATAATGTGCCTTTGTGGCACCTCAAACTCTACCTTATCACCTACATAAAACAGCTTAGAATGGTGCAACAATATGTAATAATTTTAGGATATAAAAACACCCCTTTTGCACCTTTTTGCACTCCTTGATTTTTTGATTTTATGGCAGATTTTTGGAGATGTTCTTCTGAATATGCAACTCTCCTTTTTGTTGGTTTTATGAACCCAAATTATAACCACTTTTGTAGATGCAATATAACACTTATAGTGCTTTGAATCTGAGACTCACCAAGTCTCGATTTGAGGCAATCCTTGCTGATTTTTTGTGGCTATTTTCTTCTCCAAAACTTGGAGGATTGAGCTGATTTTGGTGGCTTCCTTTGGCCACTAAAAGTTGCATATTTTGGTGCACTAATGGTGTCTTTAGACACTTGATGCTAATCTGATTTTGTGCCCTTCTCAAGAACACAAACACTAAGCTTTTTGAGAGTAATATAGTAGTGCAAATGAACCCACTAATATTTCACTTTTAATGCACTAACAATCTCACCTTATCACTCCAATAAACTCTCAAAATAACTTATAAGTGCACTTAATCAATTTACTACAACTAATCAAGAATAATCTGAAATGAATCTTCAAGAATTATTCTACAATTTCACTACAAACAAAGTTGTAGGAACTAGTCTTCTTTTTCTTTCCAAAGTAGATATTTGGTAGTTGATAGATAGTTGTAATTTTGTAATCTAATCAACTCCAAAGCTAATGTGCAAATGAACCTTAAAAGGAACTTTTCCCTTTTTGCACTTTTGAAGACTGTAATTCAATGTTTCCTCTTTTGCAACTCTAATCCAATATAAGGTGCTTTAACAAATCTGATAAGTAATCCAATTAATGAATCTACTTGCACCAATAGTTGCTTACCTTTTTGAAAGCTTTCAGCTCTTTTGTAGAGGATGTAGATCTTGGTGTCTAAGATCACCAAGTTGCTGCTTTGAGTAGGATCTCATTGCTCAGTTTCTTCTTCACCAAAAAGTGGTCTCGAACTTTCTTTTACGAGCCTAGGTTTTGGTGATTTGATCCTTCAAGCAATCTTCTCCTTTTGCTGTAGATTTGGAGAAGTCTTTGTCTCTAAAATGGTGCCTTCTTGCTGTGAGAGGTAATATTCAAATCTCTCAGATTTGGTAGGCTTCTCCTGTCTTCAAGTCTTCTTGTCGAATTCTGACTTCAAGCAGGATCTTCTTCTCAAGATTCTGAATATCTTGAGGTCTTCTGAATATTCTTCTGAGATTTGGCACTCCTTGCCAAATTCTTCTTCTTCTTTTGGGCTTGTTGTTGGATGGTGATAATTGTCCCAAATCTTTCACTATCTTCTATAGTGAATTTCTCCAATGAGTTCTCCTCGGAACTCCTTTGATGATTTCTTTAGTAAGGCTCTCCAAGCCTTTTACTGGATGCTCATTGAGACCTCTCCAAGGTCTTTGATCTTGCAACTTCTTCTGGTCTTCCTTGAGACCTTTTCTTCAACCTTCTACTTCTAGAAGTGTTGGTGGTGAGATCTTCTTCTAGATCTCTAATTTTGCTACTTTTAGATTCAAGTAGGACTCTCCTAGTCCTTCTTCTTCTTCCAAGATTGGAAGTTCTTCAATGAGATCTTCTCCTGATCTCTTTAACTTCTTTGAAATGAGATCACCAACCTCCTATTTCATGAACTCTTCTCTAAAGTCTTCTTTCTAGTTCAAGAACCCTTATCTAGAATCTTCTACAAAATTAAGGCTTCTATGGCATTTTCTTCTAGATCAAGGCTTCTATGGCATTTTCTTCTAGATCAAGGTTTTATGGCCTTTTCTTTTGGATCAAGGCTTCTATGGCATTTTCTTCTTCTATGAAGTTCTCAATCTAGCAATGGAGATCTCTAGTCTCCTAACTTCACCATAACTCTTCTCCAAGAGTCTTCTTCCATAGTATTATTTTCTTGCACAAGGAACTAATCTCTACACTATGAAGGCACGTCGACCTTTGGGAAACAAAGTTGAAATCTCCTAGATTTCTATTGTAGGAGGTGTCCCAATCATCTAAGAATTAATTTTCTACAACAAAAGAAACTTTGGGCAATAGTTAACAAATTCTAGATATCTTGAATGATCTTCACTAGTTGATTTGTCAATCTAGTGGATTGAATGTTGAGTCCTAGTCTTCATGAGTTTTTCCTGCAACTCTGTGGAAAGACTCTAGCCAAATGTAATCTCAGTATTTTTGGAACTGAGATTTCTTTTAGTCCTCACTTGTGGCTCTCCCTAATTCTACCACCTAGACTCTTCTGAGAGTTTTTGATAGTGGTTGGTCCAAAGGTGCATCAAGTTGACAAAAAACTTAGGCTTAATGATAATGGTGGTTTTCCTATCGATCTACTATGGCTAGATCTACCATGGCTCTGATACCACTATTAGATTTTGATGTAGTATGCAATGGGAGATAGCAATCACAAGATGTAAAATAATATGAAAGAAAGTAAATCTATGAGATGATTAAAATATGCTATAAATAGAAATGATGGAAATGAATACAATGTAGCTATGGAGGAAATGGACACTCCATGAATAAAGCTACTAGACTACATTGCACCCATCACCAATATATGGTGATCTACACAACACTATGCTACTACCTACGAATATGCTACGAGCTTGTTATAAGCTTGTTACAATGAGGCCCTTTTTATATAGGAAGATAGGTTCCTTGGCCAACACTCTACCTAGCTGTACAAGGGACACCTTGCACATATACAACTTGCACATTGACACTTGTGCATTTATTACATTGCATGAAGTAACTAGTTGGAACCATTTCTTACATCCATAGGATACAATTATCATGCTACAAGAAATCATTTTAAACCAATGAGCTATTACAGGCTTTGGTCAACCTACCTCTTTATTTTGATTAAAATAGATATTGCTACATGTTGAGTAGTGTTTTCACCCAATTGTGAAAGCACACTCTCCGGTAGGATTTGAGTCCCAAAATCCTCTGCTTGCAAAGAAATTATAATTAAATGATTTCTCCAAGGTTCCTGTTGTGATTCACTAATGATGCTCTTCAATTGAAATGCTAGGAATACCTTAGGGTTACAAGTGGATGTTAACAAGGGGCCTGGTGGTTTATTTTATTTTGAATTACAATGGACTCATAGTAAGTTAATACAAGAAGGATGAATCTATTTGGATTTCAGGCTCTGGTAGATTTTCAATTATTTATTTGAATGACAATGAAAAATGCAGGAATAATAAAGGATTATTAAAATGAAGAAATGCAAATAAAATGAAAGAAACTAAACTACGGGCAGAGTGCTGTCATCTTGATTGACAAAACCGAAGACAATGAGGTTTCTGCATGCAACCTAACCTATTGAACCTGCAAATTCGCACAATCCAGATAAGCTAGGTGCGGGTTTCTAGGGTTTCTACTGTAATTCCAGATTTAGGCATTCGCGTGAAGCAACCAAGAACACTTGCATTAAACTTCACCTAAAAGCCTAGAAATCTGAAATGAAGGATAAAACATTAAATCATGCATGCAAAAATGACTCCTTCTTTCTCATCAATGAGATGCCAACTCTCTGTGTTTCTGTATTAAAATAATGTATCAATTACAATACTGAGAATGTTCCAGGTTCAAAAAGAAAATCCAGAACACATGAAGGAAATTGCTCCAAGTGCAGGCCCAGAATGGCATGCAGCCCTTGTCTCTGCAACTTTGCTAGCAACAATTTCCAACCCCTTGTCCAATCTATGCTTCCAACTTTATACTGTCTGGCACGGCTCTTCGGTTCACCTGCGTCGCTTCGTTTCACCTCCCAGAATGCGTCTTTTCAAATTCTCGCCTTTTCGATGCTTTCACTTCATGCTTGATGCCGAAACGTTTGAAATCTGCCGCTGCATGTAACGCCTCTGCAACTCCGACACCTGTATGCCACGTGTCTCACGCTTTCTGTGCCTTCTGTAATGGTCCCATGGAAATCGCAACGCTTTCATGCATGCAACTTGTTCCTCTGTTAACATAGCGAAAACACGACATGTCACGAAATCGCGACGCTTTTCTGTTTCGTACACCTTCGGCCGCAACTTGTCACGATTTCGTGACCATTTTCGCTTCTTGCTCCTTCGCTGCAACTTGTCATGATTTCACGATGCTTTTCTACTTCGGGCGTCTTTGCTGCATGCTGTCGTGATTTCACGACATTTTTATGCCTCGGACCCTTTCGCTCGATTCTGTCATGATTTCGTGACGCCTTTTTCATCCGTATTGCTTGAGCTTCAACCTGTCACGATTTCGCGATGCTTTTGCCTGATGGGCATGCTTTCTAAAAAGTTGCACGATTTCGCTACCATTTTCCACTTCATGTCTTTTCGCTCAATGCTGTCACGATTTCACGACCATTTTCCACTTCATGCCTTCTTCGCTACTTTCTATCACGATTTCGCGACCGTTTTCACTTTCGTACATTCTCGACCGCAACCTGTAGCGATTTCGTGACGTTTTTCACTTCATGCCTTCTTCACTACTTTTTGTCACGATTTCACGACCATTTCCGCTTCATGCACCCTTGCTGATTTTCGTCACGATTTCGCGACATCTTTCTGCTTCGTGCCCCGCTTGCCGCTTCCTGTCGCGATTTCACGACGTTCTTTTTGCTTTGCCCTGTTTGACTGGTTTGACCCACGATTTTGTGACATGTCACGATTTCGCTACGCCTTTCCATTTGCCTTTCTCTCTCCTCTTTCACGACAGAGCAACATCACGATTACCCTCCGATGATAACATGTCGCGATTCTGACACTTTTCTTTACCGCACAACATGTCGTGATTTTGTGACACTTTTCTATTTTCGGCCGCGACGGAGCAACATGTCGCGATTTCGTGACACTTTTCTATTTTCGGTCGTGATGGCGCAACATGTCGCGATTTCGCGACACTTTCTACACTTGTGCATTTTTGCCCCTTTTCTTCATTTTTAGCATCTGGGTCACTGAGATTTTCTCTGAAAGCCTGCAAAAAAGGTGGGTCCCCAATTTTGGGGTGTGTTGTGGATCAGCCACAACAAATGGTGACTCTGCTGTCAAATGCTCTTGAGCATTTTTAGTAAGAACCCAACCTGAAACATATACAAACTCGAAAACATGTGTTATCACATAAGCAATATAACAAATGCCCAAAGATCAGAAGTACATGAATCATCAGAATCATCAAGTATTAGCTCAGTGTGTGCAATGAATTTCTTTCCCTATCGTTTGAAATTGATCCACACTCCATTGTCAGTTTTGCATGAATGCATATATGAGATTGTGAATGATTGTGTAACCTAATGAATATGCTAGGAGATCTTGCTTTTATAAAATGCATAGTCTTTCTTCTAGTATCATGTACAAACATTCAAGATTGCCAAACCCTCTTAGGATCCACTAATTAATTACCTTATTGTATCCCAAAGTTGGTTATGAGTCCCTACTATCTTGAACCCATGTGCGAGTGAATGTGAAATCAGAACCTTGGGGAATCAGACTCCCAACCAACCGAGATGAGAGTTTAACCCTATCCTTACTATTCTGATTTAGAGTTCATTACCTCACTTTAAGCAAAATAATTAAACCAATTATGGAAGAAATGGTCATGCTAGTCTAACCCTTTAGACAATCAGTGGTCTTGTTTTTGAGACAAGACATGTTGCCATGCATGGGCATATCTAACCCCACAATCCAAAACTTATCTTCATTTCTTTGGACCTTGGGGATGACTACCCATCCTTTGCAGAGGACAAGTAGTACGATCCTTACAATCCAATATAAATATGAGATGGGAAAAATTTATTTTTTACTTCTTGGACCTTGGGGATGACTACCCATCCTTGCTAGGGACATGTAGTACGATCCTTACAATCCAAACTTTAGATGTAAATGGAAAATATTAATTTTGTCGCTTAGACCTTGGGGATGACTACCCATCCTTTGCAGAGGACAAGTAGTACGATCCTTCCAATCCAAGATTTATTATGAAATGAGACATAGGAGCTTTGGGGAATCGGATTCTCAACCTAAGCGAGATGAGAATTTATGCCCTATCCTTACTACTCCATGTAGGTCAAATCAAAGCTTTGGGGAATTGGATCCTCAACCTAAGTTCGATGAGGATTTAACCCTATCCTTACTACTCTGATTTTAGGCTTTAAGCTCTATGGAAGTGGTCAAAACCACTATTTTAAGGATCATGTTGCATAATAGGATAGACATGAAAAACTTCTTTCGCCCAACCTTTTCTTCCAAGTTAGGTTTTGATCATTTTGCTCAAGATCCTTTTTAATGTATGAGACGTGCTTGGTTCTAGATATCTCAAGACTCAGTTTCCAACCTTAGGATTCCTCTTACATTTATGTTATAACACAACCCTAAGAGGGATTGACATACTTTAATGATTTGTACCTAAGATGCATATGTAACTAAGATGGAATGTATATGTAAAGTGAGATGTACCATGAATGCATTATCTCTTGAATTGCAAATGAAAGATTTGTCATGCAAAACTGACTCTTTCATGCATCACAAAATCAAACAATATAACTTAAGATGTTTGTGTTACTTGTGGAGCTTTTACAGGACAATTCCAATATTTCATATTCCCCTAACCTTAAGCATAAGTTAACATCTCAATATTTTATTTATTTATATATATATATATTTATATTTTTATTTTTTATTATTATTATTTTTTATCAAAATAAACAAAACATGTCAATTGAAATCAAATCCACAACCAAAATCCTAGCTAAACTAACAATCCTAAACAATAAAAACAAAAACTGAAAATCCCCACCAAAACCGAAAGAATAATATCAAAATCTCACAACCTAAGGGCTAAAATAATGCTTTAAAATCTGCCCATTAACCGGTAGCATAAAATCTCTCCCTTCTAAAGTTTTTAGCCTGAAGGTATTCTTCCCAAGAATCTCTGAAATCTGATATGGGCCTAACCAAAGACAATCAAACTTTTGATGATTCCCTTTTTCCTCATGTCTTTTGTCCCATAGTAATACCAAATCTGAAATTCTGAATGATTTAACTTTGGCCCTTCTGTCAAACCATCTTTTGATAACTTCCTGGTGTTTATTCATGTGGTTCATGGCCTCTTCTCTCTTTTCATCAAGGTGCAACAACTGACTTAACCTGGCTTCAACTTGATCATCTGTCCCCAAGTACTCTTGTATGAAATGCAAGGTCTGCAACTTCAAATTTGCAGGAAATATCGGGTCTTGCCCATAGACCAAATGATAGGGAGTATTCCCTATGGATTCTTTCACTCTGGTCCTATCTGCCCAAAGGGCAAACTTCAATTGGCTGTGCCAGTCCCGAGGGTTCTTTTCCAGCAACTTCTTAATGGTATTCAACAAATTTTTATTTGAAGATTCGGCCAACCCATTTCCTTGAGGATAATAATTGGATGCAAATTTTAAGCTCACTTTGTTATCGTATGCCCAATCTGCAAATTGCGTAGAAATAAACGCTTTACCATTGTCACTGACAATAGCATCGGGCATTCCAAATCTTGTTATAATATGGTCCTCAAGGAATTTAATTACAACGTCTGTGGTGGCATGTTTAGTAGGAATCGCTTTGTCCACCTTGTGCAGTAATCTGTAGCTGTCAATATGAATTTATGAGAATCAGAAGAATTTGGGTTAATAACCCCAATGAAATCTAGTCCCCACTATGCAAATGGCCTCATTTCAACTACAGGTTGTAACGGCATGGCTGCATTTCTTTCTCTATTGGCAGCCACTTGACAGATATGACAAGATCGTACATGGGCATGTGCATCTTTGAAAATGTGTGGCCAGTAGTATCCTGCTCTCAGGATTTGATGTGCTGTAGCATTTGCCGCACCATGACCAGTTCCATGTTTCCCGTGAAATTCCTGCAACACCCTGGCAGCTTCTTCTTTGTTCAGGCACCTCAGGTAGATCCCTTCATGATTCTTCCTGTAAAGAACACCAGATTTCATCAGATAATTGACAGACTTAAGCCTTAAAGCTCTTCTCTGGGTTGAATTCAGATTAGAAGGACACTTACCAATCAATAAAAATTGCACAATATCAACATACCAGTCATCCTTAGCAATGTATTATGTGTTCGAGTATTGGCATGTTATCTGCGGATTATTTTCTGCGATCGCCTTCGCCAGTCCTTGTCCTCGAACTAGTTTCATAGGTTGGATTTCGAGATCAAATTCTTGGATGGTGGAAATCCATTTCCCTCTTTTCTCACCTAGTTCATTTTGTAAAAACATGGTCTTAACAGCAGAGTCAGGCACGATGGCAATAACTCTGTTGTGCACAATGTAATGCCTAAATTTTTTTACCGTTTTAAAAAGTGCGTACATTTGCTTATCAAGGATTGAATACCTTAATTGAGCATCTTTCAGGGGGCACTTAAAAATGCTATGGGTTTTTCTGCACTATCCTCGCCTTTTTGGGTTAAGACACTCGCAAAAGAGTGTTCTGATGCAAAAGCATAAATGTAGAAAGGTTTGGAATAGTCTGGACTTATGAGGACCGGGGCCCTGGAAATGGCATCTTTGATGTTCTGAAAGGCCACTTTACTTTCCTCGTTCCATTTTACATCCACATATTTCTTGAGCATCTTGTTTAAAGGTTTGGCTATCTCAGCAAAGCTAGAGATAAACTTCCTCACAAAATTAACCTGCCCAAAGAAAGATCTCAATTCTTTTTTACTACTCGGGAGAGGTAAGTTTTGGATAGCTTGTATCCTTTTCGGGTCGATGGATATGCCCTCTTTTGAAATGATGTGACCAAGCAATTTTCCTTCTGTAACTCCGAAAATGCACTTTTTGGGATTTAAGGAAATTCCATGTTCTCTGCATCTTTGAAGCACTTTCTTTAAATCTTTGACATGGTCCTCTCTCTTTTTCGAGAATACTGGGATATCATCCACATACACGATGATACATTTGCCTATGAGCCCTTTGAATGCATAATCCATGGCGCGTTGAAAAGTTGCACCAGCATTCAACAGTCCGAACGACATTCTCTTATATGCAAATGTCCCCCACTTGGTGGTGAAGGCTGTTTTCATCCTGTCATCTGGATGTATAAGAACTTGGTTGTATCCAGAATACCCATCAAGAAAGGACATCATTTCCGATCCATTTACCATTTGCAGAATTTCATCAATTGAAGGCAATGGATAATTATCCTTTTGAGAGGCTTTATTAAGATTTCGAAAATCTATGCACAGCCTAATCTCTCCACTCTTTTTCCTTACTGGGACGAGGTTAGCAACCCAAGTTGAGTGCCTAACAGGAAAAATGATTTTCGCTTCCAATAATATTTTAACCTCCTTTTCGATCAAAGGCTCCAATAGCGGGTTAACAACTCGTTGTCTTTGCCTAAAAGGCTTGGAGTCTGGCTTCAAAGGGATGGTATGTGTGATAATGTCTTGGTTGTATGTCTTCAGCTCATTGTAATTCCATGCAATGCAATCTATGTAATGCTTCAATGCCTGCATTATGTTGCTCCTTTCTTCATCTGTACATGCCTTTGCAATGTACACCTCCTTTGGATTGTCTGCACTCCCTAGATTAATTAGATCACACGCATCTTTAGGGAGTGGGACCCTTTTTCCTTTCTTGGTCTTGCATCCCATGTCGAACATTTTTTCCAATGAAACCACGTCTTTAGGAATTTTGTTGGATTGATACGCAGTTTCAATTTCATTTTCTGCTTCATCTTGCCACCTTTGTTCCTCATCAATCACCTGATTTTCAAAAATACCCGAGTTCGTGACAAATTTGTAGATGTGTCTGTCACTTTCAAAAACCTGGAAATTCTTGACATTGTCGGGTATTGATGGACAAGGAACTAATTCAATGGAAAACTTTTTACACCTTTTTACATCAACCGGGTTTAACATGCCCGCGGCGACTGCAAGAGAGTCTGCTATTCGATTTCCTTTCCTAGAAATAAGGGCTATATTGAACGCATCGAACTCCTCAATGAGGTCCATAACCCTAGTTCTATAAAGGCTTAGTCTTCTGTCACGGCATGTATACTGTCCTTTGATTTGCTTGACTACCAACTCAGAATCTCCCAAAACCTTCAAGCATTTGACTTGTTTGCTCAATGCTAGACGTAAACCAAAGATCAATGCTTCGTATTCTGCCACATTGTTCGTGCAAGGAAATTGCAGTCTGTAGGCAGCCAATAATGGTTTACCTCCTGGGCCAGTGAGCTCGACTCCAGCTCCTGCTCCCTGTCTAGATTTTGATCCATCGAACCTGAGCAACCATGTGCAATCATTCTCCTCAGAAGAGCCACTATGACATATTTCCTTTTTAGGCTCTTCAGTAGCTTCCTCAACATCAAGTGCATAAACCCCCAGTTCTGGCTCAGAAAACTGAACTTCATTCGGCTTGTTAAATTCTGTTATGATTTCTTTGAGCCTCGGTTCATTTTCCACTCTGATTTGGTTTGCAATTCCTTTCCATGGTAGCCACATATGTGAGCAGTCTGTTGAAAAATAGCCATTCAGAGTTTTCATCCAATCCCTCGCAAGTAACATTCCATACCTACTTGGGATATTAACCACCAGAATGTCTACAACCTGCTGGACCCTGGGTTCAGAATTTAATTGAATCTTGACATCATATAAGGTCCCTACCACATTTACCTCTGAACGGTCCAATTGCAAGACCGTACATTTGGATGAAACAGGTTGCAGACCTAGCATTTTACATATTTCTGAAGGCATGAGGTTGCTCGTGGCACCTGTGTCCACCAAACAGTTATGCAAATTCTTACCCGCAATTCTCAGAGTCAGTAAGAATGGCGGGACATCCCTTCTCTCCTTTCGCAAAATCAGATGGGACTCAACTCCCTTTTCCTTCCACATTTGATCAGGTGAGTTCAAAGCTTTTATCAACGCCTCCTTTTGGCCAGGTAATCTAGCCGCGTCCAAAAATGAAAGGCTAGATTTGGACTTCTTTAAATCCTCCACTATGTCATAATTTGGTTTTTCGAATTTGACTGTCTTCTGCACGTCATTAGACATTTCTCTTCTGAGTGGAGGAGGAGGATTATTATTCGCCTTAGTATCAGGAGGAAGAATGGAATTGTTTGGAGGTGTTGATGAGGTTTTAGGGGCTTTAGATTTACTTCTCAGATGGTATCCATGATTCCCCTTTCTGAAATCTCGAAACGCTTGCACCTCCTGTTCCAAAATTTCGTCTTCTTCTTCCTCACTTTCACCTTCTTGATGATATACAGTTTCCATCACCATAATATTATCATCTTGATGTTGCGATGGACCCTCATTTGATACCAGTTCCAAATCATCAACTTGTGCCTGAAGACAATGAGTGTATCTAGCAATTTCAGGACAATTCCTCTCATTGTGTTCTTTCGTGTTGTGCAACCTGCACCCCCTTTCCCATGCCAAATCTGAAAGATTCAAAAGAGAATTGGATTGGCTCGGTCCTGCAGAAGTATCTAGTTGATTAGCAATGGGAGCGGGAACTCCCCCATTGTTTGGCTTAGTGTTCCAGTGCCTCCCTCTATTGTTAAAATTTTGATTTGGGTGAGGGGCATGGGACTCATACTTCTACTGTTGAACCCTGTCATTGCTCAATTTATGAACTAATTTCTTGAGCTCTTCGACTTCTGAATAAATCTCCTTCGGTGGAATCACATTGTTGTTAACCCCCGTTGGATTCGCATAATTGATGGGGTCTTGATTCAACACTTGGGTCGGGTTCTGAGGAATTTGATTCCCGTATGGATTGACACTTTGAATCGGGGTTGGATTTGGAAAAGGAACTATGGCCTGAGGATTGACTTGGCTAGTTCCTTGCATAGTTGATTGACTATTCTGCAAAAATGCAGGGACAGGTGGAATGGATGTGATTGGTTGGATTGGAATGGGTGCATATGCAGGTGCTGGTGGATACGGCTGCTGATATGGGAAGGCGTTCATGCTTGGCATTTGAGGTGCCATGACTTGACTTGCCAAGGGAGCTTGACCATATGGAGCATACTGTCCCATCATAGGCATCTGGGTAAACCCGTAGCCTTGTGGTGTCATTTGTTGCTCGATAGTCATGGCTTCATTATAGGCTAGAGCGAGCGTGGTGACTTGAGGATTGCGTCTCGCAAACATGGCTGTCATGGGGTCCAACGCCCCAAAATATATCTGCAAAGCCACTGCGGGATCGATGGCAAAATGCCTAATTGCTCTATTATAGCACTTTTGGAATCTCTGATTAAACATTCTGATCGGTTCCCCATGGCCCCTTTTGCATGTAATAAACTGATTGTAAATGGTTGCGGGATCCAAGGGTGACCTAAATTGATTAACAAAGGCGTTTTCCATTTGTGTCCAAGAAGTGATTGAACCGGTTGGTAAGCATATATACCATTCATATGCTATTGGATCTAAGCTCATAGGAAAAAGTCTGCAAGCCACATCTTCATATTGAACTTGCGGCCTAATTAAAACATCCCTATAGGCTTGGATATGTTCTTCTGCTTTTCTTGGGCCATCTGGTTTGTATTTAGGTAGAAATATTTCAATGTTCTTGGGGATTTCATGGATATCCCCAGCAATATTCAAAGGAGTATTGTTAGCTCCATACCAAGGAGCTGTTGGAGCTTGAGCCATTTGACTCAAAATCGATGAAGACAAACCTACAATAGCAGTAGAAATATTACTGACAATAGGAACACTAGTGGCAACTGATATTACGGGCGTAGGTCCACTCGATGTTCCTGGAGAAAACAGGTCTTTTGTGACTGGTGAGCTTACGACTTGCTTGGTTTTATTCTTGGGAGTACCAGTAAGGTCATGAAAAATGGTTTCTCCGGTTGTTTGGGACCTGGTCGCAATACGACGCGGTGGGTCCAGCCTGCCTGATGAAACCCTCGATTATTTCAAAGAAAAACCTGCAACAAAAGAAAACAAAAGCTGCAGTTTAGCTGTTTGTGAGCTTTAAGAAAAGATTTCAAAATTAAATCAAAAGATATTATTCATGTATGAAACCAAAATAAAGTAAACCGATTTGGGCCCTCCTTCTAGCGCCAATCTGTTGAGTGGTGTTTTCACCCAATTGTGAAAGCACACTCTCCGGTAGGATCTGAGTCCCAAAATCCTCTGCTTGCAAAGAAATTATAATTAAATGATTTCTCCAAGGTTCCTGTTGTGATTCACTAATGATGCTCTTCAATTGAAATGCTAGGAATACCTTAGGGTTACAAGTGGATGTTAACAAGGGGCCTGGTGGTTTATTTTATTTTGAATTACAATGGACTCATAGTAAGTTAATACAAGAAGGATGAATCTATTTGGATTTCAGGCTCTGGTAGATTTTCAATTATTTATTTGAATGACAATGAAAAATGCAGGAATAATAAAGGATTATTAAAATGAAGAAATGCAAATAAAATGAAAGAAACTAAACTACGGCCAGAGTGCTGTCATCTTGATTGACAAAACCGAAGACAATGAGGTTTCTGCATGCAACCTAACCTATTGAACCTGCAAATTCGCACAATCCAGATAAGCTAGGTGCGGGTTTCTAGGGTTTCTATTGTAATTCCAGATTTAGGCATTCGCGTGAAGCAACCAAGAACACTTGCATTAAACTTCACCTAAAAGCCTAGAAATCTGAAATGAAGGATAAAACATTAAATCATGCATGCAAAAATGACTCCTTCTTTCTCATCAATGAGATGCCAACTCTCTGTGTTTCTGTATTAAAATAATGTATCAATTACGATTCTAGAATGTTCCAGGTTCAAAAAGAAAATCCAGAACACATGAAGGAAATTGCTCCAAGTGCAGGCCCAGAATGGCATGCAGCCCTTGTCTCTGCAACTCTGCTAGCAGCAATTTCCAACCCCTTGTCCAATCTACGCTTTCGACTTTATATTGTCTGGCACGGCTCTTCGGTTCACCTGCGTCGCTTCGTTTCACCTCCCAGAATGCGTCTTTTCAAATTCTTGCCTTTTCGATGCTTTCACTTCATGCTTGATGTCGAAACGTTTGAAATCTGTCGCTGCATGTAACGCCTCTGCAACTCCGACACCTGTATGCCACGTGTCTCACGCTTTCTACGCCTTCTGTAATGGTCCCATGGAAATCGCAACGCTTTCATGCATGCAACTTGTTCCTCTGTTAACATAGCGAAAACGTGACATGTCGCGAAATCGCGACGCTTTTCTGTTTCGTACACCTTCGGCCGCAACTTGTCGTGATTTCACGACCGTTTTCGCTTCTTGCTCCTTCGCTGCAACTTGTCACGATTTCGCGACGCTTTTCTACTTCGGGCATCTTTGCTGCATGCTGTCGTGATTTCATGACATTTTTATGCCTCGGACCCTTTCGCTCGATTCTGTCACGATTTCGTGACGCCTTTTTCATCCGTACTGCTTGAGCTTCAACCTGTCGCGATTTCGTGACGCTTTTGCCTGACGGGCATGCTTTCTCAAAAGTTGCGCGATTTCGCTACCATTTTCCACTTCATGTCTTTTCGCTCAATGCTGTCACGATTTCGTGACCATTTTCCATTTCATGCCTTCTTCGCTACTTTCTGTCACGATTTCATGACCGTTTTCACTTTCGTACATTCTCGGCCGCAACCTGTAGCGATTTCGTGACGTTTTTCACTGCATGCCTTCTTCGCTACTTTTTGTCGCGATTTCATGACCATTTCGCGCTTCATGCACCCTTGCTGATTTTCGTCGCGATTTCGCGACATCTTTCTGCTTCGTGCCCCGCTTGCCGCTTCCTGTCGTGATTTCGCGACGTTCTTTCTGCTTTGCCCTGTTTGACTGGTTTGACCCACGATTTTGTGACATGTCACGATTTCGCTACGCCTTTCCATTTGCCTTTCTCTCTCCTCTTTCGGGCCGCGACGGAGCAACATGGCGCGATTTCGTGACACTTTTCATTTTCCTTTTCTCTCTCCTCTTTCGGCCGCGATGGAGTAACATGTCACGATTTCGTGACACTTTTCTATTTTTGGCAGCGACCGCACAACACGTCGCGATTTTGTGACACTTTTCTATTTTCGGCCGCGATGGCGCAACATGTCGCGATTTCGTGACACTTTTCTGTTTTCGGCCGCGACGGCGCAACATGTCGCGATTTCGCGACACTTTCTACACTTGTGCATTTTTGCCCCTTTTCTTCATTTTTAGCATCTGGGTCACTGAGATTTTCTCTGAAAGCCTGCAAAAAAGGTGGGTCCCCAATTTTGGGGTGTGTTGTGGATCAGCCACAACACTACAAAAAAAAAAAAGTTACAGAATGGGTAAGGAAACCCTAGTGGTAATTTATGATATTACACGGATTACACACTCCAAATTAGAATTATACTAGATGTATTAAAATGACCAAGCAATGAAAATAACCATTATTATGCCTTATGTAGACCGGTGCCTAGATTCATTGGGTTGTTATAGCAATTTAACAATATTTGTAAAATGAAAAGAAATAAAAGGACTGAGAAAGAATTGACACTGTCACATTCATTTGAATATCGTAATAAACATAACAGTTGGCCAATGAGAGAATTGTATGTAACACATTCAAATAATGTAATCCATTACGTAGCAACACACAGTACTAAGATAATGAATTAATAGAAATGAGACCCATAATTGTATTGATTTCATAGAATATTACATGTAAAGTTGGTAGAGTGTCATTTAACTCTATTTTTCAAAGAAATACATCAATACAATGAAGAAATTTTATTCAAATGATGTAATAGAACTCTTCTACTCTTCTTGTTCCAATCTAGTAACAACAGAGTCTCTGAACCTCAGGCTCAATAGGTCTAGAAATAATCTCAGCTTCTTGAGCACTTTTCTATCAAAATCTTGCATAGTAAGGGGATAATGAGAAATAAGCAAGAAAATAGACACATAAGGAGATACAACACAACTCAAAAGGGCACTCAAGTATACCTCTTAGAAAAAATGTTATCTCTAAAGCTTGATGCAGATTCTGACCACAACTGGTGTATTTATAGCCTTTGATTCTTGAATCTATTATTTTTGGCCTCATCTAGGCCTTACACTTGTCACTTTTTGGTTTGATCTTCTCTGTATGCCATCCAACTATTGTGACCCTGGATTTCCTATCATGGTCTACTTTTGGTTTGAAGGGAGCTCTTATGCTAAATGGATTAGATGATCTTTGTTTTTCTTCTTCTGCATAGTTAAATGGTGAACCTATACATATATGTAATTTGTTATTTCTTGCTTATCCTAGTCATTCGATTATACCATTTGGGATTGACTAGGCTGCTATAGTGAAATTCTTATGTAAGATAGAGGGTGCCTCAATGTGATGGTGAAGAGAAGAGATGGAGTGTGGGTGGAAAATGGATGGAATGGCATTGATAACACGGTGGATATGAGGGATGAGGGAGCAATGGGAGTTGATTTACTCAGTGGATGGTGGAGAGGTGGTGCTATGTGGAGTAGACAGTGATGATGGTCAAGGAATAATGCCTAGAAGGGGGAGGATAGTGATATGTAGGAGGAAGGATGGAATGGAAAACAAGCTCTAGAAGTGCCTATATGGCATCTCCATAACTATATTCTGTTGGAGTTAACCCTCTGTAACTATATTTTGTCGAAGCATTGAGTATGCAGCCCTTGATGAGCTGAATCAATGTCTTACTCTCCCTACGCTTCCTACATATTTTGAATATGCAGAGCAGGAAATGATCGTGTTCATGTATTTTGCACTCCATTGCCCCTCTTGTTTTTATGGATCACCTTTTACTATCCTTATTTATAAGTCAAGAGAGCTCATGCATGATCCTATTTCAGATCGACTTATCTTGTTCCCTGCATAGTACGCGATCACACTTAGTGGATATGCAAAGATCTAATTTTATTCCTTTGTACAAAGCTCGTCATCCGAAAATTCTGTATCATCCTTATTTTGGTACAGTCCATGCGATTTTATTTGATAGTTTATTTGTTTAGTCTTCTGGTTGCTGCCTAAATTAGTCATTTATTTTGGTCTTTTACCTATATTTTCATTTCACCTTGTAGTGGTTGTTATTTGTTGCAACTCATTTATGTTCAATGGTTATACCTATTAATGATCCACCACCTTAGTCCTACTCATATCGTTATAAAGTTATCCCTTTTTCTTCGATCATTGTTTGCCATATTTGCACATGGAGGCGCGTGCCCATTGGATCCACCAATTCATGATTATCGTTGGATGAAATACACATCATGTACTTTTGTTTGATACTTTTGGACCTGCATAAGTGTTAGTCCTACAATATAGTAGACATATGTCAGAATCGGTCATGTATATTATAGAAGATACCCAAAAGTTATTGGTTAGTCAATTTTACACCCTTATTTCTTTGTAAATAATAATCATTGACTCGATATTAAATCAGGGCCTTAACCTTCGTTTAATATTTATTTATTAAAGGTTAATCAAAGTGATTAGAAAGTTACTAACCTCTCATTAATACATAACCTTTTATAATCTGATTACCTTGTCAATAGCTCACCGTTTGATCAAATACATGATCTAGCATGCTCGTCCGATTATTTAGACATGCGTCGAAGTTTTTGAGGGGGGGTTATTATCAATATGTTTAGACCCTTATTTAATTTTAATTAATTATTTGATAATGAAATAAACCATGTCCCTTAACCTTCAAGTGAATTGGCCACACGCTATCATCGGATCTGGTCAGGGTCTATCATTGTCATCAGATTGGGTAGAGTTGCACACCTTTTATCTGGCTTTTATTTTCCTTTGATACCATCGACCATTCGTAGTCATTGGATCATAGGCTGAGAAAAATGCAAATTTTAGATCCGCTTTATCTTTATATGACTCATTTTTGGTGAGGCATCACCATCGGATCTTCACTTGGAACGAGCGCGACCATTGGATTAGCCCGCGATGTGCGCTCATGTCTTTTATGTGACCTTGATTAAATCATGACCATTATATCTTGGCAGGTCGAAACACTACCATTGATTTCCCTTTGGCTTGTAATTGCTCTTAAAAGAGCATTGTTATTAGATCTAGGCTGGCTTGAGCACTGTCATTGGATTAAAAGGAATGAGCACTTGTACATTACCTTTTAATCATCATGATGAATCGTGATAATTGGATTCAGGTATGGATGAGCATGACCATTGATTAACCCATGATTTGTGCTTATGCTATTTGATTAAATCGCTACCATTGGATTTAGGTGGTTTGAACATTGCCATTGATTTACTTTGACTTATAATGTCTTCGTGGATACATTACCGTTGTATTTGATCGGGGCTGACATAGCCATGGATCTTCTTAGGACCTTTGACTTATGAACTCTTGATGACTTCATGGGATCACAATCATTGTATAAGCTTCCATTTGGGCATAGCCATTAGATTTTTTTGGAGTTGCTCATTTCTTAGTCAAAATGGATCCAAGGCCAACTTTGACTCCTTTGGGTAACATGCGTCTGTTAGATCTTATCATGATGAAGTGCGACCATCGATCTTCTGTAGCCTGCAAAACTATAAACAACATAAGGTGCATATGCCCTTTAGTATTTCATTAATGCATGATTAACAGAAAGGGGGAATATTAGTGATGTATTAAGACCCTCGCTGATTGCATTTAGAAATTGATTAATCCCAAAGTAATTAATTCTTTATGGTCAACCTTTTTGGATTGAGCAGATCGTCCAATTAAATCATAATTGAGCGCTGCCCTTGGATCTTCTAAAATAGCTCGGTGTTTAATTAAAGGGGGCACGTACCCTCAAGGATTTTATTAAAATTTCATTCCAAACCTTAGGTTTTATTTCTTTTGACCATGGTGCATTATAATTTAAATATTCTGACTTATCAAAGTGAGCACATCCGTTCGATTTCATCTGGATGAAGCACTACCTTTATATTTACACGATTTTTATCATGTAATCTTCAACTTATTTTTATTAGACTTTGATTTATCACCTTTTGATACCTTTGGCTATAAGTCTTTTATCATGGCACACATATTTACCCTTAAATGATTTTATTAAAAATTTATTTAGGCTAGATATGACCTCGGGTTCGAATGCTCTAATAACACCTTTAGACAACCTGGGACTTAGGGATTCATTCATTTGACTTAGGCCCAAAAGTTGTGTTTATTTTATAATGAGGGCTTGTATTAAATTTGTTGATCATAAACCCTTTTTAAAAAAAAATGAATTAGAGTATTTAATGGTTTGACCCTTTTAGTGGGTGTTCATTTGATCTTTATGGATTTATTTAGGATAAAACCACGGTTATAAAAGCAATCCAATAAATGGCTAAGTTTTGGTTCAAAATTCAAATATTTAAAGTCAATTTTTTAGATGAGAATGCAATAGAGGCCATCAACATTTGCCAAATTTATTGAAGCCAAAAATTTAAAATTGGGGGTCTCAAATGTTGAGTCAATTTTGGCTCCAACAGTAACTAGATAACTTCCCCCTAAAGTAATATAATGTCCAAAGTATGTACCTAGGAAGGTACATTTACATGACTCAAATGATGTAATATACTCTATCTCTAACAGAGCTAGATGACCCTTTTGATTTCCTTCTCCATATTGTAGCTGAGATTGATTATATTGATATTGAGAAGGGTATTGATGTTGAAATTGTTGCTAATATGGATGATATTGAGTTTGATACTATCTTGGTTGTGTTGATATATTTGTTTGACCACTTTGATTTATTTTATTTCCTTGATACTTATTCCTTGGATTGTATCTACAAAAATTGTACTGTCCATTTTTTCTACATACTTGACAATATCTATTATTCCATTTTTATCTATCTCTTTATGATGAAGCAACATTCCCTTGCGAGTTATCTTTTGATACTAAATCATTGTTAGTCATTTCATATTTGATTAAATTCTCTACCTCATACTCTTGTAGAATATTTACTAACTCATCAAATGAAGTATCTTTGCTTAGAATTTGCAAAGATGTTAGGTGCTTGTAGTTTTTTGGAAGAGCTCTTAAGATCACTTGAACAAGAAATTTGTCTTCTACCTTTTTGCCTAAATTTAATAGTTTTTCTTTTATATTTGCCACTCTTCTTAAAAATAATTCAATGCTTTCACCATTATTAACTTTTAAAGAATGCAACTGAGTTTGAAGATTCAAAATAGTAGCTTTGTTATTTCCTTCAAATATCTTGGCTAAAGTATTCCAAGCTTCTGTAGAGGTTACTGCTAAACTTATGTAGGGTTGTATCTCATATGTAATTGCAAATTTTATTATCATGAGAGTTTTATATTCTTCTTCTTCATTTTTTTGTATTTCTCTATCACCTTCAATAGGTTTAGTTTTTGTTCCTCTAACAATGTCCTAAAGTTTTTCTACAATAAAAATTGATTTCACTATGTTTTTCCATGAAGCATAATTACGATGCAGAGCATCCGAGGGCAGCAAAGCAATCGAGCATCAACCAAACTTTTGTTGTTATTTCTTTCTAAGTGGCAAAGTTATTTTTTTTCTAAGTGTTACACAGGGTCACGAAATCGTGACATGTCGCGAAATCGCGACCCAAGGCAGAGAAAGCAAGGCCGAAAGACAAAGGGTCGCGAAATCGCGACCCAAGGCAGTGAAAGCAAGGCCGAAGGACAAAGGGTCGCGAAATCACGACCCAAGGTAGAGAAAGCAAGGCCGAAAGACAAAGGGTCACAAAATCGTGACCCAAGGCAGAGAAAGCAAGGCGCGGAGACAAAAAGGTCACGAAATCGTGACATGTCACGATTTCGCGACCAGAGCAGGAGAACGGAGGCCGACAGACGAAAACGGTGCGATATCGCGACAGGTCACGATATCGCGGCCAAAACGGAGGGAAAGGGCTTGACGGAGGAAATGTCGCGATATCGCGACGAAAGCTGGAGAGAGAAAGCGTAGGAGGGAAATGGTCGCGATATCGTGACATGTCGCGATATCGCGACCAAACAGAAAAACACGCACTCCAGCTCCCATAAAGACATCCCTTCGTGCGCGGCAAGTTAGAGGCAGTGAAGCAGCTGTTCCAAAGAAGGATTCCAACGGGCATGTTGGCCACTCGCGCAGGGTATCTGGAAGACGCGTTTAAAGCAACTAACAGCAAGCAGCAGATCGAGAAGAAGATTCCGTTGGATATGGCAGCCAGTCACGCACCTCACCTAGAGTCTCATCAATGCAACTTTCCAGAATTGTTCCAAGTGGCAATTGTAGATCGTGGGAAGTGTGAAAGCACAGAGGATCGGGACCTCAATAAAAACCCATGGATTGTAATGAGAGGGGGTTGGCAAATGGCAGTTTGGCTGTATATTCTTGTAAATTCTTCCAAAGTATCGAATACAAATCTTGGGCTCTTGTTTCTCTTTCTCTTTCTTTGGTTTTTCTGTATTATGCAAGATCTGTTCTCCACCAAGTGGTATCAGAGCCAGTAGTTCCTGAGTGTGTAGCAGATCGCCGGAGGAGAGGCAGTTACACCAGGATCTGTGGAAGGGCTTGGAATTGGGTGAGCAGAATGCCTCCAAGGAGAAATCCTGTTGGTGGGAGAGGCATGGCAGCAGCAGAAGATGTTCGAGCTTTGCAGCGGCAAATGCAAGCTCTGCAAGAAGAAATGCGTAGAATATTGGAGCCAAGAAGAGACGAAGGTAGTGAAGAGGAAGATGATGAAGAAGAAGACCAACCTGAGGAAGAAGAAGAAGCAGTAGATCCGGCTCAGGCCAGACTATACAAAGCCATATCCCAGATTGGGAAGAGGCCGAAGATGGAGGTTTCCACATATTTTGGGAACCTTGATCCAGAGGAATTGATCGACTGGATCAACGATCTGGAAGAGTACTTTGAGTACGAAGAGGTTGAGGACCCTGATAGGGTCAGATTCGCAAAGACCAAACTGAAAGGTCATGCTAGCATTTGGTGGAAGGGAGTGCAGCTGGAGCGAAATAAAAGAGGGAAAGAGAGAATAACTAAGTGGGAACGGATGGCAGAAAAGCTAAAGAGGCAGTTCATCCCTGGTGATTATGAGTTAGACCTGCTGAAGAAAATGCAAGGATTGAGGCAATCAAGCAAGTCTGTGAAAGAATACACAGAAGAATTTCATAAAATAATGATTAGAATAGGCCACTCAGAGGCCAACAAGGAGAAGGTAGCCCGTTACATTAATGGGTTACGAGCAAGCATTCAGGAAGAACTAAGTCTAGTCCGGATGACCACCATAGAGGACGCTTACCAATTTGCTTTAAAGGTTGAAGAGAAGCTCAATAGGAGGTTTGAAAACAAGCAAAGAGGAAGAGGTCATGGCGGAAGGACCGACGGAAGGAACAATGGAAGAAGAAATGAAGATTCTCAAAAAAATGGAGAAGGTAGCAGTAATCAAGAACAAAGGAGAGAAAATACAGACCGCCCCGTAATCAGAATAATGGTTACCGAGGGGGAAGAGGCCGAGCTGGACGTGGACAAGGAAGAGGAAGATTTCAAGGGACTTGCTTCCAGTGTGGTGAAGAGGGACATCACCAATATGAGTGCCCACAACAACGAGAAAGAAATAATCGAAGGCCGAAAGGAAATGCCAGAGTAGCAGTCGCTGATGAAGATGCTGGATCTGAGCATTCTGAAGAAGCTGAGAGAGGAGAAGTAATGATTGCAAGGAGAGTCCTGCTGAATGAAGAGGGAGCTACAGATCAGAGGAAAAGCTTATTCCGCACAAGGTGTAAATGCGTGGGTAAGATTTGCAACATTATCATTGACAACGGTAGCACAGATAACCTAGTTTCAGAGGGAATGGTTACAAAGCTACAACTGGAGAGAAAGAAACACCCGCATCCATATCGGATCGCATGGTTGCAGAAAGACCATAAGGTTTTGGTCAATGAACAATGCCTGGTAAAATTCAGCATTGGAAATTACCGTGATGAGGTTCTGTGCGACATTCTACCCATGGATGCGTGCCATTTGCTGCTGGGAAGGCCATGGCAGTTTGATAGGTGTGCGGTTCATGATGGCCGAGCCAACACCTATTCCGTGACCAAGAATGGAATGCGCCATAAGTTGAAACCCCTGAAGGAGGTGGAAGAAAAGGTATGTGGCAATGCAAGAATTTGCTTGGTTGATGGAAGAAAATTTTTAGATGATTTAAAGCATGAACATATGTGTTATGCATTAATTCCTAGAGTCAGGGATACATAATGCAAAGATGCACCAACAGAAGTCCAAGAGCTATTGAAGGAATTTCCAGATATCATATCTGATAATGTGCCTGAGGGTTTACCCCAAGTAAGAAAAATCAGTCACCATATTGATTTGGTGCCAGGGTCAAGCTTGCCCAATAAGGCTGCACATAGAATGACACCTGTAGAAACTGAAGAACTAAACAGGTAGGTCCAGGAGTTGCTGGAGAAGGGATTGATTAGGGAGAGTCTTAGCCCGTGTGCAGTACCTACAATACTAGCACCCAAGAAGGATGGAGAGTGGAGAATGTGCACAGACTCTCGAGCCATCAACAAGATCACAATAAAATACAGGTTTCCACTGCCAAGGATGGATGACATAATGGAATGTTGAGTGGAGCCAAGTACTTCACCAAAATTGTCCTCAAGAGTGGTTACCACCGGATCCGTGTCGGGGAAGGAGATGAGTGGAAGACAGCCTTCAAGACAAGAGAGGGCTTGTATGAGTGGTTGGTCATGCCATTTGGGCTGTCCAATGCACCAAGTACCTTCATGAGGTTGATGAATGAGGTACTGAAAGAGTTTTTAGGAAAATTTGTCATTGTTTATTTAGATGATATATTAATATTTAGCAGAACCCTGGAGGAACACCCGATGCACATCAGAGGGTTTTTGAAAAGCCACGGGAGGAGCAGTTATTAATAAATCTGAAAAAGTGTAATTTTGTCAAGAAAGAGTTAGTATACCTGGGATTTGTAATCTCAGCAGAAGGTCTGAAAATGGACCCAGAGAAGGTGAGGGCTATCATAGAATGGCCTACCCCAAGAAGCACAACAGAGGTAAGATCATTTCATGGTCTAGCCAGCTTTTACAGAAAGTTCATAAGAAACTTCAACAACATTTGTGCACCCCTCACAGAAACAATGAGAGGGGATAAGAAAGAGTTCAAGTGGACCTTAGGGGCTGAGAGGAGCTTTGATGCATTAAAGAAAAAGGTCACAGAACAGCCTATTTTGGCACTTCCAGACTTCAACAAAGTATTTCAGGTCGACTGTGATGCCAGTGGCAGTGCAATAGGGGCTGTACTGAGCCAAGAAGGCAGACCTGTTGCTTATTTTAGTGAAAAGCTCAATGATGCTCGGAAAAAGTATTCAGTTTATGACCAAGAATTTTATGCTATAGTTCAAGCTCTGAAGAAGTGGAGGCATTATTTGTTGCCAAAAGAGTTTGTTCTATTTACTGATCATCAGGCATTGCAATACATCAACAACCAGACAAAACTGAATCAGCGGCACATGAAGTGGGTTGAGTTTCTCCAAAGCTATACCTTTGTGTTAAAGCACAGGAGCGGGAAATCAAATAGAGTTGCAGATGCTTTAAGTAGAAGGCAGAATCTGCTGATTGAAATGACAGTGGAAGTAGTAGGATTCGAAGAACTGAAGGGTCTTTATCCTGAAGATCCTGATTTTGCAGCAGCCTGGACGGCTTGCTTGGCACCTATTACTGTGGACAGGACAAAATGGTTAGATTTCCTAATCCAAGACGGAATGCTGTTCAAGGGAAGTAAATTATGCATTCCAAGGAGTTCCATGCGGGAGAACTTAATCAAGGAAAAGCACAACGGAGGACTGGCTGGGCATTTTGGTCGGGATAAGACCATTGCCCTGGTGAATGAAAATTACTACTGGCCGCAACTTCAACAAGATGTGAAAAAGTTTGTGCAAAGTTGCAGAATATGCCATATGGCAAAAGGCGTAAGGCAAAACACAGGATTATACCAGCCATTACCTGTACCTGAGAGGCCATGGGAGGACATAAGCATGGATTTTATTCTTGGATTGCCGAGAACACAGAGGGGAAATGACTCTCGTATTTGTGGTGGTTGACCGATTCTCCAAAATGGCACATTTTATTCCCTGCCAGAAGACAAGTGATGCAGTTCACATTGCAGGGTTATTTTTCAAGGAAGTGGTACGACTTCACGGTCTACCAAGAAGCATAGTTTCTGACAGAGATACAAAGTTTGTTGGGTATTTCTGGAGAACATTGTGGAAGAAGCTGAAGACAGATCTGAAGTTCAGTTCTGCATACCACCCACAAACTGATGGACAGACAGAGGTGGTAAATAGAAGTCTGGGTAATTTGCTAAGATGCTTGATAGCAGATAAACCCAAGGGATGGGATTTAGTTTTGCCGCAGGCGGAATTTGCATACAACAATTCTATCAATAAGAGTACAAACAAATCTCCATTCCAAATCATATATGGAAACAGTCCAAGAAACGTTTCTGAGCTGAGAAAATTAGATAAAGGAGAAAAGTGCAGTGCAGAGGCTGAGGAATTCGTGAAACAGATGAGAAGCCTGCATGAAGAAGTAAAGAAACAAATTGCAAAGATGAATACTCAGTATAAAGCAAGAGCAGACCAAAAGCGACGGTTCAAAGAATTTGAAGTGGGAGATGAAGTCATGGTCCATCTCAGAAAAGAAATATTTCCAGCCAAAACTTACAACAAGTTGAAGATGAAGAAGTTTGGGCCATGCAAAATACTGGAAAAACGGGATTCAGGCAATGCATATGAAGTGGAATTGCCAAGTGGGCTTGACATTTCACCTATTTTTAACATATCAGATTTAGTGGAATACCATGAAGGAGATAGTACAGAGGCACCAAGCACAGAATTATGGAGCATTCCAGAGTCTAACCCAACCAAAGACGAGATCGAGGAAATATTAGATACTCGTGAAGGCAGAAGCACAAGGAACAAACAATATTCTGAGTATTTAATCAAGTGGAAGGGCAGACCTATAGAAGATGCAACTTGGCTATCAAAAATAGAGGTTGACCACCTGGGTCTTCCTCCCAAAGATCAGAAGTGAGGATCACTTCTCAATCCACCCCGGGTGTCTGATGCAGGAGCATCCGAGGGCAGCAAAGCAATCGAGCATCAACCAAACTTTTGTTGTTATTTCTTTCTAAGTGGCAAAGTTATTTTTTTTCTAAGTGTTACACAGGGTCACGAAATCATGACCCAAGGCAGAGAAAGCAAGGTCGAAAGACAAAGGGTCATGAAATCGTGACCCAAGGCAGAGAAAGCAAGGCACGGAGACAAAAGGTCACAAAATCATGACATGTCACGATTTCACGACTAAGCAGGAGAACGGAGGCCGACAGACGAAAACGATGCGATATCGCGACAGGTCACGATATCACGGCCAAAACGGAGGGAAAGGGCTCGACGGAGGAAATGTCACGATATCGCGACATGTCGCGATATCGCGACGAAAGCTGGAGAGAGAAAGCACAGGAGGAAAATGGTCACGATATCGTGACATGTCGCGATATCGCGACCAAACAGAAAAACACGCACTCCAGCTCCCATAAAGACATCCCTTCGTGCGCGGCAAGTTAGAGGCAGTGAAGCAGCTGTTCCAAAGAAGGATTCCAACGGGCATGTTGGCCACTCATGCAGGGTATCTGGAAGACGCATTTAAAGCAACTAACAACAAGCAACAGATCGAGAAGAAGATTCCATTGGATATGGCAGCCAGTCGCGCACCTCACCTAGAGTCTCATCAATGCAACTTTCCAGAATTGTTCCAAGTGGCAATTGTAGATCGTGGGAAGTGTGAAAGCACAGAGGATCGGGACCTCAATAAAAACCCATGGATTGTAATGAGAGGGGGTTGGAAAATGGCAGTTTGGCTGTATATTCTTGTAAATTCTTCCAAAGTATCGAATACAAAATCTTGGGCTCTTGTTTCTCTGGTTTCTCTCTTGTTTCTCTGGTTTTTCTGTATTATGCAAGATCTGTTCTCCACCAAATTAGGACCTTTGAGAAGTTAATATTCTAAAAGAAATAATTTATTGGTTGTCATGGTGGCACTCATATAACCTTTGAAATTGACTACCTTATATCTCCCTAGTTTTTGAATGATAATTATTTCAAGTTTCTAAATTTTTCAAAAAAACTTTGTAGTTGAATACCTTATGGCTCCCTAATTAATTAGAAACTATAAAACTAAGAATTTTATAAATATAAAATTTCTAGGTTTGATGTAGACTACCTTATCTCTCCACAATTTGATAATTTGCAAAAATTCTATATATGCCTTGAATTTCAAATAATAATAAAGCAATTTGAATATCAAATAACTTTATAAAAGCTTCATAAAACTTCAAATTAAATAACTACTTATCACTCCAAAACTTAAAGATGCAATTAAATTAACTAAGGATTTAATTAACCTCTTAAACTTCTTATTACTCCTTTGATCAAATTAAACCTTAGAACAATATAATAATTAACCTTATAATTTCCTTATCTCTCCTCAACCTTAGAAATAATCAATTATTAAAACCCTAAATTTTGAGTTTACCTCCTTAATGACGTGTTGCTTCAAAACTTATGATGCTACAACTTGGTGAGTGGTTCACTTATGGCATCGAACGTTTCATCGGATTAATTTTCTTGGATAGCTTACATGTAGATAAATGCACATGCATAACCTTATACTGCCAAGAAATGTTTCACATTTTTGTTGCTCTATCTTCCTCCTTCTAATGTGGTGCATGAATTTTTGGATTTAGATGCTCTTCAAATGTATGAATATGGATGATGACTTGAATTCAAATTTGTAAAAAAAGGATGATCACTTGACTTTGGATGTATGAGGATGGATGAGGATTCCTTGCATGGATCCTTATTTGTAACTTCCCACAAAATGTTTCAATCTCTACCCATTCACCTTATTTATGTCATGTGGTAGAATGCATGGCCTGGTTGGTTAATGTTTGAGCAATAATATTTGAACATTCTATTGCTTGGATCAATGCTTATTTGTACACCTTCTACCTAGTGTTTGCACTCAAAAGACTAATTCTCCTCCCTCTCTTTGGCACTTAATTGTTTGATTTTATTGGCTCACTGTTTGAGCTTCCCTTTGGCTGTGCTTTGATGCAAATCAATTTCTTCTTAGTTGATAGACATTTGAGATATAAAAGTGACACTTCACCTTGTCTTCCTTGGTTGGGTATTGTGTAAGGATTTCAACTCAATTATGGTAATGTAAGTGACTTGTATTTGCCCAATGTGTGTTCTCCCTGGTGGTGCTTGCATTGCTAAGTGATGCTTACACTTCTCTATGGTGCTAGCAAATCTTGATGTCACTTAGAATTCTTAATGATGTTGGAATTCTCACTGATATTTATGGTTGTCTCTAATATGGTGATGTTCTCTTAGATGTCACTATTTACCTAGATGGTGCTTTGTCACCTTGATGATATTTACTTCCATGTTGGCATTATTTTTCTTGATGGTGCTAGCCACCTAGGTGATGCTCGTTTGTCTCCATGGTGGCATTGCTCAATGGTGTTGGTCTTCCTTGGGTATTTGTCTCTTTATGACACTGGTCTACTCAATTATATTGGTCTACCTTGGGTGCTCTCTCGATGGCATTGGTATTATCAATGGCACTAGTCTCTTTATGGTGTTGGTCTCGTAATGACAATGGTATACTCAATGAAAATTCCCAATGGTAATAGTCTCTTGATAGTGTTGGTCGATCTTGGGAACTTGCTAATTCTCCTCTATAATGGCATCTACATTCATATTTATCTTGCTTGAATTAATGGTACAAAAGATAACTTCTATTCACATTTATGTAGGCCCAAAATGGCCACATCCTTAGAAAGCATTGAAAATTTTATTCTAAGGTATGAAGTTTCCATTCCACACATTTTCCAGTGTATTTTGGAGCGGATCCGCAACATGAGTTTCCTAATCCGCCCAACACTTAGTGCAATTTTTGCCTTGAGCAATTTCGCTTAGTTTATAATGTATTTTGGTGCGGATTGGCGATGAGTCCTGATTTTACAAAATTTTTTGGTGATGATGATGTCAACACAAAAGAAAGTGTGGAATGGAGATCGAGAGTAGTTTTTTGCATGCTTCGAGTGGCTAAGTGTCGATAAGATCAATTCCATCAAGTCTCAAGAGTATTTTGGTGTGGATTGATGACAAAGAGGTAGAAAGCACTACATAATGTATGGAATGATGACAAGAATTTTACACTAACTTGGAATGAGATAAAAGCTATTTTACACTACAACTAATGTGGAATGACAACAAAGGATGATTTGCACTTACCCAAGTGTAGATTGGTGATTCCACATATTAACAAAGCAAAGGTGACATCAACATACTTTAAGATGCAAATTTCAAAAGATTTGAAGCCAAAGAAGAGAAAAGGAAGGGTAATGAGTGGATTGCATCCTCACTCACCTCTTAGTTCATTTTATGCCAAAATTTGATTTCACATGATCAAGGCTATAATGATGATATCAACAACTTAAAAGTGTGGAATGGTACTTTGGTTTTCCCCACCAATTTATAGAGTATCTTGGGAGGTTTAATCATAGTCATCCATGATGAAGATCAATGGTCAAGTTTTTCTAACATTATTAAAGTATTTAAAAGAAATTTCTCATCGGATCAGAGTGTAGTCAATTGGAGGGTAGGAAGATGAAGCATCAAAGGGTTTCAAGAACAAGAACTAGAGGTAGTTGTAGATCTATGATGGAGCAAGCTTCCAAGAATGATCGATGGATGAGATGTAATGTCCAACTATTAGAACTCCAACTATCACCAACAAACTAACAAGTTGTAGAGGTATGCTACCATGGTAGATTTCTCATAGTAGATTTCCTAGAGCTCCACAACCAATAAGATAATGCCAAAAACTCTCTATTGAGCTATAAATATATAATATTTGTAATGTCTCCTTAATATTATTTCATTTACAAACTATAAATAGAGGTCGAACCCTCATTTTTAAGGTCAGCTCTAGTGCATTTGCTTGCCCTACTATAAATATTCTTGTGAGCTAATGGAAGGAGCATTACTCTAATATTTTGACTCAAATTTGTCATCTTCATCATCTTGTGCAAGAGGTTCGAAGTCTTGAGCTGCATTTTTATTAATACTTGAATGGTTAGTTCATTCCAGCTTATTGGATTACTAGTTGTGAGAGTAGTTGAAATCTATTCTTGATTAGATCTATATTGTTAGGAAGTTTATTTCTATTAAATCTAACTATTGGTCTATTATGCTATTTGGATTATCAATATTAGATGTTGGAATTGCTTTCTACAATATATCTCTATTTATGCTTTAATGTGTGAAGGTTTCATTGATTTGGGTGATGTTAATATTGAGTGATGGGACACTGGAAATAGCTTGTGGGAGCCTTTTGTTGTAGTTGCCTATGTTGTTAGCCTATCCGACCACTATTTTTTATAATATTTCTAACCCTAAACCTTTTCTAACCCTTATCTCAAAACCCTATTTGAGCTTTAATTGTGTCAACACCATTTTAAGTTGACAAGGAACCAACCTACTCTAGAGGTTGGATTGAAGTTGTCTTTGGTCCATCCAATGCTTGAGTGTCGAGCTACGACTATCGGGTGCATGCCTGGATAGAAAATTGGAAGATAGATAGTTGTAGTGTTAAGTAAAACTTGATGTCAATTTGGTGCCCAATAGTTTTTGGCATGCCCGATGGGACCAGTTCACAAGGAACATGAAAACCCATCATATGAGTTATTATTTTATCTCTACCTAGAGGAATCAAGATTTGGTGAATTATCTTGACCTTGCTAAGTGAAGAATAGCAAATTCACCTAGTGACTCCCTAGTCTTTAAACCCAAAAAATAATTACCCCTATAGACCAATGTCCTTTCATGTATACCAGGTCTTTCAAAAGGAATAACCCTAACTCATATTTTTATTGTGAGCTACCTTATAGAGGGTCTACTATTATCAAAAATTTGAATCAATATTTTCTCTTAAAAGAAGAGCTTCCTAAGGAAAATCCTATAGTTAATCCAACAACCCCTCCAATAAGACCTACACCTAGAAATATGGCTAGAAATGTAGCAACAAATCAAGGAAATGTACCCCCAAATCAGCCATTACAGAAATACCCCAGCTAGAACACAATTGGTCCCCTTAGATTAGCCCATATGAATACCATTCCCCAAGCTGTGTCCAAGGCTATTCCCACTTATGATGGATCTAGGAAGATGACATATGAGCACTATCAAGATATTTTGAATCTGGAAGCAATCCACAACATAAAGGAGGAGGATGTTATTGTGAGAATCCTAGCCCTATCCTTCAGAGGAAATATTTTGCATTGGTTTAGGACTCTTGAGGATAACACCATCACTTCATGGGTAGCATTGGCTGAGCCTTTTGTGGAAGAATTTAATGAATCTATTGACCCTTTCTCCTTGCTTAATCAGTTCACATCCATGCAAAAATATCAACAAGAGACTATCTCAGATTTCAATTTGAGGTTTAGCAGAACATGGAAGAGAATTCCCCTACAGCTAGACCAATTGCATGCCTTGCTTATATGTATTATATCAGAGCTCTTGGATCAGATCTAGGCTTGCAAACCCAACAATCTAGAGTGGAAACCTTTCCACAAGTTTATAATGTAATAGTTCATGCAGAAAATATCCTAATTAATGTGGGGAGATTACCTCCCAAATTTATACTACCTTATAATTTAGAAACCACTAATATCCAAATCCAAGCTACTAATTCATCTTATATGGACCCCTTTCCTTATCATCCCCATATCCACAAATGAATCCCATTCCTCAACCAAAAGCACCATCTACTATAGTTCCTTTCCCTCCCCTTCCTTCTCAAACTCCTCAAGAGTTTTCTATCATTCTTGATATACAAAATACTTTAAAAACTCTGAGTAACAGAATGAATTCAATGGAAAAGAGATATGGAGAGATCTCAACAGAGGATATTTCCATATGTGAACAAATATCAAAGACCTGGTCCTAGTAATAGTACTAGGGTCAGAGTAAATGCAACATATGAAGAGCCTGAGTGTTCTTCAGAAACAAGTCTAGTGAATATTTAGTGTTTGGTATGTAATGATCCTCATGATTCACAATATTGTGTTATGTACCAACACCATGTTCAACAAGCTATGGATCAAGTAGAAAGAAATCAAAAGGGAAGAGTAAATATGTTATGGCAACCTGACCAAATCATGGTTGGGAAAGAGCTGGATGAGGATGGCCCAATTGTTATTATGACAAGGTCAGGGAAGAAAACCTTGCAAGTAGATCCACAAAATATGGGACAATTCTAGGTTCCTTCTCAGAAAAAGAATGACCCACCTCCCCAAAGTAGTGATACTTTTCCTATTCCCCAAGCTAAAGGGAAAGAGAAGACATACAATCTCCCCAAGATATTTGAGAAAGAAACTGAAGGAGACAGAATGAAGTCTAAATATGAGGCTCAAGAGAGGCTTAGATTCCCTTCTATTACCAAAATATAAATAATAGAAGCCACTCAACAATATAAAAGAAAATATGGTGAGCCAGAAAGAAGGCCTGAGAGGACCACTTTGGCTAAGTCTGAATACAACATTGTGGAAGAGATGAAGAGGATACCATCAAAATCTAGTTTATATGATACTCTTTTCATTCCTAGCTAGATAGACTTGCTTAAAGCTTCTCTCAACAAGTATCCACAAGATAGGCAGGCCACCACAATCCTTAGTATACCCTCAAAAAAGAAAGAAATATCCCCTACTATTTTAAATAATAAACCCCTCCTTTCTATATCTCTTTAAGGATGGAAGGTTGGGTAGTCCAAAATTGTATGATAGATTCAGGAGCATCAACTACAATTATGCCTAAAGTAATCTATGAAGAGATGGGTATGGAGTATACCCGATCTTGCCCTAGAGTACTACAATTGGATGGAACACCTATAAAAATAGTGGGAGTAATAAAGGATGTTTTAATGAGGTTACATAGAGCCCCTGAGGTGACAATAGTACAAGAAATAGTAGTGGTTGATCTAGAGCCCTACTTTGGCTTATGCCTCTCAAGGGAGTTCACTACAAAATTAGGTGGATGCATGTATATGGATTATTCCAGCATGGTCATTCCCTTCAAAGGGAAGAGGATAAGGATAACACCTAAAAATCTTGTGTCTTATCACATAGAAAAATTGAAGAAGACATGTGCAACCTCACTCCTCTTGAAGAATTTGAAATTGTGGATAAATTTGAAGAACTAGAACTAGAAGATGAATTACCTTTTAGAGAGGATTACAGTCAATTTGGGATAGGCATGGGCACATATAGTATTTTTATAGAATCAGAGAAGAAAATTCTTGCTATATCTAATCAGTATCTAAGAGAGATAGAGGTATGGACCATGCACTTTGATGGTGCTAGATGCAGAAATGGTGTTGGTGTTGGTGTGGTACTACAGTCCCAATCAGAAGGGACAAAGAGTTTTACCTATAGATTAACATGGTCATGCACCAATAATGTTACAGAATATGAGGCTCTATGCCTTGGACTGATGCAAGCAAAAAATATGGGCATTAAGGTCCTAAACATATATGGTGACTCTGAGTTAATCATCCATTAGGTAAGAGAAAGGTGCAATAGTAAGCACCATTACCTAAAAGTATACAAAAATAGGGTATGGGATCTGATGGAATCCTTTGATGCCCTAAATATAAACTTTATTCCCAGAGAAAAGAATACTTTGGTAGACTCCTTAGCAGCAAGGGGAGCTAACTTCAACCCTTCTATAGATATTGGAGTCAAGAAAGACAAGGGAATCAAAATTATTTTTAGACCTACAATACTAGATAAGCAGATTTTTTAGTAGGTTTTTGAAAGTGATGAACAAATCATTGATTTTTTGGTAAGAGAAGCCTATCTCTCCACTATCCAAGAAGAAAATCTAGAGGAAATTGATCAACAGGATGTTATTCAACTTAGGAATAATCATATACCTAGAGGGTTGGTCACTCTAGAGAGCCTGTTTGACAATGAAGATAGGAGAAAGATCAGATCCATGGAAGTCAATGACAAAATATATAAAGAAGTTGAAATAGAAAAAGAAAAGAAGCTCAAGGTTGGAATCCGATGTTCACCAGAAGAAGAAGAGGATATTAAAGCTTTATGTATAAAGTACCAAGACATTGTGGCTTGGTCATATGAAGACCTCAAGGTATATGACAAAAGGATTATCCAACACACCATTGAGCTAGAGCCTGATGCAAAGCCTTTTAGGTAGAAGCAAAGGCCTATAAATCCAAGGATCGAAGCCATAATGAGAGAAGAGCTCTTAAAGTTATTAAAGGCTAAGATCATATATCCAATTAAACATTCTACCTAGGTAGCCAACTTGGTACCTATGAGGAAAAAGAATGGTGATATTCGCTTGTGTGTAGATTTCAGAAATCTTAACCAAGCATCTCTTAAGGATCACTACCCCCTTCCATAGATTGATCAAATATTATAGATAGTGGTAGGGGTAGAAAGGTTCTCACTATTGGATGGCTTCTCTAGATATAACCAGATTTGGGTGAAGAATGAAGATCAATATAAAATAACATTCACCACAAAATGGGGCACATTTGCCTACCAGAGAATACCTTTTGGGTTGTCCAATGTGGGAGCCACATTTTAGAGAGCCATGGATTATGCCTTTGGGGAACTTATCAATAAAGTCATTCTGATCTATTTGGATGACATGACTATGTTTTCCCATAACAAGCATGATCACTTAGCACACCTTGAGCAAGTTTTTCAAAAGTGCAGAGAATTTGGCATTTCCCTCAATCCTAAGAAATCATTTTTTGTAGTACATGAGGGAAATTTGCTAGGTCATGTGGTCTCAAAAGAAGGTATGGCCATAGATCCAGATAGAATCAAATCCATTCTAGCTCTTCCACTACCTATAAACAAGAAAGCCTTACAATCCTTCTTTGGCCAAATAAACTTTGTCAAGAAATTCATTTCTGACTTTGCACAGAAGGTAAGGCCTATATCTAAACTACTGAAGAAAGATGTAGAGTTCAAATGGACTGAAGTGAGGAAACAAGCCTTTGAGATAATCAAGCAGTCCATTGCCACCGCTCTAGTGCTAGTAAATCTAGATTTTAGTAAGGATTTTATTCTTTACGCTTATGGAGCTGAAGAAAGTTATGCCTCAGTGCTCACCCAAAAGAATGATCAAGGTGAGGAGCACCCCATATTATTTTGGAGTTAGACTCTCCATGATTACCAGGTTAAGTATAATTTTATTGAGAAACAAGTATTTGTTATGATGAAGTCATTGAAGAAGTTTAGGCAATATTTGGTTCAAAGTAAGACCCTAGTATATGTTGTTCACCCAGATGTAAGAAGCTTTATTATGCAAGGTGAACTAGGAGATAAGAGAGTTGGATGGATCACCAAGATCCAAGAATATGATGTGGAGATACACCCCACCAAGTTGGTGAGAGGTAGGGCCCTATGCCAAGGTCTAACAGAGGTAGCAATATCAACTAAAATAATAGCTTGTTAGGCAACAGAAGATGATCAGATTGAAGGAATACAACCAGGAGACTCTGATTGGGTAGACCAGATGATCAATTACTTTCAAACTAGAGTATGCCCTCCTAATATTAATGCATCACAAAGAAGAAGATATAGACTTCAAGCTTTGAAGTATGTCTTACTACCAGAAGGGCTATACAAAAGGAACCTTGATGGAGTCCTCCTTAAGTGCTTAAAATATGATCAACAACAAAAGGTCATTGAGGAGTTCCATGGAGGGCCATCTAGAGGACATTTCTCAAGTAGAGTTACAACTTTGAAAATCATAAGAGTAGGCTATTATTGGCCTACTATATTTTTTGACACCTTCAAAGTCACTAGAGCCTATGACAAATGTCAAAGGCATGTAGGGAGGACAAGAAATGCTTCATTTCCCCTCAAGCCAATACAAGTTGAAGAGCCTTTTCAACAATGGGGGCTAGAATTTATAGGGGTCATCAACCCTCATTATTTAGTAGAGCACAAGTATATTCTAACTACCATAGACTACCTCACCAGATGGGTAGAAGCTATTCCTACCAAGAAATCAGACCAAGAAGTTGTGATCAATTTTATGGAAAGTTTGATTTCAAGGTTTGGAGTTTTAGAAGCCTTGGTGAGTGACAATGGGCCAGCCTTTATAGGAGCCAAATATATTGAGTTTTCTAGCAAGTATGGCATCACCATTAAGAATACTTCAAATTATTACCCTCAAGGGAATGGACTTGTAGAGTCTACCAACAAAAACTTATTAAGGATTTTGAGGAGATCACTAGAAGGGAATAAAAGAAGTTGGCACCTAATGTTGGAGCAAGCTTTGTGGGTAGACAGGATTACTATCAAGAAGTCCATCAAGACTTCTCCTTATGCTTTGGTATATGGCAAGGAGGTAGTGTTACCTATCCATTTAGAAATTCTAGCACTCAAACTGATAAATTCAGAAGAAGAATCAGAGGAAAATCTAGTGGAAACAAGGCTGACACACCTACTACAGTTGGAAGAGAAAAGAGCTCAGGCCTATGAGAACTTTTAGAAGCATTCTATGGACATCAAGGTATGGTTCGATAAAAAGGTAAGGTTCAAAAAATTCTAGGTTGGAGACTCAGTTCTCAGGTGGAATGTTGAAAGAGCAAAACCAGGACATCATCAGAAGTTTGACTCCTTCTAGGATGGCCCTTTCAAGATAGTAGAGGTCAAAGAGACCAATGTTTTCCAACTTGAAGATCTAGAGGGAAACATACAACCAATTTCGGTTAATGGTTTTCATCTTAAACTCTACTTTGATTGAAATATAAGCTCATTGTAATATATGTACATACATTGTATCATATTTCCTTTATTTTTACACTTTGTATCAAGTTTTGTTTTAATAACATATTGTAAAAAAAAAATTTTGCAAAATTGGCTAAGTGTTCCCACAGGATGCAACAGTTCCTATTCCGCACTCAAATACACTAAGTGAAGCAGAATATCATTGAGCTCCAATCCACATTCAAATGAACCATCATACCAGAAAAATGATGAGCGAGTTCCAATCCACACCTAAATGAACTACATTTTTAGTGGAATGTAACATGTGCTATTTTCCACACTCAAATGGACCACAATGCTAATGGAATGATTCCAATCCATGGGTTTCAAGACTTATGATGTGCAGAATGAGGAAGGTCCTAATCCACCAAAATTTAGAGTTATGTTGAAAATAAAAGAAGTGTCATCAATCCACCATTTTCAAGTCTACATTTGAGCAGGGCAGCAATTCCACATCGTACCACTTGGAAAAGGAAAAAGGTCCACAATAAATGCTAAAATTTCCCATGCTCAAAAAGAGAAAGGACAAAGTGACACCACAAGGGTTGAAGCACATTTGAATTTTGACCAATCAAAAATTAGAATGCCACCTCCAAGCCACCAAAAGGAATGAGTGTGATTTGAGAAGCGTGCCAATGGGCAAGTCATACAGTAGCCACATTAATGGTGGAAGACATGCATGCACCAAAAATTAAAAGTGCCAAAGCACAAAATTCTACTCATTTGACAAAGAGCAACGTTCACTGAGCGAAGAAGAGCAGAATGATAGCAAAATATTACCTATAAATCTAGAAAAAATCTAAGTTATTGCTAACAAATATGGCTTCCAAAGATTCCCAAGAAGTAAATAAAAAATAGTGGGCCATTATATTCAACAAAGGAAATTTAGGGATACTGAGTTGGTCCTCACAGAGAACAAAGCTTAGGAGAAACATCAACAATAGATATAAGAAAGGAGGTAGCCTATCGATTTGAAGGTACGATGTGTTATAATCTCATTCTTATATTTTTACATTTGTGATTCCGTTCATCTTTACCCTAAATTAATAGTGGCTATCATTAAATTTTATGACCCAATGGCAAAAGTAGTAAAAATGCTAAAGGTAAAACCCTATTTAGCATCACGTGCAAACTATCACAAGTTTTTTGCCTAGGAGCAGAACCACCTATAAGACCAAAAGAGTTTAAAACAACCTAAGCCAGAGGGTATTACTCTCTAGAAGAGCTCTAAATGATGGTGAGTCTTTAAAAAATGGGTATATAAACAACTCAAGGACACTAGGGTGAGGAAGGGATTACCCTAGGTCCCAATTTCCATTGAACGATTTGAACACCCAGAGCTATATTCAATGTTAGCTTGTATGGATGGTTTGGACTCTGATAAAATGGTGAATGATTGGCAAATAGTCATTGCATATTGCATTTCCAATGAAAGGATGTATGAGGAAGGAGAAAAGGGTATTAGGGTTATCTATTTTGATTGGCCAACTTTCCTTGCTCAGAGAATGCATGAGCAATTAGTAGCAATGAAAAGAAGCTCTGATGCACCTTGTTTTAGACATTGCTCAAGCCTAGTCTAGATGTTTTTCACTACTATAAGAGATATGATGCCCTAGATTCCAATCAAGGACAAGACCAATGAAGGAGAACCCATACCAATTTATTACTAGACTAATCATCTGAGAAGTACTGAGTCTTTTTACAAATTCAATTTGGAATTCTTAGGGCCAACATTGAAAATAATGTATGGAGAATGCCCTAGGATACCACCTCTAGCTAAGAAAATATTGAGAGAAGAAGGTGCAGAGGAAGGAGATTGGTATCTCCTAACAGAGGGCACAGTCATTAGACTATATGGCTTTATGGGTAAGCCTTTTTGCTACCTCACTTTGTTACAAAGAGGCTATTTACCTTAGAATACTTGAGGTAAGCATAATTTATAGATTTGAACTATGGCTCTAGGAGAAAGAGGAGATCTATGTTGACCTACCAAAATGTTAATGATATAACTATTACTAAGAAGTGATAGGGTGAAAAAATTGACCAATACCTAGATAGGTTGGGTCTATTCTATATTCCTCAGAGATGGAGTTATGATCCAGATGATATATTCTATAAAAGGAATATAGCCTTAAATGGAGAAAAGGCCTACAAATTTGAAAAGAGATCTAGGCCCCATTTTGAACAAGGTAGAAATAACAAAGAAACTACTCTTTTAGAGTGGAATATTTCTAAAATGGATCAACTTCCTCCATGGTTAGAATTTTATGAATAAATTATGGATTTTGATCTAGACAATAATGTAAAACATCGGTTGAAGGAGTCTACCATCAAATATATTGAGGAAAAAATAGAAAAGAAAGAGGACCCTCAGTCTCAAGAACCTACTGGTGAGGAAGTAGAGAATAAGGGGAAATGGAATGAAGCCAAAATATCAGATTGGTGGAGGATGAGAATTGAGAATGGTAAAGAAAAATCTAGGTTTGGGATTAAAATTGATGGTGAATTTTCTAAAAGGTATGACAATAATGTCAAAACTTGGAGGTCCAAAGACCCAAGGAATATAGTGCTAATATACAAAATGACACAAATGGGTCTGATTCCCCATCCCCACCTTTAGAAGAAGAAGTTCAAGAAGAGGAACTTGATACTCCATTGACTACTACTAAAGTCCTGAAGACTTTTCAGCCTTCAACTGAGCAAATAGAGAAATTTCCAAAAGGAGCATAGTTGATGAGTAAAATGCACTATTCTGATGAGAGGGTTATCAATGCACCAATCATAGAGATAGTAAATAGGCCTAAGCACCTAGCCCTGGGTGGACAACCTCAGATACAGATATAGACTAGAATGAAAAGGATGAGAACTTTAGGTTTACACCTCTGAGTTTCACCACTATAACAATAGTGGAATTAAATCCTATTTTTGAATAGATATTACTAGAGGAAATAGTACAAGAAGGGTTATCTAAAGAAGAGATAGAAAGTGAGAAAGTTACCTTTCAATTTTTTAGAGAAAAGCCAAAAGGGCACCAGAAAGAGTTGAGAAAGATATTTCAAAGAAGTAGAGGTTGGATAAAGAGGATATAGTTGAGAAAACAACTATTTTAGCTATGAAAGAATTGATACAACAAGAACAATAATAGATCATAGAGACAGCTCCAAAACACCCTACATTAGTAGGTGAAGGTATAGTCTCTAATCCCTCTTCTCCTCTTCCTCCTCCAAATTCCCCAAGGAAATATCCCTCCCTTTCTGAGCAAGAAGTTGTAACAAAGGTACCTTCTCCACCTCATAGTCCACCACCTATTTCATCAATCACTACTGAGGTACAAACCAACCCATCTCCTCCAAGGTCACCTCAAATTCACCTTCATCATCTGAGATTCCCCTTTCATCATCTCCCATAGTTACAACTTCACCATTACCACCACCACCATCATCTGAGAAGCAAACTATTTCAAGTACACCCCTCACCCATCTATGAGTCTCACTTCAATTTCCATGAGTTTACCAATTGCAACAATGGTAGTGGTCATAGATTCCACTATGGTCACAGATTCTAGTAACTACTTCTACACAACTATTATCAACTATTGATTCTACACTTACATACCTTGTGTCTTCTTCTCCTCTTGCTACAAGTTACCCTACCCAAGCAATTTTAGAAAGAGCAAGAAGCTACATAGAAAATCAATGATTTTTGGGTAGAAAAGTTATCTAAGCCTTCTAATAGGATGGCCACCAAGAGAAGAAGCATATTTGTTGATCCAGTTTCAAGGCAAAGGACATCTAGATCCATGATTCCCCTTGTGAGCAAGCCTAAAACTGAGATGACTACTCAAGATTATCATATAGAAGAGTATACAGAAGATATTGAGAAGTTGCCTGAAGAAGATGAATTGGTCATAGCCAAAGCCCACTTAGAAACTTTTTATGTAAAAAATGATATATTCAAAGAAAAGGTGGGTAAGTTGGAAAAGCAAATTGAAAAGCTTCAAAAAACTATCAACAATCAGAAAGAAGTGGAGAAAGCTCTGAGAAAAGAAGCTAAGAGCTAGCAAGAGAAGTTTCAAGAAGCTAATAAGCTCAAGGAGCAGATAGAAGAGCAAAAAAAGAATGAAGAACAGGCTAAGGAGATACAAAGTTTGAAGCAACAACTTCAGATTGAAAAGGCTAAATCTTCTAGTTTTTCCAAGGTTAGACTAAAGAAAGTGAGAAAGGAATTGCTCTCTAAAGTTCTAGAGAAATGCTCAAGGCTGCAACTTATTATTGATTATTTAGATGATGCCAGCCACCTACTCCAAAGCATTCAGAAGGATCTAGATAAAATCACTAGAGAGCTACAACCTATGGTAATTCCAATTGAGCAAATTCATAGGTTAGTGGATAGTAGACTCAGTGATTCTGCTAAGCCAATTCCTAATAAGGAGTGGAACATTGCTAGAGTTGCTACTAGAATTGTAGTGAAGAAGCACAGAGCACTCCAAAAGGCTTGGCTATTGTTTGACAAGATTGAAGGAGTAATCAAGGATGTAGTGGATGTTAATAAGGAAATGATCCAAATTGGTTTCAGAGGGTTATGGATGGAAGATCACAACTTGTTATCAGTTGAAGAAATTAAGAAAAGTACTAGAGAGAGCTTACAAGATGAGTCTAAAATTGATGCTCTAGAAGAACCAATTGACCAAGAGCAAGCTTCACAAATGATTATTGATTTTACCAAGCTCAGAGACCTCATGGAAGACTTGGTAAACAAAGGAAGTGCTGCTAACTATGAAGATATTGGTGAACTCTAGTACATTTATAAGCAGCTGAAGGAGACTTCCAACCCCTCAGAAGCAACCTAGAAACAAGCCCTACAGATTTTGAAACTGATGGTGCAATTATTTGGTGATAATGCAGAAGAGGAAAATAAAGAGCAATCTTCTCCAGAGGAAGAAGCTGAGCAAGAGCTAGAGGATAATGTTGAGGAAGAGGCCCAACAAGAAGAAGATCCAGATAGAGATGTTGCGGACCCTAAAGGGGCACAAGCTTAGCAATTTTTATTTTGTACATATGTAGTCATAAGTTTTATATTTTTTTTGATTCATTTTTACTCTGACATGGTCAGAAAGAAACAATAAAAGCATGAGTCCAGAGAGACACAAAAATAACAAGTTTTGTGTGAAGGCATTTATATCATGTATTGTAAGAAGGCTTTATAAGGAGAACATAGTTATGTTTTTATGGAGCAGTGAAACAATTTTTTGGAATGGCACAGATATTAATGTTTATGGCATAGTCTCCATGTGAACAGTTATCCTCTAGGATGTATGAAGCATGGTCTCGATATGAACGTTTATCCTCTAAGATGACCATAAATTTTTAGAGGGTAGTGTTCATATGGAAGTTATTCTTTAAAGCATTTTTTGAAGATAAGCATTTTTTACTCCTGATGCCCAATGGATAAGACTCTGAGTTCGATGGATTTGCGAGAAAATCCACCAGGAGGCGCCAGAATGTAGGCCCAAAATGGCCACATCCTTAGAAAGCATTGAAAATTTTATTCTAAGGTATGAAGTTTCCATTCCACACATTTTCTAGTGTATTTTGGAGTGGATCCGCAACATGAGTTTCCTAATCCGCCCAACACTTAGTGCAATTTTTGCCTTGAGCAATTCCACTTAGTTTATAATGTATTTGGTGTGGATTGGCGATGAGTCCTGATTTCACAAAATTTTTGGTGATGATGATATCAGCACAAAAGAAAGTGTGGAATGGTGATCGAGAGTAGTTTTTGCATGCTCCGAGTGGCTAAGTGTCGGTAAGGTCAATTCCATCGAGTCTCAAGAGTATTTTGGTGTGGATTGATGACAAAGAGGTAGAAACACTACATAAGGTGTACACTACGGAATGAGATAAAGCTATTTTACACTACAAGGTGAGAATGACAACAAAGAATTATTTACACTTCCCAAGTGTGGATTGGTGATTTCACATATTTACAAAGCAAAGATGATGTCAACATGCTTTATGGTGTAGATTTTAATTGTTTTGAAGCCAAAGAAGAGAAAAGGAAGGTTAATGAGTGGATTGCATCCCACTCACCTCTTAATGCATTTTACGCCAAAATTCGATTTCCATGATCAAGGCTATAAGATATGATGTCAACAACTTAAAAGTGTGGAATGGTACTTTGGTTTTCCCCACCAATTTGTAGAGTATTTTGAGAGTTTTAATCATAGTCATCCATGATGAAGATCGATGGTCCAGAGTTTTCTAACATTTTTAAGTATTTAAAACAAATTCTCATTGGATCAGAGTGTAGTTAGTTGGAGGGTAGGAAGATGAAGCATCAAGGGTTTCAAGAACAAGAACTAGAAGTAATTATAGATCTATGATAGAGTCAAGCTTCCAAGAATGATCGATGGATGAGATGTAGTCTCCAACTATTAAACTCCAACTACCACCAACAAACCAACAAGTTGTAGAGGTATGCTACCATGGTAGATTTCTCACAATAGATTTCCTAGAGCTCTCCAACCAGTAAGATAATGCCAACAAACTCTCTATTGAGTTGTAAATATATAATATTTGTAATGTCTCCTTAATATTATTTCATTTACAAACTATAAATAGAGGTCGAACCCTCATTTTTTAGGGTCGGCTCTAGTGCGTTTGCTTGCCCTACTATAAATATTCTTGTGAGCTAATGGAAGGAGCATTACTCTGATATTTTGACTCAAATTTGTCATCTTCATCATCTTGTGCAAGAGGTTCGAAGTCTTGAGCTGCATTTCTGTTAATACTTGAATGGTTAGTTCATTCCAGCTTATTGGATTACTAGTTGTGAGAGTAGTTGAAATATGTTCTTGGTTAGATCTGTATTGTTAGGAAGTTTATTTCTGTTAAATCTAACTATTGGTCTATTCTGCTATTTGGATTATCAATATTGGATGTTGGAATTGCTTTCTGCAATATATCTCTATTTATGCTTTAATGTGTGAAGGTTTCATTGATTTGGGTGATGTTAATCTTGAGTGATGGGACACTAGAAATAGCTTGTGGGAGCCTTTTTTTGTAGTTGCCTATGTTGTTAGCCTATCCGACCACTATTTTTTATAATACCTCTAACCCTAAACCTTTTCTAACCCTTATCTCAAAACCCTATTTGAGCTTTAATTGAGTCAACACCATTTTAAGTTGACAAGGAACCAACCTACTCTAGAGGTTGGATTGAAGTTGTCTTTGGTCCATCCAATGCTTGAGTGTCGAGCTGCGACTATCGGGTGCATGCCTGGATAGAAAATTGGAAGATAGATAGTTGCAGTGTTAAGTAAAACTTGATGTCAATTCGGTGCCCAACAATTTATATCCTTTCTATTTGCACTGCATTTATCATAATTTTCATAAAATATTTGTTCTTTTAATCTCTCTTATCTTGTTGCAGGTGCAAACATTCAAGCTTTACTATGGTGTAGAATATTTCAAGACTCTTAATATACCCTAAATCTTTCTTGTTGTAATATTGTTTTTTGCACTTTTAAACATACCTTTAATACCTTGCTTTCTTGATGATGCCCTCAATACTGCTCTTCTTCTAACATAGCTTTCTTTTAGCTAAATATATTCTTTAGGATGCTCTCAATACTACTCTTCTTCTAGCATAGCTTTCTTTTAGCCAAATCTATAGAGATATCTTATTTTCTATTTCCTATTCTTCACAAAAATTTTAATCTTTAGCTTTTAAGTTTTACCTCAATCTTCACTGGAACCTCCTTCAATGATTCTCCTCTATATATTATGGTTTTTTCATCGAATGATGATGATTGTCCTAATATTAGTGTGGTACTCTTTCTAGAAAGTCTTATTTCTCTATCTTCTATCTTCTTCAAAATAAACTTCTTCAATCTTCAAGAGAACATCTTTGATTAGGTCTCTTCTTCTAACTTTAATGGCTTATATGGGACCTCTTTCCCTAGATCTCCTATCTCTACCAACTCTAGGACCTCTTACCCTCGGGTCTCCTCTTTATCTCTAACTTTTATAGGACCGTTTTTCCTCGGGTCTCCTATATTTTTAAACTATGCAACCTCTTTTCGTAGGTATCATATCTTTGTCTTTGAATTCTATGGGATCACTTTTCCTCGATTCTCCTATCTTTGTCAGCTATGAGACCTCTTTTTCTTGGGTCTCCTCTTTCTGTGTTCTATGGGACCTCTTTTCTTGGGTCTTTTTGGTCATAAATTTGACCTAACATAAAGGCAAGGGAAAATACTTGCACACTTGAGGACCTACACCAACATTTTACAACCGTTGAGCCTAGGAAGGCCAAGTGGTCAATCTCTAGAGATGGTCGGTTCTTGGGTCCTAGCTACTTGTGCCTAAAATTAAAGGGAAAAGGGGATGGAACAGAAAGATGCCATATCTAGAATTCATAAGGACAGGTATAGCCGCATCAAGACACATGCATGATAAGCTAACACCATGATCAAAAATATAAGCAAACTACCTAATATATTAGCCAACCTTACCCTTACTTGTCATTTAACACTACAAATTGAAGGTAAATTCCAAAAACTAGTGAATGAGGTGCATGAAATCTAGGATGCATAATAGAGCACGTCCACCCAACTAGCCTAAAAAAAAATAAATCCCAACCCAATATGAATGTGAATTCCAACACTACAGAATAAAACACATGAAATTTAGATAGTAAAATTAGAGTGAGATCACTTAAATAGCTTAAATAGAAATAAGCATTTAACATTCAAATCAAATATATAAGGACTAATTTGGAGATAAAACAATAGCAAACTTATATTTATAGAACGACGAAGGCTTTACATATGAATTGTAATAGCTAAAGAGCCTCCCTTTGGAACGTATTGCACTCCAGTATAAATAGACCCTACATTGAATACAGTGGATGGAGGACAAGACCCTTAGACAATGCCAGTAGGGATGACCATGTTGTGAATCCTTTTAGATCTTTTATAGTCTACAATGAAGAGTGGCTATCAGGAGTACGCTAGTCGTATTATATGAATATGAACTTCAAATTAGTCTAATTCCTCCTAACAACTCTTATCAAATAATAAATTTAATTCACCTACACTTGGGGTATTAATTGCATGAGAAGACAGGTTGAGGCTAACCATTTGATTGATGCATGATTCAATCAGCTACCATGCACTAAGTAGGACACCATCCCTCTTTAGTAACAACTCACTATTTGTGCCTTCATAAATGAGGGTGCATGATTTTTTGTAAAGGTGCCTTGGCTTTGGAAAGAATTCAAAAATGGGTGGAACTTTGGGATCCACCTATTGCTTGCTATTGACCTAGAACTTTACCTTCTATGTTCTATTTTCAATGGTGCAAGCTTTTAGGCTTTCATCCCAATTTTATTTCAGGCATAAAATTGGTATCTATTGGAGGATGACCAATACCAAGATTTTTTTTGAGCTTCAAATTTGGATGATCCTCCACCCTACCTCTAGGGTGGATCTTTGGGAGCTAACCTAAGCTTAAAGCCATCCTGCTTATTTTCCCATGGGCATTTGGGCTCATGATTCTTTACCCAATAATTAGGTTAGGGTTTTGAATTCCATTGGTTGGACTATTGGACCATTTTTCTTCTCACCATCATCCTTAGCAGGATCTAGCCTTGTGAACTATCAGAGTGTTGCAGATCATCTCATGATAATAATTATACCTATCCATACTAATTATATGTGATTAGGTAGAACTTTGTGATTGCTTGAAGCCTGAGCCTGACCAATTCCTATGCCCTTATTAATATTTTATAAAATTCCTTCATCCTTGCTACCACCTATTTAGCATTATCCATTGCATCCACAAGGTTTGTTTTCAACATCCAATACTCAAGGTCCTACCTCCTAAAATTTTACTTAACATACTAATCAAACCATCATATTCATCAAAAAGGATCTAGTGGGTAAAAGCATGCAAAATTTTCCATAAAAGCATGCCTCTCTTCATACTCCTTAAGGGTTTGGCTCATCAAGGCAATGGAATGCTCCATTTTCTGATTATTTTCTTGTGTAATAATAATAGCAATACTATGTTCTCCCCCAAAAACATACAAAATGAAATATATTTTAAAATTGGGGTTAATTAAAATAGGGGCTTTAGAAATAACATCCTTGATATTCTAAAAACTTTTTTTACCTTCTTTAGTCCATCTAAAGGATTGATCCTTCTTAAATATAACGGTGATTGGTTTTATTATCTCAGCAAAATTGGATATAAAATTCCTTACAAAATTGATCTTACCAAGGAATGACTATAGAGCCTTATTGTAAGGATGCAAAGACAAGGTCTAAATAGCTTCAACATATTTCAAATCGATGGAAAGACCGTTATTGGAACAATTTGTCCCAATTCTTTACCCTCCTCAAAAACAAAAATACACTTCTTCAAGTTTAAAGAAACCCCAAACTCTTTGAATCTCTAGAAAATAGATTCCATATGATCCATGTAATCATCAACATTCTTTTAGAATACTATAATTTCATCTAAATAGACCAAAATTGATTCATCTATCAACCCTTTGAATGCCAGGTCCATAGCCCTTTGAAAGGTAGAACCTGCATTAGAAAGACCAAAAGGCACTCTATGATACACAAGTGTACACCATTTGGTGGTAAATGCAGTCTTATGTTGGTATTCTTCCTTAATCACCTCCTGATTAAAGCCCAAAAAACCATCCAACATAGAAAATATTTCAACTTCTGCCACATTTTGTAAAATCTAATCCATTGAGGGCAATGGGTGATGGTATTTAAGAGACATGGTTCAAATCACAAAAATCCACACAAAGTTTAATTTCTCCATTTTTATTTTTGGTTGGTACCAAGTTAGCTACCCAAGTAGAATGCTTTATGGGATATATGATACGTGCCTCAATAAATTTTAGTAATTCTTTTCTCATCAGAGGTTCAACCCTGGGATTGATAGGCCTCTACTTCTAGCCCATTGGTTTAGCATCAAGAAGGAACTCTATAGTATGTCATCAAGAGCATACTCTTTTAGCTGGTCATAGTACCATGCTATGATATCATCATATGCTTTGTATTTTTTAATGAATATAGCCTCTTGATTTAGAGATTTACATCTACCAAGCATAAGGATTTTGTTTGGAGCAACTTGGACATCTTGGCAAGCATTAATTTTTGTTGTCATTCTTTTTTGTTTATCCTTGTATTGATCATCAAAATTGAACAGACCTTCCAAAGTAATGACTCTCTTTAGAATCTTGTTGCTACAAATTTGAATAATATTACTATCCTCATATGTCTATTGTATCTTAGCCTGAATATCCTCAAAAAATTTAGCCTCTTGCATAGTAAAATTTGCTATCTGCTAATTAGAGTCAAACACCTACCAATATTTCTCATTATTAGGAACCGAGGGCCTAATTATTGATGTTATATGCTATTCTTACTTCTTGAATAAATCAACAAGTAGCTCGTATTGTGCCTCAACAACTACCATCCTATCAGCTTCTTGATTCCTCTTCTTGGGGATTATTTGGATATTTAAGTTATAAAATCCTTCAAGTAGGTCCAGCACTCTATGTTTATATGATTTTAGAGGCTTATTCTTTTTTTTATAATTTAATTTTTCATTCAAAATAGGTTTTGATAGGAAACCCCAAAACCTGCTTACAACCACAACTTAAGGATGCTAAAAAAATAGAAATAGAAGAAAAGAGGGGGATGCAATCCCAAACAAGAAAGAGCAATAGTAACAAAGCCGCAGAGAAAAAGGCCCTATGCAAGGAAGCCCGAAAACCATCAATAAGTAAAGAAAAGAAGACGTTAGTCCTCCTCGCCTGCTTCGACATTGATGAGGATCATTAGGACATATGTTGTACTAGACTAGGTGTTAGCTTTACTTATTTTTATTTAAGTATTAAGTCCTAAGTCTAGGTTTTATTTATTAAAAATCTTATTCCAACTTGTAAATGTTGGCACATTTGGATGGCATATTTTTTGGGTAAGATTTGTTGTCTTTTGAGAGTTAACCAGTTGTTAATATCTTGCTTAACTTATCTTTTGGATAAGCATCTTCCTATTTTAGGATTTATGATTGTATTATGCTTATTTAAGCACACATTATCAATGTAAATTTTAGCTTCTCTTTAATTCCAATTCATTGGTATCAGAGCCTTTGATCAGTCGTGGGTGGGATAGACTACCTGGTTTAGATCTGGCTTAGTTGGGAGTGCATTTGTTAGTGCAACTCTTGAGAAGTTCACTTGAGTGCTAGGATTGATTTTTTAAGTCCTAGAAAGTTTATCACAAAATTCTAAGGTTAGGTTCCTCTCAGATCTTCCCTTAGTTATCTTCAAGTTGAGAATGATGCAGAGATTGTTTTAGTGCAAGTTGTTGTTTACTCTAAGTTCTAGTTTTACCCCTTTGCATTAAAATAAAATTTAATTAATATTAATATTATTAATATTAATTAAAATATATTTTTTATTTTGGTTTCCAATTTCATTTTTCCCAATTTGGGAAAGAGTGGACAACATTCTTGCAAGATTAAGTGCTGTCCACAACTACTTCCACCGCTATCGACAGTGGCAGATGGAGGTTCTTATTTTCTACCAGTGGCATCCCATCGGTGATCAAATCTAAAGACATCCATCCTTTTTTGATGCCAATTATCGATGTTATTCACTAGGATTTCATTTTCCTGATATCCAACCCTGACGGTGGCTACCTTCAACTGGTAGTCCTAGTACTGGAGATTTCCCTCTACGGTGGCCTTAGTATCAAAGATTTCCCTCTACCACAGTCGATGCCAATTCTCTAATATTCCTCATTGTTGACATCACCGCCCTCCATCGGCGATGCTACTCTAGTGGCCTGCGACCTAGCTATAGAAGCTCCGACTATCGATGTTCACTTCCAATTGTCAGTGACCATACAACGAAGCAACACCTTTGTTGATCCATTGTTGCTCTGGTTGATTCTAAACATCATGTAAAATTGCAAAATTTTACATGCTACTATTGGTAACTTTTAATTTAACATTACACCATTTTTGATATCCTGATAGCTAGCTCGTTCGTGCCTATTGCTCCCTGTGATGTGGCATTGCTTAACCGGTTTGACATAGCATTCACTCTCTGGTTTGATCAGAATACATTGTTTTACTGTCTTCTTTCATGCAGGATAATCCCACATGTTGCGTGGGATTGGAATCTATAGCATTTAAATAGTGCGTAGTGCACTAGTTGAAATAGCCAACCGTAGAGGTTGGCTAGCGACTCCCATATGTGGACTCGTTGACTTTTCCCTATGTTGACTTGTGGATGGCAGACCTCGCAGTGATCCTATCAATTTCCATTGACTTTCCTCTGTGTTGATATGTGGATGGTAGACCCCGTGCTGATCCTGTAGATTTACAGCGGTTTAGTGTATTTTCTTGCCATGAAGGTGAAATAAATTTTGTTCAATTTTTTCTCCCCTATATCATTTTTTTTTATAATTTAATTATTGTTCCTTATTTCCCTATTTTTCTGCATCAATTTGGAAAGAGCAATTTAATTAAATTTTTTAAGGAGCATAAATTTGTAACTAGTTGTTACATTTTGTAAGTCTTCATAGTTTCAATTTTTTTGAAGACATATTATAGCATTTTTGAGATAGTCTGGCTTACACAAGAACACAAATGGCATCAGACTTGGTTGATCAAATGTTTGCATTGGCGCAAACTATTGGTACTTTGGCTAATAGAGTAGATGATATTGCTATCAATTATACTCCTGAAGTGAAGGCCTCTAAGGAGGCAAAATCCAATGTCAAATGTGAAGTTAAGATCTATGATGGATCTCGAAATCCTAAAATTTTGAACAACTGGATCATGGATATGGAAACCTGGTTTTAAAACACATAAATTCCTATCAATGATCAAGTCTCCTTTGCTAAACTCAAATTTAGTGGGTTAGCAAAATTGATCATCATGGATAGGTAAACCGACAAAAATACTATTTCAATTTGGGAAGAGTTAGTACAAGCATTTAAGGATTCTTTTTATCCTTTTGATTATGCAAGAGAATTGAGAGTAAAATGGCTTCAGTTACACCAAGGTTATAACATGTATGTGCAGGATTATGTTGCTTCTTTCAACAGGTTGCAGATTTTGCTTCACATAAAGGATCCTCCTAAAGATTTAATAATTAAATTTACAAGTGGCCTTCATGAGCACTTGTATAGAGAGCTTAAATACACTCTCTTAGAAACAATAGATGCATCATTCAACCATGCCCAATTGGCAGAGGAAGAAATTTTTGTCTCAATCGATAAGATCTCAACTTTATGTACCAAACAGGTCTTCGAATCAACAACAACAACAAGTGAAGACAAGAAATTATCCTTCTCCCTCTTATTTTTCATCTTCCTCTTCTTCATCCAATTCTTCTAAGAAATGGAAATCCCCATATTCTTTTAATTCCCCTTCTTATCAACAAAAATATTGTAGTTTTTGTAAGAGAAATGGACATTGGAGGAATCAATGTAATGATTTACAAAAGCAGAAACAAAAATCATTAGTTGTAAAGCCTACTAATGAGGTTCCCCAAAAAGGACCCATAGAGGCTAAGGGATAGGGTAAGCCATATCAAGAGTTGAAGGGAAAATTGAATAATTTGACTCTTATGCATCATAGTTCTACTGTGTTGGGGCGTAATCAATTGTTCATCACCAAGGCCCATTTGACACATGATTTCTTCACAGATTGTATTATGGACAACAACTCGCGGAAGAATTTAATTGCAAGGTATTTTTTTGACAAGTTGAAACTTCATTTGGATCCACATCCTCATCCTTACTTTTTAGGATGGAAGGATAGTATGAATATTGAAGAAGTTACACACACATGCACACTATCATTTGCATTTGATCCGAAGTTTATGGATAATATTACGTGTGATGTAACTTCTATGGATTGTTGTGGTTTGTTTTTGGGTAAACCTTATCAATTTTATAGGGATACCACTTATCATGCTACTCCTAACACTTATACTTTGCACTTGGATAAGCAGGAATACCTCATTTGCTCCACACAACCCACTAGCAATTTTTTTTTGAGTTGTTGCTAAGCACGCAAACAAGTGAATCAAGCACAAGAATTAGCATTAATCTTCATAAGGCCTCACAATGAATACGTTCAAGCCACACATTCCACTTTAGTTTCAAACAAAGTACTTAATAAACTCTTGCAATCACATTCATAGTTGTTCAAGTACCCATATTATCTTCCAACTGTCAGAGATATTAATCATAGCATTGATCTTCTTCCTGGAGTATTTCTTCCAAATTCTCCTATGTATCAGCAATCAGTGTCTCAAATAGAAGTAAAAAGGCAAAATCAATATTTTCTAGCTAAAGGCTTCATTAAACCAAGTACCTCTCCATGTGCTTCAACCATTTTGTTGGTCCTTAAGAAATATGGTACTTGGTGCCTTTGTATTGATTTTTCAGCTTTGAATAAATTTATTATCAAAAATAAGTATCCACTCCCTAGGATTCATGACCTTCTTGATCAACTCCAAGGGTAAAAGTTCTTATCAAAGATAGATCTAAAAAGTGGGTATCATCAAGTCCGAGTACAAGCAGAAGATACATGGAAAACAACCTTTAAGACCAAACTAGGTTTATTTGAGTGGCTTGTTATACCTTTTGGTCTTACCAATGCACTAGCTACATTCATGAGGCTTATGAATGAAGTATTCAGGGATAGCCTGGATAAATATGTGATCATTTATCTTGATGATATCCTAGTTTTTTCCAACACTTGGAAGGATCATCTAGATCATCTAGAATAAGTTCTTCAGAAACTTCAACAAAATTAGTTATTTGTTAATCTTCCAAAGTGTGATTTTGCTCAAAACTCCATTACTTATCTTGGTTTCATTATTAATGATAAAGGTATTCATGTGGATCCCATGAAGGTTGAAGTCCTTCTTCATTGGCCTCCTCCTTCTATAGTCATAAAATTAAGGATTTTTTTGGGACTTACCAATTTCCACCATAAGCTCATTGTTGGGTTTTCCAGTATTGCCTTCCCCTTATATCATTTGGCCAAGACTAAAGTCATGTTTCAATGGACCACGGACAATCTCCAAGCCTTTGATACATTGAAATGTAAATTGTGTTCAACACCTATTCTTATGCTTCCTAATCTATCTCTACATTTTAAGATTGAAACAGATGCCTCATAGTTTGATCTTGGAGTAATCTTGAAGCAAAATGGTCATCCAGTGGCCTACCATTAAAAAACTTTCTCATCTACCAAAAAATATTATTTAAATTATAAAAAAGAGCTTTATGCTTTAGTGCAGGCTATAAAATATTGGAGACACTATCTTCTTGGAAAATAAACCATAGTGCATACTGATCACTTGCCTCTCAAGTTCCTTCAATCTCAATAAAATATTGAAGAGAGTAGACATATGAAATGGGCTTCATATTTGCAACAATTCCATTTAGTGATCAAGTATAAAAAAGGAAGTAGTAACCATGTAGCATATTATTTGAGTTGACCGCCTTCAACTTATGCATTGACAATGGAAACTACTTCACATTTTAGGTTTCAAACTTGGCCTACATAGTATCCTATAGATTCAAATTTTGGTACAGTTTACCAACATCTTGTGCATCCTTCTTCTTCTAATCTTGGTCCTTATTAAGATTTTTACTTGAATTATGGGTTTTTGTAAAAGTTGGATAAACTTTGTGTTCTCCATGAGCATCGATCCTCACTTATTTGAGAAGCACATTCTACACTCTATGGTGGACATTTCGGTAAACACATGACTCTTCACCACTTTCAATGGATTTTCTACTAGCCTCATATGCAATGAGATGTTTTGAAGTATTTGAGATAGTGTGTTGTTTTTTGTCGCTCCAAGCCAGGAAATAGGAAGATGGGATTGAGTGTTCCTTTACCTATTTCCTCTCGTCCTTGGGAAAGCATTTCCATGGAATTGTTGAGTGGATTTTCAATGACTATCAGGCATCATGATTGTTTTTTTGTGGTTGTGGATTAGTTTAATAATATGGTGAAATTCATTCCTTGTCATAAAACCAATTCAGCATAGGATCTTGCTCAATTATTCTTTGATACAATTTGGTGATCTTTTGGTTTACCTACTAGCATAATTTCTGATAGAGATTCATGATTTGTGGATCATTTTTGAAGGTCTTTGTGGAATATTTTGGGAGTTTCCCTTAACTTTTCCATGGATTTTCATCCTCAGTCATATGGGTAGACAAAGGTCGTCAATTTCAAACTTGTTCAAAGTTTACGTATTTATCATCACACTTCAACAAAATGGGATTTGAGTCTCACACATATTGAGCATGCCTATAACTGAGCGGTACACACCTCTACTGGACATTCCCCCTTTGAGGTTTGCCTTGGGTTCCAACCCTTGGACCCATATGAGTTACCTTTATCTTTGCCTTCTCCATCCATAGTTCATCTTCAGCGAGAGCAAGATAAGGCAAGTATTTTCATCCAGAACTTGCAATAGCTTTAGTCTAGAGTGGTTCAGATTTTGCAAAAAACTAGGTAGTAGCATAAGTAGGCTATGGATAAGCATTGTGTTCCTCATCCTTTTCAAATTGGTGATATATTTTAGCTCTATTTAGACAAGCATCACTTTTTATAGAAGGCACATAAAAATCATACCTTTGCGCTATGGGACTTATACTATTTTGCAGTAGGTATCTGAGAATGCTTTTCAACTGAATATTCCATCTCATTTAGGCATTCATGATGTTGTCAATGTGGATATTTTGAAACCTTACCATGAGTCCACTTTGGAGACATCTCCAGTTATCAGTCATCCCGCATATGTGGTTCTAAATTTTTAGCTTCCATTGGATACAGATCAAGTCTTCGACATGAAGAATTGTTATACATGATAAGGCTCTACTAATTCTTACCTTGTTGCTCACCATGGTCAACTTCCACATCAGGCCTGCTAGCTCTCTCAACATCAGCTGGCTTGAGACTTCCCTTCTCTTTTAAAAGCATTGGAGTCTAATGCTTCTATGGTGGAGAGGGATGATGAGGATCATTAGGACATATGTTGTACTAGACTAGGTGTTAGCTTTACTTATTTTTTTTAAGTATTAAGTCCTAAGTCTAGGTTTGATTTATTAAAAATCTTATTCCAACTTGTATATATCGTTACATTTGGATGGCATAGTCTTTGGGTAAAATTTGTTATCTTTTGAGAGTTACTAGTTGTTAATATCTTGCTTAACTTATATTTTGGTTAAGCATATTCCTATTATAGGATTTATGGTTGTATTGTGGTTGTATTATGCTTATTTAAGCACACATTATCAATATAAATTTTATATTCTCTTTAATTCCAGTTCATACATCTCCATCCTTTACCTTGTCCTTGGTGTTGACCTCAGACACCTTTGTGTTCTCCAAAGTTGCCTCAGTGAACTTTCATAAAAAAATAGGAGATGTAAGGTATTACGAAGATCTATGAGAGAGTCTTCCAGATCATTCAATTGGGAAATACCATTTTTTAGTTGAGAAATACCAATGGAGGTAATTTTGATGATGAACTACTATAGAAGTTGAGTTGTAATGTCATGGTTATCCTTGTTAGAATCAATTTCCAAAATTTTTTGCTTATCTTGAATGAACTTGTTTCTCAGGCGATGTGAAAACCTTACGGTGCCCTCGGGTTCCTCACACTTGATTTTCTTCTTTATAAGTAGCCCTCTGACTACCTCCATATTTACTCTCTTCTTGGCATACATGGCTAGGTAATAGGTAGAGGATGAGGGTGGGCTTGATTTAACCTGGGCAGGGCTAGGTTTTCCTTTAGGAGCAACATTCTAGGTAGTGAGAAGGGTTATGCCATTAGGGCAATGGACCAACCAATGATTGTAGAAAACTTTAAATAGGCCTTGGTGGGAAGGGAGGTCATCTCCCTTCTTCTTCCTGCAAGCCTCTATGGAATAACTGATAGAATTCAACATGAACTGGGGGATGCTAATAGGGTTGACATCCTTGAAATGGTTTACAAAGGCAAAATGGAAGCTACATAAAATTTTCTCAGGGTCATCTACGGTTATGTACTCCATGACAAGATTAATTACTTTGTTCCACATGGATGGGAGATCATCATGGTGAATTCCCACCTTTGCTTGGTTGCATAACTTGCTTTGGTATTTGAATTCCTTTTAGAGGTTTATTCTTAACAATACATTGACCTTTCACTTGTTGCACTACCAATTTAGAATCACCAAAATTTTGTAGCACTTTCACACCTATTTTATCTACTTGTAGGAGTCCATGAATTAAAGCTCCATACTCTACCATGTTGTTAGTGTAGCTGAATTAGAGGTTGAGAGAATGGAGGAATGTCTCCTCAGAATGATATGTTATAACTACACCAGCACCAACACCTTGCTTACATCTAGCTCCCTTAAAATACAAATTTTACACACCTATTTGTTGTTCTATTTTCATGAACTATAGCATCGTTCTCTTTTTCTCCAAGATACAATAGGTTCCAATGTCAACCTCTTGATAATTATCATATGGATCACATCCATATAACCCATTTTACCACTCGTTGAGCTGAGTATCAAGATTAGGTTTTTGGGATCTACTCAAAAAAACTATTTGACTCCATGTTGTACAATTAATTTTAGGTTTAGGATCATGGATTTCTACATGGAAATGAGAGATAGGCTCAAATGATATGAAAATTTTGATGTCATATACTATGGTTAAGGACATATTGGACCAATCTAGAGACATATAACCCCCTAACTTTGTTGTGAAATCCTTGGATAGGCATAAAGTAAACATAGGAAAAATGTCTATGATTGATATATCTTGTGTAATGGTAAGTCTAGGGCAAGCATGCAAAGTAAGATCTAAATTCCTAACCACACCCAATGTCCTAATTGTGGTGCCATCTAGTTGTAGGACACCAACATTCATAGGCTTGATTGAAAATCCTAAAACATCAGTTATTCTCTTAGGCATTACATGATAAACCAAATACTCGAGTCAATCATGCAATTATGAACCAAATACTTTCCTATTATGAGGGTCATATAGAAAGGAGGAGGTACGGTTGGAAAATGTACCTCATTAGGTGCCATTTGTATCAAATTTGTAGCTTCTACAACAGGCTTTTTGTTAGATTTTGAAGCTTTTAAACTTAAAGGAAATACAACCACAAGTATGGAAATAAGCATACAATTTATAACTATGATAATTTCTAACTAATATGCATGAAAATATGATAGAAAACTTGATACAACACTCAATAAATTCTCATATAAGAAATCTCATGAAAATATACAATGTTCGTCAATGGAGGTCACAAACTCTCTATATTTGCAAAAATGAATCTACATTGTATCTACTACTACTCAACCTATGCACTCCAAAATCCTCTTCTTTTCTATTCTATGAAGGCCTATTTATAATTATATGCAACTATTTACCTTCAATATTCCTATGAAAACTCACTATTCTATTCTAAGGACTTATGTACATGTGGACTACATGCACATTTACATCATTGCATATTATAATACTTGTGCATTTATTATATTGCTTTAATAAAGTACTTAAGTCCTAATATACTCCTAATATAAATATGTACCCATGAAGGTACATTAGTAAGGAACCAAATAATGTAATATATTCCAACACCCCCTATATTACATTGTTTGGTTTTTGAAGACTTTAGTCTTCAGTAAGAATCTTGATTCTGGTTCTAGATTTTGTATTCTCCTTCTCTATTGTTTGAGTCCTATTCAAAAAAATAGTTAGTGTCTTCATGATATGTTACTCTTGTTGAAAGAGATTTAACTTCATGTTCATATGTTGACTCTTCTAGTTCTTCTATTTCTTGAATCCTTTGTGCTAAGTGTCCTTTCTGATTCCCTCCATGATATTCCAATTGAGGGTATTTATTTTGAGGAGTATGTGGATGCTAAAACTATTGCTTTTGAGGTTGATACTACCTTGGTTGGAATACCCTATTTTGGTGGTTTCCATAATTTGTTTGATTCCCTTGATTCTGATTTCTAGGATTGAATTTGCAGTAGTTAGTGTTATGTCCTTTCTTCCTGCATACATGACAATATCGATTATTCCAAGGTCTTCATCCTTTTGAGGATGATGCAATATTTCCCTGTGGATTGTCCTTTGAGACCAATGCATTGTTAGTCATTTCATCTTTAACTATATTTTCCACCTCATATTCTTGAATAATATTGACTAACTCATCAAATGAAGTATCTTTACTTAGGACTTGTAAAGATGTAACTAGATGTTTGTAGCTATCAGGAAGTCCTCTCATGGTTACTTGAACAAGAAATGTATCTTTTACTTCTTCTCCTAAGGTTAATAATTTCCATTTAATATTTGATACCTCCCTTAGGTATAGTTATACACTATCACCATTGTTCATTTTCAAGGAATTTTATTGAGTTTAAATATTTAAGATAATAGCTTTACTTTTTCCTTCAAATATTTTCTCTAATTTCCAAGCTTTTGTAGATGTCCCTGTTGAGCTAATGTAAGGTTGTATTTTATCTGTGATGGAAAATTTTATTATCATTAATGCTTTTGCATCACTTTCATCAAACGTTTAAATCTTTGTATCACCTGAATTAGGTTTAGTGGTAAAAATGCTTTAAAAGATCGAAATACAAGATCGAAATGTAGCAAATCAAGATGCAACCATAAAGATAAAGAACGAAATAAAAGAAAATGATGGATGGTGCCCTTTTTATTAATAATATCTTGTTATTTTCCAAGAAGGTTACAAATAAGATCCCCTTTGAGGGATTGCTACCAATCTTGATACAATGAGTTACAAATGAAACAATTTGGATGTACTACGCAGGATCTTTTTGCATCCACAAACTGATTTGGGATAGGTTTTTGGGACTATCGCAATGAATGATGATGATATGTGAATCTTTATGCTATTGCTTCCTCGTAGATACCTGTGATCTGCACACAAGAAGATTAAAGAGCATTAAAAGCATATGTAGAGCCTTTCAAGATAAGGCCCATATTAATAGCAAGGAAAATGATAAAGAAACTGAAATAAGATGAATGCATGCATGAAAATGAAATCTATCTATGCTAAACAATAACTAGAAATGCTGCTAAAGCTTAACAAAAGAAGGAAAATAAGAAATAAATCTCTGCCTGAGAGGCCATCTCTATGCAGGATGGTCATACCTATGGGTCATCTCTGAGAGAGATGGTCATACCTATGGGCCATCTCTGAGAGAGACGGCCACTAATCTATGAGTGATTCTCTTGTGGTCGATGCAAGGTGACATCGGGTTTGATCTGTGGATTGGTCGACAAATTGGTGCATTCATGGAGAATGGCTTAGGGGGTGGAATTCAACACTAAAACAAGGATGTTAGATTGCACAAAGAGCACGGATGTGATCTTCAACCTTCAAAATGATCCATTGGCATGCTTTCTATGGAGAAAAGAATGCAAAAGGGGTTGGAAGCTTCGTGGTTGAAATTTGGTAGCACTTCATTGCTTGAAAATGAAACTCTCTTTGATAAATGTATGAAGGTTGGGTGCCATTATATAGACTTCCAAAAGGGAGTCCAATATTGCATGGGAAGCCAAGAAGTGGTTAGATCCAAGAAAGGTAACTGCCCATTCTTGAATCTTCCTGCAACTGATTGTGTATGTCGTTATGCTTAGCTGGCTCATGTAACCACTTTAACCATGGCACAATATTTGAACTTGTTTTAGGTGTGACCATCTCGAGGTGAGATGACCTTGACTGGAGGTCATCTCATGGTAAGATGATCTCTAGAGGCCATCCTTTGGTGGGACGGTCCTAGATGCAAAGGGAAATTCCTCCCTATTTGAGTGGTGAAAACCATTGTTGAGCCCTAGGGCTGCCCAAGGTGGGTCATATGGCCTTAAAGGAGTCCATATAGGTAGTCTCCTCAACATGACATGTTTTAGGTGTCTACAGATACCCCTTTTTGGGATGCATTGTGTGAAAGCATAGCGCAGAGCAAAAATAGATGACCTATTAGTCAAATTGAGGGTTGATGGTGTTCATTGATCTGATCAATGTTAGATGCCCCAATCATGGAAAGAGCATACATTTTTGAATCATTGCTTCCAACACTTTGATGGACTTGATTTTAGGTAAACCTTTTAGTCAAGGGTAGATTTTCTACGTCAAACAACTTTAGGTATACTTGATCTTGGCAATCTTAAATATTTTAGGTAGATTTTCTATAGGTCAGGTTTTAGACATACCAAGTGTTTATTGAAATTTTTGCTTTTGCCCTAGAAAATAGGGAAGTGTATGATAGTTTTTGGCAATGCTTCTTGAATGAATGCAATTTGTGTTGATTGAGTGTTTGATTATTGACTTTGATTATGAACTTTGTAATTATATGACTACCCCCTCAAGTGATGAGTCGATAGAGGAGATGGAAAGTGATGAAAGTGATGAGTCGCTTGACCAAGATGACTTGTTTTGGGTTTTGTAGGACCTTTGCAAAAGTGGAAGGGGGAATATCTCATTACAACTTTGATTTTGACCATTATATTACTATTTTTGGTGAGTGACCTTATGGTAATTTACTCATCCTATCGAATTGCATGGACAACCAATCACTAATTCATATAGAAAATCACTAGAATGAGATTCACTCAATATTTTTATATTTTATGTGACCAAAGTGGTTAAGCCTTTTGAATTGATTTAACCATTATTGGTAATTATTTTTGTTCAAGTGGCCTTATGGTAATCTACCCATCCGATCAGATTGCATGGATAATTAGTCATTACAACCACCAGGTGTGTAGGGTAAATCACTAGATACGAGGATCACTTGAGAGAATTTTGACCAAAATATTTTGGGTATATTTGGATTTTGTTTTTACAATTTTTGCAATTTTTGGGGTTATCCCTTGGTAGGATGATCACAATAAATGTGATCATCTAACCCCAAGATAGTTGCATAATTTTGAAAATATAAAAGCAAATTTTTTTATTTTTGATATCATTTGCACAATTGGTAGTTGGAGAAAAGGGGAGGTGAGGAGGAGGAGAATGATTTGTGATATGAAGTATTACTAAAATATTAACCTACTACCACTATGGACCAACCCAAGACTTCAATGACTGGAGGAGACCAAAGGAGAAAGGTAAACACCATTTTCCCTCTTTTGTTTTCTTGTTTTTTTTTATTTTTTTTTATATATTAGATCATGTGTACCCCAATTTTAGGGTCATCTCGGGGTGAGAAAATGCCTCTTTTGTATTTGGGGGCCATCTCTGGGTGGGATGACACATTTGAATTCCAACGATCAAATTTTAATCATTATGGAGGTCCTCTCAACCAGATGATCATGAAAGAACGTCTTGGCCAAGATGGCCTCATTGATATTTTTTTAGATTATTTGCTATGTGGTACAACTTGTTAGAGCATGTCACAGATTTTTGATAGTATTCGATATTGTGCAAGGGCACCTCTATGATGTTGATTGGGAATGGCTTGAGGCCATTGGCCTTAAGTAGGTGATGAGGTTAGAGGTAGATGACTAGATCAGGCATATCTGACTACCCTGATAGATCACTAGGATAGTTAGACTAACACCTTCCACCTTCACTAGCAAGATGATAGTCACTCTGGAGGATATCTACAAGATTCTCCATGTTCTGATTGAGGGATGCCCATCAGCTCGACACATGTTAGCAAAAATAAGTGCTCCAAAGGTTTTTGGTGAGGATTGGGAGGTGGCTCAATATGGCTTAGGTAGTGATGGGGTACTAGTGGAGGTATGGTATGACATGAATATCCTGACTAGGAGACATGTAGTGCTGATGTCACTCATGTCCAACATACTACTACCAGATTCTTCAGGAGTGAGGTTCCCATGGAACCTACTTGAGCTAGTCTAGGAGTTGGTTGATTGCACCACTGAGGAGCCACTAGTTATGGCTTGGAGGAGTACCTTATTGGCTCATTTATATGATGAGTTATATGAGATCCGACATCGAGGTAGATGTAGATTGGGTTGTAGCTTCCTACTTTAGATTTAGGGGTGGGAGCACATCTGAGTGGATAGACCAGAGGGGCTTCCATGGGCATCATGAACATAGATGGTAGATCATGAGATTGACTATGTGGCTCGATGGGATCGAGAGTAGGAGGTGGGTTAGAGTTAACCCCATTCAGGTAGGATTACCCACTACATAGAGTCCTTTGAGGGACTGAGGCTAGAGTAGGTGATATGGTGACCTTATCAAGACTACCCACCATGGATAGAGGTAGCAAACTAGCTAAGGTGTATGAGGCATGAGTGATGGGTGATTGGATGCCATGGCATAGAGTGAGAGTACATCTAGTACTCTCATATCACTCGATAGTTTAGGGTTCATCAGGATATCCCTAGTGAGCCTATCATCTACCATCATTAAGGAGATGAGACTCAACTAGAGTGGTCATAAGTTGAGCCAGTGGGAGATGATGTAGATCAACCAATGGTAGATCTAGATGTGGATGATGTAGGTACTATGATAGAGTACAATGCATGGTGGGTCACTCGATTATGGTAGGGTGGTGGACCTATGGGTGGATAGGTGAGAGGAGGGCACTATGGAGGCTGAGGATGAGTGATGAGTGCATCATCAAATGGAGGGAGAGTGGGGTCGACATAAAGGGAGTGGAGGAGCCATAGTATGAGGGTGGGGATGATGAGGATCCATAGGATGAGGATGCTCAACTTAGAGAGTAGGTTTAATCTCTTAAGGTATAGTTGGTAGAGTGAGATACCACTATTGTAGTACTACAGAGCTAGTTAGCCAGGGAGAGGCAGAGAGGGAGGGGCTTATCTAAGGAGAAGGTCATCTAATATAGAGTCTAAGAGGATGTGGATAGGGTGATGTAAAGCGAGATGCTCTACAAAATAGGTGGTAGCTTTGATCATAGCTCAAGGGTAGGTAGGGATAGGTGGATAGGCTACAAGGGATGTAGAAGGGTACGGTTAAGGTGAGTAGATTATAAATATTATTGAGTGACTATTCAGGCTCGACATCAATCTATGGAGCCTATATCCAAGATTTAGAGGATCAAGTAGGACTACTTGGTGATCACCTACCTAAGTGCTCTTTATCAAGAGTATCTAAGTGAAGTCAACATAGTGAGTTAGAGTAGTCATATGTGAGGTTGCAGACTCCTAGGTCTACATCTAGGTCTGAGATATCAGCAGCTAGCAGATCAAGAGGGGCATGTAGATATGAATAAGGGTGGTGGTGACTCTAGGGGTATAGGCCCTGCATGACTCAGACTCATGTATTGCTCTCTTTTTGGGTGTGAGGTCCGAGGACCCACACTATTGTAGCCTACGAGTATTTTTGTATCATGATGTACTAGAATTTACCATATATATATATATTTATTTTATTATGGCCTATCATGTGTTTATGTCATATTTTTATTTTATGTATGGATGCACTTTATGGATGCAATTGTGGATGATGGATGTATACCTAGACATTGTAGTATAGATGCATAGATGTATGCCTAGATATATGCATGTATATGATGTACTAATGATATGATGATGAAAATTTTATTTTTATGTTTATATGTTAAAACATAATGAATGAATCTAAGATGCAAAATAACCTATATGTAAGCACCACAAAATGTATAAAAGTCATTAATCAAAATGTTTTAACCTTTTCTCAAAAGTCATGCATTTTTTAGATGAATTGATGGATGTGAAACCATTAGGTGCTATGAGGAATGATAAGGTTTTTCATGAGACTCAAACACCCTAGTTGACCAATCAAAAATTGTTTATTGACTATACCTGACTCTATAAGATAAAGATCTACTAGGAAGACCTAGATATTCAATATCCTTATGTGTGCATGTGATGTTCATTAATGATGCATAAGACTACCCCATTGCCAGGTGGGTTTCATTCAACCCATTGTTGTAATGAGGATCACCTTATGGTCATCATTATCCTAATTTTGGATGTAGTTGGACTTGACTACTAGGCAATACAAGCCACCAAAAGCTAGCTCATCCACAAGCTGACATTGGTCTATACAAAAGAAGGTCGCTAATGTGATAGACATATCACCATGCGTAAGACTACTCCATTGCCAGGCGGGTTTCATTCAACCCATTGTTGTAATGGAGATCATCCCATGAATTTTGAATAACTGAGGATTCTAGGGATTCAAGCTCATTACCTCCTTATTTTATTTTAATTTCTTGGGATACTTGCTCATTTTTATGAGAAGCAAGGGGATTTTATTTGCTTTAGTGGTGAAAACCACTTTTTTTTAGGGATACTTGCTCATTTTTGTGGAGCAAGGGGATTTCTTGGGTAGGGGGAGCTTGTCCTTTTGTCAATTCTCAGCATTCTAGACCATGCACATAATAGGATGAGCAAGGGAAACCTTTCACTCAAGGTGGCAAGGACTACATTGTAGCATCATCCTTCCTTGTTCAAACTTAGATTTTAATATGTGAATTTGTGTTTGGGATTTTGAGATATGCAAGGTACTATCAAAGCAAGACCCTACCTTCTAAAATCCAAGATAGCTTTTTACAAAATCTGAAAGGAAAACTAGGAATGGTTGAATGACCAAAAACCCTAGTGAACACCCTATAGCAACTTATTGGTAGTGTTGAAAAACATAGTTACTCACAAAGGGGAATGTGGATGGTAGTGGTATGTGGAATATGGGGGTTTTCCTATGATATTTTATAAACTAAAAGGTGTGTATAAAATAGTTAGTGGTCATATAAACATCATTGTTGATATTCATCTAGTATCTACCCTATTTTACAAGGACCCCTTAATAAGCAAAATCCCATAAGAAAAACTACAAATGATGATGATGGATAAGGTTGATTAAGAAAGATGACAACTATACAAGTGTGGTGCCAGATCCTAGCATGTAAGAACCAAACTAGTCCTAATGCTAATGCAAATGAAAGGATATGCCTAATGCAAGTTAACAAATGTAGCTACATGAAATGCATGATGTTTTGAAATGCAAGTGAAAATGCAATGTTTTTGTGTTTTTATGATTTTCTAATTTTTTTTGATTTTGATTTTTTTTGTTTTTGTGATTTTTATTTTTTTTGCATTATCCCTTATGCATGAAATGCCCATATATGGAGAATTTTAAGAGGTTCAGGTTCCTCAACACCCTCGAGAGATGCTAGATGATAAGTTCCTAGCCCTATCTTTTATGTTATGATGAAAGGGCCTAACCAATTGGCCATAAATTTATCCTGTAAGTGGGGTGGTAAGTTTGAATTTTATTGGTTCTATTTAAGCACAAGATCTCCAAATTTAAAGTCTCTAAGATGGACTTTTGTATCATAAGCTCATTTAAGGTGATCTTGATAAATGTGAAGGTGCTCAAGAGCATTAACTCATCATTCATCAAGAAGGGTCAATTGGTCAAGGTGAGCTTGTCATGCAGTGTCATCATCAATGAACTCTTGGAATGTTATGTGCAATGAAGGAATTTCCAATTCTAAAGGTATAATGGCCTCAATACCATAGACTAGCAAAAATAGGGTTGCCCCAATGGGTGTCCGAATGCTAGTTTGATAAGCCCATAATGCTAGAGGTAGTTGAAGATGCCAATCTTTGTGATTTTCCTTGATGATTTTCTTAAGAATGGCAACTACAGTCTTGTTGGATGCCTCTGCTTGTCCATTAGCTTATGGATAATAGGGCATGGAAAAGTTGTGTTGGATGTTATACTTGGAAGTTAAAGCATGCACATATTTATTTTTAAATGGGGTCCCATTATCGAAGATAATCTTGGATGGAATACCAAAATGACATATGATATTATGAAGTATGAACTCCACAATGTGAGATCTAATTGTAGTGGTAAGAGGGATGGCTTCCACCCACTTGGTGAAGTATTCGGTGGCCATTAAGATAAATGTGTGATGGCCCAAATATGGGGGTGATATTTTCCCAATTAAATCAAAACCCCACTATGAAAAAGGCCATACCGAATGGATCGGTTGTAAGGCCTGAGAAGGTACATGCGAAATATTAGCATGATGTTGATATTTCATGCACTTCTTGACATAAGTGCAATAATATTTCTCCATGGTGGGCCAATAATAGCCCATTCGGAGGATGCGCTTGGTGATAGCCATACCACTGAAATGGCCACCACAAGTACCATCATGAGCTTGCAAAATTACCCAAGCAGACTCTTGGGGTTCTAAACAATGAAGGAGAAGACCATCATAGCTTCGATGATATAGTATATCTCCGAGTAAGACATATTTTATCACTTTTTGTTTGAATGTTCATTTTATAGCATGTGATAATCTTGAAGGGATATTACCAAGTTTTAAGAAATATTTTAATTGAATGAGCCAATCTTGATATGCTTGGGTCTCGACTGAATGAACTGCTTGTTCCCATTGTGACTCATCATGCATGAATGTGGATTGGGAGATAACCTTAAGATGAATGGTCATGCCATTATCAGAAGGACCCTATGGGACCAAGGACCCCTAGGATGCATGTTTCAAAAAGTTATGTACCTGAGAGAATCGATCTTGGTTCGATTCAATTTGAATCATGTGGACAACTTCTTCATTGTTTGAAGCCTCACTTATCATTGATTGTAAAAGTATTTTGACATGAATGGTTGTGATATCATCAGAAGGGTTTTATAGAATTAAGGATCCCAAAGAAGCCATTGTATCCATAAAATGATTAGATGAATGAGGGACTACCTCGATGTTGTACCATTCTAATTTAGCTAGTAGCTTGTCCACAAGGGTTTTGTATGATTTCAAGATCGGACATTGACATTGATAGATTTCCTTGACTTGGTTAACTATGAGCAAGGAGTCACCAAAGATGTTGAGATTTTTGATTTTCATGGTGATAGTTATTTGAAGACCCAAAAGGAGAGCCTCATATTCAACATTATTGTTGGTGCATGGGAAGTCAAGTTTAAATGAAAGGGGTATAGGAGCTCCTTGCAGTGTGAAAAACATGATTCCTATACCACCCCCTTGCTCACACTTAGAACCATCAAAGAACAAAGTCATGTCAACTTTATTTTTAGGTTCTTCGAGTTCTAGTGAGTCTGATAATGCAAAGACTACATCATCAGGCAACTCGATAGTAAGAGGCTTATCATCCTAGAGAGGAGCCTCTGCTAGCTGATCGATAATTACTTGACCTTTAATGGATTTTTGACTTATGAATTCAAGGTCAAATTCTATCAACAACATAATCCATTTTGTGGTTTGACTATTATGGTACGTGTGACTCATCATGTACCACAAAGGATTCTCTTTGGAAATTAAATACATTGTATGATTCAACATGTAATGTCAAAGCTTCTTGGTGGTGAATACCATTACTAAGCAAAGCTTCTCAATGTATGCGTACTTGAGCTCATAGCTCACCAGGGTGTGACTGATGTAATAGATAGCTTGTTCCTTATTTACCTCATTCTTTTGGGCCAACATGGTCCCTAAGGCAAAATTGATAGCTAAAATGTATAGCAAAAATGGCACACCTGGTCGAGGTGGAGCTAAAACTGGTGGTGATGCTAGGTATTGTTTGATCTCATCAAAGGCCTTTTGGCACTCATCATCCCAATGGAATGGGACCCCCTTTTGTAATAGTCAATTCATTGGTCGACATTTATCCGAAAGTTGTGCTATGAAGCATCGAATAGATGCGACCTTCCCTTGTAAGCTGTGAAGCTACTTAAGGTTGGTAGGGGGAGCATTTCAAGTATCACCTTGACCTTGGTGGGATCGACTTTGATCCCTCACTTTGAGACTATAAAACCCAAAAATTTCTAGATGTGACTCCAAAGACACACTTTTTGGGATTAAGTCTAACGTTATGCTCGATTAAGTGATCGAAGACCTTCCATAGAACATCAACGTGCTCTTGATGCAATAGATATTTGGCTAGAAAATCATCCATGTAATCCTCTAAGATTTTATGCATGTAGTCATGAAATATATATGTCATGGCCCATTGATATGTTGCACCAGCATTTTTGAGGCCAAATGGCATGACTTTGTAGCAGAAAGTCCCCCAAGGTGTGGTAAAGGTTATCTTTGGTTGATCTTCGAGATTGACCTAGATTTGATTGTAGCTTAAAAAACCATCCATGAGGGATAACATTTCATGACCTATAGTTGCATCGACTAAAGCATCAATGTTCAAAAGGGGGAATTCATCCTTAGGAGTCACTTTGTTAAGATCTTAAAAATTTGTGCATATGTGAATCCTCCCATCAGGTTTCCCTATAGGTACCATGTTGGAAACCCATTCAGGATAGTCGATAGGTTGGATGAATCCTGCATCCAAAAATTTTTGTAATTCATATTTAACCATTAAGGCTATTGTTGGATGCATTTTACGAAGCTTTTGCTTGATCGATTTGATTTTTGGATCGAGCGTGAGGTTGTGCATGACCAATTTTGGGTCAAGACCCAACATGTCTTTGTACGACCAAGAAAAAGCTTCTATCTTCTCTATCAAGAGAGTTGTGTAGATGGCTTGCTCTTCAAGGGATAAACTTTATCCCAATTTTATATTTTTAGGAGCCTCAGGATCATTGCCAATGTCTACATCAATTATTTCCTCTATTGACATGTGGGATCCCTCCTCAAGTTGATGAGGTGTAGGGATCAAGTGGATGTCATCAACTAGATTCGGATAATCGATCATGTCTGGTTTGATCTCAGCTTGAAAAACATCTTCAGATGGCCCTTGGGAGAAATGAAATGGTTGTAACATTTCTTCACAAGGGAAGAACTCTTTGGGTGATGGTGGAAATGCGGTACGATCAAAATCAATTGCCTCATGGTTGAGGTGCAAAGGTTTTGAGGGGTCATTGGGATTATGGAGTGGTGTGGTCAAATCAATGGAAACCATATTTATGGATGGTGGATAGTTTCCATTCATAGGTGGAGAAAGCCTATCAAATATGGGTGGCCCTAGATATATCGGAGGTGGCTGAGGTGGTAGTGGAATGAATGGATGAGGCCTAGGAGGAGCCAAGATGATCAGATCTTCTAGGGGTAGAAGCTACCTCCAGATGGGTTGGTGCATAGGAAAAACCCTAAGATAGAGCTCATCTAGGTCTATGAGAGGCTCAATGGGGTGAAGTCTTCTCCTTCATTGTTAATCCATCGAATGTGGTGAGGACCTAGATACGCCAATTCTATCTCATCCTCATATTCTTCTGATGCCTCACTGAAGGAGTCAGAAGGCTCAATAGAAACTATTGTAATGGGAAGATGATCTCCTAGTAGATGGAAATATCCTAGGTCAGTGTAATCATTCTCATCAATCTCATCCTCAAAGCCTATGGTTAGGCACTAGAGGGAGTCTACGAGGAGTTCATCTAGCATACACATAGAATACCCTAAGCTAGATTTATCTATAGGGAGCTAGTATTATGGCTGGTAAGGTGTCCGAAGACCCTACTCATATCGACCAAGACCATACCCATGCCAATGGTAGTGGTAAAAGTATCATAGGGTAAAATTTGGGTTTGATAGATAATTGACATTCCTTGAAAATGGCTCTTCATCATCCTCCACCATAGGGGATGAACTTGTAGAATCATCAAAACCTCCATATATAAAGTTCATCTAGTTTGAGGGTACCCCCAAGGGCACAATGGTACCAATGGGTAGTGAAGGCACATGAGGTCTACCCATATCCTAGATAGACTCGATGAGCGGTGTGAATGTGACATTCTACACGAGGTACTCAATGAGACTAGGGTTAGCCAAATGAACCATGACTTACGATGGGGTGGATGATGAAGGTATGGCTTGATATGACTCATCCATAGCAATAAATGATTCTCCCTCATCCATAGGAGTGGGAATATCCCCTACTAAAATGGTGGAAATGGATGGGGGAATCTCCTCAATTGGCTCCTTCAAATTTTTCTCGCTCGAAGGATCCAAGGATGAAGAAGGGATATCAAGAGAAATCAATGGTAATGGTGGGGATGGAGATGGTTCCATGACTGACTATGGTGCTAGATCTAGAATCTGAATGGGATCATTGGGTCTGATGTCTAGATGTGTGGATGGTAGGGTAGACTCCTATGGATGGTGCACCATATTGTAATACTTGAAGGGCTCTAGATCGATATGAACCACATGAACTTGCCCTTCATGTATATATTTAAGACATTGATGTAAAATAGATGGGATACACTTCATGTCCCTCATCCAAGGTCTTCCAAGAAATATATTATATTGCATTGCACCCTCCAAGACATGGCATAATGTAGGAATAATCTTTAGTCCAACTTGGATAGGAAGGACTATTGTGCCGATGATGGAGCATAAAGCATCATTAAATGCTCGAAGAGTGAATGTGGATGCTACAATATGTGAGGTTGGAAGACTAAGATGGTGTAGTGCATCAGTTGTGATAATATTTATGGAGGAGCCTATGTCAATCAAAACTCACTTGTAGGGAATCCGATTTACACTAGCAATGATGTGCAATGGAGGATCGAGCCTAGTAGTGGGAGTTGCTTTGATCTCATGATCATGAAATGTAATTATAGGCTCTTTACACTATTGAATGTGCCCCACAAAATTGATAAAAGAGTTGGGATCCTAGGGTTACAATTCAACTGATTTTAGAATCTCCATCAGAGCTTCTCTATGTCATGGTGATTGTTGTATTAGCTCATAGATGGAGAGTTTGGCCGATGTCATTTATAGAATTTGGGTAAGCCTACTTCTGATCATCACCACCGATTGGGGTGGTGGACCTTGGATAGGATTTGATTATGGCAAGGGTTGTGATGTAGAAGGAACATTGGTTGGAGCTATAGGTGGTGCAGTTTGGTTAGGATATCTCTTATTCCTTGTCATAATATTGATCATCCCAACAAACCCTTGATTGGGTGGGGTCATGTGGACTTCATTGACCTATCTTATCTGATCTTCCTTAACCTCATGCATAGGTAAGGGATCCTTGAATATGCCCATCTATTGGTTATTGGTAGCAAGAGGATTATCAATTTGTAGTTGATTTTTCTCAAGCATATCCTATACTATGTCCTTAAATGTATAGCATGCCTGGATATCATGACCATTTTATCGATGATAGAGATAATACAGGTCCTCTCTATACCTCTTAGGTTTTGGGTGATTTGGATCCAAGGGGTGAATCTTAGGTAAGGTGATAGCCTTTACCTCACACAATCGATTAAAAAGTGATACCAAAGATTCAGGCAATGGTGTATAGTTGTGAGGTGGGTGGCATAGTTGATTCTATGCCTAATTTCATTGAGGTTGGTCATGGTTTTGTATAGGAGGGGGTTGAGCCTGATAGTTGGGTTGTTGGGGCATTGTTTGTTTCTCAGGCTTTGGAACACTCAGGACAACTTGATTGATCGAAGGTGGTTTTTGTTGTGTATAATTACCTCTGGGGTTCTTGTTCCATTCCTTCTTACAAAGTTTGATGTCCCCCTCCTAGACCTTGATGTCCTCGATGACCTTGGTGATGAGGCCCAGAAATACCTCATTTTTGTCATATTTTGAACATCTAAATACTACCTTAAAATAAAATATGATATTATTTTATGCCAATTATGTGATTAGAATGCATTATTTGTTAAGTGTTTGCATGATTTAATGTATAGGAGCATTGTACCCTATTTTGACTATTTTTCAGCATCTTTTACTCTATTTTTGCATGATTTGTTAGTGAAAAGTATATAATGAATTTGGTAGCCAATAAAGTGTGATGATATTTATGGTTGCATAAGATAATTTGAATATTTTTCCACTCTAAATACAAACTGGTAAGATGATTTGGTGCCAGATCCACCATTCTACTAAAAAATAGGACATTCCAACTACAACAGCAACCTCATACAAATTCCAACCACCTGTCATGATAAAGGGAGGCATGGAATTTGTCAAAAGTAGTAAATGGAAATGATGGGAAACTATTAAGGAAGACTTAGGAAGACTCTTGATCCACCTGGCAGCACTTCCATGTGGTCCAAATGAGAGCAACAAGACACAAAGGTGAAACTATAGGAACAACTGGAAACAACATATAAAAACCAATTTTGTGCAACTATTAAGGAGGTCACATACTAGGTCAAAGGAGGCACATGTAAATGGTTGTAATATGTCTAAAAAGGTAATAAAATACTAGTTGCATATTTGAACATACTCCCACTCAATCGAAATTAGCGATAACAATACAATCCTATTGCTCTACCTTATATTCTAGAGTTGCTCTGAAATGAAGGGCAAAGTTGAATTATTTTGATAGAAAAGGTAAAAATGCATCCATTTCAGAAGGAGAAAGGAAGAATAAGGAAAATATAGGTGTGAAAAATAATCCTAGCCTATTTTGACCCTTTTATACCAGCTATAGGATGTGGATCAGATGTTGCAACAGATTTGTGTCTCAATATAGACTAGGTCTCCTACAATAAAGTAGGCAAATCAGGGATAGCTAGCAAGGAGGATTAATTTAGTGATTGCAAACATTCATGTAGGAAAGTAGTATATATAGGATGCTCCCTCATTGGTTGAGCTAGTCCATAGAGAGTCCAAGTAGAAATCAATAAGTCAGAAGCAGACAAAGTCTTTTGTAACCGTTATGTTTTGAATATTTGAATAAAAGTGCAGTTTTTCTTCATCTGTGTGAGATTGTGAGTTTATGAGTGATTAGTTCTTAGTATTGGAGTAGATATTCTTCCCTATAGACCAAGGAGCAAGGGCCCACTCTGAGGACCGGAAGGAAGGAGCAAAAAGTGCAGGTTTTTGATTAATTCTATTTTTACAACATTTCTATCAAATTCTTGTTTTAATTTGTGCAATAGTACTAACCTTTATTTTAGCATAATTTATTTGATGTTGAAAAGTGTGATTTGTGTTAGAATATTTGCAACTAGTTGACCCTTATTTTGAACATGTTTTGAATACCCTTATTTTCTGTAATTTCATTTCTGTAGCAATTTCTGACAAGTTTTCTAGCAACATTTGTTGACAAGTTTTTGCAACATTTTTTGATAGTTTCCAGCATTGTGAATTTTAGCATGATGATTTCAATTTGAGAATTTTCCTTTCCAAGTTATTTCCATTAGAAATATTAAATAGGCTTTTCAATTATACAAATGTTCAATTCTACAACTATAGTTTAGAATTATCAATTTTCTACAACTGTAGCTTAAAGGTTCAATTTCTGCAATTTCAATTCTATAAAGTTAAAATAGTTTTATTTCTACAATTTAGGATTAAAGTGACCTTGAAAGACCCAAAAAACATCTATTTCACCAAATAATCTTGTAACCTAATTGCCTGAACTATAATTTGCCAAAACTTGCTATCGTAGATAACCTTGGACACCGCCCTGGATTTGACAATCATAAAAATTAAATGATGATAATAACGACACTCATCATTTTTGGTACCATTTTTAGGGAACATAGGTGTTGTTAGTAGGTCACATAGTCAAACCAATTGCTATTGTGAAAGTTGTGAACTTTAAAGTGAAAATCTTAAAAATAACAACTTGCATGAGAACAATTGCAAAAACTAAAAATTGCATTTCAGAACATTTAGAAAACAAGCATGAATGAATAGGTTAAGGGATGAGAAAGGAAGATTCATCAAGTCTAGCCCCTTACCTATCATAGGTAGGTGATACTCATGCCAAGGTGGTGAATTTCCTACATTTGAACTTCCTAAAGTAGTTGAAAGAAAACCACCAACTCCATCATCAGGAAGTATAGGATCCCCTGAACAAGAAATCTTAGAGGAACCATCTGCTAGTACTCCTCCACCTACTCTTGTATCCATACCATCAGGACAATTTAGAAAAATCTATACCAGGTGTTGGAATGATATCATGGTAGATATGCAAAACCAAGATAGGGATAGTAATGTCCATAATCAAGCAGATAATCCTCCTCCTTCTAGGACTTTCGAATACCCCATTCGATTGAATCCTACACAGAATTCTCCTATGAAAACAATCTCACCTTCAATACTTCCAAACTTCAGGGGGGTTGTATCTAAAGATCTTGATCAATTCTTGTTTGAGTTTAAGGTTGTGTGTCAGACTTATGATTATGTAAATGATAACCAAAAGCTTAAAGTGTTTCCTTCTACACTCAAAGATGCAGCTTTACGCTGGTTTATGAGTCTAGAACCTGAATCAATCCAAACTTGGGAAAAAATGGAGAGTGAATTCTTGGATAAATACCAAGAGTATTGTAGGGTAAGAAACAAAAAAGATGAATTGTTCTAAATCAAACAAGAAGAGGATGAGAATTTAGAAGATTATCTTGATAGGTTTGCTTTTATACAAAAGAGATGTGGGCCTGTAGAATCTAAAATGTGTAAGGCCATATTTTTTAGAGGATTACAAGATGATTCCAGGGAAGTATTGGATTTAATGGGCAAGGGAGATGTGAGCACCCTTGACATTGAAGATATTTTGGAATTATGCAGAAATTACTCCCGCACAAGACAAAGAAGATGAAAGTGGAGTACTAATAGTAGTGAGATAAAAGAGCTAATGGAGGAAATGGCCAACATGAAAACTGATATTCTTGTGCAATTAAATGCCACATTAGGGGAGAGGAATGCAAAATCCAACTCCACACCACCCCTAGCTATTTACTACCCAAGATGCAGAAATAAGCATGCTCTACAAGATTGTCCCTTGAACAAAACCTCTATTTCAGCTATTTGTAGCATTTGTTCAAAGGAACATATCATTGATAAATACCATTTGCTTCCACAACTCAAAAATATCCTGGAAACACAGGCTGAGGAACTCAATTTTATTGGGCAAAAATAGGGGGAAATTTTTCACAATACCAACATACCCCACGTTTTCCCACAAATTGGGGATAGAATCCTTGGAATATGCCATGGGGTTATTCAAAACCACCCCAACAGTCTTGGAATCATCCTCCTTGGACATCTCCTCAATATTGGTCACAATATGGATGGATGAATCCACCATGGAATCAGGCCAATCCACCTTGGATGCAAACCCAACCTCATGGACAAAGTTGGGGATAACAGTATCCATCATATCAAGGGCAACGAAGATATCAAGGACAAACACAAAATTTGTTGCCTGGTCCTACTCAAAAATTTTCTCAAGGGAGACAACAACAACAACAACCACAATAGGTAAAACAACCACCACTTCTAGCCCAACCTGTGGCTAATCCTAATAATACAAGGTAGGCAGCCCCTGTCTATGTAGCTGAATCTGATGAAAATATTGTAGTAAATGTCATGGACTATAGCAACATCCAACTGCGCTCAGGAAAGACATTACCTGAGCCTGTTCCACCCACTATTGAAGAAATAACAAATGAGAAACAAGAATCCTCTAGTCCAAAAACACAAAAATCAGCCCTAGATAAAGGAGAAGAAAAAATAGAAAATCTGCACATAGAAAATTCACCTTCTTTAGAGAAAATACCATATCCTGAAAGGTTTAAGAGTTCTGAAAATACTCCTGAATCAGACCTAGTAAAAGAACTCAAAAAGTTGACTATTTCACTTCCTTTGTTGCAAGAAATCAAGGATGTGCCTCTAATCAATAAAATAGTTCAGGATTTGTGCATAAAAAGATCAGGTAGAAAAAATAAGTCCTTTCCTAAAACTGTGCAAGTAGAAGGAAAATTGGCTGACCTACTTTCTAGGAAGCTTGTCCCACCAAAGTATAGTGACCCAGGAAGTCCAATTGTCACCATAACTATTGGATCAATGTCTATTTCTAATGTCTTGGTTGATTTAGGAGCAACTATTAACGTAATGACCAAAGACACAATGCAAAAATTACAGTTAAACAATCTGCATCCTACATCTACTATCCTGGAAATGGCTGATAGATCTATTGCCAAACCAGAAGGGATCATTGAGGATATTCCTGTAACAGTTTCTTCATGGGAATACCCTATTGATTTTTTGGTATTGCAGCCTCACAATTCTACAAATGGTTATCCCATTATCTTAGGTAGGCCTTGGCTTGCTACTGCAGCTACTTTCATAGACTGTAGATCAGGAGAAATGACTATTTCCAATGGCATTGATTTGAAAAATATTTCTTTGTATCCACCTGCAAAACCTTCAACAAAATTTTTAGGTCAATTATGGTATCCTGATTCTGATGAAGAACAGGAAGAAACTATTTCCACATTAGCCACAATGGTAGTAAAAGAACATATTGAAGAGATAAACTCACATGAGAGAGATATTTTTGAAAATGAAACTATCCTAGTGGATACACTGCATGAACAAGGACTTGAGGATGAACCAATCATTGTTCATCGCTTGTTGTGGAATGATGAAGGTCAGACATCTGAACACCTTTCATCCATTCCATTGTAGGAAAGTTCCTTCACACTACCACATGGATGGCATCATCACCTTCTTTCCTCTTTCCATTGTCCTATGCAAGAGTTGATTCCATCAGGGATTACTATTGGTAGAGAGACAAGAGTCTTTCATTCTCTTCAACCACACCACTATCCATTGAACTCTTTAGTCAAAAAATACGAGGGAGTTAATTCTATCCACCTAGGGACAAAACAAATTGAAGTGCAACCAAGAAATTTTTTGAACATTAACAGTTGGTTGACTGATGAACAAGAAACAAAATTGTTTGTTATTTTGAAACAACATGTTAAAGCCTTTGCTTGGGACTATAAAGATATGTCAGGAATTCATCCTGATGTATGCACTCATAGGATATATACTGAAGATGTCAAACCTATGAGATAACCCCAAAGATGATTGAATCCTACTCTAAGAGACATTGTTAAGGAAGAAATAGAAAAACTCTTGGAGGTTGGATTCATATATCCAATTTTAGATAGTCGATGGGTCTCTCCATTGGTTATTGTACCAAATAAAAATGGAAAATTGAGAGTATGTGTAGACTACCGAGAGCTAAACAAAGTCACACACAAAGACCATTTTCCATTACCATTCATAGATCAGGTGTTAGATACACTCGCAGGGAAGAAGCATTTTTGCTTTCTTGATGGTTTCAATGGGTATAACCAGATACAAGTTGCACCCGAAGACCAAGATAAAACCACCTTTACTTGCCCATGGGGAACTTTTGCTTATAGGGTTTTACCCTTTGGACTATGTAATACCCCAACAACTTTCCAACGAGCTGTTTTGGCCATTTTTTTGATTTAACCACTAAAAATGTAGAAATATATATGGATGATTTTATAGTTTGTGGAGAAACCTTTGACTTTACTTTGGAACATCTTGATAAGGTTTTAACTCACTGTGAAACTTACCATCTATCCTTGAATCCTGATAAATGCTTTATGATGATGGAGGAAGGGATTGTTCTTGGTCACCACATTTCTTCTAATGGGATCAAGGTTGATCCTAAGAAGGTTGAAATCATCAAGAACCTTCCTCCTCCCAAAACCCAAACCGATGTCAGGAGTTTCTTAGGACACATTGGCTTTTATCATAGATTCATTCTAAATTTTAGTACAATAGCAAATCCTATGTTTGCATTATTGACCAAAGATTCTAAATTTAATTAGACTGAAAATGCCAAAAATATTTTGATGCTTTAAAGGAGAAACTAACCACTCCACCTGTGTTACGAGGTCCTAATTGGGGATTGCCATTTCATATCCAAACTGATGCCTCCAATACTACAATTGGAGCAGCATTAGGGTAGATAGAAGATGGGGAACATTATGCCATCTACTACATAAGCAAAAACTTGACTGGAGCAGAAAAAATTATACTACTACTAAAAAGGAATTTTTAGCAGTAGTGTATGCCATCAATAAATTCCATCACTATATCACTGGTTATCAAGTATTCATCCATACTGATCATTCAACCATCAAATACTTGATGAAAAAACCCATGGTTAGTGCAAGGATTATTCACTGGTTATTGCTATTACAAGAGTTCGATATTACAATAGTAAATAAACCAGGGAAAGCAAATGTAGTAGCAGATTTTCTATCAAGGCTGAATAACATAGGGGTAGAGGAGTTAGTTGAGGATACCTTTCTAGATGAAAAACTATTTGCTATATCAATACAATCACCTTGGTTTGTAGATACAACTAACTTTTTGGTAACAAGGAAAATTCCTTCTCATTTCACTGCCAAACAAAAGAAGCAATTGGTAAGACAAAGTTCATATTTCAAATGGATAAAAGGTCTACTTTTCAAGTGTGGTCCTGACCATGTTTTACGTAGATGCATTCAAAAGGATGAGGTGTATGATATCCTTCATGCTTGTCATGATGAACCATTAGGAGGACATTATTCAGTAAAAAGCACAATTCAAAAAATTTTAGGTACAAGTTATTATTGGCCATCTCTTCATAAATATGTAAAAAGGTACATTCACTATTGTGATGCATGTCAAAGAATGGGAAAACCCACACACACAAACAAAATGCCTCTATAGCCTCAAGTGGTTTTAGAACCATTTGAGAAATGGGGGTTAGATTTTGTGGGACCCATTGACCCACCATCTCAAGGAAAGGTGCATATCTTGGTATGCACTGATTATGTGACTAAGTGGGCTGAGGTGCGTACCTTTAAGCATGCTCATGAAGAGAAGGTTGCTGATTTCCTTTACACTCAAATTTTTTAGAGATTTGGAGCTCCACGATCTATCACCACAGATCATGGGCCCTAATTTGCATCAAAGGTAATTGAAGCTTTTACTAAACTCTATAAAATTAGAGCAAAAAAAAAAAAAGGAAAGAAAGGGGAAGAAAAGAGAAAAAAAAAAAAACAAGAGAATGGAAGTAGTGGGTGAAGATATCATTCATGGGATCACCGGTGGTGAGTGTGGAATGTTTCCGTGCCCCAGGGCCCCATGTTAATTTTAAGGTCCATTATTTGCTCCTCTCGTACTACCCAGTCTCATAATTTCTCAAATAGAAAATCATCACCCTATCACCCACAAGCAAATTGTCAGGTTGAGGTAACAAATAGGGATTTAGAAATAATTTTGACCAAAATAGTAGACTCACATAGGAGAAATTGGTTTAATAAATTACTAGAAGCAGTTTGGGCATACAATACAACATGGAAATCCACCACGGGTTTCACACCTTACGAACTGGTTTATGGTAAGAAACCTCTTCTTCCTATTGAATTTGAGTTACTAACACTTCGTACATATTTGGAAGTTGGTATTGACTTGTCATAGGTACATATGGATAGGATCCTACAACTGAATGCATTGGATGAACTTCGGTTGGATGCATTGCACCAAACGGAGGTGATCCAACAATAGTAGAAGTTGTGGCATGATAGTCACATTCAACAAAGGAAGTTTGAGCAAGGATATTGGGCATTGTTGTTTGATTCTCGTTATGAGGATTTTCCTAGGAAGCTACAGACAAGATGGCTTGGGCCATACCTGATTGAAGAAGTATTCAATAATGGAGCAGTTCGTATTTCTCCCATCAATAATTCAATGAGAAAGTTAGTGGTTAATGGACATCACCTTTAGGTATACAATAAGCCATTGATTAAAGAATATTTTTTAAAGCAGATCATATTTTTGGAAGTACATGTATCAGAAGAGACACTCTCTTCTGACAAATATTCAGCATGATTTTTGAGAAAAATTTTGAAAATGAAAAAAAAATAGAAAACAAGAAAACAAAAACAAAAGGAAATAATCTTGATTGTGAAATTCCTTCATGGGCACAATTTTGAGGAAATTGTGAAATTCCTTCATGGGCACAACCAAGACAAAAAAGAGATGAAAAAAAAGAGATGAAAAAAGAAAAGAAAAAAAGATTAAAAAAAGAATAATTCAATAGTGAAAACCTTTTCGAAGGCGCTATTGAATTAAGACTTACATGAAAACTGATTTTTGGCATGTTTGTATTTTTGATCTATCCATCATTGTTCCACCATTGTATAAATCTCACCAACTACACATATGCTTTATTTTTTATTCCAGATGCTTAGCTAACAGTCATCACAAGTAGCAATTTGAAAAGTGCATGATAAATTTTTAGGACAACCAGGTATGTGTTTCTTGCATTTTTTCATAGTAGGCATTTAACATGTATTGTATGATAATCCATGTTTGGCATAAATAATTTATAAACCTGATAAGTAAAAATAGATATTCTCTCCAAAATACCAAAAAGTACCCTATTATGCCCTTGATTGAACAAGAAATTTAGTTCCAGTTGTAGAGAGAACATAGAGCTCCGAAATAAAATATAGCTTCAGAATAAAAATACAGTTTTAGTTGTATATATGTAGGAAAAACACAAAGCTCTGAAATGAAAATAAAGCTTCGAAATGAAAATAGATATCCAAAATGAAACTGCACATTCTGGTTGAATGAATGAGGGAAATAACACAGAGCTCCAAAATGAAGAAGAGCTCTAAAATGAAATTTCACATTTTATCATTTGTATGCAAAGAAAAAACAGAGCTCCAAATTAAAAATAGCTCCGAAATGAAGTTTGAAATTTAAAATCGTGCGACTGTGCAAAAATTTAAACTCGGTTGGCATGCACGTGCAAAATAATTCAAAACCAGTTGACATGCATGTGCATAAAAAAAAATCCACATGATGCAGGCCATAAATCCTCATGAATTTGGGCATGATTTTTTAGGCATACATGGCAATAATCAAATAGGGCATCATCTAGTGTGTTTTCCTGCATCCAAACGTACCTGGTTTTCATCACCCGATCTGGACCCATGTGATCCAGGTACTTTGACATGCATAATCACACAAACCAAGGAAGGAGGGGCATCCCATGTTTTTGAAATAATATCCAAGTTGGTTAAAATCTGACCATCCACATTAGTTAGCAGTTTTATGTGCATGCATCATAATCTAGAGATTTACCAACCCACCATCCTTCATTCATGCATGAAATCAAAATTTCAAACATCCAACGAAATAGTGTTCACCACGTGTTTGGTAGTTGTATGAAATTTTGGTGTATTCTACACCACCTTCTAGAGCTAAAACCTGTATTCTAAAGATACTCATTCCCAAGCTCCATAATCACCAACATTTGAGGATACACTAGATCAAACTGCTATGACATTTTTGAAGAAGAACATTGTGCTACAAAATTAAGTTTTCTAGAATGAAAATAGCTGACAATAGTAACCAGAGTCTAAGAATTTATAGATAAATTTGACACAAGTTAGAGATAACATGGGGTAGAAGAACAAAGTAGAACCAGATAACCTGGAGGAATTTTGAAATTATCCTAAAATGGTGCAAATTTTTCAACAAGCAGGGTTAATGACATTTCTAGAGAAATTTGATGGCCATTCAGGGGTTGGTAGTAGAATTCGCTCACACTCTCTAGAATAGCAGGGTAACCATCAATGACATGAGAATAGAGGTAACCCCCTTGGTATTAAGCCAAATTGTTGAATTACCTTTGCAAGGACTAGAAATCACTAGAACCAGTAGAAATGCACTCTCAGAAATTGTTAAAACATTTTTTGAAGAAGGGGATATAAAACCTGTTATGCAAATGAACAACAACATTTGTAAAGGGATAAAGAGAAATAGTATTCAAAAACCTTGGGATGAAGTTATAATCTAGGTAATTAAATTCTTAACCTGTGAGGGGCAATATGTTGTACTGTCAAGGCATCATATGAAAATCCTCAGTCATTTGAGGCATGGTAACCAACACCCAGAGGTAAAAAAATAATATCCCTCTATACCTGCATCAAGAATTGCACAATATGGCCAAGAGGTACCAACAGGGCAAGGGATCCCCTAGACACCATGGGCTCATAAAGCTTATTTGCAAACATCATTTTAGGGGAAATCCTTAGAGTTTCAATAGTTTCTTTGCCCCTTGGAATGAAAAAAAATTGATAGAAAAGGAACCCAAACAAGAAGTAGAGGAGGAAGATGCAAGAGGAGAAAAAACCTCTGATGATGTAGAAAATAGGGCAAAGACCCCTAAAAACAATGCATAAGAGAGGGTTACCCCTGAATCTTAAGGAACCCCCTCATCCCATCCTAGTCCACCAACTGGCATGACCAGAGCATAGAGAAAAAGGAAAGTTGAGTCTAAACCTGCAGAGCAGAGGAAAACCAAGAAAGTGACGTTCTATGAAGTCACAAAAATTTTTGCTCAAACATCTACATAGTCAGAGCCTAAAATAATTGGGTCACTGGTTGAAGTAGTGGATTCCTTGGAGGATGATGAATTAGACTCCAAATTTTCAGTGAAGTCTACTAGGAAAAACATTTGTAGCATTGAGTAAACTAGAGGAGAAACAGGTACAAGGTAGTTAAGGAGATCTTCTAGGTTACAGGGATACTTTGTTACAAAGGAGCTAGTTGAAGAAATAGAGGTTGAAATTTCAACTCAACCACCTTCACCCCCTCCTCTGAGAAGGATTCTAAGATACATAAAATAGAGTATAGTTGCAACTATGGAAATCACACCTTTAGCATCAACCATCCACAAGAAAAGGAGAAAATTGATACTCCAGCAAGATGAAGAAGAAGTGACTGAGGAAACTCCAACCCAACAACAGAAAATTCTATTTCTAGAATCCTTTAATCAGGAACATGAATTATTTATAGAGGTTGGAGAGCCAAGTTCACCACATGTTATGGACCTACCTACCTATTATTCAAAAACTAAAGAGTATGAAGAATATGATCCAGATGACCATGTAAAAGCTACCAAGGTGGTTATAAAAACTTAGCAAACATGGATTGAAAAAGGTGAAGCAACAATTAAGGAGAAAGATGAATATATTGACCAATTATTACATGAAATAGAAGAGTTGAGAAGAAGACTAGCACCATTTGAGGCACTACCTGCAAATTTAGATTTTGATAAGGAGGAAGCAAAAATTCTACTTGAGTTAGCAAGGTAGATTCTAGAAGGAGAAATACAAGTCGATGCCCCACAACTGCCTCATAAACCTAAGAAGGATTATATAGAAAATGCACTTGATATTTCTATTTTAATTACTGTTGTAATAGCACAACAATATATAGGACCAAAAATAATATTTGAACAAGGGATGGAGAAGAGATTGTTGATTCCATGGAAGGCTCACATACCCTAGAGATGGGCCCACATTAGAATTTGTAGCAAAATTTTACAAAGGAGGCCATTTTTGCACTTTTGAATGTAGCTCCAAAACATCCTAGGCTGGCTTCAAAACATCTTGCAAAAACACAGTCTCATTTTAGAGCAGCTTCAAAACATCCAGAAATCATGTTAGAATGCCCTGAAAATGCTCTAGAATAGCAAATAGAGCAAGACACATCAAAGAGTGAGGTCCCTGAATCTTAGATCATCCCACCACAAGTAAGTGCATCTCCTTATGCATATCTAAATCCTAATGTTAATAGTTATGTTTCTAACATTGTACATGAGTACCTCATCAGACCCAGTTTTCGAGACTCATTTCTATTTTGTTCAATGAGGACAATCTTTAACATCTGAAGACATACCTCTTATTTTTCTTTTTAATAGATGGTTTTTCCCATGTGGTTTTTACCATCTCTTCAATAAGAATCATTGTGCATGAGTACCTCATCAGGCCTTGTTGAGACTAATTTGTTACATTCACCCTAGTATCACTTAAGGGAGGGTGTTAGAATAAATAATTATTCTCTTAAGTTCTACTAGGATAGACTTACTTGAGTTACCACTCTTCCATGAGTCAGGTGAACTCTCAGTTTAGACTAGTTCAGATTTGATGAGTTGTTGTAATCCAATGGCTCTCAATGATCAACTTTGCTATTTATACAAAGTTGATCCATGGAATAAATCAATCAGTTCTTGATATTTGAGTAATGCTTTGCATAGCTAGTTTCTTGGTTTTAATATTGCTTCTCAATATTTCTAACATGGTACCAGAGCAGGGCTAGTTTTTTGCAACATTCCACTTTTTCATAGTTTTGGTTCAACTTATTTCTAGATAGGTCTTCTCTGACTATTTCAGCTTGTTTAGAGTTGTTAAAAGTCACTTTTTATTTTTATCTATACTCCCATATTTGTTATGAAGGATTAAGCAAAATATTATATTTCATTGCTATTATTAGTTGAAATATAAAAGGAGCAGCTACTGTTTACTACCTCTCTTTGTGTGTGGTGCTACATTATGTTGTTTTAGACATTGCTCTCTCTCCTTTTATTGCAGTCCTTTAAAGCAGTGAAACACTCCAATATAAGGTCCATTTTTTGGACGCTATTTTTTTGGAGGAAGAAAAAAAAATTATGGTATAAAGTTTTTTTTGCCCCTTGACTTTCTTTTACTATAGAAGATCTTCAACCCATGCAGGTCAAAGAGTGGATGATTTTTTTGAGGTAGAGAATATAATTCTCCACCTCATATCATCAAAAACATTCCTTTTTTTAGAGCAAAATCTACTGTACACTAGAGGTCTCTCGAGCAATTGCACCTAGTATCTACCAGTAGATGTTCATTACATCTCTTCTTCAACTATCCATGCTTGTCATTATTATTTTAGGAGGTGAATGAAGAGGGTTTAACACCTATAATGCTCCTGACACCGTTAGGAGTAGTGTTACAATAACAACATGTTGGCATAAATCGTCTCGAGTGCTACGCTTCAATAGAGTGGGCATATATTTCAAATAGTGAATGTGCTAGACAATAGCACTGATTTCCTCTGCATTCCATGGTCGAAATAGAGCTCACTCTCACCAAGTGTGCACCTAGTCGAGTCTCTTAAATATGCTACAGCTTATGTTAATGCTTGTGCCCCACCGAATCAATGTGTGACAAAGTGATAACTACATCTCGTAGTTCCGATGCTAGCTCTGACCGAAAGAAATCAACATTGGATCATATCCCGCCTCTCTTCAAACAATATTCTCTAGCATTTCACTCTTCTAAAAAATTTCTATGTTCCTTTGGTGCTCTCTAACTGACGCTCTTTGATTTTGAGAACTCTCAGTCAACTACGATTTCTCTAATGTTTTCTTAAGGAACATTGAAAAAAAAAAAAAAAAAAAAAAAAATATATATAATATATATATAAATATATATATATATATATATTTCTAGTTCTTGAGGCCGAAATCACTTTTTATCTACACCTATTTTCTTCAAATTTCAAGCAGGTATTTCTTAAAGTGTTCGTTGAGCACTCATCTCTTTTTTCTCGAGCTATCATAAGGTTCAGGGGGTTTTCCATCTACTATGCTTGAATCCCAAAGCATCGTTCGGTCCTCAAAGAATGATGTTATAGCTTCAGGGGATCACCATCTACTGTGCTCGACTCCACTTGCATTGTTCGATGAACGACGTCATTGCTTTCGATGGGTTTCCATCTACTGCATCATCTAGACCATCAAGAATGACTCCCTCTGGATCGGTTTCCTTGTGATACACTCATCTCCACTTCGCATTTGCTACCTACCAGTTTCATCTACCTATCTTGCTGAGAAACCTCATTGAGAGCATCGTAAATATTTCTGTTTGGCATCTTGTAGCTTCTTGTGTAGTTGGACACATCAACTTTGACATCATTGTGGAGCAAAGGTAACTCGGACTCACAAAATACACAAAGGTTGTCTTCACAGAATCACTTATAAGGATCAATTTTTTTACCTTTCAAAAGGTGGTACTATTATTTTCTCTATGAGAAATATTGTAATAATATTCTAGACTCCTCTCTTAAGCCTATTCCATAAAGGCCATCAAAAGTGGAAGAGTCCAATTGTAAAATCATAAATACAATTTTTTTTTGGGGGGGATTTTCTTGAGGTGCTACTTCTTGCACCTATTGTCAAAACTTCAGGGGGTTGTTGTTGTTGGTCCTTGCATCTCCTATTGTGCTCCTTGGCTTTGTTCACACATTCCTTTTTTGCTAAGTTCCTTATAGTAAATAGGTATAGGAGGAAAGTTTGGTGGTGGAGCCTAAGTGTGGCAATTTTTTTGGCCACTTAGTTTTGTTGCTTACATCTCATTTCAGCATCTTCTAAAAGTTCATCATACATAACTATTTTTTTTAAAACACATGAACATTTGTAAACTCAAGCAAGAAACTCAAATATTTTTTCAAAGAGAGCACTTAAATTTTTTAAATAATCACCTATGTTCCATGTATTGGACTTCTCATTTACTTATAGTTTCCCTCACGTAAGGGCGGGTAATTGAGAAGTATGGTATAAAGGTCTGGCTGATTATAATTGCTTCATAAGCCTATGTTCCACGTATCAATTCTCCTCATTACTTATAGTTTCCCTCACGTAAGGGCGGGTAATTGAGAAGATAAGGTATAAAGGCCTGGTCAATATTTCTTGCTTCATAAGCCTAACTTCAAATTACCAAAATCTCCTCTATACTTATAGTTTCCCTCACGTAAGGATGAGTATTTTGAGGAGATTGGTATTAAAATCAGGCTTCTGTTTCCTTCCTTACATTGGTGTTTCTGCTAAAGCTTCATTGTATTCACTAAATCACTTGAAGTTAAAGGGGGGAATTATTGGTTCACTTCAATTTTTCTTTGGAAAAATGAATACAATTGATCCTCTCACCCCTCATAACTATCATACATGGAAGCCAAAAATATTAAATTTCATTTCTCAAAAAGGGCTCACACACTTGCTAGAAGAGAAGCAACCTGAATTTGAAAAGGAATATGAAAAATTTGTTCATAAAGGGAAGATGTATGAAACAATGGGTATTATAAGCACAAATGTAAATGAAAGCTTATGGTTTCACATTTTAGAATGTAAAACCCCATTTGAAAGTTGGGAAAAACTAAAGAACTTGTTTGGTAAAGTGGATAAAATAAGGTCAATGCAGCTAGAGGCAGAGTTAACAACATTATCTCCTGAAGACTTCAACAATATTGTTGACTTTCTCACCAAATTTAAAGAAGTCCTCACTCAACTAAAAGGCAGTGGCAAGGATAAAACAGAAGAAGAATGCATCTATCTTATTCTTTCTAAGTTAAATGGAGTGTTTCAAATTTTTGCTACCACTTTTTTGTCTACAAAATATGCACTTGGTACAAGTTTTAAAATGCCCTCTTTAGAGGAGTTTTGTGATAGGCTAACTAGAGAGGAAACGAAACTTGCAAAATATGAGATCTCTCCCTCTTCCTCAAAAGCCTTAGTAGCATCAACCTCTACTAAAGAAAAATTCAAAAAGAAAGAAAGAAGTCCCATAACTTGTACTCACTGCAAAAAGAATGGTCATTCTGTGAACAAATGTTGGAAAAGACTACAACAACTAGAGGCAACAATGAAGGATCACAAGATAGACACTAAGAAGCAGATAGGAAAAGCCTTAAATGTTCAAGGTAGAGCTATAAAAACTTCATCAAAATACTTGGGTTCTAGATTCAGGAGCAACTCATCACATGACTTCCTCAGATGAGTCATTCACTTCAATCTCCTCAAGTTCAACATGTAGCATAGAAGTTGGTGACTCATCCTTCATCCCAGTCAAAGGAAAAGGTGACATATCCATTGATGGTGGTTATATAAAAAATGTTCTCTATGTCCCAAACATAGCTACAAATCTCCTCTCCATCTATCAGATTTGTACTTCTAAAAAAGGTAAAACAATTCTCTTCTCACCAACTGGAGTTGAGATAAGAGACTTTCAAGAACCAAACACTCTCATAGAAAAAGGAGATATTGATCACAACACTCACCTATTTCACTTCAAAGGATTCAAAAATTTAGAAGGGGCCTCCTGTTTTGTTGCACATGGAGATCTTGAAAGCAAAATTTGGCATGAAAGGTTTGGACATCTCAGTTATAACTACCTAAAGGAATTGAACACCCATGAAATGGTAACAGGGTTGCCAAAAGTCTCTTCCATTGATGGAGTATGTCCTGGTTGTGCTCTTGGAAAGCAACATCAAGATCCTTTCCACCCAAGTGGTTCTCAAAGAGCCTCATCCCCTCTAGAGTTAATCCATAGTGACTTGATGGTCTTCCCAGAACCTTCTTTCAAAGGAGCAAAATATGCTTTAACCTTCATTGATGATTTTTCCAGAAGAACTTGGGTCTACTTTCTAAAATACAAAAGTGATGTTCTATCCCACTTCAAAATCTTCAAGGCCTTAGTTGAAAATCAAGCCACTTGCAAAATCAAGCAAATTCGTACAGATAATGGGGGGAATACTTCAGTAATGAGTTCTCAATTTTCCTCTCAAGTCATGGCATAATTCATCAACACTCAGTCTCCCATAATCCACAGCAAAATGGCATTGCAGAAAGGAAAAATAGAACTTTAAAGGAAATGGCAAATTGTATGCTTCACTCAAGAGATCTTCCAATAGTTTTTTGGGTTGAGGCAATTAACTGTGCAAACTATATTCAAAACCGCACACCTCACAAAGCTCTTGACCATTTGACTCCCGAGGAAGCATGGACTGGATCAAAACTTGATGTCTCTTTCTTCAAAAAATTTGGGTGTACTGCTTGGGCACATATCCCAAAGAAGAAAAGGAAGGCTCTAGATAAGAAAAGCAAACAACTCATCTTTGTTGGTTATTGTGAGGAAATGAAAGCATACAGGCTTCTTGATCCCACAACTCATGAGGTCTTTTTTCATAGAAATGTTCAATTTGATGAAACATTCCCTAATAAAGATCCTCAACCATCCTCTTCCAACATTATTTCTCTTGAGCCATCTCCAATATTAGAGCCTCAATATAATGAAGATCCCATTTTGGAGATAAATGATCAAAATGACCAAAATGAGGATCCTATACTCCAAACTCCAACTCAAAGTCCTGCCACTCCAATTACTCCTTCCACAATGCCAAAATGGGCCCGCACCATAGTTGAAGAAGCCACTCCTTACATCCAAAATCTTCCATCATCCAGATTAGGCAACACCATAGGTTCTGGTCTTGTGTGTCAATCCATCTCCACAGATCCTCAAACCTTCAAGGAAGCAACTGGAATAAAAGAATGGGATGATGCCATGGAGAATGAATTCTCTTCCTTAATCAAAAACAACACTTGGGATTTAGTTCCTCTACCTAAGGGAAGGAAGTTAGTTCACTGTAAATGGATTTACAGAACTAAGTATGGACCTGATGGAGAAATTGACAAACACAAAGCTCGCTTGGTAGCTAAAGGTTTCTCACAAATTGAAGGCATTGATTATTCTGAAACCTTTGCACCAGTTGCCAAAATGGATTCTGTTAGGCTGGTACTTGCACTAGTTGCTTCCCAAAAATGGCCTATTTTTTAGATGGATGTTAAAAGTGCTTTCTTACATGGGGACTTAAAAGAGGAGATATTCATGGAACAACCTGTTGGATTCACTCAAGACTCCTCCCTTGTTTGTAGACTAAGGAAATCTCTCTATGGCCTCAAACAAGCTCCTAGAGCTTGGTATGAAAAAATGGACTCCTTCCTTCTTTCCTCAGGTTTTTCTCATTGTGAGTTTGATGCCACAGTCTACATTTGGAGAGATGAAGAGAAAATCACCTTACTTGTTCTCTATGTTGATGATCTACTACTCACTGGTAGTGACATTTCTCACATTCAGACTATCAAAGACTCCCTTTCTAAAAAATTTGAAATGGCTGATCTGGGTTTAGCTCATTACTTCCTTGGGATTCAAATAAATCAAACAGATGTAGGAATTTCATTGTGTCAATAGAAATACACTCTAGACCTTCTTCAACGGTTTAAGATGACTGATTGTAAGCCCTCTTCTACACCTTTTCAGTCTGGAGTCACTCTAAGTACTTCCTGCACATCCCCTCTATGTGATGCTACTCTATACCGACAACTTGTAGGGAGTCTGTTATACCTCACTCATACTCACCCATATATTTCATATGTTGTTGGCTTGATATCTAGATTCTCACATCAACCTCATTTCAGCCATTGGCAAGCAACAAAAATAATCCTACGCTACTTGCAAGGAACTACTCAATTTGGGCTCTTATATGAAGGAAAATCCATGGATATCATTGGTTACACAGATTTGATTGGGCAGGTTCAGTAGAAGATAGATGTTCAACTTTTGGCTATGTCTTTTGTCTTGGTTCTTCACCAATTGCTTGGTCATGCAAAAAACAACAAGCAGTAGCATTATCATCTACAGAGGCAGAATATAGGGCAGCAGTTTTGGCAAGTCAGGAAGCTCTTTGGCTTCATCAGATACTAAGAGAATTTGATTTTTTCCATGACAAACCTATTACTCTTTGGTGTGATAATCAGAGCACAATTCATATTGCCCGTAATCCAGTTGAGCATCAGCGTACCAAGCACATTGAAATTCACATGCACTTCATTCGACAGCATATTCAGAGAGGGGAAATACACTTGGACTATATTCCCACAGAAAATCAAATTGCAGACATCTTCACCAAATCCTTTCCTTCTCCGCGTTACATTCAGTTGTGAGAGAAACTTGGGGTAAGGCAGATGCATTAGAAGGTACAAAAGAGGTTTTCACCTCTCCTTTCTTCTTATTGTTTCTTTTCTTTGGAAGATGGTTTTTTCCCATGTGGTTTTTTCACCATCTCTCCTATATGTAATAACATTGTACATGAGTACCTCATCAGGCCCAATTGTCGAGACTCATTTATTTTTTTTTCAATGAGGACAATCTTCGCCATCCGAAGACATGCCTCTTATTTTTTCTTTTTGATAGATGGTTTTTTCCCATGTGGTTTTTTACCATCTCTTCAATAAGAATCATTGTACATGAGTACCTCATCAGGCCCTGTTTTTGGGACTCATTTGTTACATTCACCCCTAGTATCACTTAAGGGGGGTGTTAGAATAAATAATTATTCTCTTAAGTTCTACTAGGATAGACTTACTTGAGTTACCACTCTTCCATGAGTCAGGTGAACTCTCAGTTTAGACTAGTTCAGATTTGATGAGTTGTTGTAATCCAATGGCTCTCAATGATCAACTTTGCTATTTATACAAAGTTGATCCATGGAATAAATCAATCAGTTCTTGATCTTTTAGTAATGCTTTGCATATCTAGTTTCTTGGTTTTAATATTGCTTCTCAATATTTCTATCAGAGAACGCTTATTCAAATGGTAGGTAATGTGTATTTACTCAAGGTTAAATTATGATTTGTGTATACACCAAAATCTAGCTAATTTTCGTCCATCCAGGTATTCTCGCCATTTTTACCCATTATTTACACATATTTATGTATATTTGTTTAATATAAATATAAATATAAATATTTTATATTATATTATATATATATTTAATAAATGTATATATATGTGTAAATTAATCTCAACCATACATCTTGGTCTAATATTAGCCATTCATCCGTATTAATCCATGCCACCTACCCAGATCTAATCTCCACTCTATGTCATGTTTTAATCTTGACCACACAAATTATGTCGTTAAAATCCTAACATGCCCTAGGGAATATTATAAGTAGGAGTAATTTTGATGGCTCAACCCTTGAATTATAATCTAAGCAACCTAAGCTTTTAGAAGTCCCCTTTCGCATCCCTCACCTTCATCTCTACATTCATCATTGTAGCCCTCGCCTAAAGTAGATCTGCTTTTACAAACCTGGCCTTAATACCCAAATGCCTCATTGCTACCCCAAGTGCCCCTCTATTACTCCTGAGTGCCTCTTGATGCTTGCCACCATCCCTGAGCACCCACAGGTATTTCCATTATATCGTTGAGTGCTCATAGGTATTTCAAACCCTAGATCTGCAAACCAGCGAACCCTCGGGTGTCGTTAGGGCATCTACATACCTATTTTCCTACAAAAATAATAATTATAGATTAGAATATAACACTTTCACAACGTAAATCACTTTTGTTTAATATTAGTTTCATTATTTCTATATTTGCTCGTAGAATTGTTGTTTGATAGCTAGTATTTTTATTGATTTTTGTGGGTCTCACATTGTAGAGCCCTCAAAGTTGCTATTAACCCTCTTTGTCATTTTCTATGTGTATATTTGGAGATATACAGGTATTTGGAAGTTGCTTAAGCTAGAGTGGTCTGGTCAATGGATAGATGAAGCCCACTCATCTCTATTGGGAGCAAAGACAAGCTTTGAAGACACCACAAGCAATGTTGACTAGGGTTTCGGAGAACCCTAGTATATTGTATTAATTGTATTAAAATAAATAATACAAACCCCTATTTGGGGTTCATTTGATTGTATTGAGATCCATCAACATTAATAATATAAGATATATTTTATTGTGCAATCTCTTGTATCATTGTTTGTTCATTTTTTATCCATATTTGGTGTTTTATTTTTGTCTTCACAAATGGCGATCATGGTGGGATCCCCTAAGGGTTTCTTACTTTGATTTATCTTATGATCTAACTTTTTTTTTGTTTTATCTTGCAATTTTTCAGAAGCATGGATCGCACGATTTTTGTAAAATCTAGATTTTTGGAATAATGCAGAAGTTACAGAAGGTGCGCAGACACCCTGTGGTGCTTATGGCATATTTAGAAAATGCCCAAGGGAATTTCTAAAGTATAGGGTGATATTTTTAGAGAGAATAAAAAATACGTAGGCTTATTTGTAAGCTTACCTTCAAACCCTAATCTCTATTTTACAGATTTCTACATTTTATATTTTTTTGTTTTCTTTCAGATATTGGATTAAAAAGAACATAATAATGTATCTTTTAGAAACAATCATTCTAGTGTGCATTTATGCATAAAATTAGTTGTTACATATAGTTGCATTTACACATAACACATTTCCATTTAAAAATAATTCATGCTTTCTGATGTGTTTCATATTTTATCTACATATGAAATATTAAAAGCATAAAGTAGTGTGCATCCTAGGGTTAGAAATTTATGTTTTTATTAATCTAAGTAGGAACAAAATTTAAAATAAAAAATTACCCCCACATTTTGTGATTCAATATGGAGGAATATATGAAACCCCCACTATTGAAAGAGGGATTTTTAAGGTGTACTCTATTTCCTTTGGGAAAAATTATATTTTGATGTTGGATTCTGATTTAGATTAATGAAAGCATTCATTTTCTGACATTGTATGAGCACAATAGAAAACTAAAATTTTAAAAAGGAATCACATACTTCACGTGACACTTTTAAAAGTAATGGTTGGATTTCATCACCAATCATTGCTTGTGATCTGGTGATGGTGGGCTTCATCTCCATCCACAAATCTCTGTCCCTAGACACCATAGGTTACCCCTGAGCAAACTTGTTGGATTTTATCACCAATAAGAATCTCATTTCCCATTCCTAGCTACAGTACTCATCTATTGTAACTTCATATTAGTGCATTCAAACACATAAAAAAAAATAAAAATAAAAAAACATTAAAAGGATATAATTAATGAATGAGGTAAGAGAGTTGTATAAACATAGCATTGATTGTCTTCATTTGATTTTTGTGAATTTCCATTTTTGCATTTCCTTTACAACACATTTTATATTTGGTTTAGTAGCTTATGGTCTTAACAAGAAATCAAAAAAAAGTTTTAAACCAAAACAATATACCTATGGGCTGATCATCTTCATTTCCTGCCACTTATGTGGTAAATCCCGTCAGTGTGATTCAAAAAAATTACACATATTTATCTGTAGGCCCATCACACAATGTGTAGGCTACTAATATCTCTCACAGATACACCTCCACATATCTTCGACAAACTGAATCATATTCACCCACAATTTACCACACCATCACCCACATAGACATGGCCAAAGTAGAGGCTTTCTATAAATCGACTAATTATGTCTTGTAGCCCATCCATAATGTTCCAGATAAGATCCTTCTTTACAGTAGGAACTAGTTCCTTCCCAATCATCCAGCTTCACCTATGTGTACACTAACCCTCTTTTTGAGGTATCAGTTGCACCTTCATCCCATGTCTCCATTCCCCAACCAACATGTGCTCCTAGCACATCATATGTATCCACCCATACCAACCCCTTTTATGAAGCACAAGTCAATGTTGCTTCACAAGTACCTATTTTATCCAATCAAGTTGCAATTCCCATTGCCATGTGTCCCCCATACACATCATCTATTTCATCTTCATCCATGTCTTCCAATGATGATATGGAAATTCATGAAGCATGGAAACATTTGAACAAATTGCTTAAGAAGAGATAAGGCGCTCAACATCAAGTTCAAGTGAACCCTAGGCCTCAGCCAATTTCCACTAAACCCACCTTCATCACACAAATTCCATCATGGGTACCACAATATTTGATGTTTTCCATCCCTACACATCCATCCACCTATACCCATTCTATTCCCATAGGCCAACCTAGCCACAGTCCTCATGAATTATCTCATTTTCAATAGTCACCATAATTTCTCAATCAATCTCATCATCATCAATTCCAATCCACTTTGCCTATCCATAATCATCTTGTCACTCCACAATATATTTCCACCCCTTCATAGAATCATCAAGTGATTTAGGGCTTTCACATTCCTGGGGAAGACCCTAGAATCAAGGCTATGCAACAATAAATTGATAATTTGATACAACATACTCTTGGTTACAATAACCAGAAGCTAACTTTATGTCAATTAATCAATCAACCAATTCACCCTTTGATACCATCACCACCATATTTTACAGACTTCACAGTACCAAGGTTTGATAAGATCAAAGGGACTAAGGACCCTAAAGAGAATGTGAGCACATTTGGGCACTCATGCTTCAGAATTCAAAATGATAATGTTGTCATGCTCTGCTCATTTCCTCAAACATTGGGGGGAGACACCATTGAGTGGTATAACCAATTTCCCAATCATAGTGTTTATAATTTTGAACAATTGGTTGACCAATTCTTTGAACGATTTGCCCTTAATGTAAGAAAGAAAATCTCATTGTTCGATATCTATGGTTTAAGACAACATGATTATGAGTCTATCTATTATTTTGAAAATCATTGGAGGATGATCATAACCAATATGTCATTCACCCTACCAATGGAAGAGCTAATTAAGCTATTCACTAAGAGCTACCTAAAACCCATTTCTTGGATGCTTCAATTGCAAACATATCACTCATTTGAGGAAGCTCTTGCCCAGGCTAGTGTCATCGAGGAGATAAAATCCAAGAAGGTATACTTAAGTTAATAAAGAAGGAATGGAAAAACAAAGGCCAATATAAAAGCAATTATTCTAACCAAACCAAATAAACACAGGTCAATCTGACCAATCAAGCCAATCGCGTCAATCAAGTGGTCATGAGCCAGCTGATAATGGCTCAAAAAAAACCAATGCAACAACCACCGTAAAAAAATGTCTATCATGTAGTGCCCTTAGTAACCCAATCTATGCAAAACACAGTGCCAACTGTGGAGAATCACCAACATTGACAATCTATTCAATAAAATCATCAGTACACCCCTCTATCTGAATCTTATGCCTTCATAATTCAAAGGTTGTATAACACCAATAGACTTGCTTTACCTGAGGTTAAACCAAATGATCCCACCAGACATGGTAAAAACTATAGGGAACATTTGTTTTGCCCTTATCATAGACAAAATAGGCATGACATAATAACTGCCATGTATTTAAAGATATAGTACAAGACCCCATTGACTTGGGGGCCATCAAGCTTGACCAACCCCTAGCTCAACAAAACCAAAATCTTGGTATCTTCTAAACACCACTTCCTCATCATGAGGATGTGCAATCCACACTAGGAGGATCTAAGCTGTTGGAAATATGAGCAAGTTTTGTTGTCATTGATGTCAAGAGTCAGTTTCAGTGAGCAACATGAGGTCAAGCATCAGTTTTCGTGAGCAGTGCAAGAAAAAGATTGCTTCTAGGCCTAAGGGAAAATAATATTATAATATGCTTATTATAATATTTAAGGTGGTCAAATAAGGTCTAAAAGAGCAATTGGAAGGCCCAAGAAAATAATATTATAATTTTATATTATAATATTAAAGGTCTAAAGTATAGACCTAATAATTATAAATTAATTATAACAACTTTGTTATAAATTAATTTAAATTATAATAACCCTAAGGTTAGGGTTACAAAGGGCAAGCAATAAAATTCACCCATCGACGTCGACTATTCTTTCCACCCATCGACGTGTTGAGGGAGAGCAAAAATTTAATATATATACTATATGCTTTGGCAAACAAAATCTATCCTTCGAATACCTTAATCGATGTGCATGCAAAATTTGTGAACGTGTGGAATAAGAGGTAAGGGTCTTGTGCTTGTGTGGTGGTCAACTTGCGTATAAGAGGTAGGAGGCTCTAAGCCTCATAGCCAACCATGGTGGTTGGGCCAATGGTAGGCGGTTGTGGCTTAAGGCGCTAACTAGTGGGAGGTCCCACGATCGAACCCCGATGGCTGCATTTTGGTGAAGGTGCAAGTGTTTAGTTTTTGGTGCCAAGGTGAAGTTTCAAAGCGCACGAGGCACTTTTGGTTCTAAGGTGAGCGCCTAGCTCACGTGGCATGTGGGCCATGGCTAGGGCACTGTGGAAGGTGCAAGCGGGAGTTCGATTTCCATCGAGGACAGAGGTACTTAAATTTTTGATTATTAAAATTGCTTCTAAGGTTTAAAAGGTGGCATGATAAATTTTTATTAAGGGGGAGTTATAAGGTTTTTAAGGTTAATTGTTTTATTGTGATTTTTGATAAAGTGAATTAAAATAGGAGTTATAAGGTTGAAAAAGGGAATTATATTTTTATTGGGATGAGCTATGATGTGTTAAAGAGATAAGGGTTTATAAAGAAAATTATTGTGATTATTTTCTTTACACAAATTGTTGGTTTGCATTTTGAAGTGTGGAGATTATAAGGTGTAAAAGAGATTTATTGCTATGTATGGTGAAATATTTTGAGGGATCAAATTGAGTGAATGATTGAGAAGATATTGCTACCTAACCTTTGAAATTGGCAAAGAGTTGATTGTGATTGAGACAGGTGTTTGAAGTCAAGTCTTCTTCAAACAAGAGGTAAGGGCACATTATCCTTGAGAGTGATTGTTGGATGTTGTGAATGCTAAGTTGGAGTGAAAAGGATTGTTTGATAAGCATTGTTGAGTTTGGTTTTCTGGAATGAAATTTGATACTAGAAACCTTGTTTGATAAGCATTGTTGGAAATATTGAGTAAGCTTTCATATGCTTGACTAGGGTTTGTGAAAGAACATGAGTATCATTGTTATGTGAAGTTGTGAACTATCTTGAACTAGGGTTTGTGAAATATCATGAGTATCATTGTTATGATCTTGAACTAGGGTTTGTGAAATATCATGAGTATCATTGTTATGTGAGGTTTGTTTGATAAGAATTGTTGAATAAGCTTTCATTGAGTGATTGGTTGAGTGGAGTTGATTGAGCTTAGTTGATTGGAAGTATTGGAGTGATAGTTCAAGTTCTATGAAACAAATTGTTCTATATTCTGAATTGATTTGAAAGATGTTTTCTACAAGAGATTGAATTGAGTTTGTGTGCAAGTTTTGTAATTGATTTGAGCAAGCTTTTGTGAGAGCTTGCAAGAATATTTGAGTAAGTCCTTGAGGGGACTTAAGGATAGAATTGAGAAAGCTTTTGTGAAAGCTTAAGGATAGATTTGTGTGAGCTTTTGTGGAAGCTTACAATTATTGAATTGAGGTAAGTTCTAGTGAGGACTTGTTGAGCAGATTTGAGGTAAGTCTTAGTGAAGACTTGTGATTGAGTAAGTCTTGGTGAAGACTTGTTGAGCAAATTGGACAAGTTCTAGTGAGGACTTGTTGAGTAGATTTGAGATAAGTCTTGGTGAAGACTTATTGAGCAGATTGGACAAGTTCTAGTGAGGACTTGTAGAGCAGATTTGAGGTAAGTCTTTGAGAAGACTTGTGAGCAGAGTTGATTGATTGATTTGTTCAAACCTTGAGTTAAGGTTTGGGGTAGATCTAGCAGAGTTGATTTGTGATTGAGTCAAGATTTGTGTTAAGGCTTGAGGATAGATTTGAGGATAGAATTTGGTGTAGATTTGAGGATAGGTTTGTGCTAAACAGAGATAGATATTGAGCAAATTTATGCTAGACCTAAAGGACTATGTTTAGTGCAGATCAGAGATAGATATTGAGAGATTTGTGCTAGATCGAAGGACTATGTTTAGTGTAGATTAGAGAGATTGAGCAGATTTGTGCTAGACCGAAGGACTATGTTTAGTATAGATTTGAGATAGAGCTGAGAGTAAGCTTTGGAGGTGATAGAGTAGAGGATAGTAGTCTCTAGTGGATAGAGATCCATTAGCTAGGGTAGTGAGGATAGGTTCTTTGAGTGAGGACAGGAGTCTTCAGTGGAGAGAGATCCACAACCCAGTGCAGTGGAGGTAGTAGTCTTCTAGAGGATCACCAACTAGAGCAGAGGAGAAGGAGTTCTCCTATGGATAGAGATCCACAAACTAGCTGAGGGGATTGGTGTCTCCTATGGATAGAGATCCATAAACTTGATTAGGGGATTGGTGTCTCCTTTGGATAGAGGTCCATAAACATTGTAATAGGGAAAGGATTCCCAAGAGATTGATTGAGAAAATATTAGTGAAATATTTTCTCCGTGGAGTAGCCCACATTGGGTGAACCATGTTAAATTGGTGTCTCTATTGTGTGTGGTGATTTATGCATTGCTTTGATTACTATTATTGATATTACCATTGATATATTGGATTATATTATTTGGTAAAGAAAAGTAAAAAGTGGTCTTATATTGTTCACCCCCCTCTTAGTATAAGCTTGTGTTCTTCAATTGGTATCAGAGTGGGTTCCTTCGGAAGAGTTTAACAGCTTGAAGGAAAATCTTACAAGAACATAGATGGATTCTAAGAGTGGATCCTTAGATAATTCAACACCATTGTTTGATGGGAGCGATTATGTATTTTGGAGTATGAGAATGAAGATTCACCTGATGGCACTTGGAAATGAGATATGGGAAGCAGTTGAAAATGGATACATACCACCAACTACTCCACCTACAGATAAATATGGTAAGCTTCTACATCATTACAATTCAAGAGCAATGAATGGAATTTTGAAAGGTTTGCATAAAACAGAGTTTATAAAGGTTATGCACTGCAAATCAACAAAGGAAATTTGGGATAAGTTGCAAGGTATATATGAAGGAGATAAAAAGGTCAAAAGGGTAAAGTTGCAAAATTACAAGGGAATATTTGAAGACCTAAAAATGAAGGATGAAGAAAACATTACTGCATATCTACTTCATGTAGACGAGGTTGTTAACTCCATGCAAGGACTTGGGCTTGAAGTTCAAGAATCTGATGTTTGTGATAAGATTTTAAGGTCACTCCCAAAAAGGTTTAGTGAAAATATTTCAGCTATAGAAGAATCAAAAGATATTGATATTTTGACAAGGGATGAATTACATGGCATTCTCACAGCTTTTGAGATGAGAATAAAAGAGGAACCTAATCCCCAAAAAGAAGCAACCTTCAAAGCTACTAAGAAGACAAAGGGTAAGAAGTCAGATTCAAGCAATGAGTTATCCAGTGATGAAGAAGCAAATTATGGTAGAAGGAACAAGGATCCAAGAAAGTATAAAGGTACGAAATCAGTTAGATGTTTCAATTATGGAAAGTATGGTCACTATGCATCTGATTGTCAAGAAGCTAGAAATAGTAATGATGAAGAAAAATAGGATCATAAGAACAAGGAAACAGAAAAACACAGGTACCAAAAGAAAAGTAGGGATGGACAAGGCAAGCAAGGAAATAAGTTCTTCCAAAGGCATAAGAAGAGTTTCTATGCAGACAAGGCAAGTAAGTATTCAAGTGATAGTGATGAAAGCTCCTCAGGTAATGAAGATGAAATACTATTTCTAGCAAAAGAAAAAGAAGGGGTTAGAAAAAGGTCACCAATAATTCTCAAGTGTTTTAGATGTGGTAACTTTGGTCATCTTGAAGATAGTTGTACAAGGAATGGATTCAGTTTTAGTGATGATGAATATGAAGATACACTTGAAGGACCAGAAGAGAATCTACTTATGGCATTAGAGGAAGAAGGAGGTGATCCTATAGAAGATAAGTCAGAAAAGTATGAAGATGATCCCAAAGGCAAACAAATAGAGGAAGAATCAGAGAAAGGAGAAGTTGATCTTGAGGGTGAGCTTATTCATGCCCTTGATGCATTAAGGGAGGTAAGAAAGCAAAACTCAAAACTCAAGCTTAAATTTCAAGAATGTGATGAAGAGAAAGGAAAGCTTATAGAGGATCTAACCAACTCAATAGCTAAGACAAGGAGATTCAAAGAGAAGTTAGAAGCAAAGGTTTTAGAATGTGAAAGATTAGAGCATGAGGTAGCTTCACTAAGGAAGGAAGTAAAAGAGTCTAAGGATAAGTTACACAGGTTTGGGAGAAGCTCAAAGAACTTGGATAAGATTATCAAGGTACAAAGATCTACATCAAACAAGATAGGTCTTGGTTTTGAACAGGTACAAAGAAAACAAGGAGAGGAGTCAATATCAAGCTCCAAAGAAGAAGAAGCTTCAGAAGAAGAGAGTGTAAGAGAGAGTGAGACTTATGAGGATGAGTTGGAAAATAAAAAGTTCAACAAGAAAAGGAACAATGCACAAATGAGGAATAGATGGAACAGGAAGCAACACAGGGTAGAAGAGACTAAGAGACCAATGGGGTCAAGGCAAGGTAGTTTCAATGGATGATGCTTCTCATGTCATAGGTTTGGGCACAAGGCTTCACAATGTAGGACACATGGAAGATAAGAATATGGGAATTTTAGAAATAGGCATCTTTTTCAAGGGTATTGCTACTCTTGTAATCAGTTTGGTCACAAGGCAATTAATTGTAGGGTTCATAATAGGAATGGATATGGCTTCACCAGGAGAAATCTCAAGATATTTGCACCTCCAAGGAATAACAACATTAAGTGTTATAAGTGCAATAATTATGGGCATACAACAAGATGGTGTAGAGCAAAAATTCCAGAGACAAGTAGGAACAAGAATAATCAAAGGAATCAGAAGGATCAGTCAAGGAAGAAAGTGGACAAAGGTAAAGATCAGTGCTTGTTGGGAGTAGAAATACTCCCACCCTAGAATTAACCACCTCAAGAGGAGGTGGGGGAGGGGCTAAGCTAAGAGTCTCATTCTTAGCCCTGAGCCCCAAAGGTGACCCTTTGCCATTGATGTCAAAGGGGGAGAGATTTGAGTTAGGGGAGAGCATTCAGTTAGGGTGAGCAGTTTCTTAGGGGAGCAGAACAGAAAAAGGTTAAGGAAATGGTAAAAGGTAATTGGGTTGCCATCAATGACAAAGGGGGAGATTGTTGGAAATATGAGCAAGTTTTGTTGTCATTGATGTCAAGAGTCAGTTTCAGTGAGCAACATGAGGTCAAGCATCAGTTTCCATGAGTAGTGCAAGAAAAATATTGCTTCTAGGCCTAAGGGAAAATAATATTATAATATGCTTATTATAATATTTAAGGTGGTCAAATAAGGTCTAAAAGAGCAATTGGAAGGCCCAAGAAAATAATATTATAATTTTATATTATAATATTAAAGGTCTAAAGTATAGACCTAATAATTAAATTAATTATAATAACTTTGTTATAAATTAATTTATAAATTAATTTAAATTTAATAACCCTAAGGTTAGGGTTACAAAGGGCAAGCAATAAAATTCAAGGCATCGACGTTGACTATTCTTTCCACCCACCGACGTGTTGAGGGAGAGAAAATTTAATATAAATACTATATGCTTTGGAAACAAAATTATCCTTCGAATACCTTAATCGAAGTGCATGCAAAATTTATGAACGTGCGGAATAAGAGGCAAGGGTTTTTGCTTATGTGGTGATCAACGTGCGAATAAGAGGGAGGAGGCTCTAAGCCTCATAGCCAACCATGGTGGTTGGGCCAATGGTAGGCGGCTATGGCTTAAGGCGCTAACTAGTGGGAGGTCCCACGATCGAACCCCGATGACAACATTTTTGTGACAAGGTGCAAGTGTTTAGTTTTTGGTGCCAAGGGGAAGTTTAAAAGTGCACGAGGCACTTTTGGTTCTAAGGTGAGCGCCTAGCTCACGTGGCATGTGGGCCATGGCTAGGGCGCTGTGGAAGGTGCAAGCGGGAGTTCGATTTCCACCGAGGACAAAGGTACTTAAATTTTTGATTATTAAAATTGCTTCTAAGGTTTAAAAGGTGGCATGATAAATTTTTATTAAGGGGGAGTTATAAGGTTTTTAAGGTTAATTGTTTTATTGTGATTTTTGATAAAGTGAATTAAAAATAGGAGTTATAAGGTTGAAAAAGGGAATTATATTTTTATTGGGATAAGCTATGATGTGTTAAAGAGATAAGGGTTTATAAAGAAAAATTATTGTGATTATTTTCTTTACACAAATTGTTGGTTTGCATTTTGAAGTGTGGAGATTATAAGGTGTAAAAGAGATTTATTGCTATGTATGGTGAAATATTTTGAGGGATCAAATTGAGTGAATGATTGAGAAGATATTGCTACCTAACCTTTGAAATTGGCAAAGAGTTGATTGTGATTGAGACAGGTGTTTGAAGTCAAATCTTCTTCAAACAAGAGGTAAGGGCACATTATCCTTGAGAGTGATTGTTGGATGTTGTGAATGCTAAGTTGGAGTGAAAAGGATTGTTTGATAAGCATTGTTGAGTTTGGTTTTCTAGAATGAAAGTTGATACTAGAAACCTTGTTTGATAAGCATTGTTGGAAATATTGAGTAAGCTTTCATATGCTTGAACTAGGGTTTGTGAAAGAACATGAGTATCATTGTTATGTGAAGTTGTGAACTATCTTGAACTAGGGTTTGTGAAGATCATGAGTATCATTGTTATGTGAACTAGGGTTTGTGAAATATCATGAGTATCATTATTATGTGAGGTTTGTTTGATAAGCATTGTTGACTAAGCTTTCATTGAGTGATTGGTTGAGTGGAGTTGATTGAGCTTAGTTGATTGGAAGTATTGGAGTGATAGTTCAAGTTATGTGAAACAAATTATTCTATATTTCTGAATTGATTTGAAGGAGAGGTTTTTTGCAAGAGATTGAATTGAGCTAGTGTGCAAGTTTTGTAATTGATTTGAGCAAGTTTTGTGAGAGCTTGAAGATATTTGAGTAAGTCTCTTAAGGGGACTTAAGAATTGAGAAAATTTTGTGAAAGCTTAAGGATAGATTTGTGTGAGCTTTTATGGAAGCTTACAATAGATTGATATGAGTTAAGTTCTAGTGAGGACTTGTTGAGAAATGGAAAGTCTAGGAGACTTATTAAGTCTTAGTGAAGACTTTTGAGAGTGACAAGTTCTAGTGAGGACTTGTTGAGTAGATTTGAGATAAGTCTTGGTGAAGACTTGTTGAGCAGATTGGACAAGTTCTAGTGAGGACTTGTAGAAAATTTGAGGTAAGTCTTTGAGAAGACTTGAGAGCAGAGTTGATTGATTGATTTGTTCAAACCTTGAGTTAAGGTTTGGGATAGATCTAGCAGAGTTGATTTGTGATTGAGTCAAGATTTGTGTTAAGGCTTGAGGATAGATTTGAGGATAGAGTTTGGTGCAGATTAGGGATAGAGATTGAGTAGATTTGTGCTAGACCGAAGGACTATGTTTAGTGTAGATCAGAGATAGATATTGAGCAGATTTATGCTAGATCGAAGGACTATGTTTAGTGCAGATAAGAGATAGAGATTGAGCAGATTTGTGCTAGACCGAAGGACTATGTTTAGTGTAGATTTGAGATAGAGCTGAGAGTAAGCTTTGGAGGTGATAGAGCAGAGGATAGTAGTCTCCAGTGGATAGAGATCCATTAGCTAGGGTAGTGAGGATAGGTCTTCTGAGTGAGGATAGGAGTCTTCAGTGGAGAGAGATCCACAAGCCAGTGTAGTGGAGGTAGTAGTCTTCTAGAGGATCACCAGCCAGAGTAGAGGAGAAGGAGTTCTCCTATGGATAGAGATCCATAAACCAGCTGAGGGGATTGGTGTCTCCTATGGATAGAGATCCATGAACTTGATTAGGGGATTGGTGTCTCCTTTGGATAGAGGTCCATAAACATTGTAATAGGGAAAGGATTCCCAAGAGATTGATTGAGAAAATATTAGTGAAATATTTTCTCCGTGGAGTAGCCCACATTGGGTGAACCACGTTAAATTGGTGTCTCTATTGTGTGTGGTGATTTGTGCATTGCTTTGATTACTGTTGTTGATATTACCATTGATATATTGCATAATATTGCTTGGGAAAGAAAAGTAAAAAGTGGTCTTATACTTGTTCAACCCCCTCTCAGTATAAGCTTGTGTTCTTCACTAACATAAATACCCCTCCTAATTAATTTAACAATGTTCAATAGTACCAAGGTTTTTTATATGCCTTTCACATGGTAACCTGAGGTCAACAATGACAAAAAAATAAATAAGATGCACAACAACAACCCATTCAATAGCCCATGAAATCACAAGAAAGGAAGACTCAACCTATTCCATCACCACCCATCTAAATTTCCTCAAATCCTTCTCCACCAATCCACATTCCCAACCATTCTAATCCATCAATTCATTTCATCAACCACCCCCAAAGGTCAATCATTTCTCATAGTATTCGGTTAACCACAAGTTTAAAAATAGCTTCATCAAAACTATATATTTATGACCTAATTAAACAATCTCCCCAACATCGTGAGGCATTAATGGATATTCTAAAATCCATCAAACTCCAATCTCAAGATTCCAATGCCTTTAATAACTTTGTAGGGAGTATTCAAACATGCATGGAGCCTTCCATCACATTTTATGACTTTGAGATTAAACCAATCTCATCAGAATTGGTGGACCCTCCATTGCATATAATGGATCAACATGAAGCCATTCAAAAGAGTCTTAATTGATACCATATCCTTCATAAAAATCACCACCACATTTGCCCTCCATCATCTCAATATTCATCCAACTCACATAACTAAATCCACCTTCACATTGAAAGCATTTAACGATGCTCTATGCTCTATAGTTAGCACTATTGTTTTACCCATCAAATTAGGTGTAAAAACATTGCATACCTTGTTCCACATCTTAGAAGTAACCATGGCATACAATGTACTCCTTGGAAGACCTTGGATGAGGAAAATGAGATGTGTCCCTTCCATATTACATCAATGTCTAAAATATGTACAAGAAGGACAAGTACATTACATACCAATGGATGTTGAGTCATTTAAGTATTGCAACTTCATCTTGAATCCTTAAAAATACATGCTTCCTTCTACCCACCTTTTCCTCATGTCATACACCACATCATTCACTCCATCCAATCTTTCTTCAAAAGCTCCCATTCCTGAGGATTTTTCAATCATCAATTCCAACCAAGCATCCACTTCTACACCTTTATTATCATCATTATTAACTACATATACATATGGTTGAACCCAATATATGCCATACATATCATCATCCCCTTCATTGGTTGCAATAATTTCTTCACAACCAAATCCATATCCATCATCCAATGTTTCACAAGTCGAATTGTTGAACTATGAGATACCCACATCTTCCCCATTGTTAGAGCCATTTGCTAACCATGAGCCTCCCATTTCCACTTCATCCTCATCATACCAAGTTGAGGTCCATCTCACCAACACTGGTATTGGTGAATATGTGGTCCAAGACATCACGCTCAATATCTCAACTACCAAGGATTTTGGTCACCCATGTGACCCACCTTTATCTATAGGAGTGGTATACAATTGGGTTCAGTGCCTAATAGCATAAATTTTGTGTATGGGAGGATAGAATATTTGTCTAATCCTACTCCCTAGAAGAACCAAAACAACCACCACCTACCAATATCCAACAAATTATAGGTTTTTCGTCCCTCTATTTTCATAGACATAATTGGCAAAGACATGGCTTGGGATGATATGAACAGGGAGTGCCTCAATTTATTGATGTCCTATATCAATAAGTGCATGACCATTTAGGTCTATTTTATCACCCACTTACCACCATTTCTTCTTTTGAACAAGCCTTCCAAAATATTAATCTGAATTCAAAATAAGAAGCCCTCCACCTTATGACTTTGATGAGGAAATGTACGAAGAATTCGATCTCATATCGATAGCTTTTGATGAATCTAATTAGGAATAGGAGCCCATAATTCCCTACATCAAACAAGATGAGTTTTATCTTAGAATTTTCTCCATCCATGATCCCATATTTCACTTTCTTCTTCCATAAGAACGAGTCAAACCTATCAGTGAACCAACACCTCCATCTCATTAATCCATCTCATCAGCCAAAATTATAATATATGTATATAATGCAAAAATATATAAAATAAACAAAAACATTTTATTTTTCTACATTTCATGTATATAGTATTTAGTTAAGTGTATTTATTTATGTTTCTTGCTACTTTCTAGGTCTATCGAGGTCCTAGCATCGGTTATTAGGCTTTATCCATCCCATCCATTTCACCTACTCCATTTTCCTTTAAGTCAACATGAATCCTATAGACTTATTCACCCTGCTCCATAATCCATATGATTTATCAAAGCCAATTCCTATTGATATCTCTTATTGATATGGATCGGATTTCTTTACCACCATATTTTTTTGATTTTGTCCTATCCGAGGAATTTTTAAGGGCTTCAACCAACTACATTCTTCCATCCCTGCACCTTCACCTTCACCTTCACATTTGAACCCCAAGGTTTTCTATGCAGGCGTAGATGAGGATAAGTCATAAGATTTTGAATATATCATAGATGACATTCATCTAATCCCAACTCCCCATCAACTTGAGGAAGGTTCTCACATGTCTATTGAAGATACTATTGATGTGAACCTTAGTTCAGACGTAGACAATCCCTAAATTGTAAATCTTGGCAAAAGCTTATACAAATATGAACAAGAGCAATTAATTGCTCTCCTCAAGAGGAAGAAGAGAATTTTTGCATGGTCCTATAAATACATGCTTGGTCTTGACTCTAGTTTGGTTGTCCACAATCTCACTTTAAACTTTGATGCTAAGCCAATAAAAAAAAAACTTAGAAGGATGCATCCTACCATTTTCCTCTTGGTCAAATAAGATCTTAAAAAGCTATTAGATATGTATTTCATTGTACCCATTGGCTATCATGAGTGGTTCTCAAACATGGTACCCATTCGTAAGCCTGACGAGGTGATACACATTTACACTGACTTTCAAGATCTTAAAAAAGTGTGTCGTAAGGATGATTTTCCTCTTCTAAACATTGATACTCTTATTGACACCTATTCTGGCCATGAAATGCTTTCTCTCATGGATAATTTTTCAATATACAACCAAATTCAAATAAATCCTCATGACCAACACAAAACAACATTCACTACACCTTGGGGAACTTTTTGTTACAAGGTGATGTCCTTTGGCCTTAAAAACGTAGGTGCTACTTATCAACGTGCCATGACATACATTTTACATGACTATAAGCATAAGATCATTGAATATTATGTGGATGATCTCTTGGCAAAATCTAAAACTCGACAAGAGCATATTGGTGTATTGGAAAAAGTTTTTGATCGACTTCTAGAACATAAGGTAAGGTTGAACCCCAAAAGTGTGTCTTTGGTGTTACTCTGGTAAACTACTAGGGTTCATAGTCTCCAAAAGAGGCATTGAGGTAGACCCAAACAAGGTCAAGGATATCATAGAGATGCCTCTCCCAACAAATTTAAAGGAATTATGTAGTTTACAAGGAAAGATCCAATTGATCCGTTATTTCATTGTATAACTTTTTGACAAATGCAGGCCATTCAATCACCTGCTACAAAAGGGGGTGACATTTTCTTGGACAAATGAGTGCCAAAAGTCTTTGATGACATTAAGCAATACTTAGCTTCTCCACCAGCCTTAGCTCCTCCTCATCTAGGGATCCCCTTCTATATTTATGTTTTAGTAATGGACTTTGCATTAGGGATAATGCTTGCACAAAATAATGAATAAAATTGAGAGCAAAGTGTCTATTACATTAGTCTAACATTTGTAAGCTATGAAACAAGATACGCTTATGTAGAAAAATTATGCTTAGTAGTGGTTTTTGCCATTAAGAAATGCAAACATTATATGCTTAGTCACACAACATATGTCATAGCTAGAGAAAATCCTCTATGTTATATGATGTCTTGAACTTACAATAACACCCACACCGCTAAATGGATAATGCTTCTTACTGAATTCAACCTTGAGTTCATTAGCCAAAAATACATTAAAAATCAGGTCATAGTCGATCAATTTGTAGAATCTCCACTATCTAGTAATCATCCCTTGATTATTGAGCTCCTAAATGATTTGGTATTTGTTGTCACCAAACAATAAGAAGATGACATTCTGAAGAAAGATGTTGATATCACACTATTATTTAATGGCTAAGTGCGAGAAAGGTCAAGGTGTTGGAGTCGTATTTCATACACCCTGGGGGTACCTATCCCCTTATCATTCAAACTTGACTTCCAATGCACAAAAAACATTGTAGAATACAAAGCCTTAATCTTAGGACTTCAATCAACTATAGCTATGGGTATAAAGCATATCAGGATATTTGGTGATTCTCAACTTGTTGTCAAGCAAATCAATGGAGAATACCAATGTAAAGAACCTAGCATTAAACTTTATCATGAAGTAGCAATGAACTTGCTCTCTACATTTGAATTGTATGAAATTGGTAATTTGCCACGCTTGACTAATATATTTGCAAATGTGATGGCATCTCTTGGATCATTGATTCCAAAAGACTCCTTAAGAGAGGCACAACCTCTAATTATCACAACAATCTCTAAATATGAAATTATATGTTTTGAATCTAAGGATGAAAAGGATATTTTCTTTATCCAATCGGATCCATATGAGCCTTGGTCAAGCCAAATAGTAGCCTTTCTCAAGTTTGGAACACTCCCATATGACATGTCTCAAATTTCTAAATGCACTTTCAAGCAAAAAATAGCTTGTTTTGTTCTCTTGGGGGACGTGTTGTATAAACATGGTTATGATGGAATCCTCCTTCGATGTCTCAAGGCTTTTGAGGCACAAAGAGCCATAGCTGAAGCTCATGATGGTACTTGTGGTGGTAATTTTAATGGAATGGCCATTGCAAAGCGTATTCTATGCATGGGTTTTTATTGATCCACCATGGAATGATACTGTTGTACTTATGTCAAACATTGTAAGCAATTTCAAGAGCATGCTAATTTGACTCATGTACCATCACAAGCATTACAGCCTATCCAAAGCCTTTGACCCTTTTCACAATGGAGTCTAGATTTAATTAGCAAAATCTCACCTCCTTCCTTAGGATAACATACATTCATCATCACATCCATTGAATACTTCACAAAGTGGGTTGAGGCAATTCCTCTAACCAGTACGACATGACCTAGAATTGTGGAGTTTTTACTTCATCATATCATTTGTCATTTTGGTATTCCCTTGAAAATCATCTTCGATAATAGCAAGTGTAGACACCAAAATCCAGCCACTTGCAAGTCATCTATACCTTCCTGTCAGCCACGTGTCGGTCATCCACCTTCTCGCCATTATTTGGCCCAAATCCACACTTTCCTCGCCATTATTTGGCCCAATTTCACCTTTCCCGCCATTTTTCATCCCCAAATTTATTTAAATTAATATTTATATATATATTTTAATATTTTAATATATATATTTAAATAATAGTTTAAGTGATTTAATTTGAGCCGTCCATCCTTAATTTAATCTCATCCATCCATCCATCTTAATCCATTCCACAACCAAAATTTATTCTCTACCCTTGGATCCGCTTTAATCTTAGCCACACGTTCAAAGTGTCGTTAAAACCCTAAAGTGTGCCCTAAGAGTGGATTATAAATTGAGTCACTTTGATGGCTCAAACCCTATCTAGGTCTGCTATCTATCTTCTTCGCCTAGGTCTTTTGCTACTTCTATCTCTGATTCTAATTCTTCTACCGTTATCTCCTTTCTTCCGCTACCCTTTTCGCCGCATCTATTACCATTTCCGTCACCGCTTTTGCTGCCATTCCTTCTGTAGCACTCTACAGAATCTCCCATTCCTGTCGCAAGTGCCCACGGGCGTTTACCCCTTCACCAAGTGCCCACGGGCGTTTACCAAGTGCCCATGGGCGTTTAACAAGTGCCCACGGGCATTTAACAAGTGCCCACGGGCGTTTACCTTTAGCCATAGACTCAGACCGGCGTCTGTAATCCAGATCCAGAAGCACGCGGGTGTTCGACGAGTGCACCAGGGCGCCTTTCGTAGCCTATTCTGACAACAACATTACTTCCAGGTGTCGCCTGGTCTAGCTGCGTTAACAGAGAACAGGTATAAATTAGTTTAAAGCAAGTAGCCGTATTTTATGTATTAATCATATCGATTTCTTGCATTCCATTTTTATAAGGTTTTAGATTGTTTCGAGGGCTCACGCGGTGGAGCCCTCTCATTAAATTTTAACTCCTTGATAGTGTTAATGTGTGCGGGTTTTTGATGACGAGATCCGGTTTATTGATGGTAGCTGATTAAGCTGGAGTGGTCCAAGCAAGGGATACGACAAAGCCCACTCACTCTGTTGGGATTGAAGATACGATCTTCGGAAGCGCCACCGTTCGTGCCAGCTAGGGTTTTGGAGAAACCTAGCATAACTTGTAATTTTTGTATCACAAAAAGGGTTACAGGCCCAGTTGTATTCAAAAAGGAGTTTTTAAACTCCATCGATTAATATAAATCGTCTGTTTTGTGCAACTTTCCTGTATTCCATTCTTGTGGTTTTATCTTTCTGTTTGGCATGTATTTTCAATCTACAAATGGCGATCACATTGGGACCCCCTAGGGTTTCATATTTTTAAATACTTGCTTTACTAATCTGTTCTTGTTTTCTGTTTCATTTTGTAGGTTCTAGAAATCGTGAAATTCGCTGTTACAGCGAACTAGGGTTTCTGAGCTTGCAGAAAATGCAGCAGACACGCAGAGGGGCATCTGGAAGTCCAATACGAAATGCAGAGGTGCATTTCAGCCTGTGCAGACTCCCGTGGGCGTTTGAAGTCAGTTTTACAAAAAAGCGTAGGCTTCCAAGTAAGTCTTTGTACTTTTTACGTTTTTGGTTTTTTTGCCATATTTTGTTTCTTTTTCAGATCATTACTTTAAAATGAACAAAAACTAAGTAATCTGGAAAAGAACAGTTATTTTTAAATTACATTTTTCTTTGCATTGCATTATTGATTGTTGCTTGCATTTAAAAAAAAAAAAAAATTTGCATACCTAGCTGCATGTTAGAATAGCTATAAATTATTTGTTTTAATTATCTAAGTAGGACTATTGATTGGATGTCAATAGTACTCCTGCCATTGGGTGATTCCGAGGCGGAGAAGTGGATGAACCTTCCGGTTGCTCCTTTGATATCCGATATCATTGGTAGGAGGGGGTTTTAAACGGTGTACTCCACTTCTTCAGAGGAAATGACATGTTTTCAGTAGCCTCTTGCTTAGATCATTAGAACTTCTGATTTATAGCCTTGTATGTACACATTAGATAATTAAAACATTAAAAAAAAAAAAATTTCATTGCATTTTCATATTGCATTTAAAACAGTGATATCTGGATTTCATCACCAGATATTGCTTGAAGTTTAGTGATTGTGGAATTCATCTCCATCCATTAAACTTCTGCCTTAGACACCATAGGTCACCCCCAAGAAAACTTGCTGGATTTCATCACCAGTAAGAATCTCGTTGTCCTTTCCTAGCCATATTTTTTACCTTTTTTGTGAATAATTCAAGATTAGATCACATGCAAAACTCATAAACCGAACACTTAAAATTTACTACAGATTAAGATCAGAAAATAATTAATTAACCGCAGGTAAGACACATTGGTTGAAACCTAGGTTGTGATTGTTTTTTGATAATTTTTGTAGTGTAAATTTATCATTCTAGTTTTGCATAAACAGATGGTTCGTACACCAACCTATTTTCTGTTGGGACATAAACAGATGGTTCGTACACCAACCCATTTTCTGTTGGGACATAAATAGATGGTTCATACACCAACCCCTTTTTCACCTTTGGGGCAAAAACGGTTCATTTTCTTTTGAATTTATTCCAATTGGCTTGTGAGAACCATTCTCGCTCGCCAATTGAGGGGTTAAGCTGATAAATTTTAAACATTCTTTTATTCTTTGGTCTTCAAAGTTGTGCTTTAGTCTTGAGAGAGAGTTGCGTCTGATCCAGCTTTTCGGGTGTCCTAAGTTTTTGTGCTGCATTGTGTCTTCACACAAAGTAGCTCAAAAAGGGGCATCTGTAGACACCAAAATCCAGCCACTTGCAAGTCATCTATACCTTCCTGTCAGCCACATGTCGGTCATCCACCTTCCCACCATTATTTGGCCCAATTTCACCTTTTCCCGCCATCATTTGGCCCAATTTCACCTTTCCCGCCATTTTTCATCCCCAAATTTATTTAAATTAATATTTATATATATATATTTTAATATTTTAATATATATATTTAAATAATAGTTTAAGTGATTTAATCTGAGCCGTCCATCCTTAATTTAATCTCATCCGTCCATCCATCTTAATCCATTCCACAACCAAGATTTATTCTCTACCCTTGGATCCGCTTTAATCTTAGCCACATGTTCAAAGTGTCGTTAAAACCCTAAAGTGTGCCCTAAGAGTAGATTATAAATCGAGTCACTTTGATGGCTCAAACCCTATCTATGTCTGCTATCTATCTTCTTCGCCTAGGTCTTTTGCTACTTCTATCTCTGATTCTAATTCTTCTACTATTATCTCCTTTCTTCTGCTACCCTTTTCGTCGCATCTATCGCCGTTTCCGTCGCCGCTTTCATCGCCATTCCTTCTGCAGCACTCTGCAGAATCTCCCATTCCTGTCGCAAGTGCCCATGGGTGTTTACCCCTTCACCAAGTGCCCACGGGTGTTTACCAAGTGCCCACGGGCGTTTAACAAGTGCCCACGGGCGTTTACCTTTAGCCACAGACTCAGACCGGCGTCTGTAATCCAGATCCAGAAGCACGCGGGCATTCGGCGAGTGCACCAGGGCACCTTCCGCAGCCTATTATGACAACAACATTACTTCCAGGTGTCACCTGGTCTAGCTACGTTAACAGAGAATAGGTATAAATTAGTTTAAAGCAAGTAGCCGTATTTTATGTTTTAATCTGTTATTGATTTCCTGCATTCCGTTTTTATAAGGTTTTAGATTGTTTCTGAGGGCTCACGCAGTGGAGCCCTCTCATTAATTTCTAACTCCTTGATAGTGTTAATGTGTGCAGGTTTTTTATGATAGATCCAGTTTATTGATGGCAGCTGATTAAGCTGGAGTGGTCCAAGCAAGGGATACAACAAAGCCCACTCACTCTGTTGGGATTGAAGATACGTTCTTCGAAAGCGCCACCATTCCTGCCAGCTAGGGTTTCGGAGAACCCTAGAATAATTTGTAACTGTGTATCACAAATAAAGGGTTACAGGCCCAGTTGTATTCAAAAATGAGTTTATAAACTCCATCGATTAATATAAATCATTTGTTTTTGTGCAACTATTATGTACTTTGTTATTGTGATTTTATTTATTTTTGTTTGGCGTGTATTTTTAATCTACAGCAAGTCTTTCAAGAACAAGGATGTTCGAGCACTTTATGAGAAATATAACATCCAACATAGTTTCTTGACTCCTTATTACCCACAAGCAAATGGACAAGCTGAGGCTACCAACAAGACCTTAATTGCTATTCTCAAGAAACTCGTTAACAAAAATCATAGAGATTGGCATACTAAAATTCCCTTGGCATTATGGGCTTATCGAACAAGCATCCGCACGCCTACTGGGGCAACACCATTTTCATTGGTCTATGGAGCCAAAGCAATCATGCCTCTTGAGCTTGAGATCCCCTCCTTGTGAATTTCTTTGTAGGAATTCATAGATGACGACATTGCTAGACAAGCACATCTTGACCAACTCACACTTCTTGATGAGAGGTGAGTCAATGCTTTAGAGCATTTACGAGTTTATCAAGACCGCCTAAAGTGTGCTTACAATGCCAAAGTTCATCTACATGAATTCCAAGTAGGAGATCTTGTCCTTAAAGAGAATCAACAAAACACCAATGCATTACCGCATCTTCGTGATAAATTCATGGCTAATTGGTTGGGTCCATACATTATCACTCAAAAAGTGGGTAAAGGTACTTATAGGCTTGCCAGTCTAGAGGGAGAGGAAGAACCCGAACCACTTAATGTTATACACTTGAGAGCATTCTATGCTTAATGATATTTATATATATGTATATATACATGGCTAATACACAAAAACATTGCACTTCATTTGCACACATTTCATTTAACAACAATTGCATTCATACACTCCATTTCACAAATTGCATTTCATACATTCCATCCACATTTCACATTTCATATTAGGGATCATTTATTCAGTTCAAGGTATTAATTGGTCCAATAAAGTCATGTTGCCTTAATCAGGGGCACCTTCACAACATCATCCACACCATTCCACCAAGTCAAATTGTCATTTGCCTCCATATATCCATAATTCCTAGGTGTTTTCGATCACTCAACCACTCCTAGTATTTTAAGAAAACCACAAATACATGTCAAGTTTTCTTTAGGACCAAGACACAATTTTCACTAAGAAAATCTTGAGTTCTAGGAATTGACTCCAAAACATTCTTGAACCAAACACAATTTCACATCTTAAAAACATCTTGTGTCAAAGAGGGATAACACCATACTTGGTTTGAACCTCGAAGTGAAAAGGGTATTCCTTGCTTGTCCCATCATGCAACATAGTCCACAAAAATAGTGGTTTTCACCACTATCACAAATTCCAAAATAAAAGAAAGAGTAGGGAAAAATCCCTAAAAACTCTAAATATTTTACATCACACACCATTAATCATTGGCAAGTTGTAAGGATCATACTACATTTCTAGTCAGACGGTTAGGTAGTCATCCCCAAAACTTAAAGATCAAAATTCTTGGACTATGGAGCTAATCTCCATCGAAGCTATAGATGCTTGATTGGCAGTGGAGTACGCTCATGCATGGTGACACATCTCTTTTAAAGAGACCTCTGACCGCACATAAGGACAAGCTAGCTTCTTGGTCTCATCCATAATAGGTCACACCCAATTTACTCAAGATGAGTTAATGAACTCACTTGCACACACATTGGTTCTTGATTACCTCGAGTCATTACCATGCTCATGATTCGGTAAATGAATTCATTGCACACACATTTGGTCCTAGAGGAATTAGGTAGTATTTAGTGAGTTTGTTTGATGCCACTAGTATGTTTGAGTCTCTGCAAAATAGTCAATTTTCCATATCAACATCCATATCAACATCCATATCTTCTTCCATGTCAACATCCATATCATTTCATGAGTCTTCCATTCCACATACCACCAAGTTTGGTGCCCTGATTAAACAACAATGCTAGAACATGGCCAAGCAAAATCTAAACTATGAATGATCATTAGAACATTTGCATTCCATAACTTGCATTAATCATCCATAAATTCATCCATACACAAATGCATCCACACAAACACATTCACACAAAAACATAACACAAAAAGTAAAAGCCATGTATATATATATATATATATATATATCACATATACAATGAGTGCCCAAAGGCTACATACAATGGAGCACCAAGGCTCATATACAAAAAGTGCATCTAAGCACTAGCTAAGACCTCCAAGAGGACCCCTATGACCTAGAAGGAGCCCTAGACCTAGAGCTATGCCTAGAATCACTATGCCTAGCAGACTCGGATACAGATAAGGAAGGTGGATCTGGAAGTGGAATATGATGCTCCATCAACCTATCCTCCAATGACTCGATATACCTCTATCGAGATCGAAGGTGTGCTATGTCAAGATTATGATGATGCTCCCTCTCTAGAAGCTCTGCTTGGAGCCTCATGATCCTCTCATCTCGAGCCATCACCATCACATCCCGCTCTACCACCTACTGCTCCAACCTCACCCAATCCTCCTCGCTCCAACCTGGAGGTCCATCTAGAGTCTCCTCCACATCATCCCCATCTCTGCCATCTCCTCCACTCCCTGGAGCCTACCTCACCACACCCTTAGCCCTCCTCCTTCGACTATCAGATCGAAGGTGCCTCTATCACTTAGGAGCCTCATCGGTCTCCTCGACCTCAGCCTCATCCCCATCTCCACCAGCTACTACTAGAGTCGGTGCCCATGGTGGCTATGTAGCGAACCATACATCATACTCTATAGTAGTCCCTACATCATCCACATCAGGGAGATCTATCTCCTCATCATCCTCATAAGTCTCCCTCCATGCCTCAGCACATGGTAACCCTATCTCATCTCGATACCTCCTATAGAGCATTGGCTCATCAAGAACCCCTTACCTCAAGCTAAACTAATGAAGCACCCATGAGAACTAGATATACTCAGCCTCACTTTGATACCTCCCAACCACCCACCTAGCCTGCCTAACCCATCATAGCTGCTCTCCATCTCCTATCCACATGGCACCCCACCATGGCCTCCATATCACTTGGGTGGATGTCAATCTAACCCACAAATCCCTATACCACTGACTCATCCACATAGGATGACTCGAATGTACCTCCTCCACCACCACCCATCTCCTAGCATAGGGCTACTCCCTATCCCAACCTACAACTGGTAGACCCTCTGATCGAGCCACGCTAAAATGCTCCCATCCCCAACACTGTAGTAACAAATTGCATCCCAATCCCTTCCTCCCCTACCTCCTCACCTCATAAAGCTCTTAGTACATCTGCACCAATAAGGTAGGAGCCCATGCATACACCTATGGTGTAGCGATCATATCACTCACCAACCCTATGAGGTTCCAAGGGAACCTACAACCGATACTATTCGAGACCATGATGTTGGCCAACATAAACATTACCAAAGCTAGTAGGGCATCCAATGTCTTGTCCACATACATGGACAAGTATGAAATACCCCCACATGTCACCACCACACTCTACCAACTATCACCAAACATCTTCCTCATATTCATTCCTCGATCATGTCCAACCTCGACATGAATCCCCTCCATCGATAGCTTGAGGATGTGATATACATCCTCAAGTGTGAGGGTAATCTCTCCAGTGGGGAGCTGAAAGGTCCCCCTATCTGGATCCCACCTCTCTACCAAGGTAGAGAGGTACCCCTCATCCACCCTCACCACATCTATCTAGGCTACCTCCGCTAGCCCCATAGCCTCCAACAAATCCCAATCCTCACCCCACAATGCCTTTCTCATCCCAGGGATGAGAGGTGAGAACCGATGCCGAGCCTCCAAAATCCTAAGCTACAACACAACACAAAATATTTGTTGTTAATACATGTTCATAATTCAAAATAATACATAAATTTTTGCACAAAATTAAAAAGAGCTTCAAAGAAGGGACTTACCTTGGCAAATCATACTTCCACTTCAGTCACACCTTCTACCACCATAGCTTCCATGCCCACCTCTCTCCACCTCACTCCACTCCACTCCACTCCACCCAATTCTCCTAGACGCAACTTCACAAATTCACAAATGCAACAATGAGCTCCATTTTCACCCTGCAAGCTATTTATAGCTGCTTTAGGCACCTTGAAATGCCCATGGGTATTTCCTGGTGCATTGAAGTGCACCATGGCATTTGGGGAGTGCCCAAACACTGGTGGGCATTTGTGCATGCAATAAGCGCCAACCGATGTTTGGCATCAAAACTAACAAAAAGATAAAATCAATGCAAAATAGTGGCTTACCCCCACCAAATCACTCCAAATTGCATCCATGCATCCATTTCATCATATTATCAGGTTTTGTGAAGGTCCAAACTGATTTGGATGCATAATTTTAGTTTACACCCAAAAGGCGCAAAATCACTTATCAAATTCCAAAGCACTCCAAAATGGTCCAAATTTTCACAAAATGACCATAATCATCATTCTCATCATCAATACTTCATTTTCACATCATTTCCAATCATCAAATCATAACATTTGCACATTTTCCAAGTTCAAACAAAAATTCAAGTGAACCTCGTATCTAGTGGTTTATTCTATCTACTTGGTGATTGCAGTGATTGGTATCCATGCAAGTCGGTAAGATGAATAAATCACCATAAGGACACTTGGTCATTTTCATCATCCCATATCTCCTTGTTCAAAATCACAATAACCTTTGGTACTTCACATTTTGAGTGAAACCATGCCAAGAATAATTTGCACAAAAGTTATCATTGATGGCCTAGTTCGTGGGGCTTGAAACATGGACAAAATCACATTTCATCATTTCCCATTTCCTTGATAGTCATCATGGTGACTGGCCTTAGCTAGGGTGATTGGTTCCGACCATAGGAATTACCTGACAGTCACTAGTTGGCCCTTCAAAGTTGACTCTTTTTATTTTTGCATCTTCATCTTTGCATATCAATGATGCCAGAAGGCACATTCTTCAACAACATCGAATCACCCCAAATTTGGGGCAACCACATTTGGTTTTGACTTTCCCACAATGGGATACATCTTACATGATCATGGCATCTACACTTGGCAAAAACCCCTTTCTCTATTAGGGCAAAAATAAAGTCAATCACATGCATCTTCCACCAACCCCCTTTCACCATTGGGGCAAAAACGGTATCACATTTACATCATTCATATCATCCACAATTACACCATTCATCCATACAATCATTTGCACTCATTTTTTCAATTGGCTCATGAGATTCATCCACAAACTCATTCACCAATTGAGGGGGTAAGCTACGCAATAAAAAATCTTTTATCTCCAAGCTCATGTCCACATCTCAACAAAGTTGCTTCACCATCAAGCCAAAATAGGTGTCTCGTATTTTTGCACCGCATTGTGTTTCACGCAATGCAGTACAAAAAGGGGCATCTGTAGACACCAAAATCTAGCCACTTATCATCCATCCAGGTCTTCCCACCATTTTTACCCATTATTTACATATATTTATATATATTTGTTTAATATATATTTAAATATTAATATTTTATATTATATTTTATATATATTTAATAAATGTATATATATGTGTAAATTAATCTCAACCATCCATCTTGGTCTAATCCTAGCCATTCATCCACCTTAATCCATGCCACCTACCCAGATTTAATCTCCACCCTCCATCACATTTTAATCTTGACCGCACAAATTGTGTCATTGAAACCCTAACGTGCCCTAGGGAAGATTATAAATAGGAGTCATTTTGATGGCTCAACCCCTAATCGAAATCTAAGTAATCTAAGCAATTCATGACCTAAGCTTTCATAAGTCCCCTTTCACATCCCTCACCTTCACCTCCACATCCATCATCGTAGCCCTCACTCAAAGTAGATCTACTTCTATAGAACCTTGCTTCAACCCCCGAACACCTTGTTGCTACCCTCGAGCACCCCTCTACTACTCTTAAGCACCTCTGGGTACTTTCCACCATCCCCGAGCACCCATGGGCATTTCTTGCTACCATCGAGCACCCATGGGTGTTTCAAACCCTAGATCTATAGACCAACGAACCCTCGGGTGTCGCTAGGGCATCTGCATACCTATTTTCCTACAACGATGACAATGACAGATCAAAAGACAATAAGTTCACAAGGTAAATCACTTTTATTATTATATTAATTTCATTATTTCTATATTTTCTCATAGAATTGTTATTTGATAGCTAGGGTTTTTATTGATTTTTGAGGGTCTCACATAGTGGAGCCCTCACAGTTGCTATTAACCCTCTTTTGTCATTTTTTGTGTGTAGATCTAGAGATATACAGGCATTTGGTAGTTGCTTAAGCTGGAGTGGTCCGATCAATGGATAGTTGAAGCCCACTCACCTCTGTTGGGAGCAAAGATGAGCTTTGAAGACACCACAAGCATTGTTGGCTAGGGTTTTAGAGAACCCTAGCATATTGTATTAATTGTATCAAAATAAATAGTGTAAACCCCTATTTGGGGCACATTTGATTGTATTGAGATCCACCGACATTAATAATATAAGATCTATTTTATTGTGCAATCTCTTGTATCATTGTTTGTTCATTTTTTGTTATCTATATTTGGTGTTTCATTTTTGTCTTCACAATTTGAATACTGCCCCTAATTTTCTAGAGGTATATTTACATAGCCCTGAAGAGTAAAAAATATTTTGTGTGAGTTTTTCTTGCACAATTATGTCATGCCAGAGGATGTACATTTTTTACCCCATATCTATACAGGGGACATACAACTTCGATCCTTTGTCTCCACTTTGAACAATTAGTTGTATTATGATCAGGATAAAAGGAGGAATAAGAAAATAGAGTTGGAGCTTGGATTGTTGTTAAGGTATATTCAACCCAATCATATTGCATTAACAAGTCAGTATTTCAACATGATGGACAACTTAGAGATCAATTACACTTATTTATATAATCTGAATGACAACATGGTTTATTTTTAATAGTTTTGCATAGGTAATTTTATAAACGCCTTGTCACCTTGCAAAGTCAGTGAAAGGAATGATAATCAAATCATTCCAAGCTGCAAGGATCTCAAGTGTTAACAGAAACACCACATTCAACCAAAACAAGAATCTGAAAGCAAATTGATAGCATAAGCTTACAAATGGATATGCAAAACAATGAGCAACAATATCATATATTATACATGAATAATGAACTTCCTCTTCTCAATGAGTACAATGAAGGTGCCTTGCTTATATAGGCAAGGATGATCAACCATAGCGGTAGGATCAAGCTAAGGACAAATATCCACCGTACAAAAGGAATAAGTGATATGGTCCATAGATCTGTAACCGCTATGGGGAGAAAGAATATCAACCCTCCAAATATACCTAAAGATATCCCCATAACTCCTAGGAATAGTCAAACCTAAAAATATCCCCATAATATCTAAGAAATAAATATGTAACATCTCATAATATCTAAATAAGATAAATGAAATATCCACACATAAGTGGGTGGGGAAAATACATGGAATAACTAAATAAAAGGAAAATAAATTACCTAGGTGAACATGAGCTAAGGTAAACAACCTACTCTAACACCCCCCTCAAGTGAAGCTAGGTGCCAAAAAGTAAAGTGGCATATCCACAATATGAGTCCCGACAACAAGGCCTGATTAGGTACTCATGTACAATGTGTATCCAAAAGCTCCTAGAAGGTGGAAAACCATGTGGAAAAAAACCATCCAGCTAGAAAGAGAGAAGAAAAAGTAGGAATGGAGCCAAGGAGTGCTCCCAACACCCCCCTAGGATGACGAGCTCCATGAAGAAGTCCTATGAAGAAGTGGATGCCTCTGCGATGAACAATGTGTCTCCCACGAGGAAGAAAGTAGCCATGAAGCATCCATCGAATGTCTTCCCACTCCAAGTGAGTGTGAGAAGATGGGAATAAAATGTAGAATGATGACGTAGAATCCTTCAAACTGAGCTGAAGTGAAGAAGATGTCACCAATGAATTATGAAATGAATCTCCAAGAATGTAGAAGCCCAAACCAACACCAAAATAGGGTAGAATATAGTCCCAATCAACATCCAAAAGATCAATATGCACAAAACCATGAGTGTGCAAAAGTGGAAGAGATGTTTGAAGAGCATCCATCAAGGAAGAATCACCAATATCCTGTTGCATAAGTGATGATGAGCCCATGGAAGCAGCAAGAGAAAGAAGTGGAGGCTTAGAAGCCTCAAAAGAATCAACATGGTCTTCAGGATCTCCAAGTGAGAGTCCAACTGAAGACAAAATATTTGTATCCAACTCCTGTAGAAGTACATCATCCAATGTGAAAGAAACAGGAGAAGAAAATGGTGGACAAGGTGGCTCACTCAAAGAAGGAGGGCACACCAAAAAAGGGTCCACAAAGGAAGAAGTACATGGAGGAGATACAATGTATACATCATCATCAAATAAATGAGTGAGCTCCTCATACATGTTAAGAAAATCACATGTGTGACTCTCAATGAAGAGAGAGGCAACACCATCCAAGAAGTCATTTGTATGTAAGGATGTAACATGCCATGAAATCTCTGTTGTATATGTTGCAACATCAACATGATCATCCACATAAGACAAGTGTGGAGATGTATCCTGTAAAATATCTGAAGCAGGTACTATAGCATCAACCTCATCATCCAAAACATCATGAGATAGTGACTCCAAAAACAAAGATGCAATGTCACAAATGATGTCCTCCATGCAAGCAATTGTAAGAGAAGGTGCCTTGGGTAAAAACTTTCTTTTCAACATATGATAAGCAAGGTGAGGTGTGTTCTTGTGAACTCCAATAAAATTTTGAAGCTCCTCACAAACTGAATAATAAAGCATGCTAGAGATCCTTAAATTGTTCATGAACCATGTCCTATACTCCTTATCCTTCACCATTGGTTTGGGTTTTGGAGTTATGAACAAAGGATCCAAACCTTCACTTTGACATAATGAACAAAGTACCTTAAACCATGCTTCAAAATTTTCAGCATTTGCCTCTATGCTAAGTGTAAAAAAAGAAGTTTCCAAGATGTCCTCAAAAGTAGAAGAGCCCCCCCAAAATCAAATGCCATTATAATGTGAAAGGTCTAGTGTGATGTCACAAGGTGGTGAAAAATACCACAAAATCACATCAATGCACAAATGAAGCCTCTGAACTCTGAAAAGTCTCCAAAGGAATTACCAAAAGAATCCCCTCCTTCAAACTAAGTGCCTCAATGAGGAAGATTGGCACAAGAGGATGCACCACAACAAAGCAAGGGAAGTCAAAGACAAAGGACTCCTCAAGCACAACAATGTGTAGGCTCCACCAATACTGAACACCAAGTAAGCTGATCACAAAGTTTCAAACTAAGTGGACAAACATAAAATGAAGGAAGATGGGACTTTATAACAATAGTCCATATACCGGTTCAAGTGCAAAAACCCTTTTTCACAATGCAATATTGAGAGTGCAGTCATAAAATCATTGTAAATGTCTAAATACAGATCCAAAAAATCTGAAATTTTACAGACATATCAGAAAAATGATTTTACAGGCCTGGAAAAATTTTGCTGAGCAACTCCCAATATTTCTCCTGAAATGACGAGTTTACTAAAAATAGTAAAATCATTGTAACTATCAAAATACAGCTCCAAATTCTCTAAAATTTTATGGGATGGTCTATAATATGATTTTACACATTCTGTAAAAAAATCTGCAAAAAATCAGAATTTTTGATGAAGATATATGCAGATTACTAAAAAATTGTAGGTTTTCGTAAAATCAAGATATCTTGAAGAATACTGATCCAAATGAGCTGAAATTTTGGGCACAACTCAAATGAATGCATCTACAGACCTCCAAAAAATTTCATGGAAAAATGGCATTTCTATCAGGAGATACATGCAAAATATAAAAATGGGTTGGGTTGGTGACCCTGCTAAAAAGGGAAATGCTCAAGAAAAAAATGCTTAGGACAGATCCAAGGGAATGAGGCTATTGCAGTATGGGTAGAAGAGATTTTAGGAGGCTGGTGATGATCTTAAAATGGAAGGAGTGACTCAAACTTGGCCAAAAAACTCCACCAAGGACCCGATCACAAAAATCGAAGCTTCCACACCATTCTTCGAACCTGCAAGAGAAACAACTGCACAACACTCACAAATGGATGACTGCAACACCTATCGCTCTGATGCCATGAAAGGAATGATAATCAGATCATTCCAAGCTGCAAGGATCTCAAGTGTTAACAAAACACCACATTCAACCAAAACAAGAATCTGAAAGCAAATTGATAGCATAAGCTTACAAATGGATATGCAAAACAATGAGCAACAATATCATATATTATACATGAATAATGAACTTCCTCTTCAATGAGTACAATGAAGGTGCCTTGCTTATATAGGCAAGGATGATCAACCATAGCGGTAGGATCAAGCTAAGGACAAATATCCACCGTACAAAAGGAATAAGTGATATGGTCCATAGATCTGTAACCGCTATGGGGAGAAAGAATATCAACCCTCCAAATATACCTAAAGATATCCCCATAACTCCTAGGAATAGTCAAACCTAAAAATATCCCCATAATATCTAAGAAATAAATATGTAACATCTCATAATATCTAAATAAGATAAATGAAATATCCACACATAAGTGGGTGGGGAAAATACATGGAATAACTAAATAAAAGGAAAATAAATTACCTAGGTGAACATGAGCTAAGGTAAACAACCTACTCTAACAATCAGATGGGAAGAATTGTCTATCTCCTTGCAAAATAGGGAGCCAATGTCACCTACTAACCTGTTATGGTCACATAGGAGGGCAGAGGTAGTAATGCAAACAATCTTGATATTTAAGCATCAATGGATAGGCTTGCGATTTAGGCCACCAACTATTATCACTCATGTGTCATATTATTTTGATTCTGATCCACAACCTGATGAAGAGTTTTAGAAATGGTTAATGGAGATGAAACAATGCAAAGAATACTAACTGGTAAACTAATATTTTGGAGAATTTGGTACTAGGAGTTGGACCTCGGTGTATCTATGGCCCACCAAAATGCATGAGGGCATGCATCAGGTCAAGTTGGGGAGGAATGATGAGGCCCAAAACTACCTCATTTTTGTCATATTTTGAACAACTAAATACTACCTTAAAATCAAATATGATATTATTTTATGCCAATTATGTGATTAGAATGCATTATTTGTTAAGTGTTTGCATGATTTAATTTATAGGAGCATTGTACCCTGTTTTGACTGTTTTCAACATCTTTTACTCTATTTTTGCATGATTGTTAGTAAAGAGTGTATAATGAATTTGGTAGCCAATAAAGTGTGTTGTGATTTATGGTTGAATAAGATAATTTGAATGTTTTCCTACTCTAAACACAAACTGGTAATATGATTTGGCACCAGATCCACCATTCTGATGAAAATAAGGCATTCCAACTACAGTCACCTCATACAAATTCTAGCCATCTATCATAATAAAGGGAGACATGGAATTGTTCAATAGTAGTGAATGGAAATTATGGAAAACTATTAATGAAGACTTAGGGAGACTCTTGATCCACCTGGCAGCACTTCCACATAGTCCAAACGAGAGCAACAAGACACAAAGGAGAAATTTTAGGAATAGCTGGAAATAACATACAAAAACTAGGTCAAAAGAGGTATGTGTAAATGGTTGTAATATATCTAAGAGGGCAAGAAAATACTAGTTTCACATTTGAACATGCTCCCACTCAATCAAAATTAGCAGCAACAGTACACTTCTATTGCTTTACCTTATATTCCAAAGTGGCTCCAAAATGAAGGGTAGAATTGAACTATTTCAATAGAAAAGGCAAAAATGCACCCATTTCAGGACGAGTGAAGAAGAATAAGGTAAATATAGATTTAAAAAATGATCCTAGACTATTTTGACCCATTTCTACTAGCTGGAGGATGCAGATAAGATGTTGTAGTAGATTTGTATCTTAATATAGATTAGGTCTCCTACAATAAAGTAGGCAAATCAAGGATAGCCAACACATGGGATTAATTTAGTGTTTGTAAATATTCATGTAGAAAATCATTATAAATAGGATGATTCCTTATTGGTTGAGCTAGAGAGAGTCTAGTTAGAAGTCAATAAGTCATAAGTAGAAGTCTTTTGTAACCGTTATGTTTTAAATTCAAATAAAGTGCAGTTTCTTTACATGTGTGAAATTATGAGTTTATGAGTGATTAGTTCTTAGTATTGGAGTAAAAATTCTTCCCTCTAGACCAAGGAGCAAGGGCCCACTCTTTGAACTAGAAGGAAGGAGAAAAAAGTGCAGGTTTTTGATTGATTTTGTTCTGCAGGAATTCTGTCAAATTCTTGTTTTAATTTTTGCAACAGTACTAACCTCTGTTTTAGCATAATTTTTTTTTATGTTGAAAAGTGTGATTTATGTTAGAATGATCACAATATGTTGACCCTTGTTTTGAATATGTTTTTAATACCCCTATTTTCTATAATTTCATTTCTATAGCAATTTTTGACAAGTTTTCTAGCAACATTTTTCTAACAAGTTTTTGCAACATTTCTGATAGTTTCCAACATTGTGAATTTCAGCATGGTTAATTATAGATGATTTTAATTTTATAATTTTCCTTTACAAGATATTTCCATTAGCAAGAGTAAATAGGCCTTTCAATTCTAAAAATGTTCAATTCTACAACTATAGTTTAGAATTGTCAATTTTTTGCAATTGTAGCTTCGTCCAAGTAGACTTCAAATCATTGAACACTTGAGATATCTTTGATGTGGTGGTAAATTTCTACTGTGTGCATGAGGTGCCTTCTTCCATGTGGTACAACTCCACCACTTTTCCCTAACTCACTTGGGCTATACAAACATTTTTTCCTTGCTAGATTAATGTTCGTTCACTATAGACTTTGCTGCTACTCTAGCACTTCAATAATTGATATTCTCCAACCACTTCTTGAAGCGAAATGATGTTTATTCTCTCAACACTTCTCTATCATAGATAGTTATATTCCAAAACTCCTAAATAATACCAACTAGTTTTATGTGGTATCTTCAGTAATGGGTAATGCCTTCTTAAATCTGAGTCAAACTTGAAGGATACACATTGTAACTTTGATGTATCTTCTCCTTGTAAATCCCTGAGTTTGCTTTACCAACTACAATGACTTCCATGTTGTATGTCTTAGCTGAATGTAATACTTGCTTTGGTGCAAGTGCATGGGTAAAATGATGCTTACTCTTAGTGCCAATGATGCTACTCCCAATGCTTTTACATGGATAGAACCCTATGATGCTTGTGATGTTCAATTTTTATTGCTTGGAGGTAGATGTTGTTGAGTTTCACTATGATGGCTTCACCAAATGCTATCGAATATGTAAGGTACCTTGATTTGCCTTCACCAAAGGTTGTCGGATTGTAACTTATAATTTTGGACATCCTTAGTATATCTAATAGCTTCTCCTACCTTTTGCTCAATGATCCTTGGATGGATACGTATTATAGAAGTCTAAAAAAACCAATCTTTTATTTCACCTTTCTATTAATGACTTCTCTTCTTGATTTGCTTAAAAAATATGCAAGTAGATGATGTTCAAGATATCTCCCCTTTTCCTTGGAGATACTTTACTTTTAGAGCTCCCTTGAATGGCTCTATTTTGCTTAAAAAATTTACAAAAATGGTTCTACATTGTATCTACTACTACGGAACCTATGCACTCCAAAATCCTCTTTTTTTTCTATTATCTGAATACATATTTATAATTAGATGCAACTCTTTGCCTTTAATATTTCTATGACACCTCACTATTTTATTCTAAGGACTTATGTACATGTAGACTACATGCACATTTACATCATTGCACATTCTAACACTTGTGCATTTATTATATTGCTTTAATAAAGTACTTAAGTCCTAATATACTCCTAATCTAAATATGTACCCATGAAGGTACATTAGTAAGGAACCAAATAATGTAATATATTCCAATACTTTTTAGTCTATTTAGGTGCCAAAGATACATGACTCAGAGCTTCTTTGAGGAGATCCATTTGTCCTAGTAATGCAAGAGCATCCCACATAGAAACTTGCAAGCTACTCTTCTTCATTTGCTCCACCACGTTGATAGGTTGATTCTTCTATATTGTTTTGGTAGTCCAATCATTCCTTGGCCTCTTAACAACTAGGTAAGTAGGCTTGTTTTGTTATGTTCTAATAGGTTGCTAAATTTGGGCCTATTGATTTCTCCAATTTGGAGTATCCTTGAATGCGACTGCATGCTATTGTCTGATATTGGTACTAGGAGGTTGAGAGGATGTAGAAACTAAAATCATGTAAATCAAATAAGACTACTATGTGCCACTCTTATCGATATCATATGGCCCCATTGGACAACCCTCAGGGGTTAATTATGGCTCCCAACCCATTTTGGGAGGATTTACCCCATATTTGGGAGGTTTTGGGTCATGTAGCCATGGCCATCCCACCCAAGGATGGCCACTATTCATGGCTATCCTACCCAAGGACGACCATCAACAATCATCCATGGGTGGGATAGCCATGAACAAGACCCCCCAAAAGTCAAAGGGTAGGACAAATGGTACTTAATTACTACCATTTATCCCACCCAATCGCCCAAAATTGATTGGGAGGCTATCATAAGCATCAAGATCTACAAATTGAAGGCCCAAATGGACATCCTATGAATGGCAAAGGAATGGACAAGTGGCAGCACTTGCCTTGCATGTCAAAATTACCCCTTTGTCCATTTTTCCCTTTTTGGGCTATAAATTGAGGTGCCCCTACCCAATTTCAAAGGAATATAATAACAAGCATTACTCATGAAGTGCTGCTCACATTTGTCCTCACATTTGCCCAAGTATTTTCCTTGAAAACCTCTTCATTCAAAGGTGCTTTCAAGGGCATCCTAAAATACACTAAACTGATTCCAAAACCAATAAATTTTGAGAAATGTTTTCCAAATTCTATGACAAGACTCCTCGGAGGTTTATTGACCATATCCAAGTGGAATTGGTGGCAAAAACCACCCCAGTTTGTGGCCATCCCCCTAAGGGACGGTTAGCAGGTCTTATTGAAACTCCTAAGGAAGGCCATGAAATTGATCATAATTTTAATCTAATTTATATGTAGATCATTTCTATAGCATTATATTAGCATCATATCCAAATTTAGTAAATTTTTGAGTAGATTTGATGGGTCGATTAATATTTTCATGATTACTATCTTACTTGTTCCTTCCAATAATGGCCACAAGTTCTACTAATAATTTTACTATGATTTCTGCTCAGATCCTTCCAAAATAACCTATTAAACATCATAGTAGAATTTCAAGTCATTTGGAATTGTTTAGAAAAATTGCAAATTAATTTTATATTCATAGATGCATCCTTTCTATGATTTTCATAGTTTTCATCACTAAACACATATGCTATTAACATCATTCAATCTCTTATGTGTAGGTGCAGGTATTCTAGACATGAGGAATAAGCTAAGGAGAAATTTAAATGAATCCCAAGATTAGCTCTCAATTGTGGGTTGGGAAAAGAACATTGGAAGCACACGTTTATGATCATGGAGGGATTGGATCCCTTGTAATTTATAATCTAAAATGTATCAAAATGAGAAGCCCTCAAAGGAGGATGTATTGTAACCTTTTGAATTGATGAATTTATGAATACAAGGAGAAACCCCATATTTTTACTTTAAATCATTCATCATTTCAATAGCTTGCTTTGTTTACATCTTTTACACCTTTCTATTGCATGCATTATTAGAAACACTAGATTGCATTTTGGTTTCCATCTATTAGGTGAGTCATTTTTCATGCTTCATCAGTGGCAATCACGGTGGGACCCTTCTCCCTTGTTCCCTTTATTTTTTATCATTTTTGACATCATTTTTTGTGTTTCGTGTGTTGCAAGTTTTGGTCATTCTGAGCATGAACAACTGCAAAATTCCTAATTGGAACTGCCAGGGACGACCATCGTAAACATCCCTGCTAGGGATGGCCCCAAAATTTGTAGTCGTCCCACCTAGGGATGGCCACAAAACCAAGGGGTTTCTACAAAAATTTCTAGAAAATACAAATTTTAAAACAGAAAAGGTAAACTTTGAAACCTTCAATTTGCATCTAGGTTGTTTCAAAAAGGGTTAAATATTAGTTTTTCTTGTCTTTTGTGTGCAATTGAAAATTAGATTTCATATTTCTAAATTTTGCATTAACAAATCAAAGAAAAATGAGAAAAATAAAACCTTTCAAATGCATTTGTCTAGTTTACCTGCGTATGACCTGCCTAAGGGTTAGGTTTTCATATAGTTTACAAATTTTGTAATTTCCTTTTATATATGCATATGATTTTGAAATTAAAATGTAATTTCATGCATTTAGTGAATAATCATTGAATGCTATCTTGTTTTCTTTCAATCATTTTAAAAGGAATCACATACACCATGCTTCTTTTTAACGTCAATGAGTTGTAATTCATCCCCAACCACTGATAGAGTTCAACGACGGTGGGTTTCATCTCCATCCGTTGGCTCAAATTCTACATACCCTATTTTTGGCCAAAGTCAGCTCCAAGATCCGACATAGCTTGGAAAATTTTCATGTACTCCTCTTCTAAGGGTATAACGCTGACCAAGTGAGTACTGGGTGAGGACTGGTAGGACCTATGCTCCCTGATCAAGTATGGATTTCATATCCATACTTTGGTTGGTACATGTGACCGAACTTTCATTATCAATTGTTGAGCTGCAATTGTATAGGTGAAAACCATTTAAACAGTTGAGAATTACATCAACATTCAAAAAACATGAAAGAAATTCTTTACAAAAGCAACAAATCAAAAACACATCAAACAGTTTAGGAACACATAAATTTTAAAAAATAATCATTTGTATTCTTGTGTGTTTCTATTGATTATGTATTTGAATTCATAAAAATTGTAAAAGAGATAATCACATAGAGGTTTAGAGTAAGTAGCTATGGTATATACCCGTAGCCAATCCCACTTAAGGGTTGTTGTTATGAGGAGTAGGCAATAGGACATAGAACATCTTTGTTTTAACCCCAAGGACATGGTTATACCTCCTTGGTGGTCAACTACTTTCCCCAGTCCTAGAAGGTCAAAAAGAGGACCTAGCCTAAAAGGGACTCCTACATGAGGTAACCCCACAGGTCACCATCCCAATCTGGGAAATCATTTCCCTAATATGGATATTGCAAATGCCTTCTTTCAAGAAGAGAAACCGTGTAATGAGGTGCTTCCAAATAGAGCAATACCACACATTCACGTGCTTGTGTATCACTCCAAATTTTTCGCATCCCTACCTTCAGGCTATAGGATCCGCGCCCGAAAGGAGGATGGGAAAAGGATGGTGCGGTACCTCGGACTGAGAGGACTTTGCGAAGGTCCCGCCTCTCAAGGGAGGTGTATTTTGGTGATTTTTCGACGGATGGTGGGTTCACCAAGAAACATTTAGCGGCAGTTTCCACGCCTAGGTTTTGGAATGTGTTTAGATGAGTTTGTTTTAACCTTAAGCATTCATATCCTAGGTTTGGCCGAATGAATCTAAATTAAACTACATGAAAATGCAACTTTCATGAATACAACAAACAGATTTGAAAGCAAAAAATAGAGAATTTTATAGAATGACAATGAAGAATACCTGATCCGGATGTCTGAAGAAGATTCTGATGTTTGAAGCAGTCTGGATCGTCTGGAATTCTACGGAATCGCCTGCAATCTGACAGAATCGTCTGAAACTGACAGAATCGTTCGAGATCTGACGAATTCATTAGACGAATTTGTCAGAGACCTGCAAAACAGAAAATAGATGCAAAATACAAGAAATTCTATTGTGCTAACAGAGGCAAATTACACCAAATAATAAAATGAATACTGAACAATATTTAAGAACAAAAATTAAAGCAAGTTACTGTACTTTAACAACAAATCATGAACTTAATGTGCAATCTAAGCTAAATGGGTGAACTCCAAATGCAAAATAATATAAAAACTGAGTAAATGATCTAATTTGTAGCATAAAATGACAAAGAAAAGGTTGAGAAAAGCAAACTCCAGGCACTGATTGCCTCGATGTGGACTGCAGTCGAGATCGTCTCGCATCAGTACGAAATCGTCTCGCATTTGACGGGATCGCCTCCGATCTGAACAGGTTCGTCGACGACGATGGATGCTGGCTCCGACTGAAAATCAGTGATGTACCTGCAACAAAATTGCTATGGGACTAGTGCAAAAGCAAGATTAGGATGTTTTGACGCAGAGGGAATCACTTTGCAAAAAATTTCAGCCAGGGGTTGGGGAGGGAAAATCTTAGAGATTAAATAGGCTTAGGGGGAGTAGTTAGGAGGTTGGAGATCATCCCAATTTGGGAGATCTCCAACGGGGGAGGGTCCCAACGGCGCGGACACGCTTCTGCCCAGATTGGAGACCCGTTGGAACAGATTCCAACTATGCAAATTCAGTTTTGCGACAAGATCGTCCGGACGTCCTAGTCCAGACGAAATCGTCAAATGCAGGGCGATATCGTCTGATCGGCGACGATATCGTCAAACGGTCAAAACAACCTCTAAAAATGGCACAGAAAAAGGGGAAACGGATTTCCCGACGGTTAACGGGCGGTTTGGGAGGTTAAATTTGATTTTAAAATTATTTACTAAGGTGAATGTAAATTTTATAATTTTACTGCGCCAATTTTAGGGTGCTACATTTTGCCCCCTCTTTAGCGAATTTTTCGAAGAAAATGCGTTAAAGATGAGTTCTTCTCGATCTACGAGAAAGCAAAAAATTATACCCATTTTTAGGCGACGATTCTTGGTCGAATCGTACGACGGCTTACTATGGTGCCCCCTCCGTGTTTTTACCCAAATCGAACGTTTGAGGTAAAAACGCGAAAAAGCAAAAAATTATTGTTGAATAAAATTAAGAAAAATAGGGTAAAACCCTAATTCATTTCTTACATTTTTACTATTTTTAGAGCTCTGAAGCAAAATGGTGGAGACAACGCACAGATCGACAGAAGTCCGACGCGGTCTACGGGTAAGAGCCTAGACTTAGCTAGAACTGATTTAATTTAATTTTTACATGCTTTTTAGGTAGATTTTTGATGAATTTGGAGCATCGCGGCCGTTTTGGGCCGTCGACGTCGTCGGGACGAAATCGTCTCAATTTCGTCAATTTCGCCCAAGGGCGAAATCGGCGAAAGGGGGACGATTTCGTCAATCTAGAGACGATTTCGAACTACGAAATCGGAGACGATTATGCTCAAATTTGGGACGATATCGTCCAATAGTGGGCGATATCATCAATTACATGAAATTGATCTTTAAGTTGCATTATTAATTACTAGAATTGTTATTAATGATTGTTTATTGTTTTGTTGTTTATGTTGCAGAGAGGATTACTAAAGAGCAGGGAGTGGAAATATGGAGGTTTGAGAGATGACTTGGCCGCTCTGACACAGGCAGAGCGAGATCTGCTGGCACAGGCCGGCTTACAGCATGTGGCGGAGATGCCACAAGTATCCACGGACATGGGGCTTCTAACAGCCCTAGCAGAGAGATGGTATCCGGGTTCTTCCTATTTTCGGTTACCGACAGGGGAGATGGCTCCCACACTAGAGGATGTATGGAGGATTATGAGAATCCCCATACAAGGACGGATGATCACTCCTACGGCCAATCAGGGCCACGCTATGGGATGGTTGTGTGGTGACTCGAGCTTCGCCCTAGAGAAGGGCGGAGTGAATATCGAGGCACTACGCCAGATGCCTGGGGCATCCAGACTCACACGAGTTCTAGGCTGGAGTGGTTGGTGGACTTCGCTGTGCCACCAGAGCGGATGCAGGGTACCATGGATGCTCGTAGATGTGATCTACGATATGCGGGACCATGGGTACAGGTTTTGCTGGGGCAGCTTTGTTCTATGTCGGTTGTACAGGATCCTGTATGGGGTCGTGTACAAGGGCGGGCGATGTCTGGTGATGACATCGCTCCTATAGGTTTGGTGCTGGGAGCACATTGCAGTGCGGAGGCCGGTAGGGCTTCCACCGATAGGGGTGGACGGGGAGAGGCCCCGAGTCTTCTACTGGTGGCTCCGGAGAGGGTCACGACGGTGGATCGACCTACCGATGTCTCGGAGGCTACTGGATGATTTGGTCCCAGACCAGATCACCTGGAGGCCATGGAGAGGGCACCCAGGGTGGGCCGAGGATGGACAGGAGCTGGCTCGCATCAGGTGAGTCTGCTGGCTACGGATGGAGAGAGGAGAGGTGGAGCTCCACCGCTATGACCGAGTTTTGAGACAGTTCGGTCTGCAGCAGGGGATCCCATCTCTGAGGGACTACGAGTTTTCTCGGACTGTCCGGGATAACACCATGGTTAGCGGGGCTCTTGACATGCAGCGCTTCTGGAGCCAGGACGGAGACGATGCCCCCATCCAGCTAGTGGATGGGGATGATGTAGGAGTAGCCGATGGCTACGATGCCTGGTACGTAGGCATCCGCCCTCCTCGGATGACGAGGGCACAGGGTCCGATCCACGTAGTTGTGCGTCGGATAGGGAGGCGGCGCCAGGCAGCGATAGAGGCGGCCCAGGGTCACGACGGGAGAGAGCAGAGGAGGCCACAGGCATAGGAGAGGCCGTGGTAGTGGGAGAGGAGGGAGGAGAGACCCCCATCTCCATAGAGAGAGAGGCCACCATCACCCGATAAGGGCAAGGGCGTTGACACAGGGGAGAGCAGCGAGACGGTGACTCTCCGAGCTGAGGTTGCCCGCTTGCAGCTTAGGTGCAGACACTACAGGATGAGGCTACACGACTCAGAGCTCGGGGCGAAGGAGCGAGCACTCGATATTTAGCATGCGCTATCACCCAGATCACTTTCTATCGGGGGCTCTATACTACTAGATGGTGCCAGGAGCGAGAGGGTGCCATTACCGGCACACATTGCGAGCCGGTCATGATGGGGTCATCTAGGACCTCATCCCGATCGGCATCGAGGACTCACGGTACCACACGGACTGCGATGGGGCCACCTCCTCCACCTCGGGGGGAGGAGATGAGGCCGAGAGCTCTAGGGGCTCTCGAGACACTACATGGAGGGTATTTGATTGAGTATGCCAAGATATGGATTGTGGCATACCAATCTAGCTGATATGATGTACATATATATTTGTGATATATATATAGATGATATATTTTTGATCATATGACTTGTGTTATGTATTTTTATGATGCTTTTATATTTTGATTGATTGATTTGAAAATTCATGTAATTATGTCGTTGGAAATATTATAATTTGAATGTCATGCTATAAAATTTTAAATGAAATAATCTGATGTAACAAAGTGGTTGTATGTGATGCAATAATTTGATAAAAATAAAAGGGGACTTTTAACAATAATTTCAAAGGACATTGTCGCTATTATAGACCATTTCATGGAGTCGCCGCTCACTCGGTCGTCAAGCTAATCCCAGTATAGAAATATTGTTAAAAGTAAAAGAGTGCTTAAGAGACTGTCTTAAGACTTTGGTGCGATAGTGCAAATGATGATGATGATGGTTGGTTTGTTTTCAGACTTTCATGAAAAATATTATGCATGAAATATTTTTAAAATGATTTTTGCTAGGCATAAATTCCTAAGTGTGATAAAATTTGTGAATAATTCCTTAGGAATTATACCATCATTGCAAAGTTGAAGGTTGACATAATGACATAAAAATAGTGAAAAAATGGGTTTGCTTTTGAAAAGCATAATTTGTGTAAAATGAAGTCATATGGTTTTTATGATTTTTGAAAAATGGGGAATAAAAATTGTTACAATGGTTTGCGCTAGGCATAGAATATGTAGGTATAGACTTATACCATCATCGCGAAAATCCAAAAAAAATAGTTTTATTGCATGGTTGATTTTTTGATGAACAGAAAAGATGAAAATGAGGACTTGCGCTAGGCATAAAATTCCAATTTTGGTTTTGAAACTATACCATCGTCGCGAAAGTCAACCGGATATATATGATTTGATTTGTGTAATTTGGAAGAAATTTTTGATTTTTCTAATTCTATAGTTGTCTTTGTGAAAAATAATTGTACTTGATTATTCCAAACAAGTTGCAAAAATAATATTTCAAAGTATTTTGAAGACAAAAGTTAGATTTATAAGGAATCCCATGTGCATATGTGCATTCATTTCCGATCTTGATTTATCATAATGATAGACAAAATCTCTCAAATACAAATGTGTGTGCAATTGCATTGTTCATTTACCGAGTTTTGAGCAAGATACTATGATACAAGTGATTTGAAGAAACCAAATAAGTGTTCATTAACCATGATGTAGATGCATATAACCATATTAGACTACTATGTAGATCGGATTATCAAGAGCTAGCTAATCCATAAGCAGACATAGGTCTGTACAAAAGAAGGTCGCTAATGTGACGGACATATCGCCACGCTAGGAGTTACCCAAGGCCAAGCGGGTTGGGCACAAACCACCTGTTATGGGGCTTACCTCACAGTTTTCGAATAATTGAGAATTCCAGGGATTCAAGCTCATCAACCCTTCTTTTCTTTTCAAAGGGTAGGGAAAGGGATTTTATTGCTTTCTTGCTTTCTTTTGAACTTTGCTTATTTTTCTTTTTGTATTTCTTTTGCTTGATAATACTTGGAACATTGCTGAAATAACATTTTTCTTTTCTCTTCTTTCTTGAATTTTTCTTCTCTTTTTCTTTGCTAGGGATACTTGCTCGGATTAGTTGTAGAGCAAGGGATTTTTATTCCGGGTAGGGGTGAGCTTGTCCTTTTGCCAATTCTCAAAGATTCTAGACCATGTGCATGATAGGATAGCAGGGGAAACTTTTCACTCAAGAAATCGGTTCTACTATGTAGCAAAACATGGAAATTACAAATATAATCATTTTATTGTGAAAAGATGTGCTTGGTTTAAGTAAATAACAAGATCAATTCTCTATGCTCAAACTTTATTTAATTGAATTTTGTGAACTTTGATATAAGAGAGATTAGTAATCATGCCAGATAAAAGCAAGATATTTATTTTTTTGTGAGTGTGCAAGTGAGGGATTCAAAATAAATGCTAATTTATCCAAAATAAGTTGAAACATATAACTGCAATAATTGTAAGAAAATATATATAAATGATTTTTGAGAAAGTTTTTGAGAATGTTGACTCTCTCTTTCTTACGTATATTGTTTTGGTTTCGAAAGAGTCAAGCATATTGTTGTTTTTATTATTTTTGAGCAAAAAATTTAACAAGTGCTTTAAACAAATGCAATAGATAGTTTTTGAAGATTTTTGGAGATTTATGAATGTTTTTGGTGTTTTTGAATTTTTATAAATTGAAAGAAATACAAGATAGTAATTTTGAACAAATATATACATGGATGAAATGACCAAGTTTATGCATAGTAACGTTTAAGATGCAAAATATTCATGGGTTCTTTAAGTTCTTTACCATCTAAGGTAGATAATTTATATGCTCCTGATTCAAATTTTGCAGTAATGATGTATGGTCCAAGCCAGTTGGGCTCAAATTTACCTTTAAGTTCTTTGGTTGCATTTGTATTTTTTTGATTTTCTTTTAAAACAAGGTCGCCAATCTCAAAGGATCGATGACGAACTTTCTTAGCATATGATCTTTTAAGCTTGTTTTGGTAAGCACGGAGATGCTCCAAAGCATTGATGCATTTTTCATCTAGGAGTTCCAGCTGGCTGAGTCTGCCAGCATGATATTCATCTCCTACTTCGGTATCTTGAAGTAGCAGAGCCAAAGAAGGAACTTCCAATTCAAATGGAAAAACTGCTTCGGCACCATATACCAAAACAAATGGTGAAGTGCCCGTCGGGGTTCGAACACTAGTTCGATAAGCCCACAAGGCTGGATATAATTGAATATGCCGATTCACGGCCAGTTTTATTGACTAATATTTTGAGAATTTTGATTAAAGTTTTGTTAGAAGCTTCTGCTTGACCATTACCCTGAGGATAATAGGGGGTGGACCAGCGATGTTGAATCTTATATTTTTGACATAATTTTTTAACATCTTTATTTTTGAAAGGAGTTCCATTGTCAGAGATGAGGTTGGCAGGAATTCCGAACCTGCAAATGATTTGATTAAAAATAAATTTAGAAACTTGTGTGCCAGTGCAAGAAGCTAAAGGCATAGCTTCAACCCACTTCGTGAAATACTCAGTGGCGGTTATGATGAACTTGTGTCCATCGGATGACACGGGATTGATTTTGCCAATAATATCCAAGCCCCATTTAGAAAAGGGCCAAGGAGATGAAATAGCCTGCAACTCTTGTGCAGGCGCATGGACAAGGTCAGCATGTTTTTGACACTTGTCGCAATGGCGCACATACTCATGTGCATCCGTTTCCATGGTAGGCCAAAAGTATCCTATCCGAAGGAGCTTTTTAGCAATGGCACTACCACTAAAGTGTCCTCCACAAGATCCATCGTGGGCTTCACTCAAGGCTGATTTAGACTCTTCTAAGTTTAAACATCTTAATAGGATACCTTCAAAAGATCTCCTATATAAAGTATTGCCAATTATTACAAAGCGACTTGCTCGTCGACGTAATAACCGACGCTGGTTTCTATTAGAATTAGCGGGGAAAGTCCCATTTTGGAGAAAATCAAATATGTCTGTATACCAAGGTTCGGGAGTAGTTTCATTGATTAGAAACACATCCAAAGGCTCTAAGCATGACTTATTTGAAGCGGGTTCCTGGAGTCGACGAATAATGATAGTGGCATATTCGTCGTCTAACTCCAAGGGCAGGAGAGATGCAGCTGCGGCCATGGCATCAGCTGCACGGTTGCTAGTTCGAGGAATGGCTTCCAAGGTGACTTGATCAAATAAAGACATTAGTTGTAAAACATAGGCCTTATATGGGCGCAGTTTATCATCTCGGGTTTGATAAACTTCATTAATTTGGTTTATAACTAATTGGGAATCCCCAAAAACTAAAAGGTGTTTAATTTTTAGTGCTAGAGCAGCTCGTAATCCAAGGATTAGAGCTTCATACTCAGCAGTATTGTTGGTGCAAGCAAAGGTCAGTTTGAAGGACAGAGGAATAAGATGTTTTTGCGGAGATATTAAAATAATACCCGCACCAGCCCCACTCATGCATCGGGCTCCATCAAAGTATAAGGACCATTGTTCAACAAGGTCTGCCTCTAATTGAAGGCATTCATCAGGAAACTCGATAATGAGGGGATGAGTAGACTCTAAGGGTGCAGCAGCTAATTGATCTGCTATGATTTGACCCTTAACAGACTTCTGTCCTATGAATGTGAGATCAAACTCGCTTAGAGCAAGAACCCACTTGGCTGTGCGACCCGATAAATAAGGTCGACTCATGAGATACCTTAAGGGATCATATTTAGCAATGACATACGTTTTTTGACTAAGCATATAATGTCGTAATTTTTGCGTAGCAAAAATGACTGCTAGACATAGCTTCTCTAACGCTGTATAGCGGGTTTCATAACTGATGAAGGTTCGGCTAATATAATAATTAGCACGTTCTCGTTTTTCATCATCGAGTTGAGCTAACATAGCTCCTAAGGCAGAATCCGAAGCAAAAATATAGAGGAGAAATGGGCGATCGGATTTAGGCGGTGAAAGCATCGGTGGGTTAAGGAGATATTGTTTGAGAAGTTCAAAAGCTTCTCTACATTATGTGTCCCAATTGAAAGGGACATCCTTCTTAAGAAGTTTGAGAAAGGGACCAGTTTTGTCCGCCAGCTTATCAATGAAGCGACGGATAGCTTGAAGTTTACCTTGTAAACTTCGTAATTCAGATATATTAGTAGGTGCGGGCATATCGGTGATAGCCGCAATTTTGAGAGGGTCAATTTTGATACCACGTAAAGAAACTAAAACCCCCAATAGTTTGCCGGACTTAACTCCGAATATACATTTTTCTGGATTTAATCGAATGAGATATTCTCGTAATCGATTAAAGACTTTTCTTAAATCATCCAAATGATGATCTTCAATAAGAGAGCGAGCTATAATATCATCTACATAATCATGTAGGATATCATGCATCATATCATGAAAAATGTAGGTCATAGCTCGTTGATAAGTTGCACCGGCGTTCTTTAAGCCAAATGGCATCACTTTCCAGCAAAAGGTACCCCGGGGGGTAATAAAGGCTGTTTTAGCCTGGTCTTCAGGAGCTATTCGAATTTGATTATAACCGGAGAATCCGTCCATTAAGGACATCATCCCACTTTCGGCAGTGAAGTCAATAATTTGATCCATGTTTGGAAGAGGAAAGTCATCTTTAGGGCATGCAGCGTTGATATCTCTAAAATCGGTGCAAACCCTAACTTTGGTAGCTTCTTTCTTGGTGACTGGAACTACATTTGAGATCCATTCAGCATAATCAATAGCTTGTATAAAGATAACATTCAGGAGTTTTTCTAACTCCCCTTTGACTAGCAAAGCCACTTTGGGATGCATTTTTCTAAGTTTTTGTTTAACCGGTTTAGCATCCGGATGGACCACTAGATGATGCATGACTACGGAAGGGTCTAGACCTGGCATATCTTCGTATGTCCAAGCGAAGACATCTTCATACTCTTTAAGGAATGCAATGTATTGTTCTTGTTTTTCTGGACTTAGTTCTGCTCCAATATTGATTATGTGAGGATTGTCCTCAGTTCCAATGTTAATTTTAATGACATTTTCTACCTCCATGTGTAGATCTCTTTCAAAATTAGGTGGGGCGGGTGAAACGCCCAATTCTTGTAATTCTTGTAAGGTTAATTTAGATAATTCATTCCGAGGATTGGTGGCCTCAAGTTGGGCTATAGTTGGTATAGAACCATCAAAATAAAACCCATTGTGTAACATCTCTTCAACAGAGACATCATGGAAGATATCTCCTTCCAACTCTTCATCGGGGTCGACAATCATTTCGGGGTATGCTATGGATAGCATGTTGCATGAAAACGACTGATTATTAAGAGGCAAATCAACATGCCTATCCAAATAATCTTGATAGCATATGAGGTGATCATCATCCTCAAAAGGAAAGGGTTGACCCTTACTAGGAAATAGGCCCACACCACAGCGGGCAGGCCACGGTTCTACCTCGAAAGGTTCTTTCATGCCATTTTGGAAAGGTCCCAAGCCTTTCCCTTTATATCCCATTTTAAGCATCATGGGTTTAGCTTTAATATAATCATTGGTAAAATAACACCGAGCGTATCCCTCATGATGAGTTTTGATATTCCGAGGGATTCTTCCCAGTCATATCCTTTATAAATGAAGGCACAACTCCCGACTTGGTAAGTACTTCCCATAGGTTGTGGGAGGCCCAAAGTACGAGGAGATGGCGGCAATTTATTTAAAAGGTTTGAATCTTGCATGAAAGCATTCATTTTTTCTGATATTAAGGTTGTAGATAAATCTGGTAATAGTTCATCAAAAAGGGCATAAGATGTAGAAGGTTTATTACCTATGTCTTGAGATGTGGAAGGTATGATAGATGTGTCTAGAGGTTTTGAATTTGTAGGGGTAATAGTTGAAGGATTGGTTGTAAAATCTTTTTGAGGTTCTAGAAGTAATTTGTTTAGAGGGTTGTTGATCTATATAGGAGGATGAAGTTAATGGAGGGGAACTAGGTGAAGTTATGGGTTTATGTTTCATAGTTTTAGATGAAAAAGAAGAACTAGGATGTGTGGATGACAGAGCTGGGCAAAATTGCACTCCAACTGGTTCTGCCAAAGCACACATATCAAAAGGTCTAGGGTCACCATGAATAGTGACCAACTGATTTTTAAACTCAAATTTAACACATTGGTGTAAAGTTGATGGGACCGCTCGCATGGCGTTGATCCAAGGGCGACCCAAAAGTATATTGTACGATGTTGGGCAATGTACAATAAACACGGTTGTTTCTAGGGTTCTAGGACCAACTTGCAATGGGAGGGTGATAACTCCACACGTTTCTTGTGTTTCGTCATTAAAAGCTTTGATGATCATATCGGTTTTCTTCATTTCATCACTTCTAAAGCCAAATCGTTGGTAGAAGTCAAAGGTGCAAATGTTTAGAGATGAGCCATTATCAATCAAAACTCTTTTGACAGCTACATCTCCAATTAAAGCAGTAATGTATAAGGGATTGTCCTTATGTAAACTGTGTTGTGGGATATCTTTATCCCGGAAGTCAATACAATCAATCTCTCGAGTGATGATAGTATTGGCCATAGCTTCAGGTTGAATGTTTTGAGGTACCATCATTTGGCTCAATGTAAGCATCAACTCATCCCTATGGGTGGGAGAGGATCTTAATAAATCTAAGAGGGAAATTCTGGCCGTAGTGTTGGACAATTGCTCATTAATGCTGTAAGGGGGTTTAGATTGGATATTAGGAGCATGATTCCCTTTATTAGGGTTTTTCAGAACGAATGGAGCTGATCCATCGTTCTGGTTTGGTTCTTGTTGAGAGTTTTGAGCTTGTTGTCGAGTAACGACTCCAATGGTACCTACGATGTTATAGTGAAGACGTTGAACTGGTCTCGGTTGAGAATTTATGGCTTGTTCATAAGGAAGGACTATATTAGAAGAAGGTCGAGTAGTGACTCTTCTAGGAAATGGTTCTTCTGGAACCATAGCATCTGTGACAGGTTGAATAGGATCTGATTCATTTTCAGAACTATTCGATTGGTTTGAAGTAATGTCTAGTTCACTTTCACTATCTGATTCTATATCACTAGAATCAGAAGTTTGAAAATTATGTAAGGGCCTGGTTGTAACTAGGGATAAGGTCGTGTCAAATATTTGAGAATCCTGAACAGGTAATTGTCCGCTAATGGTTCCTACATATCGGGTAGGAGGGGGAACATTATGATGTTCGATTTGATTGGCCACCTCTTTACCATGTCTTGGTAAAGGGTGTTGAAATATGTCTAAAGTTTGATTGGCATTTTGATTTTGATTTTGGGGAATGGTCTTTTGAGTATTATTAGGAGGGTTTTGTTTAGGTTGGAAGGCTTGCACTTCCATTTCATTATTGTCAATCAAATCTTGTATTTTATGTTTCAATCTCTTACAAGCGTTGGTAGAATGTCCGGGTCCTCTATGGAAATCACGGTGCAAATCAGCTCTATATCCGGGTATACTTGGGTCAGGTTCCCGGATAGCGGGTAATTGGATTAAACCTCTTTCGAGTAATTGAGGTAAAATAGTTGACAAAGGTTGGTTTAATCTAGTGAATTCTCGAGGAGGCTTGTCAGGAGGTTTCAATATGAATTTTTCCGTTGTCTTCGTTGCATTGATATTAGCAACATTTCTGCTTGTCGGTGACTCCGTCACCGACAACTTTGTTTGTTTTTATATTGATTTTTGGATGTTTTCTCATCATCCTTCTTCCTAAGTTGGCCTCTCCTAATGAGGGCATCTTCTACTCTTCAAGATAAATCTATAGCTTGATCGAAGGTAGTTAAGGTAGTCTATTGATAGCTCATAAGAAAGTTGTTCTTGTAAATTGTTGATGAAAATGTCTAACATTTCCCTATAGGGTAGCACAAAGTGCAGTTTTCCTGTCAATTGCCTCCATCTAGCTAAGAAATCGGCAAAGCATTCATCCTTATCTTGTTTTAAATTGTATAGGTCTTTAATAGTTACATGCCTCTCGATGTAGGCACTAAATTGATGGACAAATGATTCAATTTGTTTCTTCAAAGTTTCTTAAAGAATGAGTGGGCAATTGATAGTACCACTCTAATGCCATTCCACCTAAACTTTTGGGGAACATTTTTAGTAATAGCAAGTCGTCATGCGATATGTCGTGACATGCTATCCTAAACATGCGAAGATGCTCTATGGGATCTTCGGTTCCTTTATATATAGGCAGAACAGGCATGGGAAAATGTTTAGGGTATGGTTGAGCTACAACTATGGGATCCAAAGGTTGACTACAGATCTCTCGATAATTATACGAGGGACGGTAGGGATCTATCTGGTCCATACGTGAAGCTAATTGTTTCACCATGGCTTCCAGATTACTAGTTTGCCCCCCATATTGGTTTGGTAGGGCATTGACATAAGTGTTATGGGCATATGATGGAGGAACATGCAGGTTAGATGCCATGTTACTGTTGTGTAAATTATTGGTAGGAAAAGTATTATGGAGGAATTTTGAAGTTGTATTATGTTGTATTCCAGATTGTTGAAAGTTTGTATTTGGCTTTGTTTTAGGTTTCTGTTTATTTAAAGCATTTTGCTCAATAGTTTGGCGGAATAAAGTAGTGAAGGGAATTTTCTTTTGTGCGGGAGTGATTTTAGGTTGAGTAACAGGTTCCTTAGGAGGTTGGGTAACCTGTTGTTTTGACATGCTTTGGGCTATAGTGACCATATCCGTATTGGATGGTCCACCCTTGTCACTTTCTTGATCAATGAAAGACAAGGGATTAGTCTGCATATTGCACATATATTCCATGGCTGCTTGAGTTTTACTAATTTGCCCTTTATCAAGGCGAATTGCCACATTAAGGTCATCAATGTTTTCCATGAGAAATCTCTTGAAATGCTCTGCATTGTCAAAGGCAATAGCTCCATTTGGAGCTACTCTAGGGGATGAGGATCCATCCTCTTTAACATTTGCTTCTTGTTCCTTATCTTCCCCTAAGTCTTCATCTGATTGACCTAGAGTTTCTCCTTCCGGATTTGAATCTCCAAGAAGGACATTTGGGTTTTCAGTTGTATCTTGTAACCAATCTTCTCCTTCCCCTAAAGTTTCTTTGCCATTCCTAAGTTTAGGCATGGTGCTAAGTTTTGATTTCAGCAAATATATATATATATATATATATATATATATATATATATATGCAACAAATTAAGAGGTATATATTTACTATATACCTACTATAATATTTGAAATTGAAGTGTTTAAGTTTTTGCTAAGTTTTTTTATTTTTTTAGTTTTTCTTTAATTTTTTTGAAATAATACAATAAAGACAGCAAATAAAACAATAGATGCACGCAATAATAAGACTGAAAGTAAATGAGCTAGTTTTCTATGAATAACTTATGAATATCATTAATAGGTTCGAGTTGTTCAGGGGTCATGAAATGTTCTTCTTCAAATTGAAAGTTTTCTTTTAAGAATTTGATGAAAAGGGCTATGGTAATATTATCTGTCTCAGATTTTGGTTGATAGAAGTAAAGCTCGTGGCAATACTCTCGATATAACACAGCACGAGGAACTCTATTCCATCTTTCCCTATCTGTAAGAACAACCTCTTGGTCTTCTACAAGGCCTAGGAATTGGTGCACAATGGCTGCGTTCTCGAGGTATTCCTCGAAGGTGAATAATTCTGAAGATACTAAAGCTCTCCTATAGGCTAACCATCTATGGCAGGCTCTCTGAAGTTCATGATAAAAAACTAGTTGATGAGGATCCAGGATTCTATCCAAGACTAGCCTCTTAATTTGCTTAAGTTGTGTGGACCTAGATGAGATGATACTAAGTCTCCTATCAAGTTCGTCCCACAAGGATTGATTTCTACTCGTTTCAGGGATACTAAGGACAGAATTAACTTCTATAGCTGCCAATTGATTTTCTACGTTTATAGTAACTGCTAACCTCTTTTTAGGAGCTACCATCTAAACATGACTTTAAACCTTAAATGTTTTAAAATGCATCTAAGTTTTAGTTGTTCTAATTTTTTTTGTTTTTGTTTTTGTTTTTGTTTTCAAAAGGTTATGATGCATTCACGTCGGGTTCACCAAAATGTATCGCTCCAAATTTTTCGCATCCCTACCTTCAGGCTATAGGATCCGCGCCCGGAAGGAGGATGGGAAAAGGATGGTGCGATACTTCGGACTGAGAGGACTTTGCGAAGGTCCCGCCTCTCAAGGGAGGTGTATTTTGGTGATTTTTCGACGGATGGTGGGTTCACCAGGAAACATTTAGCGGCAGTTTCCACGCCTAGGTTTTGGAATGTGTTTGATGAGTTCATTTTAACCTTAAGCATTCATATCCTAGGTTTGGCCGAATGAATCTAAATTAAAACTACATGAAAATGCAACTTTCATGAATACGACAAACAGATTTGAAAGCAAAAAATAGAGAATTTTACAGAATGACAATGAAAAATACCTGATCCGGATGTCTGAAGAAGATTCTGACGTTTGAAGCAGTCTGGATCGCCTGTAATCTGATAGAATCGCCTGCAATCTGATAGAATCGTCTGAAACTGACAGAATCGTCCGAGATCTGATGAATTCGTCAGACGAATTCGTCAGAGACCTGCAAGACAGAAAATAGATGCAAAATACAAGAAATTCTATTGTGCTAACAGAGGCAAATTACACCAAATAGCAATATGAATACTGAACAATATTTAAGAACAAAAATTTAAAGCCAATTACTGTACTTTAATAGCAGATCATGAACTTAATGTGCAATATAAGCTAAATGGGTGAACTCCAAATGCAAAATAATATAAAAACTGAGTAAATAATCTAATTTACGAGAATAAAATGACAAAGAAAAGAGTTGAGAAAAGCAAACTCCGAGGCATTGATTGCCTCGATGTGGACTGCAGTCGAGATCGTCTCGCATCAGTACGAAATCGTCTCGCATTTGACGGGATCGCCTCCGATCTGAACAGGTTCATCGGCGACGATGGATGTTGGCTCCGGCTGAAAATCAATGATGTACCTGCAATAAAATTGCTGTGGGACTAGTGCAAATGCAAGATTAGGATGTTTTAATGTAGAGGGAATCACTTTGCAGAAAATTTCAGCCAGGGGTTGGGGAGGGAAAATCTTAGAGATTAAATAGGCTTAGGGGGAGTAGTTAGGAGGTTGGAGATCATCCCAATTTGGGAGATCTCCAACGGGGGAGGGTCCCAACGGTGCAGACACGCTTCTGCCCAGATTGGAGACCCGTTGGAACAGATTCCAACTATGCAAATTCAGTTTTGCGACAAGATCGTCCGGACGTCCTAGTCCAGACGAAATCGTCAAATCTGGGGCGATATCGTTTGATCGGCGACGATATCGTCAAACGGTCAAAACAACCTCTAAAAATGGCACGAAAAAGGGGGAAACGGATTTCCCGACGGTTAACGGGCGGTTTGGGAGGTTAAATTTGATTTTAAAATTATTTACTAAGGTGAATGTAAATTTTATAATTTTACTGCGCCAATTTTAGGGTGCTACAGCTTGCTCGGTCTACTTCGTGCACTAGTGTGTAGGATCAAGATTTCTCACCTAGGGTAGGGTTAAATGATCATATTATGCTTTCAAATCACCCTCACCTAAGGTACAAAAACCCAGATATGTATGATACTCATCACAATGGGTAAGCCAATTTTGCCCTACATTTCCTCATTTATGAGGGAAGACCTGAGGAGGATCCTGATTATCCTCACTTTCATTATTCCATACAAACACAATGTGCCTCTACACCAACAGAATATTAAAAATATATGTTTAGGAGGGAACCTCAAGTAAATGCAACTTCTCTCAATCAAGGGAAACTCGTAGTAGATCTCAAAAATCCTCCTGAACATGATAGGTATCAAGGCAATGGTGCTAGGGCACATAGGCCTAATGCAGCTAATCAAATTAATAAATTAGTCAAAAATTATGTTGATCATCAAGCTAAGTTTAATCAACTTTGGTCTAATAAACAATGCTTGGATCTCCTAGAGCATCAACAATAATTAGAAAGATAAATACTTGAATAGTAGATTCAACAAACATTGCGTAATGGGGTTCCTACTCCAAGCATGCATAGATAGGAAGCTCACCATAGGTAATCTACTTTTCATCATAATAGGTCTCCTAGACCTAATAAAATATTGCCTCCTAGACCTCCTAGGCCTGATCATAACTTACCTACTAGGCCTAATATAGATCGCTTGCAACAGGATTTTGTTCCTCCTTATAGGACCATTATTGAAACACCTTATGGGGCTTATGATGATTTGGAACAAAATGAGGATTACTTATAAGCACCTTTTAGAGGCGTGGGTGATGACAATTAACCACCTCAATATATGCTTAATATTCCTGATACCCCTCCATGGGTACAAAACAAAGAAGAGGAGATTAAATCCTTTGATGCATATCAAGCTTTGCTTCAATGCTTAGAAACTATAGAGAGTAAGACATCTTGGAATGGACTTAAAAATACCACCTTGCACCAATTGCGCAATCAACCGCTACATCCATCTATACCTGACCCTACATACCCTGAGCATTTTAAAATGCCCAAATTGGACAAGTTTAAAGGGAAAGAAGATGCTCAATAGCATGTCATGAGATTTATGAATCAGTGCTTCAGCATATAGGAGAATGATGCATTACTCCTGAGAACATTTCTAATTACCCTCTTTGGCCCTATCATTGAGTGGTTTAACCAACTTCCAAGGCATAGCGTCTATACATTTGAACAGTTTGTAGATGCATTCTTTGAACGTTTCGCCTTTAAAACTAAGAGAAATGTGACCCTAACTGACCTTACAATGTTGAAACAATATGATGATGAGTCTATCACCAATTATGGAAATAGGTGGTGAACGCTCTTAGCTAAGCTACCCCATCTATTGCCAATGACCGAGTTGACTAAGATGTTTTCAAAGAGTTGTCTGAAACCAATATCTTTATTGTTATAACTCTAGCAATATCCCACTCTTGAGGATGCTCTAGCGCAAGCTAGAACCATAGAAGAGATCAAAATCCAAGAGGGATAGATATCCAAACCTCATAAGGAGTGGATAAAGAATCCTAAGAGCAATTCAGTGCCATCAAAGTCGGTAGCAGTCAATCAAGTGACCATTAATGTGCTAAGGCCTACACAAATGATGCCTCCTCAAAAGGTAAATTATCATGCCCAACCTCCTCCTATGAGTTATAATAATAATACTCAAGTAAATCAGGGTCAAAATTAGTAACGTCACCCTAGATGACAGTTTACACCCTTCACTGAGTCAATGGAATCCATATTCGATCATTTATGGGCTACGAAAATGATTAACCCACCAGAAATCAAGCCTATATACCCAAATACAGGTAAAAAAAAGCCTATGGGATGTCGAGAAGACCAATTTTGTTGATATCATTGACAGAATGACCATGACTTACCTACATGATATGGTTTTAAACACATAATGCAAGATATGATAGAGAGGAATGAGTTCCAAGTGGATAATACTCTCACCCCAAATAATCAATAGATGGGAATTTTCAAAGATACCTTACCCACTTATAAGGTACAAGCAGCTCCTACAAAACAAATGAATGGGGTCAAGAAGGAACCCCCTTTGCAAGGGTATGTTAGGATGGTGAAAATTATGAATAGGTATAGATGCTACCCAAGTCAAGCTACGCCATTGTAGCTTCAAGCGATGTTCCATCAACATCACAACCTCCATCACCTCCAGTGTAGAGCCTTCCACCTAGGTTAGTAGTGACAATAAAAAGCAAGTTTGCACAAAGCTTAAGAACAACATTAGCTAGATTGTCCATTTATGAGCTAATTCAACAATCTCCTCCTCATCGAGAAGCTCTAATGGATATTCTTAAGTCAATAGAGTTCCAACCCTAGGATTCTAACTCCATCAATTTTTTAGGGCATGTGCAACAATGTAAGGAACCAATGATCACATTCCATGAGCATGAACTCAAACTCATAGCAAGTGATGCGGTGGACCCTCTTTTACACATCATTGCATGTGTGAATGACATACCATATAAGAGATTTTTGATAGACACTGGTTCATCAAGTAGCATAATAACCACTAGTGCTCTTAAATACCTAGGACTTCCAACATCTCATGTTGTAGCGTCCACCTACACCCTTTGAGCATTTAATAATACAATATGATCCACATTTGGTACTATAGTCCTACCCATCTAGGTGGGACGCAAAACTATATCGACATTGTGTCATATTTTGGAGGGTGATATGGCCTATAATATATTGCTAGGTAGAACTTATATTTGGGACATGAAGTGTGTCCCATCCATCGTTCATCAATGTCTCAAATATACTTATGAAGTGTAGGTACACATAGTCTTTGTAGACCTTGAGCCCTTTAAGTATTGCAACATGGTGTAACAAATCCCTAAGGTGACATTACCATCGACTCATGTGGACGTCCAACTAAAAAAATCCATTCAGGGTCCACTCCCATCTCCATTACCCCATTACTATCTTCATCCATACCATCGTCATCATTGGCATCTTTAGAAAAGCCTTCATCATCGTCTGATCCTCTGTAGAGGAATATGTCAAAGAGGCCAATCAATGAAATCCCTCATATCATTTCCACCATCTCTATGAAAGATATCTTAGGAGGTACACATTGAGTCATCTCAAGCCTCACTTTTGTCTCCTCCACCTTCATCATCCCAAGTTACCATCCAGATGTCTAGTACAAGGATAGGATAATACTTAGTTAGGAACATCACAAAAGTTCCATCCATAGAGACAGTGCAAGATATGGTATGACCTCATCTTCCCATAGATAGCATTGTGCCTCTAGGTATACCTCCCTACCAAATAAATTTCATATATGGGGGTATCGAGTATGGAACATTGCCAGTTCCTCAGCAAGAAGAGGATGGTGAACCTTTCTTTGAAGATATAAATTACATGTAAAATTTTGACTATGCCATGTGATATCTCCATCATTGTCATTGGCACAGTTATGGCCTAGGGCTATATGAGAAAGGCATTCGTGTTTCGTGTTAGCCATAATATCAGCTACCATATGATAAATCTAGGTTGGGACACAATAAGCCATTACCTTTAGATGTACTCACAGAGATTCTAAAATGTCTAGATTTGAATTATAGGGATGAGTTAGCGCATGATCCCTATGCCAATCCACATCACATCCATTCATTGGGAGATTATTTTCCCATAAACATGGAAGATCAAGGGTTATCCAATGATGTTGCTCAACCTCATGAAGTAGGGGAGAGTTCGCATGCCTTGCAATCTGATAGTGAGGAAGAGGATCAAGGTCCTCCTCACAAATGGACCATAAATGATGAGGAGGACTATGGCATAGCACCCATAAATTATCCAAGTTTAGATGAATAACATAAGTGAGTTGTCCCTTTGGATAATAAAGAATAAATCTATCTTCGCATGTTCCTTGTGCAACATCCCATTTGGTGGTAGATTTTACCACTTGAAGAGCAAGATCATCCCCATGAGTTAAGAGATAACATCAGATCTCTAGACCCACTCGTCCATGGAAGGGAGATCATGTATCCATAAACATGATTTCCATAGATTTAAATGCACCATTGAGAGATATGAATAACCCATCATAGCCATTGCACCTCAACATTGAGGCAATTGACTTTGATCAGGGAGATTCTCCCCCATCTCCATTATAGTATTGGCCTTATGAGAAAATGTTACAACAGTTTCATTTTTCTCCAAGGACTGCTCAAAATGTTTGTCAAGCTGAGGTTGAGCAAGAAATGTCAATTGAGGGTGTAAACCTAGTTGATGAAATTCACTTAATTCTTATTCCACATTAGTTGGAATATGGATCACATATGTCAATTGAACCAATAGTTGATAAGGATATTGGTACAGATCCCGATAATCCTCATAACATCAAATTAGGGGAAGGTTTATCCCCTTATGAAAAAGCTAATTATATAAAGTTGTTAACAGAGAAGATAGAGGCTTTTGCTTGGACCTATAAAGATATGTCAGGACTAGATCCTAATCTGGTCACGCATAATCTTACATTGGACCCAAGCGTCAAACCAGTTAGGCAAAAGTTACGTAAGATGCATCCAACAATTGCCTTGATGGTAAAGGATGAATTGTAAAAATTATTGGATGCCGACTTTATTATATTAGTAGATTATCCACCATGGGTTTCAAACATGGTACCTATCAAGAAACCCAATGGGAGGATTTGCATTTACACTGATTTTAGAGATCTTAAAAAATTGAGTCCTAAGGATGAGTTTCCCTTGCCGAACATTGATGTGTTGGTAGACGCCATAGCAGGACACAAAATGTTATCCCTTATGGATGGTTTCTCTGAATACAACCAAATTTATATCAATCCAGAAGACTGGATCAAAATGGCATTCACAATGCCTTAGGGGGACATTTGTTACAAGGTCATGCCTTTTGGCCTCAAAAATGTTGGTGCCACCTACCAACGAGCCATGACATATATCTTCCATGATTACATGCATACAATTGTGGAAGATTACATGGATGAATTATTGGCCAAATCTCTATTATGCCATGAGCATATCAATGTATTGCACAAGGTTTTAGATCACCTCATTAAGCATAATGTTAGGCTAAATCCTAAGAAGTGTATATTTGGTGTCACATATGGTAAACTCTTGAGATTCATAGTGTCTAAGAGAGGCATAGAAGTACACCCAAACAAATTCAAGGCAATCCTTGATCTGCCATGTTAGAGTAATATTACCTTACTTGGGTAATTCCTAACAATTCACCTAGGTAGATGTTATTTACCACATGGTAAAAATAGTTTGTTACTTTTACCATGAGGTTACTAGGTTAATATTTCATCTCAGCATATTTTTGATTTGATTTGAGTTATTAAATCTAGAAATTAGGTTAGTTGTTAGCGCTTATTCTTCATAAGTGTATCAGTTAGCTATATTTAAGGACAAGCTACCTATTAGGCTATTATTAGCCTAAACCTGATGTATTTAAGCATATATTGTTTTCAATATTAAGTTAATTCTTATGTTTTATGCTCCTGATTTCATGGTATCAAAGCCAATTAATTGGCACGCCTTAGAGACTCATCTGGACAAGGCTATACACTCACTCTACCAAGATTAAAGGGACTCAAATATTGCTTATGGAGACCCCATGGTATCCACACTCTTCCTGAGGCGTTCGCACCTGGATCCTAGCACGAATATCAAGATGACACTAGACATGGGACTCCTTGGACCTGATGGGCACAAACTCAGACTAGATAGACTCTGACAGACAGACAGACCGACTAGACTGGACTATACATAATCTAACAACTAGCACACAGACCACTGATTACTATGAATCTTGCATGGCAGGATCAACCTGCTACTACTGACCCGATGGGCTTTGTGGGCTCTAAAACCTGCATGGCAGGATCAACCTACTGCTACTGACCCTGACAGGATCCATTGTCCACCTGACAACCACACAGTGCTGACAGCTTGTCTGGGCTATCTCCTCGAGTGCAGCAGATTCTCTAACGAGCTCAGGTGCAATAAACACCCACTTAAAACCCTGGCAAGCATGGCAGATGCTTCAATATCCAATGTTGACTAAAACTGGTAGCAGATCCATGATATGACATGGATCTGATTGGGCACGAGAACCAAGGTGCTGATTGGGCATGTGGATCGAGGAAGTAGAGATGGTTGAGCATGGGAAAGGGCACTAACTGGGCATGTGGATTGAGGAAGTGAAGCTAGCTAGGCACAGGAGTAAATGGGCATGGATCTCGAGATCTGATGTGGCAACTTCTATTTGATTGGCAGTGGCATCCTACGTGGCATTTGGGTGTATGCGTGGCGTTAATCAATTCGTCATTTCCTCCGACAAAAGCTAAGTCGACGGTGAGTGATTTCCCGAAGGCAATCAAAGACAAGTTTTTCAATTTTCATTTTTAAAAAGAGCTATTGCACCCACAAGGTGCATGTGGGACTAATAAGTCCCAATTTATTTTTTTTCCCAATTGTCAGAGATAGTCGAAAACAAAGCGCAGGGAGCGCCCTTCATATTTCATCTAGCGCAGTAGCTGGGACGGAAGGGCACTCGAAGAAAGGGCACACCTTCCCATGAGGTTGCGGGATCCAATCCCATGTGCCCGAACCCTACCTTTTTCTACAAAACACAACCTGCAGCAAAAAAAAATTTGAAGGTAATAATATTTTTTTGTATTAATTTTTCATTAAAGTTTTTTTTATAATATTTTTTTCAAATAATTTGAATATAATTAAAGTTTTTTTAAAATCAATTTTTATATATATATATTTAAATTGATTTAAAAAAAAAACAACAATTATATTTTTATTATTAATTAAAATATTTTTCATTTAACTTTATTTTAAATTTTGCAAATTAAAAAAAAAAAAGGAATTTTTTTGCAAATTCAAAATCCAAAGGAGCTTTTGTTTTTCTCCAAGTGGGGATATAAGACATAGAAGAGCACCTAATTTTATTGCAAATTAGAAAGCCCTAAATTCTTCTCAACCTTGTTAAATTTGCAAACATGAAAGGGGACAAAATCAAACACATTTGATTCTTTATTGCAAATTTGGAAAACAAGGAGACTCAAAATTTTGTAATATTCAAAGGCAAAGTGTGCATTTTTTTTTCTCCAAGGGGGGATATAAGACATAAAATTGCACATTTTTTTGCAAAATTGAGAAGAATTTGAAGCCTTGGGTTGATTAAAACCAAGTCGTGTGTCGACTGGTTCTAGAAGCCTTTCAAATGCGGGTCGTGTGTCGACTTGTCTTGGAAGGAGTGCTAGTTTTGTTAATTTTGCAAATCAAGGGGGAAGACAAGAAATTGATCTTCTTTGAAAAATTGTAACACAAAAGTGAGGAGCACTTTAAAATAAAAACAAACTTGTTAAATTTATAAAACAAACAAGAAAAAGCAATTGTTTCATGCCCCATTCTTTGTAAATTTGGAAAACAAAAGGAGACAAAATATATCAATTTTTTGCACAACAAAAATTCAAATTTTGTTGCAAAAATTAAAAGGTGCATTTTCGAATTTACTCGACACCTTTATTGGAAAAATAGGTGCATTTTCAGCAATGCCTGACACCTATGTGATAAATATTTTTGTGGGCATTCTTGTTTGATTATTGCATTATCTTTTGCAATTATAAGTCATAAAATCAAGAACACTCAAAACCCCAAAATTTCACAATAATTTGTGTAAATAATTGCACAAATTTAAAACCAATTTTATTTAATATTCTCTCCTAAATCAAAACCCCTAATTCACTCTTATTTATTTGGCTTAATTTCCTCAAACTGATTATTTCTCTTCAAGAGGATTTTCAGGCAGGTGCCATTAAATATCTTTTTGAGTGAATTATCTTTCAACTCTTATTTGTTTGGCTTAATTTCCTCAAACTAATTATTTCTCTTCAAGAGGATTTTCAAACAAGTGCCATTAAATACCACTTAAGAGTGAAAGAAAGATCATCTTAGTACAAAATCTAGGACCTTAATCATGACAACTATCAAATACTTAAATGATACACAATTGCTTAAAGGTCCTAACTATTTAGCATGGAAAACTAAGATGAAAGGCAAAGGCACATCATAGAAGCAACACAAAGGCAATATTGCTAGTGAAGTGTCTAATTTCGATTCTGATTCTGGTTCAAAACAAAAGCACACAGAGTGCTCATTTCTAAGACAGTATTGTAGAGGGAAAATACATTTGTCACCTTAAGCAAACACCATTTCCTCTCTCTTTTTTTAGTCTTCATAAATAGCATAAGTTTTTTTTTGAAGTACTTGTAATAAAGGGGTGATTGTACCTCTTTTAGGCTTCATAAATAGCAAACTCTCATTGTTTGAAGTACTTGTAACAAAAGGAGGGAATTTTTTGGTGTAAAATTTGCCTAGGAGGCAATATTTGTACAATCCTTCACAAAGCTTCTTGAGTTGCACATATTTTGCAATTAAGGGGGGATAAACATTTCTTTTCTTAATTCACACAATTTTTTGTAAAAAGGGAAGAAGACTTATAAGGGTGCATTTTTGGCAACGATCGACACCTTAGTCACACTTATTTCAAAAATTTAATTACATGTTTTTGCAACAAGGGGGAAACTTATAAGGGTGCATTTTTGGTAACGACCGACACCTTAGCTACCTTATCAATTTTTTTTGTAAAATCATAATGTAAATAGAATGAACCTCGTATGAAATGATCTACTCTACTACATGTAGCGATTGCAGCGGCTAGTTACCCATGCAATTTAGTTGAATGACGAGATTACAATAAGGACATTCATTGATGTGAAGACAAAGTGAGGAATGACCCACTTTTTTCTTAGGAGTAACCAAAGCACTGTGACAGAGCAAGAACCAGCAGATCGACATCTTTTTCACTGTTTTTGGGATAGTTATATACATTACCCAAATAATGTAATAAATGGGGATGTTAGAGTAATATTACCTTACTTGGGTAATTCCTAACAATTCACCTAGGTAGATGTTATTTACCACATGGTAAAAATAGTTTGTTACTTTTACCATGAGGTTACTAGGTTAATATTTCATCTCAGCATATTTTTTATTTAATTGGATTTATTAAATCTAGATATTAGGTTAGTTGTTAGTGCTTATTCTTCATAAGCATATCAGTTAGCTATCTTTAAGGACAAGCTACCTATTAGGCTATTCTTAGCCTAAACCTAACATATTTAAGAATCTCTTATTTTTAATATTAAGTTAATGCTTATGTTTTATGCTCATGATTTCATCCTAGAGATACCTCCCCCAACAACTATCAAGCAGTTATGTAGCTTGCAAGGAAAGATCACATTCATAAAGTGCTTCATAGCACAATTATCGGATAAGTGTTGACCTATGAACAACTTACTACACAAGGGGTCGTATTTCATTGGGATGAGGAATGTCAAGATGCCTTTGAAGAAATAAAACAATATATGGCTTCGTCACCAAATATTGGATCCTCCACGACCAGGAGTGTCATTCTATCTTTACATCTTAGCTATTGAGCTTGCATTGGGCACCATGTTGGCCCAAAATAATGAACTACATAAATAATAGGCTATATATTATATTAGCCGCACCCTGGTTAGCTATGAGGTAAAAATTGTATACGTTGAGAAGTTATGCTTAGCAATGGTCTTTACCACCAAAAAGCTATGCCATTACATGCTCAATCATACCACGTATGAAGTATCAAAATAGAATCCATTGCGCTACATGATGGTTCAAACTTACCTTAGTAGTCGCGCGATGAAATGGATCATGTTGTTGAGAGAATTTGACCTAGATTTCATTGGAAAAAAATCAATTAAGGTTCAGGTCATAGCCAATCAACTAGAATAGGTTCCTCTCTAGGATGACCAACCTCTCACTATAGATCTTCCCGATGATGGATTTTTTATGTCTCAGAATCACTAGATCCTAAAGAGCCTAAGTCACAGGTGGACATAACTCTATTTTTGATGGCTCTAAGTGCGAGCAAGGGGGTGGCGTAGGAATCATGTTTTTCATACCATAAGGGGATCCAATACCCCTTTTGTTTAAACTTGATTTTCTATGCACTAATAAAAATATCGAGTATGAAGCCCTTCTCATAGGTCTTAAAATGACAATCACCATGAAAATAACAAAGCTTAACATTTTCGGTGATTCCTTGCTCATAGTTAATCAGGTTCTTAGTCTTGCTAGCCTATAAAGCCCCAATGGATAAACTTCTGGTAAAGTTTGAGTGGCATGATATTGAGGCACTCCCTTGCTCATCTAACCATTTTGTGAATACAATGACCTCCTTAGGATCTTTAATCCCATAGAACCCATGTAATGATATCATGATCATTCAAGTAAAAATACTATCACACTCTATGATTAAGCATGATGAGCTTAACTCTACACCAGAAGTCTACATGATTAAGATTAAACCTTCACATGAATAGTTCTCTCAAATACATAATTATTTGAATAATACTGCTTGGGGGACTTTGTTCCCTAAGAATACTTTTGATACTATCACAACGTTATATCTGCAAGTTCTTTCTCAATCAACATTTGTGAGAGAGGAACATCAAAAGGATTGCATAATTCATACAATTGAGGCTTCTTCAAAACAATATTAGGCTACCTAAATAAAATATTATTTAAATATAGGAAATATTCCTTCTGGATTGTCATATACCGTAAAACGATCATTTAAGCAAAATATGGTAAAGTATATATTACTAGGAGATATAATGTATCATCAAAATTATGAGGGTATCCTCCTTAATTTCTTATACTCTCAAGAGTCAACTTGGGCCATTGCCCAATCACACAATGGTACATGTGGTGGCCATTTCAGAAGCATGGCCATCACAAAGTGCATTCTTTGCATGGGCTATTATTGGCCAACTTTAGAGCAATATTGCTATGCTTATGTCAAGAAGTGTGTAAAGTATCAACATCATGCAAATTTGACACACGTATATTCACAGGCCTTACAACCAATTCAATCGGTTTGGCCATTTGCACAATGGGGGTTTGATTTAATTAGGAAAATATCGCATGCCTCCTCAGGTCATCACACGTTTATCATAATAGCTACTAAGTACTTCACAAAATGGATGGAAGTAATTCCCCTTACCACTACGACTGGACCTTGCATCGTGGAGTTCAAATTGTATAACATCATTTATCATTTTGGTATTCCATCCAAGATAATTTTAGATAACAAGCCATCATTTAAGAATAAGTATGTGCATGCTCTAACAATGAAATATAATATACAACACAACTTTTATATGCCCTATTATCCACAAGCTAATGGGTAAGCAAAGGTATCTAATAAAACAATAATTGCAATCTTAAAGAAAATCATTAAGAAAAATTATAAGGATTGGTAGAATTAGTTACCTCTTGCCATTTGGTCCTCCTGCACTAGTATTCAGACTCCCACTGGGGCAAGTTGACACTATTATACCTTTAGAGTTGGAGAAACTGTCACTGCACATATCTATGCAAGAGTTCATCAATGATGATACTATGCGGCAAGCTTGTCTAAATGAACTCACTTTGCTTGATGAGCAACACGTGAATGTCCTTGAGAATATATGTGTTTATCAAGAGTGCCTTAATAGAGCTTATAACATGAAAATCCACCATAGAGACTTCTAGTTTGGTGATTTATATCTGAGAGAGAACCAACAAAACTCAAATTTGCCACCCCATCTATGGGATAAATTCATGATAAACTGGTTAGGTCTATATATCATTACTAGTCATATTGGACCTGGAACTCTTCGCTTAGCATCTATTGAAGAAAGTGAAGAGCTTTAAACTTTGAATATCAGTCACTTGTGACCTTTCCATGCTTAGAGCACCATGCCCAATCTAAAATGCTCCTAGGTAATCTACGACTGTCTAGGTCAACCTAAAAAACTCCTAGGTAGTCTATGACTATCTAGGTCAACCTAAAATACCTAAAGGCAACCTATGACTGTCTAAGTCAACCAAAAACATCCCTAGGCAGCTTACGATTATCTAGGTCAACCTAAAAAGTCCCTAGGCAATCTATGATTGTCTAGGTCAACCTAAAATGCTCTTAGGTAATCTATGACTTTCTAGGTCAACCTAAAATGTGCCTAGGCAGCCTATGACTATCTAAGTCAACCAAGAATATCCCTAGATAGCCTACGACTATCTAGGTCAACTAGAAATACCTCTATGCAGTCTACGACTATCTAAATCAAACTAAAATATCCCTAGGTAGTCTACGACTATCTAGGTCAACCTAAAATACCTCTAGGTAGCCTACGACTATCTAGGTCAACCAAAAATACCCCTAGGTAGCCAACGACTATCTAGGTCAACCAAAAATACCTTTAGGCAATCTACGACTATCTAGGTCAACCAAAAACATCCTTAGGCAACCGACTATTGTCTAGGTCAACCTAAAATGCTCCTAAATGGTCTATGACCATCTAGGTCAACCTAAAATGCCCCTAGGTAGTCTACGACCATCTAGGTCAACCTAAAATGCCCCTAGGTGGTCTACGACTATCTAGGTCAACCTAAAATACCCCTAGGTGGTCTATGATCATCTAGGTCAACCTAAAACACCCCTAGGTAGTCTACGACCATCTAGGTCAACCTAAAATACCCCTAGGTAGTCTACGACTATCTAGGTCAACCTAAAATACCCCTAGATAGTCTACGACTATCTAGGTCAACCAAAAATACCCCTAGGTGGTCTATGACCATCTAGGTCAACCAAAAATACCCCTAGGTAGTCTACGACCATCTAGGTCAACCAAAAATATCCCTAGGCAATCTACGACTATCTAGGTCAACCTAAAATACCCCTAGGTAGTCTACGACCATCTAGGTCAACCTAAAATACCCCTAGGTGATCTATGACCATCTAGGTCACCCCAAAATGCCCCAAAGGCGTCTATAAGCCCTTTGGTCACCCCAAAATGCCCCAAATGCATCTATAAGCCCTTTGGTCACCCTAAAATGCCCCAAAGGCGCCTATAAGCCCTTTGGTCACCCTAAAATGCCCCAAAGGCATCTATAAGACCTTTGGTCACCCAAAAGCCCCAAAGGCATCTATAAGCCCTTTGGTCACCCAAAAATCCCCAATGGCATTTATTAAGCCCATTGGTCAAACTAAAAAATTATATATATATATATATATATCAAAAATATAAAAACATCATTAAAATATCAAAAACACAAAAATATTGCATTGCATTGCATTTCATATCATTGCATTATAACATCATTTGCATTAGGCATACCTATCATTACATTTTGCATTTTAGAGTTGATCATACATGTCTAGCACCAAGTATGTACACTAGGCATCTATCACAATTCATGTCGTCAAAGGTCAGTTTACCACCTATTTACATTATATTTACCATTTACATATACACTCCATATTGTGTGTCTATTTCCCTTCACTTAGCCATTATTCATAAGGTATATTTAGGGTTTTTGGTCACTCAGCCATCTCTAGTTTTATTTTTAGATTTTATAGAAAGCTATCATGATTTTTAGAAGGTAGAATCCTACTTAGATTATACCTTGTATATATCAAAATCTCGACACATTTTCACATTAATAAATCCAAGTTTAGCACAAGGAAAGATGAAACCTACAAAGTGGTCTAGGTTACCTTAAGTAAAAAGTTTATCTCGCTCATCCCCCTATGCGAATGGTTCAAAGATGTTGAGAATTGACAAAAGGACAAGTTCCTCCTTACCCAAACAATCAAAATCCCTTGCTTCACACCAAATTGGGGCAAGTATCCAAAAATAAAAATAAACAATGATTATTATCACTTCAAAATATGCAAAAAGAAAGAGTGGTTTTCACCATTAGCACAAAAGTAAAATAAATAATGGTTCTCACCACTACCAAAATCCATTGCTCACCATAACAAAAATGAGCAACTCCCTAGAACAAATCAAAAATAAAAGAAAAGAAGAGAGTATTGAACTTGAATCCCTAGAATTCTCAGCATTAGAGAACCATAAGGTGATCCTCATTACAGGTTGGGTGGCATCAAGCCCACCTAGCAATGGCGGTATCCTTACGCATGATGATATGTCTATCACATAAGCAACTTGCTTTTGTACATACCAATGTTTGCATGTGGATGATCTAGCTTTTGGTAGCCTATATTGCCTAGTGGTCTAAATCCAACTAAGTACAAAACTTAGGATAATGAGACTCATAGGGTGATCTCTAGTACAGATGGGCTGAATCAATCTTGTTTGGCACTAGGGTAATTTTATGTGTTATCATAGTAATGAACTCACATGCACACACAGGGATATTGAATATCTTGGTTATCTTAGCAGATTTATACTTTGTCAAAAATCTTGCATGGTTACTATACAACTTTTGATTAGGTAACTAGAGTGTTTGAGTCTCCTAAAAATCCCAAACACATCATAAACATTATACTATTCATTTCATTTCACATCATGCCATCACATGTTTGTTAGTTTACATTTACACAAGCCATTACATAATGTCATGATAACATTAAAATAATGAATAGATAAATTTTGTACAATCTATGGTGCTAGCATCTAGTGTGTCAACTAGTATTCATAATCCATTATATACATTAATAAATCATCCATTCCATTACATTATGCATACACACATATACATATCATCAAATCACATCATAGTACAAATACATGCATACATGTTAGGCATCCATAAACATCATAAAGCAAATATAAGCATTGCATACATCTCATAAAGAAGTAAGGAAACACATGATGACAATGGAAAAACTCATATATATATATGTATGGGGTAAAAAGATACATCATAATCCAAAAACTACCCATGGGCTGCAATCAAGTGGGTCCTCAGACCTCATGCTCCCAAAATCATAAAAAAAAAAAAAAAAATTAGATAAAGCAAAATCTCAAGTGTACCTTGTACCCAGTTATTTACCCTATACACTTGGTAGTTGCAGCGACTTGCACTCCATGCAATCTGGCAAGATGAGTAAATTACCATAAGGCTACTTGAACCAAATTATTCATAGTTGAACTGAAATATCTTCACTTCAATCCCCAAGAAGGCCATTGCGGCTGGACTGCTCCATGGGAATGAGGTATTCATTTCCTTTCTTCTATGAAATCTCATAAAAAAAAAAAATTCAAAAACAATTAAAACACCAAAAAATCATACAAAAACAGCTTAAAAAGTTCAAAAATAGGGCCAAAAACCCACCAAAAACAAGTCCAAAATGGTTCAAATTAACAAGGGATCAAGATTAAATCCAAAGTATTCATGGACACTCTAAAAATTCTTTATTTCACTCCCCAAGAAGGCTATTATGGCTGGACCACTCCACGGGAATGAAGTATTTAGGCTCTTGCTTCCATAAATCATCATTAAAATGATCAAAATCCTAGCAAAATTGATAAGGTTTGCAATGGGTAAAACTGATGGTTATCCCAATTAAGTCATATGTGTCAAGTGACTCATCACTTTCATCATTAGTCATGCCCTCATTGACTCGTCACTTGAGGGGGTAGTCATAACAACGATTTCATAATCAAATCAACACTTAAACACTCAAAAGTGCAATTTTCATACATTCAAAAGAATCATTGCCAAAGACAAATTTGCAAGCCCATGCTAGGGCAAACAATCAACAAATGCAACAAAACAAAGGCTTGGCCTCCTTGAAGCCTCAAGAATTCACCCTTGAAAAGGCTTACAAGGAAACAAGGAACCAAGACCAAGTATACCCTAAGCCCCAAAAATGCTATGGCAAGCGTGGCTGAAAGGTATACCACAATCAATCCTTCAACTATGTCAAAAGCAAGGATTCCAAGAATGTATGCTCTTTCCACAATGGAGGCATCTAAATTTGGTTAGGTTAATGAATAACCTCAATCATTTAATGATTTAGTCATCTATTTTTTCTCAACACTCTATTGCACACAACGCATCTCAAAAAGGGGCATTTGTAGACACTAAAATCATGTAAATCAGATAATATTGCTATGCACCACTCTTATCGACATCATATGGCCCCATTGGGCAACCCTCAAGGGTTAATTAGGGCTCCCAACCACTTTTGGGAGGGTTTACCCCACTTTTGAGAGGTTTTGGGCCATGTAGCCATGGTCGTCCCACCTAGGGATGACCATAGTTCATGGTCATCCCACCCAGGCAAGTTACGGCCATCAGCAGTCATCCCTGGGTGGGACGACCATGAACCAGACCCCCAAAAGTCAAAGGGTGGGACAAATGGCAATCAATTCCTACCATTTATCCCACCCAATCACCCAAAATTGATTGGGAGGTTGTCATAAACATCAGGACCTACAAATTGGAGGTCCCAAATGGGTAAGCTCTTCCACCCTATGCATGGCAAGGGAATTGACAAGTGGCAACACTTGCCTTGCATGCCAGAACTTTCCCCTTTGCACATTTTCCCTATTTTGGCTATAAATTGAGGTGCTCCTACCCAATTTCAAAAGGAGACAATAACAAGCATTGCTCACGAAGTGCTTTTCACATTTGTCCTCACATTTGCCCAAGTATTTTCCTTGAAAACCTCTTCATTCGAAGGCGCTTTCAAGGGCATCCCAAAATACACTAAACCAATTCCAAAACCAATCAATTTTGAGAGTTAGTTTTCCAAATTCGATGACAATACCCCTAGGAGGTTTATTGACCAGATCCAAGTGGAATTGGTGGCAAAAACCACCCTAGTTTGTGGTCGTCCCCCTAGGGACGGTTAGCAGGTCTTATTGGAACTCCTAGGGATGACCATGAAATGGCCCACAATTTTGATCTAATTTCTATGTAGATCATTTCTATAGCATTAGATTAGCATCATATCCAAATTTGGTAAAGTTTTGAGTAGATTTGATGGGTCGATTAATGTTTTCATGATTGTAGTCTTACTTGTTCCTGCTAGAAACGACCACAAGTTCTACTAACAATTTTATTGTGATTTCTACTCAAATTCTTCCAAAATCACCTATTAAAAATCATACTAGAATTTCAAGTCATTTGGAGTTGTTTAGAATAGTCGCAAATTAATTTTATATTCATAGATGCATATTTTCTATGGTTTTCATAGTTTTCATCACTAAACACATATGCTATTAACATCATTCAATATCTTGTGTGTAGGTGTAGGTATTCTAGGAATGAGGGAGGATCTAAGGAGAAATATAAATGAAGCCCAATATTAGCTCTCAATTATGGGTTGCGAGAAGAACATTGGAAGCACGCCTTTATGCTCATGGAGGGATTTGATCCCTTGTAATTTGTAATCTAAAATGTATCAAAATGAGAAGCCCTCAAAGGGGGATGTATTGTAACCTTTTGAATTGATGAATTTATGAATACAAGGAGAAACCCCACCTTTTTAATTTAAATCATTCATCATTTCAATAGCTTTCTTTGTTTACATCTTTTGCACCTTTCTATTGCATGCTTTCTTAGAAACACTAGATTGTAATTCAGTTTCCATCTATTAGGCAAGCTATTTTTCGTGCTTCTTCAGAGGATATGGCTACTTGTGATATAAAAGAACCATCATTCATAGCCTTTCCTTTAGACCTAGTATTATATTCAAACTATACTTACTTCTTAGGTTGATTACCCATAGTTTGATTCACTACACAATGCTCATTTTCTTGCCAATACATCAAATTGTTGTCAAGAGTTGATGTAGAAGGATGTTGATATTGTTGTCATTCCATTGTCTGATAGTTAGGATCCTATGCCACTAAAGCTATGTTACTATTTCCATATGCACAAACATTTGGATCATGAGGTAATTGAAAAAGTGGGAACCATTTTTATTTCTCATCTAGGTTGTTTAGCATAGGCACTAGGGCCTAATTTGGATTGGTAACAACAGGGAACTGATCTTGTAAAGGTCTAGCTAGGTGTGCATGATTTTGATATGAAGGTTTGTGCTGATAAGGAGGGTAGTATGGTTGGAAATTCCTCTACTGAGGTTGATTTTGTTGCTTCTCTAGACTATTGAGCTTGTTGCCCATTGTTCTAACCAAGTTTAACACATCATTCATTTGGTCATTTGATTGACCATAAGTACTAGGTGCATTTTTATTAATTGGTAATGAATTAACTATTGGTATATTAGTAGGAGCTTGAGAGGATAATGGGCTAGGTATAGTCACATTTAGAAATAGAGGCATAAAATTCCTAGGGGCAATCCTACCACATTGCACTAAATAATTTTTAGCTTGGATAACCTTTTCATATGCATCAGGCAATGTAATGACTCCCATAGTTTGGATGTTCATACCTATATCAAAATTCAAGGCTCTCAAGAAATACAAAAAAGAAAAATGTCCATTTGGCCTTACCTCCATAGGTACTCTATCCCATGTCCTTTGAAATCTAAAATTGAAATCTATACTTTGCTCATTGGGAGATCTTTTGATGCTAGTCAGTTGCTCCATGAGTGACAAGCTATCTAATTTATCCTTGAATTACTTGATCATCTTATCAACCAAGTCATCCCAACTTGTGATGGTACGAACAGGAAGGCTTCTAAACCATTGAAGCTTTACCCTTCAAAGAAGATGCTAACAGTCTAATCGTCGTATTATCTTCAATCACATTATGTACTGAGCATAGATTTGCTGTCTTGGAGATGTTCCATAGGAGTCACTGAGTTTCTCTAGTATAATAAGGTAGATCCTTAAGGGTTGATACTAAAATATCAACATGTGTTGTCAGGGAAAATAAACTACCTTGATTAAAATAAGGATAGGCTTTAGGTGGTTGTTGATCCATGAATTGAATATGAAAGTAGATCCTTTTAATAAAGGGAGAGGGATCAGCTTGAGTCCTTCCTCCTCTTTTTCTTCTTGAGGTATTAAAATAGAGTTGCTAAAACTAGAATCTACCTTCTCTTCTTGAACTACTTCTTGTAGACACACCCCTCATAAAAATGAGGATGCAATCAAGGATATGGTCCTTCTAACCAAGAGAATCGCTAAGTACCCTCAAAATTGAAACACACAGTAACAAATACCTTCCAAAAAAATATTGAAAGAACAAAAAATAAGGCAGATCTGGATTAGTTCTTTTAGCAGAGTTGCCAGGTGGTTTAAAAAAAATACTTCAGCAAGCAAATATCAATAAACAAAAACACCAAATCTTGATTGATTTGAAACATAAACTAGATTTGTTAAAATATTTCATTATAAAACTTTAGATCCATCCCATAGGACATGTCAAAACTGTTGACGTCTGAAAATATACGCTCACACTTGCACTCGTATATAGCATCAACATGGGAATTTTTCTCTCATATGAGAGGAAAAGACCTCTATATAGAGCTAGCTCTCAAAAACTACAAAGGAAAAAGGGAAGAATGAAAACAAAAACAACAAGATAAGCAAGGAAAACAAAAGGGAAAAGAGGTGATAGTGCCAAGAGAAAATGATTGATTGATCCACCTAAGACTTCATAAGAGACACAATATAGTAAATATGAAACATAAAACAGATCATGAATCAACTACAAGAGGTAAGGTTGGTGTGAACCAAGGGCTAATGCCACATGCAATTTAACCAAACTAAAGATACACAAAATACAACTAAAACAATCTTTATATTAATTTTGTAGTATTACAAAGGCCAACAAGTGATAGAATGAACAAACACCCAAAAAGACTTGGAAAATCTCTTTTATAGATAAGAGTGTTTTTCTCGGTCTTCTATTTATCACCAGGATTAATTATTTTTGCAAGACTCTATCAATTTTCCCTACCTACTTTCCAAATTTGTAGAACTTTTAAATATTTTTCCATTTACTTTCTAGATTTGAAGGATTGCTACATAATTTTTTACCCACTTTCCAGATTTGTAGGATTTTTAAATATTTTTTCACCTACTTTCCATATTTGCAAGACTACTACATAATCTCTCAACCACTTTCTAGATTTTTAGGATTTTTAAATATTTTCCCACCTACTTTCTAGATTTGTGGGACTACTAAATATTTTCTGCCTACTTTTTAGATTTGCAAGACTTTGGATAACTCATAAAAGGAGGAGATTTAAACAATTTTTTAATATAAAAAATACGTGGTGCTTTTACTAAAAAATAATCTTCATCATGGGAAGCTTAGAAGTAGATGTCAGTCTGAGTGTAGGAACTATTATGTTGGGTGTAGCTCTATGTGTAGGTGTCACTCTGGGTGTATGTGTTATTGGGTGTAGGCATTGCTAGGTGTAGACGCCCTTATAAGTGTAGGCACCCTTATAAGTGTAGGCACCCTTCTAAGTGTAGGCACCCCTAGGTGTAGGTATTACTGGATGTAGTCACCCTTCTGAGTGTAAGCACCCTTTTGAGTGTAGGCATCCTACTGGGTGTAGATGCCCTTCTAAGTGTAGGTGCCCTTGGGTGTAGGTGTCACTAGGTGTAGGTACCCTTCTGAGCATAGGAACCCTTTTGAGTGTAAGTGCCCTTCTGAGTGTAGGTGCCCTTGGGTGTAGACATTGCTAGGTGTAGGTACCCTTCTGATTGTAGGTGCCCTTTTAAGTGTAGGTTCCACTGGGTGTAGACACCCTTCTCAGTGTAGGTGCCCTTATAAGTGTATATGTCCTTCTAAGTGTCGATGTCCTTCTAAGTGTAGGCACCCTTTTGAGTGTAGGTGATTCCCTCCTTATGGGAAGTTAGCACAAATTGGTCCACCACATACCACAAAATATTCAATTGGCACAACCATTAATGAATCTGAGAAGGAGGATAAAAATTCATTAATACAAAGCAACAAACAAGGAGTAAAATAATAGACTACCAATGAAAAACAAGGGGGAAAATATGAATAAGAGTAATAGTATGTTAAAGGTAGGAACTACAAAAAACCAAGATCTTAGGGAAGACCTGACCAAATCTACCAATAATATCCTAGTGTTGTACACACATACACTAGGGTTGGATGTTATTCTAGAATTAGGAGGGGTGAGCTAGGAGACAAGTAAGAAGATGAAAATATACACTAATCAAAAGGTAGGATGCAAAACTAATCAACACTATGTGGCAAAAGGAGGATAAAATCTAATAGCAAAAGGTAAGGTCAATGCTCTTACCAACATCTTTATCCCCTAATACTGATGAATATCATCTTCCAGAACATTAGAGGACTCAAGGGGAGTCCCTCAAAATAGAATGGAATTAGAAGAATGGTTTAGATAATTCAACCATAACTTGTCTTCTTTCAAGAGACAAAAGTGTCTGTTACATACCTAACATAGCTATTCAGTTATGTTAGGTTTCCAAGGATTTTTGATTAAATTTATTATTAACATAGGTTCTTGATTTAATTTGAAATCATCTTTTATCTCTACTTATTCATTTACGCAATTGTAGAGGATTGAGCCCTCCAAGTGGTGAGGACCAGCCCTCCTTAAGTGGCAGATTGAATTAAATATATTTATTTATTTTTGCATAGATTCCATATCTATTCGGTCTGTGGCATTCAATTTGATATTCTATTACTCATGGTTCTATTGGTTAATTATTAATTTATTGGATTCGGATCATGGATTATTGCTTGGAAAAACAAGGGTTGGAATACCCTTACATGTGGTATTAGATTTTAGGCATAGCAGACAGGGTAGGGGTCTTTCATCCATTTACAACCTACGTAGTCATCTGGCGATAATCGTAGCAAGATTCAAACTCGCAATTCAAAAACCAGAGTTTGAAGAAATATTCAGTGCAAGATTCAACAACTAGGGGCAGCATGTAATTTCAACTGGAGATCATCAAAGATAAGCAACATTGGTTCATTGGAGACAAGCGTCTTACCCGTCATTACAAAAGACATCGTAACAACGGACGTATCTCCACAACATCACTACAACCTTGTGCATTACCGGGTAGGAAGAATCAGGTATCAAATGGCACTCAAAACATCATCAAATCATCAAAACCATCATCGAATCATCGAGAAACTAGAGCAAACATAGCATTCTATAGATACGAAGCCACTAGCCAATCATATTGCAAGAAAATCGCATTATCATTTTATAACCTAAGGTACAAATTGCAATTTATTTTCTGTTATTATCTATTAGGTACAATTATCCCACATACTCTATGTTGAGGGTGGAATAGAAGTTTATAACATGGGCACCACAGTTATCAAGGTGTGACTTCGATCACACGACCACTAGTTTCTTCATGCACGCGCATAACCTTTTGTTTGTCTCTCATGTCATCCTCTCGCTAGGTTTCGTGGGCTTAGCTATCTTATGTCTCTTGTGTCCTCTACTCGCTAGGTTTCGTTGGCTTAGTTGTCCTCTATCTTTCATGTCACTATTTCATGTCATTGTGGTCCCACCTATCTAGTTGGTTGGGTTTCATGTCATTGTTCCATATCATTGCTTGTCTGGTTCTGTGTCGCTAGGTCCCACTTGTCTAGTCTAGTGTTTTGTCTTCCTCTCTTTTTCTATTTGTTGGTTGTGTTCATCCTTAGGTCTAGTCACCATTTTGTTTTCATCGTTGGTTGTGTCCATCCTTAGTTCTAGTTCATTTTTTTGGTTGTCATCGTGTCTCCTGAATCTTCATCGACTAGCTATAGTTGTTGTGTCTCATGTGAATCGTGTTGTTATGCATCAAATTACTTGTTAGTCATTGGAAAAGTTACAGTTGCCATTGGAAAAGTCACAGTTATCATTGGAAAATTCATAGTCAAAAGTAGCCGTTGGGAAAATTTAAATTCAAAAATAATCGTTGGAGCTTCAAATTTTAGTTGAAAGATAGTCATTGAGGAAACTAGCCATTGAGTTCAAATTTCAAACAATCCGCATCGCAGTTGGAGCGACAGTTGAAGCGAAAAACAAACAATTTTTGGCCAATTTAACCAATTTTTTGCAGAAATCAAAGGCAAAATTTAAGCAGGACTTATTGACAAGTGCATGAGCGGAAGGTGGACCAAAGGACCAAACGGGAGATTATCAAGCTCGGATAATACCAACAACAAGTTTTTGAAGTTTTCCAAGAAGACCTCCATAAAACAAAGGTACACATTATAATTCCCCTTTATGCATTAATAGTTTTGATCCCGATCATCCACTTCTTAACACCATGGCTACCAATCCTTCTCCTACCTCTTCCCATGAGAATCTCATACATGAAGAAATGGAAAACCCTAACACAAACAACCCAAATATGCAAACATTACTAGATGGCATGAATAAATTGACTGTAATGTTGACCAAACTAGTGGAAAACCAAAACCAAACAACCCCTCCTACCCCAAATCGCTTCCATAGACAGAGGAATAATGAGGATCAGGATAGCGAGGAAGTTTATGAACAACAAAGAGGTCCTACTAGAGGTGCCCAAAATCGCTTCCATAGACAGAGGAATAATGAGGACCAGGATAGAGAGGAAGTTTACCAACAACCAAGAGGTCCTAATGGTGTCAATTTTCCATGCATTGATATGCCCACCTTTGAGGGTCATGATCCACGTGGTTGGTTAGCTAAAATGGAAGGCATTTTAGACTTATACCAGATTCCAGATTCCAAGAAAGTTCCTTTTGCTTCCTCCAAACTAGGTACTGAAGCTTACCAATGGTTTGCATGGCACAAACGTGGTACTAAGTAGCCCATATTCTGGGATGAATTCAGCACACTTTTCCTTAATATATTTGATGAAGGATCCTCATCTTCATACATGGTTCGATTGTTATCACTTAAGAAAATAGGATCAGTAAGGGAGTATATTTTAGAATTCACTAGTCTGCTTTCCTATGCAAGAAACTTACCATCCGATGTGGTGGTATCTACTTTTAGAAATGGGTTGAAAGAGAATATTCAAATCGAAGTTGACCTACAAGATCCAACTTCTTTAGATACCTGTATAAAGATTGCCAAGTTGGTTGAGAAGAAGGTGCAATATGGAACATCTATCCGTCGTGATTCCTATAATAGATATCAATATCACAATAACTCTTTCCATAGAAATGACCAACCATCAAGATATTACTACTTTAAATGTCACAATCACCATCCAAAATATCAAGCATGTGTACCAAGACAAAACTTTCAAATAGAATATGCTGACAAAGAAGATGAGGAGGAAATAGTGGATATCAATTTACCTGACTCTCCCATAACAGAAGAGCAAATTGAACAAGGGGAGGTGGTAGTTGAAGAGGACACTATGGCAATTTTAGTACATGCTCTTATGGGACTATCATCTCACCATACAATCAAGGTATCAGGATTCATTCGACAAAAGAAGGTAAATGTGTTGATTGATTCAGGAAGTACTCATAATTTTATCGATACAAAAATAGCTAGGGCATTAAACTTACACATTAACTCCTCCAATCAAGATAAGTTTCAAGTTATAATTGCAAACGGAGGAAATGCTCAATGTATCGGTAGAACATCTCCAATTTCATTACAAATGGGAAATTATACCTAGCATGGGCCTCTCTTTGTTATGAATTTAGGGAATTTAGAAGTCATTTTGGGAGTTGAATGGTTAGAACAATTGGACACGGTCAGTTTTAATTACAGACAACACTTTGTGGAATGGAAAGAAAAGGGAAAGACCATTCACCTCCAAGGAATTCCAACACCTCCATCAAGGGTAGTAAGTTCTCACAACATGGAGAAAATATTAAGAAAAGGAAGTTACAGATTCATTGCTCAAATTAATTGTATGGAACGACAAGCACAAGCCATGCCAAAAATTCAATCAGAAGATCTACAAAACATTGTGGCTAACTATGATGATGTCTTCCAAGAACCCAAGGGACTACCTCCCAAAATATCCCATGACCATGCCATACACCTTGTTCCAGGAAGTCTTCCTCCTAATGGTCGTCCTTATCGATATCCCCAACCTCAAAAAATAGAAATTGAGAAAATTGTCCAAGAACTATTAGAACATGGAGTCATCCATCACAACACTAGTCCCTATTCTTCACCAGTAGTTTTGGCCCATCGCAAAGACAATTCTTGGCGTATGTGTCCAGATTTTCATCCCCTTAACAAAATCACCATCAAGGATAAATTCCCTATACCTATCATTGATGATTTACTAGATGAACTACATGGTGCAAATTTTTTTACAAAATTGGATTTACGTTCTGGGTTTCACCAAATTAGAGTTAGGGAAGAGGATATTCCCAAAATAGCTTTTCGTACTCATGAAGGTCACTATGAATTCTTGGTCATGCCTTTTGGTCTCACTAATGCCCCATCCACATTCCAAAGTCTCATGAACCATGTGTTTCATCCATTCCTTCGCAAATTTGTCCTAGTCTTTTTTGATGACATACTCATATATAGTAAATCATGGAATGATCATCTGATGCATGTGGGAAGGGTTCTTCATATACTACACAAGGAAAAATTGTTTGTCAAATGCTCTAAATGCTCTTTTGGTGTTCAAGAAGTTGAGTACCTGGGTCATATAGTTTCTCAGGAAGGTGTTAAAGTGGATCCCAATAAGATAAAGGTAATTCAAGATTGGCCCTTACCTAAAACTATCAAGAAACTTCATGGTTTTTTGGGTCTCACCGGCTACTATCGCAAGTTTGTGCGTAACTATGGAAAAATTGTAGCTCCTCTCACAACTCTTACAAAAAAGGATGCTTTTCATTGGTCGAAAGCAGCCACTCAAGCTTTCGAGGCTCTCAAAGAAGCAATGTGTACTACTCCAATATTGGCAACTCTAGATTTTCACAAACCATTCGTGATCGAATGTGACGCTTCAGGAACAGGTATTGGGGCAGTATTAATGCAGGATGGTCATCCCTTGGCATTCGAAAGTAAACAACTTTCAAGAATTTTTTTGGGAAGGTCCACATATGAGAAAGAAATGTTGGCTATTCTACATGTAGTGGAGAAATGGAGACACTACTTAATCAGTAGTCGCTTTATTATTAAAACCGATCATAGTAGTCTCAAGCATTTTCTAGAACAACGATTTTCTTATCCAGAGCAAAACAAGTGGTTAAAAAAATTGTTGGGATATGATTTTGTTATCGAGTATAAGAAAGGGAAAGAAAACGTGGCAGCAGATGCATTATCATGAAAATATGAAGATGAAGTGGTTATTAATGCTATTTCAGGTCCATGTTCCCAATGGGTTTCTCAGCTATAAGAAGAATGGTTGTCCAATACAGAAACTGCTCAAATAATTTAGGAATTGTTGTTGGGTTCATCCAAGCATCCTATTTTTTCCTATGATGACAAGGTGTTAAGAAGAAAGAATCGCATTTACATTCCACACAATTCTACAATCAAATCAAGGATTCTAGATGAATCGCATGCTTCTCCATCAGCAGGACATTCAGGTTTTTTGAAAACCTATATGCGGATAAAACAATCCTTTTATTGGAAAGGATTAAAAGTAGAGGTCAAACAATGGGTGGCTGAATGCGAAGTATGCCAATGCAATAAGGGTGAGATAGTCAAATCACCAGGATTGCTTCAACCATTACCTATTCTAGATCGTCAATGGGAACATATTTCAATGGATTTTATTGAAGGTCTTCCTAAATCAGAAGGCAAAATAGTAATTTTTGTGGTAGTGGATCACCTCTCCAAATATGCTCACTTCCAGGCTTTACAACATCCATTTTCAGCAAGCAAAGTGGCTAAGGTATTTATGGACTCAATTTTCAAATTGCATGGAATGCCAAAAAATATTGTAAGTGATCGTGATCCCATATTTACTAGCAATTTTTGGAAAGAATTATTTCGTCTTAGTGGTACCAAGTTGAATATGTCCTCTGCATACCATCCACAAATAGATGGCCAAACTGAGGTAGTTAACAAATGTTTGGGTACCTATCTAAGATGTTTTGTTCAGGATAAACAATATCAATGGAGTCATTGGCTTTCCTTGGCAGAATGGTGGTACAACACTTCGTACCATTATTCCATTAAGATGTCTCCATTTGAAGCATTGTATGGAATTAAACCACCAACAATAGCAGATTATGTACCAGGATCTTCCAAAGTGGCCCAAGTAGATGATTGGTTCCAACATCGACAATCAATGCTCAACATTCTCAAAGACAACTTGGTCCAAGCACAAAATCGTATGAAGCAACAACAAGACACACACCATTCGAAAAGACAATTTAATACAGGTGATATGGTGTTCCTGCATTTGCAACCCTACAAACAATTGTCATTGAAGATCAAGACCAGTCAAAAGTTGGCTCCACGATTTTATGGCCCTTACAAAATAGTGCGTCGCATTGGAGAAGTGGCATATCAACTAGAGCTTCCTCCCTCATCTCGTATACATCCAGTATTTCATGTTTCCTATCTCAAAAAGGTGATCGGCCAGAAAGTACAATCTCAATCAGAATTACCAGTACTCGATGAAGAAGGACGTATATATCTCTAGCCTGAAGCAATTTTACAAAGTAGAACATGTATGTTGAGATCTCATCACATCCAAGAATTCCTCATCAAATGGTAGGACCTACTTGAAGAAGATGCTACATGGGAACCTAAAAGTATTTTCCAGACATTTCTAGCTTTGAGGACAAAGCTTTTCGAGGAGGGGAGCCATGTTACATACCTAACATAGCTAGTCGGCTATGTTAGGTTTCCAAGGATTTTTGATTAAATTTATTATTAACATAGGTTCTTGATTTAATTTGAAATCATATTTTATCTCTAATTATTCATTTGTGCAATTGCAGAGGACTGAGCCCTCCAAGTGGCGAGGACCAGCCCTCCTTAAGTGGCAAATTGAATTAAATATATTCATTTATTTTTGCATCGATTCCATATTTGTTCGGTCTGTGGCATTCAATTTTATATTCTATTACTCATGGTTTTTTTGGTTAATTATTAATTTATTGGATTCAAATCATGGATTATTGCTTGGCAAAACAAGGGTAGGAATACCCTTGCAGGTGTTGATGGAAGAGATGGAGACAATTTCAAGGAAAGTATGACCTGTTGGAAGAGTGGAATCCCTCAGCTCCTAAGGGATATATCTAGAGGTATTGCATACTTTTGGGATCCTAAAGAGGTAGTTATCCACTAAGTGGTGGGTAGCTAGGGTCTCCTAGTGGTAGCAACATAGAGTAGGCAATTAGACCAAGTTATGCTTTGTATGAATGTCTATGCACCTACTACCCTAGAGGAGAAATAGAGACAATGGAAGAAAATTATTACCCAATTTCCTAAAGCATGGGCCTTAGTAGGAGGATATTTCAATACCATCCTTTCCTTGGAAGAGAAGTTGGGGGGAAATAGTAGCTTATATGGGAGCACAAACCTCATGAAGGAATACATTAGAAACCTCCACCTTGTGGATGTCACACTAGATAATGGCTGGTCTAATAGGAGGTAAGGCTTTGCCTACATTCTGGAAATATTAGATAGGTTCCTGCTATCAAACAATTTTCTGATTCATGGACACATTCCTAGGGTGAAGATCCTAAACAATGCAGGCTCATATCATTGGTCGATCATGATAGAACTATGGAAATCCAAGGCTAGACACTCACCATTTAGATTCCAACTGATGTGGTTTAGAGATAACTCTTTCAGGCCTAGAGTGCAGCAATGGTGGTAAGAAGGCAAACCTCAACATGGAACTAATATGTACTACTTTGTGAGGAGGCTTCAATACATCAGATCCAAGATAAGGACCTAGAACTAGGAAGAGTTTGGAGATGTCAAGAAGAAAAAGTTGGAAGTGATAGCCCAACTCAAATATTTGAATGAATAGATCCATATGGATGGCCTCATAGAGGGTCTGAGTATGGTAGAGATCAGACTTACATCCCAACTAGAAGAATGGGAAAAAAGGAAGAGCTATTATGGAAGTAGAAATCTAGAATCCAATGGCTCTAGGAGGGGGACCAAAACATAGGCTTCTTCCACAAATCTCTTCTAGCCCATAGATCGCACAACTTCATACCCTCCTTAAGAACAAAAGTAGGAGATTATATCCACACATGGGAAGGTATGAGGTCTATTGTAGTAAACTATTTTGCAAGTCTATTCATAGTAGAACCTCTGGATATTGAAGCCCAATAGGAAGTGTTACAGGAGATACCTACACTAATAACAAAGGAGGACAATTTAGTTTTGACTACACTAGTAACTACCAAAGAGTTATAACAGGTGGTCTTCAAAATGCAGAAAGGTAAGACCCCTAGGCCGGATGGATTCCCCATTAAATTCTACCAAGAATTTTGGGATATCCTGCATGAGGACCTTTTGGATGTGGTTGAGGAAGCTAGGAAAGCTAAAGATGTGTTGAAGGAAATCAACAAAATGTATATAGCATTGATCCCAAAGGCACAAGATGTAGAGCACATTGTTGGGTTTAGACCAATAGCTTTATGTAATGTCTTGCTCAAAATAATCACCAAGGTAATGGTAGAGAGGCTCAAACCACTTCTGCATAAGATTATCTCACTAGAACAAGGTGGTTTTGTGGAAGGATAGATAAATAGTGGATGAGATAGTTTTGGCTCAAGAGGCTATCCACTCCATGGAAGCACAAAAATCCCCATCCATGTTCATCCAATTAGACTTGTCCAAAGCATATGATAGGGTGGACTAGCATTTCCTCCTCAAAGTAATGGGTCAATTTGGCTTCTCGTAGGAATGGATAGATTGGATCAAGGGATGTATTTCATCGATGTCCTATTCAGTTTTGATCAATGATTGTCCTTCATAATTGTTCACTGCATCCAGAGGTATTAGGCAAGGAGATCCCCTCTCCCCATATTTATTCATCATTTTAGTTGAATGTTTGGGAAGGACAATGGCCAAATACAAGGAAAACCAAATATTAACAAGAATCACTATTGCAAATGGAGCCAGACCAATCACTCACCTCTAGTTTGTTGATGACTTTACTTTGTTAGGGAAAGAAACAATGAAGTAAGCCTCAAGAATTAAACATATTATAAGTTGTTTCTCAAGAGCCATGGGGCAACAAATCAATGAGAAAAAGTCCAAAGTCATTTTCTTCCACTGCTCACCCAGATAGGAGATCATGGTTCTTGACAAATTATGATACCAGAAGACCTCCCTCCCCATCACCTACTTAGGTGTTCCACTTAAAATAGGGAGACAAAAGGAGGATTGGGCCTGGCTAGTGGATAGAGTAAAAAAAAAGAAAAATGGACTAATCAATGGCTATCATCAAGGGGAAGAATAACCCTGGTTAAATCAGTCCTTCAATCTACACCTATCTATGTCTCCATAGTTTTGGACATTCCCAAGGCAGTGTTAAGAGAGTTGGATCAAATAAATCATTGGTTCCTTTGGAGGGGCACTAAGGAGGAAAGGAAATGGGCATTGGTGTGGTGGAAAACTTTATGCCTTCACAAACATGAAGGGGGACTAGGATTTAGATTGATAGTCAAGAACAACAAGGCACTAGCAACTAAGTTGTATTGGAGGATGTTGAACAACCCCAATGCACTATGGGCCCAAAATTTGAGAGCTAAATATGCAAAAAATAAAATTTCAATAGACATTATTCACCACCAACTCCCTAGTAGAGGATCCCCCATCTTAGTAGTTTTGAGGACAGGAGAGGAGCTGATAAAGAAGAAGCTCTTTTGGATAATTCACAATGGTCAACACGTGAACTTTTGGATAGACTCTTGGGATGGGCACCAACCATTGGTGGTTCAATTTCTAGAGTGGAGACCTTTCATGGAGTGGCTACACAGAGCAAATTGGATAAAGGTAGCAAAATATTGTAGGTACCAGACCAAAAATTTAGAAGTTGGGAGAAACTAGGTCCCCATAGTCAAATGGCCAATTCAAATCCTAGAGAGGCAGAAGATGGATATCCAACAAACTCTACAAATGAGATCACTTTCATGGTCTCAAGCGGAGGATTCCCTTGGATGAGGCAACATGAGTTAAGGGGAGTATACAGTAGCACGTGGATATGCAACTCTATGCCAAAGCACTCCTAACCCACTTCAAGACTTATTCAAACAAATATGGGCACAAAAGTTATGGCCTAAGGTGAGATTCTTCATTTGGCTTCTATTGCATAAAAGGGTACTAACAAGGGAACAACTTATGAAAAGAGGCTACCATGGTCCTTTTAGGTGTGAGATGTGTGGGGAGAACCTCAAAATGCTCTACCACTTATTTATTGAGTGTCTTATAGCCTCAAAGCTATGGAAGATGATGGCTACCTTACTTGGTATTAATTGGTCTGGCTTTACCACCCTAGAGCATATGTGGAGGGAATGGACTACACAGGATGGAGTAGACCAATATGTTAGGTAGATAGTATGGGTAGGAACTACTCTCCTACTTTGGAACATATGGAAAGAAAGGAACAACCACATCTTCAAACAAGAGTCTATGGACATCCACTATGTTTGGCAAAAGACCACAACCAACATAGTGGAGATAGTCCAACATATGTTGAAGTATCCCTAGGAACCCCACCAATGATTGGAACAAATCATGACCAGACTAAAAATTGTTCCTAAGGCTGGTATGCAACAAATGGCAACCATAAGGCACCCAAAAGTAGTTAGAAAGGGAAAGTGGCAGCCTCCCCCAAAGGATTGGGGAAAAGTTAACACAGATGGAGCATCACGAGGGAATCCAAGAAGAGCTAGTGTAGGAGGGATAGGAAGACAATCGAATGGGACCTCGATATTCACCTTTGTAGAGAATCTTGGCATACTTTCCAACAACCTAGCAGAGGGTTGTGGCATCCTTAGAGGGCTCTAGGAGGCAGTAAAGGTAGGATGGAAGAAGGTCCAGATAGAATCTGACTCACAAGTCATGATCAACCATCTGAAGAATCCAAGGGAGAATAGGAAGCTTGACTAGAGACTAAGGAGAATTGTAGAGAATATTTAGATGGTACAAGTAAGATTTTTATCAATGGAATACAATCACATCCCTAGAGAACAAAACAAAGTTGTAGATGTGATGGCCAATTGGGCTCTAGACAAAGGCGACCTCACTTGTTATGGCTATCCCCCTAGATGGTGGGCAACACGGATCAGGGAAGCTCTTCTTTCTATCCTATCTCTTGATGGTAGCAACATTAGATGTATTTAGTTATGTAATTCATTGTATTAGTCTGTTTCTGTTACACATGGGTTACTATAGAAAATCAATTGATAGAGAATGTAGCACTACATCATCTATTAAATCCTAGATCAAAAGCCTGTTTACATGGAAAGGTAGGTGATGTACCTCTTCTATTTGAATACCTTAATATAAATTCTTTTTTTACCAAAAAAATCCAACACTTTACCAACTCTTTCAATGTTGATGGAGCTACCCAATATATTTTCATATTTTAAAAAAAGTAAAACCCAAATGGTGCAAACAAAGGGACAATGGAGAAGTAAATGGCCTGATGTTTCTAATTCCTTCTCACACAAGGCATATTTAAAAGGTCTATGATATTTTGTAGTGTCTCTCCTATAAGAACTATTTTTTGCAACTTAAATACCTTTGATTTTTCCCTCCATTTTTGCCTTTGAGAAATTTCTCCTTACTGCCTCAACAAGATTAATGAATAATTAAGGAGATAGTGGATCACCTTGGTAAAGTCCACAAAATGACTTAATGTAACCAACAAGAGAACCATCAATTAAAATTGAATATTTCACAATGATATAACAACATTTAATCCATTCACATAAATGTAATCAAAACCATAATTTTTGAGAATATTATGTAAAAAACTCTGGGAAACCCTATCATAAGCCTTATTCATATATAATTTCATAAGCATACCTAGATTTTTCATGTAATTAAGAGAATGTATGGCATATTATGCAATGATTACAATATCAAGAAATTATTTACCACAAACAAAACCACCTTGTTCCTTTAAGAAAATACAATTTAGAATGTGAACCGAGAGCAAGGAGGAAGTGTAAGCAAGAAGGAGGAAATAGAAAGCAAAGTGCAATTAAGGAACAAGTGTCACTTCTTGATCCAAATATTAGGAGAATTTAAAGGATTCATTTGAATAAAATATAAGTAACATGGAGAGAAAGTCATTTTTTAAATTCCTTACTAAAAGTAAGAATGGCCTAGTTGGAAGTATGGATGCCCTAGCTAGCAATAAGAGGAAGAGCGAATCTATGGTAAACCCTGTCCAGGTAGTAGATACTACACCAAAAGTGATTATCAAGGATGAGATGATTGGGCATGATATAATGGTTCTTAAAACTAGAGGGTTAATATGTAAGGTCCATGGATATTGGACACGATTTTTTGAGATTCAAAATTAGATCAAGTAAAAGTTGGGATTGAATTCAAATTACTCCATGGATTTTCTTCCAAATGGATTTTTCCTTATTATTATTCCAGTTTAGAAATAAGGGATAAAATAATGGATGGAGGCCTATGGTTTAAGGGAAAAATGCATTATATTTAAGGCCCTAGAGTAAGAATATTTTGTGGACACAAAAACTAGTAAAAGGCTTTTGGTATGGATTAGGCTTTTTGGACTTCCTTATCAACTCATCAATAAGGATGTTTTGAAGATATTGGTAATATTATAGGTGAATTCATCTAGAAGGGACCAAATACTAAGGAGAGAAGGCATGTTGTATATACTCAAATATATGTTGCCATGGATATTTCAAAACATTTACTATAGTTGATTAGGATAAATTTGAATCAAGAGAATGGGATCAACTAGTGGATTATGAAAAATTTGTATTTTGATGTCACAAATGTCATGAAATTGGGTACATGGAAAGAGATTGCAAAGTGAAAATGGAGGAAGATATAGAAATTTTTGGGCATGAGGGTACATTCAATTTGAAACAAGGAGATCATATCATAGAAGAATCTATGTCAAAACAAGGATTTTCCACTCCTAAAAAGTGGCAATAAAAACCCCTCTATACCATCAAATGACAATACCATTATAATTCACTTGTATCAACCATTAGAAGAAGAACATGATATGAGGGATGAGGAAGTACAATGCACAACTTCAAATTGATAAGGAGCTAAAGGTGCAAAGGAAGAGGGGAAGTCAAATTTTAAAACAAATGAGGTGAAGGAGGTCAAGCTTAATCCAAGATAACATAAATCTTTAGAAGATAAGTATCATTATGAACATATAAAAATAAATAAAAAAATAGAATAGATTGATGAAGCTGAGAGTGTTGGCAGGTTTGGAAGAAGGAGAGGAAGGCCATAAAAGTACGAGCATTAGCAAAGAAAAAAAGAAATTCAAAAGAATATTAATCTAGGAAGCCAAATAAAAATATCACACATGTTAACAAGAAGTGGGGCTAAGCCCACTAATAAAAATAAAAAGTGTTGATGATGAAAATGATATAATGGAATATTAAAGGTATGAATAAAACCCCTAAAAAAAGAGTTACTAAGGAATTAATAGGTTGTTATAATACCGAGTTTATTTTAATACAAGAAATAAAATTAAGCAGTGAGAAATGTAAGGATGTTTTTAAGAGGATTTGGAAGATGGATGATTGTTTAGAAATTTTTCTACAGGAGCTTTAGGGGGTATTGCAATAATATGGGACAAATGCAAATGCAATAATAATAGGAGCTTTAAGAATATTTGGAAGATAGATGATTTTTTAGAAAAAATTTCTACAGGAGCTTTAGGTGGTATTGCAATAATATGGGACAAATGCAAATAGGATGGACAATTATTAGAAGCATAAAGTAATTGGGTTACTGAAATATTTTGTAGGAAAGATGAAAAAATTAAAGTTGGGGTAATAAATGTATATGCTTCAACTATAGTTACTCCTTGTGAAAGATGTTGGAAGGACCTTAGCATATTTTTTTCAAATACAATGATGATTCATTATGATCTATGGATTTTTGGGGGTGATTTTAACAATGTTCTTTATCCTTTGGAAAAAAAGGGTGGTATTCCAAGATGGTCTAAATCAATGCAATATTTTGCTTCATTTTTCAATTAAAATAACCTTTGGGATGTTAGTCCCTCAAGCTTTCAATATACATGGGATAATAGACACATTGGGTAAATTATATAGTAGAAAGATTGGATAGATTCTTATTATCTAATAAATGGTTGCAAACAAAGTATACAATCTCTTTAGATATTTTATTACAAGCATGATCAAATCATAAACCCATTATTTTAACTTGTGATTTACCTAATAATGGTCATCCAAAGCCATTTTGCTTCCATTCTATGTGGCTCCAAGACCCCGATTTTTTCCAAATGGTGATTTTATGGTGGGATGAATCAAAATTTGAAGGATCATGTATGTATAGGTTTGTTCAAAAGTTGAAATATTTAAAGGAGCAAATGAATATTTGGATTAAATAAAAGAAATAAATTGAATCCAAGCTCAAAAATTTACAAGAGATAGTAGAAATTAATGGAATGGATGAGGATTCTTATGTGAAAGAAAAACAATTACTTTCTAATTATAATAATGCATTGAAAAGGGAGTCATATTGGTTCCAAAAATCTAGAGAGAAATGGCTCAAGGAAGGAGATAGAAATACAAAAAAAAATCATGCTACAACAAAAAAAATTATTTTCATCACATCAAAAATATCTTAACTTGAGATGGAAAAAATATTGAGGAGAAAGAAGATATAAGGAAGGAAGCAATTAATTATTTTAAAAATACTTTGTCAGATACTAGGCAGGATAAGGAGGCACAAAAAAAACTTCTGCAAAAAATCCTATCAATTATCACTCAAGGACAAAATGAAAGCTTGATGAAGAAGATATATGTGGATGAGCTCCATGAAGCAGTTTTCTCTTTCTATCCTAACAAAGCACCTAGCCCCAATGTATTTCCTACAATTTTCTTTCAAACATTTTGGGATTTATTGAAGAGTGATATTTTAGTTGTAGTTGAAGATACCCGAAAAAGGAAGACTACAATAAGTGAGATCAATGCTACTTTAATTACCTTGGTTCCCAAGAAAGGTGACAAAAAGTATTTTGATAATTTTCGTCTAATGAGCCTTTGTAATATGATTTATAAGATCATTTAAAAATTATGGTAAACAGGTTGAAGGGAATTCTAGGTTGTCTTATCTCAAAGGAACAATGTGGCTTTGTTCATGGTAAACAAATTCTTGATGGTACAATTATTGCACAAGAGGCCATACATTCTCTTCATTCCATGAAAAACCAAGTATTCTCTAAAAAATAGATATGAACAAAGCATATGATAGGGTTTTTTGGAATTTTCTACATGTTATTCTCAAAAAATTTGGCTTTGATTATAGTTGGTGTGAGTGGATTAAATGTTGTTATAGAATGACAAAATTTTCTACTTTGATCAATGGTTCTCTTGTTAGTTACTTCAAGTAATCTCATGGACTTTGTCAAGGTGATCCACTTTCTTCTTATCTAATCATTATTCTTATAGAAGCATTAGGGAGAGCCTTTTCAAAGGCAAAAATAGAAGGAAAAATCAAAGGTATTCAAGTTGCAAAAAACAGTCCTAAATATCATCTCCAATTTATTGATGATAATTTTCTTTTGGGTCATCCCTCAGTTAGTGAGGCCATGGAGTTTAAATAAATATTATCATGCTATGAGAAGGCTACCAGACAGTTGGTAAATACTACAAAATCCAAGATTATTTCATTAATATTGTCCTAGATTTACAACAAATTATTATGAATATATTATGGTTTAAAATTTAAAAAAATTCCATCAACCTACTTAGGTATTCCTTTGTCCGATAAAGGAAATAAAAAGAATCTTTGGATATCTTTTTTGGATAGAATAAAAAATTGGTTAGCAAGTTGGAAAGGTGAGTTCTTAACCATGGAAGGAAGGCTTCAACTCATAAATACTACATTGTAATCCATACCTATTTATATGATGTCACATTCAAGATTTCCAGTAGGTATAACATCATAAATTGATAAAATTCAAAGATATTTTCTATAGAAAGGTTGTGAGGAAAAATGTTGGTTTCCTATTTATAAGTGGGATAGGGTTTGCAAAGGAAAGAATATTGGAGGAGTAAGCTTGCAAAATTGTAGACATATAAATTTGGCATTAGGAGCAAATCTTGGGTGGAGATTATTTTGAGATCAAGGAAAAAATTGGGCAAAAATATTACTTCAAAAATATATAGGTTCTCTTGATGCAATGAAATTATTTAGGAAAATGGGAGGATGTCGATGGGCGGGAAGTCTACAGGGGAGATCGGGAGCGGCGGTGGTTCGGTTCTTGGACGTAGTGGAGCAATCGGAGGGCATCATGATTCCGAGGGAGCGGAAACACCCTGGCCCATTGAAGATGACTAGGCTGGCAACGGTTTTGGTCGAGGTAAGGACCCACCAGACAAAGGGGGTGGTGGGGCTCAAAAGTCTTATGCCCAGGCAGTGGCCTCAGAAACCCTAAATGGTTTTTTTACCAAAGAGTTTTTTCTGGTTGGGGATGAGCTGGACATCCCGACGAAAGTTCTTTCAAGCTTCATGGATTTTGATAAATTTACCCTAATAGGTAAATTCATTGGAGGCCATCCCAACATGGAAACTATCCGAAAATGGGCAGCAAGCAAATGGAGGACTGCTGGGCATTTGGAGTTGGAAGCCCTATCCCGAGGTTTTTTTTCCATTAAATTGAATAATAAGGAGGATTACTGTAAAATTCTGGTTGGCGAGCCATGGTTTCTAGGTCGTAGAAGTTTATTTCTCAGGAAGTGGGACATGGATTTCAGTCCTGAGACCCAAAACATCAACATTGCCCCAATATGGGTTAGGCTACCGAATATTTTTATGAGCAAGGTGCAACCAAAGTATTGTCATTGTTTTCAACACAGATAGAGGATCGATTGATACAATGGACAGGAGTTCATTGATGAGTAAGGTGCAGCAAAAGTATTGTCATTGTTGTCAACACAGTTAGGTTGATCGGTTGATACAATGGACACAGTCAAGGAGATCGGTTGATGCAGTGGACAATAGATCGGTTGATGCAATGGACAGGAGTTCAGAGGTCATTCAGAGCATGTATAGTGAATTTCCAAGAAGACAGAAGTGGCCCAGATTCAAAGGATCAAAGAAAAAGACAAGTAAGAAAACTGTCACGATATCGCGACATGTTTAAGGAGATATAAAGAACAAGAAAAATTATCGTGATATCACGACATGTTTGAGGAGAGAGAAAGCACAAGAAAAATTGTCGCGATATTGTGACATGTTGGAAGAGAGAGAAAGTGTAAGATAAACTATCACGATTTCGTGACATGTTGAAAGCAAAGAAGACAAGTAGAAAAATTGTCGTGATTTCACGACATGTTGGAAGCAATGAAGGCCAGTAGAAAAACTATCACAATTTTGCGACATGTTGAAAGCAAAGAAGGCAAGTAGAAAAACTGTCGCGATTTCACGACATGTTGGAAACAATGAAGGCAAGTAGAAAAACTGTCGCGATTTCGCAACATGTTGGAGGCAAAGAAGCCAAGTGGAAAAACTGTCACGATTTCGTGACATGTTGGTAGAGAAAAATCCAAGTGGAAAAACTGTCACGATTTTGCGACATGTTCGATGAAGAAGCGCATGCAAGAAAAACTATCGTGATTTCACGACATGTTTGGAGAGAAGGTGCAAGCAAAGAAAATTGTCATGATTTCGCAACATGTTTGAGAGAAGAAGCTCACAAAGAAAAGTGTCGTGATTTCATGACATAATGTAGGAGAGAGAGTCCGATAGAAAAAGGTGTCATGATTTCGCAACATGTTTCATTTTTGCGGTCTAAAGCGAAGAGAAAGAGGAGAGAGAAAAAGGTGTTGTGATTTTGCAACATGTTTCATTTTCGCGGTCCAAAGCGAAGAGAAAGTGCAAGGAGAAAAAGTGTAGTGATATCACTACATGTTGTATTATCGCGGGCCAAAGCAAAGAGAAAGTGCAAGGAGAAAAATTGTAGCGATATCGCTACATGTTGTATTATCGCAGGCCGAAGCAAAGGTAAAGTGCAAGGAACAAAAGTGTAGTGATATCGCTACATGTTGGGTTTTCACAACCCGAAGAGGACAACAAAATCATTACTTCTTGTGGTAATTTTGAAAAATTCCTAATGCTACAACAACAATTTTTTCAAGAAGCGATCTCATGATTTTTAGAATAAAATAATAATTTCACATAAATAAATAAAAAAGCAACAATCACATCAATTTGTTGTAGAACAAAATATGCTTATGTTGAATTCTATAGAAATGTGAAGATCTCACAAAAAATGAGGAGTAAATGTGATTAGAGATAATTTTGCTTGGATTGGATCTAAGGGTAACCCAATATGTGATAGAGGATAGGGACACATGCAAGGTCAATATGGGAAGATGATACAAGCATTGACACTCTAGATAATCATCTATAGAGGTCGAGAGAGTCATGTTAGTTTTTCTTCTAAGTAGATAAGAGATTAACAACAATAGATTGGGCTTCTATGAGATATATAAGCCTAGGATGTGTAGTTGACATGGTTTATGTGCATCCCAATTGAGCCCAATGCTTTAATATTATGATTGTGTGGGATGATACAAAACATTTATCTGGTGGTTGATGCCTATAAACACTATGGACATGATTGTTACTCTTAAGTATGTTTACTTTTTGACCAAGATTCCTATTTTGAAATGGATATTGGTTGGATTTTAGGATCATACAACTTACTTGATGTTGGTAGAGTGGGAGACAACCAAATGTGAATACAAATATACTTTTAAGCCATTTGAGAGATGTGCATGGTATTCCTTTTGTCTATTGGGTTGCAACAATACTCTTGTTATGCTTTGTGTATTGTCACAAAAGCACAAACAAGATCCTAAGATCTCTATTGTAGCCAATTTATTTGGCATCAAAGTATGGTTATCAGGGGCCAAACAAAGAATTTGCATGGGGTTTATTTATCTTGGCCACTTTATCTCATTATTTGTATCACATCCACAAGAGAAGTGCAAAAAGAATCAAATAGATCTTTTTGTTAGAGGGGTGGATTCATGAGCATTTTCTATGTATCGATCACTCAAAATTCCTTTTGAAATTGATTCCAATGAGATTAAGATTCAAAGATTAAAAAATATTGACATTACATCATATCCCATAATAATATTTTTGGTTCGAATGACTAGGGACATGATCATAAGGACCCTTTATACACTTAACTAGATTCATGATATTGGGATCATGGGGATATTGCAATGACCCATAAAACTGATATACTAAGTGTTATAGAGAATCATTGGATGGAGCAAGTATTAGGTTTATTTGAATATCTACACCTAGAGATAACCCTTCCCTTACCACCATATAGATTGCAAAATGTGTGGAAGAGAGTGGAGAGAAATCGAGTGGGCCACCACCACCTTAACTCAATGACCTACCAACACCAAAGGAAACTAAATAAAGATGACATAAAGAGTGAGATAATAGGGATATGATATATTAGGCTTATCCCAAAAACATGAGACAACTAGCCCAACAAGCAAGATATATAATGGAGTAGTGATAATTGCCACTCCCCTTAAATAGATATTATCTTTAGATGATCAAATGGTTTCTCCCTCTAATACATATAAACCACTTATTCCTACTATTCATATGGTAGTAGAGAGCTCACACTTCATCGTAGGAGGTGCTAATGAGGAGGGTGAGGATTTAGGAAAGGTTGTGTGTGGTAATCTAGATAGTGATCTTGAGGTTTTATATACACTAGTGATGATGTTGATATTATAGAGATGATAGAGGTAGGTGTGAAGATAGTTTATCTAGCATCAACCCATCAAGATGTAGGGACTTTAAAGTGGGCATAGATAGGTATGGATATTACTAACATTGGTGGGACTTAGCCAGAGGTTGATATTTTGACATGGATAGAGATTAATGTAGACATCACAAGTCTAGACTCAACTTGGTAGAATGGCGACCTAGGTATGCCCTATGAATCTTATCCTATTTCATTTAATAATTATACTTTTTGAGAGAAATTTGTTTTATCCATTGTAAAATATATAGATATATGATTAAATCAATGATGATGTATTTGAATTTTTATTATGTTTATGACTGTAGAGCCATCCCACTGATGGAGATACCTGATAGGGGATCTATTTCAGCTATCCTTGGGTTTGATGATTGGTTTGTTGATAGGATAGTTCCTCTTAACATCTATTGTAGGTGTGTTTAAGAGGAAAACTAATTTGTATAACTAGGCCTGACATCTAGGGACCCTCTTGTCACAACTACCTTGAGGAGATCGTGTCCATTGTCAAGTAGAGGCACATGCCTAAGAGGCTTTATTGGAGCTATGATAGAGGAAACATATGAAGGATAAAGTAAGAGCAATAGATGAACAACCCTATTCTAGGGAGCAAGAGCTAAAAATTTAGTTGATATAGTCATAGAAAAACTTGGAAGGTACTGAGTAGGATTTGGTAAGTTTATAGAGATCAATCTCATGATACTCACATATCCACATTATCTCCTTGAGAAGCAATTCCCTAACACCTAGTTGGATGTATTTAGTCCATGTGGTCTTATGCAATGTATATATTTATATAGATTCTTTTTATAGCCACCATAGCACCTTAGTGGTGTATCTAATATTTTTGGGACCATAGGGTTATGTACATGGGTTGATGAGTAGACTAGGATTTTATATGCTCATGATTTTTTTGTATATGACATTGTTGATACACATATATGACATTGTTGATACATGTACACACACATGCACATGCACACACGCACTTGTGCACGTGCACACACATGCACACACACACACACATCAAGCTTTCAATTTGGTTGATATTACGTGTGCATGTGTATGATATTTATTTACTTAACTATGAACTTTTATGTATGTTTTTTAGATTACTTAGATATTATAAAAAAACATGTTATTTTTATAAATAAATGACATAGATGGAAAAACATAATGCCTATAGGTGAAAGGAATGATATAAGAAATTTGATATAAGGCATTCAAGAAGCATGATAAAATCCAATGATAAAGCATGACATATAAGATATTTTGATCCACAAAAAATGTAATAAGCATGATACCCCATGGTAGGCAGACATGGCATAGAAGATAAGTTTGACACAAAATTTTTGGGAGAAAATGTTGCACCTTTGAAGGGAAACAAGACATGTTTCACCAACGTAGGAAAGTAAGGAATGAAAATGATTTTTACATATGAATAGAGTTAAGGAACATCATGTATTATGATAGTAATAACATGGCATGCAAAGTATTTTGATAGATAATATTATTCAAATAAACATAAGACTTCATGATATGGAAGTATGTCATGCAAGAAATTTTTTGATACTTATAACATCTAATAAGCATAATGACTCATGGAATGCACATATATTTGACATTTATAGAACTTAATATACATGATGCTTCATGATAGTGAAAACATGACATGCAGAAGTTTGACACAATAGCTAAAGCACTAGAATAACTTCCATAAGAGGAATCCATAGCATGAAAAGTGCAATATTAAATATTTTCATTAACTCATTCATTGCACATATTGTTTTGTATAATTAAGAAGCTCAAAACACAACCATAGGCAAACAAAATAGGTAGAATGACTCATTATAACCATCATTATCAAGGCTCTAAAGTGACACGATTTAGGCCAATAGGCTCTTATGTGGTGAAACATTTTACAAATAGATTTGAAAATTTTCTATTAATGACAAATTCATTATCCAATGGAACATTGGCGAAGCATGTGTGATTGGAAACTTAAAATCCATTTGACCCACTGTAAAGTATTCAAGAATATAATATAAAGTGCTCAATATATAGATAAAATTTTCTTGCATGATAAGTTTTAACAATTCACCTCTTTGATATCTTCTACCATTCATTCACAAGTCTCCCAACAACTTTGTAACTATGCTTTTATACCACGTGATATATAAATTTTGTAAGCTACGCTATTCTGGAACTTATCAACAACAGATTCTAAGACAAAAATAGGAAATGTAATTGTAGTAATGTGAAATGGGAAATATCTAAAATCACACAAAATGAACACAAAATTTATCCTGTTTTCTTCCAATATGGAAGTACTTCCAGTTTTAACAATCTTCTTGCATTATCAATCCAATATGAAGCATTAAAATAGGAAGAAATGGATAAAATGTTGTCAAAATAGAACACAGTAATATATTCCTTCTTCGGCCTATCACACTTCTTGGATATTACTCACATACTCTATCTTCCTTCCTATGCCCAACATCATGCACAATCCCTTCCTAAATCTCCTCGGTCCCCTTGGTTCCCATTTTGACCTCTATCCATTCAGTTTTCATAACTCTATGATGCCCTAGAAACTATTTATATCACTAACGAATTCATAATAGACGCACATAAATACACATGTCATGCTGATAAATGCACATGTTTTCAACATCATGAATCAGACTAAACTTCCAATGGTCAGCCATATAAACACACATGATATTTTCTATACCCACTGAATATATGTGCTATACCTATAGAATATATGATCTGTACAGTCATACTAAGAAGAAAAGTGAGATGAAGAACACAATAAAATATAACAACCTGATCCATTTTTTTTATTTGGATCACACCTCCCCAATGAGGAGGATTTTTTTTCTCAAAAATCTAAATATGAAGAAGATGAGGAAACAAGTCCCCCACCTTGTTTTTGTCATACTGTTTGGTTTTGCTGGGCAATTTCCCCTTCAAGACAACTAACTAGATTTCCTATTCACCTCTTCTAGTTGTGCAAATCTTCTTGTGCAAAATTGAATCCTCTGTAAGTGGATTCATAGTGTGTGGAGACAAATATTCTAGAGATGGTAGAATTTGATCTACTTCACCTTCTTCTATAGTCATCATGGAGGGCTCAAACAATTTCAAGTTCTCCATATTTACAACAGAGTAGATATTCATATAGGTAGGTAGATCCAATCTAAAGGTATTCTCACTTACTTGATCCAAAATTTGAAATGGTCCATACCTTATAGGATTCAACTTCTTGGCAGGCCTGTGCAACCTTTCCTTGCTGATATGTAACCAAAATTTGTCTTCAACTTAAAATTTGTGATCAGATCTATGTTTGTCATGTCTCAACTTGTACTTAGATTGGTTTGCCTTGAGTTGTTCTTGGAATTTCAAATGAATTTTCTTGATCTTATAAATAAAAAATTTAGCTTGCTCTTCTTCTTTCACAACTGAATTTCTTTTTCCTTTTTCTGCACAAAAACACAATCAAAAGGTGATGGTGGAAGGTACCCATAACAAGTTCCAAATGGATTTTTATTCGTGGAAGTATATTGTAATAATGTTGGATGTAAACAAGATGCTCATCCGAAGTATTTGGATGCTTACCACAATAACCTCTCAAGAGATGAATCACTATTCTATTTACAACTTCAGTTTGACCATCCGTTTGAGGATGAAAATAAATACTCCTTTTCAGCCTTGTGTCCATATTTTCCCACAAACTAGTCCAAAAGTTACCCAAAACTCTGAAATCTTTATTAGAAACAATAGAAGTAGGTAAACCAAAATGAACCCATACATGAGAAAAGAAAATATTGGTAGCTTCCTATCCTATTACACTCTTCTTACATGGAATTAGCACACACATATTTCTAAATCTATCCACTACAACAAACAAATAATCATGTCCCTTCTTTGACATAGGTAAACCTCCAACAATATCCATAGAAATACTTTTCCAATGGCGGTTTGGAACTGGAAGTGGTTGATACAAACATAATTTTATGTTTCTAGCATTTCTAGTGCAACACATTACGCACCCTCTAATATACTTGATAACTTGTTCTTGCATTCTAGGCCAATACACATACCTTTGCAAATTTACATCTATCTTTCCAACCCCAAAATGACCAATAATATTGGATGTATGAGCTTCCCTAATTAACTGAATTCTTTCTCCTTCACGAATGCACAAAGTATCAAACTTATAGAGAAGTCTATTTTAATATAATAATCATTCATACCTTCATAGTTTGGAGTAGATGATTTCTAAAATATGTATCATATATGTATGCCTCCTAAAATACCTCATGAACAAATGGAAAAAACTTCAAAATTGACAAAGAAATATGATCCACAGCTATTGGAGGTCTAGAAAGCATATCATCCAATTTGTTACTGCTACCTTTCTTGTATTTGATAATCAGGTAGAATTTTTGTAGGAATCCCATCCATCTAAAATGTTTGGCTTGTTGCAATTTGGATTGAATTTGAAAGTATTTTAATGGTTGATGATCAATATGGATTATTGTTTCCTTACCCATGAAATAATGCTTCCATTTCTTCACCACCTGAACTAGAGAAAACAACTCCTTGTCATATTTAGGGTAGTTCAAGGCTTCTCCACTAAAATTTTTAGAATGGTAACAAATAGGTCTCCTTCCTTGCATCAATACGACCCCCATGGCATACTCACTAGCATCAGTCTTGATCTCAAAAGGCTGCTGCAAATTAGGAAGTGCCAAAACAAGTGCATTGCTGATTTTTTGTTTTAAAAAATAAAATGATGTTTGTTGCTTCTTCTCCCATTGAAAATTTTACCTCTTCCCTATAACATCATGTAAAGGTGAGGCAATACTGGAAAAATCCACAATAAACTTCCTAAGATATTGAACGGCCCCTAGAAAACTCCTTGTTTTAGTTACATTGTTTGGTATTGGCCAATATACAATGGCTTTAACTTTTTTAGGGTCTATTTTAAGCTGTCCACCACCAACAATGTGGCCCAAATACACCAAATACTGCTTACCAAACTCACACTTGCTCATTTTTAGTAGTAACTTTTATTTTTGTAAAGCTTGTAGCACTTGTCTAAGATGTAACAAATGATATTCCCAAGTATGGTTGTACACAAGAATGTCATATAAGTAAACGACAACAAAAGAATAAATAAATGGATGAATAACATCATTCATTACCCTCATGAAGGTGGTTGGTGCATTACATAAACCAAATGGTAAAACAATCCATTCCCATAGGCCTTGTCTTGTCTTGAAGGTAGTCTTCCAAATGTCCTCCTCGATCCTCACTTGATGATAACCACTCCTTATATCCAACTTGGTGAAGTATTTGCCTCCTTGAAATTGATCCATAATATCATCTATCCTAGGCAATGGATAGCGAATTTTAATGATAATATTATTTAGAGCCCTATTATCCACACACATTCGCCAACTCCCATCTTTCTTAGGCACCAAAACAATCGATGATCCACAAGGAGATGTGATAGGTCTGATCACACCTTGTTCCACTAGTTCCTAAATTTTATTCCTAATATCCTCTTGCTCCAAAATTGATTGCCTATACAAACCTATGTTTGGAAGAGATGCATCAGGTAATAGCTGAATTTCATGCTGAATTTATCTCTTAGGTGATAGTCCCTTTGGTTCTACAAACACTTCTTGAAACTCTTTGACAAGACTTTTTATCTGATATTCCTTGGAGAGAGCCACTAGTGGTCTTGATAGTGTACTACATACCATATGTGATCCATCTTTGGTAGTACTTTCCTCTAAATTACAGACTATGAAAAATACAAACTTCTTGCTTTTATTAATTAATCTTTTAATTTGGCTTGTTGTCACCAAAGTCATCCTTTTCTTGCTTTTATGGGTATGAAAAATATAATACTTTCCATATTTTATCAACTTATATATTCACCCTTATGTAATAAGTGGCATATCTATCCCACAAATAAGTATTTTCAATAATAACACCACATATGTCTAATGGTATTACATCAACCACAACTTCATCAATTGCACTAATAGCAAATTTCAACTTACATTGCTTCATGACTTGTAACTTGGAATCATTTTTCAACCAACCCAAAGGATATAAAAAGGATGGTTGTATTTCTCCAGTCCCAGACTATTCACCAAATATTCAACAATTAAATTTGCTTGATAACCATGATCAATGATAACATCTATTCTTGTCTTCTTGACTTGGATCTTGAGGTGGAATAGTCTAATTGTTTGCTCCTAAATGCACTTATCTTCTCCAAATGTCTGGGATGCTGCACAATTGAGTTTCTCATCAACATAAAAACTATCCTCAACATCCTCACATATAGTGACCATTACATTATTCTTTTCATGATTCTTCTTCTTATTATAGGGATACAATTCCGGATGAAGCTTCCAACATTTTTCCTCTACATGTCCATCCTTATTACAATGGGAACAATATCTATTATCATCTCCCTTCTTGGTGGTATTGGATATCTTTTTCTTTGATTAATTTACCTTACCTTTTTCTTGAGAGTTTCCTTCTTGGTTCCCCTTTGGATTCTTCTTGGAGTCCTCGTATTGTCACCTTTGTTTTCTAAATTCCTCCAAATATTGAGTCTGAACACTCGCTTGGTCAACACGAGGACATCATCAACACCCTAGATTTAGAAAATATAACTCCAATTGCTTTAGCCAATTGCTTAATTTGTCTGCATCAACATCCCCACCAAAATTTGGAATTTCTACCTTGGATTATACCTTAAAAAGGAATGAGATTATTTGATGAAGATGAATATTGGCCAACATCCTAGTGGCTTCCTCCTCCATTCTCAAGTTGTATCTACCTCTGGTCTCTATTTCTAGGTTGTCTACCCAATAAGGCATCCATAAGGGTCTTCATGTTATTCTCCATTGTAATGAATCTCCTCTCAAAATCATTGATTGACATTTTAGTTTCAGGTTGCTCTCCCTCTACTCACTCCATGGAAGTTATTCTTTTCCTATTGCCAATTTATATATTCAATGGGAACAATTCACCTCTTTGAGATATTCTATTGTTCATCCACAAGTCTCCCAATAACTCTGTAACTGTGCTTTGACACCATGTGATCTATAAATTCTGTAAGCTATGCTGTTTTGGAATTTATCAACAAATGATTCTAAGAAAATAAAAACAAGAAATGTAATTGCAGTAATGCATAATGGGAAATATATACAATCACACAAAATGGATACAAATTTATCTTGGTTCCTTTCAATATGGAAGTACATACAACCTTAACAATATTCTTGCATTATCAATCCAACATGAAGCATTACAATGGGAAGAAATGGAGAAAATGTTGTCAAAATAGAACATAGTAATATATTCCTTCTTCGGCCTGTCACACTTGGATATTACTCACATTCTCTATCTTCCTTCCTCTACCCAACATCATGCATAATCCCTTTCTAAATCTCCTCGATCACCTCAGTTCTCATTCTGGCCTTCGTTCATTCAGTTTTTGTAACTCCACGATGCCCTAGCAATTGTCTGCATCACTAACGGAATCATAATAGATGTACATAAATGCACATGTCATGTTGATAAACACACATGTTTTCAACATCATGAATTGTACTAAACTTACAATGGTTGGACATATAAACACACATGATATCTGCTATACCCACATAATATATGTGCTATACCTACAGAATATACGATATGTACAGTCAGACTAAGAAGAAAAGTGCGATGAAGAACACAAGAAAACATAACAATCTGATCCATATTTTTTATTTGGATCATAATGTATCTTGAAAAATAAGATATGGTATGGTGATAGAGTTTTGGCACAATGAATTCAAAGTGGTGTATGTTTTGACACAATAGGAATTTAAAGTAGTGTATATTTTGACACAATAAGAAGCTTTGATTCGTATTAAAGTGTGCTTAATAAAGAAAAGCAAACATAATAGGATACATAAGAAATGAAGAAAAAGCACGATTTTTCTTTGATCTAAAAGAGAACATGACTTGTATTAAAAAGGAAATACAATTCATAAAGCAAGTTTAAAAGCAAATAGACCATGAACATGGAAGCAAAAAATAGGAAGACTCAAACCAAAGCAAAGAAACAAATGTATTAAAAATTTTTGTCATAATCACCATATTTGGAATAACAAAATCACCACTTTTGTTAAATGAAATCATCATTGAAAATGGATTTTTTATTGACACAATATTATTTCAAATAAACACAACAAAGATATGTTTAAATTGTTCAAATGTGGTCAAAACAAATATCAAATATAAAAACACAAAATAAGAAGCATAAATGATAAGACAAAACAAAAAACAAAAATAAAATTATATAAGGTAATTTAAAAGACACATGTAGAAGCACTTGACATGCATAGAGTTGGTTCACCTAAGTTGGTACCATCTATTGTATACATCTATAATGCACTTGACCCATTTATTTCATTGATTAAATATGATTAAGCCATTTGTGAATAAACTTTCCTTTGCATTTCTCATGGATGTTGTCAAGCTTGAGGACAAGTTGCCCGACTTTAAAATCGTGTTGTTTGACTTTCTTGGTATATTTTTTGGTAGTATGTATTTTATAAACTTTGTTATGTTGGAAAGCATAAGACACTTCTCATCAAGTGTGATCCAACAAATGGTTCAAAGATATATATAATTCAACTTAAAGTGGTAAAACAAATTCAATACTATACACTAAAGAATATGGTATGACCCTTGTGGATGTATGAATATTGGTGTAATACACCTACAATGTGGAATACAAATTTAATTTCCAATACTAATGTAAATTTTTTATTTTTTTGTATTATATTGACCAACAATTTGAATTTAATCATAATCGATAAGTGACTCTACATATAGATAAAAATGAGGATAGCCCTTGGGATTGAGACTTCCCATAGTAATTGATGAGAGTGGATAAGATTGATCTAGCCTTAAAGGTTAGGAAGAAATCTTATTCAATACACTTGGTATTGGAAAATATGGAGTGGGGTCAATCAAAACATTTTGCTAGTCCTTTTGAAGCACATATAAACAAGAAAGGTCTCACACTTTGCAACAATAGACTGAATAGATACAAAGATGTTTTGGAGCATCTCGGCTTGAGGTTCAAAGTTTTAAAAAAATACCACTTTAAGTGACACTTTCATCGAGGACTTGGCGAGAGGGGTTATAGGGAGGATAAACATGCCCTGTTAGAACTCAATACTTCAATAATTATATTATGGAAATGAAGGGTATTTAAGTACATAGGGTGCCTATTTGAGGTATAAAAAACTCTCAACTAAACTTACAACTATCTATATCCTATACTACATGCATATGTCTTGTGATGGGTTCTTATACCACTTGCCTTCTCACATAGGCTATGATGTAATAACTCCTAGCATTCCCCCCTTATTACATCATAGTCATAGATCTGTTTTTGCTTATGACTAAAATGATTTTAGGGTGATGTTGGAAATTTAGATTTGAAATTCCCCCCCTTAATTTAGACTTTCTACTTTGACACTTAGGAGTGTCGGGTTCCACTGATCATGTACTCCAATTTTTTTTTGAATTACAAGTACTTAATGCTTATAGAATTCAATACATGAATCATGTTTCTTCAATGTGAAAAATCTTCATAAAATATGTTAGTTGTTGATGAGATCAATTTTTCTCCTACCATGTAGGCTTGTTACCAAAACTTGTCTTGATCAATATATTCTACTTTGGTAAGGGAAATCACCTCTTGTCTTTTCTTATTTTTCGTGGATTCATTCATTTGATTAAGCCTTTGCTCATGATATGTGATGTATTCTTGCTTCCTTTGATATTTAGTTTGATGTGCTACCTGCATCCTGTATTGATCATTGAATTGAATGATTTTCAATATTTTTTATTTGTTGTTATATCTTTTGTGTGAACTTGTTTTCATTTCATGTTTTGATTACCTCTTGATGTAGTGAGATCAATATTTTGTTTCTTCTTGGCATTGTTCATTGGAATAAGACATTTGTAAAACTTTATGTATTCACATTTTTTTATGTCCTATTGATGGTTGAATTTGTTGCATTTATTGCTCATTCTCTTTGTTTTATTCTAGTTCAAATTCTTCTATGGATGGTGAACATTCTGAGTGTACATCTTCACTTTTAGGTGCTTGAATTTTGATGTCTCTGGTTGCATTTGAATGGAATCAATTTCCTTGATTTATCATATGTTTGGATTCATACCAAACATTATTGTGTTTTTTTATCTATGCTTGTGCAACAAAAACATGTTATTTTTATTTTTCTTCATTTCTTTCTTCTTCTTTATCTTGAATTTCTTTGGCTACATTATTGATGTGCATTCTCCAACTTTGCTTTTGTTTTTTTGAATATGACCTTTCTTGGTGTTGGTTCATATCTCATGAAAGGGGTCCATTTTTAATGGCTTATGCCAACATTATTTCACAATGTGTCTACTTTTGCCACAATTTTCACACGTCTTTTGCATGTGTAATGTACTTTTTTGAGAATCATTTCTCTAATTATGATATTTTTGAAAAGTATTTCTTTATTGGAATTATTGTGGAGATCTCATGCCTCTTCTAAATGGTTGATTATCTCTTTGATTTGTAAGTAGTAATTGTTCTTCTCCATATTTTGTGTGTGAGACCTCTACTTTTTGAAGTAGGTTTACCAACTTTTTAAAGCTTGGTGTTTGTTTAGTGATATTCAATGTTGTCACAAAAGCATTTTACTTTGATGGAAGAGATCTTAAAATAATTGAAACTAATGTTTCATTAGATACCTAAGTTCCCAATGCTTGCAATGATGCTCACAACTTTGTAATTCTCCTCATGAATGATTCCAACTTTTCTTCACTCTTCATATTCAAACAATGGAGCTAGCTTTGGAGGAATATAATCTAATTTTGATTCTTGGCTTCAAAAACTATTTTTATCTTCTCCCATGCATCCTTGGTCATGGTTGAATGTTGAATGTATGCTTGGACCTCATCTACTACTCCAAAAATGATGAAGTCTTACCTTTCTGTTAGCCTTGTTGTAATTTACTTGGTCTTAGTGGTCCTATATACTACTTTTCATACATCCTCAAAATCAAGCTCCATCTTGAGTTTGGTTTTCCAAGCAGCATAACTATTTCCCCTCAATAATTGGGAATATGGCAACAAAAAATTCAATGCTCCACTAGCTATAGTAATCTTTTGCAAAATTTGAATATTCTTCTTTCATTGAATATTCCTCAAAAAATAATTTTTGACGAGTATAAATATGTCAATACTTAGATTTCAACTAATGCTTCAAATAGAAATAATTGTAACTCATTGAGTAAAGGTAGAGGGAATACTTCTTCCCCTATGGAATATTCCTTTCATTAAATATTATATTCACTTTTTCTTTGTATTTTTGTTCTAATTTTTTTTTACATGTGCACTTCTCCTTTGTCCACATATTGTTATCCAGTTAGATTTCTTTAACCTTTAAAATTTATGACTAAAAATTTAAAGTGTCTGGTTACTGTGCTTTTTACTGAATGTTAAATATGGTCATAATTCCTCGTATTTCAAAGAGGGGCTTGTCACCAAATTATCACAAAATTTGTGTTGCCCTTTCTTTCCAATGCAGTTCTTCTTCAGGCATAAAGTTTTACCTTAATATTTCAAGTGAATTTGAGCAAAGTGTCTAAAAATGGTGCCCTTCTTTTCACCACATGACCTTGATGTTCTGATTTGAAGATATCTTCAAATGAACTATGATATTTCTAGATACATGCTTCCTAGTACAACTTTGAGGTATTTTTCTTTGCTTTGACATCATCTTTTATCATTTGATCTTTGGATGGTCGAGTCATAAATTTTTTCCCATGGGTCATTTGAACAAAGCACTTTATTTCAAATTTGAGCATTTTTCAATATTTTATCTTGTGCGTAGAAATATTTATGTTGAAGACTTGAATATTTTAAAAGAGCATTATATTGTAGGTTGCTTCAACTGCTATTCCTTTTTGCTTGGGTCATCTTGCTAGCTCTAATTTCTTTCTCGGGGTTTCTTTGTCTCTTTGGTGCAATGCACTGGTGTTGATTATAGGATTTTTTCTATGGAGGTTCACTTCTCAAGGACCTTCAATTGACTCATTTGTTTTTCATTTTGATTTCCTACTTTGAATATGACTTCTATTTTGTCTTTGATGTCTGAAAACTTGTGTCTTTATAGTTGCATGCATCTTTTTCTTGTACTTCACAAAGTTTTTGTGATTGCTATGACCATTTAAGAATGGGTTCCTTCCTTAGTAAGTATCTGGCTTCACAAGATTTTAACTTGCTTGTATTTCCAAATATAAGCTTACTTGTTGGTTGTAATTGCAGTTCATAGTGATTAACTTCTTAGACATTATTTCTTCAGTTTGGGAGATCAAGTTGTTTGATCCAATGCTCTTTTATTTTTTCTCAATATTCCAGCTATGAAGCAAACTTTATTTGCTAGTAATTTAATGACTTATATGCCTTGTTTGCTTTTCTTGTTTCTTCAGTCATAGGATTCTTGCCTTCTTTAAAATATCATTCCAACTTAGAATATTTACAAAAAAGCGTTGATTGTGTTTCCTATTGTTATCTTCCAAATCCTTATGTGGTTGGCTTAGCTCTATAAATGCACTTTTCCAATTGTCTCTTTATGTTCTTCTTGAGATTTGTAATTATGTTCTTAGAACAAAGATGATAATATTTATCACCTTTAAATGATAACTTTATCTATTTTTTTATTACATATATAAGGGGTTTTGAAAGGGTCCCCAAACCTTTTACAATAGGATAAGCCCTACAAAACTTGGCCTAAGACCAACAATACAAGGATAAGAATGACTATAAAGCACTACAACTAACCACTCATCACCAAGTGAACCAACTACAACTTGATACAAGAGATAAAATTAGAACAGTTTTGGTGAGCCCCCCAGCCAACCAACACTCCCACACAATTGTGCACAAAACCTTTTGATGCAGGAGCATCGCATTTTACCCTCTTTCTCTTAAATTTATAACAGTCATATTGTAATAGTCAAATTTCTCTTTGCATGTTTTATAAATTTTATGAAAATATTCATTGGAATTCTGATTATAATGTTATTTTTTCTATATTTGATGCATGCATAGGACTTATTATTTCCCTTTCATTTGATTTTTCTGCATGCATGAGGACACGCATGGAATTTAGTTTGGGGGAATGATGAGTGGCTATTTGCCACATATTTCTGTACCAGAATTGTTTCATTTATATGATTAATTGATATGTTTTATATAAATTATTATTAATAAAATGTGATTTATTAGTAAATATGATTAATTATAGTAATCTAACATAAGTGTTTGATTTATATCAAATTTGTCCGAGTTCTGAGAAAAATGCAGGAAAAAGTATGGATGATCAATGAAGAGATTGCAGAACTTTGGAGTGCACCTCGAACGAGAAGAAGAACCAACAGAAGTTCGGTGAACAACAAGTAATTGATCTTGCTACAGATGCTGATTACTGAAGTATGTTACTGAAGGTAATTACTAAAGGTAACTACTGAAGGTAATTACTAAAGGTAACTACTAAGGTAACTCAATAAAGATGTTACCCAATTACATTATTGACCTCAATATGCCACACATCAAAGTGGACGACACATTAAAATGGATGACACACAATATTTTCTACCTAGAAAAATATTTCATTTCTCGCATACTATCCGCAAGAATATTTCAAGTTGACAAAGTTATTATTTTCTTGTAATCAATTTATTTTGGGAAGTTTGAGATATCAACGCAAATATTGTTAGAATTTCCTAGAATAAAGGACATAAAAGTCCTAATGTATATCTTGTGAGTCAGTTAAAGTAGTATTGTCTTGTTAGGATTATTAGTAGGATGCCACTTGGACCAATCATAACATTTATAAGTCCAAGTAGGAGTACGTATTATGTTAGGTTTTAGATTATTCTTGATTAATGTATAGTCATCAGTCCATAAAATCTGCATGACAAATACGTGGAGAATACTATTTAGAATTATATTAGTTATAGTATAAATTACATAGAAGACCTGGAAAGAGGTCTAGATGTTGGACACTACTCGTTACAGTTTACAGTTTGTTCTAAGTTTACAATTCATAAGGAATGCTCAACATGTACAGTTGAAGCTCCAGTAATAAAACAACACTTTGTTCTTCAAATATGGTAATCTGTATCAATTTTGTGGATTGTTTGAATTCTGTTTTGTAAGTTGTGTATTTATTACCTGCATTCATAGAATATGAATAAATATTAGTATGAGATATAAAATTTAGTTACAGAGATAAGGTAAATTAGGGGAGAAAGTCTTACACTGCCCTTTAGGAGGTAGGGCCCACTCCTAATAGATAGTCCTTGAGCTCTCGCCCCTGCATTAGGTTAGGATTAGTTAGAATTGCATTTCAAATTATATAAAATAAAATAGATTGCATGAGGATCCTCACAAATAAATTAAATCATGTTTACAATAATTAAGTGCATCAGTAAATCGATTCATCAGTAATTAAGTGCATCAGTAAATCAATTCATCAGTAAAAGTAAAACATAATTGCATTCATTCATCATATCCTGCATCATTCATTTCTGCACAAATTTAATTATGTTCATTTACTTTTCTGTACACGTGAAGCCTGAAAAAGAAACTTGAGCTAAGCTTAGTATTAACTCCTATGATATAATCTATACTAGATTGTTACTCTTTAAATCTGACCTTGATTTCCCTCGGATTGATAAAATTAAATGTAAGCTCTACAACCGATCATTTTGGTACCATTGTTGAGGAGAGTAGCGTCGTAGTGGTTAGTCAGAAAAGTTGTTTGGTAGTGCAAAGCGAGAGGACTTACTTGTATGTGAAAAGGGGTACGTACGAGACCTTGGTGTGCATACGAGTCAGAGTGGCCCGTAGATGGTTCCAACAAGCCCCGCATTTCGACGTTGCTAGGTTCATTTTTCATAAAGGTTTCATTTTTACCGCTTTCATAGATTAAAACTTTATTTCCTACAAATTTAATTCCTGCAAATTTCAATTCCAGCAAATTTTATTTTTTGCAATTTCCTTGCTTTGGGTAATTACTATTGTTAATTTGATTTAGGACCTATGAAAAAGAATAGGAAGTAGGTGAACGCTGAAAACAACCTAATATTGTTTTAGGACCCTATTTTTATTTTATAGGAAGTAGTTAGGTTGAGTGACACAACTGTAATGAAATCCCTCCTAATAGTCAAAGAACAATAGTAATTTACCTTTTACTTCAACAATTTTATTTCCAGTAAAACTTTACTTTCCAAGTACTTTTATTTTTCCCTAATTATGCTGAAATTAGTTGTATGATGCATCTAATTTTAGTAGCATTAGGACTGCTTAGTAATTTAAATATATTTATTTTCTACTGTGTTAAGAGCATTTATAAGTTCTGAATTTTATATTAAGCTTAGAAAACAGTAGGATTGAAATAGAAAAGAAAATCCAAACCCAAACAAAAAAAAAACACAAAAATCAAAGAGAGAAAATAAATAAAAATTGCCAAATGGTTGAAAGCAGTCAAACTGAATTTATAGACCTTAGAAAATTACTAATACAACAAGAGGTTAATCTTCTTCTTGACCAAGATTACAGAACAACCAAACCAGAATGGGAAGAATTATGTGAACGCATTGATTCTATCAATGAAAGATCAGATGAACTAAAGAAAATCAAGAGGATAAATATAGCAAGAACTTTACGAGTAAATCATTCTTCACCTTATCAAGATCTTGGAGTAAGTTGTGAAAATTGGTTGTGGGATAGGAGAACAATAGTAAATCTAGTAATTTATCATTGGAATCAATACCTAGAGGATTCCCTCATTGTTCACAACTTCCTTGCAGATATAGAGAGGAAAGAATTAGCCCTACAATACAATAAAAGATACTGTAGAATTCCTAGAGTTGTACATTTTAGAGAATTGTGCCAAGAGTTGCGTTATGAGCTACAATTTGGAATTCTTAATCCTATTGCAACTAAAGCTTACCTTGTTCAGTTGATTCAATTATTGGTAGACTATTTTAATTTTGAAGAGGAACATTTTATGACACCAGAACAACTTGATCCAATCAACGATATTCATAAATTATTCAAAGAAGATTAGACATATTGCTAAAAAAAAACAAGAAGTTTAGAACATTCATGAGCAGACCTAGAGACTCTAAAGGAAGATTCATAAAAACTAACAAAATAGAAGAAAAATCCCCAAGAGACTTTAGAACACCTGGGATTTATAAACTAGTAAAAACTGAGGCTACAACATCAACCAATCAAGCTGAAATCCTAGATCAAGATCCCAATTCATATTTATTGTCCAATCCAGAATTTGACAACTACGTAGATCCCTCTTCTATATTTTCCGAACCTATACCTGATTCAATTCTTGAATTTCTATATTCAGGAATGGCTGATGAACAAAGTGGTTTGGGAGAGGAAGGAGAAAACCATGGAAATGGGAGACAAAGGCAAGAGAGAGATCAGAGAGAGAACAGATAAAGAAAAATGTTCCCTTTCCCAATCTTACATACAGAAGGGACAACAAGAGAACCTAAATCAGTTTCTATTTCTATATTGCCTACCTTTCATGGAAAACCCTATGAAGATCCTGATGCTTTTCTTTTCGAATTTGAAGTAGTATGTCAAGCTTACTTTTACACCACCAATGAGAAAAAGCTAAGATTATTTCCATCTACTCTTAAAGATGCAACTTTAAGATGGTTTATGGGTCTAGGAGAAGGAGTTTGTAATCGTTGGGATGGAGAAAATGGATTAAAAGAACTATTCCTTGAAAGATATCAAGATTATTGTAGAGTTAGGGATAAGAAAGCTGAGATTTTTCGTATGAATAAAAAAGAAGAAGAATATTTGGAGGATTATCTCGAACGATTTCAATTTGTAGGATCTAGAGTAAATATAGATCTTGATGAAGAAATTCTAAAAGAACTTTTCTTGAAAGGATTAAAAGAAGATGTTCTTGAGATTTTAAATCTTATGGCAAAAGGAGACATTCATCTTATATCACTTGAGGAGATTATAAACCTTTGCAGAAATTATTCAAGAAACAAACCTCTCAGAAGTAATAAATATACATCCACAGGAGGAGGAGTGACAAGAGCTGAAATTGGAAATATGTTGGAAGGTTTAAAAACTGATTTGTTGAGTAATTTGACCTCATATTTGGACTTAATGGATAAAAAATCAAAGGATAGTGAAGAAATTTACTGCCATAGATGTAGGAAAAAGCACAATATGAGAGAATGTCCTCTCAACATAACAAATATCTCCAATATTTCTGCTTGTTGCCAAATTTGTGATAAAAATCATAAAACTAAAAAATGCAAGTATATCTCCATTGTTAAAGCTGCCATAAAAGAACCTGAAGTAGAAGAAGCAGAAGATGTTTATTTTATTGCTCAAATATGAAATGGTCCATTTAATGGCCCACCAAATTGGTCAAACCCTAATTATCCCAACCAGCAAAGGCCTAATCAATGGTCTAATGCACCAAATTGGACAAATTGGAACTCTTACAATCAAGACTAGAACATACCCCCATGGGCTCAATTTATGGCTAACTCTTATGGAGGACAACCCCCATGGAATCAAGGGACACAAAATCAAAATATGCCTAGTTGGAATAATAGTGGCCAATATAATCAAGGTGGCACCAATTGGTCCCCAAATACAATGCAACAACCAAATATTCAAAATCAATTTAGGGGACAAAACACTCAAAATCCACCTCAAAATAGACTTCTACCACCTCCAAACAATAATAATAATCCTCCTAAGCAACCACCTCTTCTAGCTCAACCAATTCCTAACCCTAACAACAATAAGAATGTTCAACAAGTTTATGAAACCAATGAAACATGTTCTATATCTATAGCACCATGTCAACAGATTCAATTAAGATCAGGAAAGGTGTTGGAAAATAATGTCACTCTCACAGAACTTGATGACCCTATTCCACATTTGGTTGAAAAAGAAGATAGTAACAAAAAGGAAACAGAAAACCAACCAGAAAATATTCCAACAAAGCAACCAGAAATCCAAATAAGGAAGGAAGTAGAAGTACCATTCCCTCAAATACTGGCAATACCAAAAGAACCATCTAAGCCAACCTTTAACTTCCTTCAAGAAATAGAAGGCGTTACTATTAAAATTCCTTTATTACAAGCTATCAAGGATATACCCATCTATTCCAAGCTTATTAAAAATATATGTTCAGGAAAGAAAAAGAAGAATGAATTTCAAACTATTCAAGTCATTGGACAATTATCTGAGATAATGATAGGAGATAGGTTATTACCAAAATATACAGATCCTGGAATACCTATACTCACTATGCATATTGGAGACATAACATTACAAAATATTTTGATTGATTTAGGAGCCGCTATTAATGTCATGACCAAAGAAACAACAGAATCCTTAGGGATCCATAAACTACAATTAACTTCTATTGTGCTTCAACTCGCTGATAGATCTACTATTAAACCAGAAGGAAAGTTAGAAGACATTATGGTCTCAGTAAGTTCATGGGAATACCCTATAGACTTTATAGTCTTACAACCCAAAAATAAATTAGGGGGACATCCCTTAATACTAGGATGCCCATGGCTTGCAACAAATGATGCTTACATTAGTTGTAGATCAGGAAATATGACTATTTCTAATGGCAAGGATACAAAAGATCTTAGTTTATTCCCTGAATCACCAATAGAAGAAGAATTTCCAAAGAAGTTGTGGTATGATTTTCCTCATGAATATGATGATATCCAAACCTTATCAGTTAATGTTCTAATTGAACAACTTGAACAAGAGGTTGAGGGACCCCTACCATTATTGTTAGAAAATCAACAAGAGAATCAAGGTCAAGACAGTAGTTGTTCATCTCAATCTTCCATTTATGAGGCAAGCACAAGTCAATCTCAAATGGAACCATATGGTTATGATTTCAATATTTTTGAACATGAGATAAATGGGATAGATGCAAATACAGAAAAATGTAAACAAATAGATATTATATCAGGAAAAACTCTTAACATTAGTAATGAATTCATAGGCATGCAAGAATCTCAGTTAGTAGATGTGCTTAGAAAGCATCAGTCCGCATTTGCATGGAACTATGAGGATATGATAGGTATTCATCCAAATGTTTGTACCCATCGCATATTTATTCAAGAAGGTTGTAATCCAGTAAGACAACCCCAAAGATGATTAAATCCAGCTATGAAAGAAATAGTTAAAGAGGAAATCATTAAACTCTTAAATGCAGGATTTATATACCCAATTTTTGATAGCCAATGGGTATCACCTCTGGTGATAGTCCCTAAAAAGAATGGTAAATGGAGAATTTGTGTTGATTATAGGGAATTAAATAAAGTAACCAAGAAATATTATTTTCCCTTACCATTCATTGATCAAGTCTTAGATACATTGGCTGGAAAGAAATATTTCTGCTTTTTAGATGGTTTTAGTGGATATAATCAAATCTCCATAGCTGAAGAAGATCAAGAAAAAACAACCTTCACATGTCCTGCAGGAACCTATGCTTATAACGTTCTACCTTTTGGACTATGTAATGCACCTGCAACCTTTCAAAGAGTTGTATTGGCTATATTTGCTGATTTAACTAATGAATGTGTGGAAGTTTATATGGATGACTTCACAGTATACGGTACTACCTTTGAAGAAACATTATCAAGCTTGCAAAAAGTTTTGGTAAGATGTCAAGAGCAAAACCTTTCTCTAAGTCATGAAAAGTGCTTTATGATGATGAAAGGAGGCATTGTTCTAGGCCATTATATATCAGAAGACGGAGTTAAAGTAGACCCTGCAAAGATACAAGTTATTCAAACCCTTCAACCTCCAAAAACACAAACAGAGGTGAGAAGTTTTTTAGGACACGCAGGATACTATCGTAGGTTCATTAAAGACTTTAGTAAAGTTGCTACTCCCATGTTTAAGCTCTTAACTAAAGATAATGAATTCAATTGGACAAACGAATGTCAAGAAGCCTTTGAAGAAATAAAAGAAAATTTGACTATTGCTCCAATCTTGAGAGGACCAAATTGGGAATTACCATTCCATATTCATTGTGATGCTTCAGGTTATGCAATAGGAGCAGTATTGCAACAAATAGAAAATAAAATACCTTATGTTATCTATTATGTAAGCAAAAATTTGCATGGAGCTGAGCTTAACTACACTATTACAGAAAAAGAATTTTTAGCTGTAATTCATGCTCTCAATAAATTTAAACATTACATAACAGGGTATGAAGTATTTGTTCACACTGATCATTCTGCCATTAGATACTTAACGAACAAAGCAAAAGTGGGTGGTAGAGTGATTAGATGGCTTCTTTTACTACAAGAATTCAATGTCACAATTATAGATAAAGTAGGAAAAGATAATGTTATTGCAGATCACTTATCTCGCATGCAGATCTTTGATGATAATGAGTTAATTCCTGATAATTTTCTAGACGAACATTTGTTTGCTATTTCTATTTTTACCCCTTGGTATGCTGATATTGTAAATTATTTAGTAACAGGAAAAATACCTCAAAATTTTACACCGCATGAGCGTAGGAAATTAATACATCAAAGTATTCCTTTTACATGGATTCATGGAATTCTATTTAAAAAATGTCCTGACCAAATCATCAGGAGATGTGTGCAAGAAAATGATGTATATGATATTATCAGGGCAGCACATGAAGAACCTTGTGGAGGTCATTATGCCACCCAAAGAATAGTTATGAAAATACTTCAAACTGGGTACTTTTGGCCTACTATGACTAAATATGTTCATCAATTTATTGATAGATGTGATGCTTGTCAAAGAGCTAGCAAGCCTACACCTTCTATGGAAATGCCTTTGGTTCCATAGATAGCTCTTGAACCATTTGAAAAATGGGGAATTGACTTTGTTGGACCAATAGACCCTCCAAGTGATGGTAATAAACACATACTTGTATGTACAGATTATGTTACCAAGTGGGCTGAAGTTAAAGCTCTTCCACGAGCTCAAGCTGAACCAGTAGCTGATTTTCTTTATGAAAACATAATGCAACGCTTTGGAGCACCAAGAGAATTAGTTTCAGATCATGGACCTCAATTTACTTCCAATGTGATTGATCATTTTGTCAACATCTATCAGATAAAACATAAGAAAACCTCACCATATCACCCTCAAGCTAATGGACAAGTAGAAGTTACAAATAGAGAGCTTGAAAAGATTATCACAAAAACTATAACTGTTAATAGGGGTGATTGGGCTGAGAGATTAAAAGAAGTTGTATGGGCATATAATACAACTTGGAAAACTACCACAAGTTTATCACCATATGAAATGGTTTATGGAAAACAAGCCATCATGCCCATTGAATTTGAGATAGAAACCTTGCGCACATCGGTACAACTTAACATGAATTTGGATAATGCACAAAAACAAAGGTTGGAAAAATTGAATATTTTGGATGAGAAAAGATTAGAAGCACTACATAGAACATAAATAACTCAACAACAATGAAATAAATGGCATGATAAACACATTGTACCACGTACATTTCAATCAGGAGATTGGGCCTTGTTATTTGACTCTCGTTACCAAGATTTTCAAGGTAAATTAAGAACAAGATGGCTAGGACCCTATGAAATTGAGGAAATATTTGGAAACGGTACAATCAAGCTTAAGCCTATAGATGATTCAACAAGAAAACTACTAGTAAATGGACATAGGCTTAAACTTTATAAGAAGCCATTATCTAAGGAAGAATTCATACATCAGTTTAGACAACACATTGATTTGCAGTGTATTTTTGAACTGCAATCAGTTACTATTCAATAAACTCTCTCTTTGAAAAGAAAATTATAAAAAAAAAAATATATATATATATATATATATATATATATATATATATATACTATATACAAAAAAATGATTATGCTTCCTTTATTTCATCATGAAGTATCTACATTCTTTTCCATTTTCAGTCTCCAAAGCTTTTAAAAAAAATCAAGAAAAATTCTTTATTTCAAATTTTGTAGGAAGATGATTACCACATGATATATAGTGCCTTGTTGCTAGATGAAATCTAAGTATTTTTCAAATACTCAAACTATATCTAGTATTACTGAACAAAATTTTCATTGAAAATAGAACAAATCTTTTAAAATGTTATAAGTGACTCCTAGATGATCAAGTTTTCTCTATTGACCATGCACATATACATATTTAAAAACATTGTGAAGTTTTGGAAAAATTAACTCATGTATTATATTTGCCATAAGTAAAAAGTTTCCCTTGCTTATCTATTTATACGCATGGTCTAGATTACTAATGAATTGGCAAAAGGACAAGCTCGCCCTTCACCCTATTAAAAAAAAAAAAATCCCTTGCTCCTCATCTAATCGAGCAAGTATCCTAATAAAAATTTTCTTGCTTCTCCTTAAAATAAGCAAGAACACCAAAAAGTAATGAAAAATTCCTTGCTTCTCTTCAAAATAAGCAAGAACCTCAAAAAGCACTACAAATCCCTTGCTAAGCAAGTATCCCAAATAAAGCATAAAGCAAAAAGGGCAAAAAGAGCTTGAATCCCTAGAATTCTTAGTATTTCAAACACCATGGGGTATTCTTTATTAAGGTATCCTTACGTATTAGCAATAAGTCTGGATAAGACCTCTAGATGCTTATAAGATCAGCTAGCTTTTTGGCATATATAACACTTGTTGTTTTTCAATCCTTACTCATAATGGGAAATGAATCTTCATTGCACACACAGTTGGTCTTGAAAGAGGCTTGAAACTACTAGGACAACTTTAACACTATATTAATTTGTGAAAGAAGTAAATGGAGTTTGTTTCAAAATTGCTAGAATGATGTTTGATGTCTTTGAAGAATCACCTTAGAAACATCATATGCAGAAGAGTCCAATAGTAAATCCTCATGAAAGTACTATGATTTCAAATTCTCTACAAAAACATGGCTTATATCCATCACATTTTATCCTTTACAAAGCCATATTAATATTCATTTCACTTTTTCCTATAAATTCAGATATCCTAGAAGGCTGAAATCAGATTTTATATAACATATTTTTCTATCTTTAGAAACTTCTTAATGACATACAGGAAGCATACTCACCAAACATTATAAATAAACCCCCATATATAAAAATATTATTATATTATCCATACAAAATAAATAAATACCTTTCCTTTTGTTTTGGCTATATAGCCAAAATTAAAGTTTGGGGGAGGATAAATAAAGGCATATATAGCTTATAATATATTTGGGGGAAGAAATAGGTAAAGTATTCCCTTAACCTTAATAATGATTTTGGTAGATGTCTTTAGTTTAAGTACCTTCCGTAAGTATCTTCCATAAGTGTCTTCCGTAAGTAGCTTCCGTAAGCATCTTCCATAAGTAGTTTCTATAAGCAGTTTTTGTAAGAACCTTCTGTAGATAATTTTTGTAAATATTTTTTATACAAGCTTTCGTAATACCATTATCAGTAATACTATTCCATAATACCATTGTAATTACCACCTGTAAAAATCTATATATATATTTATATAATAATTAAAATATATATTAATAATAATAATTAAAATAAAATATATTTAAAATTAGAATACGAAATAATATTATAAATAATAATACTTGTAATATATAATAATACTATATATTATAATAATAATAATAAATATATTATAACTTTACCATATATACCTTAAAACATTAAAAATAAATAAAAATATAATAACATATATATAATACAATGTATTAAGCTATAATATAATAATATTAATAATAAAATTAAAACTATATGATACAATATATGACTATAACGTATTGTTGTGGGCCTTTTTCATACGCCACGAATACAACATAAGGAAGCACGACATCTATGATAAACCGTCACCCAAACCAATCAAAGCATGACACTTTCTCACTCTAGCCATGCGAGGTGTTACATTAGCAGGACACGTGACTCTGCCCGACCAATCAGGAGAAATGACATGGATCAAAGTTTTCTATCATCGATTAACACACGATTAAGGGCTGAGGAGGAAAGGAGGAAAAACATGGGTATCATGATTGTGTTTGCGATCACTCAATGACACGTGCCCCTTTCTTGTCCAATCAAGTGACGAGCATGCACTATTTAATTACCATCGTCGATTAACATAGGATCGATGAATGACATTGCCCCGACACTTAAAAACCCTAATCATCATAGATTTTAGGGTAAATACCATCATCGTCGATAGATTCTCAACATTTATCTATCGTCGATGATGTTAGGGTAATTTTTCTATCGTAGATGAGTTTCTATCTACCGTAGATGAGTTTAGGGTGACATTTCTATCGTCGAGTAAAAGCTTTATCCGTCGACGCTGCATGCAGCCATGCAGAGGGAAAAATTCAAACACCATGTCGAATTCCATCGTGAACTATAATAGAATCATGAGGGTTTGTATAATTGCAGACATTGTTTGAGTGAAAGGCAAAAATACGTGATTTTGAGAGATTTTAGTGTTGAATTCGGATAGTTTTTGGAGGAAGAAAGTGTTGACGACGTCGAAAGGTGGCCAAGTTTTAGCGAAAGCGATAGGTAAAGACCTTTTTCTTTTTCTTTTCCTCTTTTCTGATTCCTTTTCTCTGTACATACGAATAAAATATTTTAAAATTTTGCAATTAGATAGAAATTAGGGCTAATCTTGGAGTTGGAGAGATTAAGGAATTTTTTGAAATTAGGTGGAAATTTGATTATAATTATGAAAATTAGTTTTAGGGTAACAGTAGGGAAATACACGAAATTTCATTCTAAGTTAAAATTAGGAAAAACTTTGAAGCTATATTTTAGGGTAACATCAGGGAAGTATGTGAAATTTCGTTTTAAGATAGAATTCGGCAAAAATTTGAGACTGTATTTTAGGGTAAATTTGGGGAAAATGATACAATTTTATTATAGGGCCAAATTGCGTTAATTTGTAGTGATTCTTGTTACCGAAATTATTTTTCTTTGTAGGAAATATTTTATTTTGTAAAATTCCCTGAAATTATTTGGTAAAATTGTAGCGATTATCTTTCATCTTAAGAAATCTCTTATATTTTCTCGAATCATGAAGACTATCTGGTAAATTACACCAGAACATGGTATAAATTAGGGATTTTGTATCTTAAATTTATTTTATTTTTTATAATAGGATTTTGTATCTTAAATTTTTATATTTTTCGATGTTATAATAGTAAGACTTTGTTTTAAAAGAAAAACATTTTTGTATTATAAGATTTACATTTTTCGATCTGATATCAATAGGGTTTTAAAAGTTTATATGTTATAAATTTTTACGTTTTTGTTTGTTTAAAGATATATGCTCAGTATTTACGTTTTTCTCTATTTAAGAATGAATATATTGTATTTTATTTTTGTGGTAAAATAAAGAAAACATTCTAAATAATTAAAAATATAATAAAAAAACAAGACAATAAGTTTTTAAGGGTTTTGCCGACTTCTAAAACAATACTTCTATTTATATATAACATGCAGGGTTCTTGGTGAAAAATCAACTCCGCTCAACCCTCAGCCATCACCATGCCTAAACCTGTCTTCCAAAAGCGTAGTGAGTCATCGTCCATCGACACACAAAACCCGAGCGACTCTATAATTGAACTGTTTGAAAACGCTCGATGGTGGGAGGCATTGACCAAATTTAGAGGCCATGACTTAGGGGTGGCAAGACAATTTATCTTAAACTGTAACCCTGACACTATGCTCACCCATGTTGGAGGTTTGCAGTTAGAATTAAACCCGAGTCTGATTTCTAAAATATTGGGTTTACCTGAGGTTGGTTTACCTTTCTACAAAAATTTAAAAAGTGTCACCCAATTGGTGACCAAATTTGGTGAGAAGTGTACAATCCTAAGAGATAAGGAAGGATCAATCAAGGGAGTTTCAACCTCTACACTCCCCCTTCTATGGCAAGAGGTCGTTGTCCTTATCATTAAATTTTTCACTCTTGAGGGATGAATGTCTATTTTATCAGCCTATCACATTCGGATGTTAATAAATTTGAAATATCTAGATAAAACTGACTGTGTTATCAACCTCCCTTATTTTCTATTCCAATATTTGAAGTCAACTATTTTAAGAGTAAAACCTAGAAGTTCTCGAGAAAAACCTAAGCTACACCTGATTGCTCACCATGGCTTGATTAAATTAATTATTTTGAAAAAGGCTCATGAAATGAAAGTGTCTTGGGATCGGATCGTGGAAGAATCCAACGTACCTGAGTGCTCAGAATCCACTGAGTCTGAGGGAGAACAGTCAACAGAGGAAGAACATGATTCTGATAGCCAGGATGAAGAGCCTGAAAGCCCAAAATGAAAACGTAAATCTGGTAAATTTAAATCTCGACCAAATATCAGAAGGAAGAAGAAAATTATAGAAAATTTTGAACAAGAAGATGAACAAGGGCCTGAACAAGAACTACCTATAAACGAGTCTACTATAGAGACCCTATCCTACCTTCATGCACAAAATACAATGCTACAAATGAAAATTGATAGGCTAAGAGAGGATTTTACAGAACAATCTAAAATTATCCAGAGAGCCCTTGCTATTCAGATTGAATTAATTAAGCAACTTTCTATGGATAAGACACCAAAGCCTATGGACTCTATCAACCGATCACCACCTATTGAAGTCTCCCCACATAAGAGCTCTACTTCTGGTAAAAAGCCTAAAAAATCGGTAAACTTTAGCAAACAGTTTTACACTGATAAACCAATTGACTTTTCAAAGATCCTCGAGGAGGACAGTTCCCAACAAATTCTTAATATTACGCAACAAAATCAACCTACAAAATCGGATCTGCCCGCCAAGGAAGGAAATGCATTAAAAAGTCTTGTCTTGGATGTCGGGATGCCTTTAGAGCCTGATCCGAAGATTAACAATGAGGAACTTCATCCTTCATAGACAAAGGATACAGAGCAGAAAGGAAGTGCTCAAGAGGTTGAGCATATTAAGATGGTTATGGTGGAAACACCAGTTGCAACAACCGCAACATCTGTAGATCAGAAGGCTAAGGAGCAGGTACAAAAAGTTAAAAAGGAACGAAGACTACCGGGAGCAAGACCACGATCATCTCGAATCTCTTCTCGAATCTTATCTCAACAGGCTCAGAATTAATGAACAGTGACTAAATATTTTTATTAAAATATTCAGACTTATATTTTTTATATCTTATTTGTATGGCATGTGTACAGGCAGTATTGGAAACATTTTTATCTATATATTTTTATAAGTTGATGTACAATTAGTATTTGCACCATTTACGTAATATGTATAGTTAGTATTTGCAATGGTTAGAAACATTTATTTTCTTTCTAAAAAATACATTTGCTAATATAGATTGTATTATATCTGTTTTATATATGATTTGTACAGATAATATTTGAAATATTATTGCTAGTATAAACTGTTTTGTTTCTTAGTTTTATGAACTTTGTAATTTTTGATAAATGAATTATTTTATTATGTTTAGTTTTCCAGAAGAAGCTTAGTACAATTCTGTTAAAAATATCTGTATTTAAACTACTTTGAAAGAATTCTGACAAAAGTTATGTGCATGTTTTATAAATTTTATGAAAATATTCATTGGAATTCTGATTATAATGTTATTTTTTCTATATTTGATGCATGCATAGGACTGATTATTTCCCTTTCATTTGATTTTTTTGCATGCATGAGGACATGCATGAACTTCAATTTGGGGGAATGATGAGTGGCTATTTGCCACATATTTATGTACCATAATTGTTTCATTTATATGATTAATTGATATGTTTTATATAAATTATTATTAATAAAATGTGATTTATTAGTAAATATGATTAATTATAGTAATCTAACATAAGTGTTTGATTTATATCAAATTTGTCCGAGTTCTGAGAAAAATGCAGGAAAAAGTATGGATGATTGATAAAGAGATTGCAGAGCTTTTGGAATGCACCTCGAACGAGAAGAAGAACCAACAGAAGTTTGGTGAACAACAAGTAATTGATCTTGCTACAGATGCATATTACTAAAGTATATTATTGAAGGTAGTTACTGAAGGTAATTACTGAAGGTAACTACTGAAGGTAATTACTGAAGATTGTTACATTAAGATATAAATTTACTTGCTCTTTGGATGACACATTAAGGTGGACGACACATTAAAATGGATGACAACAGATATTTTCTACTTTTGCAAAAAATTTTTGTTTCTCGCATACTATCTGTAGGAATATCTCAAGTTGACAAAGTTATTATTTGTTCCATAAAGATTGTAATCAGTTTATTTTGGGAAGTTTGAGACATAAACACAAAATATTGTTAGACTTTCCTGGAATAAAGGACATAAAATTCCTAATGTATATCTTGCGAGTCAGTTAAATAAGTGTTGTCTTGTTAGGATTATGTGTAGGATGCCACTTGGACCAGTCAAAATAGTTATAAGTCCAAGAAGGATTACGTATTATGTTAGGTTTTAGATTATTCTTGATTAATGTATAGTCATCAGTCCACAAAATCTGCATGACAAATACGTGGAGAATACTGTTTAGAATTATATTAGTTACAATATAAATTACATAGAAGACCTGGAAAGAGGTCTAGATGTTGGACACTACTCGAATTACAATTTATAGTTTGTTCTAAGTTACAATTCGAAGGAAGCATGTACAGTTGAAGCTCCAGTAATAAAACAACACTTTGTTCTTCAAATATGGTAATCTGTATCAATTATGTGGATTGTTTGAATTCTGTTTTGTAAGTTGTGTATTTATTACCTGCATTCACAGAATATGCATAAATATTAGTATGAGATATAAAATTTAGTTACAGAGATAAGGTAAATTAGGGGAGAAAGTCTTACACTACCCTTTAGGAGGTAGGGCCCACTCCTAATAGACAGTCCCTGAGCTCTCGCCCCTGCATTAGGTTAGGATTAGTTAGAATTGCATTTCAAATTATATAAAATAAAATAGATTGCACGAGGATCCTCACAAATAAATTAAATCATGTTTACAGTAATTAAGTGCATCAGTAAATCGATTCATCAGTAATTAAGTGCATCAGTAAATCAATTCATCAGTAAAAGTAAAACATAATTGCATTCATTCATCATATCCTGCATCGTTCATTTTTGCACAAATTTAATTATGTTCATTTACTTTTCTGTACACGTGAAGCCTGAAAAAGAAACTTGAGCTAAGCTTAGTATTAACTCCTACGATATAATCTATACTGGATTGTTACTCTTTAAATATGACCTTGATTTCCCTCGGATTGATAAAATTAAATGTAAGCTCTATAGCCGATCAAAAGAAGTGTATCAATTTACACTCAAGGCAAACATAAAGTTGATGCGCAAGGCACAAACCAACTCACGTGGTTGTGGAAGATATATACAAGGATGTGGACAACATCCTGATGCATGGTGGCAACCTACACATGAATCAAATCCTAGCTCTCAAAGTGGTAGCATTTCAATTCATGACATACGATCATGTGTAGATGAATATTCTAGTGGCGCAGAGCGACGAAGTAATTTTACTGATAGAACACATGGATTTTTTGGCAAATATTTTCATTGTAATAAAAATGGACATAGATCATCTGAGTATCCGTATCACTCCTGGAATGGTGACATGCAAGGAAAATCAAGGTATTATGAAGCACGCAACCATGTCGCACAACATGACAAGGAACACACATATTCTAATGTGCAAGTTGAAGGACCAAAGTATGTTGAATCTTTGTTGTTGAAGTGCATTTTGTTGAAACCTGCAAAGATCAAAGAACATGTTCAAAATTGTAATTTATTTAAAACTATTTGCAAATCTAGAATAAAATGTTGTAAGATTATTGTTGATAGTGGTAGCACTGACAACCTAATAGCACAAGAGATGGTGGAGAAATTAGGATTATGCAGACTCACACATACCACTCCCTACAAGGTTTCCTAGTTGTTGATAGGCCACCAAGTGTTGGTTAATGAGCAATGTTTGGTCACTTTTCATATTGGCACATACAAGGATGAAGTTCTTTGTGACATCATGCCCATGGATGTTTGTCACTTGTTATTAGGACGTCCTTGGTAGTTTGACAGATAAGCTATGCATGATGGCACAATGAATACTTACACCATTTTCAAGGATGGTAGGCGACACATTTTACTACCTTTGAAGGGTAGATATGATGAAGAAATGCATGCAAGTGCCAAGATGCACGGATGGATGAACTTCCTGATGAAGTCCAATGCATATTGATAGAGTGTCAAGATGTCATTTTAGGCAATCTACCAGATGGATTACCCCCAGTCAGAAGCATAAGTCATCATATGGACATTGTGCTAGGATCGAGTTTACCAAACAAACTGGCATACCACTTCACACCCAAGGAAAAACATAGTGGTGGATTAGCTAGTCATTTTGGGTTTGAAAATATATTGTTGCAGATTAAAGACATTATTTTTGGTCTTACCGAAGCATGGATGTATGCAAATTTGTTCAACAATGCCAATTCTATCAACGCATAAAAGGAAGAAGTCAGAATTCAAGTTTGTATCACCCTTTGCCTATTCTAGAGCAGCCATGGGATGCACTCAATATGGATTTTATTTTGGGATTACCTCGAACCCAATGCAGAAATGATTCCATTTTTTTTGTTGTTGATTGATTCTCCAAGATGGCACACTTCATTTCTTGTAAGAAGACAAACGACACCACTCACATTGCACATTTATTTTTTAAGGAAGTTGTTTGACTGAATGGATTGCATACAAGTATTATTTTTTATCATGACACCAATTTTATTGGTCACTTTTGGCGCACATTGTGGAAAAATTTGGGCACGCAACTCAACTTCAATTCGGCATACCATCTGCAAATAGATGGTCAAACATAATTTGTTAATCAAATTTTAGAAAATCTACTTAGATCTTTTGTTGGTGATAAACCTAAGCAGTGGGATCAAATGTTGGCACAAGCTGAATTTACCTACAATAATTCTATTAATCGTAGCACCAGGTGCACCCCATTCTAAATTTTATATGGGATCAACCTACGAGGTGTATCTGAATTATGTAGTGTGGAGAGTTTGGATAAGTGTAGTACAGAAGGAGAATATTTTGCACAAACAATGAAGACTATGCATGAAGAAGTCAAATCTCAGTTAATGTGTAGTGCTAAAAGTTACAAGCAACACACAAATACCAAGAGGTGAGAAGTTTACTTTGAGGTCGATGATCTTGTCATGGTACATTTGCATAAGGAAATATTTTCTAAGGGCATGTATCACAAACTGAAGATGAAGAAAATTGGTCCTTTTAAAGTGTTGAAGAAATTCTCAGCCAATTCTTATGAGATTGAATTCCCTGATGATATTGGTATTTCTCTAAATTTCAATGTCATATATCTCTATCCTTATGTGGCACAAACCTTAGATTCTTATGATAATGCACTTGAGTTGGATTGGAATGCACAGTTACTACACACACCACCTAAAGAAATTGATTGTATCAATGATGCATGTGTAAGCAAGAAAATATGTGGATGTGAATACCAAGAATACTTAGTACAATGGAAAGGTCAAACTCAAAAATATGCGACTTGGATGAGTGCAGATAAATTCGCCAAGCATGGAAAAATAATTGAAGAGCTCATGACCAGGAGCTCATGAAATTTTAAAGTGTGGGAGTTTGATGCATGAGCATCACATTTTACCCTCTTTCTCTTAAATTTATAACGGTCAAATTTCTCTTTGCAACGATCATATTGTAACGGTCAAATTTCTCTTTGCATCGGTCATATTCTAAAGGTTGGTCATATTATGATGGTCAAAATTCTCTTTGCAATGGTCATATTGTAATGGTTTGTCATGTTGTAACAGTAAAATTTCTCAAAGCCTATAAATGTTTGATTCGATTAGTAGTTAGGGGGGGTTTTTTAACATTGATTGGTTTATAATTTCAAAACTATAATTGGGAATGCTTGTAATTTCCAAGCCATGATTTATTAAAAATTATTTATTTTTTATGTTTTACATTTGTGTATGTTGGTTGGCTTTTGTTGTGGTACTGCTGACATCACCTTTCTTCATAAATAGTAAAATCTTACAAAGCATTAATAAGTATGCTCCACTAAATCCAATTGAAAAAGGCCTTCAAGAAAATTGTCTTTCCAAATAGACAAACCATTGATACTTATACCCAGGTTTACCATAAATTCAGCATGGTAGTCTACTTATTTGAAGATATGCTTTATCACCTATCCTCTTTAGCCTAAAGAATTTGCCTATATTCCATAATTACAGCATCAATATTCCAACCAAGGAATGAATCACCTTTGACCCTTAGTTATCAAATTCGTCGAATTTTTATATGAAGTTTGAAATTTATCGAATTCAAAACCTTAACGAATTTATTTGATGAACAAACTTTAAATTCATCAGGGAAAAAATTGGCAAGAAACAGTCGTGGGAAATGTGCTTAGGAAGAGAAAAATACACGCAGGAAATCATATTGGCTTCTATTGTCGTGCACTGTTGATGTGAGTTTTTTGGTCCCAAAGATTTCAAGCATGAGATAATTTATGTATGTTTTTAATTTTTTTCATATCTTTCTTACCAGGCAATTTCAAGCACCAATAAACATTGTCCAATGATAAAGGAGACTCTTATGGATTTCAGACTTCAATTTCAAGCACCAATAAAAATTATCCAATGATAAACGAGTATGTTATGGATTTCAGACTATGGCACCATGTCAGTTATTGAGAAGATTAAAATAAAATATGGATGTCAAACATACCAATAACCAATAAACAAAAATTCGAATACATGCAAGGTAGCATTCACAATATAAAAAGTAGGATAATTCATACAGGCACATTGAAGTAACAACATAATGTATTTATTAAAATTAATAAATTATACGTTAGGTTATTTTTATTAAAATATTATATTTATTGGTAAATCATTTAAATTATATTTTTTATATTTTTTATCATAAATATATGTACATATATATACATATATATATATATAATTTATTTATATATATTTATAATATATCGAATTTTATGTCGAATTTTATTTCGAATTTTTAAATATGGCAAATTTCTTTCGAACTTTAAGAGTTTCAAACTCGAATACAAATTTGAACTTGATAACTAAGCTCTGACCAAGTTTATAATATTATATTAGCCTCCTTTAATGCAAACGTTTTGGTACCCCATCTTCTCCACAAGCAAGATACCTTGGTAAAGGGCTTTGGTCTCTAGAACATAACAAGTATGTATATCTAAGAATTCAACATACGCTAGCAAAATCCCACCTTTGTCATCCCTAATCACCCTACCAGTGCTAGCATTACTGGGATTACCCTTTGAAGCTCCATCAAAGTTCAGTTTAACCTAACCTAGAGAAGGAGGTTCCCACCTCACAAGGGCTCGGGGATTAGGACCAAGAAGACCAACAACCATATTACTCAATTGAAAGATAATTTTCCTTTAGAGCTTAGCCTCCTAAAATCTTCCCTCCTCCAAAGCCAGAGAGGACACATTCTCTAGGGTGGAGGCCAAGGCTCTGGCACAAACAGAGGTAGGATCTCTTTTGAAGTTTTTAAAAATTATATTATTCCTCTCCTTCCACATCGACCAAAAAAGATATGTTAAACAGAAGTTCCAAAAATATTTCAACCTTAGAGAATAAAAAGGATATGACCATTGAGTGCAAACAGTGACAAATAAACTTGGCACCACCCAAATCAGTCCCAAAAAATAAAAAATAGGGTTAAGAAATTCTAAAGAGAACGAGTATAGAAATATTAGATGGCTTGTTTGTTCCTCATTAGCACCATAGAGGTAATATTTGTTCAGCATCGACCAACTTCTTTTTTAAATATTTTCAATGGTCAAAATCATATTCTGAGTTGCCAACCAAAAAAGGTATTCACCTTTGGCATTAGATCCTTAAGACATACTTTGAAAGGTGGGACCCAAGAAGGAGTCCTAACAACTAGCAGATTGTAGGTAGACTTGACTAAAAGGATTCATTATTTTCCCCTACCTAGAAGATCTCATCCTCTTCATTTCTCTATTTAATGACCTGAAACTTCAACTTATTAGCAATTAGAATCCAAGATTCAAGTTTAGCATTATTGAGAATAGAATGGTCTAATGATTTTAAAACCTTCAACCCATTAACCACCTCGATAAATTCAACCACCTTAGACCCAAAGACCAATCTGGTCCTAGGCTCCAAACACACCAGATTTGGAATTTGCATAAGGGGTTGGTCCATCAGCCAAATATCTTTCCAAAAATCAATCTTGAGTCCATCACCCAAAATCCACGTACCACCTTTGAATACTAGACCCTTGACTTTTGCAAACTCAACCAAAAGGTTGAACCAGAAGTCGATAGAGGATTAGCAAGTAAAACATTATATTATCTCAAGTTTTTGGTCGACATGATGTTAACCCAACTAGTTTCAATTTGATTTACCAAATTTCATCCATGTTTTGCAACTAGAACCTTATTCATATGCCTGATGTTACAGAGACCTAAGCCACCATCATTTTTAGGTCTATAGACTTACTCCCAACCAAGTGAATTTTTTTCTTCTCATTAGAACCATACCAAAGAAATAACTTTTGTATATATTTAATTGTCAATGAAATATTGTTAGGAATTTTGAATATAGATAAGAAGAAGGTTGGAATGCTTTGAAGAGTAGACTTTACCAGGGTAGCCTTTCCAGCTTGACTGAGGAGGGATCCTTTGTTATCTAATGTTGACTTATTTTTATTCTCTATAGTTAGGATAGTGCACATTAAGGGGGAATGTTAGAATATTATAATGTGCACTATGCCTTCTTTTTGACACTTGTCTTATGCCACTTGTCTTATGCTTTCCAGTTTGAGTTCTCCAACTAGAGTTATGTGTCTTTTGCATGAAACTTGGAGTGGAGATTATGACACTTGTCAAATCTCACTCATAGACTTTATGCTTATATTGTATCATACTTCGTCAATACATGTGTACCTTTTGTTCAGTCCCAACATCTAGTATCAGAGCGAAGAGATCTGCCTGTGGGGACCCTTGTGGTTTGTGAATGTCTTTTTTTAGCATTAATTTTTTTTTGGAGTATCCTCTTCACTTGCTAAGTTGATCATATGAATGAGAAAAGGAAAAAAAATGTGCCATTTGAAAGCTTCTATTTTTTTAGTCTAAGGAAGATTAGTCTGGATATATTCTTCTTAAATCTATGTGATTCTATAAGCATTTCAGGTATTTTTTAAAATATATGATAATTAGTATGAGGTTGAATTGATGTAAATTGAATAAGATCTAGTTGGGATGCCAAGCACCTGTATTTTTTTTCCTCATGCTTCAGTTGTGAGACAAGCAAAGTCTCCCCAAGATCGAAGAATGCTCCACAAGATCAATCACACACAAAAGAGGAAAACCCACAACACCAATATTAAGTGGTAAAACCCTACTTCAAATGAAGAAGGGAAACATCCACTATGAAGCTCACTATATTACTCATTTGATTCAACAATACAAGAATGCTTCAATGTTATGCAACAATATGCATCAACATGATATTACAACACAAGTCAATATGACAAGATATGTTAAGATGTAGTAGACAACACCCCTATTTAAAGAGAAGCTTTTCTACTACAACCCTAAATCTTATCACAATCTAATCTTGAGATGTGTGACAAGTGGCATCTATCAAATATTAGAAAGTGCTTAGTTACTTTCTAATATTATCACAATCTAATATTTGAGATGTGTGATAAGTGGCATCTATCAAATATTAGAAAGTGATTAGTTACTTTCTAATATTTTCTAGAAAAGGGGAAATAACTTTTTCCCACAAATTAAATATTCCTAGCACCCTTATTTTATTTATTAATTGGGTGGGAATATTTTTACATAAAATAGAATTATTTTCTAATTCAAATATTATTCTTTAGACTTTATATTTTAGTCTAAGAATAATTTACACAATGTTGCATTACATATTCCAACACTCCCCCTTAATGCAATATTGGGGAAAGGAATTATGAAACAAAGAAACATTCTCCCCCTAAAGATACAAACGGGGATGAGAATCAAATGAGTAATATAGTTACAATGAGCTTCTATGACCAAGAATGGTCTACAATAAGGCACCAATACAAAATGGGCCAAAATGAGACTGCAAGCCCCCAACGGAGTAGCTTCAGATACAAGCAGCTTACAAAGCCATCCATCAACCACAAGTGGTTGCAAATGACAAGAAGAAAACATCACAAGGGTGTCTTCAGTAAGCCTGCAAAACCCCAAATGGAAGTACCTGCAAGCTACAAGCAGCTCAACATAAGATCAGTTAGATACATCATCATAAATATATTCACCACAACATATATGAATATCCAAAGATGATAACAAAACTGATCTAACAAATAGTGAACTATAAGTCATCACAAAAATATGCCAAGCCATACTTATAGTCACGTGCTATATAGTTGATCAAAAAATATCATGATCAAAGTTGCATAAAGCAAACAAGGAGTACCATGATAATGCAAACTCTAAAGTACCATGTACAAAAGTTGCATAAGGTATATGAAAATAATAAAGTGTGCACACCGGTTGCATAAAGCCAACCATAAAATATCATGTACAAAAGTAGCATAAATGCTAACAAGAAAGTACCATGATAAACCAATTGCATAATGCCAACTACATAAAAACATGTACAAAGTTGCACAAGGCAACAAGAAAGTACCATGTAAAAGAGTCGCATAAAGCAATTGCATCATATACCATAATTGCACAATGCCATCTACAAAGTAACATGTACAAAAGTTGCACAAGGCAAACAAGAAAGTACCATGTTCAAAAGAGATGCAAAAAGCAATTATACCACCAAATATCAACTCATATATATAGCACAAAACACCTCATAAGGATGAAGTTGTCATCACACAAGTGTAACTACACTTCATTCCCCCTTGAGGACAACTTCACCAAACCAAGTGAGTCCCTCAACTTACAAAACTGCTCCTTGGGAAGAGGTTTGGTGAACAAATCAGGAGAATTAGAAGATGATGGGCAATACTCTAACTGAATAGTCCCATCCAATACCTTCTCTCTGATAAAGTGGGCTTGGATTTCAACATGCTTTGTCCTTTGATGCATTACAAGATTTTTAGCCAAGGCAATAGTTGATTGATTATCGGAGAGCAAACGTGAAGGACCAAATTGCTCAAAGCCAATTTCCTTCATGAGGGTACGAAGCCAAACCGCTTCCTGTGCAGCTATTGTCATAGCCTTATACTCCGCTTCCATTGTAGAAAGAGCAATTGTATCTTGCTTCTTGGAAGACCAAGAGATAGCTGCAGACCCAATACTAAAAACATATGTTGTGGTAGACTTTCTGTCTATTCTATCCCCTCCAAAATCAGAATCAGCATAGCCAAAAAGAGCAAAGGAAGGAAGCCTAGAATACTTGAGTGCCAAATATCTAGTACCTGAAAGGTACTTCAGAATCTTCTTGGTAGCTTGTAAGTGCTCAATATAAGGTTTCTGCATGAACCTAGCCATCATACCAACTACAAAAGCAATATCTGGCCTTGTGATGGTAACATAAAGAAGACTACCAATGAGCTGCCTATACAATGTAGCATCAACCAACTGAGATTATGTACTTACTTCCAACTTAACCCCTATAGAAATAGGAATGGAAGTAGGATTGCCATCCTCCAAATCAAACCTCTTAAGAAGATCTCCAATATACTTGGATTGACTCAAAAAGGTACAATCCTCATGCTGATAAACTTGCATGCCAAGATAGTAGTGTAGAAGACCAAGGTCAGTCATTTCATACTCTGACTTTAATTTGGAGATGAAATAAAAAATGGCCTCATTCTCATTTCTAATCATAACAAGGTCATCAAAAAATAGAGCAATTAAAATGACCAAGTTATCCTTCCTAAGCACATAGAGATCTGTATCTGAATAGCATTTATCAAAACCAAGAGACAAGAAGTAACCTGAAATCTTCATGTACCATGCTCTAGGTGCTTGCTTCAGACCGTACAAGGTTTTCTTTAGTTTACACACAAGTGTTTCCTTACCTTGTACAACAAATCCTTGTGGTTGACTCATGTAGATATCCACATCCAAATCACCATTTAGAAAGGCACTTTTCACATCAAGCTAAAAAATCTGCCAACCTTGAGCAGCAACAATAGCAATGAGAAGCCGAATGGTGGGCATTTTGGCAACTGGTGCAAAGGTTTCATCATAGTCAATGCCATATTTTTGAGCATAACCCTTAGCAACCAATCTAGCCTTATACTTTTCTATCTCTCCATTAGAATTGTACTTGATTCTATAGACCCACTTGTTCCCAATAACATTTCTCTTATTAGGATAAGGCACTAGATCCCAAGTTTTATTCTTTAGAAGAGAATCCATCTCAACCTTCATGGCATCAACCCAACAAGAGTGTTGTGAAGCTTCTTGGTAAGAAGTAGGCTCATGATCATTCTCTATCTTAGCTAGAAGAGACATGTTAAGGGTCATACTTCTAGTTATCCTTTGGCTAACTGAATTTTGCTCTTTAGGACCCCTAGAATGATCCAACCACTTGGTCCTTTTGACACAAGGCCCACCCTTTTCTAACTCAAGAAGGTCTTCATTGAATTTGACATCTCTTGAAACAAATACAATGCGTGAAGAAGGTGAGTATAACCTGTAGCCCCTATGTTCTGCATCATAGCCAACAAAGATGCATTTTTGAGACTTTTTGTCCAATTTCTTCCTCTTTTCTAAAGGAATATATGAAAATGCATCACATCCAAACACTCTTAAGTGTGACAAATTTGGCTTCTTACCATTCCAAACCTCATAAGGAGTCTTCCCCTCAACTGATTTTGAAGGACACCTGTTAAGAATGTAGATTGTTGTACTGGTTGCTTCACCCCAAAGAAATTGAGGTAAGTGGTCACCAAGCATGCATCTTACCATCTCCATGATTGTCCTATTTTTCCTCTCTACAACACCATTTTGTTGAGGAGTGTATGGACAAGTAAACTGCCTTTTGATCCCATGAGAAGAACAAAACTCATTGAAATCATTGCTATTGTACTCCCCTCCATTGTCACTTCTAATCATTTTGATCTTTGCTCCCTTTTGATTTTCTACCAAAGCTTTGAACTCCTTGAATGTCTCAAAACAATCTGATTTATTCTTAAGTAGATACCCAAAGATCATTCTTGAATAATCATCTATAAAGGTGAGAATATAGGATGCACCACCAAGTGATCTAACATGTAATGGACCCATAATATCTGTATGAATGAGTTGAAGAATTTGTGTGGCCCTTGTTGACTTGTCCTTTGCAAACTTTTGTTTGCTCATCTTGCCTAAGATGCATGTTTCACACAAACCATGAATAGGTGAAATGTTAGGCAAGCCTTCAACCAAATTTTTGGACTTCATCATTTGAATATTTTGATAGTTTGTATGGCCTAACCTTAAGTGCCAAAGCTTGCTACTAGGAGAAACATTAGTTGCTAAACACACTTTAGGAGGAGCATCACCTAACACATAAATATTATTCTTCACATAACCTGTAATGATTGGTAGCATGCCTTTCCTAATGCTCCATGAAGTTGCATTGAACTCAATAGTGTGACCACTTCTAGCAACTTGCAAAACTGAAATTAAATTTCTCCTAAGGTTAGGCACATATAGGACATTATCAAGTAATTTCCCTTCAATTACAACATTGCCAACACCTTCTACTTGAAGTCTAGTATTATCACCAATGACAACTGAATCTGAAGAGTGCTTATGAAAGTCCACAAACTTATCCTTTTCAAAACACATATGGTTAGTGCATCCAGAATCTAACACCCATTCATTAGAAGTAGATGAGTCAATGGAGTAGAGGGCACAAACAAAGGCATTTTTATTAGAATTTTGCTTTACATTGTTGTTCTTTTTCTTTCCCTTGCCAAACCATTTCTTAGGTCCTTGTCCCTTAGCCTTTTCTTGCTCTTCCTTTTCTGCAATCTTCTTCTTCTTGAAACAATTTTGTTCCTTGTGGCCTTTCTTGCCACAAAAGTTGCAAGTGAAATCAACTCTAGGCTTGTTGGGTTGGAAATTTTGATTTTTCCTTCCCTTGTATTTCTTCTTGAAGGAAGCCTTAGTGGCACTCAAGGCAACATTCTTCTCCTTGACAACTTGACCATTCACTTTGTCTCTATTAAGAGACTCTTCATGTTGAATCAATAATTGTGAAAGAGTGTTGAGAGGAATGCCATCCTCTTCTTGCTCTAGCCTAGTCTCAATAATGGTGACAAAATTCTTGAACTTGCTTGACAAGTTCCTCAAAATGATAAATCTTAAGAGCTTCTCACTTATCCAATCACAATTACAAGCCAATAGTTGAGTTCTCATGTCTTTCATCTTTGAGAGGAAGATCAAGGCACTTTCTTCTTCACCTTGCATAGTGCTAAGAATTTTGGACAATAAAGTGAATTTCCTTGATGTGTTGGACCCTAGATGGACTTGTTTTAGCAAATCCCATGCATCTTTAGCATGCTCACAATGGCTTATAGTGAGCAATATCTCATCACTCACACTATTGATAATCATGGAAAGTGCAAGGTGACTCTTGTTGTTGTATGTCTCAAGTGCCCTTGCATGGGTTGGGATTGCTTCATCTCCATTCACAATGGGCCATAACTTTCTTGCTTGAAATTCAGCCCTCATCCTTGGTTCCCATATTCCAAAATTTGATCCATCAAGGATGTGCTTAGGTGTGAAGGAGATTCCATGATCAACCATTCTAGAAAGTGAACATAATCAAAACATAAGATGCATTGACAAAGGAAATAAATGATGCAATAAGAAAGTAGATAAACATACTTGCATATATAAAAAAACATAACTTTCAAGTAATCTACTTTTCAATCATCAAAGATAATCATCATGAAAGATAAACATCATGAAAGATAATTAAAATTAAGCATCATCAAGAGAGATAAGCATCATCATGAAAGATAATCAACATTATCATGAACTACTATAACCATCTTGCAATAAACAACTATAACCATATTGCAATTGAATAAAGGAAATAAACCAAGATCAACTTGCAATAGATTAACTTGCAATAAGAAGGTAACTAATCATAACAACCATCTTGCAACAAAATAAACTAACTTGAATTGAACCATAAAACATTTGTTAAATGTTAGATAGTCAATAAGTTAGTAAGTTAGTGTTCATTTTAAGGTTTTGCTATAGCCTAATGAATTGCCAATTCATCTCACCCAAGGTCAACCAAGCTACCCAAAAGGGAATGGGTACGAGGACCCAAAAGGACTTGCTACCGATAGAGCGGATTCTTTTGGATTCAATAGGTGTTTAGCAAATATAAACTGTGTTGCAAGATTAAGTAAATTTTAATCAAATACTAAAGTTGTGGTTAGTAAGTTGATTCATTTTTAACCTTCTTGATTAATATGAAAATTAGTAAATTGCAAGTTAGTTGGTTAGTAGATTGTTTAGTAGCAAGTTAGTAAGTTAGTAGTTAGATTAGTTGAGATGCAAAATGCAAAAGATGCAAAAAAAATGTAAGAAAGATGAACAAGAGATAGTGGAGACACAAAGCAAAACACAAATACACACTCTCTTTTTTCTCTCTCTCTCTCACTCTCACTTTCATTCTCTTTTACTTTCATTATGAGAGATACAAGTTACATTAATTTACATTATGCTTCAAGCAAATGCTTGAGAGAGATTAGAAGAAATTAATAAAAATAGGGGAAGAGAGTGAAAAAGTTGATCCGAAATTGCCTTGTATACTCCAAAACATACTTGGATAACCTTGCAAAACAAGCAAACTCACAAACAACCATTGTTAATGTGAGAAAAAAATATTGCATTTTAAGGAAAATAATAATAATTTTTTAATACAAAAATTGCTTAAAAAAATGCAATTAAATTAATAAAATTTATTTTATTAAATAATTAATAAAAAAATCGCATGAAAAAGTTTAAATATTTTTATAAAGCAAAACTTAAAAAAAAAAATTAAAAGTTTTTCAGACTATATAGCCGACTATTTTTATATATATATATATATATACTATATATTTTTTTATTTATATATATAGCCGACTATTTTTTTATTTAAAAATTAAAAAAAATGACTATATATGGAAATAGGGGTTTTTGGGTCTTCCGGACGCAACCATGGGGTCCGTTTGGCTCCAAAACCCTTCCAACAAAAGCTCAATGCCAAAAAAAAATTATAGATTTAAAATGAAAATACTATTTGCAAAAGATCTAACAACTAGATCTAAAAACACAATAAATCTATAAACCCTAATGGCAGATTTGCAAAATAAGTTTGCATAAAATACCCAAATATCAAATGCATGCAAAAAAATATACCTTAATGGGTTTTTCACCTCAAAGGATTGAAGACACTTGATGGAGATCCCAACCGCTATATACCAAATGTGGGACAAGCAAAGTCTCCCCAAGATCGAAGAATGCTCCACAAGATCAATCACACACAAAAGAGGAAAACCCACAACACCAATATTAAGTGGTAAAACCCTACTTCAAATGAAGAAGGGAAACATCCACTATGAAGCTCACTATATTACTCATTTGATTCAACAATACAAGAATGCTTCAATGTTATGCAACAATATGCATCAACATGATATTACAACACAAGTCAATATGACAAGATATGTTAAGATGTAGTAGACAACACCCCTATTTAAAGAGAAGCTTTTCTACTACAACCCTAAATCTTATCACAATCTAATCTTGAGATGTGTGACAAGTGGCATCTATCAAATATTAGAAAGTGCTTAGTTACTTTCTAATCTTATCACAATCTAATCTTTGAGATGTGTGATAAGTGGCATCTATCAAATATTAGAAAGTGATTAGTTACTTTCTAATATTTGCTAGAAAAGGGGAAATAACTTTTTCCCACAAATTAAATATTCCTAGCACCCTTATTTTATTTATTAATTGGGTGGGAATATTTTTACATAAAATAGAATTATTTTCTAATTCAAATATTATTCTTTAGACTTTATATTTTAGTCTAAGAATAATTTACACAATGTTGCATTACATATTCCAACATCAGTTCTGCTATACTCGAACACAGCGCATACCTGTACCTGTTCTTGTGTTGCCAAAGGGTCTCTTGCACACTAATTCATTTTTTGCAATAATTTACTCTGCATCTCTCAATGTCGTGTGTTTGGTGCAACGAAAGATATCTGGTCAGTTTATTAAGTTATCAAAAATTAAGGATCTGCAGGATTTTTTGGGAAAGATAGTCATACTTAAATAAAAATTTTAATATATACGTCATGAAACTCAACTTGGTCCATTTTATCATATGGCACTAGCTCAAACTTTAAAACATGTGCCACACGATGTGGAAAATATGGTGATCTGGAGAACAACATAGGTGGCCCTCTCTTTCATTTTTTGCCTGAGAAAAAGAAGGCAGTTTCCTCATGATGATCTAAATATGGTGGTCCTATTGTTATACGGACTTTAAGATCACAGTCGCAGTGTCCTATTTTTTCACCTATGCAAATTTTTTTTTGGTATATGTGAGAGTGAAATATCTAAAATGGTTATGTTTGCAATGTAAGAGAAGGCACACATGGCAACAGTACATCTCTCAGCATGATATTGAGCAGTTGAGGTCTAGTTGATTTCGTGGAGATTTTTGGTGGCCCACGAGCTCCTTTGTACCATCAACGAGTGAATGTTTATGTGATGTAATACTTGTGGAGAGATAAACAAGGCTAAGTGCATGTTTTTGTGATGCATAATGGATGACTTTGGTTGTGATCGTGGCCTGATCTACATGTCAAATACCATGTTGCACTCTTCTTCAATTTGAAGTGGAGTAGGTGCAACATTATTCAGTAGTTTTAAACATCCTATCATAGCCAGACGAAGTGAATACCTTTGTACCATTGAAAAAAGTTAAGGAAATGGAGTAGTAGCTAGGTAAGCATTCGAAAGCGATGACATAAGTTTTTTGGTCAATGCTTTCTGCATCATTCTGTCCTGATGGAAATTTCTCTCCCAACCAAAGTTGATTTTTTCTATCCCATCCAAAGTTGAAATTTCCCACCAGTTGGAATTTCAAAAATTTGCATTTTTATTTTTCAAATAGCCTCATGTCCATTTTAATTTTCAAGTTGTATGCAATTTTCTCGGTAGAAAATCCTATAAAAAATCCAAAATTAAGCAATATTTGCTGATGTAAAACTAGGATGGGTGACCATTTGGGAAGTCCCGAAGCTCCACAAATTTAGTGGGTCATTGTTTTTTATTTTTTGAAGTAGCAATTTTTAATTGACTATAGGCTTATATATAGTCCTAGGAAAGGTTTTTTTAGGGGGATCCATAGGTGCAGTATTTTTCCAGTTTTGAGATTATTTGATATGTTGAATTGTGGTTTGAAGTTGACATCATAATTTAGAGTACATTTTTGGTTGCATCCAACACTCTTGAAAATAACATTTGGTAAACTTGAGAAGAGCTCATTTCTATGTCATTTGGAGATTATTAGGCCAAGTTATTTATTATATTTGGTAAATTTGGAGGTATTATTAGCATAAAGGCATTGATATTGTAACAAATTTTGAGGTACATTTGGGGCTTTCTTTTAGCCAAATTTTCTAATAAAATCATCAACTCAAGGGGTGATTTAGGGCCCCTTGTCCCATGCTTGTGGATTTCTCTTGTGGCATTGTCTTGGCCACTTTGTGTTTGGTGTTTGCCTCTCCTCATTTGGGTTTGTTCTTCATTTTAATGCTTTGTATAACCCTTGCATGTTTTGGGGGTTTATATAATTGTAATCAAGTGTAGTTCCTTTGCATATACACACTTGAATTTTTGCAACATCTACAAGAAAGCAAGCACGAAAGAAATTTTTCATATAATCTAAGCACCTAAAACTTTGGCATATCTATTGTAACAAATTCTCAAAAGGCAAGCAAGCAAGCATTGTAATAAGCAATTTTACTTCTTACTCTCTTTGGGTGGAATAGGGCACTTGTATTCAAGTTATACCTCCCACTGTTGGAACCACTTGATGATTCAGAGTGGAAAAATAGGTGAACCCTCCTTTGGATTTTAAGTGGTGTACTCTAGACTTTTTTTAGTACTCTTTCTTGGCACTTGTGTTTCTTATTTCTTCCTTTTTTGAACTCCCTCTTCTCTTAATAATTTTCTAAATCATGGCTAAAACAAATCTACTAAGTGGTATCACTAAAAATCTTGAAGGAGCTCACTCTTTTACAAATTGGAAATATGAAATGGAATCCATCTTAATGATGAATAACATGTGGGATTTTGTAATATATAGGAAAAATTATGAAGACCCACTCACAACACCTGAAGACCCTACAACAAAAGAACTATTTGAAAAGAATTCTAATATAGCTTTAAGTCTCATAAAGATAGCTACAAGAATTCAATGTATAGAAACTATAAGAGATACAACTACACCTAAACAAGCTTGGGATGCTCTAATAAGATTATTTGATAGGCCTAGTCAAGACAACATTTTGTATCTAAAACAAAAATTGCACAATATTTGTATGAAAGGCTCACTTACTGATTACTTTATGGAAGTGAAGTCTATTAGGAATGATTTCTTAGCTGCTAGAAAAACTCTTGATGATAATGAGTTGATTCCTATAATGTTACATGGTCTTCCTTCCAAATTTCACTCTTATGCTACCATGTTAGATCTAAGTGGTAAAAAAATGAATTCATCACTTGAGGAGATTGAAATTCTACTTAAGAAACATGAGCAAGCCCTAATAAAATATGAAGAGATTGAATCCTCATCAACAGATTTTTCCACCAAGGTATCCTTACAGCCTAGACACAACAAGGGTCTAAATTAGTAGTATTAGAATTAGAGAGGTAGACAGCATCAGAGATACCCACAACAACAACATCTATGGCTATGTCAACAGTAGCCACATCAGTAGTACCAATAGTAGCTACATCAACAATAGCTACAGTAGATAATCAGCAACCAAATCAGTAGCCAAGATGGCAAACAAGACCTTCCCAAGGGGATCATCCTAATAGAGGGCCTCAAAACAACTATCAACAAGGTTGTGATTATTGTGAAAAATGGAATCATAATGTCACTAATTGCTATCAAAGATAAAGAGATCAAAGGGGTCCACAAGATAATAATCTCAACACATTGTATGCATCAAATCAAATTAATATTGAAGATAAAGATTATTGGTATATAGATTCTAGAGCAGCTAAGCACATGACAGGAAGATAGGATTGGTTGACCAAGGTTCACCCTACTTCTAATAAATTCATTACTTTTGGTGATGAAAGTTCCCTTCCCATTGAATATTTTGGAGAGGCACCACTTGCTTTTTATGATGGGAATAATGTTCCTGCAATAGATGTCTTGTATGTACCTAGTCTTAAGAGGAGTCTACTTTCTATTGAGCAACTTACAAATAAGGGTTATACTGTCTATTTTGAAAAATACAAGTGCTACATTCAAGAACCAAATGGCATTTTCAAAGCCATGGGAGTCAAAAATGATGGTGTTCACTACCTCCTTACCAAATATATAACTCAAAACTCTTTGCATACAACTACTACTTTTTATTTGAGAACATGTGGCATGAAATAATGGGGCATTTAAATTTTCACAATCTTCAAATGATGGCAATAAAAGGTTTATTAAAAGGGCTTCCTCACCTCTACGAGTCAAAATACTTTTGTGAGCCATGTGTTATAGCCAAACACCATAAAAAACCTTTTGATTCAAGAAAGGCTTGAAGAGACAATAGACCATTGCAATTGGTTCATTCAGATATTTGTAGGCCAATTTCTATTCAATGTTGCTACATTACCTAACTCATTTTGGGGAGAAGTTATTCTTACTGCTACATGCTTGACAAATAGGTCCTACACTAAGGCCTTATATGATAGAACACCTGAAGAATCATGGAGTGGAAGGACATCCTATGTGGGCCATTTTAGAGTCTTTGGATGTGATGCCTATGCTCACATTCCTCATAAGAAAAGGAAGAAGTTTGATTATAAGAGCCAAAAATACATCTTTTTTGGCTATAGTGATAGTTCCAATACCTATAAGTTGTATGAGCCTATTTCCAAGAGGATATTTTTATCTAAGGGTGTTATGTTTCATGAGTATACCCCATAATATTCTCCTATGGCCCCCACTTTTGAATTAACTAATTAAACAATTTCTCCCTTGATACCTACAATATCATCTAGTCCTTCCTCTTCACTCATAAATCAAGAAATTTCTCCACATGAAGAACTCCCCATAAATTTTCCATTTCCTCCATCTCCTTCTACTCCTCCATATAATAATTAAGCCACATCATCCAATACTTTACCTAAGTGGGTTCAAGCCACCATATATGAAGCCCTTCAACCCTAAGACACAAAGTGAATTATGCCCTCATGGCCAAATTCCTTAGCCAACTTGAACCTTCTAATATCAAAGAAGCACTTGGTGATCCTAAATGGATTCTTGCCATGGATCAAGAATTGGATTCCATTGAAAGGAATCACACTTGGGAGTTATTTTATTTACCCCAATGTAAATATACCATTGGCACAAAATGGGTGTACAAGGAAAAGTATAAAATAAATGGCTCATTAGATTGCTAAAAGGCTCACCTAGTAGCTCAAGGTTATAATCAAAAGAAGGAATTGATTATGAGGAGACTTTTGCTCCTATGGAAAATATGACTACAATCCACACAGTTATTGCTTTGGCAGCTCAAAAACATTGGCCTATATATTATATGGATGTCAAAAGTATATTTCTCAATGGCAACTTGAAGGAGGAAGTGTATGTGAACCAACCACTAGGGTACATAGTTGAAGGACAAGAAAAAAATTTATCAGATTGAAGAAATCTCTATATGGGTTAAAGCAAGCACCCCAAGCTTGGTATGCAAAGATTAACTCCTATTTCATCAACCTTGGTTTCACTAGATCTGTAGTAGAATCTACTCTCTATGTGAAATATTGGAGGAACCGCATAATTTTGGTTACATTGTATGTGGATGATCTTCTCATTACAAGTGATGACATAGAAGGAATAAGATTGCTCAAAGAGGACTTATGTAAAAATTTTGAGATGACAGACTTAGGCCTCCTCCACTATTACTTAGGCATAGAGGTATGGCAACATCCTAATAATATTTTTATCTCATAGGCTAAATACATGCAGTCTATTTTGGAGAGGTTTCACATGGAGGAGTGTAAGCCCTCCCACACTCCCATGGAAACCATATTGAAATTGGTTAATAGTGATGATAAAGAAAGGGTTGATGGCACCCTTTACAGAAAACTATTTGGAAGTTTGATCTACTTAACTTCAATTAGACTAGATATTTTCTATTCAGTTGGCCTTATTTCTAGATTCATGCAGGATCCTAAGAAGAGCCATTGGATAACAACTAAGAGTATTTTGAGATTCCTCAAGGCCACCCCTCATCATGGTCTTATGTACACATCATGTGATGATTTTATTTGACTGGGTACACATATTCTTCAATAGGGGCTGAATATAGAGCAGCAATTGAGGCAACTAATACGACAATTTGGTTGAGGCAATTTCTTTATATATATTATGACAATCAAAGTACCATTAAGATGACCAAGAATCTAGTCTTCCATGCTAGAACAAATCACACTGAGATCCATCATCACTTCATCAGATAAATGGTCCAAGAAGACATTATACACATGGAGTATGTACCAACTCAACATCAAGTGGTTGACATCTTCACCAAGTCACTTGGGCAAGACAAGTTTTTTTAGTTTAGCAAATTGCTCTATGTATGTAATAAAAGTCAACATTAAGGGGGAATTTTATCTAATGTTGAATTATTTTTATTCTCTGTAGATAGGATAGTGCACATTAAAGGGGAATGTTAGAATATTATAATGTGTAATATACCTTTTTTTTGACACTTGTCTTATACCACTTGTCTTATGCTTTCCACTAGAGTTATGTGTCTTCTGCATGACACTTGGAATAAATATTATGACACTTGTCAAATCTCACTCATAGGCTTAATGCCTATATATTGTATTATACTTCATCAATACATGTGTAACTTTTGTTCAGTACCAACATCCTTTCCACCTAACCAGCTTCCTTTGCAATATTTCCACCACAGGTTCCCAAAGTGAATCCTGGATTCTACCTTTAAACAAAGGTATTCCAAGGTAAAGATATGGGAGGGTAGCCACCTCAAAACCCAATATGCAAGTAATTATCCTCTACCTTGCTAAGGGGGTATTTAGAAAGAATATTTTGCTTTTATATAATGTATATTTTTCCCAACTGCAATTTCAAATACCTCCAAGATTCCTTTTAGAACCCTTACTTGGGCAACTAAAACAAGGAGAGAGCAAAAAATCATCTACAAATTGGTGATGAGAAATAGGATCCATTGGTAAAGTAGGCTTTATAACTTCTACAAAGGGTTCTAACTTGATTGGCCTACCTAGAGCTTCCACCACTAAGATATAAAGGTAAGGAGATAAGGGGTCCCCTTGGCGAATGCCTCTCAGACTTGAAAAATAACCTACTAGGGACCTATTTATTAAGACTAAAATCTTGGCAGAAGAGATACAAGCATGGACAAATTTTATCCAAATTTGGCAAAAATAAAATTTTCCCAAAACCTTTAACAAAAACTCCCACAAAACCCTATCATAAGCCTTATTCATGTCTAATTTGAAAAGGAAACCAACTCTACCACTTTTATCAGCTAAATGAAGGATTTCATGGACAACTATGATATTGTCCAGGATCTATCTCCCTGGTACAAATCCACTTTGGTCTAAATGAATCAAGGTTAGAAGAAAAGGTTTTAATCTATTAACAAGGGCCTTTATCAAAATTTTATAAATAGTGTTACATAAGTTGATGGTTCTAAAGGCACCAAAGTCCTTTGCACCTACAGTCTTGGGGATCAGAGTTAAAAGTAGAATTCACTCCAAACAAGATATGATTGATGGTTTGGACCTACCAAAGGGTATCAATAATATCATTTTCCACAATATGCCAATACTTTTGGAAAAATAAGGGGGAAAACCATTAGGACCTGGAGACTTCATTCCTTCCATCACAAATATAGCAGCTTTGGCTTCCTCATCGCTAAAGTGAGAGACAAGGGTTTGGTTTATATAAGTCATGACAAGGCTATAGATACTACCAAGCAGCTTATTTTGGCTTTGCTCATTACAAACCTCTTCCACCTCGATGAGATTTTTGAAAAAATCCATAGCCTTAGCTCTTATATCCTTAATGTGAGTAGCATTGGATCCATTAGCTTTTTGAATTTCTCTAATCCTGTTGGCACTTCTATGCTTCAAGGTTGTGATGTGAAAAAAACTTGGAATTTTTATCTCCCTCCTTTAGCCAAAGTGCCTTGGATTTATGTTTCCACAAAATTTCCTCCTTGGAAATAGTGTTATGAAATTCGGCCAACACCTTTCTCTATATATTATGTCTTAAGATTGATTTCCAAGTTCTATCTCACATTCAATAGCTTTTAGTTGACTTTTTAGGTATTTCTTATTTTACAAAATATTCCCAAAAACCCTTTTATTCCATTCTTTAAGGTTGCTTTTAACAACTCTAAGCTTCACCACAATTTTGGAAAGGTTGAAGCCTTAGACCCTTGTTGACCACCAGTTTTTTATTTTAGCTTCTAACTGAGGATGAAGGCACCATATTACCTCAAACATAAATAGCTTGTAGAATTTGATTTCTTCCTAGTTTACTTCAAAACATAAGGGGTTATGGTCGAGCCAATTTTGGGTAGAGAACAGAGAGACAAATTCCCAAACAACAAAAGGTACTCCTTGGAGATAAGAATTCTTGTCCAATATGATTTGGATGAGTTGGTTACCCACTTTACTTTTGCTCCAAGTATACCTTGAACCCTTCAACTCAACATCCAATAGCTCATTGCCATTCACAAAATCTATAAAATCTTCCATGCTTTTCGAGATTGGAGAGTTCCCTCATTTTTTATCCCAAAAAAATAGAGGGGAATTAAAACCCCCTGCTAGGCACCAAAATTCTTGAGAAAAATCCTTCTCATGGAATTTAGAGTTTACCATAACAAGTTTCTACTAGAATAGAGTTTGCTGCATACACATTAGTCATAACCCACATTTTATTACTTTCTCTATTGCATAAGATAATATTAATAATCTTATATGAGGAAGAAATTATAGAGCCCTCAAACTTGTTGGCATCCCAGAGATAAAGGAGTCCCATAGAGTAACCATTGGCTAGGCTTGTAGCACAATGGGCTTCTTTCCAAATTCTTCTTCTAACAACTTCTATATCCTAACCATCCAAATTGGTTTCTTGTAAGAAAAAATATTAGGTAAAATTTATTTACACAGGGAAGCAACCACTCATTGTTTAGAAATCTCGTTCAGGCCCTTAACATTCCAAGAGAGGCACTTCACTTATGAGATTTGGAATTAAATTTCTTTCCCCTAGACACCCCATGGTTACTTTAGAAAAAAGTTTCTAGCTTTAGCTTTAGGTATGTTACTCCTATAGCGTTCTCTTTTTCAAGTTTGATTAGAGCTTGAGATCCATTCGTGATCTTAGAATTTTTTTCCCTCTTCCTCATAGACTTGTTAGGGGGCTTTCCTAAATTCTTCTCAACACCCACATCTACATTGCCCTTCCTTTGTCTTTGAGTTTTAGGACCTAGAAAAACTTTCACCAGATAGGTCTTTAGGGAGCAAATCAGAGACCCTACCTCAGGGGTTGCCAACTGAATCATAAGCTCCTCAAGAGTAGAACCAATACAAATGCCATCAAAGGAATTATGAAGAAGAGCCTTAGAAAAAATGGTTTTAGAAATGATATTCGCCTGACATACCTCAATAACACCAAGTGAGGCTACACTATTCTCCTTAGACACCTTCTCAATCACCACCAAGTTGGCTAGTGTCAATTATGAGGGTTGCAAAATCTCCTCCACAAAAGCCTTTAAATTTTGAACCTCATCCATATGGGGCTGAGCTTCTCCTTCCCCCACATTTGAGGAATTACCACCCAAATTCTTAGAGGGTACTCAACCCAGTTTCTCCTTCTAGATCCATTTTTTCTTGCAGATCTCTTTTCCCTATTCCTATGCCTTGAGGGGACATTGGTTCACCTAGTGACCCAATTTTCCATAGCCAAAGCATCGGGTCAGTCTATTTTTGTAAACAATGGGTTGGTTCCAAGTACCTAATAATGAGATAAGATTGATAAAAGAGGGAAGATCCACCTCCAGATCTACCATGACACACATTCTTGTGTACACCATTCTTGATTTGGATTTGGTTACTAGATTGATAAGAAGGAGATCCCCCATAGCCTTGTCCACACCTATCAACACATCTTCATGTCAGATATAGTAAGAGAGGGTAGGGAGATGAACCCATAGAAGCACAAAGTTAACCTTTTGCATATGAATATTAAAACTAGGTTCCAACTTCTGCAAAAATAGATCTCTTTTGCCATAGAACTAGGGACCTCCCCCTAGGATATGATTTGCATCTTCCATGCAATTTAATCTGATATAAAAAAGGCTTTAGGGACCGCTACAATTTCCATGGAGCCCAAAGGTTTCTAGTACCCATATTCAAATTAAATCTAAGTATGTCTTAGCTCCCTATAACTTTCCCACAAGGTCACAACCACCATCACCCATGGTGAACTTAACCAGTTCACTTTGGATGCTAATGGTATTTCCTAGAGGGGATATATTGCAAATAGGTTTTGAGAAGGTCTTCCTCACACCTTTAGACATCACCACGGTATACAAAATGCCAAGGTTTAAGTTTTTAGGGGAAAATTATAGGCCATGAGAAGGGGACCCAACCTCTAGCTTACTGTTTAATGACCCATAGCTTCCCAAAGGACTCATGAAGCTAGTACTGGGGTCTCCTACAGACATACCATCTGGTTGACTCAAAACTACCACATTCACATCCAATCCAGCTACCACCTCCACATATTCTGAGATCTCCCATCACCCTTTTACAAACCCACGTAAACTAGATTCAAAGTCTCCCACTCCCACCCTTTCCAACCCTGGTTGCCACCATTTAAATTCTAGCTCTTGCTCCTCCATTAAACCCTTGTACCTCCAATCCACACACCTTTGATAATTATTATAACATTATTAGTTAACCCTCCATAGATGTCATCGTCTGGATTCAAAACCTTGAAATCCATCATCATCAAACTTAGCTATGAATTAAAAACCCTCTAGAGCTATCATTGCCTAGATTCAAACCCTCTAGAGCCACCACTGCTTGACTCAACTATGAATTAAAATCCTCCAAAGTTGTTGCCATATTCTAGCTTCAAACCCTTTAAATCCACCATCATCGAACTTAGCTATGAATTAAAAACCCTCCAAAGCCACCATCGGACTTAGCTATGAATTAAAAACCCTCCAAGACTGTCATCACCTAGTTGTGCCTTTCTTTGTAATTCTTAAGGAGCTTGAATGGCTTCCTCAGTTCTAGTTATCTTCTTGCAATTTTCTAAGAAGTTTCAATGGATTTTTTATCTTCTTTTTAAGGATCTTCTTATGGCTTCCTTTCTTGCCTCTTGAAGTGGCAATTCCTCAGGGATTTTTATGACCCTTTTTCTTTCTTGCTAAAATTTACCTAGTTGTTTCTTGCATGCTTATGACCTTATTGGTCTTTAGAAGGGATTGAAACATTTTTTTATGCTTGAAGGCTTTTGCCTTTGGTGGGGTTTTTCACCCTAAAAATTTTAATCTACTGTGGAGTTTTGTTGCACAGTGATATTTTTTCTCTCTTTTGAGGTTTTTATTGAATAACTTTATACAAGGAAATATTACCCTTGAATTTTCTTTTCTCAATATTGAATTTTCTTTGCTCAAATAGAGTGCTCTTTTTTGTGTTGAAGCTAGAGGAGGATAAAAATGAAAATTATTTCTTTCTTCTACCTTCTCTGATATCACATGTTGGAAAAGAATGCTTCAATGGTTGTATTATGGAAATGAAGGGTATTTAAGTACATAGGATGCCTATTTTAGGTATAATTAACTCTCAACCAAGCTTGCAACTATATTTATCCTATACTACATGCATATGCCTTGTGATGGGTGGTTATACCACTTGCTTTCTTACATGGGTTATGATATAATAACTCCTAACATGCCCATGTTCCTTTATGGGACTCTCTATCATAATTTGAGTTAGGTTTCAATTGACAATTGATAAGACTTTTACAAAATTAGGTGATTTTTTATGGGTATAGACTTTGGTTGGGTTGTTGAAATCTACTTAAATTTTTGGGTTATTAACACTTACATTGCAGAGGGTGGAAAGCTTTACCTTCTCTATATGGGATAGGGATGGACTAATATTGTTAGTGATTGGATAGGATGATGTTGAATCAACAAATTTGAATACCTCATCTACTTCATTTGATACATTTTCTCCTTTCTCATGATCCCATGAGTCATTTTTTATCATTTTATGTTAAAATACATATTAACACCCCTTGAATCCTAAAAATTTTGGTATGAATGTGACACAGGATACCTAATGATGCATGTCATAAAGAGCTTTAACTAAAAAATCAACAAATAACAAGATACCCACTTTAAGTGGTATATTTATTTATAGATTTTAGTTAGAGTCTTAGATGATGCCTCAATAAACTCTAAAGTGCTTAGGTATACTATGTTATGTTGGAGTGTTGTCTTAATCAAGGTTGGTATTTTGTGACCCCAAAAGGATCTATCCACCATTGATCAAGAGATGTCTTATTAAACCTATAATACCCCACTCACTAATGTCAACAACATCTCACAGTTGCTATATTATGCTAATATCTCTTAAGTATCACTTTTCTTTATGCTTTATCACTATCTATTTTCTCCATTATCATCTAACTCTTTCTAAATCATAGGCATTTTCTTCACATGTAGGACCTAGCCCTTGCTCTTAGGTCTTAGTGAGCTATTATCATTTATTTTGGTAGAATCCATAGAAGGATTATGAGGCTTTTCACTAGACCATGTAGATGCCCCACACTTAATCTCAAATGATCTCTCCTATAGACGTATTTGATGAGGCCATAAAATGGCTCATTATTTCAGTATTTTAACACATAAAAATTGCTTATTTGTACCTAAAAATTCCAAGTATTTTAATAATTATTCATGTTTATGTTGAATTTAACATGGTAATTGTAGAAGGTCCGAGGTGTAGACCAATTGGTTCATCCAAACCCCATAAGGGGGGCGAAGGTCCAAGGTTCAAATCTCAGGCCTCGTCGGACTGAACGCTTGTCCTTTTCCTAGTGCTTTTAGCGGCGTAAAAGGTTTAAAATGATTGTGGCATGGTGGTTATAGGGGCGGACTGCATGAAGATCTGTGTGGCGGCTTCCAGGGCGGACAACGCAGAATACTGTGGCGGCCATAAAAATCCGGACAGCCTGCCCGGATTCATGGCGGCTATCGATTCCACCATGTAAATACAAAAAAAAAAAACATTGTAATTGTAGAAAATGATATGTTGCTATTAGGACATGTTTTATGTAGTTTTTATGGTTATTTACATGATTTTAGCAGTAAAAATGTATAATAAAAATATTTAGGAAATAAAGGATTTATAAAATATGATTAGTTGAGTGTTTTTAAAGTGTTTTCCTATCTCAAATGAGTTCCTAATATTATGTGGAATCAATAAAACCATGTTTTAGCTTAAACAGGGCATCATACAACTAGAATAATAAGGCAGGAGCCTGCAGTTTTAAAGGAGGATGAGTTTTAGTCCTCAAATTTGATTTGAAAATGTCTTGGGAGCATGGAGAAGACTTAGGAAGACTTGACCAAGCACTTGGAAGTGACTCAACACCATTTTCCAACTCATTTCACACCAAGCACATTCTCACGGAGTTGTTGCAAAATTTCCTACACAAAAACAATATTTAGTTGACTATTTTGAAAAGTTCAAACGATGAGTTGGAAAGGTGAAATATTGCACAAGCATCCTTAAAAATATGTCCAAGAATCCCACAACAGGTTGGACACACAAAAATGAGGGAATATCTAATTTCTAGCTCATTGTCCTAAAATTGGCAAAGTCAATTGAAATGCAAAATTTGTTTTTTTTTTTTTTTTTTGAACATGGTGGAATCGATAGCCACCATGAATTTGGGAAGGTTGTCCATATTTTATGGCCGCCACAGTATTCTTCCCTATCCACCTTGGAAGCCACCACACAGATCTTCGTGTAGTTCATGCCTATAACTGCCATGCCACAATCATTTTAAACCTTTTATGCCACTAAAAGAACCTGGAAAGGGACAAGCGTTCAGTCCGATGAGGCCCGAGATTTGAACAAGATGCAGAATTTGTTGAAAATAGTTTTTTGACAGATTTTCAGGGAGGAAAATAAGGATAATGCATGGATGGATGTAACTCATAATATCCTACCTATTTTCTAGATATTTACCATCATTTTTAAGGTGTGAACAAATGTACCGGTGGCTACAAACTAATTTTGTCCTAATTCGGGACTAAGTCTGTTGTAGCAACATAGAAAATCAGCAATCAGTTTTGACAACAAATTGTTTTCTAATTTTTCCCTTAATTATAGATAGAACAAATTGAGTATTTAATTATAAATCCTCTTTGTCTGCATATTTGAAAAGTTAGAAAAAGATAGAAGAAAATAAGAAGACACGTATGAATTTGGAAATGTGTAATTTTGGTAAACTATCATAAACTTGACTATTTTTGTTTTCTATATGCATTTGATTAATTTTGTAGTTTAACTTCTTTTCTTTGCAATATTTCACCTTTCATTGAGCCTGGAGCTTGGGCCCACTCTAAGGATCAGTGGAAGGTGTACTAACTTAGTTTTAGGATTAATTTCAGTGTTTTTTTTATGTTATTTAATTTCTACAGTTTTGTTCTTAATATCAAGTTTGTCATTCCTCTATTTTTGTTGTGTTTTCCCCTGTTTTTCCCTTGTTTTTATCAGCATGTTATGTTTTATTTTGTTACAATTGGCTGGTCATAGTTAAATTCTATAATTTTCAATTATGTTCCAACATTTAAATTTTTGCACTTGATTTATGTTTTAGCTAGTTTTCAATTTCAGCATTTCATTTCTACAATTTCCAATTTAGCAAATGTAGTTTAGTGACTTTCAATTTTAGCATTTTTAAATTCCTGCAAATTAATTAGCTTTCTTTTCATGCAAGTGTGAAATTAGTGTAGTTTCCTTTCTGTAAATATTTCTAGCTTTCATAGAACAATTTAGTGTCCTGATACCTAAATTGCAGTTTCAAAGTCTCTAATGTATACAACCCTAGGATGCCTCCTTAGATTTGACAAATTGAATTAAATTAAATGATGAGAATTAATGACACTCATCATTTTTGGCACCATTATCAGGGAGCAAATTGGCATTGTTAGAGAACAATGTTAATTGTTTTCTTGTGAAATTGACGACTTCACATGAAAATAGTTGCATTGCTTGGGATTGCATTTTGGACATTAGGAATAGGATTTCTTGCTTTAATAGGATGTAGAAATAGGTTTAGAAATAAAAGAGACTAAAATAACTTCCCACAAACCATAGGAAGCAAACATTCATGATACGAGGTTGAACCTATGTCGAAGTTGTCTGAATTAGTGATTCTTGAAAATATTGGAATTTTAAAAGAATCACAATCATCTGCTTTAGGAAGTGAAAAATCCTTTGAGAAAATATTACAAGGAGAACAAAGTGTTAGTTCAACACCACCCTCCCTTGAAAAATCTATGCGATCAGGACAATTTAAATGGATTTATAATTGGTGTTGGAAACGTATAATGGTAGGCTTACATGAAAATCCAAGAAAAGCCAACAATGTGCTTCATCTTGGTAAAACTAGTACATCTACCAAAAATTTCCAATATCCTATTCAATTAGATCAAAACTCTCCCATGGAAGTCATTTCACCTTCTAAATTATCAACTTTTAGGGGAGTTGCATCTGAGGACCCTGATCAGTTTCTATTTAAGTTTAAGATTGTATGCCAAGCTTGTAACTATATCAATGACAATCAAAAACTTAAATTATTTTCTTTTACTCTTAAAGACTCAACCCTACAATGGTTCATGAACTTAGCACCAAATCCAATCTGAACCTAGGATGAAATGGAAAGAATATTTTTGGAGAAATACCAAGAATACTATCGAGTAAAGAATCAAAAGGATAAATTATCTAGGATGAAACAAGAGGAAAATGAAACTTTAGAAGATTATCTAGATACATTTTCCCTTGTTAACAAGAGATGTGGAGTAGAACCAAAACTTAAATTCTTGAGAGGATTACAAGATGAATCAAGAGATGTATTGGATCTACCTTAGGAACAACAACAACAACAAGAAACACAACCTCCACTTTTGGCTCAACCTATGATGAATTCCCAATAATGTTAAATAGGCAACCCCTATCTATATGGTTGAATCAAAAGATACAACCATAATAAATGTCATTGGTTATGACAACATTCAATTGTGTTCAAGAAAAATACTTCTTGAACATATTCCACCTATCATTGTAGAAATGGGAGTTGAAGGGAATAAACAAGAGAACCCATCTACACTGAAACAAAAATAAGAAAAATAAAACCTGCCTCAAGATGATTTAATGGAGAAGGTACCATATCCTAAACAATTTGACATATCAAAAATAACATCTTCAAAATTAGATTTGGTAAAGAAATTAGAACATTTTAATGTTACAATTCCTTTACTATAGGTTGTTAAAGATGTATCTATGAATAACCAGATTGTTTAGGAAATGGGTATTAAGAAACCAAGAAGAAAAAGAAAGTATATCCTAAAACCATACAAGTAGGTGGAAAATTAGTAGACTTGCTTGCAGGAAAACTTACTCCACCTAAGTATGGTTATCTAGGAAGCCCATGGTTTCTTGAATCAGACAAAGGAAATCAAAAGAAACATATTTTTCTAATTGAGTTTGAATTCCTAACACTTCATATATCTTTGGAAGATGGCATTGAGTTGTTGCAGGTACAAGAGAAAATTCTGCAATTGAATGCAATGGATGAACTCCGGTTGGAGACACTTCACCAAATGGAGATCATTCAACAACAATGGAAAATATGGTATGATAGTCACATTAGAAGTAGCAAAGATGAACTAAAAGTGTTCAAGAGTAAATCCATTCAACTTTCTTCAATTGATGATTCGAGGAGGACATTGGTGGTGAATGGACATCATTTATGATTGTACCATAAGCCACTACCAAAGATGGAATTTGCTTGATATTTCTCATAGTCAAACTTGCACATGATAGAAGAGGCTTCCTCTTCTAATAGAGATTCTGAATGATCATATCTTTGAATCATGAAAAAAAAAAATGAAAAAAAATGAAAAACAAAAAAAGTTGTAGCATAAGGCATGTCCCACAAAATGAGGATGCATGAGGGCATGCATCAATTTCAGTGGGGAGGAGGAAAAATGAAGTCAATACTTCATTTTGAGCAATAAGGAGGAAATGATGACATAAGAGGATTCTTACTGCTCATATGGAAAGAAAGGTTGATGCATCATTGTTGTTGTTTTCATGCAAAAAAGATGTTTTCATGCAAAAAATATTGATGTGCTTTTTACAAAATAAGGATTGTTCTTATCCAAATAAAAATGAGAGACATTCTCTCTCATTGAAGCTCCATGAGAGAAATGAGCCCTTGAAAAAAAGAAGAGAAAATCTTGATTGTGAAAATCCTTCATGGACACAATCAAGACAGAAGAAGGTTGAAAACCAGAAATGGCAGCCTCTTTTGATGAAAAAAAGAATAATCTCGATTGTGAAAATCCTTTATGGACACAATTGAGACAAAATTTGGTTGAAAACCAGAAATGGCAGCCTCTTTTAGAAAAAAAATAAGGAAAGAAAAAATATGAATAATTCAATGGTGAAAACCTCCTTGGGGTGCTATTGAGTCAAGGCTTGCATGAAAACCAGTTTTTGACATGTTTACCTTGAATATTTTTCAGCATTTGTACAAATTCTAATTATTGCATCTATGTACTTTTCAGATTTTAGACATCATAAGTGTGCGATCAGCAAATAATCCAAAAAGGTGCATGAAATCTCTTCAATAGTAAGGTATGCATTTTCTTCAATTTTACTATTAGTTAGCCTTAGCATTGCATGAATAGTAATTAAATGCTTGGCACACTTATGTATATAAATGGTAAACTTAAACACCCTACTAAGTACTCCCAAAAGTTATTTTGGTATACCTTTGGTTATGGGAGATTCATATTTGAAAAGTTTGAAAAAGAGAAAAAATTGTTGTGAGTGCTCTAGCATAACAATTATGTGAAAATAGGGTGCAACCAAATCATGCAAACATCTTAGCATAGTTGTGCAGGAATAAAGTGTAAAAAAAAGAGAAAAAAAAAATAGAAAAAATATACAAAAATTAAATTGCACAACTTTCTAGGCCATTTTCTATGTTCTTGCAGCACTTTGGCACAAAACAATGTATTCTACCTATGTTTCAAAATATTAGAGGTGTATTTTATCCAAATTTGAAACATCCAACTATGGAAACTAAGTTGTAGGCAGAGCTCTAAAACATCATAGGTAAAATGCTTCAAAAAATATAGAATCATAGAATTGCAAAAAAAAATAATGCAATTGGTTTCAAAAATAGAAGTTGAAAAATTGCAAGAAACTAATGCAGTTAGTTTCAAAAATAGAAGCTAAAAATTTGCATGAAATAATGCAGTTGGTTTCAAAATAGCAAGTTGGAAAATTGCAAAACTATAGTTGGAAAATTGTAAAAGTGTAGCTGAAAAATTGTAGGGAAATTTTTTTTGAGTTTAAATAGATTTATGTTGAGAATAAGCCAAAACAAGGAGATGGGTAACCACTAGTAGGGAAGATACCTATACAGAAAACATTGATGATAGGACTACTTCTAAGCTTGATAAAACCATCATCCTCCCATGCATAGTCATCTGCTAAAACTAGGGCACAGAAGAAAATGTAATCATTGAAAAAATCTTCCTATAGACTATATTTCAGGGGACACTAAATTCTCTGCTCAGATAGAAGAACCTGCATAGCCAAAGCCTTCCAATTTTAAAACAATTGGAGCACAAGCTAAAGCAACCAATTCATCATCTATAGAGGAAGATGAAAATGGTTGCACAAATAGGTTTGTAGGAAGAAAAATTGTAGAAACAAAGCAAACTAGTGGAATGGAAAAAATAAGGACACATCCATTGAGAAATTCCACCAAGTGGAGGAGAAAAGGTGTTACAAAGGAACCTGCTGAGATAGGGGAGACAAATTTTGAGACTCAAAAAAAACCACCTTCACCCCCTATGTTGAGAAGAATTTTGAGGAAGCAACCAGAAATTGCTACAGCTCAAGAAACAACACCCTCTACACCACTTGAGCTAAGAATGAAGAAGTTAATATTGTAGGTAGATGAAAAAAAAATACACAACTTTCTAGCTTATTTTTATGTTTCTGCAACAATATAGAACAAAAACGATGTATTTTTTCCAGTTCTTGAATATTCTGAAATAGTCCAAAAATGTTATGAAGTAGCTCCAAAACATTTTGAAATAGTCTAGGAATCTTCCAAAGCAGCTCCCAAACATTTTGAAATAGTCTAGGAACCTTCTAGAGCAGCTCCAAAACATCCAAAAAAAGATCCAAAACATCCTAAAAAAGCTCGGGAACAATAGGATGAGTAAGGTACATCAATGAATGAAGTTCCTAGAGTACAAACTACTTCAATGCATGCCAGTACATCACCTAAGAAAGAGAATTTTTTTTTTACAAAATTTGTTAAGACAATTTACACTGTAGAAATAGGCATTCAAGTTGAGTTACTTCTAGTTTCTACACTTCCACCAGTGGTAATATGTCAACCGAATATGGTATCATTGGTAGCGTATAATGAGGCCATAGTAGGTTGGATAGCTCGCTATCAGGTGCTTGAATTATGTTTTGCAGCAGTAAAATCATTAGAGGAATAGAACAAAATATAGACTACAAAAATTACGTAGGCCAAGGTGGAATTTGTCAGCAAAGTTCCAAACTACAGAAGTATAAGTGCAAGATGACATCTCTCCAATTATAAATGCCCCGCCTATTATAGCACCTCAGTAGAATATTAACGGTTCAGAAATTTCATAATTGCAATAGTTTTTAGCCATTTTTAGAAAATTTTCAACAAGTTCAGAAATTTTAAAATCTCAACAGTTTTCAGCCATTTTCAGAAAATTTTCAGCAAGTTAAAAAAATTCAAAATTTTAGTAGTTTTTAGCATTTTCCAAAAAAAATCAGCAATTTCAAAAATTTCAAAATTTTAGCATTGTTTTGAAATTGCAGTAATTTTAGATTTTCAGCAATTTCAAAAATTTCCACATTGTTTTTAGAAATTGTAGCAGTTTTTAGATCTTCATCAATTTCAGAAATTTTAAAATCTTTAGCAATTTCAATGATTGCAATAATTTTAGTATTTTTCAAAATAAATTGCAACAATTTCAACATTTTGAACATTTTTCAAAAATTGCAACAATTTCAGAAATTGCAGCATCTTCAACATTTTTCAAACAATTGCAACAATTGCATTTTTCAACATTTTTAGCATTTCTCAAACAATTGCAGTAATATTTTTAGCAATTTCAAAATTGGAGCATTTTCAACATTTTCAAAACTGTAGCAATTTTAACACTTTCAACATTTTTCAAAAATTGCAGCAATTTTAGCATTTCAACCATTTCAATAATTTTACATTTGGTTGACAAAGGATGTTGTTCAGAAGGCTAGACCTAAATATTGTTATGGCCCACTAGGATGCATGAGGACATGCATCAAGATAAGTAGGGGGAATGATGAGACCATAAAATGGCTCATTATTTCAGTATTTTTACACATAAAAATTACCTATTTTACCTAAAAATGCCAAGTATTTTAATAATTATTCATGTTTATGTTGAATTTAACATGATAATTGCATAAAATGATATATTGTTGTTAGGACAAGTTTTATATAGTTTTTATGGTTATTTTGCAAGATTTTAGCAATAAAAATGCATAATAAAAATAGTAAATAAAGACTTTATGAAATATGATTAGCTGAATACTTTTAAAGTATTTTCTTGCCTTAAATAAGTTACTAAAATGATGTGGCATAAACTTGAATTGACTTCTAAATATCATAAATATGCATGGATCTCAAAATATTTGTAATATAGCCTTCAAGAAATAATTTGGACTCTACAATGGGTTGATCATACCTTTTGACCTCAATAATGCACCTACAACATTTTTGTGCATCATCAATGACATCTTCAAGCCTCACCATGACAAATTTGTTGTGGTCTACTTTGATGATATATTGGTTTATAGAAAAACTTATGATGAGCACTTGATTCATATCAAGACAATATTGGATCTTCTTCACCAACATGAGTTCCAAGTGAAGATGACAAAATTCATTCAAGTATTGAGTTTCCCCATTGATGAGCATAGGTACATGTGTATCTAGATAAAGTCAAGATACTTTGAGTGGCCCATTCCATCTAGCATTTATATTTGAAAATTTTCCTTGGGAGCATGAACTTTTATAGAAAGTTAACTTGTATCCACTCATATGTTACCCTTCAACTTTATCGTCTCATTCATAAGAAGAAATCTTGGATGTTGGAGGTTGGTCAAGGATTTTACTATCTCAAAGATGCTTTTGGTAATGTTCTTGTGCTTGTATTCCCTAACTTCCAACAATTATTCAAGTTTGATTCCAAGTATTCTTAATATGTTATATGCATAATCCTTATGTACGAAGGAAATTTAATGACCTATCATTCTAAATCTTTTGTCATAGGCAAAAATTATAATACCTATAACAAAGAATTGTGTCTTACTCTTAAGCATACAAGCAGTGGTATCATGGTCTTATTAGTAAATATATCATTCTACATTTAATTCACCAACCCATTATGACCCATATGGATGCATAAAAAGTCAACAAAAAATGCAAGAAGTTAATATTAAGAAAGAATAACCAAGTGAGGTGAATCGATTAGTGTCCAAAATAGGGCAACATGGTATTTGGTCATAAATCCTTTAATAAAGTAGTATTTCAATAAAAATTTAGAAATATGATTTTTGGCATCAAGATGAATGCTCAAAATTAATTTAAGTTAAAAAATTCCATCACTTGACCCCTAAAACAAAGAAATGAACAAGACTAGTAATTTGTGTTTTGGGTACAAGTTAATTAGACAATATCCAAATCTAGTTTTTTTTAAGGTGAAAGAGGACTCAAAGGGTTGCATTTGATATAAAATTAATCTCAAACTAAGTATAATTATTTGATATATCAAAATACTAGCATGTTCTATGGCTCTTATTTCTCTCTACTATGACTTCCAAATTAGCTTAATTTATTTTGGAGGGTTTTTCATCATTGTCCATGTTCCCCCACAAGTTTAGCTCAAATTTAAACTATTTGAACCTTGAAAAGGCCAATAAAAATGTCATCAAGCTTAAGAGTGGACTAGATTGACATGTGCAAGGTGCCCTAAAGCTAAAATAGGAACAATATCAAGAGGAATATATGCAAGAAAATTGATGATAAACCACCTACATGAAATCTACACTTCGAAGAACCTCAAAAAGCAAACAAACATCAATCTCTTCCTAAATTTGGAAGAGGATCTAGATAAGGGTTATTTTGGCCAAGACTAGCAAGAAGAATGATTTAGAGAGTCATGAATAAGGGCAATCAAGTTGTAATGCAAGGAAATCAAGGAAACCATTCAGAAGCATTATGTAAAGCTACAAATAAGGGCATGGTACATATACATCTCAATAAGGGTCAAGTTGATGGCAATAAATCTTGTAATAGCTCTATGTTACAAGAAATATAAAGCTTGAAAAGTTTATTTACGAGTTTTCTTCTCCAACAGGGTTTCAAAAATTAGATTATTCAATTATCTATTATTGTACCAAATGTTCTTTTCTAAGTATTTCAATGGTTTAATTGCGTTGCCTTTGGTTTTTCAAATTTGTAAAGTTTGTGCTTTTCATGCTTGAAGACTAGCAAGTTTGATTTTGAAATGGATATCAGTTTGACACATCAATAAGTTGATGGATTTACAATAATTCAATCTTAATTAACATTTGCATCGATCTCTATATGGACTCTCTATACTTTGTTCTTTTCTTACATGAGTACTTTAGGTATGAAAGAAGTTATACCATATTTTGTAAACTTTATGTGCTTTTCATGCTTGAAAACTAACGAATTTAAGCAAATAATGGACACTAGTTTTACACAGTAGTATATTTTTGGATCAAAAATAGATTATAAACTTTAATTACATTGAATCATTCCCTTATGGACTCCCCATGCTCTATTCTTTTCTTTTACATATTTTGTGCCAAAAAAATAGTTTTGATGCAAGATGAAGGGTTTCAACTTTCACTATTCCATAGGGATCTAATTGAAACTAAGGCAAAGAGTCCTCAAAGCTTTCAAAAATATCTATTCAAGATTTCATTACTGGGGACTACAAGTCACATTCATTTTTGAACACTCAATCAAAAATATAAGAACATTGATCAATACAATATATCTATTACCAACAAAGTGTTGCATTTTCATAGTCATTATCCTTCATGCATGCTCAACATATTGATGTTTAACATGTAGCTTGTGATGAGTGGAAATGCCTTTACTCCACAAATTTTCAATTTGGTCCTATTGTTTGTGCTTTGCAACAATTGGCAATAGTAAATCAAACAACTTTCTTTAATTATAGCTTGGTAGTGTATTATTGTCCAAGTTAAATTAGCTTTGAATTTCCATTGGCTCCTCTCATGAACTTCTAATAAATAAAGCCTACTTATTTTCCTATGGTGGATATTTTGATGTGGAAAATACCTTGAACCACTTTCAAAGCAACTTCTATAAGATGAAGTAAGTTGAGGATTAGTGCTCACTTTGTAACCAATCTAAATCTTTGACTTATAAGTTTGGATTGTAATAACTTTTGATAGTTCTTTCTAGACCATGAAAAAATATTTCCATGGATTTCAAAAGTGGTCTACCTCAAACTCAGGGTCTACATAATTGTATTTTGTTATGGTGTGTTATTTTTGTAAAATGATAACCTTTATGGTATGCATGAAGTCTATCCATGCTCATCAGGTGGCCAAACTATTGTTTGAATATGTTTGGAACAGTTTTGGGCTAGCACTTACAATTATTTTTTATTCTGACTCTCATTTCTTGAGTTATTTTTGGAATAATCCTGGAAGGTTCTAGGTAATCAATTACACTTTGTTGAAGAATATTACATTATTTGGTACATGCTAATGTACCCCCATGGTACCTTGATGGTACAAATATAAATATGTAATATATTAAGGTACGATTATATAGTTTAGGAGTGTGATTTATATTTCCCCTTATGTATGTGTTCATGTGTAGGATGTGCATAAGTGTCATACAATAATGTGTGCAAGTGTGTGTACAAGTATCATATAATAAAGTGTGTAAGTGTCATAGAATAAAGTGTGCAAAGAGTAAATAGAGAGTCAACAATCATGTATACAAGTGGCAAGATGAGAAGCCAAAAGATATGAGAGGTTTGTTCTATGGAATAGGAAAGGTTGAATCTCTCATATATGTAAGGAGAGCAATAGTCAAATAGTACAAGAATCATCTTTCTAGGATTATATTATGGAGACAAAGCTCCATGTATTGTATCAAAGACTGGGAAATTAAATGAAGACTGAGTAAAACTTGTATAAAATATTTGAGTAATATTATTGTAAGTTTTCTTCATGTTATTGCATGAATGATAATGGTCATTTATATCTTATTATTGTTATTTTCATGAATATTATGTTCATTTATTTTGATCATTTATATTAAGTTTCTCTAATATTTGAGTCTACTCAAGATCCACATCATTTGGGACCTATGATAATCTGTCTAAAAAGACAACAATAGTGTTAGAGCTACATCGTGTAGACTTTATCAGAGCCACATTATGATATTAGAGCTCGTTCGAGTAGTCTCTATTTCTAGCATTAGAAAAAAGAGTTTCTGGTGAGAAAATATTATTTTAGAGTGATAATATTTGGAGCTATTGTGAGTATTTTCTAAAACTCATGAAAACTAGATTTTGGTGTGAATATTGATAAGCTAACATCAAAGGAAAGCTTTAGTATGAATTTGGAGGAAAACTCATGTAAATGAAATGTAGGCTAAGATTGATTTTAGACTATTAATAATCTTGATATTATTGTTGAAAATATTTAAAAGTTGTGAGAATAATGTTTTGAGTCCGTTTAAAAGAACATAGGCTAAAATACATAGAAGAAATAGAATCGACTTTAAAGAAGTTGGTGTCAAGAAGAGAATAACAAGTTGAGAGTGGCCAAGAGCCAAAGTTATAGTTCAATATTTGAGATAGAAAAACCTAAGAAAAATAAAAGCAAGCTTAAGTAGGTCACTTGTCAAATAAAATTAGTGAAAGAAGGAAAAAATATAAAGAAAGAGCCTATGAGAAGAAAAATTCATCTGAGTTGGAGAAGCTCCAATATCTTCTTGCTTGAAGCAGAAGTGGATAATAAAGGAATATTCCAAGAGAATGTAGAATATTCAAGTGCCATCAGAAGCACAAAAGAAAAGATAAATCACCCGAGAATACTTAGTGCAATCAAAAGCACAAGATTAAAAGGAGTCCAAGAGATATTGCAACACCAGCTCCCAAGAGTAATATTTGAAAGAAACATTTAGGCCTAAGCAACCCTTGATAAATATAAAGACCAAAGATATCAAAGCTAGATAGAAGTATTATTGTTGAAGTAGATGAAAACTTTATTGTAGAAGAAGAGAGTAACTAGAGAGTTGCATGTGAGCTTGTGACCTGAGCTGAGCTAGTAGAAAGAGCCATTCTCTATGACTGGAATTGAGTCCTCTATTACTAGATACAAAGAAAAGAAATATCACCATTGAATATTATGGATTAAAAATATCTAAAGAAGTTGAATCGCTAGATTTGGAGCATGAGCAACACTAGAAATTAAAAAGCCTTCACTAGGAAACGTCCATTGCATGTTAGAGGTTGAGCCATGTGGAAGAACACTAGCGCAAAAATCCATGTGTGACAACACACGATAAAAGGTATTAATCCTTTTCTTTAAACTTTATTGAGCGCAAGCATAACGACATGTTTATTTTCAAAAATTGTCTTATAAATTAAATATTGGGCAAAGGATTTTTACAATAAAAGAAAGAAATTAGGAGCTAAAAGGTGATATTAGAAACATTGAGAATTAGAAAATTTAAAAGCAGGGAGTCAAAAGGATTTCAACTCCAATATTTAAGAAAAACTAAAAATTAGCGAGTTAAAAATAATTCTACATTTGTTAGAATTTTTTTATTTCAAAATTTTGATTTTTGAAAAAGTTGAACTGAAATTTTAAATTGTGGAGAGATAAGGAAGTCTACTTCAAAAATTAAAAAAAATATTAAAATATTTTTATTATTCTCCATGTACTTTGATGGTACAAATGTAACAAATAATATTAATAATAATGTAAATACCGCATGGTACCTTGATGGTACAAATGTAAATATGTAATAGAGTAGGGTGTGAGTCTATAGTTTAGGAGTGTGCTTTATACTTCCCCATATGTTTATGTTCATGTATAGGATGTGCACAAGTGTCATGTAATTATGTGTGCAAGTGTGAAGAGTGAGAATGTGCACAAGTGTCATGTAATAATGTGTGCAAGTGTGTGCACAAGTGTCATATAGTAAAGTGTGCAAAGAGTAAATAGAGTAAAGAGTCACGTATACAAGTGGCAAGATGAGAAAAGGCATGAGAGGTTTGTACTATGCATGGAATAGGAATGGTTGCATCTTCCAGATATGTGAGGAGAGAAATAGTCAAAGAGTCCAAAAGACATCTTTCTAAGGTTATATTATGAGACAAAGCTCCATATATTGTATCAAAGATCAAGAAATTGAATGAAGATAGAGTTAAGCTTATATACATTATTTGAGAAATATTATTGTAATTTTTCATGTTATTGCATGAATGATATTTGCTATTTATATCTTATTATTGTTATTTTCATGAATTTTATGTTCATTGATTTTGGCCATTTTTACTAAGTTGCTCTAATATTTAAGTCTACAAAGGATCTTGGTTATTTGGGACCTGTGATAATATAGCTAAAACACCAACACACTTCACTTAATTTTATCCATAAAATGATGCCCAAACTAAGGTTGTTATCACTCAATCCATGACCTATGCATTTAAAAAGATAAGCAATAATATAATTATGTATATACTCTCCTATAAAGCTACTACTAGACCACTCATGTCTTTGCAAGGCATTATCCTTTTGAATTTTGCTATAACTTCCCACCCTTAGGCCCTTATATTCTAGTCTCTTCTAGATTTGCATATAACCCATGAACAAAAGAAGCAAGACAAATATCTTCCTTTGTGTAGAAGTTGATCAAGATTCATACCATAGTTTGAGATATTCTTCGACAAACCCAAGCCAAATTCATGTCCTCCATCCTTGTAATTATATCAGTTATAAACTAGAGAGCCTTAACATCTCAAGAGTCTTAGTTTTCATATCCACTACATCTCAATTATAAACCAAAGACTTAGTTTGCATGTCCCATTATTCGTAGTTGGATTAAATAAGGTGTTCATACACATGTATACTATACATTACAATAACTGCATGTGAGACTAATTGAGGTATTTATGCATGTCTCATTCAAGGGCACTTTGCATCCATTCAACCTCATATTTGTATGTCTATTTATACTTCACAAATGAAGAGTGTACATCATTAGTTTTGGAGGCTATCTTCTCTCATTTGCATATAACTTTGTACATTATGCTATCTTAACTTTAATGCAAGGTTGTACCACTTTCTTCCTATACTTTTTCTTGTAAAAATAATTATTGTACAGAGATAAATCATCCTATTTATAGAATAAATCTGTAATATTGAAACATCATGATATGTTGAGTTCATAAAAGAAACAATGACATCAAGCCAAAAAAAGCATCACAACTATAGAATTCATAAAGAAATGAATTGCATACCATTAAAGAAACATCATAATCATAGATTGCATAGATATCTTACCATTGAATGACATCTCTCTAATAATGATTTGAGCAATATTGTTGCAGTTGGTTTGGCTTATGTTAGTATTAAAAATACCTGGAGTATAAAATATTGCATCATTGAATTTAAGTGTTACCTGGAAATAAGCACATGAGGACTCTCTTGGATAGTGGAGTAACAAGGTAATTCAAAATCACCCCTCATAAAAAAATTCATAGTTTATACTTATAAATGCATGCATACACAAAATTAGTACAAGAGGGAGTTGGTTACTATAATCCATGGTAGCATATGTTAACCAATTAGATTATAGTTTTCAGCAAACACATAATAATATCAAGTTCTTGCATCAATAATTAATATTATTATAGAACAATTTGTTTGACCTAAAACATTGTTGATATAAAAAATGTTAGCATTATATGGAGACTCTGAAACATAGCCAAACACAAGACACCAATGGAGAAACACAGAGGCAAAAAATAATGAGCTACCTAGAGAAATATAATGTGAATATGGTGAATGTGGGACAAGAAAGACTAATCTTCCCTCAAGTAAAAGAAGATGTGAATATGGTGAAGGTAGATCAGGAATGACCAAACTATTCCCAAGAAGGATCAATTTTTTCCCATGTGGATATGGAGACTTTTCCTTCTACTTTACCATTGATCCTAGAGAAATAAAATGTGATTATGGTGAAGACTGGGTAAGAAGGTCCAAATTATTCCCATGAGAAAGACCAATTAGAGATTGATACTCATGAGACTATAGAGGAACAGACTGTTGAGAAAGGTCCATCCTATGTTACTTCAAATGTAAGAATTACCAGGATTTCTCATAAATCCCTTGATCTAGGTCAAGAAGAGTCTAGCAAAGTGGGTAGGAAGTCTCTCAAGGATAAAAGGTACAAGGAAGCAGAAGAAGAGAAATCTATGGGGTCTCAACCTACTATTAAGGAAATTATTGTAGGTATAAAAATTTCTGCACCCTGGAACCAATGAAAATTTCTAAGTTGGAATGTTAGGGGCATGAATACCCCTAGAAAAAATAGGTTGGTTAAGGACCTTGTCTACTCTTACCAACCAGATTTCTTGCTTCTCCAAGAAACTAAATTGAATCTTACAAATTGGCTAAAATTTTAGAAAGGTATTTGGCAAAATGCTGACAGCTTTCAAGAGGAAGCTAAAGGGGCCTCTGGAGGGATTATATCTCTTTGGAATTCCAATATTTATGAGGGAGACCTACTAGCTAAAAGTGAATATCAGGTCACAGTACTTCTCATAGCTAAATCTTCTAAAGTTTCCTTTGTGATTACCAATATCTATGCCCCCAACTCAAGTAAAGCCCATAGAGAACTGTGGATATCTTTAGGGGAAATGGGTAAGCAGTTTAGAGGTTTAAAATGGATTGTGGTAGGTGATTTTAACACCCCCTTATCTCCAGGTGAGAAGCAGGGGGTGTGGCTGAGTTCTCAAAAAGCATGCAGGATCTAGGGAAGCTTTTAGTTGATGGTGGTCTGTTTGATGTGGATTTAGATGGTAACAAGTTTACTTGGATGAATAGACGCTCTGGTAGAAACTTGATTCAGGTTTGGTTGGACAGAGTTCTTCTTTCAGAGGATTGGTTCCAAAACAACTTCATGTTTAATATGAAATCTCTTCCTAAATCTGGATCTGATCACAATCCTCTACTCTTTTGGTGTAGTGTGGAAGATCAGAAGCATAATGGCCCTTTCAAGTTTGAATTTATGTGGTTGCACCACCCAAATTTTTATAAAGAAATGGAAAAATGGTGGAGTATTCCTTCCCAGGGTACTAAGATGCAAATTCTTGCAAACAAGCTTAAAACTGTGAAGAAAGAAGTCAAGAAGTGGAATAGGGAGGTCTTTGGAAATATCTTTCAAAAGAAGAAAGCTATTCGGTTAGAGTTGGATATGTTAGAAGAAGAGATTAACAGGTTGGGTATGAACCAAACCCAATTCCAAAGAGAAAAGGAGCTTAATGTTGAACTGCACACCATAATAGCCAAGGAAGAAACCTATTGGAGGCAAAAGTCCAGGATCCAGTGGTTGCAGGAAGGTGATAGGAATTCTAAGTTTTTCCATGTCTCCACTATCAAAAACAAAAGTTCTGCCCGCATTGATGAAATTCTAAAGGATGATGGCCAGGTTATTAGAGAGAGCGAAGAAATTGAGCGTGAGGCTGTGGACTTCTGTCAAAATATTCTAGCTGAAGATATGGAAGAGGATGAAACAGCGGTTAAGGAGATGACTAATCACATTCCTAGGTTGATATCTAAGGAGATCAATGCTCAGCTTCTAAAGGAGATTGAGGAAGAAGAGGTAAGGATAGCCACTTTCTCCCTCGGTAGAGACAAAGCTCCAGGCCCGGACGGGTTCCAAGCAGGTTTTTTCCAAACCTTCTGGGATATTGTTAAATTTGATGTTATTGAAGCAGTGAAGGAATCTTTAAAGTCGGGTCAGATCCTAAAGGAGTTTAACAATACCTTCCTTGTTCTAGTTCCTAAGAAGAAAGGGTTAAAAACCTTCAAATATTTCAGACCTATAAGTCTTTGCAATGTTATTTACAAGATTATCTCTAAAGTTATAGCCCTCAGATTGAAGATCTTCCTCCCCTCCATTATCTTCGATGAGCAAGGAGGCTTTGTTAAGGGTAAACAGATTTTGGATGGGATTATATCCCTTCATGAATCCATGCATTCTATCAAGACTGGTGAAAGAAAAGGCATGTTCCTAAAGTTAGACATGAGCAAGGCTTATGATAGAGTTTCATGGAGTTTTTTGGATAAAGTTTTGGCTGCCTTTGGTTTTTGTAGACAGTGGAGAAGATGGGTTGGAAGCTGCTATAAGACTGCAAGGTACTCTGTTCTGATCCATAATAAACCAGCAGGTTTTTTTAGTAGTAGTAGAGGTCTTAGACAAGGTGACCCCCTCTCTCCTTATCTTTTCATTATTATGGCTGAAACGCTCGGAAGATACCTCAATGCTGCCAAGGCTTCTGGCCGGATAGGGGGCCTTAAACCAGCTCATAATCTTGAGGGTATTACTCATTTACAGTTTGTGGATGATACCATTTTACTTGGTAATCCTACTGTGGCAGAGGCAATTGAATTTAAAAGAATCTTAGACCTCTATGAGCATGCCTCTCACCAAAAGATCAATTTGGACAAGAGCAAGATCTTCTTCATTAACACTAAAGTTGCTCTCCAGAGAAGGGTGGCTAGAGTGATAGGGTGTCCTGTGTCAACCCTACCTTCTTCTTACCTTGGAATGCCTATGTTCATGGGAACTTGCAAGGCACCTCTTTGGAATGGTTTGGTTGATAGGTTTCAATCCAAACTTGCAGGATGGAAAGGTAATCTCTTGTCTCAAGTAGGTAAAGTGTTGTTGGTTAAGAGTGTTCTGCAGGCTGTCCCCATTTATCTTCTCTCCCTTTTTAAGATCCCTACTAAAGTTTCCAAAATCATAGAAGGAATTCAAAAATAGTTCTTATGGTCAGGATCTGAAGAGAGGAGGAGGATTCCTCTTGTAGCTTGGGAAAAAATATGCCATCAAAAGAAGCATGGTGGTCTTGGTCTGAGGAGACTCAACCTAGTTAATAGTGCTATGGCAGCCAAGGTGGGATGGAGAGTTCTAAGGGATGGTCAGACTCTTTGGGCAAGGATTCTTAAAGAAAAATATCTTGACAACCAGGAGGATACCATATTTCTCACAATTCAAGACCCCTGTCGTGGCTCTTCTTTATGGAACCACTTGGTGGAGGCTAGGGAGGCCTTGTGGAAGGGTGTGAAATGGCGTGTTGGAGATGGGGCCTCTATAAGTTTCTGGGAAGATGCCTGGTTAGATGACAACCCTTTAGCCAACAATGATATTTTCTCTAATCTGAAAGAGGATCTAGAAGATAGATATGGTAAAAAGGTTTGTGACTACATGACTTTATTGGATAACCAGTTGAGCTGGAAAGATTTAGAGGCAGGCCCTGAGAATTTGGAGGCTTTAAACCTCCTTAAAGCTAAACTAAAGGCTTATTACTTAGGTGTTTTTAGGCAAAGAGACTCTGTGGTTTGGAGCAGAACTGAGAATGGTGAATTCAGCGTGAAGACAGCCTATGATCTTTTGGATCCTGTTGTAGATAATGGTTTCCCTTGGAATAGAATTTGGGGTAAGAGAGCTATTCCTAAACTGGAGATTTTTCTTTGGGAAGCAGTCCAGAATAAGATCCTAACGGTGGATAATCTTAAGAAGAGAGGTTTTCAGTTACCTAATAGATGCAGTTTATGTGAAAAGGCAGAAGAATCAGTGGAACACATCTTCTTGGAATGTCCCTACGCTCTAAACATTTTCCAGCTCCTCATCAACAGGATGGGCATCTCTTGGGTGATGCCTTCTAATATGGTTTTGTGGTTACAACAGTGGGAGAACCCCTTTTTCAGTCCTCGTCTTAATGTAATTTGGAACCTGATTCCGTTTCATTTTGTGTGGGGAGTATGGTTAGAGAGGAACAGGAGAATTTTTAGAGGGGAAAAAAGGTCAGCAATGAGAAGTTTTGGAAGTATCACCCATTTTTTAGAGGAGAATGTTAAATCTATCAAGTACCCTATCAAGCCAGAGAATACTAAAGAGACTATGATAGCTAAGGCATGGAATTTGGAACCCATTAGTGGTGGAGAGGCAAATGCTCAGGTTAGAACTGATGTAAAATGGCAACCACCCCGAGATGAATGGTTGAAGTTAAATTTTGATGGGGCATCCAAAGGTAACCCAGGTAAGGCCGGAGCAGGAGCAATTTTGAGGGACAATCAGGGTAGATTGGTGGGGGTAGCCTGCAAGTTTTTGGGAATTACTACTAGTCATAAAGCTGAAGTTAATGCTTTACATCTGGGTGCAGAGCTAGCTAAGGATCTAGGTGCTAAAAAAGTTATCTTTGAAGGAGACTCCTTGAATATTATCAATATTTTGAAAAAGGAGGGAGAAGCTAATTGGCAAATTGATTACATTGTGCAAGATATTAGAGAGATTGTAAAGCATTTTGAAGAAGTTGACTTTGTTCATGTCTTTAGAGAAGGTAACAAACCAGCAGACTGGTTGGCGAACTTTGGTGCCATTAAAGAAGAGGATAGGAGATGGATCCCCCTAGGGGTGGTCCATGAGGACTTAGAAAAGTTCACGAGGGAGGACTGCAGCTAATTGGGGTCCAGGATGGATATTGTTTGTCTTGCATCCAGGGGATTTTTGGCTACTTGCCCTTGGTAGTTGTGCAGTTGATGGGCTGACTTTGTGTTGTAAAAGGGTTCGGGCCCTTTCAAAATCCTGTTTTTACCCTAATAAAAAAATAGACACAACAAAATAATGTAGGTAGTAAATCCACCTCCTAGAAGAAGAAGAAATGGTAAAACTTGGATTTACATAATTTTGTCAAATGTTCAATTTTGCTCAAAATGTATAGTGTAGGGTTTGTGTAATTGTACAATTGGGTGTAATTATACAATTGGTCATAAACGTATAATTAAAAATTAAATAAAATAAATTGAAATGCACATGAAAGGTAATTTGATAAAAATCAAATTAAGACTTAGTAAAACCTTAATGCATTAATTATTTTAAGATATTGCGAGAAGGCAATTGTAAATGATGCATTGTCTTAGAAACTGCTTTAGAATGGCCTAGGAAAGCATTATAAAGCCCCCCATTCAATTTTTGATATTTTTCATGATTGCAGATGGTTGTTCATTATTGTGATCATTATTCACAATAGTTGGAAGATTGATAATCGATGATGGTTATAATACAATGTTGTTGTTAATCTTGATTGATGTGGTGCGAATATTCATAGTAATCTTAACTTTGATCTATGTAATTACTACACATTATTCATATATACTACCAGTGGAAAATAAATTATATGTTCTGTGCAAGTATGGTCATAATGATATTGTAAATGAGCAATATTGTAGTGGAAATAAAGTTTTGATTTATTACCAACCATGTGTGATGAATATGGATGATTTATTGTTTAATAACTTTTTGTATAAGGTTATTGATATGGTTGCATTTCATTATACATTTCTTGAAAATGATGTTGTTTAGTATAGGCTAAGGATTGTGATTCTGGAATTGCATGTTGGAAGACTAGGTTAGCAACTCCATTATTAGGGTTAGTCATGTTGAGCAAGGTGCAGCGACAGTATTGTCATTGTTGTCAACACAGTCAGATAGATCGGTTGATGCAGTGGACAGGAGTTCAGAGGTTATTCAGAGTATGTACAATGATGTTAAATGCTTATGAGGATGTTTACCCACCTTTTTGCATATTTTCCAAGAAGACCGAAGTGGCCCATATGCTAAAGATCAAAGAAAAAGCAAAACACCGCAAGAAAAAAAGTGTCGCGATATCGCGACATGTTGCATTTTCATGGCCAAAAGAGAAGAGAAAGAACAAGAAAGAAAAAGTGTCGCGATATCGCGACATGTTGCATTTTCGCGGCCAAAGAAAGAGAAAAGCAAGGAGAAAAAGTGTCGCGATATCGCGACATGTTGCATTTTCGCAGTCCAAAGCAAAGAGAAAGAGCAAGGAGAAAAAAGTGTCGCGATATCGCGACATGTTGCATTTTCGAGGTCCAAAGCAAAGAGAAAGAGCAAGGAGAAAAAGTGTCGCGATATCGCGACATGTTGCATTTTCGTGGTCCAAAGCAAAGAGAAAGAGCAAGGAGAAAAAAGTGTCGCGATATCGTGACATGTTGCATTTTCATGGTCCAAAGCAAAGAGAAAGAGCAAGGAGAAAAAGTGTCGCGATATCGCGACATGTTGCATTTTCATAGTCCAAAGCAAAGAGAAAGAGCAAGAAGAAAAAGTGTCACGATATCGTGACATGTTCGCATTTTGCGCCAAAGAAAGAGAAAGAGCAGAGAAACAAAAGTGTCACGATATCACGACATGTGCATTGACTCAAAGAGAGAAAAAAGTGTCACATATCACATTCATTTTCAAAGAAGAAAAAGTGTCACGATATCGCGACATGTCATTTTCGACTCAAAAGGAGAGAGAAAAAAAGTGTCCGATATCGCGACATGTCGCATTTTGACTCAAAAGGGAGAGAGAAACAAAAGTGTCACGATATTCGACATGTCGCATTTTTTGACTCAAAAGGGAGAGAGAAACAAAAGTGTCGTGATATCATGACATGTTGCATTTTTGCCAAAGGAACGAGTAGTTGACAGTGCGTCGATATTAGTGATGAACACCAGGATAGTGAAACTGAAGACTGCATAGTGACGTGGACCTATAAGGAATAAATCGAAGATTGAATAAGGTAATTTGTCACATAAGGACAAAATTCAATGAATAAGACAAAACGTTACATAAGGAATATTTAATGATTTGAAATCATTTAAGATGGTCGTTACACATGGAAAGAAGCGGACGCATGCCCATGTGGAGAAAAGGAAACGAAGGGCCACAAAATAGAAATGAAAAGCCTTTTTGGAAAAGTGGGAAGGAGAAAACGAACGGTCATGGAAGGAGAAAATGAACAATCATGGAAGGAGTTAGATAGTGAGTTTTGGTTTGGACATAGTCAGTGTTGCAAAGATTCTACGTTTCAAATTTTAGAGAAAACCGAGTTACGAGGTGAGAGTTATGATTTTTGCAAAAACGTTATAGGTCTCTTTTATGTCAATTTGTGCCACTTGTGCAAAATCCTTTAGTTGGCCGTTTCGACCTTGAAGAGTCGCCAGAGTTTTAGTTTCAGTGTTGTTACACCTTCAAGGCATCAAATAGATCATCTTTTGTTTTTGGTTTGAGTTGTCACGTGGTCCCAAAGTATGAGTTTGAGTAAGGTGCACTGTAGTTGGCCGTGAAGTGTTTGATGAAATGTCTTCTCCAGATTTGAACAGTTGAAAGTAAGATGTGACCAGATTTGTAGAAAATATGGACTAGGTTGAAAATATAAAAAGGGAGTTACAATTGACAAGTGGCATAGGAGAATATTGTGTCATAAAGGAGTTACATAAAGAAGGTGTTACAATTGACAAGTGGCATATGAGAATATGAAAGGAGTTACAATTGATAGGTGGCATGTGAGAATATGGAAGTTACAAAAGGAGTTACAAAGAGAAAATATAGTTATAAAAGGAGTGTTGCTTGGAGAATTTTAGCGTGTGATAAGTGTGTGTGTTTTGTGAATTGTGGTAGACGTTGGGTAAGCAATAGACCAATCAAGGTCTTGTAAAAGTGAAGGCATTTTTATGTCAATCTTCTAGTTTCAAAATTGAAGTCCAAGTTGGTGCTTGGCATCAAGGGTTGGTGCTCCTTCCAGTTGGTGCTGGATAAATCAGGGGTTGATGCTCCTTCCAGTGGGTGCTGGTAAATTGATTGTAAAGTTGGTGCTTTGCAAAGGCTGGATTTGGATGGGAGTCCAAACAGTCATTTTGAGGATGTAGCCAAATCGGTGAACCTCGGTACATCTTATGTTGTGTGATGTTATCTTGTTATACTTGCTTTATTTGGTTTTAAGTTTTCATTGTTTCGGCTTTAAGAGTTGAAGATTTAAGTTTAAAAAGAGCTACACTTGATTCACCCCCCTCTCAGGTGTCATTGTGAGACTAACAATTGGTATCAGAGCCAGTTTCCCTTGTCAAGCTAAATCAGCTAGGGTTGATCTTGGATTAGTACGCAATGGGTAAGAAGAATAGATCCTCCTCCAATAAGGCATCTCAATCAGTTTCAGTTCCTGTGGAAGAGAAAATTGAACTAGAAAAGATAGGAGTGAATTCTGAAGTATGTGATGAAAACCTTGAGGTTGAAGTAGATCTAGAAGGTGAGTTGATCGCTGCACTTGAAGAGTTGGATATAGAAAGGAAAAAGAACAAAATATTGTCCAAGAAGTTGGAAGAATATGGGGATAATATTGAAGATCTCTTCTTACAAATTCATAAAGCCAAGAAAATAGAAGAAGCCTTGAAGTCACACCTGGATGATAAAGGCGATGTATGTAGCAAACGTGAAGAGGAATCTAACAAAGTTATTAGTGATCTAAAGCTGCAAGTAGAAGAGTCCAAAAGGATTGAAGAAACTCTCTAGTCACAGATCAATGAGAAAGAGATTGTTTGCTGCAAACAAGAAGAGGAGATTGTTTTATTGAGGAAACAACTAGAAGAGGCCAATACAAATCTCAAATTTGAGAAGAGCACAGAGTTGCTAGATAAAATGATAAGGCAACAAAGAAGCTCCATGGCTAAGCTTGGTCTTGGATGTGAAGCTGAACAACCTTCATCTTCTAAATCTGGAGAGAAGAAGTCCACTACTGAAGGATCAAAGCAAGAAAAGTTTGAAGCTGAATCTTCAAAAGGAAGAAAATCTCAAAGGAGATCTACAACAAAGCAACCACAACAAAAGAGGTTCTATCACTCTCACTTTATTCATAATAATGCTTTTAATGGCTATTGTTTTAGATGCAACCATTATGGTCACAAGGCAATTTATTGTGGATTGAATAATAGATCAAAGAGTTATGCTTGGTAGAAATACATCTATTTTTCCGATTGAACACCATGTGCAATGTTTTAAATGTAATGGTCATGGGCACATAGCAAGGTTTTGTCCAAGAACTTTTGTATCTAATCTAAGGCAAGATAGTAGATTTCATCAGACACAAAGAATGCAACACAGACAGGGAAGAAATCATGTGCATCAAAGAAAGGAAAATAATCATCCATCAAGGATGCACAAGAGACAACCACCCAAGAGAAATGTTCAAGTTCACGAAAAGGTTCAAAATAGGGATGCAGTTGAAAAACTCAAGCCCAAGTTCAAGAAAGTTTGGAGAAAGAAAGAAGAGAGGAAATCATGTCTCCTTGGATTGAAGGAGACTACTCCTCTATTGCACTAAGCAGACTCCAGTTAGCACATCCTCGGGGGAGCAATCTTAAAGTTTTATTTTAATGCTCCTATGTTGTTTGGTTATCTGAGGATGAAAGGCAAGTAGTCAGGGGGAGTTGTCGTATAGTTGTCAAAGTGTGTTTTAGTTCATGTAGTTGTTTGTGGAGGTGCCATGGAGGGTGGTGATTAAGTTGAGACTTGTCACCATTGGTAGTATTGCTATATGTCAGTGTTGTACTTTTGATGGTTCTTACTGCCATGGTTCAAAGTTATGGATTATAACAGTTCAGATAATTTGGTTTAGTGAAAGAATGTTGCCCTAAGCTGCATAGATGTGTTTTGATAAAAGCAGTGTGTATTTGTGTTGCACATTGATGTGAAGATTGTTAGATCTATTATGATGCTTTGGTGAAAATATTTAATTCATGTGCAAAATTAGAAAGCTCACATTTTATTATTGCATTCAAGGTGCCTACATGAGCAGGAAGTTACATCAATACAAATTGAGTACAAATATTCAGGGAGACAAATTCAGATCGATCCACATTTGATCGTTACACATTTTCTCAACTGCGTGTGTAATGTTTTGTTCAATCACCATCGGGTCACCAATATCCGGGTATCCGATTTCTTCTGATTTGTATGAAGCAGGTTCATAGCCATTGTCACTATCATCACTGATGACAATGAAGGCAGGTTCTTCAGGTTCATAGTTGTTCTCAGCTACCTCCTCTTCATCATCACTAATGATGATAAGTTTAGGCTCTGAAAATGAAGGAAAGTACTCAACTACACTGTCACTATGACCGTTAGATGCATCATCACCTTTGTTATCAGTCACTTCTTGTGAAGTAAGTTCATCCAGTTCATAGTCAGTCTGTTTCTCGATCACATGGTTCTGCAAGCTATGGAATATAGCATTGATGTCGAGTGTCTCGACTGCATGATCAAATGCATGAGGATCCCAACTATCCAAAAATGTCAATGATTGGTGAACTTTCATATTTCCTCGGGTTGCAAGTTAATCAAAATGAGAAGGGCATATTTATTTCTCAAATTAAATATGTGAAAGAGATGTTAAAAAGTTCACAATGGAGGATTGTAAGCCAGTTAGCACTCCCATGATGACAGGTTGCAAGTTGAGCAAGGATGACAAATCTCCACATGTTGATCAAACCATGTACAGATCTATGATTGGGAGCTTATTGTACTTGAAAGCTACCAGACCAGATATTTTGTAGGCAGTATGCATGGTAGCACGATTTTAGGCTAGTCCCAAGGAGACTCATGTGACAACAGTGAAGAGGATTCTTCGGTACCTCAAGGGTACTATGGAGTATGGGTTATGGTATCCGAAAGGTAAGGACTTCACCCTTATTGCGTATTCAGATGCAGATTGGGCAGGATGTGTAGATGATAGAAAGAGTACCAGTGGAGGTGCATTCTATCTTGGAGACAGGTTGGTCGCGTGGCACAGTAAGAAACAAGAGTCAGTCTCCTTATCCACAGTAGAGGCAGAATATATTACAGCGACAACGTGTTGTACGTAGGTATTATGGATGAAACAAACCCTGAAAGATCTTGGTATTAACTTCAGTGAGCCAATTTTAGTTAAGTGTGATAACACCAGTGCCATTAACATCTCAAAGAATCCGGTTATGCATTCTCGCACAAAACATATTGCTATCCGATATCACTTTTTGAAGGAGAAAGTTGCGGAAGGTGAGGTTAAGTTGGATTTTGTTCCAACAACAGAGCAAGTAGCGGATATCTTCACAAAACCGTTGCCCAAGGAAGTCTTTGAGTACCTTCGCAATAAATTGGGAGTGGTCACGCTTCCCAAGAATTGACTAGCTATCGGGACCACATTCTCAGGGGGAGCATTTGTGTATTTGTTTATCTTTTTGCTCATGTTTGTGATTTTTGCTAAGTGTAATAATTTTTGCCTGAGAATGTTGTGCATGGACTCGGGGGAGTTTGCAGCAGCCCTTTGGTATTGTTGTCAAAGGGGGAGAAGAGTTACAAGAAATTGCACGTGTGTTGCCAACAATTCCAAAGGGGGAGATTGTTGAGCAAGGTGCAGCGACAATATTGTCATTGTTGTCAACACGATCAGATAGATCGGTTGATGCAGTGGACAGGAGTTCAGAGGTTATTCAGAGTATGTACAGTGATGTTAAATGCTTATGAGGATGTTTTTGATGTTTGGGTGAAGTTGTTGCATATTTTCCAAGAAGACCGAAGTGGCCCATATGCTAAAGATCAAAGAAAAAGCAAAACACCGCAAGAAAAAAGTGTCGCGATATCACGACATGTTGCATTTTCGTGGCCAAAGAGAAGAGAAAAAAGAAGAAAAAGTGTCGCGATATCGCGACATGTTGCATTTTCATGGCCAAAGAAAAGAGAAAAACAAGAAAAAAGTGTCGCGATATCGCGACATGTTGCATTTTCGGCCAAAGCAAAGAGAAAGAGCAAGGAGAAAAAGTGTCGCGATATCGTGACATGTTGCATTTTCACGGTCCAAAGCAAAGAGAAAGAGCAAGGAGAAAAAAGTGTCACGATATCGCGACATGTTGCATTTTCGCGGTCCAAAGCAAAGAGAAAGAGCAAAGAGAAAAAAGTGTCGCGATATCGTGACATGTTGCATTTTTGCGGTCCAAAGCAAAGAGAAAGAGCAAGGAGAAAAAGTGTCGCGATATCGCGACATGTTGTATTTTCATGGTCCAAAGCAAAGAGAAAGAGCAAGAAGAAATTGATAACGGACATGTCATTTTTTGCCAAAAGGAGAGAAAAAAGTGTCCGATATCCGACATGTCGCATTTGTACTCAAAAGGAGGAGAGAAACAAAAGTGTCACGATATCGCGACATGTCGCATTTTCGCGACTCAAAAAGGGAGGAGCAGAGAAACAAAAGTGTCGCGATATCGCGACATGTCGCATTTTCGTGACTCAAAAAGGGCAGGCAGGCAGAGAAACAAAAGTGTCACGATATCGTGACATGTTGCATTTTCGCCAAAGGAACAGAGTAGTTGATAGTGCGTCTGATATTAGTGATGAACACCAGGATAGTGAAACTGAAGACTGCATAGTGACGTGGACCTATAAGGAATAAATCGAAGATTGAATAAGGTAATTTGTCACATAAGGACAAAATTCAATGAATAAGACAAAACGTTACATAAGGAATATTTAATGATTTGAAATCATCTAAGATGGTCGTTACACATGGAAAGAAGTGGATGCATGCCCATGTGGAGAAAAGGAAACGAAGGGCCACAAAATAGAAATGAAAAGCCTTTTTGGAAAAAAAACATGCATGCACAAGTGGAAGGAGAAAATGAATAGTCATGGAAGGAGTTAGGCAGTGAGTTTTGGTTTGGACATAGTCAGTGTTGCAAAGATTCTACGTTTCAAATTTTAGAGAAAACCGAGTTACGAGGTGAGAGTTATGATTTTTGCAAAAACGTTATAGGTCTCTTTTATGTCAATTTGTGCCACTTGTGCAAAATCCTTTAGTTGGTCGTTTCGACCTTGAAGAGTCGCCAGAGTTTCAGTTTCAATGTTGTTACACCTTCAAGGCATCAAATAGATCATATTTTGTTTTTGGTTTGAGTTGTCACGTGGTCCCGAAGTATGAGTTTGAGTAAGGTGCACTGTAGTTGGCCGTGAAGTGTTTGACGAAATGTCTTCTCCAGATTTGAACAGTTGAAAGTAAGATGTGACCAGCAGTGACTGTAGAAAATATGGACTAGGTTGAAAATATAAAAAGGGATTTACAATTGACAAGTGGCATAGGAGAATATTGTGTCATAAAGGAGTTACATAAAGAAGTTACAATTGACAAGTGGCATATGAGAATATGAAAGGAGTTACAATTGATAGGTGGCATGTGAGAATATGGAAGTTACAAAAGGAGTTACAAAGAGAAAATATTGTTATAAAAGGAGTGTTGCTTGGAGAATTTTAGTGTGTGATAAGTGTGTGTGTTTTGTGAATTGTGGTAGACTTTGGGTAAGCAATAGACCAGTCAGGGTCTTGTAAAAGTGAAGGCATTTTTATGTCAATCTTCTAGTTTCAAAATTGAAGTCCAAGTTGGTGCTTGGCATCAGGGGTTGGTGCTCCTTCCAGTTGGTGCTGGTAAATCAGGGGTTGATGCTCCTTCCAGTGGGTGCTGGTAAATTGATTGTAAAGTTGGTGCTTTGCAAAGGCTGGATTTGGATGGGAGTCCAAACAGTCATTTTGAGGAGTAGCCAAATCGGTGAACCTCGGTACATCTTATGTTGTGTGATGTTATCTTGTTATATTTGCTTTATTTGGTTTTAAGTTTTCATTGTTTCGGCTTTAAGAGTTGAAGATTTAAGTAACAAGAGATACACTGATTCACCCCCCCTCTCAGTGTCATTGTGATACTAACAATTGGTATCAGAGCCAATTTCCCTTGTCAGGCTAAATCAGCTAGGGTTGATCTTGGATTAGTACGCAATGGGTAAGAAGAATAGATCCTCCTCCAATAAGGCATCTCAATCAATTTCAGTTCCTGTGGAAGAGAAAATTGAACTAAAAAATATAGGAGTGAATTCTGAAGTATGTGATGAAAACCTTGAGGTTGAAGTAGATCTAGAAGGTGAGTTGATCGCTGCACTTGAAGAGTTGGATATAGAAAGGAAAAAGAACAAAACATTGTCCAAGAAGTTGGAAGAATATGGGGATAATATTGAAGATCTCTTCTTACAAATTCATAAAGCCAAGAAAATAGAAGAAGCCTTGAAGTCACACCTGGATGATAAAGATGATGTATGTAGCAAACGTGAAGAGGAATCTAACAAAGTTATTAGTGATCTAAAGCTGCAAGTAGAAGAGTCCAAAAGGATTGAAGAAACTCTCAGGTCATAGATCAATGAGAAAGAGATTGTTTGCTGCAAACAAGAAGAGGAGATTGTTTTATTGAGGAAACAACTAGAAGAGGCCAATACAAATCTCAAATTTGAGAAGAGCACAGAGTTGCTAGATAAAATGATAAGGCAACAAAGAAGCTCCATGGCTAAGCTTGGTCTTGGATGTGAAGTTGAACAACCTTCATCTTCTAAATCTACAGAGAAGAAGAAGTCCACTGCTGAAGGATCAAAGCAAGAAAAGTTTGAAGCTGAATCTTCAAAAGGAAGAAAATCTCAAAGGAGATCTACAGACAAAGCAACCACAACAAAAGAGGTTCTATCACTCTCACTTTATTCATAATAATGCTTTTAATGGCTATTGTTTTAGATGCAACCATTATGGTCACAATGCAATTTATTATGGATTGAATAATAGATCAAAGAGTTATGTTGGTAGAAATACATCTGTTTTTCCGATTGAACACCATGTGCAATGTTTTAAATGTAATGGTCATGGGCACATAGCAAGGTTTTGTCCAAGATTGTGTGTAATTTGGCAAATCTGCAATTGAGTGATTGTAGAAAGGGTTTTCTACAATTGTACAATTAGCCTACCTAATAGTATAATTGATCAATTACCTTATCCTAATATTGCACTTGCATAGTTATACTTTTTGGAGTAGGAAATGAAGATTTCCAAGTGAACGATTACAAAATGGCCAAGTTAGTGTTGGTAAAATTATGTTTCGGTATATTATACGATTGCAAATTGTACAATACATTCTATTGTATAGTTATAACCATACAACTAAATATTTTAGAACTATACAATAACTTTTTGTAAACTTTGCAAAGAGTACAGTTGTAAACCATACAATTATATGAATTAGTTCAAATCAAGTACAAATTGTTATAATTCATCCCAAAACCTTCCATTTCACCTCCCTAATTAGGAATACTACCACTCGTACTACATTTGGTTTCATTGCCTAATTGAACTCTAAGGATTTGAAATGATACTATCGAAAGTGGATCATATTATCGCAGTTGAGGACCTGTGATTGAAAATTTTGAGTAGAAACTAATTGGAGGTGAATGACATATACAAGTTTGCAAAGACATGGGAGATGAGATCAAAGAAATGAGTAAATTCCATTAAGGAGGAGTACTAGAATTTCTCAAAGAGGGAATGTGAACAATTCAACACATGACACAAATGAACTAGTAATAGAACAAGTATGGACTTTGGATGAAGGATATGTTGAAAGGTGGAAGATATTGTTGATAGAAATAGAAGAAGGGGTACAAGAGTCACCAAGAGTTGAGGATAAAATTGGCATAAGAGAAGATATTGATGAAGAAATTGTGTGATGATATGATGAGTGGATGGCAATTTCTGAACAAGCAGCAGGATGGTTGCAAAGAAGTATGAACGATAAGAGTTAGGCACCAGAGAAACAGTACACGAGGTCTCAAGAAGAAGTAATAGGGCCACAATCGACATACCAATAAATAATGTCACTGAGTGGGGATGCATAATAGTTTAGGATATGGCTATTTGGTGAAAATAAGGTGCCAAGGATAGAAGCATATTATGAGGAACAACATAGCATATCACCCACACAAAGGAGGAATCAATCAAATATTTTGGAGGATACTTCATCAAGTGACGAAGGAGGAACCTCATCAATGGCTGACGTAGCCACAAGAGCAAGAAACTAGAGATGTCCGCCCTTCATGGGATAATGGAAGGAGGACCCAACAAGACATATTGATACATGCATAACCATATAGAAAGTAGATGGTGTAGATCAACCATATGAATGGTTGCAACTATTTCCTACCACATTACGAGGACTTGCAATAGATTGGTATCTAAAACAAGAAAATACACTAGCATTTCAAGTTTGGAATAGGATGAAATATGCCTTCATCGAGGAATATTACCCTTTGAGGGATGATGATAACATTGTAATAGAAATATACACTACAAAGTAAGGTATCAATGAGGACATTAAAACATATAATCATGGATTAAAGCAACTGGTATACAAGATGCAAATGTCACCAATAGATGCACTAGTTAAATGATGATTTCTCGATGGGTTACTACAAAGATATAGGAAGAAGATAAAGGCAATATTGTCCTCAACATATGAATAAGCACTAGAAAAAGCAAAAAAAATGAAAGTGAGGCGAAGCAGATGGTAGTAGGAATTGTGACACATTCTAGGTATGAGGACTCAAGTAGTGGTGAAGATGATAAGATACATCAGACTATCCAATAATTCTAAAAGGAATTTGATAAGATATTAAAGGAGGCCAAAGGAGACACAAGGAAATATCAAAAAGATATCTGGTGTACAAAATATAAGACCAAAGGATATATAATGTGAATTATCCTCAAAATGAATATTGCCACATATGTAATGTGCTGGGATATGAAGTGGTAAACTATCCATTCAATTCAAAAGTTTGATATCATACTCTCACAATTCAATAACAAGAGAAAAAACTAAAGACTCAAGGGAATGGACAAGCTGCAACCAGTGGATATTACATAAATAACCATAGAGGGAGAAGGCCATATCAAGGCCATAGGTAAGGAGGTCAGAGTCACTTGCAATATGATTTGAAAGGAATGCCAATCATACAATGTTGCAATTACCAAGAATGGAGGTATTTTGTGAATAATTGTCCTTCTCTCCAAACATAGGAGACAACACAAAATAACGATATACACATCTAGACAGTGCAGTCTAGGTAACCACAATGAAGTCAATTATCCCAAGAAAGTAGGTATGAGTGGTTCACAAAATATAAATTTCTTGTACATTGATGTACCCTTAGTAAAGAAGGAGAAAACCAAGAAAGATGTATTAATTGTGACACAAATTTAGGCTAAGGAGTACAATTACCCAGAACCTTCCAAATAAAAGAGAGATGGTAGGTGAAAAAAAAAGGTAATTTAAGAAGAGTCATAGACAGCTAAGCAATTAAGACTTGCAAAACAAAAAAAATTAAATAAACCTTGCTAATTATAAGATAAATCGGTTGTACAAGACCTAGCAGCACAAGTTCTGAATACAATAATAGAAATCAAGATGGTTAAATTGCTTGAAGCCATACCATCACTACATAAGGTAATGGAGGAGGAGATACAACCACAAAATGTGATAGAGGTCCAAAGCCAACTGGTACAAGAAGAGGAATGAAAGGATTATTTTATGGATTCAACCATATTAAATATTGATGTTGGGAAGAAACCAACATTGGTCCATATGAAGATAATGGTACATAAGTTAACACAAGTTATTGTGGATGGATGGTCAAGTGTTAACGTGCTACTAGAGAAAAATTGGAAGGAGATTGACACTCCATTATTGTGGATACTAAATTTTAGGTTGTACGGTGCTGACCAATATGGTATTGAGACAAAGAGAATATTGATGGCACAACAGGTGATAATAGCTGACCAGGAGTTCATCTTGGATTTTTTTGTGATTACTATGCAAAATCTTGCATATGATGCACTATTAGGAAGAGGTTGGTTGTGAGTGGCCAAATATAATCACAACTAGGGAAAATATTAGATCGCATTCAAGAAAGGATAGCATAATTATATTGTTAACTTGAAAAATCAAAGAGTTAGCGAGGATGTTTCCACGATGGATGAGTCAGGAAGTTCTTCAAGCGAAGAAGAATATGAACCCAATGAAGAGGGAATGTTGTATCTTGAATAATGTAGTGAGGATAAAACCCTATTTGATTGCAGACTTCTCCATTGACAGATAAAGAGTACAAGGTATTTTTTCCCAATTGTCTCTGTATTAATACAAAGGAGATCATGAAAAGACAAGATGAGAAGAAGGTCAACAAGAAACCAAAAGAAGAGGAACAAGAGAAATAGACATTTCCTAAGAGTTTTGTAGAATATACAATTGGAGATGCAAAGATAGATGCAAGACCAACGCATCCGACAAATATGGAAAAGGCTAAGGTAGAGCCAAAAAGTATCAAATATGAAGGACCTCGGATAGTAGAAGTAAATCTAGGAATGGAGAATGAACCTAGAATGATCCATTGTAGCGATGATTGGGATCCAGTATTGAAAGCAGTAGCTTTCAAGATATTATTGGAATACAAGGATTTTTTTGCATGGACGTATAAGGATCTAAAAGGTATACCACCAAAATTATGTGTCTGTAATATTACATTAATTCCTGGGGCACAGCCAATGAGAAGGAGGCCATACAAGATGAACCCCAAGTATTCAACTCTAGTAAATACGTAGATATACAATATGTTGGAGGTTGGCATTATTTTAGGGTTACCATAAGTGAATGGGTTTCTCCTATTGTGGTCACCTTGAAAAAGGAAGTGGATAAGATTCATATCTGCGTAGATTTTTGAATTTTGAATACAATAACGATTAAATATCCCTTCTCTATCCCATTCACATATTCCATTCTAGAGGAACTTGCAGGACATGAAATGTATTCATTTCTAGACAAATTTTTTGGCTATAATCAAATCAATATAGCCTAATAAGATAAGTTGAAGATCGCATTTGCTATAAAAAAAATAGAATTTAAGCATACAACAGGATTTCATTTGAGTTGTGTAATGCCTCAACAACGTTTTAGTGGATTATTTTGTATATATTTGATCAATTGGCGATAGGGAAGTTCAAGGTATTCTTGGATGATTGGTCCATATATGGTAAGATCAAAGACCATCTACTGGCCCTGAGTGAATGTATGAGATGATGTAGGAATGCACGGATCTCCTTGAATCTTAGAAAATTTTATTTGATGGTACCATATGGGAAATTACTAGGATATATAGTGTGTAGTGAAGGGTTGAAGACTAATCTCGATAAAATTCTTGTTATTTTGAATATGGAGGAGCCATATGATACGATTTCGTTAAAAACCTTCTTAGAATCCATAGGATATTATCAAAGGTTTATCAAGAATTACACACATGTGTCCTACCTATTGGACTCATTGAAAAAGAAGAATGTTCTTTTTAGCTAGACAGAGGAGAATCAAGGAGTTTTGAGAAACTAAAAGCAAAACTTGTGAGTAGCCCCATCTTGGTGTTTCCAAATTGGGATAAAGAGTTCCATGTCCATATTAATGCTTCCAATTTTATAATAGGATGCACATTGGCTCAAGAAGGAAAATTTAGGCTAGATCGACCTATTTATTTTGCAAGTCATATATTTTCAAGGGCAAAAATGAATTATAATACAATAGAACAAGAGGTTTTGGGAATGTATATGCGGTAAAAAAGTTTAGGTATTATATATTGGCAAACTCATTTGCCTTCTATGTTGATCATTAGGCTCTGTTGTACCTAATAAACAAATTGGTGATACAAGGGCGAGTCAGTAGGTGGATCATTACTTTACAAGAATTTGTATTCCAAGTAGTAGTGAGACCTATCAAGAAGCATGTGATTGCAGACCAGTTGTATCAATATGGTTATGAGAACCTGCAAGGATAAGAATTTCAAATGAACTCCTCAATGCACAGTTGTTTTCAATTAACATTGTACCAGCACGATACAAGTTAATTGGGCAATATCTATCCACAAGAAAGTTGCCACAAGACTTGACAACAATAGAGAAAAGAAAGGTAATCATGAATTCAACACCTTTTCAGCTGATAGCTAGATTGTTGTATAATATGGGTGTAGATGGTATTTTATGAAGATGTGTAATGGAGGAGGAAGTTAACACAACATTAAAAGAAGCCCACGAAGGCTTGGTAGGAGGACACATGGTCCCAAATACCATTATTAGGAAGATACTCTTGGTAGGATTATGATGGCCTACATTGTAAAATGATGCAAAAGAATACATACAAGCATGTGACACTTGTCAAAGAGTGGGGAAACAACTACGTAGAGACTTTATGCCTTTGCATCCATCACAAACTCAAGAATTATTTGAGATACGGGGTTTGGATTTTTTCAAACCATTTAGAACCATCCATAGGCATAAATATCGATATATTTTGGTAGCAATAGAATACCTAACAAAATGGGTAGAAGCGAGGGTGCTACCAAATAACATGGTAAAAAGTACCTTGTACGAACAAGTGATTATAAGATTCAAAATTTCACTATGAATAAAAATTGATAGGGGAGGTCACTTTGTTAATTAGGTTATTAAAAATTTGACAATGAAATTTAGCATTTTACATTTGTTATCGAGTTTGTACTACCCTCAAGCAAATGGGCAAGTGGAAGCAACCAATAAAGTCCTAGTTTCTATGTTATATAAGACCTATGGTATAGAAGGAGCAGATTGGGAGGAGAGGTTACCATTTGTTCTAGGGCTTATAGGACAACCTTCAAACCAATAATGGACCATATATCATTCCATCTGATGTATGGTCAGGAGGAAATAGTGCCAGTAGAGTTCTTGGTACCTAGTTTGTGGATAGCTATGGAGCATCACTTGGGTGACCAAGAAATTCTGGAAGAGTAACTGATCGTACTCATAAGATTGAATGAGAGGAGATTCATGCCAAAGTGGGCAATTAAAGTGGCCCAAAAGAAAATGAAATTGTGGCATGATAAGCATCTTTGCAAGTTAGAACTTAATTAGGGAGATTTAGTTCTAAAGTTCAATAAATAAATGAGAAATAAAGACTATGAAGTTGAATATATTATGGTTTGGTCCCTTTCAAGTTATGGAAGTGATGAATAAAACTACAAAAATTATATGGTATGTTTATGCATAAAAGGATGAATGGTTCAAAGTTGAAACCATACAAATTATAGTGTATGTCCATCGCTTTACGAGAGATTGAACGAAGACAACAATAGGAAGCTAAATCTAGTGAACCACAACAAAAAACCTAGCATAATCATGGTCCACCATAGGGTAACAACAATATGGATATCACACATCTATTTACAGAAGGGGAGGAGGCACGACCAATTATAGAACAACAAGAATTGGTACCACATCCCAATGAAAGGAGAAGGATGCAAGTAAATATGATGTTCGCATACATGACATAATGAATCAAATAAGAGGAGGAAGAATGGATTCCTCCAAATTAAATAAGAAATCAGGAACCAATATCGTTGGTAATAAATTGGGAAAGGCAGGAAGAAGCTACCCAATCAAAATAAGTAGTAGTGTATCCATAGTTGCAGCAAAAGGAGTTGCCTCGACAAGCAGGATGATGTAGGATACGACTAATGGTACAATATGAAGATAGGGTGAACACCGTCAATATAGAAATTTTGGACTAAAAAAAATGTGGAGTTGTAGAGGAGGACTTGATAGGACTTACTCTATTATCTTAGATAGTCATGTTGCAATAAAGGATGTGAAATAAAGCCCAATAATTGTAAGAATAATATGAAGCATTACAAGCACATAATGCAAGACTTTGATATTAGATCATCCAAGGGTTGCATGTGATAATGTAATGACTTGATGAACAATAGGTCACAAGTCAAAGATAAATATGAATAAGAGATGATGGAAATAATATTGCACTTCAAGTAAATGTTAGGTGAAAAGAAGGCGCAAGTCCTAGTGGGAAATAAAGGTCACAAGTCAAACCAAGAGGTATGATACATGATCCACCAATTACGTATGAAGTAGCAGAGATAGTTTGGTATGTGAAGAACACAAGCTTATACTGAGAGGGGGGGGTGAACAGTATAAGGCCCCTTTTTACTTTTTCCTTTATACTTCAACACAATAAAGCAATATATCCAAAGCAATATCAAAACAATGCACAAGATCATCCACAAAGTGACACCAATTTTAACGTGGTTCACCCAAAAATCTTGGGCTACGTCCACAAAACTTTTCTCTAAAAGTTATCTCAAAGTTCTTTGGTAAACCTTCCCAATTACAATGTTTATGAGCCTCGGCCCAAAGGAGATACCTTCCCCCAATTTGAATTTATGAGCCTCTGCTCAAAGGAGACACCTTCCCCTAGCTCTGCTCTGGCTGGTGATCCTCTAGAAGACCTCTGCCTCCTCTGCCCTTAGCAAGTGGAACTCTATCCACAAAAGACACCTGTCTTCCCTGCTCTGGCTGGAGACCTTTGTCCTCAACTCTATCACCTCCAAATCTGGTCCTCGAATTTGCACTAAACACAGTCCTTCGGTCTAGCACAAATTTGTCCTCAGGTTCTTCTCATAGAACCAATGCACCTCTGTCCTCAAGTTCTCTAATAGAACTATCAAACTCAGCTTCACAAGTCCTCTTCTAGGACTTGTCCAAATCTGCTCACAAATCCCCAATGAAACCTGTCCAAATCTGCTTACAAGTTCCCAACGAAACCTGTCCAAAACCTGCTCACAAGTTCATCAAGAAAACTTGCTTGGCATGAACCCACAAAGAGAATTGTTAGAGACCCAATGTGATTCATCAACCTCATAGAAGCATAAAGAGAATTTTTAGAGACTCAATATGTTCTATACTTAACTCCCAATCTCAATCTCAAATCTCATAGAATAAGATAGATGTAGTATGCTTTTCTCAAGAACATGAAACACAACCCAACAATTGCCAAACATGCAATATCTCATATAACAATGCTACTCATGTTCTTTCCACAACCAATATCTTTTCTCAACCAATTAGGGCTTCAACAACAATGCTCATAGACAAGGTTTAACCAACATCATTCAACTCAACATTAACCTTGAAGCATTCATCCAATCATCACAAGAAAAGGAAACAAGTAGAAATCCTTTTCCCTCCAAAGATATTTGAACAAAACAGCCACCAACACAATATCACTAAATGCAAAGAAAACTTGCTCAAATCAACTCAATGGAGTAAGCCCAAATCATGTATCAAGTAAAGCATTAACTTGATCAAAACAACCTCTATGGAAGCAACTCATCCATTAATATCAAAACAGCCAACTAAGGGTTTCACCATCTCAATGCAAGTAGCAAGACTTACAAACATAAACCCTAGTGCACAATGCTTCCACTACCTCAAACCAGAATTATGCATTCACCAAAACTCTCATCAAGGATAACAATGCATAAGAAGTCTTCAACAAACCAGAAAATAGGATTTACACCCAACCAAAGGAAACCTAGTTGAATACCTTTTCACTCCAATATTATTTCAGGAAAACATACACCAATCATACTCATAAGAAGAATGTGCCCATACCTTATTGAATATGAATAAGCCCTTGAAATTCTACTACCATTAATAATATTGATCTTTCATAAAAATTATTAACCCAACATTGTCATGTCAAAATAATTCAACCACCATGGCAATTATTTCCCTTTTAAATTTCAATCCAAATATAGCAAAAATATTAAGCTTGCATTCCTTATACCTCCCAAAGCTAACCTTATCAATCAAAATATTAAAATTTAATTGCTATTCTTTTCGCAAAAATCTGAGCACATGAGCATACCTCTTACACCCCTAAAAAGGGGATTCGATGTGATTTGACCCGTCGTCTCCTCTAGCCAAGACGCTTGGCTAAATCGCGTGGGCCATCCACACCCACGTGAGGAAGGGAGAGGGGCTTCCCTCTTATCTCCGAACAAGTCTCTTCCTTGGTGCAAAAATCGAACCCTGTTCCCTCTTTGACCACAACGAAATCTACGCTCCTTTTACTCGCACAAAAACTGAGGTGCATGCATTAATCAAATTACCTTCGTCCTTATCACCGCGTGTGCCTCCTCCTTGGTGCCACGACCAACCCGTCACACCTTTGACCGCATAATGCTTGTCCGCGTGTGCCTCCTCCTCGGTGCCACGACCAATCCCGTCACACCTTTGACCACGCCATGCTTGACTTCCTCCTTCGCTGGCGCAGGGGCTTCGATATCGAAATCGAAATGCTCAGAGATTAATATCGAACTCTTTTTTCTTAACCCTTAATGAATTTATTTGCCTCATTTTATATGCACTTTGATGCATTTCCAAACATGTCGGCCCTTTTTAACATGATTTCCGTCGGTGGAAAATATTTTAATTTAAATTTTAAATAATTAAAATTTAAACTAAATATTTAAAATTAAATATCTTCATCACCGGGGCACCTTTTTCAACGAAACGAAAAGCCAACTTGGGTTTTAAGAAAAACTCATTTCAAATCTGTTGTCCATGGTTTTAAATAAAACCTTTTATTTTGTCTACCTTGGTTTTCACAAAAACCCTTCCTTGAACTTAGATTCTTTTGACATCAAATCAAATTCCTTCAAAAGCTTCTTGAAATCAATGACAACTTATACACTTGAGCAAAGGCAATGTACCCAAAGTACCCAAAATTGCCAACAATAGGAAATTGAAGATCTTACATCACCTATACCGCAAGGGAATCTACATGAGGATTCAGGTGTGTCCAATGATGAGGGAATGCCCTTACTAACAAGAAGCAGTAGCTAGGAGAGTAGTAGTGATGACTTCTTGCAAGAATACAAGAACCTCATGTTTGTTCAGATCTAGATGTCTATGTGACAACCTATTGATAACTAAGGAGACAAAGGAAGGAAGTGAGGAGACTTCAACAAATAATGAGTTTACTAATGGAATGATCGGCACAAAGAGAATATAATCATAATGACTCAAGTAGTGATTCTAAATTTTCAAAATAATATAGGGAAACTTTGGCAAAAAATTTCCCACAACATCACTTCAAATAAATATGATGGATAATACAACTAGCATGTGTGGATAATCGAATAAGAGCAATACGATAGTTGTCACTAGGAGCCCAAAGGAATTATGGACACCTAGCCAATATAGAGTTTGTGGATGTGACTCCCAGTACTTGTAAAATAGGAGGACCGAGCCAACAACAAGAATGACAACAAGGAATCCCAAGTACCATATGGTGACAAAGAGGTCATAGAGGAGGATTGCAACCAATGAATAAGGAAGGAATCATTCAGATCCTCTACCCAGAGGATGAAGAGAAAGGATTTGACCTCATACTTTGATATGCCCTAGACAGTATGAGGAGGCACCACACGTACCCTTCAATCAAATCAAGAATACATGAGGATGCAATTAGCAAGAAGGATTCCTTCTTAGCCTTACAAGATGATACCCACTCAAGCAACCACCAATGCATCGACAAGTACCAAGAAGAATAGAAGCAAGAAGAGGATTACCTCATGGAGAGGATGGTCCAATTAATATGCAAAGAGTTTCTATAGTAAGAGGACGAGATTACGAAATACAGGTGCACGAAAGAGAACTTATTGGTATAGGAAGAGTACGATTTCAAGAGGAAAGTTGAGGTTGACAAAGGACCCATTCACCAAGTTTGGAGGTAGATTTAGTTTGAAGATATTGGAGTAGAAGTCATCCAAATGAGAATCGAGTAGTAAGGATGTCTTCACCTAATAATCGACCAATTGGGCAAAGCAGAAGCTTTGAATGAGAAAATTCAGCTTTTGAAGGAGAGAATTGTGTAGTTGTACAACCTATAATTGTATAGTTCCAAATCGTAAATATTGTAACTGTACAATTCCAAATCATATAACTAATAATTGTACAGTTACAAATAGTATAGTTGGCCAATAAGAAGGAACACATTGTACAGTGAACAGTTAGAACCCGATTATATGATTTCTCAACATCCACTTACACGAAATGAGGTGGCGAAACCTTCGGATGACACATTGACAAAAGAAAGCATACAAGTGAATGTCATTGTATGATTTTCTAAAAGCTAAGAAAATTAGACAATTTTGAAAAAAATGGAAATATATTATATATAATAATCTTAATTGTGAAAATCCCCTTGGGATGCAATCAAGATGAAAAATGGTTGAAAACCAAAAATGGTGGCCTCTTCTGATAAAAAGAAAAAGAAAAAAAAAACAAAAGTTATAATAAAATATTCAAAAAGCAAGAAAAATGACAAAAAATGCATGCAAAAAGGAATGAGTTGGCTATCATTCATACAAAAATCCAATAACACATGCAAGGGGGGTTGAGGGGGCATATTTTCATGCAACATGACATTTTGGTTATAAAAATAAAGTGCCATGCATAGTAATTTCACCAATTGAACGAATTGCATAGGTAAAAATAGGTGATTTGGGAGCAAGAAACGTGTAGAAAACAAATTTTCACCATATGGGTATGCAAAAAATATGAGTTCACTCATTTTCCCGACCCATTTAAGAATTTGCACCATGGAATTCCTTGATTTTGAAAAGCATGTAGCAGTGGGGCACTAGTGAAAAAATAAATAGGGATTTAAATTAGGGTTATTTGTTTTCATAAAATAATTAAATATTGCAAGAATTACTTGGAAACTAACCCTCAATGATGGATCTTTTTCTAAAAAGCTAGGGTTTGAAGTAATTTGTTGCAGAATGGTGAGAAATTTATAGGGTTTTATTTTTTTCAGAATAGCTAAGATGGAGTAAATTGAAACCCTAATTTGCATGAAGCAATTTGTTGGTAAAGAATAAAACATTTCAACCATTACATGGAAAAATTATAAAGAGAAGAGTGTACAAGAATGTTACATAGATTGCCACAGTAAATTGTACCTCTTAAGAATTGCACAATCGAAAGGGAAAATTGCCTAAGTGATCCAAAAATCACATCGAAAAAAGAAATTGTGGAACGACAGTAAAATGGTGTAAAGCAAATCATACAAATTTGACAAAAATGTGGATTTTAGGGCAAGTACAGGCTTGAAGAGCTAATTATACAATTTTAGGAGGAAATTGTATTATTTGAGGATAGTTGTACGATTTCAAGGCAGAATTGTATGATTTGGGACCCAAATTATGTAATTTGAGTGTAATTGTATGATTTCAAGTATAAGTGTACAATTCCATGTGCAATTGTATGGAAATAGAGTGCAATTGTATGATTTGGATCCTATTGTACAATTTCATGGTGAAATTGTATGATTTGGGGCACAAATTGTACGATTTGGGTGTATTTGTACGAAATTGGAGTGCAATTGTATGATTTTGGTAGTAGTGGTACGATTATGGGGAGCAGTTGTACATTTTTTGGGAGCGATTGTACGGAATTAGGGCAAGTTCTATAATTTTTTATGCAATTATCCAAAAATTGTAGGATTAAATAAGATTGGTGAAGAGTGGTTCGAAGATGATGAATTATGAGGAATGAGCATTGAGCAGGAATTATGGGCTCATATACGATGGATTGTAGTGACAAGGATGGAACACTCACCAGAACTACTACATAATAGGGATTCGTTGCCCAGGCATGGAGAAGAAAAGATCCTGCACAAGGAAAATGATGAGGGTTTTAGCCAAGAGAAGAGCACAAATATCGTCCTTCAAGGGGAAGGGATTATAGGCCATGGAGAGGACACAAAAATTAGCATGGAAATAGAGGAAGAGCACAATCGCATTTTCATCAAGAGCCTTAGATGGGACCACCTAGAGCACATTGAAGGGAGCTTCATAGTGAGGTGCATAGAGAGACTACCTCAAAAGAACAAATGGACCTACTTAGTGAGGATGGAGGGTAGGTGGAATTGAAGGATATCAACTTCACATAGCTGATAGGTGAATTATGTCAAAAATGGTGGAGTGAGCATGAGGACACTCACCCATTGAAGGTAACCTTGACTCAGGTTGGAGTGAGTGTATTGGAATAGATACAGACACAAAATAAAGTATTATTTCATGAATACTTGTTGCATATTGTGCAATCGTATGATTTGAGCAATAATTGCACCTTTGCATAGATCAGGAACCGTCATCTCAAGGTGGAATTATCAGTTATGGCTTTTCGAAGAACATTTGGGTTGCCAAAGGAAGGGCTCCCAATTAAAAGAAAAGGTGTGGACTCCATAGAGACCCATAGGTTAATCATCAAGCTAACTGAGCTTAAATATTTATCAACTACTATGGCTTTTGGTCTTGCAGGACAAGGAATCAAATACAACATGCTAAAAATAAAGGTGCTTATGTGTGCCATGGACGTGGTCATGTCTTGACTGTCAAGCAAAGCATGGTCTTCTAAGATGTCAATTTGTATGGCATAGTATGTAGAAGGCATCACCAAGGGGGTGTAGTATGACTGGGGAACATATTTGGCTCAAAGGATACAACAGTTATTGCAGAGGACCTATAAGAACTTATTGATGACATTCCACGCAATCGTTGTAATGTTAGATGTGGTCTTTCAGAAATTACATTCCATGGGCTAACAACACCTCATGATATACCAAGGGATCAACCTACCATACTATGATGGGTAAATATTGTATCGATTCAGAAAGACATCTCGAATAAATCGATATAGAAAAGGAATTTCAGGAAACCAGATTCTCCTTTGATTGATGAAAAGGGGACTTCATCAAAAGAAGTCCACCCTTAGAGGAAGAGACAACAACAACTGCACTTGGATTATTATTAGGAGCAACAAGCACTTGCACAACGACCATAGGATCAGCCACTATCTCACGAGGAGGAGGCAGTAGCACCAACAACCAATCTAGTGTGAATTCGAACACGCAAGTGATGGGAGAGGCAAATGCATGAGAAATTTTCTATGCAGAGTGAGCGACTGCAACCAATGCTCACTGACCTAGCTGATATGCACTTGGGATAGGAGGACTTGGAATTGGCAAAGATTAGTTTACCAATAGGAGTAGGCGAGTTAGGGGAAGTGGTGGGATCTCCTATGTTGATTGAGACCAATGAATTTGAACTTTTAGAGGAATCTAAACATTGGTTTGATAGAGCAGTATCACCAAGGATGAAATCAAAAGAAGTGTTGGCAACCTCGTCGATGAAGATGAAGGAGAAGAACAAGCCACAAATAAGGATTGTGATGAGAGGTGGTAATAGTCATCAAAGGGAGGAGAACACGATGCAAACACAAGAAAGATCTAATCCAATTTATGTGTCCATAGTAGTGGTAGAAGAACAATCGAACTTGCAGGGGGGGTTGTCTAAACTGTAGTAGGAAGAGTTGTCAAAGCTACAAGAGGAAGTTCAGTACCTATGGAATGACAAAAATCAACTCAAGAAATCATTATTGTTGAGGAGATCATATCATAGGAAGAAGGTAAAACTTTAGCCCAAATTACGCTATAGGAGAATATTACAGCGGGTCATAAGGAATTTAGTGAAGTTCATTTCCATAGGAGGAAGAAGAGGAAAGGACTCCACCATAGGAAATGGATAGAATACTTCAGAAAAGTTTTTTACTTGAAGTTCCACAGTTTGGTATCTTAGGTGGAGATAGAGACAACATAGATGAACAAGTGGACATTTTCCTAAAGTAGGTCTACGATATGTTTGCTAGTACCCGGTTGCAGTTTCGAATAGGTTGTATTGGATAGCTGAAATAGTGGAGGGAGAAAACCTTCACTAAGATAGAGAATGTCATAGAGTGGGTGTGCAGTGAGGACCAAACAAGAAGCATAACCTAGATTCATGCACAACACCCATGGCAATTACCTAGAGGAGAGGTAACATATGTTAGGAATTTAAGATTTTTCAGGAATAAAGACAAACTACAAAGCATACTCATGGGTGTACCTGGATCTAGACAAGAGCCAAAGATGTCCACTAAACATGTTGGATACAGAATATTGAAGGGCATCTCGAGAACTAATTTTCATATTCTGAAAATGCAATTTTCTAACACACTAGATTGAATGGTTGAGCTTGGGTCTTGAACAGATTTATTAGGATAAGGAGGCATAAAGGGAAGAAGTGAAAGTAGCTCAAAAGGAGATGGTTGCAATTGAAGAGGAATTAGAACACCACAAGAACAAGATCAAGAAGAAGCTTAAGAAGGTTGAAGCTGAAATGAATGGCATGAAGTAAGCCTATGAAGATCAACTACGAACACGAGAGGAAGAGAAACAACTTATGATCCAACAAACAATGAAGCATAAAATATGATTGTAGGAATAGGAGTTGTTATAACAATATGTTGCACAGATAAAGCAACAGGAGGAGCATTTGAGTTCGACTAGCCAACAACTCAAACAGTAGGAAGAAAAATTGGCAGTCTAGAAAGAGCGATTGACAAATAATAAGGAACAGTTGAAGACATATGAAGAACAATTGCAGGTAAAGAATCACAATATTGATGAGATGGAGGCAGATGCCAAATTCTATAGTAAAATAATTATGGATCATAAGGTAATGCTTCAGGTTAAGGAAGAGCTTTAGCTAGCCCATATAGTTGAATTACAACAGTGATATCGTGTCATTGCAGAGAAGGATGAGGAGCTTTCCATTGCAACCCAAATAGAGGTAGAGTTAAAGGATAAGCTATAAAAAGGTGCATTTGCGAGAGAAAATGAGTTACTATAGCTTTTGGCTACTACAGAGGAGACAACCAACAAGTATAGCTTGAAGGTTGTAGAACTCAATAACTATGTGGCTAAGTTGCAAAACGATTGCGCTATTCTTCACGTACAACTACAAGATCTTCAATAGGATCAATAAGCCAAGGCCAAGACGAACGAGTTGGTGAGGATGCTGCATAATTTAAATGGGAGGGCAAATGTAGGTAGTAAATCCACCTCCCAAAAGAAGAAGAAATGATAAAACTTGGATTTGCACAATTTTGTCAAATGTTCAATTTTGCTCAAAATGTACAGTGTAGGGTTTGTGCAATTGTACAATTGGGTGTAATTGTACAATTGGTCATAAACGTACAATTAGAATTTAAATGAAATAAAGTGAAATGCACATGCAAGATAATTTAATAAAAATCAAATTAAGACTTATAAAACCTTAATGCATTAATTGTTTTAAGATATTGCAGAAAGACATTTTGAATGATGCATTGTCTTAGGAACCACTTTGGAATGACCTCGACAAGCATTATAAAGCCCCCCCTTTCAATTTTTGATGTTTGTTCATGATTGCAGATGTTTTTCATTATTGTTGATCATTATTCACAATAGTTGGAATATAGTAATAGATGATGGATATAGTGCAGTGTTGTTAATCTTGATTGATGCAGTGTGAATATTCATAGCAATGTTGACTGTGATTTACATATAATTGTTGCACTTTATTCATGTATACTGTCTGTGGAATATATGTTGAGAAATGTAGCTCGGATAGGAACTTCTTGCACAAGTTTTAGTATGAACGTGCTAGAAGTGGTTCGAGACATTTCAAATTCTATATTGAAATTCACTTAAGTGATTTTCTATTTTTATGTTCACTTAAGTGGTTCTATTTTGTAATTTACTTAAGTGATTCTAATTTGAAATTCACTTAAGTGATTTTCTATTTTTAAGTTCACTTAAGTGATTCTATTTTGTAATTCACTTAAGTGATTCTATTTTGAAATTCACTTTAAGTGATTTTCTATTTTTAACCATATATCTCAAGATGAGATGAGATCTAATCTTAGGGTTAGAGAGATTAGGGTTATATTTTTCAAGGATAAAAGGAGAAGGTCAAGAGTGTTTTATACAGAGAAATAAGAGAAGGAGAATAGATTGTTGAAGGAAAACTACAAGCTTAGGAGGAGAAGAACAGTGAAATTGTTGGCCAAAAAGGCAGCAAGAGAGTAGGGTGTCCTATTGTAGTTGTAGCCTCCTTTATTTTGTAATATTTTAGGTTCAAAAATATATTTAACTTCCATTGTTCACGCTGTTTATTTTTCAGCCATCTATGTGACGGTTGCATGTTTAAATAAATTAATTTTAGATCTAATTTATTTTAAAATAACATAGGACAACAGTTATCTAGGGTTAGGAAAATTTGCGTGTTATCATAGCTAGATTCTGTGATTGAGATCCTCAAGGGTTTACAATAGTAGATCACTGTTGGATATTAAAAAAAAAATAGCAGTTAGAGGGTTTCATATTTTTTGCTTGAAGGACTAAGCTTATTTGCAGGATAGTTTTTTTTAGTCATTCATATCAGATCTAAAATTTTGTGTAGTAGATCTTAGAGATGGTAGCAACTAGCCTCAAATTTGAGGATATATTGGAAGGTGCCTCCAATTTCTTGCCTTGGCAAGTCAGTGTAATGTTCTTATTGGAAGAGAATGATCTCTTGGATATTGTTAAGGATGATGTGACTCTGCCTATAGATCTGCAGCAATTGGTAGGTCACAAAAAGAAGGAAGTGAAGTCCAAGCGGATGATCTTGGATGCAGTGAAGGGCAAAGGGAAGCACCAACAGATGTAGGTAGCAGCCTTTGCAGAAACTTAGATGAGCGAGTTTGCTACCAAATTCGAGAAGGGTTTCTCATTGGTCTATTGCCTTTCTACCAACATGGTTCCAAGAGATGCTTGGTATGTGGATAGTGGGGCATCTCAGCACATGACATCAACCCCACAATGTTTTACCAGTCTACAAGAGCAGGACTCAGAGGTTCAGGTTGAGCTTGGTGATGATACCAAATATCCGGTTGCAGGTATTGGTACCATTCCTTTTCGACTCCAGTCAAGAAACTCTTTAGACTTTAATGATGTTTTGTTTGTTCCAGGTCTTAGGAAGAACTTGCTTTCAGTTTTGGTTATGGAGGATAAGGGTTATGCAGTGGAGTTTAAGAACCAGCATGTCCTTATTAGACCAAAAGAATCTAGCCGAAAAACAACACAAGTGATAAGGGTTAGGGAAGGCAGTCTATACAGGTTGCAAGGTGAACCTGTTCGAGCCCTAGTTCATAGCAGTAACAACTTGTGTGAGTTGTGGCACAAGAGGATGGGGCACCTGCATCATAGAGAATTGCCTATTCTGAGGGAGATAGTCACAAATCTTATAAAGTTCAGCATTGAGCAACAAGGAGTATGTAGAGGGTGCACACTTGGCAAGCATGCCAAGGCTGTTTTCCCAAACAACGAGCATAGGTCTAACGAGATATTATATCTAGTACATTCGAATTTTTGTGGACCAATGTCAGTAGCATCAATTTTAGGTAGCATGTACTATGTTTCCTTTATTGATGGTTTCTCTTGCAAGACATGGATCTACTTTTTAAATACCAAGGATGAAGTCTTTAGCAGGTTTCAGGAGTTCAAAGCTCTAGTTGAGAACCAGACAGAGAAGAAGATCAAGGTCTTGAGATCAGGCAATGGGGGTGAATATACCTCCAAGGATTTCGATGGTTCCTGCAAGCAAGCAAGAATCAAGAGAGATTCGACTGTTCCATACAACCCACAACAGAATGGGGTTGTAGAGAAAAAGAATCGATCCATCATAGGGGCTACTAGGGCCATGATTCATGACCAGGGCTTGTCGATGTTTCTTTGGGCATAAGCATGCAACACAACAGTCTACATCCAGAACAGGTGTCCTCACATGATCTTGGAGGACAAGACACCAAAGGAGGCATTCACTAGTGTGAAACCAGAGGTGAGTCATTTTCGCATCTTTGAATTTCTAGTTTATATTCATGTTTAGATAGAGAAGAGGACCAAGTTGGAGCCCTCTAGTAGGAAGGGTTTATTTGTAGGTTACAGTGAGACTTCAAAAGCTTACAGGGTTTATATTCCAGAGAAGAGAAAGACAGTAGTGAGCAAGGATGTAAAGTTTGAGGAGGACGTTGCATCTAGGAAGTCCCATGAGCCTATTCCAGTGATAGAGAATGAGGAGCAGGAATTTCCGAAGGTTGAGCTAGGGTCACCAAAGACACCAATGGTTTCCAGTTTAATACAACAACCTTCAGGTGAGGAGGAGACATTAGCCCCTTTTAGTTCTATCAGGAGACCTCGATGGCTTACACAGACATTGAGGGATGCTCGGGAGTATGTTGAGGCTCCTAGAAGCATGATTCGGGAGAGCAGACCTCCAAAGAAGTTTTCGAACTACATGGCATTGATGAGTAACATCATAAATTCAGAGCCTTCCAGTTTTCAAGAGGCAGTAGATCCGCAGGTTTAGCATAATGCCATAGTGGAGTACACCTTCATCATGAAGAATGATGTTTGGGACATAGTGCCAAGACCATAGGGGAAGTCAGTTGTGAGTTCCAGGTGGCTCTATAAAATTAAGCATGTTGTAGATGGCAGCATCAAGAAGTTCAAGGTAAGGTTTGTGGTGAGAGGGTTCTCCCAAAAAGAGGGAGTGGACTATGAGGATACTTTTACTCCAGTCGCCAAATACACTTCCATTAGAGTAGTAATGTCTTTAGCTTCATCTATAGGATGGCAGATTCATCAAATGGATGTGAAGACAACTTTCCTTAATGGGATCATTGAGGAAGAAGTGTACATAGAGTAGCCTCAAGGCTTTGAGGCAAATGGGAAAAAGTCCCATGTTTGTATGCTGAAGAAAGCCTTATATGGACTCAAACAGGCACCGAGAGCATGGTTTTTCAAGATAGATGGATACCTGCATAGTGTGGGCTTCGCCAAAAGTAATGCAAATCCTAATCTCTATTACATAATTTTTGGGACTAATCTACTCATTTTGGTGCTATGGGCAGAGAAGCTCATTGCAGGGTGCAAAGCAGATATGGCAGCTGAGTTTGAGATGAAGGACATTAGCATGATGCATTACTTCTTGGGTTTGGAGGTTTGGCAGAGACCAAGGGAGATATTCCTTGGGCAGGGTAAGTATGCAGTTGAGATCCTGAAGAGGTTTTGGATGGAGGACTGCAAACCTATGGCCACACTCATGATCACTAATCTGAAGAAGGTGACAGCTTCAAGTTCAAAATTGGACCGTACATTGTACAGACAGTTGATAGGATCCTTGATGTATTTGGTCAACACTCAACCAGATATATGTTTTGCAGTGAACACCTCGAGTCAGTTCATGGTGGAGCCAAGGCAAGAGCATTGGGTAGCAGCTAAGCATGTGCTCAGATACTTGAGGGGCACGATGGAGTATGGTCTGAGAAATCTTGGAGATGGTGAAGTGAGGTTGCAGAGGTATACAGACTGATATTGGGCAGGCAATGTAGCAGACAGGAAAAGCACCTCAAGGTGTTGCTTTAGTTTGGGATCAAGCATGATATCTTGGTTCAACAGGAATAAGACTTATGTGGCACTTAGCTCAACAGAGGCCAAATACATGGTAGCCAGTATTGCTAGTTGTGAGGCCATCTGGCTTTGCAAGTTGCTTACAGTATTAATTAATCATGAGTTGGATCCCATGGTGGTATATTGTGATAATCAGAGTTGTATCAAACTCTCTGAGAATCCAATATTTCATGACAAGTCCAAACACATAGACATCAAATATCATACGATACAGGATTCAAAAGGGAGTCGTAAAGCTCAGTATATTCCTACAAATCAACAGGTAGCTGATATTCTGACCAAGCCCTTAGTGAAAAGGAAGTTTGAAGCATTGAGAGACAAACTTGGATTGGTGTAGAATTCCTTCCTCACTAAGAGGGAGTGTTGAGAAATGTAGCTCGGACAGGAACCTCTTGCACAGACTTCAGTATGAACGTGCTAGAAGTGGTTCAAGACATTTCGAATTCTATTTTGAAATTCACTTAAGTGATTTTCTATTTTTAAGTTCACTTAAGTGATTCTATTTTGTAATTCACTTAAGTGATTCTATTTTGAAATTCACTTAAGTGATTTTCAATTTTAAGTTCACTAAAGTGATTCTATTTTGTAATTCACTTAAGTGATGTTATTTTGTATTTCACTTAAGTGATGTTATTTTGAAATTCACTTATGTGATTTTTTATTTTTAACCATATATCTCAAGATGAGATGAGATCTAATCTTAGGGTTACCTTTTTCAAGGATAAAAGGCGAGGAACAAGAGTGTTTTATGCACAAAGAAATAAGATAAGGAGAACAGATTGCTGAAGGAAAACTACAAGCTTAGGAGGAGAAGAACAGTGAAATTGTTGGCCAAAAAGGCTGCAAAAGAGCAAGGTGTCTTGTTGTGGCTGTAGTCTCCTTTATTTTATAATATTTCAGGTTCAAAAATATATTTAACTTTCGCTATTCATGTTGTTTATTTTTCCAGCCATCTGTGTGGCTTTTGCATGCTTAAATAAATTAATTTCAGATCTAATTTATTTTAAAATAACATAGGACAACAATTATCTAGGGCTAGGGTTAGTCAATCCTGACCTTGTTGGAATTTTGTGTGTAATTTAGCAAATCTGCAACTGAGTGATTGTAGCAAGGGTTTGTTGCATCCGTACAATCAGCCTAACCATACAATTGATCAATTACCTTGCCCTGTGATTGCACTTGCATAGTTGTACTTGTCAGAGTGGGAAATGAAGATTTCCAAGTGAACGATTACAAAACGACCAAGTTAGTGTTGGTAAAATTGTGTTTTGGCTTATTGTACGATTGCAAATTGCACAGTACAATGTTGTACGGTTATAATTGTACAACTGAACGTTTTGAAACCGTACAATCACTTTTTGTAAGCTTTGCAAATCATGTAGTTATAAATCGTACAACTGTACAGATTGGTCCAAATCAAGTGCAAATTGCTGGAATTCATCCCAAAAACTTCCCTTTCACCTTCCTCATCGGAAATACCACTCGTGCTACAAACAACAAGACTATTTACATTGATGCAAAATCATCTGTTTCAGCGTTAAGTATGTCAAAATAGACAATGACTACATGTCTTCAAGTAGATTAAGAGAAAGTGTGATGAAATGTTATGGTTTCTATATGAAGTCTATATGAAGTGCTTTCAAACAAGGAGTCACAAAATTTTACTGGTTATTCACAAGAGTCAAGGGAGTGATCAAATAAATATGACTTATACGAGGAGTCAAGGGAGTGATCAAATAAATATGACTTATACGAGGTGCATGATCGGTTGAACTCAACACCCCTCACTATTGTGTTGAGAAGGATCAAAGTGATGTATTCCACAAGGTTAGGGTGGTCTTAAATTGAAGTGAGAAAAATATGTGCACATAGTGGTTGTGGGTAAGCCATAAAATATTGCGTGATGATGATGTAGCTGATAATCCATAAAGTGGATCAGTTAGGAATGTTGAATGCTTTAAACCTGGCTCTAATTGTTTGGAAGATCCCACTCTTAGCATTCCCTGTCTCATTGTTATGAGGCAGGAAGCTGCGGAACTTAAGGGGAGCATAGTTGGATAAAGCAGCAATCTGATAACAAGCAAGAAATGGATGTTGAAAAGGGCAAAAACCATGTGGTTGTGATCGACAAAGATGAAGAGAATATTGGCTGAGACAGTTTTCAGCCTGCATGATGTGAATCAAAGGAATGAGTGGAACCAAGTCCTGTGAAATTTGCTTTTCTGGCTAGCTGAAAAGCACAGTGTTGCTCCTTTTTTTGCTACACAGTGTTCCTAGCATTCGAGTGACTAGTTTATAGTACAAAATTTTTGTATCGAAGTAGTCAGTTTACAGTAGTCTTAGTAGATGATTCCATATATGGAATTGTTGGATTTGGTCGTATATGTTAAAGTGGTAAACTGTAGCCGCTCTTTTATGGAAATCAGTTACTCTTGGAATATTGATATGTATGTTCAACATAAAACTTTTTGAAATAGATGATTACTTTACATGTTGTATTTATTTTTATTTAAATACGCCAAATTTGTCATATCCAGCAAGTCTCCCACCCAGATATCCATATCCGCATGTCAGATGTGCATATAGATATGACACTTCTCAAATACCGTATCCAAACAAATGAATACCATATTCAAACTTATCTGAATATACACCCCTATTTGGTCCATATCTAATAAATTCAAATGTAACCTCTAGTTTTGGCTTTTGGTCAAGGACCCGTACCCACAAGTATAAGGTTACGAGTTTGAATCCTAAGCATGTCGAAAGTTGTATTCATGACATGAGATTAAATGAAAAATACACAATTTTTTAAAAATATAGTAACTTAAGAAACAAGGAAAATTCTCTTATTAACTAATGAAAACATCCTATTTATTTAAACCTTATATTTGTTTGAACACTTATATGTTCTATAGTTTATTTTAATATAGAATATACACGTTGCTTTTTATAATGGAATGTCCAGCCATATTTAGGGGATCTTGAAAATAAGTTGTATCCAATACAATATTCCGTATCAGATACTATATGCATCTCCATGCAACATAGACATATGCAAATCACTCTTTCATTTTCATTATCCAAAAAATATCATAAAATATAATTTTAGATCGATCTGAACATGCTCTCATGGACTTCATTATTCCTCATGAATGCACCTATTTTCTTAACTCTCCAAAGTTTTCTTGGTTTTTGAAAATTTAAACACAATGAGTGCTTTATGGCCAAATCCTATGGTTTTCTACTCATTCTCAATAATTCTTCCTTGTCATTTGACCAATTTGTAAATATTTAAAAGTTTCATTCATCTAACTCATTGTCATCAACTCAAAGGCATTTAGAGGAAAACAAAAAAATAGAATTTTCAGAAAGGCTGAGATCAATAACCAAGCAACACATATCACATAACATGAGCTAAAGTGGTTAAACACATCAACTTTCAAAGTGGAGACCCAGATTCAAATCTTGCCAAACAATTTATGCATAATTACCCAAATGATGTTTTAATAACACACAGTGTTTTGTTAGATACCATGGTAGCAGTTATGATGTAATACAGATAGAACCCATTTCAATCCCGTATAAACAATTAAAAAAAACTGAGCAATATATGCACAACAGCTTGGAACAAGCAATGGGGAGCAAAGTGTTTCACATCATAAGCCAAGGTTCCAATCCCATGAGTGTGTACATTGTAGAGCCATGAAGGCAATGGAGGTAGGGGTTGGGCAACATATTATGGATTTAAGCCCACCCTCATCTTCTCTATGAGCTTTGCACAAATGTAAACATTTCATCTCAGTAGGCATAGAGGCCCAGTATGTGTTAGTGATGGGTGCTTGAACCCCAAGTGATTTGTCATGACCTCCCAAAAAACTAAAATCTGTAGTAGCCCACGCACTATAAATAAATAAATGAGCAATATAGTATGAGATGCATGAAAAGAACACAACTACCAGCCAATTGCCATCAAATCAAAAACAAATAGGGAGCTTTGGTCTTCTTAGAAGCACAAGCATCAGAACAGTTCAAAGCCTTGAACAGATTGAAAGGATAGATACAAAAAGCATCATTAGAATTCCTAATTAATCTGAAAATCAGCAATAATATGATATTTCCTATAGTGGACATTTTGAGGTGGTAAAGACCTTGCACCACTTTCAACACAACTTTTAAAGGAGGAAGTAAGTCGAGGATTAGTGCTCACTTTGTACCCAATCTAAATCTACCAATCAGACATTTGGATTGTATTAAACTTTAACGGTTCATCCTAGACAACAGAATTCTATTTCCATGGATTCAAAAGTGGCCTGCCTAATTGAAAAGATAGTTACAAAAAGCATCGTTAGAATTCCTAATTAATCTGAAACTCAGCAATAATATGATATTTCCTATAGAGGACATTTTGGTGTGGTAAAGACCTTGCACCACTTTCAACACAACTTTTATAGAAGTAGGTTAAGGATTAGTGCTCACTTTAAACCCAATCTAAATCTACCAATCAGATGTTTGGATTGTATTTAACGGTTCTTCCTAGACAACAGAATTCTATTTCCATGGATTCAAAAGTGACCTGCCTAAGACTCAATGGCAACACAACTGCATTTTTGTTATGATGTGTTGGTTTTCCAGAATGGCAATTTCTATGGTATGCACCAAGTCCACCCATGCTCCTCAATGGCCAAATTTGTTTTTTAATATGTTTAGAGCAGTTTTGGGCTACCACTTACTATTACTTTTTATTGTGACTCCCATTTCTTGAGTCACTTTTGGAATCATTGTGGAAGGTTCTTGGTTATCAATTGCGCTGCTTTGCTTCATTTTATCTACAAAATGATAGCTAGACTAAGGTTGTTAATCGCACCTTAGTCAATGTGCTATGCATCTATCATCAACAAAACAAACAATAAGACAATTAGCTACTCATGTCTCTGCAAGACATTCTCCTTTTGAATTTTATTATGGTTTCCAACTCTTGACCCCTTACGAGATTCAAGTTTTTCTTCCAATTCTGCATGTGTCCCATGAACAAAAGAAGCAATACAAGGACTCTTCCTTTGTGCAGAAGTTGGCCAAGATTCATGCCATAGATTTGGATATTCTTCAGCAAACTCAAGCCAAATTAATGTCTTAGTTTTCATATTCACTTCATCTCAATCACAAACCAAAGCCTTAGTTTGTATGTCCAATTCTCCTCAGTTGGATTAAATGATGTGTCCATATAATGTATACTGTACAGTACAATAATTGCACATGAGTTAGACTAATTGAGGTGTCTATGCATTCCTCATTTAAGAGCAGTTTGCAATCATTCTACCTCTTCTTTGTCAGCCCATTTAAACTTCACTAACGAAGAGTAAAAATCATCAATTTTGGAGGCTATCTTCTCTTGTTTGCATATCAGTCTGTGCATTATGCTATATTAATTTTACTGCAAGGACACACCACTTTTTTCTATATTTTTTCCTGCAAAAACAATTCTTGTACTTGGATGACTCAGCCCGTTCAAAGGAAAATTCATTAAAATTGAAATTTTATAATATGCTGAGTTCATAAAAGAGAGGATGATAGCAAGCAAAAAGAAGCATCACAATTATAGAATTCATAAAAGAATGAATCACATCCCATCAAAGGAACATCAAAATCAGAGAATGCACAAGTATCTTACCAAGGAACAACCTCTCTCTGGCAATGATTTGAGAAATACTGCTGCAGCTACATATTAAGCTTCCCTTAGTGTTCAAAAATCCTGACCTCTTAAATGTTTCACCATGGAATTCAAGTCTTGCATTGAAATAAGGAACATGAGGATGATCCCCTTGGATAGAGGAGTAACAAGATAACTCAAAACCACCCCTCATGGAAAATTTTTGAAGTTCGTACTTACACATGCCTGGATGCCCAGAAATAGTAGAAAAGGGAGTAGATTACTTTAATCTACAACAGTACACGTTAACCAATCAAATTATAGTTTTGGGTTTTGATCAAACACAGGCCATTATCAAGTTCTTGAATCAAGAATTAAATTTATTACAGAGCAATTTATTTGATCTTAAGCATTCTCCATATGGAAAGCCAACAATCCTACAAGGAAAGAGTTTCTGAGTTACATCAGATTGCTATAGTTATCAATTACTCTATATTCTCCACTCAAAAAACTGATAGGAAAGCTGACAACTGGGCTCCTCCCCTGGCAGGTTAGATTAAGGTAAAAACAAATGGGGCCTCTTCAGGCAGACCAGGGCCTGCAGCACTGGCTACATAGCTGAGGATGAGAATGGCAGACCATAGTTTTGGGCAGCTCTAGGATTAGTAATATTTGTGAACAATGTTGTGGAGACTGTTGCACAGCAGCAGTCTTTCCCAAGCTTTAAACCAAGGAATTCAGTGAGTTATTTTGGAAATGAACTCAAGACAATAAGACTGAAGAAGGGAAATTCTTTGATTTAATAAACTGTACTCTATGGCCAATAGTTCAACATATTGTACATCTTGAAGTGAAAGCCCAACATGTGTTCTGACAATACAATAAGGTTGCAGATGGGCTAACACAACAAGCTTCCGTTCTTCCTGCAGGCCATGATTGTTGCAAGTATAACTGGTTAGAGGTTGATGGGAAAAGTTTGGCAGCTCTCACCAAATTATTGCATGACGGTGTCTATGCTAATCCATATAGTGGCTTTATCAGGAATCATGATTGCTTTAAACCTGTCTCTATTTGTTTCAAAGATCCCTATCTTGGGATTTCCTGTCTGACTGTTACGAGAAAGAATGTTGCAGAAAATAATGGAAATATAGTTCGACAGAAGAGCAAAGTGATAATGAAGCAAGGAATGGATGCTGACTAGGGCAAAAGCCATGTGGTTGTGATCAATGAAAATGAAGAGGATTTCGCCTGAGACAGTCTTCAGCCTGCATGATGTGGACCAAAGGAATCAGTGGAACCAAGTGTTAACCAAGTTTTCGATTTGGCAATATATGTTAAAGTGGCAAACTGTAGCCATTCTTTTATGGAAATCAGTTAGTCTTTTGGAATGCTGATATGTATGTTCAACATAAAACCTTTTGAAATATACAATTACTTCTTGTGTTGTTTTTTATAGAGCTATATATGCCATACTTATCATATCAAACACTCATCCTACCAGATACCCATATCTGCATGTCAGATATGGATACAGATATGATGCTTCTTGAATACCGTATCCAATCATATCTGAACAAATGGATATAATATCCAAACGTATCTAAATACACACCTCTATTTGGTCCATGTGTACTACATCCAAATATAGCCTCCAGTTTCAGCTTTTGGTTAGCGATCCATATCCACAGATACAAGGTTATGAGTTCGATTCCTAGCATATCTAGAGTTTACCCATGACATGATATTAAAGGAAAAATACACAATTAAAAAAAAAAAAAAAACTAAATAAAGAAATAATGAAATCCTCTTCTTGATTAATGAAAATATCCTATTTAAAATTTATTTTTGTGTAAAACCTTTCTGCTCTATGCTTTCTTTTTCTTTTTCAATATATAAAATATACATGCTTTTTATAAAGGCCTATCCAGCGATATCCATATCAGAGGATCTTAAAAATTTGTAATATCCTTATGCAATACTGTATCTGTATTATAAACTATATGCATTTCCATGCGACATAAATATACGCAGATCACTTTAATTTTCATTGTCGAGAAAATGTCATCAAATGAAATCATTTTTAGATCAATCTAACATGCTCTCATAGACTCCATTACTGCTTGTGCAGGCACCCATTTTCTTAAAAATCCAAACTTTTCCTAATTTCTTTGTCAGTTTTCGAAAATCTGAACTCAACTTCAACTGCTTTATGGTCAGATCCTATAGTCTTCTACTCATTCTGGATAATTCTTCCTTTGTCATTTGACCAATTTATACCTAAAACTTGCATTCATCTAACTCTTTGTCATCAAGTCAAAGGCAATTGGAGGAAAACAAAAGAATAAAATTTTCACACCACATCTTCTTTGCATTTTTTTTTATAAAGACCAACCCATGTACCAGCTATCTTCAGAATGTAATAATTCCTAAGCACCTAAACAAGAGAATAATTTCTGGAAGCTGCAAGGAAAAATGCTTGCATATAGACAAGTTTCAAGTTTGATAATCATGTATACGTTTAACAAGTCTAGCTTCCGCTTCCCTACTGAAAAAGTGATCATGTTTCCTAATATTATAAGCGAATCTAGTTGCTTCCCGGAATCTTCGCACTTTACAAAATCCATCTACAATGGCATTATAGGTGGTTTCATCAGGCTTGCATCTTTGTTTCTTCATGTACTCAATAACATCCATAGCTTCCTCAAACATTGAAACGCTTGAATAGCTAGCAATAAATGTATTGTAAGTGACAACATCAGGAGTAAGGCCTGACTTTATCATTTCAGATAAAATTCTTGAAGCCTCGTGCAGAAGATTTTGTTTGCTGTAAGCATAGATAACTGTGTTGTAAGAGACAAGATTTGGCTTCACTCCATTTACTTGCATTTCTCTAAAAATTTCTTCAGATTTCCTGTACTGTCCAACTCTGCCGTACATATACATCAAGCTATTGTATGTTACTAAATCAGGCTTCAGACCATTTTTCTTCACAGAATTTAACATATTTTGAGCATTTCCTACTTGGCACAGCCTTCCATAAATGGCAATCATAGCATTCAAAGCTTGCAAATCTGCCGAATAACCCCTCTTATTCAACACCCAAAAGGCATATTCTGTTTCTTTCAGCAGGTTACACTTGCTGTTCACTAACACAAGTGTTTTGAGGAGAATTCTACTGGGATAAATTGTACCTGCATATATATCATCTGCAAGGACCTTCATTTGCTTTATCTGTTTTCCATTTGCATAAGCATGTAACAATGAGGCATAGGCAGTTTCATTTGGTCTACAACGGCCACCCTTCATCTCTTCAAGAACTTTCTCTGCTTGCTTCCATAGGCCCTCCCTAGCCAGGGCTGCCAATACTGCATTGTAAGTTGAAAGGTCAGGAACAAGACCAGTCTTCAGCATTGCACTATAAATTGTCATAGCCTGCTCTACCGACCCACATCTACTATAAGCACTAATGAGAGTATTAAAAGTTTCCCTCTTCGGTACAAAACCTGCAGCTTTCATTTCCTTGAAAACCTTAGACAACTCTACATGCATTCCATTTTGTCCAAATATTGATAGCATTGTATTCCATGTGACAATGTCAGGGTTACACCCACTAGACCTAAGTTTATCAAACACTTTCATCATCTCATCAAATTTTCCCTTCTTCCCATACATGCCAATGAGAGCATTGTATGTGCAGAGATTTGGTTTGCAGCCCACATTTTGCATCTCCTTAAAAATCTCCATAGCCTGCCTCTCTAGTCCTGCTTTATCAAAACCAGAAATCAAACTGGTATATGTAAAAACATCGGGACGAATCCCTTTGGTAAACATTATATCCCTCAAAGCAATTGCCTTGTTGCAAAGGCCAGCTCTACTGTAAGCAGAAATTAGCTCATTGTAGGTAACGATGCTTGGAGGGCACCCATTCTTCTCCATTTCTTGCAAGATGTTCAGGGCCTCCTCATGCCGCTGCGATTTCCCATAAACATCCAGCAAGGCATTGTAAGTTATTCTATCTGGTTTACATCCCGCTGCCTTCATCTCATCAAAGAATCTAACTGCCTCTTGATACAGAGAGCCTCTACAACAGGCACTAATAAGGGTATTGTAAGTGCATTCATCAGGCCTAATACCCCTACTTTTCATCTCTTCGAAAAGGGCCACAACTTTATTCCAAGGACCCATTTTCCCATACACATGAAGAATTGTATTGTATGTGGCAATGTTGGGCTCAACCCCTTGTTCCTCCATCTCTTTTAACAGCAAGGTTGCAGTTTTGTATTTCCCATTCTTTGTACAGGCAGTGATCAATGAATTATATGCATAAACATCCATGGAATACCCTTCCTCCTCCTGAAGACTGTTAAACAACCCAACAGCTCGGGAGACCTCAGCCTCCTGACCGAGAAACCTAATCATTATAGTTATTGTTCTCAAACTTGGCTTGTAATTCTCATGTTTCCTCATCCAACCAAACACCTCGAGAGCTTTCTCCCACTTTCCAAGGCAATCTAGACCTCTTAGAATACCTTCCAGGTCTCCTCGTGCTAATTTTGAAATACCCAAATCCAAAACTTGACCTAAATCCTCATTTTCCTCCATAATAGATTGAAAAACCAGCTTACCTGATTCTGAGAGCTCGTTCCTCCAAAACTTCCTCTTCTTGTCTCCGTGTTTCCTGGAAACTAAATCCGAAACCATAGGCTTTCGAGTATTTGTACCATATTTATAGAGGGGGTTATCCTTATCCTCGAGGACCGAAGCCGGTCTGGTGGTACACTGAAGAGCCAAATTTTTGTTACTTTTCTGTTGGGTTTCCATGGATTGGGCATTGGGATTTGATGTGGGTGGTGTTGTTTTTGATGCGGGAATTGTTTTTTCATGATGCGGAGGCGCAAGCAGACGCTGGAGGAGAGGAATAATAGGGGAGGGCTCTGATTCTGACTCTATTTGGGACTGCTCGTTCTCATGTTCGTGTTCAGAAGAAGGTTTTTTAAAAATTATTTTGGGTGTTTTTGGAAATGGTAATGGAGGTCGCGGAAGCAAGGCTGGGAGGGAGAGGGAGAGCATCTCTGCCATTATTTGTCTTGTTTATCCAAACAAAATAAACCCCAAACCCCCAACTTAAACGCTCGAATCCTGTGCAGCTCTTAGCAGGAATTGAAAAGCCGAGGTCACATGATGCAGGTTACAACCGGGAGGATTTTCGCTGGAATTTAGAATTTACTGGTGGCCGTGGTCCATTCGGGTGTACCGTCTAAAATTTTTCAACATTTTCTTGGCGATTGTTGTTCGAGGATTTAAGTAATCTGCTCAAGCCGATTTATTGAGGATTTCTAAAAGTAGCAAATATTTTATATACGCTCAAAATCTCGGATTTAAGTAATCTGCTCAAGCCGATTTATTGAGGATTTCTAAAAGTAGCAAATATTTTATATACGCTCAAAATCCCAATTTGAACTGGGTGGATTGGTAAGTTGGGGCGTTTACTGAGAGACCTAAGTTCCAATCCCACGGGTATGTCCATGCAAGTCAATAGCTCGATCCGACTCCTCTGCGTTGCACTTGATTAATGATGGCAATTTGTTTTCTGTTTGTCAGACGGTCTCCTTTTATACCACGTGTTAATGAAGACGGTGTGAACCTTGTGTGTCCAACGGTCCCCATCACACCGAGTTACCATTAACGAGACGGTGGGTGTGTTGGAAGCCTCGCTGATAGTTTGAACCCTGGTGAGTTACTAAAAATTATGATTGTAGCCAATTAATCTATGTAACCAAAAAAAAAAATCTCAAGCTGATAGTTTGAACCCTAGTGAGTTACTAAAATTTATGATTGTAACCAATTCATCTATGTAAAAAAAAAAAAAATCTCAATTTGAATTGTTAGAAAAGATGTGATGGGTTTTGTTAGGAACCTAGTTAGTAAAGGATTAAAACACTTTTAATTTAAAAAATAATAATAAGAATTAAGGTAAAAGTCCTTATGAAATTATTTTAGTTAAAATTGGAATGTTGAAATAATTATTATGACCAAGTTGTTATGTTGCTTAAAAAATAGAAAATATTGAAAAATAACATATAACTTAGTACGTAGAGTACTTAGGGACAAAGATCTGCATAGGCGGAAGAATACATAGGATTTCTAAAAGTAGCAAATGTTTTATATATGCTCAAAATCCCAATTTGAATCATTAGAAAAAATTCCATGTGATGGGTTTTTGTTAGGAACCTAGTTAGTAAAGGATTCAAACACGATTAATTAAAAAAAAAAAAAATTAGAATTAAGGTCAGAGTCCCTAATGAAAATTATTTTAGTTGAAACTCGAATGTTGAAGCAATTGTTATGACCAAGTTGTTATGTTGCTTAAAAAAAAAGAAAACATTGAAAAATAACATATAACTTAGAGCACATAGGGACAAAGAGCTGCATAGGCGGAAGAATACATGATGAAACAAAATCAAAAATAGATGAAAAGTTGGGAAATCAACATAAATGAATGTCCAAATTCCAATAAAGATATAAAAAAAACTATGTGAACAAAAAGTTTATAAATGGAATGTGGAAAAATGCAAGCAATAAAAAGCATATATAGGCGTTGAAACCAAGTGGAAGGAAAAAATCATCATTGCTCAGATAAGGACTAGCTCTCATAGGCTTAGATGTGAAACAAGGATCAAGTGGAAGGAAAAAATCATCATTGCTCAGATAAGGACTAGCTCTCATAGGCTTAGATGTGAAACAAGGAGATGGACAACACCCAAGGAACAATGGGAAGAAAGGATATGTACTCTACGCAGCACAGGGGTAATAGAGACAGAGGAACATTTCATCTATGAATGCTTGAGTTTTTCGGACATCTGTGGCAAATACAAATAATTGCTTGGAAAAGAGTTTATAATAGAGTTATTTGAAGACAATAAAATAAAATAAAAAATGTCAAGTTTTTTGGACATCCATAGCAAATACAAATAATTGCATGGAAAAGGGTCTATGATAGAGTTATTTGAAGACAATAAAATAAAAAAAGTTGGGGGAGTTGCTAATCCAAATATGAAGGAGAAGGAACATCCTTCTCAAGGATATTAATGGTCATATGATTTGAATAACTGTGTTTTCATATCTGGAGGTCCCATAGGCCATGTTTGGGTCTCGCGGACGCGGACGCGGACGTAATTAAATTTTTCATTTTAGTAATGCGAAAACATAATATTATATTATTGCCTATGGGTCTTGGATAACTGGTACAGTTGGTTATATCGTATTATTTCGAGGGTTTAGAAAGAGGGGTATATATAGAAGGGAAATTATCATTGTAAAGCATAAGTAGTGTGCATTTATTTAAGTACAGATGGATGTTTTATTATTTTTTATATAAACAGGGAATAATTTTTGTAAATAAGAATTAAAGTTTATAATAAGTGATATCATAATGAAAATTTTGGTAAAGGGAAGTTTTTGTTTTTTTTATTAGTGGTGAAAAATAGGGTTTTGAAAGGTCCAAGAACCTTTTACATTAGAGGAGGCGAAGAAAGATAAGGCTAATTAAGCACGGGCCAGCTTCCAAGGCTAAAAGAAACATAAATTAAACTAAAACAACCATCCAAAAGCAAAGACCAGCCCACCACTCAACAGGGCATAAAAAAGAATTTTTATTCAACTTTCTTTTAGAGACACCAACGATCCTGCTCTATTTTTGTATAAGACTGTAAGGGTAGTAAATACATCAACAAAACTCCAAACTCAGAGAGCAAGGATGAAGGCAAAACACCAAGCATATTCCTTGAAAATGGTAACCACCAAAGAGCAAAAGGGCCAGCCTCCCAAAAAAGATTCGCCAAAGAGAGGATCACTAGAACACAACTGAGATATCATCCAAGTAGAAAGATAATAAAAAGGCCTAGTCGATAGGTAGGCCTAATGCTTCCAACGCAACAATTGTCATAAATTGTCTTCCCAAATTCTGGACTGGCCACTATCCACCCCCAAATTGGCCATAACATCAGTAGCCCGGTTACCTTCCCTATAAATATGCTCAATTTTAACTTCTAACATACCTTCCAGAATCTTTGATGTGCCCTTAATAATATTTAGGATGAGACAATTATCAATATTTTCAACCTGTAGATCTCGAATGATGTTCAAGGAGTCACCTTGAACTAGAAGTCTTCTGAAGCCCCTCTCAAAAACTTGGTGAACACCCGAGAAAAGAGCCTTAGCTTTAGCTAGGTGGTTGGTTTGAATACCATAATCTTTAGCGTAAGCCCAAATGACCTCACCATTATCATTTCTGACAACACCCCCTCCACCATCCCTCTCGGGATTACCTTTGGTAGCCCCATCAAAGTTTAGAATGACCCACCCTTTAGCTGGTTTATGTCATCTAGTAGCCAATATTTTAAAACATAGATGCATTTTAAAACATTTAAAGTTTAAAATCATGTTTAGATGGTAGCTCCTAAGAAAATATTAGCAGTTACTATAAATGTAGAAAACCAATTGGCAGCCATAGAAATCAATTCTATGCTTAATGTGCCTGAAACAAGTAGAAATCAATTCCTGTGGAACGAACTTGATAGAAGACTTAGTCTCATCTCATCTAGGTCCACACAACTTAAGCAAATCAAGAGGCTAGTCCTAGATAGAATCCTGGATCCTCATCAACTAGTTTTTTATCATGAACTTCAGAGAGCCTCCCATAGATGGTTAGCTTATAGGAGAGCTCTAGTATCTTCGAAATTGTTCACCTTCGAGGAATACCTCGAGAATGCAGCCATTGTACACCAGTTCCTAGGTTGTGTAGAAGACCAAGAGGTTGTTCTTACAGATAGGGAAATATGGAATAGAGTTCCACGAGCTGTGCTATATCGAGAGTATTGCCATGAGCTTTACTTTTATCAACCAGCATCTGAGATAGATAATATCACTATAGCTCTTTTCATCAAATTTTTAAAAGAAAACTTTCAATTTGAAGAAGAACACTTCATGACTCCTGAACAACTCGAGCCTATTAATGATATCTATAAATTATTTATAGAAAACTAGATTATTACTTTCAGTCTTATTTCTTGCATTTATTGTGTTATTTGTTGTCTTTACAATATTATTTCAAAAACAAAGAAAAACTAAAAAAATTAAAAACTAAAAAACATAGCAAAAACTTAAACATTTCATTTCAAATATTGTAGTAGGTATATAGTAAATATATACCTCTTAATTTTGTTGCATATATATATATATATATATATATATATATATATATATATTTTTGCTGAAATCAAAATTTAGCACCATGCCTAAACTTAGGAATGGTAAAGAAACTTTAGGAGAAGAAGAAGATTGGTTACAAGATACAACTAGAGACCCAAATGTCCTTCCTGGAGATCCAATTCCGGAAGGACAAACTCTAGATCAATCAGAACATGACCTAGGTGAAGATAATGAACAAGAAGGAAGTGTTAAAGAGGATGGATCCTCATCCCCTAGAGTAGCTCCAGAATGGAACTATTGCTTTTGACAACATAGATCATTTCAAGAAATTTCTCGATGATAACATTGATGACCTTAATGTGGCAATTCGTATTGATAAAGGGCAAATTAGTGACACTCAGGCAGCCTTGGAACATATGTATGATGTGCGCATTAATCCCTTGTCTTTCATTGATCAAGAAAGTGACAAGGCCGGGCCATCCAATACAGATATGGTCACTATGATTCAAAACATGTCAAAACAACAGGCTATCCAACCTCCTAAGGAACCTGTTATTCAACCTAAAATCATTCCCACACAAAAGAAACCTTCCTTCACTACTTTATTCCGCCAAACTATTGAGCAATATGCTTCAAGTAAACAAAAACCTAAAACGAAGCCAAACACCAATTTTCAACAATCTGGAATACAACATAATACAACTTCAAAATTCCTTCATAATACTTTTCCTACCAATAATTTACACAATAGTAACATGGCATCTAATCTTCATGTTCCTCCATCATATGCCCATAAAACCCATGTCAATGCCCTACCAAACCAATATGGGGGGCAAACTAGTAATCTGGAAGCCATGGTGAAACAGTTAGCTTCACGTATGGACCAGATAGATCCCTACCGTCCCTCGTATAATTATCGAGAGATATGTAGTCAACCTTTGGATCCCATAGTTGTAGCTCAACCATACCCTAAGCATTTTCCCATGCCTATCCTGCCTATATATAAAGGAACCGAAGATCCCATAGAGCATCTTCACATGTTTAGGATAGCATGTCATGACATATCGCATGATGACTTGCTATTATTAAAAATGTTCCCAAAAAGTTTAGGTGGAATGGCATTAGAGTGGTACTATCAATTGCCCACTCATTCTTTGAGAAACTTCGAAGAAACAGATTAATCATTTGTCCATCAATTTAGTGACTACATCGAGAGGCATGTAACTATTAAAGATTTATACAATTTAAAACAAGACAAAGATGAATGTTTTGCCGATTTCTTAGCTAGATGGAGGCAATTGATAGGAAAACTGCACTTTGTGCTACCTTATAGGGAAATGTTGGACATTTTTATCAACAATTTACAAGAACAAATATCTTATGAGCTATCAATTGCTACTTTAACTACCTTCGATCAAGCTATAGATTTAGCTCGAAGAGTAGAAGATGCCCTCATTAGGAGAGGCCAACTTAGGAAGAAGGATGATGAGAAAACATCCAGAAATCAATATAAAAACAAACAAGTTGTTGGTGACGGAGTCACTGACAACAGTAAATGTTGCTAATATCAATGCAACGAAGACAACAAAAAAATTTATATTGAAACCTCCTGATAAGCCTCCTCGAGAATTCACTAGATTAAACCAACCCTTATCAACTATTTTACCTCAATTACTCGAAAGAGGTTTGATCCAATTACCAGCTATCCGGGAACCTGATCCAACTATACCCGGATACAGAGCTGACTTACACTGTGATTTCCATAGAGGACCTGGACATTCTACCAACGCTTGTAAAAGGTTGAAACATAAAATACAAGATTTGATTGACAATAATGAAATGGAAGTGCAAGCCTTCCAACCTAAACAAAACCCTCCTAATAATACTCAAAAGACCATTCCCCAAAATCAAAATCAAAATGCCAATCAAACTTTAGACATATTTCAACACCCTTTACCAAGACATGGTAAAGAGGTAGCCAATCAAATCGAACATCATAATGTTCCCCCTCCTACCCGATATGTAGGAACCATTAGCGGACAATTACCTGTTCAGGATCCTCAAATATTTGACACAACCTTATCCCTGGTTACGACCAGGCCCTTACATAATTTTCAAACTTCTGATTCTAGTGATATAGAATCAGATAGTGAAAGTGAACTAGACATTACTTCAAACCAATCGAATAGTTCTGAAAATGAATCAGATCCTATTCAACCCGTCACGGATGCTATGGTTCCAGAAGAACCATTTCCTAGAAGAGTTACTACTCGACCTTCTTCTAATATATTCCTTTCTAATGAACAAGCCATAAATGCTCAACCGAGACCAGTTCAACGTCTTCATTATAACATTGTAGGTACCATTGGAGTCGTCACCCGACAACAAGCTCAAAATTCCCAACAAGAACCAAACCAGAATGATGGATCAGCTCCATTCATTTTGAAAAACCCCAATAAAGGGAATCATGCTCCTAATGTTCAACCTAAACCCCCTTACAATATTAATGAGCAATTGTCCAATACTACGGCCAGAATTTCCCTTTTAGATTTATTAAGATCCTCTCCCACCCATAGGGATGAGTTGATGCTTACATTAAGCCAAATGATGGTACCTCAAAACATTCAACCTGAAGCTATGGCCAATACTATCATCACTCGAGAGATTGATTGTATTGACTTCCGGGATAAAGATATCCCACAACACAGTTTACATAAGGATAATCCCTTATACATTACTGCTCTAATTGGAGATGTAGTCATCAAACGAGTCTTGATTGATAATGGCTCATCTCTAAACATTTGCACTTTTGACTTCTACCAACGATTTGGCTTTAGAAGTGATGAAATGAAGAAAACCGATATGATTATCAAAGCTTTTAATGACGAAACACAAGAAACGTGTGGAGTTATTACCCTCCCATTGCAAGTTGGTCCTAGAACCCTAGAAACAACCGTGTTTATTGTACATTGCCCAACATCGTACAATATACTTTTGGGTCGCCCTTGGATCAATGCCATGCGAGCGGTCCCATCAACCTTACACCAATGTGTTAAATTTGAGTTTAAAAATCAGTTGGTCACTATCCATGGTGACCCTAGACCCTTTGATATGTGTGCTTTGGCAGAACCCGTTGGAGTGCAATTTTGCCCTGCTCTGTCATCCACACATCCTAGTTCTTATTTTTCATCTAAAACTGTGAAACACACACCCATAACTTCACCTATTTCCCCTCCATTAATTTCATCCTCCTATATAGATCAACAACCCTCTAAACAAATCACTCTAGAACCTCAAAAAGATCTTAAATCTACAACCAATCCTTCAAGTTCTATCCCTATAAATTCAAAACCTATAGAAACATCTATCATACCTTCCACATCTCAAGATATAGGTAATAAGCCTTCTACATCTTATGCCCTTTTCGATGAACTTTTACCAGATTTATCCACAACCTTAATATCAGAAAAACAAATGCTTTCATGCAAGATTCAATTCTTTTAAATAACTTGCCGCCATCTCCTCGTACTTTGGGCCTCCCACAACCTATGGGAAGTACTTACCAAGTCGGGAGTTGTGCCTTCATTTATAAAGGATATGACTGGGGAAGAATCCCTCGGAATATCAAAACTCATCATGAGGGATACGCTCGGTGTTATTTTACCAATGATTATATTAAAGCTAAACCCATGATGCTTAAAATGGGATATAAAGGGAAAGGCTTGGGACCTTTCCAAAATGGCATGAAAGAACCTTTCGAGGTAGAACCGTGGCCCGCCCGCTGTGGTGTGGGCCTATTTCCTAGTAAGGGTCAACCCTTTCCTTTTGAAGATGATGATCAACTCATATGTTATCAAGATTATTTGGATAGGCATGTTGATTTGCCTCTTAAAAATCAGTCGTTTTCATGCAACATGCTATCCATAGCTTACCCCGAAATGATTGTCGACCCCGATGAAGAGTTGGAAGGAGATATCTTCCATGATGTCTCTGTTGAAGAGATGTTACACAATGGATTTTATTTTGATGGTTCTATACCAACTATAGCCCAACTTGAGGCCACTAATCCTCAAGATGAATTATCTAAATTAACCTTACAAGAATTACAAGAATTGGGCGTTTCACCCGCCCCACCTAATTTTGAAAGAGATCTACACATGGAGGTAGAAAACGTCATTAAAATTAATATTGGAACCGAGGACAATCCTCACATAATCAATATTGGATCAGAATTAAGTCAAGAAAAACAAGAACAATACATTGCATTCCTTAAAGAGTATGAAGATGTCTTCGCTTGGACATATGAAGATATGCCGGGTCTAGACCCTTCTGTAGTCATGCATCATCTAGTGGTCCATCCGGATGCTAAACCGGTTAAACAAAAACTTAGAAAAATGCATCCCAAAGTGGCTCTGCTAGTCAAAGGGGAGTTAGAAAAACTCCTGAATGTTATCTTTATACAAGCTATTGATTATGCTGAATGGATCTCAAATGTAGTTCCAGTCACCAAGAAAGAAGCTACCAAAGTTAGGGTTTGCACAGATTTTAGAGATATTAACGCTGCATGCCCTAAAGATGACTTTCCTCTTCCAAACATGGATCAAATCATTGACTTTACTGGTCGGGAGTAGGATGATGTCCTTAATGGATGGATTCTCCGGTTATAATCAGATCAGGCTAAAACAGCCTTTATTACCCCCTGGGGTACCTTTTGCTGGAAAGTGATGCCATTTGGCTTAAAGAACGCAGGTGCAACTTATCAACGAGCTATGACCTATATTTTTCATGATATGATGCATGATATCCTACATGATTATGTAGATGATATTATAGCTCGCTCTATTATTGAAGATAATCATTTAGATGATTTGAGAAAAGTTTTTAATCGATTACGAGAATATCTTATTCGATTAAATCCAACAAAATGCATATTCGGAGTTAAGTCCGGTAAACTATTAGGGGTTTTAGTTTCTTTACGTGGTATTGAAATCGACCCTCTCAAGATTGCGGCCATCACTGATATGCCCGCACCTACTAATATATTCGAGTTACGAAGTTTACAAGGTAAACTTCAAGCTATCCGTCGCTTCATCGATAAGCCGGCGGACAAAACCGGTCCCTTTCTTAAACTCCTTAAGAAGGATGTCCCTTTTAATTGGGACACCGAATGTAGAGAAGCTTTTGAACTTCTCAAACAATACCTCCTTAATCCACCTGTGCTTTCACCACCTAAACCTGATCGCCCATTTCTCCTATATATTTCAGCTTCAGATTCTGCCTTAGGAGCTATGTTAGCTCAACTTGATGATGAAAAGAGAGAACGTGCTAATTATTACATTAGCCAAACCTTCATCAGTTATGAAACCCGCTACACAACATTAGAAAAACTATGTCTAGCAATCGTGTTTGCTACGCAAAAATTACGACACTATATGCTTAGTCAAAAAACTTATGTCATTGCCAAATACGATCCCTTAAGGTATCTCATGAGTCGACCTTATTTATCGGGTCGCACAGCCAAGTGGGTTCTTGCTCTAAGCGAGTTTGATCTCACATTCATAGGACAGAAGTCTGTTAAGGGTCAAATCATAGCAGATCAATTAGCTGCTGCACCCTTAGAGTCTACCCATCCCCTCATCATCGAGTTTCTTGATGAATGCCTTCAATTAGAGGCAGACCATATTGAACAATGGTCCTTATACTTTGATGGAGCCCGATGCATGAGTGGGGCTGGTGCGGGTATTATTTTAATATCCCCACAAAAACATCTTATTCCTCTGTCCTTCAAATTGACATTTGCTTGCACCAACAATACTGCTGAGTATGAAGCTCTAATCCTTGGATTACGAGCTGCCTTAGCACTAAAAATTAAACATCTTTTAGTTTTTGGTGATTCTCAACTGGTTATAAACCAAATTAATGAAGTTTATCAGACCCGGAGATGATAAACTGCGCCCATATAAGGCCTATGTTTTACAATTAATGTCCTTATTTGATCAAGTTACCTTGGAAGCTATTCCTCGAACTAGCAACCGTGCAGTTGATGCTATGGCCGCAGCTGCATCTCTCCTCGCCCTTGGAGTTAGATGACGAATATGCCACTATCATTATTCGTCGACTCCAGGAACCCGCTTCAAATAAGTCATGCTTAGAGCCTTTGGATGTGTTTTTAATCAATGAAACTACTCCTCGAACCTTGGTATACGGACATATTTGATTTTCTCCAAAATGGGACTTTCCCTGCCAATTCTAATAGAAACCAGCATCGGTTATTACGTCGACGAGCAAGTCGATTTGTAATAATTGGCAATACTTTATATAGGAGATCTTTTGAAGGTATCCTATTAAGATGTTTAAACTTAGAAGAGTCTAAATCAGCCTTGAGTGAAGCCCACGATGGATCTTGTGGAGGACACTTTAGTGGTAGTGTCATTGCTAAAAAGCTCCTTCGGATAGGATACTTTTGGCCTACCATGGAAATGGATGCACATGAGTATGTGCGCCATTGCGACAAGTGCCGAAAACATGCTGACCTTGTCCATGCGCTTGCACAAGAGCTGCAGGCTATTTCATCTCCTTGGCCCTTTTCCAAATGGGGTTTAGATATTATTGGCAAAATCAATCCTGTGTCATCTGATGGACACAAGTTCATCATAACCGCCACTGAGTATTTCACGAAGTGGGTCGAAGCTATGCCTTTAGCTTCCTGCACTGGCACACAAGTCTCTAAATTTATTTTTAATCAAATCATTTGTAGGTTCGGAATTCCTGCAAATCTCATCTCTCACAATGGAACTTGTTTCAAAAATAAAGATGTTAAAAAATTATGCCAAAAATATAAGATTCAACATCGCTGGTCCACTCCCTATTATCCTCAGGGTAATGGTCAAGCAGAAGCATCTAACAAAACCTTAATCAAAATTCTCAAAATATTGGTCAATAAAACTGGTCGTGACTGGCACATTCAATTATATCCAGCCTTGTGGGCCTATCGAACTAGTGTTCGAACCCCCACTGGAACTTCACCATTTGTTTTGGTTTACGGTGCTGAAGCAGTTTTTCCATTTGAATTGGAAGTTCCTTCTTTGGCTCTGCTACTTCAAGATACCGAAGTAGGAGATGAATATCGTGTTGTGGACTCGACCAACTGGAACTCCTAGATGAAAAATGCATCAATGCTTTGGAACATCTCCGTGCTTACCAAAACAAGCTTAAAAGATCATATGCTAAGAAAGTTCGTCATCGATCCTTTGAGATCGGCGACCTTGTTTTAAAAGAAAATCAAAAAAATACAAATGCAACTAAGGACCTTAAAGGTAAATTTGAGCCCAACTGGCTTGGACCATACATTATTACTGCTAAATTTGAATCAAGAGCATACAAATTATCTACCTTAGATGGTAAAGAACTTAAAGAACCCATGAATATTTTGCATCTTAAACGTTACTATGCATAAATTTGGTCATTTCATCCTTGTATATATTTGTTCAAAATCACTATCTTGTATTTCTTTCAAATTTAAAAAATCCAAAAACATCAAAAACATTCATAATCATCAAAAATCTTCAAAACTATTTGTTGCATTTATTTATGGCACTTGTTAAATTTTTTGTTCAAAAACAAAAATAAAACCAAAAAACAAAATAATGATAAAAATATAAAAACAGCAATATGCTTGACTCTTTCGAAACCAAAACAATATAAAGAAGAAAGAGAGAGTCAACATTCTCAAAACTTCTCAAAAGTGTTTATATATATTTTCTTACAATTATTGCAGTTATATGTTTCAAATTATTTTGGATAAATTAGCATTTATTTGGAATCCCTCACTTGCACACTCACAAAAATAAATATCTTGATTTTATCTGGCATGATTACTAATCTCTCTTATATCAAAGTCCACAAAATTCAATTAAATAAAGTTTGAGCATAGAGAATTGATCTTGTTATTTACTTAAACCAAGCACATCTTTTCACAATAAAATGATTATATTTGTAATTTCCATGTTTTGCTACATAGTAGAAGTGATTTCTTGAGCGAAAAGTTTCCCCCGCTATCCTATCATGCACATGGTCTAGAATCTTTGAGAATTGGCAAAAGGACAAGCTCACCCCTACCAGAATAAAAATCCCTTGCTCTACAGCTAATCCGAGCAAGTATCCCTAGCAAAGAAAAAGAAAAGAAAAGTTCAAGAAAAAGAAAAAAAGAAAAATGTTATTTTATATCATTACAACAATATTTCAAGCACTATCTCAAAAATCAAGCAAAAAAAATACAAAAAGAAAAAGAAGCAAAGTTCAAAAGAAAGCAAAAAGCAAGAAAGCAATAAAATCCCTTTCCCTACCCTTTGAAAAGAAAAGAAGGGTTGATGAGCTTGAATCCCTGGAATTCTCAATTATTCGAAAACTGTGAGGTAAGCCCCATAACAGGTGGTTTGTGCCCAACCCGCTTGGCCTTGGGTAACTCCTAGCGTGGTGATATGTCCGTCACATTAGCGACCTTCTTTTGTACAGACCTATGTCTGCTTATGGATTAGCTAGCTCTTGATAATCCGACCTACATAGTAGTCTAGTATGGTTATATGCATCTACATCATGGTTAATGAACACTTATTTGGTTTCTTCAAATCACTTGTATCATATTATCTTGCTCAAAACTCGTAAATGCACAAAGCAATTGCACACACATTTGTATTTGAGAGATTTTGTGTATCATTATGATAAATCAAGATCGGAAATGAATTCACATATGCACATGGGATTCCTTATAAATCTAACTTTTGTCTTCAAAATACTTTGAAATATTATTTTTGCAACTTGTTTGGAATAAATCAAGTGCAGTTGTTTACCATAAAGACAACTATATAATAGAAAAATCAAAAATTTCTTTCAAAATATACAATCAAAACATATATATCTGGTTGACTTTCGCGACGATGGTATAGTTCCAAAACCAAAATTGGAATTTTATGCCTAGCGCAAGTCCTCATCTTCATATTTTCTGTTCATTTTCATCAAAAATCAACCATGCAATAAAACTATCTTTTTTTGGATTTTCGCGATGATGGTATAAGTCTATACCTACATATTCTATGCCTAGCGCAAACCATTGTAACAATTTTTATTCCCCATTTATTTAAAAATCATGAAAACCATATGACTTAATTCATTATGTTACACAAATTATGCTTTTAAAAAGCAAACACATTTTCATTATTTCATGTCATTATGTCAACCTTCAATTTTGCAATGATGGTATAATTCCTAAAGAATTATCCAAAAATTTTATCACACTTAGGAATTTATGCCTAGCAAAAATCATTTTAACATTATTTCATGCATACTATTTTCATGAAAATCTGAAAACAAACCATCATCACCATCATTTTCACCATTGCACCAAAGTCTTAAGACAGTCTCTTAAGCACTCTTTTACTTTTAACAATATTTCTATCCTGGGATTAGCTTGACGACCGAGTGAGCAACGACTCCATGAAATGGTCTATAATAGCGACAATGTCCTTTGAAATTATTGTTAGAAGTCTCTTTTTATTTTTATTACATCACATTACAAACAATCAATTTGTTACATCAGATTATTTCATTTAAAATATTACCGCATGACATCAAAATTATAAATTTTCAAAACGACATAATTTCATGAATCCTCAATCCAATTATCAAATCAATCAATCAAACATAAAAGCATCATAAGCATACACATAACACAAGTCATATGATCAAAAACATATCATATATATATGTCAACAATATATATACATCATCAAAACTGGATTGGTATGCCACAATCTGTACCTCGGCATACTCAATCCTCTATCAACAAAATAATAATAATACAATACAATGTCAATCTGTACAAAGTTGTGCAGCCCTCTAGCCTCGAGAGCCCCTCGAGCTCTCCGCCTCATCTCCTCCCCCACCCTGAGGTGGACGAGGTGGCCCCATCGTAGTCTGAGTAGTCCTAGTCCTCGATCGGGACGAGGTCCTCGACGACCCGATCCCGATCAGATCTGCGATGTTGGCTGGCAGGGGTAGTCTATCCGCCTCTGGCACCAGCTGATAGTACAATGTCTGGTAGAAAGTGAGTTGGGCGATAGCCCGTGTCAGCTCCCTAGAGCTCGCCCCTCCGCCCCGTGCCCTGAGGCATGCAATCTCGTCTCGTAGCTGTGCCACCTTAGCTCGGTGGCATGCAGCCTCATCCTGTAGAGTCTGCACCTATGCTTGGAGATGATCTCTCTTCGCTCGGAGAGTAGCAATCTCGCTACTCTCCCTCGTGTCAATGCCCTTGCCCTTATCGGGCGATGGTGGCCTCTCCCTCTATGGAGATGGGGGTCTCGCCTCCCTCCTCTCCCTCTACCGTGGCCTCTCCTGTGCCTGTGGCCTCCTCGGCTCTCTCCCACCGTGACCCTGGGCCGCCTCCATAGCTGCCTGGCATCGCCTCCCTATCCGATGCACAACCGCGTGTATCGGACCCTACGCCCTCGTCATCCGAGGAGGGCGGATGCCTGCGTACCAGGCATCATAGCCATCGGCTACCCTCGCGTCGTCCCCATCCACTGGCTGGATGGGGGCATCGTCCGCGTCTTGACTCCAGAATCGCTGCATGTCTGGAGCCCCGCTAACTGTGGTGTTATCCCGGATAGTCCGAGAAAACTCATAATCCCTCAGAGATGGGATCCCCTGTTGCAGACCGAACTATCGCAAAACTCGGTCATAGCGGTGGAGCTCCACCTCTCCCCTCTCCATCCATAGCCAGCAAACTCGCCTGACGCGAGCCAACTCCTGTCCGTCCTCGGCCCACCCTGGATGCTCCCTCCATGGCCTCCAGGTGATCTGGTCCGGGACTAAGTCATCCAATAGTCTCCCGGGACATAGGAAGGTCGATCCGCCGCTGTGACCCTCTTCGGAGCCACCAGTAGAAGACTCGGGGCCTCTCCCCGTCTACCCTTATCAGAGGAAGCCCTACCGGCCTCTGCACTGCAATGTGCTCCCAGCACCAAACCTGTAGGAGCGATGTCATCACCAGACATCGGCCGCCCTTGTACACGACCCCATACAGGATCCTGTACAACCGAGCATAGTACATAGCTGCCCCAAGAGAACCTCGTAGCCGTGGTCCCGCATGTCGTAGATCACATCTGCGAGCATCCACGGCACCCTGCACCCGCTCTGGTGGCACAGCAAAAGTCCACCAACCACTCCAGCTAGCACCCGTGTGAGTCTAGATGCCCCAGGCATCTGGCGTAGTGCCTCGATATTAACTCCGCCCTTCTCCAGGGTGAAGCTCGGGTCACCACACAGTCGTCCCATAGCATGGCCCTGATTGGCCATAGGAGTGATCAATCGTCCTTGTATGGGGATTCTTAGAATCCTCCATACATCCTCTAGAGTGGGAGTCATCTCCCCTGTCGATAGCCAAAAACATGAGGAACCCGGATACCATCTCTCTGCTAGGGCTGTCAGTAGCCCCATATCCGTAGACACCTGTGGCATCTCTGCCACATGCTGCAAGCCGGCCTGTGCCAGCTGATCTCGCTCTGCCTGTGTGAGAGCGGCCAAGTCATCCCTCAAACCTCCATACTTCCATTCCCTGCTCTTTAGCAAACCTCTCTGCAAACATAAACAACAAAACAACAAACAATCATTAATAAACAATTCAAGTAATTAATAATGCAAGTTAAAAGTTCAATTTTATGCAATTGATGATATCGCCCACTATTGGACGATATCGTCCCAAATTTGAGCAGAATCGTCTCCGATTTCGCAAGCCGAAATCGTCTCTAATTTGACGAAATCGTCCCCCTTTCGTCGATTTCGCCCTTGGACGAAATTGACGAAATTGAGACGATTTCATCGAAATCGGGACGATTTCGTCCCGACGACGTCGACGGCCCAAAAACGGCCGTGATGCTCAAAATTCATCTAAAATCTACCTAAAAAGCATGTAAAATCAAATTAAAGCATTCTAGTTAAGTCTAGACTCTTACCCGTAGACCGCGTCGGACCTCTGTCGATCTGTGCGTCGTCTCCACCATTTTTGCTTCGAGCTCTAAAAACCGAGAAAATGAACAGTAAAAATGAATTAGGGTTTTACCCTATTTTTCTTAATTTTATTCAAAAATAATTTTTTTTTTTTTTTTTTTTTTCAAACTTCGATTTGGCTAAAAATGGGAATAATTTTTGCTTTCTCGTAGATCGAGAAGAACTCATCTTTAACGCATTTTCTTCGAAAAATTCGCTAAAGAGGGGGCAAAATGTAGCACCCTAAAATTGGCGCAATGAAATTGTCATAATTACATTCACCTTAGTAAATAATTTAAATTCAAATTTTAACCTCCCAAACCGCCCGTTAACCGTCGGGTAATCCGTTTCCCCTTTTCTGTGCCATTTTTAGAGGTTGTTTTGACCGTTTGACGATATCGTCGCCGATCAGACGATATCGCCCCAGATCTGACGATTTCGTCTAGGCTAGGACGTCCAGACGATCTTGTCGCAAAACTGATTTTGCACAATTAGCTTCTATTCCAACGGGCCTCTAATCCGGGTAGAAGCGTGTCTGCGCCGTTAGAGACCCTTCCCCATTGGAGATCTCCCAAATAGGGATGATCTCCAACCTCCTAACTACTCCCCTAAGCCTATTTAATCCCTAGGACCTTCCCTTCCCAACCCCTGGCTGAAATTCTCTCTAACTTAACTTCATGCACGTTAAATCATCCTAAGTTTTCATTTGCAGTAGTCCTATATCAATTTTGTTGTAGGTACCATCTTGTTTTTCAGCCGGAGCAAGCATACATCGTCGTCGACGAACCTGTTCAGATCGGAGGCGATCCTGTCGAATCAGAGATGATTTCGTACTGATGCGAGACGATCTCGACTGTAGTCCACATTGAGGCAATCAGTGCCATAAGTTTGCATTTCTTCACCTTTTCTCTTGTTGTTTTATTCTGCAAATTAGCTAGTTTATTTGATATTTTATGTTATATTGCATTTTGGAGTTCACCCATCTAGATCAAAGGCATAATTAATCCATAATTGTGATTTAATCAGCATCATTCATACATGTTTCGGTCTTTAAGTTTTAGTTCAGTGTTGTCACTATTATTTTGCATAGTTTCCCTCTACTAGAACAGTAGTATTCTCTGTATTTTGCATCTGTTCTTCTGTTTGCAGGTCTCTGACGAATTCGTCTGACGAATTCGTCAGATCTCAGATGATCTTGTCTGATCTCAGATGATTCTGTCGAATTCTAGATGATCCTGACTGCTCCAAACATCAAAATCTCCATCAGACATCCGGATCAGGTATTCTTCTTATTCCTCCTTAATTTCTCTATTTTTTGTCTTAAATCTGTTCTCTCGTACTCATTAAATCTGCATTTTCATATAGATTAATTTAGACTCATTTGGCCAAACCTAGGATATGAATGCTTAAGGCTAAAAACGAACACATAAAAACACATTCCAAACCTAGGCGTGGAAACTGCCATTAAATGTTTCCTGGTGAACCCACCATCCGTCGAAAAATCATCAAAATACACCTCCCTTGAGAGGCGGGACCTTCGCAAAGTCCTCTCAGTCCGAGGTACCACGACATCCTTTTCCCATCCTCCTTTCGGGCACGGATCCTATAGCCTGAAGGTAAGGATGCGAAAAATTTGGAGCGATACATTTTGGTGAACCCGACGTGAATGCATCATAACCTTTTGAAAACAAAAACAAAAACAAAAAAAAAAAAATAGAACAACTAAAACATAGATGCATTTTAAAACATTTAAAGTTTAAAATCATGTTTAGATGGTAGCTCCTAAGAAAATATTAGCAGTTACTATAAATGTAGAAAACCAATTGGCAGCCATAGAAATCAACTCTATGCTTAATGTGCCCGAAACAAGTAGAAATCAATTCCTGTGGAACGAACTTGATAGAAGACTTAGTCTCATCTCATCTAGGTCCACACAACTTAAGCAAATCAAGAGGCTAGTCCTAGATAGAATCCTGGATCCTCATCAACTAGTTTTTTATCATGAACTTCAGAGAGCCCGCCATAGATGGTTAGCTTATAGGAGAGCTCTAGTATCTTCAGAATTGTTCACCTTCGAGGAATACCTCGAGAACGCAGCCATTGTACACCAGTTCCTAGGTTGTGTAGAAGACCAAGAGGTTGTTCTTACAGATAGGGAAATATGGAATAGAGTTCCGTGAGCTGTGTTATATCGAGAGTATTGCCACGAGCTTTACTTCTATCAACCAGCATCTGAGACAGATAATATCACTATAGCTCTTTTCATCAAATTTTTAAAAGAAAACTTTCAATTTGAAGAAGAACACTTCATGACTCCTGAACAACTCGAGCCTATTAATGATATTTATAAATTATTTATAGAAAACTAGATTATTACTTTCAATCTTATTTCTTGCATTTATTGTGTTATTTGTTGTCTTTACAATATTATTTCAAAAACAAAGAAAAAAAAAAAAAAAACTAAAAAACATAGCAAAAACTTAAACATTTCATTTCAAATATTGTAGTAGGTATATAGTAAATATATACCTCTTAATTTTGTTGCATATATATATATATATATATATATATATATATATATATATATATATATTTGCTGAAATCAAAATTTAGCACCATGCCTAAACTTAGGAATGGTAAAGAAACTTTAGGAGAAGAAGAAGATTGGGTACAAGATACAACTAGAGACCCAAATGTCCTTCCCTGGAGATCCAATTCCGGAAGGACAAACTCTAGATCAATCAGAACATGACCTAGGTGAAGATAATGAACAAGAAGGAAGTGTTAAAGAGGATGGATCCTCATCCCCTAGAGTAGCTCCAGATGGAACTATTGCTTTTGACAACATAGATCATTTCAAGAAATTTCTCGATGATAACATTGATGCCATTAATGTGGCAGTTCGTATTGATAAAGGGCAAATTAGTGACACTCAAGCAGCCTTGGAACATATGTATGATGTGCGCACTAATCCCTTGTCTTTCATTGATCAAGAAAGTGATAAGGCTGGACCATCCAATACGGATATGGTCACTATGATTCAAAACATGTCAAAACAACAGGCTATCCAACCTCCTAAGGAACCTGTTATTCAACCTAAAATCATTCCCACACAAAAGAAACCTTCCTTCACTACTTTATTCCGCCAAACTATTGAGCAATATGCTTCAAGTAAACAAAAACCTAAAACGAAGCCAAACACCAATTTTCAACAATCTGGAATACAACATAATACAACTTCAAAATTCCTTCATAATACTTTTCCTACCAATAATTTACACAATAGTAACATGGCATCTAATCTTCATGTTCCTCCATCATATGCCCATAAAACCCATGTCAATGCCCTACCAAACCAATATGGGGGGCAAACTAGTAATCTGGAAGCCATGGTGAAACAGCTTAGCTTCACGTATGGACCAGATAGATCCCTACCGTCCCTCGTATAATTATCGAGAGATATGTAGTCAACCTTTGGATCCCATAGTTGTAGCTCAACCATACCCTAAGCATTTTCCCATGCCTATCCTGCCTATATATAAAGGAACCGAAGATCCCATAGAGCATCTTCGCATGTTTAGGATAGCATGTCATGACATATCGCATGATGACTTGCTATTATTAAAAATGTTCCCAAAAAGTTTAGGTGGAATGGCATTAGAGTGGTACTATCAATTGCCCACTCATTCTTTGAGAAACTTCGAAGAAACAGATTAATCATTTGTCCATCAATTTAGTGACTACATCGAGAGGCATGTAACTATTAAAGATTTATACAATTTAAAACAAGACAAAGATGAATGTTTTGCCGATTTCTTAGCTAGATGGAGGCAATTGATAGGAAAACTGCACTTTGTGCTACCTTATAGGGAAATGTTGGACATTTTTATCAATAATTTACAAGAACAAATATCTTATGAGCTATCAATTGCTACCTTAACTACCTTCGATCAAGCTATAGATTTAGCTCGAAGAGTAGAAGATGCCCTCATTAGGAGAGGCCAACTTAGGAAGAAGGATGATGAGAAAACATCCAGAAATCAATATAAAAACAAACAAGTTGTTGGTGACGGAGTCACTGACAACAGAAATGTTGCTAATATCAATGCAACGAAGACAACAAAAAAATTTATATTGAAACCTCCTGACAAGCCTCCTCGAGAATTCACTAGATTAAACCAACCCTTATCAACTATTTTACCTCAATTACTCGAAAGAGGTTTGATCCAATTACCAGCTATCCGGGAACCTGATCCAACTATACCCGGATACAGAGCCGACTTACACCGTGATTTCCATAGAGGACCCGGACATTCTACCAACGCTTGTAAAAGGTTGAAACATAAAATACAAGATTTGATTGATAATAATGAAATGGAAGTGCAAGCCTTCCAACCTAAACAAAACCCTCCTAATAATACTCAAAAGACCGTTCCCCAAAATCAAAATCAAAATGCCAATCAAACTTTAGACATATTTCAACACCCTTTACCAAGACATGGTAAAGAGGTAGCCAATCAAATCGAACATCATAATGTTCCCCCTCCTACCCGATATGTAGGAACCATTAGCGGACAATTACCTGTTCAGGATCCTCAAATATTTGACACAACCTTATCCCTGGTTACGACCAGGCCCTTACATAATTTTCAAACTTCTGATTCTAGTGATATAGAATCAGATAGTGAAAGTGAACTAGACATTACTTCAAACCAATCGAATAGTTCTGAAAATGAATCAGATCCTATTCAACCCGTCACAGATGCTATGGTTCCAGAAGAACCATTTCCTAGACGAGTTACTACTCGACCTTCTTCTAATATATTCCTTTCTAATGAACAAGCCATAAATGCTCAACCGAGACCAGTTCAACGTCTTCATTATAACATTGTAGGTACCATCGGAGTCGTCACCCGACAACAAGCTCAAAATTCCCAACAAGAACCAAACCAGAATGATGGATCAGCTCCATTCATTCTGAAAACCCCAATAAAGGGAATCATGCTCCTAATGTTCAACCTAAACCCCCTTACAATATTAATGAGCAATTGTCCAATACTACAGCCAGAATTTCCCTTTTAGATTTATTAAGATCCTCTCCCACCCATAGGGATGAGTTGATGCTTACATTAAGCCAAATGATGGTACCTCAAAACATTCAACCTGAAGCTATGGCCAATACTATCATCACTCGAGAGATTGATTGTATTGACTTTCGAGATAAAGATATCCCACAACACAGCTTTACATAAGGATAATCCCTTATACATTACCGCTCTAATTGGAGATGTAGTCATCAAACGAGTCTTGATTGATAATGGCTCATCTCTAAACATTTGCACTTTTGACTTCTACCAACGATTTGGCTTTAGAAGTGATGAAATGAAGAAAACTCATATGATTATCAAAGCTTTTAATGACGAAACACAAGAAACGTGTGGAGTTATTACCCTCCCATTGCAAGTTGGTCCTAGAACCCTAGAAACAACCGTGTTTATTGTACATTGCCCAAAGTCGTACAATATACTTTTGGGTCGCCCTTGGATCAATGCCATGCGAGCGGTCCCATCAACCTTACACCAATGTGTTAAATTTGAGTTTAAAAATCAGTTGGTCACTATCCATGGTGACCCTAGACCCTTTGATATGTGTGCTTTGGCAGAACCCGTTGGAGTGCAATTTTGCCCTCGCTCCGTCATCCACACATCCTAGTTCTTATTTTTCATCTAAAACTGTGAAACACACACCCATAACTTCACCTATTTCCCCTCCATTAATTTCATCCTCCTATATAGATCAACAACCCTCTAAACAAATCACTCTAGAACCTCAAAAAGATCTTAAATCTACAACCAATCCTTCAAGTTCTATCCCTATAAATTCAAAACCTACAGAAACATCAATCATACCTTCCACATCTCAAGATATAGGTAATAAGCCTTCTACATCTTATGCCCTTTCCGATGAACTTTTACCAGATTTATCCACAACCTTAATATCAGAAAAAACAAATGCTTTCATGCAAGATTCAATTCTTTTGAATAATTTACCGCCATCTCCTCGTACTTTGGGCCTCCCACAACCTATGGGAAGTACTTACCAAGTCGGGAGTTGTGCCTTCATTTATAAAGGATATGACTGGGGAAGAATCCCTCGAAATATCAAAACTCATCATGAGGGATACGCTCGGTGTTATTTTACCAATGATTATATTAAAGCTAAACCCATGATGCTTAAAATGGGATATAAAGGGAAAGGCTTGGGACCTTTCCAAAATGGCATGAAAGAACCTTTCGAGGTAGAACCGTGGCCTGCCCGCTGTGGTGTGGGCCTATTTCCTAGTAAGGGTCAACCCTTTCCTTTTGAAGATGATGATCAACTCATATGTTATCAAGATTATTTGGATAGGCATGTTGATTTGCCTCTTAAAAATCAGTCGTTTTCATGCAACATGCTATCCATAGCTTACCCCAAAATGATTGCCGACCCCGATGAAGAGTTGGAAGGAGATATCTTCCATGATGTCTCTCGTTGAAGAGATGTTACACAATGGATTTTATTTTGATGGTTCTATACCAACTATAGCCCAACTTGAGGCCACTAATCCTCAAGATGAATTATCTAAATTAACCTTACAAGAATTACAAGAATTGGGTGTTTCACCCGCCCCACCTAATTTTGAAAGAGATCTACACATGGAGGTAGAAAACGTCATTAAAATTAATATTGGAACTGAGGATAATCCTCACATAATCAATATTGGATCAGAATTAAGTCAAGAAAAACAAGAACAATACATTGCATTCCTTAAAGAGTATGAAGATGTCTTCGCTTGGACATATGAAGATATGCCAGGTCTAGACCCTTCTGTAGTCATGCATCATCTAGTGGTCCATCCGGATGCTAAACCGGTTAAACAAAAACTTAGAAAAATGCATCCCAAAGTGGCTCTGCTAGTCAAAGGGGAGTTAGAAAAACTCCTGAATGTTATCTTTATACAAGCTATTGATTATGCTGAATGGATCTCAAATGTAGTTCCAATCACCAAGAAAGAAGCTACCAAAGTTAGGGTTTGCACAGATTTTAGAGATATTAACGCCGCATGCCCTAAAGATGACTTTCCTCTTCCAAACATGGATCAAATCATTGACTTTACTGTCGGGAGTGGGATGATGTCCTTAATGGATGGATTCTCCGGTTATAATCAGATCAGGATAGCTCCTGAAGATCAGGCTAAAACAGCCTTTATTACCCCCTGGGGTACCTTTTGCTGGAAAGTGATGCCATTTGGCTTAAAGAACGTAGGTGCAACTTATCAACGAGCTATGACCTATATTTTTCATGATATGATGCATGATATCCTACATGATTATGTAGATGATATTATAGCTCGCTCTATTATTGAAGACAATCATTTAGATGATTTGAGAAAAGTTTTTAATCGATTACGAGAATATCTTATTCGATTAAATCCAGAAAAATGTATATTCGGAGTTAAGTCCGGTAAACTATTAGGGGTTTTAGTTTCTTTACGTGGTATTGAAATCGACCCTCTCAAGATTGCGGCCATCACTGATATGCCCGCACCTACTAATATATTCGAGTTACGAAGTTTACAAGGTAAACTTCAAGCTATCCGTCGCTTCATCGATAAGCTGGCGGACAAAACTGGTCCCTTTCTTAAACTCCTTAAGAAGGATGTCCCTTTTAATTGGGACACCGAATGTAGAGAAGCTTTTGAACTTCTCAAACAATACCTCCTTAATCCACCTGTGCTTTCACCACCTAAACCTGGTCGCCCATTTCTCCTATATATTTCAGCTTCAGATTCTCCCTTAGGAGCTATGTTAGCTCAACTTGATGATGAAAAGAGAGAACGTGCTAATTATTACATTAGCCGAACCTTCATCAGTTATGAAACCCGCTATACAACATTAGAAAAACTATGTCTAGCAATCGTGTTTGCTACGCAAAAATTACGACACTATATGCTTAGTCAAAAAACGTATGTCATTGCCAAATACGATCCCTTAAGGTATCTCATGAGTCGACCTTATTTATCGGGTCGCACAACCAAGTGGGTTCTTGCTCTAAGCGAGTTTGATCTCACATTCATAGGACAAAAGTCTGTTAAGGGTCAAATCATAGCAGATCAATTAGTCGCTGCACCCTTAGAGTCTACCCATCCCCTCATCATTGAGTTTCCTGACGAATGCCTTCAATTAGAGGCAGACCATATTGAACAATGGTCCTTATACTTTGATGGAGCCCGATGCATGAGTGGGGCTAGTGCGGGTATTATTTTAATATCCCCACAAAAACATCTTATTCCTCTGTCCTTCAAATTGACATTTGCTTGCACCAACAATACTGCTGAGTATGAAGCTCTAATCCTTGGATTACGAGCTGCCTTGGCGCTAAAAATTAAACATCTTTTAGTTTTTGGTGATTCTCAACTGGTTATAAACCAAATTAATGAAGTTTATCAGACCGGAGATGATAAACTGTGCCCATATAAGGCCTATGTTTTACAATTAATGTCTCTATTTGATCAAGTTACCTTGGAAGCTATTCCTCGAACTAGCAACCGTGCAACTGATGCTATGGCCGCAACCGCATCTCTCCTGTCCTTGGAGTTAGATGACGAATATGCCACTATCATTATTCGTCGACTCCAGGAACCCGCTTCAAATAAGTCATGCTTAGAGCCTTTGGATGTGTTTCTAATCAATGAAACTACTCCCGAACCTTGGTATACGGACATATTTGATTTTCTCCAAAATGGGACTTTCCCCGCCAATTCTAATAGAAACCAAAGATCGGTTATTACGTCGACGAGCAAGTCGATTTGTAATAATTGGCAATACTTTATATAGGAGATCTTTTGAAGGTATCCTATTAAGATGTTTAAACTTAGAAGAGTCTAAATCAGCCTTGAGTGAAGCCCACGATGGATCTTGTGGAGGACACTTTAGTGGTAGCGTCATTGCTAAAAAGCTCCTTCGGATAGGATACTTTTGGCCTACCATGGAAACGGATGCACATGAGTATGTGCGCCATTGCGACAAGTGCCAGAAACATGCCGACCTTGTCCATGCGTCTACACAAGAGCTGCAGGCTATTTCATCTCCTTGGCCCTTTTCCAAATGGGATTTAGATATTATTGGCAAAATCAATCCTATGTCATCCGATGGACACAAGTTCATCATAACCGCCACCGAGTATTTCACGAAGTGGGTCGAAGCTATGCCTTTAGCTTCTCGCACTGGCACACAAGTCTCTAAATTTATTTTTAATCAAATCATTTGTAGGTTCGGAATTCTTGCAAATCTCATCTCTGACAATGGAACTTGTTTCAAAAATAAAGATGTTAAAAAATTATGCCAAAAATATAAGATTCAACATCGCTGGTCCACTCCCTATTATCCTCGTGGTAATGGTCAAGCGTAAGCATCTAACAAAACCTTAATCAAAATTCTCAAAATATTGGTCAATAAAACTGGCCGTGACTGGCACATTCAATTATATCCAACCTTGTGGGCCTATCGAACTAGTGTTCGAACCCCCACTGGAACTTCACCATTTGTTTTGGTTTACGATGCTGAAGCAGTTTTTCCATTTGAATTGGAAGTTCCTTCTTTGGTCTCGCTACTTCAAGATACCGAAGTAGGAGATGAATATCGTGTCGGCAGACTCGACCACTGGAACTCCTAGATGAAAAATGCATCAATGCTTTGAAGCATCTTCGTGCTTACCAAAACAAGCTTAAAAGATCATATGCTAAAAAGTTCGTCATCGATCCTTTGAGATCGACGACCTTGTTTTAAAAGAAAATAAAAAAATACAAATGCAACTAAGGACCTTAAAGGTAAATTTGAGCCCAACTGGCTTGGACCATACATTATTACTGCTAAATTTGAATCAGAGCATACAAATTATCTACCTTAGATGGTAAAGAACTTAAAGAACCCATGAATATTTTGCATCTTAAACGTTACTATGCATAAATTTGGTCATTTCATCCTTGTATATATTTGTTTAAAATATTTCAAAATCACTATCTTGTATTTCTTTCAAATTTAAAAAATCCAAAAACATCAAAAACATTCATAATCATCAAAAATCTTCAAAACTATTTGTTGCATTTATTTATGGCACTTGTTAAATTTTTTGTTCAAAAACAAAAATAAAACCAAAAAACAAAATAAAGAATAAAAATATAAAAACAACAATATGCTTGACTCTTTCGAAACCAAAACAATATAAAGAAGAAAGAGAGAGTCAACATTCTCAAAACTTCTCAAAAGTGTTTATATATATTTTCTTACAATTATTGCAGTTATATGTTTCAAATTATTTTGGATAAATTAGCATTTATTTGGAATCCCTCACTTGCACACTCACAACAATAAATATCTTGATTTTATCTAGGCATGATTACTAATCTCTCTTATATCAAAGTCCACAAAATTCAATTAAATAAAGTTTGAGCATAGAGAATTGATCTTGTTATTTACTTAAACCAAGCACATCTTTTCACAATAAAATGATTATATTTGTAATTTCCATGTTTTGCTACATAGTAGAAGTGATTTCTTGAGCGAAAAGTTTCCCCGCTATCCTATCATGCACATGGTCTAGAATCTTTGAGAATTGGCAAAAGGACAAGCTCACCCCTACCTGTAATAAAAATCCCTTGCTCTACAGCTAATCCGAGCAAGTATCCCTAGCAAAGAAAAAGAAAAGAAAAGTTCAAGAAAAAGAGAAAAGAAAAATGTTATTTTATATCATTACAACAATATTTCAAGCACTATCTCAAAAATCAAGCAAAAAATACAAAAAAAAAAGAAGCAAAGTTCAAAAGAAAGCAGAAAGCAAGAAAGCAATAAAATCCCTTTCCCTACCCTTTGAAAAGAAAAGAAGGGTTGATGAGCTTGAATCCTCGGAATTCTCAATTATTCGAAAACTGTGAGGTAAGCCCCATAACAGGTGGTTTGTGCCCAACCCGCTTGGCCTTGGGTAACTCCTAGCGTGGTGATATGTCTGTCACATTAGCGACCTTCTTTTGTACAGACCTATGTCTGCTTATGGATTAGCTAGCTCTTGATAATCCGACCTACATAGTAGTCTAGTATGGTTATATGCATCTACATCATGGTTAATGAACACTTATTTGGTTTCTTCAAATCACTTGTATCATATTATCTTGCTCAAAACTGGTAAATGCACAAAGCAATTGCACACACATTTGTATTTGAGAGATTTTGTGTATCATTATGATAAATCAAGATCGGAAATGAATTCACATATGCACATGGGATTCCTTATAAATCTAACTTTTGTCTTCAAAATACTTTGAAATATTATTTTTGCAACTTGTTTGGAATAAATCAAGTACAGTTGCTTACCATAAAGACAACTATATAATAGAAAAATCAAAATTTCTTTCAAAATATACAATCAAAACATATATATCTGGTTGACTTTCGCGACGATGGTATAGTTCCAAAACCAAAATTGGAATTTTATGCCTAGCGCAAGTCCTCATCTTCATATTTTCTCTTTATTAAAAAATCAACCATGCAATAAAACTATCTTTTCTTTGATTTTCACGATGATGGTATAAGTCTATACCTACATATTCTATGCCTAGCGCAAACCATTGTAACAATTTTTATTCCCCATTTATTTAAAAATCATGAAAACCATATGACTTAATTCATTATGTTACACAAATTATGCTTTTAAAAAGCAAACACATTTTCATTATTTCATGTCATTATGTCAACCTTCAATTTTGCAATGATGGTATAATTCCTAAAGAATTATCCAAAAATTTTATCACACTTAGGAATTTATGCCTAGCAAAAATCATTTTAACATTATTTCATGCATACTATTTTCATGAAAATCTGAAAACAAACCATCATCACCATCATTTTCACCATTGCACCAAAGTCTTAAGACAGTCTCTTAAGCACTCTTTTACTTTTAACAATATTTCTATACTGGGATTAGCTTGACGACCGAGTGAGCAACGACTCCATGAAATGGTCTATAATAGCGACAATGTCCTTTGAAATTATTGTTAGAAGTCTCTTTTTATTTTTATTACATCACATTACAAACAATCAATTTGTTACATCAGATTATTTCATTTAAAATATTACCGCATGACATCAAAATTATAAATTTTCAAAATGACATAATTTCATGAATCCTCAATCCAATTATCAAATCAATCAAACAAACATAAAAGCATCATAACATACACATAACACAAGTCATATGATCAAAAACATATCATATATATATCCAAAATATATACATCATCAAAATGGATTGGTATGCCACAATCTGTACCTCGGCATACTCAATCCTCTATCAACTAATAATAATACAATGTCAATCTATACAAAGCTGTGTAGTCCTCTAGCCTCGAGAGCCCCTCGAGCTCTCCGCCTCATCTCCTCCCCGCCCTGAGGTGGACGAGGTGGCCCCATCGCAGTCTAAGTAGTCCTAGTCCTCGATCGAGACGAGGTCCTCGACGACCCGATCCTGATCGGATCTGCGATGTTGGCTGGTAGGGGTAGTCTATCCGCCTCGGCACCAGCCGATAGTACAATGTCCGGTAGAAAGTGAGTTGGGCGATAGCCCATGTCGCTCCCAGTGCTCGCCCTCCGCCCCGTGCCCTGAGGCGTGCAATCTCATCTCGGAGCTGTGCCACCTCAGCTCGATGGCGTGCAGCCTCATCCTGTAGAGTCCGCACCTGTGCCTGGAGACGATCTCTTCGCTCGAAGAGTAGCGGTCTCGCTACTCTCCTCCATGTCAACGCCCTTGCCCTTATCGGGCGATGGTGGCCTCTCCCTCTATGGAGATGGGGGTCTCGCCTCCCTCCTCTCCCTCTGTCGTGGCCTCTCCTGTGCTCGTGGCCTCCTCGGCTCTCTCTCGTCGTGACCCTGGGCCGCCTCCATCGCCTGGCGCTGCCTCCCTATCCGATGCACAACCACGTGTATCGGACCCTGAGCCCTCGTCATCCGAGGAGGGCGGATGCCTACGTACTAGGCATCGTAGCCATCGGCTACACCTGCGTCGTCCCCATCTACTGGCTGGATGGGGGCATCATCCGCGTCCTGACTCCAGAAACGCTGCATGTCAGGAGCCCCGCTAACCGTGGTGTTATCCCGGATAGTCCGAGAAAACTCATAATCCCTTAGAGATGGGATCCCCTACTGCAGACCGAACTGCCTCAAAACTCGGTCATAGCGGTGGAGCTCCACCTCTCCCTCTCCATCCGTAGCAGCAAACTCGCCTGATGCGAGCCAACTCCTGTCCATCCTCGGCCCACCCTGGATGCTCTCTCCATGGCCTCCAGGTGATCTGGTCCGGGACTAAGTCATCCAATAGTCTCCGAGACATCGGAAGGTCGATCTGCCGCTGTGACCCTCTTCGGAGCCACCAGTAGAAGACTCGAGGCCTCTCCCCGTCTACCCCTGTCAGAGGAAGCCCTATCGGCCTCCGCACTGCAATGTGCTCCTAGCACCAAACCTGTAGGAGCGATGTCATCACCAGACATCGGTCGCCCTTGTACACGACCCCATATAGGATCCTGTACAATCGGCATAGTACATAGCTGCCCCAAGAGAACCTATAGCCGTGGTCTCGCATGTCGTAGATCACATCTGCCAGCATCCACGGCACCCTGCACCCGCTCTGGTGGCACAGCAAAAGTCCACCAACTACTCCAGCCAGCACCCGTGTGAGTCTAGATGCCCTAAGCATCTGGCGCAGTGCCTCGATATTAACTTCGCCCTTCTCCAGGGCGAAGCTCGGGTCACCACACAGTCGTCCCATAGCGTGGCCCTGATTGGCCGTAGGAGTGATCAATCGTCCTTGTATGGGGATTCTTAGAATCCTCCATACATCCTCTAGAGTGGGAGTCATCTCCCCTATCGATAGCCAAAAACATGAGGAACCCGGATACCATCTCTCTGCTAGGGCCGTCAATAGCCCCATATCCGTAGACACCGTGGCATCTCTCGCCACATGCCGCAAGCCTCGCTCGTGCCGCTTGATCTCGCTCCGCTCTGTGTGAGAGCGGCCAAGTCATCCCTCAAACCTCCATACTTCCATTCCTTGCTCTTTAGCAAACCTCTCTGCAACATAAACAACAAAACAACAAACAATCATTAATAAACAATTCAAGTAATTAATAATGCAAGTTAAAAGTTCAATTTTATGCAATTGATGATATCGCCCACTATTGGACGATATCGTCCCAAATTTGAGCAGAATCGTCTCCGATTTCGCAAGTCGAAATCGTCTCTAATTTGACGAAATCGTCCCCCTTTCGTCGATTTCGCCCTTGGACGAAATTGACGAAATTGAGACGATTTCATTGAAATCGGGACGATTTCATCCCGACGACGTCGACGGCCCAAAAATGGCCGTGATGCTCAAAATTCATCTAAAATCTACCTAAAAAGCATGTAAAATCAAATTAAAGCATTCTAGTTAAGTCTAGACTCTTACCCGTAGACCGCGTCGGACCTCTGTTGATCTGTGCGTCGTCTCCACCATTTTTGCTTCAGAGCTCTAAAAACCAGAAAATGAACAGTAAAAAATGAATTAGGGTTTTACCCTATTTTTCTTAATTTTATTCAAAAATAATTTTTGCTTTTCTGCGTTTTTACCTCAAACGTTCGATTTGGGTAAAAACACGGAGGGGGCACCATAGTAAGCTGTCGTACGATTCGACCAAGAATCGTCGCCTAAAAATGGGAATAATTTTTTGCTTTCTCGTAGATCGAGAAGAACTCATCTTTAACGCATTTTCTTCGAAAAATTCGCTAAAGAGGGGGCAAAATGTAGCACCCTAAAATTGGCGCAAGAAATTGTCATAATTACATTCACCTTAGTAAATAATTTAAATTCAAATTTTAACCTCCCAAACCGCCCGTTAACCGTCGGGTAATCCGTTTCCCCTTTTTCGTGCCATTTTTAGAGGTTGTTTTGACCGTTTGACGATATCGTCGCCGATCAGACGATATCGCCCCATATCTGACGATTTCGTCTGGGCTAGGACGTCCGGACGATCTTGTCGCAAAACTGATTTTGCACAATTAGCTTCTGTTCCAACGGGCCTCTAATCCGGCGGAAGCGTGTCTCGCGCCGTTAGAGACCCTCCCCATTGGAGATCTCCCAAATAGGGATGATCTCCAACCTCCTAACTACTCCCCTAAGCCTATTTAGTCCCTAGGACCTTCCCTTCCCAACCCCTGGCTGAAATTCTCTCTAACTTAGCTTCATGCACGTTAAATCATCCTAAGTTTTCATTTGCAGTAGTCCTATATCAATTTTGTTGTAGGTACCATCTTGTTTTTCAGCCGGAGCAAGCATACATCGTCGTCGACGAACCTGTTCAGATCGGAGGCGATCCTGTCGAATCAGAGACGATTTCGTACTGATGCGAGACGATCTCGACTGTAGTCCACATTGAGGCAATCAGTGCCATAAGTTTGCATTTCTTCACCTTTTCTCCCGTTGTTTTATTCTTGCAAATTAGCTAGTTTATTTGATATTTTATGTTATATTGCATTTTGGAGTTCACCCATCTAGATCAAAGGCATAATTAATCCATAATTGTGATTTAATCAACATCATTCATACATGTTTTGGTCTTTAAGTTTCAGTTCATTGTTGTCACTGTTATTTTGCATAGTTTCCCTCTACTAGAACAGTAGTATTCTCTGTATTTTGCATCTGTTCTTCTCGTTTGCGTGTCTCGATGAATTCGTTTGACGAATTCGTCGGATCTCGTACGATCTTGTCTGATCTCGGATGATTCTCGTCGAATTCCAGACGATCCTGACTGCTCCAAACATCAGAATCTCCATCGACATTCGGATCAGGTATTCTTCTTATTCTTCCTTAATTTCTCTGTTTTTTGTCTTTAAATTTGTTCCTCCGTATTCATTAAAATCTGCATTTTCATATAGATTAATTTAGACTCATTTGGCCAAACCTAGGATATGAATGCTTAAGGCTAAAAACGAACACATAAAAACACATTCCAAACCTAGGCGTGGAAACTGCCATTAAATGTTTCCTGGTGAACCCACCATCCGTCAAAAAATCATCAAAATACACCTCCCTTGAGAGGCGGGACCTTCGCAAAGTCCTCTCAGTCCGAGGTACCGCGACATCCTTTTCCCATCCTCCTTTCGGGCACGGATCCTATAGCCTGAAGGTAAGGATGCGAAAAATTTGGAGCGATACATTAGGTTATTCTCAATAGCAACTTTAATCCTGCTAAAGACAAAGGATTCATCCCTAGTAATATCCTTGAAAATTATTTTGTTCCTCTCCCACCAAATACCCCACAAATAATGAGGAAGAACCTGATACACACCCTAGTGAGGTTGTGACTGATGAAGGGGGATTTTTACTGAGTGAAAATTTCCTTGAAATTTCGAGGTAATGTCCATTTGATGGAAAAAGAATCCAAAAAAATATTGAGCACCTTATTTGAGAAACAATGGAAGAAAATATGATCCGCAGATTCAGCATCCTTAGAACACAAGAGACAAATATTGGGAAGATGAAATCCTTTCTTACATAAATTATCAACAGTCAAAATTTTGTTTTGCAAACACAACCACAAAAAAAATGTAATCTCAGGGATCAAATGAGGATACCAAACCCATTATGCTAGAAAAGATCCTCCCTTGGAGAATGATTGGGCCTCATATGCAGTCTTGACAAAAAAAATGCCTTTAGGAGAATGAGTCCATAGAAGGAAGTCCCTTTCATTCTGTTGAGGAAGAAAGTATTATTGCAGCAACATGTTCAAACTTACCAAACTCTGAAGGATTTGAAGATCAGTTGTATATAAAGTCAGATGCTTCCAAATCCTCTTTCTATTAGTGATGATTATGTAATCAATTACTTGTTCTTGATATTTCAGTGACAAAAGAGCCTTCAACTCATAAAACTTAGGACTAAGAAAGAGAGGTTCAGGAAGAATCCAAGTATCCTCCCAAAAGAACACATCCTTACCATTCCCAATCTGCCACTGCATACCCTTTGTAACCAAACTTTTGACCCCCAACAAACCATTCCAGATGACAAAGCCCCTAGAAGGAGAAACACTTCTGAAAAAAGGAATGTGATACTTACCTCCTCTCATAATATCTTTCCATAAATTATCCTCCTAAACACATAATCATTAGGCTATTTTTGCAATCAACGCCTTATTGAACAACAATAAATTTTTGATCCCAAGACCACCTTCTTTCTTAGAAGAGCAAACCCTATCCCAAGAGACAAGGGACACCCTCTATTTATTTTCCATCCCAGCCCATAGAAATCTCCTAAATATCTAGTCAATCCTCCTCCTAACTTTGAAGGGCATTCTAAAAAGAGACATGTAATAGACGAGAATAATTTGGAGGGTGGCTTGAAGCAATTACAACTTACCTGCTTGGCTGAAGAGATTAAATTTCCACCAAGCTAACTTACGTCGAATCCTATCCAACACAGGAGACCACAACTCCTCCTTCATCCTCCTAGTAAACAATGGCATACCTAGATATGAAGAAGGAAGGTTAGCAATTCCACAACCAAAAATCTCTGCAATATTCACAAAAAATATTTGACTTTTATGGAAGTTAATTTGTTGGTTGGAAGCTTTCTCATACAACTACAAAATATTCAGGAATGCCTTAGCCTCTCTCAAAGTAGCCTCCCCAAGAAGTACAATGTCATCTACAAACTGTTGACAAAAAATTGTCTTTGCAATACCAACAAGCCTAATACCCTTAATCTTAGAGGACAAGGTAGCAGTAAGAATCGATCTTCCTAAAGCTTCAACCATCAAAATGAAAATATATGGAGATAAGGGATAACCTTTCCTAATACCTCTTTGACCCCAAAAAAAAACACTTGGTATCCCATTGATGATGATAGAAAGTTTTGTAGAGGAAATACAAACTCTAATCCATGAATAATATTTTTTATAAATACATCTCATTTATGGGAGTCATAACTTGATGAAGACTTGTGTGATTTAGATAATTTGTGTACTATTTTGTGTGAAACTTAAAGAGTTTTAAAATGATTGGTCATGTGAAGGAATCTAAGTAGTATTGATGGATATACAAATTTGTGAAGTCAAACATCTAAGACAGTGGCAATTATTCAAGTCATGTTTTTTTAGAAAATGAAAATTGCAAGTGTTTATTTATCAACCAGGGTAGGCAAATCAGTTGTAATTTAATTTGTTTTTGAAGTAAATATGCAAAATTAATTGTTAATAGCAAGAAAAAGAGAATATTTAAAAAAATATATTCTATGAAAGACCTAGTTTTTTCAAAACCCTAGTTACTTTAGGAGTTCTTTTTTTCTAGGTTGAGGTCATGGAGTTAAAAGGAATTTTTAAAGAGGAAGAAGATAATTTATGTGAATGGATGAGAAAATTAAGTGGATAGATGGTAGAGAAATTAAGTGGATTGATAAGAGACATGTTTCAACCCTTCAAAAGATCTGTAGAAGAAATAAAAAGGGAGTCCAAAACCTATGTAGAAGAAATAAACAGATAGATAATTTGCATAGAAATAGTAGAAGGAAAAGGGAAGAACAATATTGTGCAGGTGTAAGGAAGCACATATGTTGTGTCAGATAAGCCAAACAATGATTAGAAAGATTTTTTTGTATTAAAAAAAAATATTTTGTAGGTTTATACATTTTTTAAAGGGAAAATGTTATTATTTCTATAAACCCTAGCAACGGATATAATTTCTATAATATTGCTTTGGCTAAAAGGTTGTAGGTTCAAGAAAATAAAATTAAGGACAATATATATATATATATATATATATATATATATTAATTTACATGGTGGAATCGGTAGCCGCCACGAATCAGGCAGGCTGTCCATATTTTTATGGTTGCCACAATATTCTGTGTTGTCCTCCCCGGAAGCCGCCACACAGATCTTTGCGCAGTCCGCCCCTATAACCACCATGCCACAATAATTTTAAACCTTTTACGTCGCTGAAAGCACTAGGAAAGGGACAAGCGTTCAGTCCGGCGAGGCCCAAGATTTGAACCTTGGACCTCCGCCCCCTTATGGGGTTTGGATGAACCAATTGGTCTACACCTCGGACCTAGGACATAAATATTGAGTGTAAGAATATTTAGATTTTTCAATATTTGAAAGTTACTATGGATAAATATATCCTACATTCATACTTGTATGCCATTGAGAGGGATGATACATATATTATTCTTGGTTAACCTTGGTTATGTTGATTAGGTACTAATATTTTTAATGTACAACAAAATTTTATGAAGTTCTGGACAAGAAAAAGAAGATAACAATACAAGATCTTTCTCAGTGTAAGAGGTAAGAATATGAGGAAAAACAAGAAGTTATTACAGGAAAACAAATTGAAGAACCAATATATGACCTTGAAAAAAATCAAAGGAGATAGTGGCAGAAATTAAAAAAGAAGCAAAGGCAGAGTCCAAGGAAAAACCAAAATATGGGAGCATGACAAAGAGCAAAAAATAGAGCAACAATATGTTGAAGAGTCAAAGAAAGTAGAACAACTAGCTAAGGTTGCAGCGTATTGTCATTTGCACCATCTTGAGAGGCTACATTCATGGAGATGGAGACAGGGCATAAAGCAACAAAATAACTATAAGGGACATATATGGAACCAGAGGAGCCAAAATTTTGGATATACTACTAGTGGCAAATGCAAGTATGGATGAAAAACATTGACATTTATGACTAGTATAAAGGCATTAACTATGACAGTGATTGGAAGAAAAAGTATAAATGGACCCATCATTTGAATTACTAGAGTAGAGCAACATAAGCATGGAGCCAACAAAGTAGTTATGGATGTTCATATGGCACAAGGGCATCTTGGCATCATCAAAGACCACCACCATTCTAGATTTCACTTGGATGAAGGGATGATCAAGACTAATACTAGTTGCTAACACTGCCTAGCAAATCATATTATCTAGTTTCTTCACATGTTTTGAGGATACAATATTTTATAAGGAGAGTGGAATGTTTATAACCTAGAGATAGTAATATGGGGATATAATATCATATTGTGTATGGGTCTTATAAATAGTTGGCATGGACCACACATAACCCAATTTTGGTCATATGGTAATATGTTGTTATATTAATGAGTGTGTCAAGTGTTTAGAAAGAGGGGTATATAAAGAAGGGAGATTGTCATTGTAAAACATAAGTGATATCAAGTATTCTATTGTAATGGTCTTGGATCATGGAGTAGATTTAAAGTGTTTTTCTTAAGAAATATTATTGGTGTTGCCCTACCTCAAGGGTATTTTCTATATTTGTGTCTGTTTTTGTGGATTGTATTGTGCATAATTATGGATGGATATTTTATATTTCTACATAAATATTGAATAAATTCTATTGATAAGAATTGAGATTCATAAACAAATATATAGAAATGGATTGAAACAACTAGTTTAAAATTATAATAGAAGAAGATTTGAACTAGAAAAATTAAATAGTAATGAAACAAAATAATAACTGGTGAATAAATATGATATCAATCTATATGAATGATTAAATACTAATAAAAGCAAAGTCGTTTATTAGGAAAAATTTAAACCAGTTGTATGGAAAAATAAGTTAGGGAGAAACCAAGATACAATCTCCACCAATAAGTCTATATAGAGAAAATAACATTTGAAGAACAAATATGCATTTATGTAGAGGTAGACATTAATTGAAGAGCAAAGATGCTCATGGTCCAACTAAAGATCAACTCACACCAACTTATATGTAAAATAGGTAGATGGAAGAGACCAAAAGAGGAATGGAAAGAGGGGATATGTACATTGGGTATGACCTTGGTCATGATATCCATTCTTTATTATGTAGATGACACCATCCCATGAGCATAAAGCCATTGTACATAGTGCATCCAAATATTAATGTGCTTGGTTTATTGATGGAACATTGGATTATAGACAATATTGATGGTGCTTTGATTATCATAGTGAAGAGTGACTAGGTAGGACTCAGGAATGGCCTTCTACTCCAAAATCATAAGCATCCATCGATGGTGCTTAGTGACCTAGTTGGCATTCAACTCTATGAAAGATGAGAAATAGTGGACTATACAACACCAATAAATAGGGATAGATCCAAGATTGAAGACAAAGTCATTAGTGGAGCTCTATTGATCCAAATCAACAACCCAATATTCACCTTAGATGCCTATAAAAATTATAGGTGCATCAATTGAGTATTGAATACCTATATGATGTGTACCTCTAGTGTAGCAAAGGATTTGCATGGGAATTTTATAGTTACTATTTGAAAGTGCCTACATATACCTAGAATAATAAATGTTGGAAAACACAATATTTTATTGAGTGTGATTCAGGTAAAGGAGACCTCCCATAAGAAACTAATATAATGCAACATCTACCAAAGGGTCAGTACAATCTGCTCAAAGATTCAATATAGAAGCAAAGAGAGTCTAATAAAACTTGCAATCCTCTATTAAAAAATACTGTCAAATATCTAAAGCATACTTAGGCTATGAAAAGATAATCCTAAAAGAGGTATGATCAATTTGAAGACCCAAGAAGTGCAAAAGCCCCAAGTTTGTTATCTCAAAGGTATGAAGTCATGATTTTGTGTCCTAAATCAAACTAGGAAAACTATATCTAATGAGAATCCATTTGAGCAACCAGGGTAAATATCTCTAAGTAGTCAATTCCATCCTTTTGAGAGAAACCCTTAGCAAAAAGGTGTACCTTGTGCTTCTCCACTTGACCATATGAAGTATACTTGGCCCAATAAACACATTTTTACACAACATTATTTTATTTAGAACGAGGAACAAGTTCCCATGTCTAATTCTTCATCAAATATTTATTCTCAACAAGCATGGCATATTCCCATTCTGGTTGGTCCTTTGCCTCAAAGTAGGTGATAGGATATCCATAATTATTAAACTTTGAGATCAGGGCCCAAGAATGTCCTTTCAATATCATTCCAAAAATAATGTGTTGAACATCCTAAAGGAGATTCTAAATCCACTTGGGTTTTGGACAAAACATGGAAGATCTAGGTACATCCTAAGAAGAAGTAACATAAAAAGCCAAAATTTAAACTTCCAAATCATACTAGCCATCTAACTTAACAGACAATACAATTACATATATCTTGGGAAGATAAATCATTAGAAACTAATGATGTTGGAGAGGGTATTGCCTAAAGAGGAAGCAAATCGTTAGGCTCAGGTATAGGATCCTCATTAGAGGGTGAATATGTAGGAACAACTAGAATGGCACAAAAAAGAATGTTTAAGGGATTCTCTAAAACAATTGAATAAATTAGAGGATCTTCTTCCAAAATATCAAAAAGAGGACCTAAAGTATTGTTAGAAGAACCTCATCAAAGATCACATCTCTTTGAATAAGAACCTTTTATCTCTTAGGATCATAGAGACAATAGGCCAAGCGGTATCTGAATACCCCAAAAAATGCATTTATGAATATTTGGTGCTTCTTTTTTCAAGTATCTTTAGATATATAGGCCCATGTTATAGATCTAAAGATACAAAAATGGGACACATCAAGATGTCCCTTGTCAATCTCCCAAGAGGAATCATTCCTTGAATGGTTTTGATTAGAATTCATTTGATGATATATATTGCATAAATGATTGCTTCAACCCAAAATTTGGGCTCCATACTCTTAACACACAACATACACCAATCCATATCTATAAATACCCTATTATTCCATTCAACTACCCCATTATGCTTTATGTAGAATGGAGAACCCCTAAAAGATAACACCATGAAGAGCCAAGAAATCTAAAAAAGCATTACTCACATACTCACCTCCCCCATCTATGCCAAGGTACTTGATATTTTGTTCCAACTGATTCTCCAATAGTTCTTTGAATTCCATAAACTTCCTAAAAGCCTTATCTTTGGTACAAATACTATACAAGCATGCATATTGAGATAATTCATCAATGAAAAGGAGAAAGTTCTTGTTCTTGAAAATAGATGGTATACTTATGGGTCCAAAAATCATTATGAATGAGCTTCAAGGGACATGTGGCATTCCTAGTTGTCCCTTTGGAAAGGACTCCCTATGGTGTTTTCCCTAAACAAACCTCTCACAAACACCACTAGGGTAAGAAATGAGAGGAATCCCAATAGCTAACTGATTATGAATCATATGTCTCAATGAACTATATCCAAGATGCCCAAGTTTGTGATGCCATCATCGACTCTTATCATTTGTCTATGCCACCATAGCCACAAAATATGTCTATCAAGAGGAGGAATTAGGAGTTAATTTTTTGCCTAGCTCGTACATTTAATCCAACTCATCATAATGCCCTAAGGTAACTATCTCAAATCCAACATCCATGTCCTTAATCACCCATTGATCAGGCCATAACTTCACCTTTTTATTTGTGTGAGTAATATAATATATAGATAAAATATTGGGGCCTATACTTAGAACATGAAGAACCTCATAAAATGAGGAAGAACTAATTCTAACCTCAACACATTCAAGTATTAAAAAGAACGAAATATCCCCAATAAAAACACACTCTCCATAATGTTGTGTTAAAATCCTATAGATTGTGTTGATTCTTGACCATGTGCTGAGTTGCCCTTGAATCCATAATCCACTCAGGTATTCAATATATTGAATGAATAACAACATGTTCTTATGAGGCTTCACCATCATAACTATCCTCACCTTAAGGATAGAAGAACGTAGCATTAACACCCACCTTTGGATGCTTCTTCAAGCTTCTTGATGTGTACTTGATAAAATTATGCTTGTGTTCTTTTTTCTTGCAAAGATCATAAAGTGGCTTAAGTAACTCTAAATAGGAGGTCCAAGTTCAAAAGCCTACATTGGGCAGGGTTGTACACTATGCTTCAATAATTAAAGTATGATTGGATAACCATATATTGGGTAAACAACATCCTCCATGAGGATCATCTTGTAGACATGGAAAATTGACCCATCAAGATGAGTCATTTTCCTTAGTTTTTCCCTCAAAATTTTCCAAGTGCAAGTTTGATCCCCTATTTCTCCCTTGTTTTGCTTATTTTTCCTTAGTCTTTACAAATTTGCACCTAGTCCTTATGGGATGTGAATTTGGAAATTTAGGTTTTTTCTCTCAAAAACCCTTTTTAGTATTAGTTCTTTGTGATGTTGGCCCTTGCTCGTGGTTAAATTTTGTTTTCTTACCTTTTGGACCTCCAAACCTCTTATAAATAGAGGGTTTGAATCCTCTTTTTCTCCTAGCAAGTTCTAAGTGATCTTAGTATGATAAGTTGTGATTTCTAAGTGCTCTTGATGAACATTTGCTTTTGGATTTATGTGCTACTTTGCTTCTATGCTTCTTGTGATTGGATGCTCTTGGTGAACAAGGGGAGGAGTCTTGAATATAGGAGAGACATTTTGATCGTTACCTTAACTCTCTCATTGCTCCTTGATTTCATCATTACCTAATTAGGTTTGTATGCATTGTTGGTCTATTTTAAGTTGTTTCCTATTTTGCATCACATTTTTAGCGTTTTGTAAGCTAAAATTTGCTCTGAATAAGATTTGCACCCAGTCCATACAAGGTGCGAATTTGGCAAGCCAAATTTGTGCCTCTCCTTTAAAGGGTGTGAATTTGGTTAATAAGAAATTGGGGCAAGTTTTATCTCTCAAAATTATTATTTATGTGTTAATGCATTCATTTTTGTTATTTTTATTTTGTTTGCATTTCATTTCACTGTTTACATTTGTTTCATTTCACTTTTTTTGTTCCAAAGGTCAATACACATCTATTTTTGAAAGGTCAGCTAAAAGGACCAAGGGGGCTTGATTGCAACCTAAGTAGGCTCCCAAAAACTTTGATCAAATTTTCCAAGGGTTTTGAAGTTGTTTTGTAGGTTTTGAAGTTGTTGGATATTTAGGATGAAAGTTAAAAGCTAGGATCAACCACCAGATCAAGTAAGTGCTCTAAATAGACTTCTTAGGTTGTTTGTTGTTTGCTTTCTGTCCATTTCTATTCCAAATCTAGATCATAAATAAAAAGAAAAATATTTGACTTTATTTCTAGGCATTTGAAAGAGAAAAAGCATATAGTTTGCATCTTAGGTTAAATATGTTTGTGCATTCTCTTGAACCCTTGCTGAAAAAGAAAATATTTACTTATTTGTAAAACTAGGGTTTTAGTTCTCATTGAAAATAAAAAATCATTCTAGGGATAGCTCCTTGTTTGATTGCATCATTGTTTGCCTTGCATCATTCTTTTATTCTTCATAGCTTAGATCTTAGTAAGGCCAAACATAGGTGCTTGTTCAAATAAACACATCAAACATTTCCACCCTAGACTTGGAGTGAGTCCTTAAACTATTCCTGGTGAACCCTTTGATCCCCAAGCCCCCGAGTGTAGAGGAATATAACATACCCATATAGTCACCTCAGCTCCTAATGGATCCAACCAAGAATCATACATGGTAGGGCAATTTTCCCCCTCTACATCTTTGGTGAACCCGATGTGAAACACATCCTTAGTGGCCATCTAGGAAGTCTTTTCTTTCTTTTCTTCTTTATTTTTGTTTTAAACCATAAATAAGACCATTAAAATTTGTTTGTTTAGATTAGAAAAATATAAAAATGCTTAATAAAATATTTTGTGTCTTTCATTAGTTTTAGATCTCCCTTCATCTCTCCTATCCTTTCCCTTAATCCTAATGGCTCCCAACCTTAGGAGTAAGTGAAAGATTTTAGAATCTGATCAGATTCCCCAAGAAGATGATCATATTGATAGGGAGAATCCCAATCTAGATGTGGAAGAGGACATAGAGACTGGTAATGACCTTGATCCTATTGAGGGGTCTAATGGACACCTCACCTTTAAATCATTTGATCATATCTAGGATTTCTTTAAACATCATAGGGATGCTTTGATTAAGGCTATGGATGAAGAAGCCCAACTCGAAGAGGTTGGGACATCTCATCATCAAACCATTCCTCCTCAAAATATTTGAATCAATCCTTTGTTTGAATCTTCTCATAATATTAATCCATTTCATAAACCTACATATGCCACTACTACAACCACCAATGTTGGGGGAATTTTGCAAGTTCTTCCAACTAGTAGTGCACCTCAAAATCATGTTCAATTTCCTCCTCATTCTATCCCTCCTTATAACATTTCTTCTATTCCACCAAATGTGAGTTATCCTCCACAACAAGATACCACACAAAACATCCCATATCATAACCCATATCATAACAGTGTTAATGTTTCTAACATTAACCAAACCCCTTTTCAACAATCCACCTATAACCCTCTAGGGAATCTAGGGGTATTGCACAACAACAATCCCGATATGCAAAGCTTAACAAGTGTAGTGAAACAATTGGTGTCAAGAATGGATATGCTTCAACCTCCAAGTTTCACTTATGACTATAAGGAAATGTGCAATCAACCTCTAGACCCTATGGTCACCGCTAGGCCCTACCCTAAGCATTTCCCAATGCTGATCTTACCTATTTATAAGGGAACAAAGGACCCAATTGAACATTTAAGGATGTTTAGAACAACATGCCATGATATTATATATGATGACATGTTGTTGCTAAAAATATTCCCTAAGAGCCTTGGTGGTATGGCATTGGAATGGTATTATCAACTACCTCATCATTCTTTAAGGAATTTTGAAGAGACAACTAGGTTATTCATTCAACAATTTGGAGCTTGTATTGAGAAAAATGTGACTATGCAAGATTTATATCTTTTGAAGCAAGGTAAAGATGAAAGTTTCTCAGAATTTTTGGCTTGATGGAGAAGTTTAGTTGGATGATTAAGATACACCTTACCTCCTCGAGACATGTTAGAGATATTTATTGGAAATTTACAAGAGCAGATCTCATATGAATTGGAAACAACAACTATTACCTCTTTCGAACAAGCAATAGATTTAGCAAGGAGAGTAGAGAAGGCTCTCATTCAAAGAGGTCAACTTAAATCAAGAAAAGAAGAGGATAGGACCATAAAAATTCAATATAAGAATAAGCATGTAGTTGGTGATGGGGTAATGGATAATAGGTAAACCAATAATGTTAATGTTGCTAGTACCTTGCAGAAGATGGTACTTAGTAGGCCTCAAAAACCCCCACCAAGGAATTTTACTAGACTCAACATGCCTATGATGGTGGTCCTTAAGCAACTCTTGGAAGCTAACATGATTGAGTTGCCTCCCATAAGGCAACCCGATACCACAACAAATTGGTATAAGCCTGATCAACATTGTGAGTATCATAGAGTGGAAGGGCACATGACACATTCATGTAAGAGGTTGAAACATGTGGTTCAAGACTTAATAGATGAGGGTCATCTTGTCATAGAGGACTCCCAACCTACTCCTAACCACAAACCTCCAACAAATCAACCTCCTACTCAACAGACACCTACGACTAATCAAGATATGAGGATCTTCCAAAATCCCCTACCTAATCATCAACAATAGACAACCAACCAGGTGTCTTATCATAATGTGCCACCACCCTACAACAACATGGTTGGTATGATAGCTAGCTACTACAAGGCAACAAGCTCAAGCTCAACCGACTCAACAATCTCAGTAGGAGATGAGTTCTACATCCAACCAACCTTCTAGACCACCTTTAGTTTTGAAGAGTACCCAAAAAAGGAGCACAAGTGTAGACAAACCAACCTTAGTGTTGAAGCCACAACCAAAAGTCTCCTTCGACATTCAACAATAGTTAAGTAACACACCTACCAAGATTTCCCTCTTAGAGCTTTTGCAAACTTCTCCTATTCATAGGGAAGCCTTGTTGAAGCTTCTAAGTCAACAATCTGTCCCACAAGATCTTCCCCCTAGTAACCTAGCTAATGTTGTAGGTTCCCTTGGGATTAATCATATATCTTTTTATGATGATGATCTTCCTTCCTCAAATTTGCAAGGGGATTCTCCCCTTTACATCACTGCATACATTGGGGATAAGTTTATCAAGAGAATCTTGGTGGACAATGGTTCCTCCCTCAATCTATGCACTTATAATTTTTTCCAAAATCTTGGATTAAAGGAGGAAGATCTAACCAAATCTGATGTCATCATTAAAGCTTTCAACAATGAGTCCCAAGAGGCCTATGGCATTTTATCCCTTCCCCTTAAGGTAGGACCCAAGATCTTAGATACCTTATTTTATGTGGTATCTTGCCCAACATATTTTAATCTTCTTCTTGGATGCCCTTGGATTCATGCAATGAGGGTTGTCCCTTCTACTCTTCATCAATGTTTAAAGTATGAATTCAAATATCAACTTGTCACCATTCAGGGTGACCCTCATCCATTCCAATATTGTTCAATGGTTGAGCAAGCTCAATCAAGTCTCAATTTTTGTCCATCTGTTTCTCTCCACAAAATTTCTTCTAACTCTTCTTCTTCTAACATCATCAAGGAATTTGAAAATTTTAAAATAAATGAGGAACCACCAACCATAATTTCATCATGGGATCAAATCAACTTGCTCGATGAAAGTCCTCTTCTAGATCTAGCAAAGCTACCACCTTCACCCCAAACTATGGGTTTACCCCATAAAAAGGGTGAAGTAGTGCACATCGATATGTGTACCTTTATCTACGTGGGTACGTCCCTCAAAGAGAATATCCATGGTAGCAATCCCTTTCCTATAGAGTGAGCCTTTGCCCATTGTTATCTATCCAATGATTACCCACTTCCTAAGAAGATCCTATCTAGTATGGGATATGTAGGTAAGGGTTTGGGGCCACAATAGAAAGGTATTCAAGAACCTTTGGAAGTTGAGCTTTGGCCTGGGAGATGTGGCATAGGCTACATCCCCAATAAAAACCAACCCTTACCAATCGATGATGATCAACTTGTCACTTATGCTAAATTTTTGGATCATCATGGCTTAGAGTGGAGTAATGAGGATGAGGGATCGCCTTCTCCCTCTAACATTTTATTTTGCAATGTGATAACTTTGGTGCACCCTAAGTTAGTTGTGACCCTAGGGGAGTATGTTGAAGGGGATACTCTTTGTGATATGGATCATGAAGATATCCTCCAAAATAGCTTCTTCTTTGATGGGTCAGTCCCTTGTGTCACCCATGTCGAGTCTTCTAGTTCTCAAGTGGATTTTGTTCCTATGTCTCTTGAAGACCTTGAGCAACTAGGTGTCATCCTTCCCCTCCTCATTATGATGATGAATCCCACATCCTCATAGAGGAGACCATAGAGGTAGATATAGGTTCCGAGGAAAGCCCTAGAATCCTTAAGTTAGGTAAAGCCTTGTCCATGGATGAGCAGGAGCAATTGACCAATTTGTTAAAATAATTTCAAGATATTTTTGCTTGGTCATATGCCAACATGCTAGGGCTTGATCCCTCCCTTGTTATGCATCATTTGGTAGTTAGACCCAATGCCAAGCCTATTAAGAAAAAACTTAGGAAGATGCATCCTAAGGTCACCCTTTTAGTCAAGGAGGAGCTCCAAAAACTCCTTGACATCAAATTTATCAAAGCTATCGACTATTCTGATTGGATCTCCAACATCGTTCCTGTAGCTAAGAAGGAAGGAACAATCAGAGTATGTACCAACTTTTAGGACATTAACTTAGCATGTCCCAAGGATGATTTTCCTCTCCCCAACATAGATATGATCATAGATTTTTCTTACCATATGTGGAATGCTATCGCTCATGGATGGTTTCTCGAGATACAATCAAATCATGATTACCCCTGAGGACCAAGCCAAGATAACTTTCATCACTCCATGGGGTACCTTTTGTTATAAAGTCATGCCTTTTGGCTTGAAGAATATTGGTGCCACATATCAAAGGGCCATGACTTATATCTTTCATGACATGATGCATGATATTGTTGAAGACTATGTGGATGATCTTCTTGGTCGCTCCATACATCGAGAAACTCATGTTCATGATTTAAGATGGATCTTTGAAAGACTTTGATAATACAAGGTTTATCTTAAGCCCTCTAAGTGTGTGTTTGGAGTAACATCTGGCAAGATGATGAGGATACTCATATTAAATAAGCGAGCACCTTCTAGATAGTGATGAGGATATTCATATTACAAAAATGACTATTCTAGATAATGTAAGTATGTGGTAAGTCAATCTTATCTTACCACCTATGATGGTATTGGCCCATAGTATTCTTTATACCATGGTATTGTAATAGGCATTTTATACCTATAATTATTTATCATTCTTAATAAAATAAAATTCAAATTTGAAACTTGATATCCATATCATATTGGTATCAGAGCACCCTGATCCACCATGGGTTAGCACTTATTTTTGCTTTCACACTCTTAATATTCTCTTTTGCATTAGGCACCATGCTATCAATATGAATCACTTGTTAGGTGAAATCTCTTGACGATGCAGAGAGATAATTATTGAACTTAAATTTATTCGAGATGCCATGCTAGCAGAAGATATGACATCCAAAGAAGTTACTAAAAAAGCAATCATTCCTGACAAGGAAGAAGACACTATTGACGAAACAAAATCTGCTATGTTAGAAGAAATGGTAGCTGAAGAAAATATTATTGAAGAAGAAATTCTTTTGGTTGAAGAAGAAATTATTGCTGACAAAGATCTTGTAGTAGCATCTAGAATCAAAATAGGGTTTATGGGTGAAAAGCCCATTGTCCTTCCATTAGACCATGCCACTATAGAAAAAGAAGAGGTTTTGACACCTCCTATGTTCGTTCCTTATGCTAATAATTATATGATTGTTGTAGATCTAATCCATATCCATGCTAAAGAAGATGACCCCCTTGAAGAGTTTGCATATCTGGATATGGAAAAACTTGTTGAAGAAGATATCCCTTTTTAAGAGGTTGCAGATCTGTCTCATGATGAACATGAAGACCCCTTTGTTGTTGTTTAAAAGCCAAAAATCTCAACCTCATCATGACTACCTCATCAATAAAGTTCTCACTCCATACCCCTACCAATCCATTGATCCATAGTTCTATGCATTTTTGCCATCGATAACTCTTTCCAGCCATGGCTTCTACATTGCTTAAGGTTTCAATACCCCCATGGGTGCTCCAATATGCATCCCCTATGCTTAATATTTTTAATTATAATAAAAATATTGGGAGAGTCTTCACATGGAGGGCCACACCATGCCCCGTCCTACTCTACTCTCTACTAGTGCAGCAAGTGTGCACAACATTTTGCACGCACCCCCGTAGACCTTATGGGCCATGTGGCCCTTGTGCGACCACATAGTGTAGGGAAAGAAGACCTGTATCACATGTAGGCCTTACAGGCCATGGATAAACCTATCATAGCATGGCCTACGTAGGCCATGCAACCCCTGTGCAGGTGACCCGCATAGCACTAGGCACACAGGCACCAATGGATGCCAATGCATAGTTGCATCCCACAAGGCACGTTGGGCTACCCAAGGTGTGGATCGTGCATTGGTTAGTGCCTATTAATAAAACATCATGCACACAACATCGTGCATGGTACATGAACTAGTCAGGGCCCTTTGATCGAGTGCATCATGTGTGATGCAAAAAAATTTAAATGAAACTTGAAAAAAAAATATAGAATATTTTGTGGGAATATTCCTTGTGACAATGCCATTTGTTGAGTTTTCTTTCAGGCCACTCAAGGGACCATCCAACCATCCACAAGCATAGGTATGTTTACATTCATCAAGAAAACTCTTTTCGAGCCTGACTCAATGGTAACATCCTTTTTCTATTTTATGAAGACCTACTCTAGCTCATCCTCAGTCTTCTTTTCTTTGTATCTTGGAGTGCATTTTTGATTGTACCCAAAAATTCAATTTGTCCCACTTTTTCTCCTTCATGTTTGTATGTGGGGAGGAATGATGAGGATACTCATATTAAATAAATGAGCACCTTCTAGATATTGATGAGGACATTCATATTAAATAAATGATTATCTTCTAGATAATGTAAGTATGTGGCAAGTCAATCGTATCTTGCCACCTATAATATTGGACCATGGTATTATTTATGCCATGGTAATGTAATAAGAATTTTATGCCTATAAATATGTATCATTCTTAATGAAATAACATTCAGATTTTGAAACTTGATATCCGTATCACAAGCTTTTAGGTTTTATAGTGTCTATGTGAGGCATTGAAGTGGATCCTATTAATATTATAGTTATTACTGACATGCCTCCTCCTCATAACCTAACTGAGTTGCATAGCTTTCAAGGTAAAATTAAATCTCTTGATAGATTCATAGCTAGTTAGCCGATAAGTGTTAGCCATTTCTTAAGCTGCTTAAGAAAGATGTAGTTGTAGAGGGCAAAAATTGCTCTATCGCATACGATTCTCTTCTAGATCTGTTGGGAGCCGAGGTGACCATGGGGGTGTGTTATATTCTCTACACTCGAGGGCTTGGGGATCAAAGGGTTCACCAGGAATGGTTTAAGGACTCACTCCAAGTCTGGGATGGAGATGTTTGATGTGTATATTGAGAAAACACCTATGTTTGGCCTTTCTAAAATCTAAGCTATGGAAATGAAAGAACAATGCAAGACAAGCAAAGATGCAAGAAGACAAGAAACTAACCCTAGAATGATTCTTGATTTTCAATGATGACTAAACCCTAACTTGCAATAAAATAAGCCTTTTTATTTTGAGCAAGGGTTTTAGAGAATGCACAAACAATAATTAACCCTAGGATGCAAACTATATGCTTTTATTCTTTCAAATACCTAGAAATAAAAGATCAAATATTTTCTTTTTCTTTTATGATCAAAATCTGAAATAGAAAGGAACAAAGACACTCACCAAATAGCCTAAAGATCTACTAGGGCACTTACCTGATTTTATGGTTGATCCTAGCTTTAACTTGCATCCAGAATATCCAAACAACTTCAAACCTACAAAACAGCTTACAAAACCCTAGAAAATTTGATCAATGTTTGGGGGCCTGCTTAGGCCATTGTATGACTGAGCTTAGAGGTGCAATAGTCAAGCCCCCTTGGTCCTTTTAGCTGACCGTTCAAAAATAAAATGATCTTTGACCTTTGGAACAAGCAAAAGCAATATGGAATGGACATGCAATAGTGAAATGAAATGAAACAGAATGCAAGTGACAGAAAGCTAAAATGCAAGCAGCAAATTAGGGTTTTGGGAAGCAAAAATTTACCCCCAAGCCCTAATTGACCAAATTCATGCCCTATAATGAGGGGGCATGAATATGGATTTCCAAATTCACACCCTATATGGGTGGGGCATGAATTTGGTTTAGATGCACTTTTTGGGTCCCAAAACGCCAAAAAATGCGATGCAAAATAATAAAAAATAGAGCTAATGACTAATAATGCAAGTAAAGAACCTGGTTAGCTAATGGAGGAAGCAAGGAGCAATGAGAAGATGAAGGAAGCACTCCAGAATGGTAGACTTCTCCAACCATCAAGACTCCTCCACTTGATCCCCAAGGGCAGCCAACACCAAAGTAGAAAAACAACAAAAATAACAAATCAGTAGAAGAGCACTTGTTAGTGAACAATGAGCGAGTTAAGATCTAGGATTCTCAAAATATTGATTGGAGGAAAAGAGGGATTCCAATCCTCTATTTATAAGAGGTTTGGAGGGCTAAAAGGGTGAGAAAATAAAATTTCACCATAGGCAAGGGCCGACACCAAAATGGGTCGATGAGGGGTGGGGTTTTTGAGAGAAAAACCCCTAGAATGCCAAATTCATGCCCAGTAATTATAGGGCATGAATTTGGTAAGCCAAATTCATGCCCCGTATGGATCGAGCACAAATTTGGTAAGGCTAGGAAAAAAGGACAAAGGAAGAGGGGAAAAGGGCCCCAAATTTGCACTTGGCAAGTTTGGGTGGCTTCCTAAGGATCTAAGGAAATATTGACTCATTTTGATGGGTCAATTTTCCATGTCTACATTTTCCCCCTCTTTGATGCATTTATGGCCAAATAAATGCATCAAAGAAATATGTAGACTCCTATGGGCAAAGACGACAAACACACAAAAAAGGGGTGGTCGGGTTTGGATGGAGGGGTAGTGCAAAAAGGGGTGTTATCCTAAACACCACAAATTTACATGCAAATCAAGGCATTACTACCATTAATACCTCTAAGGCTAGGGTGCCCCCTCGAGTTTTTGAAGGAATACAAGATTCTTGAAAAAAACTTGAAAAAGGTACAAAAAGGAAGCAAAAACAAGAAAAGCAAAGAAGAGAAAGAGGAAAAGACAAAAGGAAGAAGAAGGGGGGAGAAAGGGAGGAAAAAAAAGGGAAGGAAAGAGGAAAAAGGAGGGAAAATGAGGGAAGGAAAGAGGAAAAAGAGGGAAAAGGAGGGAAGAAAAGAGGAAAAAGGAGGGAAAAGGAGCTCATTTTCACCATGCAAGGAGGAGAAAAGAGCTCTGAAGAAGAAAAAGGAGAATGGCGCTTCCAACTCACCATGCTACCATGGCGAGAGGTGATGCTAGCACTTCTACTTACTAAGCAAAGGTACGGATTGAAACCCACTTGCTAGAATTAGATGTTTCACCTACACACAAAAAATTTAGCAAAAATTATTTTTTATTTTTTAATTTTAGAGCAATTTTTTGTAAAATTTATCGTGGAGCATGAATTTGGTTAAATTCCCTTACCAAATTAATGGTTATTTGTACGAATTTGGTAAATTTTACAAAAAAATGCACTTTTTTTGAATGAAAATGAATCTGATGAAATGTGTGAATGTTGTTATGTTGATTGTGTAGCTAGATGTACTCGAGAGTAGAGAGTGGTGGTCGAAGACACTCAAGGATGCTATGAGAGAGCTCATAGTGGTAGAGAGGGAGACACTAGAGAATGTGGGGCTTCTACATCTAGCAGAGATGCCCTACATTGAGGTAGATAAGGCACTACTGATGGCTCTAGTAGAGAGGTGGTATCCAGAATCATCCATATTCTAGTTATCGATAAGGGAGATGACCATCACACTAGAGGATGTGTGGTGCATCTTGAGGATCCCCATCAGGGGGAGGACTATTTACATGGTATAAGTGTTGATGGTGGCATCGAAGATGATGTTAGGGGACCCAACACATGTGATCCATCAAAGTGGATTCCATGTCGATGAGATGCCACATCGATATGGAGTTGGGGCACTGATATCCATACTATGTGGGGTGGTGGTGGGGATGTTGGTGTGCCACACGAGTAGGTGACACCTACCATGGGACTGGTAGGAGTAGTGGTAGACATATGAGATCAAGGAGTTATATTCACATGGGGACCATATGTGCTGGCTCGCTTGTACAAGATGTTGCACGACATCATGTATAAGTGATAGATAAGGTTGATCTATATGACATTGCTCTAGGTGTGGTGCTGGGAGCACATAGTGGTCCAAAGATCGAATGCACTACCAGGACCATTGCCCAATGTGGAGCGACCAACAACATATAGGTGGAGCCGACACTATGAGCATGGGCATAGGGCATACGCTAGTGTCTTACCACTAGGGAGGTGGGTGATAGATGAGCTATGGGAGCACCAGATCATATGGTGACCATGGTATCTACACCCTAGCTAGGTAGAGGATGTAGAGGAGCTAGCTTGGGTGAGGAGGATCCGATGGGTCATCACTAAGAAGGGTGAGTGAGAGCTATATCAATTTGATTAAGTATAATACTAGTTCGACATTCTATAAGAGATTCTAGACCTTAAAGACTACTAGTTTAGGAGGGTGAGGAGGGACCCACCAAGAGTTAGAGGTACTCTTGATGTGGGTATATGGGTAGAGGAGGACCTGGATGACCCACTATATGTGGATCCAAGGGTGGATGACATCGAAGTGGCCTTTGAGTACAAGAGATGGTATGAGAGCATTATACCCTCGAGGATCTCCCCACTAGTGCCAATGTAGAGATGCTAAGTTATGAGTTGATAAGTGCAACTAGCACTTTGAGAGGCCACTCGATGCACCACAAAGTGAGAGTAGAGGGGTATAGTCCCATAAATATTAGCTCAAGCATAGGTTCAAGTGGAGATAGTGATAGCCATGAGGGGGATGATCACCATATCTAGCTCAAGGGGAGGGGGAACTACAAGAGTTTCCCCCATAGTGACATAGGTAGGACCCAGCGAGGTTGGAGGTCTAAGGGAGATAAAGGCACTATGAGCCATAGTGGTGGCTATGTAGGAAGATATGGACACCATCCACATAACGCTAGACCAGGCCCAAGTAGAGTGGGACATGATAAGGGCTGAGGTAGAGTACCTCAGAGGGGAGATGGGCCAGTTGGAGTGAGAGTAACAATAGGCTCAGGTAGAGGGGATGGTTGTCATTATAGGTAACCAATAGAGCAAGGGAGACCACCTACTACTAGTAAAGCTATAGAGGATGAGGGAGTCATATGAGATGGTGGTGTAGAGGGAAGCCTACTACTAGATGGTATACTTCCATGTCATTCTAGTAGATCAAAGGGTTCCTCTACCATCATCTATATGATCATAGAGTCGCTCACAGTCATGGGCATGATCTGGTTCATGATCTATGAACATGGCTCCTCCACCACCTCCAATAGGTGGAGCAGAGGGGATAGGCTCACATGGCTAGGGTTGGGATCAAGATGACATGTCAATTTTGATTATGGCATGCACCCCTAGGGATGGTCAAGTGTGCCAAGCTCTCTACTATGGCACATCGACTAGACTGGCATGCACTTAGTGCTTTCGAGTAATACAAGTTACTTTTATTTTATTGTGTGTTAAATGTGTGTGATATTTTATTATGGTTTATTTTATTTTTGTATTTTTATTGATGCATGATGATCACGAACATGATGAGTGCAATGCATGATGATCCTAACTAAATGAAATGCATGAATGAATCTAACTAAATGAAATGCAATCTAACATGCAATCTAAAATGAATGCAAAATGAAATGCATGAGTGAGTAGGAAAAAGAAGAAAGAAAAGAAAAAGAAGGGAAGAAGGAAACAAATAATGAAAGAAGAGAGAAAGGTAAAAGAAGAAGAAAGCAAAGCTCCGAAAGGTCAAAAATGAAAGAAAAGAAAAAAAAGAGTGAAACCCTTGTAAGGATGTATGCTCACAAATGATCGAGATGGAGGCTACCCCTCACATGTGGCCATGAAGCTATCCTACAAGGGTGTTATGCTCACAAATATGGACAAGTGTGGAGTGATACCCACTATGGGTGTAGTGCTTGCTAATGGCCAGAGATGAAGAGATACCCACTAGGATGTATGCTCACAAATGGTCGAGATGGAGGTTACCCCTCACATGTGGCCATGAAGCTTATCCTATATGGGGTGAAAATATGTGATTGATGTTTCCAAAATGAGTACTACCCGATAGGGGTGTGGTGTGTGCAAAATATGTATGAGAGCAAAGCATGACAAAAGCAATGTGAGTGTGTGCATGTGTTAGAAGAAGATAGAAGAAAGAGAGAAGCAAGAAGTAAAAGATAGTGTGTGTGTGCATCCCTAGTGAAATTTTAAGAGCTAAGAGGTGTGCGTAAGATAGTCAGTGGTCGTATGAATACCATAAATGATATCCATGTGGTATCTACCCTATCTCACGAGGACCACTTAACAATCAAAATACCAATAGGTGTGAAAATAGAAGAAGGAATGTATATCCTTTGTCTTGGGGAGGATAAGAAATGATTAAAAATTTCAAGGACAAAGGACATACAAGAGAAGAAGAACTATATCCCTTGACTTGGAGAGAAATTTGATGATCATTTTAAACTTTCAAGGTCAAGGAATATAAGAGAAGAAAAGAGAAGAAGAGATGGATGAAATGCAAAGATGAAAATGCATGGAGATGGGCCCTAGGTTGGGGATTCACTAGGCATCAGAGCCCTAGTATGAGTGCAATGCATGTGAGCTAAGACCTAACTAGGTTTCATCACTTGCCATCCTCATGAAGTCCCAAAAATCTATATGATCAAGCAGTCATGCAAATATGGTCAAGCAACAATGCAATTATATGACAAGCAGAATGCAAAGTGGAACAGAATGTCAGGAAAACCATGCAAGATATGATAGGTAATCATGTAGTATGAACAAGCAAACCAAATGCAATATGAAAACTAAGCTAAATGCAATATGAAAATATAGAGTGCCAAGTTATGCATAGTATCTCTTTAGATGCATTATGTTCATTGGTTCTTTAAGTTCTTTACCATCTAAAGAAGCTAAACGATAGGCCCCTGAGCCAAACTTGGCCATTATGACAAAGGGACCTAACCAATTGGGCTAAAACTTACCTTTAAGATCTGAACGAGCATTGGTGTTCTTTTGGTTTTCCTTGAGGACAAGGTCCCCAACCTCAAAATAATGATTGTGAACTCTCTTGGAATAAGATTGCTTGAGCCTATTCTGATAGGCTCGCAAATGCTCTAAGGCATGAATGCACTTTTCATCTAGTAGCTCCAATTGGTGCAAATGATCAAAGCGATACTCATCATCGATCGAGGCATCTTGCAACAAGATGCACAATTAAGGTGTCATGACCCACCCTTTGGCAAACTTTTATTTTGATGGATTTATTTTTGCTATATGGCTTATGGATGAAATGATGGACTATTTTAGTTTAAGTATTCAAAATACTTGTTCATTATTGAAAATGTGAGATGTAAATCTTATTGTGGTAGGTAGGATAATTCCATGTTTGGTTTTGTGAAAACCTACATTGTATATATGAATATGATGCTACTAATGAAAGTGCACTTTTGCAGGAACAGGTTCCTTTATGGTGGCAGAAAGAACTAACCACCAAGAAAAGGGAAGCCTTAGGGAAATGATGTGATGGGTTATTTGTGGGAATAATCAAAGAGGCAACATGGATAAATGTATTTTTTCATGGAGATGCATATCATAATCTGCATAAGAAAAGAATACATTGAGCTTTTGTGAAAATCCTTCTTGCATTATAATTTTGCTTTTGAAGAAGTTTTATTTAAAATAGGCATCATTACAAAAGAAATGAATGATAATTTCTTTAAGTATTTTCCTCTTTGAAATGGTTTATAGAGGAATGCATTTTAGATGGAAATTATAATACATGGAAAAGAAAGAAGTTTACATTGTATTTAAAGGATGGAAGGAAATGATTTCTTTTATTGTCTTATAAAAAGAAAATATAGTAAGTAGCATAATTGAAAAACTATATTATAAGGAATCCAATGCTTTGGAGTGTTGCTTTGCACCATTAAGTAATTGTTATGAACTGTTTAACTAACTAAAAAACCATTGTGCACGATTTTGTGGAATCATTGTTTGAGATTGATTCTTGCTTTATTGCGAGTGGGTGATATGGAAAAATATGTCTTTATTTTGTTAATAAAATAAGAGTGGAGAGTAAATGTGTTTTTTTAAACTGAGAATGAAGTCGAAGAAATCGTTGACTTAGTGGGGAATGGAGAAAGAAGAAACCAAAAAAGGAAAAAAAGGACAAAGGAGAGGGCATTTGGAGAGAGGGAAGAAAAGGGGAAAAATGATGGACAAGAGCTAATTGGGAGGACTGTATTTTGGAAAACTAGGTTGCTTTGATATTATTTTGGCTTGTATTATTCATTTTTGGTTATGTATGTAAATTGTTGATAATAATATTTGAGTTAAGCTTATTAGATAGTTACATATCATTTGATTCCAGACTTAGTACAATCCAATCTATTTGTGCTATTAAAAAACATTAGTTTATACCAAAAAGTACATTTAGCTTTGAACATTCAAACACATTTGAGTTAGAAGAAAACTCTAGAACCCAAACTACATGATGTAGAAGAGGGACATCAAGCTATGTTGATGTTGGGCAGGTAGACTGGTTTTGTAGAGTCTTTCATGTGTTCTATGTTTGGTATTGCCATATGGGAGTACATTGCTTATGTGCTTTCTTTATGCTCTTAGGAATGAAACATAGGAAAATCTTTGTGTATTAATGAAATGTGGAGTTCTAGAGTTAGTGTTCATGCTCCAAGAAGTAGAAGTGACCTTTAATTTATGGAAATGGTAGAATTCTATGATTTTAAGATAGAGAATGTGTCTTCTTCTAGAAACAAAAATAGAACTTTGCTTGATGCCGAATTCAAAATTTGGAGGTTACTAAACTATTATATATTGAAAAGAATTCAAGAGAATGATTTTTATTTAAGAGTAGTGTTGATCTCTTTCTATAGGAATCATTGTTATATATGTTTTCCTATGCTGAAAAGATGTATTATAAATTGATTTGGGAATTGATTCTATGATCTCTATAGTTTGGAAATGGAATCAAGTTGTTGTGTTTGATTTTAATAGAAAGAATAGAAAATATTATATTGATGAGGAGTTCATCTCTGATGACCATGAGTAGATGAAATAGAATGAATTTTGCTTGTTGAATTGCATTTATGTTAAAGAACTCCATATGAAAATGAATGCCTATCAATTGGTGGTTGAAATTATACTACCAATGGAATGATTTACTCAATTGAGAATGTGGGAGTCATCTCTGATCCCCACAAAAATGCAATCCTACTTGGTGGTTGGTAATGAACATTGTAAATGAGAATGACATCTTCTGATAGGATGGAAAAAAAGAGTGATTATCGAAGATTGATCCCTGTTCACGCAGTCAAGTGGAACCAAATATCGACTAAAGACCTGAACTAGAGGAAGGAAGTACCGGTTGGTATTTCAAAAGTGAAACATCATCCTTGTGAAGGAATATCAGTTCTATGATCAATGTTGGAAGATGGTCATACTATAAATATGGGCTTGAGCGATTGTAAAGTGGTATACCAGCTCAGTGTTAAAGATGATAACATTGATGGTTGTTGTAATCAAGTAATATAGATTCTGGAAAATGATTTCTATCTATTGGTTGAATAATATTGTAGTCATACTTGAGATCGATTCTATCATTATGTGCAACTGTGTTATAAAGGAGGACCTTGCTAAATAAAGGATTTATATTAGAGATAAATCTTGCACCTTGAATATTTTGAATGGCTTAAATTTTTTGGGTGTGAAATACGTAGCCATTTGTATAAGGTTAGCCTTTGATGCCAATATGAAATGAGTTGAGTCTGTTCTAGCTTAAGGTTATAATTTCTTTATTTATACCATGTTTGGTGGGTCTAGCATATTTATGATGGAAGTAAATTGTTTTCCTTGGGTGTTAAGAGATTTGAAATTGGGGTGACAACTTTTGTTGTTAAAAATGTATCTTAGGCTTGAGCGTTGATCTGTTTTGTTAATATGGTGGCAATTATATTAGTGAATGATAATAGATTAAACTCTAGTTAAATCGTTATTTAGACTAGAAGTGTTTGATGATTGGATTGTCTTAAGAGATTCTTTGGTAGATTTCATTTGAGGATTGATACCTTTTTAAGAGTTAAAAATGAGCTCAAGAATATTTGGACTATCTCTCCGATGGATGAGAGAGAAATTCAACACCTTGCATGCTAAGTACACCCACCCAAAAGAAATTGAGTAAGGTGTAGATATTAGCTTGCTACTTTTTATTTGATAGAAAAAAATAAACTATCTCATCTGGCCCATGAGAATAATAGTTTAAAGGGTGTAACACCTAGTGCTCTTACTTGGATAGAATCACATAAGAGTAGTGATGGGTGAAATTATTATCTTATTATAGGGATGGATTGTACCTTAAAGAAGAGTACATAATAGGATAAAAAAGTAAAAAATTTAGGAAGTTGGATTTGGAAAAGATGGGTAGTGACATTTGGTATCAGAGCCAAGTTCATAGTGGAATAGGTTCACTACGCAAGACTAGTTGCAATGTGTGATAGACAACATATTTAAACCATAACAAATGGAGAAAAACAAGTAGAAGTAAACTTGTCTGGATATTAGAGTGGAATGGAAAAATAGTTAATAGTAGGAGGAGCAATTTGAAAGAAATAGTTGCTAATGAAATTCCTATTGTCTCTTCTATGTGTGGCCAGGGATAATGCCACCAAAGAGAAGAAGAGGGAGTGTTGCCCCATCGACAAGGCAGACACGATAAAATAATGTAGAGAATAGAACCTCGGATGTAGGTTTAGAGAACCCTAGTAATGAAAGGGAAAATCTTACTGAGATAGTGGCTCTACTTCGAGAATAGGTAGAAACACAAAAATAGTTGTTGGATGTCATGTTGAATCGGGAAACATAGGTGGGTAAATCTAGAATGAGATAGGAAAATGAACCCCTTACTGAGGCACAACTGGCCAGGATTTGATCTTGAGGCCGAGTTGGGCAAAGAGATGAAACATTTGAAATCTTCCAAGTTTAATGGAGAGGAAGATGGTGATAAGGCCGAGGTATGGTTGAAGGAAATAGAAACCTATTGCAATATGAAGAATTTTTCCTTGGGCACTCGAACATCCTATGCCACATTGCATTTGCAAGGAGATGGTTTGGATTGGTGGGAAACTCTTAGTGCAGATCGAAAACTAGTAGCAATAGTCGATCTAAAATGGGATGAATTTGTAAAATCCTTCAAAGATAGATTTCTCATGAAACATTTCTATTCCCAGAAGTTTGAGGAGTTCACTAAGCTTCAATAGGGAACTAGAACAGTGGAAAAATACTATCAAAGATTTGTCAAGTTGCTGAAATATGTGCTTGCTTATAATGAGAAAATGAAGATTCACAAGTTTATACTAGGAGCGGATCCTAGAATAGGGTAAGAAGTAGATATGAGGGAACCTACTACTCTACAAAAGGCCTATGATTTGGCCAGGAAAGCTGAAACATATCTCAAACCCTATTTTGACTATGAAGGGTTAGACGAGCAGGGTAGGGAAGCATTAAGGAAAAGGAATAGCACAGGTTTTGTTAAGTGGGAAAAAGAATAGGCAAACAAATATTCCTCTAAGCATGATAGAAGGAATGACCAAAAATAGGGGAAGTTCAGAAGAAGGTTCCAAGGAAAGAATCGTACTTCCAACAACCGTGACAAAGGTAACAATAGACCATCATAGGGACAGGTTAATTCTCCACATGCAGATAAAATAGAAGAGGGACAAAAACAAAAAGAACATCCAGGATCGAAAGAAGGATGTTATCTTTGTAGAGGACCACATTATGCCAACAATTGCCCACAAAGAGCAGGAATGAGTTCAAAGGGAAAAGAACCAATGTACAAAGAAACTGCACCTAAAGAGCCCACGCACAAGATTTATGCAGCTATAAGAAACCAAAATCTTGATGGTCAAGCCATGCCACTATTGATTAGAGGTAATATTTTTGGTAGGAATGTTAAAATCTTGATTGATAGCGGTGCTACAAATAGTTTTATTTCCACTAGTTTAGCTAAAGATATTTTAGAAAGACCAAGAATCTTGGCTCATGGGTGGAAGGTCGAGTATGGTTTAGGATAAACCTACTCCATTAATCAATGTTACCCTATGGCAAAAATTGCCTTACCTAGTGGAACAATAGTAGGATGTTTGTATGTAGTGCCTCTGCATGCTTTTGACATAATCCTAGGAATGGATTGGTTGCAAGCGCATAAGGTAGTACTCAACTTTTAGGATAGATGGATTGAGTACACAGAAGATAGGGGTGTTGTGTGAAGGGTGTATAGCCTACAAGGGGCTTTTCAACCTCAAATCCTATCGGTAATGCAACTTAAGAAGGCCATAAATAAAGGAGGAATGGTCTATGTAGTTAAGATAAATGAAATTGATAAAGAGAAGAAGGAAGAGGTGTTTGAGAAACACCCAATTCTTCAAGAATTTAGGGATGTCTTTCTAGAGGATTTACCTGGATTACCCCCTAAATGGAAATTTGAATTTACTATTGAGCTTCAACCTGGAATAGAACCCATCCATAGAGCTCCTTACAGAATGAATCCCATAGAAATGCAAGAGTTGAAGGTGCAATTGCAAGGGTTACTGGAGAAAGGATTGATCAAACCAAGTGTATCACCTTGGGGTGCACCAGTACTATTTGTAAAGAAGAAGGATGGTTCCTTGAGATTATGCATAGATTATAGAATGTTGAACAAGGCAACTATCAAGAATAGATATCCTCTATCGAGAATCGAAGATCTCTTTGATCAACTCAAAGATGCCACAATATTTTCAAAGATTGATTTGAAATCAGGATATCACCAATTGAGAATCCATGAGGAGGATACTCACAAGACAACCTTTAAAACTCATTATGGACATTATGAGTTTGTTGTCTTACCTTTTGGTTTAACAAATGCTCTAGTGGCATTTATGAATTTGATGAATAACATCTTTAGGAAGTACTTGGATAGATTTGTTCTAGTATTTCTAGATGATATTTTGATATATTCTAGAAACAAGATAGAGCACGATGAGCACCTCAGGGTTGTGCTAGAGCTATTAAGGAAAAATTAGTTGTATGGAAATATAAATTTTATGTGTCAAAAGTGCAATATTTAGGACACATTGTTTCAGTTGAAGGGATCATAGTGGATCCTAGGAAAATAGAAGCTATTTTGAATTGGTCGCCACCTAAAAATGTGATAGAAGTTCAAAGTTTCATGGGCTTAACTGGATACTATAGGCGTTATGTGAAGACTATGCTAAGATCACCTCACCAATAACTAAACTTTCAGAGAAAAGGAAAAGAATTTAAGTGGATAGAAAAATGTGAGGAAGCCTTTGATTTGCTTAAGCAAAAGCTTACCATGCCTCCTATACTAAAGGTACCTGATCCTCAAGGAAGTTTCTCTATTTGTACTGATGCATCATTAGAAGGTTTGGGAGGAGTGCTCTCACAAGAAGAAGTAGTGGTAGCCTATGGATCTAGAAAACTAAAAAGACATGAGGTTAATTATGCAACCCATGACTTAGAGTTGGTAGTTGTAGTGTTTGCTCTCAAGAGTTGGTGACATTATCTGGTTGGGAGACCCTTTGAGCTAAGGACAAACCATCAGAGTCTACAATATATATTCACTCAACCTTTACTCAATGCTAGGCAAAGAAGGTGGATGGAATTCCTCATAGAATATGATTTTGGCATTGAGTATATAAAGGGAAAAGAGAATAAAGTCATTGATGCACTGAGTAGGAGGAGACATATAGTAATTTTGTCTCGCATCCATGTCGACTTGATGGAACAAGTCAAGGAAATGCAAAATCAGGATGCATACTACAACCAAATTTGGGAAAGGATGGAAAGGAAACCTAATGAAAACAAGGACTTTGGCATCAAGGATGGTTTCTTATGTTTTAAGAACAGGGTAGTAATTCCTTGAAACTAGAAATTTGAGAAAGATGATTATGAATGAAGTGCACAGATCTCCATATTTTGCTCATCCAAGAGGAGCAAAGATGAGGGAGAATATGAAAAAGATATTCTTCTGGCTAGGAATGAAGAGAGATATAACTGAGTTTGTCGCTCAATGCCTCGAGTGCCAAAAGGTAAAAGTAGAACACAGACATCCTGTTGGATTGTTGTATCCACATGATGTGCCTATGCAAAAATGGCAAGTGATTTCGATGGATTTCATTGTAGGTCTACCTAAAAATAGGTTTTAGCATGACGCAATTCTAGTAGTGGTCAACAAACTAACCAAGGTTGCACACTTTATACCTGGGAACACCAAGGATGACATCATGGTTGTGGCTAATAGATTTGCCAAAGAAATATTTTGGCTTCATGGTTTTTTGAAGGTAATCATATCAGATAGGAACCTATTGAGTGATAATTTTACCTTGTTGCAAAATCACACTCACAGTTAGGATTTTTTTAGAAAACCCTCTCTTGCAAAGAAATTGAAATTTCTCCAAGGTTCTTTTTACTTAATGTGTGCTTGTATGCTTGTGAAAATGTGTCAAAATAAGTGCTAGAATACCTTAGAGGTGAAATCAATTATTAACAAGGGGTCTGCGATTAAAATTATTTACCATGCTTTATATCAATTAAAGGGCTTGATTTCATTTATGTGCAGAAATACATGATGAATGAATGCTTGAACTTGATCTTAATTCATTTTATTTCTAATTTGTCAAAGTGATTTACCCATGAATCCTTGTTAGAAGATTCCTTTTATATTAAATTAAAAATGTTCTGTTAGCAAGAGCTATGGAAAACCACTTCATTTTATCTTTGTTTTAATGTGAAATCAGAGTCAGTACTTGCTGTTAGCAGATTCCTTTTATTTCAGATTAAAATTTTGTTTTTAGTAAGTGATGTGGAAAACTACTTCATTTTATCTTTACCTTAATGTGAAATTAGAGTCAGTATATCCCTCCCTTGAATGCAAATTTATTTTATCTTGGCCCTTAGCTGATAAAAGAAGTGCTAAAAATTTGTGAAGTGTTGATTCTTTTTATTCTTGGATTTAAATGATTCTACAAATAAAGGAAAACCTTGTGGAGTGAGAATAAAAAATGCTATGGAACCTTGAAATGAATGCTTTAAAATGTCCAAATACATTAAATGTATTAGGCTATTAGCATTAAGTAACATAATTATTTGGATGTCTAAATACTTCAAAGCCCTTAATTTTAATGCAAAAAATTATGAACTCGTTAGGATTTTGAGTGCTTGATAAACAAAAAAAAAATGAAATGAAAATATAAAAAAATAGCAAAAGCTAAGGTTAGAGAAATAAGATTTAAAAAAATTTGGAATATGGACCAAAATATGGAAAATAACTAAAGAAAAACTACTGAAAACTAATCTAGCTTATGCTACTAGAAAATGTTAGATACTGAACACAAAATAAAAACCAGGTTAAACCTGCATCCACACAATCTAAATATGGCTATGGCAAGAGTCTAAGGGGGAAAAACATACATTAAAAATATCTAAATGATGCTACCATATTCATGCATAAAACACCATTAAAATAATTCCAATACATGTGGAGACAAAAAAATATGCAATAAAATCTTCTATAATGTTCAAAACCTCTATTTTTCTGCATCCAAGGTGAAATCAGAATGTTGGTAGCAGCTTGAAGCCTTCCAATCTTCTTCCTCACCTCATGTTACAAAAATTTCTAGTCTTCTATCTATGTTCTTGATGAGTATTTACATACTTACCAAGAAACTCTTCGTTTCTTTTCCCTCTCACTTCCAACCTTTCACTTTCGTTCTTCTTTGTTTGCGTAATGGGTAACACTTTATGTTGTGATGTTTTCATTCATATTCATTCACTCCAAAATATTCGCTATCACCACATTCAATTATTTCATTTATTTTATGATCATTCACCATCATATATTACTAGCTTTGAGATGCTACATCCGTTGAATCGGTATTTAAGGTAGGCACCAATGATCGGCCATACTATGTATGAATTAGTGCTGCTCAAACGTGTGATACCTAGGCCAATTATGAAATTATATTTTCATCTAGTCCCTAGCTTAGCCACACATTTTGCAAGCGAGCACATATTTCACTAAAGACACTTTCTTGCAAGCATTACCGATTGGCATTATTAGCTGAAGATCTAAATTTCGTAGTGTAACACCGCATGTAACTCCTTTAATGAGTACTACGTAATCCTTGCTAGAGAATTTGCTAGCTATGGAGATTGTCACCACCCCTACTTCTTAGCACAATATTTAACCAACCATCATCCTTAAATGCATGCTACCATTTTTTGTCAAGGAATAAATGATCCTTCATGAATAATGCTCCCTTTGTAGCTCACCATTCACTTAGCCCTACGTTACATCTCACAGTAGATGAATTAATCATTTCTACTAGTCATAATCTAAATGATTTGACTATTTTTATTTCAGACGAGTAACCTTTATACCCTTTTATCCATTTAATAAAATGACCCACTGCTACATGATGACACATCTCTAACGTTTCACTTTGACCCTAGTTTCAATTGACCAACTAAGATTTAATCTAACATGCTAAAAGGAGAGAACAAATTATGTATAATAACTTCTCCCTCAATGATAATACATAAACTACGATGGCCTAGTAGCCCCTATCTATTCACTATGTATAGGACTATTCCCAATAGTGAATTATACCTATCTAGTCATAATGTTTTCTTCATTTTGCTTGTCGGTGTCGAGATCTTAGCCAACACAAATGGATTTGGTGAGATACAAAATTAACCAACCACTACTTTCATCTAAGCTTGCATCACACTATCGTGGGTGTTGGTGAGCCGACTACGAATCCATCATTGATTTGGATAGACTTTTTTTTTTACACCAACTATTGGACAAGCTATCTTCTATTTTGGCAATATGAGCGCTCGATGCCGAACCCTTTAAATCTGCAAAGCCTTGTTTTTTTTATTATATTTAACTATGGTCAGGATGTGGAAATCACTTTTCATGTACAAGTTTCCAACCAACCAAAGATTTCACCAACTTCACCAAATGGTCAGATCAGTAGAAGTAGATTATGAGCCCTCTAACATACCTATAGTTTGTGGCCAAGTAAATAGTGTCCATCCACTTGTATAACAATAAGAAACCTCATTTTAGTTGGTTTCCATAGATATTTTTTGGCAAATGGATGGGCTATATCCCTAGCTCCAACACCCTTACAGAAACTTTGGATGAATACCTCTATTTTAATCTTTGTCTAACTATCAAGCTCGCTCAACTGTTACCTCAGACATTTGCTTGGAATAAACTCAAGGACATCAGCACAAGAGGATATATTCACAACTCTTTTGTGCAATAATAGTTAATGTGTCTACACACCTTTGCCAGTTCAATGCTTTTAGCAATTCCTTCCATAGTACTTCTAGGAGTTGTAACTAATCATGTCAAATCTGCCTCGTTAGCCTTCATAATGTCGCAATCTACTCTAAGACCCATTATTTCTACATTTTTAACCCAAATGTCAAGCCTTCCATAGTAGCCCTTGATCCATTTGGAAAATTCACCGATGTTGGTGGAATTCATAGTGGGTGATGCTAGGTAGACCCCGTTCGAGTACGTATCTCCACTGGGAAACTATCCTGTTCCTAATAACATAGACACCTCTAAATGTGTGCCATGTCACATTCAAACATTGTATTTGTTTAGATCGATAGTCCATCACTTCTCTTATTTAACACTCCTTTTACAAACTTATATGGATGTAGTCCCACACGTACCTGGTGATGGTGTTGTGTACACTTTATCAACTTGAGCGCACCCTAATAGCATTGAATCAGCTAGGCCCATTAAGGGGGACCCCTCGAATTTTGTGATGCCTTGAAAACCATGTTTGTCCTAATATTCAAAGACCACCATGTCCCTACGTTGATTAGTCAAGGTTCACCTTGGAAATTGCACCCAACATTTTGTATCCTGAACATTAACATAAAATAATTAATTCCAAAATTAATTTAAACTAAATCATAATATATGCATATATTAATTCCAAAATATTTAATTCAAAATGTAAACATACATTTACTCAAAATCATTTTTTTTTAAACACACACTGAGAGTGTAATGAGAATATACAAAAACAAAACAAGACATTATCCTTTATTTTGTTTTATTTATTTATTTTATTTTATTTGTTTCTCCTTTTTATTTAAATTTGATTTAATTAATTTCAATCGTTTGAATTGATTTAATTAAAAACATTAAAATTAACCAAATCATTACAAACTAACCAACCAAAACCGAAAACAAGAAACTAAGGGCCTATTAACCTAACCCAACACTAGACACTTTAAAAGGAAACAAAATTACCCAACGATGAACCTTGGAACCTACATTGCAACCTCATGGGTAGGGACCTATCAAAATTATCACTCAAAGAAAACCCAAAATTCCCAAAACAACAAAATTTAAGGTGGGTCCCCAAATTTGGGGTAAGTTGTGCAATGGCCACAACAAATGGTGACTCTCTGGGAAATGCTCCTGAGCATTTCGGATGAAGAACCCAATCTGAAACCAAGAAAACCAAAGATCAGAGAAATAAACATCATCTAGCAATATCCAGAGAAAATGGGGTAGATAGCTTCAAATGAAAATAAATGAACCATTTGCCTTTGCTTAGTGTGTGAATGGTGATTCATTTTGCATTCTTGAAACAATCTAGATTCCATCATTTGTTTTGCATTTAGGCTATAGAGTATCACTCATTAAAATGTGCCTCTGCATTGCTCCACTGCCAGCCAGGCGTCTATAGCCCCGGTGGAGATGACCTTGATCTCTTCTAGACCTTGCTCTACTGCCATCCAGGCATCTATAGCCCTGGTAGAGATTATCCGAATCACCTAGGTATTAGGTTAATTTTGCATTTACCTCTTTTCTTTTATTTTGTCTAGACATTGCTCCACTGCTAATCAGGCGTCTATAGCCCCGATGAAGATTATCTAAACCTTTTGATTGATTTGGATTTTCTTTCCTTTTTATTTTTTTTATTAAGCATTGTATTGCTTTGCAAAATTTACCTGCCACTTGGGTTAGAGACCACTTAAGGCTAAATATGGAGTGTATTAGATTTTTGCCTTAATTTGCAAACCAAAATGACTTTATCCTTCAATATTTCAAAGAATACCCTTTAATATGTGAGTTACATGTGGAGCTTTAGCGAAATGTTTCATTGTTCCACCTTCCACCATCTTAGTCCAAAATCTAAGAATGATTACTAAACAATTTCATCCCCCTTTTCCTCAATTCTACTTGATTCCAAACTAGGCAATCCAACCTACATGACAAAGGAAATTATCAACAAAGAAACCAGAGAGTAACTATCACTAAACATACCTCAATAAGGACAAACCAAAATAAACTAAAACAACAAAATCAAATCCTAACCTAATGAAAACTGACAAGAAAGCAAATAGCAAAAACTTGCAAAACAAAGGACTATGTACAAAAGTGCCACACAAAGAAAAGCTAAAAGCAAAAGCATGAAAACCCAAAAGCTATATACAATAATATACAAGCATGGTACAAATGATACAAGAACTTGGCTGCTTCATGGGTGAAAGTAGTGCTTGAGAAACTGCCCATTAATAGGTAAATGAATATCATCCCCACTCAAAGTTTTCAACCAAAAAGTATTTTCACCAAGAATTTTAGAAATCTGATAAGGACCAAGCCAAAGATAGTCAAATTTATCATGCTCACCCTTTTTCTCATGTGCCTTATCCCAAAGCAAAACCAAATCAAAAATCCTAAAATCTTTAATTTTAGCCCGTTTATCAAACCATATTTTAACAATGTCTTGATGTTTACTAAAATGAAGCAAGGCATCCTCTCATTTTTCATCTAAATGCATGAGGTGAGTGAGATGAGCTTCAATTTTATCATCCGTTTCGAGATATTCTTTCATGAATTGTAAAGTTTGCAATTTAAGATTAGTGGGAAAAATTGGATCTTGACCATACACTAAATGATAAGGTGATGTTCCAATGGATTCCTTAATTCTTATTCTATCCACCCACAATGCAAACTTCAATTTATTGTGCCAATCCCTAGGATTATGTTCAAGCAATTTTTTTATAATTGACAACAAATTTTTATTAGATGATTCAACTAATCCATTACCTTACGGGTAATAATTAGAAGAATGTTTGATGCTCACCTTGTTATCATATGCCCATTCTACAAAATAGAGTGAAATAAAAGTAGAACCATTATCGCAAACAATTGAATGTGGCATTCCAAACCTAGTCATGATGTATTCTTCCAAAAATTGAATGACAACCTCCATAGTACAATTTTTGGTGGGGATAGCTTCCATCCATCTAGTACAATAATCAGAGGTGGTGAGGATGAACTTATGGGAAGCTAAAGAATTAGGGTTTATGACCCCTACAAAATCTAGGCCCCACTGAGCAAAAGATCTCATCTCAACTACAGGTTGCAATGGCATAGGTGCATGTCTCTCTCTATTGGTAGCAATCTGATAGATATGGCAAGAACGCACATGGGAATGGGTATCTTTAAAGATATGTGGCCAATAGTAACTAGATCTCAAGATCTGGTGTGTCATGGCATTTGTAGAACCATACCCCATCCCATACTTACCATGAAATTCATGCAAGATGTGAGTGGATTCTTCCTTATTCAAGCAATGAAGAAATATTCCTTCATGATTCTTCCTGTATAATACACCAACGTTAATCATAAAGTTCATGGATTTTAAATGAAGAACCCTTCTTTATGTGGAATTAAAATGTGAAGGACACTTACCATTCAAAAGGAAATAAATAATATCAATATACCATTCATCTTGCATGACATCCTCTACATTATATTGTTGACAAGAAATTTGAGGATCAATCTCTGCAAGTGCTCTCGTCAAGCCTTGTCCTCGAACTAGCTTCATTGGATGGATCTCAAGATCAAATTCCTATAAGGTAGACATCCACTTTCCTCATTTTTCACCTAGTTCATTCTGCATCAACATGGTTTTTACAATAGGGTCAGGTACAATGGCAAAAACTCTACTATGCAAAATGTAATGCCTAATATTTTTGATAGTTTTAAATAAAGCATACACTTGTTTATCTAAAATGGTATATCTTAACTATGCATCTTTCAAAGGTGAACTCATAAAAGCAATAGGGTTTTCAGAATTATCTTCACTTTTCTGAGTTAGCACGCTAGCAAATGAATGATCAGATGCAAAAGTATAGATGAAGAATGGTTTCTTGTAATCAGGACTTACCAAAATAGGTGCATTAGAAATGGTATCTTTAACACTCTGAAAAGCAGTCCTAGCCTCACATGTCCACTTAATATTAACATCCTTTTTTAACATGTCATTCAATGGTTTAACAATTTCAGCAAATCCAGAAATGAATTTCCTAACAAAATTAATTTTCCCAAAGAATGACCTAAGCTCTTTCTTACTACCCAAAAAAGGAATCTTTTGAATTACCTCTATCCTCATAGGGTCTATAGAAATGCCATATTTTGATATTACATGTCCCAACAATTTCCCCTCAGTTACTCCAAAGATGCACTTTTTAGGATTAAGTGAAATTCCATGTTCTCTGCACCTTTGAAGAACCTTTCTCAAGTCATTAATATGATCTTCTCATTTCTTTGAGAAAATAGGGATATCATCTACATAAATGACTATGCATTTACCAATGAGGTCTCTAAAAGCATAGTCCATGGCACGCTGAAAAGTAGCACCTGCATTGAGCAAACCAAAAGGTATTCTCTTGTAAGCAAATGTTCCCCATTTAGTAGTAAATGCAGTCTTCATTCTATCACGTGGGTCAATAAGAATCTGATTATATCCTGAATATCCATCAAGAAAGGACATCATTTCAGATCCATTAACCATTTGTAAAATGTTATCGATAGAAGGAAGAGGGTAGTTATCCTTTTGTGAAGCTTTATTAAGGTTCCTGAAATCAATACATAACCGAATCTCTCCAGTTTTCTTTCTAACAGGAACTATGTTTGCAACCCATGTGGAATATTGGATAGGAAATATAATCTTTGCATCTAATAGCTTTTTAACTTCCTTCTCTATGAGAGGTTCCAACAATGGGTTAACTGGGCGTTGTTTCTACCTGAAAGGTTTAGAATCAAGCTTCAAAGGAATGGTATGCATGATAATGTCTTGATTGTAAGTTTTTAAGTCCTCATAAGTCCATGCAATACAATCCATGTAATATTTAAGTGTATGTATTATTCCTTCTTTTTATTGATGTGTACATGCTTTCCCAATAAGTACATTATGTGAATCTTCATTATTTCCAATATTAACTACATCATATGCATCATTTGAAGGTGAGATTTTGTTGCACCTTTTGCTTTGGTAGTCAATATCAAAAAGTTTTTCAAGTGAGACAATACCTTTTGGGATAGCATTAGTTCTCTTCATTACCTCATCTTCTTCACCTTCATCTTCTTGTAACCTTTGGTCTTCGTCAATCACCTGATTTTCAAAGACACCTGAGTTAGTTACAAAGTCAAAGATGTGTCTGTCACTTTCAAATACCTATAAATTTTTAACATTATCAGGTATAGAAGGACATGGAACCAATTCTATTGAAAACTTTTTCAATTTTCTTTTATCGATGGGATTTAATGTACCTGTTGTGACTGCCAAAGAATCCACAACACGATTATTCTTTCTAGAAATTAGAGAAATATTAAAGGCTTCAAATTCATCTATTAAGTCTCTAACTCTAGTTCTGTAGTGAATTAGCCTTTCATCATGACATGTGTATTCCCCCTTTACTTGCCTAACAACTAGCATTGAATCCCCTAAGACTTTCAAACATTTAATGTTCTTATTTAGGGCTAATTGTAGTCCAAAAATTAATGCTTCATACTCCATTGCATTGCAAGTACATGGAAATTGTAATCTAAATGCAGCAAGAGAGGACCTACCTTTAGGGCTAATGAGCTCAACCCCAACTCCACTACCCTGTTTGGATCTAGATCCATCAAATTTAAGTGTCCAAACAAGATTTTCATCATCAAGTGGGCTACTCGACAAAACTTCATCATTAGATTCATTTGTGACCAACTTGGTATCCAATGTGTAAACACCCAACTCAGACTCATTATAAAGGGTTTCATTTGTTCTATTATACTCTATGATCAACTCCTTGAGTCTGGGCTCTCTTTCAATTCAGATTTGATTGGCTACCCCTTTCCAAGGTAACCACATGTGTGAACAATCCATGGCAATATAGCCATTCAAGTTTTTGCTCCAATCCCTAGCCAATAACATACCATATTTATCAAGAATATCAACAACATGAATATCAATATATTATTGAATTCTAGGTTTTGATGAAATATGAATATGGATGTTATGAAGCATGCCTACCACATTCACCTCAGATCTATCTAATTGTACCATCATTCTATTTGAAGGATTAGGTTTCAAACCCAACCTCTTACAAATAGCATAAGGCATTACATTACCCGATGCACCTGAATCTACCAAACAATTGTGTAAATTCTTTCCTACAATTCTGATTATCAGGAGAAAAGGAGGAACCTCTCCTTTCTCCTTTCGCAAGGCAAAATGTGACTCTATAGTTTTCCTAGTATCAGTTTTGCTTGATCCACCCAAGGCCTTAATCAAAGAATCTTGTTGATTAGTCATCTGTGCCACTTCAAACAAAGTGATATTAGCTTTTGTTTTCTTCAAATCATCAACAATGTTATAAGCAATTTTATCAAAACTTTACACCTTTTGAGGTGGTTTGGATGAATCAATCTGAGTGGGAGGTGTGAGATTGTTATTTGCCTTAGTATCTGGTGGAATAATGGAATTGTTTGGAGGAGTAGAAGAAGTATTTGGGGTCTTACTCTTATTCCTCAAGTGGTAGTTGTGATTCCCCTTTTGAAACTACCTAAAGGCCTGAACTTCTTCTTCTATAGGATCATCATCCTCCTCTTCTTCCTCACTTTCTGGATCAAAATTTTCAACAACTAAAGCATGTCCCTTACCTTTGCTTGAACTAGCTTGATGGGAAGAATCCTCATTAGGCACTATTTCCAAATCATCCATATTTTGTTGCAAAATACCTATGGTATTTTGAAGCACTGGGTATTCAATTTTGTTGTGCTCTTTAGTGGAATGCATCCTACACCAATTGTTCTTAGGAAATTCTAAAAGATTAACAATTGCATGAGATTGGCTAGAACTAGCATTATTCTGATTAGCAACCAGACTAGGTACACCCCCATTGTTTGGTCGTGTGTTCCACTGTTTCTTCTAAAAACTATAGTTTCTATTTTATTGTGAGTTTTGTGGTGCCTACTTTTGGAACTGAACCATATCACTACTTAGCTTCTAGACCAACCTCTTTAGGTCTTTTACCTCTGAATCAAGCTCATTAGGTTGAACAGTAGTAGTGGTAGGATTAGTTGGATTCTAAAAACCTAGAATGTTCTGATTTGGTACCATATTTTGATTTTGAACATTTTGATCTTGTAAGATATTTTGAGTTTGAAAATTTAGATTTTGAAATGGATTCAAGCTCTGTATGGGTGTTGGATTGAGACATGTAGGCAAGGCCTGAGAATTCATTGTTGTGACTCCATGAGTGACCAATTGGTTCTCTAAGAGTAATGGAGTGGTTGGATGGATAGATGTATTCGAATAAGTGAGTATGGGAGGATAAGTGGGTATGGTAGGGTAAAATTGATTGTAGGGTAAAGTGTTCAACATCAGATTCTATTGTGACAAAGCTTGGTTTATCATAGGAATCTGATTGTATGCCCCTAGTTGTCCTACCATAGGTAATTGTCCTATCCCATAGCCCTGTGGCATCAACTACTGCTCGATAGTCATGGCCTCCATGTATGCTAAGGCAAGAGTAGTGACCAAAGGATTTCTCCTAGAAAACATGGTAGTCAAGGGATCTAATACCCCAAAGTATATCTGAAGAGCAACATCGATAGTAACAACAAAGTGACCAGTCAATCTCGTATAGATATTTTGAAATCTGGTGTTAAACATTCTTATTGGTTCATTAGGTCCCCTTTTGCAAGTTATAAATTGATGATAAATTATGGTAGGATCTAAGGGTAACCTAAATTGGTTCACAAAAGTGGTTTCTAATTGGGCCTAGGAAGTAATAGAGTCGGTGGGTAGACTGATGTACCAATCATACACTAGGTCATCTAGGCTCAAAGGAAATAATCTACAAGCCACATCTTCATGTTTGACTTGCAATCTAATTAAGGTGTCCTTATATGCCCAAATGTGTTCCTTTGCAAATCGTGTGCCATCATGCTTGTACTTGGGTAAAAATTTCTCTATGTTCTTGGGTAAGTCATGAGCAACTCCAACAATGTTCAAAGGATTGTTGTGCACCCCATACCAAGCAACATTTGTAGCCATTGGATTAGGTTGTGGGGTGACTAAAGGAACAATAGGAAGAACAGGGACAATAGGTGGTCCAACTGAAACCCCACTAGATGGAATAACAATTGCTTCACTCTTGGATCTTCTATGTCTCTGAGTAGGAGATAGGCTTTGGAAGATGGTATCTTCTGTAGCCTTAGACCTAGTAATGATACCCTCAGGTTCTAGCTTAACAATGACAACAACAAATGTTTGTTAACAATGCATCAATTAAACCATCATAATAAGAAATATTCTAAAAAATGGTTAGCATCAATGCATTATCAATTAAAGCAATTTCTAATCAATGAACACAATCACCTATCAACAAAACCTCATTAGTCCAAACCAATATCTTCAAAATAGCCTTTCAAGTAACAATGAACAAGTTAGCATTAAACAACAATGAAATAACCAATTCAGGCCCTCCTTCTAGCGCCAATTCTGTTGAGTGATAATTTTACCCTATTGCAAAATCACACTCACAGTCAGGATTTTGTTAGAAAACCCTCTCTTGCAAAGAAATTAAAATTTCTCCAAGGTTCTTTTACTTAATGTGTGCTTGTATGCTTGTGAAAATGTGTCAAAATAAGTGCTTAGAATACCTTAGTGATTTGCAAGTAACTGTTAACAAGGGGCCTATGGTTAAAATGATTTGCCATGCTTTATATCAATTAAAGGGCTTGATTTCCCTTATGTGCAGAAATAAATGATGAATGAGTGCTTGAAATTGATCCTAATTCATTTTATCTCTGATTTGTCAAAGTGATTTACCCATGAATCCCTGTTATAATTCTTTTTATCTTTCTTAAAACCACTTCATTTATCTTAAGTTTAATGTGAAATTGGAGTTAGTACTTGTTGTTAGCAGATTCCTTTTATTTTAGATTAAAATGTTGTTGTTAGCAAGTGTTGTGGAAAACCACTTCATTTTATCTTTGCCTTAATGTGAAATTGGAGTCAGTAGATCCCTCCCATGAATGCAAATTGATTTTTATCTTGGCCCTTAGTTGATAAAAGAAGTGCTGAAAATTTATGAAGTGTTGATTCCTTTTATTCTTGGCTTTAAATGATCTGCAAATAAATGAAAACCCTGTGGAGTGCGAATAAAAATGCTATGAAACCTTAAAATGAATGCTTTAATTACAAAATATCCAAATAATTTAATGTATTAGCATTAAATAACAAAATTACTTGGATGTCTAAATACTTCAAAACCCTTAATTTTAATGCAAAAAACTATCAACTCATTAGGATTTTGAGTGCTTGATGGAAAAATAAAATGAAATGAAAGATAAAAAAATAGCAAAAGCTAGGGTTAGAGAAATAAAATTTAAAAAATCTGGAATATGGACCAGAATATGGAAAATGACCAAAGAAAAACTACTAAAAACTAATCCGGCCTATGCTGTAGAAAATGTTAGATCCTGAACACAAAACAAAACCAGGTTAGACCTGCATCCACACAATCTAAATCTGGTTAAGTGCAAGAGTCTAAGGGGTAAAACATGCATTAAAAACATTAAATGATGCTACCATATCCATGCATAAAACACCATTAAAATAATTCCAATACATGTGAAGAAAAATATGCAATAAAATCTTCTATTATGTTCAAAACCTCTTTTTTCTGCATACAAGGTGAGACCAAATGTTGGCAGCAGTTTGAGAGCCTTCCAATCCTTCTTCCACACCTCCTGTTCCAAAAATTTCTAGCCCTCTATCTCTGTTTTCAATGAGTAATTACATACTTACGAAGAAACTCTTAATTTATTTTCCCTCTCACTTCCAACCTTTCACTTTTGTTCTTCTCTGTTTGCATAATAGGTAATAATTTATGTTGTGAAATTTTTGTTCATCTCCATTCACTCCAAAATATTCATGACCACCACCTTCAATTGTTCAGTTTACTTTATGATCATTCACCATAATATATTACTAGCTTTGAGATGTTACGCCCGTTGGATTGATATTTAAGGTAGGTACCAATGATCAGCCATACTACGTATGAATTAGGGCTACTTAAATGTATGATACCTAGTACCATTATGACCTTACGTTTTCATCTAGGTCCTATATTAGCCACATGTTTCACAAGGGAGCACATATGTCACTAAAGACACTTTCATGCAAGCATTACCAGTTTGCGGTCTTAGTTGAAGACCTATATTTTGTAGTGTAACATTGCATGTAACTCCTTCACTGAGTACTATGCAATCCTTGCTTTAGAATTCACTAGCTACAAAGACTATCACCACCCCTGCTTCTCAGCATGGGCCTGAACCAACCATCATCCTTAAATGCACACTACTATTTTTTGTTAGGGAATAAATGATCCTTCATGAATAACGTTCCTTTCGTGGCTCACCATTCACCTGGCCCTATGTTACATATCATAGTAGATGAATTAATCATTTCTAATAGTCATAATATAAATAATTTGACTATTTTTTTTTCATACGGGTAACCTTCGTACCCTTTTATCCATTTAATGAAACAACCCACAGCTACATGATGACACATCTCTACCATTTTTCTTTGACCCTTGTTTCAATTGACTAATTGAGAATATAACATACTGAAAGGAGGGAAAATTTTTTGTATTGTACAAAAATACCTCCCTCGATATCGTGAGCACTTTCCATGCTTAAGAACTTCTCCCTCAATGAGAATACATAAACTGCAACAACCTGGTAGCCCCTCTCTATTCGCTATGTACACAACTATCCCCAACAATGACTCATACCTATCCAACCAGAATGTTTTCTTCATTTCGCTTTCCAGTGTGGAGATCTTAGCTAGAAAAAATAGATTTGGTGAGATAAAAAATTAACCAACCACTACCTTCGTTTGAGCTTGCATCACATTATCATGGGTGTTGGTGAGCCGGCTACAAATCCATAGTTGATTCGAATAGAATTTATTTTTTAAACCAACTATTGGATAAGTTATCTTCTATTTTTGCAATATGAGCACTCAATTTTGAACCCTTTAAATTAGAAAAGCATAACTTTTTTTTATCATATTTAACTATGGTTAGGATGTGGAAATCATTGTCGATGTACAAATTGACAACCAACCAAAGATTTTGTCAACTTCACCAAACGGTCAGATCGGTAGAAGTAGATTATAATACCTCTAACATGCCTACCATTTGTGGCCAAGTAAATAGTGCCCATCCACTTGTATAGCAACAAGAAACCTCATTTTAGTTGGTTTCTATAGACATTTCATGGTGAATGGATGGGTTATTTACCTAGCTCCAACACCCTTACAAAAATTCTTGACGAATGCCTCTATTTTAATCTCTGTCAAACTATCAAGCTCACTTAATTGTTGCCTCAAACATTCACTTGGAATAAACTCAAGGACACCAATATAAGAGGATATATTCACAACTCTTTTGTGCCATAATAGTTAATGTACCTACACACATTTGCAAGTTCAACGCTTTTAGAAATTCTTTCCACTGTACTTCTAGGAGTCATGACTAACCGTGTCGGATCTGCCTCATTAGCCTTCATAATGTCGTTATATACTCCAAGACCCATTATTGTCACATTTTTAACCTGAATGTCAAGCCTTCCACAGTAGCCCTTGATCCATTTGGTAAATTTATTGATGTTGGTGGAATCTATATTGGGTGATGCTAGGCAAACCCCATCCGGGTACATATCTCCACTAGGAAACTATCCTATTACTAATAACACCAACACCTCTAAATGTGTGCCACATTGCATTCGAACATTGTGTTTGCCCAGGTCGGTAGTCCATAGCTTCTCTTATTTATTGCTCCTTTTACAAACTTACTGCAGATTTAGTCCCATACACGCTTGGTGATTGTGCTGTGTACACTTTATCAACTTGAGAACACCCTAATAGCATTGACTCAGCTAGGCCCATTAAGGGGGACCCATCAAATTCTATGATGTCTTTAAAACTATGCCTACCCTAACCAACGAACACCACCGTGTCCCTATGTTGACCAATCAGGGTTCACCTCAGAAATTGCACCCACTATTTTGTATCTTGAACATTAACATAAAATAATTAATTCCACAAGTAATTTAAACTAAATCATAATATACGCATATATTAATTCCAAAATATTTAATTCAAAGTGCAAACATACATTTACTCAAAATTGACTTTTTTTTTAAACATACACTTAGATTGTAATGAGAATATACAAAAACAAAACAAGACATTATCCTTTATTTTGTTTCATTCATTTTTTTTATTTTTTATTTTTATTTTATTTGTTCCTCCTTTTTATTTAAATTTAATTTAATCAATTTCAACCACTTGAATTGATTTAATTCAAAAACTCAAAATTAACTAAATAATTATAGACTAACCAACCAAAAGCAAACAAGAAACTAAGCCTACTAACCTAACCACAATACTAAACACTTTAAAATAAATTATCCAACGATGAGCCTTAGAACCTACACTGTAAGGTCATGAGTATGGGCCTATCAAAATTATCACTCAAATAAAACCCTGAATCTTCCAAATAATAAAATTAAAGGTGGGTCCCCAAATTTGGAGCAAGTTGTGCAATGGCCACAACAAGACCCAAAATTCACATCTGAGTTCTGGAAATCCTTGCATCGTGCCATTGGTACTAGATTGAACATCAACTCTTCTTATCTTCCAATAACTGATGGAATAATTGAAAGAGTGAATCATGTACTAAAAGACATGCTTCACATGTATTGTATGGATCAAAAAACTCATTGGAAGGATTACTTGCATATGGTAGAATTTTCCTACAACAATGGTCACCATTCAACCATAGGTATGACTCCATTCAAAGCTCTATATAGCAAAAGGTGCAGGACACCATTGTCATGGGATAATCTAGAGGATAAGATTTTACTTGGATAAGACATGGTCAAAGAAATAGAGCAAAAACAAGTGTAATCAGAGAAAAGTTGAAGAAATATGTAGATCATCAGAAAATTTATGCCAATCTTAAGAGGTCACCAAGAGAGTTTGTTGTTGGTGATAAAGTGTTTTTGAGGGTGAGACCGAGGAAGAGTGCTATCAAGTCCACAAAACTTGATCCTCATTTTGTAGGACCCTTTGAAATTAAGGAGAAGATTAGTCTTATGGCATATTGACTTACCTTACCATCCAATCCATCCAAGATTCACAATACCTTTCATATTTCTTTGCTTAAAAGTATGTTGCTAACCCTGAGCATGTGTGGGATTTCTCTAATTTGCATATGGTGAACCTAGAGGCTATAGAGGTTCAACTAGTAATAATCCTTGAGGTCTGATCTAAATCGATGAGATAAAGGAACCTTAGAGCAATGTAAGGTCTAGTGGTACTGCTATTCTAAAAGAAATGCTACTTGGAAAAAAGTAGCAGATATGCAAAAACACTTTCCATTTCTGTTTGAAAATGTTGTATAAATATTGTTTTATGTTATAAAGGGTAAAGTCACAATTTTTTTTCCTAGTTGTTTATTTTGCAACCAAAAGGGGGGATTCCATGCATTCTTCTTTGCAAAATTCTAAGACAATAAGGGGGAAAGAAAAATTGTTGATCTAAAAAGTGAATATCTTCATTGTAAAACTGGCATTGTAATAGGTGCATTTTCGGTGGAAACCGACACCTAGTGTGTTTAAAATTTTGTGGGCACTTGTGATTGTATTTTGCATCTAAATTTCCTGTTTTCTTGCATTTTCAATCATAAAGTAAAAATTACAAAGCAAAGAAAAGACCCCAAATTTTTACACCTATATGTGCAATTTATTGCATGATAGTGTTCGGTATTTGTGATACCTCTGGCCCACACTTACAAGTAATGTTATCATGCTTTGGGCTACTGTATCCACCACCTAATATAGCTGCAACAATGATGTCTGAGCTTGTTCTCTATCAATCATCAGGGAGAAATAAGGCAAACCAGTTTTGATATTCACTCCATTTATACCCTAATCATTATTGTTGTTAGACGTAAATCTTGACGAAGTGATTTCCAAAGTGTTTAGGGGAAGTTACGCCCCACGCATGAGGAAAGACCTTCTATGGTAGGTGTCATAAACAAAATGATTCCCTTTTAGTATCACCTAAGTTCCACGTATCGTTTTGCTCTTATATATACTTATAGTCTCCCTCATGTAAGGGCGGGTATATATAGAGGAGTTTCGGTATAAAGGTTGGGCAGGTATAAAGAAAGGGGGACCATTTGGTGTTATAAGGAACCTTCACAATGGCCACTATTCACAAATATCTCTCAGATTCACAGTTGTTGAAAGGTCCTAACTTTATTCCATGGAAGACAAATATGAGAGCCATTCTTTAGGTGGAAGATTTATGGGATGTAGTGACTGGCACTACAAAACACCCTCAAACAATAGGAATAGATCAAGAAGCTTTTGATAAGAAGGACAAAAGAGGTCTCATGTTTATCCTACTTGCTACTACAAATGAGGTCCAACCTCATATTTGTGATGCCAAAACTAGTAAGGAAGCCTGGGATGCTTTGATTACTATATATGAAGGTAAGAATCAGTCCACTATTCTACACCTTCAAACTCAACTACATACCCTTAGTATGAATTATGGGGAGACAGTTGATCTATTCCTTTGTAGAGTGGCAGAATTGAAAGCCAAATTAAATGCTATGGGAAAAACAGTGGATGATCCTCTCTTGACCTCTATCATCTTGAGAGCATTGCCAAAGTCCTACAAGATGTTGATCACTTCTCTCAATGTTTCTGGTAGACAAGTATCTTTTGTGGAATTGGTGAATTTGCTTCAAACTAAGGAGGCAAATCAATTTTAGAAGGATGAAGTGCCAGATAATGCCCTCTACACCAAACAAGGGGGTAAGCAACAAGGTCAGTTTCAAAAAGGAGGATCTTCATCCAAAGGAAAAGGGAAACAACATCAACAAAATGATAAACAATATTGCAAGATTTGTAATATGAATAACCATGACACCAACAGGTGTTGGTTTAAAAACAAGCAACAAAATGACCAATCTCATAAGAAGAAGGGAAAAGGAAAATCCAAACCACAGAAAAAGAATAAGCAACCCAAGGGGCATGTTGCTTATGTTGAATCCAATTTAGACTCAGATTCTGCAGGGTCCGACTCAGACTCAGACTTTGAAAGAGCACACAAGGTGCTCATGACCCATACTTCATCTCCCTAGATAGATGTTGTATGGTATATTGATTCAGGAGCTAGTAAGCACATGACTGGCGATAAATCATGGTTTGAGACATTTGAGGAGAAAGAAGGTAAGCCAGTAACAATTGTTGATAATCAAGTCTACCAAGTGAAGGGTGAAGGGGATGTTTATGTTACTCTTCCAGATGGTAAATGTCATATAGAGAAGGTCCTCTATGTTCCTGGATTAGCTAATAATCTATTGTTTGTTCCTCAGATGTTGGATCAAAATATGGATGTTGTGTTCCAAGTTGCGAAAGGCAAGAAGAGATGTTTTATAACCAGAAAAGGTAAACATGTAGCAATCGGATCATACAAGCATGGCTTGTTCATTTTAGATGTCATTTCAATACCTCATGTTGCTCTGGAAGCAACTACAAAGGAGGCTACTTCTCTATGGCATAAGAGATATGGGCATCTAAGTTCAGGATATTTGCTCGAATTGAGCAAATATGAGATGGTGAGAGGACTTCCCCACCTTTCATCCATCTTGCCTAGTTTGCTCGGATTGCTTAGAAGGGAAGCAACATCGGGTACCATTTGAATCTAGCTCTTCCAGAGCTAAGAAACCTTTGGAGTTGGTACACACTGATCTATGCGGTCCTATGCCAACCAACTATGGTGGAAAGAAGTATTTTCAATTGTTTGTTGATGATTACTCATGGAAGATGTGGGTTTTCTTTCTTCAATTGAAATCAGAGGTATTTTTGTACTTTCAACAATTCAAGAAGCTTGTTGAGAAGGAGTTAGGATGTTTCATCAAAACCCTTCACTTAGATCGAGGGGGAATATACTTCCAAGGAATTTTCATCATTTTTGAAAGAACATGGGATTAAGAGACAATTGACTACAACCTATACACCCAAAAAAATGGAGTTGCAGAGAGGAGAAATCATTCCATTGTGGAAATGGTTCGATGTATGCTAAAGGGAGCACATCTTGAGGATCAGTATTGGGTAGAAGTAGTAAACACAGCATCATACCTCCTGAATAGAGCACCCACAAGAGCTCTACAGGGTAAAACTCCACAAGAAGCATGGAGTGGTAAGAAACCCTCCATTTCTCATCTAAGGTTTTTAGATGTAAGGCATTCATGCACATCCCAAAATAGAAAAGGAAGAAGTTAGATGAGAAGACCCTACAATGTATCTTTCTTGGTTATGATGAGCATTCAAAGGGATATCGCTTGATAGATCCTATAACCAAGAAGACACATATAAGTAGAGATGTGGTATTTGATGAAGCTTTCACATCCAATAACACCTCTACAGTTGTATATCTTGAGGATGATGAGCCTAAGAAAGAGACTTCACCTCCTCATAACAAGATTCCAAAATGGTATACCAGCACATTGAGAGATTCCAAGTTGACATCACTTCCAGATCTAACTCTAGATCGACCTTGTACTCATAGTATGACTCAACAGAAAAGAGCAGAGGCATCAACTTCAGAAGTTGATGAACTTTACCAACAGTTTGATGAACTATCTATGGATGCAACGGAAGATAGGGACATGGATATGGAGGATGAGAGGGTTTATTTGATAGCATTGGATGAAAATGAACCCACAACAGTTTAGGATGCACTTAGTAAGCCTCAGTGGAAGGCTGCTATGGAAGTAGAACATACATCTCTCATGAAAAATCATACATGGAAGCTAGTAAATCTGCCTTCAGAAAGAAGCCCATTGGCTACAAATGGGTATTCAAAGTGAAGTATAAGGCAGATGGTACTATTGATAAGCATAAAGCCCATCTTGTTGCAAAGGGCTATGCTCAGAAATAAGGCATAGATTATGAAGAGACTTTTGCCCCTACTACAAAAATGACTACCATTCGTGTCTTGTGTGCCATGGCAGCTCAGTTTGGGTGGAAGTTACATCAGATGGATGTAAAAAGTGCTTTCTTGAATGGTGACTTACAAGAAGAAGTGTACATGATCCAACCAGAAGGATTTGTTGTTGAAGGGCAAGAACAAAAAGTTTGTAAGTTGATCAAATCTTTGTATGGATTGAAACAAGCTCCTCGAGCTTGGTACATCAAAATTGATAATCACCTAATGCAACATGGTTTCCAAAGAAGTTCATCAGATGCAAATCTCTATATAAAGAACAATGGTTCTGACATAGTGATTTTGGTACTCTATGTAGATGATCTGATCATAACAGGGAGTTCAGAAAGTATGATTGATGTTGTGAAAAATGATTTGAAAATTTCTTTTGAAATGATAGATCTAGGACTTCTACACTATTGTCTTGGTTTAGAAGTGACTCAAAAGAAACATCATATCAGAGTTACTCAAAAGAAATATGCCAAGACATTGATTGATAAATATCGCATGACTGACTATAAGTCAAAAGCTACTCCAATGGAAGCTGGACTTAAGTTATCTCGATATGATCAATCTCCACAGGTAGATGGCACTCTCTATCATCAATTGATTGGGAGTCTCATATATCTAACCAATACCAGGCCAGATCTCAGTTTTGTTGTGGGTTATCTTTCACGGTTCATGCAGGACCCCAAGGTAAGTCATTGGAAAGCAGCAAAAAGAGTTCTTCATTATGTCTATGGTACAATAGATTTTGGCTTGGAATACAAAATGAATAACAAGTTCTACCTATAGGGATACATGGACTCTGACTATGCTGGATCCATTGATGATCGAAAATCAACTTTTGGATACATTTTTCATCTTGGATCTGGTCCTGTCTCTTGGCATAGCAAGAAGTAGCAGGTGGTTGCTATCTCTTCTACAGAGGTAGAATATCATGCAGCCAGTGGAGCAGTCTATGAGATAATATGGTTACGTCGCATTCTTACAAACATGGGCCTTCCATAGAACCTACCACTTCATTTTTTTTGTGACAATCAAGGTGTTTTGAATCTTGTCAAGAATCCAATATTTCATGATCGCACCAAACACATTGACACTCGTTGTCATTTTATTCACGATGAAGTTCCAAAGCACAACATACAACTCCAATACATTCCCACTGATGCACAAGTTGCAGATATTTTCACCAAGGCACTTGCACGTGTCAAATTTGAATTGTTTTGCAATACCCTTGGTATTTTCCAATAATGTAATAAGGGGGGATGTTAGCATATAGCATATATTGTATTACATTATCATTTAGAAAAATAGTGCATTCATGCACTCTCCAATTATTGGGTGGGTTAGGCAACTAATTCTTGGTGGTTCAACTACTCGAACCACCTATTCATTGTATTTAACCCACACATGAATTCATACATTGGTGGTTTGTCAATGATTTAACCTATCATACATCTACCTACATAGTCTATAGATTTTTTAAGAGAACCTGGGGATGCAAATCAAAACATTGGTGGTCTATAAATGATCCAACCTATCATGACATTTGAGGAGTTGGAAGATGAAAGTAATGAGGATAAGATGATATATTACTTTTTTCAAGGAGAACCCTCCTACCCTCCTTCTGAATTACCATTAGTAAAAGACCACTATATTTAGAAAATAGAAGTTGCACCTGGTAGAATGTTGAACATAGATAACCAATTGACAGTTGAACAACAAACCAAACTGAAAAAACATTGGAAAAACATCAAGATGCCTTTTCTTAGGAGTATTATGACATGAGAGGAATAGCTCTTGAGACATGTACTCATAGGATATATTTATAAGATCAAGTTAGACCAGTAAGACAACTACAGAGGAGAATAAACCCAACTATGAAAGAAATTGTCAAAGTAGAATTACAAAAACTTCTCACAGTTGGGTTCATCTACCTCACTTCAGATAGTGAGTGGGTATCACCATTGTTGGTGGTGCCCAAGAAGAATGGAAAGTGGAGAATTTGTGTTGATTACAGGTTGTTGAATAAAGCAACTAAGAAGGACCACTTCTCTTTACCCTTTATAGATAAGGTCCTTGACACCTTAGCAGGCAAGAAGTACTTTTCTTTCCTGGATGGGTTTAGTGGATACAATCAAATCCAAATAGGGGAGGAAGATCAAGACAAAAACACCTTCACTTGTCCATGGGGGATATTTGCTTACCGAGTTTTACCATTTGGTCTATGCAATGCACCTGCCACCTTTTAGAGGGCAGTTATTAGCATTTTTTAGATATTATTGGAGATATTGTGGAGGTATATATGGACAATTTCACTGTATATGGTGAAACTTTTGAAAATGCCATAAAAAATCTAGAAAAGACACTTAAATTTTGTAAGGAAACTAATCTATCCTTAAGCAATGAGAAATGTTATATGTTAATCTATCCTTTCTACAGATGGGATCAAAGTAGATAGAAAGAAAATAGAAGTCATCCAAACCCTACCTACTCCCAAAACACAAAAGGATATCCACAATTTCCTAGGATAAACCGGTTACTATAGGAGGTTTATATTAGACTTTAGCAAAACTTCTAAACCTCTTACAATATTATTAACTAAAGATGCAGAGTTTGTCTAGACTAAAGAATGTGAATAAGCATTCAACACTTTAAATGAAAAACTAATTACTGCTCTAGTACTGAAAGGTCCAAATTGGACCATACCTTTTCACCTATATACTGATGCATCTAACAATGTAATAGGATCAGTACTGGGATAGAAATATGGTGATGATTTTTATGCCATATATTATGTTAGCAAAAACCCCATAAGTGCTGAAATCAATTATACTATCATAGAGAGGAGTTTCTTGCAGTAATACATGCTCTTAACAAATTTCGTCATTACATTACAAGTTACCAAGTATTTGTACACACTAACCACTCAGTGATTAGATACTTGACAAAAAAACCTGGGATTAGTGGCATAATTATCAGATGGCTATTGATTTTGTAGGAATTTGATGTAACAATAGTGGAAAATCCAGGAAAGGACAATGTGGTAGCTGATTTCTTGTCCATGTTGACGCCTCTAGACTATGTAGCTATAGAAGGCCAATTTCTAGATAAGCATTTGTTTACTCTAAATGATCAGATACCTTGGTACATAGATATGGCTAATTATTTAGCCATTGGTAAAGTATCCCCTACACTTTCACCTCGTGAGAAACAAACTTTAATTGAAAAAAGTGCAGATTTCTCATGGATTGATGGGTGCTTGTTCAAAATAGGACCTAATCAAATCATGAGAAGATGTGTTTCTAGGAATGAAATAATTAAAATATTGAAGGCTTGCCATGATGAACCTTGTGGTGACATTTTTGCAGGAAGAAAGACTAAATATAAAGTGTTACAGGCTGGTTATTATTGGCCTTCACTATTCAAGGATGCAACCAAGCATGTGAGTTAGTGTGATCAATGTCCGAGGATGGATAGACCTACTCGTATAGATGAGATGCCACTCCAACCACATGTTCACATTGAACCATTTGATAAATGGGGGATGGACTTTGTAGGACCTATTAATCCATAGTAAGGAGGCAAGAGGTATATCCTAGTTTGTACTGAATTTGTGTCAAAGTGGGTTAAAGTACAAGATTTTCATGATTCAAAGGAGAAAACTATAGAATATTTCTTGTATTCATCAATTTTTACAATATTTGGGGTCCCAAGGGAGATCACAAATAATCAAGGACCTCAGTTTAATTCAAGGATGATCCAAGAACTCATGCAACAATACAAAATCAGGCATCAAAAAACCACTTCCTACCATCCACAAGCGAATGGGCAAGTTGAGGTGACCAACAGAGAGTTGGAAAATATCCTTACAAAGACAGTGTAGCAACATAGGAAGGACTGGGCTACTAGATTACCAGAAGCAGTGTGGGCCTACAGGACATCTTGGAATACTACTGCTAGTTTCACACCATTTCAATTAGTCTATGGAAAAAGTGCCATGATGCATATAGATTTTGAAGTCAAAACACTTAAGACTACCGTGGAACTAAATATAAACCTAGATGATGCACAAAAAGAAAGAATTCAATAGCTTAATTAGCTAGATGAATATCGCCTTGAGGCTCTGCAAAAAATAGAGATCATTCAAAAACAAAGGGCCAAGTGGCATGACCGCCACACCAGGACAAAGTAGCTTAAAGTGGGAGAATGGGCATTACTCTATGATTCTCAGTTATAGAAAAGGAAGGGCAAACTAATTGAGTGTTGGATGGGGCCATATGAAGTGATTGAAGTCATTAATAATGGGGTTGTAAGGATTAGAACAATAGACGGTAGCAACATTACATTAACAGTCAATGGCCACCACCTGTATCAATACCATGTGTCTAAAGCATACATGATTGAGTCTAGATTATGCATGGGGGAAACCCAAATTGATTCTAATTTTATCTTAAGTCAATAAGATGTGGACCTAGTCCATATATTCCCAAAGACAATTATTCTTTCAAAGTTTTCTTTTTTTAGTTGTGTTTTTGTTTTGAAAGAACAATGTCCTTTGTGCAGTTGTTAGGCAACATAGGAAACCTAGACCTAACAAGCACAAGATCGATGAACATGTACCTTTAAAGATTTCTAGAAGAATTTTATTGCAGTAGGAGTATCTAGTCCCAATTTAGAGAGGGGAATACTAAAAATGAACCTAGACAAGAGTGTTTGGATTGGTTTCTTTGGACAATAAAACACTCAACTACTGGTTCAGGGGTGGATGCTGATTATGTTACTATTTTTCAAATCAGAAGCACTGAAGGGCCTGATCAACCTGACAATGCATATACAAGGACAAGTTAGTACCTGTTGAATAAAAAAAATGCCAATTTTATGTATTTTATGGGAAGGCACCTACTTTCCATTATACGGTAGAAGGCACCTACTTCTCGTTATGGGAGAAGGCACCTACTTCCCATTGTACAGTAGAAGGTGCCTACTTCCCATTGTACGATAGAAGGCACCTACTTTCCATTATATGGTAGAAGGTGCTTGCTTTCTGTTATATGCTTTATGGCACCTGAATCCCAGTATGTTATGAAGATGACATCTGCATCCTATTTTCTAGAAGACCGATGTCTAATTCTTGGTTTATCCAAGAGGGCGCTCGACTTCTAGTTTTCAAGAAACTCACACAAAATATTCTTAGCATATGTAAAAAAAAAGAGTTTGTATAAAGTTTTTTTTGTAAGTACGACACCTGACAATTAGCAAAAAGGTGTCTGCTTCCCATATTAGGCATAAGCACCCGATTTCTAAGGTGCATGCTTCCTGTGTTAAGTAGAGTGCCTAATTTGTAAGGCACCTACTTCCCATGTTAAGGAAAGTACATGATTCCTAAGGTTTCTATTTTCAATTTCCAAGGCACTTGCACGCCATAATTCAAAAAGAAGGCGTCTGATTTCCATACAAAAAGGTGCCTAATTTCCATCTGTTGCGACCATTTTATGTCTTGAAAAAATAACAGGTTAGCCTTGGGATGTGGCACGAGCCATGTTAGAACCCCATGCACGTGCAAAGTCAAATATACCATGAATAAAATTAAAATTTTACATCAACCAACTTCCAAGAAGGGGATGTTTGTTGTCCCAAGGAGATACATTTTTTCTAATTTTTATTTTGAATTTAGGTGCATGTCTAAAATTTCTATTTTTTGTCTATACTATTTTCATGAACATGTGTGTCTATGGAAATGTGCTGGCACACCCCCCCATTATTGCCTTAACAACTTGAACAAATCCACTTGGCATGGCGTTGTGTGGCGTGCCTCTGATTGGTCAACCATTTATGGTTATCATCTTCGCACAATCAGGCACATGCTTAAATAAAATTTACTGTGGATAGGGGAGAACATGTAAAATGAGGATAATCTTACCCTTTGTGTGCAAAAATGTTTTGGAGAACCAATCGAGCACATGACGTGCACTGGCTTACTGAAACATCATATTCTCGAGCTCTGGAGGGTAGTTTTTGAGCGGATCACCCATTTATTTACATGCTATGGTAGGTACTCTCATCTGAATGCTAATCACTTTCAATTTCTCAATCACATCCTACATAGGGATAAAATCAATGTCCCACATTACCTTGCATGTTCCCTTAGAGACAAGGCCAAGTGATACCAGGCAGATACAACCTCTGCCCTGGCTCACCATGGTCTGATTTCGACCATGGAAAGATATGCAGAGTCACATATAAATGTAACAATTGAGGAAGCTATGGGTACTATTGTAGTGGCAAGGGCACAAGTAGAGGATGAGATGCCAATTCAAAATGAATAGTCATCCCAGGAGGTGATAGAATGAGAAGAGACGGTGCTTGCATCCCATACTGTAGGAAATACAGGGGAAGAAAGACAAGCCTCATACCCTATTTTTCCCCAATTTGAAGAGGAATCAGGATAGGCTCTATCTCCTTTTTCCCCTCGATTCGATGATGAGGTAGAGCAAGATTTCATACCCATTTCCACCAGGATGTAAAGCAGAAGAATGAAGGCATCAAGGGTGGTTTCGAGATCATATGACGAGGAGATACCAATCGATGAACTCAATAAGGAGGAGTATTTGACCCACATATTATAGGATATTTCTAGTGGGATAACTCCTCAATAGGAGGTGGCCATGGAAGATTCACCACCAGAAGGCTAGGCGAAGGATTTACAACAATATCTACAAGATTTAAGAGAGTAGGCTTCCACTTGGGAAGCCAAATTTAAAGAAGAACGAGCTCTATTTGAGGAGTCTCAAAAGGAGGTTGCCTTAAAAATGCATGAATTGTATCAAATAATTCAGCAACTATAGAGACAATTGTGCATTAGTTGCAGGGCAGACTTGTAGGAGCCAAGCAACCAGCTAAAGTTGATGCTACAGTGCATACCGATGGGCAATAAAAGTATCCCTTGCTGATATAGAAACAAAATAGGGAGATGTTGCTACAATGGAAGTAGAGCAACCCTATTCTACATCTCCTTCTATAGAGTAGATACTTTAGGAGGATGAAGTTGAGGTTGAGGAGCCTCAAAATATAGAACAACCTACAAAGGAAGGAGATGAGGAGGAAAAGGAGATGGAGGTCGAAGAGCCTCAAAATTTAGGAAAGGAGGGAGATACGAAGCACTCTCCAATTGATGTAGGGGTTGGACAACCTCAGGAGGAAGAAGCAATCCCTATTGAGCAGTAATTTACTGCAGAGTAAAAAGAGGCTCAACAACTTGAATCCCATGTGCACCAAGAAATGACAGTTGCACCAACACACCCTGGGGTACAACAAATAAAGTTGAGATCAAAACAAAAAGCCATATGGCCATCTCAATGATGAACTAGAACCAAAGAAAGAGTTGCTAAGTTGAAGGTATTGGGCATCAAATCTGATAAGGAATTAGAGCTGGATTTTGATGAAGAATGAGAGGCAGCAAAGAATCTATTTGCTACCCAAAAAAATAAATTTGAGAAGCTTAAGGCAGATAAGAAGAATTGAAAGAAGGCCTCCAATAAAGCCCTTAAGGAATTAGAAAAAGAGACTAGGGATCAATCTAGAAGGCCTCATAGAAAAATTCCAATTGCCCAACCTAAGCAATTTTGGTACTTGTATGGGTCAGGGGATGGAAAGCCTTCAAGGATACAAACATATTTTACATGGATGATATTTCTAGGCCCTGTGCAATAGGAATATCTATCATCAAGCAACATAACTCCCCCAATGGCAAAAATAGAGGTCCAAGTTGAACCTAAACTTGACCCAACAGGGGTAGATTTACCCACAACCAGGGTTGCTAAGGAATCAAGCATCCCATTTGACGATAAAGAATCGGTGCATGCGGGTGAAAAGTTACCACTTCACCATGAGTACTGGAAAATGTCTAAGCCTGCATTCCAAAAGGATGCCACCAATTTATCTGGTTATTATCTGAACATTAAAAAATGTAAGGTGGCCTGGACCAGAGAACCACCCAAGAAGAGAGCAGGGCCAAGTGAACTAGTTTAGCATAGAAAATGCCAAAAACAATAGGGTTAGGATACAACCGCTCCTAAGGCACCAAAATGGTGAAAGCCCTAGGACAAAGAGAAAGCCAAGGCTGCTAAGAAGAAGAGGACACAAACCAACATGGCTTACTGGGATGCTATAAATAGAACTGGTAATTACCTGTTTAAAGTGGCACAGGTATGTGCCACCCCTTAAGCACGGGGGGATCAGAAGCCATAGAATTGCTCATTTTTTGTACTCTTTAACCCATAATGTGTGGCATATTTTCTTGTAGATATAAATTTTTTATGGAAATTATATACATAATTAACAGTTTATTTTACATGTTTTCTAATATTTATCTTTAAGTGTATGTTGTGTATATTTAGTGGAAATTGTTGCATTTTGGCATGTTTTCATCGAGGTCCCACTCGGACCTAGCACTTACAATTTTATGAAGGAAAAATATTTGTGGAATATCGATGAGAGGTACGAAGTCAGGTGCCTAAATTTATTTGAAGTGCTTGAATTCCGTTCGACACTTAACTGTTAGGCACTTGTTTTTTGATAGGCATCTACTTCCCATAAAGCACCTATTTCTATTAGGCACCTGCTTCTCATTAGGCACTTACTTTTTAACTTCTACATACAAGGCACATGCTTCCCGACTTCTTCAGATGCAATGCCTGATTTCCACTAATGTCAAATTATAGCACAACTCTATGGTTGGCATAATAGAAGCAAAACTTCAACAACCAAAATGAAATGAATTCTAGCATTGAAACCATATATGGGACAATGTCAAAGATGACTCATCACCCATTTTTCGGCTAATACGTAAATGATTTATGTAAATTGGGAAAATAAATATTAGACGTATTATAAAAACAAAATACGCTGAAATATCATGATATTTTGCCCAATTCTTTCAATTAAGGAAACAATTGTAACATCGAATAATTTTTTGATTCATTATGAGAATTTGTAATTTATAAATATGCAGGCCACCCCTGAAGAAGACCCCCTAGAATTTCTTGTAATTTTATTTTGTTGCAACTTTTAATAAAATATCTGAGCATTTTCTTGTAAAAATGTTCTAAAGTGTCCAGTGATAAACTACCGTGGGCAGGACCTGCTGAAAGTGTGGGCCCACTTACAACAGAGTTATTACCTATTTGCCCTATTTTCTATATTTATTTTCATAAAATTAATTTACTTTGTTATTTTTTTTGTTTTCTATGATTTCTAGCAAGATAGTAATTTAGTTTTTGAACGCTTTCAGTCCTATTTTCTTAGATGTATCATGAGATTATTGGTTTAAATAAAAACTACAACAAATACCAAATACCCACCAAACCATAATATGAGGGACTCATCTCTGAAGAAGAAATTATATGCATATATTTTGCACGGTTGCTCACAAGACTACAAGCTACCCTGGGTTGACAATTAAATGGAGGCAATTAATTGAACCATAGACAAAACTAACCAATGTTTTGCTCAACAATGAGTAAATGAAATAGAATGATTTTTTCTTGTTGAAATGCATTTATATTAAAGAAATCCTTATGAAAATGAATGCCTATCAATTGGTGGTTGAAATTATACTACCAACGGAATGATTTGCTTAATTGAGAATGTGGGAGCCATATTTGATCCCCATGAAAAGACAACCCTACTCAATGGTTGGTGATGAACATTGTAAATGAGAATGATGTCTTCTGATAGGTTGGAAGGAAATATTTATTACTAAAGATTGATCCCTGTTCACGTAGTCAAGTGGAACCAAATCTCGAGTAAATACCTAAACTAGAGGAAGTATCGATTGGTATTTCAAAAGTAGAACATCATCCTTGTGAAGGAATATCAGTTCTATGATCAATATTGGGAGATGGTCATACTATAAATATGGGCTTGAGCAATTGTAAAGTGGTATACTAGCTCAATGTTAAATATTATAACATCGATAATTGATGTAATAAAGTAATATAGATTCTGGAAAATGATTTGTATTTGTTAGTTGAATAATATTATAGTCATACTTGAGATCGATTCTGTCATTATGTGCAATTGTGTTATAAATGAGGACCTTGCTAAATAAAGGATTTATATTGGAGATAAATCTTACACCTTGAATGTTTTGAATGGCTTAAATTTTTTAAGTGTGAAAGACTTAGTCATTTGTATAAGATTAGTCTTTGATGCTGATATAAAATGAGTTGAGTCTGTTCTAGCTTAAGGTTATAATTTCTTTATTTATGCCATTTTTGGTGGATCCAACATGTTTACAATGGAAGTAAATTTTTCCTTGGGCGTTAAGAGAATTGAAATTGGGATGACGGATTTTTTTGCAAAAAACATATCTTAGGCCTGCGTTGATCCATTTTGTTAATATGGTGGCAATTATGTTAGTGAATGATAATATATTAAATTCTAGTTAAATCGTTATTTAGTCTAGAAGTGTTGGTTATGGGATTGTATTAAGGTATTCTTTGATAGATTCCATTGAGGGATTGACACCTTTTTAAGAGTTAAAAATGAGCTCAAGAATATTTGGACTATCTCTTTGATGGATGAAAGAGAAAGTCAGTACCCTGCATGCTAAGTACACCCACCCTAAGGAATTGAGTAAGGTGTAGAGATTAGCTTGCTACTTTTCATTTGATAGAAAAAATATACTATCTTATATGGCCCATGAGAATAATAGTTTAAAGGGTGTAACACCTAGTGCTCTTACTTGGATAGAATCATGTCAGAGTAGTGATGAGTGAAATTATTATCTTATTATGGGGAAAAATCATACCTTAAATAAGAGTACATAATAGGATTAAAAAAAATAGGAAGTTGGATTTGGAAAATATGGTTAGTGATAGAAGGAACCTCTAATTCAAATAGAAAAACCACCCCAGTCCCATAGACCAAGATGTACAAAGAAGTGCCTATAGGATTTGGCACACTGGTACGATAGGCCCATAGGGTTGGATAAAGCTAGATATGTTAGCTATGATCGATCTTACTAAGCAACTTATTCAGGATCTTGATAAAAGACTTTGTGGATGCTTCGACTTATCCATTAACCTAGGGGTAATACGAAGTTGACCGTTTGTGCTGAATCTTGTACTTAGTACAAAGTTTATGGACATCCTTGTTCTTGAAAGGAGTACCATCATAAAATATAATCATCGAAGGAATCCCAAATCTATAAATGATTTGGTTGAATATGAACCTGAAGACTTGAGCTCCAGTTATTGTGGCCAAAGGCATGGCTTCATCCCATTTAGTGAAGTACTCAGTCACTATTATGATAAACTTATGATCATCAAATTATGTTGGGTTAATATTCCCTACAATGTCTAATCCCCACATGGAAAATTTTCAAGGGGAAGAAACAACCTGAAGGTTTTGAGAAGGAGCATGAACAAGGTTGTCATGGTATTGACACTTGCCACAACATCAAATATGGTCACATGCATATTTATCCATGGAAAGCCAATAATACCCCATCCAAATGAGCTTCTTGGAATAACATTGTCATTGAAATGGCCTCCACATAAAACTTCATTAGCCTCACAAAGAGCTAGCTGGGCTTTATCAAAGTTAAGGTATCATAAGAGGATGCCTTTAAAATAACATCGATATAAAGTATTGTCAATTATAACAAATTGACATGCTCTTTTGTGTAAAATCTTATGTTGACTGTGATATAAGACATCAAAAATCAAACCATATTTAAGGAAATTAAAGATATCGATATACCATGGCTCATATGAGGAAGCTTCTATGGTCAAAAAATCTAAAGGAACAAGACTAGAACTAAGTGATATGAGCTCCTAGATTTGTTTAATGATAATCTACGCTTGATCATATTCCAACTCCAAGGTAAAAAAGGATGCCATAGTGGCCATGGAATCTACATGGTGGTTGGAGGATCTATGGATAAACTCTATGGTTACTTGATCGAACATGGACAAAAGCTTGGTGACAATTTCCTTGTAAGGTTTTTGCTTATAATCCCAAGTCTGATAAACATTGTTAATCTAATTTACCATAAGTTGAGAGTCACCAAATATTGAAAGAACACTGAACTTCAAGGCTAAGTGATCGGGAGCCAACTCGCTCACGCCAATTCTATACTCACATTCAACAAATTAGAAAAAGATTACAGTCATGGCAACAGTCTGCCAAATAAACTCTTTTATTCCCGAAAGATAGTTTCTATTACAACATCTTCCGCCTGGAAGAAAAATAGCCTAACAGGTCCAGAATGGCTTCTTGCCTTCACGTCTGCAACTCTGTCTCCATAGTTTTTTGACCCCTCTCCATGTCTTTGCTTCGCCCTTTTAAAATCTCTGGCGTGACTCTCCGTTTCCCTTTTTGACCCTTCATTTCAATTCTCGTGCCTCTTCGGTGTCTTGGCTTTCGAAACGTCTTTCTTTCTGATGCTTGGTCTTCATCTGCTTTCATTGCACCTTGGTGCCACGTGCTTGTCCAGTGCTGCCACTGTAGACTCTGTCCGCTTGTCAACCCATGATGACGTTCGGGATACCCATCGCTCGATGATTCCCTCTGTAATGGCCCCTGTAACTGCCTGCCTTTTCTTTCCTTTTGTTTGGTCGCGAAAACGTGACATGTCGCGATATCGTGACATTTTTGCTTCACTGTCTTCCTGCCCTTTGCGAGTCGTGAAAATGCGACATGTCGCGATATCGTGACACTTTTTGCTTTTTGCCTTCCTGCCCTTTGCGAGTCGCGAAAATGCGACATGTCGCGATATCGTGACACTTTTGCTTTCTGCCTTCCTACCCTTTGCGAGTCGCAAAATGCGACATGTCGCGATATCGTGACACTTTTGCTCTTTTGCCTCCCTACCCTTGTTGAGTCGTGAAAATGCGACATGTCGCGATATCGTGACACTTTTGCTCTCCACGCCTTCCCTTGCCTGTTGGTCGTGAAAATGTGACATGTCGCGATATCGCGACATCTTTTCTCTCCTGTGCCTTCCCATGCCTTTTGGTCGTGAAAATGCGACATGTCGCGATATCGCGACACTTGTTCTCCCTTGCGCTTTCTCTCGTCCTTTGGTCACGAAAATGCGACATGTCGTGATATCGTGACATCTTTCCTTTTTGGCTCCTCTTTCTCCTTTTCGGTCGCGAAATCGTGACATGTCGCGATATCGTGACATCTTTCCTTTCTGCCTCCTCCTCGCCTCTCGAGTGAAATTGCGACATGTCGCGATATCGCGACAACTTGGCTCTCTGCTTTCTTTCTCCGTTTTGGGTCGTGAAATCATGACATGTCGCGATATCGTGACAATTTCCTTCCTTGCTTTCTTTCTGCTCCTTCGATCGTGATTTCGCGACATGTCGCGATATCGTGACATTTTCTCCTCTGGCCTTCTCTCTTCCTTCGGTCACGATTTCGTGACATGTCGCGAAATCGTGACATTTTTGCTCCATGCCTTCTCTCTCCTTCCTGAGTCATGAAAATGTGACATGTCGCGATATCGCGACACTTTTCCCTGTCGCGATATCGCGACATCAAGGCACACTTAGAAAAAAATGCAAGATTGCTCTGCTGCCACCGGATGCTCCTGCATCAGACACCCGGGGTGGATTGAGAAGTGTCCTCTACTTCTGTACTATTGGAGGAAGACCCAGGCGGTCGACCTCTATTTTTGACAACCAAGTTGCATCTTCGATAGGCCTGCCTTTCCACTTGACCAAATATTCTGAATACTGCCGGTTCCTGGTACTTCTGCCTTCTCGAGTATCTAGTATTTCCTCTATCTCATCTGTGACTGGCGCAGTCATTGGAATACTCCACAAATCCATTCTTGGTGCCTCACTACTACCTCCTTCATGGTATTCTACCAAGTCTGAAATATTAAAAATAGGTGATATATTCAGCTCGCTTGGCAGCTCCACTTCATAGGCATTACCTGAATCTCTTTTACCTATGATCCTGCATGGTCCAAACCTCTTCATCTTCAGTTTGTTGTAGGTTTTGTTAGGAAACCTTTCCTTTCTCAAGTGAACCATGACCTCATCTCCCACTTGGAACTCCTTGAAACGTCTCTTCTGATCTACCTTGGCCTTGTACTGAGTATTCATCTTACTAATATGTTGTTTTACCTCCTCATGCAAACTCTTTAGGTGTTTAGCAAAATCTTCAGCCTCAGCACTACTCTTTTCTCCTTTACCCATCGTTCTCAACTCCGAAGCATTCCTTGGGTTGTTCCCATACACAATCTGGAATGGTGATTTACCAGTACTTCTGTTGATAGAATTGTTGTAAGCAAATTCTGCTTGTGGCAAAATCAAATCCCATCCCTTGGGCTTATCTCCTACCAGACATCTTAGGAGATTACCCAAACTTCTGTTCACCACTTCTATTTGTCCGTCAGTCTGCGGGTGGTATGCAGAACTGAACTTCAAATCCATCTTTAACTGCTTCCACAAAGTCCTCCAAAAATATCCCACAAATTTGGTATCTCTGTCAGATACGATACTCTTGGGTAGACCATGAAGGCGTACCACCTCCTTGAAAAACAAGCCGCAATATGAACTGCATCACTCATTTTCTGACAGGAAATAAAATGAGCCATCTTCGAAAACCTGTCAACCACAACAAAAATGGAGTCATTTCCTCGTTGGGTCCTTGGTAGGCCAAGAACAAAATCCATACTGATGTCCTCCCATGGTCTTTCTGGTACAGGTAATGGCTGATACAATCCTGTATTCTGTCTCACTCCCTTAGCCATCTGACACACTCTGCAACCCTGCACAAATTTTGTCACATTCTGCTGCAACTGTGGCCAATGGTAGTTCTCACTGACAAGGGCAATGGTCTTATCTCGACCAAAATGCCCGGCTAGTCCTCCACTATGCTTCTCCTTTATCAGATTCTCCCTCATTGAACTTCTAGGAATGCACAATTGGTTCTTTCGGAATAGCATCCCATCTTGGATTGTGAAATCCAGCCATTTAGTTCTATCCAAGGTAATAGGAGACAAACATGCCTTCCAAGCTTCTGCAAAGTCCGGATCCTCTGGATACAAACTCCTGAGTTCTTCAAACCCAACGACCTCCACCTTCATCTCCAACAACAAATTTTGCCTCCTACTCAAGGCATCTGCAACTCTATTAGACTTCCCACTCCTATGCTTCAAAACAAAGGTATAACTCTGTAGAAATTCAACCCACTTCAGATGTCTCTGATTCAGTTTTCCTTGACTATTAATATACTGCAAAGCTTGATGGTCAATATATAAAACAAACTCTTTTGCTAACAAATAGTGTCTCCATTTCTTAAGAGCCTGAACTATAGCATAAAATTCCTGATCATAAATAGAGTATTTCTTCCTAGCATCATTTAACTTCTCACTAAAATATGCAACAGGTTTACCTTCCTGACTCAACACAGCTCCAATGGCACTGCCGCTAGCATCACAATCAACCTGGAATACTTTATTGAAATTTGGAAGTATCAAAATGGGTTGTTCTGTCACCTTCCTTTTTAACATCTCAAAACTTGCACCTGCCCTTGTAGTCCACTTAAACTCCTTCTTATCCCCTCTCATGGTTTCTGTCAGGGGTGCGCAAATACTGCTAAAGTTTCTAATGAACTTTCTATAGAAACTTGCAAGACCATGGAATGATCTTACCTCCGTTATGTTCCTTGGAGTAGGCCACTCAATGATAGCCTTCACCTTTTCTGGATCCATTTTTAGACCCTCATCCGAGATGACAAATCCCAGATACACCAACTCCTTCTTCACAAAACTGCACTTCTTCAAATTAATCAGCAACTGTTCCTCCCTCAGCTTTTCAAAAACTATCCGAACTTGCATCAAATGTTCTTCTAATGTCTTGCTAAAAATCAGAATATCATCCAAATAAACAATAACAAACTTCTCTAGGAAGTCTTTCAACACCTCATTCATTAACCTCATGAATGTACTAGGTGCATTGGTTAAACCAAACGGCATGACCAACCACTCGTACAAACCCTCTTTGGTTTTGAAAGCAGTCTTCCACTCATCACCTTCTCTGATGCGAATCTGATGATACCCACTCTTTAAATCAATCTTTGTGAAGTATTTAGCTCCACTCAAATAGTCCATTATATCATCCATTCTAGGCAATGGAAATCTATACTTAATGGTAATCTTATTTATGGTTCTGGAATCAGTACACATTCTCCATTCTCCATCCTTCTTCGATGCTAGTACTGCAGGTACTGCACAGGGACTCAAACTTTCTCTGATCAATCCCTTCCTCAACAACTCTTGAACCTGTCTGTTCAACTCCTCGTTCTCCATGGGAGACATTCTATGGGCTGCTTTATTGGGTAAACTGGCCCCTGGAATCAAGTCAATTTGATGGCTAATATTTCTCACTGGTGGCAAGCCCTCAGGCACATTATTGGACACAATATCAAGAAATTCTTCCAATAGACTTTCAACCTCTACTGGAATATCCATACATTGTTCCTTCTTAACGGTAGGAATTAATGCGTAACACATAGACTCCCTCTTCAGGCCATCCAAAAATTTTCTACCATCTACCAGACAGATTCTTGCACTACTGCATACCTTTTCATCCACTTCCCTCGATGGCTTCAACTTGTGACGCCTTCCACCTTTGGTCAGAGAGTACGTATTCGCATGTCCATCATGCACCGCATGTCTGTCAAATTGCCATGGCCTCCCCAACAACAAATGACAAGCATCCATAGGCAAAACATCACATAGAACCTCATCTTGATAAGTTCCAATATGAAATTTAACCAAACACTGCTCACTGACTAATGCCCTATGATCTTTCTGCAACCATGCAATCCGATATGGATGCGGGTGCGCCCTCTTCTCCAGTTTCAGCTTAGTCACCATTTCTCCTGAAACCAAATTGTCTGTGCTACCATTATCTATGATAACATTACAGGTCTTACCTGCACATTTGCATCTCGTGCGAAATAAGCTCTTCCTTTGATCCACATCTTTCCCTCCATTCATCAATGCTCTTCTTGTCATCAACACTTCTCCTTCTTCTGCTTCTTCAGAATGTTCAGACTCAGCACCTTCATCTGCTACAGCAGCTCTGGCATGATCCTCAGGTCGCTTATTCATCCTCTCTTGGTATTGGGGACACTCATATGCCCGATGTCCCTCTTCTCCACAATGGAAACAGGTTCCACGAAATCCACCTCTTCCATACCCACGTCCAGCTCTACCTCTTCCCCTTTGGTAACCATTGTTCTGATTACGGGGGCGGTAAGTATTCTCCTCTTTCTGATCTTGGTTAGTACTCGTTTCACCAGTCTTATTCCGATCATCAAATTTTCCTCCACTGGTCCTTCCCCCAGTTCTTCCACCTCGACCTCTTCCTCTTTGTTTGCCTTCAAATCTTCTGTTCAGCTTCTCTTCAACCTTCAAGGCAAACTGATATGTATCCTCAATGGTGGTAATTCTGACCAAACTGAGTTCTTCTTGGATATTCATTCTTAACCCATTTATGTAACGAGCTACTTTCTCCTTACTATCCTCTCGAATGTCCAGCTCTTATTAAAATCTGGTAAAACTCCTCGGTATATTCCTTGACAGATTTGCTTGACTGTCTCAAGCTCTGCATTTTCCTCAACAGCTCTAATTCGTAATCTGCAGGAATAAACTGCCTCTTCAACTTCTCAACCATTCGGTCCCATCTGGTTATCCTTTCCTTTCCTCTCCTATTTCTTTCTAGTTGTACTTCTTTCCACCATATGCTAGCATGGCCTTTCAACTTTGTTTTTGCCAATTTGATCCGATCTGGATCTACAACCTCCTCATACTCAAAATACTCCTCCATATCATTGATCCAATCAATCAACTCTTCTGGATTGAGTTTCCTAGAGTACGTGGAGACATCAAACTTTGGCTTCTTCCCGATCTGAGTTATGGCCTTAACTAATCTGACTTCTACAGGATTCATTGCTTCCTCTTCCTCTGATGGATTATCAACCTCCCAAGCTTCATCTTCACTATGGTCTTCTCCCCTTGGTTCAACCCCTCTTCGCAACTCCTCTTGCAGGGCTTGCACTTGCCTCTGCAAAGCTCTGAAATCTTCCTCAGGTACCACATTCCTCCCACCACCATGGTTTCTTCATGGAGGCATTCTTCCTCACTCTCTTCTCACAACCCTTCCATAGATCCTGGTGCAAACTGCCTCACTTTCGATGATCTGCTCACACACTCAAGAACTCCTGCTCTGATACCACTTGATCGAGAGCCAACTCGCTCACGCCGAATCTATAATCACATTCAACAAATTAGAACAAAATTACAGTCATGGCAACAGTCTGCCGAATAAACTCTTTATTCCCGAAAGATAGCTTCTATTACAACATCTTCCGCCTAGAAGAAAAATAGCCTAACAGGTCCAGAATGGCTTCTTGCCTTTACGTCTGCAACTCTGTCTCCATAGTTTTCTGACCCCTTCCATGTCTTTGCTTCACCCTTTTAAAATCTCTGGCGTGACTCTCCGTTTCCCTTTTTTGACCCTTCATTTCAATTCCCGTGCCTCTTCGGTGTCTTGGCTTTCGAAACGTCTTCCTTTCGACGCTTGGTCTTCGTCTGCTTTCATTGCACCTTGGTACCACGTGCTCGTCCAGTGCTGCCATTGTAGACTCTATCTACTTGTCAACCCATGATGACATTCAAGATACCCATCGCTCGATGATTCCCTCTATAACGGCCCCTATAACTGCCTACTTTTCTTTCCTTTTGTTTGGTCATGAAAACGTGACATGTCACGATATCGTGACATTTTTGCTTCACTGTCTTCCAGCCCTTTGCGAGTCATGAAAATGCGACATGTCACGATATCGTGACACTTTTTGCTTTTCGGCCTTCCTGCCCTTTGCGAGTCACGAAAATGTGACATGTCACGATATCATGACACTTTTTGCTTTTTGCCTTCCTGCCCTTTGCGAGTCGCGAAAATGTGACATGTCGCGATATCATGACACTTTTGCTCTCTTGCGCCTCCTCTCACCTATTGGTCATGATAATGCGACATGTCGCGATATCATGACACTTTTCTCTCCAGCACCTTCCCACGCCTTTTGGTCATGAAAATGCGACATGTCGCGATATCACGACAAATTTCACTCCTGCGCCTTCCCATGCCTTTTGGTCATGAAAATGCGACATGTCGCGATATCGCGACACTTGTTCTCCCTTGCGCTTTCTCTCGTCCTTTGGTCATGAAAATGTGACATGTCGCGATATCATGACATCTTTCCTTTCTGGCTCCTCTTTCTCCTTTTCGTCGTAAAATCGTGACATGTCGCGATATCGTGACATCTTTCCTTTCTGCTTCCTCCTCGCCTCTTGGGTCGTGAAATCGTGACATGTCGCGATATCATGACAACTTGGCTCTCTGCTTTCTTTCTCTATTTTGGGTCATGAAATCGTGACATGTCATGATATCATGACAATTTCCTTCCTTGCTTTCTTTCTGCTCCTTCGGTCATGATTTCGTGACATGTCGCGAAATCGTGACATTTTCTTCCTCTGGCCTTTCCTGTCTTCCTTCGGTCGTGATTTCATGACATGTCATGAAATCGTGACATTTTTGCTCCGTGCCTTCTCTCTCCTTCCTGAGTCATGAAAATGTGACATGTCACGATATCGTGACACTTTTCCCTGTCGTGATATCGTGACACTTTTCCCTGTCATGATATCGTGACATCAAGGCAAACACTTAGAAAAATGCAAGATTGCTCTGCTACCACCGGATGCTCCTGCATCACTAAGGCTACTCTAAGACCAAGGATCAAAGCTTCATACTCTGTAATATTGTTTATGCAAGAGAAACAAAGCTTGAAGGACAAGGGGATGAGTTATTTTTATGGGGTAACTAGAATGATTCTAACACCAATGCCCTTTAAGCATCGAGATCCATCAAAAAATAAAGTCCAAGACTCTAGCTCTTTAACTTCTACACTAAAGCACTCATCAAGAAACTCGATGACCAAAGGATGGGTAACTTCTAAGGGAGCAGAGGCTAACTGATCAACAATCACCTAACCCTTGATAGCCTTCTAACCTATGAAGGTGAGGTCAAACTCACTAAGGGCTAAAACCCACTTAGTAGCTTGACCTGAAAGGTGGGGCTTAGACATTAAGTAATGCAAAGGATCAAACTTTGCAACCACCAATATCTTATGGTTGAGCATGTAGTATCTTAACTTCTGAGAAGCAAACACCACAACAAGGCAAAGCTTCTCTAAGGGAGTATATCAGGTTTCATAGCTAACCAAGGTTCTACTGATATAGTAGATAGCTCACTCTTTGTTTTGATCATCATGTTGAGCCAACAAGGCTCCCAAAGCATGAGTTATGGTTGCTATGTAAAGCATCAAATGCTTATCCAAGTCTAGGGAGAACTAAGATAGGCAGGGAAGTGAGATACCTTTTGAGTTCATCAAAATCTTGTTGACACTCAAAATCCCACTAGAACACATATTTCTTAAGAAGCTTAAGAAAGGGTTGACACTTATTAACTAACTAAGCTATGAACCAATGAATAGCTTGAAGTCTACCTTGCAAGCTACGCAACTCGATTAGGGTGCGAGGAGGAGGTATGTCAGTGATAGTCACTATCTTAGTGGGGTCCACCTCAATACCTCACCTAGAAATGATGAAACCTAACAACTTGCCAGATGTGACTCCAAACACACACTTGGAGGGCTTAAGATGAACCCTAAACTATCGAAGCCTTTCAAAAATTCATCTTAGATCATGAACATGATCCTGTCGATGTATGGAATGACCTAGAAGATCATCCACATAGTCCTCTAGAATATCATGCATCATGTCATGAAAAATATAAGTCATAGCCCTCTGATATGTGGCACCAACATTCTTTAAGCCAAAAGGCATAACTTTATAACAGAAGGTACCCCATGGTGTGATGAAAGTTATCTTGGCCTGATCCTCAGGGGCAACCATGATCTGATTGTATCCTAAGAAACCATCCATGAGTGAAAGCATACCATATTTGGTGGTGAAATCTATGATCATATCTATGTTGGGGAGAGGAAAATCATCCTTGGGACATGCTAAGTTAATATCCCTAAAGTTAGTACATATTCTGATTGTTCCTACCTTCTTAGCCATAGGAACGATGTTGGAGATCCAATCAGAATAGTCGATAGCTTTTATGAAACTAATATCAAGGAGTTGTTGGAGCTCCTCCTTGACTAAAAGGGTGACCTTAGGATGCATCTTCCTAAGTTTTTGCTTAATAGGCTTAGCACTAGGCTTCACTACCAAATGATGCATAACAAGGGAGGGATCAAGCCCTAGCATGTCGATATATGACCAAGAAAAAATATCATGAAATTCCTTCAACAAATTGGTCAATTGCTCCTGCTCATCCATGGACAAGGCTTTACCTAACTTAAGGATTCTAGGGCTCTCCTCAGAACCTATGTTAACATCTATGGTCTCCTCAATGAGAATATGAGACTCATCCTCAAAAGGAGGTAGGGTAGGGATCACTCCTAGTTGCTCAAGGTCCTTGGGAGACATAGAACCAAAGTCCTCTTGAGAACTAGAAGACTCAACATGCATGACACAAGGGACTGACCCATCAAAGAAGAAGTTATTCTAAAGGATATCCTCATGATCCATGTCACAAAGAGTATCCCCTTTAGCATACTCCCCTAGGGTCACAACTAACTCAGGATGCACCAAAGTTACCACATTGTAAAATAGAATGTCAGTGGGATAAGGTGGTCCCTCATCCTCATCACTCCACTCCAAGCCTTGATGATCTAAATATTCAGCATAAGTAATAAGGTGATCATCATTATCAAAGGGTAAAGGTTGGTTTTTATTAGGGATGTAGCCTATGCCACATCTCCCAAGCCAAAGCTCAACTTCCAAAGGCTCTTGAATACCTTTCTATTGTGGCCCCAAACCTTTACCTATATATCCCATGCTAGATAGGATTTGCTTGGGAAGTGGGTAATCATTGGATAGGTAACAATGGGTAAAAGAATGCTCTATAGGAAGAGGGTTGCTACCATAGATATTTTCTTCGAGGGAGACTCCTATGAAGATAAAGGTACACATGCCAATGTGTACAACTTCACCCTTCTTATAGGGTAAACCCATAGTCCTTGGTGAAGGTGGTAGCTTGGCAAGATCCAAAAGAGGTTCTTGAAGAAAAGGATTGACTTGATCCTATGATGAAACATTGATTAGTGGTTCCTCACTCACCTTTAAATTTTCAAGTTGCTTGGTGATGTGAGATGAAGAAACTGATGGACATAAATTGAGATCAGATTGAGCTTGCTCAACCATTGAACAATATTGAAATGGATGAGGGTCACCCAGAATGGTGATAAGTTGATATTTGAATTTAAACTTCAAACATTGATGAAAAGTAGAAGGGATAACCCTCATCACATGAATCCAAGGGCATCCAAGAAGAAGATTAAAATATGTAGGGCAAGATACCACATAAAACAAGGTATCTAAGATCTTAGGTCCAACCCTAAGGGGGAGAGATATAACATCATAGGCCTCTTGGGACTCATTGTTGAAAGCTTTGATGATGATATCAAATTTAGTTAAATCTTCCTCTTTTAATCCAAAATTTTGGAAAAATTGATAAGTGCATAGATTGAGGGAAGAACCATTGTCTATCAAGATTCGCTTGATAAATGTTTCCCCAATAAATGTAGTGATATAGAGGGAAGAATCCCCTCATAAGTCTGAGGAAGGAATATCATCATCCAAAAATGTGATATGATGTATCCCAAGAGAACCTACAACATCAACTATAGCACTAGGGGAAATATCTTGAGGAATAGATTGTTGTCTTAGAAGCTTCAACAAGGCTTCCCTATGAATAGGAGAAGTTTGTAAAAGTTCTAAGAGGGAGATCTTAGTTGGGGTACTAGCTAACTATTGTTGAATGTCAAAGGAGACTTTAGGTTGTGGCTTCAACACTAAAGGTGGGTTTTCTACTCTTGTGCTCCTTTTTTGGGTACTCTTCAAAACTAAGGGTGGTTTTGAAGGTTGATTGGATGTAGAACTCATCTCCTACTGAGATCATTGAGTCGGTTGTGCTTGAGCTTGTTGCCTTGTAGTTATTGCTATCATACCAACCATATTATTGTAGGGAGGTGGCACATTATGATATGACACTTGATTAGCTGCCTATTGCCCATGCTTAGGTAGGGGGTCTTGGAAGATCCCCATGTCTTGATTAGTTGTGGGTGCTTGTTGAGTAGGAGGTTGATTATTTGTTGGAGGATTAGGTTGAGGACCCTCTATAACAAGGTGACCTTCATCAATTAAGTCTTGAACCACATGTTTCAACCTCTTACATGAATTTTTCATGTGCCCCTCCACTCTATGATACTCACAATGTTGACCAAGCTTATACCAATTAGTCATGGTATCAGGTTACCTTATAGGAGGTAACTCAATCATATTAGCTTCCAAAAGTTACTTTAGGACCATGTTCATAGGTATGTTGAGTCTTGTAAAATTCCTTGGTGGGGATTTTTGAGGTTGGCTAAGCACCATATTTTGTAGGGTGTTAACAACACTATTAACAGGCCTACTATCTATTACCCCATCACCAACTACATGCTTGTTCTTATACTAATTTTTTATGGTCCTATATTCTTATTTCTTTGGCTTAATTTGACCTCTTCGAATAAGGGCTTGCTCTACCCTTCTTGCCAGATCTATTGCTTGGTCAAAAGAGGTGATAGTTGTTGTTTCCAATTCATAAGATATTTGCTCTTGTAAATTTCCAATAAAGATCTCTAACATGTCTCGAGGAGGTAAAGTATATCTCAATCATCCAACTAAACTCCTCCAATGAGACAAGAATTCTAAAAAAATTTCATCTTTACCTTGTTTCAACATATAAACATCTTTCATAGTCACATTCTTCTCAACATAAGCCCCAAATTGTTGAACAAACAATTATATTATCTCTTCAAAATTCCTCAAAGAATGATGAGGCAATTGATAATACCATTCCAATGCCATACCACCAAGGCTCTTAGGGAATGTCTTTAGTAACAACATGTCATCATATATAATATCATGGCATGTTGTCCTAAACATCCTTAAATGTTCAATTGGGTCCTTTATTCCCTTATAAATAGGTAAAATTAACATTGGAAAATGCTTAGGGTAGGGCCTAGAAGTGACAATAGGGTCTAAGGGCTGATTGCACATTTCCTTGTAGTTGTAGGTGAAACTTGGAGGTTGAATCATATCCACTCTTGAAACCAATTGCTTCACCACACTTGTCAAACTTTGCATATCAGGATTGTTGTTGTGCAATACCCCTAGGTTCCCTAGGGGAGGGGTATAGGTAGGTTGTTGAAAGGGAACTTGGCCAATGTTGGAGGTATTGACACTATTATGGTATGGGTTATGATATGTGGTATCTTGTTATGAAGGATAACTAACATTTGGTGGAACAGAAGCATGAATGTTGAGATGAGTAGAATGAGGAGGAAATTGAGCATAATTTTGGGATGCACTACCAGTTGGAGGAGCTTGTGGAATTCCCCCAATGTTGGTGGTCATGGTAGTAGCATATGTTGGTTTATGAAAAGGATTAACATGATGTGAAGATTCAAACAAAGGATTGTTATGAACATTCCTAGGAGAGATGGTTGGAGGAGGAGGCATCCCACCTCTTTTGAGTTAGGCTTCCTCTTCCATAGCCTTAACCAAAGCCTCCTTATGGTGTTTCATAAAACCCCATATATGATCAAATGATGTGAAAGTGAAGCCTCCATTAGGCCCCTCAAAAGGATCAAAGTTATTACCAATTTCTTCATGTTCTTCCTCTTCTACATCTAGATTGGGATTCTCCCTATCAATATGATCATCTTCTTGAAAAATTTGATCAGATTCTAAAAGCTTTCACTTACTCCTAAGGTTGGGAGCCATTAGGAGGAAGAGAAAGGATAGAGGAGAAAACTAACAAAAGACACACAAGAATATTTTTAAGATGTTTTTAATGTTTTCTAATTCTAAGAAAATAAATTTAGTGGTCTTGCTTAAAGTTTTCAAAAGAAAAACAAAAGGAAGAGGCTTCCTATCTTGGCCACTAAGACGTGTGTTCATATTAGGTTCACCAAATATGTAGAGGGGAAAACTACCCTACCATGTATGATTCTTGATTAGATCCATTGGGAGCCGAGGTGACCATGGGGGTGTGTTATATTCTCTACACTTGAGGGCTTGGGGATCGAAGGGTTCACCAAGAATGGTTTAAGGACTCACTCCAAGTCTAAGATGGAGATGTTTGATGTGTATATTGAAAAAACACCTATGTTTGGCCTTTCTAAAATCTAAACTATGGAAATGAAAGAACAATGCAAGACAAGCAAAGATGCAAGAAGACAAAGACTAACCCTAGAATGATTCTTGATTTTCAATGATGACTAAACCCTAACTTGCAATAAAATAAATATTTTTCTTTTTAGCAAGGGTTTAAGAGAATGCACAAATAATTAACCCTAGGATGCAAACTATATGCTTTTACTCTTTCAAATGCCTAGAAATAAAAGATCAAATATTTTCTTTTTCTTTTATGATCAAAATCTGAAACAGAAAGGAACAAAGACACTCAACAAACAACCTAAAGATCTACTAGGGCACTTACCTAATTTGATGGTTGATCCTAGCTTTAACTTGCATCCAGAATATCCAAACAACTTCAAACCTACAAAATAGCTTACAAAACCCTAGAAAATTTGATCAACATTTGGGGGCCTACTTAGGCCACTATATGACTGAGCTTGGAGGCACAACAGTCAAGCCCCCTTGGTCCTTTTAGCTGACCATTCAAAAGTAAAATGATCTTTGACCTTTGGAACAAGAAAAAGCAAGATGGAATGGACATGCAATAGTGAAATGAAATGAAATAGAATGCAGGTGATAGAAAGCTAAAATGCAAGCAATGAACTAGGGTTTTGGGAAGCAAAACTTTACCCCCAAGCCCTAATTGACCAAATTCATACCCTGTAATGAGGGGGCATGAATATAGCTTGCCAAATTCACACCCTATATGGGTGGGGTATGAATTTGGTTTAGATGCACTTTTTGGGTCCCAAAACACCAAAAAATGTGATGCAAAACAATGAAAAATAGAGCTAATGACTAATAATGCAAGTAAAGAACCTGGTTAGCTGATGGAGGAAGCAAGGAGCAATGAGAATATGAAGGAAGCACTCCAGAATGGTGGACTTATCCAACCATCAATACTCCTCCACTTGATCCCCAAGGGCAGCCAACACCAAAGCAAAAAAATAACAAAAACAACAAATCATAGTAGAAGAGCACTTGTTAGTGAACAATGAGTGAGTTAAGATCTAGGATTCTCTAAAAATATTGATTAGGGTAAAAGAGGGAGTCCAATCCTCTATTTATAAGAGGTTTGGAGGGCTAAAAGGGTGGGAAAATGAAATTTCACCATGGGCAAGGGCCGACACCAAAATGGGTCGACAAGGAGGGGGGGTTTTTGAGAGAAAAACCCCTAGAATGCCAAATTCATGCCCCGTATGGATCAGGCATGAATTTGGTAAGGCTAGGGAAAAGGACAAAGGAAGAGGGGAAAAGGGCCCCAAATTTGCACTTGGCAAGTTTGGGTGGCTTCCTAAGGATCTAAGGAAATATTGACTCATTTTGATGGGTCAATTTTCCATGTCTACAGATTATGAGTTTTAGTAAGCCTTTGATTCCCTCGATAAGTACCTCACTTGCTCACCTATATTAGTTTACCCTAGAGTGGATAAGCATATGATTCTTTATATAATAGCCATAGCCCATGCTTTGGGATTTATGTTGGCTCAAAATGATGATCAAAACAAAGAGCAAGCTATCTATTATATCAGTACAACTTTGGTTATCTATGAAACCTACTACACTTCCCTAAAGAAGCTTTGCCTTGTTGCAATTTTTGCTTCTCAAAATTTAAGACACTATATGCTTATCCATAAGACATTTGTAGTCATAAATTTTGATCCTCTCCAGTATTTAATTTTGAATCCCCACCTTTTAGGTCAAGCCACTAAGTGGGTTCTAGCCCTTAGTGAGTTTGAATTAACCTTTATAGGTCATAATGCTATAAAAGGTTAGGTGATTGCCAATCAACTAGTCACTGCTCCCTTAGAGTTCACCCATCCCTTAGTCATCAAGTTTCTCGATGAGTGTTTTAGCATAGATGTCAAAGAGCAAGAGTATTGGAATTTATTTTTTGATGGAACCCATTGTTTGAAGGGCGTTGGTGTTGGAATTATTCTAGTCACCACAAAAAAAATAGCTCATCCCCATTTCCTTCAAGATTTATTTCTCTTGCACTAATAACACTACAAAGTATGAAACTTTGATCCTAGGTCTTAGAGCCACCTTAGCCTTGAAGGGTAAAGTCCTGTTCATCTTTGGTGACTCTCAAATTATGGTTAATCAGATCAATGATGTTTATCAGACCAAATATGATAAGCTAAAACCATACAAGGAGATGATAACCAAGATTTTTTCTACCTTCAATAGGGTAACCATAGAGTGTATCCCTAGGTCTTCCAATCACCATGTAGACACCATGATCATTGTTGCATCCTTGATCCCATTGGATTTAGAAGATGATCAAGTAATAATTATTATCTAACAACTCTAAGAGCCTGCATCCCTTTCTTCTAGTATCATTCTATTAGATGTCTTAAACATTAGAGTTTCTCAATATGAGCCTTGGTACACTGACATATTTAATTTTCTTAAGGATGGTTCAATGCCTAATGGCTTAGATCACAACCAATGAAAGATTTTGCAAAAAAGAGCTTGTTGATTCTTCATAATTGGTAATACTTTATATCAATGTTCTTTTGAGAGCATCCTCTTGCGATGTCTTAACTCTAATGAAACCTAGCTAGTCCTCAATGAAGCTCATGAAGGATCACGTAGAGGCTATTTTAGTTGTAATGCTCTTACCAAGAAGCTCCTTCAGATCAACTACTATTGGCCTTCCATGAAGAAATATGCATGTGACTATGTTCAATGCTATGACAAGTGTCAACATCATGACAACCTTGTTCTTGCTCCTTCTCAAAACCTTCAGGTTATCTCTTCTCCTTGGCCATTCTCATGTGGATATTGGAAATTATTGGAAGGATTAACCCAACATAATTGGATGGTCATAAACTTGTCATCACAACAATGGAGTACTTCACTAAGTGGGTTGAAGTTATGCCCATAGCCATAGTGACTAGAGCTTAAATCTCCAAGTTCATATTCAACTTGGTCCATTGTAGGTACAATATTTCTTCAATGATTCTTTTTGAAAATGGCACTCATTTCAAGAATAAATATGTCCATAAGCTTTGTGCTAAGTACAAGATTCAACACAAGTGGTCAACTCCATATTACCCCTAGGTTAATGGTCAAGCTGAAGTATCCAACAAGTCTTTTGTTAAGATCCTCGATAAGTTGGTTAGTAAGACTGGTCAAGAATTGCATATCCAACTTTATCTTGCCTTGTGGGCCTATCAGACTAGTGTGCATACTCCTATAGGTGCATATTCATATGTCTTGGTCTATGACATTGAGGCATTTTTTTTCTAAAGAGAAATAATACCCCGATAAACAAAATCTAGAAAAGTAGTAAGTGTATAATCAAAGGAAAATAATATAAGAAACACATTACACAAGAATTTATATTGGGAAACCCTTTCGAGAAAAAACCCAACAAGAATATATCCTTATTGTATAAAATTGACCATCTCCAATACAATAATATCCTTATCCATTTTTTGCTTGCTTTCGCTTACGATTACATTGCTTGTGCATTTATTACACATAAACCCTAATTCAAGTATTTTTTTATATACCAACAATAAAAGAAAGGTAATTAAAATACCATGGGCACAAATCCATGGGATGATTATACATTAATCCAAAACCACCCATATGGGTCTAAAAAATAGCTTAAACCCCCTAAAAAATGCAAGTATAGGAGTAGAGTGTCTAGTCCTCTCAGAGTTAACCCCACCTGAATAACATGGAAAATATTTAATACAATTCCAACATTCTCCCAATTGTTGAATACTTTCCATAGGGGATAAAAACCTCCATTTTCAACTACCAAGGGCAAGCATGCCCATGGATCTTCTACACCAAGATAATTTTTGAGTAGGTATAACATTTGTTAACAAATCAACAATATTTTTATCTATATCAACTTTCTCCAACATCACTCGATTCTCCTCAACCATTTCTCACAAAAAATGGTACTTGATATCAATATGTTTTGATCGATCATGAAAACCAATTTTTTTTACCAAAAATATTGTACTCTGATTACCACTATCAATTCTCACAGCTTTTTTCTTAACACCAACTATTGAACACAACCTCTATAGCCACACTACTTCTTTACATGTATGAGTTACTACAATATACTCTACTTCTATAGTGGACAAAGTAACTATTGATTTATTTTTACTCATCCAAGTTACTGCCCCTCCCAACAACCTGAACATATAAGCACTTGTGGATCTTCTTTTGTCAAGATATCAAGCCTAGTTAGCATCCATAAAGCCTTGTAGATTTAGAATATTATTATCTCCAAATTTTCCATGGTAATAGATAACATAATTTATAGTTCCACACAAGTATTTGAAGATCCTTTTCACAATAGTCCAATGTTCCTTTCCTGTATTGGACATATATCTACTAACTACTTCCACTGCATGTGCAATATCAGGTCTAATACAAACCATTGCATACATTAGACTACCAATAGCATCGGAATAAGGTACATAATACATTTATTCAATTTTATCATCTATTTTAAGACACTGATCAGTAGATAACTTTTGACCAATAGGATATGGAGTACATACTGGTTTACAATAATGCATTCTAAACCTCTATAGTATCAAATCAATATTTTTTCCTTTTATTTAACCACAACTTTCTATTTACACAAACCCTTATTATTTCCATGCCCAAAATAAATTTTGTAGCACCCAAGTCCATGTAAAATTCAAAATATAACTAGGATTTTAGTAACTTTATCATATCCTTATAATTACCAATTAACATGTCATCCACATACAAAACAATGATAACAAAATTTTCACCTTCCTTTTTGAAATAAACACACATATCTGCTTTATTTTTTCCAAGCCCAAGTGTCAAAATAAACCTGTCAAATTTTTGGTTCCACATTCTTGGGGATTGCTTTAATCTATAAAGAGACTTCTTCAAATTGCATATCAAGTCCTACTTACCTTTTACCCTGAATCATTCTGGTTGTGATATATATATCTTCATCAAGTTCAACATGTAGAAAAGCTATCTTTACATCCATGTGTTCTATTTTAAAATCAAAAGGAACATAAATAGTCAATAATAATCTAATTGATGTTTTTTTAACCACAAGAGAAAAAATCTCACCAAAGTTAATTCCCTCAACTTAAGAAAATCCTTTTGTTATCAATTAGCATTGTACTTATCCAAATTTCCTTCTACATTGTACTTTGTCTTGAATAACCACTTACAACCAACAAGTTTTCTTACAAGGGGTAGTTTCACCAAGTCCCACGTCTTATTTTTATCTAGGGACTCCATTTCTTCCTCCATAGTCCTTTTCCAAGACTTATTCTCACTTGAATGAAGTTCCTTCTTTACAGTCTTGGATTCTTCATTAGTAACTGATAAATTAAATGTAGAATAAAAAATTGAAGAGTTTTACCTTTCTGGGAGTCTTCTCACTCAATCTGATCTCCTCAAAATTGGAGTTCCAGGTTTTGCATCTTCAACTTCCTCCTCATATTCTTCCTCTTAATATTCCTCTTCAGAATCTCTATGCAATTCATATTCTTTTGTAGCATCAGGTTCTACCACATGTTCTTCCTCCTATTCCAATTTTACCTGAACTATTTCAAGTTCTTTGCTTGGTTGCATTTCCTATTTTGGAACCCCTTTTATTTTTATAAATATCACACTATGACTGTAAACAATCTTCTACGTTTTTGGGTTCCACAAATTATAGCCTTTAACACTAGTACTATAACCCACAAATATAAGATTTATAGTCTAGCTTAGTTCTTTTCTCTTTTGAGACATACATATAAGATTTGCAACCAAACACCCTTATATGACTAAGAGAGGGTTTCTTACCAGTATACACTTCCTATGGATTTTTATCCATAAAATGTGAGGTAGGAGATCTATTGATGAGGTAACAAGTAGTTAACACAAATTCTACCCATAATTTATTTTCTAACCCCACACCACTTAACATACTTTTGGCCTTATCCATCAATGTTTTTTTCATCCATTTTACAACTCAATTTTGTTATGGAGTATACAGAGTTGTTCTTTGTCTTTATATTTCAAAATCCTTGCAAAACTGCTCAACTTAATTAGAGAAATACTCACCATCATTATCACTTCTCAAAACATTTATATTTTTCTTTGTCTAATTTTCTACAAGAGCCTTGAACTCTTTAAATTTTTTGAAAACATTAGATTTATACTGTAAAAAATATACCCAAGTATTTCTTGAGAAGTCATCTATAAATATAAAAAAATAAATAGATTTACCTAGTGATGATACTTTTGCGGGTCCAAACACATTACTATGAACTAGATGCAAAATTCCTTAGATCTTGTAGCACTACTGTGTAACTTGACTCAGGATTGCTTTCCAAAAATACAGTGCTCACAAAAATAAAATTTTAATGGGCAATAAGAAATTCCTTTAACCATACCTTTCATTTTTAATGCTCAAAATCCTTTCTCACTACTGTACCCCATGCATTGATGTCACAACATTGTCTTCACTACAATAATACTTGGGGCTTATTCTACCATATTAATTTCCTCTACAACTAAAAAGTTATTACAATAAATAATTATAGTGCTAGCCTCAAGTTTGAATAGAGTTCTTGTACAAACTCCCCTTGAAAAAACTAAGCATCCATGAAACATCTTGCAACTATCCTTATTAAATATCATAGTCACACCTATATCATTCATCTTACTAACGGATATCAGATTCCTTGCCAAACCCAAAATATGCAACACACTAGGAAGGGTTTTAATTCTTCCATATTTTAACCTCAACTTGAATCTTCCTCAACCTATTATTTTATGTGTCGAATTGTCTCCCAAGAAGACTTCACCTCCATTTATATTTTCATATTCACAGAACCCCTCCTTATGAGGAGTCATATGAAAAGAAGTTCCTGAGTCAATCAACCATGAGTCATGGTGTTTACTTGAGCATGTTGCAACTACGAATAGGTCCCCTAAATCTTCATTTTTGGTCTTCATTTTTGTAGATGTTCCTTCATAAGATGAATGACTATTATTAGCCTTTTTATATCTATAATATCTTTTATAATTCCCTATTTTACCACACTTCCAACATTTCCTTTTGTTTGGAACAACAAATTTTCCCTTAGATTTTTAATTTCCTTTCTCTTGTTTTCTTTTTGCTTCTTTCTTGAGAACAACCTCTCACAACCAAGGCATCCTTTTGATGATAATCCTCAAAATATTTTCATCTCATTTCCTCAAAAAGCAATGTTCCTACTATATCATCTACTTTTAATGTAGAGGTAGTATTGGTGATAGCCATAACTAGGTTATCCTAAGAATAAGGTAATAAACAAATTAAAGTAATACACTTTTCCTCTTCATACATTTTTACATCTATAGAGTTTAATTGACTTACCACAATGTTAAAAGCATTCAAATTTTCAGCCATAGAGTCACCAACATTCATCCATAGTGAATAAAGCTTATTTTGAAGAAAGAGTTCATTTACCAATGAATTTGTCTAATACAATGCTCTCAACTTTTCCCATAACAACTTTGTCATGGTGTCTCTTGATACATTCAATAATATTGAATTAGATAAGCAAATTTTATAGAGCTCCTTGCCTTCTTATTGATCTTTAGACACTCCTCATATGTTGTTCCTATTGGTTTTACTCCTGAGACCACTCTCGAGACCACAACCTACTGATCTCTATCCACCAACATATCCTCCATCTTGAGTTTTCATAACTCAAAGTTCTATCTATTAAATTTTTTGATCTCTACCCATGTGCTTCCTATCATTTTTCCTTTGCCCAAATTCTTTTACACACTGCTCCCACTCAAGAATCAATTTATCCCAAGGTTGAAACCCTTACTCCTTGAACAAAGCTAAAACCTATCTCTAATACCAAATGAAGAGAAATAATACCTTGATAAACAAAATCTATAAAAGTAGTAAGTGTAGAATCAAAGGAAAAATAGAGAAGAAGAAACACATTACACAAGAATTTATCTTGGGAAACCCTTTCAAGAAAAAACCCAACAAGAATATTTTCTTATTGTATAAACTTGACCATCTCCAATACAATAATATCCTTATCCATGTTTCACTTGCTTTTGCTTACAATTACATTTCTTGCATATTTCACACACCAAACCCTCATTCAAGTGTTGTTTTATATACCAAAAATACAAGAAGGGGAATTACAATACCATGGGTGCAAATCCATGGGATGACTATACATTAATCCAAAATCACCCATATGGGTCTAAAAAATAGCTTAAACCCCCAAAAACAATTTCCTAGGGGCTACTACCCTTGGATCCCAAAACAAGGGTTGTCACCCCCATACCCTTGATAAGGGCATGACCTGGACCTAAACCTTAGTGAGTATAAGAGCAAAGTGTGTAGTCCTCTCAAATTTAACCCCACATGAATAACATGGAAATATATTCAATAATTCCAACATTTTCATTTGATTTAGAGGTTCTTTCATTGCACATCTTATTGCAAGATGCCTCAGTCAATGATGAGTATCATTTAGAGCATTTAAACCAATTAGATTTATTATATGAGAAGCACATTCATGTCTTAGAGCATCTTTGAGCCTATCAAAATAGGCTTAAACGATCCTACTTAAAGAAAATTTGCAATCATTCTTTTGAGGTTGGGGACCTTTTCCTTAAAGAAAACCATAAGAACACCAATGCTCGATCAAATATGAAAGGCAAGTTTCAACCCAATTGGGTAGGCTCCTTTGTCATAATGGCCAAGTTTGGCTTAAGAGCCTATCATTTAGCATCATTATATGGTAAAGACCTTAAAGAACCAATGAATATAATGCACTTAAAATGATATTATGCATGATTATGCATCTTCATTATTCATCCTATATTTGCTTTGCTTGCTCATATTGCATGACTATTTGTCACATTTTTGCATGAATTACCGACATTATGTTCCATTTGCATCTATTCTTGTCATATAGTTGCATTGTTGTTTGATCATACCTGCATGATCACTTAATCATATAAATTCTTAGGCACTTCATGAGGAGGCGAGTTATGAAGCCTAGTTAGGTTCTAGCTCACATGCATTACACTCATACTAGGGAACTGATGCTTAAAAAATCCCTAACCTAGGGCACACCTCCATACATTTTTCATTGTTGCATTTTACTCATTTATTCCATTATATTCCTTGATCTTAAAAGTTTCAATAATTCTAAATATCTCAAAGTCAAGGGATATAGTTCTTCATAGCTTGTATGTCCTTTACCCTTTGAATATTTTCAATTATTTCTTCTCTTCTCCAAGACAAAGGATATATGTTCCTTCTTCTATCTACTCATATTGATTTTGCTCACAATTTTTTCTTCTTAATATTTCGATTGTTAAGCGATCTTCATGGGATAGGGTAGATACTGTATGAATATCATTTATGGTGCTCATATGACCACTGAATATCTTATGCATATCTCTTAGCTATTAAAATTTCAAAAAGGGCCACACACACACTACTATATACTTCTTGCTTCTATCTTTCTTCTAGCACCTACACACACACAAAAATTGTTCTATTATGCTTTGCTTTGCTCACTCATATTTTGCACACACCACACCCCTATTGGGTTACACTCCTTTTGGAAAATCAATCATATCACTGCATCCATTATAAGAATAGCTTCATGGTCACTAGTGAGGGGTAGCCTCCATTAAAACAATTGTGAGCATACATCCTAGTGGGTATCTATCTAACTACGACAATTAGTGAGCATTACACCCATAGCGGGTATCACTCCACACTTGATAATTTTATGAGTATAACACCCTTACAGGATAGATTCATGGCCACTAGTAAGGGGTAGTCTCCATTTGGCCATTTGCGAGCATACATATCTATAGGGTTCCACTCATTTTTATTTTTTATTTATTTTCATTCTTTCCTTTTGATATCTTTGGAACTCTATCTCTTCTTTCATATTTCTGTGTTTCTCTTCCTCTTATCACTATTTATTTATCTCCTTTTCTTATTTTTATTCCATCACCTTATTCATTCCATCTGCTCATTTGCTTGTTTCATTTGCATTCATTTTAGGTAAATTGCATTCATGCATATCATTAGTTAGATTTCATACATGCATTTCATTTTCATTATGTTCATGATCATCATGCATAACTAAAACAAATAAAAATAACAAATCACACACATTTTACACCATAAATAATAAAATTAGTATCTATTACTCATAAAGTTTAGAGTGCATATCAGTCAGTCGATATTTTTCTTTTTATTTCTATTTTAATTTTTTTGCTTCTTGTTTTTCTTTGTTTATAATTTTGAACTTCTTTAGAAATTTTCCATTCCTTGTGAAACTCAAGGGGTCACCCTAGCCATAGAAACATTAAGTTTAAATAATGCCTCATTTTATGTGTAAATTTACAGTGTCCAAAATGACACCATTTTGCATTGTCCCTTATTCTAAATCGGCTACTCCTTTTTGTGTTCGTCATTTTTCACCCATAGGAGTCTACATATTTCTTTGATGCATTTATTTGGCCATAAATGCATCAAAGAGGGGGCAAAATGTAGACATGGAAAATTGACCCATCAAGATGAGTCATTTTTCTTAGTTTTCCCCTAAAATTTATCAAGTGTAAGTTTGGCCCCCTTTCCCCCCTTGTTTTGCTTATTTTTCCTTAGCCCGTCCAAATTCACACCCTATAAGGATTGGGTGTGCATTTGGAAATTTAGGGTTTTTCTCTCAAAAGCCCTTTTTAGTGTTATCTCTTTGTGATGTTGTCCCTTTCCTATGGTTGAATTTTTTTTTCCACCTTTTGATCCTCCAAACATCTTATAAATAGAGGTATTGGATCCTCTTTTTCTCCTAGCAAGTTCTAATTGATCTTAGTGTGACAAGTTGTGATTTATTAGTGCTCTTGATGAATCTTTGCTTTTGGATTGATGTGCTACTTTGCTTCTATGCTTCTTGTGATTGACTGCCCTTGGTGAACAAGGGGAGAAGTCTTGATGACAAGAGAGGTCTACCATTTTGGTTGCTACCTTCACTCTCTCATTGCTCCTTTTTTTCCCTTAATTTAATTAGATTTGTATGCACTGTTGGTTTTTTTTTAAGTTGTTTTTTATTTTGAATCACATTTTAACTTTTTGTAAGCTAAAATTTGCTCTGAACCAAATTTACACCTAGTTCATATAGGGTGCAAATTTGGAAAGCCAGATTTGCACCTCCTCTTTGCATGATGTGAATTTGGTTTATTAGGGATTGGGAGCAAGTTTTATCTCCCAAAATCTTGATTTGTATGTTTGTGTGTTCCTTTATGTTATGTTCATTCTATATCCATTTCATTTTGTTGTTTACATCTATTTCTTTTCACTTTTTTTGTTCCAAATGTCAAAAATCATATATTTTTTGAAAGGTTAGCTAAAAGGACCAAAGGGACTTGACTGCTGCACCTCCAAGCTTAGTCATATAGCAACCTAAGTAGGCACCCAAACATTGATCAAATTTTCCAAGGGTTTTGAAGTTATTTTATAAGTTTTGAAGCTACTAGATATTCAGGATGAAATTTAAAAGCTAAGGATCAACCATTGGGTCAAGTAAGTTCTCTAAATAGACTTCTTAGGTTGTTTGTTGTTTGCTTTCTATCCATTTTTATTTCCAATCCAGATCATATAGGAAAATATTTCACTTTATTTTTAGGTATTTTAAAGAGAAAAAGCATATAGTTTGCATATTAGGTAAAATTTGTTTGTGAATTCTCTTGAACCCTTGTTGAAAAAGAAAAGGATTCACTTATTTGTAGACAAGGGTTTTAGTTCTCATTGAAAATAAAAAATTATTCTAGGGTTAACTCCTTGTTTGATTGCATCATTGTTTGCCCTGCATCATTCTTCTATTCTTCATAGGTCAGATCTTAGTAAGGCCAAACATAGGTGCTTGTTCAAATAAACAAATCAAACATTTCCACCTTAGACTTGGAGCGAGTCCTAAAACCATTCTTGGTAAATCCTTTTGATCCCAAACCCCCGAGTGTAGAGGAATATAACATACCCCTACGGTCACCTTACCTCCTTGTGGATCCAATAAAAAATCATGTGGTAGGGGATGTTTCCACCCTCTACACATCCCATGTGGCCTATGGCCTCATGGACATTAAAAACTACTTTAATGTTTACCTTTACCTTTTACTTTGGTTTTGTTTTTTATCAATATCAATGTCAATCTCTTCTTTTACATAAGCCTAAATTTTGAGAGGATGACTCTTACATCGCTATTTTTAATCTTGATTGTGTACAAGAACTTGATGGTCCAATAATGTGACCTTTTTTGGGGTATGTATTTATGCCAAAAAATATATATTTTACCTAGCCACATTGTTAGGGTCATAACTTTGTGCTCGAGACTCCATCTTGATCAATTCAAGAAACAATGGAAAGATTAGAGAGAGAAACACTATTTCAATAAAGAACTTTTCCATAGATAGAGTTATCAATAAATTTGTAGAAAAAACACTCCAGAGACCCTAAAAAATGCAAAACAAAGCATTTACTAGTTATAGATTTGTGTAGCCATACTACATCTCTAGCCATCTTGAAATAATAGCAAAAGATAAAATACAAAAGTATAATTCAAATATATGTAATTTTTAATTAATTTTACTTTATAACTCATGTAAAGTGAAACACCACATTATCATATGGGTTAACTCATGGAAGGTGAACCACCACATATGCATGTGGGTGACCTTCCATATTTAATACAATGGATTTACAATGCACCAAAAATATTATATAGAGAGAGATGCACCCCTAATTGTAAAAGCATGAGTAATGGATGCAATGTTATATCCTCACACCTCTTCTTAGAGATTGATTGCACTATACTATGATTTTTTAGCAATAAAATCATTATGCTATTTGCTTCTATATTTTTGTGTTTTGGTTTATTATGCTCTATTATTTTTGAATTGCACTCTTTCATGATATTTCTTAACTCAAAATTTTGAGTTTTTGGATAAGTTAAAATTCAAAGTTATGGATTAGTTGTATTAGATTAGTTCATATTTTGAGTGTATATACATAAACATGAGATCACAATTTCAAAAGTTTAGGCATTATACATGAGATTTATTTGATTACCTCCCCTATCATTCCAAATGATCTTAGGTGAGAACTAAAACGGACAACATCAAGACAATCAATCCTTTCAAAGAGATGTTGAATGAATCCCTTGTGAAAAAGAAATGAGATAATGGATCAATTTTCTCAAATTCTTCAAAGGCTCCCTACTACAAATTTTATAACCTCTTCTACACAACCTCTCACTACCCTAGCACCATTAAGTGTTCCACATTTTTAAGGTGTAGGTGAATTTTAATATTCCTACTTTTGAAGAAAAGGTAATGTTGATGCCTAAGAAAATGTTGGATCAATTATCTTCATATTTCCTTGTAAATAAATTCATCAATAATGAGAAAAACACTTTTTTATTCTTGATATCTTTATTAACTATTTGAAATTGGTGGGAAGCATACTATAATAGGGTTATTAAAGAGTATGAATATGAAGTAGTATTCACATGGGATTTATTCATGGAGGCCATCAAGGAAAAATATTATCACATGGAAGCCTATGAATACCAATACAAGTTATAACATCGATTGTATCAAGGTAAAAATTGGTTTGTTTAAGATTATATTGAAGTTTTTCATTCCATGGAAAAAATATGTATTCAATATGTTGAAAGGTGTCAAATCCTCAAGTATTGCAATGGGTTGCAATGTTACATTCAAGAGGACATGGACCTTTTCATATTCAATACATAGGGAGAGGTATACAAAGATGCTATAAAATTGGAGCAGAAGCACAAAAACAAAATTAGAAATGAAGGCACAAATAATAAAAACTAGAATATTTAGTACCATCCAAATAAAGTTAAGAGTGACTCTCCAAAGAATCACAACAAGGGGTCCATCACAAAAATTAGACTTAGAAGCTATACAAAAATTCCCAAGAAAAGAATCCGTTGAAGGCCAAGACTAGAAAATGGTGTAATTATCACAAGAGCAAACAACATTGGAGGGAGGAGTGTCAAGCAATTTAGTTATTTTTTGTTGAGTTGCAACCCTTTTCATCACTACACCACTACCCCTATGTCCATGGGTTGAGGGTAGAGGGAGGCAAATCATGAAAGTCAAGCGAAATTTAACCATTACCACCACACATGCTACACCAAAGGAGTTATAAGAAGAGTTACAAGAGGAGGAATACCTATTTATCTCATAAATGTGGATCAAGGGTAAGCCATTTCATTTCATTATTAAAAATGGGAGTCAAAAGAACTAAAATTTTTATATGCTTGTCACACTACACCCACAACCATATAATGTTGAATAGTTAAGGAGATAAATATTTGTGTCACTCAAAAATGTATTCTCTCTTATGCCATCAAGACATTCAAAGATGAATTTTTGTGTGGTGTTGTTCCCTTGGATTTTTATCATGTTATTTTTGACCAACCATTTATTGAAGAGGCATGGTGTTTACAAGTCTAGGCCCTAAAGTGTCATCATCATTGTTAGAGGTCAGTGTTATAAGATGCCAAAGGTATGTACTTCTAACTATGTTTTACTAATCAATGCTAAATAATGCAAGAATATGATAGCCAAAACAAGAAAATTCATTATTGATGATCAAGTTGTAAAGCAAAAAAGAGGGCCATTGATATATTTATCACAGAATTTGCACAACAAAACCAGGTGGTCCGAATTGTAGCAAAATATGATGAATTATTCAAGTCACTAACAAGGGTTTTGCTTTATTTTGAGGTAAAACATTAGTTCCTGTTCTTTGCCTAATGTACATAATTATCATAAATTAACCCTTGAAAATGATGAAATTAGGAGGCTGATCTAAGAATTGATCAAAAGGGATGCATCAGACCATGTGCTTTACCAATGTGGTAGTCTAGTTTTCTTGGCTCCAAAGAAACATGGAATATGGAGGATTTTTACTGACTAAATCTCTTTGAATAAATTAACTATGAAGAGTCATTATCCACTCCATTGAATAGACGACTTGTTGGACTAACACTATGGTGTAAATTTCTTTACCAAAATTATTTTTAAATCCATCTATCATCAAATATCCATAGGTTCCATTGATGTATGTAAGACTACATTTAAATCAAAGGAGTGTTTATTTGAGTGGTTGGTTATGCCTTATGGCTTGACCAATACACCTACCACATTCATGAGGATGATGGATGACATATTGCATCCCTACACTAGCTCATTTGTGGTAGTATACTTTAATGACATTCTTATATATAGTAATACATAGGAGGAACATAAAAGCATGTTCAATAGGTACTTTAGATTATTCAAAGATATAAACCATTATAATTTGGAGAAGTGCTCATTTGGCATGATGAGTATTTAGTACCTTGGGTATATTGTTGACAAAGAGGGAGTCCATGTTAATCCTAAAAAGATTCAAGTAATTAAAGATTAGCTTACCTCAAGGACTCTAATAGAAATTTATAGATTTTTAGATCTTGCTAGTTCTTATCAAATATTTATATTGGGGTTCTTGCACATTGCTTGGCCATTATACCAAGCGACCATAGGAGGTGCCAAATCCAAGTTCCTTTTTTTATTTGTGGAAAACATCCCAAAAGGGATGCCACTTTCGGGTAAGACCCAAGGAGGCAGGGGTATCCATTCCACCAAAAACGCCCAGGACTCGGACCTGGCCTACCACCTTTGACATACTCAAGGAGCAAACAAACACACAAAACCAATTTAAAAATAAGTAAATAACAACAAAAATAATAAAATAAAATAAAAAACATGCTCCTTGAGTGTGTCAAAAACAAAAGCACAACCAAACACGCACAATAAGATAAAAGAAACCACAACACAAACCACATAGAAAAACACAAGAACCACATAACAAAACACAAACAAGACAAAAACAAAAGAACACTACAAAGACATAACCCAAAAAAAACATGAAAAATAAACACAACCAAAACCTAAAAAATTAAAAAATAAAATAAAAATAAAAATAAAAAACAACCAACAACAAGACAATAAACAAAAACAAAAAACATAGAAAACACTCACACATAAAAACACGAAATAACACAAACAAAGAGAAACCCAAGAACAAGAACGAAAAAAACACAAGAACAATAACAAAAAACATAAAAAAAAAACAAAACAACAAAAACACAAGAACAACAAAAAACAACACAAAGAACACAAAAACAAAACAAAATAAAAAAACCCACCCACCTTAAAAAACTAAACAAAAAAAACAAAAAGAAAAAGAAATAAAAAATGAACAAAACAATGACCTATCTAGACCAGAAGACTATTAAGGCAAGAATCAACAGAGGAAACAAAATAAAGAATAGAATGAGCTAGGGAACTAAAAAAAACTGAATGAACCAAAGAGAAGCAAAAAAAAAAAAACAAGAAGAAACTAGGTACCTTCGAACTGGAGCCATCCAAAGAAATGATAGAAAGAAGAGCTTCCCTAATTTGAGAAGCCCACCATATAGGAGGGTGGCCATAACAAGTAAGATCACCTTTGTCCAAAGCCCAATTAGCTAAAGCATCAACACTCTTGTTTTGATCTCTGACCACATGATTGTAATCAACTTTCAAAAATCCCATCTGGATTAACTGAATCTTCTCAATAATTCTTTTTATTCTCCAATCCACCTTATGATTCTTAGAAGGATTCTTCAAGAGATTAATCATAAGTTGAGAGTCGACTCAACTAACACCTTTTCCCATCCAACCTTAGTAGCCTCCTGAAGGCCTCCGAGGATACCATACCCCTCAGCAAGGTTATTGGAAAGAATACCCAAATTCTCAACAAAAGTAAAAACCAGGGAGCCATCTGAAAGTCTACCAATTCCTCCCACACTGGCTTTTCCAGGGTTCCCTCTAGAGGCTCCATCAGTATTGACTTTTCCAAAATCCTTAGGAGGAGGTTGCCAATTTCTATTCCTATCCATCTTACTAATACTCACATTCCCTTTAAGTTGGTTGCCCTTAGAAGGTTTAATCTTCAATCTTTGCATCACTTGATCCCATCTTTGGTGGGAGTTTTGGGGGTGATTAAGGAGATGATGGACTGATTCAACTAAGTTGGCTATGGTATTTTGCCAAATATAGTGAATATCCTTCCTATCTTGATTAAAAATTTGGCTGTTCCTTTCATTCCAAATATTCCAAAGAAGAATGGTAGAACCCATCCAAACTAACTGCCTAATAAAATGATCAACACCCTCTTGATTAGGCCAATCCCTCCAAAGTTGTTCAAAAGTAAAAAAATTGGACCACTGTAAGCCAAGTAAAGTGGCCATTCTCCTCCATAGCTCAGAGGCTAAAGTACACTCAATAAAAATATGGTTGATATTTTCTACATTCTCTTCACACATTTCACATCTAAAAGGGCCATGAAAACCACGCTTCATAAGTTGCTCACCAGTAAGCACCCTACGATGCAATAAAAGCCAATTAAAGAACCTCACCTTAGGCCAGAGCTTTTGAGCCCACAATCGAGAAAATATGTCAGAAGAATGGTTGGGATTATTATGGCATAAGGTCAAATAACCTTGAGCAACCGAATACTCACCCTTAGTAGTGTTGTTCCATCCAAAACAATCTTTTTCATGGGACCAAGAGAGGGATCTCATATGAAGGATGCCTTGGATATCTTGTCTTTGCCTTTCTGGGATTTGAATAGGCCAGTCCTCAATAGGGATCCAATATCTACCAACCTTTGAATTACCAGTATGGTACCGATAGTAATTAGCCACCTTTATCCAATTAGCTCGGTGAAGCTCCTCCATCCAAGGCCTCCAATCGGGAAACCGAGTTATCAAAGGCTTGTGACCATCCCAAGAATCTGTCCAAAAATTTGCATGTTGACCATTATGAATGATCCAAAATAATTTTTTCTTTATCAAATCCTCACCAGTCTTAAGAACTGCTAAAATGGGAGAACCTTTGGTAGGAAGTTGATAGCGAACAAGGTCTTCAGGACTTTTGTTCTCAGCATATTTAGCATGGAGATTATTGGCCCAAAGAGCATTGGGGTTATGCAACATCCTCCAATATAATTTAGCAGCTAAAGCTTTGTTGTTATTAATTGAAGACCGTAATCCTAACCCCCTTCACTCTTAGGAAGACATAAAGTATCCCATTTCACCAAGGCCCATTTTCTTTTCTCCTTAGTACCACTCCAAAGGAAACGATGACTGATTTGATCCAATTCTCGAAGAACAACCTTTGGGATATTCAAAATGGAAGAAACATAAATAGGAATAGCTTGAAGGACTGATTTTACCAAGGTGATTCTACCCCCATAAGAAAGCCACTTGTTGGTCCACTTTCCAATTTTCTTCTTGACTTTGTCCAACAACCAATTCCAATATTTATTTTTTTGCCTTTGAATATTTATGGGAATACCTAAATAAGTGATTGGAAGAGAGGTCTTCTTATATCTTAGTTTATCCAAGACCATGGATTCCTGTCTAGTAGAGCAATGAAAGAAAATAACTTTAGATTTGTCTTCATTGATCAACTGCCCTGTAGCCTTAGAAAAATAGCTAATGATTTGCTTAATATTAGAAGCTTCCTTAACTGTAGCTTTACCTAAAAGAGTAGAGTCATCCACAAATTGAAGATGAGAGATAGGTCTAGCTCCATGAGCAATGGTAACTCCCTCAAGGGTTTTGTTTTCCCTCTTTTTGGTTATAGTCCTACCCAAGCATTCAACAAGAATGATGAATAAATAAGGGGATAGCGGGTCACCTTGCCTAATACCTCTGGAAGTCGGGAAAGACCGAGAAGGCCTACCATTGATAAGAACTAAGTAGGAAACTGAAGAGATACATCCCATAATCCAATCCATCCAATCCTTAGAGAAACCAAATTGCCTCAAAACTTTGATAAGGAAGTGCCAATCCACTCTGTCATAAGCTTTGGATAAGTCTAACCGAATGAACATGGAAGGAGAATTTTGCATATCCATGGAATGGATGGCTTCCTGAGCAAGAACTATCTCATCTACTATTTGACGTCCTTCCACATAACCCCCTTGCTCTGGGGAAATAATCTTATGCAAAAGAGGCTTCAACCTTTCTGCCATGATTTTAGTAATGATTTTGAGAAGAACATTACATAAAGCAATAGGTCTAAAAGCTGAGATATGATCAACCTCTTGAGCTTTTGGAACAAGAGTAATATAAGTTTTATTGATAACCTTCAAAATTTCTTTGGCTTTCCTGGCTTCTTCCACCACCTCTAATAAATCAACATGAAGGATATCCCAAAACTCTTGGTAGAACTCAATAGGAAAACCATCAGGACCTGGGGTTTTCCTTTTTGCATTTTAAAAACTACTTGTTGAAGCTCATTGATAGTAACAAGAGCAGTCAAAATAGAGTTCTCCTCAGAAGTGATAAGAGAAGGGATTGCTTGAAGAACATTATATTGTGAAGCTGAGTCAAGGGGAGTAGCAAAAAAATATTGGAAAAGTAATCAACAACAATAGAGTTCATGCCATCCCAAGTATAAACAACATCTCCAGAATCTGATTTTAAGGAAGAAATAAAGTTGTGAGATCTTCGAGCTAGAAGATATTTGTGGAAGAAATTTGTGTTTCGATCTCCTTCTTTGAGCCATTGAATTCTAGATTTTTGCTTCCATAAGATTTCTTCTCTTTTTTCCCATTCCTCTAACCGAGTTGTGAGTTTAATTTCATCTCGCACTTCTCTTCTCTGTGAGGCCATCTAAACGGATTTTCTTATTCAAATTTTCAATATGAGCAATAACTTCATGTTTTTTTTTATGAACATCCCCAAACTCTTTCCAGTTCCAAGTCTTGATTTTGGATTTAATGTATTGCAATATTTTGGCAAAACAGAACATCTTAGTCCCATGCCTAGGTTTACCTTCCTTCCACCATTGTTGCACATGAGGTCTGAAGGAAATGTCTCTAAGCCACATTAATTGAAAATGAAAAGGAGAGAAACTCACATTGGTTTTCCACATTTCCACCATGATCGGCCAATGATCCGAACCAACATTATTAAGAGTCTTCACTTTAGGAATGTGACCATGGATTAAGAAATTTTCAGAGAGCAAAAACCTATCCAATCTCTCCATTATACAAGCTAAGCCTTGCCTTCTGTTAGACCAAGTCATAAGGCCATTATCTCGGTTGGATATCCACAAGATGGAGGTTTGCAATATATTCGCTCATGAGGTCGGTGCTTTTGTCCAAATTTCTATTTCCCCCTTTTCTCATCCAGAGAGAGGATGGTATTGAAATCTCCTCCGATCAAGATCCAAGCTTTAGGAAAATGAGAGATAATATGAGTAATATCCTTCCACTGTCTTCCTTTTTCCTCCAAAGAAGTTAGAGCATAAACAATGAATGCAGAGCATAATCTGGTTGGAATGTCTACTTTGAATAGCTATAGCCAACAAACCCCAACTGCCAACCATATGGTGAATAACTACCTCTTTTGGATCCCAAAGACAAGCAATGCCACCCGAAGTCCCTTGGGAACTGAGGGAAACCACTTTTCCAGCTGGCCAAATTTTACTGGCAATTAAGTCCATATCCTCCATTGACATCTTTGTTTCTTGAAGGAAAACAAGATGTGGATGATTTACCTGAATCATTCTTCTAATTTCATTTTGTTTTGAAAGACTCCCTTTGAGTCCTCTAATATTCCAAGTGATGATCTTCATTAATACCAGGGCTAAAAAAGTTGGGAAGGGCATTAATCTTACCTTCCTCTACAAGCTTTTCACCTTCTTTTACCATATGATATTGATTGGTCTTGCGACCTACTTTTTGATTAGAATCCATCTTCAATTTTTTTTCCCTGTTTCTTGACTTATTCCAATTGAATCTGAGATGGCTTCTAACCTTGAAGAATGCTCGTACACAACCAAAATTTTACTAGATGGTTCAACGGAGTCTATATTGGGACCTGCATTATTTGAAGTTTTGACATTTGAAATATTGTTTTTCTTGTGTAAATTTTCTCCTTTTTTTTTCTGTTGAAAACCTTTGATTTGTTGGTTTGTCTCTGAGTTCTTCCCTTCATATTTAAATTGTGTTTCTAAGATTTTAGTTTCCATTATTTCCTCTTCCTCACTTGGGACATCATTTGTGGAAAGGATTTCAAACATATTAGCAGATGACTTTGATTGATCCTTCATAACTGGTTTTTTTCTAAGTGTTCTTCTTCTTAGGTATTTGGAAACTTGTTGAGTTTATATCTTCTTTCTTTTGATCAGGAATTTTATTTGGGCAAGCACTGGCCAAATGACCATATTCATGGCAAATTCTACAACGAAAAGGAATGTTCTCATAGTCCACTACTTGCTCCCAAGTGTCTTCCCCAAATTGTAATGTGATATTTTTAGGTAGGGGTTTGTCAAAATCCATTAAAACACAAATCCGAGCATAAATAATATGTTCAAAATTTTGAGTACAATCAACAGTCATCATAAAAGTTCCTAAAGAGTTTCCAATTGAAGAAAAAATAGTAGGATTCCAAAATTCAATAGGGAGGCCAAAGAGTCTAACCCACATGGGAGCTATAGAAGGCATCTCTTCTTCGGATTTAAATTTAGTATGCCAGGGCTTCATGAAAAGCCCTGCCCTTCCAAAAAACCAAGGACCCCCTTGAAAAGTTTTCTCTCTATCTTCATTATTAGCAAATAAAACAAGAAAATAACCATTTGGATAAATAGAGATTTGTAACTCACCTTTAGTTTTCTAGCTTTTTGTAGCCCAGACTTTGAAAGCAGATAGACTCGGACGAAAACCCACGAACCGACAAATTAGTCCTCTTTTTTCCAAATCTTCAATGCCAGTCTGAATGTTACCCATATCAAGCTTAACAATAGGAGTTCCATCAGTGCTTTAAGACATCCCGACTCCATTTTCCCGGGATCAATCTTAGGCATTCTTAGAGGTTTATGGGAAGCCCTAATATTGATATTAGCATTGGGCTGAGGCTGTCCACCATGAAGGGCATCCCTAAAATTCATTTTTGGGACCGAGTCTTCAAAATTCTTACCCTTGATAGGGGTTTTCATAGTAGAATTATTTTGTGGGTGCACCTTAGCACCAGATTCACTTGAGATATGAGCCATTTTTTGATCAACTGCTTGAAACTTGTTTCGTGATCTCTTTAATCCTTGCCCTAGACGCCGTGGAAAGGTATGGTTTTCACTTTTCTTTTGTGCAGCAAATTGGAAGCCGTTGTCACTCAAGTTCATAGTATGATCTATTGAAAGACAAATTTCTAACCCATATTGTATCCCCTGCAACATTTCCTACTAAAATATTGAGCATAAACCACAAAAATATTGGCCGCTAGGGCCCGAAGGCCCTAAAAACCAACCTCTGGAGCTGCTTGCACTCAACCCAGATGAAACCCTCGCATAGCCGCTTGCCAAATATGTCATTCACACATAGGGATGTGCTAGGATCTGTGTTGCTCCAAATGATATGAAAATTGGTGGAGACGTTCTAGGGTTTTTCAGGCATCTACCCTCAAAATTTCAGCTCAATCCGAGTCCGGATGAGTGAGATATGGCCGAAACGAGTTCGGCAGTTTGGGCAGTCCTACGAAAAATGTCTCATCTATCTTTTCTTCGAATCCTAATTCTCCAAGTTCCTTTTAGTAGATACATAGCATAGGAAATTTGAGAAGTTAAAGGACCAATTGTGTTTAACTCTAACACTTTTCCTACCTATTTTGCATCAACCTTTTCAATTAATGATTGATGCATCAAAGTACACATTAGGAGTTTTCCTCACACAATATGGATATCCAATAGTCTATCATAGAAAAACATTCAATGAAGTAGTTAAAAAATATCCCATTTATGACAAGCAACTTTATGTAATTTCTAAGCATGTAAATAGTAGAAGCACTACATATTGGGTAAGGACATCATCTTCCATATAGATCACAAATCTATGGAGTTCATCCAAATAGGAAGTAATATAATGAATGGAAGACATAAAAAGTGGGCCACATATCTATAGTAGTTTCATTTGATCATAAAGCATAAGAAAGGGAGTTCCACTTCAACAATAGATTGTTTTGACTCAACCTTTAGTAATGACATTCACCACCATTCTTAATTTCTATGGGCATGATACTTCCAATTGGTCCATATTTTTTAAGTAGATTCTAATTTTGTAGATGCATACAAGCTCTTCGTGTGGGTAAGCATGTTTCTAAAATTTATTTACAAGATAATCTCATTTATCACATGGGATATATTTGTGTACTAGTTAGTGACTGCTCAAATATGGTATTGAAAGCACATTTCAACAAAGTAATAGGTCATTTTGGATGGAAAAAATATTGCCAATTCTTTAAAAGTACTTCTATTGGTCCAAAATAAGGAATTATATCGAGAGGTACACCAAGTCATGTAACCCCTCTTAAATTAAGGATATGATTCATTGGGAAACACCTTGTAAAATGTGGGCTAGTGTATGTGATGGCAAAATTATGGTAACAAACATATACAAGACAAAGGATTAGATTATTTCTCTCTAAAAGGGATTGGATTGGAAAGGATGCCTCCCGATCGAAGGGAGACCCCCCGAATTATAGTGAGGATCCCAACCGAAGGGAGGCCTATACTATATCCAAATAAACCAACAAGAAGCAAGGATTGTATATACCATTGCTAGTGCCATCCAAACCTTGGGAATCTATCTCCATGGATTTCCTCGTAGGTTTACCCATAACTAAGCATGGTAATGATTATGTTTTTTTTGTAGCTGATTATTTTTCAAAAATGAATATCATGATTCCTTGTAAGAAATCCATTTAAACTAAGGATAGTGCTAAGACTTATTTTAGTTATGTATAGCATAGATTTGGCTTTCCAAATTCAATTGTATCTAGAAAGAATATCAAATTTCTAATCTCTATTTGGTACACCCTATGAAGCATTATTGACACTAAGTTGGCCATGTATACAACATTTTATTCTTATATTGATGATCAAATAATAGTTGTTAATCAATTGATTATACATCTTCTTCAAATGTACAATTCCAAGCACACACACATGGGATGAGAGACTCCCCTACATTCAATATGGGTATAATTTATGTCTATATAACTCTGCCAAGCTTAACCCATTTTATGTCTATTTTGAGTTTCAACACTTGGCACCCACTAATTTAACTATTTTTGTACAACCCATGGAGTACTCACATCATGGATAGAAATAAATTGAAAAACAACTAGATTTGTGGAACATATTCAACATATCCAATAAGTCTATGATATTTTGGAAAATGTAAATCATATATTCAAGCAATGCCATGACCGACATTGGGCCCCACATCAATTCAAGGTTGGAGATCAATTATGGTTATGTATACAACAAGAAAGAATTGCATGATACTATAGGAAGATAATACCTCTTTGCTATGGACCATACACCATCGCCAAGAAGGTTGGAGAGAATTCCTTTTAATTGAGTTTTTTTGTCTTATATTCATTTGCATTCAATCTTCAACATTGAACTTGAGACCTATCACCCAACTTTGTTGGACACTTCTATAGTATCAAAATAGTTGGACATTAGAGAACTCAATCCGGATAGCTTTGAACTAGTGGAGGTGATTAGATAGTTAAAACATGGACTAATACCACTAGTAGGTAATATATTTAGATGCATAGAGTGGTCAAGGTAGGACAACTAGATCACCAAGGGGAATGGCTCATAAAAAATCTAATAAAGAAATAAATTGCACAATTGATGTAAAAAGTTGATGCAATGGGGACCATTGATTTTCAAGGTAAATAAATGATCTAGGTATGTGACCTTTTTGGTACATGGCTTTATGCTTTAAAATACCCAAAAATATATTTTTTATCCTAACCAAACTGTTAGGATCATAACTTTGGTCTCAAGACTTTGTTTTGATCCATTCAAAAAGCATTGAAAAAATTAGAGGGAGAATACAAATTTTAGTAGGAAAATCTATCAAAGATAGATTTACCAATAAATTTCTAGAAAAAATACTCTAGAGTCCCTACAAAAATGCAAAATAAAACCTTTACTAAAAATAGTCATTTTCTATTTTAAGATTTTCATAGCCAAAATGCATTTATAGTCATGTTGACACATCAGTGGAAGATAAAACATAAAGTTTCAAGCCATATGTATGTAATTTTTAATTAAATATACTTTGTAAATCATGTAAGGTGAATCATCACATTATCATATGGATGAACTTCTAAATTATGGAAGGTGAACCACTATATTTCCATGTGGATGACCTTCTGTATTCAATGTGGTAGATTTCCAACACACCAAAAATATTGTATAAAGGGAGATGCACACTTGATTGAAAAATCTTGAGTAATGGATGTAATGTTATAGCTTCACATATCTTTTTAGAGATTTATTGCATTGTTTTATATTTTATGAGCAAGAAAATCATTATGTTATTTTGCTTATATAGTTTTTTGTTCTGGTTTGTTATGCTCTGTCATTTTTTAATTTCACTCTTTAATGATCTTCCTTAACTCAAAAATTTGAGTTTTTAGATCAGTCAAAATTATTAGTTTTGGATCTCTTGATCACTTCATCAATCAGAGAGTAGAATAATCTAGGACATAGATACAAAGTATCACAAATATAACAACTATCTCATATGTTTTCAAAAACATTGTTGAACAAAATATTGAGAATCTCAATGTTTTTTGTTTCAATTTATTATATGGGATTGAAATGGGCCCCACCCATATTACATATTTAAAATAAATCTTCGATATTATCCATGTATCATTTATAAATATTTGAACCTTGGTCTCCTCCTTAATGTTGAGGAATCTAACCAATCTAACTAGTTGAGCCAATGCCACTTTATGAGAAGCTCAATGTTTTTCTTTCCCCTTCTCTATCACATTTTAAAATTCCTCTAGTAGTATAGATATCATCTTGTAATTTCTTGAAATTATTGTTATACTCATCAATGATATCAAAATAATCCATAGTAAAGGTAATAATCTCTACCTCCAATATGCTAATTTGTGTGGAATCAATGTGATCACACAATCCTTAAAATTTATGAAGCAACTATTTTGGATACATAATAATGCTAACATAAGCATCATAGTTATTATTAATATGTAGAGCTATCACACCAAGGACCTCATTCTTCTTATCCCTGAATACCTAGTTTATTTATTTAGAATTAATATCTAAAGGCTTCTCATTCACATATTTGAGAAACCCCTTACAATAGAGCAGAGCTTCAATCTTGATTTTCTAAGTGGTATAGTTTGGACCATTCAACAGGGGCATATGTTGATCCATAAATTTATTACCCAAATATAAAATCCTACATGTAGTTGATATTAGAAACAACACTACCATAGACACCTAAAAAGTGTCATATTAACATTTGATCCATGTTAATGTTTAATAAATTTAAATTATGCTAATTAATCCATTGCAACCTTAAAAATATTAATCTTAGCCCCTTTGACCATCTTAAACACTCTCCTATGCCTAGCCCATGCTCATCATGATACCATACCACTATCGTAACCTAGGTCCACCTCACCCTAGTTAGCATTACCTCCATTTTCTCCTCCACATTCTCTACTCATTAATGCATATGAGTGAGGATTCTCTCCACCCAGGCACGTTGATGAAGCATGCCATTTTGGTGGGTAAGGAATATCTCCACCCAAAGGCATTAATGAAGCATGTTATGATCTAAATAGAGAATATTGCACACTTTTCCATCTATCTAGAAAAGTGGATGTGCTCAATATTCCTCTCTTTTCTCACCCTTATGACTTGTCCATCATGTTGTCTCTCCCTCATCATTATACTCACCCTTGGGAAAAATTATAAATAGGTTCCCATTTCTTTTATTTTTAGAGAGACATGTAGAATATTGTAGAATTTTGCTGAATTTTATCTAGGATATATGCTGAAAAAAATATATTGTTAACCATGAACATTGTGTGCCTCTCCATGCATGTTTATGTTTTGTGAAACTATGTGTAGATCGGAGCTTCGACAGAGACCAAATTTGGAGGATAGATTCTTGGAAGCATATAGAAATCCTTCTCTAGAGATAATTTTTATTTTATCAACACATGCAAGACTATCAATTGAAGGATGATATTGCTTAGAAGCCAAATTTAGCAACCTGTAAATCTGTAGATCATCCATAAATGTGAGCAATCTTGTTTTCTATATTTTTAGCTTATTTGATGTTGGTTTTATGCATTAAATAGATTTTTTTGTTTGAAATTGTATAATAGGTGCTATTGATTTATGTTTTTGTTGTATAGGTGTTGGAGGCTCTACTTAACATGAGGTGGCATGCACACATAACTCCATCCCTCCTTGAGGTGGTGAAATAATACTATATGCCAAACACTTCATTGTAAAAAGGGCTTTGATTTTGGAAGACCCTTATTGTAGCCCAAAAGGGGTATTGAAAAAATATTGCAATGTAAAATTTTCACATTTGATAAAATGGAATGTTTTTTGCTACATTTTGGTGATCATTGTGGGACCATATAACCTTTAATCACAAAGGCATTTTCATTTCATAGGTTTTAAAACTACTATTTTATCATAATCAATTTCACATTTTACCTTATGTATTTTGTGGGTCTTTTGCTCAATTTTGCTCATATCTTTTGCTTTTTGTTTCTGATTGCAGGTCTAAAACTAATAAAAATCCTTCCAAATCAAATACCCTAGAGGTTGATTCATCATCCATATCCTCTATGCAATATTATCAATTGAGGGATGGTATTATAAATCAAGACTATCATTTGAGGGACGGTCTTGCACATCAAGAATATTAATTGAGGGATAATCTTGCAAATCAAGATTGTCAACTAAGGGATGGTCTTTCAATCAAGGTTTTTAATTGGGGGACAGTCTTACTAGGCTTAGAATTGGGGCCTATTCTGGTAGGTATTTGGTTCTACACAATAAAAACATATCTATTTAAGGTAAGTATAAGGTAAGAACCTTTGCTTCCTAGACATATATCATCAATATCATCATCATTAAGCACCTTCTTGAACCAAATTAACAAGCTTAGGGGTATCCAAAGGTATCATTCCTTCCCCACCAATCATCCATAAATCAATCTATTTTGACACTTTTATTGCATGCTTTATATTTGGTTAGTTTCAAATCGCTTTTAGGTTTTGTAAGCTAACATTTTTATACTTTCTTTGGTTTCTTGTTTGGAGTTTGAAGAGCAATTTTTGACTTTTCTATGTTTTTATTATTGAAAAAAAATTCATCAGAATTATATTGTAAGGCAAAAATACCAGATCTAATTGGAGGATGATCTTGTTGTAGATTGTCCATTCAGGGCTGGTCTTAAAAACTGAGTCAATTTCAGGTCCAAGAGCTTGTGCACCAAATTTTGCAACTTTTCAAAGAGCATTGAACCTTAGGTAAGTGCTTTTATCTTCCATTAAAAGGTTAATTTCATAGCAAACTCTTGATCCATAATTTTGTTTTGTTCACAATTTTGCATCATCATATTTCATATTAAATAGGAATCTTGACCCTTGTATGCTCTCTCCTCAAACCTTAGGGTGATCTTGGAGATCAAAAGGAATTCATTTTTCATAAATCAAGGAGTCACACATGCATTTAATATCATTTCATATTAAGAGGTATTTTATCTCATGTATGCTCTTCCCTTATGCTTTATGCAACCTTGGGAACAAAAAATGAGTAAGTCATCTCCAATCAACGAACCTCATCTTTTTATTGCTTTCTTAGATTAGGTTTCATTTTGTACATTTTCCTTGCTTTCATAGAATACACTAGCATAAATTTACTTTTCAAGTTATTTATTTTTCAAGTCATTTCATTTCTCAATATTTTCCTATTTTTTTGCATCTTATTTGGTTAGCCTAGGTTTTCTTTCTTAATTAGGGCAATCACATTTTCCCCTCTTAGTGTGATTGGACTAAATAATTCATGAGTGTTCAACTATAGCAACCCTCCTAATTATAGCTCTTGTCTTTTTATCTACAAGATCATGGTGCTGCTAATCAATCTGTGGATGCAGGAACAGATGCACGTGCTGGCGGGGAGCATCACTAAAGCATTGGTATCTTCCTCGATCTACGAGCAACGGGTATCCGAGGAAAGGTAAGTTGGGATGTGATGAGCGGCGGAGTTTTTGCCTATGATAGGGTATTAAAATCCCTTCTGGCAATCCTTCCGCCAGCGGTCCATGTAGATTGCATCCACGTAGCTGCATATTAGGATTTTGTGTATGATTTGCAAATTTTTTATCATGTTTAATAGTTCAAGAATATATTATATATATATATATAGAAATATATATATACACAATAATAATAATAATAAAATGTCTAAGGGAAAGGTGACCAAAACAATAATGGTAGTAATTGTTATAATCATAAAAGGGATGGTGATAAAATAATAATAATAATAATAATAATAATATTATTATTAAATGATAATAATAAGCACTAATTAAAAATAATTATAATCAACCATACGGCACCATCCCTTACCCTATTATAAACCATGAAATAGTGCATCCTATAATAAGACTATGGGAAACCTTAAGTCAACCCATACCCTAATTAGGCAGATAAAATTAAATCGACACACGTGGCAGGGAGGAGGCGTGTGTTTCACAAGTGGCACCTCTCTGAATTGTTCTCGTCCTTTATTTAAAGAGAAGTAACCTTGTTTGGAAGGGGGAAAAGGAAGGGCGCAAGAACCGACGGTAAGACTGAAGGATTAAGGTGGACGACGCACCAGGTCAGGTCGACTCCTTCTGAAAACAATCTTAAAATTTAACATAAGAGGATTTAATACAATGTTGGGAATTTTTATTAGGAACAAAGTACGAAATTTGTTATGGAATCTTCTCTATATTGTCTGTGTTTTCTCTTGTAATAGAACTACTGCTAAATTTAAAATTAAGGGATTTATCAGTATTAAGGGCATTGTCTTGATTACCCATTAAGAAAAATTTAACCAAAAATTATCTGGCTGTGCTTCCCACTTCGTTGTAACCCTAATAATACGATTTCGTGGTGGGTCTCTAATATTTTCGTTGTGAATAATTACTGCATGGTTGTGGATGTTTTGGTGTGATTATGGGTGCATTATAACAGTAATGGGATAAGGAATATCTCCTGTGTATTTTATGGATGCCTATACATTTCTTGTAACACTAATTTTCCTCTCAAATTGTGGGTGCTACGGGTGAGTGTGGCACTGTGTGATGAAATGAGGAAATGGAAATAATTCTGGTGTGCCTCCATATTTTAGTATGTTGTGATTGGAATGGAAAAATTTGGTATAGTTTTGTATTCATCCTTTCTTTTCTGCAGAATGTATCCCTGTATGAAACGATTTTTCTGTCTGCATGGATTTTGAATGTGAGTGCATATAGGGTAGCATGCATTCATGGTAGTTGGCCGCTCTGATCCCATGGTCTTGAAATTTTACTTCCTTAAACCCTAGCTCTAGCTGGATGAAGGCGGACTCTGGTACTAGAAGTAGGCGTTCAACAGTGATGCCATCATGGCCATTAAGCTTTTCATGGGTGCACAATTGTGTGATGGATGCATTCAATGTCTTTATAATTGGTTGAGGCCAACATATGAATGGCTATCTCCTGAATGTTGTTATGAAACAACCAAAGGCTTTGTCTCAAATTGATATCTACTGTATTTTTTTAAATTGGTGTTATGGTTTCCAAAATTATATAAATTAAAGCTTGTATGGTGCAATAATCATGCATGTTTATTGTAGCTCTGTCGATTGAACAATTTTCTCTCATATGGAATTTAAAGAAATTATTTCAATATCCAGTTTTGTACTTCTAAAGTTATATATTATCAATATGGATACTTTGCTATCTATTATGTACTATTGTTATTGGTTGTATTGCTGGTTTTTCCTTTTGATAAGTGGAGATCCACATGATTTGGTGACATTACCTTCAGTGTTATACATTATCTTCACTGTTACTCCATTAAACCTATGTAGTGTCAACTACGTGATTATAAATCTGGCTTACTTTTAAACTTAGGAGTGAACCCCGTTGGTACTCTTGATGCAATTTTAGAACGTGAAATTCAATATTGAAAATCATATAACTGTCAATAGCTTTTGCCCCTTGATTCGCCTATAATAAAAATTGGCTTTCGAGTTAACTGGTAAGTTTTTGCCATTGCTATAATTATGGCCTTTATTCATGTATTAAAAATAGATTGGGACAGTGATTAATTCCACCATAAATATACTGGATATATTTGTTTATAAACCTAAGTTTGGTTTTTGAGATTGCAATTTAGGAATAGGCATTAATATAATTATTAAAGTCTTCTGGATACGTCCTTAATCCTGTGGATGTCACCAGTGGTTAATCATTAAAATCCCTAGGTTGATTCAGTATTATTTTCTTCCAAGAAAAGCTTGTATGGCATCTGTGTGGTTTTTTTGAACTCTGCACCATAAACATTATATTGTTATGACCCAATCCCTTGGCATTAATTAGAAAAACATTTGCTACAGCAACCACCCAAATCATTCTCTATAAATCCGTGTTGAAGCTCTTCAAATAGGACTGTGTGCCGGAGATGCTTGGAAGTAAGCAAATTGAATTTTCTTTTATATGTGCAACGTTATTAAGGAAACCGTAGCTTCCCTTACCTTCAAGATCTTCTCAACTTTTGGACCCGTCTGGGTGTCACCATATGCTCCTAATATTCATTAACAACTGAATTATGTTATATGTCTTGTTGATATGGCTAATTGATTATCTCTTCATCCAAAGGATGGCACTTAATTGAAAGCATTAAAATCATGATTCCATTAGATCGTGAGCATTATTATGGTGTGTTGTTTCCAGTATTGACCTCATGTGCTTGTGAAATCCAGGATCACACCAACCTCTAGATATTTGTGTCATAATTTGATGCATAATATTTATTAAGAGTAGTTGAAACCGGGATGTCGCGCATTGATGTTAGTCTGAGTAAATCTGAAAGTATTGGAAGTCAAAAATTTAATTATAGGGCTCCTTAATCAGAATTATATTATGATGATTTGAATTTATTAAAAAAAATTATGTTGATCTGGAATTAAATAGTAGCGCTCCTCTTTGCGTAAATATTATTTGGTTTCATGTGTCAATGATCAGGAAAGATATCATTAGATTTTATATTCAAAAATGAGAGGAAAACATATATTTTCTTTATGCTATCAGAATATGATATTTGTCTTTATGCATTCAAATTAAAAGGTAAATAGTTATATGGTTTATGTAAAAGACTATGAAAGATGGATATTATTTGATTTATGTCTTAATGATAAATGGGAAATGTCCTTAGGCTAATGGATCATGGGAAATGTTTTAAAACAAAGGGAAAATTAAATAGAAAATGATATTTATCAGAAATTGTATGTTGTTTATACTTTTGAATAAAAAGGGAGAAAAGTTATATGTTTTTCTTTGAAATTGAAAAGGGAAGACATTTGCTTGGTTTTATGTATAGAGATGTCAATAGACCTTATGTTTTTAATAGGGGAAATTGTTTAAGGAAAATGATTATTTCTTTTAGATGAAGAGAAGAAATTGACATTCGTCTTTATGTATCAAAAGATAGAGAGATTATGTCTTTATGCTTTCAAATTAAAAAGTCATTTATTTATATGCTTAACATGGACATAGAGGAAATTATTGGAAACATTATTATGGGTGTTAAGCCTTGGTTTTCTTTTGATATGGGTAACATGAATTATTCAAGTTAGCAAAACCTGAGAAAATTCTGAATATACCTTAATAATCCCTTTGAAACATTATGAACAAACATCAACCATATTCCGTTAACCCTAGATGAACCTTGTTAAAATACCTCTCGAAAGTGGGAAGGTAATCCTCGAGATTGTGGGGAGACAATCTTAGTGATGTTGCGGGTAGGCAACCATCATGGAAATAAAATTAATGATGATACGGGTAGGTAATCATCATGGTTTAGGGCTCTAACCGCAATTCTGATGGGAAGGTCAGAACGGGAGGTAACGAAGGGTTGTATGGGCATCCCTTCTAGGTTATCCCTGCTAGTGATTGAGTGGCGAAATGTGTTGACTAGGTGATACCGACAACACGATGGTATGGGACATCATGTTGGTTAATCAACACATAACGTCGGGTGGATACCAGGGTATTGGTAAAACCTTAGACGATGCTCCAAGGCAAGTGGTTGATCGTCTAGCTCGAGCATGCATGCGCTAAGCCTTACAGGGCAAAAGGCCTAAAGACTGGCCAATCCTGTAAGACACGGGAATGTAAGCGTCACACCTCTAGGTGAAATGGGCCCTAGAGGATAAAAGAAACCCACTGCCTAGACTTAGGACCTCGGGAGGAGAGTGAAGTTCCAAAGGGCAACTAAGTAGGATCTGGCCAAATCCTGATCTCATGGGTATTCTGACTACAACGGAATGGCACTCATGAAGATAATATTAACATGCTCAAACTAGCAAAAGAAATGGATAAGTTAAAATAAGGAATAAAACAAAGAAAAATTTTGACTCCTAAGTGGTAGTGACTTGGGGAGAATAGACAACCAGGTGGTTGTGACCTGGGGTGTTACATTTGGTATCAGAGCCAAAGGTTGCGAACTATTTTGACAAATATCTAACTTAATGAATGATAAACTGAATATCTAAGAATTGACTGGGCTCCTTTTTCTTTCTCAGGCCATGGCTAGCTCCTCAAAGAGATCTACGGTGGTACAATAGGAAGGGCTGACCAAAAATCCCATAAGGGTTCTCAGGAAGGCTGGGAGGACCGGGGACACGGGAGGAACCGCAGAACCCCCTCGGGTAGTTAGGAGGGAAAAAGAACCTACCCCAAGAGAGGATAAATTGATCCGAATGATGCAATTAATGCGAGATCAAATGAATGAACAAAAAGAACAAATGGAGCAACAAAGAACCCAAATGGCCGAACACATGGCTCAACAGAAAGCTCAAATGTTGGAGCACATGGAACAACAGAAAGCCCAACTAACTCAGCAGCAAGAGATGATCTCCCAACAACAAAAAATAATAGAAAACCTATCCAAGGGAAAGGAAATGGTAACCACTGAGGAGGAGACATCTATTGACCCCGAAAGGCGACAAGTAGGCTCTGAGTTAGATAGGGATATGCGAAAGATAGATATAGCCAAGTTCGATGGCAAAGGAAATGGGGAGGAGGTTGAGAGATGGTTAAATAGTGTAGAAGCCTACTTTGCCATTAGAACCCTCTCATCTAAGTCTAAGACTTCTTGGGCAGTATTTCGACTGACAGGAATTGCGGCAGATTGGTGGGACACCTATAAGAGAACTCATAATGTAGAGGTCGTTGATGTACACTGGGAAACCTTTGTAAAAGCTTTTAAAGAAATATTCTTAACTCCGTAATTTTACTTAGAAAGGACCACAAAATTTTCAAGATTGACTCAAGGCAATATGACCGTTACCGAATATTATCAACGCTTCATGCAATTGCTTAAATACATGCCAGAATATGAGCAAAGAACCGAGATTAAGGTTCAAAAATTCCTTTTAGGACTCCACCCAAAAATTGGGCACCTGATCCTGATGTTGAAACCTGCAACCCTCACTGATGCCTGTGACTTGGCTAGGCAGGAAGAGGACAACTATAAGGCCAAGAAGGCCTATTATCAAAAAACCTCTGATAGGGAAGAACCTCAGAAAAAGAAAAATATGGGTTCAGCTAAAAGAGATAGGAACTGGAAGGATAGGAATGAGAACAAAAATTGATTGGGTAAAAACAAGAATCGGTATCAGGGATCCCAGGGTAACAGAGGGGATCAATTTAACCGAGGTGGCCAGGACAAGAGAAATTACAGAGATAGATATGATCAAAAATCTAGAAACCCAGGATTTGGTACTGAGAATGCCAATGATGGAACTAACAAAGAGAGGGCACCACGAACTGGTTGTTGGATCTGCAAGGAACCTCATTATGCAGATAAGTGTCCCATGAGAGCCGATAAAAGGAAGGAATCAACGGAACCCACCCATAAGATATTTGCAGCCACAGGTAATCTTAAACTCAATGGGCAAGCTACCCCATTTTTATTAAAAGGAAAAATTTATGATAGGAATGTGAGTATTTTAATTGATTCGGGAGCAACAGATAGTTTCATTTCTTCTAGCCTTATGAGGGACATTCCAAAAAACCTGGATATATGGCAAATGGGTGGAAGGTTGAATATGGGTCTGGACAAACCTATACCATTAATCAATGCCTATTTGACCCTCAGATAATCCTACCTCAAGGAAAAATGAATTGGCATCTGTATGTAGCCCCATTGCATGCATTTGATATAATCCTAGGAGTGGATTGGCTTAAAGCTCATAAAGCATTATTAAACTTTGAAGAAATATGGATAGAATTCACTAATGATGCTATTCAGAGGATTCAAATTTATTGTGAATGAAAATCAGTAGAACCTCACCTTCTAACGACCATGCAAGTCAAAAGAGCTATAAAGAAAGGAAGTAAAGTCTTTGTAGTTAAAATTAATAAGAAAGAAGACATGGAGACTGGGACAAGTCTATTCCAGACATATCCGGTACTAAATGATTTCAGGGATGTCTTTCCTGAGGATCTGCCAGGTCTCCCACCCCGAAGGGAATTTGATTTCTCTATAGAACTCCTACCAGGAGCGACCCCTGTAGCCCGAGCACCTTACAGAATGACTACCATCGAGCTACAAGAACTCAAGACTCAGCTCCAAGAACTATTAGAAATAGGACTCATTAAACCTAGTGTTTCTCCATGGGGAGCACCCATTTTATTTGTTAAGAAAAAGGATGGGTCATTAAGATTATGTATTGATTACAGGATGCTAAATAAGATGACAATAAAGAACAAGTACTCCTTACCCAGGATAGATGACCTATTTGATCAACTGAAGGGAGCATCAATATTTTCAAAAATTGACCTTAGATCTGGCTATCACCAGCTTAGGATTCGAGAGGAAGACACCCATAAAACTACCTTTCGAACAAGATATGGCCACTATGAATTTACGGTGCTACCTTTTGGTTTGACCAATGCCCCCGTAGCTTTTATGAACTTAATGAATAATGTATTCCGGGAACAATTAGACAAGTTTGTATTGGTATTCCTGGATGACATACTGATATACTCCAAGGATAAAGAGGAACATGACCAACACATGAAAATTGTTCTCAAAAAACTGAGATAAAATCAGTTGTATGGAAAATTGTCGAAATGTGAGTTCTATACCTCCCAAGTCCGGTATCTGGGGCATGTAATTTTGGCTGAAGGGATATCAGTGGACCCAAGGAAAATAGAAGCTATCATTGAGTGGCCTGCCCCAACTAATGTCTCTGAAGTATGAAGTTTTATGGGATTGGTCGGGTATTATCGATGTTTTGTGCAAAACTTCTCTAAGGTAGCTTATCCAATAACCAATCTTCAGAAAAAGGGTAAGGCTTTTAAATGGACTACTCGATGTGAGGAAGCCTTCAAAACTCTTAAGGAAAATTTGACAACAATGCCAATTCTAAGAATACCGGACCCTAAACTACCATTCACGGTATGTACCGATGCCTCCATAGAAGGTTTAGGAGGGGTTCTTATGCAGGAAGAAGGCATTATAGCGTATGAGTCCCGAAAACTTAAGAAACATGAGTTGAATTATGCCACCCATGATTTAGAGCTAGCAGCAGTAGTACATGCTCTTAGAATGTGGAGACATTACCTGCTGGGTAAACCCTTTGAACTCAAGACTGATCATCAAAGTTTAAGATATATTTTTACCCAACCAATGCTCAATGCTAGGCAGAGGCGATGGATGGAATTGCTGGCAGAATATGATTTCGACATTGAGTATATTAAAGGGAAAGAAAATAAATTAGTCGATGCTTTGAGTCAGAGAAAGCACATTACTGCTATAACACGATGTCATTTTGAAATAATTGAACAGATAAGGAATCTCCAACTTCAAGATGAATTCTCGCAAAGATGTCAAGATTTGTTAAGGCAAGATTCGAAAAAAGCAAGGGATTTTGAAATACGGGAAAACACATTGTATTTCAGAAACAGAATGGTGGTGCCAAATGACCAAAACCTAAGGAACATGTTGCTTCAGGAGGCACATTGTGCTCCTTACTCCGCTCATCCAGGCTACGTAAAGATGCATGAAAATATGAGAAAAGATTATTATTGGCCAGGAATGAAGAAGGATATCGCAGAATTTGTGGCTAAATGTTTAGAATGCCAAAAGGTGAAGGCAGAGCATTTACACCCTGTAGGATGCCTATATACACATGATATCCCAATTCATAAATGGCAGGTTGTGACCATGGACTTCATTGTTGGGTTGCCTAAAAATCGTTTCCAACATGATACCATTATGGTAGTGGTTGACAAATTGACTAAGGTGGCACATTTTCTGCCTAGAAATATCAAGGACGGAGCTCCTACAGTAGCCCATAAATTTTCCAGGGAAGTGGTACGGCTACATGGTTTCCCCGAAACAATTATATCAGATAGAGATTCTCGGTTCACATCCGAGTTTTGGCAAACATTACATCAAGCATGGGGAACAAAACTTAACATTAGCACCGCCTACCATCCTGAAACTGATGGACAAATAGAAAGAGTAAATCAGGTCTTAGAAGATATGCTTCGGATGTATTGTATGGACCATCAGACTAAATGGGAAGACTACCTTTTTTTGGTAGAATTTGCTTATAATAATGGTTACCACACTTCTTTGGGTATGGCCCCATTTGAGGCACTATACGGGAAAAGGTGCAGAACGCCATTATCTTGGAGCAATCCGGAGGATCGGGTAATGATCGGGCTGGATATGGTTAAAGAAATGGAGGAGCAACTAAGCCAAATTCACCAAAGGCTCAAGGAAGCCTCAGATCGGCAAAAGAGTTATGTCGACCTCAAAAGAACCCCAAGAGAATTCTCTGTGGGAGACAGAGTATTCCTAAGGGTTAAGCCAACCAAGAGCTCTATAAAATCCTCTAAATTAAGCCCAATATTTGTAGGACCCTTTACTGTTCTTGCCAAAATCAGCCCAATCGCCTATAAGTTGGCCTTGCCACCCAACTTGTCAAAAATCCATGATACCTTCCATGTGTCCCTCCTCAAGAAATATATTGTTGATCCTTCTCATGTCTGGAATGTTGATCACTTGCAGATGACCGACCCCCTATGTATTGAAGTCCAACCTATCAGAGTATTGGGATTTCGAACCAAGCAATTAAGAAAATGAAATATTGAGCAGTGTAAGGTCCAATGGGACCAATATTCTGAAAACAATGCCACATGGGAAGATGTGGTTGTCATGAAAAGACAGTTTCCATTTTTGTTTGAACAATAACTCCAAAAACAAGTTTTTGATTTGTATATATATATATATATATGATGTAAAAATCTGGTTTTAAAGGGACTCCTGGATTGATGATGAAGACATGCTTTCTTTTCAGTAATTATGATTGAGTTTTAAATTCATTGTATGATTTGCTTTGGATCTTATATTTTGGTATGCATTTAAAACACAGGGACTGTGTTTAGTCTTAGAGGGGGAGGATGTAACAACCCTCCTAATTATAGCTCTTGTCTTTTTATCTACAAGATCATGGTACTGCTAATCAATCTGTGGATGCAGGAACAGATGCACGTGTTGGCGGGGAGCATCACAAAAGCATTGGTATCTTCCTCGATCTACGAGCAACGGGTATCCAAAGAAAGGTAAGTTGGGATGTGATGAGCGATGAAGTTTTCGCCTATGATAGGGTATTAAAATCCCTTCTGGAAATCCTTTCGCCAACGGTCCATGTAGATTGCATCCACGTAGCTGCATATTAGGATTTTGTGTATGATTTGCAAAATTTTTATCATGTTTAATAGTTCAAAAATATATTATATATATATATATATAAAATATATATACAATAATAATAATAATAAAATGTATAAGGGAAGGGTGACAAAACAATAATGATAGTAATTGTTATAATCATAAAAGGAATGGTGATAAAATAATAATAATAATAATAATAATATTAATAATAATAATAATAATAATAATAAAAATAATAAACACTAATTAAAATCAATAATTAACATGGGAGGTGTCAGCTAGGGTTTTGACGGCCAAGATGACAGCGGGTGGGAAAGCTTCTGCGGGAGAGCACGGGAACGCCAACAGACTGAACCAAGGGCACAGCAGGGCGAAGGGAGGGCAGTCAGAGATCGGGGGTGCTAAGGAGTCCTCTCCAACCGAAGAGGATGTAGGTCATGACAAGGATCCACCAGACAAATGGGGAGGTGGACCTCAGAAGTCGTACGCTCAGGCAACGGCTTCAGAAACCCTTAGTGGTCTGCTCTCCAAGGAGTTGTTTCCTGTCGGGGACGAGTTGGACATCCCGACAGAAATTCTTTCAAGCTTTGTGGAATTCGAAAAATTTACCCTCATCGGTAAGTTTATTGGCGGCCGTCCCGACATGGAGACCATTCGCAAGTGGGCGGCAGGTAAATGGCGAACCTCTGGTCACATGGAGTTGGCGGCCTTATCCCGAGGTTTTTTCGTGATTAGACTGAATAACAAGGAGGACTACTGTAAAATCCTGGCTGGTGGTCCCTGGTTCCTAGGTCGCAGAAGTCTCTTTCTAAGGAAGTGGGGTATGGACTTCAACCCCGAGACCCAAAATATCAACATTGCTCCAATATGGGTTAGACTCCCGAGTCTCCCCCTCTTCTGTTGGCATGAAAATGTAATCAGAGGAATTGCACACTCCATTGGTGAGTTGGTTACCATTGACCCTCCCACCAAAGCTCGAACCAGATTTGTTCAAGCTCGGTTCTACATTTTGGCGGATTTGGAGGCTGACCTTCCATCATCCATCACTCTCCGGTCTGGAGATATCATTCTTCACAAGCAAGCCATTGTGTATGAGAACAGATAGGCTTTCTGCCCCCAGTGCAGTTCTCAAGGGCACCTCCAGTCCAACTGTCCTCTTCAAAATCCAGGGATGAAGAAACGGGATTCCAGCAACCCCTTGGAACACGATGAAGGTCAGACAAAGCACCCTGCTGCAAAAGGGCATGATTCTCCAGGCCTATCTGGGGACCATCCCAAATCCTCCCACCCGGTGGAAGCAGTCTCCCCCCAAACGGTCTCTGAGCCGTGTGGTGCAAGCCCTCACCTTGGACCACAAGAGGAGGACCAGTCCCTTCCACCAATCACCGCACAGGCGGATTCACCCAAAATCCTGCACCATAACCACCTCGAGTCCCAAAATGTGCTGGAAGATTACCTACTAGGAAGAAGGGGTGAGCAGTCTGGTAATATCAGCCCTCGTAATACGAGAAGCCGAAAGCAAGGTGTTGATTTTGGTAGCGAAAGGAAGCAAGGTCGTCCCCCCAACAAAGACAGGCGGGACAAGGAGACGGTGACAGATGTTGCAAATGGTACTCAACGACTACTTTTTCAGGATGATTCTGATTCCCAAATGGGTGACTCGTCTGTCCCAAAACCTCCCCTCCAGCAAGGAAAGGGAGGTAAGAAGAATATCAAACTGTTGAAATGAAAGTCCTCTCATGGAATGTGAGAGGGCTTAATGCAGCTGCCAAACGGAGATTGGTGGCTGATCTCAGAAAGAGGACGAATCCGTCCATCCTAATTTTGCAAGAGACTAAGACCGATGCTATCTCTTCTGCCGAGGCTGCTAAGGTCATTTGGGCTAAGGCAAAATTCCTCTCCGATCTGCGATGGGAACGGCAGGCGGTCTCATGATTCTTTGGGATCCAGAGATTTTTGAGGGCAGCCTTCTCTCAACTTCCAGCGGGATTATCAATGTTTTGTTTCATTCCAAAGCCATTAACTTTTCTTGGATCCTGTCTAATGTGTATGCCCCAAACTCTATCTCGGAGAGAGCAGAAATGTGGAAGGCTATTTCCCAGATGAGGGAAACGTTCTGTAATTTCCCTTGGGTTCTAGGGGGAGATTTCAACTGTCCTCTTCACCCATCCGAAAAGAAAGGAGGATCAGACCACTCTAGCCACAGTCTGGAAGACTTTCGAGATTTTGTTTCTACCAATAACTTGCTTGACATTGACCTCAAGGGGGCATCCTTCACTTGGAGCAATAGGAGGATTGGGAGCAATCTTATTCAAGTCAAGCTTGACAGATTCTTCATATCCCAAGAGGCTATTCCCATACTCGGTGCGGCAACTCTCTCGGCCTTACCGAGGATTGGGTCTGATCATAATCCTATTGTCCTGGAGATGGTTGATGGGCCTGTTTTTAAAACCCCCTTCAGATTTGAGTCCATGTGGATTTCTCACAAGGACTTTAGAGGGATGGTTACAGCCTGGTGGCAGCAGAAGGTAGCAGGTTCCGCTTCCAAGAGAGTGGCCTTAAAACTCAAGTTAATCAAAAGGAATTTGAAAACATGGAACAAGGAGGTATTCGGCAACATTTTTGAGTCCAAAAGGTCCATTTCTATGAACCTAAAATTGGTGGAGGAGAGAATGGAGCTCGAAGGTTACACCGATTGCCTCAGGGAGGAAGAAAGGAGACTCTTGGTGGATTATCATTCTATTCTTGCAAGGGAAGAAACTTTCTGGCGCCAGAAATCTAGGGACCTCTGGTTGAGAAATGGAGACTCCAATACGAAGTTTTTTCATGCGTCAAATTTGTGGCACAGAGGGGCTAACAAAATTAGGGAAGTGGTGTGCAAGGATGGACGCGTTACCAAGGATATTGAGGAAATCCGAAGTGAAGCGGTTGACTTCTTCCAAGATCTGCTCGGTGTTCCTCCCGACAGTGATCTCCAGGTTTAGAAATCTCTTTTGGATAACTTCCCAGTCAAAGTTCCTCCCGAGGTAAGCTCTAAGCTTCTGGAGCCTTTTTCTATGTCTGAGATTAAAGAAGCTTTGTTCTCCATGCAACCAGACAAGGCCCCTGGGCTTGACGATTTTCCCCCCCATTTTTTTCAAGTTATGTGGGATGTTGTGGGCTCGGATGTGTGTGAAGCAATTCAGGAGATTCAAGCCTCCAGATCCATCCATCCAAAACTAAATTCTACCTTTCTTGATCTCATCCCTAAGTCTTCCGCCTGCAAAAGTTTCTCTGATTATCATCCCATTAGCCTGTGCAATGTTTTTTATAAAATCTTAACCAAGTCCATAGCCAACCGTCTGAGGTCCCTTCTTCCCTCCTTGGTTGGTCCTTCTCAAGGAAGCACCGTGAAAGGCAGAAACATTCTCGATGGTGTCATCACCATCCATGAAACCCTCCATTCTGCTCACCGCTCCAAAAATGCTGCTCTTTTCCTCAAGTTGGACATGAATAAAGCTTTTGATAGAGTTGACAGGAGGTTCCTCTGTGCTGTCCTCTTCAAGTTTTGCTTTCACCCTCAATGGATTGACCTTGTCAGTAGTTGCATATCCACTCCCTCCTTTTCTGTTCTAATCAACGGATCCCCTGCTGGGTATTTCCAAAGTGCCAGAGGCCTCAGACAAGGTGACCCTCTGTCTCCTATTCTATTCATCCTTCTAGCTGAGGTTCTGAGTTGGTCTTTGAAAGAGGCTCTTCGCCAGAATAAGATCTCTAGAATTTTTCCCACCTCCAGAGTCGATCCTGTATCTCATCAGCAATTTGTGGATGACACCCTCATCTCCACTGGGGCGTCCGTCACTCAATCCAAATCCATCAAGCGAATCCTCTCCCATTATGAAAAGGCTGTCGGACAGAAAGTCAATTACATCAAAATCAAAATTTACTTTATTAACACTCCTATGCGAAGGCAGCTCCGCATAGCCAGAATTTTGGAATGCACTATTGATTCCCTGCCTGCGTCTTATCTGGGTTTGCCTCTGGCTTGTAATGGTCGGGCCAATGGAAGCTTGTGGGACATGATCCTGGAACGTCTTCACAAAAAGCTGAGCACTTGGAAAGGCAAATTCCTGTCGTAAGCTGGGAAAGCCACCCTTACCAAAGCTTGTCTCCAAGGAATCCCAACTTACTTCATGTCTGTGTTCATGCTTCCTGTTTCTGTCCATTCCAAGATTGAAAAGATTCAGAGGACCTTTCTGTGGTCTGGCAATGAAGAAAAAACCAGAATTCCTCTTGTGGCCTGGGATAAGGTTTGCTTGTGAAAGGACCAAGGCGGCATGGGAATGAAGAGATCAAGACTCATGAACACTGCTTTGATCGCTAAGCACGCTTGGAAGATCCTGACTAATGACCCAGCAGAGTGGGATTCCTCCTGAAGCGTCTGCCTTTTAGAAATTTGTGCTTCAAGCCCGCTCTCTGATCAGCTCTGGTGCTCGCTGGATTTTGGGTGATAGCAACTCCATTCTCTTCTGGAAGGACAGGTGGGTTACTGATGGAGCTCTCGAGTTGAGAGCGGACCTTGCTGGCCTGAAAGCCCAGGTGGATCCAAATTCCCAACTCAAGGTTGCGGACTTCATTGATCGGAGCTCTCTTCCCCCTTGATGGAATTTTCCAGTCCTAGACGACTTTAACAATGAAATGAATTTTTTGTCTAATATTCTTCGATCTGTTTTAATTCCATCTGTTAGAAGAGATGACAGAATCATCTGGCGTGGCATGGAGGATGGTCTGTTCTCTGTCAAGACCGCCTATGACCTTCTTACTTACGAGATTGCCATGGATCACCGATGGAAAGTGATTTGGAGGAAGGGTATTATTCTTAAAGTTAATTACTTTGCATGGATTGCCTTTCATAATAAAGCCTTAACCATCGACAACCTCCATAAGAGGGGTTTTGCTATTCCCAACAGGTGCTTCTTGTGCTTTGCTAATTTTGAGACGACAGACCACTTTTTTTTGCACTGTCCTTTTTCCCATTCTATCCTCGGCACTGTCCTATCTTCCTTTCAAATCCTTTGGTGCACTCCCCGCTCCCTCAAAGATGCCTTCCACCAATGGCCCAATCCTTTCAAGAATCCTAAACTTCGCTTCCTTCTTGAGGCATCTTTACACCACTCCATTTGGCAGATTTGGCTAGAGAGGAATTCCAGAGTCTTCAGCAAGGTCCCTAGAGTACCTTCCTGTGTCGCTCAGAGAGCCTTATCCTTCACCATTGAGAATTGTAAAGTTGTTCCTAGTTCCCGTCCCAGCCTTCCTGGTGAAGCAGCGATCTTCCAAAGTTTGGGCCTCTTCCCTATTCATGATGGTGTTTCTAAGTCTCAGCGTGGGGATGTTATTTGGACCAAGCCCCCTGTGGGCTGGATTAAATTAAACTTTGACGGTGCGGCCAAAGGCAATCCTGGCCCTGCTGGTTCTGGTGGTGTGGTTAGAGATCATAACGAGAATCTTGTGCTGGCTTATTGTGAAGATTTGGGTGCCCAGACTAATCACTATGCTGAAGCCAGAAGTGTTTTGAAAGGTATCCAGATCCTCTCCGAGGATCCTCGGCCTTTGATAGTCGAAGGTGATTCGCTCAATATAGTCAACTATCTGCTAGGCTCTAAAGACCCGTATTGGAGGGTCTACAACATCATTCTTGAGGCTAGGATGCTCCTCTCTCAATGTGACAGGTGGAAGGCGTGCCATATTTTTAGGGAAGGAAATCGCATGGCAGACCACATGGCCAACAAAGGGCTTGCGACCATGTGTCCTATTGTGTGGTGCTCATGCTTCCCATCTGAGGTGGTGAGTTTGGCCAATGCGGATATCCTCTCATGATGTTCTCCTCGCTTCAAAAGGTCATTCATTTGGTTTGGCTGTTTTTGCTTTCGATGGTCAAATTTCTCTAGCTAGTATTTTTGTTTTCCTTGGTAAAATGTGGTTTGTTTCCAGGATATTCAGACATAAGGGCCCTACTTGTAGCCTTCGGGCAATTAGCAGTTTTTGGTTTCTGTCATCAGGTTTATTCCTCCAACCACAAGGCATGATGCACATTCCAGCCAGGCTGATTTTGTACATAAGGTTTTGGGATCCTCTATAAAAACCCACTGTTAATCTATTAAAATAATTACCAAAAAAAAAAAAAATCAATAATTATAATCAGTATTATAAACAATGAAATCGAACGCATCTTATAGTAAGACTATGAGAAACCTAAGGTCAACCTATACCCTAAATAGGCGGATAAAATAAAATCGACACACGTGGCAGGGAGGAGGCATGTGTTTCACAAGTGGCACCTCTCTGATTTATTCCCATCCTTTATTTAAATAAAAGTAACCTTGTTTGAAGGGGGAAAGCAAGAGCGCAAGAACCGACGATAAGATTGAAGGATTAAGGTGGACGACGCACCAGGTCAGGCCGGCTCCTTCTGAAAATAATCTTAAAATTTAGCATAAGAAGATTTAATGGGCACAATGTTAAACAAAGATAGGGATTTTTATTAGAACAAAGTATGAAATTTTTTATGGAATTCTCTCTGTATTGTTTGTGATTTCTCTTGCAATAGAACTACTGCAAAATTTAAAATTAAGGGATTTATCAGTGTTTTAAGGGCATTGTCTTGATTACCCATTAAGAAAAATTTAACCAAAAATTGTCTGGCTATGCTTCGCACTTCGCTGTAACCCTAATAACACGATTTCATGGTGGGTCTCTAGTATTTTCATTATGAATAATTACTGCATGGCTGTGGATGTTTTGGGTGTGATTATGGGTGCATTATAACAATAATGGGATAAGGAATATCTCCTATGTATTTTATGGATGCCTATACATTTCTTGTAACACTAATTTCCTCTCAATTTGTGGGTGCTACGGGTGAGCGTGGCACTATGTGATGAAATGAGGAAATGGAAATAATTCTGGTATGCCCCCATATTTTGGTATGATGTGATTGGAATGGAAAAATTTGGTATAGTTTTTGTATTTGTCATTTTTTTTTGCAGAATGTATTCCTGTATGAAATGATTTTTCTGTCTGCATGGATTTCGAATGTGAGTGCATATAGGGTAGCATGCATTCATGGTAGTTGGCCGCTCTGATCCCATGGTCTTGAAAATTTACTCCCTTAAACCCTAGCTCTAGCTGGATGAAGGTGAACTTCAGTACTAGAAGCAAGTGCTCAACAGTACGCCATCATGGTCATTAAGCTTTCATGGGTGCTGAGCTATGTGCTGGATGCATTCAATGTCTTTATAATTGGCTGCGGACAACATATGAATGGTTATCTCCTGAATGTTGTTATGAAATAGCCGAAGGCTTTTGTTTCAAATGGATATCTAATGTATTTTTTTTTAATTGGTGTTATGGTTTCCAATATTATATAAATTAAAGCCTGTATGGTGCAATAATCATGCATGTTTATTGTAGCTCTGTCGATTGAACAATTTTCTCTCATATGGAAGTTAAGGAAATTATTTCAATATCTGGTTTTGTACTTTTGAAGTTATATATTGTCAATATGGATACTCTGCTATCTATTTTGTACTATTGTTATTGGTTGTATTGCTGGTTTTTCCTTTTGATAAGTGGAGATCCACATGATTTGGTGGCACTACCTTCATTGTTATACATTATCTTCACTGTTACTCCACTAAACCTATGTAGTGTCAACTACGTGATTATAAATCTGGCTTACTTTTAAACTTAGGAGTGAATCCCGTTGGTACTCTTGATGCAATTTTAGAATGTGAAATTCAATATTGAAAATCATATAACTGTCAATAGCTTTTTCCCCTTGACTTGCCTAGGATAAATTGGCTCCCGGGTTAACTGGTAAGTTATTGCCATTGCTATAATTATGGTCTTTATTCATGTATTAAAAATGGATTGTGACAGTGGTTAAAATCCACCATAAAAATACTGGATACATTTGTTTATAAACCTGAGTTTGATTTCTAAGTTGTAATTTATGAATAGGCATTAAAATAAAAGTTAAAGGTTTTTGGATACGTCCTTATTCATGTGGATGTCACCGATGGCTAATCATTAAAATACGTAGGTTGATTCAGTATTATTTCATTTGATTTTCCAAGTAGAGTTGGTTCAGTATTATGTCTCCATTTGAGTTTCCAAGGAAAGCTTGTATGACATCTGTGTGGTTTTTTTGAACTCTATACCATAATCGTTATATTGTATGATCCAAACTCTTTGAAATTAATTAGAAAAACATTTTGTTGCAGCAACCACCCAAATCATCCCCTATGAGTCTGTGTTGATTGAAATAGGACTGTGTGCCAGAGATATTTTGGAGTAGCAAATTATATTTTCTTTTATGTGGGCAGTGATAACAAGAAAACCTTAGCTTCCCCTACTTTCAAAATCTTATTGATTTTTGGATCAGTCTGGGTGTCACCGTATGTCACTGACATTCATTAACAGCTGAATTATGTTATATGTCTTGTTGATGTGGCTAAATGATTATTTCTTCACCCAAAGGATGGCACTAAATTGAAAGCATTAAAATCATGATTTCGTGGATCATGAGCCTTATTAGGGTGTGTTGTTTCCAGTATTCACCTCGTGCACTTGTGAAATCCAGGATCACACCAATCTCTAGATATTTGTGTCTTAGATTTGATGCATAATATTAGTTGAAAATGGTATGTCGCGCGTCGATGTTAGTCTTAGTGAATTTGAATGTATTGGAAGTTGAAAATTTTAATCAGTATTATTATGATTGGAATTTTAATATGTTGATCTGGAATTGAATAGTGGTGCTTCTCTATGCGTAAATGATAATTAGCTTCATGTAAATATATTATTAGATTTTATGTTTGAAAATGAAAGGAAAAATAGATTTTGTCCTTATGCAATCAGAATATGTTATTTGTCTTTATGCATTCAAATTGAAAGATAAATAATCATATGGCCTAGGGTAAGGACCATGATAGGCGGATGTTATTTGACTTATGCTTTTATAATATATGGGAAATGTCAGTAGGCTTTATGGGTCATGGGAATTATTTTGAAAGGGAGGGAAAAATTAAATAGAAAATGTTATTCATCAGAAATAGTATGTTGTTTATACTTTTGAATAAAAAGAGAAAATGTTATATGTTTTTATTTATTATTTTCATAAGGGGAAGACATTGCTTGGTTTATGCATAGAGATGTCAATAGACCTTATGTTGTAAGATAAGGGAAAATGTTTAGATTAAGAGAAGTAGAATATGACATTCGTCCTTATGTATCAAAAGATAGAGAGATTATGCCTTTATGCTTTAAAATTAAAAAGTCATTTATTTATATGCTTAACATGGAAATAGAGAAAATTATTGGAAACATTATTATGTGTATTAAGCCTTGGTCTTCTTTGATATGTGTATCATAAATTATTCAAGTTAGAGAAACCTGGGAAATTCCGAACATACCTTAGTAATCCCTTTGAAACATTATGAACAAACACCAACCATATTCTATTAACCCTAGGCAAACCTTGTTAAAATACCTCTAGGAATGGGAAGGTAATCCTTGAGATTGTGGGGAGACAATATTAGTGATGTTGTAGGTAAGCAATCATCATGGAAATAAAATTAATGATGATATGGGTAGGTAATCATCATGGTTTAGGGCTCTAACCACAATTTTTATGATAAGGTCAGTATAAGAGGTAGCGAAGGGTTGTATGGGTATCCCTTCTAGGTTATCCCTACTAGTGAATGAGCGGTAGAATGTGTTGACTAGGTGATACCGAAAACATGATGGTATGGGACATCATGTTGGTTAATAAACACATAACGTCGGGTGGTTACAAGGGCATTGGTAAAACTTTAGACGATGCTCCAAGGCAAGTGGTTGATCGTCTAGCTCGAGCATGCATGCACTAAGCATTACAGGGAAAAAACCCTAAAGATTGGCCAAACCTGTAAGACACGGGAATGTAAGCATCACACCTCTAGGTGATATAGGCCATAGAGGATAAAAGAAACCCATTTCTTGGACTTAGGACGTCATGAGGAGAGTGAAGTTCCAAAAGGCAACTAAGTAGGATCTGGCCAAATCCTGATCTCATGGGTATTCTGACCATAGCGAAATGACACTCATGAAGATAATATTAACATGCTCAAACTAGAAAAATAAATAGATAAGTTAAAATGAGAAATAAAACAAAGAATTTTTTTGACTCCTAAGTGGTAATGACTTGGAGAGAATAGAAAACCAAGTGGTTGTGACCTGGGGTGTTACAACAACTATCATTCTTGACCGAGCCGGCCTAAGGGTGAAACAAAAGCCAACTAAGCCGATGTTACAACACCTATCATTATTGACCAAGTTGGCCTAAGGGTGTCACATCTTATATCCCCTAAAAAGAATATTGGAGGTCTTTTTATCCTTTTAGGTACATTGAGCTATCCCCATTTTAGGAATATTTTGGCCATTTGTGCATATCTTCTCTCCATGTACTCGTGATTATATCAAAAAGCATGCATAAACACACCTTTATATATCAACTATTATATTTTTTTTGTAGATATTTAGGGATAGGTTACATAAAACACAAAAAAACCCAAAATATAAAAAAAATCTAAATACAAGTGACATCAAATACACATTACACTTTTAGCACATCGACAATTTTTTTTTATTGTTTGTTGTTTGCTTGTTTGTTTTATCTATCTCTAATTGGTTATGTTTGTCACTAGAATTCAACCTAGAGCATAGGAGCAATGTTCCATGGATTTATTTGAGTTGATACTTCCTTCGTCTATGACTTCTTTGACTTGTTTAAAGAAGATACCTCTTCCCCTGCCTAATAGCCTATCCATTCTCTATCTCACCCTAGGCCCAAGTGATGTAAGCATTTGTATTATGACTAGGGCCTAATGTAAGAGGTCACCCACACAATATTACCTAAGACCTCTAGTGAGGGGACCTCTTCATCCTCTTCAAACCCAAACATTCTCATTTTTAACCTAGCACTTTTAGGTAGTACATTGCCTATGTCACCCAACCTTCACCTCTCATTTCTCCTAGTTCACATCAACCCCTTTTTCTCCCTCCTCTAGAGGAATTACCTCAAGTTTCTTTATTTCCACTATGAGTTTCTAACATTTTCTTTCCACCATACCAAGAGCAAATACACTATCATATCTCCCATATCCCATCCATTACTACTCTCCCTATCATAACCCAAGTTATGGATAATATGTTTATCGTTCCAATTAACTCTAATCTCTATGGTGCATCTTATTTCAATATTGTTTCATCATCACAAAATCCTACCTTTGGACCACCACCCTCAGCTTAATCTAATTATTTTCCTAATCTATGCACGAATGTGGCTGCTTCTTCTACTTCTTCTATTCCCCTAGTAACCTTTCATTTTTCCACTCCACCTCAGGAGTCCACACCCTTCAATATTAATCCTTCTTTTGTGAAAATTTCTACACTAAAAAATCCTCCTTTCACTGGCATGTATTCTATTCTTATTTAATGAAGATGTGCTTATGTGTCCTATTATTTTATGCCAAAGCTCTCTTATTTATGAAATTACTGTTGATAGAGCCATATTTGGCACTATATCTAGATTAAACATTTTTTTTTTAAGAGCCATAACATATGACTCTTCCTTATTTTATAACTAAACATTTTTCTTATTTTTAATAGTTTTGAATTCGACTAGTAGGTTTTGATCCATCAATTAAGATATTGAAAGAATATTAGTAGTCAATCCGAGTACATATAGTACATTGTTAATTATTCCTTTTTCATTTGATAGATCAATTAAGAAATATCCTACTCCTTTGACCTCATAAGTCATACTATTTGCTATGACAATTGGTTTTTCATATTTCTCTTAAAAAGTATTAAACCATTGTTTATTTCTAGTCATATGCCTACTTGCTTCGAAATCAATATACCAATAATCCATAGTGAGTTCCTTTGAAGTTGAAAACCTTATAACTCCTAATTCAAATAATTACTCAATTATAAAATTTGTAAATTTTAATTTTCTAATCCTTTTATGTAGAAAACCTATTAAATCCCTAATTAAATTTGCAAAATTTCAAATTTCAAATACTTCAAGTTTTTAAAAAAACTTAAAATTTCTAGACATTTAAGTTTTTAAAGTTTTTCAAATTTTCTAAAGAACTTAAAAAACTTTCAAATAACTTTAAATCTTCAAAATACTTCAAATAAAAAAACTTAATAACTTTGACTCCTTATAACTCCTTCACTTTCTAATTTTCAACTTTTTCAAATATTAAAAAAAACAATAATTAAATTATTGAATAATCCTTATTACTCCATATCTTATAATAAAACCTTTAAAAAAAATAATATTCAAAAACCTTAGCGCTCTAGATATTTGAACATTTCTCAAACTTAATTCACTCACTCCAAAAATAATATTCACTATATGTAACATTTGTTACCTATGAATGCGTCGATGATAATATAGCTGGATACTCTCCACTTTCAATGTTGTGTTCTCGATTTCAAATAAATGAAATGTTTGATGAAGTTTACAATGTCTAACATTCCTCAATGCTTGAATATATTCCTTATTATATTATTCTCCTTCAGTTACACACTGTCTAGTTTGAAACCTCTTGCATGGATGTCTCCTAGATCATCCTCTCTCCTATAGTTTGCTTGTTTGGTTGTTAGTCTTCAAGTGGCCTGGTCTTTGGTTTACCTTTCCTTAAGCAACTTGTTCTCAGGTGACTCAGTTCTTGGTTTAATTTTCCTCAAGTGAGTTGTTCTTAGGTGACCTTGTTCTTGGTTAACCTTTACTCAAACTTGTCCTTAGATGACCTGGTTTACCCTTTTCTAAAGGAAGTTTACCTTCATATGATTTGGTTTATCCTCTTCTCAAGCACTTTGCCTTTCAAATGATATGGGTTTCCTTCTTCTTAGGCGGTTTACCTTCAAATGATCTAGATTGTATTCTTCTTAGTTAGTTTACATTTAGGTGTTTTGGTTCACCCTTTTTCTCATATGACTTGCCTTTTAAATGGAACATATTATTTGCTCTTACATAGGTGATTTATCTCTAATGGCTTGATGTCTAGTTTTCTCTTACACAACTGAATTATCTTTGATGATTGATTTACCCTTTATTTTATATCATGTATGTACTTTCCTTTAGCACTTTGTTAGTGCCCACTATCCTTCTCTAGTTCCTTATATTATTTTTCCTCTCTATAAAACCTTCTCTTCACACATGTAATCTCTTACACATGCTTTCTCTAGCTCTGTGTTACGTGTTTTCATGTAGGTTGTTTATGAATCTTCTACGGGTCTCTTGGGACTCTTCCCTAATGCAGGCCTCTTGGACATCTTCCCTAATGTAGGTCTCTTGGGCCTCTTCTTTAATGCAGGTATCTTGGGCATTTTCTTCAATGCAAGCCTCTTAGAATTTTTCTTTAATGTAGGACTCTTGGGCCTTTTATCTAATGTAGACCTCTTAATATTTTCTCTATAAAAATCAATACTTAATCTTCAAAAAATTTTGTTCCTTTATCTTTGTCTGCTACTTAAAATATTTGTACTTCTTTTTTTTTAAAGCGAAAAACCCCTTATGAATCTGCCTTGGTCTGAGAGACCACGAACAGGGGGTTCTACACCGTCCAAGTCACCCAGGGGTCACACTCGACCTTTCTCGCACCAACATTATCAATTGGATTTTGGATACCTAATTCAGCTTTTTGGTAGGGTGGAGATTTGAACTTAGGACCTCCCTTGGAGGATTGCCCTCTCCTCTCCAACTCACCTACAACACTTGGGTTAAAATATTTGTACTTAAGAAGCTTTGAATACTTCTCAATTTCCTCTGGTAGCTATAATGCTTTTATCTCTTTCTATTGTAGTCTTATACCAATGTTTGAAAAAACTTTTGCAATGTCTTAGGTTGCATATAAGAACTCAATATGATTCTCCTTCTTTCTATAGAACCCAATATCAATGTCAAGGTAATCTTGAATGTCTCTGAATGATCAACTTTCTCCTGAGTTGGTTCTTTCTCAATATTCAATATCCAACTTTTCTTCTAAGTTGGCTTCCTTTATCAAATATCCAACATTTCTCCTAAGTTGAATCTTTCTATCAATATATTTGAGTCTTAGTATTCATTGGTTTTCCTTCAACTTGGTGGAAATACCCTAGCATATAAATTAGGGTGACTATTCCTTGTCCCCTCAATATCTACTCTATTAGACCTTTAAAAATAGAGTCCAAGTTTGCACTGCTTTCAAAATGGACAAATTCTAAATTAACTTTATCTAAAAATGAAAAAAGCTAAATATTAATAATGGTGGTTATAAAAATGAACTCTAATGTGGTATCTCTAATACCACTATTGCATTTTTAAGCCTTACTACCACAAAATATCATAGGTCTCAACAAAAAATAGCCACACTTCAAAGTGGATAAACTCTAAATTAACTTTATAAAAAATGGACAAAGTTAAATATTGATGATGGTGGCTATAAAAATGAACTCTATCAAAATGTACAGAGTTAGGTGGTAGGCCTGATTCCACTATTATATTTTTAAGCCTTACTACCATAAAATATCATAGGTGCGAACATAAAATAGCCATAATATCAAAGGTCAAAATATCAATAATGAAGATTTAACTATAGAATTATATCAATGTATACAAATTTCATATATATCAACAATATTAAAAAAATTATTACAATATTATATATGAATATGGAATACAATCTTGAGATTTCTCTATATTTAATATAAATTATGGATTTTTGTCTCCATAATATAGTCATACGAGATAATCCTTCAAATTCTTGACTATTGCTTTCCATGTGACCTTTGGATTCTTATCTTGCCACTTGCATACAAGACTCTTAGTCTTCTAGCATGATGCATGTAGATATCTTGCACATCCTAATATATCAAATTGTTGGCTTTTTAAGCCTTTACTACCATAAAATATCATAGGTTATCTCACAATATCACATAGGTCCCAATATAAAATAACCACAATAATAAAGGTCAAATAATGATAATATGATGAGTATAATAATCTAAGAAAATTAATATGTATATCAAGGCTTATAATAAATCAAATAAAATTAATTTATATGCTAAAATATGAATGTAAATAGCCTAAATCATTCATGTACTATGAATGATGAAAACTTACAATATTAATTGCTAAAAAAGTATACAAGCTTTCTTACTCCACTTCCTCTTACAATCAAATAATGAGATATATGGATTGTATTCAATATATATTCCAATGGAGCATTGCCTTCATAATATAGCTATAGTACCATGAATCTTTAGCTACTTGACTATTGCTTTCCATATGCCAAGTTTCATGACTATTGGCTTCTCATATTGCCACTTGCATACTTGGTGGACACTTGACTCTACGATAATTGAACACATCTATAAGAGTCTTGGAATCCTATTCTAGGATACTTGTGCACATCCTCACCTTACATATTTGCACTCTTACATACAAGACACTTGTGCACATTCTATCTTATATGACATGCATTTGCTACACATTCACACTTACATAAAAGGGGAAATCTAACTCACACTCTAAACTATAGACTCAACCCTAATCTATTATTTACAAATATACCATGAAGGTACCATAGGGGTATATTAGCATATAATAAATAATGTAATATTCTCCAAAACCCCCTGCATTACATTATTTGGTTATTGAAGAATTTAGACTTCAATATTCAATATCCATATTTTTGTCCTCTCATTTGGTTCTTTTAGCATGTGATAAATCTATCTCTTATTTAGGTACTTGCTTTTAATTTGTATCTCTTTTTGCTTTCTTCTTTTGTGCTTTTTCGATATTCTTATTTTTCTTCTTTATCTTGTTCTTTTATATCTTGATTTGATCTTACCATGTCATATTCTTGATATCTCTCTTCTTGTATCCTAATGTTCTATAGCAACTACAACATTAGTTTTTTAGAATTAAATAAAATGTACATCTTCATTGATCAAATTTTTTTCTAAAAGAGCTTTGAATTCATTTTTTTTATATGTGCCTTCTAATTCTTGATTTTCATGAATTTCTTAAGCTAATTTTTTTTTTATTACCTTCTCTATACTATAGTTGAGATTTTTGTTGATAACCATATTGATACTAAGGATGATACTGATGTTATTGATATTGAGATTGAAATTATTATTGTCACTGAGGATTATATCAATATTGATATTAATATTGCCTTTGTTGAACTAATTTTTTTTTTTGATCAATGATGAGAGTGAGGAGCGGTGGAGGAAGTGGTGGAGGAAGCAGAGGATTGGGAGAGATGAGGAGTGGTGGAGGAAGCGAAGGAGGAGAAAAAATGGTAGGCAAGAATTTTGAACCAACGAAAGGAGAAGATCTAGAGGAGGGCAGAATGCTATAGCTGGAAAGGAAAAGGATTCCCTGTCAGCTCAGTTCAAAAAGGCTAAAGGTATAGATCCTCTAGATAAACCCTTAGACAAAGGGTCCCACTGGGGTTCGGTAGCTAGCAACAAGGGCCTAACCTTTTTGGAAATGTTGAAAGGAAAAAAGAAGGAGCTAGTCAGTGAAAAACCGTCCCTAATACAAAACAATAACAAGTTAACTGCGCTAGTGGAGATTATGGAAATATTCTTGGATATGGAGGCATCATCCTTAGTTGGCAAGTTTTTTTGAGGAAGGCCAGACATTGAGACTATTCGCTCATGGGCTAAGGCAAAGTGGAAAACTTTAGGAAGCTTAGAAATTATAGCCATGTCAAGAGGTTTTTTTATGATAAGACTCAAAAACAAAGATGATGCAGAGTGCATCTTGATAGGAGGACCCTGGTTTCTAGGAAGGTGTAGCCTCTTTCTGAGGAAGTGGGGGGAGGATTTCAACCCTAAGAAGCAAAAAATTAATATAGCACCCATTTGGGTTTGCTTACCAAACCTCCCACCCTAGTTTGTTAATGAGTACTGGCTTAGTGGCATAGAAAATATGATAGGAGAGCTCGTGGCAATAGACCATTCAACCTAGGAAAGGACTAGACTAACGTATGCCAAGATCTATATAAATGCAAACTTGGATTCTGATCTACCTTCTCAGGTGGAACTAGCATATGGAGAGTTTCTAAGGATTCAGCCTGTGGAGTATGAGAACAAGCCAATATTTTTTAGCATGTGCAAAACCCAGGGCCACCTTCAAGCCCAATGTCTGACAATAACTGCAAACAAGGAATCCACAAGCAAAGGTTTTCTAGGGAAAGCTAATGGGAGAGGGATCCCAAAGTTTCAAGGACCACGTATTAACTTGGAAGGATACATATAAGTTAAGAATAACCAGGCTGACCAAGCCAACACAGAACTAGAAAAAATCCAGGAGAAAGGAAAGCAACATAATGAGGGATGCAAAAATCATAAGGTATGTAATAAAGATCCTAGCTTGAACATGTTTGATATCCTAGCAAATCTAGAAGTTGAAAAAGAAAACAGTAAGGATGATACCATCAGTGTCAAGTTTCCCCTGAAACCCTAGACTCACCATCCAAATCGGGACCATCCACAGCTATGACAAAAGCCCCAAAAGCTATGCTCAAAATGAAGAAAAATTTCTAGGTCATTTCAGTTTAAACATGGAAAAAATAGAGTCAAGAGTCGAAGTTGTAGAAACAAGATCTAGGAATATAGCTCCTAATATGGTAGTGGAGCAAATTATCCCTTATCATACGAGCCCAACGGTAAAATGTTCTTTGAAGGAAAGCCCCCTGTTTAGGAACCAGATAGGAGAGGTGAACCAAAACAAGGCTGAGGATGAAGAGGGAATTGAAAACCCCCAAAATGAGGAAGAAGGTTCAAGCCCTAGACTATCATAGTATATGCCCCCTCATTTCAGTCCAAAATAGACTAGAAGCACTACCAAGCCTCCGATAGATTATGGAAGTGAAAGAAAGAAAGGGAGAATATCTACAGTAGAGCACTATAGAATGAGAATCAATGAAGAAATTGCAAATGGAAAGCAAAGAACATTGTTACAGCAAGCTATTATTTTCCAGGATAATAGAAAAATTGACAAACCCCCTTTGGATCAGGGAAGGTGGCGAGGAAAAAATATCAAACAGTCTAAATGAAGGTTCTCTAATGGAATGTGAGAGTCCTAAACGGCCCACCAAAACAAAGGATGGTGAAGTCTATAAGGAAGGATTGGAATCCTACTATTATTTTTCTTCAAGAAACCAAAAAAGATGTGGCACAATCAGCACTTATAGCTAGAAGGATTTGGAAGCAAGGGGAAGTGGCCTTTCAACAGGTGAGAGGAGCATCTGGGGGCCTCATGATCTTATGGGATCTTATTAAAATAGAAGGAAGTATTATTCAGGCAAATGAAAGAGTCTTAAGCATATTATTTCATGATTTTGATACTAATAAGAATTGGATTATGTCAAATGTTTATGCCCCCACCTCTGTCCAAGGGCGGTCTGAACTATGGGAGTTTTTGGGGCATTTGAGCCAAGATTTTAAAGACATTCCTTGGGTGATTCGGGGAGATTTCAATACCCCCCTTTACCCATCTGATAAGAAGGGAGGATCTGGATTACCCTCAAGGAGCATGGAGGACTTCAATGAATTCATTAACACAAATGAATTGATGGATGTAAGACTAAAAGGAGCCAAATTTACATGGAGTAACAAGAGGATAGGAAGTCAGCTAATTCAAGAAAGGTTGGACAGGTTTTTTTTATCCAAGGAAGCTACAACAATGTTTGGTGATTTAGCGTTACAAGACCTTCCTAAATGCGCTTTAAACCATAATATTATTCTATGGGAGGCATTTCAGGCTAACTCCTTTAAAAAGCCATTCAAATTTCTGTCAATGTGGGTTAAACATCCGGACTTCAAGAAATGAATAGAGGAATGGTGGCAACAACCTATCCAGGGAAGTGCTTCCTTCAAACTATCTCAAAAACTTAAGATGGTGAAAAACAACCTTAGAATATGGAATAAATAATTCTTTGGAAATATTTTTGAGAATAAGAGAGCAGTGGGGGAAAAACTGAGAATAATAGAAAGCAAAATCCAAAATGGAACCTATGATGAGGCAACAAGGACTGAAGATAAGGAAACCCTTTGTGAGTTTTATAATATTTTAGCTTGTGAAGAGATGTATTGGAGGCAGAAATCAAGGGCATTATGGCTAAATGAAGAGGACTCTAATTCAAAAATTTTCCATGTTACCACATTGAGCAAAAGAAGCAACAATAATATTAGAAATTTAACTAAGGTGGATGGATCCTCAACTTAAAAAATTCAGGAGATTAGGGATGAGGCTGTTAATTTTTTTAGTTCATTATTGGGTGAAGAACGGGCCTGTAATGCCCAAGCAAAGGACTCTCTCCTTCAATTCATTCCACAACTAATTTATGAAATGATTAATGAGTCTCTTACAACAAATTTTTCAGATGAAGAGATCAAGGAGGCTTTGTTTAACATGGATCCTGACAAAGCTCCTAGGCCGGATGGGTTTTCACCATGGTTTTTCCAAGTTTGTTGGGATATTGTTGGAGCAGAAGTTATTGCTGCAATCAAGGAGTTCCAAAGTTCAAATTATATTCCAAGTGGTTTCAATTCAACTTTCATTGCTTTGATCCCTAAATGCCCCAACCCCAAGACTATGGCTGACTTTAGGCCGGTTAGCCTGTGTAATATATCCTATAAAATTTTGTCCAAAGTTTTAGCCAACCGTTTGAAGAAAGTTCTACCGGTTATCATTGATCTAAGTCAAGGAAGTTATGTACAAGGAAGATCAATCTTAGATGGAGTTATTATTGTTCATGAGGCTATTCATACAGCCACTCAGACCAAAAAAGTAGTCATGGCTTTAAAGTTAGACATGAACAAAGCTTATGACAGGATAAATTGGGAATTCCTAGAGGCGATTTTATTAAAATTTGGCTTCAACATGAAATGGGTCAAGTTAATAAGAGAGTGTATTTCTAAGCCTTATTTTTCAATTTTGGTTAATGGGTCTACTGCAGGTTTTTTTCAAAGTAAATGTGGTCTAAGACAAGGAGATCCCATAAGTCCTATGTTGTTCATCATTGTAGTTGAGGCCTTGGAAGAACCATTAAGGTAGCAGTGGTAGCTGGACTCATATCAGGTATCAAGGCCACATCGCTAACTACCCTGGTGACACATCAACAATTTTTTGATGATACATTGCTACTGGCTTTGGCTTCTATGGTTGAGGCAAGAAGGATTAAAAATATTCTCATAATGTATGAAGAAGCGGCTAGACAAAAAGTGAATTTTGATAAGAGCAAACTTTATTTCATCAATACCCCCATTCCTAGGCAAAACAACATAGCAAGGATCATGGAATGTTAGATTGCATCCCTTCCCACCTCCTATTTAGGTCTTCCCCTATTTATGAGGAAACCTGAAGTATCAATGTGGAACATAGTTCTAGAGAGGATCCAAAAAAAGCTAGCAGGTTGGAAAGGACATCTGTTATCTCAAGCAAGAAAAATAGTTTTAACTATGGCTTCACTTCAAAGTATACCCGTTTACTTCCTATCAGTCTTCAGAGCTCCCAGAAAGGTGTATCACAAAATTGAGTAGCTTCAAAAAAAATTTATCTGGTCAGAGACTGAGGATAAGAAAAGGATCCATTTAGTAGGTTGGAACAAGGTTTGCAAACCTAAAGCTGATGGGGGGTTAGGATTGAGGAGAGTTTCTCATCTCAATATAGCTTTGTTAGCCAAACAAGCATGGCAATTATTTACTAAGGTCGATAATGAATGGACTGCCATAGTTAGGAGGAAATACCTCCAAGGTGTGAACTTCCTTAATAACAACTTAGCAAGCAGGGGGTCTACTTTTTGGAAGGCAATCCTCACGAGCAGGGATATTATCAAGAAATGTCTTAGATGGATTCTAGGAAATGGACAAACAATAGACTTTTGGAAGGATCGATGGGTGAGAGCTGAGGAGTTATCCCAGAATCCTCGTTTGGCAAGGATTCAAGAGCATATGGAGCAACATATTGGGAAGAAGGTTGCAAATTATATGTGGTAGGATATAAATATCAACAGGTGGAAACACATCAGAGTACAGGTTTTTGAAGCGGAGTCTGAAGAGCTTTATAACATTTTAACTTAGAAAATTATTCCCTCTAGAGAGGATGAAGATCACATTGTTTGGGCTAAAATTGAAAGTGGTGACTTCACAGTTAAGTCTGCCTATATTTTGCTTCTCAATATGGAAGGTCAACAATTTCAACTGAGTTTAGTTTGGATCAAAGGCTTAATTCCTAAAATATCCTTTTTTTCATGCCAGGTGATTCAAGGAAAAAACCTCACTATGGACAATATGTTATCCAAAGGTATGGTTATTGCTAACCGTTGCTACATGTGCAAGGCAGGATGGGAGACTACCCAACACTTATTTTTGGAGTGTCCAATAGCGGAGTCCATCCTGGATGAACTTTTCCAAGCCTTTAGGATATTGTGGGTTAAGCCTACTCTTATATCCGAAGTGTTCCATCAATGGCCTCAACCCTTTGTTAGCCTAAAAATTAAGTACCTATGGAAAATTTGTTGGCATCATTTTCTCTGGTAGATTTTGCTAGAAAGGAACCATAGAGCCTTTAAGGATACCATTCACAACCCAAAAACCATCCTCAACAGGATTATTGTCTTTGCGAAAGAAAACTTTAGCACCTTAGTGGATGAGAACCACTCAATTATTCCCCAAGAAAAATAATTAGCTCGGGCCTTAGGTATTGAGGACAAACCTTCCATTCCTTTGCCCAATCCTAGAAATGGGATTTCTTGGGAGCCACCCCCTAGGGTTGGTTTAAACTAAATTTTGATGGTGCAGCCAAGGAGAACCCGAGAAGAGCTGGAGCTAGAGGAATAATCAGGGATCATCAAGGAAATCTAGTCAAGGCCTTCGCTGAACCATTGGGAATCAGAACTAATAACGAAGTAGAAGCTAGAGCTCTTTGGAGAGGGTTGCAAGTAGCCCAAGCAACTCAAGGTAACTTGATGATTGAAGGTGATTCTATGAACATCATCAACCTGTTAACCAATGGAAAAAAACCTCCATGGATAATTGAGGGAGTTATCCATGAAGTGAGGATCCTTTTTGCGGCAAGACATAACAGGAGGGCTCATCACGTGTACCATGAGGCCAATAGGTCAACTAAAAAATTAGCCAACATAGGTGTTGATGTTGGTAGTTTGGTGACATGGACACAAGGTGTGCCACATGAAGTGGAAAACATTATTAGTCATGAAAAGAAACCTACCCATTAAGGAGAAATATGAATGGGTGTTCTTTCCCCATGGAGCTGGTAATAACTATGGGGTTTCCCTCTAAATCTTACCAAATTAGAAATGAAGGTAATAGGGTGTAACCCTTGGAATATTTCGATAGAGAATAGGAAATGGGCAAGCAACAGGTTTCACAAGTGCAAAGTTCCAAACTTCAATTCTTGTCAATGTAAGTAATGTTTATAGTTATGTTTAGGTATGGGTGTGCTTTTTTAGTAAGGTGTTGTAGGGGATTCAACACAATTTTTGGTAAGAAAGTTTCAAGGATGACTAGGATCTACAATCTCAGTAGAAGGCTAGATATTGTAATAGGTTTTGGGTTAACCTGCAAAACCCTATAATTAATGAAGACTTTTATTTACCAAAAAAAAATTGTTTGTTTGACCACCTTGATTCATCTGATTTCCTTGATATTGATTTCTTGGATTATATCTACATAAATTTGTGCTATGGCCCTTTTTCTTACATATTTGATAATATCTTGAATTCCTATATCTTGAAGTTGTAGCAATATTACCTTGTGTATTATCTTTAGATACCAAGGCATTATTAGTCATTTCATATTTGACTAAGTTTTCTACTTTGTATTCTTGAAGAATATTGACTAAGCCATCACATGTAGTTTCCTTACTTAAGACTTGCAAAGTTGTGACTATATACTTATATATTTCTAGAAGTGCCCTCAATGTTACTTGAACAAGAAATTTATCCTCTACTTTTTTCTCTCAGAGTCAATAATTTTGCTTTTATATCTGCTAAATTTCAAAGAAAAATTTCTATACTTTCCTCACTATTAACCTTTAAGGAACACAATTGAGATTACAAATTTAGAATTGTAGCTTTATTTTTCCCTTCAAATTTTTTGCATAAAGTATTCCAAGCTTTTGTAGAAGTTTCTGCTTTATTTAAGTATGGTTGAATTTCATCAATTATTTCAAATGTCATCAACATAAGTAATTTTGCATCACCACCTTCAAATATTTGTATTTCTCTTACATCCTCACTAGGTTTTGTCCTTGTTCAGATAACTATATCCCAAATTCTTTTGACAACTAAGATTGATTTCAATTTGTTTTTTCATGATACAAAATTTGGTCCTTTCAAAAGTTGATATTCAGAAAGGAATTTTTTTATTGTTTGACATGGAACTCATTAAATAATAATAATATTTGAATCAGTAATCCTTATGACTCCTTAGTTTAAAAAAAAAATTAAATAATAATTCAAGTGCAAATACGAAATTTGCAAATCCTAATTTTCTTAAACCTTTGATGTTGAAAATATTTTAACTCCTAAATATTTAAAATTTGCAAAAATTCAAAAACTTTTCTAATTTCAAAATTTTTCTTACAATAAATTTTCTACATTTTTAAAAACTTCAAAAACAATAATCAAACTGATTAATTAATGTAGAAACCTTATTACTCCAAATATTTAAAATTTAAAAAATAAACTAACCCTTATAACTCCTAAATCATAATTAAAGCCTACTTATAACTCTTTAAAAAAATTCCTATTTAAGCTTGTAAACACCTTATTACTCCAAGTAACCCTAATCAATAATAATTTTCAATTCTAACCTTATACTCACTTACTAGTGAATCGTGGTTTGCTTGCCCAATGAAAAATTGTGCTTTGCTTGCTTGAAGGTGATTCATGTTTTGCTCTGCTCTACTTACTCATTGATATTAACTCATTCACACTTCCCTCTGAATGCAATCCCTTTGTTTTAAAGGAATCTGAGTTTGGACATTCCAAGTCCATGAATCTCAACTCAAATATTTCAATTATCCATGTGTCTCTCTGCATGGATAAGTAAATTATAAAAAATGTTTCATTAATTTTGTGAGATAAGAACATAAATTTCCAACTTTAATAAAAGTTTTAATAACCCCTTTTGAAACCCTTAGGAATTTTATTCAAGTGTTTCTAATTTCCAAAAAATTAGTTTGAAGTTGAAACCCTTATCACTCCCAAATTTGGAAAACTAGAACACATTAATATTTGTAAATTTTAAGTAGAATCCCTTATTGCTCATAAGTTACTTTAAGCAAATATTATATTAATTCCTAAGTTTTGCTTTCAAACAAATATTGATTTTATATAATATATATCAACCTTATCTTATAACCTTATAACTTCCTTTTTGAAATTGAAAGCAAATAAGAAATTAAGGTTGTGTACCTTTATGACGTCGGGTGAATGTGGCTATAAACTCTCCTTCTTGAGCATGGATTCCCAAGGCTTTAATGCACTCTGTGAATGCTGGTTGACCAAGAGTTTTCAAAATGTACCTGTCTAACATTGTTATACATTACATCAATGTAGGTCATGATTTGTTTAGACGTTGAACTTGAATGAACCTTCATTAGAATATTCACTTCCTTGCTGGGTTCTTTAGCTTTGGTTTCTCCTCCTTGGATGAACATTTCACTTTCCTAAGCATTGGTTGCTCTACCATAATCATCCTCCTTAGGTTATTGTTCCTTAGACACTAGTTGTTCTACCTCAGTTGTCCTCATCCTTAGGCACTTGTTCCTTAGATGTTGGTTATTTCTTAGGAGTTAAGTACTTACTTGTTCCTCCTAGTTACTTGTTGATTCCTCCTAGTTGCTTGTTAGTTCCTCCTTAATTACTAGTTGCATGTTGGTTCCTCCTTACATTTTGGTTCCAACTTGGATGCTAATTGCTCACTAGTTTCAACTTAGGTGCTAGTTACCTTTATCTTAGTCACAAATATTTGCACCTCAGTCATAGGTTCTCTTGGCAGGTTTTAATGTTGCTATTTTTAATCTACTAATTTCCTTCTCCTTGAATCATTCACTACTATCTTGGCCTATCATATTTCTCCGTAATGTAGTTTAACTATGCTAAGCTTTTATACTACAACAATACTAAATATATCAATGCAAAGGTATTGTAGTCTTCTGTAATGACTCTATTTAGTGAATGGTTTCTACAACTTTTGGCTTTGCAATATCTTGAATACAACTTTCTTTTACTTGGAATTATTTTATTTTGTATGTTGTATGCTTACTATGTGGAAAAATGGCTATTTCATTACCACCTTCTTGAAGTGGCCGAATAGCTATTCTATTGTCACCTTCTTGAAGTGGTCGAATAGCTATTCTATTGTCACCTTCTTGAAGTGGCTGAATGGCAATTATTTAGGTTCCTTCTTGATGTGTCTGAATGGACTTGTTCTTCAACAATATGGGACTTTTATTTATTTTTGTATATGCCTCTTTCTTCTTGATTTTCTATATGGGCCTCTTGCTTTTCTGTATGATCTCTTAGTTTTTTTACTATATGGATCTTTTAGACCTCTTTTCAAAATGTTGGCCTACTTCTTGAGCCTCTGTTTTCAATATAATATTCTTATATTCTAATAGAGAATTCTTGAATCTAAATAAGCTTCTCTAGCCTTTAATTCCAATATAGGTTTCTTTGGTACTTTCTTCAATATAGATTTCTTTTAACTATGTCAAGGTCAATATGACCTAATTCTTCTCTTCATTTTTTTGCTTTCTTCTAGTTTTCTTAGGAATCTTTGAATGCTTCTCAATCTACTACCAATTTAGCTATTATTCTCTTCTTTTCTTTCTTATCTCTACACTTAGAAGCTAAAATTCTTCTCTATATTCTATAAGAAGCTTATCAAACTTATAGAGCTTAATATCTACTTTCTTTGTCTTTCTAATAAAAAGCTAAAACTCTTCTCTATCTTATATAGAAAGCTTCTCACACTTTTGTAGCTTAAATTTCTATAGTCAATATAAAATCTTCAATGTCTAGGTCATACCTAATAACCCAATATGATTCTCCTTCTTACTAGAGAATATAATAGATTATCAAGGTGAATTTTTATATCCCTGAATATTCAACTATATTTTAAGTTGGTTTCTATCAATCTATCAATCTACAATATTTAATATTCAATATCCATATTTTCTCTAAGTTGGATTTCTTTCTTCAAATGTCCAAATTTTCTTTTTAAGTTGGCCCTTTTTTCTTCAATATAGTTGAGTCCTAGTCTTCACTGGTTTTCCTTCAACCAAGTGGAAAGACCATAACATTTTCTACTCAATATGATTTTTTTTAAATATAGAGTCCAAGTCTTCATTGCCTTTAAAGTGGACAAAATCTAAATTAACTTTATCAAAATGGATAAAGCTAATTAATAATGGTGGCTTAATAAATAACTCTATCAAACTAGACAGAGTTAGGTGGTAGCTCTAATACCACTATTGGATTTTTAAGCCTTTACTACCACAAAATATCACAGGTTATCTCACAATATCACATAGGTCCCAATATAAAATAGCCACAATAATAAAGGTCAAATAATGATAATATGATGAGTAGAATAATATGAGAAAATTAATATGTATATCAAGGCTTATAATAAATCAAATAAAATTCATTTATATGCTAAAATATGAATGTAAATAGCCTAAATCATTCATGTACTATGTATGAAGAAAACTTACAATATTAATTGCTCAAAAAGTATACAAGCTTTATTACTTCACTTCCTCTTACAATCAAATAATAAGATATATGAATTGTATTCGATATATCTTCCTATGGATTATTATATCCAAAATATAGCCATAGTATAGTGTCTCTTTAGCTACTTGACTATTGCTCTCCATATGCCAAGTCTCATGACTCTTGGCTTCTCATCTTGCCACTTGCATACTTACTGGATAATTAACTCTACAAAACTTGCACACATCTACAAGAATCTTGAACTCCTAATATAGGACACATGTGCACATCCTCAAATTACATATTTACACTCTTACATACAAGATACTTGTGTACATTCTCTCTTACATGATACTTGTGCATTACACATTTACATTTACATGACACTTGTGCATTTCCTGCATATTTACATTTAGATGACACTTGTGCATTTCTTGCATATTAACACTAACATAAAAGGGAAAAATAACTCACACTCTAAACTATAGAATCAACCCTAATATATTATTTACAAATGTACCATGGGGGTACATTAGCATATGCAAAATAATGTATAATTCTCCAACATAAATGATGTAATATTCTCTAACATGGAGTAATTGGTGCTCCTTCAATCTATCCTTGCATTCTTACTTGCTTGATAAGATATCTCAATACCTCAACCATGATGACATATAAAGCTAGTTATAACAATCAACCTTGTCTTATACCTCTGAAATAATTGAAAAACTCAGATGGTCCTCCATTGACAAAACTAAGAATGTGCTAAAGTTGATGCAACCTTCTACCCATTTTATCCACTATCACAGAACCCAATTTTGCAAAGCACCATTAAGAGAAATATCTTGTTGAGTTTGTGATAAGTTGTAGTAAAGTAAAGTTTGATCATCATTATCCTCCTTAATTTAATTGTAGAGTGAATTACTTCTTACACAATGATGACTTCATCTAAAACTTGTCTTCCTCTAACTGCTCCTACTTGCTCTTTTTTTTTTTATAAGTAGTGTTTGTATTTACAACGGGTTTTAACAAGGATCCCAAAACCTGATTACATAAGCAATGGGCCTAGGGCATCAATCCCTTGAAACTGAACACCAAAACAGAAATCCCGCCTAGCGGTAACAGTAAGCATGAAACAATCCCTCTCAGCGGGAAACAAACAAATAAGAAAGAAAGTAGTTTTGGAGATCCTGCCCAGTGGGGAGTAGCCAAAAACCACCACTGAGAAGATCCCGCCAAACAGGAAGCAAAGAAAAATTGTTACAATAAAATCCCGCCTCGTGGGAAGCAGCCAAAACCACCATAAACAGTCCCGCCTAGCGGGAAGCAATAGGGAAATCCCACCATCCGGGAAACCAACAAAAAAGAAAGGATCCCACCTCGTGGGAAAACCGACGGATTTGGTAGATCCCGCCCTGTGGAGAAACCAGCCGCCCACCGATAAAACATTTCGTTCAGCAAGAGCCATCCTGCAGGAAGCCGACAGTCAGCACAGAGAGGATCCAACCCATCAGGAAGTGACCAGAGAGTTGCACCACAAGGAACCCGCCCTGGGAAAACAGAAGAGGATCCCAGCAGCAAGGACCAAGAATCCCATCCAAGCATAGAGCCTGCCGAGGATTCACAAGAAAAAAGGGGGAAGCTGTCCAAACCCTAAACCGTCACCTCCATCGCACCGAGAAACGCAGGGGACCAGATCCACACGAATAACCTGCAAAAAACCCCAGGGGGAAGCCTGAGGGAAAAAGGGAAGGTATCCCCAACCAAACAGGGATCCCTGGGAAGCACCAGTCCAAAAAAAAAACCAAGGAAACCCTAGCCGACCGGGAGGGGCGCAGATAGTGGAGAAGGATCTCCCCCCAAGAGATCATCTGCAAACAACCACTCCCCGGGAGGGATGACCTAAGTTGAGCCAGGGACTGGGCAAGAACCAGGATCCATGGGAGGGGGAGCAGGGGAGGGACCAAAGCCCTCCCCTCTCTACTTTCTTCCCTCACCATCTCCCGTTCAAAATTTATTAAAATTCGACGAATTTCTCTCCTACTTGCTCTTTTGATATGATCATAACCAATAATTTTACAATATACTAGGCATTATTTTTTAAATTACTTTATAGGAAAATTCTCATAGAGAAATGGATCTAAACCTATCAAAATTACTTGCCTTCTCCTCTTTTGGGATAAGTGCAAAGAATATTGAATTTATTGACTTCAAAAATTTTCTATTGTTCTCACTTCCTCCACCATAATAGTAGATCCTAAGCTATAATTTCCCATGCTCTATTTTTTTTTGCTTAAAATCCACATGGACTTGGAGATTTGTCTATATTAAATGAATACACTATCTCTCTTAATTCTTCCATGCTAAATTTCTTCATTAGATGATTATTCATTTCTTGTGTGACTACTTTTGGTATTAATTCAACCACTTCTCTTTGGATTTCTTCTTTGTCAATGTTATCATCTAATAATATGGTTTGAAAATAATTCCTCATAGCATTTTGTATTTCATTATCCTCTACCATATCCTTCCCATTGTCTTGCTTGATACATGATATGTAGTTCTTCATTTTGTAAGCAATCAAGGCTTTATGGAAAAACTTAGAATTTGCATCCCCTTTCTATGCCTAGAGCACTCTTGCTCTTAACCTTAATAGATCACTCTCCTCCTCAATCCTTTCCATTTGTGCAATCAACTTAGCTTCCTCATATCTACTCAAATCTGTATCTATTCCATTTTGTGCCAATTTGTTTAATTCTTCTAATCTATCACATATTTCTTTCTTCTTTTTAGCTTTAGCTTTCATTATGCTTCTCTACCATCCTTTAATTTTATTCTTGATATGTTTCATTTTGCTATAGAATCTGAACATTGTTGTTCCTTCAACTTCAATCTTATTTCACCATTTTAATTTTTTTTTTTTTTCTCACATTCCATCACTTGATGATTAAATTTGTATGACATATCTTTTTGGAGGTTCAAATTCCTATGTCTTCAACAATATTAGTGCATGGTTTGATCTCACTTTAGACAAAATAAAAGATACCACTAATACATTTATTCATAGGATATATTCATCTACTAAAACCCTATCTAACCTCTCTTGAATTAAGGCTACTCCTCTTCTATTTGATCATGTAAAAATACCATATTTTGAACTAATATCTACCAAGTTCCTCTCTCTCTTATATCTGATACCATTCTTGAATTTTAGTTTAGACTCGTAATTTCTTCTTTCTTATTAGCTAATTTAAAAATTAAATTAAAAATCTCCTCCTATTATCTAATTTTCAAGGCTATTTGATGATCCATCTTGCCATATTATTTACCAATATTATTTTGCCAAAGATTTATGAGTGGGTTCTATTGTCCAATTAGAATGTTGTGATCATTCATTGGAGTGGTCAGATGCACCTAACACTTGCGCATCATGTAGACAAACACAATCTAGAAGATTTTTAAGTGAGTGGTGCACCCACAAGGCAACCTCTAATATTTTGGTAAGGCTACCTCCTCATTTGATTTGATCTCTAATGCATACCTTCCTAAACTATTTTCTTTCATCAAAGGAAAAGGGAGAGAAATTATAGAAAATAAAAACCTAATCTAAAATAGGTGATACTCCAAGATCAAAATATTCTTCTATGTATTACTAGAATAAAATAAAGAAATGCATCATTTGCTAATAACTAGAAAAATAATCATGGTTTTAAACTAACATCAAACATTCATACACAAGATATATATAAGAGTTAAGATTAAGTAAAATTAATAATAACTTCATATACATATCATAATCCTTTTGTATAGAGATTCAAGATCAAAAGGGTCTTGAATTCCATTCACAAAATGACTCAAGGTTTGAGTCCAAACTAATACACAAAAGAAAGTAAAAGGAAATATACACATAAGACCAGATATTAGGTACAAGGAGATAATTTCTAATGCCTTACAATGCAATTGAAATCCTTTTTTTAAGCCAAAACTAGGGCTTCTTTGCCTCAAAAAATTACACAAGAAATCCAAAATTTCCTCTCTAAATTGAGTGGGAGATTGGTTTGTACTCAATGTTGATGGGCTTGAGGCCTTTGGATTAATGCCAAAGGTTTTGAGACCTCTAATATTGGAGCCTTCCACTACTATTATCTTTAATATGCCAACTGCTTCCCTTGGAATGTCGCATCCAAATAGTATAGGTAGATGGAATTGAGGTTTTATGACACTGTTACCTTTATCTACTTTCTTTGGATATTATGTGTAAATGTTACCTCTAATAATGATGCTTATTTATCATGGAGGTTCCTTGATTTCAGAGGAAGAAGGTGGATGAACAAATTTGATTGGTTGTTATCACCATTTTCCCATAATTATGGCCTACTATATTGGACTACCTCTTCTTGATTAAAAAACTAAAATAGCTCCTCCTAATATTCTCCTTGTTTACATATTCCTCCATAGACTCTTGATTGTTGAGATTAGATGGTTGGTGTTGCTTCTTGCTACTTCATCATCTAAGTAATCCTCCTTTTCCCATGATCCATTGGATTATTCTTGGATTGATCTTCAATCGTGTTTTATTAAAAACATAAAGAGATAAGATCATGTGACTACCATATCTACAGTCATCGTTAGCTCAGTAAAATATAAAATGATTGGTTTCCAAGCTCAAACAAACATATAATATATAACCTATGGGTTTTGATTTTGCTACATTTTGACCAATGGCAAGGGCTTCCCTTTAGTTATTGTCAAAAAGGTTGTAGGATATGACATGGGCCATCGATTTATAATATTGCATAGTTCATAGAAATTCATGATCTAAATATCTTGATATTTACTTCAAGTCTTCATTGAGTGTCAGATCTTATTTTTTCCCATGGATATTTTATTGAATATAAACCTTGATGGGATAACTATTTACTTCTTTCGTGAGTCACTAGTGTGTTTTCCATGTGTCTAGGCCTTAACCAATAATGGTGTTCTTTAAAAATTCCTTTGATAGCTTCATGAAATGACATGAGTTGTTATATGAGTAATTAATACCTTGTATATCTTTGAAAACTCATCTTCAATTAATTTACTAAAACAATATATACTGTTGATCTTGGAAAATCGATAGTGTGTGCTACTTTGTTACCTTTGTGGACTATTTTTCATCTAGACATCAGTACCCACTATAGATTTTGTACAAATAGCTTTAGGAAATTTTATGACTTTCTATATTTTCAAATCAATGATCACCATTGATCAAAGATATTGAATAATTTATGCGACTTCAAAATTTTAATGGAACTCCTTTGAGTAAAATGATGCCCTCTATTGATTTTAAATTTGACAGTGTGCATGGCCTCTACCTCCTTGCTTAATCAAACTAGTTGATTTGCCTTCCACCAAGGTCAAATTGCAAAATTGGCCAAGGCAAAATTGATTTGGATGTAGCAAATTTTTACTACATTGGGGATTTTTTTCTTGCTAAAGATAAAGAATTCTAGAAAAATTTAAAGCCTCATCCATTGGATGTAGAGTCAAACAAAGAATAAAAATTTGAAAAAAAAAAAAAAAATGAAAAGAAAGAAGAATTAATGCTAGGGCTACAATGACTATTCCCTTTGTGCTCAAAGGAATCTTGTGCACTTGAGCACTTAGGAATCAATGCAAAAAAATGAAGGCAAGACACCCTTTTACGAATTTTCTTTTTTGAAGATCTGAAACCCACCCACATTGAATTCACATTACGTGAATTCACTCCTATATTCTATAAGGATGTAGTGAAGTGTTCACCACATCATTTGAATTTTATTTCCTTTTTTACACTAAAGTTGATTTGTAGATATTTCCACCCTTCTTCACACACAAAAATTCTATTCTTAGACCCATTATCATCATTTCAACAATGAATTTTTGTCACATGTGTCTACTTATATTTTTGTAAGGATGGTGAGAACAAACCATCACTAATTTTGAGGTATTGAATTTATTATTTTTCTATGCAAGATTGGTGAAAGGACATTGCCTCATTGAATTCACATCATGCAAATTCATTTTATTTTTCATGCAAGGTTGATGCAAAAAGGGCAACCACCCTTTTTGTTGATTGGATGGTCTATGGGCCATACTTATTGGGCCAACTAGATGGTTGGTGCTAACCAGACTTATATCTTTATTCTACTAATTCTTGATGGAGCACTAGTATGTCATGCGATATTGCCAATCAAAACTAGATATCATCTCAAAATCTCTCTATAAATTATGGGTGAAATTGGCTGAGAGAACACTCATGCAAGGGGGAGACCTCTAAATCAGATGGCTTGCTCATTTTATTTTGTTGATTTGCTGACTATTGTCACCCTAAGGAGGTTCATCCATATTATTACTTTATCAATCCATACTAACCATTTATTACTAAATCAAAAGGTTTGTGCTACTCTAAAAGAGCCATTTGCCTTCTCTATTTCATAAACTAGTGTTGTATATTGATTTTATGATTAGACTATTTATGCTACTTCCCTAATGGACTTATCTTACATCACTCTTGAGTTAGCATGAGCCCATCATGTGTCCTTCTTTCCTATTGATATGATAGCTATAACTACTTTAGAGATTTTATTTTCTTCATTACTTTAGTGAGTAGCACCGATCATTAATGACATGATAAGAAGAATTGCACCCTTTTGACCTCAGGTTTCCTTGATAGCTTTTGAGTCTACACATATTATTGATCTCAATTAGCTTATGTTATTTGAATGATATTGATTAATCTTCATTACTTCACCTCTTGACATCCCTTGGTAGTCTTCATGATTTAGAAAACAAAGAGAATTTTGACTATCTACATGGATTAAACACACCAAAGTATTGATAGGGACACTAAAATAGCAAAAGTCATTGGGCTTTCTTAACAGAGATCCAACTTCAATTCATGGGAAGGGTGGCCCCTAGTATATCCCTGCTTTTCAACCTCTTCAAAAAGAACATGGATCAAACACCTAAACTTGTTATAAAATAAATCAAAACATAATATTAAGCATGATATATACTTTCTTTTATATACAAAAACATCAAATCTTAAAGGTAGCTCTTTAGATAGATCTCATTGAAGGGGATTAGAAAGGTGTCACCATCAAGCATTAAAATATCAAATAGATTCTCCTCCTTGTAGGTGGTTATGATGTAGGGGACACTACACATGGCATCAAAATTAGTATGACACCTTTATTTGCTTTAGTATTTATCCCATTTGAGCACTTGGTCATCGATATTGAAGATTTGAGGAGTTGCCATTTTGCAAACCACATCTTAACTATTCCTTATGGTTGCCTCCTTTTGCTCTTCTAGATTGATTAGCTCACTAATTGTTATAGTCATGGAATCATTCTCTTGGAGTTACAATTGATGAAGTAATTGTAGTGTTGGCAATTCCATGGATATTGACAATCTTTCTTTCTTACCATAGACTAGGGTGTAAGGTGAATAACCTATAGCCTTATTTGGAGTAGTCATATTAGCCAATAAGTCTATTCTAATATGGAGGTGCCACTACCTCTATTTTTCAAAACCAATATTCTTCAAAATCTTGATCAAGTTCTCATTGGTAGATTCGACTGCATAATTCCCCTTAGGATAGTAGTTGGAGAAATCCTTCAGATATATGCCATATTAGAGGGTGAATTGAGTGATATTGGCTCTAGTTAATTCCTTGGAATTATATATGATAACCATATTTAGAATATTAAATTTAGTTACGATTTCCTCTAGGAAATTAATAATCACCCTCCTAGTGACTTCCTTTAGTGATACTGCCTTTTTCCACCTTGTAAAGTCCAATATCAATTGGAAAAATGGATCATTTGTTGTTACGAGTTTCAAAGACATGGGTACATTATTTTTTCTCCTAGTGAAGAATTTATACTTGTCACATTTTCTCATCCATTGGTAAGTGTCTACAAACATAGCATACCAATAATACCCAAATCTCATGTTCTTATAGTAGTGGTTTGAGCTGAGAAGTGACCACCAAATAATATTTGATGTATTTATTGAAGCAAAGGTTGAGTTTGATCCATTGTAACACATCTCAAGAGGACGACATCAAAGTTCCTCTAGAATAGAATATATTCAATCAAAACATAATGGGCATTCTAAAATTTGAATTCCCTCCTTTGAGCTTGATTTAGGCTATATGGGTACTACCTTATCTATATATAGATGATCCTTTGATCTACCTAGTCCAATAATTCTCCATCCAAATTTATTAAAGACAGGCCCTTGTCAGCTTTCTCATTAGCAATATTTTTGCCTAGTTTTTTGCACAAGGTTCTTTCCCTAATTAACTTTGTAGACTTGATCTTTGTATCATATTCTAGGATCTTGGTGATCCATCTTGATATCTTCTCACTAATTTATTTTCCCATTATAAACTCCTTTATGTTGGAGTGTATAACATAAGCATTGTTCTTAATATTAGAGATTAAATATTTGAGTTCCTTCAAGCTTTTAATTAGGGTATACACTTATTTTTCAAAAACGTTGTATCTCTTCTCATATCCTTTTAAATGTTTGGGTAAAGAAGGCAATTAGGTTTTCATGTTGACCATCAAATTTCTATGTAAGCAGGTTTGTGATGTTGAACTCACCTTCGTATTCATAAAGGATAAAATTCTCATCAAAGTTTGGGTTTGCCAACACCTAGCCTTGATTATAACCTTCTCTATTTTTCAAAAGACTTATTCACTTATGCATACAATTTGAATGGCTTTCATTTTTTCATCATGAGAGTTATGGGATTGATAATATTTGTAAAGTTAGATATAAACCTCCTAATGAAGTTTATATACCCAAAGAAATATTAAAGAGATTTCTTGTATTATGACAATGAGAGATTGGCAATGGCCTCATCTCTATTAGGGTTGATAAAAATTCCTTATATAGATATAACATGGCCTAATAATTTTCCTTAAGGCACACAAAAATACATTTCTTAGGATTTAGACACACACCAAATTCCAAGTAGTGCTTGAAAACCTTCTTCAGGTGTGTAAATTGATCCTCCCTTTGCTTGGATAAGACAATCAAGTCATCTAAATAGTCTAGGATGATTTCATTAATTAGGTATTTGAAAGTAATGTCTATGACCCTTTGAAATGTTACACTAGCATTTGATAAGCAAAAATGAATTTGTTGGTAAGCAAATGCACTCCCTTTGGTGATGAAGACTATTTTGTGTTGATATTCATCCTTTACCCACACTTGGTTGTAACCAGAGAATCCATCCAACAAATATAATATTACAAAACCTACAATAGTCTAAAATGAATGGTCCATCGAAGGCCAAGGGTAGTGATATTTTAATGAAGCCTTATTTAGGTCCTTGAAAGTGACACACAACCTATTGTTTCCATTCTTCTTCCTCACGAGTATCAAATTATAAATACATGTGGTGTGCTTGAGAGGATATATAATCCCAAACTCAATCAATTTAGATAGCTCTATTTTCATAAGAGGCTCAATCTTTAGATTAACAAGCCTTTGCTTCTATCTCACAATTTTAGTTTTAGGAGTTAATTATATTATATGTTGGATGATATATTTATTATAACCCTTTCAGGTCTTCATAGCTTCATGTTATCACTCCATCATACTTTAGACATAGGTGGACCAAAAACTTCTTCTCCTCTTAGGTAGCTGCTTTCCCTAACTTAAGGCTTGTCCTAGGGAAACTTCTACTTGATAATCTTTCTTATTAGTTTTCATCCCTTTCTTTCCTTTGGATTGGTCATCTAGACTGAACAAGGATTCTAATGTGACTAATTCTTTGGGAATATTGTTAGATCTCAATTGTATTATTAGATATTCATATGCTTCCTTGATCTTAAGACTCAATTTCTCTAAGAATTCAACCACTTGTTGAATAAAATAAACAATATGTTAATCATTATCAAATACCTACCATTGTACATAATTTTTAGGAATGGTTGACCTTACTACCAACTTCACACATTAAAATTTTTGTATCAAATCACTCATGGTAGTCCTTGGGAGGAATTTTAAGTTTATGGTGTCAAAGGCTTCGATTATGTCCTAAACCTTGTGCTTGTAAGATCTCATTAATACATTTTTTTCTAGACATTAAGATCTTACTATTTGAACACCAACTTAGTGTCACCAAAGAATTGCAACTTGATACCTTTCTTATTTGCAAGTTGGAGGTGAAACACTGAGGCCTCATACTCAATGACATTATTCAAGCAGTTAAATTGCAATCAATAAGACTATGGTATCTTTGTTATTCTTGGTGAAATCAAATAGATGCTAGAATCAACTCCTATTTTGCTTTTAGTGTTGGAGATATTATATTATTTGGTCCCCCTTGCAATATTTTTTTTTGCTTGATAATAACTTGTTGTACTCGGGTCCCCAACCCTTGAAAAATTATACCTCTTTTCTTTAGAGCTTGAGAGTTTACAAATATATACACTTATCATCTCAATAGATATGCTATAGCTAGAAACCTATATCATTTTACATAAAGTGTTTGAATTTTTAATTTTCATTTTTTGGATCTTTTTAAATCTCCGTATGAATACAATTACTCCAAAATTTAGTATCTCTCTTGACATTTTCCTATAACAGCCTTCACAATGCCAAAACTTCACCTCTACTATTAATGCCTTGCATCTTAGTAGATTAATTTCCAAAACATCTCACTATCATAGTCCACTTTACCAAATCTAGATTGCTAGTTTCCTTCCTAAAACACAAGTGCAACCATAAAATTATAGTAAATAGTCTAAATAAAAACACATTAGTGTTACAAATTAAAACATATATTACCAATGGAAAACATTAAAGTAATTATTAATTACTAATAGATTTAGGCAATCAATATTCTTTGTTAGCTTCAACTAAAATTTTTATTTCCTCTAACCATGGAAATGAGAATTTAACTTCACGATCCTCAATCAAAACCCCTATATTGGCTAGCTTATCTACACATTTGTTTCCTTCTCTTAATATATGTGTAAACCTGATTCTTCAAACTCTTTAGCAAGATCTTGAATTTATGCAATTATCTCTTATATGTTCCATGGAGCATTTGCTTTCCTCAAAATTGCATTTATTATTATGAGAGAATCACCTTCCATCCATACTCTATTCCATTTCATTTGTTTATGTATTTTTAACCCTTCTATAGCTGCCCAGGATTCAACTTCATTATTTATCTTAAATCTACTATTAAAAGCATAATAAGACAAAATATCTCTATTATTTCTAATTATTCCTCCTCCTCCTACTGGTCCTAGATTTCCTTTAGATGCTCCATCAAAATTCAGTTTTACCCGCTCCACATATGGGGGTGTCCACTTTATATTCTTTACCTTATTCTTGCTTATATTGTACCCAACATCATAGTTCTATTTAATGACTTGAATCCATCTATAAAGACTATCTAATTACAAATAAGGGATTGGGTGAGTTGATAGGGTTGGTTTAGACTCCTCTATGGCTAAACATATCTTCTTTTTCATTACCTCTAAACTAATTTTCTTTCCTTTAAATATTCTTCTATTCCTTTCTAGCCATATAATCCAAAGTATTGTATCTTTTGATATATCCCATATTGTTTGTAAAGCCTCATTTTTATAAGTGCTCTATGTTAGCATGTTAGCATAGGTTATTACATATTAGCCTAGCGTTAGTTGTTATTTCATTGTTACAACTATCTAATTGCTACCTTGTTAGCTCTGTAACCTCTAGGATATTGTAAGGCTCCATTGTATTATTTATTCAATTATGATCAATGGGAATTGAGTTCATTTTCATTATATGGTATCAAAGCATCACTAGGGGCACATTCTTCGAAACCACATTCTTCGATAACCTAACCCTAATTTCTTGGACCTGGATGAGAGGCTTGATTTTTGAGCTAGATCGATAGACTTGATCGATTGGAGATCCGAGGACTCTGGAGTCGACTAGACTGATCGGATCGAGGACTTTGGACTTGACTAGATCGGCCAAAATTTTTGGTCAGTCGACTAGACAATGGACAAAGGCATCGAGAGTGCAATGTGAGCATAGAGGTGCAAGGTGAGCAACGAGAGGTCAGCATGATAGGCATCCTCCCTCAACATGGCAACTAAGGTGGCCCCATGTGAGTGAAACCCCACCGCCCTCTCAGGTATAGTCTCCCCGAGAGGAGACACCCTCTTAGGTGAGGGTTGAGCCTTATAAACTCCTCAAAGTCACCCAACCACACACATGTGGGATAAAATTTTGTAATTTTTTAAACCTCATCACCCCCTCCTTGCGGCATTAAGACTGCAACTAGTTTTGAATTTTTCATTACCACCTACGACGTTGGAACAATTTTTTCTTGCCATGGATGGATCTAACAGTATTTTTTGAGCATTTTGGGTGGAGTATTTTTTCTCTAAGCTCTCAGATCCTCCTAGATCCAACATATCTCTATTCTGAAGTCATCACAGAGCATAGAGAGCAAGCTTGTAGTTTACAGGAAGCAAAGAAGGATCATCGTAGGTCATTTGTGGAGATTCAGTTGTCGATGAGGTTCGCATCATGAGGTTGATGTAGTGGTGAAGTTGCTGGTTCATTTGAGGATTGGCTACAGAAGGAGCCATCACTGTCGTTGTGTCATCGCAGAGGAGCTATGACCAAGCGGTGCTTTTCAAAGCCCGTTGCCTAGGGAGCACCATAAGTAAGGGGACTCCCCCTTACTCACATTGAGTAGCCTAGCTCGGCTGGCTGGCAGCCCAGGTGTAAGGCGCTCCAGTAGAAGGTCGAGGGATCGAATCCCTCTGACCCCCCCACACCTTATTATAAGGTAATTTTTTATATTTTTTAAAGTTTTGATTAATTTTTTTTCCTAATGTTCTTTTTTATTTTTTCTTTAGTTTAAATAAAATACTTTTTTATTTTTTCTTTAAAAAAGGTTATTTTAAATAAAAAAATTTGAAATAATTTTTTTGGGGAATTATTATTTTTTAATTAAACTTTAGAAAGTTTTTTTAAAAAGACATTAGTAAGAACTTTTTTTTTTCAAACTTAAAAATGGGGCCAAAATTTTTTGTGCAAAAGTGAAAGGGAGGCATTTTTTTTCCAAAAGAGCACAAGTTTTTCAAAACTGCAAAATTCAGGGGGGAGAGAGTGAAAGAATTTTTTAGCATTGGCAAAATTGTAAAATGTGCATTTTCGGTGGAAACCGGCACCTTAGGTTCATTTTTTGGATGCTTTATGATGTATGATGCACTTTCTTTTTCTACACTACTTCATTAAGTAAAATTAAAGCACTCCTAAGTTCCAAAAATGGATACCCATCCATGCAATTTATTGCACTGCAGCGTTCGATATTTGTGATACCTTTGGCCCGCACTTATAGGTAATGCTATCGTGATTGGGCTACTGTATCTAACACCTAATATAGCTTCCAAAATGACGTCTGAGCTTGTTCTTTATCAATCGTCAGGGAGATATAAGTTGGCCATTTTGTCATTTTTTTACTCCATTCCACTACCCTAATTGTTCTTGTGTTTAGACATAAATCCTAACAAATGTTCTGGAATCTGAAGTGTTTAGGGGAAGTTATGCCCCATGCATGAGGATTGATGACTTTCTATGGTAGGTGCCATCAATGAGATAATTCCCTTTTAGTACCGCCTATGTTCCACTTATCGCTCTGATCTCTAAAAATACCTAGTCTCCCTCATGTAAGGGTGGGTATTTTTTTTATATCTAAAAATACCTATAGTCTCCCTCACATAAGGGCGGGTATTTTGTTCGATATAAAGGCCTGGAAAAAGGTATATAGAAAGGGGGACCATTTGGTGATATAAGGAACCCTCACTATGGTTGCAAAATTAATGACTGATGCTCATCAGTTATTGAAAGGTCCTAATTACACACCATGGAAAAACAATATGAAGGCTATCCTTGTCATGGAAGACTTATGGGATGTTATTTCTAGCACAACAATAAGACCTTCACCAGCATTTGTATCAACAACAGCTACAACTCCAACTATAGATCAGATAGAATTTGATAAGAAATATCAAGAGTGCTCATTTTGCTTGTTGTTTCAGATGAATTTCAACCTCACATTGCTGACAAAGAACATGGTAAAGAGGCATGGGATGCCATTCAAACTATTTATGAGGGGAAGAATGATTCCACCATTCTTTATCTTCAATCTCAACTTCACAGTTTGAGTATGAAGCAGGGTGAGTTAGTTGAACTCTTTCTATACAGAGTGTTTGAGTTGAAAGCAAAATTAAATTCTTTGGGAGAACCTGTAGATGACAAGCTCCTTACTTCAGTTGTATTGAGAGCTTTACCTGATTCTTATAGGGTATTGATCACCTCACTTCAGGTTTCATAAAGAAAAGTTACCTTTGTTGATTTGGTCAATTTGCTTCAAGAAGAGGAAGCACACCAACTTCAGAGAGATGATTCTTATAATACAACCCTCTATTCCAATAGGAAGGGTTTTAAGAAGGGTAATTTTTAGAAGGGAGGAAATTATCACAAAGATTCAAAAGTAAAACAACCTCAAAAAACAAAGAGATATTACAAAATTTATGACAAAGACAACCATGACACAAATAGGTGTTGGCACAAGAATAAGAAATCTAAACAAAAAGGCCAAAACAAACCACAAAACAAGAACAAGAAACCCAAGGTGAATGTTGTTGAAGAATTTGGCTTGGATTATAAGTGGGCACACAAGGTGCTTATGACTACCACAACCTCCAAGCAGAAGGATCCTGTATGGTATGTCGATTCTGGTGCTAGTAAACACATGAATGGTGATAAATCATGGTTTGAATCATTTGAGGCCAAAGAGGGAAAACCTGTCACTATTGCTAATGAAAAAACCTACAAGGTTCAGGGAGAGGGTACAGTTTCAGTCACTCTTCCTGATGGCAAGTGTCAGATTGAAAAATTCCTCTATGTTCCAGGATTGGTGAACAATTTTTTGTCAGTCACACAAATTCTGGATAAAAATATGGTTGTGAAATTTCATGTTGAGGATGGCAAGAAGTGTTGTTCTATTACCAGGAGGGGTAAGAACATTGCAAAAAATTCATATAAGCATAGCTTATTTACATTAGATTCTATCTCTACTCCCCATGTTGGCATGACAATATCTTCAAAGGAGGCAACTTCCCTATGGTACAAGAGATATGTGCATATTGGTTCTGGCTACTTACTTGAGCTAAGTAAGTATGAGATGGTAAAGGGTCTTCCTTCCATTTATTCCATATTTTTAGTGTGCTCTGACTGCTTGACAGGAAAGCAGCATAGAGTACCTTTTGAGAATAGCTCTACAAGAGAAAATAAACCTCTGGAGTTGATTCACACCGATCTATGCGGTCCTTTCACACCAATTAGTTGTGGGGGGAAGAGGTATTTTTAGTTGTTTGTAGATGACTAGTCACGAAATATATGGGTGTTCTTTATTAATCTAAAATCTGAAGCCTTTAGTTTCTTCCAGTAATTCAATAAATTTGTTGAGGAGTCAGGGACTTCTATAAAGACCCTCCACTCAGATCGAGGGGGGAGTTTACCTCTAAATATTTTTTTGCATTTTTAACTGCATATGGAATCACAAGACAATTAACTACTGCTTATACTCCTAAGAAAAATGGAGTTGTTGAGATGAGGAACCATTCTATTATGGAAATGGTTTGTTGTATGCTCATAGGAGCTAGTCTTAGGCAACAATTTTGGGAAAAATCTATCACCACTACAATATATCTATTGAATAGGGCACCCACAAAGGTCCTAAAAGGAATGACTCCATAGGAAGCATGGAGTGGTCAAAAACCCTCTATCTCTCCTCTTCGTATTTTTGGATGTAAAGATTTTATGCACATACCGAAAGAGAAAAGAAAGAAGCTAGATGAGAAGACATTGAAGTGTATTCCTCTTGGCTATGATGAACACTCTAAGGGTTATCGTTTGATTGATCCTTTGACCAAGAAGATTCATGTCAGTAGAGATGTTATTTTTGATGAGACTTTCACATCACAAAGCACATATGATGTATACCTAGATCTTGTGGAATCTCAAGATGATAATTTTCCTTCGTCACCTAAGATTGGAGGTCCTTCTACTTCTTTGTATTCTTCATCACCATAGAAGAAGAATCCAAAATGGTATACAAGTACAATAAAGGACTCAAAGTTATCCACACCACTATATTTGAATTTGGATAGACCTCGTACTCGCAATATGGCTCGATAGGAAAGAGCAGTAGCAGAGACTATTGAGGTTGATGATCTTTGTCAATCTTTCAAGGAACTTTCTGTAGATCTAGAGAGAGAAATAGAGGATATAGATTATGACATGGTGTTTATTTCTTCAATGAATTAACACGAACATGCTTCTGTACAAGATGCTCTTAGTGAGCCACAATGGAAGGCTGCTATGGATGCTAAGTATAAGTCTCTAAAAAATAACAAAACTTGGGATCTTGTCGATCTGCCACACAAAAAGAATCCCATTGGCTACAAATGGGTGTACAAATTCAAGTACAAGGTAGATGTGACAATTTATAAGCATAAGGTCCACCTTGTTGCAAAGGTCTATTCACAAAAGAAAGGCATTGACTATGAGGAAACTTTTGCACCTATTGCTCGGATGACCACCATTCGAGTTCTTTGTGCTATGGCAGAACAGTATGGGTGGAAAGTTAACCAAATGGATTTCAAGAGTGCTTTTGTGAATGGTGATCTCCAATAGGAAGTCTACATGACACAAACTGAAGGATTTGAAGTGGAAGGCCAAGAGCAGAAAGTGTGCAAGTTGGTCAAATCCTTATATGTTTTAAAACAAGCTCCTCAAGCTTGGTATATAAAAAAATCACCTCCTATAGCATGGATTTAAGAGATGTTCGTCAAATGCAAACCTCTATTTCAAAAAACAAGGTTCTGAGATAGTGTTGCTTATACTCCATGTTGATGATCTGCTCATTATAGGGAGTTCAAAAACTATGATCTCTATTGTAAAAAGAGACTTGTGTAAATATTTTGATATTACATATCTCGGATTTCTCCATTATTTTCTTGGTTTGTAAGTGAGCTAGAAGGAGCACTACATCAAAGTGTCTTAGAAAAAACATGCCAAGACACTGTTAGAAAAATATCGCATGACTGATTGCAAGCCGATGGTAACTCCAATGGAATCAAGACTTCAATTATCATGATATGATGATTCACCTTAGGTAGATGGTACTCTCTATTGATAGCTGATTGGGAGTCTCATATATCTGACTAATACTAGACCAAATATCATATTTGTTGTCAATTATCTTTCAAGGTTAACGTAGGAACCTAACACTATTCACTAGAAAGTAGCAAAACATGTTCTTCACTATGTCCATGGCATAATGTAATATGGCCTAGAATGCAAGAAGAATAACAAATTCTTCTTGCAAGGATACATGAACTCTAACTATGCCGAGTCATATGATGATCGTAAGTCAACTTCAGGAAATATATTTCATCTTGGATATGGTCCTGTATCTTGGCACAACAAGAAGCAATAGGTGGTTGCTATATCATCTATAGAGGCAGAGTATCACATCGCACGTGAAGCTGTGTATGAAGTGATATGGTTACGTTGCATTTTGATAAGTATGGGTCATCCATAAAAATCTCCAATACACTTGTTCTACGACAACCATGGTGTTTTTAACCTTGTTAAGAATCTAGTGCATCATGAGAAAACCAAGCACATTGACATAGAATATCACTTCATTCGAGATGAAGTTCTAAGGCACCGCATTTAGATTTAGTACATTCCCACCGATGCTCAAGTTGTAGACATTTTCACAAAGGTACTTGCACGTGTCAAATTTGAATTGTTTCACAGCTCTCTATGTATTACAAAGTAATGTAATAAAGGGGTTATGTTAGCATGTTAGTGTAGGTTATTACATATTTAGCCTAGCATTAGTTGTTATTTCATTGTTACAACAACTATCTATTGTTGCCTTGTTAGCTCCATAACCTCCGGGCTATTCTAAGGCTCCATTGTATTATTTATTCAATTATGATCAATGAGAATTGAGTTTGTTTTCATTATACTCTGTCATTGCTTTAACTAATATTCAATTCTACTATTCATCACCATGCATTTACCAAACATATTAAGAATACATTGCCATAGATTCCAGACTATTGAGCAATGTCCCAAGGGATGGTCAATACTCTCCTCCTCCTTATTATAGAAAACACATTGATAGGGGCCATAAAAACCCCTTTTCATAAGGTTATCCTAGGATAAAATTCTTCTATGACCTACTAACCAAACAAACATTTTGAATTTAGGAATACTTGGGCTATCCCAAATGTCTCTCCATAGTCTAGTGATATTATTAATATGTTTGTGTTGAACATTATATCCACTTCTTGTTGTGTATTCTCCTGATCTATTCAACTCCCAAATCAATTTATCCTTGGCACCCCTAGGAATAATCATAGTTGTTATCTTTCTACTCAATTACCTCCTAGAATCAATGTATTGTATTCTTTCCATTTGTATCTTCCTTCTCGATCCTTGTGAAAAATATTTGAAACCCTATCACCATATTTATCTTGAAGTAATATCATCCAAGGTTTCAAAACTAGATCTAAATTGAGTGGTTTTTTATTGCACCAAGTATCCATCCAAATAGAATTTTTTTCTCTAGTTCCCACCATCCATATCAAACCTTTAATCATAATATTAATAGATTTTTTAAACCATTTCAAATAGAAAAACCATTTGGAAGAGAGAATGTAGTAAATAATAAGCTTAGATAATTGGGATCAACATACTTACTTAGAAGAATTCTTGCCCTTTGTCTTTGAATCTCTTTGTACAATCTCTAGATAATTTTTTTTCCTAAGAGATGAGTTTACATCTGTAAGGTCCCCCTTGCAATATTAGTTTGGTAGATTATTTATATTTTATATAATGTATGTGGCAATATGAGAAAGAGTGCAAAGTTTCAAGAGAGTATGAAGAGTCACATAATATGTGGCAAGTTGAGAGCTTTGTATTTATTAGAGGAATATAAAATGTTGCATCTCTTGGATGAAAGAGAAGAGCAACAGTTAGAGAACTAAAAATTCATGAAAAAATATATATTGGAGATAAATCTCCATGCATTGTAACAAAGTTGTATCATTAATGTAATCTCTATATATTGTGTTCATTTGTGTTATATTTTTGTGAGATATTATCTATAATATTTTGTTGTTATTAAGTTTCATTGTTAGTAGCATTAATTTAATTTATCTTTAGATCTTGGTTGAAGCTTTTTGTGAGTTAATGTATTCAAAAAGCTAACAATGGTATTAGAGCTATGGAAGAAACCAAAGATCCAAAGAGCTACAGAGAACTAGCAAGCTAGATTATTTTCATTGTTTTGAGACAATCATCATCATACGATGACAATCCCATAAGGTATTGTGAAAACCCATTGTATGAGGTCTCAATGAAAGTTATGAAAACATAAGGAAGCCAAAGTTTACATATTAAGGCAACATCTCCTACAAGCAAAGTGAAGAGCGCTAATAGCACCATAAGAGCATTTACAAAAAGGTGCAAAGTAAGAGAAATAGAGATAATAAGTATCTATAGATTTGGTTAAGAAAAAGTCTTCTAAAAGTAATCAACTTAAGGTTGAAGGTAGCAAGTATTGATAAAATTATTATTTAAAAGGTGTTATTTGACAGCAAGCTCAAGTTTTTAGATGTCAAAGTTGAAGCATGTGATGGTGATGGAATTCACCTAAACTTTCACCACATTACAATAAGAAAAAGTTAGATACAAAGCCAAAATTAGTGCTAGAGCTAGAATAAAGAGAATATTGCATTAAATCAAGTGCTAAGACTAATAAGAACAAAGACAACAACATAGAAAATATAAAGCAAAGTCCATAAGAGCACAAGGTAAAAACATAGGATAGAGAGTTACAAAAGAAAGACACCAAAGTATCAAAGGAGAGGCAGAGCATCACCTAATAGAGAAACGACAAGCACCACCTATGAGGAGGTCAAAATTTGGGTACCAAGGGATGTCAAAACTAGGCAGAGTGATATATGTCAATTACCAACCAAGAGGAGGTTGGAATTAAAGTGCCAAAGGGAATCTAAGCTAGGTATAACATCACTTAGAAAATAATTCAAAGTGCCACCTAAAGAAGGTAAACCAAACATCAGTCTACTAGGTGAAAAACCTAAAATTTATAAAAAAATTGTATCACTCACCTGAGAGGAAATTGAAAGGTTGAACCATAGAAGGTGAAGCATTAAAGAGGAGAGAAGAATCAAATGCCACGTCCAGGTTTGAAATACCTAAGTTGAATATTGAATGTAGTTCCAAATGGAAAGGAAATAATATCTTCCTAAGCAAAGGAGGAATTTGGAATGCCATTTGTTCAAACATAGAAAAAAAGGTACCATATTTGAAGTATACAAATCAGTTTGTTGTGTAGTGAAACATCTTTTTAAGAAGGCATTAATGCATGTAAGACACACATTCTAAGAAATTAAAAATATCCAGAGAGGAGGTTGAATGGATCAGAGAAATCAATAGAATGCGTAAGAAGAAGATCAAATTCGGTAGAAGTTTGGGCATGCCATATAAGGGAGGTAAATGATTTTTGAGTTTAATTTAAATTTTGTAAAGGTTTAGGAGATATAAGGAGTATTAATGATAAATTTTCTGATGTTAAAGTTAATTAATATAGGACATTCTAGATTAATTAAATTACTGGAGAGATAAGGTAGTTAATCAAATAAGTATAACCTTAGAAGCTTTATTAAATAATTTAGAAGTTTTTTGAAGTGAGGGGAAGATTTAATTTGAAAGTTTTTGAATTATTTTATTCTATTTGAAATTCAAGTTACATAGAAATATTTGCAAATAATTTAAGGTTGGAAGAATAAGGTATTCTACATCAAATTAAAATATTAAATTTGCAAATATATTTATTGTCTTGTTTTCTAAATTTCTAAATTTCTAATTAGGGAGAAATAAGAAATTTAACATCAAAGGAAAAAATTATTTGGAGATTATAATTTTTTTTTAATTATAGCAAATTTAATTAATTGGGAGACAAAAGGGTTTCAACCTCAAACTTTAGAAAAATTATAAATTTACAAAAAACTAGGGAGTTATAAGGTAGTCAACTTCAAAGGAACATGGAAAAGAAAAAGCAAATGAAAAAGAATACAAATGATCAAAAAGTTGAAATACAAAGACATGATACATCAAAAATAAATAAATTAGAAAATCTATGTTTCCAAGAAAAACAATTATACATTCAGGAAATTTCAGAAAGGGTGGAAAGATTAAAATGCCATACACAACACATGATAGAATAAATTGAAAAAAATACATCAATAAGTGAAAAGAGTGTCTTACAATCAATGTTGAGAGAAATCAAAGATGAAAATTTCTTAGCACTTAGTAATTATCTGAATGAAAGGCTTGATGAGGCATATAAATATTCTAGAAGTGTTTTTATATTACCTAGTGAGATAGGAAATTTGATGTATATGGAATTAATTTCTAATGAAGTTCTAAAAGACAAGAATAGAAGACAAGAGGACATGATTAAATATTTGAAGAATAAGTTTATTGATGAAACAAATACTTTGAACAATAGGCTTGTTGATATTACTAGTGAAGCAAAAAAAGGAAAATTTTCAATACTTCAGAAATGCATGCAAAGTGTTCTTAATAATGCCAATGATTGTTATGAATATTTTTTTACTGTATCTATTAGTCTATGGAGAATAATATACAAAGTAATTATCACTCTTAATGTTTCTAAGATTAGAAAACAAGAAAAGGTTAAAGAAGTAGATAATAAATTAGTGATGAAAGATGCTTCATAATAGATTCATGTTGCAATATTATAGAATCAAAACCATTGATGATTAATGCATGTTGTGATACTAGCGATCTTCTTCAAAAGGAAAAAAATGCAAATTATGATTCTTGTCAAAATGAAAATGAATATTGTGATTCAAGCAATGACACTAGTGATTTAGAATTCATGATGAAGATAGAAGAGCTTGTTATAAAAATAGATGCTATATGTGATACAAGTGATTTAAATACAATTTTGATTGTTTAGAAAAATCTTATGTTATCAAGAATGATGAAGGCATGAATTCATATGATGATAGACATAGTGATGCTTAAAGTTGTATTGATATTGACAAATATCAGTCTAATGATTGTATTGGTTATTTTGAAAATCATACTAAAGGATTTGGTTCAAAGTTGAAGAAAATGAGATATAAAGATACAAGTTTGGGTAAACATGAATAGGGAATGAAAGAACCAGTTGTACCAAAAATAAGACCAAAATATGAAGGTCTTGGATATTTATGTTAGACTAGCAATAATGAGCAAGAAACTAAATTTATGATAAAAATAGTAACATCAAATCTATGATAGATATTGATAGAATCAATTGCAATAAAGGACAAAATGGTAAAAGGAATTTTGTAACAAAAAATAGGTGTAGTTATTGTGGTAGATATGGACATAAGATAGAGAGATGTTGGAATCTCTATAGTTGTAAAGTTTGTGGAGCACATAATCATTCACAAATGTTTTGTCTACAAAAGAAAAATAAAGACTACAGAGTAAAATTTGATTGTGGATGGATGAACATAGATGAATGGAATAAAATTAAAGGAATATTGTATGGTTTCTATAGAAGGAAACCAAGTATAATAAAAGCTTGGTTACCTAAAACTTGAAAGTTGTAAAATATAAGTATTACCACTAGATTAGAGGAAATAAGGATTAATACCACTAGATTGAAGAGAAACTAGTGAAGAATAAGTTTTACAATTTTGAGAAAGAATCAATTTAGAAAAAGTATAAGATAGATTTAGTTTATCTATTCTAAGAATATATTTGAAATAGAAGATAGTCTAAAAGAAATTGAAAAGCAGATTAAGGACCCCATGGAAAGAGGTCCCATATTAGATAGAGAGAAAGAAAACTCAAACATAGCTTGGAATATACATCTATAGTGACGATCCTACAAATATGATGATTTTATAGTGAATCACCTAGAGATAATGATTATCTAGAGATGATTTGGAGGCATATTTCTAGAGGTAGTGATCCAATGGAAATGAACCAGAGGCAGTGAACCAGAGGTAAACCAGTGGCAATGACCTAGAGGTAGTGACCTAGAGATAGAGACCCAAAGGTGACTCAGATACATTGATCCAAAGGCAAATACAAATTATTTATCCAACTATAATAGAGTCAAAGCTAAATATTGAAGATAAAGAAGAATTAAATATTGAAGGTAAAAAGCATTTCTACCAAATAATGTAATATGGGGGGTGTTGGAGATATTACATTATTTGGTCTTGTTGGTCAAAATGACCACACTTAGGGAAATAAGGAGTAATCTTCTCAAGATTTTGCTAAGTATGGAGAACAGTCATGATCGGGTGATATTTTGAAGAGCTAAGGTAGAGCCAAGGTAAAAAGTCATGATCGAGTGACATTTTGAAGGGCTAAGGTAGAGCCAAGACAAAAGTCATGATCGGGTGACATTTTGAAGAGCTAAGGTAGAGCCAAGGTGAAAAGTCATGATCAGGCGACATTTTGAAGAGCTAAGGTAGAGCCAAGATAAAAGTCATGATCAGGGCAACATTTTGAAGAGCTAAGGTAGAGCCAAGGTGAAAAGTCATGATCGGGTGATATTTTGAAGAAGCTAAGGTAGAGCCAAGGCAAAAGTCATGATCGGGCAACATTTTGAAAGGCTAAGGCAGAGCAAAGGTGAAAAGTCATGATCGAGTAACATTTTGAAGGCCAGATGGACCATGACATCTCTGAAGAGATTAAAGAAGATCGCCATAACCAGAATATCTCAACTACTTCCTGTTGAAAGCTCCATACTCTCTTCAACTACTTCTTTACCAGAATGAGCCTACGGGCATACTGTTGTAACAAATTTTAGTTTTCTATTATGTAAAAACTCTTATATATAGGATGAGCGACCTAAAAAAATGGTTGGCTCTTAGGTGTTTACAAGGCTATGTATACAGACTTCTGAAAGCTTAATAAAGATCATCCATTCTGGTTCTTGGCTCATTGGTGGTTCAAATCAAGTATGTATGTGTTGTCTATTGCTATTTAAATCTAAGGTTGAATGTAATCTGCATTAATTCTTACTCTGAATTCTTACATTAATGTTCAGTTAGATCTGCAATTAACTTCATGGATAAGCTACATTTAAATAAGATATTCACCAGGGGTTTTAGTTTCTATGCTTTGGTTCTCTATTATGCTTCTCTACAAAAGGCTATGAGAATTGCTTTGTTGTTGCTTAATCTATACCATTTTAACTCTCTAGCCATAGCTATATTTCCCTCTCTTTATGCATTTCCCTCTCTCCCCTTTTCCTAAAAGAAGCAAGGAACCAGCCTCCTCTAGAGATTGAACCAGGTGAACTCTATTTAAACTTGGTCTTTCAATGTTGGCAAAGTCTTGGGTGCAAACGTAACCAAAGGTAGATTTTGCTCCAATAGTTTTTGGCATGCCTGGTGGGACCCAAATCCCATGCAGTATACAGATCAAAGCCCTGGTGAATAGCTTTGCCCTATCAATATTTTTAAAATCACCTGGCGACTCTACACTAGAAAGGAACCCTATAAAAGCCTTTACCCAACTTTTGGTTATGCACCATCTTTTATGATAACCAGATCTAAAGCAAAAAATTTAGAAGAACCCATAGAGTTCTTCGAACTACACCTTGGTAGCCTCCGAGCTAATCCTATTTTAGTGGCCAGAACAACTTCTACATATACCCATAATACAGGATACACAAATCCTTCCCCTACAGCCCTCCCTAGTACTACTGCTAGTGGAACTTTAACTCCAACTACCCGAATAATCACAATGGCCACGAATCAGCCAATCCTACCTTACCCCATATGGAACCACATAGGTCCCTTGAACCTAGAAGCTCAGCATCCGATTCCTACGATGGCCTTGAAAGTGCTACCCCAGTATGATGGTACTGGAAATATGGCTTACGAACACTATCAAGATGTAGCCGCACTAGCCCCGATACATAACATCCATGAAGAAGATGTTATGATAAGATTGCTGGTAATTTCCTTGAAAGGAAAAATGCTCTATTGGTATAGAGCTCTTGAAAATCAAACTATATCCACCTGGGCACAACTTGCTGGTAAACTAGTGGAGGAATTCAATGAGCAAGAAGACCCATTCTCCCTACTGAATCAGTTTACTATTATCCAGAAACACCCTCAAGAGGAGATCATAGATTTCAACATCAGATTCAGTCAGACTTGGTAGAGAGTACCTGATGGGTTGAGACCAACACATGAGCAGGAAATGTATTACTATCTGAGAGCTTTCAACTCAGATATAAGTATGGCCATTAGGAAGTCCCACATGTTTACCTTCCCTGAGATTTATCAAGAAGCACAGAAGGTAGAGAAAGATCTGATCGCCATCGGGAGATTCCCAGCCAAAATGATGATGCCCATTTTTCTAGATCTACCCCAAGCTTCAAGTGTTGCTATTCAAACCCCTACTTTAGCTTCTAGCCCTAATCTTCCCAAATGGCCTGGATAACCTAATATTCTAGTAATACAGGCACCCCCTATCCCTCCAATGCTTCCTACTATTCTTGCACTCCCTATGACAATAGTCCCATCAACTCCAGATCCCCAACTTGTCATCCTGCAAGATCTGCAAGCATCATTCAAAACTCTGGAAAATAAGTTTACATCAATGGAATGAAGAGAAGTGGAAAGAAATTTCACCCCAAGGATATTCCCACAAATAACAAAGGATCAAGCCTCCATGAGTGGCAGAAGTTACGACAAATCTAACATTGTTTATGCCAATGAAGATAGCGAACCCAGTAATGCTTCAATAGAGTCAAATTTTTGGTGCTCCACGTGTAATGATCCCCATGGTGAAACTTCTTGCATGATTCACCAACATCAGGTACAAAATATAGCCATTGAAAAGGCCGAAAGAAGCCTCAAAGGTTCAAGTGAATATGATCAGAGAAGAGAATCAGAATTTCATGATGCCTTCTATTGAACAAGTAGTTGTTCTTACCAGATCGGGAAAGAAACCCTTACAGGTTGATCCCCAAGATCTCAACCCCTTGAAGGTGCCTTCACCTATAAGGAACCCTATTGAGAAAAGGACCTCTTATGAAAAATCTCCCTCGAGTTCAAGCCAGAAAGATGCAAAAACTCGTAAGGAAGCACCTCGGTAGAAAGAAGCAGAAACACAGGAACAAGCTAGGGACAAACTGAGATATCCCTCACTTACTAAGCATCAAAGGATTGATGCTACTCAGGGGTACAGAAACAAGTATGATGCAATAGTGAAGGAGAAGAGTGTTGAACCCCTTCCATTTAACATAGTCGAGGAAATGAAGAAAACCCCCTCCAAGGCAACTATGTATGAGGCTTTGCAGCTTCCAGGATAGATTGACTTGCTGCAAGAATCCTTGAGGTCTATGAAAAATAAGAATAAGACCCCAACTCAGATGGATTCTGCACAAGCTAGTCTGACATCCACTTTAGAAAAAAATAGACCCCCTCCTTTTTATCTGTCTCTCCAAATGGAAGGGTGGGTAGTTCACAACTGTATGATAGACTCTGGAGCTGCAACCACTGTGATGCCCAAAGTAGTATGTGATATCATGGGCATGGAATATACAAGAAGTAGTCCTAGTGTCTTACAGTTAGATGGAACCCCTATGAAAATTGTAGGGGTAATCAAAGATATCCCGATAGTGCTCCATAGACTACCCCAACTCATAGTCATACAAGAAGTGGTAGTAGTGGACTTGGAGCCCTATTTTGGTATGTGTCTCTCCAGGGAGTTCATAGCTAAGATAGGAGGATATTTGTCACTAGATTTCTCACATTTGGAAATCCCGTTCAAGGGCAAAAGAGTGAAAATATTTAATGAAAAGCCATCAAATTTCCATATTGGAAGACTTGAAGAGGAAGACAAATAGTCCACCACTATGAACATGATGACAGAGGAACTAGGGGACCTAAACTTGATGGAAGAAGCTCTAAACGTATTATAGGAGGAAGACCAGTTCTCTCTCCAAGACTTCAATGCCATGATCGAGACTGACATTGGGAGTTACACAATTCTAAAACCTGAGAAAAGTGATCCCATTTCTCCCCCTTTGGTTAACCAACCCATTGATCAGTTGTGGAAGCTTTTCTTTGATGGTGCTAGATGTAAAAATGGAGCTAGAGTAGGTATTGTCTTAATCTCTCCAATAGGCGAAGAAAAGGTTTTCTCTTACCGGTTAACCTAGAGTTGCACTAATAATACAAAGTATGAAGCACTCTATTTAGGACTCAAGAAAGCTGAAAATATGGGTATCAAGAAGCTACAGATCTTTGGAGACTCTAAACTGATAGTGAACCAGGTAACTAAGAAATGTGTAAGCAAGCAACATTACCTTAAGGCTTACAAAAATAAATTTTGGGACTTGTTAGAATATTTTGAGTCTCTGAACCTCAAGGCAATCCCAAGAGAGAAAAATACTCACGCAGACTTGTTGGCTTTAGTAGGGGTAAATTTTTTCCCTATCAACAACGTCATCCAAAAGTCAAAAATAGTTAGGCTAATCTACAGGCCTTCTATGCCAGACAGGGATACCTTCTGGCAAGTTTTTGAGAATGATAAACAGATAGTGGACTTCCTCATCCATGAGATGAACTGCTCTAGTAATAGGACAATCGATGATGAGGAGGATGCAAGCATGATCCAGTTAAAGAACAATCACATCCCAAAAGGTTTGGTCACCCTTGAGAGCTTATTCGATAACAATGATAGGTCAACTGGCCATAAAATGAAAGTTGACAAGCACAGATATAGAGAAGCTCAGATGGGACCTGATAAAGCTATCAAAATAGGAGTGAACACTACGAAAGTGGAACTAGATGAAATTAGGGAGTTATGCAAAGAATTTCTAGACATCATCACCTGGACTTATGGTGACCTGAAAGTCTATTCCAAAGAAATGATCCAACATACGATCGAACTTGAGGAAGGTGCAAAGCCATTTTGGCAAAAGCAATGATCGATGAATCCTAAAATTGAAGCCTTGATGAAGCAAGAGCTGCTAAAATTGCTTGAAGCTAAAATTATTTACCCAATCAAGCATTCAACCTGGGTCGCTAACCTAGTTTCGATTAGAAAGAAGAATGGAGATATCCGACTATGCATCGACTTTCAAAACTTGAACAAAGCTTCGCTCAAGGACCATTACCCTCTCCCCCAGATCGACCAGATCCTACACACAGTAGCAGGAGCAGAAAGGTTCTCGCTCCTAGATGGCTTCTCTAGGTACAATCAAGTGTGGGTCAAAGATGAAGACCAATTCAAGACCACGTTCACAACCAAGTGGGGAACGTTTGCTTACCAGAGAATGCCCTTCGGGTTATCCAACATCGGAGCAAATTTTCAAAGAGCTATGGATGTGGCTTTTGGAGAACTTGTCAATAAAATAATAGTAATATATCTAGATGATATGACAGTGTTCTCTCACCAAAAAGGGGATCATATAGCACATCTCAAAAGTGTGTTCGAGAAATGCAGAGAATTTGGTATCTCCATAAATCCCAAGAAATCTATCTTCACTGTGGAAGAAGGACTGTTACTCGGCCATGTTGTCTCTAAGTCTAGTCTAGCTATAGACCCTAATAGAGTGAAAGCATTGTTAGATCTCCCCCTTCCCCCTAACAAAAAGGGCCTACAATCATTCTTCGACTAGATCAACTTCATGCGCAAATTCATTATTGATTTTATGCAAATCATCAAACCCATGATAGAGTTGTTAAAAAAGGATGTTGTATTCAAGTGGACCGATGCAAGGAAATAAGATTTCCAGTAGATCAAAGAACAAATAGCTCAAGCCCCCATCTTGGTGAACCCAGACTACTCTAGAGGCTTCATCTTGTACATGGTAGGTGAACAAGAAAGTTACGCCATAGTGCTCATGCAGAAAGGAGCTGACAATGAAGAAAGACCCATAGATTTTTTGAGTCAGACTATGCAAGAACATGAAGAAAAATATAACTTCATTGAGAAACAGATCTATGCTATAATGAAGTCACTAAAAAATTTTAGGCATTTCCTATCATAGAGCAGGATTATTGTGTATGTAATTCACCCCGATGTACGAAACTTCATCATACAAGGGGAGCTCGATGACAAAAGAGTTGGTTGGGTGACAAAAATACAAGAATACGATGTAGAAATACACCCAACCAAACTGGTAAGAGGTAGAGCACTATGCCAAGAGCTCGCCAAGCAAGCTGCATCAGAATACATAGCTTGCCAAACTCAAGAAGTAGCATCAGATGATGATCAACCATCAGAGCAGCTCGACTGGGTAGATGAATTAACTCGCTATTTCCAAACTAGAAAATGCCCATCAAGCTTGAATGCTTCACAAAGAAGAAGGTACAAGATTTAGGCCCTAAAATACACCCTACTACCTGAGGGGCTGTACAGAAATAATTTGGATGGAGTGTTGCTTCGATGTGTAAATGAAAATCAAAAGCAGAAGATCCTAGAGGAATTCCATGATGGCTCATCTAGAGGACACTACTCAAGAAGGACCACTACCTTAAAGATCATCAGAACTGGATGCTACTGGCCAACTATTTTTATAGACACCTTCAAAATAACAAGAAACTACGAAGAATTCCAGAGATACGTCGGAAGGAATAGGAATGCTTTGATGCCCCTAAAGTCCATTCAAGTTGAAGAACCTTTTCAGCAATGGGGATTGGAATTTGTTGGAATAATAGAGCCCAACTCATCCGTTAGACATAAATACATTATGATAGCTACCGACTACTTCACGAAGTGGGCAGAAGCAATACCTACTAAAAAAGTAGACCAAGAAGTTGTAATGGAATTCATGGAAAGCTTGATCACGAGATTCGACATCCTAGATGCATTAGTCACAGATAATGGCTCATCCTTCATAGGTGCCAAGATGATTGAATTTACATGTAAATATGGGATTTACTTAAAAACATCCTCAAACTATTATCCGTAGGGAAATGGATTAGCCGAATCTACAAATAAGAACCTGCTCAAGATTTTGAAATGAACCCTACAGGACAATAAGAGAAGTTGGCACTCTCTGATAAATCAAGCACTATGGGCTGATAGAATAACCATCAAGAAGTCCATAAACACATCCCCCTACTCTCTGGTCTACGACAAAGAAGCAGTTCTTCCGATACACATAGAGATCCCAACTCTAAAATTACTCAATCAGACCGACACAGAGGAAGCTGAACCAATGGAGAATAGGTTGATCCAACTCCTACAGTTGGAAGAATAGAAGGAGCAAGCCTATAACCACTATCAAAAACATGTGGTTGCCACAAAAAAATGGTTTGATAAAAGGGCCACCCTCAGAAATTTCAAGGTAGGAGACTTGGTCCTAAGATGGAATGAAAAGAAGTCAAAACCCAAAAATCATGATAAATTTGATGCATTCTGGGAAGGCCCTTTCGAAGTAATAGAAGAAAAATAACAAAACTCCTTCCAACTGAGAAACGAATAGGGCCAGGTTCAACCTATCCCCATCAATGGCTTCCACCTGAAGCTATACTACAAGTAACAAGTCTTCCTCTACCTTGTATGTATTTTATGTAAATATTTGCTTTCTTTCAAGCTCCAAGGAAAATGTCATGATGTGACTTTTCGACGCTCAAAGGCCCCTTCAAGGTAAATTATCATGATTTCATGACTTTTGGCAGTCGATGGCCACTCCAAGGAAAAATGTCATGATGGTGCTGACTTTGGCACTCAAAGCCCTTCAATAAATTGTCATGATTTCATGACTTTTCAGTAACTGATGGCCGTTCTAAGGAAAAATGTCATGATGGCATGACTTTTCGACACTCAAAGGCCCCTTCAAAGTAAATTGTCATGATTTCATGACTTTTTGGCAATCGATGGCCACTCCAAGGAAAATGTCATGATGGCATGACTTTTTGGCACTCAAAGGCCCCTTCAAAGTAAATTGTCATGATTTCATGACTTTTTGGTAGTCGATGGCCACTCCAAGGAAAAATGTCATGATGGCATGACTTTTCGGTACTCAAAGGCCCCTTCAAGGTAAATTATCATGATTTCATAACTTTTTGGCAGCCGATGGCCGCTCCAAGGAAAAATATCATGATGGCACAACTTTTCGATGCTCAAAGGCCCCTTCAAGGTAAATTATCATGATTTCATGACTTTTTCACTTGATGGCCACTCTAAGGAAAACTGTCATGATGGCATGACTTTTGGTGCTCAAATACCCCTTCAATGTAAATTGTCATGATTTCATACTTTTTGTAGACGATGCGCTTCCAAGGAAAATTGTCATGATAGCGTAACTTTTTGTTTCTCAAAGGGCCCTTCAAAATAAATTGTCACGGTTTCATGACTTTTTGGTAGCCAAGAAATTTTGGTGGGAAAAAATAGTTTTCTCAACATTATAAAAAGCCCCACCTTTTTAGGTACCACCGTACCCACTAATTGGCCCATAATGGGAGGTGACGCCAATTTATTGGCCTAAGACAATGGTGGAGCAATATCATTGACCTAATTTAAAATAGTTTTTTTCCTTGATGTTGGCACACAAACCGAGGCACCCAACAACATTCAAAATTTGTATTAGGGCGTGTACCACCAACCATAGTTATTCCATATCACCTTGATAGTTAATGCATGTCACCTTGGCACACGCATGCACAACCAGTTATATCACAAAATTTTTCATCACCCTTTTCATCTTCTACATTCTTTCCTTTCTACTCACTATGCTCCCTACTCTCCTAGAAAGCTCTGCAACACTATGCTAAGCACATTTCGAACAAGTTTTATTACAAAAAATAGAATACAACCATGATGGCCACACCTCCAACTTCTTCTTCAAAGGGGAAATAAACATCATCCAAAAAGGGAAGTAGTTTCATAGATCCTGACAACCATATCACAAATACAAAGCTGACATGGAAAGACCTAAGGCAAATTCGAAAGGATATAGCAGCTAGAATGGCCACATACATCTCCCCATCAAGCCCAAGCATGTTCCCTTACCACTCTCTACTCTACTAGTACATCTACCCTCAAGTCCACCCCTACCCCGAGTTAATCAAGGCCATGGCGGAATTTTATGATGTTAAGAATAGAATAGTAAGGAACTCCAAGAATGAAGTCATCTTCATGCTCGACGTCAAACTCAATTAGGGTCATCTTCACCTATGGTAGGAAGCCTATAGTTCCTCCCATTCTGTTTGACCCTGCTAATTCTGCAAAATATTACACCAATGGCCTAAACATTCGGCTATTCCTGCAAGAGCATTTGTTAGATTCTCTTCCCGAAGGAGCCATGCCAAAATCCCCAATTCCCTTGGAAAATTTCAAAAGCAAGGAGCTCTTTTCCATGATGGCCATGGTGGTGGGGTTGGAAATAGACACACAGGTCTACGGGTGGCAAATAGCGATAGCACAATGCATATCCAATCCCAAGTTCTATGATGTGGCATGTGTAGACCCAAGAAGAGTGCCAATATTCTTTGACTGGCTAGAATACCTAGCCCAACAGCTACATGCAGGGCTCTTCAAATTATAGAAAGATATCCTAGACGCTTTCAGGTTCTCCTCCTACCTGGTATGGATTTTCTTTTTCTTTCAAGAAAAATTTTGAATTTTATCCCTACCACACAAAAAGACCAAAAGGGAGACCTCTTGCCTGTATGTGAATGGATGCCGCTCCTTTCAAATGCGGGTTCATACTATCACTTTAACATGGAATTCTTAGGCCCAACATTGAAACTCATGTATGGTGCCATGCCAAGAATTCCCCAATAGATGTGAGATACCTTGAGGCACCCCCATGCAGAGGAAGGAGACTGGTTTATTCTAACATAGGGGGTGGTCGTCAGGCTCTATGGCTTCATAGAGAAGCCCTTCTTGTTGCCTTATTACGTTACTAAGTGATTATTCACTCTAGAGTACATAAGGCAAACAGAGTTCATTAACAATAAATTTGGTACAAGCGCTCATTTGATAGGTACTTGCCTCATGCCTTTTCAATATGAGGGAGTAACAATGTCAAAAAAGGGGGACCACGAAAAAATTGCTTGAATTCTAAGAAATCTAAAATTGATAGAGCTACCACAAAAATGGAAATATGACCCTGAGGACAAATTCACTCAAAGGTAAGCCACCCTAAATAAATCCCCCTTCAAGAAATTTCACTTATCTGATAGGCAAATTGATAAGCAGGGTAGGAATAATGATGAAGATCAACCATTAGAGTGGCATGTTGAAAAAATGTAGCCATTGCCCCCATGGCACGACTTCTATTTGCACTTGTCAGATTGGTGCCCTGAGGTGAACCCAACCCACAAGCTAAGTAACAAGATGATCGAAAGTACCAAGAAGAGAGGGGAAGGCTGGGATCACACCAAAATATTAGCTTGGTGGCAAATGTGATGCCACATACAGACCTTTTCCAGGTATGGGATGAATATTGACAAGGAATTCTCTATGAAGTATGATGAGAACCATGATAGTTGGTCCGAGACTTTGGTAGATAAAGTCCCTTTGGGAATAAATGGCATCCCCATCAAACAAATTGAAGGTAGTACTAAAAAATATAAAGGGAAGCAAATCGCTACTGAACAAACAAAGGTCCCTAAAAGGAAACATCGAAATTTCATTCCCCCTTCTGGATCAGACACAGAGTCTGATGATGGTGCTCAGCTCGAGCATAAGAAGCAGAGAATAGAATCAAGAAAATGAAAAGAAAAATTGGAGAAGGGAGGAGACAAAAAGAAAAGGAAAAGAGAAGAAACACCCTCTGAAGAATCAAAGGAAAATGAAGAATCAGAAGAGCATGAGGAATCAGAGGAACACGAAGAATCAGGGGACCAAGAAGGAACATGGGAAAGATCTAAGTAAACTTTTGAGCATCAGGAGATAGGTGAACAAATGGTCGAGACAGCTGAAGAGCCTCCCCCAAAAGAAAACCCCAGCAGGGAGCAAACCCTGACAAAAGTAACAATGGGAGTTGATGACTCGGTCCTAAAGTAGATCGCAGAAGCTTACACCAAGAAATCATAGGGGACCGGTGACACCAATCTGCCAAAGGACTCAACCCACTGGTTTGATCAACACTATCAGATAGCTACTTTTTAAGGTCCTTGACCTGTTGCTACAATACTTGAATTTTTTCTTTGACCTTCATTGCTTTCTCTTTGTAGGGGGCCGCTTCATCGAGCATTTGCTTCCATTTTTTGGATTTATTTTTCAAAGCCTTTTCTATTACCTTTTGTTGGTGCAAAGCTTCCTCTAAATGTGTTCTTGCTTGCTTGGCTCGAAAGTACTTTTCTTTGTAATACTCAGTGGAAAAATCTAATGAAGAAGATACTCCAAAAGAATGACCATCCCAAAGAAGGAAACTTTTTGTGCTTGGTATCATTCCCCTTCTTTCCCTTATTTTTCTAGGTTGTTTTTGTTTATTCCATTTCCCAATGGATAAAGGCTCTAGGTTCTGACATTACACTAACATAATTACCCAAGGAGGCAACAAGAATGTTGGTCAAACACACTTAGAGAAATAAGGATTAATCTTCTCAATATTTTGCTAAGTATGGAGAACAGTCATGATCGAGCAACATTTTGAAGAGATAAGGTAGAGCTAAGGTAAAAAGTCATGATTGGGCAACATTTTGAAGGGCTAAGGTAGAGCGAAAACAAAAGTCATGATCGAACGACATTTTGAGGAGCTAAGGCAGAGCCAAGGTGAAAAGTCACGATCACATGAATTTTTGAAGGGCTAAGGTAGAGCAAAGACAAAAGTCATGATCGAGTGATATTTTGAAGAGCTAAAGTAGAGCCAAGGTGAAAAGTCATGATCAGGTGACATTTTGAAGAAGCTAAGGTAGAGCAAAGGTAAAAAGTCACAATCAAGTGATATTTTGAAATGCTAAGGCATAGTGAAGACAAAATTCATGATCGGGCAACTTTTTGAAGGCCAGATGGACCACAACATCTCTGAAGATATTAAATAAGATTGCCATAACCATAATATCTCAACTATTTCCTATTGAAAGCTCCATACTCTCTTCAACTACTTCTTTACGAGAATGAGCCTATGGGCATACTGTTGTAACAACTTTTCATTTTCTATTATGTAAAAACTTTTATATATAGGATGAGCGACCTAAACAAATGATCAAATCTTAGGCATTTAAAAGGCTATGTATATAGACTTCTGAAAGCTTAATAAAGATCATCTATTCTAGTTCTTGGCTCATTGGTGGTTTAAATCAAGTATGTATGTGTTGTCTATTGCTAATTGAATCTAAGGTTGAATGTAATCTGCATTAATTCTTACTCTGAATTCCTGCATTAACGTTTGGTTAGATCTACAATTAACTTCATGAATAAGCTACATTTAAATAAGACATTCACTAGGAGTTTTAGTTATTATGTTTTGGTTCTCTGTTATGCTTCTCTGTGAAATACTGTGATAGTTGCTTTGTTGTTGCTTAATTTATATTGTTTTAATACTCTAGCCATAACTATATTTCCCTCTATTTATGCATTTCCCTCTCTCTCTCTTTCCCTAAAATAAGCAAGGAACCAGCCTCCTCTGGATATTGAACCAGGTAGACTCTGTTCTAAATTGGTCTTTGAATATTGGCAAAGTCTTGGGTACAAACGTAACCAAAGGCATATTTTGCTCCAACAAGCCCCCCTTGCAAAATTAGTTTGGTAGATGATTTATATTTTATATAATGTATGTGGTAATATTAGAAAGAATACAAAGTTTCAAGAGAGTATGAAGAGGCACATGATATATAGCAATTTGAGAGCTTTGTCTTTATTATAGGAATTTGAAAGGTTGCATCTCTTCAATGAAAGAGGAGAGTAATAGTTAGAGAACTAAAAATTCATGAAAACATATATATTGGAGGTAAATCTCCATGCATTGTAACAAAGTTGTATCATTAATCTAATCTCTATAATTAATCTCAAAGAATCATCCTTCTCACTAGATCCTATTGTTCCTTCATTTTTCTTGTCATAATTTGTTGTCCTCCTAAATTTCCTACTAGGGTTCATTGTTCTTCCAACCCTCTAGATAGATTCCATTGATCATCCAGTATTCTTTTAGGGTATACTATAGTTTCCTCTTGTGTAGCCAACCCTACTTTCTTGGATGATCCTCCTCTTAAACATGTGTCATCTCCTATCCATTTTAAGAATTTTTTTAAGTGCCTATTTTCCTCAATTGATCTTACAATCTGTTAGTTTCTTTTCCCTAAGAATTAACTTAGACCATTATAATTCTCTTGATAAAGTTCATAGCCATACTTGTCTACCACAAGTTGCCATTTTTATAGGGTCATTATCACTCACTTGATAATGATCATGACCACTCTTTCCTACTTGTAAGGCACCACCTCTAATATGAACATTATCACTCTCCTTCTAAATATTTAGTCCTACCTTTTTAGAGGATCTCAATAGATGTGCCATATCCTATCCACAATAGGATTTGGGTAAGTTATTATTATCCTTTAATTGTACTTATAATAAGTTAGCCACATTCTCCTCATGAACTAACATATATATTATCATTTAATTGATAGTGATTAGGGTCAAACTTGCCTTCCTACAAGGTGCCAAACTAAAAGTTGCACATCAATCCAAGGTTTTTCCTAAGTGCACTCACTGGAAGCCTTAAGCCCTACGACCTAGAGCTCTGATACCAACTATAACAACCCAAAACTACCAACCCAAATTTATTTTAAATAAATGATTTAAGAAAATGTTCACAAGGGAATGACATTTTTTTTATTTATCTTAGCATACAAGGCTTCACCACATTTGAGTTCCAAGTTGTTGTAGATAACACTCAATAGATAAAAATTGCCAACTCTTGTATTTTTTGGGGGTTCACCTTACTAAACCTACTAGTTTATAAGGATGCCAAAAGTGGTAGCCCCACCTTTCCCATATCTACATCAACATAGGACCATGTGACCATGGTGTAGGGATTATATTTTAAGACCTATAACACTTAAATGGGTATGCTTATTCCCTAAACTAATTCTAAGTCTCTATAGGTAGGTAAATCAAGTGTAGAGCCTTGGTACTTAGTTACCACACCTTCGTGGGCTAACTAAGGTCATTGCCACTTCATCGACAACTAACATGATCCTACACTTAGTTACCACACCTCCATGGGCTAACTAAGGGATCATCACTACTCACTTGTGAATGGTTCCATAACTTTTAGTTGGAATACACTCGATCCTACTCATTCAAAGTGCAATGATTCATAAGAAACCTAGCTATTGTATTCACACAACTCCTTCTAGGTTCTTGACTTCCTAGCTATTGCATTCTTGCAAATCCTAGCACTCATATCCACATGGTTATCACATTCATGCAACTCCTCCCAAGATTAGAATTTATGGTTTACAAAAAAAAATTTAACCATCCGCAAGAACTAACAAACTTTGCAATATTTTTATTAAAGTAAGCAAAGCACTTTACATAATATTAAGCAAGACATAATCCATCCTATTTGAATTGCTATATTACATAAACAAGGATTCCTCTTAACCATAAGCCAAATTATGCATATTTCAAAAGCTTGACATAAAGCTTAAAATCAAATGCTTTCTAATTACAATGATACATTCTAAATAAAAGCCACATTTTGCATAACTCCAATGCTTAACATAAAGCTTCAAGAATACATTATTTTAACTTAAGAGCAATAACATAAAATAATCAAGTATTCAACATAAATTATATTTCCACATTTAATATAGCTCAATACTAACTAGGAATAAAAGATTGCTAAAACACTTTATTATACAAAACCCAAGGAAACATGAAAGCAACATAGTCTTTCAAATTGTACAATAATCAAGTTTACAAAATCTTTTAAACAAATATTTCCTTTACAAGCCTTGTTTTTCCACATCATCTATACATTCAAAGAACTATGAAATTATCCGCAAGGGATTTTTAAGCCATCAAAAAATCTACAAGCCTCTTTAATATGAGGAGACCACCCACGCTCATGGAAATTAGTTAGGGATTAGAACAACTCTAGATGCAATGCAACCTTTCCATGTTATTTAATACTATGCAAACAACCATGCATAAAATATAGAACAAACTCATCAAGAAGAAAATCTTTTATTTCCATTTTTAGCATGAATCCTTAACCCTTTTAAGTCCTAAGATTCAATACAATAGTTTCTCTTTCAAATAGATTAAATAATCCATTTTATAAGGGAATTCCATACTTCTCTTCATAATGATCCCTTAACTATAACACCCCATCTTGGCAGAAATTTTAAAAGAACAATGAGCTATGTATTAGTGTGAATGATTAATGGCATAGTTTCTTTTATGATAGAATGATTACATTATTTTAAGCATGGAATATGGTATTATTGATGTAATTTTGGGTGTAGGAGCAAGTACTACCTCCTAGGTGGAAAACCATGTGGGAAATTTCACCTACAATGAGAGATATTTTAGGAAATTATGATAATGACTTGTTCATTAGTAGCCCAAGGTAACATGGATAAATACGTTTCATAAATTTGCATTTGCATTTTTTTTATCTTTATGTTCTCACCATTGGGTCAGGATGTTGCTTATGCAATGAGTCTCCTTATTAGGTTGGTGATAGCATTAGACTATCTTAAAATAAGCCACTTTAGGGATAAAACAATGGTGTAGGACTTTATGGATGCAAATATATGTTGTCTATGTTGTGCATAGTATGATAAAGTTGATAAGTTTGATTTATAATACTTTTAAAAATTGCTTAAGTGATGGCTTAAATACTTTAATTAAATAAAGTATTAAATGGATATTTGATATTTAAATTTTTAAAGAAAAATTAATTAATATCAAAGTAATAATGGATGCCACCTTCTTAGAGGAGTAAGGCAATCATCATTTTCAATAAATATTGGGGTGTATTATGAGTGCTATTGCAAGGGCAGTGAGTAATACCCTCTTGGATGTTTCACTCATGTTCACCCCATTCAAGGTCATACCTTTACTTAAATTTTATGGGAAGCAGGCAAGGTTGGGAGAAATTTGGCCTTGGAGGAATCCAAAGAAGGAGGGAGTGTTTGGCTAGATGGTGGTAATTCAAAGATATCTTGACATCAAAATAGAAGGAACATAAGAAGAGCAAACTAGGTTGCCTCCTTGTTGTTTTACTACCATTGCTATGCTTAGTTTTTATGCATGTTTATTTGTTTGTAGGGTTTGGTTGGGTTGTGTTTTACTTGAAACTAGTGGATTGTGTGGGTAGATCAAAACCCTCCTTGCACCCTTGTGTAGTGGTTTATTTCTTGTTTTGAAGTCTTTGTTGGTTGAATGTGCTTCACCTTAGACATTCACTCATTAAGACCTTATCTTTCTTATCTTTTACCATATAATCCTTCTTGTGCATTGTGTGTGTTGTGACTTATGGTTCATAGAGTGCACTGAGTTGTAGGGTTATTTTTTAGCTAGATAGCTTGAAGCACCTTTGTGCTTGTTTTTAAGGGGGATTGTTGTCTAGAGTAGCATGTGATCTACCCTTGCTTCCTACATCAACATGTGTAGTACATCTTTGGCAACAATGTTGGATAATTGTGATGGTTTCCTAGGTTTTGGGTCAAACATTAGAAGCTTTTAGATTATGTTTTAATTCTATTATTTTTAGTATGGTGCTTTCTGTATTTTATTTAATTTCTTAATAGATGATTAAGCTTATCAATGAAAAAGGTATTAGACTCTTTATGGTATTGATTTAATTGTTTAATAGATGTAAAGCTTATTAATGAAAATAATATGAGTTTCTTTATTGAATTGATTTAATTTCTTAATAGATGATTAAGCTTAATAATGTGAAGAATATTAGATTCTTTATCATGTTGATTTATTTGCTTAATAAATATTTGTTTATTAAGGAAAAGTTTAATAGATCTATGTTGTATTAGATTTATTGGTTGCTTAATAAATGTTTTGTTTATTAAAGAAAAGTTTAATAGATCTATGTTGTAATTAGATTTGTTAGTTGCTTAAGATGAAGGATAATAGATCCTTGCTTTATTGGTTTTGGTTTCTAAACTTATTAGTTTAGGAAAATATAATTCCTTTGAATATTGATAGAGTTTAAGCTCATTAATGCTTGAAGTTAAATTCATAGTAATTATGAGTTTTGGTTTATGTATGCTTTAGATTTATTGAAATTGGAAAGCTATATTGATTTCCTAAGATCTATGTGGATTAAGGAATCATCATAAGAGTAGTATGGGATGCTCTTGGATTTTAAATAGAATATATTATAAGGGATTGTTTGGTTTTGAAAGATAAACCTATTTGTTGGCAGTTTTGCACTTTGCCACATTGGGATTTTTGTTGGAGCATTTTTTATTGTAATGCGACAGTATTTATTTTGAAATATTATTATGGATCAATTTCATATGTTACTTTTCTGTTTGTATATGTATTCCTTTTAGCATCGAAGTTATAAATGTTTAAAAGGAATGTTTAAATTTAGAGCTTCATTTGGGATTCAAGTGTGCTGCATTCAAATAAGCACTGTGAATTGGAGAAGTCTCTGGACCTGTACATCCTACAAAAGAAATGAAGAAAGGGAGATCAAGATGAAACACGCGAAGGATTGAATGGTTCAAAAGTGCCCAAAAGGATGGAACGTGAAATCACTTTCACCCCAAGGATGGGGTGAAAGCTCCATTCGCCCCACCTTGGGGTGAACATCATATCAAAAGGTGACGTAAGCAAGGCTTGGTAAAAAAGGGGAAAAAATGCTTTTTCACCCTGGTCAAGGGTGAACATCCTCGTTGCCCCTCCCATGGGTGAACCATAAAATTAAAATGCAATTGTGTTCGTCCCTCCCATGGGTGAACGTACCCCAAAGGCAAAGTGAAATCGTGTTCACCCTAGTCGAGGGGTGAACATCCCATTCACCCTCCCATGGGTGAATGCACCTTAAGAATGAAACACGATCGCGTTCACCCTGGTCGAGGAATGAACATCCCTTTTGCCTCTCCCATGGGTGAACACATTCTCAGAGTGGAATCGCATGAGCGCACCGAGCAATAGAAGATTGGGTGAACATAATTCTTGCTAAAGGGTGAACACAGTTTTGAGCAGAAAGGGTGAATGCAATTACGAAGATAGAGCTATCCAATTATGAAGTTTCACCACAGTCCATGAAGAATATAGTCAAGATTTCAAAGGCACCCAGAGCAGGTTTTTGTAAGCATTAAATGATGGTGGCAATGAGTAACTCAAATTATGAATCCCAAGTGAAGAAGGAAGCCATATTAGAAGCACAAGAATATTTTCATGATTTCCAAGGTAGGGATGCATTTTCAAGGTATTGAACATCTCTTAATTTTCTATGCACCGATACCTAAAATGCTGATTTCCTAGGAATGTTCCCTTAAAAGATGGATCATTGTTCCAAAAGGATGGATTTTTAATATTTCCAAGGAGGAATTTCCTCACTCTTGTTCCTAATCTATGATCATTTTGTCTTAATATACATTTAATGAAAGAGGTGAAATCCTCTATAAATACTAATCAAATTTCCATTGTAAAAGAGGTTAGACATTCTACGAGAAAACTTCTTAAGTTCTCTACATCAATAGAAGAGACTTGGCTTCTAAAATTTGCAAGCATTCTTATGTGTGTGATTTCCTTCTATTTTTAAGCATTTCTATTTATGCTCATGTTCCTATTGTTAAGTTTAAAATTCTATTTCTGGATTTAAAACATTGTTGGTGAGTGAGTGAGTTTTGGAATGTGATCTAGAGGTTGTCTCTACAAAGGTGTGAGTGAAATTCTGTTGCCTTCCTCTATTACATGTTATTATAAAACTTGGTGGAATTCTTGCTGCTAGTCTACCCCAAATCCTACACTTTCGGCCTATGGCCATATTTCCCATTTCTTTCCATATTTTCTAATTTATTTCCTGCAACTCTAGTCTTCAACCAATGTAGGATTTAGTTTGGGAGCCAACCCTCTCTGGAGATTGACATGAAGGACATTCCTTTCCTTCGATCTTTCAATGTTGGCCATATCTAGGGTGCACAAACATAATTTTTGTTGATTAGGCAGATATTTGACCAATAATTTTTGGCATGCCCGATGGGACCTCAAAAGTTCCACTTTCGATAGTATTAAGGTTTGATGTTCACCTTCATGTTGTATAGTTAGAACATCTGGTGACTCGATTACACCCAAAAATCTCCAAATGTGAGTACAATGAAAGTTGTGTCTCATGAATACAAGATCGAAGGCCAAAAATCTAGATCATCAAATTGAGTTCTACGAACTTGATATTCAAAGGCTAGGGGAACATCCTCAATTAGCCACTTTACGTCATACATCTTCATTACCTCATACATCCCATATATCATCTACCACATCATCAAGACTAGTCGGTGTATTTTCTGCTCCTACAAGCCCAGTTAGCACCGCTACTAGTGTTCCTCAAGCTCCACCCCACACACCAACCCACATGGCTCAGAATCCTCCACCACAATAGCCACAACCACCCAAGTAGTTCCCAACATGGAATAGCTCAGGGGCCTTGAACTTACAAGCACAAAATCTAGTGCCCCAAGCAGCTTTGAAGGCTTTGCCGACCTATGATGGTACTGGTAAAATGGCCTATGAGCATATTCAAGATGTAGCTTCTTTGGCTACGATCCATGGAATAACAGATGAAGACGTGATGGTAAAGTTGTTGGTATTGTCGCTAAGAGGGAAATTGTTGTATTGGTACCGATCATTGCAACCTGGTACTATTACCTCATGGGATCAGTTGGTGGAGTTGTTGATTAAAAATTTTCATGAACAAGCTGACCCATACTCCTTGTTGCACTAGTTTACAATGATTCAAAGACATCCATAGGAGGAGATAGTTGATTTCAATGTCAAGTTCGCTCGAAGCTAGCAAAGGGTTCCTGATGGTTTATGGCCCATGCATGAACAAGCTGCATTCTACTACCTCAGGGTATTTAGCACTAAAATTGGTATGGTCGTGTGACAAGCCAATGTGACTACATTCCTAGACCTGTACACTCAAGCATAGAAGGTCGAATCTGACTTAATTGTCATAGGTAGGCTTCCCCAAAAATGACTATGCCCATTCTTCCTGACCTCCCATAATATTTGTATTCAAATGCATTTTCGTAGCCCATGCCTTCCATGTACCTAGTTCCCTCATGGAGTTCAAGCCCACCTCATATCACTCTGATCCCTATCCCACAATATCCAGCTCCAAGTTTTCCATAGTTTCCCACTCAATCAGTACCCCAACTACCATCATCCATTCCTTTTCCAACATTATCAGTACCATCGATTCCATTACCATTGCCCATACCACCAACACCTCTACCTTTGCCAATGCCCCCACATCATCTAATCCTGATCCTTTCACGACATTATTGCAAGAAGTGAAATCTAATAATTCAACCTTAAGGACTATATCAAATGAGCTTACAATGATGAGGAAGAAGCAAGCAGAGGCTGAATTTTGATCGAGGAGATTTCAAACACCACCAATTACTCGAGAGCAAGCATCTACCAGTAGAGGCCTTGAGAAGAGCACAACAGTGTTAGCAAATGAGGAGACTAGTGCAACAAAAAAGGCATACTGGTGTTCAACATGCAATGATCCTCATGGAGAAGAAACTTGCATGGTGCATATGAATTATGTGCAAATGCTAGTGAAAAGTTCGATCGATGGACAAGTCAATATGATCAGGGAAGTTGATCACAATTTTATGATGCCATATTTGGAGCAAGTTTTGGTTCTTACGAGATCCAAGAAAAAGCTAGTAACTATAGATCCAGTTGAGCTTGAACCTTTGAAGGTACCTATAGAGCCAAAGGTGCAAGATGGAAAAGGGCAACCTCTAGCGAAAGTGCCTAGTGTAAGGACTAAGGAGCAGGATTCTATCAAGTTAAAATATTTATTGCCTAAGCAAGCTCAAGAAAAGGTACAAATAAGGGCATCAACTTCGCAACCTACAATAGCTGCTCAAACACAAAATGAAATGAAAGAGCAGGCTAAGGAGTGACTCAAGTACCTGTCATTGACAAAAAGACAAAGGGTAGAAGCTACTCAGTAGTACCAGGATAAGTACGAATGGGCTATAGAAGAGAAGGCTCTGACCATCTCAAATTATAATATTATGGAAGAAATGAAGAAGATACCTACAAAAGTAAGCTTGTATGATGCACTACAATTGTCGGGGCAAGTTGACCTGCTGCAAGAATCTTTGAAGACTGCTAAAGATCAAAAGAAAACTCCTTCTCAAATAGTCTTGGTGCAAGCACTACCAACTTTGGTGATAGGAAAGAATAGACCACCCCCATTTTATTTATCACTCAGAATGGAGGGGTGGATCGTACACAATTGTATGATTGATTCCGGTGTTGCGACTACTATCATGCCAAAGGTAGTATGTGAAGTGATGGGGATGGAATATACAAGAAGTAGCCTAGGAGTGTTGCAGCTGGATGGAACTCCGATCAAGATAGTGGGAGTAATCAAAGATATTCCCATTGTCCTTCATAGTATGCCATAAATCATGGTCATCCAGGAAGTGGTAGTGGTTGACCTGGAGCCATACTTTAGCATGTGCCTCTCAAGGGAGTTCACAGCTAAGTTGGGGGATATCTTTCCTTAGACTACTCGCATTTGGAGATACCATTCAAAGGAAAGAGGATTCACATTTATAATGAAAAGCCATCAACTTTTCACATTGAAAAGTTGGAAGAGGAAGAAGAAGCTCCAGGTGCAGTTAACATGATGACTGAAGAGCTAGAAGAAGTTGACTTGATGGAAGAAGCGCTTGGTGAACTTCACCTTGAAGATGAGTTTTCCCTCATAGATTTTAATGCAATGATTGGAATAGACATTGGTTGTTATACAATAACCAAGCTGAAGCAAATTGAAGAAGAAGTCCCTGATTCCCTAGGTCCTGACACAGATCAGTTATGGAAGTTGTATTTTGATGGTGCCAGATGTAAGAATGGTGTAGGAGCTGGTGTCATGTTGATCTCCCCCATAGGGTTACAGAAGACTTATTCTTATAGATTGACTTGGAGTTGCACAAATAATGCGGTTGAATATGAAGCATTGTGCCTTGGATTGAAGAAGGCTAAAAAATTGGGCATCAAGCAGTTGCAAATTTTTGGTGACTCTAAACTTATTGTTAATCAGACTACTAATAAGTGTGTATCAAAGCAGCATTACCTGAAAGCTTATCGCAATAGAGTGTGGGATCTGTTTGAATCCTTCACAACTTTGAACATTCAGGCGATTTCCTAGGAGCAGAACAAACATGCAGATATTCTAGCATCTCTTGGTGCAAATTATTCTCCCATGGAGCAAGTAGTCAGAAATCCCAAGACTATCAGGGTGATCTATAGACCTTCAATTCTGGATAAGAATATTTATTGGCAAGTATTCAACAATGATGAACAAATAGTCAATTTTCTGCTTAGAGAAGTTGCTAGCACAGATGATAGAGTGCTTGCTGAAGAAGAGAGAGAAGGAATGATCCAATTGAAGAACAATCATATTCCTAGAGGTTTGATTTCTTTGGAGAGTTTGTTTGATCAGAATGATAGGTTTGAAAAGCATAGGATCAAAGTGGATGCAAAGGAGTATAAGGAATTATAGTTAGAACCTAAAAAGATCATTAAAATTAGAACTGATTATATGCAAGAGGAATTGGAAGATATTAAGAACTTGTGCTATGAGTACCCCGACATCATGGCATGGAGCTATCAAGATTTAAAGGGATATGACAAGAACGTGATCCAACATACCATTGAGCTGTAGGAGGGGGTGAAACCTTTTAGAAAAAATAATGCCCTATCAATCCCAAGATAGAAGTACTCATGAAGGTAGAATTGTTGAAGATGTTGGAGGTAAAGATAATTTATCCAATCAAGCACTCAACATGGGTGGCGAACCTGGTCCCAGTATGAAAGAAGAATGGAGACATTCGGTTGTGTGTTGATTTTCACAACCTGAACCAGGCATCATTAAAATATCATTACCCTCTACCATAGATTGATCAAATCCTTCATGTGGTAGCTAGTGCATAGAGATTCTCATTGCTAGATGGTTTCTCTAGATATAATCAAATCTGGGTGAAGGATGAAGACCAACATAAAATAACATTCACCACCAAGTGGGGCACATTCGCCTACCAACGGATGCCATTTGGACTCTCAAATGTTGGTGCTACTTTCTAGAGGGCCATGGACATTACTTTCGATGAGTTATTGAATAGAATTATTGTGATATATCTTGATGATATGATTATGTTTTCACATCGCAGAGAAGACCACGTAGCTCATTTGAGGTAGGTGTTCGAGAAGTGCCATGAATTCGGGATTTCTATTAATCCGAAGAAGTCAATATTTGTTATTAAAGAAGGGAAATTGTTGGGTCATGTGATCTCACAAGAAGGATTGGCAATTGACCCTGCAAGAGCTGAAGCCCTAATGAAGTTACCATTGCCTACTAACAAAAAGGACCTACAATCTTTCTTTGGTCAAATAAATTTCATCCACAAGTTTATTGCTGACTTTGCTCAGGTTGTGAAACCCATGATGGAGCTCTTGAAGAAGAATACCGAGTTTAAATGGATAGAAGCCAGAAGATAAGCTTTTCAAGAAATCAAAGAAAGGATCACACAAGCTCCAATTTTAATTAATCCCGATTATTCAAAAGATTTCATTCTCTATGCAGTGGGTGAGCAAGAGAGCTATGCTGCAGTATTAACACAGAAGCAAGAAGATGGAGAAGAGAAGCCAATTGCCTTCTTGAGCCAAGTTATTGTGCCACATCAAGAGAAGTATAATTTTATTGAGAAACAAGTCTATGTAATAATGAAATCATTGAAGAAGTTTCGACACTTTGTTTCTCAGAGCAGGACTATGGTTTATGTTATACATCCTGACGTTCAAAATTTCATACTCCAAGGAGAACTAGGTGACAAAAGGGTAGGTTGGGTCTCAAATATTCAAGAATATGATGTGGATATCCGACCAACAAAGCTAGTTCATGGGTGAGCTTTATGCCAGGAGTTAGCTAAAAGTGTTACCTCTAAATCATTGGATGTAGTGCATGAAGGAGACATTGGTGAAAACATTTGCGCAAATCATACTATGAGTAATCAAGACTGGATAGAAGAACTGGTTGATTATTTTACTTTAGGAAATGTCCAACTCACCTTGATGCTTCACAACATCGAAGGTTTAGGCTGCAAGCCCTCAAATATGTTCTATTGCCTAATGGATTATTTCACAAGAACATTGATGGAGTTCTTCTCAGGTGTGTGAAGGAGTCCAAGAAGGAGAAAATATTAGAAGAATTTCATTCTGGGTTATCTGGTGGTCACTATGTAGGAAGGCCTATGGCTTTAAAAATTATTCGAGTAGGCTATTTATGGCCTACTCTATTCGTAGATGCTCATAAAGTGAGTCAACATTATGATAGTTGTCAATGATACGTTGGTAGAATCAGAAAAGGAGCTTTGCCTCTATGCCCAATTCAAGTGGAAGCACCTTTTTAGTAGTGGGGTCTTGACTTCATCAGAGTTATTGATCCACATTCTTCCATAGAGCACAAGTATATCTTAACGATGATTGACTATTTCACTAGATGGGTGGAGGCTATTCCTACCAAGAAGGTTGATCAAGCAACTATTATCTCTTTTCTAGAAGGGATCATTACTCATTTTGGCATCCCAGATTCAATTGTAACTGATAATGGAACTCCATTCATTGGGGCCAAAATCATAGAGTTTACTAGAAAATATGGCATTTATCTCAAGACATCATCCAATTATTACCCGCAAGGGAATGGGTTGGCCGAATCTACCAATAAAAATTTGTTGTGAATTTTAAAAAGGATGTTGGGTAGTAATAAAAGAAGTTGGCACTTGTTGTTGAACCAGGCGCTTTGGGCAGACCGCATCTCCATGAAGAAATCTATTAAAACTTCTCCGTACGCCTTGGTTTATGGGAAAGAAGCCATTCTCCCCACTCATATTGAGCTTTCGGTACTCCAAACATTGCAGTTATTTCAAGATGAAGATGAAGAATATGATCCTATGAGTGCAAGGTTGGCACAATTGTTGTAGTTAGAAGAGGATAGAGAGTAGTCTTATCAAGCATTTGTTGAGCACACAAAAGAAATGCAGAAGTGGTTCGGGAAGAAAACAACTGAACGTAATTTTTAGGTGGGAGACTTAGTTCTAAAATGGAATGAGAAGAAGGCTAAGCCAGGAAAACACCATAAGTTTGATGCTATCTGGGAAGGCCCTTTTCAAATTTCTATAGTAAATTCAGCAAATGCCTATCACCTTCATGATATGGAGGGTTATGATCTTCCTATCCCGGTGAATGGTCTTCATTTGAAGGCCTATATTCAATGATGAGGTTCTGAGGAGGTACCATCTTGTACATATGTAAATATTCCTTTTAATATGTTATTTGTTTTAATTATTGATGTTATTTATATATATATATATAAAAAAATAAAAAGAAAAGCTATTCAAAATCGCATTCACCTCGAGGAGGAGGCGACATGACCATTCACCCTTGTCTAGGGTGAACCTGTTGACAGTTTCAAAATCTTGTTCGGGTGAAGGTGATCGCAGAATTAACATCGCATTCACCCCAGATGATAGGCGAAGTGGTCGTTCACCCATAGTTTGGGCGAACGCATTGGGTGGAGCGATAAGGATTTATTTTATTTTTAATAAAAAAAAAAGAGAAAAGCTCATGCCTTTTTTTTAAAAGGGTTTCTATTAATGACCCCTTTTAAAAGAAAAAAAAAATAAAAAAAAAAAAAAATTCTTAAAGGTGAGTTTGTTTTTAGAAAATCTAAATTTTCTAAATATGGGTGAAATAGTGAAGCATAAAAGTTTATTAAAGGAGGCTATTCGCCATGAAACTTCCAAGCAATTCGAAGGTGCCCTGGAATGAGGAAAAGGAGACATGTTGCTCTGATTTTTGAAGATGCAAAGAAGAGAGAAGATTAGTGTGCACCCATAAAGTATTTTCACCGAAGAAGAAGGGAACAACTACATTTCTTTTTGGAAGCACATTGCAAAGATAATCGTGCCCTTGGATACGTGGCAGCTATCAGAGAGCAAGAATGCAGGTAAAAGGGTGTTTTAAAAGCATTTAATTAAAAAATGTGCAAAATATTTATGTTCCCAAAGAGCTAGAGAATACCCATCATTGGTTGTCAAGCGGTAAATTTATTTTTCCAAGTAAGCTTTGGGTACTAGGGCATGATTTACAATAAACTTACATGACAAGGAGGGCACTCTTTCCCAAGATGATTTGGTAGAGAATCAAAGGTGATACCATTAGAACATAGGGAATGGTGCCAGGTGAGCGAATCCATGCTTATGATCTCCCAAAAGTGCTCAAATTAATTCGACATTTATTACGATAGTTGAGGAAGCACTCTATATAAAGGATGAGGTAAAAGGCTCACAATTTATATTTCTTTTAAATTTTTACTATCATATATTTTGAACTATAGCTGTAGAAGTGTCCAGAGAGTGTTCAGAATATTTTTCAAAAATAAGAGACAATGGGGAAGTGAAGCAAAGAGCCTAAGGAAGTTACAGAAGCTACAGAATCCAAGAAGTCAAAGTCTAGATCTAAGAAGGCTAAAAAAAATGACTATGTCGACTTGGACCCATATGAAGACACAATGGCAGAAATTGGTGACTGCCTCATTACCCACAAAGGTGTGGAAAGGTTAAGGTAGGATGTTGAGTTAGTAGTAAATCAAGGAGTGACATCACACAACTGGCTGATAGTGCCATATCATTCATAGTTATTTTGGTACCTATGCCCACCAATTCATCCATGCCTCGAGCTAGTGCGGCTCATTGCTCAATTTTATGACCCATTCACCAGAGCTGTACGAAATGCCAAGAGGGAAATTCTCTTCACCATCACCCCAGATGAGGTTCGGGAGGCATTTGCTTGTGGACTGAAGCCCCCTTCTTATGCGGTTAATAAAAAATTGCATACTGATGAACAAGAAGATAGATATGTCTCCACAGTAACAATGCACCAATTTATGGAGACTCAACTGATTAAAGAGCCATCGATGGGGCAACTTCCCAATTTACCAAAGCCACTTTCAGATTTCAAAAGCTTAGATATATATTCGATGTTGGCATGGGTCATCGGTTTGCCTTCAGATGAAACTGTGCATAAATGGTAGGCGACTTTAGCACAATGTATTTTCGGGTGGAGTTCTATTCCCCTACAACTATGAGGCAAGGAACCAACCCGATATTTTTTGATTGGGCTGATTTTATTTCTCGAAGATTGAATTTTCAATTGGAGAAGTTGCAAATTGGAGAGGCAAAGTCATTCAAGCACACTTCATTTTTAATATGGTTTTTCTTTTTCCAGCTTCAATAATGCTTTCCTTTTATTACAGTGACACAGATGGGTGAGAAAAATGAACCCCTACCAGTCTATATGTGGACTCCCATTTTGTCAAGAAGGGAGTCATTTTACAGTTTTAATAGTTGGTTTTTGGGCCCAGCAATAGAGTTGCTTTGTGGCACATGTGAGAGGGTGCCACGGGAATTAAGGGATGCAGTTGTTGCACAAGAAAAGGGAGATATTTTTTGCTTACCCAGGGCGTAGTTGTGAGAATTTTTGGTTTCACGGGTAAGCCATTTTTGTTGCCCTATTTTGCTATAGAGCATGTGTTTGCCATGGAAGTAGTGTGCCAGTCAGATTATGTAAATGATGTGTATGGAGTTGGGTGCGAGAAGAAGACAACATGCAACATGCCATTTAAATTTGGTAGTATAGAAGTGAGCCAAGTTGGGTAGAATCGGCTCCTGATAGTAGCATTGCAAGATTTGGGCTTGATAGAGTTACCGCAGTATTGGAGGTATGACCCTTTGGGTAAGTTTTTAGCTATTATAAAGTCCAAATATTTTCATTGTTGCCCTCGACTGGATATTCAAAAGAATAGAAATAACTTTGATGGGCCTGATATGAATTGGCATATTGAGAAAATGATGATGCTTCCACCTTGGCACGACTATTATGAGCAAGAAGCGGAGTATAATCCGGCCCAGTATAAGTCTCAAATCCCTCCATCGGGTTTATTCAGCCAAGTAAAATAAAGTGAGCCCGAATGGACTGAGGAGAAGATTATGAATTGGTGGATAATGTGGATTCACCGAGGGAAGCTGACTACTCCTTATGGGCTAAAGTTGGATGAACAATTTTCAGAGAATTATGATGAGTATGTCGATTCATATCAGCCCATCACCTTCACCAACATTTTACCATAAATTTTTCAACACTCTGATAGTGGCGAAAGTGAAACCAAAGGAGAACATCCAATGGTCAAGGAGGAGATTCCAAAGGAAGAAGAACAACAATACATGTTTAAACGAAGATCTCAATGGATGAAACGAAAAGTAGAAGAGGCACCTACATCAGAAAAGCAAAATGTGCCGAAAGTGCCACCACTTCCCAAGGCAAAAAAAGACCAAGGACTAGTGCCATAACTACTTCTATCACTAAGGTTTTAGTTGTTATAGTTTCTACAATTTGATTGTTTTGACCATAGTTATTAATCCTTCACTAGAGCTCCCGACTAAGGTTGCACAAATATTTCAATTGGCCCAAGAACAAGAGGAGGATCATCAATCGGAGAGCTCCCAAGTAGAAGTCATAGATGGCGAAGAGAATGTGGACATTGAAGAGAGGGTAGAAGCACAACAAGAAGAAGTCATTTCATAGCCACCTCCATCACCATGTCACACGGTGCCCATGCCCAAAGGTACATCTTCTATCCCTCCTTCTTCTCCGGAGCATGTAGTGACTTTTATTTCACTTCCACCATCTTCTATCTCCATTTCTCCACCATTTGGTATGCCTTCCATATCTATCTCAATTCCATCTTCTTCCATTCCCAAAGTCACTATTGCTCCTTCTATTCCCATTTCTTTGGCCTCCATTTCTTTTAGTTCATATGCATCAAGGCCGAATCCCTTTTTGTGCCCTTCCCCTTCCATTGCCACCACCACCACCATTGAGGCTATAAGTATGCAAGCTCCTCCCAGAGTAAGTGTAACTATAACCAAACCTAGTTCATCCATCCAAACTACCATTTTAGTTCCCCCTCTTCTCACCATCTCATCCACTTCCATTGAGCCTAGCCGCTCAGACATTTTGGTTCCATTCACCCCATTTTTGGAATTGCAAACATTACCCGATGTTCAAGTGGCCCAAAAACAACCCGATATGGAGAAAATTAATCGGGCACACTTGAGTTCTTCATAGTGGTTGAAGAGCATGAGGTACAAAGAAGCATTGGCACCAGCTCGACCAATCAAGAAAGTTACTTTTGACCCAGTTGCTATGGAAGCTCACATGACTAAACTCACTCCCTTGGTTCAAAAGTCGCAAGGAGAAATGTTGTCGAGTGATTACGTCAGTGAGACTATCATGGAAGATCTTACCAGGATAAATCTAATAGAGAAGATGGGCAATATACAAGTTGATATGAGCTCAGTATACTTGCACGATGAGTATTATAAGGAGAAATATTTTGAAAATGAAAATAAAATAATTGAGCTTGAAACTGCCCTGGCGAAAAGTAGAGTGCAAGAGGAAAATACTACCACTAAAAATGAGTACTTGCACCGACAGGTTGGAGTGCACCTGAAAGAATGAGATACCACTAGGATAGAGATGCATAAGCTTCAACAACAGCTTGAGGATATGAAGAATCAATTAGCAGAGAAGGCTGCATAGGCTACTAGTTTTTCACCAAAAAGTGTCAAGGAGGCCCATCTTCGCTCTGCTCAAAACTGTGAGAAGTTGGCCACGCAAGTAGTTTAGATGTTGCACTATTTATGGGAAGCCCAAATATAGATCCAGTTAGGGCAGCAACTAATTAACACTACAGAGCAGATGCTAGAGCCATATATGGAGATGGTAGTAAAAATTTAGGCCCTAGCTAATGCTAACCTACGTATTCACCCTCTAAGTGAAATGGATCATGCCTGGTCGACTGCCAAGGTCACGTTGCATAGTTATTTCCAAAGAATGGACCTGGTAAGAGAAGGTCGGACAATCCTCAACACCATCGAGCGAGAGCATACCATTTCCATGACTCACTTTGATACTCTTGCCGAGTTGGGATTTTTGGACTTTACAGATGAGTGGGGTGAACCCTTGCCACTGGAGCAACTGGAGGTGCTCTGGAAGAAGTTCATGGAAGATACCTCCAAGATTGATGCATGGGAGGAGCCTCTCATAGAAGTGTAGGTATTGCCCCTGATGCAAAAATATACGTGCCTAGAGTTATCGTTGTATGAGTTGGCTCAACGAGCGAAGCGCCTCAGTTTGATAGATGTTCAAAATCTTTGCTTTGTTTATGAGTCACTCAGTGTCCCATGCCTATTCACTACTCATGCTTGGAAGGAGGTAGTCACAACCTATGAAGTAATTTTTAAAACTATCAAGGAGTAGGAGGAGCAGGCAGTAGCAGAGCGTACAATGATAGAGAAAGCAATAGAAGAAGCGGAGTGAGCTGAAGTGCTCAAAGTGGTGGCCGAAGTAGAAGAACAGGAGAAGGCTGAAGAAGAAGCGCATCGGAAGGCAGCTATAGCAAAGGTGCCAACCAAGGTGGCTAGAAAGAAGACTCCATGATAGCCCAATGGATAAAGGCCTAGGATCGCTTGCATCCATGCGAGCTGGATACCCCGTGAGTCACCAAAAATATTGGTAGTTTTGCACTTTGCCACATTGGGATTTTTGTTGGAGCATTTTTTATTGTAATGCGATAGTATTTATTTTGAAATATTATTATTGGATCAATTTCATATGTTACTTTTCTATTTGTATATGTATTCCTTTAGCATCAGTTATAAATGTTTAAAAGGAAAATAAAATTTAAAACTTCATTTGGGATTCAAGTTTGCTATATTCAAAAGGGACTATGAATTGGAGACGTCTTTGGGCCTATACATCCTACAAAAAGAGAAAGGGAGATCAAGATGAAACATGCAAAGGATTGAATGATTCAAAAGTGCCCAAAAGGATGGAATGTGAAATCACTTTCACCCCAAGGATGGGGTGAAAGCTCCATTTGCCCCACCTTGGGGTGAACGTCATATCAAAAGGTGATGTAAGCAAGGCTTTGTAAAAAATGGGATGACAAAATGCTATGTTCACCCAGGTCGAGGGGAAACATCCTCATTCACCCTCCCAGGGGTGAAAAATTAAAATGAATACGTTACCTCCCATGGGGAACATACCAAAAAATGAAATCATGTTCACCCTGTAGGGGGAACATCTCCCTCCCATGGGTGAACGTGCCTCAAAAAAAAAAATCACGTTCACCCTAGTCGAGGGGTGAACATCCCGTTCACCTCTCCCATGGGTGAACGCATTCTCAAATAGAATCGCATGAGCGCGCGAGCAATAGAATATTGGGAGAACTTGATTCCTGCTAAAGGGTGAACGTAGTTTTGAGCAAAAAGGGTGAATGCAATTACGAAGATAGAGTCGTCCAATTGTGAAGTTTCACCACAGTCCATGAAGAATATAGTCAAGATTTCAAAGGCACCCAGAGCAGGTTTTTACAAGCATTAAATAATGGTAGTGAGTAACTCAAATTATGAATCCCAAGTGAAGAAGGAAGCCATATTAGAAGCACAAGAATATTTTCATGATTTCCAAGGTAGGAGTGCATTTTCAAGGCATTGAACGTCTCTTAATTTTTTATGCATCGACACCTAAAATGCTGATTTCCTAGGAATGTTCCCTTGAAAGGTGGATCATTATTCCAAAAGGATGGATTTTTTAATATTTCCAAGGAGGAATTTCCTCACTCTTGTTCCTGATCTACGATCATTTTGTCTTCATGTACATTTAATGAAAGAGGTGAAATCCTCTATAAATACTAATCAAATTTCCATTGTAAAGGAGGTTAGACATTCTACAAGAAAACTTCTTAAGTTCTCTGCATCAATAGAAGAGACTTGGCTTCTAAAATTTGCAAGCATTCTTATGTGTGTGATTTCCTTCTATTTTTAAGCATTTCTATTTATGCTCATGTTCTTGTTGTTAAGTTTAAAATTCTATTTCTAGATTTAAAACATTGCTGGTGAGTGAGTGAGTTTTGGAATGCGATCTGGAGGTTGTCTCTGCAAAGGTGTGAGTGAAATTTTGTTGCCTTCCTTCTATTACATGTTGTTATAAAACTTGGTGGAATTCTTGCTGCTAGTCTGCCCCAAATCCTACACTTTCGGCCTGTGGCCATATTTCCCATTTCTTTCTATATTTTCTAATTTCTTTCCTGCAACTCTAGTCTTCAACCAGTGTAGGATTTAGTTTGGGAGCCAACCCTCTCTGGAGATTGGCACGGAGGACATTCCTTTCCTTCGGTCATTCAATGTTGGCCATATCTAGGGTGCACAAACGTAGTTTTTGTTGATTAGGCAGATATTTGACCAACACTATTATAATGAAATCTTGGGATCTTGGGTAGATTAAGTATTCATTATAAAAGAGAAGTATGGGATTCTATTGCATAAGGTTGATATGTTGATTGTTGGAAAAGATATTATTATTTTGGTTCCTGATATCCTTATGGATTAAGAGATCATTATAAAAGAATAGTATGATGTATTTTATTTTATCATGATATTCTTGAATATGGGCTTCAATGATCTTCTATAGTTGTGCATGTGGATTGCATCTTAGAATAGGCATATTGGATGCATTGCATGAAGAGTTGTATGATCCCTAAGTAAACCTCATAAGCTATGGGTGGTTTTTCCCATCAAAGAAGCTATAGAGGCTTAGTTGGCTAGAGATCCTTGGCAGTTGTTTCTTATTATTGATATGTAAAAGCAAAGGCTTGTATTTGCTTGAAATATTTGTAAAACTTGACTATTGTTTAAAATAAGGATTATGTTGCTTTAATGTACCCTTTTGTTATGAGCAATGAAGATTTTGTTTAAGCAATCCTTTGATCCTAGTTAGCATGGAATTGAAGTAATTACATAAATAGAGTTGTTGTAGAACCCTCTAGATATTTTATTTAATGGATAGAATGTTTACTTCAAGAAATTTGATGAATAACATGGTTTAATTCTATCATGGTTTAGGTAGATTTTGTTAAATCTTTATATCAAGATTTATGTAATGCTTAAATATGGCTCTTGGTTAAGAGGAACTCTTAAGATTATTCTTTCTAGTATTTCATATTTGATGGTTTATGTCATGCTTTCTAATATTGTTTGAGATGTCTATCTATCCTAGGATGGGTAGGAAAGTTCCTCTAGTAAGCCATAAAGCCCAATATTTGGAGGAGTTGCATGAATGCAATAACCGGGTAGGTATGAGTCTTAAAAGTAGTTGCATAAATACAATAGCTAGGAAATTTTGAACTTGAAAGGAATTTTTTGGATACAATAGCCATGGTGCTTATTAATCATCACACCTTGAATAGGTAGGATCGGGTGTGTCCCATATAAATCTTGATAAAACCATTCACAAGATAATATTAGCGATCCTTCAATCATGTAGGATCAAGTGATCATATCAATTTTCATTCAAGTGGCAATGACCTTAGTTAGTCGATGGAGGTATGACAACTAAGCACCAATACTCTATGATGATCAACCTACCTAGATGGACTTTGAGTTAGGTTAGGGAATAAGCAACCCCTTTAAACATGTAGGTTTAAAGAATAATCTCTACATAGTGGTCACATGGTCCTATATCATGGAGGGTATGGTAAAGGTGGGGAGACCACTTATTGGCATCCTAAACATGTAGGTTTAGTAAGGTAAACTCCAAAAGAAAACATAAAAGTTGGCCATTCTTGTCCATTGAGGGTTGTCTATAGCAACTCGGAACTCAAATGTGGTGAAGCCTTGTATGCTGAGAAAAATAAGTTAAAGGGTATTTTCGCTTATGAGATTTTATTGGTAAGTGCTCTTGTTAAAAAAATTGGGTTGGTAGTTTTGGGTTATTACATTAACCCATCAGAGTCTTAAGAATCATTACAATGGTTTCTCTTTCAAAACGCATATAATCAATAAATTCAAATTATAAGAACTACCTTCTCCTTTTTTACAAACCAAGAAGATACATCACATAAAAGTAACTAATTTTCTAGGCAATAATACGATAGTCCATCTTACAAAGATAAGCACATACTTCTCTATATAATGATCCCTTATTCCTCATGAATATCAAGAATCATTATAATAATTTCTCTTTCAAAATCAAATTAAAAATTCATTATAAATATAATATAATCTCATACTTCTCTTTATAAAGATCCCTTAATCCACATAGATCATAGGATTCATTATAATATTTTATCTTTCAAAATCCAATTAACCATTCATTATAAATAAAATATAATCTCATATTTCTCTTTATAATGATCCCTTAATACACATATATCTCAGGAATCATTATATTTGTTTCTCTTTCAAAACAAGATTAAACATTCATTACAAATATAAGAGAATTCCATACTTCTCTTTATAATGATTCTTTAATCCACATAGATCTCAAGAATTGATGAGCCACAAAATTGATCATTTTTTGTACTCTTTTCCCCATAATGTGTGGTATATTTTCTTGTAGATATAAATGTTTTATGGAAATTATATATATAATTAACATTTTATTTTGCATGTTTTCTAATATTTATTTTTAAGTGTATTTTGTGTAGATTTAGTGGAAATTGTTGCATTTTGGCATGTTTTCATCGAGGTCCCACTTAGACCTGGCACTTGCAATTTTATGAAGGAAAAACATCTGCGGAATATCGGCGAGAGGTACGAAGTCATGTGCCCAAATTCCTTTGAAATGCCTAAATTTTATTCAAAACTTAACTGTTAGGCACCTATTTTTCATTAGATTTCTACTTCCTGTTAGGCACATGCTTCCCATAAAGCATCTATTTCTATTAGGTGCCTACTTTCCATTCGGTGCCTACTTCCCATTAGGTGCTTGCTTCTTGACCTCTACATACAAGGTGCTTGGTTCCTGACTTCTTTAAACAAGATGCCTGATTTCCATTAATGATAAACTATAGCAGGACTCTGTGGTCAGTAGAATAGAAGAAAAACTTCAACAACCAGCATGAAACAAATTCTAGAATTGAAATCGAACATGGTACAGTGTCAAAGATGACTCGTCACCCATTTTCCAACTGATACGTAAATGATTTATGTAAATCTGGTAAAAAAATATCATACGTATTCTAGAAATAGAATACGCTGAAATATCATGATATTTTTCCTGATTCCTTCAATTAAGCAAAAAATGGTAACATCAAACCACTTTCTGATTCGTTCTAAGAATTTTAATAAGGTTGGCCACATATATTATAAATATGCAGGCCACCTTTGAAGAAGACCCCCTAGACTTTCTTGTAATTTTCTTCTGCTACAACTATTAATAAAATCTCTGAGCATTTTCTTGTAAAAATATTCTAAAGCGTCTAGTGATAAACTACTGTTGGAAGCGTGGGCCCACTTACAACAAAGTTCTTCCCTATTTCCCTTATTTTTTGTATTTATTTTCATATATTAATTTACTTCTCTGTTATTTCCCCTATTTTTTGTGATTTCCAACAAGGTAGTAATTTATTTTTTGAACGCTTTCAGTCTTATTTTCTTAGATGTAGCATGAGATTATTGGTTTAAATACAAACTTCAATGAATACCAAATACCCCCCAAACCATAATCTAAGGGACTCATCTCCGAAGGAGAAATTATAAGCATATATTTTGCATGATTGCTCACAAGACTATGAGCTACCCCGAGTTGACAATTAAATGGAGGTAATTAATTGAACCATAGAAAAACTAACCAATGTTTTGCCCAAAATTTTGGCATCATTGTCGGGGAGTAGCCATTGTAATTTCTTGTTCTGAAGGAAGCATAGTTACAATAGTTTAGAGTATTTTCTTTAGAAACCTTCATCTGAAACTTTGTATGAGTCCACCTAAGAATAGGGGACTAGACAATCATTTTGTCAAAAACAAAGAAGTTGTTTCTCAGAATCCTTCTGCTTTAGTAGAACCTAAACCTGAGACTAAACTCTCACCATCACAATATCCACCTGTGCATTGGTGGGAACACCCACTATTTGCACAGGACCCTTCTGAAACAATCCAGTAGAATCTTAGAGTAGGGTCAGAGATAAGTAGAGTTCAATCTGAGGAAGATCTACTAAATGTCGAACGTTGGCAAGTAGTATTAGATGGAACCATCTCAAATGCTGACTTATCCATCCTTTTGAAGGATAAAATAAATGAACTAGAAGCATTGACAGTTGCTTTAAAAGTAGCAAGGGTAGAAACTCCAGTAGTAGACAGAATGGTAGAAAATCTAGAGGAAACATCCACTAGTTTTAGTTTTCCAATAGGAGAGGTAGGGGGAGATCACAAGATGAAACACATCTCTCATGCCCACTTTCTAACCTTTAGAGGACTACCAATAGAAGATCCAGATTTGTTTCTATTTAAATTTGATGTTTTATGTAGATCTATGGATTACACCACAGATGCTCAAAAACTAAAATTATTCCCTTCCACCCTTGATGATTCAACTTTGCGTTGGTTCATCAGCTTGGGGGATAAATGGATAACTACCTGGGAACAATTGAAGAAACTTTTCCTGGATCAGTATCAGGATTTTTGCAGAGCAAGAGATGCGAGAGAGGAAGTCCTAGACATGATGCAAAAGGAAGGGGAATCTATGGAAGAATACTGGGATAGATTTAGCTTCAATTTGCAAAGATCACCCCATTCAAAACTAGGAGATAGGTCCCTAAGAAGAATTTTTTTGAAAGGATTGACAAATGAATCCTTGGAATATTTAAACATGATCTCTGGGGGAGACATTTACCAACACCAAATGGATGATATTCGGCATTTGTGTCAAAAATTTTCAAGAAGAAAAGGTAAGTTGACCCCTAGAAATGTTAAGCAGTCAGCCATTGTCACTAAAATAGAAATAGGCAACATGCTAGAGGACCTTAAGAGTGAGATGTTATCATATCTAGCTCTTAAAATGGATACTCTTCTACTTTAGAGAAAGAAGCAGGAGAATGAGGCAGCATTGGCCTACTTCTATCCTAAATGCAGAGGCAAACACCCCAGAAATGAGTGCCCAAAAAATAAAGTTTGTGTATGTGTTGTCTGTAAGAAGGATCATAAAACGAAGTTGTATCCACAATTAATGAAATCTAAAGAGGAACCTAAAGTAGCAGAGGCATACTTCATGGGTAATAGGAGGAACTAGCAATAGTCTCCTATGGGTAATAATATGCAATTAGGAATGTCATCCTATGGGGGCAACAATTACCAAAACCAAGGTCAAGCCTAGCCACCCAATATGGGTTGGTATGGGCAACAACCTTGGAATCCATTTTCCCAAGGGGTAAATCCTTACAACCCTTACCTAGGAATGCAATACCAGTAGCCTAGGTAGCAGTGGAGAAATCAGAATGCTTGGAATCAGTATCCACAGCATCTTGCTCTAGCTCCACCATAGCCAAGTCTACCTACTCTTCCTGCTCCAAGGACTCCTTAGTTACCAGCACAACCAACAACAAACCCAAACAACAGATAGCATCCAGCCTATCAGATGGAAAAGGAGATGTACCCTATGTATAATATTAAGGTAGATTGTGATCCTATCTAGTTAAGGTCAGGAAAGCAAGTAGGTGTAGAAGTCACTCCTCTTGTAGAAGAAGAGGAACCAATAGAGATAGAAAAATGGAAATCACCCCTTATAGAAGAGGTAGAAGAAGAATCAACACTTGTACATAACAAAGAGGAGGTTCCACCTTTTCCACAAAGGTTCTAGGAACCCAAGAAACCAATACAAATAGAGTTTGATATCCTCTCTAGTTTAAAAAACTTAACAGTCACAATCCCTCTCTTTCAAGCCATCAAAGACATACCTATTTATGGTAAGGCCATAAGAGAGTTGTGCCTCAAGAAACTAGGGAGGAAACTAGCTAAAACAATCAATTTGGTAGGTCAGTTAGCTGACCTCATGTTAGGAAATACCTACAGCTAGAAGTACACAAATCCAAGAAGCCTTGTGCTGATTGTAAAAATAGAAGGTTGTGTTTTACCCAACACACTAGTATATTTGGGGGCAGCCATCAATATCATGCCCTAGGAGACCATGCAAAAACTAAAATTGACTAATCTAAAGCCCACTAAAACTATGCTACAGTTGGCAGATAGATCTATAGTACTCCCTGAAGGAATACTAGAAGATATCACTATTGCAGTAGATGCATGGGAGTATCCAACAGATTTCTTAGTGCTACAATCTAAATTTGGACTAGGTGGATACCCATTAATCTTAGGTAGACCTTGGTTGGCAACAACTGATGCTTACATAAGTTGTAGATATGGGAAAATGACCATTTCAAATGGTCAGAATATAAAGAAACTGATCATACATCCACCTGCATAGTCTGCAGATTTGTTGGGAGAACCTGAGGATGAGAATCAAAATATTGGTGGTCTATCAATGATCCAAATTGTCATGATACTTGAGGAGTTGGAAGATGAAAGTGATGAGGATAAGATGATATCTCACTTTTTTCAAGGAGAACCCTCCTATCCTCCTCCTGAGTTACCATTAGTAAAAGACCACCATATTCAACAAATAGAAGTTGCACCTGGTAGAATGTTGAACATAGATAACCAGTTGACAACTGAACAATAGACCAAACTAAAATAAACATTGGAAAAACATCAATATGCCTTTGCTTGGGAGTATTCTGACATGAGAGGAATAGCTCCTGAGACCTGTACTCATAGGATATATCTGGAAGACCATGTTAGACCAGTAAGACAACCACAGAGGAGAATGAACCCAACTATGAAAGAAATTATCAAAGCAGAATTACAAAAACTTCTCACAGTTGGATTCATCTACCCCATTTTAGATAGTGAGTGGGTATCACCATTGGTGGTGGTGCCCAAGAAGAATGGAAAGTGGAGAATTTGTGTTGATTATAGGTTGCTAAATAAAGCAACTAAGAAAGACCACTTCCCTTTACCCTTTATAGATCAGGTCCTTGACACCTTAGCAAGCAAGAAGTACTTTTCTTTCTTCGATGGGTTCAGTGGATACAATCAGATCCAAATAGGGGAGGAAGATCAAGATAAAACCACCTTCACTTGTCCATGGGGGATATTTTCTTACCGAGTTTTACCATTTGGTCTATGCAATGCACCTACCACCTTTCAGAGGGTAGTTCTTAGAATTTTTTAGATATGATTGGAGATATTGTGGAGGTATATATGGATGATTTCACTATATATGGTGAAACTTTTGAAATTGCCATAGAAAATCTGGAAAAGACACTTAAATATTGTGAGGAAACTAACCTATCCTTAAGAAATGAGAAATGCTATATGTTGATGCAAGAAGGGATATTTTTAGGACATCACATTTCTGCAAATGGGATCAAAGTAGACAGAAAGAAAATAGAAGTCATCCAAACCCTACCTACTCCCAAAACACAAAAGGATATCTGCAGTTTCCTAGGATCAGTTGGTTACTATAGGAGGTTTATATCAGACTTTAGCAAAATTGCTAAACCTCTTACCACATTGTTAACTAAATATGCAGAGTTTTTCTAGACTGAAGAATGTGAACAAGCATTCAACACTTTAAAGGAAAAACTAATTACTTCTCTAGTACTGAGAGGTCCAAATTGGACCATACCTTTTCACATATATGTTGATGCATCTAACAATGCAATAGGCTCAGTACTAGGACAAAAATATGGTGATGATTTTTATGCCATCTATTATGTTAGTAAAAACCTCATAAGTGTTGAACTCAATTATACTGTCACAGAGAAGGAGTTTCTTGCAGTAATACATGCTCTTAAAAAATTTCATCATTACATTACAGGTTACCAGGTATTTGTACACACTGACCACTCAACGATCATATACTTGACAAACAAACCTAGGATTAGTGGCATAATTATCAGATGGTTGTTGCTTTTGTAGGAATTTGATGTGACAATAGTGGAAAATCCAGGAAAGGACAATGTGGTAGCTGATTTCTTATCCAGGTTGACACCTCCAGACTATGCAGCTATAGAAGACCAATTTCTATATGAGCATTTGTTTGCTCTAAATGATCAGATACCTTGGTATACATATATGGCTAATTATTTAGCCATTGGTAAAGTATCCCCTGCACTTTTACCTCATGAAAAATAGACTTTAATTGAGAAAAGTGTAGATTTATCATGGATTGATGGGTGCTTGTTCAAAACAAGACATAATCAAATCATGAGAAGATGTGTTGCTAGGAATGAAATAATTGAAATACTGAAGGCTTGCCATGATGAACCTTGTGGTGGCCATTTTATAGGAAGGACTACATATAAAGTGTTGCAGGTTGGTTATTACTGGCCTTCACTATTCAAGTATGCAACCAAGCATGTGAGCCAGTGTGATCAATGTTAGAGGATGGGCAGACCTACTCTCAGAGATGAGATGCCACTCCAACCACATGTTCACATTGAACCATTTGATAAATGGGGGATGGACTTCATAGGACCTATTAATCTATAGTCAAGAGGTAAGAGGTATATCCTAGTTTGTACTGACTATGTGATAAAGTAGGTTGAAGTACATGCTTTGCATGATTCAAAGGAGAAAATTGTAGCATATTTCTTGTATTCATCATTTTTTACAATATTTGGGGTCCCAAGGGAGATCACAATTGATCAAGGACCTCAGTTTACTTCAAGTATGATCCAAGAACTCATGCAAAAATACAAAATTAGGCATAACAAAACCACTCCCTACCATCCACAGGCGAATGGGCAAGTTGAGGTGACCAATAGAGAGTTGGAAAATATCCTGACAAAGACAGTGTAACAACATAGGAAGGACTGGGCTACTAGATTACTAGAAGCAGTGTGGGCCTATAGGACTACTTGAAAGACTACTATTGGTTTCACACCATTTCAGTTAGTCTATGGGAAAAGTGCCATGATGCCTATAGAGTTTGAAGTCAAAACACTTAGGACTGTTGTAGAATTGAATATAAACCTGGATGATGCACAAAAATAAATAATTCAATAGCTTAATCAGCTAGATGAATACCGCCTTGAGGCTCTATAGAAAATAGAGATCATTCAAAAATAAAGGGCCAAGTGGCATGACCGCCACACTAGGCCAAAGTAGCTTAAAGTGGGAGAATGGAAATTACTCTATGATTCTTGGTTCTAGGAAAGGAAGGGCAAGCTCATGCAACATTGGATGGGGCTATATGAAGTGATTGAAGTCATTAATAATGGGGTTGTAAGGATTAGAACAATAGATGGCAGCAACATTACCTTAACAGTCAATGGCCAATGCCTGCATCCATACCATGTGTCTGAAGCATACATGATTGAGTCTAGATTAGGCATGGGGGAAACCCCAGTTGATTCTAATTTTATCTTGAGTCATTAAGATGTGGACCTAGTCCACATAGTCCCAAAGACAATTATTCTTTCAAAGTTTTCTTTTTTTTTTAGTTGTGTTTTTGTTTTGTAGGAACAATACCCTTTGTGCAGTTGTTAGGCATCCTGGGAAACCTAGGCCTAACAAGCACATGATCCATGAACCTGCACCTTCCAAGCTTTCTAGGAGAATTTGCTTGTAGTAGGAGTAGCTAGTCCCCATTTAGAGAGGGGAATACTAAACCTAAACCTGCACAAGAGTGTTTGGATTGGTCTCTTTGGACAATAAAACACTCAAATACTGGTTCAGGGGCGGATGTTGATTTTGTTCCTATTTTTCAAATCAGAAGCACTGGAGGGATTGATAAACCTAACAGTGCATATACAAGGACAAGTCAAAACTCATTGAATAAAATAAAAGCACCAATTTGTTGTATTTTATGGGAAGGTGTTTGCTTCCCATTGTGCAATAGAAGGTGCCTGCTTCCCATTATGAGAGAAGGCACCTGCTTCTTGTTGTATGATAGAAGGTGCCTTCTTCCCATTATACGGTATAAGGTGCCTACTTCCCGTTATACGCTTTATGGTGCCTGACTCCTAATATGTTACGAAGATGGCACTTGTGTCCCATTTTTTGGCATATCAATGCCTGATTCCTGGTTTCTCCAAGAGGGCACCCAACTTCCAGTTTTTGGGAAACTAACACCAAATCTTCTTAGCATATGTAAAAAAAAAATATGAGTTTGTATAAAGTTTTTTTTATAAGTACGACACCCGAAAGTTAGAAAAAAGGCATCTGCTTCCCATGTTAGGCATAAGTGCCTAATTTCTAAGGTGTTTGGTCCTTGTGTTAAGTAGAGCGCCTAATTGCTAAGGTGTCTACTTCCCATGTTAAGCAAAGCACCTAATTCCTAAGGTGTCTATTTTCAATTTCCAAGGCACTTGCACGCCATAATTCAAAAAGAAGGCGCATAATTTCCATATGAAAAAAGTGCATGATTTCCATCTATTGTGGCCATTTTATTCCTTGAAAGAATAACACGTCAGCCTTGGGATATGGCCCGAGCCACGTCAGCACCCCATGCACGTGCAAAGTCAAATCTACCATGGATAAAATTAAAATTTGACATCAAACAACTTTCGAGGAGGGGATGTTTGTCATCCCAAGGAGATATGTTTTTTCTAATTTTTGTTTTGAATTTTGTAGGATTTCTCGAATAAGCCACATTGCAGCTACCAAGAACCAATCACATCAAATAAAATTCATTGCATGGGAACCATGGCCATCATTGTCCATTGCAATTTTCCCAATCATCAAAAGCCAACCAATAGTGATGCACCACGGATATCTACGCATATGCACCCACAAAACAAATTTAGGTGCATGTTTAAATTTTTTGTTTTTTTATCTATATTGTTTTCATGAACATGTGTGTCTATGGAAATGTGCCAGCACAACCCCCCATTATTGCCTTAACCACTTGAAAAAATCCACTTGGCATGGTACTATGTTGCATCCCTCTGATTGGTCAACTATTTATGGTTATCATCTCTGCACAATCATGCACATGCTCAAAGGAAATTTATCGTGGATAACCATAATCACTATTGATTATGGTAATTAACCACTTACATGCATGAAAGAAACTATTTTAAAAAGCTTCTTACCAGCTACTATGAATCCATATTCAGAGAAAGAAAAACTAGAGAAGTGAAGAACAGTAGCAATTTGAAGAGGAATCAGAAGCATCACTGAGTGAATTGTGAGGTAAAGGAAAAGCATGGGGGGAAAATCAAAGAATAACGACCTCAAGAAGAATGAGCCAAAAAACTACTCAAGAATTTCTACAGATGTCTAAATATAGTTGGATTCTACAGAATGGATGGACTACTATTGACTGGTTAGTCAGGGCCAGGATGCGGCGGTGGAAAATGAATTTGCGGTGTCAATGAGATATGGGGTCGTGCACATGCGAGGGCTAGATATTCTAGTCACTGAGGACTATATCACTAGAGTTATGGGCCTCCCTCTGATAGGGGAGCACACATACAAGGAGGATAACCTTACCCTCTTTATGCAAAGATTTTTTGGAGCACCAATCGAGCACCTGATGCTCATCGGCTTGTTGAAACACCATATTCCCAAGATTTGGAGGGCAGTTTTTGAGTCATATCTTCACATGCTCTGGTAGTTACTTTCATATTAATTCCAATCATTTTTTATTTCTCAATCACATACTACATGGGGATAAAATCAATGTCCCACATTGCCTTGCATGCGCACTTAGAGATAAGGCCAAACGATGCCAGGAAGGTACAACCTCTACATTGGCTCACCATGGCCTGATTTTGACCATGGTGTGATATGCAAAGTCACATAGAAAAGTGATGATTGAGGAATTTGTGGGTACTATTATAGTGGCATAGGCACAAGCAGAGGGGGAGGTGCCAATTCAAAATGAAAAATAGACCTAAAATATGACAGAATGAGAAGAGACAGTGCCTAAATCCCAACCTATAGGAAATACAGGGGAAGTAGGACAAGCCTCATCCCCTATTTTTTCCCAATTTGAAGAGGAAGCAGGACATACTTTGTCTCCTTATGCCCCTCAATTTGAATATGAGGTAGAGCAGGATTTCATACCCATTTCCACCAAGATGTGAAGTAGAATAATGAAGGCATCAAAGGTGGTTTCGAGCTCATCCAATGAGGAGATACCAATTGATGAGCTCAATAAGGAGGAGTACTTGGCCCACATTTTATAGGACATTTCTAGTGGGTCGACTCCTCAACATGAGGTGGCCATGGAAGATTCACCACCAGAAGGCCAGGTAGAGGATTTGTAGTAACAACTATAGGATTTAAGAGAGCAGGCTTCCACTTGGGAAGCCAAATTTAAAGAAGAATGGGCTCTTTTTGAGGAATCCTAAAAGGAGGCTGCATTAAAAATGCATGAATTATATCAAACAATTTGGCAAATGCAAAGACAATTGTAGTTGCAGGGCAGACTAGTAGGAGTCGATCGGTTGGCAAAAGTTGATGTTGTAGTGTAGACAAATGGGGCAACAAAAGTGCCCCCTACTGCTACAATGGAAGTAGAGTAGCCCTATTCTACGTCTCCTTCTATAGAGTAGATACTTTAGGAGGATGAATTTGAGGTTGAGGAGCCTCAAAATATAGAACAACCTACAAAGGAAGGAGATGAGGAGGAAAAGGATATGGAGGCTGAAGAGCCTCAAACTTCAGGCAAGGAGGGAGAGACATAGCACTCTCTAGTTGATGTAGGGTCTAGATAGCCTCAGGAGGAAGAAGCAATCCCTGTTGAGCAGTAATTTACTATAGAGGAAAAAGAGGCTCAGCAGCCTGAATCCCCTATACACTAAGAAACAACAGTTGCACCAACACACCCTAGGGTACAAAAAATCAAGCTGAGATAAAAACAAAAAGCCACAAGGCCATCTCAGTGATGACCCAGAACCAGAGCAAGAGTTGCCAAGTTGAAGGTATTGGGCATCGAATTTGATAAGGAATTAGAGTTGGATTCTTATGAAGAATGGGAGGCAGCAAAGAATCTATTTGCTGCCCAAAAATAGGAATTTGAGGATCTTAAGGAGGAAATTAAGGCAAACAAGAAGAATTGGAAGAAGGCCTCTAAGAAAGCCCTTAAGGAATTAGAAAAAGAGGCTAGGGAGCAATTTGGTAGGCCTCACAAGAAAATTCTAGTTGCCCAACCTAAGCAATTCTGGTACTTGTATGGGTCGGAGGATGGAAAGCCTTCAAGGATGCAAGCATATTTTACGCAGATGGGATTTCTAGGCCCTGTGCAACAAGAAGATTTGGCATCAAGTAGAAAAACTCCCCCAATGGCAAAAACAAAGGTCCAAGCTGAACCTAAGCTTGACCCAATAGGGGTATATTTACCCACAGCCAGGGTTGCTAAGGAATCGAGCATCCCATTTGGCGATAAAGAATTAGTGCCTATGGGTGAAAAGTTGCCACTTCACCACAAGTACTAGAAAATGGTTGAACTTGCATTCCAAAAGGATGCCACCAATTTCTTTGGTTATTATATGAACATTGAAAAAGGCAAGGTGGCCTGGACCAGAGAACCACCCAAGAAGAGAGTAGGGCCAAGTGAACCAATTCGACGTAGAAAATTCCAAAAATAGTAGGGTCAGGAGATAGCCACTCCCAAGGCACCAAAATGGCAAAAGCCTTGGGACAAGTAGAAAGCCAAGGTCGCTAAGAAGAAGAGGACACAGACCAATAGGGCTTATTGGGATGTTGTAAACAAAACTAATAATTACCAGTTCAAAGTGGCACAGGGACGTGCCACCCCTTAAGCATGGGGGGATGATGAGCCATAAAATTGCTCATTTTTTGTACTCTTTTCCCCATAATGTGCGACATATTTTCTTATAGATATAAATGTTTTATGGAAATTATATATATAATTAATAATTTATTTTGCATGTTTTCTAATATTTGTCTTTAAGTGTATTTTGTGTAGATTTAGTGGAAATTGTTGCATTTTGGTATGTTTTCATCGAGGTCCCACTCGGACCTGGAACTTGCAATTTTATGAAGGAAAAACATCTACGAAATATCGATGAGAGGTACAAATTTAGGTGCCCAAATTCCTTTGAAGCGCTTAACTTTCGTTCAACACTTAACTGTTAGGTACCTACTTTCCATTAGGTGCCTACTTCCCGTTAGGTTCCTACTTCCCGTTAGGCACCTGATTCCCATAAAGTTTATATTTCTATTAGGCACCTACTTCCCATTAGGTGCCTACTTCTTGACTTATACATACAAGGTACCTACTTCCTAACTTATTCAGATGTGACACTTGATTTCCACTAATGCTAAACTACAGCATGACTCTATGGTTGGTAGAATAGAAGCGAAACTTCAAAAACCAACATCAAACAAATTCCAGCATTGAAACCAGACATGGGACAACGTCAAAGATGACTCATAACCCATTTTCTAGTTGATATATAAATGATTTATGTAAATCGGGTAAATAAATATCAAACATATTCTGGGAATAGAATATGTTGAAATATCGTGATATTTTTTCTGATTCCTTCAATTAAGCAAACAATTGTAACAGTGAATCATTTTTAGAATATTTTTACAGGAAAATTCTCAGATATTTTATTAACAGTTGCAGCAAAAGAAAATTACAAGAAAGTTCAATGATAAACGACCGTGAGCAGAATCTGCTGGAAGCATGGGCCCACTTACAACAGAATTCTTCCCTATTTCCCCTATGTTTTGTAATTATTTTCATATATTAATTTACTTCTCTGTTATTTCCCCTATTTTTTGTGATTTCTAACAAGATAGTAATTTATTTTTTGAATGCTTTCAGTCCTCTTTTCTTAGATGTAGCATGATATTATTAGTTTAAATAAAAACTTCAATGAATACCAAATACCCCTATTGTGGCTGCTCCACAACGTACCCCAAAATTGGGGACCCACCTTTTTTGCATGTGTTCCAAGAAGACCGAAGTGGCCCATATGCTAAAGATCAAAGAAAAAGCAAAAAAAACCACAAGGAGAAAAAGTGTCGCGATATCGCGACATGTTGCACCATCGCGGCCAAAAGAGAAAAAGTGTCGCGATATCGCGACATGTTGCACCATCACGGCCAAAATAGAAAAAGTGTCACGATATCGCGACATTTTGCACCATCACGGCCAAAAGAGAAAAAGTGTCACGATATCGCGACATGTTGCATTTTCGCGACCAAAATAGAAGAAAGAAAAAGTGTCGCGATATCGCGACATGTTGCATTTTCGCAGCCAAAACAGAAGAAATAAAAAGTGTCGCGATATCGCGACATGTTGCATCATCGCGACCAAAAGAGAAAAAGTGTCGCGATATCGCGACATGTTGCATCATCGCGACCAAAGGAGAAAAAGTGTCGCGATATCGCGACATGTTGCATCATCGCGACCAAAGGAGAAAAAGTGTCGCGATATCGCGACATGTTGCATCATCACGGCCAAAGGAGAAAAAGTGTCGCGATATCGCGACATGTTATATTTTTGCGATGAAGGGCCACAAAATGAAATGAACAGTCAGGGAAGGTGAAACGAAGAGCCATGGGAAAATGAAACGAACAGTCAGGGAAGGTGAAACGAACAACCATTGGAAAATGAAATGAACAGTCATGGAAGGAGAAACAACATTTTTTTAGAAGTTTAAATATGCCATTCAAAGAGGCCATAAGGGGGTGGAAAACTACTGCAAGTAGCATTGCAAGTTTGAAGGCAAGATAGCCATTTTGGACCTAGTTGGGCTATTTTTCTTCCGTAGACTGGTTTTTCTTCTTCATGGACATGGGTTGGAAATTGCTGTGAGCAGAGTTGCATAATTGAAGGCGATGAGGCCATTCTGGACCTGTTTGAGTCATTTTTCTTCCATGGATTGGTTTGGGAAAACTAGAAAATTTTGCTATTGTAAAATGACATATTTTTAATGCAGAAGTCTTCAGAAATTTGCATCTTGTGGGCAAGAAAGAAGGAGATTTTCTTTGCATGCTATGGATTTAATGTTTATTCTTTCATTTTTTCAGATTTCGAATTTATAGATAATGTTAATGCCATTTTTTTTGGGTTACATTAGGCGAATATTTGAAATCTGAATTTTATTTCGTACCCTAGGAACCAACACTTAGTCTATGGGGATTGTGCTTGTTTTGCAAGTCCAATAGGTTAGGTTGCATGCATGGAAACCTCACATCTTCGGTTTTGTCAAAATAGGATAGCATCATACTGAATGCATTTTATTTTCTGTTTCTGCATTTCATTTTCATTTTTCTGCATTTTATTTTTCCAGAAATTTTGACTTTCAGGCATTAAAATAAACATTTAAAAATTTTCAAAATCCAAAAAAAACAATGAACAATCACTAAAGTTTCATGGTGAAATAAACCAACATTGCCCCTTGTTTATAGTTACTTGCAATCACTAAGGTGTTCCAAGCATTTAAATTGAATATCTTTATTTGAGATTACTAATACACATATGCAAATGCTAATACAGCAGAGACCTTGGAGAAGTTGTTTGTTTAACTTCTTTGCAAGAGGGGATTTGGAACCCAAATCCTAAAGGAGAGTGTACTTTCACAACTGGGTGAAAATACCACTCAACAGATTGGCGCTAGAAGGAGGGCCTGAATTGTTTTATTTTAGAGTGATTTAAATGCTATAGGGATTTAAATTTTGAATATTTCATGCCCTATTGATTATTATCTTTAGCCCTCTTTTAACAATACAACCTTGTAGTGTTAAAAGGAGGACATGAATTGCTATGCATTGTTCTAACGCTTTTGATTGTTCATACAGGAATAATGTGTTTTGATTTTATTTTGAAAATTTTTGGTCTTGACTAACGAGGTTGTCTCCATGCAATTACTTTCATTTGATTTTAATGGATACATCTCTTGGTTGATGCTAACATGATTATTCATACGTTACATGTTTGATATTTGCTAGTCATTTCATGCTTATTTGTAAGGAATTATTTTGTCTAAAAATGTATTTGTTGTCGGTATTATGCTCTTCATCTGCGTGTAATGCGATCTTGTGAATCAGAAAGCCTACAACACTAGGAGTATGCTCTTCACTTGCGCATATGCGATCTGGTGAATCAGAAACTAATTTACATTTTTAGAATATTGCTTTGTCATGGTTCCTTCTTTTATTCATGACTAACAAATTGGTTTTGAAGTTATTCTTTGAATTTCATTAATTGCAAGATTTTCTGTGTGTCGTAGGTTTTCTTTGAGGTATTGAGAGTTTTGTCAGGTTCTTGTAGGGTTATCATCATCAATTTTGAATCAAATGGCCCAACCTCCACCACCTCCTTGGTACGGAGCCCATAACATTCCTTTGAATATTGTAGGGGATATTCATGAGATCCCTAAGAATATAGATAGATTTTTGCCCAAATACAAATCGGATGGCCCAAGGACCACAGAAGAACATATTCAGGCCTATAGGGATGTTTTGATAAGGTTGCAAGTTCAACATGAAGATGTGGCTTGTAGACTCTTCCCCATGAGCCTAGACCAAGTGGCCTATGAATGGTATATTTTCTTACCTATTGGTTCCATTACGTCATGGACGCAAATGGAGAATGCTTTTGTCAACCAATTCAAGTCACCATTAGATCCCACAATCATCTATAATCAGTTCATTACATGCAAAAGAGGCCAGGGTGAGCCAATCCGAACTTTTAATCAGAGATTTTAGAAGTGCTATAATAGAGCAATTCGGCATTTTGCCATTGATCCCGCAGTAGCTTTGCAAATATATTTTGGGGCATTGGATCCTATGACGGCAATGTTTGCAAGGCAAAATCCTCAAGTTACCACGCTTGCTCTAGCCTACAATGAAGCTATGACCATTGAACAACAAATGACACCACAGGGTTATGGGTTTTCCCAGATGCCTATGGTAGGACAATATGGTCCATATGGTCAAGCTCCTATGATGAATCAGATCATGGCACCACAAATATCAGGCATAAATGCTTTGCCTTATCAACAACCATATTCATCAACACCCGCTTACGCACCCAATCCAATTCCAATTCAAAGTGTGAATCCCTACGCAAATCAAGTGGCTCAAAATCCAACTCAAATGTTAAGTCAAGATCTCACCAATTACGCAAATCCTATTGGAACTAGCAATAACATAGCTCAACCAAAAGAGATTTATTCAGAGGTTGAAGAACTCAAAAAGATAGTTCACAAATTGAGTAATGATTTGGTTCAAAAATAGAAGTATGAATCCCATGCCCCTCACCCAAATCAAAATTTCAACGATAGAGGGAGACAGTGGAATACGAAGCCAAACAATGGGGGTGTGCCTTCCCCTATTGCTAATCAGATAGATACTTCTACAGGACCAAGTCACTCTAGTTCCATTCTTAATATTTCTAATTTTGAGTGGGAAAAGGGGTGTAGATTGCATAATACAAAGGAGCATAATGAAAGGAATTGTCCCGAAATTGCTATGTATACCCATTGTCTCCAAGCTCAAGTGGATGATTTGGAACTTGTGCCAAATAGGGGTCCATCCCAACATCAACAAGGAGAGGACAACATTTTGGTGGTGGAAACTCTATATCGTCAAGAGAGTGATGACCAAGAGGATCCACACCTTCCAAATTGTGATAAAATTGAATCATGGGTTACAAATTTGGATTATGATAGCTTTACCAATTTGAATTCAAGAAATAACCCACTTTTGGAAATAATTGGACCATCTAAGGAAGGTGAAGATGAATTGGATGAGAAACATGTTGATGAATCAGAAGATGAAGAAGAAGTACTTGAGCGTCACAACTTGAACTTGGAGGATGATTACTATGATTCGTGGAAGAAGTGGGAAGAATATTATCAATCTAAATCTTCTAATGAAACTTGTGTGCCAATTAATATGCAGGATAACTCAATTGCTTCCTCGCATGAGGATACTATAAATCCTGTACAATTTGAGAAATTTTTGGAAGAGGAATTTGAATCTCATCAAATTTTGGAACATGATAAGGATTCTACAACCATGAATCAAGAAAGAGAGTCATTTGCTTTAGATTCCTTTGAAGGAAAAGAAATTGAAAATCTTGATCCACTTACTTGTGCTACAATGATTATGCCATTTCAAAATGAGAAAATTACAAAACTCTGAATCATTTGGGTTTGATATCATTGATGATCCAATTGAAAATCTCACGTTACCCAAAACAACCCAAGTGATTGATCATGGAAATGTGTTAGTTAACCCACCCCTAGATAGACAAGACTTATGGTTTGAAAGGGATGGACATATTTTCAATTGGGTACCTAAGTTTGGTGCCTTTGATAAATAGGTCATGGAGAAAGAACAAGTGCTACATGATGATGAATGTCATGAGAGAAAAGAGGAATTTTCAAATCCTCTTCAAGTAAGGTCAAATGAAAACATGCCAAAGGTAAAATCTCACCTTTTTGGTTTCACCATGCAAAATTCGAATGAGGGTTTGCCTAATGAATGGTTTGATTCAAATATTATTAATGTTATGGCTTTATTGAATGAAAATGAAAGCTTATTTCTACACCATGAATCAAAGTGTGGAATGAACATCTTAAAGAATAGACATAAAGGAATTGAATATCAATCATTGTCTAATCAATTTGAAAACTTGAAACTCCACCATAGGATTATTAATGAAACTAAATCAAATTGGTATGGTGAGAGGGGCAAGTGGAAGTTTGTTTCTTTGTTTGGTTTGATCTTTTTTTTGTTGGATTCCTGCAAAACTGGGTATGCGTATCACGTCATACGTCTTTTAAAGAATTCTAATCAGGTTTGGGATCCGAGAAAATGATAATCCAAATTTTTTGTACATTTGTATATACTTTTGGTTTTCGTGTTTTGGTTTTGGATTGGATCTCATTTTGGTTTTAAGTTTTGTGTGTTGGTCCTTTGGACACTTTTGGTTTGTTAACTTAGGTCCTTATGAATGTTGACTAAGACTAGGAGAATATGAAACATCGGAATTGTATTGCGGAAAGCTCCACGAATTTCGCAAACACATTAAAGAATATCGTTTGGAACTTGTGATGCATGAAGTTGTCGATTTTATAAATTATGGCAAAGTAGGTGGTATACTCCATCCGCATTTCAAAGGAAGCAATGCATTCATATCTCATGTACATTCCGCATTGCATATACATTTCATCTCAGTTGCATCTTCATTTCATGTGCAATCATTGAAAAGGTGTCGAATCCTCTTAGGGTTATTACATAACATATATTAAAAGGATCCTAAGGTTGGGAACTGATGCCCGAACTATCTTGAACCAAGCATGTTCTACGCATTTTAAAGAGGATCTTGAGAAAAATGGTCAAAACCATACTTGGAAGAAAAGGTGAGGCGAAAGGAGTATTTCGTGTCTGTCCTATCATGCAACATAATCCTTAAACAGTGGTTTTTACCACTCCCATAGAGCTTAAAGCCTAAAATCAGAGTAGTAAGGATAGGGTTAAATCCTCATCGAACTTAGGTTGAGGATCCAATTCCCCAAAGCTCTAATTTGACCTTCATGGAGTAGTAAGGATAGGGTCTAATTCTCATCTCGCTTAGGTTGAGAATCCGATTTCCCAAAGCTTCTATTTTGCCCACTCAAGAACTTGAAATTCCAAAGCAAATATTTTTCATTTCATCATTAATATTGGATTGGAAGGATCGTACTACATGTCCCTTGCAAGGATGGGTAGTCATCCCCAAGGTCCAAGAAATCAAAAGAAAAGCCAAACCATGGATTATGGGGTTAATCTCCACCGGGGCTATAGACGCCTAGCTGGCAGTGGAGTATGCTCATGCGTGGCAACACGTATTGTCTAAAAGCAAGACCACTGACTGCTCAAACGGACAGGCTAGCCTGATGATTTCATCCATAACAGGTTAAATCATTTTGTTCAAGATGAGGTAATGAACTCCAGATTAGAGTAGTAAGGATAGGGTCAAATTCCCATCTCGCTTAGGTTGGGAATCCGATTCCCCAAAGCTCTGATTTCACTTACACTTGCACATGGGTTCAAGATGGTAGTGGCACATAACCAACTTTGGGATCTAGTAAATTAATTCAGTATACATATATTTTGTCCTAAGAGGGTTTGACATTTTTAATATGTTTGTTCATGATACTAGAAAGTTTGAGCCTTTGCAAAGCAGGTTGTTATATCTCTAACATAGTTGTCATACATCAAATCCTGCACAAATCATTCATAGCCTTGCATACGAATCATAAGTGAAATTGACAATGGAAAGTTGAATGAGTTTCAAACGATAGGGAATGAAGCACATTGCACACACCGAGCTGATGCTTAATAATTCTAATGCTTCATGTATTTCTCATCTAGTTTCATTCTTGGGATATTTGCTGACGCTTGTATTTGAGTCTGTGTGTTTTCAAGTTGAGTTCTCACCGAAATGCTTAGGAGCATTTCCTAGTAGAGTCGCCATTTGTTGTGGCTGCTCCACAACGTACCCCAAAATTGGGGACCCACCTTTTTTGCATGTGTTCCAAGAAGACCGAAGTGGCCCATATGCTAAAGATCAAAGAAAAAGCAAAAAACACCACAAGGAGAAAAAGTGTCGTGATATCGCGACATGTTGCAGTTTCATAGCAAAAAGAGAAAAGTGTCGCGATATCGCGACATGTTGCACCATCGCGGCCAAAAGAGAAAAAGTGTCGCGATATCATGACATGTTGCACCATCGCGGCCAAAAGAGAAAAAGTGTCGCGATATCGCGACATGTTGCATTTTCACGACCAAAACAGAAGAAATAAAAAGTGTCGCGATATCGCGACATGTTGCATTTTCACGACCAAAATAGAAGAAATAAAAAGTGTCGCGATATCGCGACATGTTGCATCATCGCGGCCAAAAGAGAAAAAGTGTCGCGATATCGCGACATGTTGCATCATCGCAGCCAAAAGAGAAAAAGTGTCGCGATATCGCGACATGTTGCATCATCACGGCCAAAGGAGAAAAAGTGTCACGATATCGCGACATGTTGCATCATCGCGGCCAAAGGAGAAAAAGTGTCATGATATCGCGACATGTTGCATCATCGCGGCCAAAGGAGAAAAAGTGTCGCGATATCGCGACATGTTGCATCATCACGCCAAAAGAGAAAAAGTGTCGCGATATCGCAACATGTTGCATCATCATGGCCAAAGGAGAAAAAGTTTCGCGATATCGCGACATGTTATATTTTCATGGCGAAGGGCCACAAAATGAAACGAACAGTCAGGGAAGGTGAAACAAAGAGCCATGGGAAAATGAAACGAACAGTTAGGGAAGGTGAAACGAACAACCATTGGAAAATGAAATGAACAGTCATGGAAGGAGAAACAACATTTTTTTCAGAAGTTTAAATACGCCATTCAAAGAGGCCAGAAGGGGTGGAAAACTGCTGCAAGTAGCATTGCGAGTTTGAAGGCAAGATAGCCATTCTGGACCTAGTTGGGCTATTTTTCTTTCGTAGACTGGTTTTTCTTCTTCATGGACATGGGTTGGAAATTGTTGCGAGCATAGTTGCATACTTGAAGGCGATGAGGCCATTCTGGACCTGTTTGAGTCATTTTTCTTCCATGGATTGGTTTGGGAAAACCAGAAAATTCTGCTATTGTAAAATGACATATTTTTAATGCAGAAGTCTTCAAAAATTTGCATCTTGTGGGCAAGAAAGAAGGAGATTTTCTTTGCATGCTATGGATTTAATGTTTATTCTTTCATTTTTTCAGATTTCGAATTTATAGATAATGTTAATGCCATTTTTTTGGGTTACATTAGGCGAATATTTGAAATCTGAATTTTATTTCATACCCTAGGAACCAACACTTAGTCTATGGGGATTGTGCTTGTTTTGCAAGTCCAATAGGTTAGGTTGCATGCATGGAGACCTCACATCTTCGGTTTTGTCGAAATAGGATAGCATCATCTTGAATGCATTTTATTTTCCATTTCTGCATTTCATTTTCATTTTTTCTGCATTTTATTTTTCTAGAAATTTTAACTTTCAGGCATTAAAATAAACATTTAAAAAATTTCAAAATCCAAAAAAAAACAATGAACAATCACTAAAGTTTCATGGTGAAATAAACCAACATTGCCCCTTGTTTACAGTTACTTGCAATCACTAAGGTGTTCCAAGCATTTAAATTGAATATCTTTATTTGAGATTACTAATACACATATGCAAATGCTAATACAGCGGAGACCTTGGAGAAGTTGTTTGTTTAACTTCTTTGCAAGAGGGGATTTGGAACCCAAATCCTAAAGGAGAGTGTACTTTCACAACTGGGTGAAAATACCACTCAACAACCCGCAAACCATAATCTAATGGAATCATCTCCGAAGGAGAAATTATAAGCATATATTTTGCACATATGCTCACAATACTACGAGCTACCTCGGGTTGACAATTAAATGGAGGTAATTAATTGAACCATAGAAAAAACTAACCAATGTTTTTCCCAACATGAATCATTATAATAGTTTCTTTTTCAAAACCAAATTCAATGTTACAAAGGATCTATCATCCTTTCTAATTATTATGCTTAAAAATTTCTTAAATATACATATAATAATCCAAATCCAATACTAAAAAGGATCTAAAGTAGTTTCACAAACTCTCTTTTCTTTTAAAAGCAAACCATTTCCTATAACAATGCTTTTCTTTCATAAAACAAACTATAACAACTAATATAGATTTCTTCCTAAAGGAAATACCTTTACATTTCAAAGATAACATCCCAATAAAGTTTATACATAATATAAATTTATCTTCTTCATTCTAAGCACCTTTCCATTTAGATGATATTGAAATAAACAAAGTCTGAATTATTAAATTCTTTTGAAAGAAGACTAGTTACTAAAAATAGCAACTAGTGCAAAAAAAATCTTAAAAAGAGGAACCAACTACTCCATAATGTAAATAATCATACAATATTTCATTAATTTTTCTTAACACAAGACAAGACATTAACACGCATAATAATATAATGGTAGGGCATACTTAAGAAAACATTAAAGAAGTTGAGTTTCAAATATGGTGATAAGGAAGATGCAACAAAGCAATGATGACTTTCAAGGAAAAAAACACAAAATCAAGGTACACAAACAAAGGTGGAAGACATAGGTTCCAATATAGAACCTACTACACATTAATAATTTTAATCAAATCTAAAATGAAGGAGACTCCAAGTGACACTAAAAATATCCATCAATATGGATGTTTTAGCTTGGGTCAAGAAGGGTACATAATCCAACACCATGTTTCACACTGAAGTAAAGTCAACCAAAAGTAAATATCAAGGTGACTCTAATAAATAAGTAAAGTAATACATGGGTTTTTAGGGTATGCAATAGGCCTAATGCCACAATGATTAGATCCAAAACTAATAACATCGATCAACCAAGGATACTGTAAGTGACACTAAAAAGATCTAGTAAGATGAATGTTTTAGCTTGGGTTAAGAAGGGTGTATGGTCCAACACCATATTTCACACTACACTAAAGGCAACCAAAAGAAAATAGCAAGGTGACTCCAAAAAATAAGCAAAGCTATACATGGGTTTTTAGGGTATGAAATAGGCCTAATTCCACAAATATACCTTAACAACAAAATAATATGTTCTCAGGTTAGAAAGGCATTATAACAAGCTTACAAGCCAACAATAATTTTACTAAACACAATCAATGAGAGACCAAAGAAAAGAAAGGCAAAATCTCAAAGTTATACTAAGTAAAAGAAGTATAAGTACAAGAAAATTGAAGAGCAATCTATAGCCACAACAAACATTATTCATAGAATTGCTATCTTTTTTACTCATGTTGATGTCTTCTACCACCAGGTTGTGTTGTCAAGTTGCTCCTTCTTCCAATCCTTCAACTCTCTTCTTTCAAAAATCATCTTACTTCCCTTACCATAGTCCACATTTACAAATACCAATAGCTAAGCGCGACCACCATGCTTGGCCAAGATAACACTTGGGGGAGGTTTTACTAAGCAAACACTCCAAACATTTGCCACCCTTATTATCTTGAAGTCCAAATGTTATAAAATAATAAAGTAATACTCAAAAATATTACCATGCTAGTGCATTATTATTTAATTTAATCATTTTGTAACTTTTACAACAAAGGTTAATATTACTCATTAATTTTTGATATTATTACTTTTCAAGCATTAATAACACCAAGCATGCCATAACTTAAATTTTTTTTATGCTTATCATACACAAACAAACATGTCATTCAAACACAATAATAGCACACACACCATTATTTTATCCTTAAGCCATTGGCTCAATATTTTTAAGATAGTCTATGCTATCACCAACTTATCAAGGAGACTCATTGCACAAGCAACTTCCTAGCCCAATGGTGTGAGTCATGCAAATTAAATGCAACTATATGAAGGGTATCTTATTACCCTAAGTTGTTGAAGAGCAAGTTATCAACATCATTTCCTGAAATATCCCTCTGAGTAGGTGGTTCACCCATATGATCCCACCAGAGAGAGATCACATGGTCTTACACCCATAAATATGTCATTAGTACCATATTCTGAGCTCAAAAGGATGAAATCATCTCATCAATAAAACATCATAAAATGAAGCTATACCATTACATAAACACATCAAAACATAGTTCATCGTCATAATGAGTTCTACTAAGAAGAGGTGTTACAATGATGTCCAACATCCTATACAGTTGAACCAACATATATGGTCCCCATGTGGACTAAACCTACTGGTCTCACATGTCTGCCATAACCTCTACCAATGACCATGGTATGTACCTCCTACTTGTGTGGCACAATAGTATTACATCCACCATCCCACAAAGTACATAGGCTAGATCATCGGCCCCATAGTTCTTTATCATATCATCTATGTATACTTTTCTCTATTGGATATCATGATAGATATCCCCTCATAATATATATAGTGCTATGTTGGGCATCCTCACCCTAGACACAAGCCTTCCCCTGATGGGAATTCTTAAAATCTACCGTACATCCTCTAGTGTGATGGTCTCTTCTCTTATCAATAGTCTAAATGTCGATAAATTTGGATACCGTATCTCCATAAGTATCGTTAGGAGTTCCATATCACACTCCACTTGGGGTATCTCTATAATGTGAAATAGTCCCATGGTATTTATTACTCCCCTCTCTAGAATTGTCAACTCTCTCAAGGATATCTCTAGTGTCCCCAACCTCCACTCCCTGCTCTCTATCACATCTAGCTACAAAATAAATCACAAAAATCCTCATTAGTATCCATATCATCAAATCAAAAATCATACTCAAACTAATCCTACCTATCATTTATCACTTTCTACCTATCCTCTTTTTGTTCATCATTTTCTATATCTATTCCCTAATTTTCTTCTTTATTTATCTCTCCTTCCTCTTTCTTATTTTGTTTCTTCCTCCATGATTTCACACCCTATTTTTCTAGGACACGAATTAAAAAATTCATGGACAAATTCATGGGCCACAAATTTGTGGGTCCTCTATCTATGATTTTTTGCTCTCACTAAATTTGTGGGTCCTCGTGCCAACATTTATAGTGACTTTCTTCCAAAAATAAAAATAAAAATAAATAAATAAATAAAATCTATCCTAAATTATAGCCTATCAAGAAGGTTCAGATGCTTACCCAAGCTTGCTCTATCAGTGTGCCAACCTCACCCCTCATAATCATCGAATGATGAATTGGTAGCAATATTTCTCTCTAGAGATATCTTTCCTCCTCCACATGGTGAAAATGATTTTATTTTTCACCCTCCCCTCCTCTTTACCCTCTCGTCTCTCTTCTCAGTTTTCATCCTTTCTCATTTTTCCCTTCCATATTTCTTCCTCTACCATTTTGAGTCTCTTCAAGAAGTTTGCCTTCCCTTTGAAACTTTATGGGGTACCCTAGCCTTGGGGGCATTGATGCCATAATTTCCTCGTAAAGTGGTTAAAATAATTAGTGTTTGGAATTACACCATTTTTGCACCATCCCTTTGCCTAAACTTCCTATCCATTTTAGTACCTACCTTTCCAAGCCTAAAGGCATCTATAGCTTTCATTAATGCATTTATTACACCATAAATGCAACAAAGAGGGGGTAAAATGTAAACACCAAAAATTGACACAACCAAATGAGTTAATTTTCCCTTAGGATCCTAAGAAGCCCCTCAAAATTACCAAATGCAATTATTGAGCCCATAACCCCTTATATTTTAAGTTCCTCTTTCATCCTTAGCAAATTTGTGACCCTCTTGAGTGGACTACGAAGCCACATAGAATGTTTTCTTAGGCATTGCTACCCTTAGCGAATTCATGGTCCAACTTAACGGATCATAAAATTAGTCATCAACACTTCCTACCCAATTTTTAAAATATTTCTTAGCACCACCTAATTTGACTTCCAATGATCACATTTACGAATTCACAGTCAACACTTATCTAATATAAAATCATGTTCTCGATGCAAAGGCTCCAAATCTTGTATTCTCTACCCACCTTGGGTTTTTTGGGCCATTTATGGTGCCAAATTGAAGTGACCTCTTCCTACTCTCGAATCCCAAGGTCCCTCCCCTCTTGCCTTCTCAAATTTCAAACTCACTTACCTTATTCAATGATTTTCCCTCTCCCCCTTTGTGTCCCAAAACTCTATAAATATAGGTATTAGGCCCTAATTTTTGCAACACAATCTCAAGCTAATAAAATTCTTGAAAATTTATGACTCAAATTCTCAAGATTGCATCACCACCTTGGATGAATATTTGGAGGGATCACTAGGATCATATTAGAGGACCACTCCTTTATTGGGTTTTGTCTCTCTCCCCATTTGTCTTTCTATTGTGGTTCTTTCATTTTGTCAATTGTATTATCATAGATATTTATTTTCTTAGGCTCTTAATCTTGTATTTTATATCTAGCTATGTTTTCTAAGACCTTATGTAGTTGTAGGTTGACCCTAGGTGGATCCCTCTCTAGATCCAAGTCTTTTAAGCACTTTATTTCAATTGCCCTCTACCTCGATTCTCTCATAAAATAAAATTCATGGTTAGCTAGTACCAGGCACAAATTTGGTAAAAAGGATAAAAGGTTATAATATTGCCTCCTATCATATTCCTTCCTATTCACTAGAGCCTATTTTCATTTCCTCTAGACTTCAAGTCCATTAAAATTTAGTATTACCCCTCTTGTCTTCCTTTTTCCTCTGATAGATTAGATTCATGGTCTATGCTTATAGGGAATAAATTTATTAAATGGAAGGAACCACCTAAGTCTTTCTTGATATCATACTACCATCTATCATAGATTTTTGAGCTCTCTATTGTCTAAGTCAGACAACATAATTTTGTAGCTTGTGCATATGGACCACAAAATCATCCTAGAGATCTTGTGGATAATTTTTCACTCTCCCTCCTACTTCTCTATTCTCCTGCTATCCCATGATGTTTGCATATGATTTCCCTATTTGTATCCATTATATCTCTTTCATCTCTCTACATTTGGACTAAAAACTATCCTTAGTAGGATGAATTTATGTCTTGTACCACCCGATCATGAAATTATCACAACCTAGGATCCTTCTTCTACCTCTATCATTCTTCTCTTTGACCAAACTTTGTGTCTCTTCAATGCAACATGAATTTGTGATCCATACCAACATACCATAAAATTGGCCCACTATCTGGTTTTCCCTCTATAAACATATAGTCTCTATTTATATTACTTCTATGTATGTTCTGATTTTATGCTTTGCTCATTTTGAGCATGAATTAAACATGCTACCAAAGTTCATTCAAATTTTCATGCTTTTTTTTTGTCATCTAAAGGACCAAAGGGGCCTGACTGCCTACCTAGTAATCTCTACCTCCACAATGGCTTAAGTAGGTGATCGGCTGTAGAGCTTACATTTAATTTTATCAATCCGAGGGAAATCAAGGTTAGATTTAAAGAGTAACAATCCCGTATAGATTATATCATAGGAGTTAATACTAAGCTTAGCTCAAGTTTCTTTTTCAGGCTTCACGTGTACAGGAAAGTAATAAACAAAATTAAATTTGTGCAGAAATAAATGATGCAGGGTATGATAAATAAATGCAATTATGTATTACTTTTACTATGACTTGATTTACTGATGCACCTAATTATTTGTAAACTAATTTATTTATAATATGTTCTAATTTATTTGTGAGGATCCTCATGCAATTTATCTTATTTTATGTAATTTGAAATGCAGTTTAACTTAAGGCTAACTAATCCTAACCTAATGTAGGGGCGAGAGCTCAGGGACTGTCTATAGGAGTGGGCCCTACCTCCTAGAGGGTAGTGTAAGTCTTTCTCCCCTAGTTTACCTTATCTCAGTAACTAGATTTTATAACTAATACTAACATTATGTCTATTTTGTGAATGCAGGTAACAGATAAACACAATTTACATAACAAAAATCAAACAACACATGAAATTGATACAAATTACCATCTTTGAAGAACAAAATGCTACTTTTATTACTGGAGCTTCAACTGTACATGTTGAACGTGTTTCTTCAGAATTGTAAACTTAGAATAGACTGTAATGTAACAATAGATGCAACAGAGAGTAGACCTCTTTCAAGGTCTCTCCTATGTAATTTATATTGTAACTAATACAATTCTAAACAGTATTCTCCACGTATTTGACATGCGGATTTTGTGGACTGATGACTATACATTAATCAAAATAATCTAAAACCTAACATAATACGTACTCCTACTTGGACTTATAAATACTTTGACTGGTCCAAGTGGCATCCTACAAATAATCCTAACAAGACAATGCTATTTTAACTGACTCACAAGATATACATTAGGACCTCATGTCCTATATTCCAGGAAAGTCTAACAATCTTTGCGTTTATATCTCAAACTTCCCAAAATAAATTGATTACAAGCTTTATAAAGCAAATAATAACTTTGTCAACTTGAAATATTCTCTACGGATAGTATGCGAGAAATGAAATATTTTGCTAAGTAAAAATATCTATTGTCATCCAACTTAATGTGTCATCCATCTTGATGTGTCATCTCTGATGTGGCACATCGAAGTCAACAATCTTTATTATCCTTCAATAACTATTGGTAAAACATTCTTCTAACTATCTTCAGTAGTTACCTTCAATAGTTACCTTCAGTAATTACCTTTAGTAATTACCTTCAGTAACATACTTCAGTAATCAACATCTGTAACAAGATCAATTACTGTTGTCACCGAACTCTATTGGTTCTTCTTCTCGTTCGAGGTGCACTCCAAAGCTCTACAATCTCTTCATCGATCATCCATACCTTTTTCTTGCATTTTTCTCAAAACTCGGACAAATTTGATATAAATCAAACACATTTGTTAGATTATGGTAATTAATCAGTTTTCCTAATAAATCACATTTTATTCAATAATAATTCATAGAAAACATATCATAATCATCATATAATTGTAATAATGAAACAATTATGGTACAAAAATATGTGTCAAATAGCCACTCATCATTCCCCCAAACTGAAGTCCATGCATGTCCTCATGCATGCAGAAAGATAAGATGAACAAAATATAACAATCTTATGCATGTATCAAATATTCAGAATTAAAATTCTAAGTTATAGAAAAATAATAACATAAGTTATCATAATCATTGCCAGAATCTCAATGAATACTGTTTACAAAACCTACAATGATTTTAAAACATGCACATGTTTTTGCCAGAATTTTTTCAAAACAGCTTGAATACAACTATTTTTAACAGAACTATGCTAAGTCTCTTTAAAAGAAAATAAGAAAATAATCAGTTATCTAGAATACATAAAATATCAATCAATTCATTTATCAAAAGATTATAAATTTCACAAAACTGAGAAATAAACAACAATTCAAATATTAACTGTACATATTACGTATGCTATCTATACAAATAAAAACATTTTAAATATTAACTGTACATATTGCATATGTCATCATATAAAAGTCTACAGAAGATAAAATACCATAGATAATAATCTACAAATATGATCAATACATAAAAATATAAGTCTGAATAATTAATAAAATAATAGTTTTTTCATTGTTCATCCAACTGGTGCGTGTTGAGAAGAAATCCGGGATGATCGTGGTCTTGGTTCTAGTAATTTACGCTCTCATTTTACTCGTTGTACTTGTTCCTTAGCCCGCTGATCTACAACTGTTGCAACTAGTGTTTCCACCATAACTGTTTTGATGTGCTCAACCTCTTGAGCACTTCCTTTCTTCTTTGTATCCTTTGTCTATGAAGGATGAAGTTCCTCATCGTTAATCATCGGATCAAGCTCCAAAGGCATCCCTACATCCAAGACAAGACTTTTTAATGCATTTCCTTCCTTGGTAGGTAGATCCAATTTTGTAGGTTGATTTTGTTGAGTAATACTAAGAATTTGTTGGGAACTATCCTCCTCGAGGATCTTTGAAAAGTCAATTGGTTTATTAGTGTACACCTGTTTGCTGAAGTTTACCAATTTTTTAGGCTTTTTACCAGAAGTAGAACTTTTATGTGGGGAGACTTCGACAAGTGGCGGCCGGTTGACAGAGTCCATAGGTCTTGGTGTCTTATCCGTAGAAAGTTGCTTAATTAATTCAATCTGAACAAAAAGGGCTCACTGGATAATTTTAGATTGTTCTATAAAATCCTCTCTTAGCCTATCGATTTTCATTTGCAACACTATATTTTGTGCACGAAGGTAGGACAGGGTCTCTATAGTAGACTCATTTATAGGTAGTTCTTGTTCAGGCCCTTGTTCATCTTCTTGTTCAGAATTTTCTATAATTTTCTTCTACCTTCTGATATCTGGTCGGGATTTAAATTTCCTAGATTTACATTTTTGTTTTGGGCTTTCAGGCTCTTCATCCTGGCTATCAGAGTCATGTTCTTCCTCTGTTGACTATTCTTCCTCAGATTCAGTGGATTTCGGGCACTCGGGTAAGTTGGATTCATCCACGATCCGGTTCCAAGACACTTTCATTTCATGAGCTTTTTTCAGAATAATTAATTTAATTAAACCATGGTGCGCAATCAGGTGCAACTTTGGTTTTTTTCAAGAATTTTTGGGTTTTACTCTTAAAACAATTGATTTCAAATATTGGAACAGAAAATAAGGGAGGTTGATAACACAATCATTTTTATCTGGATATTTCAAATTCATTAGCATCCGGATATGGTAGGCTGATAAGACAGACATTCGTCCCTCAAGAGTAAAGAATTTAATAATAATAACAACTGCTTCTTGCCATAGAAGGGGAAGTGTAGAAGTTGAAACCCCTTTAATCGACCCCTCCTTATCTCTAAGGATTGTACACTTCTCACCAAATTTTGTCACCAACTAGGTGACGCTCTTCGAATTTTTATAATAAGGTAGACCAACCTTAGGTAAACCCAACACTTCAAAGATTAGGCTAGGGTTTAGGTCTAGCTGAAGTCCTCCAACATGGGTAAGCATGGTGTCAAGGTTACAGTTTAATATGAATTGCCTAGCCACCCCTAAGTCATGACCTTTAAATTTAGTTAGTGCCTCCCACCATCGAGCATTCTAGAAAAGCTCAACGACAGAGTCGCTCGGGTTTTGAGTCTCAATAGATGATGACTCACTACATTTTTGGAACACAGGTTTAGGCATGGTGACGGTTGAGGGTTGAAAGCGAGGATTTCAACTTTTTCACCAATGAACCCTACAATTTATATATAAACAAATTTTCTTTAGAGGTCGGCAAAGCCTTTAAAAATCTATTATTTTTATTATTATATTTTTTTTATATTTAGAATTTTACTTTATTTTATGGTTAAAAGTAAAATAAAAGACATCCTCAAATAGTTGTTCGAAACCCTATTGTAACTATACCAAATCTATGTAACAAATAAAAAAAACATTCTAATTTATAAAAACTTGTAATACATAAGAGTTTTCCCTTTTCAAAATCTTTAAAATATTTAAACCCTAATTTACCCTAAATAAAAAAAACAAAACCTGTAATTTAACAGATATATCTTCAAAAAGAATTTCCACAATTCATCTTAATTTTACCCTAAAACAAAATTTTCTATATTTCTCCCAATTTTACCTTAAAACAAAATTTCATGTTTCTCCCAAATTTTACCCTAAAACAAAATTTCATGTTTTTCCCAAATTTTACCCTAAGACAAAATTTCATTTTTTTCCTTAATCTCTGCCTACTTCTGTGTTTCCTTTCTGACGCATGGACAGAGTAAAGGAGAAAACATCTATTTCGTAAACAGGAAAACAAAAATAAAAAACAAAATCAAAATTTAAATAATAATAATAATTTACCTATCGCTGTCACCACAGGTTTGCCACCTTTCGACGTCCGTAAAAAACCCTATAATTTTGACCTAATCTGGTGCTAGCACAGGCAAAATTACACAATATCGACCTTTCTACTCAGACTATTCTCTCAAATCCCCTCAATATTTTGCATTTCATGACTGAATTTAGGTTGGGACTGGTTTGTTTCATCTGCATGGCCGCATGCAACGTCGTTATGTTTCATCCGATAGTGGATACTGTGTTTTCTATCGATGGCTTCAAAACCTATCAACGATGGTGATATTTACCCTAGAATCTACGATGATTTTGCCTTGAAATCCTATCAACGGCGATAGTATTTACCCTAGAATCTATGATGATTTGGGTTATTAAACTCTGGAGCAATATCGTTCATCTATCCTATATCAATCGATGATGATAATTAAATATTTCATGCTTGTCACTTGATTGGGCAAGAAAGGGGGCACGTGTCGATGATCGATCACAAACACGATCACAATACCTATGTTTTCTCTTTTCCTCCTCAACCCTTGATCGTATGTTAATCGACGGTGGGAAACTTTAATCCATGTAATCTCTCCCGATTGGTTGGACAGAGTCACGTGTCCCGTGCTAATGTAATATTTTCGTGGTGTAGTTCTTCATCAAATTCTCTTAACACCTCGCATGGCGGGAGTAAGAAGGTGTCGCGCTTTGATTGGTTTAGGCGACGGTTGATCGTTGGTGTCGCGCTTTCTTATGTTGTACTCATGGCTTATGAAAAAGAAAAGGCCCACAACAATATATATTTTATTATATAGTTTTAATAGTTTTATTTTATTATTAATAATTTATTATTATTTTTATATTATTCGTTTTATTTTATAAGGCTTAGTTGTATATAGTTTGCGTATTATAATATTATTTTTAAAGTTATATATTATTATTATATAATAATAATATTTTATATTATATATTTCATATAAAGTTATATATTATTATTATAATTATTTTAATTATTTCCTTTATTTGCCCTATTATTTCCTAGGTTGCACATGTTCTAATTTAAATATATATATTATTTTTATTATTATATATATTTTTATTTTAGATTTACAATTTTTACGGATGACAACTACAGAAGGGTATTACGGAATAGTATTACTGATGATGGTATTATATATATATTTTATTTTTATAGAAGGTATCTACGAAATATATCTACAAAAGATACCTATGGAAGATACTTACGAAAGATACTTATAGAAGATACTTACGAAAAATAATTATGGAAGATACTTATGAAAAATACTTATGAAAGGTACTTACATAAGACACTTACGGAAGACATCTACCAAAACCACTATTTAGAGTTAAGAAAATACTTTACCTATTTTCTTCCCCCAAACTATATTATGAGCTATATATGCCTTTATTTATCCTCCCCCAAACTGTAATTTTGGCTATATAGCCAAAACAAAAGGAAGGGTACTTATTTATTTTTATGGATAATATAATAATGATTTTATATATGGGGGTTTATTATAATTTTGGTGAGGATGCTTCCTGTATTTCATGAAGAAGTTTCCAAGATAGAAAAATAATTTATATTAAATCAGATTTCAGCCTTCTAGGGTATCTAAAAATATAGGAAAAAGTGAAATAGATATTAAGATGGCTTTCTTCTAAAGGATAAAATGTGATGGACACAAGCCATGTTTTTGTAGAAAATATTGAAATCATAGTACTTTTATAAGGATTTACTTTTGACTCTTGCTTGTGATATTTCTAGGGTTATTCTTCAAGGACATCAAATAATCTAACAATTTTGAACAACTTCATTTACTCCTATCACAAATCAATTTAGTGTCAAAGTTGTCCTAGGATTTTCAAGTATCTTTCAAGACCAACTATGGGTGCAGTGAAAATTCATTCCCCATTATGAGTAAGGATTGAAAAACAACAAGGGTTATATATGCCAAAAGCTAGCTGATCTTAGAAGCATCTAGAGGTCTTATCCAGATGTAGTGCCAATACGTAAGGATACCTCAATAAAGAGTACCCCATGGTGTTTGAAATACTAAGAATTCCAAGGATTCAAGCTCTTTTTGCCCTTTTTGCTTTGTGCTTTATTTGGGATACTTGCTTAGCAAGGGATTTGTAGTGCTTTTTGAGGTTCTTGCTTATTTTGAAGAGAAGCAAGAAAATTTTCATTACTTTTTGGGGTTCTTGCTTATTTTGAGGAGAAGCAAGAATTTATTAGGATACTTGCTCGATTAGATGAGGAGCAAGGAATTTTTTTTTTTTTGAAGGGTGAAGGGCGAGCTTGTCCTTTTGCCAATTCATTAGTACTCTAGACCATGCATAAAAATAGATAAGCAAAGAAAATTATTCACTTATGGCAAAAATAACACATGAGTTAATTTTTCCAAAACTTCACAATGTTTTTAGATATGTAATTGTGCATGGTCAAAAGAGAAACTTGATCATCTAGGAGTCACTTATAACATTTTAAAATATTTGTTCTATTTCCAATGAAAATTTTGCTCAAAATACTAGATATAGTTTGAGTATTTGAAAAATACCTAGATTTCATCTAGCAACAAAGTACTATGTATCATGTGGTAATCATTTTCCTACAAAGTTTGAAAGAAAGAATTTTTCCTTGAGCTATTTTTTAAAGCTTTAAGACTGAAAATGGAAAAGAATATAGATACTTCATGATGAAATAAAGGAAGCATAATCATTATATATTAATGTTTTTTTTAATTTTGATATATATGTATATAATTATAATATTATTATATTTTTTTCTTTTCAAAGAGAGCTTATTGAATAGTAACTGATTATAGTTCAAAAATATACTGCAAATCAGTGTGCTGTCTAAACTGATGTATGAATTCTTCCTTAGATAATGGCTTCTTATAAATTTTAAGCCTATGTCCATTTACTAGTAGTTTCCTTGTTGAATCATCTATAGGCTTAAGCTTGACTATACCATTTCCAAATATTTCCTCAATTTCATAGGGTCCTAGCCATCTTGTTCTTAATTTACCTTGAAAATCTTGGTAACGAGAGTCAAATAACAAGGCCCAATCTCCTGATTGAAATGTACATGGTACAATGTGTTTATCATGCCATTTATTTCATTGTTGTTGAGTTATTTCAGTTCTATGTAATGCTTCTAATCTTCTCTCATCCAGAATATTTAACTTTTCCAACCTTTCTTTTTGTGCATTATCCAAACTCATGTCAAGTTGTATCATTGTGTGAAGGGTTTCTATTTCAAATTCAATGGGCATGATGGCTTGTTTTCCATAAACCATTTCATATGGTGATAATCCTGTGGTAGTTTTCCAAGTTGTATTATATGCCCATACAACTTATTTTAATCTTTCAGACCAATCACCCCTATTAACAGTTACAATTTTTGTAATAATCTTTTCAAGTTCTCTATTTGTAACTTCTACTTGTCCATTAGCCTGAGGGTGATATGGTGAGGTTTTCTTGTGTTTTATTTGATAGATGTTAACAAAATGATCAATGAAATTGGAGGTGAATTGAGGTCCATGATCTGAAACTAATTCTCTTGGTGCTCCAAAGCGTTGCATTATGTTTTCATAAAGAAAATCGGCTACTGGTTCAGCTTGAGCTCGTGGAAGAGCTTTAACTTCAGCCCACTTGGTAACATAATCTGTACATACAAGTATGTGTTTATTACCATCACTTGGAGGGTCTATAGGTCCAACAAAGTCAATTCCCCATTTTTCAAATGGTTCAAGAGCTATCTGTGGAACCAAAGGCATTTCCATAGATGGTGTAGGCTTGCTAGCTCTTTGACAAGCATCACATCTATCAATAAATTGATGAGCATCTTTAGTCATAGTAGGCCAAAAGTACCCAGTTTGAAGTATTTTCATAACCATTCTTTGGGTGGCATAATGACCTCCACAAGGTTCTTCATGTGCTGCCCTAATAATGTCATATACATCATTTTCTTGCACACATCTCCTAATGATTTGGTCAGGACATTTTTTAAACAGAATTCCATGAATCCACATAAAAGGAATACTTTGATATATTAATTTCCTATGCTCATGCGGTGTATAATTTTGAGGTATTTTTCTTATTACTAAATAATTTACAATATCAGCGTACCAAGGGGTAAAAATAGAAAGAGCAAACAAATGTTCATCTGGAAAATTGTCAGGAATTAACTCGTTATCATCAAAGATCTGCATGCGAGATAAGTGATCTACAATAACATTATATTTTCCTGCCTTATCTATAATTGTGACATTGAACTCTTGTAGTAAAAGAAGCCATCTAATCACTCTACCACCCACTGTTGCTTTGTTTGTTAAGTATCTAATGGCAGAGTGATCAGTGTGAACAAATACTTCATACCCTATTATGTAATGTTTAAATTTATTGAGAGCATGAATTACAGCTAAAAATTATTTTTCTATAACAATGTAGTTAAGTTCAGCTCCATGCAAGTTTTTACTTACATAATAGATAGCATAAGGTATTTTATTTTCTATTTGTTGCAATATTGCTCCTATTGCATAACCTGAAGCATCACAATGAATGTGGAATGGTAATTCCCAATTTGGTCCTCTCAAGATTGGAGCAGTAGTCAAATTTTCTTTTATTTCTTCAAAGGCTTCTTGACATTCGTTTGTCCAATTGAATTCATTATCTTTAGTTAAGAGCTTAAACATGGGAGTAGCAACTTTACTGAAGTCTTTAATGAACCTACGATAGTATCCTGCATGTCCTAAGAAACTTCTCACCTCTATTTGTGTTTTTGGAGGTTGAAGGGTTTGAATAACTTGTATCTTTGTAGGGTCTACTTTAACACCATCTTCTGATATATAATGTCCTAGAACAATACCTCCTTTCATCATCATAAAGCACTTTTCATGACTTAGAGAGAGGTTTTGCTCTTGACATCTTACCAAAACTTTTTGCAAGCTTGATAATGTTTCTTCAAAGGTAGTACCGTATACTGTGAAGTCATCCATATAAACTTCTACACATTCATTTGTTAAATCAGCAAAGATAGCTAATACAACTCTTTGAAAGGTTGTAGGTGCATTGCATAGTCCAAAAGGTAGAACATTATAAGCATAGGTTCCTACAGGACATGTGAAAGTTGTTTTTTCTTGATCTTCCTCAGCTAAGGAGATTTGATTATATCCACTAAAACCATCTAAAAAATAGAAATATTTCTTTCCAACCAAGGTATCTAGGACTTGATCAATAAATGGTAAGGGAAAATAATATTTCTTGGTTACTTTGTTTAATTCTCTATAATCAACACAAATTCTCCATTTACCATTCTTTTTAGGGACTATCACCAAAGGTGACACCCATTGGCTATCAAAAATTGGGTATATAAATCCTGCATTTAAGAGTTTAATGATTTCCTCTTTAACTATTTCTTTCATAGCTGGATTCAATCATCTTTGGGGTTGTCTTACTGGATTACAATCTTCTTGAATAAATATGCGATGGGTACAAACATTTGGGTGGATACCCTTCATATCCTCATAGTTCCATGTGAATGTTGATTGATGCCTTTTAAGCACATCTACCAATTGTGATTCTTGTATGCTCATGAGTTCATTACTAATGTTGAGAGTTTTTCCTGGTATAATATCTATTTGTTTACATTTTTCTGTATTTGCATCTATCCCATTTACCTCATGTTCAAAAATATTTAAATCATAGCCATATGGTTCTATTTGAGATTGACTTGTGCTTGCCTCATAAATGGAAGATTGAGATGAACAACTACTATCTTGACCTTGATTTTCTTGTTGATTTCCTAACAATAATGGTAGGGGTCCCTCAACCTCTTGTTCAAGTTGTTCAATTAGAACATTAACTGATAAGGTTTGGATATCATCATATTCATGAGGGAAATCATACCACAACTGCTTTGGAAATTCTTCTTCTATTGGTGATTCAGGGAATAAACTAAGATCTTTTGTATCCTTGCCATTAGAAATAGTCATATTTCCTGATCTACAACTAATGTAAGCATCAGCTGTTGCAAGCCATGGGCGTCCTAGTATTAAGGGATGTCCCCCTAATTTATTTTTGGGTTGTAAGACTATAAAGTCTATAGGGTATTCCCATGAACTTACTGAGACCATAATGTCTTCTAACTTTCCTTCTGGTTTAATAGTAGATCTATCAGCGAGTTGAAGCACAATAGAAGTTAATTGTAGTTTATGGATCCCTAAGGATTCTGTTGTTTCTTTGGTCATGACATTAATAGCGGCTCCTAAATCAATCAAAACATTTTGTAATGTTATGTCTCCAATATGCACAGTGAGTATAGGTATTCCAGGATCTGTATATTTTGGTAATAACCTATCTCTTATCATTATCTCAGATAATTGTCCAATGACTTGAATAGTTTGAAATTCATTCTTCTTTTTATTCTTTGAACATATATTTTTAATAAGTTTGGAATAGATAGGTATATCCTTGATGGCTTGTAATAAAGGAATTTTAATAATAATGCCTTCTATTTCTTGAAGGAAGTTAAAGGCTGGCTTAGATGGTTCTTTTGGTATTGCCAGTCTTTGAGGGAATGGTACTTCTACTTCCTTCCTTATTTGGATTTCTTGTTGCTTTGTTGGAATATTTTTTGGTTGGTTTTCTATTTCCTTTTTGTTACTATCTTCTTTTTCAACCAAATGTGGAATAGGATCATCAAGTTCTATGAGAGTGACATTATTTTCCAACACCTTTCCTGATCTTAATTGAATCTGTTGACATGGTGCTACAGATATAGAACATGTTTCATTAGTCTCATAAACTTGTTGGACATTCTTATTGTTGTTAGGGTTAGGAATTGGTTGAGCTGGAAGAGGTGGTTGCTTAGGAGGATTAGTATTATTGTTTGGAGGTGGTAGAAGTCTATTTTGAGGTGGGTTTTGAGTGTTTTGTCCCCTAAATTGATTTTGAAGATTTGGTTGTTGCATTGTATTTGGGGACCAATTGGTGCCACCTTGATTATATTGGCCACTATTATTCCAACTAGGCATATTCTGATTTTGTGTCCCTTGATTCCATGGGGGTTGTCCTCCATAGGAATTAGCCATAAATTGAGCCCATGGGGGTATGCTCCAGTCTTGGTTGTAAGAATTCCAATTTGTCCAGTTTGGTGCATTGGACCATTGATTAGGCCTTTGTTGGTTGGGATAATTAGGGTTTGACCAATTTGATGGGCCATTAAATGGACCATTTCATATTTGAGTGACAAAATAAACATCTTCTACCTCTTCCACTTCAGGTTCTTTTATGGCAGCTTTAACAGCGGAGATATACTTGCATTTTTCAGTTTTATGATTTTTATCACAAATTTGGCAACAAGCAGAAATATTGGAGATATTTGTTATGTTGAGAGGACATTCTCTCATATTGTGCTTTTTCCTACATCTATGGCAGTAAATTTCTTCACTATCCTTTGATTTTTTATCCATTAAGTCCAAATATGAGGTCAAATTACTCAACAAATCAGTTTTTAAACCTTCCAACATATTTCCAATTTCAGCTCTTGTCACTCCTCCTCCTGTGGATGTGTATTTATTACTTCTTAGAGGTTTGTTTCTTGAATAATTTCTGCAAAGGTTTATAATCTCCTCAAGTGATATAAGATGAATGTCTCCTTTTGCCATAAGATTTAAAATCTCAAGAACATCTTCTTTTAATCCTTTCAGAAAAAGTTCTTTTAGGATTTCTTCTTCAAGGTCTATATTTACTCTAGATCCTACAAATTGAAATCTCTCGAGATAGTCCTCCAAATATTCTTCTTCTTTTTTATTCATACGAAAAAGCTCAGCTTTCTTATCCCTAACTCTACAATAATCTTGATATCTTTCAAGGAATAGTTGTTTTAATCCATTTTCTCCATCCCAACGATTACAAACTCCTTCTCCTAGACCCATAAACCATCTTAAAGCTGCATCTTTAAGAGTAGATGGAAATAACCTTAGCTTTTGCTCATTGGTGGTGTAAAAGTAAGCTTGACATACTACTTCAAATTCGAAAAGAAAAGCATCAGGATCTTCATAGGGTTTTCCATGAAAGGTAGGCAATATAGAAACAGAGATTGATTTAGGTTCTCTTGTTGTCCCTTCTGTATGTAATATTGGGAAAGGGAACATTTTTCTTTGTCTAGTTTCTCCCTGATCTCTCTCTTGCCTTTGTCTCCCATCTCCATGGTTTTCTCCTTCCAAACCACTTTGTTCATCAGCCATACCTGAATATAGAATTTCAAGAATTGAATCAGGTATAGGTTCGAAAAAGATAGAGGAAGGATCTACGTAGTTGTCAAATTCTGGATTGGGCAATAAATATGAATTGGGATCTTGATCTAGGATTTCAGCTTGATTGGTTGATGATGTAGCCTCAGTTTTTACTAGTTTATAAATCCCAGGCTCTCTAAAGTCTCTTGGGGATTTTTCTTCTATTTTGTTAGTTTTTATGAATCTTCCTTTAGAGTCTCTAGGTCTGCTCATGAATGTTCTAAACTTTCTTGTTTTTTTTTAGCAATATGTCTAATATTCTTTAAATAATTTATGAATATCGTTGATTGGATCAAGTTGTTCTGGTGTCATAAAATGTTCCTCTTCAAAATTAAAATAGTCTACCAATAATTGAATCAACTGAACAAGGTAAGCTTTAGTTGCAATAGGATCAAGAATTCCAAATTGTAGCTCGTAACGCAACTCTTGGCACAATTCTCTAAAATGTACAACTCTAGGAATCCTGCAGTATCTCTTATTGTATTGTAGGGCTAATTCTTTCCTTTCTATATCTGCAAGGAAGTTGTGAATGGTGAGGGAATCCTCAAGGTATTGATTCCAAGGATAAATTACTGGATTTACTATTGTTCTCCTATCCCAAAGCCAATTTTCACAACTTATTCCAAGATCTTGATAAGGTGAAGAATGATTTACCCGTAAAGTTTTTGCTATATTTATCCTCTTTATTTTCTTCAATTCATCTGATCTTTCATTGATAGAATCAATGCGTTCACACAATGCTTCCCACTCTGGTTTGGTTGTTCTGTAATCTTGGTCAAGAAGAAGATTAACCTCTTGTTGTATTAGTAATTTTCTAAGGTCTATAAATTTAGTTTGACTGCTTTCAACCATTTGGCAATTTTTATTTTCTCTCTTTGATTTTTGTGTTTTTTTTTTCTGTTTGGGTTTTGATTTTCTTTTCTGTTTCAATCCTACTATTTTCTAAGCTTAAATATAAATTTCAGAACTTATAAATACTCTTAACGTATTTTCTACTAAGTTCTAAATATAAATTTCAAAACTTATAAATACTCTTAACACAGTAGAAAAGAAATAAATTTAAAATTACTAAACAGTCCTAATGCTACTAAAATTAGATGCGTTTATACAACTAATTTCAGCATAATTAGGAAAAAGTAAAAGTACTTGGAAAGTAAATTTTTACTGGAAGTAAAATTGCTGAAGTAAAAGGTAAATTTCTACTATTCTTTTGATTATTAGGAGGGATTTTATTACAGTTGTGTCACTCAACCTAACTACTTCCTATAAAACAAAAATAGGGTCCTAAAACAATATTAGGTTGTTTTCAGCGTTCACCTACTTCCTATTCTTTTTCATAGGTCCTAAATCAAATTAACAATAGTAATTACCCAAAGCAAGGAAATTGTAGAAAATAAAATTTATTGAAATTGAAATTTGCAGAAAATAAATTTTAATCTATGAAAGTGATAAAAATGAAACCTTTACGAAAAATGAACCTGGCAACGTCGAACGGAGGGGCTTGTTGGAACCATCTACGGGCCACTCTGACTCGTATGCACACCAAGGTCTCGTACGTACCCATTTTCACATACAAGTAAGTCCTCTCTCTTTGCACTGCCAAACAACTTTTCTGACTAACCACTACGATGCTACTCTCCCCGACAACGGTGCCAAAATGATCAGCTGTAGAGCTTACATTTAATTTTATCAATCCGAGGGAAATCAAGGTCATATTTAAAGAGTAACAATCTCGTATAGATTATATCGTAGGAGTTAATACTAAGCTTAGCTCAAGTTTCTTTTTCAGGCTTCACGTGTACAGAAAAGTAAATGAACAAAATTAAATTTGTGCAGAAATGAATGATGCAGGATATGATAAATAGATGCAATTATATTTTAATTTTACTATGAATTGATTTCATGATCTATTTATTATTTCTGATGCATCTAATTATTTGTAAACTAATTTATTTATAATATGTTCTAATTTATTTGTGAGGATCCTCATGCAATTTATCTTATTTTATGTAATTTGAAATGCAGTTTAATTTAAGGCTAACTAATCCTAACCTAATGTAGGGGCGAGAGCTCAGGGACTGTCTATAGGAGTGGGCCCTACCTCCTAGAGGGCAGTGTAAGTCTTTCTCCCCTAGTTTACCTTATCTCAGTAACTAGATTTTATAACTAATACTAACATTATGTCTATTCTGTGAATGCAGGTAATAGATAAACACAATTTACATAACATAAATTAAACAACACATGAAATTGATACAAATTACCATATTTGAAGAACAAAATGCTACTTTTATTACTAGAGCTTCAATTGTACATGTTGAACATTTCTTCAGAATTGTAAACTTAGAACAGACTGTAATGTAACAATAGATGCAATAGAGAATAGACCTCTTTCAAGGTCTCTCCTATGTAATTTATACTATAACTAATACAATTCTAAATAGTATTCTCCATGTATTTGACATGCGGATTTTATGGACTGATGACTATACATTAATCAAGAATAATCTAAAACCTAATCATAATACGTACTCCTACTTGGACTTATAAATATTTTGACTGGTCCAAGTGGCATCCTACTAATAATCCTAACAAGACAATGCTATTTTAACTGACTCGCAAGATATACATTAGGACCTCATGTCCTATATTCTAGGAAAGTCTAACAATCTTTGCGTTTATATCTCAAACTTCCCAAAATAAACTGATTACAAGCTTTATAAAGCAAATAATAACTTTGTCAACTTGAAATATTCCTGCGGATAGTATGCGAGAAATGAAATATTTTGCTAAGTAAAAATATCTATTGTCGTCCAACTTAATGTGTCGTCCATCTTGATGTGCCGTCCAAATTTGATGTGGCATGCTGAAGTCAACAATCTTTATTATCCTTCAGTAACTACTGGTAAAACATTCTTCAGTAACTATCTTCAGTAGTTACCTTCAGTAATTACCTTTAGTAATTACCTTCAGTAATTACCTTCAGTAACATACTTTAGTAATCAACATCTATAACAAGATCAATTATTATTGTCACCGAACTCTGTTGGTTCTTCTTCTCGTCCGAGGTGCACTCCAAAGCTCTGCAATCTCTTCATCGATCATCCATACCTTTTTCCTACATTTTTCTCAGAACTCGAACAAATTTGATATAAATCAAACACATTTGTTAGATTATGGTAATTAATCAGTTTTCCTAATAAATCACATTTTATTCAATAATAATTCATAGAAAACATATCATAATCATCATATAATTGTAATAATGAAACAATTCTGGTACAAAAATATGTGTCAAATAGCCACTCATCAATAGACCCCTAAAAACTAATACCAAGTTTTAAGTTTCCATTTGTGTAGGTTCATACATTTGCAATCACTGGTTCTAGGGTGAGAAATCATATTCATGATTCAGGTTTGTAGGGCATGAAATTGAGACAATCACCAGATTGAGTAAGTGCTCTTAATTGAACTTCAGGTTTTCTTTCAAAACTTTATTTTTAAGATTACTTTTTTTTTTGCTTATATTTCTGTTAATACACCAAAAGTAAAAAGGGCTAAAAGGAATCATAGTTTCCTTTTTACTTCTAAATCACTAAATGCAAAAGGGAAACAAAGAAACCTAGTTAGTTTCATTTTGTTATCTCTTCATTTAGGCATTTGAAGATAAATTTGCATGTAGTATGCATTAGGATAGTTTATTTGTGTATTCTCTTACCTCTTTCCCACACACACACACACACACACACACACACACACACACACACACACACACACACACACACACACACATATATATATATATATATATATATATATATATATATATATATATATATATATATATATATATATATATATATATATATATATATATATATATATATATATATATATATATATATATATATATATATATATATATATATATATATATATATATATATATATATATATATATATATATATATATATATATATATATATATATTTGCTTTTGTACCTTAGGATTAGTTTCATCCAAAGCAAAGAATCATCTTAGGTTAGTTTTTTCTTATTGCATAACTTGTTCTCTTGCATCTTAGTTAGATAGTACTTTCAATTAGCTTATCTCACAAAAGCCAAACCTAGGTGTTTTATAACATACACATGCAACCCCCACATAGACTTGGAGTGAGTCTTTAAAATACTCCTGGTGTACCCCCAAACCTTAATCTACACCATAATTGAGGTGAGGGCAAACCCTACTAGGATTTCAGCCCAAAGAAATCCTTTTAACTCCCTCTCTTAAATAATTAAAGTTCTTAAGTTTCCAAAATTTTCAAATTACTCTTAACTTAGGACTTCAGCACCAAATTTAATAAATCAAAAACTAAGGTAATGTGCTTACCTTTTATTCTCTTGGTGGATTAGTTCAAATTGACCATGAACATATAAATATGCATGATTATGATTTGAAATGCTCACAACAAATGACTATTATACTCTAGTAGACATGCTTAATGGCTAAATCAAAGTAATGAGTGTGTCACTTAATGATTGTACGTTTAACTCTCGTATAAAATTCATGCAAATGCTTCTTTTCACATCTCCTTTATGCCACATATGTTGCCTATGTGATAATTATTCCATCTAAAAACTCAAAAAAAATAACACTCGAATTAGTTTTCTTTTGGTTGAATTTTGTTACATAGGGAATGGTGCTCTTGGTATTTTGGGTCAACTAACTCTTCTCACTCAGGTGCTTTGACTATACTAAATTATAATTACATTATGGATTGACTAACTTATCTCACTCAGACACTCCGACTAGACCAAATTAGAATGGCACTTTGGCTTGACTGAGGGTTATGCATAGTGGCTATTTATCGCCAAATTGGCTAAAATTAGGATTTTAGAAATTTTAAATTGACTAATATTTGGGACCATTGACCAAGACCCATTAGCCAAAAAAAATGGGTGCAATTTTTGTTTTTGGGTCAACTTGCCCCAATTTTATAATAATTTGACCATTTTAAGTTTAAATTTCCAACATTGTCCCTAATAATAGTGAACCTTCTACATGCATTTGGACACTATTCACCTAGATTTCGAAACTGATTAGCCAAATTTTTATAAATACTTTTTTGGGTCGACCCCTTATGCATAACCCTACCTTGACTAATTTTTTAGACTCGTGCACATCAATTGGGCTTGATTTGTATCCAGTTTAAATATAGTCCAAAACCTGAATATTCAACTTATGATTATTCCTTGCTTTATAGCTTCAATATTTTCTTCAAAATGTGCTTTCCTACAACTTTAATTCTACACTAATATTTGGAAATATTTAATGCTTTCTTCTTCTTATTTTTCTTCTTAAGTTATTACCTGATCTTTTCTATATTTTTCTTCTCAAACTCTTACTTAAGTTATTCTTCTTCTTCTCCTTAGATTCTTGACTAATCTCTTCTATATTTTTTCTTCTTCTCAGGTTCTTGCATGAGTTCTTCTTCTTCTTCTATATTTTTCATAGCCTTATGTTTCAATGTGCGCTATCTAGTTAGGGTCATATATACCCAAAAATTTAAGCTCTATATTTTCTCAGGTGGCTTTGGCCACTTACTATATGGTTCTTTTTCAGAGAGAATCCAATTAAAAATTAGTATGACTTTTTATTCATCCCCTCTATAAATTCTTCAAGCCTTTGAATAGAGTCCTAGTCTTTTCTTCTTTTAGAGTGGATAGACTAGTATATAATGAAACATTTTTGGAATATTTTCAAAACAATAGAATCTTTGTCATGTATTAATCTACAAATTCAAAATTTATATAAATATGAGTCTACATTTTCTTCATATTACTCTAATATATAAATTCACATTGAAGACTTCCTCCAATGCTATAAATAGACACTACTCAAAGTATCTTTGATACCACTATTGGCTTTTAAGCCAGATTATCTTAGGTCCCAATATTCTGGATCTTGATTAGTATCAAATATAAGAGCAATAAATATATAAGTTGGGTAGTATAAATAATTGTAGACGCCAAAATCTAGCCACTTGTCCTCCACCCATGCTTTCTTGCCATTTCCACCACCAAAACATAGTCATTTGCCCTCCATCCTAGCTTTCTTGCCATTTCTACCTATTATTTATATATATTTATTATATATATTTAAATAATAATATTTTATATATTATATTTAATATATATTTATATAAATAAATCAATCCCAACCATCCGATTTTATTTAATCATGTCCGTCCATCCACATGAATCTATGCCACACCCTAAATTTAATATCTACCCTTAGATGTGCTTTAATCTCAGCCACATGATTAGTGTCATTGAAACCCTAGAATGCCCTAGGTTGTATTATAAATAGGAGCCATTTTGATGGTTCAACCCCAAAGTTTCAAAATCCCTGAGTCCCTGGAGTTTTCTAAGTCCTTGAGTGCCCGAGTCCCTAGAGGTTCCCTGAGCTTTTGAAATACCTTAGAGTTCCAATCCAAAATTTGTGCCCTAACCCCACTCCATCCATCATATTCACTATTCCCTTGCTCACTATAGTCACCACCACATCCCTAACCTTCATCAGATATGCTTCTGTAGAATCTTCTCTCATCCACAGAGCACCTTTGGGCATCTCCCTACCAAGTCCAAGCACCCATGAGCATTTACTGTAGCTACCAGGCACCCGTAGGCATTTTACGTAAGCCATTATGAAAGCCCCCTAGCCTTTGAGCGATGCTAGGCTACAACTTCACCATCAACCTGCAACAGATTCAACCATCAATGGACAACAAGCAAAGAGTAAGGTAAATCTATTTCATTTGGTTATATTGCATACTGTTTATTTCTATTTGCATTCCTATTGTTATAGCTAGGGTTTTAGTTGTGATTTATTAGGGCTCACACTATCAAGCCCTCATTTGTTATTACTGATTCTCTAGTTTATTTGTGTGAAAATTGGATAGTACATCAGAAGCATTTGATAATTTATTAAGTTGGAGTGTCCTGGCATCGGATACGTAGAAGCCCACTCACACCTATTGGGAGCAAAGATGTAATTGAAGACACCACCATTTTTTTTAGCTATGGTTTCAGAGAACCGTAGCAATATTTATAAAAATTGCATCAAAGAGGATTCTTAAATCTGCTATTGTAACAACAGAGTTCTTAGGCTCCCCCTGTTTAATAAAAATCTTATTTGTTATGCAATATCTAGTTATTTGAATTATGTTTCATATATCATTGTTTGGTGTCATGTTTTTAGCTTCATAAATGGTGATCATGATGGGATCCCCTAAGGATTTTATATTTTGATTTATCTTGCCATCTAACTTGTTGTTTATTGTCATATTTTGCAAATTTTTAGAAGCTTGAATCATGCATCTTTCGCTGGATCTAGAGTTTTTGAAAGTTCATAAAAGTTGCAGAAAGAGTTTGAAATACCCAGAAGTGCTCAAAGGTCATCTAGAAACACCCAGGTGCATTTTAGAAATGCCCAACTATGTTTTACAGTGATTTGGAACAAATATGTAAGTTGTCTAGTAAGTCCACTGTCTAAAATCCAAGTTTTTTATTTTACGTATTTTTGGGTTTTTTGATGTATTTTTTAGATTCCAAGCTTAAAATGAACAATCACTAAGTAATATGGAAAATAACTCATTTTAGTTTGCATTTTAGGTTTCTTTTTGCATCCATTCACACATTCCAATTAGGGTTTATGTTTCTGATGTATTCACAAATTTGAAATGTTGCATTCTAATTGCATTTGAATTGATAATCTACATAAATTAGAGCTTCTTTTATCTATCTAAATAGGAACATCATCAGGTTTCCAAGAGTATTCCTACCATTGGGTGATTTCAGGAAGAGGGGTGGACGAACCCTCTGATTGTCTTTGATAGGGAGTCTTAAGCGGTGTACTTCACATCCTTTGGAGAAATTAGCATTCTCTTTTTGGCTTTTAGGTTAGATTTATAAAATTACTTGCTTCTAACATTTTTTGTCCACATTAATAAATGGAAACCTTAAAAGTAGCAATTCACACACAACACATTTCACTTAAAACATTAGTGGTTGGATTTCATCACCAACCATTGCTTAAGATTTTGTTATGGTGGCATTCATCTCCATCCACAAATATTTGCCTATAGAAACCATAGGATACCCCCAAGAAACTTGTTGGATTTCATCACCAAAAAGAATCTTGTTGCCCTGTCTTCACCATATTTTTTACCTTTGTTTCATTAAGCAAGATTAGAACATCAAAACACACAAAACTGACACTTAAAATGAAGGCACATTAAAAATGAGATAATCAATGAACAAGGTAAGCCACATTGGTTTAAACTTAGCATTGGTTGTTTGTTTCATTTTTTATCCTTAAAAATTTTAGTTTTGTGTTAAATTTTGGTAGACCCTAAAGGTTCTAGCACAATTTTAATAAATAAATAACTAAAATAGCATCTAAATTAAAAGAGTCACTTTGATAAAGAATCATTGTTTCACTGGTAGGAAGGTCCCTTCAATGCATTCAATAAACAATTAGATATTCCTCTTCATGGCTGATTTGATATGGATTCCTCTCATATTATATATATATAGATTTTTTCAATCATGAACTTTCAATCAAGACTTTTCAATCATGACTTTTCAATCATGACTTTTCAACCATGACTTTTCAATAATAATGAAATATATAATTAAAGTAATAAATAATAATTAATAAGTAATGTTAGGATGTGGGATCCTAACATGCCACCCTCCTTAAAAAGAGATTTATCCTCAAAGATCAAATTAAGGAGCTTCATTGCTTGTTTTTCCAGTTGAATTTGTACAAGTTCTTGTACTATCTTAATGTCACTTTTTCGAAGGCAAGGATATCTTGAAGGTCAAAGTGTTAGTGATGGGTTGCCAAGAAAAATAGTAGAATATTCCTTAGGAGAATCATGATGACGATGGGAGGGAAACCCTTGGGGTTCCTCAAACACTTTAGAATGATGTATCAAAAGTGGTGGTAATGCTTTCATATCCTTTTGTGGTTCCTTGGTAGAGCCAACAGAGGAATGTGTAGTCACTCTGCGTTGGTTTTGAATAGGTTTGGTCATGTGGTGCGAAATAACTATTGGTGAGGAAGGTGTGTGTAGCTTTTGTAGAGTGCATGCCTATATGGCATTGATCACTTAAGGTATGTCTACCTCATCCTTGCTTGGTGCATCAATCACTTCCAGTATATCAACCCTATTGCTGACATTGGTGGGATCAGGTATTTTAGGTATTTCTTGCTCATTGTCCTTGTTTTCTACATATTCCTCATCTTTCTCATCTTCCTTAGATTCCACTTTGGTATTTATTAGATACTCGATATTGCTCAAAATACCATCAAGAAGTTTCATGTTTTTTTATTGTGATCTTGTTCATTCCATCTTCTAAAGTTTGCGATGTTGCTTTTAATTTCCTTGATTTTTATTAGCGCACCCAACCTGACTATGTCAAACATGGCTAGGTCCAACATGGATCTGATACCAAATGGTAGAACCCTTAAGGTTATAGCACAGTTTTAATAAAGAAATAACTAAAATAGCATCTAAATTAAAAGAATCACTTTGATAAAGAATCATTGTTTCACTGGTAGGAAGGGTCCCTCCAATGCATTCAATAAACAATTAGATATTCTTTTTTATGGCTGATTTTATATGGATTCCTATCATATCATATATATAGACTTTTTCAATCATGACCTTTCAATCATGAATTTTCAATCATGACTTTTCAATCATGCCTCTTCAATCATGACTTTTCAATCATGACTTTTCAACCATGACTTTTCAATAATAATGAAATATATAATTAAAGTAATAAATAATAATTAATAAGTAATGTTAGGATGTGGGATCCTAACACATTTGATAGTTTAATCTATATTTTGATTTATTTTCTTATGGTATTAACTAGAAACCAAAAGAAAGCTATAAGTCAAGATAACTTAATGGAATCTTCATCCACCTTCCCCACCACTTCTGTGGTAGATTCCTTGAATGTGACACATGCAAATTTATCTGTAGGTCCCTCACATTCCTTACCATCCATAGCCTTTCATATGGCCATGCCCCAAGAGGATTCAACCTCCCCTACCATAGACAACCACATTACCCATATAGACATGGCAAGAGTAGAAGATTTCATGAAGTCTTCTAGTTATATCTTAGACTCCATTCCCAATTCACCTAGATAGGATTCTACTTTACAATAAGAACTTGCTTATTCCTAGCCCCCATTCACCTTTACCCAGGTGTATACTAACCCTCTTTTTGAGGCATCAATTTCACCTTCATCCCATGTGTCCATTCCCCAACCTTCATGTGCTCCTAGCACCTCATATACCTCCACTTACACCAATCCCTTGTATGAAGCACATGTAAATGCTGCTTCACAAGTTCCAACCTCACAAGTTGCCATACCTAGTGTAACTTGTACCCAAACCACATATTCCATACCATATACCTCCATACCCTTAGATTCTAATAGAGATATTAGTGAGGCATGGGAACACCTGAACAAATTGCTTAGATAGTATCAAAATGCTCAACAGCAAGTATAGATAAACCCTAAGCCTTTACATAACTCTACTCAGACTATCCTTGTCAACCAGGGTCCATCATGGGCACCACAATCTTCTATGGTTTCTATCCCTATTCCCCCACCAAGCCATACCATCACCCATCCTATTCCCATTGGCCAGCCTAGCCATAACCCCCATCCATCAACCTCATTCCATAATTCCCCATATTTTCATCAATAATCTCCCATTCATCAAATTCCATCAAATTCACCTAGCCATTAATACCAATATCCTCATTATTTAGTCACTCCACAATATTTCTCCACTCCACCACAAACTCATCAGGTAATTTAGGGCTTCCACATTCCTGAGGAAGACCCTCGAATTAAGGCCATGCAAAAATAGATAGATCAATTGATTCAATTTACTCCTGGTTTTTCAAACCAGAAACCAACCTTACGCTAATTGATCAATCAACCAATTCATCCTTCGGTACCATCCCCACCATATCCAATAGATTTTATGGTACCTAAGTTTGAAAAATTTAAGGGAACTGAGGATCCCAAAGAATATGTGAGCACTTTTGTACATGCTTGCTTTCAAATTCAAGATGATCATGCTCTCATGCTTCAAATTTTCCTCAAACATTAGGAGGGGATGCTATAGAATGGTACAATCAATTTCCAAGCCATAGTATTTATACTTTTGAGAAATTGATTTATCAATTCTTTGATTATTTCATCCTGAATGTTAAAAATAAGATCTCATTGTTTGATGTCTATGCTTTAAGGCAACATGATGATGAATCTATCTATGATTTTGGAAATCGTTGGAGGGTTATCATCACTAAATTGCCATTTACCCTACCAATGGATGAGCTAATTAAGTTATTCACCAAGAGTTGCTTAAAACCTATCTCTTGGATGCTTCAACTATGAACTTATCAATCATTTGAATAAGCTTTAGCTCAAGCTAGTGTCATTGAGGAGATCAAAATCCAAGAAGGCATATTAAAGCCTAAAAAGAAAGAATGGCAGAACAAGGGCCAATACAAAAGAAACTATTTAGGCCAATAAAAATCAAGAAAGGCTACCCAAGCCACCCAATCCAATCAAGTCAATCAAGTGGTCATGAGCCAATCGGTAATGTCTCAACAACAACCTATGCAACAAACACCGTAACAAATTTCATATCATGCATTCCCTCGACAACACAAGCTCCAACAGTTTAGAAAATAGTGCCAACTATGGAAAATCATCCCAGACGATATTATGTCTAATAAGATCACCAATATACTCCATTAGTCCGAGTCATATGCCTCCCTTTTTAGAAGGTTGTATGAGACAAATAAACTTGCTTTTCCCAATATTAGACCGGATGATCCCGCTAGACATGGTAAAAATTATTGGGAACATCTATTTTGTCCTTATCATAGGAAAAATGGGCATGACATCAACAACTACCATGTGTTTAAAAATGTAGTCCAAGACCTTATTGACTTGGGGGTGATCAAGCTTGATAATCCCCTCACTCAACAAAACCAAAACCTTGGTATATTTCAAACACCACTTCCTCATCACGAGGAGGTGCAACCAAATGTATGGGAGAACTAACACTAAAACTCCTCCTAACCAATTCAATCACATTCAACAATACCAAGGGTTTGTGGGGGTCATTCATGTGGTCACTAGAGGTCAAAGGAATAACCAACAAAGGCAATCACCTCAAGAAAGTGTATCACAACCTTCTAAATCGCCACCCATCCAACTTTCCCCCAATCCTTCATCACCCATCCATATCCCTAGCCAATCAAATCCACCAAATCCACCCATCAATCATCCACCTCGACCAATCATCTCATTGAGTAGATAGTTAACTACAAGTATAAAAATAGCTTCTGCCAAATTATCAATCTATGAGTTAATCCAATAATCTCCTCCACATCGTGAGGTATTAATGGATATTTTGAAATCCATTAAACTACAATCACAAGATCCTAATGCCTTCAAAAAATTTGTGGGGAGCATCCAAACATGCATGGAGCCTTCCATAACATTTTATGATTTTGAGATTAAGCCAATCTCATCAGAATCCATAGACCCTCCATTGCATATCATGGCTCTAATTGACAAGAAGTCTTTTAAAAGAGTCCTAATTGATACCGGTTCCTCTATCAACATCATCACCACATATGCTCTTCATCATTTGAACCTTCCTCCATCTCACATTACCAAGTCATCATTCACCCTCAAAGAATTTAATGATGCTTTGTGTTCCATAGTTGACACTATTGTTTTGCCCATCGAAGTAGGGGTTAAAATGTTGCACATAATGTTCCACATCTTGGAAGGATCCATGGCGTATAATGTACTCCTTGGAAGACCTTGGATGAGGTAAATGAGATGTGTCCCTTCAATACTACATCAATGTTTGAAATATGTTCATGAGGGACAAGTACATTGCATACCGATGGAACATCGAGTCATTTAAGTATTGCAATTTCATCTCAAATCCTTATGATTCCATGCTCCCTTCCACTCACCTTTTTATTTCACCATCATCCAATCCATCCACCACTTCACCAATATCTTCATCAAAGGATCCCATTCCTGAAGATCTCCCTATCACCAACTCTCATCAAGCTTCCACATACCCATCATTTTCATCGATGACTACATGCACATGTGGTCACAATCAATCCACATCATCAACATCATTGCCATCCACTTCATCATCATCATCCATTCAACAACCTTCCCAAGCCAATCCATTGTCATCACCTAATGTTTCACAATTCAAATTGATAGATTGTGAGATACCTCCATCTCAACCATTCCCTGAGACATCATTTGACCATAATCCTCCCATGTCATCCCAAGTCGAGGTTCACCTCACCAATCATGGTATTGGTGAATACATGGTCCAAGACATCACCATCACACCCCTCACCATTCCTAAGGCTAAGGATTTTGATCACCCATGTGACCCACCTTTAGCAATAGAAGTAGCGTATAACATGGGTTCAACTCCAAATAGCATAAATTTTGTATATGGGGGGATTGAATCTTCATCAAGTCCATCACCCATAGAGGAACCCAAAGAACCAAAACTTGCCAATATTCCAAACATGATGAGATTTCCATCTCGATATTTCCACATAGTCAATTGGCAAGGCTATGGCCTAGGATTGCATGAACAAGGAGTGCATCAACCTATCGATGTTCCATATCAAGAGGTGCATGATCGTTCAGGTCTAGGCTACCACCCACTTCCTACCACCTCTTATCTTGAACAAGCCTTCCAAAGGCTTAACCTCAATTCAAGAGAAGAAGCCCTCCATACCGATAATTCTGATGATGATATCTATGAAGAATTTGAGCTTATATCGATAATTTTGATGAATCTGAAGAAGAATCGGAGCCCATTATTCCCCATACCGAACAAGATGAGTTTTATCTCAACATGTTCCCCATCCATGAGCCCATCCTTCACTTGCTTCTTCCACAAGAGTGAGCCACCCCTACTAGTGAACCACCACCTCCATTCCATTAAGCCATTTTATAAGCCAAACTTGTAACATATGTACATAACACAAAAATAGTGGTTTTCACCACTACTGAAAAAAACAAAAAAAAAATCAATCAAAAAATCAACAAAAACATGTTTTCTTTTTTAGCATTGCATGTATATATCATTTAGTAAAATGCATTTTGTGTTTATTGCTACTATTCAGGTTAACCAAGCTCTTATCACCGGTTCTTAGGTTCCACCCATTCCATTCCATTTCATTCAACCTTGTCCACCTTGCCCATAAGTCAACATGAATCCTATTGATTTATTTACCTCACTCCGTAATCCATACGATCCGGTTAAGCCAATTCCAATTGACATAAGTCTCATTGATATGGACCATATTTCCTTGCCTCCATCCTTTTCCAAATTTGTCTTGTTCGAGGAATTTTTAAGGGCTTCCACCAACTACATTCCTCCATCCCCTCCACCTTTGCCTTCACCTTCACCTTTGGATCCCAAGGTTTTCTAGGCAAAAATAGATGAGGATAAGATAGAAGAGTTTGATGACATCTTAGATGATATTCATCTGATCCCTATGCCCCATCAACTTGAGGAAGGTTCCCACATGTCTATTGAAGATACCATCAATGTGGACCTTAGTTTAGACAAAGATAATCCCCAAATTGTCAAGCTTAGCAAAAATTTATCACCCAATGAACAAGAGCAATTTATTGCTCTCCTCAAGAGGAAGAAGGGCATATTTGCATGGTCCTACAAGGACATGCCCGGTCTTGAACCTAGTTTGGTTGTCCACAATATCACCTTATAGCATGATGCTAAGCCAATCAAACAAAAACTTAGGAGAATGCATCCTACCATGGCCCTCTTGGTAAAAATAGATCTTCAAAAACTCTTAGACGTGAACTTCATAGTTCCTATCAACTATCCTGAGTGGCTTTCAAACATGGTACCCATTCGCAAGCCTAATGGGGTGATATGCATTTGCATTGACTTTTGAGATCTTAACAAAGCATGTCCTAAGGATGACTTCCCTCTCCCAAACATCGATACTCTTGTCGATACCTATGCTAGCCATGAAATGACTTTCACTCATGGATGATTATTTTAGGATACAACCAAATTCAAATAAATCCTAATGACCAACACAAAACATCATTTACTACACCTTGGGGAACTTTTTACAAGGTGATGCCTTTGGCCTCAAAAATGTAGGTGTAAATTATCAATGTGCCATGACATACATCTTCCATGACTACATGCATAAGATTATCGAAGACTATGTGGATGATCTCTTGGCTAAATCCAAAACTCAACAAGAACATATTGGTGTATTGGAAAAAGTTTTTGATCGACTCCTAGAGTATAATGTAAGGTTGAATCCCAAGAAATGTGTCTTTGGTGTTACCTCAGGCAAACTTCTAGGATTCATTATCTCCAAAAGAGGCATTGAGGTGGACCCTAACAAGGTCAAGGCTATCATGGAGATGTCTCCCCCAACTAACTTAAAGGAATTGCATAGTTTACAAGGAAATATTCAATCAATCCATCATTTTACTGCATAAATTTCTGATAAATGTAGGCCATTCAATCACCTACTACAAAAGGGGGTGCCATTCTCTTGGATAGATGAATTTCAAAAAGCCTTCGATGACATTAAGAAATACCTAGCTTCTCTGCAAGTCTTAGCTCCTCCTTGTTCGGGGGTCCCATTTTATCTTTATATCTCAACAATGAACTTTGCCTTAGGGACAATGCTTGCACAAAAGAATGAACAAAATCGAGAGCAAGTTGTCTACTACATTAGTCGAACATTAGTAAGCTATGAAACTAGATACACTTATGTAGAGAAATTATGCTTAGCAGTGGTTTTTACCACTAAGAAACTTTGACATTACATGCTTAGCCACACAACTTATGTCATATCTAGAGAAAATCCTCTGCATTACATGATGTCCCACACTTACAATAATACTCGCACCACTAAATGGATAATGCTCCTTACTAAATTTGACTTGGAATTCATTAGCAAAAAATCCATTAAAGGTCAGGTAATAGCTAATCAACTTGTGGAAGCTCCACTACCTAGTGATCATCCTTTGATTATTGAGCTCCCAGATGATTTGGTATTTTCTATCATTGAGCAAGAAGAAGATGTCATTCCCAGAGGAAGACATCGATATCACACTATTATTTGATGGCTCTAAGTGCACGAAAGGTCAAGGTGCTAGAGTCGTATTTCATACACCCCAGGGGGTACCTATTCCCTTATCATTCAAACTTGATTTCCAATGCATAAAAAATACTCCAGAGTATGAAGCCTTAATCTTAGGTCTTCAATTAGCTATAGCTATGAGCATTTAAGCATATTAGGATATTTGGTGATTCTCAACTTGTCATCAAGAAAATCAATGGAGAATACAAATAAAAGAGCCTACAATTAAACTATATCATGGAGGAGAAATGAAGTTGCTCTCTAAGTTTGATTGGTATGAAATCAATAGTTTGCCATGTTTCGACTAATAGATTTGCAGATGCGATGGCCTCCCTAGGATCATTGATTCCAAAAGACTCATTTGGAGAGGTACAACCCCTTATCATTTCAACGGTCTCTAAATCTACAATTTCCCATGCTGAGTCAAAATATGAAAAGGATGTTTGCTTTATCCAGTTGGATTCATATGAGCCCTGGTCGAGCCAAATAGTAGCCTTTCTCAAATTTGGAACACTCCCATCTGACATGTCTCGAACTACAAAATGCACTTTCAAATAAAAGGTAGCTCATTTTGTTATTTTGGGGGATGTGTTGTATAAACATGGTTATGATGGAGTCCTCCTTCATTGTCTCGAGTCTAGTGAGGCTCAAAGAGCCATAGCTAAAGCTCATGATGGTACTTGTGGTGGTCATTTTAGTGGAATGGCCATTGCAAAGCGTATCTTATGCATGGGTTATTATTGGCCCACAATGGAATGTGATTGTTGCACCTATGTCAAACATTGCAAAAAGTGTCAAGAACATGCTAATTTAACTCATGTACCATCACAAGCTTTGAAACTTATTCAAAGCCTTTGGAACTTTTCACAATGGGGCCTAGATCTGATTGGAAAAATTTTACGTTCTTAAGAAAAACATACACTCATTATAACAGCCACTGAATACTTCACAAAGTGGGTTGAGGCAATTCCTCTAACCAACATGATAGGACCTAGAATTGTGGAGTTCATACTCCATCACATCACTTGTCATTTCGGTATCTCCTTCAAGAATCATTTTAGACAATGGCAAGTCTTTCAAGAACAAGGATGTTCGAGCACTTTGTGAGAAATATAACATCCAACATAGTTTCTCGACTCCTTATTACCCACAAGAAAATGGATAAGCTAAAGATTCTAACAAGACCTTTATTGCTATTCTCAATTAACTTATCAAAGAAAATCATAGAGATTGGCATACACAAATTCCCTTGGCATTATGGGCTTATCGAACAAGCATCTGCATGCCTATAGGGGCAACACCATTTTCATTGGTCTATGGAGCCGAATCAATCATGCCTCTTGAGCTCGAGATCCCTTCCTCATGAATTTCTTTGCAGGAATTCATAGATGACAACACTACTAGACAAGCACGTCTTGACCAACTCACACTCGTTGATGAGAGGTGGGTCAATGATTTAGAGCATTTACGAGTATATCAAGACCATCTCAAATGTGCTTACAACACCAAAGTCCATCTACATGAATTCCAAGTAGGAGATATCATTCTTAAAGAGAACCAACAAAACACCAATGCATTACCGCATCTTCATGATAAATTCTTGTCTAATTGGCTAGGTCCATACATTGTCACACAAAGAGTGGGTAATGACACTTATAGGCTTACCAATCTATAGGGAGAGGAAGAATCCAAACCACTTAATATTATACACTTGAGAGTATTCTATGCATGATTTGATTGTTATATATATATACATGGATAATACACAAAAATATTTGCATACATTTCATTCATAACATTGCATTTCACTTGCATCTACATTTAAAAAATCAAGGCATTCACCCACATCTCATATTGCATTTCACATTTCATAAAATTGCATTTCATACATTTAATTCACATCTACATCTCATATATCATCTTAGGGATCATTTATCTAGTTCAAGATCCTAATTGGTCCAACAAAAGTCATATTGCCTTAATCGGGGGCACTTGGTCATCCACACAATTCCACTAAAGTCAAATTGTCATTAGCAAAATCCGCATTCATAATTCCTAGGTGTTTTTAGATCACTCAACCATATTTTTCCTAGTGTTTTAAGAAACCTCTAAAATACAAGTCGAGTTCTTTTTAGGACCACTGTGATGAGCACCAGAAATGCTCATATTTTGTACACATTTTCTTGATCATTATGCGGCTGTATAATAAGGATTGCATACTTTTATAAATGATTATATAGATATTTGATGAAATTATGCGTGTTATCTAATTTGTGTGTTTTCAGTGTGTTTTGTGGAATTGCAGTTGGTTTAGTTAGATTTGGATCAGTCGAGGTCTTTTTGATGGACCTGGCACTTTGTTTCTTTGGGGATCAATGCAGAGAACATAGGCGCCTTCCTCTTCCAGGAAGGCGCCAAGAGAAAGTAGGCGCCTTCCTCTTCTAGGAAGGCGCCAAGAGTAACGTAGGCGCCTTCCTCTTCCAGGAAGGCACCAAGGAAAGATAAGTGCCTTCCTCCTCCAGGAAGGCACCAAAGGGAAGGAAGCGCCTTCCTCTCATAAGGAAGGCACCGACGGGAAGGTGCCATGATAGGCAAAGTGCCTTCCTCCCATAAGGAAGGTGCCACTAGAAGACAAGCGCCTTCCTCTCATAGAAGGCGAGCGCCTTCCTCCCATAAGGAAGGTGCCACTAGAAGGCAAGCGCCTTCCTCTCACAGGAAGGCACCAATAGAAGGTAAGCGCCTTCCTCTTCCAGGAAGGTGCCACGATAGTAAGATACCTTCCATATAGGGAAGGCACCCGATATACTTAGGCACCTTCCTCATAGGGAAGGCACCTCTATTCTTCACCCGTTGACCAGATTTGCATGACGTGGACAACAACGATTGGTGCAGTTCCAACTCTACGTCATGTAGAGCTAAATTGGAGATCACACCAATATATGAAAGTGTCTTACCAATGCCAGGTGAAGCATGAACCAATCAGCGAACACGTCACCATTAGAACCAAATGCCAATTTTAAGCAGACATCGATTGCATTCACCAGACTATCTTAATTTAGTCTGGGATGAATCGACTATTGTAACCTCTTTGTAATAGAAGTTCTATGGGTGTGTTATATAAACACATGCAGACCACTCTAAGAGATATAGATTGATATAGATTTATATAGAGATATAGAGATATAGAGACAGATAGATATTGTAACACTTTGATAAATATATTATAGTTCTAAGAGTTCTAAGCGCGTGTTCAACTGGGAGGAAGCTATTGGAGCCTAGGCCCACTCCAAGCCAGTATTTCTTCCCCACTTTTCTTCTATTTTCTAGATTAGTTTATTGCTTTTATAGGGTCATTTACCGCATTGCTATTTCTAGTATTTGTAGTAGATTCATTTTCAGGAATGTGTGAATGTTTTATTTTCATAGATTTAATTATTTTCTTCTTACGTAAATTATTGAGGAGTGCATGAATGATTGACAACCATTTTGAAAACACCCCCCAATAGTAGAATTAGTGGACTCATCTCAAGTGGTATTGTAAGCAATCTTATTCAGACCCTTCGCAAGTTTACGAAGCTCCCTGGGTTGATAATTAAATGCACGGGCATGTGACAAAAGTAGGAAAAAGTTAACCTTGTTTGGCCCGCAACATTTTGGCACCGTTGTCGGGGAAGCGTCTCAACTAGATTATTTACAATACCCTGAAACCTTCCATCTGACCTTGTATGAGTTCTTCGAGAAGAAGAGGACCGGACGGTCGGTTTATAAGAACCAATCCATCAGAACCAGAGTCAGCCGAGCATTCTGAATTTGAATTAGACTCGCCCGACCCACCAACAATCCATTGGAGTGAGGAACCACACTTTGTGCAAAGTGCCTCCTCATCCCATCAATGTGGGGAAGAATGAATCATCATAAATCCCCTATTTAATAGGACTCCCTTAGAGGAAGCCCTATTGTGGAAAGTTATAGAAGATCGGATGATCTCACCAGACAACCTTAGAGCTTTGACTCAGAAAGTCTTAAATGATCGTAAGGCCATAAGCACTGCATTAGAAACCACATTTCCTAAAAAAATGGCTGATAATGATGAAGTCTCATCTGGCTTTAGTTTCCCGATAGAGGAAGGAGTAGGAGATGCCAAAATGAAAAACATATCCCCTGCTCACCTTTCGACCTTCAGAGGATACCCAACTGAGGACCCTGACCTATTTTTATTTAAGTTTGATGTCTTATGCAGGTCTGTGGACTACAAATCCGATACGTAGAAGCTGAAACTCTTTCCTTCTACATTAGATGATGCAGCTCTACGGTGGTTCATCGGTCTGGGAGACAAACACATTGCCACGTGGGACCAGATGAAGAGGCTCTTTTTAGAGCAATACCAAGATTTTGGGAGAGCAAGAGACTCCAGGGAGGAGGTCCTGAGCATGACACAGAAAGAAGATGAGTCTCTCGAGGAGTACTGGGAGAGATTCAACTTTAATCTTCAATGATCTCCTCATGCGAGACTATCTGATAAGTCCCTCAAAAGCATCTTCTTGAGAGGACTTACCAATGAATCACTGGAGGCTCTTAACATGATCTTCGGAGGTGATGTCTACCAGCATGCTATGGAAGACATCCGAAAACTATGTCGGAACTACTCAAGAAGGTGAGGCAAGGCCACCTCCAGAACCATGAAAGTGACTGCTTCAGTCACAAAGATAGAAATAGGTAACATGTTGGAGGATTTAAAGAGTGAAATGCTCTCATCTCTAGCATTGCAGATGGATACATTGCTGTTAGAGAAAAAGAAGCAAGAAAATGATGCAGCATTGGCTTATTTCTATCCAAAATGTAGAGGGAGGCATGCAAAGAATGCATGCCCAGAGAACAAAGTTAGAGTATGCATAGTTTGTAGGCTGAATCATAAAACTCGATTGTGCCCACAACTGCCCAGTAATCAGGAGGAGGCTGAAAGCACGGATGCCTATTTCATAGGCAATCGAAAGAGTTGGCCATAGCCCCCTATGGGGAATATGCCAACCGGAATGCCGCCATATGGGGGAGGGCCATACATGCACCAAGGACCACCTCAACCACCTAACATGGGGTGGTGGGGGCCATCACCCTGGTCTAACGCACCCCCAACAACATTCCCGAACCAGCAGCCATGGATGCCATATCCATATCCTGGGCAGTAGTGGAGAGGCCACACTGCATGGAATCAAGCTCCATAGAACGTAGCACCTGCTCACCCCCAACAGAATTTATCGACATTGCCAGTAGTGAGACCTGCACAGCTACCCGCACAACCGATGACAAATCTGAATAACAGGGTGAACCAACCAACATACAACATGGAGGGTGAGATGTATCCTATGTACAATATTCAGCTTAGGTCAGGTAGGCAGCTAGGAGTAGGAACACCTCCACTGGTAGAAGAGGAGGAAGAGGTAGAAGAAACACCTTTGGTAGAGGAGGAAGAAACACTTGAGAGAGTGAAGGCTCCATTTCCTAACCGGCTGCAAGAACAGAGAAAAGTAACGCAACCAAAATTTGACATCTTGTCAAGCTTGAAGAACCTCACAGTGACAATTCCATTATTTCAAGCAATCCGAGATGTTCCAATATATACCAAGGCAATCAGAGAGATGTGTCTGAGGAAGCCGGGATGAAGAGCAACCCAGACTATCAATGTCATGGGTAAACTAGTAGATTTGATGATGGGCAGAACATGCCATCCGAAGTATGTAGACCCAGGCAGCCCGATGCTGACTATAAAAATTGAGGGACATTCCCTATCCAATACGTTGGTCGATCTCGGAGCAGCCATCAACGTAATGCCTCAGGAGACCATGTAGAGGCTACAACTCATGAACCTGAAACCCACCATGATAGTGCTACAGCTAGTCGATCGATCGACCGTAGCACCGAAAGGGATGTTGGAAGACGTGATAGTAATGGTCAATGCATGGGAATACCCAATCGAATTTTTAGTCTTGCAATCCAAAACTAGGCTAGGTGGTTACCCGCTCATCTTGGGGAGGCCATGGATGGCAATAGCTGATGCTTACATCAGCTATCGAGATGGGCTGATGACCATCTTCGATGGGCGAAACATTAAAAGGTTGACCATTTCACCCCCAACATAGTCTGTCGACTCAGTAGGAGAACCCATGTTCATCGAGCATGGAAATCTAGAGTTGTCCATGATCCAGTCGATGATGACATTGGAGGAGTTGATAGAAGAAGATGAAGATGGTGCTATTGTGGAGTTTCTCCATGGAGAGCCCTCCATCTCTGCACCTGGATCACCATTGACTGGCACCCAAGATCACCACGTTCGATAGATACACGTTGGGCCAGGAAGAACATTAAATGTCAGCAGTAGGTTGATGCCCACACAACTGAAAAAATTAGAAGAGCTCCTAGTAAGGCACCAACAAGCATTTGCATGGGATTACTCAGATATGCAGGGCATCAGCCCAGAGATCTGTACCCATCGGATTTATCTAGATGATCAGGCAACTCCAAGCCGATAGCCATAGAGAAGAATGAACCCGACAATGAAAGACATTGTCAAGGAAGAACTGCACAAACTCTTGGCTGTCGGATTCATATATCCAATTTTTGATAGTGAGTGGGTATCACCGTTAGTGGTGGTCCCTAAAAAGAATGGGAAGTGGTGAATCTGTGTGGACTACAGAGCATTGAACAAAGCAACCAAGAAAGACCACTTCCCACTCCCGTTCATTGATCAGGTCTTGGACACACTCTCGGGGAGGAAGTACTTCTCCTTTCTAGATGGATTCAGTGGATACAACCAGATCCAGATAGGAGAAGAAGATCAAGATAAGACAATGTTCACCTACCCATGGGGAACGTTTGCCTATAGGGTATTGCCTTTCGGACTGTGCAACGCACCTGCCACCTTTCAAAGGGTGGTGCTTAGCATATTCTCAGACATGATGGGAGACGGGGTCGAGGTATACATGGATGACTTCACCATCTATGGAGAAACCTTTGAGGAGGCAATGACGAACTTGGAAAGAGTGCTCGACAGAAGCAAGAAAAATAATTTGTCCCTAAGTAACGAAAAATGCTTTATGATGATGCAAGAAGGCATCGTACTGGGGCACCACCTCTCTGTAGAAGGAATAAAGGTTGATAAAAGGAATATTGAGGTCATCAGGGACCTACCCAGCCCTAGAACGTAGAAAGAGGTAAGGAGTTTTCTTGGATCAGTCAGGTACTATCGATGATTTATCGTCGAATTTAGCAAAATTGCCAAACCACTGCACACTCTATTATCTAAGGATGTGGAGTTCAATTGGATGGAAGACTGCGAAGAAGCATTCCAATTGCTTAAGGAGAAACTGATATCTGCACCAGTTTTAAGAGGACCAAATTGGGCCATACCATTCCATATCTACTGTGATGCATCCAACGGTGCGATTGGAGCAGTCCTCGGACAAAAATATGGTGAAGAATTTTATGCCATTTATTATGTCAGTAAAAACTTGGCAGGAGCAGAGCTCAACTACACGGTGACAGAGAAGGAGTTCCTCATAGTTGTCCATGCTATAAACAAATTCTACCACTATATCACCGGATATAAGGTATTTGTCCATACGGACCATGCGGCTATCAGATACCTAATGAGCAAGCCGGCCATTGGCGGAAGAATTATCAGATGGCTATTGCTACTACAGGAATTTGACATCACCATAGTCGACAAACCAGGCAAGGATAACGTCATGGCAGATTTTCTATCCAGATTGATACCAACAGACCATCAAGCAGTGGAAGACCAGTTTTTGGATGAACATTTGTTCACTATTAGTGAGCAAACCCCGTGGTATGCAGATATAGCCAATTACTTGGCCATCGGAAGGACCTCACCTACTCTCTCTTTCCGAGAAAAGTAGGCGGTCATAGAGAAAAGTGCATCATTCCTATGGATGGATGGCCTCCTATTTAAAATAGGATATGACCAAATTATAAGAAGATGCATAGCAGAACAGGAGTTCTCAGAAGTACTCAAAGCATGTCACGATGAACCATGCGGAGGACACTTTGTAGGGAAATGAACTGCCTACAAAATCCTACAAGCTGGGTACTTTTGGCCCACTCTATTTAAGGATGCGGCTGCGTACGCCAGCAAGTGTGATGAATGCCAAAGGATGGGCAGACCAACCCATCGAGATGAAATGCCCCTCCAACCTCAGGTACACCTGGAACCTTTCGATAAGTGGGGCATGGACTTCGTGGGACCGTTTAATCCACCTTCGATGGGGAGGAGGTTTATTTTGGTCTATACGGATTACGTTACCAAATGGGTTGAAGTTCAGGCATTGAGGGATTCAAAGGAAAGAACGGTTGCCGATTTCTTATTTGCCCATATTTTTACATGATTTGGGGTCCCTAGGGAGATAACAATAGACCAAGGGCCTCAATTTACCTCCAAGTTGATCGAGGAGCTGATGGAGCAATACAGAGTTTGGCACAATAAAACTATGCCCTACCATCCATAGGCAAACGGGCAAGTGGAAGTGACAAACAGAGAAATAGAGAACATCCTGATGAAGACCGTGCAGCAACACAGGAAATATTGGGCTACACGGTTGTCGGAGGTAGTCTGGGCATATAACACCACGTGGAAATCCACCATAGGCTTTACACCTTTCCAACTGGTCTATGGGAAAAATGCGATGATGCCCATCGAATTTGAAATCAAGACGCTGAGAACGGCTTCAGAATTGAACTTGAGCTTGGATGAAGCTCAAAAACAAAGGATTCGATAGCTAGATCAGCTGGACGAAATCCGATTAGATGCTTTGCAGAGAACGAAAATTATACAGAAGCAAAGAAAGCGGTGGCATGATAGCCACATTAAGCTGAAGTAGTTCCAAGAAGGGGAATGGGTACTATTGTACGATTCTCGATTCCAAGAGAGGAAAGGCAAATTAATGTAGAGATGGATGGGGCCGTATGAGGTGGTAGAGCTCATCAAGAATGGGGCAGTGCGCGTTAAGACAATTGACGGTAGCAACACCATGTTCACAGTCAATGGCCACCGACTACGCCCCTATAACACGTCCAAAACATTACAGGTAGAATCCAGAATAGGCATGGGGGAGACCCCATCTTGTTAGATCTAGACCGAACTCTCATAGGTGAAATGGTGGGCATGGAAGTGCTCACCCAAAATTAGTTAATGTAGTTTTTTTTTATAGTGTGTTTTTGTAGGGACGACGCCCGCATGCAAGCTGCAGGCATCCTAACCCAGGGCCTAACAGGCATGGAATGCATCTAACTACCTTTATTTTCCTTTTTTTTAGTTGCTTTTTGTAGGTGGAGGACCTGACAACATGAGGAATAGGTATCTAGGAAACCAGGCCTGATTCGGCTCAGCATTTCGACACCGCTCGTAGGTAGAAGCTGAGGCAGCATGAAGCAAGACTGAGAAGGCTTGATCACCCTTTCCTAGTCAATCGCAACATGATTTCCAAGAATAAGGTGCCTTCCTTATAAAGAAGGCACCCAGCCAGAAGAAGGCACCTTCCACATCCAGAAGGTGCCCCGCCAGAAGAAGGCACCTTCCTTATAAAGAAGGCACCCAGCCAGAAGAAGGTGCCTTCCATATAAAGAAGGCACCCAGCCAGAAGAAGGCACCTTCCTTATAAAGAAGGTGCCCAGTCAGAAGAAGGTGCCTTCCACATCAAGAAGGCACCCCGCCAGAATAAGGCGCCTTCCTTATAAAGAAGGCACCCACAAGAAGAAGGCCCTTCCTTATAAAGAAGGCACCTAGCCAGAAGAAGGCACCTTCCTTATAAAGAAGGCACCAAAAAAAAAAAAAAAAAAAACCAAGGTGCCTTCCACATCAGGAAGGCGCATCCAGCCAGAGGTGCCTTCCACATCGAGAAGGCGCATGCAGACCGAGGCGCCTTCCACCATCGAAAGGCGCACCCAATTAGGAGCACCTTCCATAGTAGGAAGGTGCCATCATCAAGAAGGCACCTTCCACCACCGGATGACACATCCAATCAGAGGTGCCTTCCATCACCGAAAGGTGCATCCATTCAGAGAGCACTGACAACATCGAGAAGGTGCCACATCAGCGCCTTCCACATGGGGAAGGTACCAAAGAATGCCTTCCACGTACAGCCAGCACTCACGCCTCCCGGACGCCTCGAGCGAAATGAAGCATCACACGAATGAGCGGCACCAGATGACCATACCCCTCCCTCATGTCACAAATCAGTGAATCAATGGCCTTCATGATGCCTGAAACATCGAATCAGGTACACGCATGTTAATTCAAATTTTTATATAATTATTTATAAAATATGCAGTACCAAAAAAGATACCATCATCATAAAGATCATATCCCCCCATAGCCGGAACCGCATGCCAATGATATGGTGCCTTCCATAACTACTAGGGTTAGGCACCTTCCCTATAAGAAGGTACCTTCCTGAGGAAGGAAGGACAGAAAAAAATAGCAGTAGTAAGGGAAGGCGCCATGGGAGGAAGGTCTAAGAATCACGTAGTGAAGAAGAATGAACCAGGTGATACGGACGGAATCAGAGGAGCGGTGAAGACACAGTTCGAGGCCGAGGGATGGCTCGAATACTATACCCTGGTCAGTCAAGGCTAGGATATGGAGGCAGCCAAGGAGTTCGCTACCTCCTTGAGGGGTGATGTAGCCCAAGTGCGAGGGGTAGAAATTCTAGTCACCCCCGAGTTCATCTCATAGGCGACTGGATTGCCCCTCATAGGGGAATGTGTATACAAGGGTGGACTATTGAAGCCATACATCGAGGTGCTACTGCCAGGGGAGAATGTGTAGATAGACAAGGAGGGGTTACCCAAAAATAGCCTCCCCATGAATCTATGAAAGATATTCGAGTAGGTTGCTCGATTCTTCACATGCACCGAGAAATATACCCATCTGCATGCTAATCATGTGTAGTTTCTCAATCACCTGGTGCATGGAAGGAAGTTGAACGTGCCCTTCTACTTGGTGAATGCTCTGAAGGATGAAGTGGCTCGGTACCAGAAGGGGGCACCATCCGCCTTAGCCCACCATGGGCTGATATCGACACTGGCCCGCCATGCAGAAGCATAGAGGTAGAACCCCGACGTAGAGGGAGATGGCGGCCAAGAAAGGTGACACGATGTTGTTGCCAAAATAGGGCAAGATGAGAGATGCCCTATAGAGGAAATAGTGAGTATCGAGCAATTGGCATTGCCCTATTTCATAGAGGAAAGAGGGTAGTCACGGAGGGCCCAAAAACATGGAGGAAAGAGGGCATTCCCCAGTGCCCGAGCATGAGGAAGAAGGAGCACCGCTTATTAGCGATGAGGATGAGTTTTGGCTGACAGAACCAGTCCCCAGGAGGAAACATCTATGGTGACTCCTCTCGATAGAAGAAGAACAGAGTGACCCGAAAGTAGACGTTGCAGCCCAAACCCTCTGAGAATTGACAAACCGGAGCCCACAAGATGTAGGGACTTTCGAGAACAATGACCAGGTCGATGCGGCCTTGGAGGAGGTGCTCGAATGGCAAACCAATTGCTGGATGACCCAACAAATTTTGGAGGACTGCCAGAACAAGCATGCAGGGGAGTTGAAGGAATGAGACAGATGGATCGCCCAGCTCGAGTAGCTGGTCCGATAGTTGTGAGAGGAAAACCAACTGCTTCAGGATAGGGGAATGGAAAGAAGGGATGCGTCGACCCAAACTGATTGGGTGAAAGAAGTCTCGATGAATTCTCCCACATCTGTCGAATGAGTATTCTCTTCGAGAGAAATTTGATCGGACGCCCGACAGAGCAGCCTGGAGGTAGGGGAGAATTCCTCTATTTTTGGGAGTGAAGGGGAGAGAAGTCCCACAATACCCCCTATCATCATCCTGAGTGATACAGAGTAGGACGAGGGCCTCCAGTAGTAGACAGGACCAGAGGATAAGGAGGAACTCCCTAGACCTAAAGGAGGAGAAGAGCCTGAGGGGTCGACACCGGACAGACAGGAGAACGAAGGATCACCCCCAGAGACAGCAACACAGAATGAAGAGAACGCTCCAGAGTAGGCCCCTCGGAGTGAGGAGACGTCCACCAGGGAGAAAGAGAAGACCCCTATTCGAGCCATCACATTTTCCATAGAGGCCAGAGGAAAAAGGCCCAGGACGGCTCGAAAGAAGGTGAAGGTGACCTTCGTCGAGCCAGAAGAGGATGAGTGGGATATGCAGCCATTCGTGGAAAGGTAAAAATAATTTGAACGACTACTCAAGGAGATGAAAGCAGCCAAAGAGGCCAGGAAGGCAGCCTCGAGGATGCGAGGAGACTCTGGCATCTACGTCAATCCGACAGAGGACAGCCAGTTCTGGGATATTTACGGTTCATCCCAGGGATGGCCCTCCATGATGAGGAGGTATTTGGAATGATGGGGGTATATGGCCCCCAATTGGAGGCCACTGCCATTGCAAAGGAGAACGCAGGGCTTACTCCTAAAGCAGCCAGATTATACAAGGCCCAAGTAGTACCTTCCAGGAGGGATAATTTAGATATCCCTCTAGCAGTGGTCAGACCTCCGGACACTGACCTCTGGCAAGCTATCAAAGCTGCATTCCAATCAGCAGAGACGACGTTGGCTAGATCACCGCCAGTAGCGGCCAGAATGAGAAAAGGATAGTCGACAACCACACCCTCAGTTTCACATAGGAAAAGGTGAGCCACACCTTCAGATGCCAACGTGCAGAAGAGACAGACTCGGGCCGCAGGTGCAGCCGAATCCTCCAAGAAATGGCAATGATGAAGGGTCAACAGGGCTACCTATAGTTTTGATGCCACGAGGGCATGGCATATGTTAGGCATGGGGGGATGATGAGCACCAAAAATGCTCATATTTTGTACACATTTTCTTGATCATTATGCGGTTGTATAATAAGGATTGCATACTTTTATAAATGATTATATAGATATTTGATGAAATTATGTGTGTTATCTAATTTGTGTGTTTTCAATGTGTTTTGTGGAATTGCAGTTGGTTTAGTTAGATTTGGATCAGTCGAGGTCTTTTTGATGGACCTGGCACTTTGTTTCTTTGGGGATCAATGCAGAGAACATAGGCGCCTTCCTCTTCCAGGAAGGCGCCAAGAGAAAGTAGGCGCCTTCCTCTTCCAGGAAGGCGCCAAGAGAACGTAGGCGCCTTCCTCTTCCAGGAAGGCGCCAAGAGTAAGTAGGCGCCTTCCTCTTCCAGGAAGGCGCCAAGGAAAGATAAGTGCCTTCCTCCTCCAGGAAGGCGCCAAAGGGAAGGAAGCACCTTCCTCTCATAAGGAAGGCACCGATGGGAAGGTGCCATGATAGGCAAAGCGCCTTCCTCCCATAAGGAAGGCACCACTAGAAGACAAGCGCCTTCCTCTCACAAAAGGCAAGCGCCTTCCTCCCATAAGGAAGGTGCCACTAGAAGGCAAGCGCCTTCCTCCCATAGGAAGGCGCCAATAGAAGGTAAGCGCCTTCCTCTTCCAGGAAGGCGCCATGATAGTAAGATACCTTCCGTATAGGGAAGGCACCCGATATACTTAGGCGCCTTCCTCATAGGGAAGGCACCTCTGTTCTTCGCCCGTTGACCAGATTTGCATGACGTGGACAGCAATGGCTGGTGCAGTTCCAACTCTACGTCATGTAGAGCTAAATTGGAGATCGCACCAATGTATGAAAGCATCTTACCAATGCCAGGCGAAGCACGAACCAATCAGCGAACACGCCGCCGTTAGAACCAAATGCCAGTTTTAAGCAGACGTCGATTGCATTCACCAGACTGTCTTAATTTAGTCTGGGATGAATCGACTATTGTAACCTCTTTGTAATAGAAGTTCTACGGGTGTGTTATATAAACACATGCAGACCACTCTGAGAGATATAGATTGATATAGATTTATATAGAGATATAGAGACAGATAGATATTGTAACACTTTGATAAATATATTACAGTTCTAAGAGTTCTAAGCGCGTGTTCAGCTGGGAGGAAGCTGCTGGAGCCTGGGCCCACTCCAAGCCAGTATTTCTTCCCCACTTTTCTTCTATTTTCTAGATTAGTTTATTGCTTTTATAGGGTCATTTACCACATTGCTATTTCCAGTATTTGTAGTAGATTCATTTTCAGGAATGTGTGAATGTTTTATTTTCGTAGATTTAATTATTTTCTTCTTACGTAAATTATTGAGGAGTGCATGAATGATTGACAACCATTTTGAAAACACCCCCCAATAGTAGAATTAGCGGACTCATCTCAAGTGGTATTGTAAGCAATCTTATTCAGACCCTTCGCAAGTTTACGAAGCTCCCTGGGTTGATAAATTAAATGCACGGGCATGTGACAAAAGTAGGAAAAAGTTAACCTTGTTTGGCCCGCAACACACTACACATACAAATAAAGAAAATTTTGAGTTTTGGGAATTGACTCCAAAACATTCTTGAACCAAATATAATTTTCACATCTTAAAAAAATCTTGTGTCAAAGATGGATAACACCATACTTGGTATGAACCTTGAAGTGAAAAGGGTCATCCTTGCTAGTCCTATAATGCAACATTATACATAAAAATAGTGGTTTTTACCACTATCACAATTCTAAAAATAAAAGAAATAGTGGGAAAAATCCCTAACAAAAACTCTAAATCTTTTACATCACATACCACTGATCAACTGGGTTGTAAGTATCGTAATACATTTTCGATTAAACGGTTAGGTAGTCATCCCTAAAACTTAAAAGATCAAAAACATAAATTATGGACTATGGAGTTAGCCTCCATTGGAGCTATAGATGCTTTGTTGGCAGTGGAGTACGCTCATGCGTGGTGACATGTATCTTTTAAAAAGGGACCTATGACCGCTTATATAGACAAGCTAGCTTCTTGGTTTCACCCATAATAGGTTTATCCAATTTACTCAATATGAGTTAATAAACTCACTTACACACACATTGGTTCTTGATTACCTCGAGTCATTACCAAGCTCTTGATTTTAGTAAATGAATTCACTGCACACACATTTCATCCTAAAAGTTTGTTTGATATCACTAGGATGTCTAAGTCTCTAGAAAATGGTCAGTATTCCATATCAACATCCATATCTTCTTCCATATCAACATCCATATCTTCTTCCATATTAATATCCATATCTTCTTCCATGTCAACATCCATGTCATTTCATGAGCCATTATCTACCACATGCCACCAAGTTTGGTGCCCTTGATTAAACAACAATGTTAGAACAGGGCCAAGAAAGGATCTAAACTACAAAGGATCAGTAGCACATCCATACATTGCACCTTGCATTAATAATCCATACATTCCACCTTGCTTTAGTCATCCATAGCATATCATATGTATTAATCATCCACATCAAAAGGCATTACACAAAAAACAATACACAACACATTCCACAATAAGAATTCACACAAAAATATAACACAAAAGGATAAAATACATGTATATATATAAATGAATGCCAAAAGGCTACATACAATGGTGCACCAAGTCTCATATACAAAATTACATCTAAGCACTAGCTATACCCTCCAAGAGGATCCTTGTGATCTAGAAGGAGCCCTAGACCTAGAGCTATGCCTAGACTCGCTACGCCTCGTACCCCTGGACACAGATGAGGTTGGAGGATCAAGAAGTAGAATATGATGTTCCATAAACCTATCCTCCAATGCCTCAATATATATGTGTTGAGACCGAAGGCATGCTATGTCAACATTATGTTGATGCTCTCTCTCTTCTAGCTCTACCTGGAGCCTCGTGATCCTCACATTCTACTCTACCACCTACTGCTCTAGCTATGCCCAATCCTCCTTGCTCTGACCTAGAGGTACATCTAGAACCTCTTATGCATCCTCCCCATCTCCTCCATCTCTCTCAATATCAAGAGCCTTCTATGATACACCCTTATCCCTCCATATTTGACTATCATATCGAAGGTGTCGCTTGGGGACCTCTTGGATCCCCTCATCCTGGGCCTCCTGAGTACCCTCATTCCTCACCTCTCCATATCTATCCCCATTAGTTGGTCCTCAAGGTGGTACCCATGGTGGTTGATCCATAAATCATGCATCATACTCCATAGTCGTTCTCACATCCTCCATATCTGAGAGATCCATCTCCTCATCATCCTCCAATACCACCTTCCATAGCTCTATGTATGGTAGCTTCATCTCCTCCCAATGTTTACTATAATGCATTGGCTTGTCGGGAACATCCTACCTCAGTCCAAACTGGAAGATCACTCATGAGAACTGGAAGTACTCTACCTCACTCCTATGCCTCCCAACCAACCATCAAGTCTATCTTACTCATCGTAGGTGCTCTCCATCCTTGGTCCATCTGCATCCTCTCCATAACCTCCATATCACTTAGGTGGATTTTAGTCCAGCCCACAACTCTCGGTACCACTGGCTCATCCTTACTAGGTGACTCAGTTGTACCTCCTCAACCAATGACCATCACCTAGCATAAGGTTGCTCCCTATCTAAGACTACCATAGGTAAACCCTTCGGTTGATCCACACTAAAGTGCTTCCATGCCCAACACTACAGTAGCAGGCTGCATCCCAACCCCTTCCTCCCTTGTCTTGTCACATCATATAGCTCTCAGTACACCTGCACCAACAAGGTAGGAGCCCATGCATATACTTGTCTCCTAGTGGGCATGTTTCTCACCACTCCTATCAGGTTCCACAAGAACCTACTACCTATGTTTCTCAGGGCCATGATGTTGGCTAACACAAACATAACCAAAGAACGAATGGGGTCCAACTCCTTGTCCACATACATGGATAAATAAGGAATTTCCCCACACTCCACCTTCATCCCCTCCTATGCATCATCAAACATCCACATCATCTCAGAATTTTGGTTGAGCCCAACCTCAACCTGGATTCCCTCCACCGGCATCTTGAGGATGTGAAATACATCCTCTAAAGTAACTATAACCTCACCCATGGGGAGCTGAAAGGCCCCCCTGTCTGCATTCCACCTCTCCACCAAGGTAAAGAGGTACCCCTCATTGGCCCTCACCACATCTAATCGAGCTACTTTCGATAGCCCCACCTCCTCCAACAACTCCCACTCTTAATATGTAATCACCTTCCTCATCTTGGGGATGTAAGGAAAAAATCGGTGTCAAGCCTCCAAAATCCTAAGTTGTAGCACAACACAAAACATTGGTTAATAATTTTGAAAAAAAAAAACAAAAACAAAAAATTTGCACAATACAAAAGCATAATTTTACCTCAACAAATCATGCCCCATCTATAGCCTCGACCCTTGCACCAGCTCCCTCCACTGCCATTGCTTTTACATCCAAGTTTCAAATACCTCACTTCACTCCTCACTTCCCCTCACTTCTTAGATGTAGATTCTTGAATTCTCAAATGCATAACTGAGCTTCAATATCACCCAATAAACTATTTATAGCTGCTTCGGGTGCCTTGGTATGCCCATAGGCATTTCCTGGTACACTGAAGCACCCATGGGTGTTTTTGTAGACAGCAAGCACTCATGGGCATTTGGTGTCAATACTGACAAAAGACAAAACTAGCACAAAATAGTGGCTTACCTTCAACAAATCACTCCAAACTGCATTCATGCATTCATTTCATCATTTTATCATGTTTTTTGAAGAGTATAATTGACTTGACTACATAATCTTTGTTTGCGACCACAAATTGCAAATTTGCCAACCCAAATTACAAAAGCACCTCAAAATGGTCAAAATCTTCACAAAATGATAATCCTCATCATTTTCATCATTCATACATCGTCACATCATCATTTCACATCATCATTTGCATATTTCCCAAGTTTAAACAATATTCAAGTGAACCATGTAGCTAGTGGGTTATTCTATATACTTGGCAATTGCAGTGATTTGCATCCATGCAATTTGGTAAGATGAATAGCCTACCATAAGGACACTTGTCCATGATCATCATCACTTATCTCCTTGCTCAAGATCACAATCATATTTAGTACCTCACATTTTGAGTGAAACCTTGCCAAGAGCAATTTGCACAAATGTTGTCATTGATGGCCTAGTTCATGGGGCTTAAAACATGGACAAAATTAACTTTCATCATTACACATTTCCTTGATAGTCATCATAGCGAATGTATTTAGCTAGGGTGATTGGTTCTGATCCTAGGAATTATCTAATAGTCACTAGTTGGCCCTCTGAGGGTGACTACTTTTATTTTCCTTTTCATATCAATGATGCCGAAATATGAAGTGTTTCAACAACATCAAATCATCCCAAATTTTGGGATAACCACATTTGGTTTTGACTTCTCCGCAATGTGATACATCTTACATGATCATGGCATCTACACTTGGCAAAAATCCCTTCATTTTTTGGGGCAAAACTAAACATATTTTGCATCACACATTTTCATAAAACCCTTCAATTGTTGGGGCAAAAATAGACACAATTTTCAACAATCCCCCTTCCAATCGTTGGGGAAAAAATGGTATCACATTTTACATCATTCGTATCGTCCACATTACATTTATATAGATTTTTCAATTGGCTCATGAGATTCATCCACAACCTCATTCACCAATTGAGGGGGTAAGCTACACAATAACTCCAAATTCTTTATTCTTTTGCCTTTGATTTCGTCTTCACATTCCAAAAAGAGAGAGAAGTTGATTTTGTGCCTAGCCCGATTAGGTGTCTTTATTTTTGCACCATATTGTGTTTCACGCAACATGGTACAAAAAGGGGCATCTGTAGACACCAAAATCTAACCACTTGTCCTCCACCCATGCTTTCCCACCATTTCCACCACCAAAACATAGTCATTTTCCCTCCATCCTAGCTTTCCCACCATTTTCACCTATTATTTATATATATTTATATAATATATATATATATATATATATAATATTTTATATATTATATTTTATATATATTTAATAAATATATATTTATATAAATAAATCAATCCCAGCCATCCAATTTCATTTAATACTATACATCCATCCACATCAATCTATGCCACACCCTAAATTTAATATCTACCCTTATATGTGCTTTAATCTTAGCCACACGATTAGTGTCATTGAAACCCTAGCATGCCCTAGGTTGGATTATAAATAGGAGCCATTTTGATGGCTCAACCCCGAGATTTTTAGAATCCCTAAGTCCCTAGAGTTTTCTAAGTCCTTGAGCACCCGATTCCCTTGAGGTTCCCCAAGATTTCAAAGTGCCTTAGAGTTCCAATCCAGCCTTTGTGCCCTAACCCCACTCCATCCATCATATTCACTATTCCCTCGCTCGTTGTATTTGTCACTACATCCCTTGCCTTCATCAAATCTGCTTCTATAAAATCTGCTCTCATCCGTTGAGCACCTCTAGGCATATACCTACCAGGCCCAATGGCCTGCGAGTATTTCTTGTAGTTTCCAGGAACTCATGGGCATTTTATGTAAGCCCTTATGAAATCCCCCTAGCCTTCGAGTGACGCTAGGGTGCACCTTCACCATCGACTTGCAATAGATTCAACCATCAATGGACAACAAACAAGGAGAAAAGTAAATCTATTTTATTTGGTTATACTGTATACTATTTATTTTTGTTCGTATTTCCTATTGTTATAGCTAGGGTTTTAGTTGTGATTTCTAAGGTCTCACACTGTGGAGCCCTCATTTGTTATTATTGATTCTCTGGTTTATTTATGTGCATATTGGATAGTACATCAGAAGCATTGGATAACTACTTAAGTTGGAGTGGCCCGTCATCGAATACGCAGAAGCCCACTCACACTTGTTGGGAGCAAAGACACAATTTAAGACACCACTATTTGTTGTAGCTAGGGTTTTGTAGAACCCTAGAAATATTTGTAAAATTATATCAAACAGGATTCTTAAATATGCTATTGTAAAAATGGAGTTCTTAGGATCCCCCCCTATTTAATAAAAATATTATGTGTTGTGCAATATATGGTTATTTGAACTGTTTCATTTAGCATTGTTTGGTGTCATGTTTTTAGATTCACAATAATAATAATATTTAATAAAATATCAAATATGAATATAAAATGGCCAAAATCATTCATGCAATAACATGAAGAAACTTACAGTAGAATTGCTCAAAATATGCATACAAGCTTCAATATTATTAATGCTTGAATATGATCTTCATAGATCCATTTGATATACAATACATCAAAAAATTTCTCCATAATATAACCTTATAAATATGACTATTCATGTACTTTAATATTGCTCTCGTCACATATCTAGGAGATGCATATTTTTCTATTCAATGCATAAGACAAATCCTCTCATGTTTTTTGGCTTCTCATCTTGCCACTTGTATACATGACTCTTGACTCTCTATGTACTTACACACTAAAATCTATGACACCTGCACACTTCTACATGACACTTAGACTTCTACATGCACACCTGATAAATGACACTTGTGTACTTTTCCACATTACATATTTGCACACTTAATTACATGATACTTGTGCACTTTCTCAAATTACGTACTTGCACAATTAATTACATGGTACTTGTGCATATCTTGCGCATAGACACTTACATAAAGGAAAAATATAAATCACACTTATAAACTAAAGAATCAAACCTTATTCTAATATTTATATTGTACCATGGGTACCATGGGTGTACATTTCTTTTACTATTGGTAAATAATATGGTTTTGAAAGGGACCCTTCCCTTTTACAACTCTTGGAAATCCAAGAAAAAAATGAATAAATCCAAGCACAAAAAATAAATTATCTTCTTACAAATCAAATTTTGCATTTTCTAAAAAATGCAGCCTTTTTTGACCAAAAGTGCAATGACCAAAATAGTAATAGTCTAAATATACTGCTAGACTACTAGTTATAATTTCCCACCGGCAATAGGAAATTATTAAATTTAGTTTACAAATAATATGAACAAAATGGAAATAAACTTGTCATTAATCTACAAACATTTTATCTCCAGCTACTTTGGATTCCATAAAGTCCACAAACTCCCAAATGCACCATCAGTATGAACCATTTTCACCTAAGCTATTTTCTAAATTGAATTCTTCACCTTCTAAAAATTTGAATCATCCATATTATTCTCTTGGAATAATGTTAATATTTTTATTTTTTCTCCCATAGCCAATCAATGTCACATTAAGTGATTTCTCCTAGAATCCTTGTTTCTATGCTCTTTTCATCTAGACTCGTTAGAGAGTGTGGCTCTTTCTCAATATTCTCTTCTACATGCAAAGAAGAATTATTTTTCTATTCAATCAAAGCCTCGGTCACTAGTTCATAAATACCTCCAAGTTGAGTTTTTGAAACAAACTCATATTGAGGGTACATTAGCATGTACCAAATAATGTAATATTCTCCAATAGTCCATAGGGAACAAGTGCCTTGTTAGAGGTAGAATAATAAAATTACCTCTTATAGCTCCTCCATAGACATCTACCTTGTCAAAATTTCATTACATCCTTGTGTGATCATTTATGAAATATTTTTCAAAAACTTACCTTAAAACTCCTTATCTTTCCCTACTTTTAACAAAATATTTTGAAGTAATTAATTGCTTTCTTCTTAATATCTTCTTCCTCATTAATACTTATTTCATATAGAGTTAAAATATTTTTAACTTAATGAAAAGATAATTGTATTCCTATTATAGCATGAAAATTTTTGTATTTCTATCTCCTTTCTTATACCATATCTCTCAATATTTTAAAACCAATATGGCTCTTTATTTTTTAATATATTATGATAACAAGAAAGTAATTGGTTTATTATATAGATGTTTCCTGGCCCATTCCATTAATTTATACTACTTGTGAATTGGTGAGCTTGAATCTAATTTCGTATTTTATTTTAAATATGCTACCAAAGTATCTGGCTTTCCAAATGTTCATTTTCCACTTTAGATGTTTCATATTTTTAATAGACTTATACATGTATATGATCCTTCAAAACTTGCTTTATACCACCATAATGTAACCATGTAGAAGAAATTATGGCCTTGGATCTAGATATATGGAAACAATAACATATTCAAGTGACCGTTGTTGAGTAGATCACATCTAAAAATAATGAGTTTGTGTTATGATATTACTTGCAATAAATTATTTGAAGAGATTGTATAATTTTTTTACTACCATGTATTAGATAACAAATATGTGCAATATTTTTACTCTATGAATTACCTAGTGTATCTATTAACCCATGTATATTGAAAGCTTGAATGAATAACATCCCAAAGACCATTTGAATTGAAAAATAAAGAAAAGTATCCATTGATGTGGACCATCTAGGAGTACCATATTTCTTTTCTAAAGGAGAAAAAATATATTGCATTCCACCCAAGAGACCATAGATCATAATTGTGAATCATCATTGAATTTGACATAAATAAATTGAGGTACTTCTAATATATTTAATGAGGATAAGTTATAGTTGAAGCATATACATTTATAACACTTTCATATTCTCTTCTTTTCTATAAAAATATCAACAACCCAATAATAATTTCCTTATAGTAATAGTCCATCCCATTTGTATTTATCTCATATTGTTGCAATATCTCCTCAAGCTCCTAATCCCAAATTTTCCAAAAAAATTGAATGCATCCTTACATTCTTGACTAATTATTTTCTTATATTAAATAAAATCAGTTCTATAACAACCTATTGATTTTTTAATAAATATTTTTTAGGGCTTTTGTATGACATACCCTTATATGGGTGGATAAACACTTTTAATAACCACATATCATATGGCCTATGACCTTATGTATGTTAAAAACTAATTTACTTTTACTTTTTATTCATACCCTTAATATTCCAAGAGACTATTTTCATCATTATTTTTTATTTTTATTTGTGAGCTTACCCCATTTCTTATTAACTCTTGAGATATTTGGTTTTGTTTTCTAATATCAATACCCCTATGATTTTTCTTTTCCCTTTCTTCTTGCTTTCCAACACTTTTGTCATCATCAATCTCTTTGAGTTTTTTATAATGTTCATAATGAGATATATCATATATAATGTTTTGTTTCCCTAGATAATATAAATTTCAAGTAATAGCCTCAATAACCCTTAGCCTAGGTATAAGGATGATCCTTCATAGTAATTACTTTCTTATGCTACCTATAAAAACCTTAAATTCTGATGGATATCCTCCATGATCATTTATTTGTTACGTTGCTCTTGAAACCTTGAAGTATAAGTGATAAAATATATAATACTTTTACTTATATTACAAGGAGAGTATTTTATACTACTTGAGGAAAATGAAGATGATCTACATGAAATAGACTTAACCTATTCTACATATTTTTCTTTAAAATTTACCTCCACATATTTCTTTGCAACTTTAAATATTTCTAAATTTGAACTTGTATATTGTACTTACTCATCCCTTATATCCTTATTTATTTCTTTTGATGGTTTATTTGATTGAACTATAATGGCATTTTCCATATCATGTTGTAGAGGGGATTTCTTTTTAGAATTTTAGAACTGAATAATCCTTGATCTAATCTAACCTCTATGGTAGTCTAATCTTCTTGTTTCATCATGCAGTTTGTATCATGACCAAAAAAATTCACTTTCTCTATTATTTGCACTTCACAATATCTTGTCATATGTTCAATCTCAAAATATTAGATATGATGCATCTACCCCCTATAATGAATGTTTGGATGGGCCAATAAATCCTTTTATAACATCTTACCAAAAGTACATCAACTTGATCAACCTCTTCCCATGAAGCTATAACTCCACCTTCTTGATCAAGATGTTGAGATTTATAAAGGAATATGTTCAACATGTATATGGTGACCACAATCTATCCCCTAAACTCAGGAAAAAATAATTGAATCATGAATAAATAGGTAGATCTCTAATTAATCTATCCCAACGGCAAGAAAAGGCCCGTAGAAACAAGGTGCACCTTATACTGATCATCCAAGACCCACTCCTCTTGTATCCCAAAATATTACCAATCAACATAACAATAGGTTGTTGGAGTTAGAAAAAGAATCCACTATGAGAGGAGAAGGATAAACAATAGGAATTTGAAATCTCATAAATATAGTACAACTAACCAACTAATACACAAAAAAACTTAGCTGGAGTTATATGTTTGGTTTTACATGAAGACATCAATCCTACTATAATAAAATAAATAAGAGGAATTGATTTTTGAACCTATAACTTTCTTATAAAATAAGTCTTTTAAGTCACACATGAGATGGATGTAAGCAAATATTCTAGTTATCATGCTAATGGACAATTGGATTTAAAATTGCACTAAAAAAAACTACCAATTACATGCATTTTGCAAAGAAAAAATCCAACTTAAAATAGTAACAAGTCCTTGAACTTATATCACCAATCTGTAGAGATTGCAAAACTATGCTATTTGAACAAAATGAGGTCCAAAATTCTTTTGTGTGCAAAATTTATGGCCTCTAAAGTTTGGTTATTTTAAAGCTAAAAAGAGAGCAAAAAATTAAACAATGGGATTTAGAGGAAAAAAAATTATTAGGGTGAAAATAAGGGGTTTTTGAAAGGGCCCCAACCCTTTTTTACAATACCACTCCTCTACATTAAATCAAACAATGAAGAATTAGAGAAGTGTAGCAGTAGAACAAGACAAGAAGTCACATAAACCCCTTAAAGGAAAAAAATTGAAAAGCTTCACTTCCTATGACTACAAGAGGTGAATAAAGCTTGCAACCACTGATTAATAATTTAACCAAACTTCTATCTATCATAAGTTTGCAACTCCCTCTCAACTATACTCCTCAACTCACTAGGAAAATCATCCCTCCATAGAATTGGTTCAAGACTATCTACACCTTTATTGGCCAACCAATCCATTGCTTGGTTTCCCTCTCAATAGATATGCACTATATTAACCTCCTCCAAGGCTGCAATGACCATAGTGACCACATATAATATCCACTACCACACCGCTCAATAGGAACCCTACCACAGAATAGTAACCCTACCATAGAATAATATCCCACTACCACACCACTCAATAGGAACCCTACCATAGAATAGTAACCCTACCACATCAGGAACCCTACCATAGAATAGTAACCCTACCACAAAATAAGAACCCTACCATAGAATAGTATCCTACAAAATATCACATGGGCCATGCTAACACTACACCCTTTACAACCATCATTGAGATTATAGTCATTGCACTGCTCAATAGGACCCTACCATAAAATAATAACCCTACCACATAATAATATTCCTCTATTGCACCACTCAATAGGAACCAGGGAATCACTTCCTATGACTACAAGAGGTGAATAAAGCTTACAACCACTAATTAATAATTTAACCATAATTTTATCTATCATAAGCTTGCAATTCCCTCTCAACTATACTCCTCAACTCACTAGGGAAATCATCCCTCCATAGAATTGGTTCAAGATTGTCTACACCTTTATTGGCCAACCAATCTATCACTTGGTTTCCCTCTCGATAGATATGCACTATATTAACCTCCTCCAAGGCTACAATGATCTCTCTTGCATCTGATATAATGTCTGATATGTTCCAACTAGCTTCATTCTTACCCCTTAAGCAATTAATAATATTTAAAGAGTCACCTTCAATAATGACCCTCTTTATATTCAGTTGCTTCATTAAGCTCATGCATGTGAATAGGGCCTTTGTTTCTACCATATGGTTGGATTGAATGCCATAAGATTCCACAAATGTTGCTATGATCTTCCCACTTGGATTTCTAAAAATTCCCCCTCCTCCTGCCCTACCAGGGTTTCCCTTAGTTGCCCCATCAAAGTTCACTTTAATCCAACCAAGTTGAGGTGGTTTCTAGACTGTATTCCATCTAGCCAATTTTTTGGGGTCAATATCATAATTTTGGCTTGTAGGAAAGCCCCATTTTAAAGCAATTATGGCTTCCACTACCCTTCCTCCATCATTATGATGAGGTATAATAGAGATATTATCCTTAACTACAGCCATAATTTTGTTGAAGGTTGAGATTTCATTCCTGTACATTTCCTTAAATATTTTATTATTTCTTTCCTTCCAAATACCCCAAAAAAGTGAGGCAAGGCTAGCTTCCAAGCTTGAGATAACCCTAAATTGGAAAAGGGAGATTTCCATTGTTCTAATAAATCTATAACATCCTTTGGCTTCACCCACTAAATTTCAAATTCCTTCATCATCAATTCAAAAACCCTTGAAGAGAAGGGGCACTCCATAAACATATGCTTGATTGATTCTTCACTTTTAAGACATAACACACATCTATTAGGGAGAGAAAATCCCCTTCTCATTAAGTTATCTAGTGTTAAAATCTTATTTTGTACAACCAACCATAGGAAGAAGGTAATCTTTGGAATTAAAAACTTGCTCCAAATGTTATTTGCATCAAAGCTACCTAGGGAGGGAGAGATCTGGGATTCATATCTTAATTTAACTGAATAGCTACCAGAGGGATTGGGAGCCCAAATAATAGTATCTTTGTCCTTATTTTGGCTTAAATGATATCCTTGTAGCAATTGATTTATCTTCATAATTGCTTGTTGAATGTCCCTCGAACTAGAATGCCTATCGATATTTTTTCATTGCTTGCCATCAATTCCTCTATTTATAAAATATTTGAATTTTATTCTAAAGGAATCAACCAAAATATTTCTAGTAGGATTCAACTCATCAATCATCCCTAGAGGAGTATCCATGAGCCATGAGTCTTCCCAAAAATCAATCTAGGAGCCATCTCCAACCTTCCACTGAATCCCTTTCCAAAGAAGTGGTCTTATCTTAACCAAATTATTCCAAAGAGAGGAACCTGGAGGAGGGTTTGCACATCTTAGAAAAGAGTTATTATTCTCTAGATATTTAGCTTTGATTATCTTTATCCATAAGGCCTCATTCTCTTGAATCAACCTCCATCCAATTTTTCTAACCAAGGCTTTATTAAACCCTTTCATTTTTCTCAGTCCCAATCCTCCTTTTTTAGGATTACAAACCCTATCCCAAGCTACCAAGGATATTCTTTATTTTTCCTTTATACTAATCCATAAGAATCTCCTTTGAATTTGTTCCAACCTATTTGCTACTTTAGCTGACATTTTAAATAAATACATGTAGTAAATAGGTAAGCTTTGTAGAGTTGTCTTCACCAACTGAAGCTTCCCAGCTTGGCTTAAAAGCACCCCTTTCCACCCTACTAGATTTTTCTAAAATCTATCCAAAATAGGATTCCATAATTCTTCCTTCATTCTACCTTTAAACATGGGCATCCCTAAGTACAAGGAGGGCAACTCCTCTACTCCACAGTTGAGAAGTCTAGAAATTCTTTGTTGCATCATTATCAAAGTATTAATGAAGTAAACCTTGCTCTTAACAAAATTGATCTTCTGATTAGAAGCTTGTTCATAAGTTTCAAGAATATCTTTTATCTCCCTCACCTCAATTACTAAAGCTTGGCCCACTAAAATGGTATCATCAACAAATTATTGATGAGTAACTACCTCAAGATTTGAAGTTGGTTTAAAACCTTTAAGCCTTGCAAAAACCCTAGCTACAGAGAATGCTCTCCCTAATGCTTCTACCATGATAATAAAAAGATATGGGGAGATAGGGTCTCCTTGTCTTAAGCCTCTCTCACTACTAAAATACCCTATAGGTGCCCCATTAACAATTACTAAGAACATGGTAGAAGAAATATAGGTCCCAATCCATTATCTCCAATGGTCATGAAAGCCAAAATTTTCCAAGATTTTGTTGAGGAAGGACCATGAAACCCTATCATATGCTTTATTCATATCCAATTTAAGGATCATCCCAACATTTCTACTTTTCTCCATGGAGTGAATAACTTCATGAATAGAAATTACTCCATCCAAAATTTGCCTTCCCTTCACAAACCCTCCTTGTTATTGAGATATCACTAGAGGGAGGAGTTCCTTTAATCTATTGGCCATCAATTTGGTTACAATTTTATAAACAATATTACAGAGACTGATCGACCAAAAATCCTTGAAATTGTTTACCCCCTATTTTTTAGGAATTAAGACCAAAAAAGTAGAGTTAATGTCTCTTGGAAGACTGCCTGTAACCTGAAATTCCCTTACAACTACACTAACATCTTCTCCAATTATATGCCAGAATGCTTGAAAAAACTAGCTAGAAATCCATCCAGCCCTAGAGCCTTATCCTTTGGCATCCCAAACACTACATTCTTCACTTCTTCCCCTAAGAAGGGTCTTAAGAGATTTTCATTAATTTCTTCTAAAATGACCCTTGGAATATGAAGTAGTAGTTGTTCAATTGCTTGCTCATTCATCTCCTATTCCTTAGAGAGTAAGTTTTTGAAAAATAGGATTACTTCATTTTAGATTTCTATTTCATCTTTGGTCAAGCTGCCATCATCCTTAATTATTTCTTTGATTTTATTCGCCCTCCTATGGTGAAGAGTAGAGAGGTGAATTTTTTTGAATTTCTATCACCTTCTCTAAGCCAAAGAGCCCTAGAATTCTACCTCCAAAAGACTTCTTCTTTAGCCAAGGTAGAGTGAAAATCTGATAATAACAATTTTTCTTTCATTAATATTTCCTCTATCATTCCTTACACCTAAATTTGGGTTTCTATATCCTTTAAATTCTAGACCAAATTTTCTTTCTACTATAGAATATTGCCAAAAACCTCCCTATTCCATTTTTTAGATTATATTTAATATTTCTTAACTTCTTGGAGACCTTGAACATGGATGTACCTAGAGTATCAACATTCCACCATTCTTTAATTTTTTCCTCCAACCCAAAATGTAAAAGCCACATTAATTCAAATCTGAATGGGCTTTTGAAACTTTTCTTATTATCTTCAATTTCTAGCAAAAGAGGGTTATGGTCTGAGCCAATCTTAGGAAGCATCGAAAGGCAAGCATTATAATTCCCTACAAACCAGTCTTGAGTAACCAAAAATCTATCCAATCTAATTTGAATAAGACTTTCCCCTAGTCGCCTATTAGACTAGGTATACTTGGCTCCCCTTAAATCCAAGTCTAGTAGCCCACATTGAGAAACAAAATTCCCAAATTCTTCCATACTATCTAAAAAGGCTTGATTCCCTCCCTTCTTGTCACTCAAAAATAAAGTTGTATTGAAGTCACCCGCAACCATCCATGGGATATCTAATGAGTTTTGTCTAACCTAGATGAGTTCCTCCCATAATTTCCTTCTTTCAACCAAATTATTTGGGGCATACACATTAGTCAACAACCACTTATAGTTCCTATTCTTTGAGAAAAAATCATTGAGATATACCTACAATTCTTAACCAAACAAGCTCCCTCAACCACTTCTAGATTCCACATAACAAAAAGACCTCTAGAAGCACCATTTGCACTACTAGCTACAAAATCCAAAATTTTCCACACAAAACCTTTAACTCTAGAAAATTTACTATCATCAATTTTTGTTTCTTGGAGTAAAAATATATCTGGTTGGTTATCCTTTCTCAAGGATTTAACCACCCTCTATTTTGAAGGGGCATTCATGCCCCTTATATTCCAGGAGATGATTTTCATTTTTTACCCCTCATGGAAGTCTTCCTTCCACTCAAATTCAAAATTGTTTGTGTTCCAATTGCAATTTCTCTTGTTGCTTCTTTGTTTCTGAGCTCATTATTAGTTGGTCTACCTAGTTTGGCTTCAACCCCTACATCTACTATTTTTCTAGTATTCCTAATGAGTCTCACTAAAATGTCATCTTGTTTAGAGGTCAAGGGTTTATTTTGAGTAGAATTTTTTGACTCATACAAAGAGCAAGGAACATAATCAACATTTTCCATACCTTGGTTGGGAGCATCCTCTGGCTGAGATTCTACTTTAGACTCTTGTGGCTTTGTTCCCATAGAAATTGGGGTTTCTAAAATTTTAGTCACCTCCTCCTCCATTACTTTTGGTTGCTCCACATTGTCTTCCTATTCTTTCAATTTTTCATCTTCTCCCCCTAGGGCATCCTTCTAGGAATTTTCTCCCTATCTCTCTTGATCCTCCTCTACAAATTCTCCCTCCTTAGGGGTTTTAGCAAGAATACTAAACTTATTTGCATCTGAGGAAGGGAACTTAGAAGGCTCCTCTTCCATTGTATCCTTTTCTTTTGGTTGCTCTTTCCTCCTCCATACCTTATTAACCAGTTTTTTGGACGAGCAATTTTTGGAAAATATCCTATTCTTTTACAAACTTTGCAAAGTGTTGGAGAATTTTCATATTCAATCGGTTGATCCCAAACCTGATACTCAGACACTAGCCTAATAGAGGTTGGGAGCTCCTTCCCCAAATCAACATTAACATAGAACCAGGTGAATATAAATCTAGTTTTTGCCTTTGTTGTTGAATCGAAAGCTATTAATTATCCCATTGCTTTAGCTATACCTGCTAGAATATCTTCATCCCAGAACTCCAATGGAATCCCTGGTAGGTAGACCCAAACTAGAGCTAAATTTATATTTTTAGAATCTAGGTTAAAACTTGGTCTCCACTTCCTCAAAAAAAGGCCCCTCTTCCCATAAAACCAAGCCCTTTTAGCTAAGTCTTCACAACTCATAAAGGAAAAAGCATAAAACCCTTTGGGAGAGCTGCAATATTGATATGCCCCTTGGATTCCATTTATCAACAACCCATTTCCTTACTGTATCTAAATTTGGTTAGGCCCTAATAAATTTCCCAACAAGGCTATTCTATTTTTAGTTCACTAGTCTATCTACTAGCTTTTTTGGGATTTTTAAGTAGAGTTTCTCATCTATATCCTCCAAAGCAATATCAAAATTTTCCTCCTATTGAAGATCACCACCCAAGAGTTTATCTCTCCAAGACATCTCTTCTAAGGCTTCTTAACATCCTTCACTATCTTGACATCCTTGGCTCCCTTAGCAAATCCACCACCAATGCCACCATCAAGGCCCAGATCCATCATCATTAAAGCCCACTCACTCTAAATCCATCAAAGCCAAAGCCCATCACTATTGAAGCCTAGATCCATCACCACAAAATCCTACTCACCTTAGATATACCATCATCAAATCTTAGATCCATTGCCTCTAAATCCCAAGTCCACCATTGCTAAAACCCACCATTATCAAAGCCTAGATTCATCATCATCGAAGTTGATGCCCACCACTATGAAAGCCTAGATCCATAACTGTCAAAACCCACTCACCCCATATCTATCATTTTCAAAGCTTAGATCCATTTTTATATGCTTTAGGGAAAATTTAAATCAATCAAAAGTGGGGTCATGAGAAACAAATAAAATTATGATATTTGATGTAAGAATATTGGTGGACTATATTTTTGTGTGTGTATGTATGTATGTAAAAATGGGAATGCCCAAGGTTTGAGCTACATCTATGAAAAGACTCAAACTTGGGTCTTCATAGTGGTAAGCACCCCAATATTGTCAACCTAGCTAAGTATGCCCACTAACACTTTGAAGATAAAAGTTACTTTTTTGCAAGTTGAATGTGTCATAATGTTTCCATGAGAACAAAAGAGAAATGGATGTGCATGGTAGGATTTAACCTTGAAAGTTGGGAAAGGAAAATACCTTGTTTCAAGTAAGCTAACTAATTTTCTAAATAGCTACCTTTGGAGAAAACCCACTATGCCTACCCCTTGAGGTAGGGAAGGGTACAAGATACCTCCAAAAAATAAATTAAAAAATAGGATCCTTACATTTTGAACCTTTGATCATTTGACTATAAGCAAGACTATGGACCATCACACCATTGACCATTGTTGATAACTATTATTTTACTACTTACAAAAAGAACATGTAACATGTACACCAAAAAAGGAAGATAGGTCTAAATAATTGATCTCATGACCTCCCACCCACAAGGATGTGAAACTACTTTAATAAAAAAAATATCCTAACTACTATTTGAGATGAAAACACCATTTTCCATAGAAAAGAATGATTTCCTCACTCAATAAAGTATGATTCTTTAAAATTTTGAAATTATGGCATTTCGAATGCATAACCTCCAACAAAAAACACAGATATTGTACTATTGTGTTATAGAACTTACACCAAAAGGATTTATGAAGAAGCAATGCTATTAAAAGATACAAGTGCCTCAACATAGATAAAAATAAAAGAACCATTCCTCATCATGATATGATCATGCAACTTGTCATTTATTGAGTAAGCATCTTACTAATAGGTCATGTTTTCTAGATAAACATCATATATGTCTTGATAGTTAATATAAAGTTATAAAATTATCTCCTAGACACCCTACATATGCTTCCCTACCCTCTCCCATCACATAGCAAAACATTTCATATAAATTTTTATTTTAAATTTAAATATTAAATTTTGAAGGAAAATGTGAATATTTTTTGGATGGATAAACTAGGATCCCCTATGAAATTTCACAAGGAATGTAGTGGAACTTATGGTGCATATGTATCTACCATGATTTATCTTGTAAAATATTTTTGTGTTATTAAGTGAAGTTGCCTTGTTTTGAATCTCATACCAGGTTGGAATTCACAATATTTTCTAGAAACATCATAAAACATACATTCATCACAATCATATGCAAAAAAAGAATAAGAGCAATATAAAGGTGAATATAGATGAAAAGAGATCAAAATAGATAAATTAAATGAACAAAGGTGAGAGGTAGAAGGAATAAGGGGTAAATGCCCATAGGCACACTAATATCTCACATATCACAAATTGATTCAATGGATCAATAATTGGGGAGTATGTATACTGATGCCAAAATCCCACTTAGATGTTAAGCTCAAGCCAACATAAATTGACTTGAAGGTTAACTTATAATATAATAAATAAATTACACCTTTTAATAAATATTATCCATAAATAGTTGCAATCTTATTACAGTGATAAGGTATCTAGCCTCTCTTTTGAAGGTATAAGGTTCATACCCTACTCATTATGAGGGTACCAAGACCCCTCATGAAAACCTATGTAAACTCATTGAATTTTAATCAACCAAAATTAGCTCAACTGGTTAGATTCCTTAACACTTAAGGAGGATACCAAGGTTCAAATCTTGCCAAGCGATACATGGATAATATCCAAGCTTTTTTGTAATACCAGTATTTGGTGATGATGTAATATGGGTGGGGCTCATTTCAATCCCATATAACCAATTGAAAAAAATAAATATTATCCATAAATATGGATTAACCAATATCAATAAGGGTGAATACACAAAAGGTTCTCTTACACTTACATAAATATGCCCATATGTTTTCACATAGATGTTGGTAGGCTTACATAGAAGAATGGCATAGGACTACATAGAAATATACATATAGAATTACATATATAATGCCCATAGGCTTAAATAGATAATACCCATAGGCTACATAAAGAGCATCCATAAGTATTGTTAGTTTCTTCATATATCATAGTCACTTGTCACGATGGCCAAGCACCTTTGACACATGCATCACATAGATATTGTACACCTAAAATTCATAATATCAATGAGGCTCCCAAAAAGCCTCCTTGCTAACTCACACCATCCATATTGGGTAGCCTAAGGGTTAATTCAAGATTTTATCTAGTAGTATATAATATTACCCATGGGAAGCCTGATCGCCTTAACTCAAGATGATCTCAGGATCAGGACCGTCTCAACCTGATATGGTCATGAAAAACCAAAAATAAAAAATAATAACTGGTAGTAAAATTACCTATCAGTACTGTGTTTGATACCACACTGATTCTAGATGCCCTATAGATGATAATTACACCTACCACATGTAGTTATTTGGTGGTAGCCAATAAGGTAGTCCCTTGAGTGGTACTTATCACTCTCCATGCATTTTCCCTAGGAGCCTATAAAATGGTGCCCTCCCTCCTTGTTTTAAGATCCCAGATTTTCAAATTCCATGCCACAAAGTGCTACCAAAAATCTTCCAGGTTCTCCCACTGCAAACCCGATGCTGCGAGATTACCACTTTGGATTTGAAGCCACCTTCCTCTCCCTCAAATTATTTCTCGCATTGCTCTTAGTGATCACCCACACCTTTTACTCGCTCTCACTCTCCTAAAGATCCACTCAAAATGACATCCTATGCTACCCAAAATGTTGTCCAAACTTGGTTACACCAAGGCATAGGCCTATGACAGTGACCATCTCACCTCGAGATGGTCCGTAGACAAAAAATTATTTACCCAAGATGATCACAATCAGGTGATCAATTTTTAGTGTTTTATTGCATGTTATATTAGATCTCTGCATTTCATCTTTCTACATTAGTTTAGATTTTAGATATCACATGCATGCATCCATTTTCTATTTAATTTTTGCATTTTTAGATTGAATATAGGTCCAACTTCAGTGGGCCCCTCATATGCTACTGATATACTTTCATTTTCTTTGCATGTAGGTAACAGGACTCAAGGACAATACAAAAAACTCAATCTCTGACTCTTGCATGGTGGTATTGGAAAGCATGCTTTCCAAACACTATGTTGGCATAGAGATCTCTATATTTCACCCAGAGACTTTATTTATGATATTGTAATAATTGTATCATTGGTTGAAATCCCCTCAAAGGGGATCTTTGTAAAACTTTGAAATACAAATATAAAAATACAAAAATCATTTTATTTGTTCAATCATTGTGTTTCATTGGTACTTTTTTTATGGTGCAAATTTTTGTCCTTCAAATGGTGATCACGGTGGGACCTAGTCCCTATTTTTCTAATGCATGTTTAATCTGACTAGTTATTGATTATCTCTATGATAGCAAGTTTTAAGGCTTAACCATCTCAACCAAAACCCAAACTTGACTTGAGATGGTCCCTATTTGGAAACCATCTCAACCTGAAATGGTCCTTGACCTGAGTCAGAATAGCTAAAGATCTACATTTTTGCATCAAACATAGGCCTTCATAGTTAGTATCTACATCACTGTATTTTTCTTGTTTTGAAAAGAAAAAAAATAAAAAATAAATTTGTAGCATAGTTGCATTTTAATTAGTTTTAAATCTATCAAACTATGACCATCTCAAGTCGAGATGATCTCTATCTATGACCATATCAGGATGATACAATCCCTATCTATGATCATCTTAGCAAGAGATGGTCTTTATATTCTCTATTGGTTTACTTGCATTACTATCTATTAAAAGGTAGATCCTCATTTAGGGAATATTACATTTTAAAATTATATTTTGCATTAGTGAAAGTCATCACATGCTCTTTGCTTTTACTTTTTGAAAAAATAAAAAGAACCCACACACACTCACAAGGCACTTAAACATCGATCAATTGGATTTCATCACCAACGATCGATAGCAATCACGCGATGTGGGCTTTCATCTCCCACCATGGATTGGCCCCCTACACACCATAGTAGCCCCCACGAGAGGTTTTTTAGATTTCATCATCAAAAATCCCCCTACTTTTGGGTGCATCCCAAAGTAGGTCAGGTTTAGATGCCCTTTAACCACAAGGCTTAATAATTAGTGGAACAAAACTATTGTTTGTATCCAATCCTATCCAAGGGTGAAGCAAAAGCCCAACTGGGCAAGAAGCAGGATTTAGATAGTGTGACCCCTTCTTTGAGGGGGTAGTTTATTTCCATAAGGATACCTATTACCCATATACCATCATAGGAAGCCATATAGACCATTTGTGTCACATTCCTTAATAGAGGTTGTGCGCAAATTACCTTTCAATAGTATTCATTCCATCCACCCTAGTCATCTTAGGAATAGGATTTTAAAACACATAAAACAAAAAAAAAAAAATAAAAAAAAATCAAAATAAAAAAAAAACACATTGCTTGTTTGCTTTGTTTGCTTTATTTGTGTAGTTTATAAAGTGTACACCATTTGCCTAGCTTATGGTTGTGACACACAATCAAGCTCAATCATGAGCAAACACTACTAAACCAACACAAGGAGTCATGGATCACTTTCAAATTGATCCACAAGACCTTATCATACCTAAGTGGCAACATGACCCCTAAGACTCAAACATCATTAATCATCCCACTAACCTTAACATGTCAGGTGTCACTACTCAGAATCCACCTACAAGTCCTAATTATGATCATGATATGAATTATCCAAACTAGGCCACCTTGCATGCTTTCTATAGGGACAACTACCTTCAAACTAAAGCACCTAGGAAGTCCTTACCATGCATTCACATCCTAGATCATCCTACAACTCCATTAGATCAAGATCAAGAGTACACTCCACACCAAGATAAGGATGCTCAAGCTACCATAATTGAGCACCCATGGATGAACCATGAGTATGATCATGTGGATATGTACACCACTCAAGGTCATAATAAGCCTACCATGTTAGCTCATGCATTGAGGGATTGTGATATTAATTATCCCTCTACATATTATGATAAATATCCTAGTCAAGTATGTTGTACTTTGATACCACCTAACTACATAGAACCCATCCTGCACCATCAATATCAAGTCAATGTTACCTCTCATGACCCTGGAAAACAAGTTATCAATATTTCTAGGGCTAAAGCACAAGTCACACCCATTTGCATTACCAACACATGTGTGAACCACCCTCACATAGTTGACCAGGTGAATCAATCTCATCAAGCACCCAAGCCAAACCTTGGTCACCAACAATAGTTGCAATGGATAATGCATCAAAGGTTACCCATGCCTATGCATCAAAGGCAACCAATCCAACATCAACCACCTCACCCAACACAACACCATAATCTTCCACCTTGACCAAATCAAAACCTTCCACCTCACACATACCCAAATCTACTTCACACCCAACATCATAGACCACCACCCATTCATCATCAAGAACCTCATTCACCCAAACAATAATACCATTATCAACAGGAACATGAAACCTATGAAGAACCACAACCAGAATATCAAGAACAAGTTAATACATATCCTAAGTTAAATTATGGTGAAGTGCCTATTGATAACACTTATCCACCACCACATCAACACCAAAACCTACCACCTCCACCTCATCAAGGACAAAGGTGGGCAAACCACATCATCTCACTAGAAGCCTACAAATTGTTGACTAATCAAATCAATTCATTAGAAAAACAAGCCTTGGGTGTGGGTTACCAAAAACCCACATTAAGGTAGCTCAAAAATCAACCCCTCCATCCATCAATTCCATCACCTCCATACCCACCTCACTTTGAGATGCCTAAACTAGAAAAGTTCAAAGGTGATGAAGATGCACAAGAGCATGTGAGTAGCTTTATAAATATTTGCTTTCATCTTCAAGATAGTGACCCCTTAATGCTAAGAATATTTCTCATAACACTTGTTGGGGGTGCTTTGGAGTGGTACAATCATTTACCATGCCATAGCATTTACACCTTTGAACAATTGGCCGATGCATTTTTGGAATGCTTCACCTTTAGCATTAAGAAGAAGGCTACCCTGACTGACTTGTATAACCTTCACCAATTTGAAGATGAGCCAATCATGGATTATGGAAATAGGTGGAGAGTAGTCATAACAAAATTACCCTTCACCTTACCCATCATGGAGCTTACTCGCATGTTCACTAGAAGTTGCTCAAAATAGATCTCACTCTTATTGCAACTTCAACAATATCAAACTTTCGAGGAAGCCCTAGCCCAAGCCAAGGTCATTGAGGACATCAAAGTCCAAGAAGGAGACATCAAGCTCTACAAGAAATAATGGCCTAACAAAAATGCTAAGGGGAACCAAACCCAAAAATAGGTAGCTCTGATGAACCAAGTCATTTTGAGTGCCCTTAGGCCCTCGAATCGAACCCCACCTCAACCACCTAATTATCAGGCCCAACCTCCACCTACGCAATACCACCCTCAACAACCACAAAATCAACCACCAACTCAACAATGATGTCCACCTCACCAATACACACCATTGCCAAAACCCTTGGTGAACATCTTTCATCGATTGTGTGAGGCACAAGCAATCACTCTCCCTAAGATTCACCCATAGGACCCAAATCAACCCAAACCTAAAAATTATAGGGAGGATCATTACTACATTTATCATAGATAGAAGGGTCATGATATTCAATCATGCTACTCCTTCAAGAACTTAGTGTAAGACATGATCGAAAGGTAAGAAATTCAAATTGATAATCCTCTTGCCACAAACAATCAGAACATGGGGGTCTACCAAGATCCTTTGCCTCAATGTGGAACAAACACAACACCTACCATTACAATAGAACAACCAAAGTAGGTCAATCAGGTCCATGCCACCCCACCTAACCAAGGTTTTGTGGGAATGATAAATATTGTGACAAGGAATAGAAGGTACCCAAATCAACCCACACAAACTATGGATCCTTCCAACATTCCTTCAACATCACAAGCACCACCATGACCAAATCCAATCATACCTCCTCCACCTCACCTGATGCTTACGCTAAGAAATAGACTCACCCAAAGTCTTAAAATGGCCTCAATGAAACTCTCCATCTATGAGCTCATACAACAATCGACTCCACATTGGGAAGCTCTAATGGAGATTTTAAAATCAATTGAATTACAACCACAAGATCCCAATGCTTTTACCAAATTTATGGGACAAATTCAATATTACAAAGAGCCTACAATAACATTTCATGATCATGAAATCAAGACCATACCTATTGAAATACCTGATCCACCACTACACATCATGGCTAGTGTGGATGGGATTACCTATAAATAGGTCTTGATTGATATAGGCTCATCCATCAACATCATCACCACCTCCACACTTAAACACCTCAACCTTCCATCATCGCATATCACATCATCCACCTTCACCCTACAAGCCTTCAATGATGCATTGTGTTCCACTATTGGGATAATGGTCCTTCCTATTCAGGTTGGACTAAAAATCATTCACACACTTTATCATGTCTTGGAAGGTGCCATGCAATACAACTTGTTGCTTGGTCAACCCTGGATAAGAGACATGAAGTGTGTACCTTCTATATTGCACCAAAGCATAAAATATGTGCATGAAGGTCAAGTCCACTATGTCCCAATAGATTTGGAACCATTTAAATTTTACCACATGGTTTCACATCCTTATGAGTCCACCTTACCATCAACTCATTTGGATATCCAACCTAACCACCCCATCCAACACTCAAATCATCCACCCAAAGCCTCCATGCCTTCATCATCACAACCATCATCACAACCACAATCATCAACTTCCATGGGAATCCCTTCTGATCCATTAGATCCTCCCACAAGGAACCCTAAAAAGGCACCAATGACATCCCCATCACATGAACCATCACCACCTACCACATCCACATCTAACTCATCCAATCCACCTCCCACACCTTCAATCTCCACCATCTCCACAACATCCACCCACATTGATCCCATTCCTAAGGAACCACCCTCCAACACACATATCCCATCACAATCCACCAATCCATCTTCATCTACCCCTCCATCATAGGTCATAATTCATATGACTAATCCAAGCCTAGGGGAATATTTAGTGCAAGATGTTACATTTACCCCCCTAATTGAGTCAATCAGAGACTTTGGTAGACCTCACAATGCGTAGCTACCCATAGGTACCATCATCCCCCTCGGATCCTTTCTGAATCAAACCAATTTTATCTATGGAGGTATTGATACCTCTATGGATACACCTCTTATACCAGAAGAGGAAGAGTCATTTCTTACGAATATCGATTATCTATCAAACCCATCCTTTGCTCTATGATACTTTTATCACTACCATTGGCATAAGAATGGCTTAGGTCGCTATGAGCAAGGTCCTCGAACCCTACTAGAACCATATTATCAATTACCAATAGATAAGTCAAGATTAGGATACTCCATACATATGCCTGATGAACTTCTAGCAGATTCCCTTTAATACCTTAACCTAGGCCTTGAGGAGAGACATAGATGGCAATGAGTATGTTGATCCTAGCCATACTCACTTGTTTAGTGATCATCTACAAATTGCTACATTATCAATTGATCATTTTTACTCATCAGATGAGGAGTATGAAGATGATTTCAAGGTACTATCCATTGCTTCAGATAGCTCAAAAGAGGAATCCTCCCCTATTGAGCCTCTCATAAATCTAGATGAATTCTATCTTCTGCACTATTCCCTAGGTATCTCCCCATTTGGCCATAACTTCTCCCACTAGAGGATCCTATCATCCCCATTCCACCTAGAGCACACCCTATCATCCCAATTCCACCTCAGCCACCTCCTATGCATTTGTACCCACCTATAATTAACCACCTACTTCCACCCAAGAATGGAGTTCATCCACCATCCATCAACATGATCTCCATTGATCTCACCATGCCACTCATCTATCTAGGTAACCCATCATAATATTTACCCCTCAATCCTAAGGCTATTGATTTTGATCAGGTTGCTCTCCCACCATCGCCCATCGAGTTCCTTCCCTCTGAGAACATGCTACAATCATATCATCTTGCATCACAACCAACCTTAGTAGTTCTCCAAGCTGAGATAGAGTCAAATGACACATCTAACTCTTTTAATCCAGCTGATGATATTCATCTGATCCCCACTCCTCATCAATTGGAAGAGGGATCCCACATGTTAATAGAAGAGATGATCGATATTGACATCAACACTGATCCTAAACATCCTCAAATTCTTAAATTGGGGAAAGGTCTCTCAGAGATAGAATATGTTGCATTCACCACTCTTCTAAAAGAGAAAAGATAAGTTTTTGCTTGGTCATACAAGGACATGCCTGGTCTAGACCCAAACTTAGTGGTCCATAATTTGATGCTCAATCCAACAATCAAACCTATCAAGAAAAAACTTCACAAACTACATCCAACAATAGCTCTAATGATAAAATATGAATTACAAAAATTGTTGGATGTAGGCTTCATCCAACCCATTGACTATCCTGAATGGGTTTCCAATATGGTACCTATTAGGAAGCCGAATGGGGGGGTTCGCATATGCATAAATTTTGAGATCTTAACAAAGTGAGCCCTAAGGATGAATTTCTACTCTTGAGCATTGATACACTCATAGATGTAGTTGCAGGTCATGAAATGCTTTCCCTCATGGATGGTTTCTTGAGCTATAATCAAATTCAAGTCAATCTTGATGATCAGCCCAAAATAACTTTTACCACACCATGGGGGACATTTTGCTACAAAGTCATACCTTTTGGTCTCAAAAATGTTGGTGCTACTTATCAATAGGTAATGACATACATTTTTCATGACTATATGCATAATATTATCGAATATTATGTCGATGATCTACTAGCCAAGTCTTTATTGCATGGTGACCATATCGATGTTCTACGAAAGGTCTTTGATCACCTACTAGAGCATAATGTGTGATTGAATCCTAAAAAGTGTGTTTTTGATGTAACATCTAGAAATATTTTAGGCTTCATCATTTCTAAGTGAGGCATCGAAGTAGACCCAAACAAGGTTAAAGCAATCTTAAACATACCTCCCCCACCAATCTTAAGCAACTTCATAACTTACAAGGGAAGATACAAGCCATCCGATGGTTCATCATGCAACTATCAGATAAATGTTGATCATTTAATCATCTTCTACAAAAGGGGGTGACTTTCCATTGGGATCAATATTATCAAAAGGTCTTTGAGGATATAAAGCAATACTTGGTTTCTACACCAATATTATCTCCTCCATGACCTAGTGTACCTTTTCTACTATATATTTCTACAACTGAATTTACCTTAGGGACTATGTTGGCCCAAAATAATGAGGTAAATAAGGAGTAAGCCATTTATTACATTAGTCACACCTTCGTCTCTTACAAAATCAAATATGCTTATATCGAGAAGCTCTGCTTAGCGGTGGTCTTTGCCACCAAGAAACTTCATCATTACATGATCAATCAAACAACGTATGTTATCTCCAAGGAAAACCCTTTGTGATATATGATGAGTCATACATATCATAATAGTCATACCACAAAGTGGATCATGATTTTGATAGAGTTTGACCTTGAATTCATTAGTCAAAAATCTATCAAAGGTCAAGTCATCATCGACCAACTAGTAGAAGTGCCTCTTCTCGATGATAAGCCTCTTACAATCGAGCTACCTGATGATGCAATCTTTGCATTATCTAACTTGAAAGAGCCAAAAGAACCTAGAGCACAAAGTGGATCTCACACTATTCTTTGATGGCTCTAAGTGTGAACAAGGGAGTGGCATCAAAATTGTATTTTTCACACCACAAGGGACTCCCATTCCCCTTTCATTTAAGCTTGATTTCCCATGCACCAACAATAATGTTGAGTATGAAGCTCTCTTGTTGGGGCTCCAAATAGCTCTAGCCATGAATGTCAAGTGACTAAGCATCTTTGGTGATTCAGAGCTCATTATCAACCAAGTCAAAGGGAGTTATCAATGTAAATACCCAATCTTAAAGAAATACAAAATCCTTGTGGACAAATCACTTGTAAAATTAGAATGGTATGACATCGAGGTTATCCCTCATTTCAACAACCATTTTGTAGATACAATGGCTTCCTTAGGATCCCTAATTCTATAGAACCCTTTTGACAATGTCACAACCATCTATGCTAAAATGCTCAAGCAATCTACACTTTTGTGAGATGCTTCTACAGAAGAGCAAAGCGTCCACCTGGTACAAGCAGAACCATATCAAGACTGGTTCTCCCAAATACAAGATTTCTTAAAACTTGGTAATCTCCCTTCAAGATTATCACATGCCACAAAACATACATTTAAGCAAAAAGTGACTAGATATGTCTTTCTAGGAGATATATTATACCATCGAAGCTATGATGGTCTTCTTCTTCATTGCTTAGAACCCCAAGAATCTACTTGGGTCATTTCTCAAGCTCATGATGGTACTTGTGGTGGCCATTTCAGTGGCATGGCTATCACAAAGTGCATCCTCTAAATGGGCTATTATTGGCCTATGATGGAGAGATATTATTGTGCTTATATCAAAAGGTGCATCAAGTGTCAACATCATGCTAATCTATCACACGTACCTTCATAGGCTTTACAACCGATACATTCATTGTGGCCTTTTTCGCAATGGGGCTTTGATCTAATTGGAAAAATATTACCTCCATATTTAGGTTGACACACATTCATTCTAATGGCCATAGAATACTTCACAAAGTGGGTGGAAGCTATTCCCCTTACCACTATGATAGGATCATACATTATAGAGTTCATACTACATAACATCATATGTCATTTTGGTATTCCATCAAAGATCATCTTGGATAATGGGACACCATTTAAAAATAAGGATGTTCAAGCTTTGTGCAACAAGTATCATATCCAACACAACTTTTCAACTCCTTACTATCCATAGAGTAATGGGTAGGCTGAGGCATCAAACAAAATGATTATCGCCATCCTTAAGAAAATGGTTAATAATCATCACAAGGATTGGCATCTTCAATTACCTCTAGCACTTTGGGCTTATAGGATGAGCATTAGAACACCAACTGGGGCAACTCCATTTTCATTAGTATATGGTGTTGAGGCCATCATACCCTTGGAGCTTGAAATTCCCTCATTGCACATCTCATTACAAGAATTCATCGATGATGATACTGCGTGATAGGCTCACCTAGATCAACTCACTCTTCTTGATGAATGATGCATTAATGCTCTTGAACATCTTCATATTTATCAAGATCGTATTAAGCGAGCCTATGATACAAAGGTTCATCCTAGGGAATTTCAAGTTGGTGATCTTGTGCTAAAGGAGAACCAACAGAATTCTAACATACCTAGCCATTTGTATGATAAATTCATTACAAACTAGTTAGGCCCATTCATCATCACACAAAAGTTGGGACTAAGAACTTATCGATTAGCTACACTTGAGGGTGTTGAGGAACCTGAACCACTTAATATTCTCCACCTACAGGTATTTTATGCATAAAAAATAAACAAAAACACAAAAACATAACATAAAATTTCATACCACCATCCACCACACTTTTCATTGCACATCATTAATGCATTGCATATCACCATGTATTACACTTTGCATTTGATCATCATCGCTTATTCATGAATTTGACTAGTTGCATGTTTAGTTACATTGCATTAGGTATTTTGTTCACCATAGTTGCATTCATATCATATTTCATTCAACATTTCATGTAGCATCATATTTGTATGAGGGTCACTTGTCTTGATGTAATATCTTTTATCTTGGGCATACACCCCATTTCATTATTCATACACATTCACATTTCCATGTTGTCTACCCACCCCTTGCTTGCTCCCAAGTAGTTGTTGCAAGGTGTCCAATAGGGTCTTTCGATCATTCAACCATTCCTAGTTTTTCTTTTAGATTTTATTGCAAACCATCTTGATGTCTGGTGATAGGATCTCACTTTGGTCGTACTTTATTTATCTCAAAATCCCAACACATTCTCACAATATTAATTATGATTTTGAACAAGGAAATATGACACTACAAAGTAAGTCTTGCCTCTAAAGTAAACAATTTCCCTTGCTCTTCCTATCATGTGCATGGTCTAAAAATATAAGAATTGACAAAAGGACAAGCTCATCCCCCCCAAAAAAAATCCCTTTGCTCCTCCACAAAATGAGCAAAATTTCCCAAAAAAGCAAAATCCTCAAAATCCCAATAAAAAAAGAAAAAGAGCTTGAATCCCTAGAATTCTCAGTTTTTGACAACCATGGGGTAATCTCCATCGAGGCTATAGATGCTTGACTAGTAGTGGAGTAGCCTTATGCATGGTGACACATCTATCACATTAGCAACCTTATTTTGTATAGACCAATGTCAGCTTGTGGTTGAGCTAGCTTTTGATGGCTTGCATTCAGAGTAGTTAAGTCCAACCGAGTACAAAATCGGGGTAATGAACTTCACTATGCACACATAGGGATATTGAATATCTTGGTCTTCCTAGCAGATTTTTATCTTTCATATGCTTGCATGGTCAGTATACGACTTTTGATTGGTCAACTAGGGTGTTTGAGTCTCATGAAAGCCTTATTGTTCCCTTGTGACCTCTCGTTGTTCATAATCCACTATCATTGTGCTTCTCCATTGCATATATTTTCTCACTTGGCTTCCATTCTAGTGTATGCCCTTGATGAAATTGTTTACATCTTGATTTGTGACTCTTATACATTTTGTAGTGCCTACACTTAGTTTGTTATTGCATCTCAAATTCATTCATTATGTTCCATTATTTAAACATACATTCATAGTTTGCATCATTCAAATTGTCATATGTCATTAGTCCATCACATACATACCTAGTTCTATGCATACATAATAGCTCTATCATATCAAAAACATTTATGCATCTAACATACATGCATCATCATATCTACAAGTCTAGGCATACATCTATACTCATCTATCATTACATTCATTCATCCACAATTACACATACATATGCATAAATCAACAACACAATAGGCATCAATAAAGGATCATATCATATATATATATATCAAAATAATCAGATACATCAATAATACAAAATGCTCGTAGGCTATAATGTAGTGGGTCCTTAGACCTCACATCAAAGAATAGGCTATCTCATATGGACCCTCCTTAGGCTGGCCCTGCTCCACCACTCTCCTTGTTTTCCTCAACCTCGTCTCTATGAGTTTGCCTAAATATGTTAGCCCCTGATTTCTAGGAGACACTTGGTGATACAAAATGAGGAATAGATGGGGATACTGATCACTCTCTTGATGCCCTACTCTACTAACTTTGTAAATGTTGAGAAGAATATGATTGCATTGGTATGGTGATGTCATGTAGAAACAAATTTTTCTCTAGTAGCCTCTCATAATCCCTCTCCTACTGTAATGGACCATTAAGGTATTCGATCCCTGGATACCTATAAGTCTCTATGATCTTGTACCCCATAGTAAACCATGTTGTTTGCAGTGCATCTCACTCTTCTATGAGGTTGTCCTCCTCCTGTAATTTGAGTACCTAGGCCTGTAGGATATCCCTCTCCTCCTCCTAGCTTTGCTATCACTACCTATCCACCATCCAATGACTCTGCTTGGATGCATGTGTTGTATCCATTATTTTTTGTTGCCCCTCCAATATGTAAACCTACTCTCTCAAGATGGTGATATACTCTTGTGGATCCTCCTCATCCACCCCATAACTCCTCACGTGTGTCTCTACACCCTCAATAGCTCCATATGATGACCCTACCACATCCCTCTCTACTCTATGATGAACTCATCATTGTACTATATCCTCCACTGCACTAGCCTCCACCTTCCCTCCAACCACTACAACTCCCTAAAATTGTCAAGCTATCCACCAAGTATTACAATCTAGTGTAGTCTTAGGGTCTACTATGTTAGCATATATCAAAGCCTCATCTGCCTCATCAATTAGAGGCTCAACTCATGACCATGCTAGCTAATTCTCACTACCCCTCTACCTATATACTATTGCACCTTAGGAACACCCTGTCTAACCCCAAACTTTCAAGTAACTTGTGAGTACTAAAAATACTTGCTACCTTGGATTTAAAGCTACCTTCCTCTCCCTTGAACGATCGCTCACATTCTCTCAGTGATCACCACACCTTTTACTCGCTCTCATGCTCCCGAATATTTGCTCAAAACAACACCTCATGCTACACAAAATGCTATCCATACCTGGTTACATCGAGGTGCAAGCCCATGACAACAACCATTTCACCTTGAGATGATCAACAAATAGAAACCATCTTGACTCGAGATGGTCATAGTTAGGTGATCAATTTTTAGTGTTTTTATTGTATTTTAGCTTAGATATTTACATTTAATCTTTCTACATTAGTTTAGATTTTAGATATCACATGTATGCATCTATTTTTGGTTTAGTTTTTGCATTTTAAATTTAATATGGGTTCAACTTCGGTGGGCCCCTCATATGCTACTAATATACTTTAATTTTCTTTGTATGTAGGTATCAAGACTCAAGTATTGCAAAAGACTCAAGATTAGACTCTCACATGACGGTCCCAAAAAACCTGCTTTTCAAACACTGTGTTGGCATGAAGATCTCTATATTGCACCCAGAGACTTTATTTTTTATATTGTAATAATTGTATCATTTGTAGAATCCCCTCAAAGGGGATCTTATTGTAACACTTTGAAATATGAATATAGATGTAAAATATTCATCTTATTTGTTCAATCATTGTGTTTCATTGGTATTTTATTATGGTGCAAATTTCCATCCTTTAGAGAGGTATAGTCAGAAAGTTTTGTAAGAGATGCACTCATAGGGCAACCTTTGGCATTTTTCTAAGGCCAGCTCCTCTTCTATTAAGATATTTAGTGCATTTTTCCTTCTCTACTTACATTCATCAAAGGAAAAGAGAAATATTTGCAAAAAATAAAATCCTAAGCTATAGAGGTGATACACCAAGATCAAAAGGTTATTCTATGCACAATTGAAATAAAATGAACACATGCATCATTCACTAATAGCTAGAAAGTGAACATGACTTTGATATGAAATTTACACACTCAAAGATGCATAAGAAATATGATAAATTGAAATTAGTCATAGTTTCTTATATATCAAATTTTACAAAGATGCTAGACCAACGAGGCTTGAATTCCAATAACAATAGACTCGAGGCTCAAGTCTAGATTATACACAGAAGAAAAATATAAATAAAATACACACAACACCAAGTAATAGGTATGAGTAAGCAATTTTTCAATGCCTACAATAAAAATAAAACTAATATTTGTATACAAGGATTAGGAATTTTTCCCTCAAAAATACACCAATAATCTAAATTTTTCTTTGAATCGAGCAAGAGATTGGTTTGCATTCAATGTTGGTGGTCTTGACGTCTTTGGAATTTAATTTATCAATGCTAAATACTAATTTTAATATGCCAACTACTTTTCCTATAATGTTGCATGTAGATGATGTTGGTAGGTAAACTAGAGGCTCTTATGCAATTGCTATATTTATGAGACCTTTTGTTCCCACTTTTATAAAATTCATACCCATTGGTCTAAGATGTTTCTTCCTATTGGCATAAAATTTTCCAAAGTCTATGAAGAGAGCCCTAGACTTTAACCAACATTTTGCATAAATGAAACTTTTCTTAGTTCAACCTTAAATTAGGGGTTTAAGATAAAGGCGATAAATAAGATGGTTAGAGAAGAGTGAGGTTTTAGAATAATGATTGAATGATGGAATAGGTATAGCATAACAACATTGGGTATATATTGCACCAAATCTAAATGCAATCAATTCTTATTGGAACTTAATAGACCAACCATTTCCAAATGTAAAACAAATTTAGTTCAATTATGGTTATACGCTTTAACCATTCCAAAGACTTAATGAAAAGCAATCCAATGGTGATCCAAAAAGAAAATTTTACCTTAATAGAATAAACTAATCATAAGTTTAATAAAAATGAATTAAAACATAAACATTCATTCATAAAAACCTAGAATCACAATTGCAATGGAGGCCAAACAACTTTCAGTTTTATTAATTGGTAGAGGTCATACAACATACACCCAAGAAAATTGTTATAGAGTAAGCCCTTTTTTGAGGTCTCTCTCCCTATTTATAAGTTGATATTTGAATCTTATAGCGTAATATCTACAATATAGTTATAGGTTTGTTAGGCAAAACAACCTAGTAAGGAATGCTCCAGTGAGCTTGTCATTTTCATACCACATTGGTTCATTGATGATGTGGGTTACTCAGATTTCATCTTGCATTTGAATTCAAATATGCTCTACAATATAATGCATGGATATTGAACCATATTATACATATGGCTAAGATAGAGCAATTGTTTGTTAGAGATGTTATTTTTGAGCTCAATGGTCGGGACTTGGACGATTGGGCAACACTGAGGTAGTTATAACTTTCCAAAGAAATTTTTGAATGAGATGTATCAAATTTGAGCTTGTTATTGTGTTGATTCCTGATGAGCCCTGAAAATGCTTATTTTTTGTATAAACTTTCCATATATATTGCAGCATTTATTTTAAGAAAAATATGTGTTTCTATGCAAATTTTATATGTACTTAACATTAGATTACGTATGTTATCTAATATTTTTTTTGAGAGGATTATGTGTAAATGCAGTGGATTTTATAGTATTTTGGCATGTTTACATTGAGGTACCACTTGGACCTGGCACTTTCTATTTATGATGAAAAATTGAAGGTAAAAATATCTACAACAAAATAGTGATGAAGTGCTAAATCAGGCGCCTGACTCTTGTTTCAACGCTCGACTCTCATTTGGTGCTTAATTATTGGGTGCCCAATTTCCATTTAGCACTTGACTATCGGGCATATAATTCCCATTAGGTGTATGATTCTAATTTTGGTGCCTGCTTCCCGAATTCTACATATAAGGTACCTAATTCCCATTGATGCAAACTTACAGTGTGATACCCTATTGTTGGTAAAATATAAATGTGATTTCAACGATGAATGCAAACATGATTTAAGTGATGGATGCAGATCAAGAACAATGCCAATGACCATATGCCATCTATTTTTCAGCAATCACGTAAAACTTATTGTAATCGGGTAAAGCAAAATATTAGATGTATTTTGTTCTGATACAGAATACATTGAATAAATTTTGAGTTAATGTTTTGCTTTAATCTCCTTTATTAAAGCGTATTTTTGTAACAAAAAAAACAAAATTTGATTTACTTTTAGAATGTAATAGGGCATGGTCGCATATCTTATAAATATGCAGGCCACCCCTGAAAAACAGATCCCATATTTGTTTTGTAAATTCCTTCTGCACATTTCAATAAAATACATTTGAGTTTTCTAATCAAATTCAACTAGCATCCGGTGTATGACTTAACGCGGGCAGAATCTTTCGGAAGCATAGGCCCACTTTCAACAATATTCCTCCCTTATTTTCCTTATTTTCTATCATTTTATTTTATTTTCCTATTTTCAATAAGTTTAATTTAAAGCTACAATTTTCCCTATTTTATGTCAATTTTTAGCAAGTGTGCAATTTTGATTTTAAAGCATTTTAGTTAATTCTTTGATATTGCAAATTAGATTAAGTGGTTTGGAAGATAAACAAAAACTCCAATGAAACAACAACACCCCCCAAACCATAGGATCTAAGGGACTCATCTAATTAAAGGGATATTATAGAAATATACTATGCAGTGTTACTCATAAGTTTATGAGTTGTCCTGGGTTGACAAATTAAATGGAAGCAATGATTTGAACCATAGAAAACTAACCAATATTTTACCCAAAATTTCCTTTGGTAGATTGGGACCATTTTGTAATAAATACATACTTTTAGGCTAGCTTTATGGCATCATAAATAGATAAGCCTCGACTTTATGCATTTTTAAAAGGTATTTTGGCTTTTTTGATTTTGTGCAGCCTTTGCTTTATTGACATCTCTATGCCAACAATTTTGGCTTTGTGTTTGAAGAGGTATAGACTTATTCTAATTCATATTTTTTTTAGGGATGGAACCTTTGATTGATGTTAGAGATACACTATTATGATCCTAGATGGACTTTTGAGAATGGAGAAACAATGTATTAACGTAGGATGCTTTAATACTCGGTTTTTGTGCAATAAAGTAGTTATGCAATATTATTAGACAATGAAGAATATGTTACTACTAACAAATTGCCAATGTGTAGGATCAGGTGCACTCGTAAGTGGAAGAAGTTGAGTCATCCACCGAAGACGAGGGTACTTGAGGTTGGGGGAAATGATGATATGACAACTCGAAGGTAACAAGGATAGATACCTTCATATAGGCATGCATTCGGTTAAGGGATAATCATCAATAGAAAGTCACCTTGAGCCCCAAACTGATGGCCTAGTAGCTATCATAAGTTCTCGAGGTCGAGACGGGTGACTAAATTGATGGAAAGATCTCCCTCTTTGTTTGTGCACCTGCTTAATTGTCTTTCACTTCAACACTTCACCTCAATCATGTGGAAAATAGGAATGAATGAACTGCCTTCATAACTTCTTGGATATTCTTGAATAAAAAGAATGATTTATTTTAAATAGATATTCATTTAAATAAATGGTGGATTTATTTTAAATAGATATTCATTTAAATAAATGGTGGATTTATTTTAAATGATAAATAGATTTTATTCTTGAATAAAAAGAATGATTTATTTTAAATAGATATTCATTTAAATAAATGGTGGATTTATTTTAAATGATAAATAGATTTTATTCTTGAATAAAAAGAATGATTTATTTTAAATAGATATTCATTTAAATAAATGGTGGATTTATTTTAAATGATAAATAGATTTTATTCTTGAACAAAAATGATTTATTTTAAATAAATATTCATTTAGATAATGGTGGATTATCTTTAAATAAATGAGTGATTTATCCTAATGGTGGATTATCTAAAAAAATGAGTGATTTATCCTAATTAGAATGGATGTCATAAAAGTAGCAAAATCTAGCTCACGCATGAGAACCTACCTCAAAATTGGGCTAGCTGCCTGGGGGTAGAGCCTAGCTAGCAAGGAGGCATGGCCCCATTAACGCAAGGGATGGCTCCACTAGAGTGAGGGGATGGTTCATCTACATGAGTAAGGAGGAGACTTGAATGCGAGTTGCACCTTGGGAAGGTGGGAAGAAGGGACATATCCCCTACCACCTGACAAAGGGGTGTGGAGTAATGGTAGTTAGGTGGTGGGTGGAAGTCGAGGGAGAAGGAGAGGTACCCAAAGGAGGAAGAAGAGTGGGCTGAAAGAGGGTGTGATATAAAAATATATTGACATAATAAAGTTGGAAGAAGAGAGCTTGGTAGAAGAGAGTTCGGTAGAAGAGAGCTTGACAGAAGAGAGTTCAGTAGAAGGGAGCTCACCAGAAGAAGATGAACCAAATGGTTAGTAAATATGACCAGGTTGGTCCAATTTCTCTTTTAATTTTTATTTTTCATAGTTGCTCTTGTTAAGCTAGTTCTCTTGTTATAGCCATAGCTAGGAGAGCGTAGCTCTCTCTCTTGTTATGTCATAGCTATGAGAGCATAGCTCTCTACTCTTGTTAGTCATAGCTATGAGAGCGTAGCTCTCTCCTCTTGTTAAGAGCATAGTTGCTCTTGTTATCCATAGCTATGAGAGCATAGCTCTTTGTTCTTGATAAGAGCATAGTTGCTCTTATTATGTCATAGCTATGAGAGTGTAGATCTCTACTCTTGTTAGCCATAGCTATGAGAGCATAGATCTCTACTCTTGTTAAGAGCATAGTTGCTCTTGTTATCATAGCTAGGAGAGCATAGCTCTCTACTCTTGTTAGTCGTAGCTATGAGAGCATAGATATTTGCTCTTGTTAAAGCTATGCTCTTAAGTAGCTATGAGAGCGTAGCTCTCTACTCTTGTTAGTTGTAGCTATGAGAGCATATCTCTCTACTCTTGTTAAAGCGTAGTTGCTCTTGTTAGTCATAGCTATGAGAGCGTAGCTCTCTGCTTTAAAGCATAGTTCCTTTTAGCTATTTCTTTTGTTAGCCATAGCTATGAGAGCATAGCTCTCTACTCATGTTAGAGCTATACCTTATGAATGTAAAGTTGCAGCTATCATGGGAGGTGAGGCGAGCACCACCTTAAACTTGCACCCTACGCTTATCTTGTGTGTCACCCACTTAATGCTAGATTTGGTAGTGGGCATTGCCCATGAAAGGTCGTAAGGTGTTGGGTAGGAACCCCTATTCTGCTCTATTATCGAGTAGGGAAGTTGGCTTGTGATAGGATTTCTATGAGTTTTAGGTTCATTAATTTAAATAGTTAGATTAATGAAATGAAAGGGTTTTATGGAAATTAAAGTAGATGGCTTTAATTATGATTATGGTTCATTTTGTAAAATGAGGGTATGGGACCTTGCTTTATGAAATGAAAAGGGTTTATGGAAATTAAAGTAGATGGCTTTAATTATGTTTATGGTTCATTTTGTAAAATGAGGGTATGGGACCTTGCTTTATGAAATGAAAGGGTTTATGGAAATTAAAGTAGATGGCTTTAATTATGTTTATGGTTCATTTTGTAAAATGAGGGTATGGGACCTTGCTTTATGAAATGAAAAGGGTTTATGGAAATTAAAGTAGATGGCTTTAATTATGTTTATGGTTCATTTTGTAAAATGAGGGTATGGGACCTTGCTTTATGAAATGAAAAGGGTTTATGGAAATTAAAGTAGATGGATTTAATTATGTTTATGGTTCATTTTGTAAAATGAGGGTATGGGACCTTACTTTATGAAATGAAAAGGGTTTATGGAAATTAAAGTAGATGGCTTTAATTATGTTTATGGTTCATTTTGTAAAATGAGGGTATGGGACCTTGCTTTATGAAATGAAAAGGGTTTATGGAAATTAAAGTAGATGGTTTAATTATGTTTATGGTTCATTTTGTAAAATGAGGGATGGACTAACTTTATGAAATGAAAAAAGGTTTATTTGAAAATTAGAGTAGATGGCTTTAATTGGATAATAAATATGATTATGGGTTGTTTGTAAAATAAGGGTATGGGACCTTACTTTATGAAATGATAAGAAATATTTTGTGATAAAATTAAAGTGGTTTGATTTAATTAAATAAGATGAAAGAACCCAGTTCATTTAATAGTTAAGGGTATGGGACTTTAATTGTTAAGTGAGGGTTGGATCATTTATTGTAAATAAAGCATATGGTGGGATGCATGGTGGAATGACTCTCATGAGTAGATGAGAGGGGTCATAGAAAGGAGTAGTTCTATGATAATAGCTATGCATTAGAAAGTTGAATTGCTTGGGTTATTTGTATAGTTGCAATTTGGCAATAAAATAAGTAAATGCATTTAGAAGCATGTCTATCCGGATCCATGAGTGTCCTGATCCCCTACTATCCTCACTTGATCGATGGAAGAGTGAGAGGACCAAAGTCATGAGATGGACCACTTTGCAAGTTTTCTCTCTACCTTACTTCTTGCTTGATTATGCAATAGATTAGATTTGTGGGGAGATTTCCCCAATGGAATAAATGTAAAGTAATTATTGAAAGTATGGGGTTTGCCATACATGCTTATGTATTAAATGAACATTGTTGTTTATTGTATTTTGATAACCTTCTTGATTGCAATGTTATTTATTCGTTTATCACATGTTTTCCCTTTTAATGAATGCTTTATGTTTTGGTTAATCTCACCTATTTATTACTGCATGTTTTGTTAGATTTAGTATCTAGATTTATCCTTTGTATTCTTATGAGCTTTTAAAAAAAATGTGTAAGTTCTAGGTGAACTTAGAGGATGACCTAAGGGCTTGAGACCCCCTTAGGGAGATTGGGTATCTAGGTTTAGAATATTATACCAAGAGTTAAGATAGCTTGTCAGAGGATAATATTGATAGCTTAACTCACAATACACGTAGCATACCCACACATAATGGTTTGTGTGAAGTATGGAGATGCGTGTATACCTTCCAATGATCGAGGGTGGTAAGTCTAGCTCATCAAGAATGATGAGATGGATGGACTTATGTGCATGACATGAGATAGGCCTACATAGAAGGGACTTGCGTGAGGGGAATCTCATGTGGTATAGTTCTTGAGAAACTTAGGGGATGTCAAACATTAAGTTGGTCTAAGGTTGGTTAGGGATTTATGAATCCTTCTCCTTAGTCAAAAAAAATATATATATATATATATATATATATTTCTCCTTTTGTTTTTTTTGGGGGTGGGGTCTGGGAATAAAAAAAAAAAAAAAAAAAAATAGGGGTCAAACAAGATGGAGCAGAAGCAAGCTAGAACCCTCTTAGAAAAGGAGATGGTGAGAGACCTAAAGAATATTTGTATCTCCAAATTCAATGGAGAAGGAGAGGGGGATGCGATTGAGGCTTGGCTAAGAGAACTAGAAGTTTTCTTCATGGTAAAGGGATATTCTTTAGGAACCCAAATGGTTTGGGCTACTATTTACCTAGAAGGAGCTACCCTAGATTGGTGGGAAACTTATTATGAGGAAACCAAAATCAAACTAGTAGACATTCCATGGAAGCAATTTATAGATATCTTCAAGAAGAGGTTCCTCATAGAGCATTTATATGCTCTAAAATTTGAGGAGTTTTCTAGTCTAAGGCAAGGGACCAACTTAGTGGAGATATACTATAGGAAGCTAGTAAAGTTGTTGAAGTATGTACCCACCTATAATGAGAAAATATGGATTCACAATTTTACTCATGGATTGTAATCTAGGATAAAGCATGATGTAGAGATGCAGGAGCCTAAGTCATTGCAAAAGGTATATGACCTAGCAAAGAAAGTAGAGTCACATTTTTATTATAAATATGAAACCTTGACTGAGTAGGAATATCAAGAATTGAAGAAGAGGAATAGCAATGGGATTATAAAATGGGAGGTTGAGCAAGAATGAAAAGCTAAGAACCCCTAGAATCCAGAGAAGAAATTCAATGGAAGCCAAAAGAAGTTCAAAAATAACTTTTATAAGAAGGGCAACAAACCCAATAATGCTAAACCTCCTCCATAGAAACCTCAAGGTCCCATTCCAATGATTAAGGGTGAAGAGCAGAATATAGAAAAGAGACAAGGGCCCAAGGATGGATGCTACCATTGTAGAGGGCCACACTTTGCTAACTAGTGCCCATACTAGCTAGGGCCAAGCACACCCAACACTAAGGGAAAGGAACCAATGCATAAGATCTATGTTACGACTAGGAGTCAAAAATTGGAAGGGCAAACCACCCTGTTGGTCATAAAAGGTAATATTTTTGATAAACAAGTAAATATCTTAATAGATAGTGGAGCCACTGATAGTTTCATTTCTTGTAAGTTAGCCAAAGATATGTCAGAAAGACTAGGGTATTTGGCTCATGGATGGAAGGTTGAGTATGGATCGAGATAGACTTACTCTATAAACCAATGTTTCCCAATGATGGAGTTTAGCTTAGCTAGAAATGCCATGGAAGGGTGTTTATATGTGGCCCCACTTCATGCCTTCGATGTGATTCTAGGAATGGATTGGCTATAGGCCCATAAAGCCATAATCAATTTCCAAGATAGGTGGATCGAGTATTCGAAGGAAGGTAAGGCAAGGTTACGAATTCATAGTGATCAGGGGGTATTTAAACCCTAGATGCTATCAACTATGTAGTTAAAGAAAGCCCTCAAGAAAGGAGGGATCATCTATGTAGTAAAGTTGAATGAAGTTAAAAAGGATCGAAAGGAAGAAGTGTTGGGGGCACACCCAATTTTACAAGAATTCTAGGATGTATTTCTTGAGGATCTACCTAGGCTCCCTCCTATATGAGAATTTGATTTCACTATTGATATTATACCAGGAGTGGAACCCATTCACAGATCTCCATATAGGATGTCACCTATTGAGATGCAAGAGTTAAAGGTACAATTGCAAGGATTATTAGAGAAGGGGTTGATAAAACCAAGTGTGTCACCTTGGGGTGCACCCATTTTATTTGTAAAAAATAAGGATGGATCTTTAATATTGTGTATCGACTATAGAATGTTGAATAAGGTGACAATCAAGAATCGGTACCCCCTACCCAAGATCGAATATTTATTCGACCAACTAAGAGATGCCATGGTATTTACCAAAATAGATTTAAAATCAGGGTATCACCAATTGAGGATACGTGAGGAGGACACTCACAAGATGACATTTAAGACAAGGTATGGACATTATGAGTTCACCATCCTACATTTTGGGCTGACTAATGCTCCCGTTGCCTTCATGAATTTAATGAACAATGTGTTTAGAAGGCATTTGGACTAGTTTGTACTTGTGTTCTTAAATGACATCTTAATATACTCTCAAAACAATGAAGAGCATGACAAGCATATCAAGGTCGTGTTGGAACTATTGAGGAAAATCGACTCTATGGGAACCTAGCCAAAAGTGAGTTCTATGTTTCAGAGGTGCGCTATTTAGGGCATATTATATTAGTTGAAGGGATCATTGTGGATCCAGAGAAAATTGAAGCCATGTTGAACTAGCCACCTCCTACCAATGTTACTAAAGTAAGAAGCTTCATGGGGTTAACAAGCTATTACCGATGCCACATAAAGTATTTCTCAAATATTGCTTCGAAAATAACTAACCTTCAGAAGAAAGGGAAGGAATTCAAATGGATGAAAAAGTGTGAAGTTGTGTTCATATTGTTGAAGCAAAAACTCACTACTGCACCAATATTGAAGATTCCAGATCCCCAAGGAGATTTTATAGTATGCATGGATGCATCATTGGAAGGATTAGGGGGAGTACTCATGCAAGGGGAGTCCATAGTAGCTTATACTTCAAGGAAGCTTAAGAAGCACAAAGTCAACTATGCTACTCATGATTTAGAACTAGCCATTATGGTACACGCCCTAAAGGTCTAGCACCACTATCTGGTAGGAAGACCTTTTGAGTTAAAATCAGACCATCAAAGTCTCAGGTACATATTCACCCAACCAATACTCAATGCGAGATAGAGAAGGTGGGTCGAATTTCTCATTGAGTATGACTTTGAAATTGAGTACATAAAAGGGAAAGAGAATAAGGTCATAGATGCTTTGAGTCGAAGAAGACACATAGCAACCATAACTAGGAGCCACATAAAGCTCATGGACCAAGTAAGGTAGGAGCAAGATCAGGATGAGTATTGCCAAGAAATTTGAGCTAGAATGAGCAAGGATCCTGAGGCCAATAAGGAGTTTGGGATGATAGATAACCTTCTATGTTACAAAGGAAGAATCATCATACCAAAGTTAGGGGATTCAAGGAGGTTATTAATGCAAGAAGCCCATAGGTCTCCTTATACAGCTCACCCCAGAGGGGTAAAAATGAGGGAAAACCTAAAGAGGACCTTCTTCTGGGTAGGAATGAAGAAGGATATTACAGATTTTGTAGCTCGATGCCTTGAATGTCAGAAGGTCAAAGTAGAATGTAGGCATCCCATAGGATATTTGTACCCTCATAGAATACCTACTCAAAAATGGTAGGTCATATCAATGGACTTCATAGTGGGATTACCAAAAACTAGGTACCAACATGATGCAATCTTTGTAGTAGTTGACAAACTGACCAAGGTTACCCACTTCATACCTGGGAGCACCAATGATGATGCTCAAATAGTGGCTAGCATATTTTTCAAGGAAGTGTTCTGATTGCATGGATTTTTGAAAGTAATCATATCGGATAGGGATTCCAAGTTCACTTCCAAATTTTGGAGAGCCCTTCACCAAGAAATAGGCATAAAATTGCACATGAGTTCAACATACCACCCTAAAATAGATGGTCAGATAGAGCGAGTAAACCAAGTACTAGAAGATATGCTCCGCATGTATTGCATGGACCACAAGACTCGATGGGAAGACTATTTATCATTGGTAGAATTTACCTACAATAATGGGCATCACTCTTCTCTAGGGATGGCACCTTTCGATGCCTTGTATGGATGAAAGTGTAGAACACCACTATCATGGGACAACCCCAAAGATAGAACTATGATTGGACCAAAAATGGTCAGGGAAATGGAAGAGCAAATTAGGGTGATCAGGCAAAGACTCAAGGAAGTTGTTGATAGGTAGAAGAGTTATGCCGATCTAAAGAGGACTCCCAGAGAGTACTCAGTGGGAGATAAAGTGTTCCTCAGGGTCAAACCAATGAAAAGTGTGATCAAATCCATAAAATTGGATCCACGATTTGTAGGGCCCTTTGAGATCATTGAGAAAATTAGTTCGATTGCATACCAACTCACCTTACCTCCTAATTTATCAAAAATCCATGACACTTTCCACATATCTTTGCTTAGAAAATATGTTGTTAATCCTGACCATGTGTGGGATGTTTCTAATTTGTAGATGGCAAACCTAGAGGTAATTGAAGTAATGCTAGTAAGGATTCTCGAATTTCATTCTAAGGCTATGCGGAATCGAACCCTTGAGCAATGTAAGGTCTAGTGGGACCATTTCTCTGAAAGAAATGCCACTTGGGAAAAAGTGGTGGATATGCAAAAATACTTTCCTTTTCTATTTGAAGAACTCTAAAGAAAATTTTTGTGATAATTTGTATATTGGCTACATTTACCTATGTTAAAAAAACAACATCGAGGATGGTGTTAGTCCTAGTGGGGGAGGATGTCATGACCCTCCTAGATGGACTTTTGAGCATGGAGAAACAATGTATTAATGTAGGATGCTTTAATACTCAGTTTTTGTGCAATAAAGTAGTTATGCAATATTATTAGACAATGAAGAATATGTTACTGCTAACAAATTGCCAATGTGTAGGATCAGGTGCACTCATAAGTGGAAGAAGTTGAGTCATCCACCGAAGATGAGGGTACTTGAGGTTGGGGGAAATGATGATATGACAACTCGAAGGTAACAAGGATAGATACCTTCATATAGGCATGCATTCGGTTAAGGGATAATCATCAATAGAAAGTCACCTTGAGCCCCAGATTGATGGCCTAGTAGCTATCATAAGTTCTCGAGGTTGAGACAGGTGACTAAATTGATGGAAAGATCTCCCTCTTTGTTTGTGCACCTGCTTAATTGTCTTTCACTTCAACACTTCACCTCAATCATGTGGAAAATAGGAATGAATGAACTGCCTTCATAACTTCTTGGATATTCTTGAATAAAAAGAATGATTTATTTTAAATAGATATTCATTTAAATAAATGGTGGATTTATTTTAAATGATAAATAGATTTTATTCTTGAATAAAAAGAATGATTTATTTTAAATAGATATTCATTTAAATAAATGGTGGATTTATTTTAAATGATAAATATATTTTATTCTTGAATAAAAAGAATGATTTATTTTAAATAGATATTCATTTAAATAAATGGTGGATTTATTTTAAATGATAAATAGATTTTATTCTTGAACAAAAATGATTTATTTTAAATAAACATTCATTTAGATAATGGTGGATTATCTTTAAATAAATGAGTGATTTATCCTAATTAGAATGGATTTCATAAAAGCAATAAAATCTAGCTCACACATTAGAACCTACCTCAAAATTGGGCTAGCCACCCGGGGTAGAGCCTAGCTAGCAAGGAGGCATGGCCCCATTAACGCAAGGGATGGCTCCACTAGAGTGAGGGGATGGTTTCATCTACATGAGTAAGGAGGAGACTTGAATGTGAGCTGCACCTTGGGAAGGTGGGAAGAAGGGACGTCTCCCCTACCACCTGACAAAGGAGTGTGGAGTAATGGTAGTTAGGTGGTGGGTGGAAGTCGAGGGAGAAGGAGAGGTACCCAAAGGAGGAAGAAGAGTGGGGTGAAAGGGGTTGAAAAAGAAGATTTTAATAGAAGAAATTTGGTAGAAGAGAGCTCAACAGAAGAGAGTTCAACAGAAGAGAGCTTAGTAGAAGAGAGCTCGATAGAAGAAGGTGAAGTAGATGGTCAACGAAGACGACCATGTTGGTCCAGTTTCTCTTTCAATTTTCATTGTTTCATAGTTGCTCTTGTTTATGCTTTAGTTGCTCTTGTTATATCATAGCTAGGAGAGCATAGCTCTCTACTCTTGTTAGTCATAGCTATGAGAGCGTAGCTCTCTACTCTTGTTAAGAGCATAGTTGCTCTTGTTATGTCATAGCTATGAGAGCATAGCTCTCTCTCTTTTAAACTCTTGTTATACCATAGCTAGGAGAGTGTAGCTCTCTACTCTTGTTAGTCATAGCTATGAGAGCATAGCTCTCTACTCTTGTTAAGAGCATAGTTGCTCTTGTTATGTCATAGCTAGGAGAGCATAGCTCTTTACTCTTGTTAGCCATAGCTATGAGAGTATAGCTCTCTTGATCTTGTTAAGTCATAGCTATGAGAGCATAGCTCTCTGCTCTTGTTAAGAGTAGATACTCTTGTTAGTCATAGCTATGAGAGTGTAGCTCTCTACTCTTGTTAAGCATAGTTATGAGAGCATAGCTCTCTGCTCATGTTAGAGTTGTAGCTTGTGAATGTAAAGCCACAACTATCATGGGAAGTGAGGCGAGCACCACCTTAAACCTATGCCCTACACTTATCTTGTGTGCCACCCACTTAATGCTAGTTTTGGTAGTGGGCATTGCCCATGAAAGGTCGTAAGGTGTTGGGTAGGAACCCCTATTCTACTCCATTATCGAGTAGGGAAGTTGGCTTGTGATAGGATTTCTCTGAGTTTTAGGTTCATTAATTTAAATAGTTAGATTAATGAAATGCATAGGGTTTTATGGAAATTAAAGTAGATGGCTTTAATTATGATTATGGTTCATTTTGTAAAATGAGGGTATGGGACCTTGCTTTATGAAATGAAAAGGGTTTATGGAAATTAAAGTAGATGGCTTTAATTATGTTTATGGTTCATTTTGTAAAATGAGGGTATGGGACCTTGCTTTATGAAATGAAAAGGGTTTATGGAAATTAAAGTAGATGGCTTTAATTATGTTTATGGTTCATTTTGTAAAATGAGGGTATGGGACCTTGCTTTATGAAATGAAAAGGGTTTATGGAAATTAAAGTAGATGGCTTTAATTATGTTTATGGTTCATTTTGTAAAATGAGGGTATGGGACCTTGCTTTATGAAATGAAAAGGGTTTATGGAAATTAAAGTAGATGGATTTAATTATGATTATGGTTCATTTTGTAAAATGAGGGTATGGGACCTTGCTTTATGAAATGAAAAAAGGTTTATTTGAAAATTAAAGTAGATGGCTTTAATTGGATAATAAATATGATTATGGGTTGTTTGTAAAATAAGGGTATGGGACCTTACTTTATGAAATGATAAGAAATATTTTGTGATAAAATTAAAGTGGTTTGCTTTAATTAAATAAGATGAAAGAACCTAGTTCATTTAATAGTTAAGGGTATGGGACTTTAATTGTTAAGTGAGGGTTGGATCATTTATTGCAAATAAAGCATATGGTGGGATGCATGGTGGAATGACTCTCATGAGTAGATGAGAGGGGTCATAGAAAGGGGTAGTTCTATGATAATAGCTATGCATTAGAAAGTTGAATTGCTTGGGTTATTTGTATAGTTGCAATTTGGCAATAAAATAAGTAAATGCATTTAGAAGCATGTCTATCTGGATCCATGAGTGTCCTGATCCCCTACTATCCTCACTTGATCGATGGAAGAGTGGGAGGACCAAAGTCATGAGATGGACCACTTCACAAGTTTGCTCTCTACCTTACTTCTTGCTTGATTATGCAATAGATTAGATTTGTGGGGAGATTTCCCCAATGGAATAAATGTAAAGTAATTATTGAAAGTATGGGGTTTGCCATACATGCTTATGTATTAAATGAACATTATTGTTTATTGTATTTTGATAACCTTCTTGATTGCAATGTTATTTATTCGTTTATCGCATATTTTTCCTTTTAATGAATGCTTTATGTTTTGGTTAATCTCACCTATTTATTACTGCATGTTTTGTTAGATTTAGTATCTAGATTTATCCTTTGTATTCTTATGAGCTTTTAAAAAAATGTGTAAGTTCTAGGTGAACTTAGAGGATGACCTAAGGGCTTGAGACCCCCTTAGGGAGATTGGGTATCTAGGTTTAGAAGATCGTACCAAGAGTTAAGATAGCTTGTTAGAGGATGAGATTGATAGCTTAACTCGCAATACACGTAGCATACCCACACATAATGGTTTGTGTGAAGTATGGAGATGCGTGTATACCTTCCAATGATCGAGGGTGGTAAGTCTAGCTCATCAAGAATGATGATATGGATGGACTTATGTGCATGACATGAGATAGGCCTACGCAGAAGGGACTTGCATGAGGGGAATCTCGTGTGGTATAGTTCTTGAGAAACTTAGGGGATGTCAAACATTAAGTTGGTCTAAGGTTGGTTAGGGATTTATGAATCCTTCTCCTTAGTCAATATATATATATATATATATATATATATATATATATATATATATATATATATATATATATATATATATATATATATCTTTCTATTTTATGTGTTTTCTTGTTTTGAGGGTCATTACATGCACTATGTTGTCTTTGAATAATCCAATTTTATTCCATGCCAATGTATGTTTGTGTATATTTAGACTTTTAGGGTATTGTACTGACATCATCATCTCAAAAAACCTAAAATTATTCAATTCCACCTTTCTGCAATGGGACCATTCCTTGAATAATGTTGGAGTTGTGCCTCCTTGTATATTGAGAGTCAACCTTTTTTACTTGTTAGGCCTATGGTCATATTTTTGGGATTTTGGGTCATTGCACTAACATCATTACTCTAGTAAACGAAGGTGAAAAATAATCCAATATTAACCAATAAACTACATAAATTTAGAAATCAACAAATGATGATGTCATCAAGTTGTTCCAAAGGCCCGAAGTTGATCAATTTTGGATTTGCACACTTGGATCTTTTGGGTGGTATTAAGTTTAGCTTTGAATAATACTTAGCTTGCACATTGTCAAAACTTTTCTAGACTTAGCCATCTTCACTCTTTTGTACTTCTTCCAGTATTTTACCTATTGAAGGGCTTAAACGCCTAGCTATCCTTTTGATATATTCAAATATCTAGGCCCAATTTATCGAGATTGATCATGAGGGTATTTTTGACCTACATTCTTGGTAACTCCTGAGGTTTTCTATTTGTAGGGTATTTTGACTTTTGTGGTTATGTACAACCTTTGCTTTATTGGTATCTCTATACCAGTAGTTCTAGCTTTGCATCCAAAGAGGTCTGGTATTATTCTGCTTCATTTTTGTGTAGGGATGTTCTTTGGGTTATTTTTCCCAATTACAAAAATATACTCACAGTTAGGATTCTACCCGGATATCCTCTCTTGCATTGAAATAATTGGATAATTCAATGTTGCATATACCTTTAACAAGGGGCCTATTTTGGGTATTTATTTGATTTGCAATGATTTTGTCACTAATGTAATTTATGGAAATGTGAGATTATTGATCAACTATTTACTTTGAAGTAACAATCATTGAAAGGTGATTTAATTAATTTTATCTCAAATTGTTAATCTGATTTTATCTTCGATTATTAAGCCAATTTTTATCTTCTTTTGTTAACCAATTTTATCTTCTTTTGTTAACCGATTTAATTTTCTTTTGTTAACCAATTTTATCTCTTTTTGTTAACCAATTTGTTGGCAATTTTGGGTACTTTGGGTACATTGCCTTTGCTCAAGTGTATAAGTTGTCATTGATGTCAAGAAGCTCTTGAAGGAATTTGATTTGATGTCAAATAATTTGTTTTGATGAAGGTTACGGCATGACAGTTTCAAAGGTCTTTTGTAAACCCCAAGTTGGCAGGTTTAAAGATTACGGGTGGATGCATTAGTTTAATGCATTTGGGTCCAGGAGGAAGTATTTATTTAAATAATTAAAAACCTTGTTAAGGTTCCCTTTAATTATTTTTAAATAAATATTAAATTATTGTTTGCAATGGGTTCTCCTAACCCATGGCGCTATGTTTTAAGATTGTGGGCGCTAGCCAAGACCTCCGTCGACGTGTTAAACTCCTCGCCGACGTCAAGAGCTTATGGTAAAAATGCATATAAATCTCCCTCGATGAAAATCAAGAATTATCCCATCCGCATTTTGAAAAGAGTTGCTCGCTGTGAATTCGTGATCTACTGTTCGACTGTGTCTTCATCATTTTCGTGAATCCGCTGTTCATTTTTTTGTACTCGTCATTTGTCATAAATCCGTCGTAAGGTTTTCGTCTTCGTGTTCACGTCAGAAGAAAGGGAGGCACTATTGTTTTATTTAATCCCTAGCGTAGAAGGAACAAGGCTAACAACATGAGGTTTAAACCTCACCGGCTACCTTTGGCGCACCGGTAGCGGCTAGGCTGTTGGCGCGCTACCCGAACGGGAGGTTCCGCATTCGAATAACGCGAAAGGGTTTTTCATCGTGAAGTGGACGCAGGGGTGGTGTTAGAATTCTGCGCAATTTCTCCATAGCACGATTTTTGATGTTGGCCAAGGTATTTTCAAAATTAATTTTTGCTAAGTGTATTTTGCGGATGGAGGAAGTTTATTAGAGGGAAAAACAGCTTAGGAGTTATAAGGAGTTTAAAGCTTGTTTTATTTTGATAAAAGATTCTTTTGAAGGTGTTGTTTGAAATATCTTATTGCATTCTTATGAGAGATAAATTTTATTTTTGATAAGACTATAAGGGAGAAATAAGGTGTATAAGGGATAAATTTTTCTTGTAATGTTGAGAGTGCTTTTGGTTGATTATGGAAATGAAAGCATGATGTTTTAAGGTTAAAATTGCTTCTTGTGTGAAGTTGTGAAACCTTAAGTGGGCAGCTTTGAGATTGACATTTGCTTTCATTAAATTGGTAATAATCAAGCTATTCTTTACTTGGTTAAAGTGTTGGGCTTACTCCTTTGTTGATGATTTGAAAAGTTGTTTTGTGCTATTGTGATTTGAGTTGGTGGATGCTTTTTGTTCAAACAATATTGGAGAGAAAAGGAGTTCTACTTGTTTCCTTTTCTAATGTTGATTGTGAAATGCTTCAAGGTTGTGTTTTGAGTTGAATGGTGTTGATTGAACCTTGTTTGATGAGCATTGTTGTTGAAGCCCTAATTGATGGTGAAAAGAACATGAGTATCATTGTTATGTGATTCTTTGCATAGTTGGCAATTGTTGGGGTTTCATGTTCTTGAAAGAAAGCATTCTATCCTATCCATTTCAGATATTGAGTTGAGTTTTCAGATTTGAGATTGAGTTTGAGCTGAGTTGATTTGAGTTGAGTTTTGAGATTGGGAGTTGAGTATAGAACATATTGAGTCTCTAACAATTCTCTTTATGCTTCTATGAGTTTGAAAAATCACATTGGGTCTCTAACAATTCACCTTGTGATTTCCTACTAAGAAAGTTTTTTTCTTGGTGAGCTTGCTGAGTTTTGGACAGGTTTCGATGGGGACTTGTGAGCAGTTTTGGACAGGTTTCGATGGGGACTTGTGAGCAGATTTGGACAGGTCCTAGCAGAGGACTTGTGAGCTGAGTTTGATAGTTCTATCAGAGAACTTGAGGACAGAGGTGCACTGGTTCTTTGAGAAGAACCTGAGGACAGATTTGGCAAGTCTTTGAGAAGGCTTGTGTGCAGAGGATTGATTTGTTCAAGTGTTGGACAGATCTGATAGACAGAGGAAGACTTGTACTAGACCGACCGACTATGTTTGGTACAAGTTGTTGAGCTACTATGGACGTGATCATAGAAGGCAGAGGTCTCTTAGGCTAAGCATTGAGGACAGGAGGTCTTCGATGGAAAGGAGTTCCACGTGCTGGCAAGAGGTAGAGGCAATTGATCTTCCGAGGGATCATTTCCTAGAGCAGAGGGGAAGGTATCTCCTTTGAGCAGAGGCTCATAAATTCTGATTAGGGGAAGGTATCTCCTTTGGGCCGAGGCTCATAAACATTGTAATTGGGAAGGATTCCCAAAGAACTTTGAGATAACTTTTAGAGAAAAGTTTTGTGGACGTAGCTCAACCATTTTGGGTGAACCACGTTAAAATTGGTGTCACTTTGTGGATGATATTGTGCATTGCTTTGATATTGCTTTGGGTATATTGCTTTACTATTTTGAAGTATAAAGGAAAAAGTAAAAAGAGGTCTTATACTGTTCACCCCCCCCTCAAAGTATAAGCTTGTGTTCTTCAATTGGTATCAGAGCAGGTGCCTTCGAAAAGTTTAACAGCTTGAAGGAAAAGCTAGTAAAGAACACAATGGATCATTCAAGTGGCAATGCAACACCTATTCTTGATGGGTCAGATTTTGGTCTTTGGAGTGCAAGGATGAAGGTTCATCTAATGGCACTTGGGAATGAGGTTTGGGAAGTGATTGAAGATGAGTACACTATTCCTGAACATGGTCCTAATACTAAAGAAGAAAGGCTCCTACATCACAACAATTCAAAAGCAATGAATGCAATCCTGAAAGGCTTACAGAAAGCAGATCTCACCAAAGTGATTCACTGCAAGACAACTAGTGAAATGTGGAAACAATTGAAGGTGGTTCATACAGGTGATACAAATGTCAGAAAGGCCAAGTTGAGACACTTCAAAGGTATGTTTGAACAACTCAAGATGAATGATGATGAAAATATTAGTGACTACATGCTTCGTATGGATGAGGTTGTTAACTCCATGAAAGACTTAGGTCTTGAGCTTGCTGAAAATGATGTTTGTGATAAGATTTTAAGATCTCTTCCTAATAGATTTAGTGAAAATATTTCTGCTATTGAGGAAGCTAAAGATTTGGATAAGTTGAAAAAGGATGAGCTCCATAGTATACTTGCAGCATTTGAGTTGAGAACTCAAGTGAAGGTTGATGTCAAGAAAGAGGCAGCTTTCAAGGCTACCAAGAAATCCAAGGGTAAACAACTTCAAGATAGTGATGAGTCTTCTAGTGATGAAGAGGCATATTACAACAAGAAAGGCAAGTTCTCTAGAAAGCACAAAAGTATGAAAAATATAAGATGTTTCAATTGTGGAAAGTTTGGTCATTATGCTACCAACTGTACTGTTCCCAAGAATGAAAGTGATGAAGATAAACAGGATTCTAAGAGCAAGGATTCTGAAAAGCACAAGCATCACAGGAAGAACAAAGATGAGCACAACAATCAAGGAAAGAGGTATTCTCACAAGCACAAGAAGAGTTTCTACCTAGACAAAGCAAGTAAGTGTTCTAGTAGTGATAGTGAAAGTTCTTCAAGTGATGATGAAAATGAGATGTTGTTCATATCAAAAAAGAGGAAGAACCGAAACATAGATTCATTATCATGAAATGTCTTAGATGTGGAAACTTTGGTCACCTTGAGGATGATTGCACAAATAATGATTTGGTTTCTAGTATGTATGAGGATGCTTCAGAAAACTATAAGGAAGATGCATGTATGGTTTTTGAAAAGGGTAGCACCTCTAGTGATAAGAAATCTGAAAAAGGCTTTGATGATTCAAAAAGCAAACAAATAGAGGAAGATATAGAGGAAGGTGAAGTAGATCTTGAAGGTGAACTTATTAGTGCTCTTAGTGCTTTGAAAAAGGAAAGAAAGAAGAATGCTAGACTCAAGGATAAGTTAGATGAATGTTGTATGGAGAGAGATGATCTTATAGAAAGTCTTGACTTCTCTATAGCTAAGACACAAGAACTCAAGGATGAGTTAGAGTCTAAGGTTCTTGAGTATAGTGAGTTAGAACAGAAAATGGCTTCTTTGAAAGAGGAAACTAAAGAGTACAAGGATAAGCTTTACAGGTTTCAAGATAGCTCCAAAAAGGTTAAGTCACTCATCAAAGGTCAAAGAAAGACAACAGATAAAACAGGCCTTGGTTTTGTTAAGCCACACAAGGAACAAGTTGGAGAGTCTAGTAAGAGACTCCAAAAGGAAGAGAGTTCTGATGAGGAAAGTATTTCAGAAAAGGAGTCCTTGAATGATAGATGCACAGAAATAGAAAATAGAATTCAGAATGAGAAGAAGAAGTTTTCAGAACCTAAGAGGTCAAATAAAGGAAAGTTTCAAGGCAGATGTTTTGCTTGTCACAGGTTTGGTCACATGGCTTCACATTGCATGGCTCAAGTGAAGAAGGTAAATGACAATTTCAGAAGTGCTAGTTTCTTTCAAGGGTATTGCTACTCTTGTCAACAGTTTGGGCACAAGGCAGTTTATTGCAAGGCAAATAACAGGAACAGGTTTGATCAGAACAGGTTTGGTCATAATAGGTTTGGTCGAAAAAGTTTGGTCGGAACTGGTGGATTCAAAGATCAGGTTTACCTCGGAGAAACAACATCGTCAAGTGTTTCAAGTGCAACAATGAAGGTCACATAATCGAAGTGTAGAGCTGAAATTCCAGAATACAGAACATGAACAATGGCATGATCAGGTCCAAGGATCAAGGCATGGACAAGAACAGGGATGAGAACAAGAACAAGAACAGTGACAAGAATAGGAATATGGACAAAGAGTTCAAGAGAAGGCCCGACAAGGAAGTTATAGACACTGATGATGATCAGTGCCTAATGGGAGTTTTACTCCCACCCCAAAATTAATCACCTCATCAAGAGGTGGGGGAGGGACTAAGCTAAGAGGCTCATTCTTAGTCCCGAGCCCCAAAGGTGACCCTTTGCCATTGATGACAAAGGGGGAGAGATATGAGTAAGGGGGAGAGCTTCAAAGTGAAGAGGAGAGCTTCAAGTCAGGGGGAGCAAAACTTCAAAGGAATATTCTCAGTTGTGGGCACAGTTGGTCAATTGTTAGCACAGTTGGTTTCAGTTTTGGCTCTTGAGAAGTGTTTTCAGTAAAGGTTTGCCATCAATGACAAAGGGGGAGATTGTTGGCAATTTTGGGTACTTTGGGTACATTGCCTTTGCTCAAGTGTATAAGTTGTCATTGATGTCAAGAAGCTCTTGAAGGAATTTGATTTGATGTCAAATAATTTGTTTTGATGAAGGTTACGACATGACAGTTTCAAAGGTCTTTTGTAAACCCCAAGTTGGCAGGTTTAAAGATTACAGGTGGATGCATTAGTTTAATGCATTTGGGTCCAGGAGGAAGTATTTATTTAAATAATTAAAAACCTTGTTAAGGTTCCCTTTAATTATTTTTAAATAAATATTAAATTATTGTTTGCAATGGGTTCTCCTAACCCATGGCGCTATGTTTTAAGATTGTGGGCGCTAGCCAAGACCTCCGTCGACGTGTTAAACTCCTCGCCGACGTCAAGAGCTTATGGTAAAAATGCATATAAATCTCCCTCGATGAAAATCAAGAATTATCCCATCCGCATTTTGAAAAGAGTTGCTCGCTGTGAATTCGTGATCTACTGTTCGACTGTGTCTTCGCCATTTTCATGAATCCGCTGTTCATTTTTTTGTACTCGCCATTTGTCGTAAATCCGTCGTAAGGTTTTCGTCTTCATGTTCACGTAGAAGAAAGGGAGGCACTATTGTTTTATTTAATCCCTGGCACAGAAGGAACAAGGCTAACAACGTGAGGTTTAAACCTCACCGGGTGCCTTTGGCGCACCGATAGCGGCTAGGTTGTTGGCGCGCTACCCGAATGGGAGGTTCCACATTCGAATAACGTGAAAGGGTTTTTCATCGTGAAGTGGACGCAGCGGGTGGTGTTAGAATTCGTGCGCAATTTCTCCATAGCACGATTTTTGATGTTGGCCAAGGTATTTTCGAAATTAATTTTTGCTAAGTGTATTTTGCGGATGGAGGAAGTTTATTAGAGGGAAAAATAGCTTAGGAGTTATAAGGAGTTTAAAGCTTGTTTTATTTTGATAAAATATTCTTTTGAAGGTGTTGTTTGAAATATCTTATTGCATTCTTATGAGAGATAAATTTTATTTTTGATAAGACTATAAGGGAGAAATAAGGTGTATAAGGGATAAATTTTTCTTGTAATGTTGAGAGTGCTTTTGGTTGATTATGGAAATGAAAGCATGATGTTTTAAGGTTAAAATTGCTTCTTGTGTGAAGTTGTGAAACCTTAAGTGGGCAGCTTTGAGATTGACATTTGCTTTCATTAAATTGGTAATAATCAAGCTATTCTTTACTTGGTTAAAGTGTTGGGCTTACTCCTTTGTTGATGATTTGAAAAGTTGTTTTGTGCTATTGTGATTTGAGTTGGTGGATGCTTTTTGTTCAAACAATATTGGAGAGAAAAGGAGTTCTACTTGTTTCCTTTTCTAATGTTGATTGTGAAATGCTTCAAGGTTGTGTTTTGAGTTGAATGGTGTTGATTGAACCTTGTTTGATGAGCATTGTTGTTGAAGCCCTAATTGATGGTGAAAAGAACATGAGTATCATTGTTATGTGATTCTTTGCATAGTTGGCAATTGTTGGGGTTTCATGTTCTTGAAAGAAAGCATTCTATCCTATCCATTTCAGATATTGAGTTGAGTTTTCAGATTTGAGATTGAGTTTGAGCTGAGTTGATTTGAGTTGAGTTTTGAGATTGGGAGTTGAGTATAGAACATATTGAGTCTCTAACAATTCTCTTTATGCTTCTATGAGTTTGACAAATCACATTGGGTCTCTAACAATTCACCTTGTGATTTCCTACTAAGAAAGTTTTTTTCTTGGTGAGCTTGCTGAGTTTTGGACAGGTTTCGATGGGGACTTGTGAGCAGCTTTGGACAGGTTCATGGGGACTTGTGAGCAGATTTGGACAGGTCCTAGCAGAGGACTTGTGAGCTGAGTTTGATAGTTCTATCAGAGAACTTGAGGACAGAGGTGCACCGGTTCTTTGAGAAGAACCCGAGGACATATTTGGCAAGTCTTTGAGAAGGCTTGTGTGCAGAGGATTCATTTGTTCAACTGTTGGACAGATCCGACAGATAGAGGAAGACTTGTACTAGACCGACTGACTATGTTTGGTACAAGTTGTTGAGCTACTGTGGACGTGATCATAGAAGGCAGAGGTCTCTTAGGCTAAGCATTGAGGATAGGAGGTCTTCGATGGAAAGGAGTTCCACGTGCTGGCAAGAGGTAGAGGCGTTGATCTCTGAGGGATCATTTCCAGAGTAGAGGGGAAGGTATCTCCTTTGAGCAGAGGCTCATAAATTTTGATTAGGGGAAGGTATCTCCTTTGGGCCGAGGCTCATAAACATTGTAATTGGGAAGGATTCCCAAAGAACTTTGAGATAACTTTTAGAGAAAAGTTTTGTGGACGTAGCCCAACCATTTTGGGTGAACCACGTTAAAATTGGTGTCACTTTGTGGATGATATTGTGCATTGCTTTGATATTGCTTTGGGTATATTGCTTTACTATTTTGAAGTATAAAGGAAAAAATAAAAAGAGGTCTTATACTGTTCACCCCCCTCTCAGTATAAGCTTGTGTTCTTCAATTGGTATCAGAGCAGGTGCCTTCAAAAAGTTTAACAACTTGAAGGAAAAGCTAGTAAAGAACACAATGGATCATTCAAGTGGCAATGCAGCACCTATTCTTGATGGGTCAGATTTTGGTCTTTGGAGTGCAAGGATGAAGGTTCATCTAATGGCACTTGGGAATGAGGTTTGGGAAGTGATTGAAGATGAGTACACTATTCCTGAACATGGTCCTAATACTAAAGAAGAAAGGCTCCTACATCACAAGCAATTCAAAAGCAATGAATGCAATCCTGAAAGGCTTACGGAAAGCAGATCTCACCAAAGTGATTCACTGCAAGACAACTAGTGAAATGTGGAAACAGATTGAAGGTGGTTCATACAGGTGATACAAATGTCAGAAAGGCCAAGTTGAGACACTTCAAAGGTATGTTTGAACAACTCAAGATGAATGATGATGAAAATATTAGTGACTACATGCTTCGTATGGATGAGGTTGTTAACTCCATGAAAGACTTAGGTCTTGAGCTTGCTGAAAATGATGTTTGTGATAAGATTTTAAGATCTCTTCCTAATAGATTTAGTGAAAATATTTCTGCTATTGAGGAAGCTAAAGATTTGGATAAGTTGAAAAAGGATGAGCTCCATAGTATACTTGCAGCATTTGAGTTGAGAACTCAAGTGAAGGTTGATGTCAAGAAAGAGGCAACTTTCAAGGCTACCAAGAAATCCAAGGGTAAACAGCTTCAAGATAGTGATGAGTCTTCTAGTGATGAAGAGGCATATTACAACAAGAAAGGCAAGTTCTCTAGAAAGCACAAAAGTATGAAAAATATAAGATGTTTCAATTGTGGAAAGTTTGGTCATTATGCTACTGACTGTACTGTTCCCAAGAATGAAAGTGATGAAGATAAACAGGATTCTAAGAGCAAGGATTCTGAAAAGCACAAGCATCACAGGAAGAACAAAGATGAGCACAACAATCAAGGAAAGAGGTATTCTCACAAGCACAAGAAGAGTTTCTACCTAGACAAAGCAAGTAAGTGTTCTAGTAGTGATAGTGAAAGTTCTTCAAGTGATGATGAAAATGAGATGTTGTTCATATCAGAAAAAGAGGAAGAACCGAAACATAGATTCATTATCATGAAATGTCTTAGATGTGGAAACTTTGGTCACCTTGAGGATGATTGCACAAATAATGATTTGGTTTCTAGTATGTATGAGGATGCTTCAAAAAACTATAAGGAAGATGCATGTATGGTTTTTGAAAAGGGTAGCACCTCTAGTGATAAGAAATCTGAAAAAGGCTTTGATGATTCAAAAAGCAAACAAATAGAGGAAGATATAGAGGAAGGTGAAGTAGATCTTGAAGGTGAACTTATTAGTGCTCTTAGTGCTTTGAAAAAGGAAAGAAAGAAGAATGCTAGACTCAAGGATAAGTTAGATGAATGTTGTATGGAGAGAGATGATCTTATAGAAAGTCTTGACTTCTCTATAGCTAAGACACAAGAACTCAAGGATGAGTTAGAGTCTAAGGTTCTTGAGTATAGTGAGTTAGAACAGAAAATGGCTTCTTTGAAAGAGGAAACTAAAGAGTACAAGGATAAGCTTTACAGGTTTCAAGATAGCTCCAAAAAGGTTAAGTCACTCATCAAAGGTCAAAGAAAGACAACAGATAAAACAGGCCTTGGTTTTGTTAAGCCACACAAGGAACAAGTTGGAGAGTCTAGTAAGAGACTCCAAAAGGAAGAGAGTTCTGATGAGGAAAGTATTTCAGAAAAGGAGTCCTTGAATGATAGATGCACAGAAATAGAAAACAGAATTCAGAATGAGAAGAAGTTTTCAGAACCTAAGAGGTCAAATAAAGGAAAGTTTCAAGGCAGATGTTTTGCTTGTCACAGGTTTGGTCACATGGCTTCACATTGCATGGCTCAAGTGAAGAAGGTAAATGACAATTTCAGAAGTGCTAGTTTCTTTCAAGGGTATTGCTACTCTTGTCAACAGTTTGGGCACAAGGCAGTTTATTGCAAGGCAAATAACAAGAACAGGTTTGATCGAACAGGTTTGAACTGGTGGATTCAAAGATCAGGTTTACCTCAGAGAAACAACATCGTCAAGTGTTTCAAGTGCAACAATGAAGGTCACATAATCAGACAGTGTAGAGCTAAAATTCTAGAATACAGGAACAGGAACAGTGGCATGATCAGGTCCAAGGATCAAGGCATGGACAAGAACAGGGATGAGAACAAGAACAAGAACAGTGACAAGAACAGGAATATGGACAAAGAGTTCAAGAGAAGGCCCGACAAGGAAGTTATAGACGCTGATGATGATCAGTGCCTAATGGGAGTTTTACTCCCACCCTAGAATTAATCACCTCATCAAGAGGTGGGGGAGGGACTAAGCTAAGAGGCTCATTCTTAGTCCCGAGCCCCAAAGGTGACCCTTTGCCATTGATGACAAAGGGGGAGAGATATGAGTAAGGGGGAGAGCTTCAAAGTGAAGAGGAGAGCTTCAAGTCAGGGGAGCAAAACTTCAAAGGAAGATTCTCAGTTGTGGGCACAGTTGGTCAGTTGTTAGCACAGTTGGTTTCAGTTTTGGCTCTTGAGAAGTGTTTTCAGTAAAGGTTTGCCATCAATGACAAAGGGGGAGATTGTTGGCAATTTTGGGTACTTTGGGTACATTGCCTTTGCTCAAGTGTATAAGTTGTCATTGATGTCAAGAAGCTCTTGAAGGAATTTGATTTGATGTCAAATAATTTGTTTTGATGAAGGTTACGACATGACAGTTTCAAAGGTCTTTTGTAAACCCCAAGTTGGCAGGTTTAAAGATTAAGATGGATGCATTAGTTTAATGCATTTGGGTCAGGAGGAAGTATTTATTTAAATAATTAAAAACCTTGTTAAGGTTCCCTTTAATTATTTTTAAATAAATATTAAATTATTGTTTGCAATGGGTTCTCCTAACCCATGGCGCTATGTTTTAAGATTGTGGGCGCTAGCCAAGACCTCCGTCGACGTGTTAAACTCCTCGTCGACGTCAAGAGCTTATGGTAAAAATGCATATAAATCTCCCTCGATGAAAATCAAGAATTATCCCATCCGCATTTTGAAAAGAGTTGCTCGCTGTGAATTCGTGATCTACTGTTCGACTGTGTCTTCGTCATTTTCGTGAATCCGTTGTTCATTTTTTTGTACTCGTCATTTGTCGTAAATCCGTCGTAAGGTTTTCGTCTTCGTGTTCGCGTCAGAAGAAAGGGAGGCACTATTGTTTTATTTAATCCCTGGCATAGAAGGAACAAGGCTAACAACGTGAGGTTTAAACCTCATCGAGCGCCTTTGGCGCACCGATAGCGGCTAGGTTGTTGGCGCGCTACCCGAACGGGAGGTTCCGCATTCGAATAACGTGAAAGGGTTTTTCATCGTGAAGTGGACGCAGCGGGTGGTGTTAGAATTCGTGCGCAATTTCTCCATAGCACGATTTTTGATGTTGGCCAAGGTATTTTCAAAATTAATTTTTGCTAAGTGTATTTTACGGATGGAGGAAGTTTATTAGAGGGAAAAACAGCTTAGGAGTTATAAGGAGTTTAAAGCTTGTTTTATTTTGATAAAAGATTCTTTTGAAGGTGTTGTTTGAAATATCTTATTGCATTCTTATGAGAGATAAATTTTATTTTTGATAAGACTATAAGGGAGAAATAAGGTGTATAAGGGATAAATTTTTCTTGTAATGTTGAGAGTGCTTTTGGTTGATTATGGAAATGAAAGCATGATGTTTTAAGGTTAAAATTGCTTCTTGTGTGAAGTTGTGAAACCTTAAGTGGGCAGCTTTGAGATTGACATTTGCTTTCATTAAATTGGTAATAATCAAGCTATTCTTTACTTGGTTAAAGTGTTGGGCTTACTCCTTTGTTGATGATTTGAAAAGTTGTTTTGTGCTATTGTGATTTGAGTTGGTGGATGCTTTTTGTTCAAACAATATTGGAGAGAAAAGGAGTTCTACTTGTTTCCTTTTCTAATGTTGATTGTGAAATGCTTCAAGGTTGTGTTTTGAGTTGAATGGTGTTGATTGAACCTTGTTTGATGAGCATTGTTGTTGAAGCCCTAATTGATGGTGAAAAGAACATGAGTATCATTGTTATGTGATTCTTTGCATAGTTGGCAATTGTTGGGGTTTCATGTTCTTGAAAGAAAGCATTCTATCCTATCCATTTCAGATATTGAGTTGAGTTTTCAGATTTGAGATTGAGTTTGAGCCGAGTTGATTTGAGTTGAGTTTTGAGATTGGGAGTTGAGTATAGAACATATTGAGTCTCTAACAATTCTCTTTATGCTTCTATGAGTTTGACAAATCACATTGGGTCTCTAACAATTCACCTTGTGATTTCCTACTAAGAAAGTTTTTTTCTTGGTGAGCTTGTTGAGTTTTGGACAGGTTCCGGTGGGGACTTGTGAGCAGTCTTGGACAGGTTCCGGTGGGGACTTGTGAGCAGATTTGGACAGGTCCTAGCAGAGGACTTGTGAGCTGAGTTTGATAGTTCTATCAGAGAACTTGAGGACAGAGGTGCACTGGTTCTTTGAGAAGAACCTGAGGACAGATTTGGCAAGTCTTTGAGAAGGCTTGTGTGTAGAGGATTGATTTGTTCAAGAGTTGGACAGATCTGATAGATAGAGGAAGACTTGTACTAGACCGACTGACTGTGTTTGGTACAGGTTGCTGAGCTGCTGTGGACGTGATCATAGAAGGCAGAGGTCTCTTAGGCTAAGCATTGAGGATAGGAGGTCTTCGGTGGAAAGGAGTTCCACGTGGCCGGCAAGAGGTAGAGGCAGTTGATCTTCCGAGGGATCATTTCCAGAGCAGAGGGGAAGGTATCTCCTTTGAGCAGAGGCTCATAAATTCTGATTGGGGGAAGGTATCTCCTTTGGGCCGAGGCTCATAAACATTGTAATTGGGAAGGATTCCCAAAGAACTTTGAGATAACTTTTAGAGAAAAGTTTTGTGGACGTAGCCCAACCATTTTGGGTGAACCACGTTAAAATTGGTGTCACTTTGTGGATGATATTGTGCATTGCTTTGATATTGCTTTGGGTATATTGCTTTACTATTTTGAAGTATAAAGGAAAAAGTAAAAAGAGGTCTTATACTGTTCACCCCCCATCTCAGTATAAGCTTGTGTTCTTCACAATTTTATCTCCTTTTTCCAACCAAGATTTTGTTGGACATTTTGAGTAGTTGAGTTGTCATTGATGTCAAGAGTCAGTTTCAGTGAGCAGTGCAAGAGGAAGCAATTTCAGTAAGCAGTGCAAGAGGAAGATTGTATCAAGGCCAAAGGAAAAATATTATAATATTTTATTATAATATTCCAGTTAAAGGTTGATTTGAAGAAAATTGAAGACCATGAAGTGATCATTCTCCAAGTTCTCTAAAAAACCAGGTGGCATATTTGAAAGGATAAGGTTTAAATTATTTAAATTTAAATATTTTAACTAAGGTTAAAATTTAAATTTAAATAATCCTTTTGGTGCCAAAGTTAAAGGATATATTTTAAATCGAATTTAAAAATTTGATATCTTCATCGACGTTGGAAGTGCATGTGCCAAAGTGTATAAAAAGGGGGTTAAATTTTTATTTAACCTATCCATGCGATTGATTGCCCACGATAGCTAAGAGTTCGAGCGCCAAAGTCTAGAGGATTTCGCATGTGCTAAAATCGACATTGGGTAGTGAGAAGAGACAAGACAAAGGGAGCACCGAGTTGAGTTCCAAAGGCGCTGGTAGCGTAGTTGGCGATAGTGGGTGGCGCTAAGAAGTTTGGTAGGCGAGGAGAGCAGGGTTCGAAACCCATCGAGTTGGTTTTGCAAGGGAGAAGAGTGTGTTTTGTTTTGCACCACACCGATCATAAAAGGACAAAGGAAAGGCTTGAGCCTTCCCCTTCGTGTGGAGGCTCGTAGCCCACGTGGTGGGCTAGCGCCTCGATAAGGCACTCGGTTGGGAGTGGTCTCGTGTTCAAAACCCGTCGAGGCCTTTTGCTTGAGATAAAAGGTATGCGCTAATGTTTGCCAAGGTTGCATGAAATATTTTGGATTTGCTAAGGTTGGATGAAAAATAAATATTTTTGGAGGTTTATAAAGTTTTTTTTTTAAATTGGTTATTGAGTATTTGAGGGAGATAAAAGGGTAGGCAGTATTATTTTTGAGGGTTTGATTTTTGGAGGTTGTTAATTTAATTTTTGGAGTTATAAGGTGTATTAAGAGCCAAATTTTCATGTATGCTATTTTGGAGGTTGTTAATTAAATATTGGAGATTATAAGGTGTAATTGAGTAATTATTTTTTATGTATGTTTTGATGATTGTTAATTTCAAGATGGAGTAATAAGGTGTATTTGAGTGCTATTATTTTTGTATTGAGAAATATTTTTGAGGAGTATTTTTGTCATCTAACCCTTGATATTGGAAAAGAGGTTGATTGTGTTTGAGGTAGGTTTTTGAGGTCTACTCTTCATCAAGTAAAAAGGTATGGGCACATTCTTCTTTGGTTGAGGTGTTTGGTTGATTTTCTAAAAAACAAGTTGGAGTGAAAAGGATTGATTTGAGTATTCCTTGTTGAGTTGATGAGTTTTCTGAAATGGAAGTGGATGCTATAAACTTTGTTTGATAAGCATTGTTGGAGATTGTGAGTGAGCTAGTGCATGCTTCATGCTTGTATGGTTTGAGATCTTTTGAGGTTGAGTTTGAAGATTGGATTAGGGTTTGAAAGAACTTGAGTATCATTGTTATGTGATTTGGAAACCCTACTTGAGTTAGGGCCTTGATGCATGTGAAACTTCCATTGGGTTGTGTGAATCAAGTTGTGCCTACATTGATGTTGAGTGAGAGTTTTGTTTCATAGAATGATTGATGAAGTAAAGTTGAGTTAAGTGAATGATTTGGAGTGATAGCTGAAATTTTGTGAAACAAATTGTTCCATATTCTGAAATTGAATTGAAAAGAGGATTGAAAGTGATTGAGCATTGTTGTGAGTGAGTAACATATTGAGTCTCTAACCATTATCTATATGTTTCTATGAGTCAAACAAGATTCTATGTGAAACTTGTTTGCATGATTGAAAGAGGTTTTCTGCAAGATATTAAGTTGAGTTTTAGATGCAATTTTTGTATTTGATTTGAGCAAGCTTTTGTGAGAGCTTGTGAGCAGATTTGAGTAAGTCCTAGAGTGGACTTAAGGACAGAGTTGAGTAAGCTTTTGTGAAATCTTAAGGACATATTTATGTGAGCTTTTGTGGAAGCTTACAAAGTAGATTTGAGGTAAGTCTTGGTGAAGACTTGTTGAGGAGATTGGACAAGTTCTAGTGAGGACTTGTTGAGCAGATTTGAGGTAAGTCTTAGTGAATACTTGAGAACAGATTGGACAAGTTCTAGGGAGGACTTGTTGAATAGATTTGGGATAAGTATTTGAGAAGACTTGTGAGCAGAGTTGATTGATTGATTTATTCAAACCTTGAGTTAAGGCTTGGGGTAGATCTAGTAGAGTTGATTTGAGATTGGATCAAGCTTTGTATTAAGGCTTGAGGACAAATTTGAGGATAGAGTTTGGTGTAGACTTGAGGATAGATATTGAGTATATTTGTGCTAGACCAAAGGACTATGTTTAGTGTATATTTGAGGATAGATATTGAGTAGATTTGTGCTAGATCGAAGGACTATGTTTAGTGCAAATTTGAGGATAGAGATTGAGTAGATTTGTGCTAGACTGAAGGACTATGTTTAGTACATATTTGAAGATAGATATTGAGTAGATTTGTGCTAGACCGAAGGACTATGTTTAGTGCAGATTTGAGATAGAGCTTTGGAGGTGATAGAGTATAGAGGATGATAGTCTCTAGTGGATAGAGGTCCATTAGCTAGGGTAGTGAGGATAGGTCTTCTGAGTGAGGACATGAGTCTTCAGTGGATAGAGATCCATAAGCCAGTGTAGTGGAGGTAGTAGTTCTTCTAGAAGATCACCAGCTAGAGCAAAGGAGAAGGAGTTCTCCTATGGATAGAGATCCATGAACCAGCTGAGGAGATTGGTGTCTCCTATGGATAGAGATCCATAAACTTGATTAGGGGATTGGTGTCTCCTTTGGATAGAGGTCCATAAATATTGTAATAGGGAAGGATTCCCAAAGATATTTGTTGAGAAAATATTAGTGAAATATTTTCTCCGTGGAGTAGCCCACATTGGGTGAACCACATTAAATTGGTGTCTCTATTGTGTGTGATGATTTATGCATTGCTTTGGTTACTGTTGTTGATATTGCCATTGATAATATTGCATAATACTATTTGGGAAAGAAAAGTAAAAAGTGGTCTTATACTGTTCACCCCCTCTCAGTATAAGCTTGTGTTCTTCAATTGGTATCAGAGTGGGTTCCTTCAGAAAAGGTTTAACAACTTGAAGGAAGATCTTACAAGAACACAAATGGCAAAGAAAGGCAAAAGTAGAACCATGAGACACAAGAAGAAAAGAACACACATGGTCATGAAAGAAAAGGAAGATGAATTCAATGTTGTTGTTTTGGGAGGAAAAATAGAAATAGATTCAAGAGATGAATCAAGCAATGGAGAAAAGGCTAGATTGATAAAGTTTTGTACCAGATGTAGGAAGATAGGTCACCATGCAACTTATTGTACACAAGAAGGTGAAGAATGTTTTGTTTGTGGTCAACTCGGTCATGATGCAGGTTATTGCAATGGGTTTAGTAGCGATAAAGATGAAGATGATACTTTCAGAATTGAAGTCCTAGAGGATGGTTCAGAAAAGGATAACAGGGACAGTCAAAATAGGTATGAAGAAGAAACTCTACTTTGGACAATAGAAGAAATTGAAGACCAAAGAAAAGAGAAAAATTCAGAAAAAGAAAAGGAGGAAGCCACACTTAAGGAACTTGTTGAGTTAAAAAGGGAGAACTTAGAATTAAAGGCTCAAATACAAGAGGATGAGAAATGTAAGACAAAGCTTCTACAAGATCTCTCTGACTTGAAAGATAAGGTTGAAAAGGCAAGGAGAGTTGAAAAAGGTATGGTTGAATAGTCAAAGGTAAAAGAGCTAGAATGTGAAAGACTTATTGTTGATCTTGAAGAATTAAAAAGGGAGAACTCAGGATTAAGGGTTCAAGCTCAAGAAGATGAGAAAGCAAAAGCAAAGTTTCTACAAGAGCTCACTAACTTCAAAATTAAGGTTGAAGAGGCAAGGAAAATAGAAGAAGGTATGGCTAAAAAATTAAAGACAAAAGATCTAGAGTGTGAAGAATTAGAACATGAGATAGTTTCACTAAGGATGGAAGTGAAAGACTCTAAGGACAAGCTACACAAGGTTGAGAAAAATTCAAAATCCTTGGATAGGATTATCAATGCACAAAGATCATCAGTCACCAAAATAAGACTTAGTTTTGAAGAAGAACAAGGGAAACAGGAAGCAGAAAAAGGAGAGTCAAGCTCAAGCACCAAAGAAGAAGAAGCTTCAAAAGAAGAAAGTGAAAGAGAGAGTGAGACTTCTAAGGATAAGTTGGACAATAGAAAGTTCAACAAGGAAAGGAACAATGCACAAATAAGGAATAGATGGAACAGGAAATAGGATAGGGTAGAAGAGACTAAGAGACCAATGGGGTCAAGGCAAGGTTTCTTCAATGGACGATGCTTCTCATGTCATAGGTTTGGGCACAAGGCTACACAGTGCAGGACACATGAAAGATAGGAATATGGAAATTTCAGAAACAAGCATCTCTTTCAAGGGTATTGCTACTCTTGTAATCAGTTTGGTCACAAGGCAACAAATTGCAGGGTTCATGACAGGAATAGATATGGCTTCACTAGAAGAAATCCCAAGATATTTGCACCTCAAAGGAATAACAACATTAAGTGTTATAAGTGCAATAATTATGGGCATACAACAAGATGGTGTAGAGCAGAAATTCCAGAGACAAGCAGGAACAGGAATAGTCAGAGGAATCAGAAGGATCAGATGAGAAGGAAAGTGGACAAAGGTAAAGATCAGTGCATGTTGGGAGTAGAAATACTCCCACCCCATAATTAAACACCTCAAGAGGAGGTGGGGGAGGGGCTAAGCTAAGAATCTCATTCTTAGCCCCGAGCCCCAAAGGTGACCCTTTTCCATTGATGTCAAAGGGGGGGAGATATTTGATTTAAGGGGAGAGCATTGAGTCAAGGGGAGCAGTTTCCTAAGGGGAGTAGAAATAGAAAAAGGTTAAGGAAATGGTAAAAGGTAATTGGGTTACCATCAATGACAAAGGGGGAGATTGTTGGACATTTTGAGTAGTTGAGTTGTCATTGATGTCAAGAGTCAGTTTCAGTGAGCAGTGCAAGAGGAAGCAATTTTAGTAAGTAGTGCAAGAGGAAGATTGTATCAAGGCCAAAGGAAAAATATTATAATATTTTATTATAATATTCCAGTTAAAGGTTGATTTGAAGAAAATTGAAGACCATGAAGTGATCATTCTCCAAGTTCTCTAAAAAACCCAGGTGGCAGATTTGAAAGGATAAGGTTTAAATTATTTAAATTTAAATATTTTAACTAAGGTTAAAATTTAAATTTAAATAATCCTTTTGGCGCCAAAGTTAAAGGATATATTTTAAATCGAATTTAAAAATTTGATATCTTCATCGACGTTGGAAGCGCATGTGCCAAAGTGTATAAAAAGGGGGTTAAATTTTTATTTAACCTATCCATGCGATTGATTGCCCATGATAGCTAAGAGTTCGAGTGCCAAAGTCTAGAGGATTTTGCATGTGCTAAAATTGACATTGGGCAGTGAGAAGAGACAAGACAAAGGGAGCACCGAGTTGAGTGCCAAAGGTACTGGTAGCGTAGTTGGTGATAGTGGGTGGTGCTAAGAAGTTTGGTAGGCGAGGAGAGTAGGGTTTGAAACCCATCGAGTTGGTTTTGCAAGGGAGAAGAGTGTGTTTTATTTTGCACCATGCCGATCGAAAAGGACAAAGGAAAGGCTTGAGCCTTCCCCTTCGTGTGGAGGCTCGTAGCCCACGTGGTGGGCTAGCACCTCGATAAGGCGCTCGATTGGGAGTGGTCTCGCATTCAAAACCCATCGAGGCCTTTTGCTTGAGATAAAAGGTATGCGCTAATGTTTGCCAAGGTTGCATGAAATATTTTGGATTTGCTAAGGTTGGATGAAAAATAAATATTTTTGGAGGTTTATAAAGTTTTTTTTTAAATTGGTTATTGAGTATTTGAGGGAGATAAAAGGGTAGGCAGTATTATTTTTGAGGGTTTGATTTTTGGAGGTTGTTAATTTAATTTTTGGAGTTATAAGGTGTATTAAGAGCCAAATTTTCATGTATGCTATTTTGGAGGTTGTTAATTAAATATTGGAGATTATAAGGTGTAATTGAGTAATTATTTTTTATGTATGTTTTGATGATTGCTAATTTCAAGATGGAGTAATAAGGTGTATTTGAGTGCTATTATTTTTGTATTGAGAAATATTTTTGAGGAGTATTTTTGTCATCTAACCCTTGAGATTGGCAAAGAGGTTGATTGTGTTTGAGGTAGGTTTTTGAGGTCTACTCTTCATCAAGTAAAAAGGTATGGGCACATTCTTCTTTGGTTGAGGTGTTTGGTTGATTTTATGAAAAAACAAAGTTGGAGTGAAAAGGATTGATTTGAGTATTCCTTGTTGAGTTGATGAGTTTTCTGAAATGGAAGTGGATGCTATAAACTTTGTTTGATAAGCATTGTTGGAGATTGTGAGTGAGCTAGTGCATGCTTCATGCTTGTATGGTTTGAGATCTTTTGAGGTTGAGTTTGAAGATTGGATTAGGGTTTGAAAGAACTTGAGTATCATTGTTATGTGATTTGGAAACCCTACTTGAGTTAGGGCCTTGATGCATGTGAAACTTCCATTGGGTTGTGTGAATCAAGTTGTGCCTACATTGATGTTGAGTGAGAGTTTTGTTTCATAGAATGATTGATGAAGTAAAGTTGAGTTAAGTGAATGATTTGGAGTGATAGCTGAAATTCTGTGAAACAAATTGTTCCATATTCTAAAATTGAATTGAAAAGAGGATTGAAAGTGATTGAGCATTGTTGTGAGTGAGTAACATATTGAGTCTCTAACCATTCTCTATATGTTTCTGTGAGTCAAACAAGATTCTATGTGAAACTTGTTTGCGTGATTGAAAGAGGTTTTCTGCAAGAGATTAAGTTGAGTTTTAGATGCAAGTTTTGTATTTGATTTGAGCAAGCTTTTGTGAGAGCTTGTGAGCAGATTTGAGTAAGTCCTAGAGTGGACTTAAGGACAGAGTTGAGTAAGCTTTTGTGAAATCTTAAGGATAGATTTATGTGAGCTTTTGTGGAAGCTTACAAAGCAGATTTGAGGTAAGTCTTGGTGAAGACTTGTTGAGCAGATTGGACAAGTTCTAGTGAGGACTTGTTGAGCAGATTTGAGGTAAGTCTTAGTGAAGACTTGAGAACAGATTGGACAAGTTCTAGGGAGGACTTGTTGGATAGATTTGGGACAAGTCTTTGAGAAGACTTGTGAGCAAAGTTGATTGATTGATTTATTCAAACCTTGAGTTAAGGCTTGGGGTAGATCTAGAAGAGTTGATTTGAGATTGGATCAAGCTTTGTGTTAAGGCTTGAGGATAATTTGAGGATAGATTTTGGTGCAAACTTGAGGAATATTGAGCAGATTTGTGCTAGACCGAAGGACTATGTTTAGTGCATATTTAAGGATAGATATTGAGTAGATTTGTGCTAGATCGAAGGATTGTGTTTAGTGCAGATTTGAGGATAGAGATTGAGCAAATTTGTGCTAGATCGAAGGACTGTGTTTAGTGCATATTTGAGGATAGAGATTGAGCAGATTTGTGCTAGATCGAAGGACTATGTTTAGTGTAGATTTGAGATAGAGCTTTGGAGGTGACAGAGTATAGAGGATGATAGTCTCTAGTGGATAGAGGTCCATTAGCCAGGGTAGTGAGGATAGGTCTTCTGAGTGAGGATAGGAGTCTTCAGTGGATAGATATCCATAAGCCAGTGTAGTGGAGGCAGCAGTTCTTCTAGAAGATCACCAACTAGAGCAAAGGAGGAGTTCTCCTATGGATAGAGATCCACGAACCAGCTGAGGAGATTGGTGTCTCATGTGGATAGAGATCCATGAACTTGATTAGGGGATTGGTGTCTCCTTTGGACAGAGGTCCATAAACATTGTAATAGGGAAGGATTCCCAAAGATATTTGTTGAGAAAATATTAGTGAAATATTTTCTCCATGGAGTAGCCCACATTGGGTGAACCACATTAAATTGGTGTCTCTATTGTGTGTGATGATTTGTGCATTGCTTTGGTTACTGTTGTTGATATTGCCATTGATAATATTGCATAATACTATTTGGGAAAGAAAAGTAAAAAGTGGTCTTATACTGTTCACCCCCCCTCTCAGTATAAGCTTGTGTTCTTTAGTTTTTATCTTCTTTTGTTAAACAATTTTATCTTCTTTTGTTAAAAAAATTTATCTTCTTTAGTTAACCAAATTTTATCTTCTTTTGTTAACAAATTTTATCTTCGATTGTTAAGATTTGCTTGAGAATAAAAATAGAAATGACTAAAATCTAACTTTGCAATGTAGGAATTTTGGAATATCATATTAATTGTTCATTTTAATGAAAAGTTTGAATCTATTGAAATTTCCATTTTCAGAACGTGAAATTAATTTGATTGCTTGGAAAAATGTACAAAATTTGAAATTTTGAATTTTTGTTAAAAATGTGAGTTTATGTAATATGAGAATTTGAAATTTAATTTTTGAATTGCCATATTTCTTTTTTTAGGGGTTTTAATTTTTTTATTTCTTTCTTGTATTTTGTATTGGATGTACTTAAAAAATGTAAAAGTCTAGGGTTAGAAGGAAATAAAATAAAAAAGCAAGTTGTTGAAACTTTTTAAAACTTCGACCCGAATTTGCATAAACAAATACCTCGCACTAAACCAACATTAATTTGACCCATATTCATGTATTTTAACATTAATATGGTGTAATCCTCTAAGGAAAAAGGGCACAATATATTAAAAACAATAGATAAGTCTACCATCCGCATGCATAAAACTCATCAAAATTTCCAATATATTGCCAACATGAAAGATTTTAAATGAATACACTTGCAGAATACCTTGCTTCAACAAATTACAATGGTAATCAACTTGGGAGGAGATGCTTCTTCAAAAAAAAATATTTCCAACATGCACTTCATTGTAGAAATTCTTCGACCATCTTTCGTTCGTTTGAATGGCCATTTAAAATTTTTGAATAAAGCCCTCATTTCTTCTTCCTTTCGTTTGGTTTCCTAACACTTCAATTCATAAAATTTGCATCCTCGTTCATCTTCTTCCTCAACTTGTAACTGATCTACATTTATTTATTTATTTATTTATTTATTTATTTATTTATTTATTTGAATTTACATGGTGGAATCGATAGCCGCCACTAATTTGGATAGGCTATCCAGCTTTTATGGCCTCCACAGTATTCTACGTTGTCTGTCCTAGAAGTTGCCACATAGATCTGCATGCAGTCCACCCCTATAACCGCCATGCCACAATCATTTTAAACCTTTTATGCCATTGAAAGCACCAGGAAAGGGACAAGCGTTCATTCCAACAAGGCCTAATATTTGAACCTTGGACCTCCACCTCCCTTATAGGGTTTGGAACTACCCTTCATTTATTATATGGTAACTCTTTTGCTATTATATCTTGTGTAGCTAAGTTAATTATTTCCATCGTCATTATATAATATTCTTCCATGATTCATTAATTTGGTTTATCAAACTTGATGGGCTTCTACGATCATACAAGGCTTGTTCTGTGTACCATTTGGTAAAATTCCTTTGTCCTCTTCCTTAATGTAGTTATGACGTACTGCCAAGCATGTTCAAATTATGGTAAAGGAAAACAAATATTCCCATTGCAATCATTGAATATCTTCTACTGCTAATATAATGGACACCTCACCATTCTATCATCAAACACTTTATGCATGCATATCTCTCAACGACGAACAAAACTAGCTATTCCATGCTTGAATATACATCATAACAAGTGAGTTTAAGACTTTTGAATTCGGTGAATTTTAGTAAATTTTTAAAGGTGTTATCATAACGATCCATCATATTCATATCATCTTCATAATCTCTACCATTAGATTCTTCTTCCTGGAGAGACGATAGGCAGAACTTCTAAGCCCATGTATGATGCAAAATATGAACTATATCTACACAAAGGAATAAACACTAGGTGCTTTAGTATTTTTGTAAATTCATGAGTTGTATGATGGATCAATAGATTGAGTGAGCCCTAAGATGTTTATAAAAAATTGGGGCGTGTTGCAACATTGTATCCCATCTAATATTTGTGTCGATGTGATTTAACTACATGAATCCCGGACAGCTAACAACGAAAATGAAAATTTCATCGTTGGCATTATTTTAGTTTCTACTATGGTTTCCTTCTGTAATCCCTTGTTGTCATCAAGGATGTACAAGTTATCCATGGGTTTATCAATCCCATATTCTTGTTGCACGTAGTCACTGTGAAATACCCACCCTGTACCTACAAGATAGAACAAGCATACCACTATGAAATACCTACTCCAATCAACATCAAACTTAGGTTTCTTTGTCTATGCCTACTACTTTATGCAAAACCAAATTTCACCATGTACCACTGCACAAAATTATTCCCATCATCATTACTATAGCAAATGCTCTGCAGAATGGAAGCCATGCTCCAACGAAATCATGCATTTTGTAGCCATTCTCAACACGTTTTCGGTTGAACATCCATAGTGATTTATCCATGCCATCAAGTGTCAGTCCATATTAGTGTTAGGTTAAGTCTAGCAATTTATTATGATAATTAGAAAGTAATTTTTTCTTGTATAGAAATTTCTTGGTCCATTCCATTGATTTCCACTACCTCTTGTAAATTGGTGAGCTTGAATCTAATTTCCTATTTTGTTTTAAATATGCTACCAAAATATATGGCTTTCCAAATTTTCAGTTCCCATTTATATATTTCATGTTTTTAATAAACCTATATATGTATATTATCCTTCAAACCTTGCTTTATACCACCATCATGTAACCATGTGAAAGAAATTACATCATTGGGGCCACCTAGATGGAACTAAAAATGGATTCAAATGACCATTGTTAAGTAGATCACATCTAAAAGAAATGATTTTGTGTTATGATATTTCTTGCAATAAATTGTTTGAAGATATTGTATACTTTGTTTACAACCAAGTATTAGATAACAAAAATATGTGCAATCTTTCTACTATATGAATTTACCTGATATGTCTTAATCTCATGTATATTGAAAGCTTGAATGAATAGCATCCAAAGGCTATTTAAATTGACAAATAAATAAAATCGTCCATTGATGCCAACCATCCAAGAGTACCATCTTTCTTTTCTAAAGAAGATAAAAATGTTTTGCATTCCACCCAAGAGACCATAGATCATAATTGTGAATCATCATTGAATTTGATAGTAAAATTGAGGTCCTTTCAATATCTTTGATGAGTAGCTATAGTTTAAGCATATACAATTATAATAACTTTTATGTTTTCCTATTTTCTACAAAAAACCAACAACCCAAATAATTTTTGCTTCTAGCAATAGTCCATCCCATTTGCATTTATGTCATGTTTTTGCAAATTCTCCTAAAGCCCATACAGCAAAAAGTACTAGACAATCCCTAATCTTCCAAAAAAATTTAATGCATCCTTACATTTTGAACTGTTTTTTTCTTATATTATATATACTTCTATAACAACCTATTGATTTCCTAATAACTCTTTTTTAGGGATCTTATTTGGGCTAAGTTTTGAATATGAAAGAGAGTAGAGTTGAAAAACATACTTAGATAAGGGTGGATAAACACTTGGATAACCATGTCTCATATGATCTATAGCCTTGTGGATGTTAAAAACTACTTTACTTTTAATTTTTATTCATACCCTTACAATGACACTGAGAGGAGGGGGGTGAATCAGTGTAGCTCTTTAAACTTAAATTTATAGCTCTTACTACCGCAACAATTAAAACTTATTACTAGATATAGCAAGTATAACAAAAGAGCATCACACAACACAAGATTTAACAAGGTTCACCAATGTGGCTACTCCTCAAAAATTGACTGCTTGGACTACCATCCAAATATAGCCTTTGCAAACCACCAACTTTACAATCAATTTACCAGTACCCACTGTAAGGAGCACCAACCCCTTATTTATCTGCACCAACAGAAAGGAGCACCAACCCCTTATTTATCTGCACCAATGTGAAAGGAGCACCAACCCCTTATTTATATACACAAATAGAAAGGAGCACTAACCCCTTATTTATCTGCACCAACAGAAAGGAGCACCAACCCCTAATGCCAAGCTGCAACCTGGACTTCAATTTGAATCTATAAGTTTGACAGTAAGATACCTTTGCTTTTGCAAGACCCTAACTGGTCTTCTTCACCTTTGTGTTCTTTGCACACTCTGCTCTCTCTGCGCAATCACTTCGCACACTCTGCTTCGTTACAGTCGAACTTCACGATCGTCTTCTCCCTTTTGCGCACTCTGCTCTCTTTGCAAAATTTGCACTTAGCACGATTCGACACGACTTGCTCTCTACGCACAACAATCGTATTTCACACACATTTGACTTCTCTTCAATTCTCCAAACAGCCCTTCTTTTATAACAATATTTTTATGATGAAAACCCTAATCGTAGTCGACTGTAAATCCTAATCTTAGTCGGCTTTCATAACAACTGTAAACCCTAATTTTAGTCGACTGTCATCGGTCTTCGTCGGCTTCAACTTAAGAAGATGTTTGGTTTATCCATCGCTTGATGATTTCATTCTGGACAGACCCTATAACCGCCATAGTGATTTTGGTCCACTGTCATACTTCTCATTTTAGTCTAGTTCTCCTTCTTGACTTGCGCATTTATGACTTGTCATGAAATCATAACATTTTTGCCTTTGTAGCTTCTTTTGTTGCTGTTGCCGCTAAAATACATGTGATATCGCGACACTTTCACCTCCATATGCTTTCTCTATTCTTTTGTCATGATATCATGACATTTTTGCCTCTGCAAACTTCGTCTTTTCTTTTGTTGCGATATCGTGACACTTCTGCTTCCATAGACTTTGACTTTGCTTTTGTCACGATATCGTGACACTTCAGCCTCCGTAGTCTTCAACTTAGCTTTTGTCATGAAATCGTGACACTTCTACTTTCGTACTTAGCTTCTTTGTTTTTGTCACGAAATTGTGACACTTCTGCCTTCGAAATCTTCTTCTCTGCTTTTTTTGTGAAATTGTGACACTTTTGCTTTCATACTTTACTTCTTTGCTTTTGTCATGAAATTGTGACACTTCTGCTTTCGAAGTCTTGCTTTCTGCTTTTATCGTGAAATCGTGACAGTTCTGCTTCCGTACGCTTCCTCTCTTTCTTTTGTCGCAAAAATGCGACATGTCACGATATCGTGACACTTTTCAAACTTACTTTCTCTCTCCTATTTTAGTCGTGAAAATGTGACATGTCGCGAAATCGTGACACTTTTCCAACTTACTTTCTCTCTCCTATTTTAGTTGCGAAAATGCGACATGTGAAATCGTGACACTTTTCTTACTTGTTCTCTTTCTTCGAACTTGTCGCGAAATCACGACACTTTTTCTTGCTTTCTCTTTCTCTTCCAACATGTCGTGAAATCATGACAGTTTTTCCACTTGCCTTTTTCTCTTCCAACATGTCACGAAATCGTGATAGTTTTTCCTGCTTTTTCTCTCTCTTCCAACATGTCGCGAAATCACCACAGTTTTTTCCTAATTTTTTTCTCTCTTCCAACATGTCACGAAATTGCAACAGTTTTTCTTGCCTGCTGTATATGTCGCGATATCACGACACTTTTCTTACTTGTTTTTTTTTTTTTTGATCTTTTGCATATGGGCCACTTCGGTCTTCTTGGAAAATCATTGTACATACTCTGAATAACCTTTGAACTCTTGTCTTCTGCATCTAAATAGCTTTTGAACTTCCTGTCCACTGCATCAACAGATCTATCTGATTGTGTTGACAACAATGACAATATTGTTGCTGCACCTTGCTCAACATAAACTTCTATAACAACCTATTGATTTCCTAATAACTCTTTTTTAGGGATCTTATTCGGGTTAAGGTTTGAATATGAAAGAGATTAGAGTTGAAAAACATACTTAGATAAGGGTGGATAAACACTTGGATAACCATGTCTCATATGATCTATAGCCTTGTGGATGTTAAAGACTACTTTACTTTTAATTTTTATTCATACCCTTAATATTCCAAGAGACTATTTTCATCATCATTTTTATTTTTATTTGTGAGCTTAGTCCCATTTCTTGTTAACACTTGAGATAATTGGTTTTGTTTTCTGATATCAATACCTCGTGAGTTTTCTTTTCTCTTTCTTCTTGTTTTTGAACACTTTTATCATCATCAATCTCTTCAATTTTTTGATAATGTTCATAATGAGACATATCATCTATAATGTTATATTTCCCTAGAGAATATAAAGTACAAGTAATAGCCTCAATAATCCCTAGAAACATTAAGTATAAGGATGATCCTTCGTAATACAGTTTTCGATGAGACATGATTGAAGAAGGAGAGCTAGGGTTTCAGAAGTTTGGAGGTGCTTCAGAGGAGATCTGAGGAATCAAACTGGGGTTTCAGAAGCTGAGGTAGAGGGTTGTCAATAGTAAGGATCACGGCCAAGAATGGGGGACATAGGTACTTCGGTACCAAATCCTCCAAACGAAGGAATTTCATTTCGGGATAAGCTATGTGGAACCCAAGATAGTTTCAACGATTGTCAAACACAAGCAAAGAAAATCATAAACACCATGGGGAAGCGACAAAAGGAGGATTCTCTGCCTGGGAGGGTGAACGGATGTCTACCACAAGCAAAAGAAATACCGATGTTGGAAATAGCTGAGGACTGGGTAGCTGAGGATATTGTTTATAAGTCAAAACACAACCTGATAGGTAAATTTGTGGGTTTCAAACCATCTGTGCACTTCCTCCACACATGGATAAGGAAACAATGGCATATGGAAGGAGAATACGAAATTCTAACTCTCGCAAATGGGTATTTTTCTGTGGAGTTCACATCGGTGGCAGATCGACAAAAAGTATTTGAGGGAGGACCATATCATCATGGACCGGCGGGACTATTCTTGCAACCATGGAAGATGGGATTTGACCCGAGGGTGGAACCGACTGCGGTACCAATATGGGTAAGATTATTTGCCCTTCCCCTTGAATTTTGGAAAGAGGAGATACTTGAGGCAATAGGCAACTTATTAGGGCATTATCAAGGTAGATCAAGAGAAGCGGTTTTAGGAGGATCGGCAATGTTTGCTAGGGTTTGTGTAGAAATGGACCTCGGTAAACCTCTTCCAACAGAGATAGACCTAAAAATAGGGGATTTTGTCCGGCGCCAACAACTGGATTATGAGGCTATTCCATTCAGATGTCGGGTGTGCCACGCTCCTGGACATCTAGCTAGAATGTGCCCAACAGTTAAGGATCATCAATATGAACAAGAGGGGACAAAAGAAAATTTTAACATGGCAGGTCAATCTCTTCAGCAAAAGGGAAATCAAAAGGAAGGGAAAGGCCCAATAGATTATGAGGGTTTTCAAAAAGTAATGAGAAGGCCAAACAAAAAAAATCAGCACAGTAACCAGAGACAAGGAGAAAGAGTTGTAAGAACAACCAATAGATATGAGATATTCAAACAACTGGGAAACTTGGAAACCGAAGGAGATTTTCAAATGGAAGGGTTAGAGGAGGATACTCGGCAAGTCACAACGAGTTGATCGGGAACAATATTCCAATCTAGTGTTAGGGAACAAGCAAGGAGCAAGACCGGACACAACCTCTCTCATGGAAGAGGAGATTCAACCCACAAGAGAGACCATAGGAGGGGAAATAGAGTAGAGGATAATTTTGACACGGGAAATAGAGATGAAAGAAGGAAATAAGAACAAAGAAAGCCCTACTCTAGGAATTCATCAAGTGGAGAAGAAACAAAAACCAAACCAATCTGCGGGGAGGAAGTCAAACAAGGAAAAGATGGAGGAACAGGGAAGAGATTTGAGCCAGAACGGAAAGGTAAAATCGATGGCTGATTTTTTCTCTCCTAATTCTCAATGATATTAATCACTTGGAATGTGAGGGGTTTAGGCGATCGCCCCAGACAAAAGGCGATCAAAAATATTATCATAGATATGAGTCCAAGATATAATTTTGTTACGGGAAACCAAAATGCAAGGAGAAGACTTACAAAAAATAAATAGGAGGATATGGCAAAAAGGAGAGATCCTTACTCAATCGTCACAAGGGAAATCAGGTGGATTGGCCACTATGTGGAATCACCAATTGTTCCTAGAGATAGGGGGGGCCTCTACGAGAGGGGTGTTGATGGTCCGGTTACAAAATAGGGAAACTGGAAAAATTTGGACTATAGTGAATTTTTATGGAGCACAAACAGTTAGATTACAGAGGGATCAATGGGTAGCCATCCGGACTTTCAGAGAAAACTACCCGGAGGACCAATGGATTGTGGGAGGAGACTTCAATGCAAAGCTTAGAATAGAGGAACAACAAGGAGGCGAGCCATGCTTGAGGAAAAGGACAGGTTTTTTTCAGCAATAACATGTCAAATGAATCTAATAGATATCCCAAGCTGTGGATAGCTCCATGACTTGGACTAACGAGAAGAAAGGAAGGGGAGATGGTCAAATCTTGCTTGGATCGTTTCTTCATGGGGGAGGAATTATATTTGCATACCAAGCATCAAGCAAGGGTCATGGATAGGCTTTCTTTAGATCATTTTCCGATAAGTTTAACCATAGAAGAAGATAATCATAAAGTTGTGGGAACTTTTAAATTTGAGCTATGGTGGCTGAAAGATGAGGAGCTAGGGGACCGTATAAAGGAATGGTGGAAATCGGGGAAACCAAGATTTGGGACAGCCCAATTCAAACTCCACAAACAACTAAAATATGTAAGGACCCAACTAAATGAGTAGAGTAAACGAGAAGAAGGAAATAACTAGAATCCAAAAGAATGAAATCAAGGATCAAAAGGAGAAGATTGCTCAAGAGATAAGACAAGGAACTATCACTGTTACAACGTGAGGCAGAAATTATTAGAAAAGAGGAAGCTTTGGAGGAACAAGAAGAAATCTATTGGAGGCAAAGAGCCAGAATCACATGGTTAAAGGAGGGGGACCAAAATACAACTTTCTTCCATAAGACAGCAACAACCAGGAGACAACAAAATAGAATTATGGGTCTTACAGATATGATGGGTCGGGTAAAAACCAGTGGAAGTGAAATGAAAATTATAGCAAATCGGTACTTCCATACACTTTTTAGCGATAATGAAAATTTGAATGCAATATGGCGGGGAGAAGATACTAGAGTCAATTCCACAATCAGTCAAAACTGAACACAATAAATTATTAATGGAGGAAATTTCTTTGGAAGAAACCTCGCGAGATCATACAAAAAATATAAACAAGAAAGAATCCAGGACCAAACATATTCCCCATTGAATTTTATCAAAATTTTTGGGAAATTGTGGGCCAAGCGGTGGTGGAGGCATTGGAGGAAATCGAAGAGAGTAAGCAAATGTTAAAAGCCTTGAATCATACTTTTATCACTTTGGTTCCTAAGGGCCCATCTAGTGAGATAATTGATAATTATAGGCCTATTTCACTATGTAATGTAGTATACAAGATATTAACAAAGCTTATGGCAGAAAGGTTGAAACAGTTTTTACCAAATCTGATTTCAAGTGAGCAAGGTGGTTTTGTTGAAGGCAGACAAATTCTAGATGGAATAGTAGTGGCCCAGGAGGTGATACACACAATGTCAAAACAAAAGGACCCAGGTATGTTTATTAAATTAGATCTTTCTAAAGCCTATGACAGAGTAGACTGGTCCTTTATGCAAAATATTTTAGAAAAAATGGGCTTTGCAGAGGGGTGGAGAGATTGGGTAAGAGCACGTACACAAACTACATCATTCTCAGTTATGGTAAATGGCAGTCCCTCTCCCATGTTCACGAGCGGGGAAGGGGGCTGAGGCAAGGGGACCCTCTCTCCCCTTACCTTTTTATCCTTTATGCGAGAGGGTCTCGGGAGGCTTGTAAAAAAAGGGAGACAAGAGGGGAGGTTAAAGGGCTTGAAAATAAGTTCTCAAATTGAGATAAATCACCTCCAGTTTGTGGATGATACTGCTCTTATTAGTCAAGCCAATCTCATAGTAGCAAGAAACATAAAAGAAGTTTTAGATGGGTATACTCAAGCTACTGGGCAAACTTTTAATGAAAAAAAATCTCAAATTGTTTTTTTTAATACAACGAAGAGGGTGAGAGATAAAATTATACAATTGTTGAAATTCATGGAAACTCCTTTACCCATACAGTATTTAGGAGTACCTTTATACGCAAAGAAAACAAAAAGTAAAGAGTGGAAAGGGTTGATGGATAGACTTCAAGCTAAGGTGAGCAAGCTGGACTCATAAATGGCTAAGCTTAGGAGGAAGGCTGACAATGATTAAAGCTGTGCTACAAGCTCTTCCAGTTTATAAATTTTATGTACTTCAGGCTCCAAAGAGAATTCTAAAAGATATTGACAAACACACAAGAAATTTTTTGTGGTCGGGTGCAAGGGAAGAACAAAAAATAGCACTAGTGGGTTGGGAGAAGATATGCCAACCAAAAAAACAAGGAGGATTGGGGATAAGATCAGCATTCCGGAGCGAGCAAGGTACTAGGCTGGGAAGCTATATTGGAGATGGATTACGGCTACTGGGGGTTTATGGAGTAGACTCTTACAAGCTAAATATTACCCGGGAGTGGATGAGAAAAACATTCCAAGATACAAAGTGGAAGGAGAGGGATCTACCATATGGAGGACAATGTTAGTAGGCCAAGAGTTAATAAAGCCATACCTATATTGGCAGTTAGGGGATGGAAAGGATGCTTTATTTTGGGAGGATTCATGGAATCAATCACAACCAATTATTCGGACATTCCCAGAGATGGAGAGCTGGAAATCAGAGCTCCAAAAAGCAGGGTGGTGGAAAGCCTCTTACTATATGAAATCATGGAATCAACATGTGCCAAATTAATTATAGTGGAAACATCCCCAAGAATGGCCAGTGAGGGGTACGGAGGAACTAATGGAAAAACTGTGGAGATATCTTCAAAGACACCCAATTCGGGATGGTTCTAAGAGGGATATACTTGGATGGGGAGGAAGTAAGTTGGGAATTTATAAGGCAAAGGAGGGATACAAGGTAGTTTGTGGATACGAGATTACCCCATCACCCTTTCCATGGACATTTGTCTGGCAAAAGGAAGGATGGCCAAAAATTAACATTTTCTCATGGTTGATTAACCACAAAAAGTGCTTGACTTTTGATAATTTGATAAAAAGAGGTTTCTTTGGGCCCTCTAAATGTGTTTTGTGTGGAAAGGCGGAGGAGACCTTGAATCACCTCTTTTTTGGGTGTTCTTTTGCTAAAGACATATGGATCAATTGGTGGAGACAAATGAGACAACATTGGGAAGTTTTTGAGAGCCGGGAAAGCTTTTATGAGAAATGGAAATGGTGCGGCTTTAAGACTAAAACAATGAAAATTGCATGGAAACTAGGACCTAGCTTCATATGGTGGCAGTTATGGCTAGAACGAAATGCACGCATATTTAGATCAGAGCACAGAACAAGGGAGCAAGTATGGGAGAGTATTATGAGCAAGGTAACAGAAACACTATTTATCAGATTACAGGAGGAAACAAATATAAAAATGGAGGAAGTGATTATTCTACGGAGCCTTGGAATAACTGTAACAGAGAAACAACTTAAGGATGGGTACACAGGTGTGATCCCCTTGAATAACATAGAGTGGAGGCCACCTCCTAAAGAGTGGGTGAAGGCAAACACAGATGGGGCTTCTACTAAAAATCCTGGGAAAGCTGGTTTTGGTATTATCATGCGAAATTGGAAAGGAGAACAGGTGTATTGGAGAGCAGAAGGCATGGGGGAGGCAACTAATAATGAAGCGGAAGGACAGGCGATCTTGTCAACATCAGTGATAGCTGCAAATCTACGGTTACATAAGTTGTGGATAGAGACGAGACTCTCGGGTATGGGCTGGAATATTAGATCCGATAAGGCCCTTTCGGGTGCTAGGAATTGGAGAGAGAAGGAAGGTGGAAGCGATCCGAGAAGATGCGGCAAGTTTTTCAAGATGTTTTTATTACACATATAAAGCGAGAGGGAAATAGGGTGGCGAGACTATTTAGCAAAATGGGGAAAAGATGCGGAGAAAGGGCAATATGTGGACTCTCGGATGGAAAATCGGATAAGCTTGTGCCAAAGAATCCAAGGGATGCGGGGAGGTGATACAAGCGAGATAGTAGAACAAGAAGAGTAGACGGTGAGTCTAATGAATCTATCACGGTTAGGCCACAGAGCAACACAACATGAAGATAAATGGATAGTTTACGGAATTCGGATAAATTGGATAAAGCTGGAATTCAGCTATGGTAGTGTTGAGGGTATGGATATCTGCATCTTGTAAGGTAATGTTTTATGGGTAATTTTTGAGCTAGGAGGGATTGGAGGAGGATTTTATTTCTCCCTTGATGCCTGTCCAGTTCATTTTACCTTGTAATACAGCTTCTATAAATATAACATATTTTTCATTTTTTTCAAAAAAAAAAAAAAAAGGATGATCCTTCGTAGTGATTACTTTCTTATGTTATCCCTAAAAACCCTACAATCCTATGGTTATCCTCCATGATTATTTATTTGTTATGTTGTTCTTGAAACATTGAAGTGTAAGGGGTAAACCTATAATACTTTTATTTCTATTACAAGGAGAGCATTTTATACTCCTTGAGAAAAATAAATATGATTTACCTGAAATAAAATTGACCTCTTCTACTTCTTTTGCTTTAAAATTTACCTCCATATCTTTCTTTGCACCTTTAATTCTTTCTAATTTTGAACTTGCATAGTGTACTTACTCATCCCTTGGATTTTTATTTATTTCTTCTAATGGTTGATTTGAGTGAACTACTATGGCATTTACCATCTGATGTTGTAGATGGGATTTCTTTGCAGAGTGAATAATCCTTGATCTAATAAACCTCTATGGTAGTCTAATCTTCTTGTTTCATCATGTAGTTTATCTCATGACCAATTTTTTTCTATATTGTTTGCACTTTGCAATCTCTTGCCATGTGTTCAATCTCAAAATATTTGTGATATCAAAATGTAATATTTTTATATTTCATTTATTAATTTCATTTTCTTGATTCAAATTGAATCTTAATGGATTATGTCAAATATTTTGAAATATCTATGATAACACATATTTGGGTATTTACAACAAATTTTTCTCCTTGGTAATTGATCCCTCCTAGATGAACTCCCTTAGAGTATTTGCCAATATTCTTCAAAACCTCCTTATTGATAAGTTGTTATGGAAAACTAAAAAACCTAACCCACATTAAAAACTTTTAATTATATCTCCACAAAAATATTCTCACTCCATTATCTTAAATATAGGTCATCGCTTGGCTTCATTCTAGTAAAAAAATTTGGCTAGGGTTTGATGAGGAAAAACTGCTCTGCTAGGGTTTGATGAGGAAAAACTGCTCTGCGGGGATGGCAGCAGTTTTTGGAGGAGGTCTGAACAATTGGAGGAATGTTGTGATGGCGTCGGGCCCATCACAGAGCGTGCATGCTAGCGACATTTTTTCATCTAAAAATGATTGGAAGGAACAGGATTTCCCATTGCATGTCGGGAATCGCTTGTTAAAGAACAATGGATGTTTGGAACGATGTGAAGCCAGGCCGGTTCTAGTGGTTCAACCAGACTCGATGGTGGAAGATGTGGAGTATTTAACCAAACATGCGCTTATTGGTAAATTTATGGGCATCCAAATTTCTCTTCCCTTTGTGGAGGCTTGGGTTAGGAAGACTTGGAACCCTGAAGGTGACGTGGAGGTGATGTTGAGTGCGAATAGCTATTTTATGGTGGTTTTCTCTTGTCTTGCGGATCGTAACAAAGCATTTGAAGGGGGTCCCTATTTCTGTAACCAAGCGGGACTCTTTCTTAAACCCTGGCATGTGGGTTTCAACCCGTCAGAGGAGCGGTCATCGCGGGTTCCAGTGTGGGTTCGGCTTTCGTGGCTCCCATTGGAATTCTGGAGAAATGACATCTTGCATATGATTGCCCTTCTTCTTGGGAAGCCGGTTGGACCATCACAACAGACGATGGATAAAAAGGTAATCTTTGTTGCCCGTATCTATGTTGAAATTGATTTAAACAATCCTATTCCAGATTCTGTTGAAATACAGTTTGGATCGACTACATGGGTTCAACAACTTGACTATGAAGCTCTTCCATTTTGTTGTCGGATCTGCCATGAATACGACCACCTGCAAAGAAAATACCCTAAGTTTGTCCCACTCGTGGCTTCAAATCTTGGGCCCTCTCGATCTACACAAAATTTAGATAAAGGAAAAGCCTCGATAAAGGAAGGGGATCGAGATAAGGAAGGCTTTATTTTGGTAAAACCCCAAAACAGAGGAAGAAGGGCAAAAAGAGACCTTAAGGATAGCCAGCCAGATGCTCTGCTCAACCATTTTGAAATACTAGATGATCTTGATCAGTGCATGGAGATACCTGAAACATCGCTACCTGATGTAGATATAACAGGGCCGAATCAGATGTCTCTTCTTGAGGTGGAACCTAAGGAATCAGATCTAGGGGGTTTAAATGAAGAACAAAGGGCTTTGGTTATGAGTATAGGTGATATGGTTGGCTCTAGCCCTAGAAGGGAAACTATTTTGGAAAGTGGCACAGATTTAGTTATGCCCTCTCCTACTCAAGCACTGATGCAATCATCCTTGGACTGCAAAACTCCTACGATGTTGGGATTGCAATAGAAAATAATTAAAAAAGGTGCTTCAGATAAGAATATGAAGGTGGGTCGAAAGAAAGACCAGGATAAAATTAAGTTAATGGGGGAGACTTTGGTGGAGTCAGGCTTGGTGAGAACATTGGACTCCCATTTTTCTAACCCCCAAAAATGATTATCCTTTCATGGAATGTAAGGGGGTTGAACAACATCCCTAGACAAAAAGTTATTCATGATTTGGTTCGTGTTCATTCTTCGGATGTGGTGTTTATTCAGGAGACTAAATTGGCTACTGATAGTATGTTCAATATTACTCCCAAGTTGTGGAGAAGGGGTCAATGCCAGTGTATTGGTGCATGTGGATATGTTGGTGGTATTGCTTGTTTATGGGATCCGGTTAAGATCTCTCCTCTTACTTGGATTTCTAGTAGATGGTCTATTTCGATGATCGGGCATGATAATGAATCTGGTGAAACCATCCTACTTACAAATGTGTATGCTCCTATTGATTACAATGGTAAAGTGAATTTGTGGGAGCACATTGGCTTTGTGAGAAGTTTGGCTCCCCTGTACCCATGGATTTTGGTTGGAGACTTCAACTCTATCACTTGTCTGGAGGAGAAACATGGTGGGGTTGATCATCTCGAGCCTTTTTCTTCTATCTTTAGTGCTCATATCCGGGCCCTAAACTTGGTTGACATCAAGTCGGATAATGGGATCTTTACCTAGCACAATAGAATATGTGGGGAAGATTCCATCTCAGAGAGACTGGATAGGTTTTTGATCTCTAATTTTTGGATTGGTAATAACAGAAGTGCTAGTTCTATGATTCTGGAGGGTAGGGGATCTGATCATTGGCCTATCAAACTCTCTACTCTAGAGTTAGGGCTAAATAAGAATCCTTCCTTTAAGTTTCAACTTATGTGGCTTCAAGATCCTAAGCTTCATGATTTCATGCGAGGCTGGTGGACCAATGGCAAACCTCCTCATGGCACCACTATGTATTCCTTTATGAAGCGACTACAATTTGTTAAGCATAAATTGAAGAGATGGAATAGACTAAATTTTGGGAACCTTTCCTTGGCTAAGTTGGTGGCTCTTAGGAGGGTGGAAGAAGCTTCAAGGAATATTAGAGATCAGGGACTCATGGAGGAGCTTCTCATTGAGGAATCTGAGGCTACGAAAGACCTTGCTGAATGGGAACTGAGGGAAGAATTTTTTGGAAACAAAAAGCTCGAGTAGATTGGCTTCAAGAAGGGGATAGGAACATGACCTTATTTTATAACTCAGTTAAGGCTCACCATAATGGTAACCTGATTACCTCTCTTGTGAATTCTCAAGGTGCCCTGCTCTCTTCTTTTAAGGATATTTTAGAAGAGACTAGGAGGTATTTTTCCTCTCTCTTCAAGGAGGACTCCCTCTCAGATGATGAGGATGAAAAGCTTATTCTAAATTGTATTCCCTCGATTATTTCTAGAGAGATGAATGAGCACTTGATGGGTCCAATTTCCCTTGAGGAGTTGGAAAATGTTGTATTCAAGATGAAAAAGGGAAAGCCCCAGGCCCGGATGGATTCTCGATTGAGTTTTATCAGGAGTTTTGGGAGTTAATCAAATTTGATCTTCTAGAGGTGGTCCATGAGTCCCAAAAGAACAAATAGATGCTAAGGGCCCTAAATGCTACCTTTGTGGTGCTTATTCCCAAAAAAGAGGGAGTGAATTCCCTAGATATGTTCAGGCCTATTGCTCTCTACAATGTTGTGTATAAGATCATCACAAAAATTATTGTTGAGAGGTTGAAGATATGGTTGAGAAAAATCATCTCTGAGGAGCAAGGTGGGTTTGTTGTTGGCTGGAAAATCTTGGATGGGGTTGTTATTGCTACAGAAGCTATTCACTCGATGGAAACTTCTAAGGAGAAAACTATGTTCATTAAGTTGGACATGGCCAAAGCCTATGATCGGGTCAGATGGTCCTTTCTTCAGAAAGTTCTTGCTACTTTTGGCTTTGAGGAGGAATGGATTAGATGGGTGATGAGTTGTGTTTCTTCTTCCTCATTCTTTATTCTTGTTAATAATGAGTCATCGAAGTTATTTGAGGCCTCAAGGGGATTGAGGCAAGGAGATCCTTTATCTCCTTATTTGTTTATCATTATGGTGGAAGGGTTGGGAATATTGCTCAAGTCTCAGGTTAGGTAGGGTCTCATTCAGGGGTGGAAGTGGGATAGTAGTTTGCCACCTCTTTCCCACCTTCAATTTGTTGATGATACTACTTTGTTAGGAGTTGCCACTATCAGGGAAGTTGGCAACATTAGACGGTCTCTTGACATATATCTTGGTGCTTCTGGATAGTTGATTAATGAGGACAAGTCTTCTATTTTCTTCTTCAATACCCCTCCTCTTATTCAAGCTAGGATTGCTCGCATTCTAAGATTCCAGGTCAAGACTCCCCCTTCATTTATCTTGGTATTCTGATTTCATCTCATCCTCTACCTAGATCTTCTTGGTAGTCTATGCTTGATAAGTTTAGAAGGAAGGTGAATCATTGGACCGTCATATGGCTATCCTCTATAGGTAGAGTGTTGCTTTTAAAATATGTTGTTCAAGCTTTACCCATTTACAGGTGTTTTGTGCAAACAACTCCCTCTCATTTCATCAAGGACATGGATGCTTTGTCAAGATAGTTTTTGTGGTCTAGAAAACTTGATCAATCTAAATGGAGTTTGGTTAGGTGGGATTCTATTTGTAGGTCGGTTCAAGAGGGAGGCCTTGGGTTGCGATAGGTGACTCTTTTTGGGTAGGCTTTGGCTGCGAAACTTTATTGGAGATGGTGTACCTCTCAAGATCATATTTGGGCTAAAATATTATCTTGTAAATACTTGAGAGGTATTTTTGAGGTTGAGATCCCTAGAGTCAGCTTGGTTGGGAAAGGTTCAGTTATCTGGGACACTCTAAAAAGAGGAGCTAATTTAATTAAGCAGGGTTTGTTCTGGATTTGCAATCGAGGATCAGATGCTCTTTTTTGGGAGGATTCTTGGGATGGCCACCCTCCTATCTTGACTCAATATCCTAGGTTACATTCCCTAAGCATTTGTTTCTTGGAAGCAGGTTGGTCTCATGTGGAGGACTTTAAAAAAATCTAATCTTTTGGAAATATGGAGATGTACAGGTGGAAATATCCATAGGAATGGCCCTAGGGGGATTGGTCGAGGACAGAGATGTGCTTGCTCTTATTCTTGTAGGGAGACCCTATTCTTCATTGAGGGGTAAAGACATTCTAGCTTGGAACCCTGATCCCAAGGGAACCTACTCTGTAGCCTATGGTTATCAGGTTCTTGATAAGCAAAAGTTTAGGAGTCTCCCTATCACATGGTGGAAAAAGGTGTGGAACAGATTTGCTTGGCCAAAATGTAACTTCTTTCTCTAGTTGGTAGCTCATAATAAATGCCTCACTTGGGATAACATGAGGAAGAGGGGATTTTAGGGTCCCTCTTTTTGTGTCCTTTACGATAAGAATGAGGATGACTCTTCTCATTTATTTTTCCAATGCTCCCTTGCTAGAGACATTTGGCACCATTGGTGGAGTGCCTGGAACCATCCTTGTTTTCATGTGCTCTCCCTGGTGGAGTTTTGGAGTAGTCTGGGTAGACCTCCAGCCAAGGCCCCCTTCCTTCGGGTGGCTTGGAATTTGGGCCCTTCTTGCATCATCTGGAAGATTTGGCTCGAACGAAACCATCGCATATTTTAGGGTAGTCATTTGGTTGTTCAACAGATCTGGCAAAGGATCATGTGTATGGTTCAAGAAACTATCCATAGAAAATGTGATGTGGACCCTCTTTTGGACTCTAGGGAGGAGAAGGTACGGTAGGCCCTTGGTCTCTTTGGGGTTGGTGTGAACTCTTCTAGCCCTAGCAGGGTTCCTCAGCTCAGCAAGAAGGTTAGGAGAGATGGTAGGTGGAGGCCACCCCCTAGAGGAGTTTTAAAAATTAATACTGATGGGTCATCCAGGGGTAATCCTGGACATGCTGGAATTGGCGGTGTTGGGAGAGATTCTACTGGCATGGTCAGTTTTTTCTTTTCCATTTATAAAGGTGTTCACTCCAACAATTTTATGGAAGCTCTTGCGATTCTCGAGGCCTTGCAGAGGGGGTTTTCTCTTGGTTGGCGTAGGATTATCTACGAGTTCGACTCTCAAATTTTGGTTAATATTTTAAACAACAAAAGGGTGGAGGATGTTAATTGGCAGTTGGCCTCTGTGGCCGTTCAGATTCTCAGAATGAGTGAAGAGTTCGAATTTATATCCTTTGTGCACATTCCAAGGGAATGGAATGGGGTTGTTGATTACCTGGCCAAAAGGGCTTCTGAGTTGTTGGATCCTTGGATTATCGATAACTGGGAGAGTCTCCCATCTGGGGACTCTCAACGCCTCTAGGAGTTGATCCACAAGGATGTTCAGACTTAATGTGGTTTGTTCTTGTTGTCTTCTTCGGGTTTCGACCTTGTCTGGTGGTTTTAGCCTATTTTGTTGCTTATTTGAGTCCTGGTTGGGAGCTCAGTTGTACTCTGTAATCCAAACTTTTTATCAATAAATTTTTACCCCTTTATTTAAAAAAATAAAATAAGTCATCGCTTACCCTAGACCATGCACCACTAACCATTATTTTATCCTTGATTTTTGAACTAAAGAAGATGATAAGGGAAAAACGTTTAAAAAGAAAATTCATGAAGTAATTTGAATTCAATCCCCACTTCCACTTGATCTAATTTTGAATCTTCGAAAAAAATTAACTAGTATCCATGGAACTTGCATATTAACCCTTTATTTTAAAAAAATTATTATGTCATGCCTAATTAACTCATCATTGATAATCACTTTTAATGTAATATCGAGAATAAGGTTTACCATATATTTATTATTTTGCTCTTCCTTTTGTCTCCAACTTTACTTCCATTCTTCTAATTAAAACATCTTTACTTCCAATTGTAAATACCAAAAATCACTTTCTCTTAAAAAATAAATAGAAAATAAAAAATAAAACTTGCTCAGTAAAACTTTCTTACTATTTAAATCAATACATGTAATTTTATATTATACATTAATACATTTATTGTATTAAAAATTCATCCTCATTGATTTTTTTTTCATAAAATATTAACATTTAAAGATGCAATTAACCTATTTTATAATATAAATTATATAAAAATACTTTATTATTATTATTATTGATTGTCGTGTATAGAGTAAATACTGTACATATTCGCTGTTAGGAGAGCCGACACCATATCTCAACACCTAACATTAATACATGTCAAAGAATTGAACTGAATTCCACTAAAGGATGTGTCAAATCATTTGAACTTAAATTTATCTTGGCATTCTATGAACATGCGCCTATAATCATTATATTTTACATTCAACTTGATATTTACAAGTCAATCATTACTTATTACACCTTTTTTTTATTATACTTTTTTTTTAAATATATAGGAGAATTAACAACTGCCTTTCCTTTTTGAACAATTGGTCACATTTGCAACTACTTTACCTTTTATGAATAATTGGTTAATGTCAAATCACATTGCCTCCAGTCATTTTATGAATAATTGGTTACATGTCAAATCAACTATATAGGAGAATCAATATATAGAAGAATTAACAATTGCCTTTCCTTTTGAAACAATTGGTCACATTTGCAACTACTTTTCCTTTTATGAATAATTGGTTACATGTCAAATCACATTGCCTCCGGTCATTTTATGAATAATTGGTTACATGTCAAATCACATTGCCTCCGGTCAAATCATGGAGCTACCACTATCACATTTGGTAGCTGCCTTTTCTTTTATGAATAATTGGTTACACGGTCAAATCACATTGCCTCTGGTCGTAGCATCAAATCATGGAGCTATCACTATAACCCCTACCTTGTCTCGGTAAACACATCTCGAAGTGAGAGACCCCAGTGATTCGGTGTTGGTACCGCTGTTATCCAACTGCCGCACACTCAGTGGATTCTAGTCAGACTACTACTTTGCCCTAAAGTAGACATGCCCGCGAAGTTTGAACCAAGGTTTCTTCCTGGTAAATGCCCAACGTCTTACTAATCCATCTAATCCTTGGTAATTATAGAAAATAAGTATAATTTTTTTTTTTTGAATATTTTTAAAGCAACTAATATATTTTACGATAAACTTATCATGTAAGCTTTCAATATCCAAATAAATACAAATATTAACCCTAAATAGTTGGTCGTTGGTAGAAGGAAAATATATCTAAGATGATGTTAAATTCCATTGCGCCCACAACTGTATCCGGATATAATTGGCTTCCAGGTCGGCGGAGATCGACGGGGGCCCTGCTCCCTTCTCCTGAATGTTCAGCTTTCCTTAGAAGTCGAATAGTTTACGTAACTCCACTCATCTATGTACCCACAAGTAGATGATAAGTCCAACTATCGTCCACGTTACTCAGCAGGTTTTTTTTTGTTTTTTTACTTGGTTCACAAGCAATCATTACCCCTTCTTCTACAAGCAATCAATTTCTGTCGTTCACACTTTCTCCTAATTTGATAGGGTGGGAGTGTCTGATTTAACTAAACATGTAGAAATGAAATGAAAAAATCAATTTTTGTCCTGCGCAATCTCCCTCACAAGCTGCTGGAAAGGGAGCTTCTTGATCAGCAGCTCCGTGCTCTTCTGGTATTTGCGGATCTCTATTTATTTTTTATTTTTTTAAATTTTATGGTTGGGATCGAGTTCCATTTTGTAGGAGGAACAGGTGGTAGCAAGGGTCCTTTCTCATTCCAAGTTGGGTATATTCTTGGAGTATGATTCGAGTTTGCAACAAATCTATGGAACCAGGTGTCTTGTTAGGGGTAGGCTCTTCATAGAAATTTACCTTATCAATCTTTCATTATTTCCTTGTGTGATGATTTATAAAATATTTTTCAAAAACTTACCTTAAACATCCTTATCTTACCTTGCTTTTATCGAAATATCTTTGAAATAATTAATTGTTTTCTTTCTAATATCTTCTTCTTCATTAATACTTCTTTCATCTAGAGTCGAAATCTTTTTAAAGATTTCTGACTCAGAAAAGATAAATTTATTTCTATTAAAGCATTAAAGAAAGGTAATTCTACCCCTTTCTTATGTCATCTCTCCCAAGATTTTGGAACCAATATGACTCTTTCTTTTTAAATTTATTTTGATAATTAGAAAGTAATTTTTTCTTGTATAGAAATTTCTTGGTCCATTCCATTGATTTCCACTACCTCTTGTAAATTGGTGAGCTTGAATCTAATTTCCTATTTTGTTTAATATGCTACCAAAATATATGGCTTTCCAAATGTTCAGTTCCCCTAAAAATATTTTATTTTTTGAACAAACCTATACATGTATATGATCGTTCAAACCTTGCTTCATACCACCATCATGTAACCATGTGAAAGAAATTACATCGTTGGGGCCACATAGATGGAACTAAAAATATATTCAAATGACCATTGTTGAGTAGATTGGCTTCAGGAAGGGGATAGGAACACAACCTTATTTTATTACTCAGTTAAGTCTTGCGGTAATGGTAACCTGATTACCTCTCTTGTGAATTCTCAAGGGGCCTTGCTCTCTTCTTTCAGGGATATTTCAAAAGAGACTAGGAGGTATTTTTCCTCTCTTCAAGGAGGACTCCCTCTCAAATGATGAGGATGAAAAGATTATTCTAAACTGTATTCCCTCGATTGTTTCTAGAGAGATGAATGAGCACTTGATGGGTCCAATTTCCCTTGAGGAGTTGTAAAATGTTGTGTCCAAGATGAAAAAAGGGAAAGCCCCAGACCCAAATGGATTCCCGATTGATTTTTATCAAGATTTTTGGGAGTTAATCAAATTTGATCTTTTGGAGGTGGTCCATGAGTCCCAAAAGAACAAATAGATGCTAAGGGCCCTAAATTCTACCTTTGTGGTGCTTATTCTCAAAAAAGAGGGAGCGGATTCCTTGGATATGTTCAGGCCTATTGCTCTCTGCAATGTTGTGTATAAGATCATCACAAAAATTATTGCTGAGAGGTTGAAGATATGGTTGAGCAAATTTATCTTTGAGGAGCAAGGTGGGTTTGTTGTTGGCTGCAAAATCCTAGATGGGGTTGTTATTACTACATAATCTATTCACTCAATGGAAATTTCTAAGAAAAAAACTATGTTCATTAAGTTGGACATGGCCAAAGCCTATGACCGGGTCAGATGGTCCTTTCTTCATAAAGTTCTTGCTACTTTTGGATTTGAGGAGGAATGGATTAGATGGGTGATGAGTTGTGTTTCTTATTCCTCGTTCTTTGTTCTTGTTAATAATGAGTCGTCTAAGCTATTTGAGGCCTCAAGGGGATTGAGGCAAGGAGATCCTTTATCTCCTTATTTGTTTATCATTATAGCGAAAGGGTTGGGAAGATTTCTCAAATATCAGGTCATGTAAGGTCTCATTCAAGGGTGGAAGTGGGATAGTAGTTTGCCACATCTTTCCCAAATTCAATTTGTTGATGATACTGCTTTGCTAGGAGTTGCCACTATTAGGGAATTTGGCAACATTAGACGATATCTTGACATATATCTTGGTGCTTCTAAGCAGTTGATTAATGAGGACGAATCTTCTATTTTTCTCTTCAATATCCCTCCTCTTATTCAAGCCAAGATTGCTTGCATTCTAAGATTCCAGGTTGGGACTCCCCCCTTCATTTATCTTGGTATTATGATTCCATCTCATCTTCTTCCTAGATCTTCTTGGCAGTCTATGCTTGATAATTTTATAAGGAAGGTGAATCATTGGACCGTTAGATGGCTATCCTCTGCAAGTAGAGTGTTGCTTTTAAAAAATTTTGTTCAAGATTTACCCATTTACAGGTGTTTTGTGCAAACAACTCCCTCTTGTTTCATCAAGGACATGGATGCTTTGTCAAGATAGTTTTTGTGGTCTGGAAAAATTGATCAATCTAAATGGAATTTGCTAGGTGGGATTCTATATGTAGGCCGGTTCAAGAGGGAGGCCTTGGGTTGCGACAGACGACTCTTTTTGGGTAGGATTTGGTTGTGAAACTTTATTGGAGATGGTGTACCTCTCAAGATCAGATTTGGGCTAAAATATTATCTTGTAAATACTTGAGAGGTATTTTTGAGACTGAGATCCCTAGAGTAAGCTTGGTTGGAAAATGTTCAGTTATCTGGGACACTCTAAAAAGCGAAGCTAATTTAATCAAGTAGGGTTTGTTCTGGATTTGCAATCGAGGATCATAAGCTCTTTTTTGGGAGGATTCTTGGGATGGCCACCCTCCTATATTGAATCAATATCCCAGGTTGCATTCCCTAAGCATTTATTTCTTGGAAGCGAGTTGTTCTCGTGTGGAGGACTTTAAAAAATCTAGTCTTTTGGAAATATGTAGATGTACAGGTGGAAATATTCGTAGGAATGGTCCCAGGGGGGGTTGGCCAAGGATAGAGATGTGCTTGCTCTTATTCTTTCGGGGAGGTCCTATTCTTTATTGAGGAGTAAATACATTCTAGATTGGAACCCTGATCCCAAGGGAACCTACTTTGTAGCCTATGGTTATCAGGTTCTTGATAAGCAAAAGTTTGGGAGTCTTCCTGTCACATGGTGGAAAAAGATGTGGAACAGATTTGCTTGGCCAAAATGTAACTTCTTTCTTTGGATGGTAGCTCGTAATAAATGCCTCACTTGGGATAACGTGAGGAAGAAGGTATTTTAGGGTCCCTCTTTTTGTGTCCTTTGCGGTAAGAATGAGGATGACTCTTCTCATTTATTTTTCCAATGTTCCCTTGCCAAAGACATTTGGCACCGTTGGTGGAGTGCTTGGAACCATCCTTGTTTTCATGTGCTCTCCTTGGTGGAGTTTTGGAGTAGTCTGGGCAAACCTCCGATCAAGATCCCCTTCCTCCGGGTGGCTTGGAATTTGGGTCCTTCTTGCATCATCTGGCAGATTTAGCTTGAACAAAATTATCACATCTTTCAGGGCAGTCATTTGGTTGTTCAACCGATCTGGCAAAGAATCATGTGTATGGTTCAAGAAACTATCCATAGCAAATGTGATGTGGGCCCTCTTTTGGACTCTAGGGAGGAGAAGGTACGGTAGGCCCTTGGTCTCTTTGGGGATGGTGTGAACTCTTCTAGCCCTAGCAGGGTTCCTTGACTCAACAAGAAGGTTAGGAGAGATGGTAGGTGGAGGCCACCCCCTAGAGGAGTTTTAAAAATTAATATTTATGGGTCGTCTAAGGGTAATTTTTGACATGCTGTAATTGGTGGTGTTGGGAGAGATTCTGCTAGCGTGGTCAGTTTTTCTTTTTCCATGTATAAATGTGTTCAATCCAACAATTTTATGGAAGCTCTTGCGATTCTCAAGGCCTTGTAGAGGGGGTTTCCTCTTGGTTGGCGCAGGATTATCTACAAGTTCGACTCTCAAATTATGGTTAATCTTTTAAATAGTAAAAGGATGGAGGGTGTTAATTGGCAGTTAGCCTCTATGGTCGTTTAGATTCTCAAAATGAGTGAAGAGTTTGAATTTATATCCTTTGTGCACATTCTAAGGGAATGGAATATGGCTGCTGCTTACCTGGTCAAATGGGATTCTAAGCTTTTGGATCCTTGGATTATCGATAATTGGGAGTCTCCCATCTAGGGACTCTCAACGCCTTTGGAAGTTGATCCACAAGGATGTTCAGACTTAATGTGGTTTGTTCTTGTTGTCTTCTTTGGGTTTCGACCTTATCTGGTGGTTTTAGCCTATTTTGTTGCTTATTTGAGTCCTGGTTGGAAGCTCAGTTGTACTCTGTAATCCAAAATTTTTATCAATAAATTTTTACACTGTTATTAAAAAAATAAAAATAAATCATCGCTTACCCTAGACCATGCACCACTAACCATTATTTTATCCTTGATTTTTGAACTAAAGAATATGATAAGGGAAAACCCTTTAAGAAGAAAATTCATGGAGTAATTTGAATTCAATCCCCACTTCCACTTGATCCAATTTTGAATCTTCGAAAAAAATTGACTAGTATACATGGAACTTGCATATTAACCCTTTATTTTAAAAAAATTATTATGTCATGCCCAATTAGCTCATCATTGATAATCACTTTTGATGTAATATCGAGAATATGGCTTACCATATATTTATTATTTTGCTCTTCCTTTTGTCTCCAACTTTACTTCCATACTTCTAATTAAAACATCCTTACTTTCAATTGTAAATACCAAAAATAACTTTCCCTTAAAAAAATAAAACTTGCTCAATAAAACTTTCTTACTATTTAAATCAATACACATGATTTTTTTTTTTGATAATATTAAGGAAAGAGGATTTTGAAAGGAATCCCACAACCTTTTACAACAGCTCCCAAAGGGAGAAAACCTCAACTCACCCCCAACAACAATCTCCAAAAAGAGACTAACAACCGTCCACCTCAAAGACGAAAAACGATCAACAACACAGATCAAGAAAATACAACAATAATACCGAGAACAATAAAACCAACAGCATGAGTGAGGACAAAGAACTAAGAGGTGGAAAAATCGAAAAAGCACCATAAGAAAACTGCATGGACCTCTCCTCGAAACCGCAAAAGCAATAAAAATCAAATTTAAAAAGCTCGCCTGCCCTAACATGCAAGCACTGCCCAAATGACTGGAACAGTGGGCTTCACACCAACTGCAGAGTACCAAAGCTAATAAAAGCTATTAAGAGCCACCTGCAATATCCAAACAATAAACCTGCTCAATAAATTTAAACTAAAAACCACTTCGGTTTTCCAAAACCACCTAACAAAACTTTGCTTGCACTAGCTCACTAAGACTGAGATCCCTCCAATGAAAACCAGTGAGCTTCACCAAATCTCCTTGCAGCACCACCGAACACGATCCCCAACCAAAAGCACAAACAGGAAAGACTGGCACCACAAAACCAGCGTCACCACAGAACATGATCCTTGTGCAAAGGCACAAACAAGAGCAAGTCATCTGCTAGAAAGCCAGATCTACAACTCACACACACTAACAGATGCACCCACAAAGAGGAAAGTGCAGCAAAGAATTCAAAGGAAAGGATCTTGCACCAACAGTCTTCACCAACAAAACCAACTCTGGTAAGCCAAAGAAGGAACCCAAAGGCCCCAGATAATTAGGACACCAACCAAGACCAAGTAAGAAAGATACCCAAGAAAAACATCTCAGACCGAGGAAAAAAAACCCAAAAGACAAGCTCAGTACACATGATTTTATATTATATATTAATACATTTATTGTATTAAACATTCATCTTCATTTATTTATTTTTCATTAAATATCAACATTTAAGGATGCAATTAACTTATTTTATAATATAAATTATATAAAAATATTTTATTATTATTATTATTGATGATTGTCGTTTCTTATAGAGTAAATACTGTACATATTCGATGTTAGGAGAGCCGACACCATATCTCAACACCTAACCTTAATACATGTCAAAGAATTGAACTGAATTCCACTAAAGCATGTGTCAAATCTTTTGAACTTAAATTTGTCTTGGCATCCTAAGAACATGCGCCTATAATCATTATATTTTACATTCAGCTTGATATTTACAAGTCAATCGTTACCTATTACCTACATATATGTTACGGTTTATAGATAATAGGTATAATTTTTTGAGTATTTTTAAAGCAACTAATATATTTTACGATAAACTTATCATGTAAGCTGTCAGTATCCAAATAAATACAAATTTTAACCCTAAAATAGTTGGTCGTTGGTAGAAGGAAAAAATATCTAAGTTGAGGTTAAATTCCACGCGCCCACAACTGTATCCGGATATAATTGGCTTCCAGGTCGGCGGAGATCGACGGGGCCCCTGCTTCCTTCTCCTGAATGTTCAGCTTTCCTTAGAAGTCGAATAGTTTACGTAACTCTACTCATCTAGGTACCCACCAGTAGATGATAAGTCCAACTAACGTCCATAAACTTTTGGACTCTTTGGGTTAAGTGGAATCACCAGGTGAATGTTGTTCATGTTTCAACAATCAAAGAGACTAAGATCTTCATGAGAATCTCGATATGACATCTCTTTGTTAGTATGACATCTCTTTGTTAGTGTACATCAAAAAAATAATTATGCACACACGGTTTATTTTTAGGTTTTTTCTTTAGTAGAATTTCTAGGTGAATATTCTTATGCTTTGACAAGCAAGCTATTCGATATCTTCACTAGAATATTGAATATAATCTATCAAATATGTGGGCAAATAAAATACTAGGTTCATCCCACTAGTATGCCAAACAAAATTATAGGTCTTTCATAATGTCGCGCGGTGGCTAGGTGCCTTCAACACTCGTGCATTGCATAGAGAGATGTAGTTAAGAAGCTAAATGAGTGAGAGATGCATTCGTAGGGAAACCTCCAAGATTTTTCTCTAAGTATAGCTCCTTATTTGATATGATCTTTAGCACACTATTCTTATACTATTTGCATGGAGGTGATGTGCCAAGATCAAAAGGTTCTTCTATATATAATCAAAATAAAATGAACACATGCATCATATGCTAAGAGCTAAAAAATTAACACACTTTCGATCTAACATATAAACATTCAAACATACATAAGAAATAAGATAGAGTGAAATTAGTCAAAACTTCTTATATATATATATATATATATATATATATATATATATATATATATATATATATATATATATATATAAATTTACAGAGATGCTACCCAGGTGTTGTAGGTGAGTTGGAGAGGAGAAGGCAATCCTCCAAGGGAGGTCCCAGGTTCAAATCTCCACCCTACCAAAAAGCTGAATTGGGTATCCAAAATCCAATTGATAATGTTGGTGCGAGCAAGGTCGGGTGCGACTCTCGGGTGACTTTGACGGTGTAGAACCCTACTGTTCGTGGTCTCTCAAACCAAGGCGGCCCCATAAGGGGTTTTTCGCTTAAAAAAAAAAAATACAGAGATGTTCGACCAAAAGATGCTCGAATGCCATTAACAAAATAATCAAGGCTCAAATCTAGATTATACACAAATTAAAAGTGAAAGGAAAATACACACAAGGCCAAGTACTAAGCAGAAGTAAGCATTTTTTTATGCTTATAATAAAAATACAACTAATATTTATATACAATGATTAGGGTTTTTCCCTAAAAAATGACCAATAATCCAAAATTTCTTCCTTGAATCTAGTAAGAGATAGGTTCACATTCAATGTTGATGGCCTCGAGTTCTTTGGAACTAGAGCCATCAATTTTGAAGGGTTTGGGACCTCTAGATTTAGCACTTCCATTGCTATTGTCTTTAAGACATCAATGCTTTTCCTAGAATGTTACACCTATATGGTATCAGTAGGTGAACCTGATGCTCTTCTACATTGCTATATTTATGATCCCTTCTATCCCTCTTCTAGGATATTGTGCATGGATGCTACCTTTAAAAAACATTCTTGCCTTTTATAAAATTGAGACTCCTTGGCTTGAGATGTTTATCCTCTGATCGAAAGGACAAGGAAGCTCCTCCTACAATTTTTCTTGTTTATGTGTCTCATCTAGGACCATTGATTTCTAGGATCAGTCAATTGGTTTAGCTCTCTAATGTTATATCATCCTTGTTTTTTCTTAATTTGAGCTAGCCATTGGATTAGGCTTGAGTGTAGAGTGGAGAGACCACATGATTGTCATGTGTATGACCACTAAGGTTTTAATCAAATGTAGAAGGACCAATTTGCAGATATTGACCTTGATATACTTTAACCAAATGTTGAAGGGATTCCTCATATAGTGCGGACCATTAATTATTAAGATTGGATGGTCCACAATATTTCACAAACTAGGTGCTTTAGTGTCCCTTCCTATTCCTCTTTGGTCATTAGATCGTTCTCATCCCATTATCCAATAGATGGTGTCTTTTGAATACATAGTGGGGAGATTGTGCAACAACCATGTGGATAGCCACCATGAGCTCAGTCAGACGTAGAAGAATTAGTTCTACAAGCTTGATCATATGGGAAGAACAAATATAGCCAATGTCTTCACTACATTTCAACCAATGGTAGATCCATTTTAAGTTATCATTGAAAATGATCTCATACTCCAACCAATGATGGGGCTGTAACTTTTATGCTCCAATGATATCATACTCCAACCAATATCATAGGCCATGGATCATAATGATTATATGGCTTGTGTAACTATTTTGCTCCAAATGTCTTCTCATTTTCTTTGAAACTTCATAGACCATTGGATCTTGTATCTTCCCAAGATCAATGGTGGGTGCCCCCTGGACGAGCACCTTGATGGGACATCTATCACTTCTTTTGTAGGTCCTCGATGCATCTTCCATGGGACCAAGCCTTGATAAATGGTAGAGTTGCCCTCTAATTGCTTTTTTTATGGCTTCATGGAATGGTGTGGGCCATTGGATGAACAAATAGTGGCTTGCCAAACCTTGGGTTTCCTTCTTTGCCCACTTTTCTTTAGATCAATGCTCATCGTAGATCTAGAAAATAAAAAATGAGTGTTACTATTATTTTCTCTATCGATTGCTTTTTCTTAGAAACTAACAAGAATTATTGATGTTCAAAATTGAAGGTGGGTGTGGCCTCTTCCTTCTCACTTCTCCTTCAAATAGCCAACTAGCCTCCCATTGAGGTCTTCTTGTGAAGATGGCCAAGGTGAAATTCTTTTAAGTGTAGTGAATTTTCACTTTAGGTACATCACAACCAGCCTTAGCCTAATGAAATTAGATTACAAATATTTCAACATTAATGAAAAAGATCATCAATTCGGTAGTATTAAGTAATTGTCCAACAATCTTATCATAGCATGATAATATTGATTTAAGCTCCATGACCTTGATGATTAAAGTATGTCCCAAAGGGAAAGTATCATCAATAAATTAGAGCTAAAATTCAAAGGCACCATTTTCTATAGATTTAATACCTTTATTTATACCTTTTATTTTTTCCATTGAGAAAGCTCTTTTGAATACCTCATCAAGCATAATAAATAGATAAGAAGATAGTAGTTCAACCTAGAAAAGTCCATAATGTGTTTCAAAGTATCCAATGGAGATTCATTGATCAAAATAAAATATATTTTAGTGCTACAACAACATCTAATGTATTCACACCAACCTTGATCAAACCAAAGTTTCTAATAATATCATGTAAAAATTTCCAACAAACCCTATCGTATGTTTTGTTCATATCAATATTATCAATATTCAAAGGCATAATTGAATTTTTGATAGTGAAGAGTCTCTATGGCATCTATTACAATGATTACAATATCAAGAGTTTGTTTGCCACAAATAGAACAACCTTGTTCCTATAAGATAACACAATTTAGAATATTTTCAATCTATTTTCATAACTTTTGAAGTTATCATATAAAACATATTACAAAGATTTATGGAATGAAAAGTATCAAAATATCTTCTCCCAAGTTTCTTGGGAACCAATGCAATAAAGTGATATTGATACCACTTATTATAGCCTTCTTTATCCTAGCCTTCTCAATTGTATCCAACATGTCACTCTTTAACAAATCCCAAAAATTTAGAAATAAAATTGCAAGAAATCCATGGGAACCAGGTGCATTGTTAGGGGTAGAATGAGAAAACTACCTCTTGTGGCTCCTCATAGAAATCTACCTTGTCAATCTTTCATTATTTCCTTGTGTGATGATTTATGAAATATTTTTCAAAAACTTACCTTAAACATCCTTATCTTACCCTACTTTTATCAAAATATTTTTCAAATAATTAATTGCTTTCTTTCTAATATCTTCTTCTTCATTAATACTTCTTTCATCTAGAGTTGAAATATTTTTAACTCAGAAAAGATAAATCTATTTCTATTAAAGCATAAAAAAATGGTAATTCTATCCCCTTTCTTATGCCATCTCTCCCAAGATTTTGGAACCAATATGACTCTTTCTTTTTAAATTTATTTTGATAATTAGAAAGTAATTTTTTTCTTGTCTAGAAATTTCTTGGTCCATTCGATTGATTTCCACTACCTCTTGTAAATTGGTGAGCTTGAATCTAATTTCCTATTTTGTTTTAAATATGCTACCAAAATATATGGCTTTCGAAATATTCAGTTCCCCTTCAAATATTTCATTTCTTGAACAAACCTATACATGTATATGATCATTCAAACCTTGCTTCATACCACCATCATGTAACCATATGAAAGAAATTACATCACTGGGGCCACATAGATGGAATTAAAAATGGATTCAAATGACCATTGTTGAGTAGGTCACATCTAAAAGAAATGATTTTGTGTTATGATCTTTCTTGCAATAAATTATTTGAAGAGATTGTATACTTTGTTTACAACCATGTATTAGATAACAAAAATGTGTGCAATATTTCTACTATATGAGTTTACCCAATATATCTATTATCCCATGTATATTGAAAGCTTGAATGAATAGCATCCCAAAGGCTATTTAAATTGATAAATAAATAAAATCGTTCATTGATGCTGACCATCGAGGAGTACCATATTTCTTTTCTAAAGGATATAAAAATGTGTTGCATTCCACCCAAGAGACCATAGATCATAATTATGAATCATCATTGAATTTGACAAATATATCGAGGTCCTTCCAATATCTTTAATGAGGAGTAGCTATAGTTGAAGAATATGCATTTATAACAACTTTTATGTTTTCCTCTTTTCTACATAAAGGCCAACAATCCAATTAATTTTTGCTTCTAGCAATAGTCCATCCCATTTGCATTTATGTCATTTTGTTGTACATTCTCTTAAATCACCTACAACAAAATGTACTAGACAAACCCCAATCTTCCAAAAAAATTGAATACATCCTTACATTCTTACTATTTTTTTCTTATATTAAATAAACTCAATTCTATAAAAACCTATTGATATCCTAATAACTCTTTTTTAGGGGTCTTATTGGGACTAAGGTTTGAATATGAAAAGAGTAGAGTTGTACACCATACTTCAATATGGATGGATAAACACTTGGATAACGACATCTTGTATGATCTATGGCCTTGTGGATGTTAAAAACTACTTTACTTTTAATTTTTATTCATACCCTTAATATTCCAAGGGACTATTTTCATCATCATTTTTATTTTTATTTGTGAGCTTAGTCCCATTTCTTGTTAACACTTAAGATATTTGGTTTTGTTTCCTGATATTCATACCCTATGAGTTTTCTTTTCTCTTTCTTCTTGCTTTCGAACACTTTTGTTGTCATCAATCTCTTCAATTTTTTTTATAATGTTCATAATGAGACATATCATTTATAATGTTATGTTGCCCTAGATAATATAAAGTATAAGTAATAGCCTCAATACCCCTAGAAAAATTAAGTATAAGGATGATCCTTCATAGTGATTACTTTCTTATGTTGTCCCTAAAAACCCTAAATTCCTATGGTTATCCTTCATGATATTTTATTTTTTTTGTTGCTCTTGACCTCTTGAAGTGTAAGGAATAAACTCTATAATAATTTTATTTCTATTACAAGGAGATCATTTTATACTACTTGAGAAAAATAAAGATGATTTACCTGAAATAAAATTGACCTCTTCTACTTCTTTTGCTTTAAAATTTACCTCCACATCTTTCTTTGCACCTTAAATTCTTTCTAAATTTGAACTTGCATATTGTACTTGCTTATCCCTTGTATTTTTATTTATTTCTTCTAATGGTTGATTTGAGTGAACTATGATGACCTTTACCATCTAATGTTGTAGAGGGGATTTCTTTGCAACTTTTTAGCAGTGAATAATCCTTGATCTAATCTAACCTCTATGGTAGTCTAATCTTCTTGTTTCATCATGCAGTGTGTCTCATGACCAATTTTTTTTCTATTGTTTGCACTTTGCAATCTCTTACCACGTGTTTAATCTCAAAATATTTGTGATGTTAAAATGTAATATTTTCATAATTAATTTATTAATCTCATTTTATTGATTAAAATTTAATTTTAATGGATTGTGTCAAATGTTTTGAAATATCTATAATAACACATATTTGAGTATTTACAACAAATTTTACTCCTTAATAATTAATCCCTCCTCGATGAACTCTCTTAAAATATTATCAATATTCTTCATAACCTTATTATTGATATCTCAATACCTAACATTTTTTTTGGAAAAAATATTGCTTATATTAATACAAAAAAATCAAAATACAAGACATCGCAGCAGATTACAAAAATCTGCTCAAGGACATCCAACCATCTGACTTGTCCTGTGCAGAGCAGTCTTTGAGATCTTTGATTATAAGCCTCTTAAAGGCTCTACATTGGAACTGAATATCAATAACAACATTGGACACAATCCCAGAAGCAGGAATAGCTTCATCTCGAAAAACTAAACTGCATCTCGCCTTCCAAATAGCATACAAAGTCGTTGCTCTGATAACAGTCCACACCCCCCTAAGATGCTGAGGGTAGCCAAAGGCATCTCCCAAAAGAACCAATTTCCAACTCCACCTATCACCTAGGATAGGATAATAGGTCCACTTCAATATTTTCCAAACATTCCTTGCTACAATACAATCCCAAAAGATATGTTTAACAGTTTCTTTTCTGCCACAACTACTACAGAGGTCTGAGATATTCATCCACCTTGCCAACCTTACCTTGCAATGGATACCTTGGAAAATAAGCAACCAAAGAAAAACCTTGAGCTGAGCAGATAATCTGAATTTCCAAACCTGCTTTAGCCTCTTCTTCCACTTCTTCTCTAGACAGACAATGTCCCAACGTCTATTTAACAGGATATGCAAAGAAGTCTTAGGCAATAGAGTTTTGTAAATCTTAGTGGATTTGTAAGAAATGATGCTCCCCTGAAAGTTCCACCTCCAGTCACGCCAGATAGGGCCAGGAAAACCACCATTTAACTTATACTGTTGTTCAGAGGGAAGAAGAGAATGAATCTGAACAATAGCATCCCTGTCAGAAGCTTTCAACTTAAACTTATTGCAAAGATCCTCCCACTTAATCCAATCAGTGGCTCCTGAATCCCATAAATCTACCCATTTCTTAATTCCCCTCTTAACCAACCTCTTGCATCTAAGACGAGGAAGGTTCGAGGCATACACCCCATTGTCTTTCCATATCCAAATAGACCTATATGGAAGCACCCAACCTCTACGCTCTTCCATATAGGCCCAATAAACCGTAGAGCCAACCGTCTTCCATGCCTCCCAGATCCTCTTAATAAGGATACAACCCCGTATTTTAAATTGAACAGGATGACCCACAATATCCTCAATATGAAAATCCCCCTTAACACCATCAACATGAAGACAATTCTGAATTCTATATCTCAAGAGCCTTTGCCAAGGATCAACACCTTCCAATGCTCTGACTACCCATTTGGCTGCCAACACCTTACCCTGCATCTGAATGTCCAAAAGACCCAGACCACCTTCCTCCTTAGGAATAATGCAATAGTTCCAAGAGATAGAGGGCATTCTCTTGGAGCCATCAAAATTAGACCAAAGAAAGCCTCTAATAAGCCTTTCCAATCTTCCAAACTGAGAAGCATTGGGCAGCCAACACGAAGAATAATAAAGATGACAAGCTTGTAATATTTTTCCAACAATAATTATTCTACCAGCAAAGGATATGAGCTTATTTTTCCAGAACTGAATTTTCTTTGCAAATCTCTCAAGACACCAATCCCACATGCCCTTCAAAGAAAGGGCCTTGCCAAACGGGATTCCAAGGTATCTAACAATTTCGCCATCCTTCACCCGTCGCCAACCAGGAGAGAAATTATCTGGAAGAGTGTCACTACCAATCAACCAATAGTCTAATTTTTCTTCACTAATGATGGCTCCAGAGGCTTTGCAAAACTGCTCCAAGCAACCTTTGACATTCTGCAGTGACAAGGCATCCAACTAAAAAGAAAGAAGGGAATCATCCGCAAAATGATTATTCAGAACAAGACCTCCAGGAGTATCAATCCCTTTGATTAAACCCGCACCTCTCTTCGATTCCAACATATAACCCAGAGCATCAACAGTGATAACAAACAGAAGGGGAGCAAGAGGGCACCCTTGTCTAATGGACTTGAAAAGACTTATTTGATTAGTGAGCTTACCGTTAACTACAACTTGAGCAGAGGCACAGGTGAATAAGACCTTGATTTTATCCACTACCCATTTGTTGAAGCCAAGCCATTCCATCATACTAAAAATAAATGACCAATCCACCCGATCATAGGCTTTGTCAAAGTCAATCTTAAGCATAATGGCTTTCTGCCCACTTTCCTGTGCCCATTCCAAAGTCTCCCAAGCAGTCAAGACCGTATCAAGAATGAACCTACCCTTGATAAAACATGTTTGCTCCCATCTCACAATCCTAGCAGCAACATCTCTGAAGCGAAGAGCCAACGCCTTAGCCACAATCTTATAGGAAACATTTAAAAGAGTGATAGGTCTCCATCCCCCCATAGTATCTTTCCTATTAGCCTTCGGGATAAGCTTAATCAGACCTTGATTAAGCATACCAGAAAAGGAGCCTTTCTCAAACACTTCCTGAATCATCTTAGTATAGTCATTACCCACAGTATCCCAAAAAACTTTGTAGAATTCAATAGGAATGCCATCAGGGCCCGGAGATTTGCCATCCTTCATTTTCTTAAGCGCTTCAAACAATTCATCCTTTGAAAAGAAATCAGCTAGACGATCATTTTCATAACTATATACCTTCTTAGGAACACACTTCTTAAACTCTTCTCTAGCCTCCAAAACCTCAGGACTCAAAGGATAAATGGAAAAGATCTTACAAAAATGATCTTCAACAATGGCTCGGATACTATCATCATCTTCCACCAATCTATCATCAGTAGTGTGAAGAGCAGTGATTCTCTCAACAACAATTTTCTTTTTAATGTGACTGAAGAAAAACTGAGAGGGGGCATCTCCTTGCTGAAGCCAATGAATCCTGCTTCTAATACGGGCACCTCTGCTAACGTAATCCTCATAGCACCTGATTTCATGTTCACACTTAGCTACTTTCTCCTAAAGCTGAACATTAAAAGAATCACCTTCAAGATCTCTTCTGGCTACCTCCAAGTCCTTCCTGAGCTATTTTAATCTTCCCTTCCTTCTCCTAGCAACCAATCTACCCCAACCCCTCAAAAATTTGATAGTGCGCTTGATAGTCGCTTCCCACCAACCAATCCAGCCAGAGCCAACCGAGCGTGGCTCCAAATTCCAAACACAATGAATCAGGTCCCTGCAGGCTTTAGAATCCAGATGAGAAACATTAAGTTTGAAGGGAAGTTTCTTATCCACCACAACAACTCCACCAAAGAAAATGGAAGAGCTAATAGGGAAATGATCAGAACCGAAGGTCGAAAGATCCACAAAAATAGCTCTGCTCCCTCGACCAATACATGTAAACACATTTCTATCCACATAAATCCTATCCAAACGAGCCATGATTCTGTCTCCCCCTCTTCTCTTATTAGACCAAGAGAACCATCCTCCAGATTCCAGAGACTTTTGCCTAAAATTAGCATCAAATATTTGTAAAGAAGCCTTCAAGCTGCACCAAGAGTCCTTCTCAGCACCTGCAATACAACCACCATGCCCCCCTTCACGATCTCCATCCCATTCCACCATATTAAAATCTCCCCCTATGATCCAATTAGCATCGGGTAAATTTATCTGCATCCAATCCCACAAGGTAGTCCTCTCACTAGAAGAATTAGGAGCATAAATAGAACAAATACCAATTACCTAGCCAACAATCATGAAAGTAGCCCAACAAATCCTACCAAATGGGCCCTCCCCCTGATCAATCAACAACGCAGCTAGCCAAGACCTGACAACAAGGACCACCCCCCAGAACCTCTATCATGAGAAGAAGCCCACCAGGCCCCAGACCAACTATTATCCATACAAATATGGAGAGCAAAGCCATCCACCTTAACCTCCTGAAGACAAACTACATCAACACTAACAGAACGCAAAAAATTACTAACCAAACTTCTCCTAGTGGGAATAGACATTCCCCTGACATTCCACGAACTGAAGTCCACTTTCATTGAGAAACCTCAGTATTAAGGGCTTCAAACCGATTGCTGACCTACGTAGACCTACCAGCTGGAGATCTACTTCTTTCTAAAGTTGAGCTTCTGCTATTCTTTCTACCCTCCATAGCCTCCAAGTCTTCATTGAGGTTCCTACCAATATCTGATATTTTGTTAGCCCAAGGAGTATCCTTGGAGCCAACATTAACCTCTCTAGATCTCCCCTAGAGGAAGAGGAGCCCTTCTTAAATTTAGAGGGCCTATCTGGTGAATCCTCTACCTCTCGCCTCTTCTGAACCAACTTCCAACCAGTGTCTTCTTTGTTACCCATTACCTGGTTCCCTGCATCCATCTCCATTTCTTGAGTCTCCTCATTAGTATCCTTGTTGGGCTGAACCTTCCCACTGGCTATAGAAGAGTCAGGTCCCATCACACCCTTCTCATTTTTTACCTTCCAAAGTTTTCTCAAAGGACAGTCACAGATTAAGTGATCCTGAGACTGGTAGAAAAAGTAGGCATTAGGTAAATTTAAATAACGAACCTCCTACGAGATTACCCCTTCCTGTGTGATGATTTTCAAACATTTTGGCAACTTCCTTTGCAGGTCAACTTCTACACACACCCTTGGGCTAAATAAAAAAGACATACCTGAAGAGGGTTCAATAAGAATCCATCCAAATATTTGAGCCATGGAATGGATCATACCTTGAAATTTTGATTTCATGGCAACAAATTCGATCCAGAGAGGATATCTAGCCTACGAAACATCTTTAGGGTCAAAATTCGGTCGCCATGATTGAGCAAATGCAACCGAACCCGCAATAGACCATGTCCCGAATTGCAACACAAATTTGGTAACTTTCGGAGAATAAAAAAGAATAGAAATATAGCGTCCTCCCAAACCCCAGTAGGATTGCACATGAAATCCTTTAGCCTCCCAATTCAGTCGCACCCATTTTTGAAAATCAACTTTCGAGGGCATTTTACGAAGAAAAAATAGAATAACTCCATTTCTCAAGAGGTTATTCCTTGCTGCCAAATACTCTTCATGTTCATCTGCCATAAAAGTAAACTCATCCTCACCTAAATCTGCCAACATGGAGTCCATTCTGTCTAATCTGATAGCCTCATCCTCCAACAAATCTTTGTTGTATAAATCCGCATTTGCATGCAATTCTTTGCTCAGTCCTCCATTTTTTGTTACCTCCGCAAAACTTTTTGCCAGCCCTTGCATGGCCGAATCATGATTGAAAAACCTTTGGGAATCTGCGCTAACCCGTGTTCCTTCAGGATGATTAACATCCTCTTTACTCCCGCTATCGGCCCATTTAGTACCTCGCATTGCTGCTACATTGGAGACTAAAAAAATGCCCTCTAAAATATTTTCACCTGTCGGGCTCCCACTTGTCTGGCATCCAATCATCTTTGCATTATTTTCAAACACCTCGACACCATTTTCTTTGTCTTTCTCGCCCTGTGAAGAGATGCCACCAATCGAGCCATTATCATTTCCAACGCCATGCAACTTCGACTCAATGCCAGAGTCATGTTCGAGGCTATCTTTTGAATCTTCGAACAAGGGATTAACAATCCCTAATGCAGATTGCTCGTGATTTAATGACAGTAAATCCTCGTGTGACCTTTCGAGCAAAACCCTTCCTCTCAATGATTCAATCTCCTCGGTTTCCTTTAGCTTGAAATCACGCAAGAAATCTTTATCACCAGACTTGTCGATGAAAAAATCTGCTCCTTCACCTCCTGGATCAAGCACAACATTGGATCCCAATCGAGATCCTCGTCCAACGCCCGTGTAAACCCCTCTGCCTCGACCTCTCATCTCACGCACATATTCTTTCATTCTTGTTCCCCATCTCCTCAATACCTAACTTTAATACATGTCAAAGAATTAAACTGCACTATCCAACATTGGATCTCAATTGAGATCTTCACTTTAATACATGTAAAAGAATTAAACTACACTATCCAACATTGAATTCCAATCAAGATCTTCTAATGCCCGCGTAAACCACTCTACCTCCTCTCATCTCACGCACATATTGTGCCCATCTCCTTAATACCTAACCATAATATATGTCAAAGAATTAAACTGCACTAAAAGATGTGTCAAATCCTTTGAACTTAAATTTGTCTGCATCCTAAGAACATGCGCTTATAATCATTATTTTTCACATTCACCTTAATATTTATAAGTCATACCTATGTATATATATATATATATATCTTGTGCTTTATAGAAAATAGATACAATTTTTTGAGTATTTTTAAAGCAACTAATATATTTTACGATAAACTTATCAGGTATCCAAATAAATACAAATTTTAACCCTGAATAGTTGGTCGTTGGTAGAAGTTAAATATATCTAAATCGAGGTTAAAGTCGAGGCACGCACAAATGTCTCCGGATAGGTAGAAGGAAAATATATCTAAATTGAGTTTAAAGTCCAGGCGCGCACAACTGTCTCCGGATATAATTGGTTTCCCAGAGATCTACGGGGGCCCCTGCTCTCTTCTCCTGAATGTTCAGCACTCATCTAGGTACCCACAAGTAGATGATAAGTCCAACTATCGTCCACGTTACTTAAGCGGGTTTTGTTTTTTTAAATTTTCCTTTGTTCACAAGCAATCAATTTATGTCGTTGTTTCACACTTTCCCCTAATTTGACATGGTGGTAGCGTGTGGACCAAGCAGAAATTAAATGAAGCAATCAATTTCTGCCGTTCACGCTTTCTCCTAATTTTGATTTGTTGGGGTGTGCGGACCATTTAACTAAACAGTGTGAAGACATGTGGAAATTAAATGCTGGCCCACGACTTCGTGGCGCCTGTCTAATCACTCCAATGGAACAATTAACCTAAGTTCACTGAGTGGGCCAGTTTCACGATATTCGGTATTAACCTTGAGTCACCACTAAATCTCCTTCATTCTAAGAATGGTTAACAGAGAGACAAAAATTATAAAGGAAATATAATGTTAAGGATTCCTTGATATCAAATTTTGATAAACAATTAACCTGCTTTTGTACGGCTGCGGGTGTCACGCAATGAAGAGTGGGCTAACACGGAAAGTATCTGCTTTACGTTCCCCCAAATTCTTCAATAATTTGGATGACCTATGACCTGCAACAGGTGAGTTACAATAAGGCCAAAAATACAATAAATGAATTCATTCGTAAGAAGAGAAGCAGCAGATGATTAAGGAATTGTGATAAGCCAAAAAAAAAGGAAAGGAAATGGCTGCACCGACATTAACCAAAACGCTGCCCTGTCCCAAGTGTAGGACTGAAACAGCAAAAACCTTTCCCAAATTCAAGAGAAGATTTGTGAAACTTTCTTCGCCGTTTTTGGAAATAGGAAGTTTGTGGGACAATGCCACTCTCTCTCAAAGTAAAAAGAAACACCCATCCAACGCCTTCCATGTGGTAAAATAAATCTCAATCTCTCTCTCTCTCTTTCTCACTGTTTGTTTCTAAATTTTAAAGGGCTACAGTTTCATGGCTTCAGAGTTGTTATTTTATGTTTTCTGTTTATTGAAGGTGGCGAGATTGTTTGGCCCTGCAATATTTGAAGCTTCCAAGTTGAAGGTTTTGTTCCTGGGAACACACGAGGAGAAGCATCCCGCACATCTCCCCAGGACTTACACGTTAACGCACAGTGATATCACAGCCAAGATAACTCTGGCCATTTCCCAAACAATCAATAAGGCTCAGGTTTGTTTCTCAAATTTTCAATCCTTTTTTGTAGTAAAATTTGCAATTGTTGGGGGATCGGAAGATTTGATTTTAGTTTAATTGGAGGGTGGGAATGTGCAGTTGCAGGGATGGTACAACAGGTTGCAGAGAGACGAGGTGCTTGCGCAGTGGAAGAAATCGCAGGGGAAAATGTCTCTGCACGTCCATTGCCACATCAGCGGAGGCCACTGGCTACTCGACGCCATCGCTATGCTCAGATTTTACATCTTTCGTAAGGAGCTCCCCGTGGTATATTTCTTTCCTTCCCTTCCCTTATCAAATTATTTTGAAGATTCAAGGTTCGAATCTTTGGATTCTATAATTAGAATACCTTTTAAATATATATTAAATTTATTTCTTTCGTTCCTTCCTGTGATTTGATTTAATTAAGATTCGAATTTCATGCCAATATATTCGGATTCCATAACCAGAATATCTGTTAAACATATAGTAAATTTAAAGATAAATTAATTGTGAGGTGCATGTAGGTGTTGGAAGCATTCAAGCATGGCGATCGAGCTTTATTCGAGAAGCACCCGGAGTTGGAGGACGCGCTGGTTTGGGTGCATTTTCACTCCAATGTCAAAGATTTCAATCGCGTTGAATGCTGGGGTTCTCTCTCTCAACCGTCTCAGGTCAAATCTGTTAACCTAGATAGAAATATTAGTTCAATTGTTTTTTTTTTAATAATTATTTATACAATTTGCACCAAAACAAATATCAGAAATATTAGTTCAATTTATTTATTTTAATAATTATGTACACAATTTGCACCAAAACAAATATCAAACATAAAAGTAAATAAGCATATTTGAGGAAACTTTGAGAGGTCAATAATTTGATAAAGACCAAGGTCACCACACTCGTGTTAGAGGACCTAGTAGTCAAAGTTAGGTAACGGTTGGGTGGATGATAAGGATAAGATTTTAATATTTTGGGTTACGTCCGAATATTTCCATGGTTTGAATAGTGTTAATTTAAATTAGATTGGGAGAAAAACTAACTTAATTAATTAATTTATTAATTCATCCCATTAAATGTAGCGTTTTATTTGGATTTATGAATGGCTTATGCCCATAATCGCCATTAATAGTAATGAGCTTACCAAAAAAATTCAAGATCTCTTGCATTCTAGAATTCACAAGGTCTCGAAGAAAAATTCAACATCTCTTATTTTTCGGGTAAAACTGCATTCCATGCCTATTGAATATTGAATATGATTGTCCGATGGTCAAGGGTTAGTTAAGAATATATATATAAAATAAATTATTGGTCAAGGGTTGGTTAAGAATATATATATAAAATAAATTATTTTAATTATATTTTTCAATTAATATATCATTATGAATGTGTTTATTTTAACCTGTATTTGAATTCTGACACCATAACAGGGAGCACCTGACATGAAGAACAACACATCATTTGAAGAAGAGGTTGAAAATTTGGAGATGCCTCGACATTGTTCGCATCCGTGTGACTGTTGCTTTCCTCCGTTTAGTCTTCTTCTTTGGCAGGAGGATTCCCAACAATTTATGGACTCTCTATAAGCTGTTTATGCCTAAACTAAAAATATGTACATATTTTTCAAAATTAGTGCGGCTTCATTCATCAGTTAAGAAAAGCACTCATTTGAAGCTTCCCCATGATTAGGGATTATTGATTATTGAATTCGAATGTGAATTTTATACTGTATTCTATAATCATGATAAATTTTATTTTATTTTTATTTTTATTTTTATATTTATATCATTATAAAAGTTAATGTATATTTTATTTAATAATTTATAAAAAAATTTAATGAGTTTATACATATTTTTATTACAACAGTTTATGTTTCTTATACTAAGTGGGATCTAACTTTAGACCTACCAAAGAGAGGCCAAAGCCTTTATCACTGCAAATCTAGAAAAAATATTTTTAATAATAATATTATTTTTTCAGTAGTTGGAAGAGAAATTTTGATAGTTGCAACTTATAGTTTATGTTCATTAATATTAACCCTTAATTTAAAATCCATCCATTCTAAAAATTACTTTTGTGGCATATTAAATAATTAACAAATATGAAAACTTAACTTTATTTTTATGGCTTTAAAATTAAAGCATGTTTAAATAGTTTATTACTTTTATATATATATATATATATAACTTAACATAATATCAACTTAAGCGGGTTTAAGAGTTAAGACTTTGAAATACAAAATAAAAGATTCAAGGTCCAAATTTACTTTAGTATAGGTGGATAAGCATTCGGATAACTATATTGTCTCGCATAATGTATGTCATCATGGACTTTAAAAACTACTTAATTTTAATATCAATCTAAATTATTTTATTTTTACATTCTAAAGTAGAATATTAATTTTTATATTTATCCAATCAAATACCACAAAATATCAATGGATACATAATAAATGTCAATACATATAAAGAGTATCAATGGATATTTAAACTAATATTTTTGTACATGAATAATGACCTTTTAAGATCATAAGATGACAATATGATTGATGGTTCAAGAAGGAAATAAATTTGATGGCAATAAACTTTAACCCAAAAATCAAATTAAATGAAGGTAAACACACAAATATGAAGTACATTCACATTAATTTCAAGAATAAAATTTGGCATCTTATAGAAAGGTCTATAGACTAACGTGTAATATTACTAATCTTTTGAGGATATCATGATTTATAGGTCATGAATCAAAATATGCAATACCATTAACATATTCTCTTAGAATGAGTTTATGATGTACATAAAGATGATACTAGAGAATTTAATACAATCTAAAATTCTTTCTTAGAATTTGTTAAAAAAAATACACAGGATGCAGGTCTGTAGTGGGTTGCACAACAGAAACCCTTGCGCATAGCGGGTAGAAAAAACAACAAATGAAGCTGGAAGCAGCGATGGCGACGAGCAACAACAGCAACAAAAAATTTTGCTCAGACCTAGTTGACCGGAGTATCAGGCAGGGTGAATAACCAGTGAGGGATCAAAACTTGAAAAGGGGAAAAAAGGAAAACTCAGAAAACAGGGTTTTCAATTATATTCAACCCATAAATGGGTGTTTAAGTTAAAAAATGGAACGTGTGGGAAAAGGAGCAGATGGACTAGGGTTTGGAGCGATTGGAGACATACGAGGAGTGGCTGACGCAGGAATTGAAGTAAGGCAGGGCCAGACTAGGGCCTTGGAAAGTACGTCAACAGATGGGGCCTTGGATGAAGAGTTGGAGAATGGTTTTTTGGGAAGAAAAATCCAAGAACCTCCCAACAAAGCGATCCTAGAGAAGGGGTAGGATGAATCAGAGGCAGACAACGGTCAGGAGCATCAGGCCCCAGAAGTGGGATAGAAACACTCTTGGGTCCAAGTGGTACATGGTTCTAAACCTGCTACTACTCTTCCTCCATTGGTAAGCCACTTAAACTTGAGAGTTAAAGATGGCATTCTCAACATTCCCTCGGAGATAATATTCAACATGAAGGCAAAAGGGGAACACAATTTGGTGGGCAAGTTTTTTGGGGCAAGGCCAGATATAGATACTATTCGAAGGTGGGCCTTCGCTAGATGGAAACCAGTGGGTTGCATGGAGATTGTGGTACTCCCAAATGGTTTCTTCATGATAAAAATTACCAAGGTAAGTGACATGCAAAAATTTCTAGATGGAGGACCATGGTCGATGGAGAAGCGTAGACTATTTCTCAGAAAATGGGATGTGGATTTTAATCCTCACACCCAAAGTCTCAACACAATTGCTATTTGGGTAATATTATCTCACCTTCCCTTTAAATATTGGCACGATGAAGTTTTAATGGCTATTGCAAATGGTATTGGTACCTTTGTTACCATTGATAGCGTAACCAGGCTGAAGTCCCGTATGGTGTTTGTTCGAATTTGTGTTAATGTTGATCTAGATAGCAAGTTTTCGAAAACAATAGACCTAACGTCCCCAGTGGGTACCTGGACTCAGAGGCTGTGTAGCAAGTGTGAACATGGTTTATCTTTAAACGGCTTAGAAAAATCTAGTTTTTCTAAGCAAGTGTGAACTCTCTTACCTTTTGTCGGCTACATTTGTCTGATGGTCGGCATGATTTTTATTTATCCCTCGCCTCTATTTTCTCCTTATCCCTCCATTGTCCTTCCTCCTTTCCTGCCATCCATTTTCCCTTATCACTCCACTTCCTTCCTCTCCCCACGCCCGCTGCCACCTCCCACTCCACTTCCTACTCCTTCGTTCTCTCTAATCCTCCCGATCTTCCTCCAACCTCCCTTCCCTACTATTTCGCTTGTTTTAAGCCTATATAAGGTTTAAATTAATGTAATGTTTTAGCTGGTTAATTTAATGAATATTATCGCCTATGATTACTTCTGTGTTAATTTTACCTTGGCCTACTTTAATCTAAGCTTACCTTAGTCTTAGATTTACACTGGTATCAGAGCTCAGGGGGCACGAATCCCGAGGGCCGAGGTGAGGCACGAAAGCCGAGCGTAGTGACTGGTCAACAACTGGCGCACGGATCCTGACTGGCGCACAGATCCTGAGGAGTGACTGGCGCATGGGTCCTAAGGAGCAGCTGGCGCACGGATCTCGAGGAGCACATTGATCCCGAGGATCTGACTGGACGCAGACAACAGGCTGACGTGGCTATGTCAAACTGGCGACGGAGCTAGGCAACAGCTGACGTGGCAGGCGTTGACGTGGAATGGAGCTGGAAAAATGCGGACTGGAAAGCACGTGGATTGATACTGACGTGAGTGCTGATGTGGCATAGGCGAGTAGGGTGCTGACATAGACGAGCAAAGAGCTGACGTGGCATAGCGAGCAGCATGCTGACATGGATGAGCTGGGAGCTGACGTGGCAGAGGCGCACCGAGTGTGCCATGTGGCAGAGCTTAACTGGTCGAGGAAAGGGCAAAAGGTTTGATAGATCGATTGCCCGAAGGCAATCGACCTACTGTGTGTTCGCAAGCTTTGATAAAGCCTGAAAACACCCACCTCCCACTGCATGTGGGACTAAACTTTAAAAAAAAAAATGTTTTAGCCGCCCAGTTGAAATATATCCTGTTTCCTTCTTCCTCCCGTCCGGCTAGGTTGGTCTAGCGGTCAAGACTCCCGCTTGCAGAGAAGAGACCCGGGGTCGAATCCCGTCGGGGTCAAAAATACAAAAGGTTTTTTATTTTTTAGTTACTTCACCGATAAGCAAGGGTTTAAGTTCATTTTTTGACACTGTTCTACCACAGCAGCCACGTGGTGCAGTGGCTAAGACTGTCGGGTAGACGACGGAGGTCAACGGTTCGAATCTCATTGGGGATTACAAAACAAAAAAAAGGTTTATTTTTTATAAAAAATTTCTTATTTAGTTTTTTTTTAAAGGTTTTAAAATTAATTTCATAATTTCTATATATATAGTTTTTTTATTATGTTTTTTGAATATACATTTATTTCAAAATAATAATTAAAAAATATATAAGAAATTGTTAAATTTTTTTTTTAAAGGCCTTTATTAAAAACAAATTTTGATTTTTTTATATAAAAATAAAAGAGTGAAAAGGTTTTAGAAAGTTTTTTTTGGCATCATATTAAGTTGTAACCCAGTTCATACGGTGTGATTCTGGGTAGATGATCCGGTCAGCCGGATGCTATAATGCATTACTCTCTTTGTTGAGAAGAGAGACACCTGATTTCTTTGACGAGAAAGTCCAGCGGTACGGACTTCATACAGTATTTTGCCAATTAGAAAACCAAGTGATTGCTCATCTGAGGAAACCAGACTCTGGATACGAGGCAGATTCTAAAGATAATATCTTCGGGCAAAGGATAATTGAATCCGAGACGGTTGAAATAGTACCTGAAGGACAATCAAGTGACAGTTATACACCTACAGTGCCTAAAGTAGAAATAAGTGAGAGCTATACACCACGCTCTCCTGATTCAGAACTAGAAGAAGAAGAAGAAGAAGAAGAGGAAGAAGAACCAGTGGAGGTGAAACCTGTAACTGAAGAATGAAATGTTCTCAAAAGACGTTATGAGACAGCAGCAGCACAAGAAGTCATTATAATTAGTGACGACGAAGCAGACAATTTCACCTTTCCAGTTTTGGGTGATCCTCGAGAAGAAGAACGCCAAATCAGTGAGCATATTAAGAAAGCTAGATTTGATTTAAATCGGTGATCTATTTTGTACTTCTTTGTACTACTTGTTTGAAGTTGAAATAAAGTTTGCTTTCTAAAATGGCATCCAATACTAGTCTACCAATCCCTGAGTTCAATGGTGGTGATTACGAGTATTGGTCAATTAAAATGAAAACTCTTTTGATAGGCAAAGGTCTTTGGGATGTGATTGAAGAGGGATATACTGAACCTACTGCTGCTGATTGGGCAGCTTTGAATGTTGCTGATAAAAGGGCTAAAAAGGAAGCTCAGAAGAATAATTCTTTCGCCCTTTATCATATCCAAGCCGCCCTTGACAGAAGTATTTTCCCTAGAATAGCTTCTTTTATAATTGCTGAATCTGCTTGGAATGCTTTAAAAGAAAGTTATAGGGGTAGTGACCAAGTCAAACAAGTTAAACTACAAACCTTGAAATGAGAGTTTGAAACTCTTAAAATGCAAGAGAGTGAAAAAGTTGGTGATTACTGCGTGCGTGTGAAAGTCGTAGTAGATAAGATGGTCACTTTAGGAGAAGATGTAAAGCCTGAAGTTATAGTGAAGAAAGTGTTGAGGACACTTCTTCCTAAGTGGAATTCAGTTGCAATAATTATAGAAGAATCCAAAGACCTAACTTCTCTGTCTTTTGAATCCCTAATTGGCTCACTTCTCTCACATGAAGAGAGGTTACAACAAACTCCTTCCACAAGTTACGGAGGAGATGATAAAGCCTTTGCTTCTCATGAAGGCAGAGGTAGAGGCCATGGCAGAGGACAATATAGAGGTAGAGGCAAAAATAATCAGAGAGGTGGAACTCCTAACAGAGGAGGAAATCAGAACAGAGGAGGATTCTCAAACAGAGGTGAACAACAGAATAGAGGAGGACAACAAAATAGAGGAAAACAATCAAGCAGAGGCAAAGGAGGAGATAAGTCAAAACAATCTTGCTACAATTGTGGCAAACTTGGCCATTATGCTCGTGCTTGTTGGACAAAGACTTCACAAGGAACTAGTAGCAACCAGAGCAGTCAGTTTGGAAATTTTGGAGAAGAGGAAGAGGCCACAAATCTCTTTCTCTCTTATGGTCAGGCAGATCAAAACATGAATGATACATGGATCTTGGACACTGGGTGTTCAAACCATATGAGTGGCAAAGAAGAGCTCTTTGCTACTCTAAACTCCTCATACAAATCCAGCATCAAATTGGGAGATGATAAATCATTGGCAGTTGAAGGCATTGGAGCCATGGCAGTTCCAACTAAAGAAGGCATCAAACAAGTAAGTGATATCTATTACACACCCCATCTCCAACACAATATTTTAAGTGTTGGTCAAATGTTAGAAAAGAACTACAAGTTGCTTTTTGATGAGGGTAAATGTACTATTTTTGATAAAAATAATAGTAATAGAATCATTACACAAGTGCCAATGTCAAAGAATAGATTGTTTCCTTTAAAGTTTGGCCAGCCAGGGGGAGATAAGTTAGCAAATGTTGCTATTTCCAATCCAAGTGTCCTATGGCACTTGAGATATGGTCATTTGAATTCAGCTAGTTTGAAAATGCTAACTTCACAAGCGATGGTAACCGGACTTCCTAAAGTTCAGGATAGTAAGGAAGTCTGTGAAGGGTGTGCTCTGGGGAAGCATGCCAGATCAAAATTTCCTCATGGACAAGCATGGCGGGCCAGCTATCCACTCCAGCTAGTGCATACAGACATCTATGGTCCGATGCAGACCAAGAGTCTTGGTAACAACTCTTACTTCCTACTCTTCATTGATGATTTTACTAGAATGTGTTGGATATATTTTTTGAAACATAAGGATGAAGCATTTGAATGCTTTGTCGATTTCAAAACAAGAGTTGAAAGTGAGAGTAGATATTTTGTAAAATGTCTTAGATCAGATAGGGGAGGAGAATACTCCTCTAATGAGTTCTTGAATTTCTATAAGCAACATGGCATTAAGAGGCAGTTCACAGCTGCCTACACTCCATAGCAGAATGGTGTCGCAGAGAGGAAGAATCGCACCATTGTGGAGATGGCAAGGTCTATGCTTCAGACGAAGCATTTGACTAATTCATATTGGGCAGATGCAGCCAAGACCAACGTACATATCTTGAACAGAAGTCCTACTGCAAGTTTGGAAGGGCAGACACCTTACCAAGCTTGGTATGGTAAAAAGCCAAATGTTAAGTATTTCAAAGTGTTTGGCTCGTTGGCATATTCTCACATTCCTGATGAGCTAAGAAAGAAGCTCGATCCAAAGAGTCAGGCATGCATCTTTGTAGGATACTGTGAGAATACAAAAGCTTACAGACTCTACAATCCCAGGACTAGAAAGTTTGTGCTTTCCAGGGATGTGATTTTTGATGAAGGGGGAGAATGGGGTAAGCCCCAAATTTTCAATGATGATGAATCCAATGATGTAGTTTCTAAGCAGGTGCAACAAAAGACACCACAAAAAGGTAAGCAGTCTCCTCCCATAAACCCAAGTTCATCTTCTGATTCAACTTCTTCACCAAGTCCTTCTCCATAGAGATCAGTAAGTTCCTCACCAATGGACATCGATTCTCCATCCAGAGGTAAGAGAACTCTATAGAATCATCCATCATATCAGATGTTGGATAATTTTTTTTCAAAAAGATACACTAGGAGTCAAGCTAGTGAAATGAATTCTGTTCTACAAAGATTAGAAAATATGCACTTGTATGGTGATGATGTCTCCCAGCAGGAACCTAGGGGAGATCTAGTTAACTATGCTTTGTTAACTAATTCACAACTTGAACCTTCTAGTTATGAGAAGGCTTGTACTCAAAATATTTGGCAAGATGCCATGAAAGAGGAGATCACCTCTATAAAAAACAACGACACTTGGGAGCTGGTGAAGCTTCCTAAAGGAAAGAAACGTGTTGGATGTAAGTGGGTCTACAAGACCAAGTTTAATGCTGATGGAAGCATCGAGAGGCACAAGGCGAGATTAGTTGCAAAGGGATTTACTCAGAAATATGGAATTGATTATGAAGAGACTTTTGCTCCTGTAGCCAGACAGGAGACTATCATAACAGTTCTTGCCTTAGCTGCACACAAGGGATGGACAGTCCAACACATGGATGTAAAGAGTGCATTTCTAAATGGTTACTTGACAGAAGAAGTGTATGTTGAGCAACCACAGGGATTTGAAGAGAAAGACAAGGAACATCTTGTTTACAAACTGAAGAAGGCTCTTTATGGCCTCAAGCAGGCACCAAGAGCTTGGTACTCATGCATTGATGGGTACTTTAAAGATTATGGGTTCATCAGAAGAAAAAATGAACCCACGCTCTACTACCTAAATCAAGGAAATGACATCCTCATAGTTTGTTTGTATGTGGATGATCTCATTTTTATGGGTAGTAATGAAAAAGTTAACATGGAGTTCAAGCACTCCATGATGCAGGAATTTGAGATGAAGGATCTTGGCTTAATGAAATACTTTCTTGGAATGGAAGTCCATCAGACAGATTCAGGGATCTTCATCTATCAACTTAAGTATGCTCGAGATATGATTAAGAAGTTTGCTATGGAGCAATGCAAATCAGTTGCAACTCCAATTGGACATGGGATCCAATTAAGCAAGGATGATGGAGCACCAAAAGTTGATGTGACCACTTTCAGAAGCATTGTTGGGAGTTTGATGTTTCTCGCCAACACCAGACCAGACATTCAGTATGTTGTATCTCTTGTTTCTAGATTTATGTCTAATCCATCTGAGCTACATTTGCAGGCAGCTAAAAGGATTTTGAGATATGTGAAGGGTACATTGGATTTTGGAATCCAATACTACAAAAGTGATACTATCAAGCTTGAAGGCTTTAGTGATAGTGATTGGGGCAGCAATGTTGATGATAGAAAATCCACATCGGGTAACTGTTTTAGTCTTTGTTCGGGCCTAATAACTTGGAGTTCCAAGAAGCAGACAGTAGTAGCGCTATCTTCAACAGAAGCTGAGTATATAGCGGTTACTCATGCTAGTACTCAAGCTCTATGGCTACGAAAGGTATTAGATGAGATTGGAGAGCATCAAAGTGGTCCAACTCAAATATTCTATGACAACATTCGTGCCATTCAGTTGGCATACAATCATGTCCACCATAGTAGATCAAAGCATTTTGATATGAAGTACCACTTCATCAGAGATATGGTGGAAACTGATACTATTGAGCTTCACTATTGCCACACTTTGGAGAACGTCGCGGACATCTTCACCAAGGCACTGGCCAAAGCTCAATTTGTAAAGCTGAGAGACTGTATAGTCAGTCCTCTCAACTTTAAGGGGGAGAATGTAGCAAGTGTGAACAGGGTTTATCTTTAAACGACTTAGAAAAATCTAGTTTTTCTAAGCAAGTGTGAACTCTCTTACCTTTTGTCGGCTACATTTGTCTGATGGTCGGCATGATTTTTATTTATCCCTCGCCTCTATTTTCTCCTTATCCCTCCATTGTCCTTCCTCCTTTCTTGCCGTCCATTTTCCCTTATCACTCCACTTCCTTCCTCTCCCCACGCCCGCTGCCACCTCCCACTCCACTTCCTACTCCTTCATTCTCTCTAATCCTCTCGATCTTCCTCCAACCTCCCTTCCCTACTATTTCGCTTGTTTTAAGCCTATATAAGGTTTAAATTAATGTAATGTTTTAGCTGGTTAATTTAATGAATATTATCGCCTATGATTACTTCTGTGTTAATTTTACCTCGGCCTACTTTAATCTAAGCTTACCTTAGTCTTAGATTTATATGCTGGAATATGAAAATATTCTGCCCCTTTGTGATCTTTGTAAAGGGATAGGTCATATCTCAAGCTTATGCCTGAAGAGAAGAAATCTCCTAATAAGAAAGTCTGGCAGAGGAAGGAGAGTAAAGATGTAGAGCAGGGTAAAGGTAAAGATCTCATGGTGGATATTCAAAAGGAAGCAAACACCTCACACCATCGGGCTATGGTGGCTAAGGAGGAACACATGGAAGATCCCTCTTATAAAGTGGTCGTATTCCAGCCCCCCTGGAGCTATGGAACCCCTTGAATTTGCAGACCCTAACTCTTTTGCTTGCTTGAGAGGGTTGAAGAGGATGAAATGGGAGACCTAGCTAGAGTTGTGGAATTTGTGGAAGAGACACAATGGGTGAATCATGAGGGGGTACAATAGGAGAGTCTAAAACATCTAGAAGCAGATGTAGAGGTTAACCCTATTGACCTTACTCTTACAAATAAGGACGGGCAAGATGAAGCTAGAAAAGCATTAAAGAAAAATAAGCATATCCTAAAAAAGATAGAGGTGAAGCCTGTAGCTCCAATACGGGAGGATTCTAGTTCAGAGGAGGTTTCGATGATGCCCTTAAGGTGACTAGGAATAAAGCAAAGAGAACTCCCTTGGATGTTGGCAAGGAACACACTGTAGGTAGACCCCCTTTAACAGAGGTAAGGAAGAGGGAAACAACAACAAAGATAGACAAAGGAACACAAACAATCATCAATCTGGGCGAGGAAGGGAAGAAATCAAATAAATCTAAAAAATGAAGGTTTTGTCATGGAATGTACGAGGTCTCAATGAGCCTAGAAGACATAGATCAGTACAAATATTGAGAAGAGATAATCACCTAGACATTTTTCTATTACAAGAGACAAATGTGGTAGAAGTAAACTTAGCAATGGTTAAAGATGAGATTTGGAGAGAAGCAGACTTTGTTGCTCAACCCTCAATGAGCTCCTTAGGAGGAATGATGTGTATTTGGGACCCAAATAAATTGGAAGGACAAAAAATTATCAAATGACAGATTTTGTGCTACCCACTTATTTTCGAAGGAGGCTAATTCCCACTGTATCATTACAAATGTCTATGCACCCACTATTATGGTTGGAAGATGAAGGTTATTGAGGGAATTGAGTGAACTCAGGCATGTCTTTGTAGGCATCCCATGGATCATTGCAGGGGACTTAAATACCCCTCTATATCTATCTGATAATAAGGGAGGTGTTGAAGGATATTTAGAGAGTATGACTGAGTTTGATGATTTTATAAATTCAAATGCTTTGATGGACTTGAAGCTTAGACAAGCAAAGTTTACTTGGACTAATAGGCGGTTAGAGAGTCAATTGATTCAGATCAAAATGGATAGGGTATTGATTTCTCAGGAGAGCTTAGTGTTGTTTGGGGACACTACTCTCACGACCCTCCCAAAAATTGGCTCAGACCATAATCCTTTGATTTGGGAAACAACGGATAGGAGAAGGCTCTTTGCTACCCTTTTTAGGATTGAAAAGATGTGGATCCTTCATTATGATTTAGAGAGCAGGATCCAATCTTGGTGGCAGCAAGATTTTTATGGGGATAGATTGACTCAAGTAGCAAATAAAATGAGATTTGTTAAGTGAAACTTAAAACTGTGGAATAAAGAGGTGTTTGGAGACATTATGGTTAAAAATATAGTTTTACAACAACTCATAAAGTTAGAAAACTCTTTGCATTTGGGGGAGTAATCGGAGGAAGTTCAAACTAGAGAAAAGGATCTTCTATGTGATTGACATAGTAATCTAGCGTGTGATGAGGCTTTATGGCAGTAGAAATCAAGAGCTTTGTGGTTAAAGGAAAAGGACATGAACACGAGGTTTTTCCATGTTTCAACTATCAAGCACAAAATTTTTAATAAAATCTAGGAGATCAAGATTGTTGATGGTTCTTCTACAAAGGATCCTTTCCAAATTAGAGGGGAAGCTGTTCGATTTTTCTAAGATATGTTAGGAGTGGATTCGAAGCTGGATGAAGAGGCAATAAACCTATTGTTAGGCCATATTTCCTTAAACATTACAAACTGGATAAATGACTATCTCCTCAGCCCCTTTACAAATGAGGAAATTAAAGAGACGGTCTTCTCCATGAAGGGAAATAAATCTCTTGCTCTAGATGGGTTTTTGACGCTCTTAAATCACAAGTTTTGGCACATCATTGACAATGAGGTCACCTTGGAAGTTAAGGAGTTTCAGACCTCTAAAAGGATCCCTTCTGATGTGAACTGTACATTCTTAGCCCTCATCCCAAAGATTGTAGGTGCTAAATATTTTGTAGATTACTACCCAATTAGCCTATGTAATAATCTCTACAAAATTGTGTCCAAATTCCTTGCAAACCGGTTGAATATGACTCTTCCTTTTGTCATTGACAAACACCAAAGGGATTTTGTTCAGGGACGACAGATTCTTGATGGGATAATTTCGATCCATGAGATCTTGCACTCTGTCTCTAAATAAAAAAAGGAAGGTATGTTTCTTAAATTGGATATGAATAAAGCATATGACAGAGTTTCTTAGGATTTCCTGATCAAAGTGCTCCAACGTTTTAGTTTTCATGAGGATTAGATCTCTATGATGAAAAACTACATCTCCACAGTGATGATCTCCATCTTAGTTAATGGGTCTACACTGGGTTATTTTCCTAGCAAGAGGGGCTTAAGACAAGGGGACCCCCAGTCCCATTATCTATTTATAATTTTAGATGAAGCTATGGGTAGAGCCTTCATGAAAACCACGAATAGAGGAGACATAGAATGTATCAAACCAGCTTCCACTTTGGAACTAGTCTCTTTTCAAAATTTTGTGGAGGCTACTCTAATTTCGACAAGATCATCTCTTCCAAAAGCAAGACATTAAGATGATTTTGCATTTCTATGAGCTTGCAGTAGGCCAAAAGGTAAATTTTAATAAAAACAATTTTTTTCCTCAATACCTCTAGAGCTCTCCAACTACAGATAGCAAAAATCTTCAACTGTAGCATAGGTGATTTACCAAAAACCTATCTAGGGATACCTTTATTCTGTGGGAGTATGTAGGAAGCCTTGTGGGATTGGGTTACTGAACGTGTTACAAAGAAAATGTCTTCATAGAAAGGCTCTCTTCTTAGTCAGGCAGGAAATGCCTAGCTTGTGAAATCCTACTTTCAAAGTCCCCATCGAAACCTGTCCAAAACTGCTCACAAGTCCCCATCGGAACCTGTCCAAAAACTGCTCACAAGTCCCCACCGGAACCTGTCCAAAAACTTCTCACAAGTCCCCACCGGAACCTGTCCAAAAACTGCTCACAAGTCCCCACTGGAACCTGTCCAAAAACTCAACAAGCTCACCAAGAAAAACTTTCTTAGTAGGAAATCACAAAGTGAATTGTTAGAGACCCAATGTGATTTGTCAAACTCATAGAAGTATAAAGAGAATTGTTAGAGACTCAATATGTTCTATACTCAAATCCCAATCTCAAAACTCAACTCAAATCAACTCAGCTCAATCTCAATCTCAAATTTGAAAACTCAACTCATTATCTGAAATGGATAGGATAGAATGTTTTCTTTCAAGAACATGAAACCCCAACAATTGCCAACTATGCAAAGAATCACATAACAATGATACTCATGTTCTTTTCACCATCAATTAGGGTTTCAACAACAATGCTCATCAAACAAGGTTTAGTCAACCAACACCATTCAACTCAACATCAACCTTGAAGCATTCAACCAATCATCACAAGAAAAGGAAACAAGTAGAAATCTTTTTCCCTCCAAAGATATTTGAACAAAATAGCCACCAACACAATATCACCAAATGCAAAGAATAACTTGCTCAAATCAACTCAATGGAGTAAGCCCAATATCATGAATCAAGTAAAGCAATAACTTGATCAAACAACCTCTATGGAAGCAACTCAACCATCAAACTCAAAACAGACCAACCAAGGGTTCCACCAACTCAATGCAAGTAGCTAGATTCACAAATATAAACCCTAGTGCACAAAGCTTCCACTATCTCAAACCAAAAATTATGCATTCACCAAAAACTCTCCTTAAGGATAACAATGCATAAGTAGTCTTCAACAAACCAGAAAATAGGATTTACACCTAGCCAAAGGATACCTAGTAGAATGCCTTTTCACTCCAACCTTATTTCAGAAAACATACACCAATCATACTCATAAGAAGAATGTGCCCATACCTTATTGGAGTAGAAGATAATTGAACCTTCAAGCTGTCACCACACACAACTCTCAAACTTCCAACCAAGTTAGGGTTAGAATAAAAAGAAATGAGCAATAATATAAACTTCCTTTATTACACCTTTAAGCTCCACTTCTTTAAACACAACCACCATAACATGCCAATAAATCAACAATCACAGACTCACACCTTATACCTCCATTTTTAATTTTAGCATAGCAAAGAATAATCTTAAAAATACATCCAAAGAAATATGCCCTTATTTCTCCTAAGCTTTTTATTCAATGCTAATCACAAAAGCCAAAACTCATAAAATTTAATCACACCTTATAAATCGCTGTCCAAGAAACTCCAAATTTTGCGGCATAAAGACGTTTTAATAAAAATGTGTGTTACTCTAGCAAAGCACCCCCGCGAGACTCGAAACGACGACCTCTGCCAATGCAGCGCCCAACAACAGCCTTCGCTGCCACTAGCCCATGCGGGCTATGAAGTTCACAAGTGAACTTCCCTCCACTTCACCCTCGAAATAACTCTCAAAGACTTTTCAACCGCACGTGCTTCTAAGTCTTCCTTCGATCGCAGCGAATACAGAGCACAAACACCGCAAATTGCATTCGAGGAATTTCGAATTCATTAGCCTTCCAACCTTAGGAGTTGGAGAATAAATAGTCTCTTCGAAGACACCTTGACATCGACGAAAATAAAGACCATTTCGAAATTAATCAAAAGTCTTTTCAAAAAGGGTTTAAAAACCCTTAAATAATTTTAATAAATTAAGAATAAAAAAGGTTTAAAAACCTTTAAGTATTTTTAATAAATTAAAAATAATTTCTCCCTTAATTAATTAAAAATAATTTCTCCCTTAATTAATTAAATAATTAATTAATTAAAACCTTGAAGGGTTTTAAATAATAATTAAATAAATAATAAAGAGAACCTCCATTGGTTTTAATAAAAACCATTTAACTTGGTTTTAATAAAAAACCGGTTTGGTTTTAATGAAAAACCCTTGCCAATGGAATCTCTCCGGATTCTCTTAAAAAGATTCTCTTGGAATCTTCCACCTTTGAAGCCAACACATCCTCTTAACATTAATGCCATTTCCTTTTGACATCAATGACAACTCATAGACAAGAAGCTAGGATATCAAACCCAAAATTGCCAACAAGTATACCTATTTACTTCATGTCAATTTTTAAAATGCCAGTATCGGTCTAAAAAATATTGAATAGATCCAAAGGATTTTTCTATGGTTTGGGGCTGAGGAAAAGAAGATGATATCTTTAATTGCTTGGAACAAAGTATGTACCTCTAAACAATATGGAATATTAGGACTGAGAACTCTTCCAAAAATGAACAAAGCTCTAATGGGAAAGTTGGATTGGAATTTGGCGAAGGAAGAAGACACTCCTTGGGTCAAAATTGTAAAAGCTAAGTATTTACAAAATTCCTCCTTCTTGGAAAATGTCAACCCCCCTAAGGGGTGTAGTTTCTGGAATAACCTTAAACAGGTAAGACCTTTGATCCATTAGGGCTGTAGATGGCATATTTGAGATGGTGCTAACGTGAGATTTTGGCAGGATACTTGGATATTTAACTCTCCCCTTTGTGAGATTCCAAGGTTTTGCAAACTTAAGAACAATCCCAACTCCTATTTATGGACTATTGGTTCAAGATTATATTGTGAAAGAAAATGGCTTCAAGAAGTGGAAGCGGATTTATGTTGAGAACATCAATGAGTACTTGTGTCCACACCTAGAAAGTCTTAATAGATGCCTTAATGCCTACATCCTCAACCATTGGCGACCGATTTATATATTTATTTGTATGAAAATAAAGAGTGGAGATTATTCTGTGAAGTCTGGTTATAACTTGGTTGAAGGTGTAGGGGTAGTGTGTCCCCATATAAAGGTTTGGGACAAAGATCTCATCCCTAAGATTATTATTTTTCAGTGGTTGGTAATGCATAATAAAATTATGAACGAGGATAATATGAAAAATGTGGTTTCTCCTTACCAAATAGATGTGTTTTGTGTGAAAAGAGGAGGAAAGCATTGATCGTATACTTCTTAAGTGCTCCTTTACCAAAAAAATGCTTGATTAGATCTATAGTGAATTCCAAGTTTAGTGGGTTTTCCCTAGAACTATCTCAGATTTGAACTTACAATGGGAGCCTCCTTTTAAAGGCAAAAGAATTAGGAAGTTGCGGCTTCTAAGCCTTCCACATATCTAGTGGAGAGTCTGGAATGAAAGAAAGCACAAAATATTTGAGGAATTGAAGATGGACTAGGAAATGGTTTGGAACCGAGTAAGAAGTCTCCTGATGAAGAAATTTAACACTATCTGCTTCAAGGAGGGATGGGAATCAGAGCAGGAAATATGGATATTGGAATTTTGGGGAGTCAGAGAGAAATTACCAATGCCTCAAGTTCATCCTAGAACTCATGCAAAATGGATACCACCGTCGATTAGATGGTTCAAATTAAATTTTGATGGGGCCTCGAAAGGTAATCCCAAGTTGGCGGGAGCTGGAGGGGTGATTCAGAATCATCTGGGTAAAGTAATCAAAGCCTTTGCTGAACCACTGGGTGAATAGACAAGTCATTTTACTGAAGCAAGAGCAACTTATATAGGAATTTCTTTGGCTATCAATTGCAATCTAGATAAGCTCATAATTGAAGGAGACTCACAAAATATTGTGATCATTTTAAAGGGAGAACAACCAGCTATCTGAACTTTTGATTTAATGATGGTGGAAGCTCAAGCACTTTTGGATAGACTTGAGAATGTGTCTATCAATCATATTTATAGAGAAGCCAATAGGGTAGCAGATGGTATTGCTAACGAAGGAGTTATGGTAGATGCCAGAAAGGAATGGGGGAATGATATCCCAGTGCACATAAATAATTTAGTTGACAATGATAATGCCACAGGAATTGACAATGAGGATCAGTAGGAATAGGCTACCAGGAAAACATAAAGTATATGATATTTAGATATGTAAGGTGTATGTTGGTTTTCTAGTTTTGAATGTGGTTAGTGAAGTGTGTTTGTTGTTACACAATTGGTATAGGCTTTATGCCAGTGGGAAATCCTTATTGGTGAAACAGATAGTGATTGGCCATATCTGTTGATGTAAAAGGTTAGCATTCATTTCAAAAATGCACTTTTCCAACTTAACAACAAAAAAATTGTTAAAAAAAAAATTACTATGGTTTTACAATAAATTTTGGTTTAGTTTAATTGTACTCCAATGCAAATTATTCTCTTACTCAATTTTAGTGTATTAGCATATTTTACATGTTTGAATTGAGTGATGCATTCCATGGTTATGCACTACAAAATAAAATGCATAAGTTAACATGAAGAAAACATATTTCAAATGAGTATTAATCACAATTTCATGAGAAAGTGATGAAGGGCTACTCCACCCAACAATCACACAAAACTCAAATCACAGAAAAAAATCAGAAAAAACATAACATCTGATATTATTTCAATGAAATGCAAATACAAAATTAGAGTTACAATGCTATGGCCACAAGACCGATTTTATCACAAAGAAAATCAACTCAAAATTTGCAAGCTGGAGCTACGATCTGTCTTCCTAGACTGTCTTTTGGTGATCCCTCTTCCCCCTTTAATAACTCCCCTAGAACATTATGGAAAGCGTAACTCCCATTTTCCCGCCCAAGAAGATATTCATCTGAATTTTGAATTTTTTTTTTCCGCCCAAAAAGATATTCAAATTTGAATTTCAGTGGCACAACTTCCCTAAACTCGTAACTTTTGACTCGAGTGTCCGATTGGCTATTATAATATATTGTTGGAAAGCTTGCGAAGGGATATACAACACTAAAATCAACTAAAGTTTATTTCGTCAAATTTTCATCCTTCGTCGGGGCCTCTAAGGTCTTCAAATTTTATTTTTAAACCTTATTGGCGAGATTTCTCGGGATGGAAATTTTAATATCTCTCAAACCGTTTAGGCTATTGGGGTGATTCTTTCGCCATCGGATACATTTTTTAATCTCGCTCCTTGGGGTAAATTTTCAAATCCATATGTGTTTGTTTAGACTAACTTACTAAAAATAGCCGATGATTGTTTTTCACCTTTTTGGACTTCTGACTGACTTATACCTCCCAAGTGTCATCATGGACTCGAAAACAACTAAAGAAACTTACAACCGAAAAAGAAAATGCAATTTCTTTCTTTTTGGTGATGCAATATTACCCTTACACCATTGGATGCTCCTACACGAGAAAGTCTTGGATAAAGAAATAACTCCATGATTAAAAGTTTAGTTCACCCTTATTGGTTTATGCAAAGCCAATGGTTACATGATATGATGAACTTACAATAAATTCTAAAAACCATTGTATATATTTTCTCTTGCCTTAAATACTTTCACGATATCCTTCTTGATTTTTTTCGGGGAAGGAACTTTTTATGTTTTTCTTTGATTTTTTGGGGTTGTGAATAAAACATCCTTTTGTGTTTTGTTAAATTTCTTGCTCAGTAGATTCAATTTATTTCTTTAATTTGTATCTAATTATTTAGGTTCATGCATACCTTATAAGATTATTGAAGCACATAGATCCTTCCACCATTATTCCTTAAGTATTTCTAGCATGTAAACATGTCCTTGATGACTTGTAGTCAATTGAAGGTGGTGGAAATTTCATTAATTCATCAATAATCACCTATAAATTATGTAAGTTAACTATGTAGAATTAGGGTTTATTATTGTTTACTAAAGGAAACTCTAATAATTATAGTAAAATCCTATTATTATTTCTTGGATCCAATTGATGACCTTCCAATGTCCTGTTTAGATCAAAACATTCTCCCATAAGCCTATGATAAATCCCAAAACATGTCAATTATTATTTATAATAGGTATGATGCATAATTGGTTGCACTAGAGTGATTTAGTGAGTTGTTGGCCCATGCCAGATACATATAACTTAAGATTAATAAGTAACTTAAAAGATATTTCTATATAATTATTTCTTATTTACTTTAAGATTAACAATGGCCCATATTTAGTGGGCCTTAGTCTTCTAATTATTATTATTTTTTTAGAATTTTTTCTTTCTAAGATACAATCATACAACGACGGGCTTCACTTGAAATTTATCTAAGATTTAATATAAATTTTAATTCATAAACTTATTATTTTTTGAATAATCTGAACTCCTTGTACGGAACTCCTCTGTATTAGAGGCTACCACTTTTCAATCTGACTGCTTGCAACTTAATACCAGACACATTTGAAGGCACAGGGGCCTCGTATGGGACTCCTGTCCTAGGCCTAACAAATGATTTGAATGATCTGAAGACATGTGGAAATTAAATGCTGGCCCAGTCCCACGACTTCGTGGCGCCTGTCTAATCAGGCCAATTAACCCTGAGTCCGCCCATACTAATAAGGAGAGGTATAAGTTATAGGACCTAATTATTAAAGATAAAAATGTTAAAAAGTCCTTAATATAAAAAAAAATTGAACTTTATTCGAGAAGCACCCGGAGTTGGAGGACGCGCTGGTTTGGGTGCATTTTCACTCCAATGTCAAAGATTTCAATCGCGTTGAATGCTGGGGTTCTCTCTCAACCGTCTCAGGTCCAATCTGTTAAATATTAGTTCCATTGTTTTTTTTAATAATTATTTATACAATTTGCACCAAAACAAATATCAGGAATATTAGTTCGATTTATTTATTTTAATAATTATTTATACATTTTGCACCAAAACAAATATCAAACATTTGAGGAAACTTGGAGAAGTCAATTATTTGATATAGATTTTTTTTAATAATTATTTATACAATTTGCACCAAAACAAATATCAAACATAAAAGTAAATAAAAGTAAATAAGCAAACTTTGAGAGGTCAATAATTTGATAAAGACCAAGGTCACCACACTCGTGTTAGAGGACCTAGGAAGTCAAAGTTAGGTAGATTAGATTAGATTGGCAGAAACTTAATTAATTAATTAATTTATTAATTCACCCCATTAAATGTAGCGTTTTATTTAGATTTATGAATAATCGCCCTTAATAGTAATGAGCTTACCAAGAAAATTCAAGATCTCTTGCATTCTAGAATTCACAAGGTCTCGAAGAAAAATTCAACCTCTCTTATTTTTTTTTGGGTAAAACTGCATTCCATGCCTATTGAATATTGAATATGATTGTCCGAGGGTTAAGGGTTGGTTAAGAATATAATATATATATATATATATATATATATATATATATATATATATATATATATATATAATTATTTTAATTATATTTTTCAATTAATATATCATTGTGAATGTGTTTATTTTAACACACCATAACAGGGAGCACCTGACATGAAGAACAACACATCATTTGAAGAAGAAGATGTTGAAAATTTGGAGATGCCTCGACATTGTTCGCATCCGTGTGACTGCTGCTTTCCTCCATTTAGTCTTCTTCTTTGGCAAGAGGATTCCCAACAATTTATGGACTCTCTATAAGCTGTTTATGCCTAAACTAAAAATATGTACATAGATTTCAAAATTATAGTCTTCATCATTCTTCACCAATTAAGAAGGCACTCATTTCAAGTAATGTTTCGTTGACTTCCCCATGATTAGGGACTATTGATTCTTCAATTCAATGTGAATTTTATAACTTTAGTCTATAGTCAGGATAAATTTTATTTTATTTTTATTTTTATATTATATTAATTATAAAAGTTAATATATATTTTATTTAATAATTTATAATTTTTTTCAATAAGTTTATACATGTTTTTATAACAGTTTTTATCTTTTATATTGAATGTTCTAGTTTTAGACCTTTCAAAGAGAGGCCAAAGCCTTTATCATTGCAAATCTAGAAAAAATATTTTTAATAATAATATTATTTTTTAGTAGTTGGAAGAAATTTTTTGGTAGTTGCAACTTATAGTTTATGTTCATTAATATTAACCCTTAATTTAAAATCCATCCATTCTAAAATTACTTTTGTTTTTATTAAATAAAAACTTAATTTTTTTTTTTTTTAAATGGCTTTAAAACTAAGCATGCTTAAATAGTTTATTACTTTCCTCTCTCTATATATATAACTTAATATCAACTTAAGCGGGTCTAAGAGTTAAGACTTTGAAATACATAGTAAAAGGTTCAAGGTTCAAATTTACTTTAGTTACTTAGTATGGGATGATAAACATTTGGATTAATATATTGTCTCGTATAACGTGTGTTATCATGAACTTTAAAAACTACTTAAGTTTAATATCAATCTAAATTATTTTATTTTTGCACTCTAAATTAATATATTAGGTTTTATACTTATACAATCACATACCACAAAATATCAATGGATACATAATAGATGTCAATACATATAAAGAGTATCAATGGATATTTAAATTAATATTTTTGAACTTAAATAATGAATTTTTAAGATCATAAGATGACAAAATGATTGATGGTTCAGGAAGGAAAGAAATTTGATGGCAATAAACCTTAACCCTAAAATTAAATCAAATGAAGGTAAATGCACAAAATATGAAGAACATTCACATTAATTTCAAGAATAAAATTTGGTATCTTATATAAATGTTTATAGATTAATGTGTAATATTACTAATATTTTGAGGATATCATGATTTATAGGTCATGAATCAAAATATACAATACCATTAACATATTATCTTAGAATGAGTTTATGATGTACATAAAGATGATACTAGAGAATTTAATACAATCTAAAATTCGTACTTAGAATTTGTTAATAAAATACACAGGATGCAGGTGCAAAGACGCAGGTGTGTAGCGAGTTGCACAACAAAAATCCTTGTGCACAACAGGGAGAAAAAACAATAAACAAAGCTGGAAGCAATGGTGGTGGTGAAAAACAAAAATGACAAAAAATTATGCTCGGAACTAGTTCATGGAGTAGCAGGCAGGGCGAATAACCAGTGAAGGTTTAAAACCTAAAAAGGGGAAAAAGGAAAACCCAAAAAATAGGGTTTTCAATTATTTTCAACCCATAAATGGGTGTTTGAGTTAAAAAATCGAATGGGTGGGAAAATGAGCAAACGGACCAAGGTTTGGAGCGATCGGTGATATACGGGGAGCGGCTGACACAGGAATCAGAGTATGGCAGGGCCAGACTGGGGCCTTGGAAGGTACGTCAATGGATGGGACCTTGGATGAAGAGTTGGATGGTGGCTTTCTGGGAAGAAAAATCCAAGAACCTCCTAATAAAGCAATCCTAAAGAAGGGGCAAGATGAATCAAAGGTAGATAATGGTCAGGAGAATTGGGTCCCTGAAGTGGGGTAAAAACGCTCTTGGGCCTAGGTGGTACATGGTTCTAAAATCGCTACTACTCTTCATCCATTGGTAAGCCACTTAAACTTAAGAGTTAAATATGACATTCTCAACATTCCCTCGAAGCAGGGTTATGCATAGTGGCGAATATTAGGATTTCCAAAGCTAGAAATTAACGAATATGAGGACCCTTGACGTCGACCCATTTGCTTGAAATTTTTGGGACCAATTTTTTTTTAGGATCAATTTGCCACAATATATATCCCAACATAGGTATATTTGTACTAATTGGAAAGCTCCTTTTGAGCATGATCTAATGATGGCATTTTTATGAAGTTATAAGGTGATTTTATAGGTCAAAATTTGCCCTAAATATGATCTTACTTTTTAGGGCTTCAAATGCCCCAAATTTTGGTGTGAAGATGATTGATTTGATTTTCTTAGGATTCACCTTGATTTCAATTAGGATTCACCATTTTTTTACAAGTACATTTCAAGTCCAACCCCTTATGCATAACCTTGCCTCAGAGATAAATTTGAACATGAACACGGAAGGGGAACACAATTTGGTGGGCAAGTTTTTTGGGGTAAGGCCGGATATAGATACTATTCTAAGGTGGGCCTTCGCTAGATGGAAACCAACGGGCTGCATGGAGATTGTGGTGCTCCCAAATGGGTTCTTCATGATCAAACTTACTGAAGTAAGTGACATGCATAAAATTCTAGATGGAGGACCATGATCGATGGGGAAGCGTAGCTTGTTTCTCAGAAAATAGGATGTGGATTTTAATCCTCACACCCAAAGTCTCAACACAACTACTATTTGGGTAAGATTACCTCACCTTCCCTTTCAATATTGGCATGATGAAGTTTTAATGGCTATTGCAAATGGTATTGGTACCTTTGTTACCATTTATAGGGTAACCAAGCTGAAGTCCCATATGGTGTTTACCCGAATTTATGTTAATGTTCATATGGATAGAAAGCTTTCAAAAAAAATAGACCTAACATCCCTACTGGGTACCTGGACTCAGAGGCTGGAGTATGAAAATATTTTACCTCTTTGTGATATTTATAAAGGGAGAGGTCATATCTCAAGCTTATGCCCAAAGAAGAAGAAATCTCCCAATAAGAAGTCTGGCAGAGGAGAGTAAATATGTAGAGCAAGGTAAAGGCACAAATATCATGGTGGATAATCAAAAGGAAGCAAGCACCTCACACCAGTCAACTATGGTGGTGGAGGAGGAACACATGGAAGATCCCTCTTATAAAGTTGTGGTAGTCCATCCCCTCTGGAGATGTGGAACCCCTTGAATTTGTAGACCCTAAATCTTTTGCTTGCTTGAGAGGAGTTGAAGAGGACGAAATGGGAGACCTAACCGAAGTTGTGGAATTTGTGGAGGAGACACAAATGGTGAATCATGAGGAGGTACAACAAGAGAGTCTAAAACCTCTAAAAGCAGATGTAGAGGTTAACCCTATTGACATGACTCTTATAAATTGGGACAGATAAGATGAAGCTAGAAAAGTGTTAAAGAAATATAAGTAAATCCTAAAAAAGATAGAGGTGAAACATGTAGCTCCAATATGAGAGGATTCCTATTCAGAGGAGGTTTCGATGATGCCCTCAAGGATTAGAAATAAAGTAAATAGAACTCCCTTGGATGTTGGTAAGGAACACATTGTAGGTATACCCCCTTTAATAGAGGTAAGGAAGAGGGAAACAACAACAGAGATAGTCAAAGGAACACAAACCAACATCAATCTAGGTGGGGGAGGGAAGAAATCAACTAAATCTAAAAAATGAATGTTTTATCATGGAATGTATGAGATCTCAACGGGACTAGAAGACATAGATCAGTATAAACATTGAGAAGATATAATCACATAGACATTTTGCTATTATAAGATACAAAGGTGGTAGAAGCAAACTTAACAATGGTTAAAGACAAGATTTGGAGAGGAGCAGACTTTGTTGCTCAATCCTCAATGAGCTCCTTAGGAGGAATGATGTGTATTTGGGACCCAAATAAATTGGAAGGACAAAAAATTATCTCAAATGATATATTTTGTGCTATCCACTTCTTTTCGAAGGAGGATAATTCCCACTGGATCATTACAAATATCTATGCATCCACTACTATGGTTGGAAGGCGAAGGTTATGGAGGGAATTGAGTGAAAGCAGGCATGTCTTTGTAGGTATCCAATGGATCATTGCAGTGGACTTCAATACCCCTCTGTATCCCTATGATAGGAAGGGTGACATTGAAGGATATTTAGAGAGTATGACTGAGTTTGGTGATTTTATAAATTTAAATGATTTGATGGACTTGGAGCTTAGACAAGCAAAGTTTACCTCGACTAATAGGCAGTTAGAGAGTCAATTAATTCAGATCAGAATGGACATGGTGTTGATTTCTCAGGAGAGATTAGTGTTGTTTGGGAACACTACTCTCACTACTCCCAAAAACTAGCTTAGATCATAATCCTTTGATTTTGTAAACAACAGACAGGAGAAGGCTCTTTGCTACCCCTTTCTAGTTTAAAAAGATGTGAACCCTTCATTCTAATATAGAGAGCACGATTCAATATTACTGGCAACAAGATTTTCTGGGATAGATTGACTCAAGTAGCAAAGAAACAGAGATTTGTTAAGCGAAACTTAAAACTATGGAATAAAGAGGTGTTTAGAGACATTATGGTTAAAAAGGTAGCTTTACAACAACTCATGGAGTTAGAAAACTCTTTGCATTTGGTGAAGTATTCAGAGGAAGTTTAGACTAGAGAAAAGAATCTTCTATGTGATTGGCACAATACTTTGGTGTGTGAGAAGGGTTTCTAGCGGTAGAAATCAAGAGCTTTGTGGTTAAAGGAAGGGGAAATGAATACAAGGTTTTTCCATGTTTCAAATCTTAGGCACATAAGTTTTAATAAAATCCAAGAGATCAAGATTGTTGATGGTTCTTCTACAAGGGATCCTTTCCAAATTAGAGGGGAAGCTATTTGATTTTTCCAAGATATGTTAGGAGTGGATTCAGAGCTAGATGAAGAGGCGATGAACCTGTTTTTAGGCCATATTCCTTTAAATATTACAAACTAGATAAATGATTGTCTCCTCAACCCCTCTACATATGAGAACAATTAAAGAGGGGGTATTCTCCATGAAGGGAGATAAATCTCCTAGTACAAATGGGTTTTCGATGCTCTTCTATCACAAGTTTTGGTACATCATTCGCAATGAGGCCACCTTGGAATTTAAAGAGTTTCAGACCTCTAAAAATATCCCTTCTGATGTGAAGTATACGTTCTTAGCCCTCATAATGAAGAATGCAGGTGCTAAATATTTTGTAGATTACTGCCCAATTAGTTTGTGTAATACTATCTACAAAATTATGTCCAAAGTCCTTGTAAATCGGTTGAATATGGCTCTCCCTTTTGTCATTGACAAACACCAAAGAGGTTTTGTTCAGGGATGACATATTCTTGATGGGATCATTTTGATCCATGAGATCCTACACTCTGTCTCTAAATAAAAAAAAGGAAGGTATGTTTCTTAAATTAGATATGAATAAAGCATATGACATAGTTACTTGGGAATTCTTGATCAAAGTGCTCCAACGTTTTATTTTTCATGAGGATTGGATCTCTATGATGAAAAATTGCATCTCCATAGTGATGATCTTCATCTTAGTTAATGGGTCTGTAGTAGGTTATTTTCCTAGCAAGAGGGGGTTAAGACAAGGGGACCCCCTAACCCCATATCTATCTATAATTTTAGATGAAGCTATGGGTAGAGCCTTCACAACAACCACAGATAGAGGAGACATAGAAGGTATTAGGCCAGCTTCCACTTTGGAACCGGTCTCTTTTCAATAGTTTGTGGATGATACTCTAATTTCAACAAGATCATCTCTTCCACAAGCAAGACATATTAAGATGATTTTACATTTCTATGAGCTTGCAATAGGCCAAAAGGTAAATTTTAATAAAAGTAAGTTTTTTTCTTGAATACCTCTAGAGCTCTCCAAATACAGATAACAATAATCTTCAACTGTGGTATAGGTTATTTGCCAGCAACCTATCTAGGGATGCCTTTATTCCATGGGAGTATGAAGGAAGCCTTGTGGAATCTGGTTATTGAACATGTTAGAATAAAATATGTCTTCCTGGAAAGGCTCTCTTATTAGTCAAGTAGGAAAGGTCCAACTTGTGAAATCCTACCTTCAAAGTATACCTATTTACTTTATGTCAATTTTTAAAATGCTAGTATTGATCTACAAAAAGATTGAATAGATCCAAAGGATTTTTCTATGATCTGGGGATGAGGAAAAGAAGAGGATATATTTAATTGCTTAGAACAAAGTTTGTACCTCTAAAAAATATGGGGGATTAGGACTGAGAACTCTTTCCAAAATGAACAAATCTCTAATGGGAAAGTTGAATTGGAAGTTGGTGAAGGAAGAAGACACTCCCTAGGTAAAAATTGTAAAAGCTAAGTATTCATATAATTCCTCCTTCCTGGAAAACCTCAACCCCCATAAGGGATCTAGTTTATGGAATAGCCTTCAATAGGTAAGACCTTTGATCCAACAAGGTTGTAGATGGCATATTGGAGATGGTGCTAACGTGAAATTTTGGTAGGATACTTGGCTATTTAACTCTCCCCTTTGTGAGATCCCAAGATTTGTAAACTTAAGAACAATCCTGACTCCTATTTATGGACTGTAGGTTTGGGATTATATTGTGGAAGAAAATGGTATCAAGAAGTGGAAGTGGCTTTATGCTGATAACATCAATGAGGACTTGCATCCATATCTAGAAAGTCTTAATAGATGTCTTAATGCTTTCATCCTCAGCCATTGGCGATTGAATGATATATTTATTTGGATGAAAATGAAGAGTGGAGATTATTATGTGAAGTCTAGTTATAACTTGGTTGAAGGTGTAGGGGTAGTGTGGCCCCATGTAAAGGTTTGGGACAAAGATATTATCCCTAATATTACTGTTTTTAGTGGCTGGTTACGCATAATAAAATTATAACCCATAATAATGTAAAAAAACATGGTTTCTCCTTACTAAATAGATGTGTTTTGTGTGAAAAATAGGAGGAAAGCATTGATCATCTACTTCTTAAGTGCTCCTTTCAAAAAACTTGTTTGATCAGCTCTGTAGTGAACTCCAAGTTCAGTGGGTTTTCCCTAGAACTATATTAGATTTGAACTTGTAATGGGAGCCTCCTTTTAAAGGTAAAAGAATCAAGAAATTGTGGCTTCTAAGCCTTCCACATATCTGGTGGAGATTATGGAATGAAAGAAACCACATAATCTTTGAGGACTTGAAGATGAACTGGGAAATGGTTTGGAACCAGGCAAGAAGTCTCTTGATGGAGAGTTTTAACACTATATGCTTCAAGGAGGGATGAGAATAAGAGCAGGAAATATGAATATTGAAATGCTGGGGAGTCAGAGAAAAATTACCAATACCTCAAGTTCATCCAAAAACTCATGCAAAATGAATACCGCCGTTGGTTGTATGGTTCAAATTAAAATTTTATGGGGCCTCGAAAGGTAATCCCAGGCTGGCAAGAGTTGGAGGGGTGATCCAAAATCATCTGGGTAAGGTAATAAAAGCCTTTGCTGAATAACTGGGTGAACAGATAAGTATTTTTACTGAAGCAAGAGCAGCTTATGTAGGATTTTTTTTGGCTATCAATTGCAATATAGATAAGCTCATAGTTGAAGGAGACAAAATATTATGACCATTTTAAAGGGTGAACAACTAGCCACCTGGACTATTTATTTAATGATGGTTGAATCTTGAGCGCTTTTGGATAGACTTGAGAATGTGTCTATCAATAATATTTATAGAGAATCCAACAGGGTAGCTGTAGCACCCTAAAATTGGTGTAGTAAAACCTTAAATAATTACAATTACTCTAGTAAATATTCAAATTCAAATTTTAACCCCCAAAACCGCTTCCAAATCGTCGTTTAACCCGTTTCCTCCTTTCTCGCGCCATTTTTAGAGTTTTTTTTGATCGTTTGATGATATCATCGCCGATCAGACGATATTGCCTCATATCGGATGATTTCATCTAGACTAGGACGTCCAGACGATCTTGTCCCAAAACTAATTTTTCTCAATTAGCCTCTGTTCCAACGGTGTCTCTAATCCAAGAAGAAGTGTGTCTGCAAAGTTAGAGACCCTCCCCATTGGAGATCTCCCAAATTGGGATGATCTCCAACCTCCTAACCTCCCTCCTAAGCCTATTTAAACTTAGGACTCCCCCTTGGCATCCCCTTGGCTGAAATTTCTTGTAACTTGACTTTACATGCACTAAAACATCCTGAATTACCATATGCACTTGTCCTATCCAAATTTTGTTGCAGGAACCTTGTCATTCTTCAGCCGGAGCAAGCTCAGTTCATCGTGGACGATCCTATTCAATATGAGATGATTTCATACCAATCCGAGATGATCTCGACTGTAGCCTGCATTGGGGGCAATCAGTGCCCAGAGTTTGCATTTTTCTCTTCTCATCTGCTATTTTATTCTACATCTAGTCAGTTTATTTATTATTTTTTGCTATTCTACATCTTGGAGTTCACCCATGTAGTTTAATTGCATAATAAGGTCATGATTAGCTATTAAAGTGTTGCAACTTACTTGCATTTCTATTCAGGATTATCTGTTAACATCCTTATTGTCATTTTACATCATTATCCTCTATTAGCATTGCTGCATTTTTTGTATTATGTGTTTATTTATCTATTTGCAGGTCTCTGACAAATTCTTCTAACAAATTCATCAGATCTCAGATGATCCTACAGGTCGAAGATGATCCCGTCAAATTTCAAACGATCCTGTCTGCTTCAAGAATCAGAACCTCCATCAGACATCCAGATCAGGTATGGCTCTGTAATTTAGCTTTTTCTCTCTGTTTCTTGTTTAAAATCTGTTTGCTGTATTTCATTTAGCCTGCATTTTCATAATAGAACAACTTAGATTCATTTGGCCAAACCTAGGACTCGAATGTTTAAATATAAAATTGAACACATTAAACACATTCCCAACCTAGGCATGGAAACTACCATTCAAACGTTTCCTGGTGAACCCACCATCCATCAAAAAATCACCATAATACACCTCCCCCGAGAGGCGGGACCTTCGCAAGGCCTCTCAGTCTGAGGTACCATGCCATCCTTTTCCCATCCTCCTTTTGGGCATGGATCCTATAGCCTGAAGGTAAGGATGTGAAAATTTTGAAGCGATACATTTTAGTGAACCCGACGTGAATGCATTTAAAACCTTTTGAAAAAAAAAAAAACATAGATGCATTTCAAATCATTTAAAACTAATAAGTTGCATATCATGTCTAGATGGTAGCTCCTAAGAAAATATTAACAGTTACTATAAATGTTGAAAACCAATTAGCAGCCATAGAAATCAATTCTGTGCTTAGTGTGCCTGAAACAGATAGAAACCAACTTTTGTGGGACAAACTTGATAGGAGACTAGGTGTCATTTCATCTAGGTCAACAAAACTTAAACAAATCAAAAGGCTTGTCCTAGATAGAATCCTGGATCCTCATCAACTTGTCTTTCATCATGAACTTCAGAGAGCCTGCCATAGATGGTTAGCTTATAGGAGAGCTCTTGTGTCTTCAAAATTTTTCACCTTCGAGGAATACCTCGAGAACGCAACCACTTAACACCAGTTCTTAGGTCGTGTAGAAGACCAAGAGGTCGTTCTTACAGATAGGGAAAGATGGAATAGAGTTCCTCGAGTTGTGTTATATCGAGAGTATTGCCACGAGCTTTACTTCTATCAACCAGAATCTGAGACAGATAATATCACTATAGCCCTTTTCATTAAATTCTTGAAAGAAAATTTTCAATTTGAAGAAGAACACTTCATGACTTCCGAAGAACTTGAGCCCATTAATGACATTTATAAATTATTTATAGAAAACTAGATCATTGCTTTCATTATTATTTCTTGCATTTATTGTGTTGTTTGTTATCTTTACAATATTATTACAAAAACAAGAAAAACTAAAAAACATAACAAAAAACCAAAACATTTCATTTTAAAATATTGTAGTAGGTATATAATTAATATATACCTCTTAAGCTTGTTGCATATATATTTGCTGAAATCTAAGTTAAGCACAATGCCTAAACTTAGGAATGGTAAAAAAACTGAAGGAGAAGAAGAAGATTGGTTAGGAGACAAAACAAGAAACCCAAATGTCCTTCTTGAGGATCCAATCCCAGAAGAAGAAACTCTAGACCAGCAAGACGATGAGCTTGCTGTAGATGAACAAGAAGAAAATGTTAAAGAGGATGGATCCTCATCCCCTAGAGTAGCTCCAAATGGAACTATTGCTTTTGATAACTTAGATCATTTCTGGAAATTTTTCAATAATAACATTGGTGCTCTTAATATGGTAGTTCGTATTGATAAAGGACAAATTAGTGACACTCAAGCAGCCATGGAACATATGTTTGATGTGCACACTAATCCCTTGTCTTTTATTGATCAAGAAAGTGATAAGGCTGGACCATCCAATAGAGATATGGTCACTATGATTCAAAACATGCCAAAACAATAGGTTACCCAACCTCCTAAGGAACCTGTTATTGAGCCTAAAATCATTCCCACATAAAAGAAAACTTCCTTCACTACTTTACTTCGCCAAACTATTGATCAATATGCTTCAAATCAACAAAAATCTAAAATGAAGCCAAACACCAATTTTCAACAATCTGGGATACAAGATAATACAACTTCAAAATTTCTTCATAACACCTTTCCTACCAACAATTTACACAATAGCAACATAGCATCTAATCTTCATGTCCCTCCATCATACGGTCACAAATCCCATATTAATGCCCTACCGAACCAATATGGTGGGCAAACTAGTAATCTGGAAGCCATGGTGAAATAGTTAGCTTCGCATATGGACCAGATAGATCCCTACCGTCCCTCGTACAATTATCGAGAGATATGTAGTCCCTGCCTATATATAAAGGAACCGAAGATCCCATAGAGCATCTTCGCATGTTTAGGATAGCATGTCATGATATATCACATGATGACTTGCTATTACTAAAAATGTTCTCAAAAAGTTTAGGTGGAATGGCATTAGAGTGGTACTATCAATTGCCCACTCATTCTTTGAGAAATTTTGAAGAAACAACTGAATCTTTTGTCCATCAATTTAGTACCTACATCGAGCAGCATGTAACCATTAAATATTTATACAACTTAAAACAAGACAAAGATGAATGTTTGGCTAATTTCTTAGCTAGATGGAGGCAGTTGACAGGAAAATTGCACTTTGTGCTACCTTATAGGGAACTGTTGGACATTTTTATTAATAATTTGCAAGAACAAATATCTTATGAGTTATCAACTGCTACTTTAACTACCTTCGATCAGAGCTATAGATTTAGCTCGAAGAGTAGAAGATGCCCTCATTAGGAGAGGCCAACTTAGGAAGAAGGATGATGAGAAAACATCCAGAAATCAATATAAAAACAAACAAGTCATAGGTGACGGAGTCACTGACAGCAAAAATGTTGCTAATATCAATGCAACAAAGACAATAGAAAAATTTATATTGAAACCTCCTGATAAACCTCCTCGAGAATTTACTAGATTGAATCAACCATTATCAACTATTTTACCTCAATTACTCGAAAGAGGTTTGATTCAATTACCAGCTATCCAGGAACCTAATCCAACCATACCCGGATACAGAGCTGACTTACACTGTGATTTCCATAGAGGACTTGGACACTCTACCAATGCTTGTAAAAGGTTAAAGCATAAAATACAAGATCTGATTGATAATAATGAAATGGAGGTGCAAGCTTTCCAACCTAAACAAAATACTCCTAATAATCCTCAAAAGAACATTCTCCAAAATCAAAATCAAAATGCTAATCAATTATTAGACATATTTCAGCATCCTTTACCAAGACATGGTAAAGAGGTGGCCAATCAAATTGAGCATCATAATGTTCCTCCTCCTACCCGATATGTAGGGACTATCAGCAGACAATTACCTATTCAAGATCCTCAAAAATTTGACACAACTTTATCCCTGGTCACGACCAGACCCCTACATAATTCTCAAACTCCAGATCCTAGTGATGTAGAATCGATACATCGAAAGTGAAATAGACATCACCTCAAACCAATCGAATAGTTATGAAAATGAATCTGATCCTATTCAACCCATCACAGATGCTATGGTTCCAGAAGAACCATTTTCTAGAAGAGTTACTACTCGACCCTCTTCTAATCAATTCCTCCCAAATGAACAAGCCATAAACGCTCAACCGAGACTAGTTCAGCATCTTCAATATAACATTGTAGGTACCATTGGAGTCGTTACCCGACAACAAGCTCAAAATTCTCAACAAGAACCAAACCAGAATGATGGATTAGCTCCATTTGTTTTTAAAAATCCCAATAAAGGGAATCATGCTCCTAATGTTCAACCTAAACCCCCTTACAATATTAATGAGCAATTATCCAATACTATAGCCAGAATTTCTCTTTTGGATCTATTAAGATCTTCTCCTACCAATAGATATGAATTAATGCTTACATTAAGCCAAATGATGGTACCTCAAAATATTCAACCTGAAGCCATGGCCAATACTATCATCACTAGAGAAGTCGATTGTATTGACTTTCGGGATAAAGATATCCCACAACACAGTTTACATAAGGATAATCCCTTATATATTACTGCTCTAATTGGAGATGTAGCTATTAAAAGAGTCCTGATTGATAATGGTTCATCTCTAAACATTTGCTCTTTTGACTTCTACCAACGGTTTGACTTTAGAAGTGATGAAATGAAGAAAACTGACATGATCATAAAAGCTTTCAATGACGAAACACAAGAAACGTGTGGAGTTATTACCATCCCATTGCAAGTTGGTCCTAGAACCTTAGATACGACCGTGTTTATTGTACATTGCCCTGCATCGTACAATATACTCTTGGGTCGTCCTTGGATCAATGTAATGCGGGTTGTCCCATCCACTTTACACCAATGTGTTAAATTCGAATTTAAAAATCAGTTGGTCACTATCCATGGTGATCCTAGACCCTTTGATATGCATGCTTTGGCAAAACCTATTGGAGTGCAATTTTGCCTTGCTCTGTCATCCACACATCCTAATTATTATTTTTCATCTAAAATTGTGAAACGCACTCCCATAGCTTCACCTATTTCTCCTCCATTCATTTCACCCTCATATATAGATCAACAATCTTCTAAACAAACCACTCTAGAACCTCAAAAAGATCTTCAATCCACAACCAATCCTTCATGTTCTATCCCTATAATTTCAAAACCTATAGACCCATTCATTAATACTTCCACATTATCAACATCTATCATACCTTCCACATCTAAAGATATAGGGAATGGTCCTTCTACATCTTATGCTCTTTCTGATGAACTTTTACCAGATTTATCCACAACCTTAATATCAGAAAAAACAAATGTTTCTATGCAAAATTCTATTCTTTTAAATAACTTACCACCATCTCCTCATACTTTGGGCCTACCAAAACCCATGGGAAGTACTTACCAAGTTAGGAGTTATGCTTTTATTTATAAAGGATATGACTGGGGAAGAATACCCCGAAATATTAAAACTCATCATGATGGATATGCTCGGTGTTATTTTACTAATGAGTATATTAAAGCTAAACCCATAATGATTAAAATGGGATATAAAGGGAAAGGCTTGGGACCTTTCCAAAATGGTATGAAAGAACCTATCGAGGTAGAACCGTGGCCTGCCCACTGTGGTGTGGGCCTATTTCCTAGTAAGGGTCAACCCTTTCCTTTTGAAGATGATAATAAACTCATATGTTATCAATATTATTTGGATGGGCATGATGATTTGCCTCTAAAAAATCAGCCATTTACATGTAACATGCTATCCATAGCTTACCCTGAAATGATTGCTGAATCCGATGATGAGTTGGAAGGAGATATCTTCCACGATGTCTCCGTTGAAGAGATGTTACACAATGGATTTTATTTTGATGGTTCTATACCAACTATAGCCCAGCTTGAGGCCACTAATCCTCAAGATGAATTATCCAACTTAACCTTAAAAGAATTACAAGAATTGGGCATCTCACCCGCCCCACATAATTTTGAAAGAGATCTACACATGGAAGTCAAAAACGTCATTAAAGTTAACATTGGAACTGAGGATAATCCTCACATAATAAATATTGGGTCATAATTAAGTCAAGAAAAATAAGAGCAATACATTGCATTCCTTAAAGAATATGAAGATGTCTTCGCTTGGACATACGAAGATATGCCAGGTCTGGACCCTTCCGTAGTCATGCATCATCTAGTAGTCCATCCGGATGCTAAACCCGTTAAACAAAAACTTAGAAAAATGCATCCCAAAGTGGCCTTGCTAGTGAAAGGGGAGTTAGAAAAACTCTTGAATGTTGTTTTTATACAAGTTATTGATTATGCTGAATGGATCTCAAATGTAGTTCCAGTCACCAAGAAAGAAGCCACCAAAGTTAGGGTTTGCACAGATTTTAGAGATATTAACATTGCATGCCCTAAAGATGATTTTCCTCTTCCAAACATGGATCAAATCATTGACTTTACTGCCAAGAGTGGAATGATGTCCCTAATGGATGGATTCTCCGGTTATAATCAGATTAGGATAGCTCCTGAAGATCAGGCTAAAACAACCTTTATTACCCCTTGGGGTACCTTTTGTTGGAAAGTGATGCCATTCGGCTTAAAGAACGCAGGTGCAACCTATCAACGAGCTATGACTTATATTTTTCATGATATGATGCATGATATCCTACATGATTATGTAGATGATATTATAGCTCGCTTTATTAATGAAGATAATCATTTATATGATTTGAGAAAAGTTTTTAATCGATTAAGAGAATATCTTATTCGATTAAATCCAGACAAATGCATATTCGAAGTTAAGTCCGGTAAGCTATTAGGGGTTTTAGTTTCTTTACGTGGTATCAAAATTGACCCTCTCAAGATTGCGGCTATCACTGATATGCCCGCACCTACCAATATATCTGAGTTACAAAGTTTACAAGGTAAGCTTCAAGCTATCCGTCGCTTCATCGATAAGTTGGCGAACAAAACTAGTCCCTTTCTTAAGCTCCTTAAGAAGGATGTCCCTTTTAATTGGGACGACGAATGTAAAGAAGCTTTTGAACTTCTCAAACAATACCTCCTTAACCCACTTGTGCTTTCACCACCTAGACCTGATTGCCCATTTCTCTTGTATATTTTAGCTTCAGATTCTACCTTAGGAGCTATGTTAGCTTAGCTTGATGATGCGAAGAGAGAACGTGCTAATTATTATATTAGCCGAACCTTCATCAGTTATGAAACCCGCTACACAACATTAGAAAAACTATGTCTAGCAGTCGTATTTTCTATGCAAAAATTATGCCATTATATGCTTAGTCAGAAAACCTATGTCATTGCTAAATATGATCCCTCGAGGTATCTCATGAGTCAATATTATTTATCGGGTCGTACAACCAAGTGGGTTCTCGCTCTAAGCGAGTTTGACCTCACATTCATAGGACAAAAGTCTGTTAAGGGTCAAATCATAGCAGATCAATTAGCTGCTGCACCCTTAGAGTCTACCCATCCCCTCATCATTGAATATCCTGATGAATGCCTTCAATTAGAGGCAGACCATATTGAACAATGGTCCTTATACTTTGATGGAGCCCGATGCATGAGTGGGGCTGGTGCGGGTATTATTTTAATATCCCCGCAAAAACATCTTATTCCTCTGTCCTTCAAATTAACATTTGCTTGCACTAATAATATTGCTGAATATGAAGCTCTAATCCTTTGATTACGAGATGCCTTGGCGCTAAAAATTAAACATCTGTTAGTTTTTGGTGATTCTCAACTTGTCATAAACCAAATTAATGAAGTTTATCAGACCAGAGATGATAAACTGCGCCCATATAAAGCCTATGTTTTACAATTAATGTCTCTATTTGATCAAGTTACCTTGGAAGCTATTCCTCGAACTTGCAACCGTGCAGCTGATGCTATGGCCACAGCTACATCTCTCCTGCCCTTGGAGTTAGATGATGAATATGCCACTATCATTATTCATCGACTCTAGGAACCCACTTCAAATAAGTCATGCTTAGAACCTTTGGATGTGTTTCTAATCAATGAAACTACTCCTGAACCTTGGTATATAGATATATTTAATTTTCTTAAAAATGGGACTTTCCCTGCCAATTCTAATAGAAACCAGCGTCGGTTATTACGTAGACGAGCAAGTTGATTTGTAATAATTGGCAATACTTTATATAGGAGATCTTTTGAAGGTATCCTATTAAGATGTTTGAATCTAGAAGAATCCAAATCAGCTTTGAGTGAAGCCCATGATGGATCTTGTGGAGGACACTTTAGTGGTAGTGTCATTGCTAAAAAGCTCCTTAGGATAGGATACTTTTGGCCTACCATGGAGAATGATGCACATGAGTATGTGCGCCATTGCGACAAGTGCCAGAAACATGCTGACCTTGTCCATGTGCCTGCACAAGAATTGCAGGCTATTTCATCTCCTTGGCCCTTTTTAAAATGGTGCTTAGACATTATTGGAAAAATTAATCCTGTGTCATCTGATGGACACAAATTCATCGTAACCACCACCTAGTATTTCACAAAGTGGGTTGAAGCTATGCCTTTAGCTTCCTGCACTGGCACACAGGTCTCTAAATTTATTTTCAATCAAATCATTTGTAGGTTCGAAATTCCTGCAAATCTCATCTCTAATAATGGAACTTGTTTCAAAAATAAAGATTTCAAGAAATTATGCCAAAAATATAAGATTCAACATCGCTGGTCCACTCCCTATTATCCTCAGGGTAATGGTCAAGCGTAAGCATCTAACAAAACCTTAATCAAAATTCTCAAAATATTGGTCAATAAATCCGCCACAACCGGCACATTCAGTTATATCCAACCTTGTGGGCCTATCGAACTAGTGTTTGAACCCCCACTGGAACTTCACCTTTTGTTTTGGTTTATGGTGCTGAAGCCATTTTTCCCTTTGAATTAGAAGTTCCTTCTTTGGATCTACTACTTCAAGATACCGAAGTAGGAGATGAATATCGAGCTGGCAGACTCAGTCAGCTGGAACTCCTAGATGAAAAGTGCATCAATGCTTTGGAGCATCTCCGTGCCTACCAAAACAAGCTTAAAAGATCATATGCTAAAAAAGTTCATCATCGATCCTTTGAGATCGACGACCTTGTTTTAAAAGAAAATAAAAAAAATACTAATGCAACTAAAGACCTTAAAGGTAAATTTGAACCCAACTGGCTTGGACCATACTATCACTGCTAAATTTGAATCGGGAGCATACAAATTTGCTACCTTAGATGGTAAATATTTAAAAGAACCTATGAATATTATGCATCTTAGGCAATATTACGCATAAAATTTAGTCATTTCATAATTTGTACATATTTTAAAATCGCTATGTTGTATTATTTTAAAAATATAAATTCAAACTGTTTACACCAAAAACTTCAACACCCAAAAACAAACAAAAATAATAAAAATAAAAACAACAATATTCTTGACTCTTTCGAAACAAAAACAAAATAAAGAAGAAAGAGAGTCAACATTCTCAAAACTTCTCAAAAAGTATTTCTATATATTTCTTCTTACAAATGTTGCAGTTATATATTTCAAATTATTTTGGATAAATTAGCATTTATTTGGAATCCCTCACTTTCACAAACACAAAAATAAATATCTTGATTTTTATCTGGCATGATTACTAATCTCTCTTATATCAAAGTCCACAAAATTCAATTAAATAAAGTTTGAGCACAGAGAATTGATCTTGTTATTTACTTAAACCAAGCACATCCTTTCACAATAAAATGATTATATTTGTAATGTCCATGCTATGCTACATAGTAGAAGTGGTTTCTTGAGCGAAAAGTTTCCCCCTGCTATCCTATCATGCACATGGTCTAGAATATTTAAGAATTGGCAAAAGGACAAGCTCACCCCTACCCAGAATAAAAAGCCCTTGCTCTACAGCTAATCCGAGCAAGTATCCCTAGCATAGGAAGAAAAAGCAAAGTTCAAAAAAAAGAGAAAAAAAAATAAAAATGTTATTTTATATCATTACAACAATGTTTCAAGCATTATCTCAAAAATCAAGCAAAAATACAAAAGAAAAGCAAAAATACAAAAGAAAAGCAAAAGAAAGCAAAAGCAAAAGCAATAAAATCCCTCTCCCTACCCTTTAAAAATAAAAGAAGGGTTGATGAGCTTGAATCCTTGGAATTCTCAATTATTCGAAAACTGTGAGGTAAGCCCCATAACAGGTGGTTTGTGTCCAACCTGCTTGGCCTTGGGTAACTCCTAGCATGGCGATATGTCTGTCACATTAGTGACCTTATTTTGTACAGACCTATGTTTGCTTATGGATTAGCTAGCTCTTGATAATCCGACTTACATAGTAGTCTGGTATGGTTATATGCATCTAAATCATGGTTAATGAACACTTATTTGGTTCATTCAAATCACTTATATCAAATTATCTTGCTCAAAACTCGGTAAATGAACATAGCAATTGCACACACATTTGTATTTGAGAGATTTTGTGTATCATTATGATAAATCAAGATTGGAAATGAACTCACATACGTGCATGGGATTCCTTATAAATCTAACTTTTGTCTTTAAGATACTTTGAAATATTTTTTGCAAATCGTTTGGAATAAATTCATTTTCTTCTTTGAAGAATAGTTGTTTAGTATAAAGACAACTATATGCATTATCAAAAATCAAAATCATCTTTCAAACCATACAATCAAGTTACATCTATATATAACTTTTGACTTTCGCGACGATGGTATAGTTCCAAAACTAAAATTGGAATTTTATGACTAGCGCAAGTCCTCATCTTCATATTTTCTGCCCATTTTCAAAAATTAAAAATCAACCATGCAATAAAACAATTTATTTTCTTCTTTGATTTTCGTGATGATGGTATAAGTCTATACCTAAATATTCTATGCCTAGCGCAAACCATTGTACCAATTTTTATTCCCCATTCATTTAAAAATCATAAAAACCATATGACTTAAATCATTATGTTATACAATTATGCTTTAAAACAAACAAACACCTATCACTATTTCATGTCATTATGTCAATATGCAAATTTGCAATGATGGTATAATTCCTAAGGAATTATCCAAAAATTTTATCACACTTAGGAATTTATGCCTAGCAAAAATCATTTTAAAATATTTCATGCATAATATTTTCATGAAAAGTCTACAAACAAAATCATCATCATCATCATTTGCATCATCACACCAAAGTCTTAGGACAGTCTCTTAAGCACCCTTTTACTTTTAGCAATATTTCTATACTGGGATTAGCTTGATGACCGAGTGAACGATGACTCCATGAAATGGTCTATAACAATGACAATGTCCTTTGAAATTATTGTTAAAGGTCCCTTTTATTTTTTATCAAATTATCATCACAACAAACAATTTGTTACATCAGATTATTTCATTTAATTTTTTTTTTTTTTTGAAAAAATGAAAACTTGTATTAATACAAAGACCAATTACAAACGGGAGAGAACACATCCCGACCCAGAGCAAAGAGCAACACAACAAGGGCAAAGCACAAAGGCAGCACTAGCAACCACAGGGCAAAGAAAACAACAGGGCACGAAAAGGCGACATGTCACGAAATCGTGACAGTCACCCCCGTCTCGATCGCATCGGTGCCAACAGTCGCGATAACGCGACATGTCACGAGATCGCGACATGTCGCGAGATCGCGACATGTCACGAAATCGCGACATGTCACGAAATCGTGACAGGAAGGGCCCTCGGCAACCGCCCGCAAAAGGAGTCACGAAATCGCGACGAAGTTTCTAAACGGCACTCATGCCACAAAAGGGTCGCGATATCGCGACAATTATCCTCCCAACCACTTAAGTGCCAAACGTGTCACGATATCACGACAAAAAAACCTTGCAGCTTCCAGTTTGCCAAACTATCGCGATATCGCGACGAATTATCAACTTTGCTCTTCATCTTCAAAAGAGGCACGAAATCGCGACATAATCTCAACAAGAGCCGCGATAACGCGACATGTCGCGATATCATGCCAGAAGCCCGCCAAAGGCCGCAAAGGCTCAACCTATCGTGAAATCGTGACAACTTCCAGCTCGAGGCCGCGACGGCGCTACAGGTCGTGATATCGCGACAATTTTCCTCCCAGCCGCTTAAGTGCCAAACGTGTCACGATATCGCGACAAGATTACCTTGCAGCTTCCCACTCTCCAACTTGTCGCGATAACGCGATGAAATTTCAACTTTGCTTTTCAACTTCAAAAGGGGTGCGAAATCACGACAGGATCTCAAAAAAGACCGCGATAGCGCGACATGTCGCGATATCACGACAGAAACCCACCAAAGGCCGCGGAGGCTTAACCTGTCGCGATATCGCGACAGCTTCCAGCTAGAGGCCGCGACAGCACTACATGTCATGATGTCGCGACAAAAAATTTCCTTAGCATAAAAAATACTGTACATTATTTCAAAAATTTGTTCAAGGCCTTGTCTAATCTCTGCATCCTCCATAGGCATATTACTATGCAGATGCATCCCAACCTCTCTCTCAGCACCCATCTTAGCAAGGAAATCAGCCACTTTATTAAGAGATCTACTAGCATAAACAGGTATCACATCCTCTAATTCCTTCCAGAGCTCTTTAATTTGGGAGACCAGAATCTGCAGCCTCCAAGCTTTTAAGGCAAAGTTCCTCATGCAATCAAGAGCGCCAACCAGGATTTGGGAATCAGACTCAATGATTATCTTTCTATGACCTTGCTTGACGGCCCAGATGGAAGCAGATTTAATAGCAAAGGCCTCGGCTTCATTGTTTGTGGCATATCCCAGACCTTGCAATTCCCAATAGAGCACAGACCTAGCATGATCACGGTAGATTACTCCACTTCCAACATTGCCCGGATTGCCTTTTGCAGCTCCATCAGTGTTGATTTTGATCCAGCCTTCTGGGGGAGGTTTCCAACAACTTCTTACCTGTCTCTCAAGATTAGCAGCTCTCTCTTCCAGAGGCTTAGAAGCAGGCTGATTTTCCTCCTCAGCATAGATGGCAACGGTTTCCACAACTTTGCTCCAGATGACCTGCCATATCCCATCCACCGAAGAGAAGGTTTCACGAAAAATACGAGCATTTCTTTCCAACCACACCTGCCACCAAATAAAAAGGAAACCAAGCTCCCAGCCAGTTCGAAGAGCTTTAGATGTAAATCTACCTCTCTTCCAGCTTTCCCATAAATTGGTCCGAGACAAGTCTCCAATAGCCTGAAGCTTAAAATGGGAGAACCAACGATGCCAAATCTGTTGTGTGAAAGGACAATCAAACAGAAGATGATCCGCAGTTTCCTCATTCCTATAGCATAAAACACACTGGGAAGGACCAATGATGCCTCTGATTCTGAGATTGTCAAAGGTCAAGATTCCATTGTGCATCAGCTGCCAGGCAAAGAAGTTCACTTTCGGCCAGCCCTTGGGATGCCAAATCTTCCTCCATTCTTGAACTGGAAAAGAGTGTGGGGGGGCTCGGAAGGATCGAATCATAGCCCTCCTTCACAGTATAAACCCCAAGGTTCCCAAAGCCCCAGGCAAGCTCATCCTCCTCATCTCTCCCAGTAAGAAACCGTTCTGACAAGAGTTTTTCTAGAGTTGGAGCCTACTCCGGAGGGATTGGAATAGGCCATTCACCCAGGCGCTTGAAATTTTGAACCTTATACTCCCCCAATTGGCTGGTATTGAAGTAGCTCTCAATATGGATCCATCCCTTATCTTCTAGAGCTGATTTTAATGGATGCAATTCAGGAAACACAACAAGAATGGGAGGATTCTGATCCCAAGAATCAGTCCAGAACCGGGCCTTCTCCCCTCTCCCAACTTTCCAGAACAATTGATCTTTGATAATGCGAGATCCAAGCTTGAGCGCCTGCCACACTAATGATCCATTACCCTCCAAAGGAAAGCGGCCCAAGTCATTGGGGTGAACAAGACCCAAGTATTTACTAGAGAGGATTCTGTCAAGAGGGACGTTGGCTGGGAAATCCACCTCCAATACAGTTTACCAGCCAGAGCCCGATTGTTAAACTTGGAACTTCTTAATCCCAGCCCACCTTTTTCCTTGGGTTGGGTGACCTTATCCCATCCAACCAAGGCCCATTTCCTCTCTCCTTTGGCACCTTCCCAAAGAAAACTTCTAGCCACTTTGTCCAGCTCTTTCCAAATTGATGGAGGGGCAGCCAGAATAGAGAATTTATAAATTGGCATGGCTTGAATAACAGACTGCAGGAAAGTCAGTAGGCCCCCATAGCTTAACCATCTATGAGACCAGTGATTCATTCTCTCTTTGATGCCATCCAAAAGGTCCTTCCAAAAATTAGCTTTCAATTTTTTGAAATGCAGAGGAACCCCCAGGTAAACAACAGGAAGAGAGGTCCTAGTGAATCCCAAGATCTCAATAACTCTGTCTTGTGACCTTTGATCAAGATTAAAGAAGACCACTTTGGATTTTGTTTCATTGATGACTTGATTAGAGGCCCGGAGGTAGACGTAAAGAGAATCTCTGATTCCTCTTGCTTCCCTGAGGCTGGCCACTCCCACCAATCCAGTATCATCCACAAACTGTAAATGAGTCAAAACTTCAGCCCCGATTTTAATTCCTGTTATCTGTCCTTGAAGTCTTCTTCTCAGGAGGAGTCTGCCTAATCCTTCAACCAAGATGAGAAAGAGATAAGGAGAGCAAGGGTCTCCTTGGCGGAGACCCCGAGAGGCTCCAAAAGGTGGCGAGGGAAGCCCCTTAATTAAAACAGAGTAAGAAGGCGTAGAGATACAGCTCATGACCTAGGAAATCCAGTCCTGAGAAAAACCAAAAGCTACCAACATCTTGACCAAGAAGCCCCACTCTACTTTGTCATAAGCCTTAGACATATCCAATTTGATGAACATTCCTTTGTTACCTGAATTGTGCATAGTATGGATAGCCTCCTGAGCCAAGATCACTCCATCCAAGATCTGTCTCCCTTCAACAAAACCCCCTTGCTCTTGGGAGATTATATTCTGAAGAAGAGGTTTTAGTCTTTCAGCCATAATTTTAGTGATTATTTTGTAAATCACATTGCATAAGGCAATAGGTCTGAAATCAGAAATGTGAGCCCCCCCTCTCCTTTTGGAATTAAGGTAATAAAGGTGTGATTTAGAGCCTTGAGCATTCTTTTGTTAGTTCGGGACTCCTCAATGATAGCCAGCACATCCTCCTCCAGGATATCCCAGAAGGCCTGAAAAAACTCAATAGGGAAGCCATCAGGACCAGGCGATTTTCCAATGCACATCCCAAAGACCACCTTCTTGAGTTCATCACGATCAATGGGCTTAAGAAGGGCCTGATTCTCTTCATGAGAGATAATAGAGGGAATGCCATCAATGACTTCATTTTGGGCTTCCACATCATGCTCCATACTTTCCTTAAAGAGGTTTGAGAAATACTCCATTGAGTGGAAGTGCATATCAGGGATAGTGTCAAAAGAGTTTCCATTCTCGTCTTGAAGGAGTTCCATGTTATTCAATTGCCTTCTAGCACAGGCAGAGCGATGGAAAAATTTTGTATTTCTGTCTCCTTCTAATAACCATGTGTTTCTTGCTCTCTGTTTCCAGTAGATCTCTTCTTGATTATCAATGTCCTCAACCGCTTTGCGTAAAGCATCATCCTTGGATTTAAGATGCTCGTAAATGATTCCTTCCCTGAATTGTTTTTGCACCTCATTCCATCTGGCCAACAAGGGAGTCCGTTGGAGCTGGAAATCAGATTTGTTAGTTTGCCTCCACTGTTTTAGTTTAATCTTAACAAAAAGAAGCTGTTTATGAAATTTGAACATAGCTGTCCCAAAAGGGAGATGACCTTCTTCCCACCACTGAGGAATTTTCCTTCGGAGGTCCTCTTTTTGCAACCAAAAATTTTCAAATTTAAATGGTTTGTAATACTGCCCTGACATAGTCCCTCCCTCCAACAAAATGGGAGAGTGATATGAGACTGGGCCCTCCAAAATCTGGAATTTGATATTCCATCTAACATAAGCTTCCTCCGAGACCAGAAACCGGTCAAGCTTAACCCTCCTGTTGTATGGCTCTCTTATCTTATTAGTCCAGGTAAAGTTTGTACCAGGGCTTTTGATATCAACAAGGTTAAAGGCCTGGACTTGGGCAATAAAAAGCTAGTCCCCTGTATCCAAAACTCGGGATGCCACCTTCCCCGATCCCTGGCAGATAATTTGGCATTGAAGTCCCCAAGCAATAATCCAATCAAAATCTTCCCGGGAGGACCTCATGTTTTGAACAACTTTCCATTGAAACCGCTGACCATCGATGTTCTGAGCCCCATAGAAATTTGTAATTAAGACTTGTTCAGCTGTAACAATATTCCTAAAAAGAGATGTGAGGACACCCCTCCAGGCTATATGTTCTATTGCTATCCATGCCAAAGGGTTCCAAAGAGTAGCAATCCCTCCCGAGGCACCTAGGGCAGCCACAGCCATATGGCCAACACCCCTCCAGATTCGACTGACAGTTTTACTCATAAGGTCTAAAGACATTTTTGTCTCCTGAATGAGCAGAAAGTCTGTTTTACTTCTATCTAAAAGTCTTTGAACAGTAGATTGATGGGTTCTACTATTTAAACCCCTCACATTCCAAGATTGAATAATCATTAGAAACCTTGGGAGCAATACGAATCAATTGTTCTCGCCAATCCTCCATTGATTAGCTTATCTCCTTGCACTGCAATTAGATCCTTATTGGATTTTCTGCCCACCCCTTGGGAATTACTATTTTTCGACCTCTTCTCCACCTGGGTAATCCCTAGAGCTGGTCTTTCTCTGAACTTTTCTGCATTTCCCATGGTGACATCTTTAATAGCTGGCTGTGCTGGGGAGTGGATTACCAATGCCCCTGGGTTTTCTAGCTGCAAAATCTCAGAGGAGTCAATCACCTGTTCTAGGACAGGGGTTGGTGAGGGAGGAGCATGAGAAAGGATGATATTATCCTCAAGGTTCCCATCTGCTCCTTCCATAATTTGGTCTTCTTGATCCACAAGAGATTTGAAGATTTCATACCGGTTGGTTGGCTTGGGATGAGCTTGCTCCTTGCCATTTCTCTTTTTGTTTCTTCTTCTCTTCTGCTGTTCAAAGCCATCTTTCTGGGCATCAGAACCAGGGGGAATGATGGGTGGTTCCTTGACCGGAGTGGACTTACCCTCTCGGGGGCGATTTGGCATTCCCTGTGGAGCATCCGCTTTGGTGCTCAAGATATTTGGGCAGAACCTTGCCAAGTGGCCATGCTTATGGCAAACTCTACATCGGAAAGGTAGGGCTTCATAGTCTAACTATTGTATCCAGGAGTGTCCTGCTAACTCCAGTTCCATCTCAGCTGGTAGCGGCTGGCTAATATCCAGTTCTACACAAATTCTCGCATAAACAGTAGTGTTTCCTTCTATGGTATCTTTGGAAACTCCCAAATATCTACCTAGAGAGTTACCTATCAGTTCAAGAATATTCTCACCCCAAAACTCCATCGGGAGAGCATACAGCCGGATCCAAACCGGGATAGCCGTGGGCTCAATGCGAGGGTCGAATCCCGCTCTCCACGATTGGACAAATAACCCTGCCGGGCCATGGCTCCTCTTTTCTGATTCAAATGCTCTGTTTCTATCCGCTAAGGAGGAAAAACTAATAATAAAATACCCATTGCTTATGGGCCATAAGGAATACTCACCGATAGGCTCCCAGTTTTGTCTCACCCAGGAGTGCAGAAAGTGCAGGGTGGGTCGGATGCCCATGAATTTGCAAATCAGATCATGAGTAGCACGGTAGTTGATCGTGTCCTCGACCAGCTCTGGTTCTATGACAATCTTCGATCTGGAAGCGGATTGCGGGAGACAACCATTGACTCTATGCACAGGAGAACCCTTGCCCGCATTCCTGGATAGCGAATGGTAAGCACTCCGCTGAGCTTCATCGAAGGAAGACGCAGGGTTTTCTCTTAAAATCTCGGCATAAGAGGTCTTCTTCCCATCGAGAAATCCTGGAGGAGACCCCATTGGGCCCTCCCGGGGCAACGAAAGAGCCGTCAGCAAAAAACACCAGCAAACCACCTGAGTCCCTGGTAGAATCTTCCCACCAGAAACCCTAGAGCCTCGGCGGACGACAGTTCAAAAATTTTCCCGCCAAAACTCTCAAAAAACCAAAAAAGTTGCATCCATTTCATTTAAATTTTTAAAGCATGACATTTAAACCATAATATTTTCCAACGACATAATTACATGAATCATCAAATCAATCACACCAAAAAATTAAAAGCATCATACAAACGCATAAGACAAGTCATATGATCAAAAAATATCTCATCTATATATATATCAAATATATATACATATCAAAAATATATTGGTATGCCACAATCTACATCTTGGCATACTCAATCCTCTCAATCAATGCTATATATCAATCTCTCGTGTAGTGCAGTAGCCTCGCCTCGAGAACCCCTCGAGCTCTCAGCCTCATCTCCTCCCCCGCCTTGAGGTGGAGGAGGTGGCCCCATCATAGTCCATGTGGTGCCATGAGTCCTGGATGCCGATCGTGATGATGTCCTCGATGACCCCATCATGACAGGCTCTGTAATATGAGCTGGTAATGGCACCCTATGCTCTGCTGGCATCGCCTGGTAATATAGAGTCTGATAGAATGTAACCTAGGCAATAGCGCATGCTAAATCCTGATTGCTCACTCCTCCGCCCTGAGCTCTAAGCCGTGTAGCCTCATCATGTAATGTCTACACCTGAGACCGTAGGCGGGCAACCTCAGCTCGAAGAGTCACTGTCTCATTGCTCTTCCTAGTGTCAACACCCTTGCCCTTATCAGGCGATGGTGGCCTCTCTCTCTATGGAGAAGGGGGTCTCTCCTCCCTCCTCTCTCATTGTTGTGGCCTCTACTGAGCCTATGGCCTCCTCTACTCTCTCCCATCGTGACCCTGTGCTGCCTCAATGGTTGCCTGGCATCGCCTCCCCATCCGACGCACAACTGCATGAATCGCACCCTGAGCCCTCGTCATCCGAGGAGGGTGGATGCCTGTGTACCAGGCATTGTAGCCATCGACTACCCCAGTGTCGTCCCCATCCACTAGCTAAATGGGGGCATCATATGCGTCTTGACTCCAAAATCACTGCATATTTGGAGCCTTGCTAACTGTCATGTTATCCCGAACAGTCCGAGAAAAATTGTAGTCTCTCAGAGATGGGATCCCCTATTGTAGACTGAACTGCCTCAAAACTCGATCATACCGATGGAGCTCCACCTCTCCCCTCTCCATCCTCAGCCAGAAGACTCGCTTGATGCGAGCCAACTCTTGTTTGTCCTTGGCCCACCCTAGATGATCTCTCCAAGGCCTCCAAGTGATCTGATCAGAGACAAGGTTGTCAAGTAGTCTCCGGGACGTTGGCAGATCTATCCACCACTGTGTCCCTCTTCGGAGCCACCAATAGAAAACTCGGGGCCTCTCCTCGTCAATCCCTATCAGTGGGAGCCCTACCGGCCTCCACACCATAATGTGCTTCCAGCACCAAACCTGTAGTAGCGATGTCATAACCAGACATCGGCCGCCCTTGTATACGACCCCATGAAGGATCCTATACAACCGGCAGAGTACAAAGCTCCCCCAAGCAAACCTGTATCCGTGGTCTCTCATGTTGCAAACCACATTTGTCAGTACCCATGGTACCCTACATCCGCTCTGGTGGCACAATAGAAGACCACCTACTACCCCAGCCAAAACCCGTGTGAGTCTAGATGCCCTAGGCATCTGGCGCAACAACTCGATATTCACTCCGCCCTTCTCCAGGGCGAAGCTCTGATCGCTACACAGTCGCATCATCGCATGGCCCTGATTGGCTGTGGGAGTGATTAGCCGTCCTTGTATGAGGATCCTCAAAATCCTTCATACATCCTCCAATGTGGGAGTCATCTCCCCTATCGGTAATCAAAAACAGGAAAAACTCGGATACCACCTCTCTGCTAGGGCTGTCAATAGCCCCATATCTATAGAAACCTGTGGCATCTCTGCCAAATGTTGCAAGCCGACCTGAGCCAACTGATCTCGCTCTGCCTGAAATAGGGTGGCCAAGTCATCCCTTAGTCTGCCGTATTTCCATTCTCTGCTCTTTAGTAATCCTCTCTGCAAAATAAACAAAATCAACAATAAAAATCATTAATAAATCATTAATTAAAAATGCAAGTCAAACTAAGTTCAATTTTATAAATGATGATATCGTCCACAATTGGATGATATCATCCCCAATTTGAGCAATTCGTCTCCGATTTTGCATAAGGAAATCGTCCCTTATTGGACGAAATCATCCCCCTATCGCCGATTTTGCCCTTAGACGAAATCAACGATATCGAGACGATTTCAACGAAATCAAGATGATTTCATCTCGACAACGTCGACGGCCCAAAAACGGCCGCGATGCTCAAAAATCAATCAAATCTAATCTAAAAAGCATGAAATTCTAAATTAAAGCATTCTAAATTTAGTTTAGACCCTTACCCGTAGCCCGCGTTGGACCTCTATTGATCTGTGCGCTGTCTCGACCATCTTGTCTCCAGATCTCTAAAAACTAGAAAATGAACAGTAACAATGAATTAGGGTTTTACCCTATTTTTCTTAATTTTATTCAAAAACACTTAACAAATTTTTTAAAATTTTGCTTTTTCGCGTTTTTACCTCAAACGTTCGATTTGGGTAAAAACACGGAGGGGGCACCATAGTAAGCTATCGTATGATTCGACCTAGAATCGTCGCCTAAAAATGGGAATAATTTTTGCTTTCTCGTAGATCGAGAAGAACTCATATTTAACACATTTTCTTCGAAAAATTCGCTAAAGAGGGGGCAAAATGTAGCACCCTAAAATTGGCGCAATAAAACCTTAAATAATTACAATTACTCTAGTAAATATTCAAATTCAAATTTTAACCCCCAAAACCGCTTCCAAACCGTTGTTTAACCCTTTTCCTCCTTTCCCATGCCATTTTTAGAGTTTCTTTTGACCGTTTGACGACATCGTTGACGATCAGACGATATCACCTCATATCAGACGATTTTGTCTGGACTAGGACGTCCAGATGATCTTGTCCCAAAATTGATTTTTCTTAATTAGCCTCTGTTCCAACGACATCTCTAATCCAGGCAGAAGCATGTCTGCTCCATTAGAGACCCTCCCTATTGGAGATCTACCAAATTGGGATGATCTCCAACCTCCTAACCTCCCTCCTAAGCCTATTTAAACTTAGGACTCCCCCTTAGCATCCCCCTGGCTAAAATTTCCTGTAACTTGACTTTACATGCACTAAAACATCCTGAATTACCATCTGCACTTGTCCTATCCAAATTTTGTTGCAAGAACCTTGTCATTCTTCAATCAGAGCAAGCTCAGTTCGTCGTGGACGATCCTGTTCAATATGAGATGATTTCGTATCAATCTGAGACGATCTCGACTGCAGCCTGCATTGGAGGCAATCAGTGCCCAGAGTTTGCATTTTTCTCTTCTCATCTGCTATTTTATTCTGCATCTAGTCAGTTTATTTATTATTTTTTGCTATTTTGCATCTTGGAGTTCACCCATGTAGTTTAATTGCATAATAAGGTCATTATTAGCTATTAAAGTGTTGCAACTTACTTGCATTTCTATTCGGGATTATCTGTTAACATCCTTATTGTCATTTTACATCATTATCCTCTATTAGCATTGCTGCATTTTTTGTATTCTGTGTCTATTTATCTGTTTGCAGGTCTGACGAATTCATCTGATCTCAGACGATCCTGCAGGTCGGAGATGATCCCGTCAAATTCCAGATGATCCTGTCTGCTTCAAGAATCAAAACCTCCATCAGACATCCGGATCAGGTATGGCTCTATAATTTAGCTTTTTCTCTCTTTTTTTTCCTATTTAAAATCTGTTTGTTGTATTTCATTTAGTCTGCATTTTCATAATAGAACAACTTAGATTCATTTGGCCAAACCTAGGACTCGGATGTTTAAAGATAAAATTGAACACATTAAACACATTCCCAACCTAGGAGTGGAAACTGCCATTCAAACGTTTCCTGGTGAACCCACCATCCGTCAAAAAATCACCATAATACACCTCCCCCGAGAGGCGGGACCTTCGCAAGGCCTCTTAGTCCGAGGTACCGCGCCATCCTTTTCCCATCCTCCTTCCGGGCACGGATCCTATAGCCTAAAGGTAAGGATGCAAAAAATTTGGAGCGATACAAGTAGCAGATGGTCTTGCAAACGAAGGAGTTATGGCAAATGCCAGAAAGGAATGGGGGAATGATATCCTAGTGCACATAAATAATTTATTTGACAATGATAATGCCACATGAATTGATAATGAGGATCAGTAGGAAGAGACTACCAGGAAAGCATAGAGTATATGATATTTAGATATGTAACGTGTATGCTGGTTTTCTAGTTTTGGATGTGGTTAGTGAAGGGTGTTTGTTGTTACACGGTTGGTATAGGATTTATGCCAATGGGAAATAATTCTTGGTGAAATAGACAGTGATTGGCCATATCTGTTTATGTAAAAGGTTAGCATTCCTTTCAAAAATGCACTTTTCCAACTTAAAAAAAAAATTGTTAAAAAAAAATTACTATTGTTTTACAATAAATTTTGGTTTAGTTTAATTGTACTCCAATGTAAATTATTCTCTTTTACTCAACTTTAGTGTATTAGCATATTTTACATGTTTAAATTGAGTGATGCATGCCATGGTTATGTACTAAAAAATAAAATGCATAAGTTGAACGTGAAGAAAACCTATTTCAAATGAGTATTAATTACAATTCTATAAGAAAGTCTTGGATAAAGAGATAACTCCATGATTAAAAGTTTAGTTCACCCTTATTTCTTTATGCAAAGCCAATGATTACATTATATGATGAACTTACAATAAATTCTAAAAACCATTGTATATATTTTCTCTTGCCTTAAATACTTTCATGATATCCTTCTTGATTTTTTTTGGGGGGGAAGGAACTTTTTATGTTTTTCTTTGATTTTTGGGGGTTGTGAATAGAACATCCTTTTATGTTTTGTTAAATTTCTTTCTCTCGTAGATTCAATTTATTCCTTTAATTTGTAAGTAATTGTTTATGTTCATGCATACCTTATAAGATTATGGAAGCATATAGATCCTTCCACCATTATTACTTAAGTATTTCTACCATGCAAAACACATCCTTGATGACTTGCAGTCAATTGAAGATGGTGGAAATTTCATTAATTAATAAAAAATCACCTATAAATTATGTAAGTTAGCCATGTAGAATTAGGGTCTATTGTTGTTTTCTAAAGGAAACTCCAATAATTATAGTAAAATCCTATCATTTTTTCTTGGATCCAATTGATGACCTTCCAATGTCCTATTTGGATCAAAACATTTTCCCATAAGCCTGTGATAAATCCCAAAATATGTCAATGATTAATTATAATGGGTATGATGCATAATTGGTTGCACTAGAGTGATTTAGTGAGTTGTTATCCCATGCCAAATGGATATAACTTAATATTAATACATAACTTAATATATTTCTATATTGACAAGTAGTATATAAGGATGGAGGTCTAACTTAAAAACATTATTTCTTATTTACTTTAATATTAACAATGGCCCATATGTGGTGGGCCTTAGTCTTCTAATTATTTTTTTAATTTTTTTTTTCATTCTAAGATACAATCACACAATGACGGGCTTCACTTGAAAATTATCTAAGATTTAATATAAATTTTAATTCATAAACTTATTATTTTCGAATAATTTTCTAACCAAGTTCACATGTCTTTAAGCCTATTGCTCATCCCTACTTGTGAAATCATCAAATATATCATAAGGAGATTACGGACGGTAATCATAATGTACCTCAAAATACATCATTCTTGAATAGGTTTGGATGAACCACATGTAGGCATGTTGGATATAGGCCAAAATATTATAGAAAATCTTATGATTAATAGCATCCATGATGAGAGGGGAATCGGGTGGTATGGGAGTTGTTGCCACAACCTTGGCATTGAGTAGTATAGAAAATTATGAGCTATATTACGCTGGAATCAAAGCTCACAAGTGTTAGTTTCCACTTTGCAATTTTGAGCTATATTTGGAGAGGACGAAAGGTGAATATACCAACCTTCCTCTTCAGATTTATGGAGAAAATTATTGACAACATCTAATGTGGAAAGGTATCGATTCCATTGCACCAAGGTTTACTCTTAATCATTTTTAAGCATGTTATGGTGAAGGAGGGCCTACTCAAGAAATTTTTGTGGGAGCCCAAGTGCGAGAAGATTCAAGAGATGGAGGAGAATCCAAATATTTCAGAGGTGAGGGAGAAAATCTTAGCTAGCACACAAGACACGAAGAAAATCTCATTGGGAGAGGATTTGAAGGGTACCTAGATAAGAGATGTCTCCCCAACTACTAGTAAAGGCAATGTAGGTGAGCCTATGAATGGTTGAAAAGAAATAAGATTATCTAGTGACAGTCCACAAGAGACCTTACAAAATGAGAAAGTATGTTAAAAGGTTATTCATGAAGGCGGTGGTGGTGAATCTCATAGACCAAGAAACAAAGGAGGAGAAGGTCAACTAGCATGATGCTTTCAATAGTGAATATTCAATGCTGTAGGTTTCTCCTGAGCGTGGGAATAGCTCCAAGGAGGATTACAAGGTGGAAAAGAGGGAAGTAAAGAGTGAGATAACCGGAGAAATCCCATTGAAACACATTTTGGATGATATCAAGCAAAATTACATAATATTAAAGGATCTCAATGAATTTTAAGAGGATCACATATCCATATAACTCATTTCCAATTAAATGTGGAGGATATGTTGCTATCTCATCCAAGTTTTCCTATTAATTAAGGTAACCTTACCATCTTTGGGGTAATTTATTCATTAATAAACAAGAACCCTCATTAATTATAGTAAAACCTTAATCAGTTATCCATGGATTCTATTATGGGATCTTCTAACCTCATTTGTGTTAGCTTTTGATGATATATATTAAAGGAAATGCAACCACAAGATCTAAAATTATCAAGCAATGTTAACTATATGATAATAGCAATATAATATGCAGGAAAACAATATGAGAAAATTTTGCAATAACTTAGAAAATAACCATTAATGAAATCTCATAAAAATAGTACAATGTAATATAATGGAGGTCTTAAACACTCCAAAAATTCTTGCATAATCTACATTATATCTACCTTCTCTTCTCATCACTATGCTATACTATTATATATGCTTCTCTCTTGCATTCTCCCTTTTTGTTTCACTCTATCAAAGGCCTATATATAGGGAGATATGTCCCTTGGCATTTCATCTACCCATGATTCTTAATATACCTAACCTATGACTCATGTACATGTGGACTACATGCACATTTACATCATTGCACATTCTAACACTTGTGCATTTATTACATTGCATGAAGTAACTACTCAAACCTTAATCTAAGATAAACTCCTAATCTAAAGATGTACCCAAGGTGGTACATTGGCATGTACCAAATAATGTAATATATTCCAACACCCCCTTGTATTATATTATTTGGGTATTGAAGACTTTAGTCTTCAATATGAGTCATGTTCTTCATCTCGATCAGGTCCTTCTTTTGGTTCAGTCTTCATATTGTATTTTCTTGTCTTCATCATTCCACTGCTTTTTGGTATTTCAAAGTGATTGGTAAAATCTTTGTCCTTGAAGTTTTCCAAGTATCTTTGATGAACTAGAGATCTCATAACTTTGCAAGTTATAAGTGGATTAGAATTGATCCATTTTCTTTCCTTTGGTTCTTTGAATGACTTGTCTCCTTGTTCTTCAAAAATTTCAAACTTGAATTTATTGTTAGTAGATGCTTCTAAAATAAGAACTTGAAAGAGACAATCTAATCTGAATATCAAATTTTCTTCAAATATTTTATAGTACTTGTCTTTATAGTAACAGAAGAAATATGAATGAGATTTTCCTCCACAATATTTACATGGATGAAAACTCCAACAGTTTACTTTCTCATGACCAAATTTGTTGCAATAAGTGCATTGTGAAGATATCCTAACTTCTTTGTTACTTGTTTTAGGAGAATCAAGTTCATCCATTTCCTTGATGAAATGGTTGAACCATCTATGTACAATTGAAGCTATTCTTTCATAAGTCTGTAGGACATCTTTCTGATCAATATCCTTATCTATATTTTGAGTATGGTTCTTGATTTTATTCTCAATATCTTCATTAATATAGTTGTCATCAATTCCTTTCATCATATTATTGGAAGATCTTTCTATAGAATCTACTTTCGCTGACTTATTAGCTTGAGAGTTCTCAAAAATATTTCTATGCCATATTGGTTCTTCTCTTCTACTTGTATTTTCTCTATTATCATTTCTAGAATCAAGTATGTCTTTGAACCATTTCGATTCCTTGAATCTTGTATACTTAATAATATTTTCCATAGTTCCTTTTGAAATAATCTTTCTTGTTAAAAGGAACAATTTTGGTAGAATTTTAAAATTTCTAAACCTTTGAGGTTGTCTACCTTATGACTCCCTAGTTTTAAGTATATGATCAAACTTGATAAAATATTTTCTATTCTCAAGTTTTGTAGAACCCCTTATATCTCCCAAGTGTTTTGAATGTACTATGGTCTTGATAAAGTGCTTAGCTTCCTTTAGATTTCCTTTTGAGTTGAATCCCTAATGTTTTGATGATAATTTTAATATAATGTTCAACTCCTATTTTTTCACCTTATTTCTCCCTATTGATATATGCACTTTCAATTTGATAAAGTTCTCTATTTTTCAAGACCCTATAGTTGGATTCCTTTTGTCCCTTCAATTTGTATAAGAGACTAGTATCAACAATAATTTCCAACTTTCAAGCAATTCTATGTTTTGCTTCCTATATCCTTGAATTAATGATATGGTTTCTAAATTTCAAGATTTTTAATTTGGTGTTGAACTCCTTATATATCCCTAATTTAGAAATTTAGAAAATGATAATATTTGCAAAAATAATGCTTCAATTTCAAGGTAGAAAACCTTATATCTCCTAATTTAATTATTTGCAAATATTTTGATAATTGAATCTCAAATAATGCAATTTGAAATAGCTCTTAAAGATATAATACCCTTGCTTTAATTGCTTTCTAAACCATCAATGATTAACCTAAGGTTGTAATTTCCTTATATCTCCAAGTTATAATTAGCTAAACTTAACCTTAGAAATAATGTACCTTATATCTCCTTGCACTTGATGGAAATCAAATATTAATTCAATGTAAATATACCTCTCTTTGATGTGATGCACTACATGTTGATTGGTTTCTTCCTTGACTGCACTTTCAAAGCTTTTGAATGTTGTATTCTCCTCAATCTTCAAGGTATGACACTATGCATTAATTGCACTACGTTCTATGGCGTACTTTAGACTATCCTCTTCTCCCTTCAATGCTCTTTGACCTGTGGAAGCTTGATATGCACACTCTTCTTAGGAAGGGCTATTAATACTTCTCTATCTCCCTTTGGAATGCATACCACATGGCATTTATGTTTCCCTTGAATGTAGATCTCCTTGTTAGGTGGTGTAGGGATGTTACAGTCTTTAGAATACATTGATTTAGGTGGTGCAAGCATTATCTCTCCTTATGGACGTTGAAGTAATGATGTTTTATTATTTTATTGCTTGAATGGAGCGTTACTTCAGACTTGGACACTCTTCTCCTTGCGCAGGCATTATATATTTGAGGCATTACTAAGAATTTGTAAGCGCTCTTCTCCTTTGTGCCAAATGACACAAGATTCCTTTGTTTGGTGTGGCAAGTGGAGGCTCCTTCCATTGCATGTAAAAAAGCACTCAATATCACTTATCTCCTTAATGCTCTTGCCAACTCCTTGCAAGTTGTTTGGATTCTCTTGCAACAATAATGTGCTTTCTCCAACATATGGTGGCTCCTATCCAATGAAGGTGGCTCCTCCTATGGTGTTTCAATGCTCTCTTCTAGGTGGTTGTTCATCCAAGCTTATCTCCTCTTCCACTTGGGTAACACTCCTTGCTACTTGTATATTTTTTACGTTAATCTCATTGTGTTATTATCCTTGCAACTTGCACCTTAGTTGCATTATGCTATCATTGATATTGGTGCTATGCTATCCTTACTTAGTCTCCTTTCTTGTTGCAGGTTCCTTTTGCACTAGGAGCATTTAATTAATGGGACTATGAAACTATATTTTGTGTCTTTAGACACCTCGAATGAGATAACTTTGAGCCCTTAATCAACTCTTCTCCTTCATTATATAGCTTCTTCTTTAAACTTGATAATATTACCACTAATAACGCAACGTTCATGGATCTTTGGTGTTTTAAGACACTTAAAATTTTGTCTTTATTTTTCTAATTTAGAGAAGACAAATATGGTGCTATTATAATTTGTTTTAAGCTGAGATAAAGTAACCTTATTGCACTAGAATTTTGAGATCTTTTTAGTCTCTTTTTGTAGTGGCACTTATTGTCTATTTCTTGGTGGTTGTAGTGCTCTTTAGGTAGTTTATCTTCACCAAGACTTGTTGTATTTTCACCTATGTTTAATGGTGGATTCAATTTTAACTTCTCCTCCTTGGAAACTCTATCCTAAGTCCCCTTTCTTGGTTAAATTTCCAATGATCATTCCAAGATTTTTAACCATGCAAATACTATACCTTTTAGATGGCTATGTTTTGCACTATAGTATATCAAATCTATGCTTGAGAATAATATCTTCTTTGATTTCAATAGATAGTAGGAATTTTATATTATTATTTTCCTTTAAAAAATATCTAACTCCTCTTTCTTATGTGCAAGTTTTACTCCTTGTAAAAACTATATTTTGCACTTCCTTGAAGACTTAAACCTGAAATCTACTTATTGCTACTTTTAATAACTCTTAAAATGGTGTTTTAAAGGAACTTAAATAATACTGAATAAGAAAATAAAAAAAAATCATCTATATTTTAACCTCCTTGTAGCAATATTAGTTGGTTATTTGGTTCACCTGTTTGCTACCCTGAATTTGTGAACTTTGCAACTTTAACTTCTTGATCTATACTACCCTAAACTTGTTGTAAATTTTTGAAATTTTCTCCTTTAGTTGTTGACCTAAACTCCTCTATCTTGCAACTTACAGTGCTATCTATTTTCCTTCAACTTGCTGTTCTAGGACCCTGGAATTTGCAGCTAATAATGCTACCTAAATTGGTGCTCATAACTCTAAATTTTTTTAGATTATAATGTAGCTAGTTTCTCCTTCGATATGTTGTCCCAAAAATTTTCTAATATGGTGATCTCTTCTAGCTCATTTCTCCTTCAATCTCCTTTTCAAATTTTGACTTCAATCTTGGCCTATTTTTTGGCCTTCTTCTCAAGAATTTGAATATCTTGAGGTCTTTAGAAATCCTTTCCAAAATTTGGAAAAATTCTTGCTAAATATTTCCTTCTTTTGACCTTGTTGTTGGATGGTGACAATTGTCCCAAATTCTTCTCTATTAGTAACTTCTCCTTGCTATAAATATTCTCACTTGAGTTCTCCTAAAATCCTCCAATGGCCTTGTTCAAATTCTCCATTGAGGCTTCCCTAGCCTTCTCCTTCTTTCTCCTTTCAAGTTAGCTTGAGGTCTTCTCCTTGGGCCTTCAAATCCTATAGCTTCTCTAGTCTTCTCAAAAATTCAATGAGACCTTCCTTGATCTCTCAATATTCAACTATGGAAGTTTTGCAATGATATCTCTTTCTTGGATCTCTAAAATCTTCTACTTATGAAATATAGAATAGGACCTTTTCTAGTCCTTCTCTATCTTCAATATTCTAAAATTGGAAGTTCTTTAATGGGACTTCCTGTGTGTCTCTTCAATCTTCAATGGAGATCTATTTCTTGAGTCTCCTTAATATTCAATTTGCAATGAGGTCTTCTTTCTTGGACCTCCTCCTTGATCTAAAATATTCAATGTGGCTTCTTTGGCCTCTTCCTCTCTTCTTAATATTTTACTTGAAATATTTAATCTACAAATCCTGCAATGGGACCTTTTTTCTTAGGCCTCCAAATCTTCAATCTTCAACTTGTTGCTTCAAGTGCTTGATTTATTCTAAAGAAGATATTCTTCCTCGCTCTTGTAGGAAGCTTCCCAACTTTCTTTGAATATTCTCTTTTCTGCAATAAAGTATTAGAAAATGATAATAGTAATTTATTTAAATCTAAATAAAATAAACTTCACTAGTTGATTTGTCAATCTAGTGGAATCAATGTTGAGTCCTAGTCTTCACAAGTTGTTTTTACAACTTTGTGGAAATACTCTAGCCAAATGCAATTTCAAAAATTCTAAAAATGATATTTCCTATCTCCTCTCAATCTCTCTTGTGGATCTCTCTATTTCCTATAAATCTACCTACCACTGTTAGATTTTGATGATATATTCAAGTAAATGCAACCACACAATCTAAAATAAGCAAGCAATTATATGATAATGACAATATAATATGCAAGAAAACTATACTAGAAACTTCTACAGTAACTTAGAAAATAACCATTAATGAAAGCTCATAAAAATAGTACAATGTAATATAATGGAGGTCTTAAACACTCCAAAAATTCTTGCATGATCTACATTGTATCTACATTCTCTTCTCATCACTATGATCTACTATTCTATATGCTTCTCTCTTGCATTATTCCTTTTTGTTTCACTCTATCAAAGGCCTATATATAGGGAGATATGTCCCTTGGCCTTTTATCTACCCATGACTCTTCGTCTACCTAACCTATGACTCATGTACATGTGGAATACATGCACATTTACATCATTGCATATTCTAACACTTGTGCATTTATTACATTGCATGAAGTAACTACTCAAAACTTAATCTAAGATAAACTCCTAATCTAAATATGTACCCAAGGTGGTACATTGGCATGTACCAAATAATATAATATATTCCAAAAATTTGGATCGAAAACCCTTTGATAAAGTTATAATGAATCAAATGTATCAAATCAAGAATCATATAGGATGTGTTGTATAATTTACTAAAATTAAATGCTTTAGTAAATTACACAAAAAAATTACATTTTATCCTCATGATTATTGAAATGCAGAAAACCTTTGTACCACAACATCCTCTTGGTTTGTCTGTGTATATCTATAGTTATTCTTAATGATTCTAAATTTTTTATATGTTTTCATTTCCAATAACCTTTTAAATCCCATTAGTTAATAATTGTGCCACATAAAACTTGACCTCACACATGGACTTTAATTGCTTAAATCATAGTTTCTCATAAGAATACAACTCTCCCTATCTCTATCTCTCTTAGAGAGAGATCTTCTCTAACAAATTTCTTATTCAATCCTATCACACACAACTTTTTCCAAGTGAATCCGACAACTAATCCTTTATAATCTTATTGATAGGACCATCATTTTTCTTGTAAATTATAGTCTTTATTTAAAACTTGAGGTTCACTCTTCTTAATATTTATTTTGAGCCTATTCAAAACCAGGACCTATTTTGTTTGTTGACCTTCTTTGTACCTTGATCATATTATCTGAATTCTTTGAAATCTTTCCAAACTTGTGTAGCTTATCCTTGGATTTTTATAAATATTCCCTTCTTAGAGCTACTTCTTGTTCTAACCTTTCACATTCTAAGACCTTTGCTTCTAACTTATCCTTGAACTTATTTGTACTAGCCATTGACTTGTTTAGATCATGTATAAGCTTTCATCTCTCTTCATCACATTATTCAAATTGAAACTCAAGTTGAGAGTTTTGTTTTCTTACCTTATTTAAATTTTTAATAGCATAGATAAACTCTCCCTCAAGATCAAATCCTCTTTTTTCTGATTCTTCCTATATTTGTTTACCTTTTTCAACATCTTCATTTTCTTTTAACTTATCTTCTATAGGATCATCTTCTTCTTCTAGTGCCATTCAAATATTCTCTTCTGGTCCTTCAATTGCATCCTCATATTCATCATCACTGAAACTAAAACCATTCCTTGTACAACTATATTCAATATGTCCATAATTACCACATCTAAAACACTTGAGAATTATTGATGATATTTTTATTAACCTTTTATTTTTCTTAAATAAAAAATAGGACTTCATCTCTATCATTACTTGAAGAACTAGCATCACTATCACTAGAGTACTTACTTGCCTTGTCTGCATAGTATCTCCTCTTTTGTCTTTGAAAGAACTTGTTTCCTTGTTTTCTTTGTCCATACTTGCCTTTCTTTTTGTACCTATATTTTTTGATTCCCTGTTCATGTGATCCTATTTTTCTTCATCATTGTTATTTTTAGCTTCTTGAAAATAAGTTGGATAGTGACCATACTTTCCATAATTGAAACATCTAACAGATTTTGCATCTTTAAATCTTCTTGAATATTTATTCCTTCTTCCATAATTTGCTTCTTCATCACTGGATGAATCATTTATTGATTCTAACTTCTTACCCTTTGTCTTCTTAATTTCTTTGAAGGTTGCTTCCTTCTGTAGATTAGGTTCCTCTTTTGTTCTTAACTCAAAAGTTATAAGAATACCAAGTAACATATCTCTTGTCAAAGAATCACCATCCTTTGCTTCTTCTATAGCTGAAATATTTTCACTAAACCTTGTTGGGAGAGACCTTAAGATCTTATCACAAACATCTGATTCTTCAACATTAAGTCCAAGTTCCTACATAGCATTAACAACCTCATCTACCCTAAGTAGATAAGTACTAATGTTTTCTTAATTATTCATTCTTAATTCTTCAAATTGTCCTTTGAGATTTCATATCTTTGCCTTTTTAACACTTTTATCTCCTTCATATACGCTTTGCAACTTATCCCAAATTCCTTTTACATATTTATAATGCATAACCTTTATTGATTCTGTTTTATGCAAACCTCTCAAAATTGCATTCATTGCTTTTGAATTGTAATGTTTTAGAAGCTTACCTTTCTTATATGTAGGTGGATCAGCTGGTGGTATGTATCCATTTTCAACTACTTCCCAATTTTCATTTTCAAGTGCCATAAGGTGAACCTTCATTATCATACTCCAATATATATAATCACTTCCATCAAATATTGGTGTTGAATTATCTGAGTATACATTCTTAGAATCCATTATGTTCTTGAAATATTTTCCTTCAAGTTGTTAAAATCTTCTGAAGGAACCTACTCTGATACCAATTGAAGAACACAAGCTTATACTGAGAGGAGGGGGGTGAAAAATATAAGACCACTTTTTACTTTTTCTTCCTAATCAATATTATGCAATGTAAATATAGCAACATCAATAGCAGTACTTAAAGCAATGCACAAGTCACCACACACAATAGAGACACCAGTTTAATGTGGTTTACCCAATGTGGGCTACTCCACGGAGAAAATATTTCACTAAATTTTCTCAATCAATCTCTTGGTAATTCTTTTCCTATTATAATGTTTATGGATCTGTGTCCAAAGGAGACACCAATCCCCTAATCAAGTTTATGGATCTCTATCCATAGGAGAACTCCTTTCTCCTTAGATCTAACTGGTGATATTCTAGAAGAACTGTTGCCCCCACTGCTATGGCTAATGGATATCTATCCACTAAAGACACCTATCCTCACTACCCTAGCTAATGGATATTTATCTATTGGAGACTGTTGTCCTCTATACTCTGTCACCTTAAAAGCTTTATCTCAAATATGTACTAAACATAGTCCTTCAGTCTAGCACAAATTTTCTCAATCTCTATATTTGGTTTGGCATAAATCTATCATCAAATCTGCACCAAACTCTATCCTCAAATTTGTACTTTTGGCTAGCACATATCCTCAATCTCTATTCTATGATATACACTAAATAGAGTCCTTCGATCTAGCATAAATCTATCTTCAATATATGTCCTTTGATCTATACTAAACACAATCCTTTGATCTAGCACAAATCTATCCTCAATATCTATCCTCAAGGCTTAACACAAAGCTTGAATCAATCTCAAATCAACTCTATTATTTTTACCCCAAACCTTAACTCAAGGTTTGAAAAAATCAATAAATCAACTCTACTCATAGTTCTACTCAAAGACTTGTCTCAAATATGCCTTGTAATCTTCCACAAAAGCTCACACTAATCTATCCACAAGTCCTCTCAAAGACTTGCCTCAAATCTGCTCAACAAGTCCACACTAGAACTTTTCCAATCTCATAGAAACATAAAGAGAATTGTTAGAGACTCAATATGCTTCACATTCATCACAATGCTCAATCACTTTCAATCACTCTTTTAGAAACATATAGAGAATTGTTAGAGACTCAATATGCTTCACATTCACCTTAATGCTCAAACACTTTCACTCACTCTTTTAGAAACATATAGAGAATTGTTAGAGACTCAATATGCTTCACACTCACAAACTCTTAATCACTTTCAATCTCTCTTTTATCACAGAAACATATAGAGAATTGTTAGAGACTCAATATGTTTCACACTCATCAAAACTCAACCTCTTTCTCAAATCAATTCAAAATATAAAACAATTTGTTTCATAGACTTCACACATCCACTTGACTAGGCTCAACCAACTCTACTCAACCAATCACTCAATAAAATAATCCATGCTCATAAATCCTAGTCCAAGCATATGAACACTCACTAAAAATGTTCTCAACAATGCTTATCAACCAATCTCACATAACAATGATACTCATGTTCTTTCCAAACCCTAGTTCAAGTTCTTCACTCAATTACTCACTTCAACAACGGTTATAAAACAATCTTCACATAACAATGATACTCATGTTATTTGCAAACCCTAATTCAAGTTCTTCACTCAATTAATCACTTCAACAAAAATTATTATAAAACAAGGTGCATAACATTCACTTCACAATAGCTCAACAACTCAATAAGGAAACCTAATCAAGTTCTTTTCACTCCAAAGTTGTTTTCCAAAAAATCAACCAATCAACTCAATCAACTCAATCAAGGAAGAATGTGCCCATACCTTTTTTCTTGATGAGAAGTAGACCATACAAATTAGCCACAATCATAAACACTTCTTTGCCAAGTACAAAGAGTTAGATGACAAGAATTATCACTCTAACACTTTTCACAATTTACCTTAATCACAAAGATAAATTAAATCTCAAATACACCTTATTGCTCCATTCTTAAAACAATATCCAACACCACAATAATTGATAAATAACTTCTTCAAAACCCTAACTCATCACAAGATCATCTTAACCATTCAGATTTAACATAACTCACTTCAGAAAATTATCTTCAAAGAATAAACCAATCTCTACTTATGACTCCCTACTTTAATATTGCATTTATTAAATAACTCACTTATAAAACAATGCAATAAAATAATTTTCCCTTTTTCTAAGATAATTTTTTTTTTTACCCTCAAATCTATCTTCGCAAAATAACCTTTCAAAAACTTAATAATATTTCTCTTATGAATTTTGGCTAATCCTCCAAAATAAAACTATCACCTTATTTCTCCTAACTTTAACTTTAGCCCATGCAAAATTTAAATCATAAACCAAAACGTTAGCACTTTAGCATGCGTAGGAGTCAAACTTGGCCTTCTCTCCAATGAGTGCCTTGGCCACGACTTCCACACCGTGTGAGCCATGTGCTCCTCTTGGAGCCACCAAGTGCCTACCATGCTTTGACCTCCTTAGCGCCCACGAGCCAAAAGGCTCCTTCACCCTCGCTTTTCAAAAACCACGCGTTGCATGAACTATCACTGTGAAATATGCGCATGAGTCTTAGGCATTAACATTAGCGAATGAGGATGGATACTTTGGCCTTTGGAAAGGCTATGGTTTAAATACCATACACATTCCAATAATCTCCTACGTTGGTGGAGGGAGTACATGGCTTTCACATGCGAAAATGTCAGCACCAAACTTAGAATTTGGCCTTATAATTATTAAATATAATAATTTAAATTATTTAGAATTTAAATATTATAATATAATAATTAAATAAAATTTGGACCTTTTAAACCAAACTAAGGCCTCCTTGGTTTTTCGAAAAACCTTATAACTTGCCCACCATTGGTTATAAAGAAAAACCTTTTAAAATCATGCTCCACATAATAGTTAAAAATAAACATTATGGAGCTCATCTATTATCAACCTCTTGCATTGCTTCTTTTGACATTTTGACATCAACGATAACTCATTCCTTGACATCAATGACAACTTCATGGACTCAAAATGTCCAACATATATTTGGTGCCCACTAAGAGGCATGATTATAACAAACCTAGTGCCTCTGAATATAATCTAAATCAATGTTCCCTAGCATAAATACAATATTGCATAGACCTTAGAAACACTTTATGGAATAGCCAACCTAGGCTCCCAATATTTTTTATGAACTTGCTATTGTCTTGAAGTATGAGGAGTAAGAAGCCCTAAAGTTTTGTTAGGATATTATCATTCAAAGAGCAAGATAGAATTCGAATTAAACATTCATATACTTATCCTAATTTTTCTAAGTTGGCTTCATAGTGAGATTTCATCCATCTTCAAGTAGCTTGAGGTGACGATCCTATTTTTATCACTTTGTATCCCAGTCATAAGAGAGTTCAAGTACACCTTAATCATTTAATCTCCTCTTAGCCAAAAAAAATCCCTCTATAAAGAAAGTTCATCACTAATTTCAAAGCATTCCCTTACATTTTTTTTTTAATTTGGTGAAAGAAGGGGTTTTGAAAGGGTCCCCGAACCTTTTACAAAGAGGAAGCAAAGGCTTCCAAAGAGAACATCCAAAAACTAGAAAAAAAAGGCTTCCCTTACATTGAATACCTCTTTCCTAGAAGAATTAATTTCCTTGAGCTTTTTCTTTAGAATAATAATTGATAATCCTAATTGGATAGCACCAAATTTTAAGTGTGAGGATAACAAACTACTTCTTTATAAATAGTGCAAGCTAATTGTTGATTGTTTAGCTATATTTAATCATAGGTCCCAATATTTAAGAACAAATATAATTCATATAAAATATATTAAGACTCATTCATAAAATAATATTAATGTCAATGAATATAATATTCATAAAATATAACAATATCAATCAATAATATACTCACAATATTATTGATGAGTCAAATATACAACTTGAGATTTGCTCAATATTCAAATACAATACATGGAGCTTTGTCTCCATAATATAACATTTGAAGGTGAATCTTGAATACTTGACTATTTCTCTCCTCACATATCCTAGAGATGCATCCTTTCATATTCCACACATAAGACAAACCTCTCATGTCCCTTGGCTTTACATCTTGCCACTTGTATACTTGACACCTATATATGACTCTTGACTTACTACACACTTGCACACTCTATTATATGATACTTGCACACTTTCACACTCTACACACTTGCACACATTATTACATGACACTTGTACTCATCCTACACATAGACACATACTTAAAGAGAAATAATAATCTCACATCTAAACCATTAACTCACATCCTCTTCTAATATTTATAATATTTACAATGACACCATGAGGATACATTCACTTCTACAAAATAATATAATATTTTCAATCATTAATCCTATATTTATAATATTTACAATGAAACCATGAGGATACATTCACTTATACCAAATAATATAATATTTTCCAACACTAATCCTATATCCCATAGCTATAGGAAGTGCTTACCTAAGTTTTTAAGATATGAGACTATTATCTTAGAAAAAAAGAATACCCCTTAAAGAATTCATCACCATATACAATACTTTTATTATGGAGTACAAATATGTAGCCATGAGGATGTTTGTAGAAACTTTGACTAACACTATAATAATATGGTTCCAATAAATTCCTTATAGTTCCATCACTAGTTGGAAGAAATATTTTGGGATAGATTCCCCTCAACCTAGGATGAGAAAGATATTATCTATCATTTCTCTTATATTAATAATGAATATAAATATTCAATGAAAGACTATGTACAATGGGTTTTCAAGACATGGAACTCTATTTTAGAAAGAATCAAACCTGATGAAGAAAATATCTTATGTTTCTATTTGAAATTATTTCATTTGGAAATGCCCTTTATTTTGATGAAATATGGTCTTCAATAATGGTTGTAGAAAGGTATAAAAAATAACTATTAAGGACCATTTATACTAGTCAAGAAGCTAGAAGAAAAATAGAGAGAAAGTTAAAAGGCATGAGACACAAGAGAAGGATTGGAACAAGGAATCCTCTATATTAAATATTATATAAAACTTGAGTAATTAAATGATATTTCTATTGGAGATATTATATTATTTGGTAGCATTAAAGTAGCATGTCGTAATTTGTAAATACTAGATTAGGGAAAGTGATTGATATTTTATCTAATGTATGTGTCAATGTATGAGAACTATCCAAGTGTTATGTAATAAAGTGCACGAGTGTGAAAAGTGTGAGAGAGTGCAAAGTGTCAAGTGAGCAAGTCAAGAGTCATAGATGTTATATGTCAAATATGAAAGTGAAAGATCACATGATATATGGAAAGATGTAAAATGAAGAGTCATGAGAGTTTTATCATATGTGAGTAATAGGAAAGGATGCATATCCCATATGTTTGAGGAGAACAATAGTTGAGTATAGAAGAGTCACCTTGTAAGGTTATATTATGGAGACAAAGCTCCATGTATTGTATTATTGAGTATCAAAGAAATTATCTATTTTATTATTTATGAATGAATGTGTGAAATTTATTATTGTTAAATATTATTGTGAGTATGATATTAGCCATTGATATGAATGTATTGATATTTATGATTAATATTTGATCATAGAGCTACACTCTAGCTAAGTTAGAAGTGATTGAGTGAATAATTTGCTATAAAAGAGAGAAGGGCAGGTTGATAAGTTCACCTAAATATTTGAAGAAAATATTAAAGTGTAGTTGATATTTCACCATGAAGGAGAATTTGAGGAGGATGTCATACAAGGAAGAGTTGGAGGAGAAAGAAGATTGAGGAGTATGTGTTGAGTTTATTGGAAGCTAGAGGATGAAGTTTGCATGATGATGAAGATAAAACCACATGAGAAAGGTAAATATTTCAAGAAGTTGAATGCCATTAAGGAGGAAAGAAACCAGATACTAAAGTGGTTTTTGGAGGAGAGAACCTTGAGTAAGAGAAAAGAACATTGGTTTTTGAAGCCTGAAGCCAAAATAAAAAGAAGGATGTCTGATATGAAGACATATGTTGATTGGGCTATGATTTTTAGAAGACAATAATGTGAAAGAAGTCAAGAACATAAGCTAAACAGATAAAAGTACCTATGAAATTGTTTCAAATATAGATTGCATCAAAATAAATGAAGCAACTATGAGTCGAGAGCCTGTGTGAAACCCAAACACAATATTCCATTTGAATAAGTGAAACCGTGAGCATAATTTAGAAGGTGAAAGTTGGTTGCAGAAGTCTTGAGGAAGATGAAGCATGGTAGAAAAATTAAAGGTGAAAGCAATAGTTTATAATGAATTTCAAATATGCCTTAACAAACCTTGACAAGTTTACCCTGACGTGGAGTGTTACCTGAGCGCTCTGACATATTATTCTGATTAAGTAATTTTAACCAAGCACCACTTGAGGTAAATAGTTCCTTACAACATTTGAGCCTCATTTAAATATTTTTAAAGTTGATAATTGGAGATATAAGGTGAAGCATGAATTATTTTTGGCAATATAATATTAATGAAAGGATAAATGAATGGAGAGATAAGTTGATAATTAATTAATGATATTTAGAGACATATGGAAAAAATAAATCAATTGATTGAAAATTAATTGAAAGGAATGAATTAATGAATTGGGGGACATAAGAAAACCAAATATTTAATTTTTAAATTGAAGATTGAAGTGAATGGTGTGATAATTGAATTGAAAAATAAAGGAGGATTTATGAATTGAATTGAAGACATAAGAAGATAAAATTGAATTTGATTGAGTAATGAAGATTGAATAAATTTAAAATTTAAAATCTGAAGGATATAAGATTGAATTTGAAATTTGTGAATTTGGGAGATAAAAGAAGTGAATTAAAAATTTGAAGAATTGATTAATGATTGAAGATTGAAAATTTGGGAGATATCAGTGAAAATTAAAAATTGAATTTGAATATTATTGAATAAATTCCATTGTGACAAGTAGTAAAAAATTTATTTATGAATCACGACTTCTAAAAGGACTAAAGTTTGCATCATGGAAAAAATAAAATGAAATCCATTCTCATTGTTGAAAAACTTTGGGATATAGTGAATGAAACAAAGGACATGACAAAATATCAAAGAGGAAAAAAAAAATTGAATATGATGCAAAATACATTATGCTAAAAATTGGTCTGAAATCCACCTATGTGGATGAGATGCACCCTTGAATCTTAGCCAAGATGGGAAGACCCAGGATTGATTTTGAGTCAGCATTCGAGGAAGGTTGATTCCTTGTAAAGCTAAATAAATAGAATGGGGTTAAGACTAAAGTGATAAATGTGAAGAGTAAGAAGGGGTGTAGGTTTAGTTATTTAAACTGATGATGGTTGGGATTCAACTAAAAGCAAGAAAAAATACTACATAAGAGTCTTATGCTCTTAATTTAATTCAAGGCCTGATAGACTAGCTACTATACAATGTTGTAGAACATCATTTAAACCAATTCATATATAGTTTAGCATTCCAAAAATTAAGTGAACAACAATCTAAATGGCTATCTAGATTAGCGTAATAGCCTTGAAAAATTTCTCTATTCTTTTAATGTAAACAAAAATTCACAATAATATTTTTTTTGGTAACAATTTTATTAAGGTGGGTTTTGAAAGGAATCCCAAAAAATTGATACAAGAGCAGCAAAAAGATCTGTTGAGAAAAGGAGCAAGAAAATAAAAGAGGCATGTTGCCTACAATGTAAAAACCACAAAAAGGGGCTAGACACCCACATTCCAGCATTCTAACAAAAAATGTGTCCCATGGCCCATCCCACGCCTCATCCTCAAGAACATCCCTATGTCCTCCAGCTACACAAAATCCTCTTTAGCATTATTCGCCTCATCCTTGCACCCATATTTTACCACATATCTGATGACCTTAGGTTTATCAGAACCCTTAGGGCCATCCATGATAATTCCAGGGAATGTTTTATGGAAGAAAATCATGTTCATGGAGTTTCTCATATCCTTTAGGGAAGACAATAACTCCTCATTTTGGAAAATATCTATGGAGATAGTTTTGATCACCAAATTTTGAAGCATCATAGTGGTGTGTCCATTGCCTTCATCATCTGAGACTACCTTTGAAAACAAATACTGGCTCTGGAACATCTTTTTCCTAATGTGAATAGACGATCTAGTCATGCTCACTGGTTAATCAACCTTGAACCTCTTCCCCTTTGATACCTTGGTGTCCTTAACGATCTCCACATATTTCCTCTTCCTAGATAATGAAGTTGAAATAGGGGTTGTCAAAGGGGTCATAGAAATATTATCCTCAAGAAAGACCTTGGGAGAACTAGAATTATCCCTAGGGTTTTCCTCAGGGAGGACAAGATCAACAAGGGGGATTTCAAGGTTGTGAATCAGAAGGTGATTGTAAATTATTTTGAAAAGACCTTGGTGAGACGGGAAAGCTTCACTCTTTTTCTTCCTACAATTCTCTATGGAATAATGCATAGAGTGGAATAAAAACTCATGTTGAGCAAGGTGCAACAATAGTATTGTCATTGTTGTCAACACAGTCAGATAGATCTGTTGATGCAGTGGATAGGAAGTTCAAAAGCTATTCAGATGCAGAAGACAGGAGTTCAAAGGTTATTTAGAGTATGTACAGTGATTTTCCAAGAAGACCAAAGTGGCCCATATGCAAAAAAAAAAAAAAGTGTCGCGATATCGCGACATATACAACAGACAAGAAAAACTGTCATGATTTCATGACATGTTGGAAGAGAGAAAAAGTAGAAAAACTGTCGCAATTTCGTGACATGTTGGAAGAGAGAGAAAAAGCAGGAAAAACTGTCACGATTTCACGACATGTTGGAAGAGAGAGAAAAAGCAGGAAAAACTGTCGCGATTTCGTGACATGTTGGAAGAGAAAAAGGCAAGTGGAAAAAATGTCATGATTTCATGACATGTTGGAAGAGAAAGAGAAAGCAGGAAAAAGTGTCTCGATTTCATGACAAGTTCAAAGAAAGGGAACAAGTAAGAAAAGTGTCGCGATTTTGCGACATGTCGCATTTTTACGACTAAAATAGGAGAGAGAAAGTAAGTTGAAAAAGTGTCACGATTTCGTGACATGTTGCATTTTTGCGACTAAAATAGGAGAGAGAAAGTAAGTTTGAAAAGTGTCACAATATCGCGACATGTCGCATTTTTGCGACAAAAGAAAGAGAGGAAGCATACGGAAGCAGAACTGTCATGATTTCGTGAAAAAATTAGAAAGCAAGACTTCAAAAGCAGAAGTGTCACAATTTTGCGACAAAAGCAAAGAAGTAAAGTACGAAAGCAGAAGTGTCATGATTTTGTGACAAAAGCAGAGAAGAAGACTTTGAAGGCAGAAGTGTTGTGATTTTGCAACAAAAGCAAAGAAGCTAAGTACGGAAGCAGAAGTGTCGTGATTTCGTGACAAAATCTAAGTTGAAGACTATGAAGACAGAAGTGTCGCAATATCATGACAAAAACAAAGTCAAAATCTATGGAAGTAGAAGTGTTGCGATATAGCGACAAAAGCAAAGACAAAGTATACGAAGGCAAAAATGTCATGATATCATGACAAAAGAAAAGATGAAGTCTGCGAAGGCAAAAATGTTGCGATATCGTGAGAAAATAATAGAGAAAGCGTACGAAGGTGAAAGTGTCATGATATCGCGACATGTTGTATTTTCATGGCAACAACAAAAAAAGAAGCTACAGAGGCAAAAATGTCATGATTTCACGACAGGTCATAAATGCACAAGTCAAGAAGGAGAACCCGACTGAAATGAGAAGTATGACAGTGGACCGACATCACTATGGTGGTTACAGGGTCTGTCTAGAATGAAATCATCAAGCGATGGATAAACCAAACATCTTCTTGAGTTGAAGTCGACGAAGACCGATGACAACCGACTAAAATTAGGGTTTATAGTTGTTATGAAAGTCGACTAAGATTAGGATTTACAACCGACTAATATTAGGGTTTTCATCATAAAAATATTGTTATAAAAGGAGGGCTATTTGGAGAATTGAAGAGATGTTGAATGTGTGTGAAATACGGTTATTGTGCGTAGAGAGCAAGTCGTGTCGAATCATGTTATGTATGAAATTTGCAAAGAGAGCAAAGTGTGCAAAAGGGAGAATATGATCGTGAAGTTCGACTGTAATGAAGCAAAGTGTGCGAAGTGATTACACAGAGAGAGAAGAGTGCGCAGAGAACACAAAGGTGAAGAAGACCAGTCAGGGTCTTGCAAAAGCAAAGGTATCTGACTGTCAAACTTATAGATTCAAATTAAAGTCCAAGTTGTAGCTTGGCATCAAGGGTTGGTGCTCCTTTCTGTTGGTGGAGATAAATAAGGGGTTGGTGCTCCTTACAGTGGGTGCTGGTAAATTGATTGTAAAGTTGGTGCTTTGTAAAGGCTGGATTTGGATGGTAGTCCAAGCAGTCAATTTTTGAGGAGTAGCCACATTGGTGAACCTCATTAAATCTTGTGTTGTGTGATGCTCTTTTGTTATACTTGTTGTATCTAGTAATAAGTTTTAATTGCTATGGTACTAAGAGCTATAAATTTAAATTTAAAGAGCTACACTGATTCACCCCCCCTCTCAGTGTCATTGTAAGACTAAAAATTAGTATCAGAGCTAAGTTCATGTATAATATTAACTGGCTAGGGTGATCTTGGAAGTAACACAATGGCAGGTGGTGAAGGCTTCTCATCAAACAAAGCACCATTGTTTGATGGATCTAATTACGTGTTCTGGAGAATCAGGATGCAGAAATATCTCTGTGCTTTGGGATATGATATCTGGAATTTAGTAGTTAGTGGATACACAATACCCATCACTCCTCCAAAAGAGGCCGACGAAAAGAAAGTGTTTGAAAATAAATCAAAAGCAAAGAATGCTATCATGTGTGGATTAGCAGACAATGAACTAGTAAATATCATGAGCTGTAAAATGGCAAAAGAAATATGGGACAAACTGAGGAGTATTTATGAAGGAGACGATAAGATCAAGGAGGCCAAGTTACAGACACATCGAGCTCAATTTGAAGCATTAAATATGAATGACAATGAAAACATTGAGGTATATATGCTGAGAGTTAATGGAATCATTAATGTGATTAGAGGACTCAACGAGGATATCAAAGACTCTGCCGTCGTGAAAAAGGTATTAAGATCTCTTCCTCAAAGGTTTGATTCTAAAGTCTTAGCGATAGAAGAAGCTCAAAATATAAATTAGTTTAGTATAGATGAGATATATGGTTTTTTGACTGCATATGAGATGAGGATAGGAAGATCTAAACCCACAGACAAAGAAGTGGATTTTAAAGCCCTTAAAAATAAAAATGTAAAACAAGAGTCCGAGGAAGAAGAGACATCAGATGAAATGGAAGCAAACTTTTCTAGAAAAATAAAAAGGGGAAAAGGAAAATATAGAAGAAAGCTACCGTTTAAATGTTTCAACTATGGAGGTGTTGGGAATTTTGCGACTAAATGTCCACTTAATGAGAAGAACAAAAATGATGAAGGATCACACCAAGAAAGAAGTGACTGGAAGAAGAAAATGAATTTCAGAAAAGGCAACTTCAAGAAGAAAAGTTTCATCTCCAAGAATGCCAGTTCATCAAAAGATAGCTCCGCAGGTGAAGCTCTTTTCATGGCATTTGAAGAAGTAAAATCAGAAAAGGAAGAAGGAGTGAACTCTGAAGTATGTGGTGAAAACCCTAAGGCTGAAGTAGATCTAGAAGGTGAGTTGATCTCTGCACTTGAAGAGTGGAAAATAGAGAGGAAAAAGAATAAGAAAATTTCAAAAAATCTTGAGGATGCAAACGAAATCATAACCAGTCTGAAAGTACAAACAAAAGAATACAAGAAAATATCTAAAGATCTTGAAGTACAAATTACCATGAAAATAGATTATTGCTGCAAACTAGAAGAAGAGAATGTTGGTTTATGAATGCAGATAGAAGAGATGAATCACAAAATTAGTTGCTATCACAAATGCGAAGAAAGTTTTATGAAGTTGGATAAGATCATAAATGACCAAAGGCCTGCAGGCATCAAATTTGGTCTGGGTTTCGTCGAAGGAGAATCATCAAATGGATCAAAGGCCAAAAATGTAGAATCCATAAAAAATGAAGATAAGAAACAAGTTGATCAAGGAAAAACGTCTCATGCAAAAGAAAGCAATAATGCCAGGCACAAAAGGAGAATTGACAATGATGGATTCACCAATGTCACACATCAAAGAAGAAGAAGACCTATGGCTCCTACGACAACATGGTAAAGACCATCACCCAGGTTCAATTATCCCTTTTCTGGTTTCTGTTTTAAATGCAATGGCTATGGACATAAAATCTCAGACTGCAAATATAATGTAAGACCAAGGAATTTCACCAATAGAAATGTTTTTTCTCCTTTGATGAATTATACAATAGAATGTTATAACTGTCATAATTTTGGGCACATTGCAAGAAACTATAGAAGTACATTTGCATCAAATCAGTTTCAAGAAAGAAAATTTCAACCAAATAGGATAAGACAAAATAGAAAACTTGTCAAAAAACATGCACAAGCTATTGATAAGGGAAAGGCAAAACAAGAGCCCAAAACTACTATCAAAACGGAGTGGAAAGAAAAAGAATGACTTAAGAAAGAAAAGGAATCCTTAATCATACAAACAACATTTAAAGCATAGAATAAATATGTACCATGGATACTTGATAGTGGATGCTCCAGTCATATGATAGGTGACAAACATAAATTTGAGAAGTTATAGAAATATGAAGGTGGTTCAGTAAAGTTTGGAAATAATGATGGAGATAAGATAGTTGGCAAAGGTTTAGTTAAAATTAGTGATGAAAAAATTAAGTCAGAAGAAGTCTTGTTTGTGGATGGTTTGAAACATAACTTTTTGAGCGTAAGTCAGATTTGTGATAAAGGTCATGAAGTAGATTTTAAGAAGCAAGGTTGTGAAGTCAGAAAAACAAACAGTGAAAAAATGATAGCAACTGGATCAAGGACATCTGGCAACCTGTACACACTCTCAGAGACTTCAGAAGGAGCTTGTTTTATTGGATAGGAAGAAGAAAATTGGTTGTGGCACAAGAGACTCGGTCATATCGGTTTTGATAATCTAGTAAAAATCAACTCAAAAAGGGCAGTGAGAGATATTCCCACCATCAACAAACCTGCAAGCAACATTTGTGCTTCATGCCAAAAGGGGAAGCAAACTAGAGTCACATTCAAAACAAAAGAGTACTACACAAGCAAACCTTTGGAACTAATATACATTGATTTATGTGGACCCATGAGAACATAAAGCATAAATGGTGACAAATATTTTATGTTGTGCATTGATGACTATTCCAGAATGACATGGATATTTTTCTTGAAGCATAAATCATAAGCTTTTGAAATGTTCAAGACTTTCAAAAACCAAGTTGAGAATGAAACAGAAAGAGGATCAAATGTTTAAGATCATATAGAGGAGGAGAATTCATTTTAGAGGAGTTTACAGAGTACTGTGAAAAATACGGTATTAGGAGACAGTTTTCAGCAGCCAGGACACCTCAGCAGAATGAAGTGGTAGAAAGAAAGAACAAAACAGTGCAGGAAATGACATGGACTATGTTGGCTGAAAGTAGAGTAGCAGATAGATTTTGGAAAGAAGCAGTCCATATTGCGGTGTATATCCAAAATAGGTACATGCTGAGAACACATGAAAGCAAAACTCCTTATGAGTTGTGGTTCGGTAAAAGGGCAACAACAAAATATACCTCAAAGTTTTTGGCAGCAAGTGCTACATCAAAAGAACTGAAGATAAACTTGGTAAGTTTGAAGATAGAGCGGATGAAGGTATTTTTGTTAGTTATTCATCAAAAAGCAAAGGTTACAAATGTTACAACAAGAGGCTAAAGAAAATTATGGATAGTGCCGATGTTAAATTTGATGAAGGTAGAGAACGAGTAATTAGCTATGAAAAGAACTACCCAATTTATGAAGAGGTTATTGAAGGAGATGAGGAAAATGAAACGAAAAAGATACAAAAAATTGACTCAGATGATTTAAGTTGTTATTCGGAAGTGGAAGAAAATAAGAAATTCAAAACAGGCAGCTAGCAGAAAAATCATCCTAGAGAGCAAATAATTGGAGACCCCAAAGTTGGTGTTCAGACAAGAAGAAGAGTAATAAGTAACTACTCTCTATCCAGCATTGAGCCCAAAAATTTTTCTGACACAAGCATGAAAGTTGGATGAAGGCAATAAATGAAGGATTAGATCAGATCAAGAAAAACAAAACTTGAGAATTAGTACCTAGACCTGCAAATAAAAATAGAATCGGGACTAAATAGATTTTTTGAAACAAATTGAATGAAGACGGACAGGTAGTCAGAAATAAAGCAAGATTGGTATGTAAGGGTTATGCACAAGTTGAAGGCATTGAATTTGAGGAAAATTTTGCACCAGTAGCTAGAATAGAGTCAATTAGAATATTTTTGGCTTTAGCAGTCTACAAGAATTTCAAAGTTTATCAAATGGATGTGAAATTAGCGTTTTTGAATGGAAAACTTGAAGAAGAGGTTTATATTGAGCAACTAGATGGTTTCCAACTTGGTGATGATCCCAACTTGGTTTGCAAGTTGAAGAAAGCATTATATGGCTTAAAACAGGCACCCCAAGCATGGTATGCAAGGCTAGAAAACTATCTCACTCAACAAGGGTTTAAGAAAGGTATGGTGGATAGTAATTTGTATGTCAAAACAAAAAATGGGCATCTTATTGTTCTTGTTGTATATGTAGATGATATCATATTTGGAAGCAACAAAGATGAGTCGTGTAAATATTTAACAAATAAGATGCAGAAAGAATTTGAAATGTCAATGATTGGTGAACTTGCGTATTTCCTCGGGTTGCAAGTTAATCAAAATAAGAAGGGCATATTTATTTCTCAAGTTAAATATGTGAAAGAGATGTTAAAAAAGTTCACAATGGAGGATTGTAAGCCAGTTAGCACTCCCATGACGATAGGTTGCAAGTTGAGCAAGGATGACAAATCTCCACCTATTGATCAAACCATGTACAGATCTATGATTGGGAGCTTACTGTACCTGACAGACTACCAGACCAAATATTTTGTAGGCGCTATGCATGGTAGCATGATTTTAGGCTAATCCCAAGGAGACTCATGTGACAGCAGTGAAGAGGATTCTTCGGTACCTCAAGGGTACTATAGAGTATGGGTTATGGTATCCGAAAGGCAAAGACTTCACCCTTATTTCGTATTCAGATGCAGATTGGGTAGGAGGTGTCGATGACATAAAGAGTACCAGTGGATGTGCATTCTATCTTGGAGACATATTGGTCACGTGGCATAGTAAGAAACAAGAGTCAGTTTCTTTATCGACAGTAGAGGTAGAATATATTGCAGTGACAACATGTTGTACATAGGTATTATGGATGAAACAAACCCTAAAATATCTTGGTATTAGCTTCAGTGAGCCAATATCAGTTAAGTGTGATAAAACCAGTGCCATTAACATCTCCAAGAATCCGGTTATGCATTCACGCACAAAACACATTGCTATCAGGTATCACTTTTTGAAGGAGAAAGTTGTGAAAGGTGAGGTTAAGTTGGATTTTGTTCCAACTACAGAGCAAGTAGCAGATATCTTCACAAAACCATTGCCCAAGGAAGTTTTTGAGTACCTTCGCAATAAATTGGGAGTGGTCACACTTCCCAAGAATTGACTAGCTACAAGGATCACATTCTTAGGGGGAGCATTTAAGTATTTGATTATATTTTTGCTCATGTTCATGATTTTTGCTAAGTGTAATAAATTTTTCTTGAGAATGTTGTGCATGGACTTAGGGGAGTCTGCAGTAGCCCTTTGGTATTATTGTCAAAGGGGGAGAAGAGTTACAGGAAATTGCACATGTGTTGCCAAAAATTCCAAAGGGAGAGATTGTTGAGCAAGGTGCAGCAACAATATTGTCATTGTTGTCAACACAGTCATATAGATTTGTTGATGTAGTGGATAGGAAGTTCAAAAGCTATTCAGATGCAGAAGACAGGAGTTCAAAGGTTATTCAGAGTATGTAAAATGATTTTCCAAGAAGACCGAAGTGGCCCATATGCAAAAGATAAAAAAAAAAACAAGTAAGAAAAGTGTCACAATATCATGACATATACAACAGGCAAGAAAAATTGTCGTGATTTCATGACATGTTGGAAGAGAGAGAAAAAACAGGAAAAACTGTCACGATTTCGTGACATGTTGGAAGAGAGAGAAAAAGCAGGAAAAACTGTCACAATTTTGTGACATGTTGGAAGAGAAAAAGACAAGTGGAAAAACTGTCGCGATTTCGCGACATGTTGGAAGAGGAAGAGAAAGCAGGAAAAAGTGTCACGATTTCGTGACAAGTTCAAAGAAAGGGAACAAGTAAGAAAAGTGTTGCAATTTTGTGACATGTCGCATTTTTGCGACTAAAATAGGAGAGATAAAGTAAGTTGGAAAAGTGTCGTGATTTCGCGACATGTCGCATTTTCACAACTAAAATAGGAGAGAGAAAGTAAGTTTGAAAAGTGTCGCGATATCACGACATGTCACATTTTCATGAAAAAATAAAGAGAGGAAGCGTACGGAAGCAGAACTGTCACGATTTCACGACAAAAGTAGAAAGCAAGACTTTAGAAGCAGAAGTGTCACGATTTTACGACAAAAGCAAAGAAGTAAAGTACAAAAGCAAAAGTGTCAGAATTTTGCAACAAAAGCAAAGAAGAAGACTTTGAAGGCAAAAGTGTCACAATTTTGTGAGAAAAGCAAAGAAGCTAAGTATGAAAGTAGAAGTGTCACGATTTCATGATAAAAGCTAAGTTGAAGACTACGAAGGTAGAAGTGTCACGATATCACAACAAAAGCAAAGTTGAAGTCTATGGAAGCAGAAGTGTCGCGATATCGCGACAAAAGCAAAGACGAAGTATACGGAGGCAAAAATGTCGCGATATCGCGACAAAAGAAAAGACGAAGTCTACGGAGGCAGAAATGTCATGATATCATGACAAAATAATAGAGAAAGCATACGGAGGTGAAAGTGTCACGATATCGCGACATGTATTTTCATGGCAACAGCAACAAAAGAAGCTACAAAGGTAGAAATGTCATGATTTCGCGATAGATCATAAATGCACAAGTCAAGAAGGAGAAGCCGATGGAAATGAGAAGTATGACAGTGGACCGACATCACTATGGTGATTACAAGGTCTGTCCAAAATGAAATTATCAAGCGATGGATAAACCGAACATCTTCTTGAGTTGAAGCTAACGAAGACCAATGACAATCGACTAAAATTAGGGTTTACAGTTGTTATGAAAGCCGACTAAGATTAGGATTTATAGCCGACTAAGATTAGGGTTTTCATCATAAAAATATTGTTATAAAAGGAGGGCTATTTGGAGAATTGAAGAGATGTTGAATGTGTGTGAAATACGGTCGTTGTGCATAGAGAGCAAGTCATGTTGAATCGTGCTAAGTGCAAAATTTGCAAAGAGAGCAGAGCGTGCAAAGGGGAGAAGACGATCATGAAGTTCGAATGTAATGAAGCAGAGTGTGCGAAGTGATTACGCAGATAGAGCAAAGTGTGTAGAGAACACAAAGGTGAAGAAGACCAGTCAGGGTCTTGCAAAAGCAAAGGTATCTGACTGTCAAACTTATAGATTCAAATTAAAGTCCAGGTTGCAGCTTGGCATCAAGGGTTGATGCTCCTTTTTTTTGGTGCAGATAAATAAGGGGTTGGTGTTCCTTTTTGTTGGTGCAGATAAATAAGGGGTTGGTGCTCCTTTCTGTTGGTGTAGATAAATAAGGGGTTGGTGCTCCTTACAGTGGGTGCTGGTAAATTGATTGTAAAGTTGGTGCTTTGCAAAGGCTAGATTTGGATGGTAGTCCAAGCAGTCAATTTTTGAGGAGTAGCCACATTGGTGAACCTCATTAAATCTTGTGTTGTGTGATGCTCTTTTGTTATACTTGTTGTATCTAATAATAAGTTTTAATTGCTACGGTATTAAGAGCTATAAATTTAAGTTTAAAGAGCTACATTGATTCACCCCCTCCCTCTCAGTGTCATTGTAAGACTAATAACTCATGAATATTGATAACATTAATATCACAAAAGTGATTAATAAAGGCTAAATGGAAGTTGCATAAAGTTTTATCTGGGTCACCTACAGTAAAGAACTACATGAAGGGGGAAGGCAAGTTAGACCTATACATACCTATCTTGGCCAACTTGAACATTTTAACCTTATCGAGGAACTCCTTGAGCTCCACTTCCTAATTATGTTTCTCTCTTCTTATTGATCTCTCGGTTGAAGGTAGAATGGTAATTTCCACCAAAAACTGTGTATCAACTACATAATCCTTACCAGATATTATTATTTGCCCTCATACCAGCTACATAGAAATGTCATTGTAGTGTCATAATCGTTCCTCGAGAACTTCCTTAGAAAGGGGAGATAGCCTCTCTCATGCAAGATGGATTCAACAAGCGTATCCACCTCTAAGGTATCTAGCTCCACAAAAATCATGATTGAGCATAAAGGACTCTAGATCCTACACCAAAAAACATAGGGATGGATGAAAAGTATCGACAGAATGGAATTGGGATTGGATGGAGGAACCCTTATAGGAAGTAAAACCTTTTGCATTGAGACATGAATTTTTTGGGCATTAGGGCAAGGATTGGAAAATATCTCCTTGGGAATATTAATGATCATAGAGGAATTCCTCAGTCTTCTATAAATTATGACAATATAGAAAGAGTTGATTCTGCATATGACTCTAGAAACCATGCAAAAAAATCTACCTATAGAAATCATACATCCTGGATTCAAGAGGTCTTTGGGAAGCAGAAAAGGGGTGTGGTGGTCTGTAATGTTTGTGGGAAGGATAACAGAGAGGCTAGGGAAAACATGAGGAGGTTGATGAGTCTTAAAGGGAGTGCATGCACAATCACATGGATGAAGGTATGAGGAAGGATGTGGTGAGCAAGCACCATGTAAACAAGAGAGGATAGGGCCAAGAGCTAAAAATAGAGTTCAAAAAAGGCAATAGTGGCACTTGGGAATCAAAATTCGAGGAAAACAACTATTGCGACTAATATTGTTACAAGATGAAATAAGGAAAGCACTAACAAGGCTGACCACTTTACAGGGTAAAGTGAACATGATCATGGGGACAATGCTTGGCATAGTACAATTGGGTATTACATCAATGATCAAAAGACAAGGCTTGGCCATTGGGATTTTGAGGGATGGAAGCTTTGTCCAAATTGATCGCATTGGATTTTTTTTGAGGAAAAGCATCAGAACAAGACCTTAGACCATTGAAATTTGTCCCAAAATTAGCTAATTCATCTACCAACTTGTTTGATTACATAAAGGCATGTTGAATAATGGGTTCCCTCATGTGAGCAATGATTTTTTTGGCTTCTTCAACACAACCTTTGACCTTCCATGAGGGGTTTTTATTGTTCTTCAAGTAATTTATGATGTTGATAGAATCACCTTTTATAATCAACCTATTGGAACTTGGTGTTATTAAAGACAATCCTCTCCAAAGGGCTCTAGCCTCAGTGAAATGATTGTATTGAAAACCAAGGTATTCAGCATAAGCCAAAATGGCATTCCCATTATGGTCTCTAAGAATTCCACCTACCCCTGTAATTCTTGGATTTCCTTTGGCTGCACCATCAAATTTTAGCTTTAACCATCCTACTGGAGGAGGGATACACCTAGTGTTCATCATGACCTTGGGAGGAGTAGAAGATAAAGTAATCTGAAGGGAGACATTTGAATAAACACACACTTACACTAGGAGGGGGGTGAACAGTATAATATATAAAATATATTTTTCTTCCCAAAGTAATAACTTGAAATAATATCAATGTAGTAATGAAACAATGCACAAATCACCACACACATAAGAGATAAATATTTTACGTGGAAACACCCTCTTGGGAGAAAACCACGACAAAATATTGCTTATATTTTTATTCAATAAATTTCATGGACACCAACCCATAGGAGACACCAATCTCCTATACAAGTTCATAGGCACCAATCCATAGGAGACACCAATCCCCTATAAAATGTTATGGGCACCAACCCATAGGAGACACCAATCCCCTATACAAGTTTGTGGACACCAACCCATAGGAGACACCAATCCCCTATACATGTTTGTGGGCACCAACCCATAGGAGACACCTATTCCCTTGAGGCACCAACCTCACTAAGTTCTGCTCCAAAAATGATCACAACCACTGCTCAAATATGCTCTTAAATCTACTCACAAACACTGCTCAAATTTTCTCCCAAATCTGATCAATAATGACATCAAATTCTTCACCTTTTCTTGAGTTTGCTTTCTTCAACTGAAAGCAATTTAGACATATTCTATCCATAATTCATTTAACCTCATGAAAATATAGAGAATGATATACTGGTATTGGAATATTTAACTGGCCAAGATATCCTTCACACTTATTAAGTCTATCACTTCCACATGTCTCACATTTATTATATTTTAAAGGTAGCCCAAGTCTAGCACTAGATAACTTACTTGCATGTTGAATTGGAGACGTTTATACCTTGATTTCACTTTGTTATATTTCCATGTTATGAAGCACTTCTCAAGCTCTTCAAATTATGAATTTCCACCTTCTATGATTTCTAGTACCTCAAAACTTCTTCTGAGTGCACAACGGTGGTCTACTAATCAGCGTCCTCCAATATCTCTCCAAACTCCTTGAGAGAGCATTTTAACTATATTCTAATCAACATCCTTCAACATCTCTCCATACTCCTTGAGAGTGCATGATGATTGTCTTCTAATTAGCATCCTTCAACGTCTCTCCAAACTCCTTGAGAGTGCATTATGATTGTCTTCTAATTAGCATCCTCAAACGATTATTCATGATAGTGAGTTATTATCTATAATCCCTGCTCCTCTTACTATGCTTTATCGAACTCTCCTTATTCGAAGTGGTTCTTTACACATGAATGTTCTGTGGTTTGACTTGACCACTATGTACTTATGCTATGCTTCACATCTCACATTGTTGCATCTATATTCTTTCTTGAATGTTCTATCCTTAAAGCTTGTTTTCACGGCTAAAAAAATTGAGTGCCACAACCTCTTATAAAACAATACCAGTTTTTGGGTCTCACCTTGTTTATAAGAAAGAGTGAGCAAATATTTGATTCATGACAATTGATTCTACTCCATATTCACTATCCCCATTAGTTAGTCCACATTCGTTCTATGCTCACTGCATCAGTTTCATCTTTACCCTTCTGCATAGTAGATTTCATTTTCACAAAGCAAAAATCAACTTGGATATGAATTTCTTGAAATTTTACCTGCATAGATTATCTTCTTATTTGATAGGTTCCTCGAAATCCACTAAAAATTTTCTTGATGATTGCTATGATTTGCAATTGTACCTTACGACATATAATCTTTGTGCGGTAGTAGAATGGCTATATTGATATCTGCATAAGCCTACCCTCCAAAATTGTAATGCGCCTCTTGTTAATGCTTGTGGATGTATGATCTAATATTGTTAATATGGATTTATTTCTTGTCATGCATTCTAGCTATCATTAGGTTTAGCTAGCACCATCAAAGCTGAAGAGAAGCAACATTCAATCGTGTAGCCTTCAAGAGCACTCTCCTCAATGAGTATTCGATAGTTTTCTTCACTGCAATTATTGAAAGCTTCAACAAAGTTGTTGATGTCTTTATTATGTGTGAGCCCACTTCGATGCCCTTCTATGTTATCTACTTCTATAGACATTACACAAATGATTTCGTGTTCCTCTCTTCAACATCTCTAGCTCAAATCATATTCAATATTACTTGACTCAAAATTTTTGAGTCTCTCTTCTCAATGCTCTTGAGTTCAGAGTGCAACACTTGATGTTCTATTGTTCTCAAGTGTTTCAATTTGTCCTTAGGTGCTCCATAATAGTTTTCCAATATTTGCTCCTTAATGTACTGTAATGGCCTTGTTTCCACCCTAATGCTTGCTTTTGGTTTATCGCTACTTTAGCCAACCTTCTATTGCACCTTGGTGCTACCGCTGCTCACTATTACTCTACTCCTATGATCAAATCACCACTTCTACCCTTCCATTGCCTCCGTTCGGCACTTGCTCTTTGCAAATATTTCTCATTCTTCTCCACTACATCCTACCATTAGGGTTTGGTTACTCCTTCACCTCCGCTAGTTGTTTTGCTCCATGGGTAGCTCCACTTATCGCTTTCGTCTTCAATTCTTGCACAATATCTGCTTTGAATATAATTTTGAGGATGTTCATAAAAAAATCTACCTTCCACTCAAAGCTTCAATTATTTATATAAACCTTTCACTTTTATTATTGGTGCCTAGATGGTTGGCCTATTCAAAAATTAAAACTTCACCTTTATAATATTTAAATATGATATTTAAATATTATAAAACCTTCACTTTATAATCTTCTTCACTTTATAATATCCTCCACTTTATAATATTTAAATATTATAATACTTCATTTGAAATACATTTGCCTTGCTCCATTTGAAATATATTTACCTATTTTTTGCTATTCACCAAGTCAGCATTTGACATCAATGACAACTCAATAATTCTAAGAATTTCCCCCTTTGTTATTGATGGCAACCCTATAAAGAAAATTGTATTTTATTGCAACATGATCACAAACTGCTCCCCTTGACAAGTTGATCCCCATTACTAAAATTATCATCCTTTGACATCAATGACAAATGCTCCTTAGGGCTAAAGGATAAGACACTTGAAAATGCCCCCTTACTACCTACTCTTCTTGAGATGTTCAGTGATGAGATGGGAGTGAAACTACTCCCAACTTACAATGCTCCTTTTCTTGTTCTATTTTCTTTTTCCAAACTTTGGAGGACATATCCTTTTGAAATTTTTTTCCATCCTTCTTCTTACTTGATTTCGGTAGTTTAGGGAACACCGTTCTACACCATCTAGTTGTATGCTCAAAATTATTACATTTGTAACAAATAATTTTGTAATCCATGAGAGGTGTAAATGAATTGAATTTCCTCTTGGTGAAGCCAAAATCATTTTTAGCATGAAACCTACAATGTACAACTTTATGACCAAAATGGTTACATGAAAAAAAATAACCTCGAAAGAAATATTGAAACCTAACTGATTTCCTTGGAGGATATGACCACATTGTTTTCTCATTATTGTTTCTGTGATGGACCTTATTCCTTGATGACGCTTTGTTTTCTTCCTTCTCTATGCTTCCACTTATCAACACATTAACATAGGTCTTAGGCTCTTATTTAATTGTTTTCTTTGATGCATCTGCTCCTTTTGAGCTTAAATCCCCCTTTTGTTTCTTTTGACCTTCTCCAAAATAAAGTCCAATCTTTATAATTGAATATCTAAGTGATTTTATAATATCATCCAATATTTCTATGATTTTCTCAAGCATAATATTTTACTGTAGCTTATCATTAGATTCTTCCACTTCCTTAAAGAAACAACTTCATGTTTCAATTTTTCAAATTCCAACTCTTTCGCCTTTAACTGCTTAGCCATACCTCCTCAATTCACTTTGCCTCTTCAACTTTAACTTTTAAGTCAATGAGTTCTTGTGATAACTTTACCTTTGTCATCTCATCCTCGTGTACTTGAGTCTTCAATATTGATTTCTTATTTCTAATCCTTTTCAACTCTTCAAGAGCAACAACAAGTTCCTCTTCTATGTCAACTATGGATTCCTCTTCATTTTTTGGATCTCTCTTTCTTGATTTTCATCAACAAGAGCATCTTCTTTCTCCTCTATAGCCAAAAATAGGATTTCTTCTCTTTCACTATCGGAGAGGCTTTCATAATTGCTTGCTTCCTCAACATAAATAATATTCTTGTGCATTTCAAAGATCTTCTCATGTTTGCTTTGTCTGTGCTTGTTTTTCCTTTCATGATAAAAATTTTTCTTTCTTTTTCTTGTATTCATTTTATTATTCACTATTACTACTTCCAACTTGTGGGCAATTAGATGCATAGTGATCAATGTTACCACAATTAAAATATTTCACATAATGCATACCCTTGTGTTTTATTGGACCCTTCTTATTTCTTCATACAAATTTAACTTCTTCTCCAATGCTTGATTCTTCGCTTGACTTTGGTTCTTTACTATTTATCTTATTTGAAGCTTTAAACATGGCCTCTTGTTTGGATATTTGATATTTTTTAGTCCTCATCTCATAGGTTGTGAGAATTTCGTGTAGCTCATCCATGCTTAAGGTTTTAAGATCCTTTATTTATTCAATCATCGAGACATTTGCATCAAACCTCATGGGAAGTGACCTCAAGATTTTTTGAACAATCTTAGAGTCATCAATACTTTATCCAAGTCCACGAATGGTCTTAATAACTTCATCAACATGGAGCAGATATTTAGCAATATCTTCTTAATATTTCATCTTCAAGTCTTCAAACTTCTTCTTGTGGGTTTGAATTTTTTCCATTTTAACCTTGTCATCTCCTTCATATGTTCTTTGTAACTTGTCCCATATTTCTTTTGCTGAAGTGTTTCACAAACTCTATTTCATATAACCCACTTAATATTGCATTCATTGCCTTGGCATTGTTTTCAAATGGTTTCTTGTTATTTTGATCCGTAGGAGGGGTTGTACGTGGTTTGAATCCATCCACAACAGATTGCCATATATCATAACCATGTGCCATCAAATAGGTTCACATCCTCATGATCCAGAAAGGATAGTTAGTCCCATAAAACGATCAAACCCTATTTGAAAAAAAATCTTCTTGGTAAGCCATGTGTTTTCTTGTAAGATATTCCTTCAAGTGGTTAGGCTTTTACGAAGGAACCTTCTCTAATACCAATTGAATAAACACAAGCTAATACTAAGAGGGGGGTGAAAAATATAAGATACAACTTTTCTCTTTTCTTCCTAAAGTAATAACTTGAAATAATATAAATGTAGTAATGAAACAATGCACAAATCACCATACACATAAGAGATAAATATTTTACTTAGAAACACCCTCTCAAGAGAAAACCATGGTAAAATATTGCTTATATTTTTCTTTAATAAATTTCATGGGCACCAACCCATAGGAGATACCAATCTCCTATACAAGTTCATGGGCACAAACCCACATGAGACACCAATCCCATATACAATTTCATGGGCACCAACCCACGGGAGACACCAATCCCCTATACAAGTTCGTGCGTACCAACCCAAAAGAGACAACAATATCCTATACAAGTTCATGGGCACCAACTCATAGGAGAGACAAATCCCCTTGAGCCACCAACCTCACTCATTTTTGCTCCAAAAAAAATCACAACCACTACTCAAATATACTCCCAAATTTACTCACAAGCACTGCTCAAATCTACTCCCAAATCTGATCAATAACGACATCAAATTCTTCATATTTTCTTGAGTTTGCTTTCTTCAACTGAAAGTAGTTTAGACATATTCTACCCAAAATTTGTTTAACCTCCTGAAAATATAGAGAATGATATATTGGTATTGTAGCTTTAACTGGCCAAGATATCCTTCACACTTATTAAGTCTATCTCTTCCACATGTCTCACATTTATTACATTTTAAAGGTAGCCCAAGTCTAGCACTAGATAACTTACTTGCATGTTGAATTAGAGATGTTTATATCTTGCTTTCACTCTATTATACTTCCATTTTATGAAGCACTTCTCAAGCTCTTCAAATTATGAATTTCTACCTTCTATACTTTCCAGGCCCTCAAAGCTTCTTCTGAGTGCACAATGGTGGTCTTCTAATCAATGTTCTCCAACATATCTCCAAACTCCTTGAGACAACATGATGACTGTCTTCTAATAAGTGTCCTTCAATGTCTCTCCAAACTCCTTGAGCGTGCATTATTATTGTATTATAATTAGCATCCTTCAACATATCTCCAAACTCCTTGAGAGTGCATGATGATTGTCTTCTAATTAGTGTCCTCCAAAAATTCTGCATGAGAGTGAATTATTGTCTATAATCCCTGCTCCTCTTATTGTACTTTACCAAAATCTCCTTATGCCAAGCGGTTTTTTACATGTGAACCTTCTATGATTTGACCTGACCATTGCACACTTCTGCTATGCTTCACATATCATGTTGTTGCCTCTAGATTCTTTCTTGAATGTTATGTCCTTAAAGCTTGTTTGCACGGTTGATAAAATTTTTAGTGCCACAACCTCTTATAAAATAATACCAATTTTTGGGTCTCACGTTGTTTGTAGGAAAGAGCAAGAAAATACTTGATTCATGATAACTGATTCTGCTCTCTCTTTGCTATCGCCACTAGTTAGTACACATTCGTTCTACGCTCACTACATTGGTTTTATCTTTGTCCTTCTACGCAATGGATTTCATTTTCATAAAGCAAAAATCAACTTGGATATAAGTTTCTTGAAAGTTTATCTATGCATATTGTCTCTTATTTGGAAGGTTCCTCGGTTTTCGCTAAAAATATTTCTCAATGATTGCTATGATTTGTAATTATCCCTTATGACGTCTTCTCTTCGTGCGATAGTAGAACAGTTACAGTGATATCTACGTAAGTCTTCCCTCCAAACTTGTAATGCACCTCCTATTAATGCTTGTGGATGTATGATCTGATATTGTTAATATAACTTTATATCTTGTCATGCATTCTAGCTATCGTTAGGTTTAGGTAGCACCATCAAAGCTAAAGAGAAGCAAAATTCAATCATGTAGCCTTCAAGAGAACTCTCCTCAATGAGTATCCAATGGTTTTATTCACTACAATTAATGAAAGCTTCAACAAAGTTGTTGACGTATTTAGTTTGTGCGATCCCACTTTGATGCCCATATGTGTTATCTACTTCTATGGGCATTACACCAATGAATTCACATTCCTATATTCAACATCTATGGCTCAAATCATATTCAATGTTGCTTGAATCAGTATTTTCAAGTCTCTCTTCTCAGCGCTCTTGAGTCTGGAGTGCAATACTTGAAGTTCTCTTGTTCTTAGGTGTTTCAATTTTTCCTTTGGTGCTCCACAATAGTTGTCCAATATATGCTCCTTAATGCACTGTAATGGCCTTGTTTCCACCCTAATGTTTGCTTTTGGTTTACCGCTACATTAGCCAACCTTCTATTGCACCTTAGTCCTATTGCTACTTAATGTTACTCTGCTCCTACAATCAAATCACCACTGCTTCCCATCCATTGCCTCCGTTCAAAAGTGGCACTTCACAAAGATTTCTCCTTCTTCTCTACTACGTCTTGCCACAAGGGTTTAGCTACTGCTTTATCTCCGTTGGTTGTTCTGCTCCATGGGTAGCTCCACTCCTCACTTTTGTCTTCAATTCTTGTGCAATATCCGCTTCAAATATAGTTGTGAGGACGTTCATCAAAAAATCTACCTTCCACTCAAAGCTTCAATTATTTATATAAATATTTCACTTTTATTATTGGCACCCAAATGGTCAACCTATTCAAAAATTGAAACTTCACCTTTATAATATTTAAATATGATATTTAAATATTATAAAACCTTCACTTTATAATATTTTTCACTTTATAAAATCCTTCACTTTATAATAATTAAATATTTTAATACTTAATTTGAAATGCATTTGCCTTGCTTCATTTGAAATATATTTGCCTTGCTTCATTTGAAATATTTATTTGAAATATATTTTCCTATTGTTTTCTATTCACCAAGTCGACCTTTGACATCAATGACAACTCAATAATTCTAACAATGTTTAGGGAGGACAACAAAGAAGTTTTGAATCAAAAAATGGTGGCTTTGGTTGAAGCAGTGAAGTGGGCATTTTATTTGGCATAGGAAATAATCTTGTTTGTTGAAGATGTAGAGTCTTTATAGACATTAGAAAAGACTCTGTTGTTTCTATCAAGCCATAATTGCCAGAGGAAATGGTGGAGGCAGAATTTCCAAATGGAACTAAGGAAATAATTGTGAAAGGGTGAAGACCATTGGATGAAAATATCAATTATGGATTGAAGTTTGACCCACAAGATATGGAAGAACTGAAACAAATTATCTAGGATAGTAGAAGAAAAGGAGCATCTTGATGGTGGTTGGATTACTAAGCAGAAAGGCATAAGTGAAAATGATTGGGAATCATGATACCTCTTTTGATCAGATCATCGACGGTGAGGATACTATCTTGGATGGCTAACCATGAAAAGAAGGATATTTTAGGAATAAGAAATTTGGGCCACACTAGTTGATAGGGGAATAAAGACTTGATGGGTTGCACTAGTAGATGATAGGTCATATTGATAGAAAATTCTCCACTTTTAGAGGGCTCCCAAATGAGATGATAAAAAGCATTACCTGTAGGGATGACAAAATAATTTAGGAGTAAGATAAGGAATGCAGAATTAGCAGGATGAGAATCACAATGTAAATGATTTCCAATATGGCCTATTGTGGGACAGGGTTATAAAGTCGAAAATCTTTCATCCCAGCAGGGAATCACTAATTTTTTTGAGGATAGTGAGGCTAGGATTATCAATGAGTGGTTCTCCTTTGATCCATTTATCATGCCAAAAGTAAATGCTTTCTCCATTTCCTAACTACCATCTTAAGCCCTTGTGCAACAGAGATTTGGTGTGGATCATAGATTTCCAAAAATTTGATCCATTAGTTGCAACCCATTCATCAAGGAAATTAGTTTCCTACAAATATTTTCTCTTTACTATGGTTATCCATTTTGAGTTGTCATTAGAGATGATTCTCCAAGCCTGCTTGGCCATCATGGCAATATTTAGCTTTTGTATTCTTTTGAGTCCAATTCCTTCATAAGCTTTAGCTCTGCAAACTTTCTTCCAAGAAATGTTTTGGAATATTTTTTTTTTAGACCCTGACCAAAGAAATATTTTTGGATTTGTTCAATTTTGAAATATATGGTAGAAGGGGCTTTGAAAATAGAAATAGAGTAAACTAGGATACTTTGGAGACATGTCCTAGTGAGAGTCACTTTTCTAGCTTGGGATAGTAAATTCCCTTTCCACCCTACCAGTTTCCTTTGAATAATTTCAATCAAAATGCTCCACATTGAATCAGTAGGATTTTCAAAAAATAATGGGAGATCCAAATATGTAGCAGGAAAGGAGGCCACAACACACTCAAGGATATGAGCTATTTTGGCTTGATGCTAGGGAGGACTGTTGAGGAAGTATACCTTACTTTTGTGGAAATTTACCTTTTGACCTGCAACCTGTTCATAAAGGAGAAGGATGTATTTGATGACTTTACCCTTGAAGACAGAGATGTGAGTTTCCACCAAGGTATCATCTAAATTTTTTTGATGCATTACTGGGTTAAGCTGTGAGATCTCTTTGATCCCAGAGAGAAGACCTTTCCTGCAAGCCACTTTCAAAGTTATACCTAGATATTCTACTACAATAATAAATAGAATAGGAGATAAGGGATCTCCTTGTCTTAGTCCTCCAACGCTTTGATATTAACCTACAGTGGATCCATTAACAAGGATCAAGTACCAAGGAGTAAAAATATAACCTTTGATGAGCTCGACCCAATCTGGATGAAAGCTAAACTTCAGTAGGACAGCTAATGTGAAGTCCTAATTGACTCTATCATAGGATTTGTTCATATCTAGTTTTATGATAAGTGCATGTTTCTTGGTTTGAGAAGAGGAATGCAAAGATTCATGGATGGTTATAATTTCATCGATGATGGATCTACCTTTGACTAAACTTTCTTGACAAGTATCAATAATACTAGGAAGGACATATTTCATTTGATTGGACATCACTTTTATGAGGATTTTATAGACCACGTTGCAAAGACTGACAAGTTTAAAACCAACCATGGAATTGGAAACAATTTCTTTAGAAATCAAAGCAATACACATGAATTAAACCTAAGAGGAATGGATGTGGATGACTAAAATTCCTTTATGGTTGAGCAAACATCAGGGCCAATGATATCCCAAAAAGCTTAGAAAAATCTTGGAGGGAATCTATCCGGACCAGGAGCTTTATCATTGTGCATGGAAAAAAGGCCCTATTTGATATCATCCTTTGAGAAAGGAATTATTAGCATAGAATTTATTTCAGGACAAATGGACCAGGGAATGTGTTGAAGGAGGGAATCTTTGGCCAAGTTAGAACATGGAGTAGGATTACCTAGGAGAGAACATAAATAGGATACATCTTTAGATTTGATTTCATGGATATCCTTAGTGGAAGTTCCATATTCCCTCCAAATTTATTTGATTTTGTTAGAGCTTCTATTACGTAGGGTGGAAGCATGGAAGAAATTTGTATTAGAGTCTTCTTCTCTAAGCCAAATAGCTCTCAATTTCTACTGCAAAAAGGTCTCTTCACAAGTTAGGATGTTGTGGTATTCTGATAAAAGTTTTTTTTTTCAATTTTGATTTGGTCATAAACCTACCCATTTTGGATTTTGGATTCAATCACTTCCAATCTATATTTAATGAATTTCTTGTTTTCAAATAGGTTACCAAAAATGAAGAACACAAGCTTATACCAAGAGGGGGGTGAACAATATAAGACCACTTTTTACCTTTCTTTCCCAAAAAATATTATGCAATATATCAATGGAAATATCAACAATAGTAATCAAAGCAATTTATAAATCATCACACACAATAGAGATACCAATTTAATGTGGTTCATCCAAAGTGGGCTACTCCACAGAGAAAATATTTCACTAAAGTTTTCTCAACAAATCTCTTGGGAATACTTCCCTATTACAATGTTTATGGACCTCTATTTAAAGGACACACCAATAACCTAATAAAGTTCATGCATATATCTCCACAGGAGAGACCAATCCCCTCAACTGGTTTATGGATCTCTATCCACAGGATAACTCCTTATCCTCTACTCTGGCTGGTGATCCTCTAGAAGATTACTACTTCCACTGCATTGAATTGCGGATATCTCTCCACTGAATACTTTATCCTCACTCAAAATATCTCTGTCCTGACTACCCTGGCTAATGGATCTCTATCCATTGGATACTACTTTCCTCTGCTCTGTCACCTCCAAATCTTGCTCTTAGCTTTGTCTCAAATCTGCACTAAAAACAGTCCTTTGGTCTAGCACAAATCTTCTCAATCTCTATCTCAAATCTGCACTAAACATAGTCCTTCGGTCTAGAACAAATATACTCAATATCTGTCTTAGGTCTAGCACAAACCTGTCCTCAAATATACACCAAAATCTATCCTCAAGCCTTAACATAAAGCTTGACTCAATCACAAATCAACTCTGCTAGATCTGCCCCAAGCCTTAACACAAAGCTTGAACAAATCAATCAATCAACTTTGCTCTCAAGTATTCTCAAAGAATTGCCTCAAATCTATCCACAAGTTCTCTCTAGAACTTATCCAATATGATCACCAAGTATTCACCAAGACTTACCTCAAATCTACTCAACAAGTCCTCACTAGAACTTACCTCAAATCTACTCAACAAGTCCTCACTATAACTTGTCCAATTTGCTCAACAAGTCCTCAATAGAACTTATCTTAAATATGCATTATAAGCTTCCACAAAATATTACTTAACCCATTCCTTAAGTCCACTTTAGGACTTACTCAAATCAACTCACAAGATTTCACAAAATATTATTCAACTCAACTCAATCTATCACAAAAAAATTCTTCAATCACACAAATAAACTTTACACAAATTCTTGTTTAATATCACAAAAACATATAAAGAATGGTTAGAGACTCAATATGATTCACACTGACAACAATGCTTAATCACTTTCAAAATCTTCTGTTTAACTACAAAAACATATAGAGAATGGCTAGAGACTCAATATGCTTCACACTCAACCACTTTCAATATCTCTTACTTTACCAAAAAAACATATAGAGAATGGTAAAAGACTCAATATGTTTCACACTCAATCACTTTCAATCTCTTTCTCAAATTAGTAAAGAACAATTTGTTTCACAAAACTTGAACTATCACTCCAAAACTTCCAATTAGCGAAGCTCAATTAACTCCACTCAACCAATCACTCAATGAAAGCTTAGTCAACAATGCTTATCAAACAAATCTCACATAACAATGATACTCATGATATTTCACAAACCCTAGTTCAAGATAGTTCTTAACTTCACATAACAATGATACTCATGATATTTTACAAACCCTAATCAAGCATATGAAAGCTTACTCAATATTTCCAACAGTGCTTCTAAAACAAGGTTTCTAGTATTAACTTTCATTTTAGAAAACCCACATCAATCAACATTGAATATATCAAAACCAAACTCAACAATGCTTATCAAACAATCCTTTTCACTCCAACTTAACATTCACAACATCCAACAATATTTCACTCACAAGGAAGATATGCCCATATATTTTTTTTTGTAGAATATTTGATCTCAAAACCTATCTCAATCACAATCACTTTCTTTGCCAATCTCAAAGGTTAGATAGCAAAAATTTATCCTTAATATTTTCTTTTGAAAATATTTCACCAAGTCAAAATATCAAAAATCAACTATGCCTTATTTCTCCTTTCAAATCAATTTTTATAATATTACTCTACTTCAAAAAATAACATCTAACACCCTTGGCACACCTTATTACTCCTTTTATAAACTTCAACCACTTAAAAAACAAACTAAAAAATTCAAACTTTGCATACCCTTTTATCTCCTTTGTATAACTCATAAATCCTCTTAAATATGCAATTTTCAATTAATAAAACTTTAGGAAATTAAAAAATTAATTTCCACCCTTGCAATTTTTGGATGCAACATTAAACCTTAGCAAATGTGAGAGCATACCTTTGTAAATCCTACCAAAAATGCCTTGGCGGGTTTTGAACACGCCAAACCCTCCTTCCAAGTGCCTTCGCACAACGCACGCCCAAAAAATGGGCTACGTGCCTCCACACAAAGGGAAAGACACGTGCCTTCCCTTTGTCCCTCTTTGATGACGTAGACAAAAACACCTTCTCCTCTTGCAAAATGAAGACGACATGGATCAAACCATTAACCTTTCACCTACAAACGACTTAGTGCAGCCCTTGGCTACAAATTGCATTACCCAATGCTTTGGATAAGTGTTAGTGCTCCCTCTTGTCTTTGTTCCTTAATCTGCCACTAGAAGTCTTTTAAACACATGCGAGTTTTCTTCCTCTCTAACCAAAGTGCATGATTTCCTTAAGCAATAATACTTTCATATGGATAAATGTTTTGAAATAAAACTTACCCCTTTTATATGCAATGTGCCATGTGCTCAAAATATCAACGATCCTTGAAATTCAAATTTTAATTCGAATTAAATTAAACTTTGTGCCCTTATAACCCTAAAATTAGGGTTATTTAAATTAAATCATAAACTAATTTATAATTAAATCATTATAATTAATTTATAATTAATTTAATAACTTTAAGGTTAATTAAATTAGGTTATAAGTTAATTTATAATAAAATTATTATAATTAATTTATAATTAATTTAAATATTTAGGTCTTAACCTTAGACCTTTAATATTATAATAAAATATTATAATATTATTTTTCTTGGGCCTTCCTATTGCTCTTTAGACCTCATCTGACCACCTTGAATATTATAATATTATTTTCCTTAGGCCTAGAAGCAATCTTTCTCTTGCATTGTTTACTGAAATCGATTCTTGACATCCTTCCTTTTGCCCTGCTCACTGAAACTGACTCTTGACATTAATGACAACAAAAGCTTACTCATATTTCCAATAATATTACCCTTTTTCATTGATGGCAACCCATTTACCTTTTATCATTTCCTTTACCTCTTTCTGTTCTACTCCCCCGAGAAACTTCTCTCCCTGATTGAATGCTTTCCCTAACTCAAATATCTCCCTCTTTGCCATCAATGGTAAAGGGCCACCTTTGGGGCTTGGGGCTAAGAATGAAACTCTTAGCTTAGCCCCTCCCCCATGTCCTCTTGAGGTGGTTAATTCTGGGGTGGGAGTATCTCTACTCCCAACATACACTGATATTTACCTTTGTCCATCTTCTTCCTTAACTGATCCTTCTGATTCCTCTGAATATTCATATTCCTGATTGTCTATGGAATTTTTGATCTACACAAAATTATTGTATGTCCATCACTATTGCACTTATAACACTTAATATTATTATTCCTTAAAGGTGCAAATATCTTGGAGTTTCTCCTGGTGAAGCCATATCCATTTCTATCATGAACCTTGCAGTTTATTGCCTTGTGCCCAAACCGATTACAAGAGTAGCAATACCCTTGTAAAAGATGTCTGTTTCTAAAATTTCCATATTCCTATATTTCATGTGTCCTTCACTGTGTAGCCTTATGTCCAAACTTGTGACATGGGAAGCATCGTCCATTGAAACTACCTTGCCTTGACCCCATTGGTCTCTTAGTCTTTTTTACCCCATGCTGCTTCATGTTCCATCTGTTCCTCATTTGTGCATTGTTCCTTTCCTTGTTGAACTTTATATTATTCAACTCATTCTTAGAAGTCTCATTCTCTCTTACACTCTCTTCTTATGAAGTTTCTTCTTCTTCGAAGCTTGATATTGACTCCTCTCCTTGTTTTCTTTGTACTTATTCAAAACCAAGTCCTGTTTTGTTTGACGAAGATCTTTGTACCTTGATAATATTATCCAAGTTCTTTGAGCTTCTCCAAAACCTATGTAACTTGTCCTTGGACTCTTTTACTTCCTTCCTTAGTGAAGCTACCTCATGCTCTAACCTTTCACAGTTTAAGACCTTTGCTTCTAAATTCTCTTTGAATTTCCTTGTCTTAGATATTGAATTGGTTAGATCCTCTATAAGATTTCCTTTCTCTTCATCACATTATTGAAATTTAAGCTTGATTTTTTATTTTTGCTTTCTTACCTCTCTTAATGCATCAAGGGTAAAAATAAGATCACCCTCAAGATAAAATTCTCCTTTCTCCGATTCTTCCTCTATTTGTTTACCTCTAGGATCATCTTCATTCCTTTATGATTTGTCTTCACTAGAAGTACTTCCTTATTCTTCTATTGCCATAAGAATACTTTCCTCTTATTTACCTTCAAGTGTGTCTTCATATTCATCTTCACTGAACCTGAATCCATTCCATGTACAACTATCTTCAAGATTACCAAAGTTGCCACATATAAAATACTTGAGAATCATTGGTGTCTTTTTTCTAACATAATCTTTTTCTTCTGCTAGAAATAGAATTTCATATTCTTCATTATCTAAGGACCTGTCATCACTATCACTTGAACTCTTACCTACCTTTTCTACATAAAAACTCTTCTTATGCCTTTGGAAAAACCTTATTTCCTTGTGTACCTTGTCTATCCCTATTTTTCTTTTAGTACCTTTGTTTTCCTGCTTCCCTATTCTTATGATCCTATTTTTCTTCATCATCTCTATTTACAACCTCTGGAAAATTAGTTGCATAGTGATCATATTTACCACAATTAAAACATCTAACTAATTTCATACCTTTATACTTTCTCGAGTCCTTGTTCTTTCTGCCATAATTTGCTTCTTCATCACTGGATAAGTCATTGCTTGAATCTGACTTCTTACCCTTTGTTTTCTTAGTAACTTTGAAGGCTGCTTCTTTATGGGAAATAGGTTCCTCTTTTATTCTCATCTCAAAAGCTATGAGAATTCCATGTAATTCATCTCTTGTCAAAATTTCAATATCTTTTGACTCTTCTATAGCTGAAATATTTTCACTATACCTTTTAAGGAGTGACCTTAAAATATTATCACAAACATCTATTTATTCAACCTTAAGCCCAAGTCATTACATGGAGTTAACAACCTCATCCACATGAAGTAGATATGCAATAATGTTTTCTTCATCCTTCATTTTTAGGTATTCAAATGTTCTCTTGAAGTTTTTCAACTGTACCCTTATGACATTTTTATCTCCTTCATATATACCTTTCAACTTATCCCACATTTTCTTTGATGATGTGCAATGCATAACCTTCATAAACTCTATTTCATTCAAGCCCATAAAAATTCCATTCATTGCCTTTGAATTACTCAGTTATAGAAGCTTACCATCTATATTTGTAGGTGAAGTTTTTGGTGGTATGTATCCATTCTCAAATGCTTCCCATATTTCATTTCCAAGTGCCATTAGGTGAAACTACATCTTTGTACTCAAAAGTGCATAATTATTCCCATCGATCAATGGTGCTGAATTCCTTGAATATCCATTCTAAGAATCCATATGTGTTCTTGAGAGATTTTACTTCAAGCTGTTAAACTCTTTCGAAGGAACCCGCTCTAATACCAATTGAAGAACACAAGCTTATACTGAGAGGGGGGTGAACAATATAAGACCACTTTTTACTTTTCTTTACCAAAAAATATTATGCAATATATAAATGGTAATATCAACAACAATAATCAAAGTAATGCACAAATCATCACACACAATATAGACACCAATTTAACATGGTTCACCCAATGTGGGCTACTCCATGGAGAAAATATTTCACTAAAAATTTCTCAACGAATCTCTTGGGAATCCTTCCCTATTACAATATTTATGGATCTCTATCCAAATGAGACACCAATCGCCTAATCAAGCTCATGGATAATCAAGCTCATGGATATCTCTCCACAAGAGACACCAATCCCCTCAATTGGTTTGTGGATCTCTATCCACAAGAGAACTCCTTCTCCTCTGCTCTAGCTGGTGATCCTTTAAGATTTTTGACTCCACTACATTGGCTTGTGTATCTCTCTCCATTGAATAATTTGTCCTTACTCAAAAGATCTCTATCCTCACTACCTTGGCTAATGGATCTCTATACACTGGAGTCTACTATCATCTACTTTGTCACCTCCAAATCTTGCTCTCAAATCTATCTCAAATCTGCACTAAACACAGTCCTTCAGTCTAGAACAAATATGATCAATATATTTCTAAAATTTTCACTAAATATTGTCCTTTAGTGTAGCACAAATTTTCTCAATCTCTGTCTCAAATCTGCACTAAACACAGTCCTTTAGCCTAGCACAAATTTTCTCAATATCTATCTTTGGTCTGGCATAAACCTATCCTCAAATATGCACCAAACTCTATCCTCAAATCTATCCTCAAGCCTTAACACAAAGCTTGACTCAATCACAAATCAACTCTACTAGATCTGCCCCAATCCTTAACACAAAGCTTGAACAAATCAATAAATCAACTCTGCTCTCAAGTCTTCTCAAAGACTTACCTAAAATCTATCCACAAGTTCTCTCTAGAACTTGTCCAATCTACTCAACAAGTCTTCACAAAGACTTACCTCAAATTTTCTCAACAAGTCCTTACTAGAAATTACCTCAAATCTGCTCAACAAGTCCTCACTAGAACTTTTCCAATCTGCTCAACAAGTCCTCACTAGAACATGTCTTAGATATGCATTGTAAGCTTTCACAAAAGCTTACTCAATCCAGTCTTTAAGTCCACTCTAGGACTTACTTGTTGGAAATTTGAGGTATTTTATGTTGTCATTGATGTCATATGGGTCATTGATGTCACATGGATCACATTTTGTTTTGGTGGCCAAAATATTTCATAAATAAGCATTTATGATATTTTGGAAAGCATGGCTATTTATAGGATTTTTATGGAAACCAAGGCAAGAAAAATAAAAGGTTTTTTTTAAAACCATAGTGGGCTTATGTAGAAAGGGCTTTTCTTAAAAGCCAAGGTGGAATTTTGTTTCATCGAAAAAGGACCTCCGGTGATGAATATATTAAAGTTTAAAGTTTAAGTTTAAATTAATGGAGGGCCGACCTATGTGCAATTAATGGAGGTTGGCATATATATATATATATATATATATGTAAAGGTTTCAATTTATTTTAGAAATGTGGCATATTATATATCATCGGAAATATTATTTTGAGGGCTATTTGACTAACTTATTTAGAAGGATAAATAAGGTGTGTGTAAAGAGATATTTATGATTTTTCAAAGGGGTTCCAAAAGTGAAGTTTGCCTTGTTCTTTTTCAAGAGGATTAATTCTTTCATGAGGTGACAAGGTATGCAATATTGTGATTTATTTTATTTTTTGGTATAAGTGGTTTAGGGAGTGAAAAGGTCATGCAATGTTTTTATTTTATTTTATGGTACAAGTGGTTTTAGGAGAGATAAGGAAGTTGTTAAATTTAATACCTTGGTGATTATTATTAATAAGAGGAGTAATATTGATTTTTTGTGATCTACTAACCCTTGTGAAGATTGGTAAAGGAAATTTGTGTTTAGTGTGGTAGATTTTGTGGACAACTTCTTAGCTTCATAAAAGGTATAGGCACATTCTCCTATTGATTTCTTATGGTGGTTGATTTTTGAAATATCATTGGAGGGAAAAGGATTGTTTGTGGTTTCCTTTTTAAAAGTGGTTGATTGGATGCTTCAAGGTTTTCTGATTTGAGAGTTGTGGTTAAACCTTGTTTTATAAGCATAGTTGTTGAAGCCCATTGGTTGTGAAAGAACTTGAGTTAGAAAAGAACATGAGTATACTTGTTATGTGAGATTTGTGGTTGAGCATTGTTGGAAACATTTGAGTTGGTTGATACATACTTGGACTAGGGTTGTGAGAGAAAGAGTTGTCCCTTGTGATGATTGGTTGAGTTGAGTTGATTGAGCCTAGTCAAGTGATGTGTGAAGTGATTGTTCAAGTTATATGAAACAAACTATTCCATCATTCTATGTTGAGTTGAGATTAAGGTTAGAACATATTGAGTCTTTAACAATTCTCTTTATGGTTCTATAAGACTTGAGTTGAGTTGAGGTTGACTTGAATTGAGTTGAGAGTGATATTAGAACATATTGAGTCTCTAACAATTCTCTTTGTGTATGGTTTTTGTGCATTGCTTTGATTAATGCTATTGATACTACTATATTTACACAACATAATATTGATTTAGAAGAAAAAGTAAAAAGTGGTCTTATACTATTCACCCCCACTCTCAGTATAAGCTTATGTTCTTCATTACTCAAATTAGCTCATAAGCTTTCACAAAAGCTTATTCAGCTCAACTCAATCTATCATAGAAAACTTCTTCAATCACACAAACAAGCTTCACATAGAATCTTGTTTAATCTCATAGAAAAATATAGAGAATGGTTAGAGACTCAATATGCTTCACACTCACAACAATGCTTAATCACTTTCAAAATATTTTTTTTAACCACAAAAACATATAGAGAATGGTTAGAGACTCAATATTATTCATACTCAATAACTTTCAATCTCTCTTACTTTACCACAAAAACGTATAGAGAATGGTAATAGAGTCAATATGTTTCACACTCAATCACTTTCAATATATTTCTCAAATTAGTAAAGAACAATTTGTTTCATAGAACTTGAACTATCACTCCAACACTTCCAATCAGCTAAGCTCAATCAACTCCACTCAACCAATCACTCAATGAAAGCTTAGTCAACAATGCTTATCAAAAAAATCTCACATAACAATGATACTCATGATCTTTCACAAACCTTAGTTCAAGATAGTTCTCAACTTCACATAACAATAATACTCATGATATTTCACAAACCCTAATCAAGCATATGAAATCTTACTCAATATTTCCAACAATGCTTATCAAATAAGGTTTTTTAGTATCAACTTTCATTCCAAAAAACCCACATCAATCAACATTGAATATCTCAAAACCAAACTCAACAATGCTTATCAAACAATCCTTTTCACTCCAACTTAGCATTCACAACATCCAACAATATTTCACTCACAAGGAAGATATGCCCATACCTTTGTTTTGTAGAATATTTGATCTCAAAACCTGTCTCAATCACAATCACTCTCTTTTCCAATCTCAAAGGTTAGATAGCAAAAATCTGTCCTTAATATTTTCTTTCAAAAATATTTCACCAAGTCAAAATATCAAAAATCAACTGTCTTATTTCTCATTTTAAATCAATTTTTATAATATGACTTTACTTAAACAAATAACATCTAACACCCTTGGCACACCTTATTACTCCTTTTATAAACTTTAACCACTTAAAAAACAAACTCAAAAATTAAAACTTTGCATACCCTTTTATCCCCCTTGTATAACTCATAAATCCTCTTAAATATGCAATTTTCAATTAATAAAACTTTAGGAAATTAAAAAATTAATTTCCACCCTTGAAATTTTTGGATGCAACATTAAACCTTAGCAAATGTGAGTGCATACCTTTGTCAATCCCACCAAAAAGGCCTTGGCGGGTTTCGAACATGCAAACCCCTCCTTCCAAGCACCTTTGCACAACGTGCACCCACCAAGTGGGCTACGTGCCTCCACACAAAGGAAAATGCACACACCTTCCCTTTGTCCCTCTTCAATGACGTAGACCAAAATACCTTCTCCTCTTGCAAAATGAAGATTGCATGGATCAAACCCTTAACCTTGCACCTGCAAATGACTTAGCGTAGTCCTTGGTTGCCAATTGCACTACCCAATGATTTGGATAAGTGTTAGTGCTCCCTCTTGTCTTTGTTCCTTCATATACCCTTAGAAGTCTTTTAAACACGTGCGATTTTTCTTCCTCTCTAACCACAATGCATGATTTCCTTAGGCAAAAATACTTTCACATGGATAAATGTTTTAAAATAAAACTTACCCCATTTATATGCAATGTGCCACGTGCTCAAAATATCGGTGATCCTTGAAATTCAAATTTTAATTCGAATTAAATTAAACTTTGTGCCATTTTAACCCTAACCTTAGGGTTGTTTAAATTAAATCATAAACTAATTTATAATTAAATATTATAATTAATTTAATAAATTTAGGGTTAATTAAATTAAGTTATAAATTAATTTATAATGAAATTATTATAATTAATTTAAATCTTTAGGTCTTAACCTTAGACCTTTAATATTATAATAAAATATTATAATATTATTTTTCTTGGGCCTTCCTATTTCTCTTTAGACCTCATCTGACCACCTTGAATATTATAATAAGGGATATTATAATATTATTTTCCTTAGGCCTAGAAGCAATATTTCTCTTGCATTGCTTACTGAAACTGATTCTTAACATCCTTCCTTTTTTCCTGCTCACTAAAACTGACTCTTGACATCAATGACAACAAAAACTTGCTCATATTTCCAACAAAAAAACTATTTGTTCCAGATTCTGAGTTTCTCCTTCATGATGCCAAGTTTTTGGGTAAGCTTATAAGAGTGAGTTCCTTGAAGTCTTGTTGCCACCACTCAACAACTCTACTTTTGAGATCAGAATGATGGAGCCACATACTTTCGAATCTAAAAGGAATCCTAAAGGACTATTTCTTCTTAGCTTGCAAAATGAGAGGGTTATGATCTAAGCCAATTTTGAGTAGGGCTTGGAGGCTTGCATCCCCAAATAACATAACAACTTCCTTAGAGAAGAAGAATCTATCCAATTTTACTTGGATGTGATGGTGGCCACTTCTTCTGTTGCTCCACGTGTATTTGGCCCCTTTGAGATAAACATCCATGAGTTCATTGGAATTGATGAATTCATTGAAGTCTTCCATGCTTTTGAGGGGGAGGCCATTTATTCATTTTTTATCTAAAGGATAGAGGGGGTATTGAAGTCTCTTGCCAAGATCCAAGGAATATTAGATAAGGACTTCTTAAGATTGCTTAAAGTCTCCCAAAGGTGAGCTCTGCCTGAAGGGGAATTGGGAGCATAGATATTGGATAGGATCCATGTGAAGTCACGGTCCTTATCATGAAAAAGGATACTAGTTATTTTGTTGATTGAGTGAATCATTCTACCTTTAAGCTTCCCAAATGCACATCAACCCTCCAGATGAGCCTCTAGCATGACTAAAGGTAGCTTCACCTTGCTTACAAAAAACCACCATAGAAGATTCAAACATAGCACCTATCGCCTGCCAGTGCACTAGCACCCTTTGGGTCACCACTAGGCCAACCACCCACACAAGGACAAAAATAATCATGCACAATTTGACCTTCGCTCAAATTCCTTTCCAATCAAAATAATGAACAAAATGTCACCACCCAAATTTGAACTTAGAACCTGCCGTTTGTCCCGTGTCTTGACACTACCTAGTATCCCACTAGGCCAACCGCCTGGTCGATGATAAGATTCCACATATTATCCTTATACCCATCCAAGGTATTTTATTATTTTAAAATAAAAATTCATCCTCCTTACTCATGATTGCACATGCCAAAAATTTGCATTAATCACCCAAAATGCATATCGAACTCTCCACCTTAGGACATCAAACATTACCATATAAATATGGATTTACCACCATGCTAAGGACGTCGGCGATGCTTTAAGAATTTAAAAATTATTTTTCAAAGTTGGTGCCAAACCCTACTTAGGGTTATAAAATAATATAATATAAATATTATAATTATTTTATAATTGAACCTTAGGCTTAAATTTATAACTTTAGTCTTAACTTTATAAATATTATAATTACTTTATAATTGAACCTTAGGCTTAACTTTATAACTTTAGTCTTAACTTTATAAATATTATAATTATTTTATAATTGAACCTTAGGCTTAAATTTATAATATAATATTATTTCCTTTTTGAACCTAGATAGTTTCTTCCTTTGGGATTTTTAGACCAGGGCTTTCAACATTTTAACCAACCATGTGGAGCTTTGTCCCAAATATCTTGTGCTTAAAATATAAATATTTTAACCCTCTTTTTTTCAATTCCCTTGTAATGAGATGAAATTCCCTTGCATCTAACACTTGACATCAATGACAACATAATTACTCAAAATTTTCAACAATCTCTCCCTTTGTCATTGATGGCAACCCTTTACTAAAAATTCCTTTTTCAAAACCATTTAATTCCAAATATGCTCTCCCTGAGAAACTGCTCCCCCTGACAGAATGCTCTCTCCCTTACTCAAGTATCTCCCCCTTTGACATCAATGGCAAAGGGACTCCTTTGGGGCTAAAGATAAGACTCTTAGCTCAAACCCCTCCCCATATTCTCTCCTTGAGGTGATTAATTTTAGGGTGGGAGTAAAACTACTCTCAATTTTCCTCTAAGATACTCAAAATTTTTCTTTGGAAGTGGCTTAGTGAAAATGTCCACAATATATTCCTTTGTAGTAACATATTCCAATCTGAATTGCTTATCCATCACTTGTTGTCTCATAAAATGGTATTTGATTAGAATGTGCTTGAACCTGGAGTGCATCACTGGATTCTTTGAAATGTTTATAGCACTTATAATATCAAATAGTATGGATATGGGATGATCATGATCTATCTTGAAGTCATTTAAAGTTTACTTCATCCATAATACCCGTGTACAACAAGCAACTACTACAATGTACTCTGCCTCTATTGTGGATAAGGATATTGATGCCTATTTCTTGCTTAGCCAGGATACTAAACAATCTCCAAGAAAGAATGCTCCTCCATTTGAGCTTTTTCTGTCATCAATATGTCTTGCCCAATATGCATCTGTATATGCTATGAGAATGAAATTTTCACTTTTGGGATACCAGAGTCCAAGGTCCATAGTCCCTTTTACATACCTAAGAATTCTCTTTACTGCCATTACATATTTTTCCTTTGGTGTTGCTTGAAATATTACCACTAGTCCCACTGCTTGCATTATATCTGGTCTTGTAGCTGTGACTTATAGTAAGTTTCCAATTATAGATCTATACAATGTCTGATTTACCTCAAGATATTCATCATCTTTACTCAATTTGCATCCTATAACCATAGGGGTACTTATTGGTTTGCAGTCTTCTAAATTGAATTTCTTTAGCATTTCTTTTATATACTTGGTTTGTGAGAGAAATACACCCTTATATGATTGTGAAATTTGTAGTCCAAGAAAGAAGGAAAACTCACCAAGCATTGACACTTCAAATTTATTTTGCATGCTCTTTGTAAATTTCTAATACATCTTATCATTATTACCTTCAAAAATGATATCATCCACATAAAAAACCACAATTAGTAAGTCATTTCATTTATTTTTGATGTATAAGTTACTATCCACTATTCCTTTCCTGAAACCCTATTCTTGAAGATACTTATCCAACCTTGAATACTAAACTCGAGGAGCTTGCTTTAGTCCATAAAGAGCCTTATTTAATTTGCATACATAATCTGGCTTATCAATTAGGTTGAACCCCTTAGGTTGCTCAATGTAGACCTCTTCTTCCAAGACACCATTGAGAAAAGCTGATTTAACATGAGAAGGCTAAAAACCTCCTTATGGCCTTAAGTCATGGAATAGGAGCAAATGTTTCATCAAAATCAATCCCTTAAACCTATGCATAGCCTTTGCATATCAATATTGCCTTATTTCTGACTACCTGACCATCTTCTTTTAACTTGTTTCTGAAAACCCATTTAGTGCCAATTATATTCTTATATTTTGGTTGTGGGACAAGTTACCAAGTCTCACTTTTTTCTATTTGATCCAATTACTCATCCATTTCCTTGACCCAAAACTTATATTCTCTTGCCTCATTGAAATCCTTGGGCTCAATTTTAGATAACAAGGAAATATTTGCATGCTCACTAGTTCCTATTATCTTCCTCCTTGTTTGTCTTTCATCTAGATTTCCAATAATTAGATCTCTTGGATGCTTTTTCTGCACATACCTGGATGGAGTCTTAGGTAGTATTCTTTGAGTTTCTTCTTCGTCTTATGATTCTTCACCTAATTCTTCTTGATAAATTCTTCTTCAATTTCTTGAGTTAGTCCTTTTGACCCTATCTGCTCATCAAATATCAAATTTATATTTTCCATAATTGTATGTGTCCTCTTATTATAGCACCTACAGGCTCTTATCTTAGTGGAATAGCCAAGGAAAATACCTTCATCACATCTTGAATCAAACTTACCCTTATTTTTTTCTTCCTGTCTTATGTAGCATTTGCTTCCAATTTTTTTGAAATATTTTATAGTAGTTGGTCTCCCTTTCCATATTTTATATGGGGTTTTGTGATGATTTACTCTTACTTGATATCTATTGTTGATATATACTATTGTATGAACTACATCTCTCCAAAAACCATCTAAAATCTTAGACTCATTCAACATGGCTCTGGCCATATTTTCAACAGTCCTATTTTTCCTTTCAACTACTCCATTTTGTTAAGGAGTTCTTGCTGCTGAATATTATATTTTGATCCCATGTTGTTCATAAAAAATTATGAATTCACCTGAAGTAAATTATCCTCCTCTATCTGATCTTAAACACTACCTATTTAATTTTCTACTAACTCTTTGAATACCTTGAACTTCTCAAAGGCTTATGACTTTTATTTTAAGAAGGTTACCCAATTCATTCTGAAGAAGTCATCTATAAATAACATGAAGTAACTTTCACCTAGTAGAATATTTGTCCTTGTAGGACCACAAAGGTTAGTGTGAACTAGTTTCAATGGTTTAGATGACATAAATTCTTTTGAGTTAAAACTTGTTCTTGTTTGCTTTCCATGCTGACATTGTGCACAAATTATGTTTTGTGGCCTTTTTATCTTGGGTAAATCTTTGAGCCTACTTGTTTCTTATTATTACTATGTTGTGAAAGTTCAGATGACCCATTCTTCTATACCATAACCAACTCTTATCTTCTTGTGATAAGAAAAAATTTTCTCCCTTAATATCACTTAGCATGTAGAGATTGTTTGTGGTTCTATTTGCATCTGCAATGAGCTTTCCAATTTTAGATTTTTTGATCTCATATCTATTTGGATGAAAAATTACCATGTGCCCCTGATCACAGAGTTGGCTTACACTTAGTATATTGTGCCTAAATCCCTTGATATACAAAACTTTTTTGTCTTTGTCTTTCCATGATCTAAAATCAAAGTTCCTTTCCCACAAATTTTTGCTGAACCATTGTCACCAAATTTTACTGATCCTCCATTGATTTATTTAAGTACAAGAAATTTACTCTTATCCCTTGTCATATGAATTGAACAAACACTATCAAGAAACCATATTTTTCCCTTATCTTGCACATGAAGATCTATTTGTACCAACATTGAATTCACTCTTTCTTGCTATTTTTTCTCTCTCCTAATTGTTGAGGTTGTATTCTTTTGAGCCTTATGATCCTATTTATTTTTGCTTAATTCGAGAAATACCATTTTACACCATTTGGCCTTGTGCCCAAAGTTATTGCATTTGTAACATATAATATTGTCATTCATGAGAGGTGCAAAAGAATTGAAATTTCTATCAACATTATCTCTTACATAACTAGTGTAATGTACAACTCTATGACCATATTTATTACATGAAAAACAATAGCCATGGAAGAGATTTTGTAACCTGTTGGAGTGCCTTGCATAATATGGTCGCATGCTTCTTTTTTTGTTTTTTCTATAATTTAATTTTATTCATGGATCATCTTTTCCTTCTTCCTTCTTGATGTTTTTGCTTTTTAGTATATTAGCATAGGTCATGGAATCTTCTTCTTTTGATATCTTTGTTCCTTGGGAGCTTGAATCCTCTTTTTGTTTCTCTAGCTTTACGTATTGCTGTAACTTATCCTTGGTATTTTCAACTTCCTTTCTTAGAGAGACAATTTTTTATTCCAATCTTTCACATTCCAACTCTTTTGCCTTTAAATTTTCTGCCATATCCTGCTCAATTTTATTTCCCTCTTCAACTTTTACCTTGAGCTCTATGATGTTTTGTAGAAGTTCCATATTTGCTTCCTCATCCTCTTGGATTTGATCCTTCAATCTTGAATTCTTCCTTCTATAATTTTTCAAGTTTCTAAGAGCAGCAAAAATTCCTCTTTTATGTTGATCATGACTTCTTCTCCATTTTATGAGGTCATGTATGTTCTTTTGGAAACTTCCTCCAAGTTGTTAGGCTTTGCACAAAGGAACCCACTCTGATACCAATTAAATAACATAAGCTTATACTTAGAGGAGGGTGAACAGTATAAGATAAAATATTTTACTTTTCAATCCAAATGATAACATCAATAATATCAAAGTAGAGAACAATGCACACATCATCACACACATGAGAGACATGATTTAATGTGGTTCACCTAATGTGGGCTACTCCATGGAAAAAATATTTCTTATAAACTTTTCTCAATGAATAGTTTTGGAATCCAATCCCTATTACAATATTTATGGATTTATGTCCAAAGGAGACACCAATACCCTATACTCTTATTTGTGGATCTCTCTCCATAGGATAACTTTATCTCCTTTTCTCTGGCTAGTGATATTCTAGAAGACTTTTGCCCCCCTGCTTTGGCTTGTGGATCTCTATCCATAGGAGACCTCTGTTCCCACTGCATTGGCTAATGGATCTCTATCCACTAGATACTGTTGTCCTCTCTGATTTTTCACCTCCAAATATTGGTCTCAAATTTGTCTTAATTCTGTACCAAAATTTATCCCAAGTCTAGCACAAATCTACTCTAACTCTGCTCACAAATCTACACCAAAATCTATCTCAAATCTGTAGCAAATTTGCTCTAACTCTGCTCACAAATCTGCACCAAACTCTATCTCAAATATATCACAAAATTAATCTAACTCTGCTCTCAAATATGCACCAAAATCTATCTCAAATCTGTCACAAATATTAACAAAATACTTGCTCAAAACTACCCTAAAGTCTTCTCAAATAATTGCTCAAATATATCCTCAAGCCTTCTCAAAGAATTGATCAAATATGCCCTCAAGCCTTCTCAAAGACTTTCTCAAACCTGCTCTTAATTCTATCTCAAATATGTTCTAAGACATGCTTATAATTATTTATAACACATACTCAAAAACTTCACACACTTACTCAACCAATGAAGACAATTTTCTCACAAACCCTAAACAAGTATTTTCAAACTTCTTCCAACAAAGAGCACAATGTAGGTTTCAAACCCTAACTCAAATATTTCCAACAATGCTTATCAAACAATCCTTTTCACTCCACCTTGTGTTCAGAAATATTCACTCAACAAAACACCTTAAATAAGGAAAGATGTGCCCATACCTCTTAGCTTGCTCTTATGGAGATATGTCTTCAAAAATATGTCTCACACACAATATATTTTGCAACTATAAAAGTTAGCACAACACCTTTTCATATATTGGGAAACCTCTCTCAACAAGTGTGCACAATTAAATTCCAAACCAACTCTCTTGGTTTCTTAAACTAGAGCATTAAATCATAAAACCAAGTCCTTAAAAATGAAGCAAGATACAAACAATAAAAATACTTTATACACCTTTTAACTCCCTCTTAAAAAATATTTATCAAAGAATTATCAAAACCCTTATTACTCCACAAAATCTATTTTTAGCAAAAAGACATTTTATAATGTTTTCCTCCAAAAATAAATTGCAAGAAATAATTAAAAATTATTTCCCCTTATTCCTCCTAAGTCAAGAGTGCTTAAACAATCAAATATACCACATGCACTTAACCCTCAACCTTAGGCAGTTAAAACTTAAATAATGCTTACCAAAAACCATCATGGCAGATTCAAACTCAACGCCTACTGCCTGCCAGCGCACTAGCGCCCTTTGGGCCACCACTAGGATAACCACCCACACAAGGATAAAAATCATGATGCACAATTTGACCTTCACTCAAATTCCTTGCCAATCAAAATAATGAACAAAATGTCACTAACCAGATTTGAACTCATAACCTGTCATCTGCCCCACGTCTTGACACTACCCAGTCTGCCACTAGGCCAACCACCTGGTCGGTGATAAGATTCCACAATCTTATCCTTATACCCGTACAAGGTCTTTTCTTATTTTAAAATAAAAATTTATCCTCCTTACTCATGATTGCGCATGCTGAAAATTCACATTAATCACCCGAAATGCATATCGAACTCTCCACCTTAGGACATCAAACATTACCATATAAATATGGATTTACCACCATGCTAAGGACGTCGACGATGCTTTAAGAATTTAAAAATTCTTTTTCAAAGTTGGCGTCAAACCCTACTTAGGGTTATAAAATAATATAATATAAATATTATAATTATTTTATAATTGAACCTTAGGCTTAACTTTATAACTTTAATATTATAATATTATTTCCTTTTTGAGCCTAGACATTTTCTTCCTTTGGGATTTTTAGACCAGGGCCTTCAACCTTTTAACCAACCATGTGGAGCTTTGTCCCAAATCTCTTGGGCTTAAAATATAAATATTTTAACCCTCTTTTTATCAATTCCCTTGCACTGAGATGAACTTTGCTTGCATCTAACACTTGACATCAATGACAACATAATTACTCAAAATTTCCAATATTATCTTATAGTATTACTACACATGTGGGTAATTGCATTGACCCACATTATTGGTGCCTCCCAGGGATTTTTTCTTACAAAAAAAGAGAACCCATGTAGCCTTATATGTTAGGCATGGAGTCAAAAAAGAAGGAAAGAGCCTGAAGACAAGCTAACACATACCAACTATCAAATCTAAACTTTAGCAATACCAACCATGGATGTTCCAATAGTTTCACCATGTTCTTCCTACATCTACATCATTGCATTAGCAAAGTTTCACATTGAGCATAAATACGACATGCTGGATGTTGGATTTGTCTTGCCCTTATGCTTACATTAGCCTCACAAAAGTCAAACCTCCATTTTCTACACAACCAATTTTTGACTTTGGCCCGTTGTACCAAAAAAAATTCTCCTTAGAGTGACGTTAGTACCTCCAAAATTTTGGGTATCTTATTTCACACTTAGCCAAATTTTGAGTTTGATGTTGTACCAAAATGCCAGACTCTCCCACCTTAACCAAATTTTAGTCTTGATAGTTTGTCTTATGCTTTCAATTGACTTTTTGCTTGGTGACCATTGTCTACTTACCAAAATTTTCTCTTATAGAATTACTACACATGTGGGTAATTGCATTGACCCACATTATTGGTGCCTCCCAAGAATTTTTGCTTACAAAAAAAGAGAACCCATGTAGCCTTATATGTTAGGCATGGAGTCAAAAAAAGGAAAGATCCTGAAGACAAGCTAATACATACCAACTATTAACTTTTAACTTTAGCAATACCAACCATGGATGTTCCAATAGTTTCACCTTATTCCTCCTACATCTACATCATTACCTTAGATGTTTTACCTACTGCTAATCACTAGATATCTAATTAGTTAAGGGAGCTCTCATAAGCTAAAATGTTTGATAGGATTTGTCCTAAAATTTCTTTGTGGAGAGATCAAACCCATGCACATTATGGAGGATATTTTTTAGTTAGAGGGTCTTTTTATAGGAAGGATTCCTATATTTTTAGGCTAACTCCTCGATTTTTGCATGTGTTATAGATAGCCCATTGAAAAATGTAAAGAATTGCTCCTCCATGAATGATGTAGGCAAAGATTCAATCTCTTATTCATCATTAGAAATGGATTCAAGTTGGGCTCTAAGTTGCTCCTGAGAGTAGAATTTACCTATGTCATCCCACAAGCTTGGGAAGTCAAAACCCATGATTTCAGCAGCTAAAATTCTCACATTTTTTACCCTTCTGGCTAATGCATAAATTAATTATTCTCCTTCTTGTTCCAAATGATGACTCTCTATTACTTGATTTGCTCAATAGTCTACTTCATCCAATAATCTATTTGAGAATGATGATAATGGAGGATTCATACTTTTTATTGGGATTTTAAGCATTATTTCTACTTGCTCTACTCTATTAGCCTTCACTTCCCTTATTTTGATAAATTCAACTCAAGCCTCCTTGATGATTTTAGTATTTTAATTTAAATTCTCTATGACTAGAAAGGCTTGCATGGTTGCATTAATAATCCTACTTCAATTTTTCTTTTTTATTTGCATCAATGCCTCCTAGGAGAAGCTGGGAGCTAGAGTCTTCTTATTTTCCTCTTCTAGCTCTAATTACATTGTTGTCAGTTGTTATTCACATTCCTGAAGTGCTAATTTTAGTTTTTACTTCTATTTTTGGATTTTGTATCCCTTTGTTGAAACTATTCCTCCAAAGCTTGAATTTTTTATCCTTCTATTGTAATTGCTCCAGGGTTGGAGCTTTGCTCAAATGTTGTTGTAGATATTTAAATCATTTTTCAAGGCATTCTTATCCACTTCTTCTTGATCCAATATTTTCTTTAAGGGGTTAGCTTTGTATTTTGCAACTTTGTATTTTGATTCCATCTTATTCCCTTGGAGATACAATGTGTCCACCCAATGTAGAGAGTTCTAACTATATATTCTCTTGGGAAATTTGAGATATCAACTTATTGTACCTTGATATCATATTCTACTATTATTATTTCTAAGGTAGGCTTTCTAAAATTAGGGATAACACTTTATTTGATATGCATGTTGGTAGTTGGATCTACAACATCAAACATATGGGGAATTACCTTTTTTCTCTTTTCTAGGTGGTTGGTATTCTGTCCATTTCTAGAAATTGGCTTTTTATTCCTAGAAGAGAGTGAAAACCTTTTATAATGGATGATTAGAAGAAATAGATGTAACTAAAACTGATCAAATTATGTGGAATGAGGACAAGGGGGATCTTAGGGGTAGGATATTGATATCTATAATGGTATAAACTTGTGAATATCTAGGAGTCTATTGGCTTTCATACATAGGAGTAGTAGAAGTTATACTTTTGGTCGATTAGGGATTCTAATGAGGTAGCATTTCTCATGGAGGGGAGATAGCAGAGGTGGTTTTCATAGAGGGGAATATAAATGTGGAGGTGGATTGATAGAGACAAGAGTAGAGATAGATTCTAAACTTGAACCTTATAGTTTTGGGTGTTGCTTCTAATTTATCATGTTGAATTACTGAATGGTTGCATCTATTATTTGAGATTCTAGAGACATCTAATGAATCTTGGCCTTCTTGGTGATATTTTGATGGCTTGATAAATAATTATTTCTTTTTATCCTTTCTCTATATCATATGTACTATAGATGCCCACTTATACCAATTTGAGGTTCATTTGAATTAGAAGTAGTTGGATAAATGTCTTCTTCAATGAAGTCGACCTCTTGTGCTATATTTGCTTCCATTGTACATTCCACTTGTACTTCATGAGCTACAACTAGAGGGACTTCTTACCTAGTTGAGCTCTCGACTATCTAGTGGTATTCAGTTGGACTCTCATTTTTTGGATTTCTTTTTCATAGTATATATTCAAAATTTTCCTCTAAAGCCAAGTCCTCTGCTAACTCTAAGTTTACTAGAAAGCATTGGTCTTGGACAAGACTCTACTTTTGACTTTCTCTTCTTTGAATATGTATTCTTTTTCTTCTTCATCTTCTTTGATCAGATAGGGAATTTTTTTCCCTTTGTGTGACCATTAATTTAACATATTTATTCTTAAATTCCTTTTCAAATCGATCATCTAAAGTGTTGGAAAAGGTTTTCTTGTGTTTGTCCCACTCACACTTGGAGATCCACCATTCTTGAATATTTTTTTAAATTTAGTCTAGTTGGTCTTTAATCTTATCTATAAGCTTATTGCTTATTATTTGATCCTTGTTTTTAGCCAGATTATATGGGTATACAAAGGCATAGTATTCTATCTAGGGAGGATATCTTTGTGTAACAATCCAAAACTACCAACCCATTTTTGTTAAATTTAATGATCACAAGCAAAGGTTTACAAAGAAGACCCAACATTTATCTTTTCTAGCCTTTAAGGCTTCACCACATTTGAGTTCCAAGTTGTTGTAGAAGACACTTAGTGAATAGGAGTGTACAACTCCAATATTTTTAGGGTTCACCTTATTAAACCTACTCATTTAGAAGGATGCCAAAAGTGGTCCCCCCACCTTTCCCACACCCTAATTGACATAGGAAAATATGACCACAACATAGGGATTATCCTTTAAGGTCCATAACACTTAAATGGGTATGCCTATTCCCTATCCTTAGTTTAGATAAGTTATTTAGGGTAAGTCTTAGTGCTTAGTTACCACACCTTCGTAGGCTAACTAAGGTCACTGCCCCTCAATTGGCAATGAATATGGTCACCTGAACCTACACATTCAAGGTACCACCATTGCTGAGTTGTGAATAATTTTACCATAGTATCACAAACATAGAAACACCCAATATTCATTGTTCAAGGTGTATCATTTTATAATTATTTGGCTATTGCATTCTCACAGGTCCTTCCAAATTTGAGAGCACCTAGCTATTGCATTCTTGAAATGATAGGGATTAGTATTATATTGCATTTAATATTGACACAAATCATGTATGGAATTTAATATTGACACGAATAATGTATATTAAATGCCTTGTTGTAAAGGAAGACATGACTATAAATATATATTTGTTGATTACAATTACCAGTTTTCATTGTGCCATTCTCGTGTTCACCTCATGAGTGTTCTTCCCACATAATTGGTATCAAAACAAGGTGCAAGGGTTTTTGGAAAGTATCCTCTTGTTGAGACAAGATTGGTTAAAAAAGGAATGATAAATCCAATCCTTGGATCTTAATGGGTGAAAACTCTTTCTTTGTTGTGAACACTTTTGAGCACTCATATTTTTGAAAACTCTCAGTTGGGGTCCCTCTGACTCCCGATCCTCAACTAGCTAGGGTCCCTCGAATTCTTGACCCTTAGCTCTTGATCCAAGAATTCATCTTGGATTTATCATTTTCTAACATTTTTTGCACTTGCACCATCCTTGTTCGTGATCACCATCCATTTTCATATTTGACGATATAATATCTAGTTCATTAGTTTTGCTTGATGAGTTCTTTGCTAGCCTTCTCGATATTTCCATGAAATTTCAAAAACTCCACACATAAATGATTACCAATTTTTAGTAGCTTCAAGCTAAAATTGCTGTCGCTGTTGACAAAGATATCATTGATGAAGAACTAGATCCTAAACTAGTTCTAAATATTAAAGAATCTGTAGAAAAACTTGGAATTGAACCAATGTCTCTAGGTGAAATGCCCAACATATTACCACTAGATGATTTTTCTTCTATTGATATTGAAAATGTTTCTATTGTAGATCAGGTCCCTCCAGCCATTGCAAATCCAAGCTCACTAGAAGTCATTGTAGTTGAAGAACAAGTTGCTCTCTCTATCACTGTCATCGTGCCTACTACACTTCATGGCCTACCATTTTGTCCACAACCTCTCTACTGCAGTATTTTCGCTTGGTGGTTCTTCTATTGAATGTTGGTTCTTTGTTCTCGATAGCAATCACAAAAGTTTCTGGACAATGAAGCTCCAATTGTTGTTGTTGATCTTGATGCATATCCTGTTTGGTCTCTAGATCTACGTTTTCAACATTGTTCTCAATATTCCATCGATCTGTTATTTTTTGACAAGATTCCACAGTTTCGAGATCCTCCCCCATGGTAATTGTTTGTCTTTCCTACATTTCGATAATGGATTTCTATTTTTAGCACCAACTCCCCATTTTCAAGCCCCATTTCCATCCTTCTGGCCACTGGTTTTCGTTGGATTTTCAATCTGCCTCCCCCAACCCGTGCACCCCCATGGCCTCCCCCTCTCACCCTATGTTGGTTGCTAGCCATTATCACTAGTCAAACATGCCTGCCACTTGCCACTTTCCTGTGTTGCCATCAAATTAATTGTTGTCATTCCATAATAGTCATTGCTCCCTTTCCCTTGGAGAAATTTTTAAATTAAATTAAATTAAATTTAATTTAATTTAAAATTACAATATTTAATATCACACTTATTTTTAAATACCATAATTATGCATTAAATTAAATATTCTTTGTTGATCATTGCCCATTCACATCATCCATAAACCCATAATTAAATTAAATTTAAATTTTATTTTATCTAATTTAATCCATCACTTCATTTTCCATTGACTGTTGCCCGTTCACATCATCCATAAATCCATAATTAAAATTAATTAATTTTATTTCATTTAATTTAATCCAATCATCCATAAACCCATAATTAAATTAAATTAAATTAAATTTAATCCATAACTTCCATCGTTGATTTTTTCACCCCATGTTGACCATTTCCCTCGGCTTTTCGCATTGTCTGTTGCCTTGGCTTCCGCTTCATTGCACTTAATTTCTGCATTGATAATTTTTTTCTCACATCACCTAATGTTTTCTTATCTTGTTGAATTAAGAGACTCTTCAACCATCCGCTAACATAGCAATGTTTACAGTCGTTGGAAAGGTTCTTCCGAGCCCAACTTAGTGCCATCATCTATTTTTTATTTTTTGAAGACTTGCTCTAGTTCATCATTGGTATTTCTCTTTTGTACAAGAGTGCATTTTCGGTTGTACCCGACACTCCTTTGATTTTTTGCTTTCTCTTCTACACTTGTACACATTGGGGACCAATGCTTCCTTAGTGGGGAGGAATGATAGGGATTAGTATTGTATTGCATTTAATATTGACATGGATCATGTATTACATTTAATATTGACATGGATTGTGCATATTAAATGTCTTCTTGTAAAGGTAGACATACCTATAAATATTTTTTTTTGAATGCAATTAATAGTTTTCATTGTGCCATTCTCGTGTTTGCCTCTTGAGTGTTCTTACCACATCATGCAAATTCATCTAGGATTCTCTTCTACTTGGTTATTTTATTATTGCAACTCCTCCTAGGATTGGGCTAATTATTTTAACTAGGGCCCTACAAGAAGATCTAGGTTCAACCCGAGGAAGCAAAACCATAACCCAATACATCATTTTCAATCACTTAAATTATAACATGAAATCATATGTATATTCACAATATAACATATAAATATACATGCTATATGCTTTATCTAGACCATTAAAGACTCTCATAAAGAAGCATTTTAATAGATTGCTCAAAACAAATAATCATAGTGCTATCAGATTCCACTTAGAGTTCATTAACCATAATCACAAATTCATATGCCTTAAAAGTGATAATATAATAAAAGGGTACGGAGACCATATAAAATCCAATTTTTTTTTGCTATTAATCAAAAAAACTAATCTTATGATACAATATTACTATTCATGAAATATAATTGGAGTAATTCCCTTTATAATATATACAATATTTTTCTAATTTGCTAAACCATTTCTCAAATCCAGGTAAATTGATGCCATTCTTCCCTAGAGATCCTTTGTACCACCTTCCTCTAACAACCTTCTTTTAAGTAAGAAGTTACCCTCTAATTTGAGGAATTTTTAAGGATAAGGACAACTCATTATGCAATGCAATCTAACATGGTAATTGTATTTGCACACATCCATGCACAATACTTTGTTTTAAAGAAAAAAAACGATCCCAAATTTCTCTAATTACTATAACATGCAATTGCAATCCAAACATGCACATTACATTTCTATTTTTCATCAAATGAGACAATACCATACTTCTCTCTATAATGAATTTCTTATCTACTCCAACCTCGAAAATTTATTATTAAAAATTCTTCCAACCATTATTTTTTAATCTAAAACTAATTCTAATCAATTCAAATATAATCTTACTTTATACATGCGATAATAACATCCCTTATATTCTATTTACTAATTTATACATTCCTCTAATGACTAAACTCATTCAATGTGATGGTTTCCTTAAAAAATGAAAGCTTAATCCCAAGTTTTGATATACATTTAAATTTTTACTAAAAATAATTTAAAAAAGTTCTAATCAAACTTTTAACTAAAAAAATCTTAACCAAAGTCCATCAAGCTCTTAATCAAATACAAGCTTTACCTTTGCTATTTAAAAGAATCTCTAAATCAATCCTATAACAAGCTAAACCAAAGCTATAAAAAAAATGTTGCCATAACCATTAAAAGAAGTTCTAAAACAATATTTTAATTAAAGCAAGATATCCAAAGCCAAAATTACAAAGGTAAACAATCATCTAGAATGTTAGCCTAGCAAGGTTGGTTCAATCCATCTTCGAACGTAGATCCATCCACATAATTAAGCTATAGAGATAACTCAGACAAAGTGTAGGTGATGCAGAATTTGAGGTAAATTAACCAAGCTTAGAAAGACCTAAAAGATAGACCTCCCTATATCCTATATACCACAGTATGACCAACACTTAGATAAATATGAAGCCCCAAAAATATTATCATAGATGATATCTAGACGTATCGACATACTACCATTGATGATGCAACCTAGAAAAAATGCAAGCATCATAAAATAGGAGGCAATCCCAAGTGCACATCCCAAGTGCACACATGCAAAAAAAAAAATGTTCATTCAAAGCACTCATAAGAAAAATGAAGACATTTCATGAGGCTACCACTCAAGCAAAGTGAAATCATTTCACAAGGTAGCCATACAAGACAATGAAAGCCATTTCAAAAGCTATAGGTAGCACAAACATTCTTCAAGGAAATGCACATAAGCAAAACAAAATCCATTTAAAAATCTATAGGTAGCACAAAATTTCTTCAAGGTAGTGCACATAAGAAAAATGAAATCCATTTAAAAATCTATAAGCAACACAAACATTTTTCAAGGCGATGCACATAAGAAAAACAAAACCATCTAAAAGACTACAAATAACACAAACATTCTTCAAGGTAGTGCACATAAGAAAAATGAAAGACATTTAAAAAGCTACACTAGAGCTTATTTAAGGAACAAGACTTACTCAAAATCAAGACAACAGAGAAGAGGAAACCAATAGTCCGAAAAAATACAATATGTATATACATTAAGCAATCAAACAATGGGTACTTTTTCTTTAGAAAAATAAAATAGAACAAGAGCTATATCTTACAAGTGCTACTATGTTCCAAGTGGCTTTGGTCTTACTTGCTTCTACTTTCCTTCTTATACTCCTCTTCCAACGCTATCCCAACAACCCAATCTCCTAGGATTTCAAATTCAAATAATATTTTCCAAACCAAAGCTTTGAGCCTCCATGCAATATGTTACTCCTTAAGAGAATATTTCACTCAAGAATGTTGATGAATGCCATTTGTACTATACTTTCAACACAACAATTTCTTTATAAGGCATTTTCTTGAATTTAATTTAATTCAACACTTATTAATTAAGCAAATCTTAGATAATAATAATCTAACACTCTTTAGATTATTAACTAACTTTTTCCTTTCTTTCACAAGGTTACTAGCATTACAATGAGAATAAATTATCCATAAAATGGATACTATCGAGTGCTAATATTAATTATTAGCATCAACACCAAACAACAACCAAAGGCTCTTTTCCAAGCCAAATAACATCAACACAAATAACAACAAGCATACTACACCCATTTGTTTTTTGAGTAAATGGTAATTTTGAAGATAAACAATGTTATTGCCTATCCATGAAGGAATCCCTTACGATAACAGCTTCTTCATCCAATGGGTGGTTTTAACAACATTTTTGCAAATACACCTACATGAAAAGCATTATCTTACCCTTGAGTTTTCAATGAACAAGTCATCACCATCATTTTCCAAAACTTTTCTCTCAACTCAGGTGGTTACCCATACTAATCCACCAATGAGAGCACCTGGTATTACAACCACAAATATATTAATAGTACCATATTAAAATAGTAGAACCAAAGCATATAGTGTGACTAATCATTGATAGTAATGAAACAAAACTTTTTATTAAACATCCATACATCAATACATAGTATTATTATCAAGATAAGTCCTACCAAGGAGGGTTGTTACATTGATCTAGAGTTTGTTTCCTCATCATTTTGGAATGAAACCCTAAAATATTTATTGGTCTCACATCAATGGCTAAGGGCTCTACCATCTACAATTTAAAAACATTCCACACATGAGTAGGATCAACAACATATTTTCTAAGCAAGGATATGTGAAAAGTATCATGGATCTTGGATAGGTTGGGTGGCAAGGTGAGCCTATAGGCTACTAGACTAATCTTATAAATGATCTCAAAAGGCCCAACATAGTGATGATCCAACTTAATTGATTTGATGGAAATTTTCATGGTTCTAACTCTTAATAATACTCTATCCCCCACAATAAATTCTCTTGGTGATATTTTTAGATCAGCATAGCTTCTTTGGTGATCAATTGCTTCCTTGAGCCTAAGTTGGATTGCTCTGAGCTATTCCTCCATATCTCAGAGAATGTTTGGTCTAATCATCACTCAATATTTTAGATTATCCCATGATAGAGGTGTTATACGTCTTATTCCATATAAGGCTTCAAATAAGGCCATTTCCAATGATGCATGGTAACCATTGCTATATGAAAATTCTACAAGATGCAAAATTCCTACCATTTAGAATTTTGGTTCATGCAATATATGCATAGCATGTCTTCTAAAACTTGGTATACCATCTTGTTTTCACCATATTTTTTTGGATGATATGTAAAACTAATATTCAACTTAGTGCCCACTACACAAAATAGAGCACGCTAGAATTATGATGTGAACCTAGAATCCCTGTCTAATATGATCACCTCAAGAAATTCATATAGCCTAAATATTTCTTTGGTAAACTTATTTGTCACCATTGGTGCATTATTCTTGATGTCTTCCAATATGAATTGTGCAGCCTTGGTCAATTTATCAACCACTACTATGATTGCATCATTTTGGAACCTAGTCTTAGGTAACCCCACAATAAAATCCATAGAGCTTACTTACCATTTTTGCATAGGTACATCATGTGGATACATTTTCCCTATGAGGTGTCTATGTTTTGCCTTAAATTTCTAGAATTCTAACATATTGTAATAAAATTGGTGATGTCCTACTTCATTCTAGCCCAATAGAAGGTATTTTTCATGTTTTCCCTCATTTTTGACCCTCTTGGATGAGTAGAATAGGAATAATTATGTGCCTCTTGCATAATGAATCTCCTTAGATCACCAATTTTTGGTATAAATACCCTATAATTGAAGTATAAAACTCCATATTTTATATTTAAACCTTTAATCTCTTCGAGATCTCCCTTAAATTTAATCCCAAATTTCCATGCAATATAGGTCTTGAAGTTGCATTTCCTTGACCCTATCCATAAATTCTATATGACTCTAGGTCACTTCGGTTATGTGCCTTCTCCTACTCAAGGCATCGATGACATTATTCTCTTTCCATTTGATATAATCAATATCAAAGTCATACTCTTCTAAGAACTTTATCCACCTTCTCTATCTTGTGTTCAACATAGGTTGGGTAACAATATACCTTAGAATTTGATGGTCTGTCCTTAGCTCAAATGGTCTACCCAACAAATAATATCTTATAAAATTTAGGGCATGCATAACTATTTCTAGTTCTAGGTCATGCATAACATAGTTTACCTCATGCTTCTTGAGTTTTATAGAATCATAGGCTACTATATTCTCTTCCTACAATAATAACCCACCCAAACCTTCCAAGGAAGAATATGTACATACAATAAGTTTCCTAAGAGGATCTAATAAATTGAGAATGGGTGTTCTAGTCAATTTATTTTTTAGAGGCTCACAGGCGGCTTCACACTTATCCATCTATTTGAACTCTTTTCCTTTTCTTTGAAGGTTGGTGATTGAATAGGCAACATTAGAATAATATTTCACAAAATTCTTATAATAACTAGTGACCCATAAAATTTTTGACTTCTAACACATTTGTCGATGTAGGCCAACTCAGTGTAGCCTCAATTTTCTTTGGATCCACAACAATTAATTTGGCTAAGATGATGTGTCCCAAATACTGTACGTGTGAGGTATAACTCTCATATTTAGATAATTTTGCATATAGTTGGTTTTTCCTCAACACCTCCAACACTTACTTTAGGTGATGGTCATGTTCCTCTTTGGTGCAATAATAAATTAAGATATCATCTAATAGTACCAAGACAAACCAATCTAGATACTTTCAAAATACATTATTCATCAAATTCATTAAAGTTGAAAATGTATTCATCAATCCAAATGGCAATGCTGTGAACTCATAGTGTCTGTATCAGGTCTTAAAGGTTTTGTTATGAGTATCCTCTTCGCAAATCCTTAATTGATGATATCTAGATCTTAGATATATTTTTGAAAATATGGTAACATCCTTTAGCTAATCAAAGAGGTTATAAAACATTGGCAAATGATACTTATTTTTAGTGGTTACCTTATTGAGAATTCTATAATCTATTCATAAACTCAAGGACTATCTTTTTTTACAAACAATATCGAAGCACCCAAAGACAACACACTAGGTTTTATTAGACCTTTTTATAACAAGCCTTGAAGTTACACCTATAGTTCTTGCAACTCAATTGGGGTCATCCTGTAAGGTGTTCTTGCAGTAGGTTCAGATCTTGGTATTAACTCAATAGAGAAGTCAAATCCCCTTCGAGGCGGTAGTCCTAGGAGATCCTCTAGAAATACATCCCTAAAATCATGCAAAATTGGATTTTTCTTAAATATTTTCTCATCTTCTTTTTCTCTCAACTTTCTATTAATCTTGACTACACATAGCATACCACCTCTTTTGATGGTCTTCTTTAACTAGCATAGCCAAAAATAAGTGAGGTTGAAAGGGACCTTGCCTAATTTAAATTTTTACTCTCCTCTTGTCCTTGTTGGTGTAATCCATCCACCTATCTTGAAATTTGATTAAGGCTCCATGAGCCTTCAACCAATCCATCCCTAGGATAATATCAAAATCATGGAGGGGTACCACATATAAGTGCCATATAGTGGACCCATTAGGTAGAGTTATATTAGTTGTAGGCAAACAACAATCCACTAAGTAGGTATATCTATATCTATACTTGACTTTACATCCTTGTGCTACGAATCAAGGTTTTTTTGGCATATCCCTAATAATGCTAATAGAAATAAAAGTATGTATATTTCCACTATTTATCAAGACTTTTACATCTTTATCAACAATTTATCATTTAGTAGCATTGGTGTTGTTTGTCCATCCATTTACTGGCTCTTGGTAGTTGCAAAAATTTGGTGCACCTTATCCTCTATGTTGTTACTTTACTGCATTCATCAGGGGTATCTTTTGACATAATGGGGACCCCCATAGGTGTAACAACCTGACCTGGGTGGTTGACATCTTGAATTTTTCTTTACTTTAGGTTCCTTGATTCCTCTATTACATTTTCAATTCCCTGTTTGGACAATATTTCTAGCATTACCTGATGATGCTCCATATGATCTTGCAATGACCCAATCATGGAGGTAAGCTACCTTAATTCTTCTCATTTTATTTCAAATAGGATGGTAGGACCCACCATGATCCTATTGAGATCCTTTGTCTTGATAATTTTCTTACGAGAGCTTACTATCCTTCCATATTCCTTACCATGATTCTTAGCTCTTCCTAAATTCATGGTCATTACAATATAACATCCTTTTGTAACACTAGTCCCATCCTTTTAGAAAACCTCAATACAGGTGCAATTTCCTCTCCATAAAAATAAGTTGGGTAAGTTACAATTTTCCCTTAATTGTACTTACAATCAGTTAGCTTCATTCTCCTCATGAACTAACATAGATTATTATCACTCAATTGATAATGATCAGAGTCACACTTACCTTCTTGCAAGGTTCCATTTCCAAAGTAGCACATCAAGTCAAGGCTCATCCTAGACACACTCTATAGAAGCTTATAGCCCTACGACCTAGAGCTCTAATACCAACTATAACAACCCAAAACTGCCAACCAATTTTTTTAAAATGTAATGATCACAAGAAAAGGTTCACAAAGAAGACCCAACATTTATTTTTTTCAACATTCAAGGCTTCACCACATTTGAGTTCCAAGTCACTGCGGATGACACTCAGTGGATAGGAGTGACCAAATATCATAATTTTGGGGTTCACCTTACTAAACCTACTTGTTTAAGATGTAAAAAGTGGTCCCCCCACCTTTCCCATACCCTCATAAACATAGGATAATGTGATCACAGTGTAGGAATTATCCTTTAAATCCCATAATACTTAAAGGGGTATACCTATTTCCTACCCTTAACCTAAGTCCATATAGGTAAGTAATTCATGTGTAAGCCTTGGTGCTTAGTTAGCATACCTCCATATGCTAACTTAGTTCACTACCATCAATTGGTAATGAACATGGTCACCTAAACCTAAGCGTTAAAGGTACCACCATTATTGAATTGTGAATGATTTTCTATCACAAGCATGGAAACACCCAATCCTCATCGTTCAAGGTGTATTATTTTATAAGCATATGGCTATTGCATTCTCATAACTCCTTCTAGGATTCTCTTCTACCTAGTTATTGCATTCTCACAACTCCTCCCAAGATTGGGCTAATTATTTTAACTAGGGTCCTATAAGAAGATCTAGGTTCAACCCCAGGAAGCAAAACCATAACCCAATACATCATTTTCAATCACTTAAATTATAACATGAAATCATATGCATCTTCACAATCTAACTAACATATAAATCCACATGCTATATTTGGACCATTAAATAAATCTCATAAAGAAGCATTTTAATAGATTGCTCAAAACAAATAATCATAGTGCTATCAGATTCCACTTAGAGTTCATTACAATAATCATAAATTCATATGCATTTAAAGTGACAATATAATAAAAAGGTACAAATACCATATAAAATACAAAAAATATTTTTCTATTGATCAAAATAACTATTCATGAAATATAATTGGAGTAATTCCCTTTACAATATACAAAGCATTTTCTCATCTGCTTAACCATTTCTCAAATCCAAGTAAATTGATGCCATTCCACGCTAGATATCCTTTGTACCATATTCCTCTAAGAATATTATTTTAAGGATTTACTCGATAATTTGAGGAATGTTTAGGGATTAGGACAACTCATTATGCAATGCAATCTAACATGGTAATTGTATTTGCACACATCCATGCACAATACTTTGTTTTAAAGAAAATAAACTAGAGAAGATCCCAAATTTCTCTAATTACTATAACATGCAATTGCATACCAAACATGCACATTACATTTCTATTTTTCATCAAATGAGAGAATCCCATACTTCTCTCTATAATGAATTTATTATCCACTCTAGCATCAGAAATTCAATATTAAACATTCTTCCAATCATTATTATTTTAATCTAAAACTAATTCTAATCAATTCAAACATAAGCTTACTTTATACATACCATAATAATATCCCTTACATTCCATTTACTAATCCATGCATTCCTCTAATGATTAAACTCATCTAACTTAATGGTTTCCTTAAAAAATAAGAGATTAATTCTAAGTTTTGATATATATTTAAATTTTTACCAAAACTAATTAAAATAATTTCTAATCAAACTTTTAACTAAAAAAATCTTAACCAAAGTCATCAAGCTCTTAATTAAATACAAGTTTTACCTCTTCTAGTTAAAAGAAGCTCTAAATCAATCCTACAACAAGCTAAACCAAAGCTATTAAACAAGTGTTACCATAACCATTAAAAGAAGTTATAAAACAATATTTTAATCAAAATACGATAGCCAAAGCTGAGATTACAAAGGTAAAGAAACATCTAGAATGTTAGCCTAACAAGGTTGGTTCAGGTTATATTTGAACATAGATCCACCAACATGCTTAAGCTATCGAGACAACTTGGACCAGACGTAGGTGATGCAACATTCAAGGTGACTTAACCAAGCTTAGCAAGACCAAAAAGATAGACCTCCATATATCCTATATATCGCACTACAAAAAAAACTTATATGAATAATAAAAATGTGCTCATAGATGATATCTAGACGTATCCACATACCACCATTGATGGTGCAACCTAGCAAAAACACAAGCATCCCAAAATAGGTCTTCCAAAGTGCACACATTCAAACAATAATGTTCATTAAAAGAGCTCATAAGAAAAAATGAAAACTTTTGACAAGGCTACCACCCAAGCAAAGTGAAAGTACTTCACAAGGTAGCCATATAAGCCAACGCAAGCCATTTCAAAAGCTATAGGTAGCACAAACATTCTTCAAGGCAGTGCACATAAGAAAAATGAAATCCCTTTAAAAAGCTATAGGTAACACAAATGTTCTTCAAGGAAATGTACATAAGCAAAATGAAAGGCATTTAAAAAGCTATATGCAACACAAATGTTCTTCAAGATAGTGCACATAAGCAAAACAAAAACCATTTAAAAAGCTACAAGTAGCAAAAACCTTCTTCAAGGTAGTGCACATAAGCAAAAAAAAAGCCATTTAAAAAGCTACACTAGAGCTTACTCAAGGAAAAAAACTTACTTAGAAGCAAGGCAACAAAGAAGAGGAAACCAATAATACAAAAAAATTCAATATGTATATACATTAAGCAACCAAACAATGGGTACTTTTCCTTTAGAAAAATACAACAGAACAAGAGGTATCTCTTACAAGTGTTACTATTATTCGAGCGGCTCTAGTCTTACTTGATTTTGCTCCTTCTGATCGTCCTCTTCCAATGCTATCCAACCATCCAATCTCCTGATATTTTAAATTCAAATAGTATTTCCAAACCAAAGCTTCGAGCCCCCATGCAATATGTTACTCCTCAAGAGAACGTTTCACTCAAGAACATTGATGAATATCATTTGTCCTATACTTTCAACACAATATTTTCTTTAAAGGCATGCACTTGAAGTTAATTTAATTGAACAATTATTAATTAAGGAAAGCTTAGATAATAACAATCCAACTCTATTTAGATTATTAACTAACTTTTTCCTTTCTTTCATAAGGTTACTAGCATTATAATAAAAATAAATTATCCATCAAATGGATACTATCGAGTGCTAATATTAATTATTAGCATCAACACCAAAAAACAACCAAAGGCTCTTTTTCAAGCCAAATAACAAGAATACTACACCTATTTTTTTACTTGTTTAGATGGTACTTTTTAAGATAACCAATGTTATCGCATACCCACTAAGGAGGACTCACTTGTGATAGCAATTTCTTCCTCCAATGGGTGATTTTAACAAAATATATGCAAATGCACCTACATGAAGGGCATTATATTACCCTTGATCTATCAATGAACAAGTCATCACCATAATTTCCCAAAAAATTTCCCTCAACTCAGGTGGTTATCCATACTAGTCCACTAATGAGAGCACTTGGTCTTGTAACCACAAAGATATCAACAATACCATATTATAATAGTAGAACCAAAGCATATAGTGCAACTACTAATTGATAGTAATGAATGAAAAATCTACATTAAACATCCATACATCAATACATAGTATTATTGTCAAGATAAGTCTTGCCAAGGAGGGTTGTTGCACTTTGAAAGTTATTTACATCTAAATCAGGTTCTTGCTCCTTTATATTATTCTTGACTACTTTTATGTTTAGTTAGGGAGAGTGCTTGAATGATAAAGCCTTAGTGTTTATGGATTTCAACTTGGACCTAAAATTTTATTTTGGATCATAACTCCACATATATGACACTATTGGCAATTGAAGGCTACTAAGATTATCATCTAGGACTCTACCTTGAACTCAATCTATCATGGTAATAGGACCATAATTGAAAGGATATTGATATGTGCCCACCTTTTTTATACCAATTACAAAGATTTTTTCTACCATAGTAAGGGATCATATACGGGTATCCGATAAAACTATAAACCATGATAGAAGTATTATTCCATAGAAATTACCAATCTCCTAGTTCACACTTATCACCATGTAGCTTATTCTTGTGTTCTAGAGATAACTAAGGAATTTTCCATATATGCAAGCTAGCATAAGTCCCAAAAACAATCTATTGAACTCCATAGAAGAGTTTGTCTCTCTAAGCATAGGATTCCAACCGACTATAAGGAGAATTACTCCATTTTCTATGAATGTTCTGATTTGCAATATCAACATGCTACCTGCCATGAAGTATAAGAATAACTAGGTCAAGTGTGATGGGTAACCAAATTTCTCACTTTCCTTTAGCTTTATGGAAACTAATTGAGTATGAATTCAGGAGCTTAGGAACTAGGCCCACTCAAATAATAAGGGAGGTTTTTTAGTGATACCATCATAATTATGCAAATTGGTTATGACATAAGCCATAGCTACTTGGTAGTCATGTACATATTTGTCAATATCTAGCCCAAATATGACAACAAACATAGAACATTTTTCATGATGGTTCTTGAATGCAAGGAGCTTAATTATATTAAATTACTAAATTACTAATATTTACTAAACCTAATATTTACTAAATTACCTTTATAGTAGCTAGCTTGGTCTTTAAAATAGATAGGTTTAGGTTTAGTACCAAAGAAAGCTCTTGCTATGAAAGCTTTTGTGTTAGAATTGACCATAATGTCAAATAATTTCTACCCCATTGTAGTACACATTGTTTTGGATTTTAGGTTATAGTTCATTGCCACTACTTTGACAAGCTCCATACAAGGGTGTACAATTACAGGTATATACAATTACAAGAAGGAATTTCACTTAGTTATTTGTACCTTATCAGGTAAGAACTTCTTTCCATTTTCCTTTGTAGCATCTATAAAATTCTTAAATTTTGCTTTAACTATAATTAGTGATCATGGATTTTTCTCATACGCTATTGAAGCTCCTTGGTGGTCCTTTGAATATTCTATCTCTTCATATCACATGCCATAACTGCTAATCTACTACAATTGGTCACCCTTACATGAAATTTATTTGCTCTTAATCTTGACCATGCCTTTCTCCAAAATTCTTAATTGCTCAAGTGTATAAATAACATTCATAAGCCCTAATTTTATAATGAGAACCTTAATTATTGATGCATTTAATGTCAAATATTTTATGTGCTTAACTTTTTTGCTAAAACATTTTCTTGAACCACTACATGCAAGCACTTGGGTTGCATACCACTTTAAATATTGTTTCACTCTTTAGCCAATAGAATCACTTGGATTTTAAACTTTAGTGGTTGCTAGCTTTTATCTTAGCCAATCAACTTTTATCAACTAAAAATTTCCACAATCACTTATTTTGTGTTTCAACATGTTTCTCTCTCTATATATAATACAACTCAATGTGCTCCTACCTATGCATACATTTTTAAATATTGGCCATTTATTAGGATTTATGAAATGTGGCTATCCATATTTTTTAAGCTCAAATGCATTTAGTTCACACTTTCTTGAGTTTTCGTAAGGTATGGACCATAATGATGTAAGCTTCTCACACTTTCTTGGATTGGCCTTATCTTCATCCCTAAAACAAAATCACCAATTTCAAACTACTTGGGAGAAGATTTATTATCAAAACATATTTTAACTTCTACTTGGTGCTGCTAAAATATATTATATGCCTTCCCTTTGTGTTCTTCCAACAAAATTAGATTTGCCATTTTGGTTTCAACCAACTCCACATTTAGAAATTTTAATTTATCTATTAGCTTTATAGACAACAAATATAAATGGAGGGGTATTATGGATTCCTTACCATAAACTAAGGAATATAGGGATGCTTTTAATGTTTGCTTAGCAATAATTATATCCACCCATAGAGCTTGATTGAGCATCAAATAGAAACTCTTCAAATTTTCCCCAATTGTTCTTTTGTGTCATGACCCTCCCTGGCGGGATTTTTAGCACAAAGAAACAATGTATTAATTAATGATGCTTTAATACCTAGTTTGAGCAATTGAACCAACTAATGTGATGTTTAATTTATTTGTAAGAGCACGATACTATTGACATATTGTCCAATGTGCAGGATCAGGTACACTCATAGGTGGAAGAAGTAGAATCATCCACCAGAATTGAGGGTACTTGAGGTTGGGGAAATGATTATTACAACAACTCGAGGGTAACCTGGATAGATACCTTCATAAATACATGCATTTGATATGGGATAATTGTTAATAGCTACCCACCTTGAGCCTCAAGTTGATAGCCTGGTAGCTATCATAAATTCTCAGGCTAAGATAGGTGACTGAGTTGATAGAAGGACTCCCTCTTTGTCTGTTGCATACGTTTGATTTATATTTTACTTTATCATTATCTGCATTGGTGGTTTGGGAAATAAAAGCATACATAATTTTATTACCTTTGAAAACTTCTTGTTTGCTTAAAATCTCTTACTCTCTATTTTACTAATAATAGTTGTTTTATGGATACTAGGTTACATGTTTTTTAGGAAAAAAGGCATCCACAACTCCCTCTGCAACTGCAAGTGGGATTCCCCAAGCCCCTTCTGGGGATCTGGAGCAAGGCGAGATCCCTCCCTCGGAGGATGCTCCCACAAACCCCGACCTGGACCCGGGTGGGACAACTTACCTGGAGAAGGTATTAGGGACGGCTAAACCCGACCCCTCTGGTAACCCTAACCATCCCCCCGTGATCACCAATGGGGAAAATATGGTCCTCCCAATCTCTCTCATGGTAGAAAAACTCTCTTCAGAATCCCTCTCCCTGGTCGACAGGTTCATGTGAAGGAGACCTGACATGGAATACATAAGAAGATGGGCCAGATTCAAATGGTGCACAATAGGGAACCTTCAGATTGTGGCCCTCTCACGGGGTTTATTCCTTATATGCTTAAACAATCAGAATGAATATGATTGAATCCTCTTCGGGAGCCCCTAATTTTATGGGAGGAAAAGTCTATTTGTGACAAAATGGAAGCAATATTTCAATCCCTAGACCCAGGATATCAATATTGCTCCAATCTAGGTTCACCTCCCCAATCTCCCCATCTAGTTTTTCCACGAGGACATCCTAGGGTGGATTGGAACATACATCATGGACATGGTCACTCTTGACCCTACAACTAAAGCTAGGTCCCGCATGGCTTATGCTCAAATCTACATCAATGCCAACCTTGCTTCATAGCTTCCAACCCACCTAAACCTCATCTATGGGGATTTTCACTGGTGCCAAGCTATAAATTATGAAAATAAACTAGCATTCTTCATAGAATGCAAGACCCAAGGACACCTTTGAGCTCAGTGCCCATCCCTCAAGCCCCAGTAGGAAGCACCAAGCTCTAAGGGTCCCCCCTCCCCAGTAGCACCATACAGGAGAACGCTTCGACCGATCCATAGAACCTGGTAATTGCAGATCGACCAACGACAAAGGAAAGTAGGCCACTATTTAGGACCTTTCATCCACCAACCCCTCTTCAGTTGCAGGCCAGGTATGTTCCATGTTCACCTTTCCCAATAGATTTAGGCTCTTAAGCGGTTCTGATGATGAAGTTTTTCCCTCTGTTGCCCTCCTTGAGCTCCAAACCTCCACCTTTCCCCACCCTCATCCCTCTCCCTCTAGGTATGGGCCTTCCATCCCATTTTCCTCCCCACCACCCCTGTCCCAGGCCGATCCCCTCATGGACCCCTTGCTGCAGATCAACCCTTACCCCCATTATGTAGCTAGTTTTCCCTTGGAAGAACCTCTTTCCCCTTCTAAATCCAACCTCGAATCTCAAGAGGATGCTTTCAGTCCCACTCAGTCTAGGATAGATATTAGCTCTATCATCACCAAAAGTAGGAAAGGCCCCATTGATACAGGGGGTGAAAGAAAAATAGGTCGACCCACCACCTATGAGAAAAGCAAGAAGGACATGAATGACCAGGTTGTCAATGGAGTGCAACTAACCCTAAGTCCAACCTTGTTCATGCAGGAAAAGAATGAAATGAAATATCCCAAACCTCCCTCCATTTCCACCAAGGGAGGTAATAAACTTGCCAAAGTTTTTAAATGAAGATCCTCTCCTGGAAAATCAGAGGGCTTAACAACATAAGAAAACAAAGGTTAGCTTGAACCGCTAGGAAAGAGTACAAACCCTCTATACTCATACTTCAAGAAATGAAAACTGATGCTGACAAAACTCATAGCGTAGTCCAAAAAATTTGGAAGACTGGACAATGGGCTTCATCCCCAATGGAGGGATCTATAGGAGTTTTATTGTGTCCATGGGACCCTGAGAAGGTCAAAGGCAAATTCATCTCCAGCTCCAGCATAACCTTAAACAAAATATTTTATTGCAAAGAAAACAAATTCACTTGGGTGCTATCCAACATCTACGCCCCAAATAATCCTATGGAGAGATTCAACATGTGGAAGTCCCTGTCCCTCATGAAGGATGCCTTCTCCCAACTCCCATGGATGATTGCAGGAGACTTCAATTCTCCTCTATTCCATTCTAACAAGAAAGGGGGAGCTTCATCCCCATATAAAAGCATTGTGGACTTTCAGGTATTTGTCGCAGAAAATGAACTCATGGATATTCAAATTCATGACCACCAATTCACTTGGAGTAACAAAAGAGCAGGTGTTGAGCATATTTAGGTTAAGCTGGATCAGTTTTTTCTCTCTCAACAGGCCATTCCCCTGTTTGGAGACACATCCCTAATCCCCCTTCCCCGGATTGGCTCTGATCACTCCCCCCTCCCATTGGATTCAAATAAGTCTCCATCCTTCCCAACCCCATTCAGGTTTGAGAATATGTGGATCCAACACTTGGATTTGAAACAACAGATTGAATATTGGTGGATGACTCCTATCCTTGGTTCAGCTATGTCCAAAGTATCTCACAAACTTAAGATCATAAAAGATAACCTAAAAACCTGAAACAGGGAGGTCTTCAGGGACATTTTTGATCTCAAGGCAAAAACGTTAAGCAAACTCAAAGATCTAGAGCAACAAACTCAGCATGATCAATGGACCCACCAGCTCAGGGAAGAAGAAAAGTAGCTGCTCGTCGATTATCATAACATCCTAGCCAAGGAGGAGACCTTATGGCACCAAAAATCTCGAGCACTATGACTCAAAGAGGGGGATGCCAATACCATGTTCTTCCATGCTTCCACTCTACATAATAGAACTAACAAGATCATATATCTTACCTTGAGGGATGGCTCTATCACTCAGGACATCATCCAAATCTGAGAAGAAGCCGCCACCTTCTTCAGCAACATCATGGGCTATGAAAATCTATCCAATCTTGCAGCCCAAGATGTCTTACTTGAAAATATTCCCCCTTGGTCACCTCTGAGATGAAAAAACCCATGATTCAACCCCTCTATGAGAAAGAAATCAAATGGGCTTTATTATCCATGAAAGCTGACAAGGCTCTTGGGACGGATGGGTTTCCCCCTAGGTTTTTCCAAAAATTTTGGGACATAGTTGGGAAGGATGTGAGTGACACCATAAAGTAACTCCAGAAAACCAAAACCATCCCTCGAGGAACTAACTCCACATTCATTTCCTTGGTTCCCAAAAACCTCCAATGCAAATACATGAATGACTTCAGACCTATCAGCCTCTACAACATCTTGTACAAGATCCTAGCCAAATACCTAGCTCTTAGGCTCAAAAATATTCTTCCCTTCATTATTGATCCGTGCCAAGGAAGCTCTGTCGAAGGTAGATCAATCATCGATAGCATCATATCTCTCCATGAAACCCTCCATTCATCTAAGTGTAACAAGAAAGCAGTCATGTTTTTGAAACTGGACATTAGCAAGGCTTTTGATAGGGTGGACAAGAATTTTCTTCTCAAAGTGCTAGCTCATTTTGGCTTCCACTCAGATTGGGTTCACCTCATAAAGGGATGCATCACCTCTCCTTGGTTCTTATTTATGGTCAATGGGTCTGTTGCAAGTTATTTCCCTAGCCTTAGAGGGATCAGACAAGGATATCCCCTGTCCCCCTTCCTCTTCATCATTTTGGCTGAATCTCTGGTCAGAGATTTTAAACAGGCCGTGGCTTCAAGAGGTATGTTAGGTATCAAAGCTTCTTTCAACTCTCCCCCCTTGTGTCACCAATAGTTCGTAGATGATACTATTGTTCCAACTTCAACCTTTGTGGTCCAAGTTAAATCCATCAAAGGAATCCTTGATACCTACGCTTTTGCTACAGGGCAAGACATAAACTATCTCAAGAGTAAGTGTTACCTCCTAAAAACTCTAGGTATCAGATAAAGGAAAATTACTCATATCCTCCAATGCTGTATTGCTACCTTCCCCACCTCCTACCTAGGTCTCCCTCTGTTCACCATGAACCCAAAGGAATCGATGTGGGACAATGTCATTGAAAGGATCAATCGTAAGCTTGCTTCCTGGAATGGCTCCATAATATCCCAAGCAACCAAAGAAACCCTCACTATGGTAGTCCTCCAAAGCATCTCGATCTACTTCATGTCAGTCTTCAAAGTGCCTACCTCGGTTCATTATAAAATTGAACAAATGCAAAAAAGGTTTCTATGGGCCAGCCCAAAAAAATTGAAGAAATTCCACCTTGTCAGTTGGGACAAAGTATGCCAACCTAGGAACTTAGGGGGACTTGGCATGAGGAGATCAAAAAACATAAATACTGCCTTGCTAGAAAAATAGGCATGGAAGTTGTTCATCAACTACAAAGCAGAATGGGTCTCCATTGTCCAAAGAAAATATCTCAAAAACTTAACCCTTATGGACAATAGCATTCGTATAAATGGATCAGACTTCTGGCGGGGTGTTATCCAAACAAAACCTCTTATCCTAAGAGGGACATGGTGGTAGCTAGGCTCAGGTGCTTCTATAGACTTTTGGAAATACATGTGACTAAAATACAAACCCCTTAAGGATCTGCCTGAGGTGTCTAGACTTAGACCAAGTCTCAAAAGGAGATGGGGAAGCAAAGTGATGCATTATATAGATAGGGGTACATGGAAGATTATCCCCGAGGATAGCGAGCACCTCTTATGGGCTGGTAAGAATTTGTCTAAGATGCTGAGAACCACCATCATCCCTACCATAGTCTCCCAAGACTACCCCATTTGGGTGGGAACTAATAGTGGGGATTTCATGGTCAAGTCTACCCACTCCATGTTAGTCAAATCCTAGGTCCCCACCATTCCGTTCAAGTTAGTTTGGGTTAAACACCTCATCCCAAAAATTGGTTTCTTTGCATGGATAGCCATTCAAAACAAGGTCCTCACCACAAACAATCTTATGAAAAGAGGGATCCCTATCCCTAACAGATGCCACCTCTGTTTGTCCAACTAGGAATCCGTTGACCACCTCCTTTTAGAGTGTGTGTTCTCTAGGGAGGGCTTAGACCAGTTGTTCACCACATTTCAAATCCATTGGGCCCGCACCAACTCCCTATTGGACATGTTCATCCAATGGCCTGCTCCCTTTAGAAACCCCAAAGTAGCTTTCCTATGGAAAATTTGTCTCCACCATTTTGTTTGGCAAGTTTGGCTCGAACGCAATCGTAGGGTCTTCTCTTATGCCCATTACAACCCCACCTCCTTAGCCACCAAAGCCATCGCTTTCGCCTATAAAAACTCCCATCTCATCCCCTGGTCCAACTCCCCCTTGAGCAAGACTAAGGCTGACATCATCAATTCCCTCAACATCCCCATCCCCATCTTACTCCCTCCATCGATCTATCCTAAAACCAAAGCTCGTTGGTGTCCCCCTCCTAAGGGATGGATAAAAGTAAAATTCGATGGCACATCGAAAGGAAATCCTAGGCTGGTCGGGGCAGGGGGAGTGATTAGGGATCATAGAGGAAAGATAGTTATGGTTTTTGCAAAGAATATTTATCATTAGACCAACAATGTGGCTGAGGTGTGGACCCTGTGGTAAATTTTGCACCTCATAAAGGGGTCATGTGCCAAGATTCATGTCGAAGGGGACTCTCTCAATATCATTGGATACCTCATTTCAAACAAAGTACCTCCATGGAATATCAAATCCCTTATCCAAGAAAGTAGGAAGATTTTAAATTAGCATTTCCTGGTGGAATCCAGTCATACTTTCAGAGAAGCCAATTGGCTTGCGGATAGGCTGGCTAACCTGGGCTTAGGGAAAACACCCATCTCCATGTGGCAAGACTCCTTCATGCCAAATGTCCTTCAAATTGCGACATCGAACAGCCATGGCAGGTACTCCAAATCCATCCATGCTAACCAATGATTTATTGTTTCTATAGTGTGCACTATTTTCATCAGGTGTCCCATCCTAGAGCCTCGTGATGTGTGCTCCAATGCCCACTGATTATTAGCTGTCCTACTGGTTCTCATTGTACAAATTCTAAGTGCAGTTTTCCATCTACGATGTCCCAACGCTCTCTGCTTGTGACCTCTACCACGTTTCTAGCTACACCCCCTTTCCCCTCCATATTTCTTCCCATGTCTACAAACCTCACCCAAGTTTTCACCTCCACCTATGCGGATATGGTCCCTAGGCTGCCCCTTAATCCTTGCCATCCCCGATGTGGCATCCCCTCGTCCACCTGTCACCCATATGCAAGGCTCGACATGATCTGTTTGCCTCCCTCAACCTATTTAATTCCCCTTTTTAGCTCAGCCTACCACACTCCCTTTTGTAAGTCTATCTTGTGGGCCTCATCCACCATCGCTCTTCCTGTCCCCACCTCTGCCACCATGGCCTATCTTGAACCGAGCTCTCTCCAGATGGACAACATTGCATCTGCTTACCTATAGTGCACCCAACCCACCACCCTATTATCAAAATTCTATGGATTCGAGGTTGACATCACGAAGGACTTTGTTCACAAATGGTCGAAAGACCATGTTCAGGTCAGGAACCTGCACTTCAAGGTCACTCTAGAGATGATTTACAAGATTGCAGAGCTATCGGTTGGAGGGCATCTTATCCGACAAGACAAACATTGCTGGGAACCTAAGGTGGAAGGCTTCCCTAACTACCATAAATTCTCGTGGGATGGCCATGCGTTGGACTGTCAATACCTTTCTCCCCCATTCCCAATTGTTGCCATTCCCCTCATTCAGTACTTAGCCTGTGATGATCCCAACAAGCCTATGGCAAGATTCCACCTTGCCCTTGTCAACCATATCGAGGTTATAGACCCATGAACATTCCAAGGTTTCTTTATTGGTCTATGTGTCTCTCTATAGTTGCTTCTCGCAATAAAGGTACCCTCCTACCGATTAGGGGCTTTTCACCATTATCTTCTATCATGTTTTGGCTAATCCTCCATTATGGCTACCCATTTGCAAGCTTCTCCCATTTTCCCAAGACCCCCAAATCCTTGCTCATTCTATATCAAGTGAGCTTATGGCTAGCGATGGAGTTCCCAGCACCCTGGTATCTGGGAAAGGTGTTGTTGCTGCTTCCCCATACATTCCATATCTGTCCCCTTCCAAACCCATCCCCTCTCCCCCCACCCCCACTCCATCCCCCAAGCCAACCCCTACCCCTTCCAAACTCGCCCTGCCCCCATCCAAAACCACCCCCCCACCAGCAAGAAGCCTTCGATGGGAAAAATTAAAGCTAAAATCAAAGAAGCGGTAACCCCTATCTGCAGGTCCTCTAGGGCAAAGAAGCCCAAAACAAAATCCAGCAAGAATTTTCCTTTGGAAATTGAAGACCTCAACGGGGACTCTGCCCCCACTTCTGGCATCTCCAACTGTCTCCCTCAGATGTTTCTTTAGAGTTTCATCATTGCCTTTAAAAGTTTCAGTGCCACTCAGAAGCATGCCCTCTAGTAGAGTGTCGACCATCCTAAAGAGGACATCACAAATATTGACCCTTGAGCTATTGCAGGTCTGTGGGTTTTTGCATTGTTTTTGAGATTTTTTGGGGTTTTTGATGCAATGTTCAATGATTTCTGGTCTAGTGTTGGGCTAACCACCTGGTTGGGTCTCTATGTGTCAGCCCCTGTGAGGGCTCTAGTGAATATCTATGGTTTATTTTTGGTTTTCTTCAGTACCCCCTGTGAGTGCAAGCACCACCTGATTACCGGATTCTACATCCCATACGAGGGAATTTTGGCAAACATATCCCCTTAACAGGATTGGTTAGACTGTTGTAGATTGATCCCTCCTAAGCAGAGAATTATGCAACATGAATGTACTTTCAATTTGATGAATTTTTTGTAAATCTGGGAGTGGGACCCAGTTAAAACCCTTTGAAATACAACTACAATTTACCAAAAAAAAAAATAGTTGTTTTATTTTAAATGATAAAGGAATTTCATTTATAAATAAATAGTTGTTTTATTTTAAATGATAAAGGAATTTCATTTATAAATAAATAGTTGTTTTATTTTAAATGATAAAGGAATTTCATTTATAAATAAATAGTTGTTTTATTTTTATAAAATGATAATAGAGCTTCATTTTTATAATAGTTGGTTTATTTTAAATAATAATAGATTTTCATTAGTGGGAACTTTATTTAATGGAACTTCTATTTATAAGACTTTGGAGAAACATCATTTTAAGCAATAAAAGAAATTTATTTCGAATAAATGATTCAAAGCTATTATCTATATATGTATATAGATAACTTGAATTTATTTTATGTAATAATATTTTTATATAAAATAAATAAGGTTCTAAGAAGATAACCTTCTCGCCATCAACTCCATTATGGTAAAATTTTGGTAAATGGGAAGAATACTTTTAAAACCCAAAAAGATCATATTTCCACCATGGAGTGGATGAGAGAGTAATGGCATTTAGAAAGGTGAATGATAGAGGAGACGTGAGCAAGAAGAGATCGATCGCCGAGCTTGAGGGGATAAGGTAAAATTCAATGTTGGCACCTAAAAAATTTATGGAGGACAAGATCAAAGACGTAGGAAAGGAACTTGCTTGTAGTTTAAGGGAAAGGCAAAGTGAGGAAAGAGGGTTAATCACTCATGTGCACCTTTGCGAGTAGGGGAGGAGAGAAAAATAATGCTCCAGAAGGAAAACTCAAAACCAACAAGCTAGATTGGGTGAAAATGACATCTAAAGGCAAGAAAGAATTTAGCAGACTCGTAGGTTTGTTCTATGTTCCTTTAGTTGATGTTTATTGTTATCATTGTGAGATGTTCACCCTTGGCTAGAAGGGAGTGGGAATTTTGTTTTTTTCTCTATGTAATGCTTCCTTTGAGTCTTAAATGGGTCACCCCTATCTAGTAGAGTCAGGACGCTTTCCCCTAGTAAGTCTAGCACTGCTTGCATGGTGGTATAGGTGTGGTCCACACCGATGTTGGCACGCATTGATATACTTGTAATTGTGGAAGAACCTTGAGGATACTGTATGAGTGCTTAGAGACTAAAATCCAATCTTCATTGTTGATTTTCCTCTCTTTAAGTGTCTAGAGTGGTGTTTTCTTGTTTAGATGGCCTCACTCATCATAGGGAGGGGACTATGTTGTTCACAATAGTATGACAACTAGGATGGTAGATTTTATCTTGCTATCTTTCCTATGAGTCAGCATTTCCCTACATAGGGAGACCATGGGATTAACTATCATAATATACCACTATTGTGAATCCATAAGCACCACTTGGATAGTGGTGGCTCCGACGTCACTCACCCTTGTTGTCGTGGTTGTGTCAGGACCTCTGTTTACCTAGAAATCCTACTCTAATTTGTTGATCACTGGGTTAGTATCCATAAGTATTTCTGTAGGTCTTCGTAGGAGTTTGCCCTAGGTTTTGTTTGCCTTACATGAAGACCTAAATATTCCTTGTTGGGTGAACAACTATTTTTGCGTGAGATAAAATAATTGGCAGTTATTTGACTATGTATATTTCTAGCAATAATATAGATTGTGATTAAATTTTACTTCATTATTTATGTAAGGAAAATTTTATTTTTTTAATTAATTAGAAGGTAGGAAAATTTATGTAATAAAATGAAATGGAAGTAATAGGACTTTGGTTTATTTTTGTTAATTAAATATATAGAGCTTTAATTAGTGAAAGTAAAAGGATTTTTGTTTATTTTTGTTAATTAAAGATATGGGGCTTTAATTAGTGAAAGTAAAAGGACTTTGGTTTTTTTTGTTAATTAAATATATGGGGCTTTAATTAGTGAAAGTAAAAGGACTTTGGTTTATTTTTGTTAATTAAAGATATGGGGCTTTAATTAGTGAAAGTAAAGGAACCTAACTATTTGGGAATTAAAGGTATGGGACTTTAATTTACTGAATAAGGATTGGAAAGGAATTGATTAAAGTTAGACCTGTGATCTAGTTGCATTTGTTGAAATACTCTCATGGGATAATGAGAGGGGAAATAAAAATGGTGGTTTTTACAATGTCAACTATGCATTAGATGGTTAGATACTTTGATTTTATTTGTATAGTTGCAATTTGGTAATAAGCATAGTAGATGCATTTAGAAGTATATCTATCATGGAACCATGAGTGCCCTGATCCCCTACTATCCTCAAATGATCGATGGAAGTAGAGGACAAAGGAGGCAATTGGAACCAATGTGTTAGTTTGAATCTACTTAAAATGATTTACTTATGCTCAAATAGATTATTTGTGGGGAGATTTTCCTGATGAAATTGATGTAATATATTATTCTTTAAGAGTATGGAGGATTTACCATGCTTGCTTATATGTAATAATTTTTTAACTATTGGGAGATGTACCTTTAAATTACTACTTGAATTATCTATGTTTTTTCATTTAAATTCCTTTCAATTAATTTTTACTCTCCTTAAATGTTGCTTCCTTTCTAGTATCTTTGCATGTTTAATGATTATGTTTTTGTTAGATTTAGTATCTAGATTTATTCTTGTTGCCTTGCTAAAAAAAAAACCTAAGTATGGAGTTCTAGGGTGAACTTAGAGGTGACCTAAGGGAATTAAGACCCCCTTAGGGTGAACATAGGTGACCTAAGGGAATTGAGACCCCCTTAGGGAGATTGATAGCTAAGTTATGGAAAGACTACATATGAGTTAAGATAGCTCATCATGTAGACAATATGGATAGCTTAACTTGCAGTACGCGTAGCATATCTACACAAAATAACTTGTGTATGATATGGAGATGGGAGTATACCTTCGATGGACTAAAGGTGATAAGTTTAGGTCATCGAGGATGATGAGAGGGATAAATTTATTTGTGGTAACACATAATACACCTACATAAATAGATTTATGTGAGGGTATTTTGTGAGATGTAGCTCTTCGAGAAAACTTAGGGAATTAACAATAAACCAAGTAAAGGTCTGTTGGGGGTTTATGAATCTCTTACCTTAGTAAAAAAAAAATATATTTTTTCTTTTCTATGTGTTTTCTTGTAGCTCATTTTGGGGCATTACATTTTGAGGATTCTCATTAAATTTTTATTGGTACATTTAGCTAGCCCATTACCTTGTGGGTAATAATTGGAAGAAGCTTTCTACTATATGCCATATTTTCTAACAAACTCAATTAATTTGGTACCAAGAAAAATCTATTATAAAAAACTATTATTGTCGGAATGCCAAGTCGGGTGATCAATATCTCCAAAATGTTAATTATAGTTTCTTGATCCACCCACTTGGTTGCTTATGCCTCAGACTACATAGTATTGTATTATTTTATAGTCAATATAAATTTGTGTTTGGTGGATGAATTTGGATTGATCATCCCAATGAAATACAGCCCCCATTTCAGAAAGGGCTTCTCTACAATTACTAGCTACAAGGGTAGTGTCAAATTTATCCTCCTTCCAAGACATCTCTAGTATTTGTCATGTTCTTTGGCCACATTGAAGGTATCAAAAAATAGGGTAGGCCAGTAGTATTTAGCTTAGAGGATATTAGTAGCCATTTTTTGACTAGAGTAATACCCACTAGAAAATCTTGAATGAAATTCACTCAAGACATTGTTTACTCTATATGGATGTATGGAATGTAGGATCCCTCCATCATAATTCTTGTAGTATAGGCTTCCATCAATCATCACATAATTCATAGCTTGTATACTACATATTCATCTTTTATAAGTAGTAATATTGTATGAACACTTGCCAATTTGAATAAAATGAATCAATTGAGTAGTCCAATTACTCTATTTATTTGGGCTATCTATTGACTGTAATTCTTTAGTTTGAACCACTAGCATGATTTTTTTGGCACCATGAAGTTAGGAAGATGTTCACATAGAGTTCTTCCTCTAACTAACTCAGTGGGTTAGATCTCTATATCTTATTCTTAGATCTGATATAATTAGGAATAGACAATGATTATTATTGAATATAATAAAATATATACAAGTCGTAGGACGACAAGCAGTTAGGATAGAAAATAATATCCCAATATGTCGACTAACATAATATCCCTAAAAAACTAATATGCTATGCTAATATCTATCGATAAAAGAATGTTGGTAAAGCTAACAAACTAACCTAGGTAAAGTAAACAAACTAATTAACTAGGGGTATTACCAAATAAGGTAATATACTCTAACATCCCCCCTTATTACATTATTTGGGTAATACATATACATCCTCCTATACAACAATATTTGGGTAAAGTATATAACTGTCCCAATACAGTGAAGAAGAAAATAAATGAAAGAATGATGGCTCTTACTTTGTCTTTGGCTTAGGATCTGGCTCATGGCTCAGGCTCTGGATCTAAGCGTACCTCTGGATTTGTACCTCTAGGTCTATCTATGGATTTGCAAGTGAGCCTACCTCTAGATCTGCCTATAGATCTACCTCTAGAACTTTGTCTCTGGTTTGTCTTTAGGTTTGTCTCTGGGTCGTTGTCTTTGGGACTGTCACTTAGTCTGTCACTGGAATTGCCTCTGGGTCTACCATAGGTTTTACCTTTTTGATAGAAGTCATACAACATTTCTTTCATCATGGACCATTGTGTGAGATTTGTCCATCCACAATAAATATGAACCTTGTTGGCAAATTTCACTTTGTACCAACAATTGGAAGAAGAATAATTTGTACATCCACATGAATCACAAGGATGTAATTTCCAACATCTAGCTGCAACATGTCCTGTCTTTCCACAATGACTGCAACAATGATTTTTAGGATTTGTAGGAAATTTAGGTTTTAAAAACATGGTATTACTGGTACTTGCATGTCCAGTATAGCCAAGGCCTTCATTATTTGCCCTAATATTTAGCATTATAAGAGTTTTAATGCCTTGTTCCTATTTACCTAATATCTCACCATTGAATCCCATTTTATTCATGAGGTTGGAACCAAATACTTTGGTGTATTGTTCAAAACACCTAATTTTATCATCTTCATCAATTATTTTAACAATATTACATTTGTTCGATTATATGGTTGAGGACAAAGGTAGAATGAAGTGGAAACAAATAAGGATTCATGTATTTCAAGCGAAATCAAATGATCTTTGTAATATTCTCGGGCAACATTTTATCCCCATGAGACCCAAGGAAGATCAAGTGACTTGGGCTCCTACGAAAAATGGGCAGTTCACTATTAAATCAGCTTACAAGCTTCTACTTGATGATGAGGATTTTGTCCTCCAAAAGGACTTAGTTTGGATAAAAAATTTAATTCCAAAAATTGTAGTCTTTTCATTACTGGTTATCCAAGGAAGAATTCTAATCATTGATAATATTATGCATAAAGGTATTTGTATCACTAATCCTTGTTATCTGTGTAGGGCTAATTGGGAGACCATTTATCACATTTTCCTTGAGTGCCCTTTTTCCTTGTCTGTCCTAAGTGGGGTTTTTCAAGGCTTCAATATTTCTTGGGTTAAACCAGCCATCGTACTCGATTTTTTAATCTAGTGGCCTTACCCATTTTCAAGCAAAATACTTAGATACATGTGGAAAATTTGTCTCAATCACTATCTTTGGCAGGTGTGGTTAGAAAGGAACCATAGAGTCTTTAATGAGTCTATCAATGATCATCAAACTATCATTGCCAAGATCCTATCCTTTACCAATGAGAATGTGAACCTTATCCCTTTTGATAGCCATAAACCTCATCTACAAGAGACCACGATTGCTCAATATTTAAGCTTAACCTTGTTAGATGAGTCTATGCCTAGGGTAGTCAACCCCAGAGCCAATGTTAAGTGGTCCCTACCTCCTATAGGTTGTTTTAAGCTTAATTTTGATGGAGTAGCTAAGTACAATCCTGGCAGAGTAGGCACTGGCGGTATTGTGTGAGATCATAATGTAAATATGATGCTTGCATTTTCTAAATATTTGGGAATAAGGATGAACAACGAAGCTAAAGCTAGAGCTATGTGGAGAGGCCTTCAAATGACTCAAGACTTAGAAGGCAATTTTATCGTAGAAGGAGACTCTATGCATGTTATAAATCTCCTCAATAATTGGAAAAAACCTCCTTGGAGGATTAAAACAATTTTTGAAGAGGCAAGGATCCTTTTCCAGGGAAGACAGGATAGAAAAGCCCAACATGTCTTTTGGGAAGCTAACAAAGTTGCTGATAAGCTGACTAATTTGGGTGTCGATGGTGAAAAACTTCACATGGGAACACAGTGTCTCGAGCAAAGTAGAGGAGCTTATTCAACAAGAATGCCAAGAATGATAGTCAAATTTACCAATAGGGAAGGCACTGTAAGTTCGAAGGCTATGAGTATTCCCGTATCTTTTTTGAAATGGACTTACAATAAAAATTATCCGAGCTATCAGTCTTGGTGGATGCTGCTTGGAAATACCAAAAATACTAATGGGGATAGTCACATGTCAGATAACATAGCTCCTAGTCGTTTTAGTATTTTGAGGTTAGTTGATAATCACAGGGCAGGAAAGAAATATCAATAGAAGGCTTCGAACCAGAGCCACATGGACCACCAGATAGCCACCGCCATAAATCTAGCTAGTAGGTTCACTTATCCAAGGCTGATTGGCCAAGACGGGATGTGGTCCCAAAGCATGTCATATACGAAAGAAAGTAATTACCAAAGAATTATTAAGAGTAACTGTCAATACAGATCTTATGGGAGTTTTTTTTAGTACTCTGCTATGTGTGTCTGCAACTTTTTGTTTCTCCACTATTTCAAGGAAGGGATCTGTGTTTATTTATTTTTTTGTAATTATGATGCAGGTGTGTTTTCTCAGGGTAGACCCAAAATTTTCTATGGGAAGTTTCTTTTTTATAATAGGCTAGGTGCCTTACCATATGTAATGGCTTTGGTGACATGTATATTTGACATATATAGGATCCTTAGTAAGGACATGTTCATCAAAAGCCCTGGGCTGATTTTTGTAAAAGGTTTTGGGTCAACTTGTAAAAAATGGTATTAATGCTATAGTATCTTATCTACCAAAAATAATAATATTACATTTGTCACTATTGATGAGATTATGGAGCTCTTTTTGAGGAGGTTCAGTTTTTAAGTCACAAGTGTCACAAGCAAAATATGCTACTGAAATGAGATCACCTATGCAACAACTGATATCTACCATTAAAGGTAGGAGGTCGCCTGTATCACAAAAATCATTGGCCATCATGGGCTCAAGGCCACAAGTGTCACAACAAACATTCACCACAATGGGCTGAAGGTCACTTGTGTCACAACAAGCATCGACCATTAAGGGTTTGACCTTTGTTTCCTCATTTATTTCCAATTTTAATTTTTTTTGGGCATGGTCAAGTGCAACAAATAATAGGTATATACCCCTTATAACACCAATAGGAAATCGAGCACCATTTGTCTGAAGGTCTTTAAAAGACTCAGAATCATCAAGGAGGGCTACTAAACCATTTTTTAGTGTGAGAAATGTGCCCTCCTCATAAAAATCCAGCCCATCCATCTCAAGTGGAAAGTATGGGTCTTTAACTGATTTAGCAACATCAATTGATTTTGGGGCATTCTTTTTCTTTGATTTATCCATCTTCTTTAAGGTGTCGGTCTCTGCCAAAAGTGCACCTTTTACAATAAAATTTTGCAAAATAATTTGACTAAGGTGTCGGTCACTATCGAAAATGCACCCTTATAAGTATTTCCCCCCTTAGGTTTGCAAAATTATAATGTATCTCCCCTCTATGGAAAATAGGAGTTGGTGGAGAGAAAAAGAAATTTATCCTCCCCTGATTTTTGCAAAATAATCTTTGCAAGAAGGTTGACTAAGGTGTCGGTCACTGTCGAAAATGCACCTTTACAATATGCCAAATTGTCTTTCTCAAAATGAGAAAATGCTCATCATCCCCCCCTTTTGTTGCAATGAAATGAAGCAAAAAATTGCCCCCCTAATTCTTTAGGTTGCAAAATTTTCAAGAGCATCCACCAAGATAATGTATCTTTGTTTGTATTTCTTTCTATTTTTAAAGTATAGGTTTTGAAAAAAATATACTTAACTAATTATTTAAAAATTAAATATCATTTTTTTTTCGGTGGTAAAAGTAAAAAAAAAAAAAATCACTTTTCCCTTTTCACTTTTAAAAAAAATGAAATTTAAATTAAAAAATAATTAGAAAAAAAATTTAAATAAAAAAATAAACTTAAAAAAAATACCTTATGGTGGGGTTGGAGGGTTTTGAACCCTCAACCTCGACCGTAGCAATGGGCCACTTAACTACCTCATCTAGATCTGCTACTAAAAACAAATGTGTAGCTCCACACTCTTATCCTCCTCACGGTAGGAGCTTTCCCTTACAAGCGGTGGTGGTGGTGGCTGGCGAGTAGCAGGCGTTGGTGGCCAGCGAGTGGAGGTTAGGTCTTCAGTAGAGTGGTGGTGGCACAGTTAAGCATGGCGTTGGTGGCTGGTTGAGCAGCTGTAGAGCCTGCGGCTAATACAAAGCTCAATCTACAATTTAAACCAACGAAAATACAAGAAAATGCTTCACCAATGCCTCTATTTTCTCCTTGCTAGCCTATGACACATGCAAAGCTTTAATATTCTCACCTGGAACTTCCAAAATGAATCTGTAGTTTTGTTGTGATGACTTATGATATCAATTTGGGGCTATAGGAGAAAATCTGAGGATGAAACCAAAATTTCAATCTGCCCAAAGTCATTAAAAAAAACTAGCACAATAAATTTTTGCAAGAAAAATGAATATCTAATGTGCTAGATTGCAAGGAAAAATCAGTCTTCAAGTAGGTAGTTTACGGGTTTGCACCTGGTTTCCATGGGCTTCAAAATAATTTATCCCATATTCATGGGAAGACAGATACGATAGGGATTTAAATATTGTAATACTCCCCTATTGAATTGTCTCCTCTCGAGGAGACTCTGCCTGAGTGTTGGAATATGTAATGCAACATTGTGTAAATTATTCTTAGACTAAAATATAAAGTCTAAAGAACAATATTTGAATTAGAAAATAATTATATTTTATGTAAAAATATTCCCACCCAATTAATAAATAAAATAAGGGTGCTAGGAATATTTAATTTGTGGAAAAAGTTATTTCCCCTTTTCTAGCAAATATTAAAAAATAACCAATCAATTTTTAATATTTGATAGATGCCACTTGTCACACATCTCAAGATAAGATTATGATAAGAATTGTCACAAATATCAAGATAATATTGTGATAAGATTTGTCACACATCTCAAGATAATATTAGGGCAATTTTAGGGTTGTAGTAGAAAAAACTTCTCTTTAAATAGGGGTGTTGTCTACTACATCTTGTTATATCATGTTGATGCATATTGTTGCATAATATTGAAGCATTCTTGTATTGTTGAATCATTGAGTAATATAGTGAGCTTCATAGTGGATGTTTCCCTTCTTCATTTGAAGTAGGGTTTTACCACTTAATATTGGTGTTGTGGGTTTTTCTCTTTTGTGTGTGATTGATCTTGTGGAGCATTCTTCGATCTTGGGGAGACTTTGCTTGTCTTACATTTGGTATCAGATCAGTTGGGATATCCATCAAGTGTCTTCAATCCTTTGAAGTGAAAAACACATTAAGAATGGCTGATCATGGAATATCCTTCACACCTAAGCACATCCTTGATGGATCAAATTTTAGAATATGGGAACCAAGGATGAGGGCTGAATTTCAAGCAAGAAAGTTATGGCCCATTGTGAATGGATATGAAGCAATCCCAACCCAGGCAAGGGCACTTGAGACATACAACAACAAGAGACACCTTGCACTTTCCATGATTATCAATAGTGTGAGTGACAAGATATTACTCACTATAAGCCATCGTGAGCATGCTAAAGATGCATGGGATTTGCTAAAACAAGTCCATATAGGGTCCAACACATCAAGGAAATTCACTTTATTGTACAAAATTCTTAGCACTATGCAAGGTGAAGAAGAAAGTGCCTTGATATTCCTATCAAAGATGAAAGACATGAGAACTCAACTATTGGCTTGTAATTGTGATTGGATAAGTGAGAAGCTCTTAAGATTTATCATTTTGAGGAACTTTTCAAGCAAGTTCAAGAATTTTGTCACCATTATTGAGACTAGGCTAGAGCAAGAAGAGGATGGCATTCCTCTCAACACTCTTTCACAATTATTGATTCAACATGAAGAGTCTCAATAGAGACAAAGTGAATGGTCAAGTTGTCAAGGAGAATAATGTTGCCTTGAGTGCCACTAAGGCTTCCTTCAAGAAGAAATACAAGGGAAGGAAAAATCAAAATTTCCAACCCAAAAAGCCTAGAGTTGATTTCACTAGCAACATTTGTGGCAAGAAATGCCACAAGGAATAAAATTGTTTCAAGAAGAAGAAAATTGCAGAAAAGGAAGAGCAAGAAAAGGCTAAGGGACAAGGACCTAAGAAATGGTTTGGCAAGGGAAAGAAAAATTCTAATAAAAATGCCTTTTTTTGTGCTCTCTACTCCATTGACTCATATACTTCTAATGAATGGGTGTTAGATTCTAGATGCACTAACCATATGTATTTTGAAAAGGATAAGTTTATGGACTTTCATAAGCACTCTTTAGATTCAGTTGTCATTGGTGATAATACTAGACTTCAAGTAGAAGGTGTTGGCAATGTTGTAATTGAAGGGAAATTACTTGATAATGTCCTATATGTGCCTAACCTTAGGAGAAATTTAATTTAATTTTTGCAAGTTGCTAGAAGTGGTCACACTATTGAGTTTAATGCAACTCCATGGATCATTATGAAAGGCATGCTACCAATCATTACATGTTATATGAAGAATAATCTTTATGTGTTAGGTGATGCTCCTCCTAAAGTGTGTTTAGCAACTAATGTTTCTTCTAGTAGCAAGCTTTGGCACTTAAGGTTAGACCATACAAAATATCAAAATATTCAAATTATGAAGTCCAAAAATTTGGTTGAAGGCTTGCCTAACATTTCACCTATTCATGGTTTGTGTGAAACATGCATCTTAGGCAAGACGACTAAACAAAAGTTTGCAAAGGACAAGTCAACAAGGGCCACACAAATTCTTCAACTCATTCATACAGATATTATGGGTCCATTACATGTTAGATCACTTGGTTGTGGATCCTATATTCTCACCTTTATAGATGATTATTCAAGAATGATCTTTGGGTATCTACTTAAGAATAAATCAAATTGTTTTGAGACATTCAAGGAGTTCAAATTTTTGGTAGAAAATCAAAAGGGAGCAAAGATCAAAATGATTAGAAGTGACAATGGAGGGGAGTACAATAGCAATGATTTCAATGAGTTTTGTTCTTCTCATGGTATCAAAATGTAGTTTACTTGTCCATACACTCCTCAACAAAATGGTGTTGCAGAGAGGAAAAATAGGACAATCATGGAGATGGTAAGATGCATGCTTGGTGACCACTTACCTCAATTTCTTTGGGGTGAAGTAGCCAGTACAACAATCTATATTCTTAATAGGTGTCCTTCAAAATAAGTTTAGAGGAAGACTCCTTATGATGTTTGGAATGGTAATAATCCAAAATTTTCACACTTAAGAGTGTTTGGATGTGATGCATTTTCATATATTCCTTCAGAAAAGAGGAAGAAATTGGACAAAAAGTCTCAAAAATTCATCTTTGTTGGCTATGATGCATAAAATAGGGGCTACAGGTTATAATCACCTTCTTCACACATTGTATTTATTTCAAGAGATGTCAAATTCAATTAAGAACTTCTTGAGTTAGAAAATGGTGGGCCTTGTGTCAAAAGGACCAAGTGGTTGGATCATTCTAGGGGTCCTAAAGAGCTGAATTTAGTTAGCCAAAGGATAACTAGAAGTATCACCCTTAACATGTCTCTTGTATCTAAGATAGAGAATGATCATGAGCCTACTTATTACCAAGAAGATTCACAACATTCTTGTTGGGTTGATGCCATTAAGGTTGAGATGGATTCTCTTCTAAAGAATAAAACTTGGGATCTAGTGCCTTATCCTAATAAGAGAAATGTTATTGGGAACAAGTGGGTCTATAGAATCAAGTACAATTATAATGGAGAGATAGAAAAGTATAAGGCTAGATTGGTTGCTAAGGGTTATGCTCAAAAAAATGGCATTGACTATGATGAAACCTTTGCACCAGTTGCCAAAATGCCCACCATTCGACTTCTATTGCTATTGTTGCTTGCTCAAGGTTGGAAGATTTTTTAGCTTGATGTGAAAAGTGCCTTTCTAAATGGTGATTTGGATGTGGATATCTACATGAGTCAACCACAAGGATTTGTTGTACAAGGTAAGGAAACACTTGTGTGTAAACTAAATAAAACATTGTATGTTCTGAAGCAAGCACCTAGAGCATGGTACATGAATATTTCAGGTTACTTCTTGTCTCTTGGTTTTGATAAATGCTATTCAGATACAGATCTCTATGTGCTTAGGAAGGATAACTTGGTCATTTTAATTGCTCTATTTGTTGATGACCTTCTTATAACTGGAAATGAGAATGAGGCCATTTTTGATTTCATCTCCAAATTAAAGTCAGAGTATGAAATGACTGACCTTGGTCTTCTACACTACTATCTTGGCATGCAAGTTTATCAGCATGAGGATTGTACCTTTTTGAGTCAATCCAAGTATATTGAAGATATTATTAAGAGGTTTGATTTGGAGGATGACAATCCTACTTCCATTCCTATTTCTACAGGGGTTAATTTGGAAGTAAGTACAAAATCTCAGTTGGCTAATGCTACATTGTATAGGTAGCTCATTGGTAGTCTTCTTTATGTTACCATCACAAGGCCATATATTGCTTTTACAATTGGTATGATGGCTAGGTTCATGTAGAAACCTTATATTGAGAACTTACAAGCTACCAAGAAGATTCTGAAGTACCTTTCAGGTACTAGAGATTTTGCACTCAAGTATTCTAGGTTTCCTTCCTTTGCTCTTTTCAGCTATGCTGATTCTGATTTTGGAGGGGATAGAATAGACAGAAAGTCTACCACAACATATGTTTTTAGTATTGGATCTACAAATATCTCTTGGTCTTCCAAGAAGCAAGGTACAATTGCTATTTATACAATGTAATTAGAGTATAAGGCTATGACAACAACTACAAAGGAAGCAGTTTGGCTTCGTACCCTCATGAAGGAAATTGGCTTTGAGCAATTTGGTCCTTCACGTTTGCTCTCCGATAATCAATCAGCTATTGCCTTGGCTAAAAATCTTGTAATGCATCAAAGGACAAAGCATGTTGAAATCCAAGCCCACTTTATTAGAGAGAAGGTATTGGATGGGACTATTCAGTTGGAGTATTGCCCATCATCTTCTAATTTTGCTAATTTGTTCACCATACCTCTTCCCAAGGAGCATTTATTGTAAGCTGAGGGACTCACTTGGTTTGGTGAAGCTGTCCTCAAGGGGGAATGAAGTGAAGTGTAGTTACACTTGTGTGATGACAACTTCATCCTTATGAGATGTTTTGTGCTATATATATGATTTGATATTTGGTGGTATAATTGCTTTTTGCATCTCTTTTGAACATGGTACTTTCTTGTTTGCCTTGTGCAACTTTTATACATGTTACTTTGTAGATATCATTGTGCAATTATGGTTTATGATGCAACTAATTTATGTGACTCTTTTACATGGTACTTTATTGTTGCCTTGTGCAACTTTGTACATGTTTTTATGTAGTTGGAATTATGCAATTGGTTTATCATGGTACTTTCTTGTTAGCATTTATGCTACTTTTGTACATGATATTTTATGGTTGGCTTTATACAACCGGTGTGCACACTTTATTATTTTCATATACCTTATGAAACTCTTGTACATGGTACTTTTTTGTTAGCCTTGTGCTAATTTGAACATGGTACTTTAGAGTTTTCATTATCATTGTACTCCTTGTTTGATTTATGCAACTTTGTACATGATATTTTTTGATCAACTATATAGCACATGACTATAAGTATGGCTTGGAATTTTTTTGTGATGACTTATAGTTCACTATTTGTTAGATATGTTTTGTTATCATATTTGCATATTCATATATGCTGTGGTGAATATATTTATGATGATGTATCTAACTAATCTTATGTTGAGCTTCTTGTAGCTTGTAGGTACTTCCATTTGGGGTTTTGTAGGCTTATTGAAGACACCCTTGTGATGTTTTCTTCTTGTCATTTACAACCACTTGTGGTTTATGGATGGCTTTGTAAGCTTCTTGTATCTGAAGCTACTCCGTTGGGGGCTTGTAGTCTCATTTTGGCCCATTTTGTATTGGTGCCTTATTATAGACCATCTTTGGTCATAGAAGCTCATTGTAACTATATTACTCATTTGATTCTCATCCTCGTTTGTATCTTTAGGGGGAGAATGTTTCTTTGTTTCATAATTCCTTTCCCCAATATTGCATTAAGGGGAAGTGTTAGAATATGTAATGCAAAATTGTGTAAATTATTCTTAGACTAAAATATAAATTCTAAAGAATAATATTTGAATTAGAAAATAATTCTATTTTATGTAAAAATATTCCCACCCAATTAATAAATAAAATAAGGGTGCTAGGAATATTTAATTTGTGGAAAAAGTTATTTCCTCTTTTCTAGCAAATATTAAAAAGTAACCAATCACTTTTTAATATTTGATAGATACCACTTGTCACACATCTCAAGATAAGATTGTGATAAGATTTGTCACACATCTCAAGATAAGATTGTGATAAGATTAGGGTAATTTTAGGGTTGTAGTAGAAAAATATTCTCTTTAAATAGGGGTGTTGTCTACTACATCTTGTCATATCATGTTGATGCATATTGTTGCATAACATTGAAGCATTCTTGTATTGTTGAATAATTGAGTAATATAGTGAGATTCATATTGGATATTTCCCTTCTTCATTTGAAGTAGGGTTTTACCACTTAATATTGGTGTTGTGGATTTTTCTCTTTTGTGTGTGATTGATCTTGTGGAGAATTATTTGATATTAGGGAGACTTTGTTTTTATGACATTGAGAGGATAGTGGGTCCTTACGGGCATGGGGCCTCTTTGGCTGCCACGTTGGGGCCATGCTTTCTTGAGCGTTGTCCACATCATTTATAGTCAACCTTCGGGCCCAGTTTTGTCCAGTTAGTCATCCATGTCGTGTCCCTCCTCATCTAATGGTAGATAACCACGTGTCATCTAGGTTTGGTCCCTTCATTAGTTTGTCCAGGGTTGTACCCTATCCACTCAAGATCCCCATTAGGTTATTGGCTATTCATGGGAATTTTATCATGTCATAGTTCTAGCCATGTCAGTAGTGGTCTACATGTCCTTCACTTGTTTGAATTAGGTCTCCCACATCTAAGTCCAGGTTGGCATAAGTATCATCAAGATGTTCGGTCAATTTCCGATAGTTCACATCACTAGATGTAAGTAGCGTCTCCAATAATCCATAATTTTTGTATCATAATAGTCTAGGTCATCTTAAAAATGGTGATCTGTTTGACCGCTCATCCCTTTAGTGGTTGTCCTAGTTTAGGTCAATCTTCTGGCTACGACCAGATCTCAAGATCTCACCAAAGATCTGACTTGGTCACTGTTCATGATCAGTGTGACCGTTAGTGACTATTAGATCCTAGTGCAACTGTGTAGTTGTTGTTATAGCAGAGAAGTCATCTAAGTTGGGCAATAGAGATGCTCAATATGTATAATCCAATTCACTCAGAGCTACGAGAGCTCTAATTAAGAGGCTATGATACCATGATAGACTTAGGAATAGGCAATGATTATTATTGAATATAATCAAATATATACAAGGCTTAGGATGACAAGTAGTTAGGATAGAAAATAATATTCCAATATGCCGACTAACATAATATCCCTAAAAAACTAATATGCTATGCTAATATATGTCGACAAAGGAATATCGATAAAGCTAAAAAACTAACCTAGGTAAAGTAAACAAACTAATTAAATAGGGGTATTACCAAATAAGGTAATATACTCTAACAGGATCTTAATAATCTAGCCAACTCTCTTTTCACCTAGTTTTCCTTGCATAATGAAGTTCTAGACATCCGAATGGACAACATACACTAAGGTCTTGCTTTGATAAATATAGTGCCTTAGAATTTTGAGTAATTGCATGAGTGAGAATACTTGTTTTTCAATAAGTTATATCATTCCTCATAGTTGTGCAGTGTCTAGCTTAGGAAGGCTATTGGTCGCTCATTGTGATCTCTATCCTTTTGAGTTATCACAACAACAAAACTTTCCTTAGCACCATACATGTATAGGATGAAATACTTTTAATAGTTAGGGTTGAATAGTACCAAAGCTTCAATTATAGCTTGCTTAATTTATTTAAAATCTTCCTTCCTTGCATCTTTCCAAGGAAAAGTTATGTCCTTCTTCAATAGTTATGTCATTGGTTTCACTATTTGAGCAAAGTCCGATACAAAATTTCAAACAAAATTAATTAATTTGAAGTATTGTAGGCCTTTCTTGTTTTGTGGAATAGGGAGCACTAGGACTACTTTGAACCTATCCAAATCAATGTCTAGGCCTTATTTGCATACTACATGCCCCAATAGCTTTCCTTCATGGACAAAAAGTATTAATTTATTTGAATTTAATGATATTCTAAATTCTTTGCATTTATGAAAAACAAGCTAGATATGATCAATATGCTTCTCCTTCTGGTGAGAAAATATTCCCATATCATCCAAGTTGATCATTATCACCTTGTTGACCAATTCTCTAAAAGCTAGATCCATTACCCTTTAAAAAGTAAATCCAATGTTGGATAGGCAAAGATTCCTCACTTTATGGTGAATACAATTTTATATTGATCTTCATCCCTCACCCAAATTTGATTAAAGCCAAAGAATTCATCTAACAAGGAAAATATTTTTTCTTCAAAAATAATATGCAAAATTTGGTCAATCTAAGGTAGAGGATAATTATCCTTTAGGGAAGCTTTGTTTAACTTTATGAAATCTACACAGATATGAATGCCACCATTTTTCTTCCTTACTAGGTGTATATGCACCACCCATATTGAGTTCTTAGGGGGTAGATAATTTTTGCATTCAAAATTTTTTAACAACTCTTGCTTTATGAGTGCTTCTATCTTCAAATTCATAGGCCTATGCCTTTGTCATAATGGCTTAACATTTGGCAGCAATTCAATTGTATGCTAAATAGTATTCATTCTATAGACATTCAAATCATCATAGCTCCATGCTATAATGTAACTAAATTCTTTGTACAATATGATAATCTATCACACATCTTACTGTAAATATTACACTCTAACCTTTAAACTTTTACTAGGCCCAACTTGAATTTCCTTGAATTCTTCCTTATCAATTTTCATTTTCCATATAGTTGGTTAGTCATTGTTGTAAAAGAGACTTTCAAGGGTAATCAATCCTTTGGGAATGTGATTTTTTTTAGCTAAATAACATTTTATTGATCTATGATCTTAAGTGTTTCTTCATGCACATTTACACAAGTTGCATTCTAAACTAGAAAATTTATTATTTTCTCATCATATTCAAACACCTACCATAAGGTGTCCTTATCTAGAATAGAAGGCCTAAAATATAGCCTGATTGACTTTGAGTTCTTATAGATATCAGAGGCTGGGTAGAAGTTTTCCCCTTAAGAAGCTAATGAATGAGCTTGTGCATTTTTATCTCTTGGTATTGCTTTAATGTTCATAGCTTCAAATATTTCCAAGAGATCCTAGAATCTATTTCAATAGGCTTTGAGGTAATGTTGCATGCTACTATATTTTTTTGTAACTTGGTTAAGCATTATTTCAAAGTTGCCATAAATGTTTAGCATTTTAATTTCTATTTTATCTCTTTGTAACAATCCTAGACACATGGATTCATATTTTACAATATTATTGGTGCAACTCCAAGTGAACTGGTATGAAAACTACTTTATTCCTTTAGAAGGAGAGACCAATACTATTCTAGATCTAGCACCATTCTAAAATTTAACTCCATTAAAGAAGAGCTTCCAAATATCTATTTTTTGGATCTCTTGATTTGATAAGGCTAGAAGATTTTTTATTTAGGATTCATTATGGAATAAGTGCCTATATTAGTCTCAATCATGATATTGAAGTATTTGAGGGAGAATTCATCCTTTGTTTGTAATTCATCTATGTTTGTTTTGAGGGGGTTTATTTCAGTATTATTTAGATTGACATAATCTTCCTCAATCAGGTCTATATGATAGGAGTGGGATTTTCTACATATATTTTTATCTTCTTGCCTTTATGAGGGATTTCTATATGAGAATATTCCAAGGAAAGATAGCCACCCAACTTAGCTATGAATTCCCTACAAAGGTATATGCCAAAATATGGATCTAGATCAACCATAAAAATCTTGTGTATAAGATTTATCTTTGGAACTTTTTGGAGGACCATAGGTATATCTTTTATCACTCTAGTAATTTTGACTAAGGTCCTATCTAGTTGTAAAACTCCATCACTGGACTGGTGTACTCCATTCCCATGGCTTTACAAATTGCTTTAGGCATCACTATGGTTTCTACTCTAGAGTGCACCATGCAATTGTGCACAACCCACCCTTCCATGCATAGAGACATATATAAGGGAGGTGGCCTCTTTTATTCCATTTCTAACATAGGTTTACCTTGAGCTAAATTAAGCTCTAGGTATGATTCACCTTTAGGACAAATATATTTTAGTTATGCTTGGAGAACTTCAATTTGTATTAGAATCATTAAGGCATCATACATGCTTACTTTAGAAGGAGTTTTCTTCAACTCTTCTATAATATTAAACCCTAAGGATTCTAAATACTTATTTCCCTCTTATCTGGCTCATCAAACCTCCTTTGATAATCTTGCATTGTATATAGCATTTGTTATTATCACAAAGCGGTGCTAGAGTTTGTTTAGGGCTTGTTCCTGTCTCCTTTACTTTTACTACTTTTTATAGCCGTGGTTTCTCCTTTAGAAACTCTATTAGATGTTGCTCATTTCTTTGAATAGGATTATCTAGTTCTTTCTTTGGCTTCTACAATGGCTAAGATGGTACTTTAAATATGTTCAATTTTTGTAGATCTACTTGCAAGGGCTTCTTGTCAAATATTATCAAAATAAATATGAATTCTTCTTCTTGGGGATATTGCATAAGCATAATTTTATCTAGATCCCATAGCATATTTATCTAACCCTTTCATACCTTATTTTTATTTTTTGTTGTCGCTATCTATGCTTGGTGCTAATAGACCATACAAGTGTCTATTCTATGCAGGTCATTGCAAGCCAAGCACTAATAGTTTACTTCAAGTGAAGAAGTGGATGGCCATTCCTATTGGTTACTATAGATAATATTGGGTTTTTTAACAACATTTCTCATGGAATATCCTTGGTATTTTGTCATGTAGATAAATATTCTAGGATCATAATTTCTCTTAGAATCTTGTGTCTTCATAGCAGTTACATCATTGCTTAGGTTCTTCAACACTGTCAACACTTCTTACATAATAGGATATTACTTAGACTCAAAAGGCAATGTAGATTTAGTAGGTGCTAGAGGTAATATTGGCACAATGGGTGCTACAGGTAGAGGTAAAGCCTTTGGAGTGGGGATTGGATCTAATGTAGGTATGAGTGTGGTTCTTACTAGAGTTTGTACTTATTATATAGATTGGGTAATTTTTGTGAAGTATGGCATAATGAATCTAGGTGAAAGCTTACCCATAGTAATTAAAGCATTCTCGATAGATATAATGAACTCAAAAATTTGAGGGAATGTTGCTACATTTGACTATCATATTTATAAACCTAGGCTTGGATTAAAAGCATAAAGATAGTAAATGTATGCTTGAGCATTTGATGGTCTAATTTCCTATGGAATTCATTTCTAGGTTTTGATAAATCTAATGTTGAAATCCATAATCACCTCTTGAGGATGTCTTTGAATCATAGTAAATTGAGAGAGCAATGAAAACAGATTTGCTAGTTCATTGAATTCTTAAACAAATGTTCTAGAAAGTTCAATCCAAGAAGTAATGCTCCCATATTGAAGAGTTTGGTACCAATGTAATACTTTTTATTTGAATGATAGCACCAAAATCCTTACCATAACATATTTATTCTAGATATTATGAATAACATCCAAGGCATCCACATCTTGGCAATGCTCATATGTTGTCTTCCCAGTACCATAATAGGTTAGTAAAACTTTCATAGCTACTTGGAGAATAACATTAAGATTTTCCAAATTTAGTGGTCCTATTTTATTCCATCTAGGGTAAATTTGTTGTGCTTGAACCATCTCTTCTAAGCTAGTGGAACCAAATGATCCTAGAGAACTAGAGTACACTGACTCTACACTTTCTACAGGGGAATATGGGTATGCAGATAAAGATATGTATCTCCTAGATCTAAATGTTGGTAATTCAAAATATTAAATAGGTTGATACAAAAAATTTATTGTTGATCTTGTGATCATAAGACTTTAGACTAAGTGGCATCTAGGTTCTAATTAATCAATTTATCCTCAATGGAGTTGCTAGGTGATAATAAAATTGATCTAGTAGAGAAAAATTCACCAAGATCTTAGTCAATCAGGGAGGTGATATTTATGTTCCATCGAGCATGACAAAAACTCTTGGTCTAAAATATTCCTATGTAGATGAGATGTGCCCTTGAATCTTGTCAAAGATTGGAAGACCTAAAATAATTTTTTAGCCAGCCTCTAGAGAAGGTTAGTTCCTTGTAAATCTAACTAAATAAAATAGGGTTAAGATAAAAGTGAGAAATGCAAAGAGTAAGAAGGGGTATAGGGTTAGAGATTTAAACTGAGGAAGGTCAAGATTTAGCTAAAAGTAAGAAGCAACACTTCATAAGAGTCTTATGATATCACTTTAATTTAAGGCCTAATAGCCATACAATATTATAAAATATTATTTAAACCAATTATATATAGTTTAACATTTTAAAAATTAAATGAACAACAATCCAAATGACTATCTAGATTAGCAAAATAGCCTTGATAGAATTATCTATTCTTTTAATGTAAACAAAAATATACAACAATATATTTTTTAATATATTGGAGGAGTGAATTTTGAAAGGGCCCCAAAACCTTATTTACAAAAGGAGCATCAAAAGGTATAAGCTCGAGAAGAACACTTCTAGAGACAAACAAAGATTAACTAAACCAAGGAGAAGACCCCTGCAAGACCAACAACTGGAATAAAATTTGAAAAGGGCTTTCTTGCTAGGACCAAGGAAAGCCCGCATGCAACCAAAATAACTAAAATTTGAAAAAGGTTTTTTTGCAAAGACTAGGGAAATCCTACATGCACCCGAGATGGTCTAAAATTTAAACAAGGTTTTTCCACTAAACCAAGGAAAGCAAGAATGCAATCGAGATAATCTAAATTTTAAAATGCAGAACAATATAAGTCACATTTATATCATGTAATATTTTTTGATAGAGGCCAAACAACACTTTTATTTCATTGAAAGGCAACAATCTGTAGACAACTAAAAAAAATCATATTGAGGAGACTACCTAAATGGACTCCTTTAAATGATGTGACCCACTTTGGGTAGCGTTAGGGCTAAAAAAATAGTTCTCACCACTTAAACAAGGATATTCTCCTTTGTAACCAAGGTTGTCACACCCTGAGATGACCTTCAGATTGGGGTTGTCTCACCTTGAGACAACCGCACCAAAAGTAAAATTTAAAAATAAAGTGAAATAGCTAGTAGCCAAAAATACCAGTTAACCCCGTGCATGATCTTGCACCATGATTTAGCACCTTGCATGAGCCAAAATAGAAAAAATGCATGCATTAATCAATTGCATGAAATTATAAAGATAAGCATTCACTTTTCTTAATGTGAACTACCTCTTTGCTTTTTCATGCAAAGGGTTTGTGCCATTATTATATTTATTTTGAGAAATCTATATATTGGCACTCACCCCCTCAATTTGAACCCCTACAATATTTATTACCCTAATATTTATCATTATAGAGTTCAAGCTTCCTCATCATGAAGTGCTACTACATTTTTGATCCCCAAGTTCTCCCACTACTAAAAATCATACTACTAGATTACTACCAGGATTAAAGACCGTGCATCCATATTCTATGCAAATTAAAAACTTCTACTTTGGTGACTAATCAAACCCACTAAGTCGATCCCATGAGTGCACCAATCCATTAACAAGTCCTCGGATCAAACCCACGAGTCACACTGACTTGGCCACAATAAATGTAGTCCTAGGATAACAACCATCTCGACCCGAGATGGCTCATAGGCAAGGCCATACTACCCTAATATGACCTCTAACAGAGATATATTTTTCTATCTTTTTAATTTACAATAGTTAGAATTTTCTTTTTACTATTTCCAGCATTAGAAAAAAAATTATGCATAGTTTATTTTACTTTCAGCTCATTTATTTCCATATTCATTTTTTTTTAAAACGAGCCCAATCTCATTGGGCTCTACACATACTATTGACATCCTTTGCTTTCTTTGTGTCCAGGTTATAGGATTCTACAAGGACAAAGGAGTGCAAGAACTCAACATCATTACTCATTATGGTGGTTATGGAAGCCCACTCCAAAACACTTGTGATTGTGAGAAGACCTTGTAGAGTGTGCCAAGATTTATTTAGAAAGGGGACAAAACCCTCATTTATTGTAATGATTGTATCACATCATTGAACTCCCTCAAAGGGGACATATTTGTAATACACTTTGAGATTATCATTAATATAAAGGACTTGGCCCACTTGTTCTTATTCTTTATATTTGTGTATTGGTTATATGTTCATGTTCATTACTACTTTACATTATCATTGGTTGCTTTTATTGGTGCACTGGTTTTCAAGCATATCAAATGGTGATCATGGTGGGACCACCAGGTCTCATGTTTAGCTTTTTGATGGTTTTATGACAAGTGTTTGCATCTGATAAGTACTCCTACACCACCATATCAAGGTGAGACAACCTCTATTATGTAGTCATCTTAGGTCAGGATGACCTTTGGATATAAAGCAAAAACAATAGCAAACTAGATCTACATCAAACATAGGCTTTCAAAGTAATTGCATCCGTATTTATTTTTATACTTTCATAAAGAAAAATAAAGAAAATTTTCAAATTACAAAAAATAGTACATAAATATTTAAGTGTCGGGTCTCCATCTGTGACTGTTGACCATCTCAGGTCTAGATGATCTCCATCTATGACTGTATTAGGTCTAGATGACCTTTTTTTGCAGCCATCTCTATGCAATATGATCCCTTGTTTGCTACTTTTTGGTTTACCTACTTGTTTCTATTTCAAAGGCTATATATTATATAAGGTTTTGCATTACAAAATCTATTTTTTTTGTATTACTAAAAAGAAGAAAAATCATCATATGCTCTTTGATTTACTTTTTTAAATTTAAAATGAACCCTCATACAAGCATGTAACAAGTTAACACAGGTTAGTTGGATTTCATCACCAACAACCAACAATAATCACACGATATGGGCATTCATCTCCCACCATGGATTGGCCCCATAACAACCATAGTAGCCCCAAGCAAGTGGCTTTCTGGACTTCATCACCAGAAAGTCCCCTACTTTTGGGTGCACCCAAAGTAGGAAGGATTAGATGCCCTACATTTTGGGGGCTAAATAATTATAGAAATGCAGCTATCATTTATGCCCAAGCTCAAATGAGAGGGTTTTTGGACATTTTGAGATCATTCAGTTGTCATTGATGTCAATATGAGAAGTTGTCATTGATGACAATGTGAACACATGAAGTTGTCATTAACACCATGGAGTACATCATTACTACCACCAGGAATAATGCGAAGAGTTGAAGAAAATGTGTCAAAATATTATTTTATAAGGGTTTGTGTTAAAACCAAAGTGGATTTGATGTTTGTCAAAGTTCTTCTTGCTATTAAAATTTAATTAAAGAGGTTTTTGAGTTAAATTTTGGTGGATGTCAAATTTATTTTAATTGGGATATTATAAGGTGTTATTTAGAAAATATTTTATGTATGTTGATGGTTGTTTTTAAAGATGGAGTGATAAGGTGTGATTGAGTTTTTGCATTACATTGTGAAAAAATTATCTTCTAACCTCTTTGAGTTTGGAAAAGAGGTTGTTTTGATTGTGGTAGATTTATGAGATCCTTTAATCATCAAGAAAAAGGTATGAGGACATTATTCCATATTTAATTTGATTGATTGGTCATCTAAAAAATAAGTTTGGAGTGAAAAGGACTTGATTAGGGTTTCCTATTGAGTGTGTTGAGTTAATGCTACAAGGTTTTCTGGAATAAAGAGTTGTTAAAACCTTGTTTTATAAGCATTTTTTTGAAGCCATTGAATGAGTGAAGAACTTGAACTAGGTTTTGAGTATCATTGTTATGTGGGAGTTGTTTTATAAGCATTGTTTTTGAAGTGAGTTGTTGAGAAAAGAACTTGAACTAGGGTTTGAAAAGAACATGAGTATCATTGTTATGTGAGAGTTGTTTTATAAGCATTGTTGTTGAAGTGAGTTGTTGAGAAAATAACTTGAACTAGGGTTTGAAAAGAACATGAGTATCATTTTTATGTGAGAGTTGTTTTATAAGCATTGTTGTTGAGCATTGTTGGAAATATTTTGAGTTGGTTTTCATATGCTTGGACTAGGGTTTGTGAGAAAGGAATGTTTCATTAAGTGATTGGATGAGTAGATTTGGTTGAGCCTATTCAAGTGGATGGGTGAAGTGATTATTCAAGTTCTATGAAAAAACTATTCTATATTCTGAATTGAATTGAAAGTGATTGAGCATTGAGTTGTATTTGAAATATATTGAGTCTCTAACATTTCTCCTTATGTTTCTAAGAGAGTGATTGAAAGTGATTGAGAATTGTGATGAATATAGAGCATATTGAGTCTCTAACAATTCTCTTTATGTTTCTATGAGATTGGACAAGTTCTGTGTGGACTTGTTGAGCAGATTTGAGAAATTTTTGTGTGGACTTGTTGAGCAGATTTGAGCAAGTTCTGTGTGGACTTGTTGAGTAGATTTGAACAAGTTTTGTGTGAATTTGTTGAGCAAATTTGAGAAAGTTATGTGTGGAATTTTTGAGCATATTGGACAAGTTCTGTGTGGACTTGTTGAGCAGATTTGAGCAAGTTATGTGTGGACTTGTTGACAATATTTGAGCAAGTTATGTGTGGACTTGTTGACAATATTTGAGCAAGTTATGTGTGGACTTATTGAGCATATTTGAGCAATTTCTGTGTGGACTTGTAGAGCAAAATTGAGCAAGTTCTAGAGAGGACTTGTAGAGATAATTGAGCACGTTCTAGAGAGGACTTATAGAGAAAATTTGAGTAAGTTCTAGAGAGTACTTGTGGAAATATTAGTGTGAGCTTTTGTGGAAGCTTATAAGATAGATTTAAGATAAGTCTTTGAAAAGACTTGAGAGCAGAGTTGATTGATTTGTTCAAACCTTGAGTTAAAGTTTGGGGTAGATCCAACAAAGTTGATACAAGTCTTGAGTTAAGGCTTGAGGACAGACATCGAGGACATATTTGTGCTAGAAAAAAAGACCATGTTTAGTATATATTTAAGAGCAGAGTTTGGTGTATATTTAAGGACAAGTTTGTACCAGATCAGAGACAGATATTGAGTAGATTTGCACTAGAACAAAGGATTGTGTTTAGTGTAGATTTGAGATAGAGCTTTGGAGGTGACAGAGCAAAGAGGATAGTAGTCTATAGTGAATAGATATCCATTAGCTAAGGAAGTGAGGATAGGTATTCTGAATGGGGATAAGAGTATTCAGTGGAGAGAGATCCACAAGCTAGTGTAATGGAGGCAATAGTCTTCTAGAGGATCACCAACTAGAGTAGAGGAGAAGGAGTTCTCCTATGGATAGAGATCCACAAACTTGATTTAGGGGATTTGTGTCTCCTTTGGATAGATGTCCATAAACATTTTAATAGGGAAAGGATTCCCAAGAGATTGATTGAGAAAATTTTAGTGAAATATTTTCTCCGTGGAGTAGCCCACATTGGGTGAACCACATAAATTATGGTGTCTCTATTGTGTGTGGTGATTTGTGCATTTATTTGATTACTGTTGTTGATATTTTTATCTTTACATTGCATAATATTTATTAGGAAAGCAAAGTAAAAAGTGGTATTATATTGTTCACCCCCCCTCAGTATAGGCTTGTGTTATTCAATTGGTATCAGAGTGGGTTACTTCAGAAGAGTTTAACAACTTGAAGTAAAAGCTAAAAAGAACACAATAGATTCTAAGAATGTGTCCTCAGATAATTTAGCACTAGTATTTGATAGAAGTGACTATATGTATTGGAGTATGAGAATGAAGATATACCTGATGGCACTTGGCAATGAAATTTTGGAAGCAGTTGAATTTGGATATGATTCCTTAATTAATCCTCCTATAGATAAGGAAGGAAATCTCCTACAATATTAAAATTCAAAATAAATGAATGTACTTTTGAGAGGTTTGCATAGAACAAAGTCTATGGAAGTTATGCATTGTCAAACTGCAAAAGACATATGGGATAAATTGCAAAAAATATATGAAGGAGATAAATGTGTCAAGAAAGCAAAGATGCAAAATATCAAAGGAAAATTTGAAGGGTTAATAATGAAGGATGAGGAAAAAATTAGTACTTATCTACTTCGAATTGATGAGGTTTTTAATGCTATGCAAGGACTTGGAATGAATATTGATGAATCAGATGTTTGTGATAAAGTGTTAAGAACTCTTCCAAACAGATTCAGTGAAAAGTTTTCTTCTATAGAAGTGTTAATGGATGGTGATACTTTGACAAGAGATATGTTTCTTGGTATTATTACAGCACATGAGATAAGAAAAAAAGATCTTATTCCCCGAAAGGAAGCAACATTTAAAGCAATCAAGAAGACTAAGGGTAAGAAGTTAGAATCAAGCAATGAGTCATCCAGTGATTAAGAAGTAAATTATGGCAGAAGGAATAAGGATTCAAGAAGATCTAGAGATACAATATTTGTTAAATGTTTTAATTGTGGAAAGCATGGACATTTTGTAACTGACTATCAAGAAGATAAGAATAACAATGATGAAGAGAAACAAGGTCACAAGAACAAGAAATCGAAAGATATAGGCACCAAAATAAAAGCAAGGATGGACAAAATAGATAGGAAAAGAAGTTATTCCAAAGGCAAAAGAGGAGCTACTGTACAGATAATGCAATTAAGTACTCAAGTGATAGTGATGCTAGTTTTTTGGACAATGATAGAGATGAAGTCCTATTTATGATTGAATAAAAAGAACAAGTTCAGAAAAGGACTGTAGTAATTCTCAAGTGTTTTAGATGTGGTAACTTTGGACATATTGAAGATGATTGTACAAGGGATGGCTATAGTTTCAGTGATGATGAATATGAGGATGAATCTGAAGGACCATGTTAAAACTTACTAATGGCATTAGAAGAAGAAGTAGGTGATCCTATTGAAGAAAAGACAATAGAAAATAAATATGTGGACAAAGGTAAACAAATAGAGGAATATTTAGAGAAATATGGATATGATCTCAAGGGAGAACTTATTTATGCTCTTGAAATAGTAAATAAGGTAATAAAGCAAAACTCTAAACTTGAAATTCCATTTCAAGAATGTGATGAAGAGAGAATATTGCTTATAGAGGATTTAGAAAATTCAAAGGCTAAGACAAAAAGGTTCAAGGATAAGTTAGAAGAAAAGATATTAGAATGTGAAAATTTAGCACAAGAAGTGGCACTTCTAAGAGAATATTTGGAATACTCCAAATCCAAGCTAAAAGGGTTCAAAAATATCTCAAAGAACTTAGGTAAGTTCATCAAGATACAAAAGCCTACATCAAGAAAAATAGGTCTTGGAGTTGGATAGGATCAAAAGAAATGGGAAGGAAAGTCAACCTAAAGTTTTGAAGGAGAAGAAACTTCAGATGAAGATACTTCAGAATAAGATAATGTAAAAGAGAGTGAGGCATCTGAGGATGAGTTGGACAATAGAGATTTTGACAATGACATGAACAATGCACAAAGAAGATACAAATAGAACAACAATTAGAATAGGTCAAGAGAGACTAGGAGACCAATGAGGTCAAGGCAAGGAGGCTAGAATGGAAGATGTTTTTTATGTCACAAGTTTGGGCATGTGGATTCACAGTGCAGGACACAATAAAATAGGAATATGGGAATATATCACTTTTCCATGGGTATTGCTATTCATGTAATCATTTTGGTCACAAGGCAATAATTGTAGGGTTCATGACAGAAAAGGATATGGCTTCACTAGAAGAAACCCTAAGATATTTGCACCTCCAAGGAATAATAACATCAAGTGTTATAAGTGCAATAATGATGGTCACACAACAAAGTGGTGTAGAGTAGACATTCCAGAATCAATCAAGAACAAGAACATGAACAGGATCAGGAATATGGATATGAACAGGAACAGGAATACAAATAGGAATAGCAACATGGATATGAATAGGAACAAGAACAGGAACAGGAACAGGAACATGGAAAATAATGTATACATGGATAGGAACATGGATATGGAAAGAAACAATAAAAAAAATTAGAAGGATCAAATAAAAATAAGAGAGGATAAAGGTAAAGAACAGTGCTTTCTAGAAGTAGAAATACTCCCACCCCGAAATTAACCACCTCAAGAGGAGATGGGGGAGGGGCTAAGCTAAGAGGCTCATTCTTAGCCCTAAGCCCCAAAGGTGACCCTTTGCCATTGATGTTAAAGAGGGAGATATTTGAGTAACGATGATATATTTGGTACTTGAGAGAGCAATGAGCTAGGGGGAGCAATGTCCTAGGGGTAGCAGAACAAAGGAAAGATCAAGTTTTTAGTAAAAATAATTTGGATTGCCATCAATGACAAAGGGGAGATTTTTGGATATTTTGAGCTCATTTAGTTGTCATTGATGTCAATATGAGAAGTTGTCATTGATGTCAAGGTGAACACATGAATATGTAATTAAAACCATGGAGTACATCATTAATGCCACCAAGATCAATGCGAAGAGTTGAATAAAAGGTGTCAAAATATTGTTTTATAAGGGTTTGTGTTAAAACCAAAGTGGATTTGATTTTTTCCAAAGTTCTTGCTATTAAAATTTAATTAAAGAGGTTTTTGAGTTAATTTTTTATGGATGTTAAATTTATTTTAATTGGGAGATTATAAGGTGTTATTTGGAAAATATTTTATGTATGTTGATGGTTGTTTTTAAATATGGAGTGATAAGGTGTGATTGATTTTTTGCATTACATTGTGAAAAATTTATCTTCTAACCTCTTTGAGTTTGGCAAAGAAGTTGTTTTGATTGTGGCAGATTTATGAGATCCTTTAATCATCAAGAAAAAGGTATGAGCACATTCTTCCATATTTAATTTGATTGATTGGTTTTCTGGAAAATAAGTTTAGAGTGAAAAGGACTTGATTAGGGTTTCCTATTGAGTGTGTTGAGTTAATGCTTCAAGGTTTTCTGGAATAAAGAGTTGTTATTAAAACCTTATTTTATAAGCATTGTTTTTGAAGCCATTGATTGAGTGAAGAACTTGAACTAGGGTCTGAGTGTCATTATTATGTGGGATTTTTTTTATAAGCATTGTTGTTGAAGTGAGTTGTTGAGCAAAGAACTTGAACTAGGGTTTGAAAAGAACATGAGTATCATTGTTATGTGGGAGTTGTTTTATAAGCATTTTTTTTAAGTGAGTTGTTGAGCAAAGAACTTGAACTAGGGTTTGAAAATAGCACGAGTATCATTGTTATGTAAGAGTTGTTTTATAAGCATTGTTGAAAATTTTTTGAGTTGGTGTTCATATGCTTGGACTAGGGTTTGTGAGAAAAGATTTTCATTAAGTGATTGTATGAGTAGAGTTGGTTGAGCCTAGTCAAGTGGATGTGTGAAGTGATTGTTAAAGTTCCATAAAAAAAACTACTCTATATTCTAAATTGAGTTGAGAAAGTGATTAAGCATTGAGTTGTATTTGAAACATATTGAGTCTCTAACAATTCTTCTTATATTTCTAAGAGAGTGATTGGAATTTATTGAGCATTGTGATGAGTATAGAGCATATTGAGCCTCCAACAATTCTCTTTATGTTTCTATGAGATTGGACAAGTTTTGTGTGGACTTGTTGAGCATATTTGAGCAAGTTCTGTGTGGACTTGTTGAGCAAATATGAGCAAGTTTTGTGTGAATTTGTTGATCATATTTGAGCAAGTTTTGTATGGACTTGTTGAGCAAATTGGACAAGTTCTGTGTGAACTTTTTGAGAAGATTTGAGCAAGTTCTATGTGGACTTGTTGAGAATATTTGAGCAAGTTCTGTGTGGACTTATTGACCATATTTGAGCAAGTTCTATGTGGACTTGTAGAGTAGAATTGAGCAAGTTCTAGAGAGGACTTGTAGAGCGAATTGAGCAAGTTCTAGAGAGGACTTATAGAGCAAATTTGAGCAAAATCTAGAGAGGACTTATGGCCAAATTAGTGTGAGATTTTGTGGAAGCTTACAAGATATATTTGAGACAAGTATTTGAGAATACTTGAGAGCAGAGTTGATTTATTTATTCAAACCTTGAGTTAAGGTTTGGAGGAGATCCAACAAAGTTGAGACAAGCCTTGAGTTAAGGCTTGAGGACAAAGATCGAAGAAAAATTTATGCTTGACCTAAGTACCATGTTTAGTATATATTTGAGAGCAGAGTTTGGTGTATATTTGAGGATAGGTTTGTACCAAATTAGAGATAGATATTGAGCAGATTTGTGCTATACTAAAGGATTGTGTTTAGTGCAAATTTGATACAGAGATTTGGAGGTGATAGAGCAAAGAGGACAATATCCTCTAGTGGATAGATATCCATTATCCTGGGTAGTAAGGACATATATTTTGAGTGGGGACAAGATTCTTCAGTGGAGAGAGATCCACAAGCCAATGCAGTGGAGGTAGTAGTCTTCTAGAGGATCACCAATCGTAGTAGAGGAGAAGGATTTCTCCTATGGATAGAGATCCATGAACTTGATTTAGGGGATTGATTTTTCCTTTGGACAGAGGTCCATAAACATTTTAATATGGAAATGATTCCCAAGAGATTTATTGAGAAAATTTTAGTGAAATATTTTCTCCATGGAGTAGCCTACATTGGGTGAACCACATAAATTATGGTGTCTCTATTGTGTATGGTTATTTATGTATTTATTTTATTACTATTGTTGATATTGCTATTTTTACATTACATAATATTGATTGGGAAAGAAAAGTAAAAAGTGGTATTATACTGTTCACCCCCCCTTAGTATAAGCTTGTGTTCTTCAAGGGTGAAGTGAAAGTCTAGAATGGGCTAGTAGGAAGGCAATAGATAGCATGGCCCCTTTAGGGGTTTTTTATTTCCATAGGTTTACCTTGATCCATATCTAGTATAGGAAGCCACTTTTACCATTTGGGTTACATTCCTTGATAGGGGGTGTGATTAAACTACCTTAAGTAGATTTTTATTTTGTTTACCCTTATTTTTCATAGGAATAGGGGTTTGAGCATCAAAAAACACTAAAAAAGTAACAAGAATCAACAATCAAAATCAAAATTTAAAAGAGATAAACACATTATTTTCTTGCTTTTTTGTTTCTTTATTGTTTGCATAATTCATATCATGGTAATAACACACAACCAAGCTCTATCATGGGCTAGTGCTACTAAAAACTTACAAGGAGACATGGAACATATTTGAGTCAGTCCATAGGAGTTGGCCATTATTGAATGGCATATTGGTTTTCACCATAATACTAACGTCACTTATAGGGAATTCGACCTTCAGGAGGTCCTTATTCATGATTCATTTGTAGGTCCTCAATATGATCAAAGTGTTGAACTTCATGGTCAAGACACTCTCTGTACTTTCTTTAGAAAAAAAACCTAGCACATGGAGGGTCCTAGTAGATCCGTATTGCATATTCGCATCCCTACTCACCCTACCACTCAATTCGAGCATGAGCAAGAATATACACCATGACCAAACCTGGATGATCAAGCCACCTCACTTGATCACGCATGGATGAGTCAAAAATATACCCATATGGATAGGTACAACACTCTTCATCCTAGTAAGGCCACCATGTCAGATCACATATTTCTCATAGATGAGGAGGAAGAAAACCTAGATCATCCTCCTACTCATTATAAAGAATACTCTATAAGCATGTTGTGTTTCTACACCACCTAAGTACATAAAGCTTACCTTTAGTCCTATATATCAGGTCAATGCAACCTCCCTTGATCATGGGAAGCAAGTGGTAAATCCTTCTAGGATTGAGAAGCAATTCAAGCCCATTCATATTAATATGAGGGTCAATCAACCCTAGATAGCTAATCAGATAAATCTAGCATCTAGGCCAAAAATTGGTAGACAAGAGTATTTGAACCATTTATGGATGGATAAACAACAATTAGATCAATGACACCAACTAAATTAGCACAGGTTGCACTAGCACAGGCTACATTAGCAATGATTATATCAAGAACAATTACAAAAAGCATTACATGATATGGTTCTTACCCCTAGCACTCATATTCTATAGGTACATCAAAGGTGCCTCGTGCAATATCAAAACCTACCACCTAGGCCAAACTAGAACGATACCCCTCGTACACCCCTCCAACACCATAGGTTTGAACAATATCAACTGTACAACCATCAACAAGAGTATGATACCGATAAGGACCTTCAGTCAGATTACCAGTAATAGGGGTATCTTGAGTTACCTTATGAGGATATGGTTGATGATCGCATTCAACCACCTCACCCCAATCAAAATATTCTGCCTCCCCCTCTTCGAGGATGAAGGCATGCTGATAAGATCATTTCATCGAATTCTTACCAGTTACCAACTAATAATATTAATTCTCTAGAGAAATAAACTTTAGGTATAGGTTATCAAAAACTTACTTTACATCAGTTGTGCAACCAACCATTGCATCGATTAGTTCCATCCCCACCATATCCTAAGCATTTTGAGATGCCAAAATTGAATAAGTTCAAAGACGATGAAGATGCTCAAGAGCATGTCACGAGCTTAATTAATATTCCTCATAACCCTTGCTGGTCCATCCTTAGAGTGGTAGAATCATTTACTATGATACAACATACACTCCTTTGAACAACTGGCAAATGCATTCCTGGAATGCTTCTCATTTAGCATTAAGAAGAAAGTAACATTGAATGACCTGTACAACCTTAAAAAATTTGAAGAGGAGTCATTCATGGAATATGGCAAGCGATGGAGATCAACTATTACAAAATTGCCATTCACCTTGTCTATCATAGAGCTAACTCAACTATTTACTAGGAGTTGTTCAAAATAGATTTCACTCTTACTAAAACTCTAATAGTACAAAATATTTGAGGAAGCCTTAGCTCAGACAAATTTTATTGAGGACATCAAGGTTCAAGAGGGAGAAATCAAGCTCTAGAAAAAGGATTGGAACAAAAGGTAACTATATGCAACAAAAGCCAAATCTAGTAAATCAAGTCATCCTAAGTGTAACAAGGCCTTCACAACAAACTACCCCTCAATAGCCTAATTATTAGGTGCAACCTCTGATTGTGTAGTATAATGCTCAACCTTAGTAGAATCAATGAAAAATCAACAACGTCATCCTCCTCACCAGTATACACCATTGCCTAAACCATTGGCTTCTCTTTTTCATTGATTGTACAAGGTAAAGGCCATCCCTTTGCTTGAATTTCAAAAACCAAATATAAAAAATCCAAAAAATAAGGGTTATAGAGAGAATTTACATTGCATCTATCATTAGAAAAATGGTCATGACATCCAAACTTGCTATGCATTCAAGAACCTTGTGCAAGATATGATAGAGCAAAATGAGCTTCAAATCGATAATCCTCTTATTACAAACAATCAGAATATTGGCATATTATAGGATCCATTACCTATGCATGGGGGTTAGGTAGAACAACATATATAGGTAAATGAGATACATACAACCTCATAATATTAGGGATTTGTGTGGATTATTAGCATAGTGACAATGAACCGTAGATATTCGAACCAACCTACACAACCTGTAGGTCTAACCAATGTCCCATCATGTCACAGTCATTGGTGCAACCAAATCCAATATAAATTCCACCACCTTGATCGATGCTCATGATAATAAATAGACTCTCTCAGAGTATAAATATGGCATCAAAAAAACTTTCTATATACGAGATAATCCAACAATCAACTCCACATCGAGAGACTCATGGAAATTTTAAATTCAATTGAACTGCAGCCACAAAACCCTAACTCTTTCAACAATTTTATGGGGCATGTTCAAAAATACAAGGAGCATATTATAACATTCCACAATCATGAAATTAAGCTAATACCCACTGGTATAGCCGATCCTCCACTGCATATCATTGCTAGTGTGAATTGGATCCCTTATAAATGGGTCTTGATAGATACAGGTTCCTCCATTAATATTATTACCACCACTACACTTCAACATATTAATTTTCCACCATCACATATTACGTTGTCTACATTCACCCTTTGATATTTTAATGATGCTCTATGCTCCACTATCAACACAATATTCCTCCCTATTCATGTTTGGCTAAATATAATTCCTACATTGTGTAATATCTTAGAAGGTGAAATGTAGTACAACATATTACTTGGTAGACCTTGGATATGTGATATGAAGTGCATCCCTTCCATATTGCACCAATGCATCAAGTACATCCATGAAGGGTAGGTTCATGTAGTTCCTAAAGACTTAGAGCCCTTCAAGTTCTACAATATGATTAATCATTCACAAGAATCTACCTTACCTTCGGTGTGTCTAGACATCTGATCCAATGATTCTATCAAATATCCAAATCCCTCATCATAACCATCCACCAATCCATCACCATTGGTCTCTTCTGATATTCCTTCCTCCTCATCAGATCCTTTGAGTAGGAATCTATCAAAGGCACAAATTGAAAAAACCTCATCATCCATCTCCATAATTTTTGAAGCAATCATTCCAACTCCTATGGATGAGGAAGAAGCACCCATTGCCATGGATGAGTCATCCCAACCTACATCCCCATCATTGTCATCTACCTTCCCATAAATCATAGTCCACATGACCAATCTAGAACTTGTTGAGTATTTGGTACAAAATATTACACTTACTCCCCTCATCGAGTTAGTGCAAGACATGGGTAGACCTCACCAACCACCACTACCCATCAATACCATTGTCCCTCTAGGGTATCCTCTAAATCAGATGAAATTTATCTATGGGGGTTTTGATGTTACCACAAAGTCATATCCTATGATAGAAGATGATGAGCCATTCTTAGAAAACATAAGTGACATGCCAAATTTAAAATTTACCCTATAATTTTATTTACCACTACCATTCTTAGAAAACATCTAGGAGGATGAAGAGAATTTAGAGTATCTTGATCCTAGCCACATACAGTGGCTGAGTGATCATGTTTGAATTGACTTTCTTTTATCCTCTAATCAAGAGCATACAAGTGGTTGGATCTTTGATGATGAGTCTGATGAACAAGAAGAGTCTAAGTTAGGCGATGATCCTAAAAATGACTAGATCAAGGAAGATGATGAATCTAACCAAGATTGTGATGACATGTCTACAGATTCATATTGCCAAGAGTATGACATAATATCTATTACTTTATATAGCTTGAATAATAAATCAGATGCTATCAAGCCCCTCAATTATATTGAAAATATCTACCTTCATCTATTCTCTAGTTGAATGTCCATTTTGTACAATTTCTTCCACCCAAAGATCTAGCTATTGCTATTTCACACAGGCCACACCCTATCATTCCATGACCATCGCATCCATCCCTGGTGCATCTGTGTCCACCCATATTTGATCAATGTTTTTCCAAAGAATGGATATTATCCACCCACCATCAATATGATCTCCATGATATCACAATACCACTCCACTACCCAAGCAACCTTTCAAAACCTTTACATCTCAACCATGAAGCCATTGATTTTGATCATGTTGCTTTTCCACTGTCACTCTCAAAGTTCTTACCCTATGAAGAAATATTATAACCATTTTATTTCTCCTCAGAGTCATCTAAAGATGTTTTTCAAGCTAATATTGAACCTAATGACATGATCAGTTCTTCGAACCTATTTGATGACGTCCATTTGATCCCTACGTATCATCAACTAGAGGAGGGATCTCATATGTTAATTAAGGAAACAATAAACGTAGATATTGGCACTGACCTTGAGGTTCCTAAAAATATAAATTTGGGACAAATCTTATCCCTTAAAGAGTAAGTCGATTACACAAATCTCTTGATAGAGAAGAAGAAAGCTTGTGCTTGGTATTACAAAGGCATGTTGGATATCGACCCAAATCTAGTCATGCATAACTTACCACTCAATCCAAAAATTAAACCAGTCAAGCAAAAGCTCCACAAGATGCATCTAACAATAGCCTTAATGGTTAAATATAATCTACAAAAATTTTTGGATGCAGGGATTATTCAACCTATCGACTATCATAATTGGGTGTCCAACATGGTCCCTATCAGGAAACCAGATGGGAAGATTTGCATATGCACTGATTTTTAATATATTAATAAAGTAAGTTCAAAGTATGAATTCCCACTCCTAAACATTGATGCACTCATTGATGTGACTGCTATTCATGAAATATTGTCTTCATGGATGGTTTTTTTGGTTACAATCAAATTCGAGTCAACCCAAAAGATCAACCCAAAATGGCTTTCACAATGCCTTGGAGGATATTTTACTATAAATTCATATGATTTGGTCTTAAAAATATTGGTGCTAGCTATCAGTGGCCCATGACATACATATTCCATAATTACATGCATAAAATCTTGGAATATTACATGGATGACTTATTGATCAAATCCTTGTTGCATCACGAACACATCGATGTACTAAGAAAAATATTCAATCATCAAATGACTGAACTTCAAGAAGTGTGTTTTCAACGTAACATCTAGAAAAATCTTAGGTTTCATAGTCTCTAAACAAGGAATCAAAGTTTATCTAGCCAAAGTTAAGGTAATCCTATAAATGCTCCCCCCTACCAACCTTAAGCAGCTTTGCAGCTTATAAGGGAATATCACATCTATCCAACACTTCATAGCGCAACTTTCAAATAAATGTTGATCGGTGAATTGATTGTTACAAAATGGGGTCATCTTTAATTGGGATGATGAATGCCAAAAACCTTTGATGAAATCAAGCAATACTTGGTTTCTCCACCAGTACTAGCTCTGCATAGACCAGGTGTGTCATTCTTATTATACATACTAGAAATTAGCTTTGTCTTAGGGACCATGTTGACCTAGAAGAACTGTTGCACTTACAGTGACACTGAAAGGGGGGGTGAATCTGTGTGATCTTTTAAAATTTTAAACTAGCAATACTTAATGCAGAAATGAAGCAAATTTAAATCAGATATAACAAGAGAGCATCACACACAACACAGATTTAACGAGGTTCACCAATGTGGCTACTCCTCAAAAATGACTGCTTGGACTACCATCCAAATCCAGCCTTTGCAAAGCAACTACTTTACAACTCATTTACCAGCACCAACTGGAAGGAGCACCAACCCCTCAATTTTTTTGCACCAACAGAAAGGAGCACCAACCCCTAATTCACTAGCACCTACTGGAAGGAGCACCAACCCCTTATGCCAAGCTACAACTTGGACTTCAAAGAAAATAACAGAAAGATACCTTCAACCTTTTGCAAACTATCTGTTGTTTCTGCACACTCTGCTGCTTCTACGCAATTTCTTCGCACCAATAGTTTGCCTCTGCAACAGTCCCATGCACCAACAATTGATCGCCTCTGCTCCTTTGGACATTTTTGCACTTAGATCGCTCTCACTTCGCACTTAGATCGACACATCTCGCTCGCTGCTCAACGTGGACTTTACTTGCACAAATTCGATACGCATTCGATACACTCAAATCTTGAAACTATCCTCCTTTTATAGCATAAAATTTATGAGCAAAGATCTAAACTTAGTCGGCTAAAAAACCCTAATTTTAGTCGGTTGCAAACCCTAAAAATTGTCGGCTACAAAACCCTAATCTCTGTCGGCCCAGATCCAACTTTGTCGGCTTCAACCGCCTCTGCCGCCTCTGTCATTTTTCCTGTAGCTTCTCCCACGAAATTACAACATGTCACGATATCGCTACACCTTTTGCGGTCGTACGCTTTCTTTACCCTGCTATCACGAAAATGTGACACTTTTGGCCTTTGTCTGCTTTGCCACCATTCTTGTCATGAAATCGTGACACTTCTAACTTTCGTTGACGTCATCCTCACTCTTGTCACGAAATCGTGACCCTTTTTGCTTCTAGGCCTTCTTCTCCGCTTTTGTCATGAAATCATGACATTTTTGGCGCCATACAGTCTCTCTCCTCCTAGAGTCACGAAACCGTGACATGTCACGAAAATGTGACATCTTCATCCTGCTAGCTTCTTCACTGCTGCCAGTCATGAAATCGTGACACTTTTTCCATCCGTACATCTTTCTTTCATCCTGTCGTGAAATCGTGACGCTTTCGGCTTCCGGAGGCTTTTCTTGCAACCTGTCACGAAATCGTGACACTTTTCGCCTCTTTGTCCTTTTCTCGGCTTGCACCCATGAAAACATGACATGTCACGAAATCGTGACACTTTTGCTGCCTTAAGCTCTTTTCTGCCTTTCGCCCGCGAAAACATAACATGTCACGAAATCGCGATAGTTTTCTTCCTTAGCGCTTTTTCTCCAAACATGTCACGAAATCGTGACAGTTTTCTGCCTTAGCGCTTTTTCTCCAAACATGTCACGAAATCGTGACAGTTTTTTGCCTTAGCGCTTTTTCTCCAAACATGTCACGAAATCGCGATAGTTTTCTGCCTTAGCCCTTTTTCTCCAAACATGTCACGAAATCATGACAATTTTCTTTGCGCCTTCTCTCTCCTCGGACATGTCACGAAATCATGACAATTTTCTTTGCGCCTTCTCTCTCCTTCGACATGTCGCAAAATCGTGACAGAAAACATGTCGCGATATCGTGACAGTTTTCTTACTTGTCTTTTTCTTTGATTTTTTGAATCTGGGTTACTTTTATTTTCTTGGAATTGCACTGTACATGATCTGACTAACCTTTGAACTTCTATCCTCTACATCTGAATGACTTCTGAACTGTCTATCCACTGCATCATTAGATCTAACTGCCTGTGTTGACAACAATGACAAACCTCTTGCAACACCTTGCTCAACAATCTCCCCCTTTGGAATTGTTGGCAACACCTGTGTACATTCCTGTAACTCTTCTCCCCCTTTGTCAATAATACCAAAGGGCTGCTGCAGACTCCCCCTGAGTCTATACACACAATTCTCGGGCACAATTTGTTGCACTTAGCACAAATTATGATCATGAGCAAAAGAATAGGCAAATACTCAAATGCTCCCCCTGAGAAAGTGATCCCTGTAGCTAGTCACTTCTTGGGAAGTGTGACTACTCCCAATTTGTTTTGAAGGTACTCAAACACTTCCTTGGGCAATGGTTTTGTAAAAATATCTGCTACTTGTTCTGTGGTTGGGACAAAATCCAATTTAACTTCTCCTTCTGCAACTTTCTCCTTCAAGAAATGATACCTGATGGCAATGTGTTTTGTCCGTGAGTGCATTACTGGATTCTTGGAGATGTTAATTGCACTGGTGTTATCACACTTAACTGATATTGGTTCACTAAAATTAATACCAAGATCTTTCAAAGTTTGTTTCATCCACAAAACTTGTGTACAACAAGTTGTTGCTGCAATATATTCTGCCTCAGCTGTTGATAAAGAAACTGACTCTTGTTTCTTGTTGTGCCAAGCAACCAACCTGTCATCGAGATAAAAAGCACCTCCACTTGTACTTTTCCTATCATCAACACATCCTGCCCAATCTGCATCTGAATAAGATATAAGGGTGAAGTCTTTACCTTTCGGATACCATAACCCATACTCCATAGTACCCTTGAGATATCTGAGAATCCTTTTTACTGCTGTCACATGAGTCTCTTTGGGACTGGCCTGAAATCTTGCTACCATGCAAACTGCCTGCAGAATATCTGGTCTAGTAGTTGTTAAATAAAGTAAGCTTCCAATCATTGATCTGTACATGGTTTGATCTACAGGTGGAGATTTGTCATCTTTACTCAACTTGCAGCCTGTCACCATAGGAGTGCTAACTGGCTTACAGTCCTCCATTGTAAATATTTTTAGCATCTCTTTCACATATTTGACTTGAGAAATAAATATGCCTTTCTCATTTTGATTAACTTGTAACCCAAGAAAGTAAGACAGTTCACCAATCATAGACATTTCAAATTCTTTCTGCATTTTATTTGCTAAGTCTTTACATGATTCATCCTTGCTGCTGCCAAATATGATATCATCTACATAAACAACTAGAACAATGAGATGCCCATTTTCTGTTTTGACATACAGATTACTGTCCACCATACCTTTCTTAAACCCCTGTTGAGAGAGATAGTTATCTAGCCGTGCATACCATGCTCGGGGTGCCTGTTTTAAGCCATATAAAGCTTTCTTTAATTTGCAGACAAGATTGGGATCTTCACCAATTTGGAAACCATCTAGTTGTTCAATGTACACTTCTTCTTCAAGTTTCCCATTTAAGAAAGCTGATTTTACATCCATCTGGTAAACTCTGAAATTCTTATGAACTGCTAAGGCCAGAAACATTCTGATTGCTTCTAATCTGGCCACGAGTGCAAAAGTCTCTTCAAAATCAATGCCTTCAACTTGTGCATACCCTTTACTGAGACCAATCTCGCTTTATTTCTAACTACCTGTCCGTCTTCATTCAATTTATTTCGAAATATCCATTTGGTGCCGATTACATTCTTATCTGTTGGTCTAGGAACTAATTCCCAAGTTCTGTTCTTTTCAATCTGATCTAACTCTTCATTTATTGCCTTCATCCAACTATCATCTTTGCTTGCCTCAGCTATACTTTTGGGCTCAATGCAGGATAAAAGAGAATAATTGCTTACTACTTTCTTTCTTGTCTGAACACCAGCTGTGGGATCTCCAATTATTTGATCTCTGGGATGATTCTTCTGCCAGCTGCCTGTTTTGAATTTCTTGTTTTCTTCCACCTCCGAGTCATCAGATAAGTCATCTGAGTCAAGTGTTGATTTCTTTTCTATTTCATTTTCCTCATCACCTTCAATGGCTTCTTCATAAATTGGGTAATTTTCTTCATAGTTAACTGTTCTTTCCCTTCCTTCATCAAATTTAACATCAACATTGTCCACAATTTTCTTGAGTCTCTTGTTGTAGCATTTATAAGCTTTGCTTTTTATCGAATACCCAACAAAGACACCTTCATCTGCTCTATTTTCAAACTTCCCAAGATTGTCATCAGTGTTTCTGATGTAACACTTACAGCCAAAAACTTTGAGATGTTTTGTTGTTGCCTTTCTTCCAAACCACAGCTCATAAGGAGTTTTACTTTCATGAGTTCTCAGCATGTACCTATTTTGAATGTATACTACAGTGTGGACTGCTTCTTTCCAAAATCTGTCTACGATTTTGTTCTCAGCCAGCATAGTACGTGCCATTTCCTGTACTATTCTATTCTTTCTTTCTACTACACCATTCTACGGGGAGTTCTAGCTGCTGAATATTGTCTCCTGATCCCATGTTTTTCATAGTATTCTTTAAATTCATCTAAAATGAATTCTCCTCCTCTATCTGATCGTAAGCATTTGATCCTTTTTCCTGTTTCATTCTCAACTAGATGTTTGAAAGATCTGAACATTTCAAAAGCTTCTATTTTATTCTTTAAGAAAAATATCCATGTCATTCTGGAATAATCATCAATACACAGCATGAAGTATTTATCGCCATTTATGCTTTGAGTTCTCATCGGTCCACATAAGTCTGTATGTATAAGATCCAGAGGTTTGCTGGTGTAGTACTCTTTTGTTTTGAATGAGGTTCTGGTTTGCTTTCCTTTTTGACACGAAGCACAAATGCTATTTGAAGGTTTTCTAATGGTTGGAATGTCTCTTACCGCCTGATTCGAGCTGATTTTCACTAGATTATCAAAACTAATGTGACCAAATCTCTTGTGCCATAGCCAGTTTTCTTCTTCCTGTCCAATGAAACAATTACCTTCTAAGGTTTCTGAGAGAGTGTATAGGTTGCCAGATGTCCTTGATCCAGTAGCTATCAATTTTTCGTTGTTTGATTTCCTGACTTCACAACCCTGCTTCTTGAAAACAACTTCATGTCCTTTATCACAGATCTGACTGACACTCAACAGGTTGTGCTTCAAACCATCGACAAACAAAACTTCTTCTGACTTGATCTTCCCATCGCTAATTTTAACTGATCCTTTTTCGATTATCTTAGCTCCATCATTATTTCCAAATTTTACAGAACCACCCTCATATTTCTGCAATTTTTCAAACTTTTGTTTATCACCTGTCATATGACTTGAGCATCCACTGTCAAGTATCCATGGTACCCTTTTGCTCTGTGCCTTGAAAGCTGTTTGAACTATTAAGGATTCCTTTTCTTCCCTAAGTTGTTCTTTCTGCTTCCATTCTGATTTGACTGTGATATCGGGTTCTAGTTTGGACTTCCCTTTTTCAATATCTTTTGTATATCTTTCAAAAAAATTTCCATTTTGTCTTGGCATCTGTGGTTGAAATTTTCTTTTCTGAAATTGATTTGAAACAGAGGTACTGCGACAATTTCTTGCAATATGCCCATAGTTGTGACAGTTAAAACATTCTACTGCATAATTTGTTAGAGGAGCAAAAGCATTTCTACTAGTAAAGCTTCTTGGTCCTACAATATACTTGCAGTCTGCAATTTTATGCCCATAACCGTTACATTTGAAACAGAAACCAGAAAAGTGATGATTGAACCTAAAAGATGGTCTTTGCCAGGTTGTAGTAGGAACCATAGATCTTCTTTTTCTTTGATTTGTGACCTTGGTAAAACCATCATTGTCAGTTCTCCTTTCGGGCCTGGCATTACTGCTTTTATTTGCCTGAGTTGTTTTTCTTTCATCAATCTGTTTCTTCTCTTCATTCCTCATAGTTTCTACATTTTTGGCTTTTGGTCCATTTGACGATTCTCCTTCCATGAAGCCTAGACCAAATTTGATGCCAGCAGGTCTTTGGTCACTTAAAATTTTATCCAGCTTCATCGAACTTTCTTCACGCTTTTGATGACAACTGATTTTTTGATCCAGTTCTTGCATCTGCATTCGTAGACTGACATTATCTTCTTCTAGTTTACAGCAGTAATCTATCTTCATGGTTATCTGAACTTCGAGATCCTCAGATATTTTCTTGTATTCCTCTGTCTGTATTTTCAAACTGGTTATGATGTCATTTGCATCCTCAAGCTTCCTTGAAAGTTTATAATTTTTTCTTTTCTCAGATTTCCATTCTACAAGAGCAGAGACCAGTTCACCTTCTAGATCAACTTCTGCCTCAGGTTTTTCAACACATGCTTTAGAGTTCATTCCTTCTCTTTTCTCTGATTTTTCTACCTCTTCTGATTTTTCTACTTCAAATGCCATGAATAGAGCTTCACCCGTTCCTTCTTTAGAATCCTCACTAGAGCTGTCCTCTGAAGAGTTTGTATTCCTGGAGATGAAGCTTTTCTTTTTGAAGTTGCCTTTCCTGAAGTTTGATTTCTTCTTCCAGTCACTTCTTTCTTGGTGCGAAGTTTCCTCACCCTGGTTCTTTTCATTGAGTGGACATTTTGTCGCAAAGTGCCCAATGCCTCCACAGTTAAAGCATTTAAATGGTAGCTTTCCTCTGTATTTTCCTTTTCCCTTTCTCAGTTTTTTGACAAAATTTGCTTCCATTTCATCTGATACATCCTCTTCTTCAGATCCTTGTTTTGTGTCTTTGCCTTTTAGGGCTTTGAAAGCCGCTTCTCTATCTGTGGGATTAGACCTTCCTATTCTCATTTCAAAAGCAGTCAAAGAACCATGCATCTCATCCATACTAAAGCGATTTAGATCTTTAGCTTCTTCTATGGCTGAGACTTTCGAATCAAACCTTGGAGGGAGAGATCTTAATACCTTTTTCACGATCGTAGCATCATCCATATCTTCGTCGAGACCTCTGATAGAATTAGTGATTCCGTTGACTCTTAGCATGAAAGCCTCTATGTTCTCATCATTGTCCATATTTAAGGATTCGAATTGAGCTCGATGTGTTTGAAGCTTGGCCTCCTTGATCCTATCGTCTCCTTCATGAATGTTCTCTAGTTTGTCCCATACATCTTTTGCGGATTCACAGTTTATGATTTTGACTAGCTCACTATCCACTAATCCACACATGATGGCATTTTTTGCTTTCGAATCATTTTCAAATGCCTTTTTATCGGTAGTGTCTATTGGAGCAGTGGCGGGAGCTTTGTAACCATTAACTACTGCACCCCAGATGTCAAAACCCAAAGCACGAAGATATGTCTGCATCCTTATTTTCCAGAAAGCATAGTTAGTTCCATCAAACAATGGTGCTTTGTTTGAGGAGAAACCTTCACCACTTGCCATTGCATCACTTCCAAGATCACCCTAGCTGATTGAGCCTATTCAGGAACTTGGCTCTGATACCAATTGTTGCACTTACAGTGACACTGAGAGGGGGGGTGAATCAGTGTGATCTTTTAAAATTTTAAACTAGCAATACTTAATGCAGAAATGAAGCAAATTTAAATCAGATATAACAAGAGAGCATCACACACAACACAGATTTAACGAGGTTCACCAATGTGGCTACTCCTCAAAAATGACTGCTTGGACTACCATCCAAATCCAGCCTTTGCAAAGCAACTACTTTACAACTCATTTACCAGCACCAACTGGAAGGAGCACCAACCCCTCAATTTTTTTGCACCAACAGAAAGGAGCACCAACCCCTAATTCACCAGCACCTACTGGAAGGAGCACCAACCCCTTATGCCAAGCTGCAACTTGGACTTCAAAGAAAATAACAGAAAGATACCTTCAACCTTTTGCAAACTATCTGCTGTTTCTGCACACTCTGCTGCTTCTGCAATTTCTTCGCACCAACAGTTTGCCTCTGCGCAACAGTCCCATGCACCAACAATTGATCGCCTCTGCTCCTTTGGACATTTCTGCACTTAGTTCGCTCTCACTTCGCACTTAGATCGACACATCTCGCTCGCTGCTCAACGCGGACTTTACTTGCGCAAATTCGATACGCATTCGATACACTCAAATCTCGAAACTGTCCTCCTTTTATAGCATAAAATTATGAGCAAAGATCTAAACTTAGTCGGCTAAAAAACCCTAATTTTAGTCGACTGCAAACCCTAAAAATTGTCGACTGCAAAACCCTAATCTCTGTCGGCCCAGATCCAACTTTGTCGGCTTCAACCGCCTCTGCCGCCTCTGTCATTTTTCCTGTAGCTTCTCCCATGAAATTACAACATGTCGCGATATCGCTACACCTTTTGCGGCCGTACGCTTTCTTTACCCTACTATCACGAAAATGCGACACTTTTGGCCTTTGTCTGCTTTGCCACCGTTCTTGTCACGAAATCGTGACACTTCTAACTTTCGCTGACGTCATCCTCACTCTTGTCACGAAATCGTGACCCTTTTTGCTTCTAGGCCTTCTTCTCCGCTTTTGTCATGAAATCATGACATTTCTGGCGTCGTACAGTCTCTCTCCTCCTAGAGTCGTGAAACCGTGACATGTCACGAAAATGTGACATCTTCATCCTGCTAGCTTCTTCACTGCTGCCTATCATGAAATCGTGACACTTTTTCCATCCGTACATCTTTCTTTCATCCTGTCATGAAATCGTGACGCTTTCGGCTTTCGGAGGCTTTTCTTGCAACCTGTCACGAAATCGTGACACTTTTCGCCTCTTTGTCCTTTTCTCGGCTTGCACCCGTGAAAACATGACATGTCGCGAAATCGTGACACTTTTGCTGCCTTAAGCTCTTTTCTACCTTTCGCCCGAAAACATAACATGTCGTGAAATCGTGACAGTTTTCTTCCTTAGCGCTTTTTCTCCAAACATGTCACGAAATCGTGACAGTTTTTTGCCTTAGCGCTTTTTCTCCAAACATGTCACGAAATCATGATAGTTTTCTGCCTTAGCGCTTTTTCTCCAAACATGTCATGAAATCGTGACAGTTTTCTGCCTTAGCGCTTTTTCTCCAAACATGTCACAAAATCATGACAATTTTCTTTTGCCTTCTCTCTCCTCACCATGTCACGAAATCATGACAATTTTCTTTGTGCCTTCTCTCTCCTCCGACATGTCGCGAAATCGTGACAGAAAACATGTCGCGATATCGCGACAGTTTTCTTACTTGTCTTTTTCTTTGATTTTTTGAATCTGGGTTACTTTTGTTTTCCTGGAATTGCACTGTACATGATCTGACTAACCTTTGAACTTCTGTCCTCTGCATCTGAATGACTTTTGAACTGTTTGTCCACTGCATCATTAGATCTAACTTTCTGTGTTGACAACAATGACAAACCTCTTGCAACACCTTGCTCAACAAGAACAAGGTGAATAAAGAGCAAGATATTTATTACATCAGTCGCACCTTGGTCAGCTATAAGCTCAAGTATGCATACATTGAGAAGCTTTGCTTAGTAGTAGTCTTTTCCACAAAGAAGCTTCGACATTACATGCTAGATAAAACAACATATATCTTTTTTAAAGAAAACCCTTTGTAGTATATGATGATTCAAACATATCATAATAGCCATACTGCAAAGTGGATAATATTGTTGATAGAATTTGACCTTTATTTCATAAGTCAAAAATATATTAAAGGTCAAGTTATCAATAATAAACTAGTAGAGGCTCCTATCCAGGATGATAATCCTCGTACAATAAATTTACCTAATGATGTAGTATTTACATTATCAGACTCACCAGAACCTAAAGAACTAGAAAATAAAGTTGATATGACACTATTCTTCGATGATTCTAAATGTAAGAAATTGGGTGGTATAGGAATCATATTTTTCACACTGTAAGGGGCTCCTATTCCCAAATCATTTAAACTTAATTTTCTATGCATCAACAACAATTCCAAGTATGAATCCCTTCTTTTGGGTCTTCATATAGCTCTCACCATGAACATCAAGAAGCTCAACATCTTTGGCAATTCCTTGCTCATTGTCAACTAGGTTAAGAAAATTTACCAATGCAAGTATCCAATATTGAAATCATATAAAGCCCTTGTGGATAAATTATTAACTAAATTTGAATGGTATAACATCAAGGCAGTTCCTAATTCTTCCAACCATTTTGCAGATAAAATAGCTTCCTTGGGATTCTTAATTCTATATAACCCATCAGATGATGTCACTAATATTCAAGTCAAAATGCTCTCTCAATCCATAATCTCGCATGATACTTCCAAATATGAACAAGATGTCCACATGATTCAGATTGAACCGCACCAAGATCAATTTTTTCAAATACATGACTTTTTGAAGCATGCATCCTAGGGGTACTTCGTATCACAAAGTCCTTTTAGTAACACTTCAACCATCTATCTCAAGAACATATCCCAATCCACATTCGTGCGAGATGAGTTGCAAAAGAAACAAGTAGTTAACTTAGTCGAAACTCAACCACATCAATATTGGTTCGCTCAACTGAAAGATTTTTTAAAACTCTATAATATTCCTTTGGGATTTTTGCATGTCACAAAATGGATATTCAAGCAAAAGTGATAAATTATATCTTACTAGAAGATATACTTTACCATCGAAGCTATAATGGTCTTCTCCTTCATTGCTTAGAGCCCCAAGAATATGCTTGGACAATATCTCAAGCTCATGATGGTACTTGCAATGGCCATTTAAGTAGCATGTCTATCGCTAAGCACATCCTTTGAATGGGTTATTATTGGCCCACTATGGAGAAATACTATTGTGCTTATATCAAGAAGTGTGTTAAATGTCAAAATCATGCTCATTTATCGGACACATCTTTGTAGGTCTTACAATCGATCCATTCGTTATGGCATTTTTTGCAGTGGGATTTTGACTTAATTGGTAAAATCTTACCCCCTTATTTGGGTTGGCATATGTTTATTCTAATGGCCATAGAATATTTTACCAAATGGGTGGAAGCAATTCCTCTTACCACTATGACTAGGCCTCACATATTGGAGTTTATATTGCATAATATCATATGTTGTTTTGATATCCCATCCAAGATCATCTCGGATAATGGGCCTCCAATTAAGAACAATGATATGAGAGATTTGTGCACCAAGTGCAACATACAACATACCTTTTTAACACCTTATTATCCATAGAGTAATGGTCAAGTAGAGACATTAAATAAAATAGTCATTGTCATTCTTAAGAAAATTGTTAAAGATAATCACAAATATTGGCACCTTCAAATGCCTCTCACATTATGGGCTTATAGAACTAGCATTCATACACCAACCAAGAAAACTCTATTTTCACTAGTCTATGGAATCAAAGGCATCATACCCTTGGAATTAGAAATTCTTTCATTGCACATTGTTGTACAAGATTTCATTGATGATGACACTGCGTGACAAACTCACCTTGATTAATTAACCCTTCTTGATAAAGACAGGTTAATGCTCTTGAGCATCTTCATGTTTATCAAGACCACATTAAACAATATTATTATATGAAAGTCCATCTTAGAGACTTTAAATTTGGGGGTCTTGTGCTTAAATAGAACCAACAGAATTTGAAGTTGCCACCCCAGATGCAAGATAAATTTGCAACAAACTGGTTAGGCCCGTTCATCTCCATGCAAAATATAGGGCCAAGGAATTATTGTTTAGCTTCTCTTGATGGTGTTGAGGAACCTAAACCTCTCAACATTCTCCACTTGTGTATATTTCATGCATGAAACACAATGCATAAAAAAATAAAAAAATAATACAAAAATCAAAAATCATAAAAACATTGCATTGCTTACATTGTACATTACACATTACTACATTTCATTGATTAATTGCATTAGGCATATCAGTCATTGCATACACCACACATTCATTTTCACTATTTACATTTTGTAGAGCACCATGCTTATATGACTATCATTAGCCTTGATCCAACCTTTTTACCATGTCATTATTTGCACTTTTTCTTGTGATATTTTGATTATTAAGGGGTCCTCGTGAGATAGGATAGATACCATATGACCATCAACATTGATGTTTAGCTAGCCACTGACTATTTTACTTACACATCTTAGTTTACACAAGGTCATCAAGAAAAAACACACATCCACACATCATGTCCATCCACATTTCCTGTCCTAGGTGTTTGCATATTTTCCCTCATCCAGTAAGTTGTTATAGAATGTTCAATAATGTTTTTCGATCATTAAGTCATTCCTATTTTTTTTTTTCAAATTTTATAGAAATCTATCTTAATTTTTTAAGTTAGGATATTACTTTAAAAGTACCTTGCATATATCAAAATCCCAAACACATCTTCACATATTAATATTGATTTAGCACAAGGAAAGATGAAACTATGTAGTCATGGCCTCCTAAGTGAAAGGTTTCCCTTAATATCCTATTAAGCACATAGTTCAAAAAATAATGACAATAGTGGTTTTCACCACTTCAAATATATAAAAAATCTTACAATTTTTTTTGAAAGAGTAGTAAGGATGAAGTTAACATTCTCATCAGGAATCATTTTGAGTGGTTGAGAACTTGATTCCCCAAATCTCTAATTCTTTTCACAAAAGCAAAACAATCATGAAATGAGTAGTAAGGATAAGGGCTAAATTCTCATTAGGACTCAATTTGAGTGGTTGAGAATCTGATTCTCCAAAGCTCTAACTTTTATCATAACACATAATAATAATGAGGCTTCAAGTAGTAAGGATAGGGTTTCATTCTCATTAAGACTCGATTCGAGTGGTTGAGAATCCGAATTCCCAAAGCTTGAAGAACCTAGCATTGGATTATGCACATACATGGTATATAAGGACTCACTAGCTTTTGATATCTTGTATTACAGAGTAGTTGATTCCAATCGAATATAAAATCAATATAATGATGACCATAGGGTGATCCTCATTACAATAATGGGCTATAAATGTTAGCCTGGCAATGGGGTAGTCTTATGCATCACATTAATGAATTCACTATGCACACATAGGGATAATGGATATCTAGGTATTCCTAGCATATTTTTATCTTTTAGAGTCATGAAAAGGTTAATATTTTGTTGATGACTTTTATACATTAAGTGGTGCTCACAGTTAGGTTGTTTTGCATATTAGATTCATTCATTATGTTTCACATTTAAACATACAACTCAGAGCTTACATCATCATGACATTAGCACATAACATACATGCATACATATAGGTATACATCCTATATTTACAATATCAAAAACATACAAGTGCATCTAGACATACATCTATGCATACATACTACAATATCTAGACATACATCCATCATTCATAATTGCATGCATATGTGCATCAATACATGAAAAAACACAAGCAACATGATAAGACAACTGCAAATATAATATCATATATATCTATATCATGGAAAGTATATCCTGGTACAAAAATACTCATACGCTATAATGGAGTAGGTCCTTAGACCTCACACTCAAATAGAGAAGCATGTACATAACAAAATTAGGTTAGCCCCGCATCGCCAATCTCACCACCACCCTCAACCTTGTCTCAATGAGACTGCTCTAATCCACTAGAACCTAAATTTTGTGGATGATCTAAATATCTAAGAACCCATATTATTACTGATGGCTATCCAGACTCACTATAGTGGCTTTGCTATGATGGCCCTATTAAAACCCATGATGGTAGCCTACCACCTAGTCGCTCCACCTCATCCTCCAAGGAAGAGATATAGTCTCGATTAAAGAACACAAGCTTATACTAAGAGGGGGAGTGCACAGTATAAGACCACTTTTTACTTTTCTTTTCCAATCAATATTATGTAATTTATAGATAGCAATATCAACAATAGTAATCAAATCAATGCATAAATCACCACACACAATAGAGACACCAATTTGACATGGTTCACCCAATGTGGGCTACTCCACGGACAAAATCTTTCACTAAAATTTTCTCAATCAATCTCTTGGGAATCCTTTCCCTATTACAATTTTTATGGACCTCTATCCAAAGGAGACACCAATCCCCTAATCAAGTTCATGGATCTCTATCCACAGGAGAACTCATTTCTCCTTAGCTCTGGCTGGTGATCTTCTAGAAGAACTATTGCCTCCATTGCACTGGCTAATGAATATCTATCCATTGAAGACTCCTATCCTCACTACCTTAGCTAATGGACCTCTATCCACTGGATACTATTATCCTCTATACTTTGTTACTTCCAAAGGTTTTTATTTTCTCTTTCTCAAATCTGCACTAAACACCATCCTTCGATTTAGCAAAAATTTGCTCAATCTCTATCTCTGGTCTGGCACAAACCTGTCCTCAAATTTGCACTAAATACAGTCCTTCGGTTTAGCACAAATTTTCTCAATCTCTATCTCTAGTCTAGCACAAACCCATCCTCAAATTTGCACCAAAATCTATCCTCAAATCTGTACTAAACACAATCCTTATATCTAGCACAAATATGCCCTCAATCTCTATCCTCTGATTTGCACTAAACATAGTCCTTCGGTCTAGCACAAATCTATCCTCAATATTTGTCCTCAAGCATTAACACAAAGCTTGATTCAATCACAAATCAACTCTACTGGATCTACCCCAAACCTTAGCTCAAGGTTTGAACAAATATATCAATCAACTTTGCTTACAAGTCTTCCCAAAGACTTAGCTTAAATCTGCCTTGTAAGCTTCCACAAAATCTCACACTAATCTGTCCACAAGTCCTCTTTAGAACTTATTCAATATGCTCAACAAGTCCTCACTAGAACTTGTCCAATTTGCTCAACACTCTCTATCCTCAAACTCTGTATTGTAAGCTTCCACAAAATATCTCACGAATCTGTTCACAAGTCTTCTCAAAGACTTACCTCAAATCTACTCAACAAGTCCTCACTAGAACTTGTCCAATCTCATGGAAACATATAGAGAATTGTTAGAGACTCAATATGCTTCACATTCACCACAATGATCAAATACTTTTAATTTATCTTTTTACCATAGAAACATATAGAGAATTGTTAGAGACTTAATATGCTTCACACTCATAACTCTCAATCACTTTAAATCTCTCTTTTATTATAGAAACATATAGAGAATTTTTAGAGACTCAATATGTTTCACATTCATAAACACTCAACCTCTTTTACAAATCAATTCAGAATATATAACAATTTATTTCATAGAACTTGAACTATCACATCAACACATACACTTGACTAGGCTCAATCAACTCTACTCAACCAATCATTCAATGAAATAATACTTCCTCACAAACCCTAGTCCAAAATTATGAACATTCACTCAAATGTTTCCACCAATGCTTATTAAACAATCTCACATAACAATGATACCAATCTCACATAATAATGATACTCATGATCTTTGCAAAACCTAGCTCAAGTTCCTCACTCAACTAATCACATCAACAACAATGCTTATCAAACAAGGTTTTATCAACAACTCTTCATTCCAGAAAAACCCTTTTCACTCCAACTTATCATTCACAACATTCAACAACCATTATCTAGGAAGATGTGCCCATACCTTTTGTTTGATGTAGAAGTGCCCTTAGAAAACTTGTCACAATCACAATTTCCTCCTTTCCAATTTCAATGGTTAGATGACAAATATCACTCTAACACTTTCTCAAAATATTCCTTAGTCACAAAAATAATCAAATCACAACTACACCTTATAGCTTCTTCTTGAAATTGGCATCCATCAAATCATACATGAAAAATAATTATCTAGATACACCTTATAATATCCAACACCACAAAAATCAAACAACCTTCCTTAAACACCTTATTACCCTTTTCAATAAATAAAGCAAATATCACCAAAAATTATTTTGCATCAACCTTATAACTCCCCTTAAAACCTTACAAACCAAATAAATTATGCAAAAATTAATTTTAATGGCTCAACTATAGTATTTCTGAAAATTTCGATGCCCAAATAATGCATACCTTTGTCTATTACCCAAAAAGGGTTTCGGTGTGATACAAATTGCCATCTCTCCAAGTGCCAAGCACCTTAATTCTTTGGTGCCCACCGTGTGGGCTATAGGAACCCATGAGAAGGAAGGGAAGCTTCCTTCCTCTTGGTGCCTTCAATCATCGTTGATGCCTTAAAAAAAAAATACTATGCCGTGGATTCGAACTTCCACCATGCGCTGCCACAACGCCTTACCCTTGTTGAAGTTTCCAACTACGCTACTTGTGCTTGGTTACCAAGGTGCCTTCTAAGGTGGGTAATAAACCCTCACATACCACTTGGTCCTTTAAACACCAATTAAATCCTTCTCTGTCTCACCGAATGATTCACAATTGCTTGGAGATTAAATCGAATGCTTGAAATTGTTTTGGCTAAGGTGTTGGAGTCCCCTTTATATACACGATTAATTTGCTCCCCACGTCGGTGCTCGATGGTCAAATTCAAATTTTGAATTTCAACTTAATAACCCACCTTAGGGTTATTTAAAATTAACATAAATTAATATATAATTAATATTAAAATTAATTAATAATTAATTTAAATAACATAAAGTTAAGTAAATTAATTAATAAATTAATTTAATAAAATTATATTAATTAATTTATAATTAATTTAATATTCCTTGTATAATATTATAAAGAATTATTATAATATTATTTTCTTGGGTTTCTTCTCTGCACTTTGGACCTCATATGACTACCTGAAACCGAGTCTTGACCAACTAAAAATAGACTCTCCTTTTGCACTGATTGGAGAACCTGAAACTGATGTTGCCCACTAAAACTACCACTCACTGGTGTTGCAATCTTGACATCAATGACCACTCACTCTTGACATCAATGAAAACTCATCTACTCAAAATTTCCAACAATCTCCCCCTTTTTCATTGATGGCAACCCAAATTCCTTTTACCAAAACTTGACCTTTTTCATGTTCTTCTCCCTCTGGGAAATTGCTCCCCCTGACTCAATGCTCTCTCCTTAAACCAAATCTCTCCCCCTTACTCAAATTTCTTCCCCTTTGACATAAATTTCAAAGGGTCACCTTTGGGGCTCGGGCCTAAGAATGAGTCTCTTAGCTTAGCCCCTCCCCCACATCCTCTTGAGGTGGTTAATTTTGGGGTGGAAGTGTTTCTACTCCCAGCATACACTGATATTTACCTCTGTCCTTTTTCCTTCTCATATGATTCTTCTGATTTCTTTGACTATTTCGATTCATGTCCATGTTCCTATTTATGTTTATGTTCATGTCCATATTCATATTCCTATTCTTGTTCCTATTCATGCTTGGTTCTGGTATGTCTACTCTACACCACTTTGTTGTATGTCCATCATTATTGCACTTATAACACTTAATGTTATTATTATTTTGAGGTGCAAATATCTTGGGATTTCTCTTGGTGAAGCCATATCTATTCCTATCATAGACCCTACAATTCATTCCCTTGTGATCAAACTTATTACATGAGTAGCAATACCCATGAAAAGGTTACCTACCTTTGAAGTTCCCATATTCCTATATTTCATGTGTCCTACATTGTGAAGCCATGTGCCCAAATCTATAACATGAGAAACATCGTCCATTGAAGTTTCCTTGCCTTGATCTCATTGGTCTCTTAGTCTCTCTTACCCTATGTTGGTTTATGTTCCATATGTTCCTCTTTTGTGCATTGTTTCTTTCTTTTTTGAACTTTCTGTTCAACTAATCTTCAGAAGTCTTACTTTCTCTTACACTGTCTTCTTCTAAAGTTTCTTCTTCTTCAGAACTTGAGGTTGACTCTTATTATTTCTTTTGAGCCTATTCAAAACAAATATCTGTTTTGCTGGGTGTAGGCTTTTGTGACTTGATAATCTTATCCAAATTCTTTGAGCTCCTTCCAAACTTATATAGCTTATCCTTAGACTTATCTATTTTTTCCCTTAGTAGGGCTACTTCTTGTTTTAACTTTTCACATTCTAAGACTTTTTATTCTAACTTATCCTTGAAATTCTTTATCTTAACCATTGACTTGTTTAGATCCTATATAAGTTTTCCTCTCTCTTCATCACATTCTTGAAACTGAAGCTCAAGTTGGGAGTTTTGCTTTCTTACCTTCTTTAAATTTTTAAGAGCATAAATAAGTTCTCCCTCAAGATCAACTTCTCATTTTTTTGATTCTTCCTCTATTTGTTTGCCTTTGAGAACATCTTCATTCTTTTATGACTTGTATTCAATAGGATCGTCTCCTTCTTCTAGTTCCATTAGAATATTCTCTTATGGTCCTTCAAGTGTATCCTCATATTCATCATCATTGAAACTGAAACTATTCTTTGTACAACTATCTTCAAGATGTCCAAAATTACCACATCTAAAACACTTGAGAATTATTGGTGACCTTTTATTAACTTCTTCTTTTTCTTCTATAAGAAATAGAACTTCATATTTATCATTATATGAGAAACTATTATCACTATCACTTGAGTAATTACTTGCCTTGTCTGCATAGTAGCTCCTATTTTGTATTTAAAAGAACTTCTTTCCTTGTTTGCCTTGTTCATCCTTACCTTTCTTTTGGTACCTGTATTTTTTTGATTCCCTGTTCTTATGATCCTATTTTTCTTCATCATTGCTATTTTTGGCTTCTTGAAAATTAGTTGCATAGTGACCATACTTTCCACAATTAAAACATCTAACAGATTTTGCATATTTAAATCTTCTTGAATCCTTATTCTTTTTGCCATAATTTACTTCTTCATCACTGGATGACTCATTGCTTGAATCTGACTTCTTGCCCTTTGTCTTCTTAATAGCTTTAAAGGCTACTTCCTTTTGGATATTAGGTTCCTCTATTATTATTAACTCAAAAGTTGTACGAATACCAAGTAACATATCTTTTGTCAAAATATCACCATCTTTTGATTCCTCTATAGTAGAGATCTTTTCACTAAACCTTTTTAGAAGGGATCTTAAGATATTATCACAAACATCATATTATTCAATCTCAATTCCAAGTCCTTGCATGATGTTAACAACCTCATCTACCCAAAGTAGATACGTACTAATATTTTCCTCATCCTTCATTCTTAATTCTTCAAATTGTCCTTTGATATTTTGTACCTTTGCCTTTTTAACACTTTTATCTCTTTCATAACTGCTTTGCAACTTATCCAAAATTGCTTTTCCTGATTTGCAATGCATAATATTTATGAACTTTGTTCTATGCAAACCTCTCAAAATTGCATTCATTGCTTTTAAATTGTAATTATGTAGAATTTTACCATCTTTATCTGTAGGTGGAGTAGTTGGTGGTGTGTATCCATTTTCAACTACTTCCCATATTTCATTGCCAAGTGCCATCAGGTGAATCTTCATTCTCATACTCCAAAATACATAATCACTTCCATCAAATACTAGTGTTGAATTATCTGATGACCCATTCTTAAATTCCATTGTGTTCTTGAAATCTTTTCATTCAAGATGTTAAAATATTCTAAAGAAACCCGCTCTGATACCAATTGAAGAACACAAGCTTATACTAAGAGGGAGGGTGAACAATATAAGACCATTTTTTACTTTTCTTTCCCAATCAATATTATGCAATGTATAGATAGAAATATCAATAGTAGTAATTAAAGTAATGCACAAATCACCATACATAATAGAGACACCAATTTAATGTGGTTCACCCAATGTGGGTTACTCCATGGAGAAAATATTTCACTAAAATTTTCTCAATCAATCTCTTGGGAATCCTTTCTCTATTACAATATTTATGTACCTCTATCCAAAGGAGACACCAATACCCTAATCAATTTCATGGATCTCTATCCATAGGAGAACTCCTTTCTCCTTAGCTTTGGTTGGTATATTTTAGAAGAACTGCTGCCTCCACTGCACTGGATAATGGATCTCTATCCACTGAAGACTCCTATCCTCACTGCCCTAGCTAATGGACCTCTATCCACTAGAGACTATCATCCTCTATACTCTGTCACTTCCAAAGCTTGTTCTTTTCTCTTTCTTAAATCTGCACTAAACATTATCCTTTTGTTTAGCACAAATCTACTCAATCTCTATCTCTAGTCTGGCACAAACCTATCCTAAAATTTGCACCAAACTCTATCCTCAAATCTGCACTAAACATAGTCCATCGATCTAGCACAAATCTACTCAATAGTTGTCTCTGTTCTGGCACAAACCTATCCTCAAATCTGCACCAAACTCTATCCTCAAATCTGTACTAAACATAGTCCTTTGGTCTAGCATGATTATATCCTCAATATCTATCCTCTAATCTGCACTAAACATAGTCCTTTGGTCTAGCACAAATCTATCCTCAAGCCTTAACACAAATCTTGATCCAATCACAAATCAAATCTATTGGATCTGCCCCAAATCTTAGCTCAAGGTTTGAACAAATCAATCAATAAAATCTTCTCACAAGTCTTCCCAAAGACTTGTCTTAAATCTTCCTTGTAATCTTCCATAAAAGCTCACACTAATCTATCCATAAGTCCTCTCTAGAACTTGTCAAATCTGCTCAACAAGTCCTCACAAGAACTTGTCCAATCTTCTCAACACTCTCTATACTCAAAATCTATATTATAAGCTTTCACAAAGCTCACACAAATCTGTTCATGTCTTCTGAAAGACTTACCTCAAATATACTCAAAAATTCCTCACTAGAACTTTTCCAATATCATAGAAACATATAGAGAATTGTTAGAGACTCAATATGCTTCACATTCACCAAAATACTCAATTAATTTCAATTTTTCTTTTTACCATAGAAACATATAGATAATTGTTAGAGACTCAATATGCTTCAAACTCACAACTCTCAATCACTTTCAATATCTCTTTTATCACAAAAATATATAGAGAATCATTAGAGACTCAATATGTTCCACATTCATCAACACTCAACCCCGTTCACAAATAAATTCAAAATATAGAACAATTTGTTTCACAAAACTTGAACTATCACATCAACACATCCACTTGACTAGGATCAATCAACTCTACTCAACCAATCATTCAATGAAATAATCCTTACTCACAAACCCTAGTCCAATACTATGAACATTCACTCAAATGTTTCCATCAATTCTTATCAACCAATCTCACATAATAATGATACTCATGATCTTTACAAAACCTAGTTCAAGTTCCTCACTCAACTAATCACATCAACAACAATGCTTATCAAACAAGGTTTTATCAACAACTCTTCATTCTAGAAAAAAAAATTTCACTCCAACTTAGCATTCACAACATTCAACAACCATTCACTAGGAAGATGTGCCCATACCTTTTGTTTGATGTAGAAGTGCCCTTAGAAAACCTATCACAATCACAATTTCCTCCTTTCCAATTTCAATGGTCAGATGACAAATATCACTCTAACACTTTCTCAAAATATTCCTTAGTCACAAAAATAATCAAAGCACAACTACACCTTATAACTCCTCCTTTAAATTGGCATCCATAAAATCATACATAAAAAATAATTATCTAGATACACCTTATAATATCCAACTTAAAATAATATCCAACACCACAAAACTCAAACAACCTTCCTTAAACACCTTATTACCCTTTTCAAGCACTACAGCAAATATCACCAAAAATTATTTTGCATCAACCTTATAACTCCCCTTAAAACCTTACAAACCAAATAAATTATGTAAAAATTTATTTTAATGGCTCAACTATAGTCTTTCTAAGAATTATGGTGTCCAACTAATGCATACCTTTGTTTATTATCCAAAAAGGGTTTTGAGTGATTTGAACCATCGTCTCTCCAAGTTCCAGGTTCCTTAACACTTTGGTGCCCACCATGTAGGCTATAGGCACCCATAAGAAAGAAGGGAAGCTTTATTTCTCTTGGTGACTTTGATCATCATCAATGCCTTTAAAACAAAAACCCTCTAGCATGGATTTGAACCTGTGCCATGCGCTGCCACAACTCCTTACCTTCACCGAAGTTTCCAACTACACTACCTACACTTGGTGACCAAGGTACCTTCTAAGGTGGGTAATAAACCCTCACCTGCCACTTTATCCTTTAAACACTAATTAAACCCTTCTCTGTCTCACCGAATGATTCACACAATTTGCAATTTCTTGGAGATTAATCGAATGCTTGAAATTGTTTTGGCTAAGGTGTTGGAGTCCCCTTTATATACACGATTAATTTGCTCCCCACATCAATGCTCAATGGTCAAATTTGAATTTTGAATTTCAACTTAATAACCCACCTTAGGGTTATTTAAAATTAACATAAATTAATATATAATTAATATTAAAATTAATTAATAATTAATTTAAATAACATAAAGTTAAGTAAATTAATTAATAAATTAATTTAATAAAATTATATTAATTAATTTATAATTAATTTAATCTTCCTTGTATAATATCATAAAGAATTATTATAATATTATTTGCTTGGACTTCTTCTCGGTACTTTGGACCTCATATGACTACCTGAAACTGGGTCTTGACCAACTAAAAATAGACTCTCCTTTTGTACTAATTGGAGAACCTAAAAATGATGCTACCCACTAAAACTGCCACTCACTAGTGCTGCAAGCTTGACATCAATGACCACTCACTCTTGACATCAATGACAAATCATCTACTCAAAATGTCCAACATCGATCTGAGCATCAGTGAGATGTATAGCATGACAATATCCCCTGCAAATCTATCACCTAATCTTGAATCCTGACCACATCACTTGTAACCTCCCCACCTATGTGCTACCTTGTGGCCAACCCTGCCACTTCTTGGCCCTATTTAGCTATCATACTTGTATATAATCATGCTCTACTGTAACACCTACTAGCCACATCCGTAGAGCATCTCACTTTGTTGTGGCTTCGATCACCTCCACCTACAAAGAATCTCTTTTCATCATTAGTCTCCTAGCCTCATTCTTTTGGCTCTCAACCTGATCCTAAAGGTTTTTCCTCTCCTTGCCAAATCCCCTCCACCACTACTTATTGTTGTTCAACTGGCTCTATAGAAATGCCACTATGGTATCCCTCTCTACAAGTAAATGTTGTAGCATCTGAATTTGACCTCTAAGAGTAGCCTCATGATCTTGAGGATCCTCCTCATCCTCACCCTCCTCTTGTGGCTTACCTCTATAAAAAGTCTTCCCCAACTCCCCCTCAATTTGGTGATGCACTCACAACTTTGTAGATTCCCCATCCTTGACCATAGCTCTAACCTACCCATAGCCACTAGCTTTGTCTCCCTACCATAATAGAGTGATCCACCAAGTGTCATATGATGTAGTCATCCCTGGGTCCTCCACACTAGTATTAGATAGTGGTGGATCCACCTCCTCACCCATAGGCTCAAATCAAGGCCACTTTATCTAAGTCTCATTAGTTTGATATCAATATATCATTGGCTCATTAGTTACACACTAGCACACCCCAAACTACCGAGTCACACGAGAATACTAAAAGTACTCATGCTTAGTGCCATGGTGGTTGACCAACTATTGACTGTACCTAACTTACCTCATATATTGGTCTATCTTTGCCCATGGTGTAAAATCATTGTAAGGTCATCGTACCACATGTTGTGGCCTCAACCTCTCAAATAAGTTAGTATAATGTTGAATCATACCTAAATTGGGATGACTTTATCCTCTCTCTTGATCTCACCTCTAGTGTACTACATAGCCAATATCCCTATCCACCATCTAACCCTAAGACACCCAAGGTATCCCATTCAGTTTGTCCACCCAAATATACTTTCAAACCTAGATCTAAAGGATAAATATGCATCCCAAGACGAGTCTACCTCACTGCTAGATCTAAAAATGCTCATCATATACCTATTCCAACAATGTTGTACACCATGCCATAATGATCAGCTCATCCACTATGCACTCAACTAAGTACTAAACCAAATCAAAGAGGTTCCATAAGAACCTTGTACCTAATAAATCAGGCAATAATATGTTCAACATGAGTGACATAATCACTACATGCCTAGCTATCAATATATCTCTATCATAACCATCCTCCATCAGCACCTCGTCACTCTCTAAATTATGCTCTATTGACTTCCAATCCTGCGGGAATGCCCTCTGAAGCACTATCTACTGCTGACTAGTGTGAGAAGAGACAATGGTATGTCCCTCAATAGAAATGTGAAGAATCCAATAGACATATTCCAATGTGACTATCATATTACTAGTTAAAATATGAAAATGTGTTGGTCTGGCTATCCCAATGATCTATCAAGGTTGTCAAGTAGGCCTGATATGCATATATTGGCTCTAGTCTTGTAATCTACATAAGGCATATGGTCTTTAGCTAGTCCTAATCTGCATTAGAGAGTGCATTGTGCGCTCTCCTATATATGGTAGTAAATCAATGATGAGATATAAGGAGCTAAAACGAAACAAATGGCATAAATCAACAATTCAGTCACAAGAAAAAAAAACACAAAAAAAAAACAAAAACCAATAAAAATTTTGAGGTAATATTCAACCTCAAAGAGGTCATCTTGGCCCAAGATGGTCTTCAATCAAGGTCATCTCAGCTTGAGATGACCTCCATAATGGTTATATTTCTTATTGTTGATTCAAACAGGGTTGTCTCACCTCGAGATGATCCCCAAATCCCAAAGAGGGGTTGTCCTACCTTGAGATGGCCCCCAAATTGGGGCATTTGCAATAAAAAATCAAAAACAAAAACATGACAAATAAAAAATAAATTGACTCCTACACTACATTTTAATCTATGGTGTGGTTCATTGCCTTAACTTTTTTTTAGGGTAATGCTCCTTTACCATAGTAATTAGTGAGTTTCATTTTATCTTTTGAAATTAAAAATGTGAGCATGAGGTACTTACCCTCATATCTCCATCTCATCTACTCAAAGAGATCTCAAGTTTGTCCATGGCTAAGTTAAATATACTTTTCGGAAGCACTTTTCTTCGAAATTCAACTCCTTCCTCCCCATCTCTCTCTTTTTTCAAACACGCACGATGAGAGTGATATTAGAAATTATGAAATTTTGCATTTTATATTTTTCACCACTGGTGCAAACATCAGAGACGGTCGCCTAAGCGCCATGCGATCGTCTCAAGATGATATGGTCATACTTTTTGCAAAAATATTAAAAAAATAATAATAAAAATAAAAATAATAATCACAAAAAAATGGGTTGCAATTACCAGGGTCATTAGGAAATAACCCCTCCAAATTGCATAATCACCTAGTTAAACTAAAATCAAGTCATCTTGGTCAAGCGACTTGTCACTTTCATCATTTTCCATCTCCTCTATCAACTCGTCGCTTGAGGGGGTAGTCATATAATTACAAAATTCATAATCAAGTCAACAATCAAACACTCAATCATGTAAATCACATTCGTCCAAGAATCAATGCCAAAGATAATCATGTCCTTCTTGCTTGGGGTAGATAATTAAAAAAAATTAAATTAAACACATAATAGGACAACCGAAACTACCTATTTAGTATACCCAAAGTTGTTGTGATTAGAATATTGGCTTGACACATGAAGCTACTCTACCCATCGGCCAAAAGGTTTATCAAAATCAAGTTCCATCAATGTGTTGAAAGCAATTATTTTGCAACCTTCATCCTTTCCATGACTAGGGTATCTTACATTTATTAGATCAATGGACATCATCAACCATCAATGTGACTTTATATCAACTATTTTTGCTCTGGGTTGTGCTTTCACACAATGCATCCCAAAAATGGGTATTTGTAGACACCTAAAACACATCATATTGAGGAGACTACCTAAATGGACTCCTTTAAACCATGTGACCCACCTTGGGTAGCCTCAAGGATAAAATAGTGGTTATAACCACTTAAATAGGGATATTCTTCCTTTGCAACTAGGTTTGTCTCACCTTGAGATGACCTCCAGATCGAGGTTGTCTCACCCTGAGATGGTCGTACCAAAAGCAGAATTTAAAAATAAAGTAGGATAGCTGGTAGTTAAAATTACCAATTAACCCCATGCATGATCTTGCACTGTGATTTAGCACCTTGCATGAGACAAAATGGAAAAAATACATGAATTAATCAATTGCATGAAATTCTAAAGATAATCATTCACTTTTCTTAATGCGAACTACCTATGTGCTTTATCATACAAAGGGTTTGTGCTATTATTAGATTTATTTCAATAAATCATATATTAGCACTCACACCCCTCAATTTGAACCCCTGCAACCTTTATTATTCTAATATTTATCATCACAGTGTTCAAGCTTCCTCTTCATAAAGTGCTGCCATGTTTTAGATCCCCAAGTTCTCTCATTTTTGAAAACCATGTTGATGGATTGCTTCCAAGATTAAAGGCCATGCTTCCATATTCTATGCAAATCAAACACTTCTACTTTGGTGATTTATCAGATCCACTGAGCCACTATTGTGAGCACACCAATCCATCAATAAGACCCTGGATTGAACCCAAAAGTCCACCCGACTCGACCGCAAGAAATGCAATCCTAGGGTAGTGGCTATCTTGATCTAAGATGACCTGTACGCAAGGCCATCCTACCTTGAGACAACCTCTGGAAGAGATCTATTTTTCCATATTTTTTATTTATAGAAGTTAGAATTTGCTTTTTACTATTTCCAACATTATATTAACGTTTCTTTATGCATGGTTTATTCTACTTTTAGCTCATTTATTTCGACATTAATTTTATTTAATACAATCCTAATCTCGTTGGGCTCTGCACATGCTATTGACATCCTTTGCTTTCTTTGTGTGCAAATTACAGGATTCTACAAGGACAAAGGAGTGCAAGAACTCAACATAATTACTCATTACAATGGTTATAGAAGCCCACTCCAAAACACTTGTGATTGTGAGAAGACCTTGTAGAGTGTGCCGGGATTTATTTAGAAAGGGGACAAAACCCTCATTTATTGTAATGATTGTATCACATCATTGAACTCCCTCAAAGGGGATGTATTTGTAATACACTTTGATATTATCATTAATATAAAGGACTTGGCCCGCTTGTTCTTATTATTTATCTTTATGTATTGGTTATATGTTCATGTTCATTATTTATTTATATTATCATTGGTTGCTTTTATTGGTGCACTGATGTTCAAGCATATCACAGTCATCATGCAATATACACAAATTGTAAATGCTAAAGAGCAAACTCTCTATTAGAGATACTATTATGGAAAAATTAAGTATCCTTTAGATATTTGTCATGCTACCTATATTTTCTCTTTCACAAACAAATATGTAAGCTCTGGTGGGCTCACCTCTTTGACCTATAAATGGTTTATATATAGACCTTGAATGGACCAGGTTGGGTCAAGATACCCCTATTATGAGCTTAATTAATAGTTGATATTTTATGCCTTATGCTCACCCAGATAAAAAAATAAAATATGAATTTATTATGACCAACCCATTTATAGAAACTCCTAGCCTTAGCTTTAATCAACAAACTGGTTTCTCATCCATTGGGCAATTATAATAAGAATCAATTTTTTTATGACTTAGAAATAAGGTGAAAATAATAGATCAACATGCTTACATTCATTCAAATCATGTAATAAACATAAGGTATCATACCAATTAAAGAAATCATTATTCATATATTCAAGTAATACAATACACAAATGAGCAACATACAATGAACACCAAAATTTCCAGAGAGAAGGAATTGTATTTGTATTATAAATGTTCTTTGGAAATTAAAAAATAGATCCCAGTGGAGTGCTTAAGTCTCTCTTTGTATATAATATAATATTCACCATGTTCAAATCATACAATAGGGGAATCCAATTTTCTATCCTAAGAGTAGTAAAAAATAATCTCCAACCCCTCGTTCAGCTCCTGGAAATAATCTCATAAGGTTGAATGGATTCTCAAAAATTCCTGCACAAATTTGGGAAGAAATAAGGCATGAAAACTAAGACAAATAAATGGGAAAATACAATTGACTAGAATAGCACACTTAGAAATACCTCTTGTAAAATTTTGCTATGCAATGCTGGATGCTTGTTCTAGTTGTAGGTGCCTTTGTTTATAATTTTGGCTACTACATTTTAGTTGTAAATGTACAGTGTGGATGTGCACATTTGTGGCTTCCTCTACCCTTGATATTTTATATGTATTACAACAAAATATGGGTTGTTAAAATTAGTCAAAAACTATGAAAAACTACCATTTATTCCAAATAGTACCACATGTTATCAAAATTGATGTTTGGACTCACTGGCTCTAACTACCTTTGAAGAAAATATAGTTACACCTCGATATCATTTGTGTCCTACTCTTGGCTCTAATTTTGTGGTGGACCCAACACTAACTTCTTTAGTCTTGTCTTCTTCTAGTAACTTTACCCCTAGTAATTTTGTGATTTGCCTCTATGCTTCATCAAAAAAATAGGTCACTGAAGTGATCTCATATTTTATGCTTATTAATCGGTTGACATAGTTTTTGTATGAGGATTCATTTTAATCTGAGTTTTTGCTCATCTTCCTCATTATATTTAAATTCCTCTATCCTTTTACCTATAAGTTTGTGAACTTCATCTACTACCAAAATTTCCTCCAACATGATGCAAGCCTTTTTTTTTGGCATCCATATCCTTTGTCCATTCTCACATGTCTTGAAGGTATTTATCCTAGTGTAGCCTTTTGTGGAGGTAGGTTTTCAATTTGTGAAAATAATTTTGACAATCATGACTTTGGATGTATGATGTGGTAACTTACCTACAACTAATCTAGATGTACTCTTCTTTACATCTTAGGTAAACATGCTTTATGACCACTATTCTTTGATCTATATTTTGTAATAAGATCCTAATGCTTTGAGTTATATTTGTGATGTCAACTAGGTCTTTGAGAATATTGACTAATGACTTTACTTCTTTCAATTCTATTATAAGTTCTTATTTATAATGCTTCGCAAAGCTAGCATTGTTAAATTATTACTTAGTCTATGTCTGTGATATTTTCCCTTTAAGTTTGTTAAGCTCCACTTGTAACCTCTTGTTTTTAGCTTACACTTGGTCTTTCTTAGTTTTTACTTGCTTGAGATGAGTAGTTTGAACTCTTAGTTCTTTCAGTTCATTTTCCATGACTATGGTGGTTCGAGACTAAGCCTCGATTTCTATCTTGATGATATCTAAGAAGTCCACTTTAACTTGCATCTATTTTTTCTCTAGATCAATGTAGAATTTTGTTATGTTTTATTGCAAGGGCATTGTAATAGTAACATCATGACCTCCATGGGTAATATTTTTCTTGGTTATTATTTACTGGGCAACGTTCTCCTTAGTTATCTTCTCAATGGCCACTATTTATTCTTCTTTTTTAGGATTTAATTAAATATCTTTCTCTTTTCTCTTGGCTAAGACAACAGAGTGGGATGCTCCTGATATTGAATCGAATTCTATCTTGACCTTCTTCCTTGGTGGAGAGCTAGAGATAGGAGTTTCCACTAGAAATTATTCCCTTAATAAATTCTCCAGTCCTCCAACCTGCTTAATCTTCTACATGGAAATATTATATATTTTATGTTCTTCCATATCAATCACCAGATGTGGAGGGGCTATGTCAGGCAAGTCAATTTTGGGATTCATTAATATCTTGTCGATCTTTTTATTTATCTCTAATTTTAGAATTTAAGGGGTGGCAATGACCAATTCCTTCCATTTTTTAGTTTCTGATCTATCTCCACTGGTGGACTATACTTGAGAAGGTTGCTCAATTTGTTTTGGAGATTTCTTACTTTAGAATCCTATAGAATTTGTTCTTTGTCAGTAGATTGGACCTCTTGCATTACTAATTCAAATTGCTCTGGATCCTTTTCAATCACTTTGAGGAAGGAATATTCAAACTCTACAGGCTATATCATTGGAAATAGTGGAGCAATGGATTCAATAATGCTCATCTAAGTACATTGACCTTAGGTCAATAATTTTATATTGTCTCTATTTGGGTGTAAGTTCTATCTTTCATCTTCCACACTTCAGTAAATGAGTTTCAATTTTTGATAGTTATTTGCATGGCATCCTCAAATGGATCTTCTTCATACCCAATATTGGTTGTGATTACCTTCTATATATATTTATCATAATCTCCTTTTGGATCATAAACCCTCCAAGTTATTTTAGCAAATCCATACTCATCCATTCTATAGATAGCTCTGAGTAAGATATAGTATCCTCTATAAATGTAATGCCCTAGTTGACAAGGCAATTTGAGCCAAGAGACTCTTGTTTTCTTCCTACCAACCCTCATTTTAACTTCCTTAGCTATTATTATGGCAATCTCTAGTGCAATTATTAACACTGAAAAATACTTTAGGAGTGCCTTTGGAGGTAATTTTACCCCAAACAGCCTAATATATGTGAATTCTTCTGTAAAAAATAAATCTCTTACCTTCTTTTGATGTAAAAATGACACCACTCTAGAATTGAGCCTAGATGAATTTTGGATGCACAATTGGTAATGGAAGACTATAAAAAATCTTCCAAGGAACTCACTGTAACTAGACCAACCCTCGTGGATCCAAGGGAGCCTTTCTTGAACTAATTTTGCATCTATTCCTCCTAGGACCTGAATTATACATGCATATAATTGTCTCATAATGAGATGAATAAGAAAAGAGTAATACATGATTTATGGCATGACTTCCTATGTTCTTTAATGGATTTTTGCAATTCTATCAGTTTTCTGTGTAAATTCTCATCGATGATATCTTTCCAAAAATACATTGGTATATGTCCTCTTTTATTTAATTAGAAAACTAGTTACAATACTTATTTTCTAATGAAATATAGATCTCTTATATTCAATACTATATTAATCATGTCCATATAGTCTTTGGCCCAATTTCTAAGAGCGATTTTCTCAATTGGGAACTTGTAAGATACCTAGTAATCAGAACCAAATATTTTGGAATATAATATAGTATTAAGCATAAATGTAGACTATAATGAGATTACCTTTGCATTTAGGCCTTGGTTTTTTGGACTGAGTTTGAATACTCTTCAGATGACATCGATTGTAATTCTAAAAATATTTCTATTTTTATGGTTGAAAATAGCTATGGATTTTTGGTCATACACCACCACTAACTAGGATAGGAGATCAGATGAGTGATAAACCCTAGGATAAGTTAGCTTCCCTATATTATTGTTCCCTTTGTTTTAGAAATGGATTTATTCATATCTATCTCTCTTAGCTCTCCCAAAAATATCTTTTAGTAGAGTCTGATGGCACCTATAGTCCTATTCAGTTTTCTCAAAGTTGTAAGCATTTGTGTCATCAAACTCCTATTGTTGTTCTTTGGATATTACTTGGTTGGGCCTCGACTGTGCCAATATATATATTTGCTCTTTTACAATAGGCTTCCTAGACAATTTTTTGTAGTGACATGCTTTAGTAATTTGTAAAACCTTATCTATAGTGTTCATGGTAGATGCTTGGAGTGTGCTAGAGGAAGCCATAACTTCTATTGCTTAAAGACAACAAGACCTTAGAATGGCTAAATTATTGACCTCTTCAAACTCAATTTTCTTGGATTTCTTTGATGACACTAGCAATGGTGGTATTTCAGGGTTGTCAAGTATGATATTTAAAATGGCATAGGTGATATATTGCATACACTATTTTAATTCACTTTATGTTTCCACCTTTGAGCACATCCTCATGATATCTATGACCTTGTCTTAAATGACTACAATAATGGTATTCTCATAAAATCTTAGTTCTATGATTGGTCCAATGGATCTATTATTTTGTGTCCTTGAATCCTATTGGTGCCATGTAGGTTTGTGCTTTCTTAGGATTGATGCATTTGAGATCTCCAAAAAGCACCTTTTTTATTTTGTTAGACCTCAAAGAAATACATACATGATCTAAGCCATTTAGTGTTCTTTTAGCGATGCAACCTACACCGTAGATCTTGCTGCTTTTCTCTAGCCAATCAAGCATCGTCACTCTTCTATCTCTGATGAAAGTCACACCATCCATATCATCATTTTTTCCATATCTTGAGTTGTTCATATCAAACCAATAATAGTCCATCATTGATGTATCATCGATGAAGACCGAGTCGTTGATATACATACTAAGATTTGGGCCACCCATATTATTTGACATGATTTGCTTTACAAATTTTAGGTTAGTAAAACTAAAAATTTAAAGTCGAATTGAGACCATGGTATGAATACGAGCAAGTGAGATCTTAGGCATTTAGAATTAGGGACTAAATAATTGAGATTGAAAAGGACTTGTGAAGGTACTTTAAATATGTCATGATTTTATCAAATTTGGAGACCATGGAGGGGATTTAGGACAAATGATATTAATTTTTTATTGACTTGACCTTAGACCTTAGAGAGATATTTTATGCATTTTTTAGGGATATTCAAGGATTTAACATACCCTAGCTAATAGAATATTATGAAGACTTAGACCTTTGGAGAACTTAGGCAAGTCTAAGGGCTATTAAGCACATGGAATGCTTTTATACATTACCCCTTTTGTGACTAATCACTAATATTCATTGGATTTGCCTTGATAGGATCTAGACCATTCATTGATGCATCTATAATAACATCTAGGAAATTTACTATTCATCCAATCAGGATTTGTCACTAATATATCATCTATGAATATCGCACCATCGATATGGTAAACTTTTGACTATCATGGTTGCATCTCATTCCTTCATTATTTAACCAATTAAAGGGTGTTGCTCAGGTATCTTTGATATCATATAGGTCATTCACTTATTATCCTTTATGAATTCTAGACTGTATGTTCATCATCCAATAAGAACTCATCATCAATGAATTCCTGATGCAAGTTATGCCATTGATTTATCTACACGAATCTAAACCATTGGTTATTATGGGATAATGACATTAAGACAATTTTTTTGAATAGGTCTTAATTTGAACTTAGAATATATAACATAGACCTCATGAATAACTTTATGAATAGACTATTCAAAATAACTTGAGTTATGTTGAGCTCTAGGATGAGGTGGATGGTGATAGATATTTTATGTCGGACTTTAGAGACCTTAGATATGCCTAAAACCTAGGGATTTTGATATAAGGTTATTATTCTCATGATAAACTGGGTAAGCGTTTACATGTGAACTGGAACCTTAAATGATTGTCCAATTGTATATGGTCACTTTTGCAACTGAAAAGAACCACACCATTGAGTTCTAGTTGCATGACACAATCTTAGCCATTTATCTCCATCCAATTAAAGATCGTTGTTGATGCATCATCAACAAGGACCATATATCATCGATGAGGTTTAGAATAGGATTTTAAAGGCCTTAATGATTGAAATAATATTATGAATAAGGATGGTTAGACCATGTTGGTATGATATCATGATGAAAAGCTTAGTGATGAGGGGGATTATTATGGACACGAGCAGGTAAAGTGAATGTTATAGGAAATTTTTGAATGTGGCATGATGAGGGCCTAATAAAAGCTTATGTATGGCTTAAAAGGGGAGGGGATATCATGGTCTTAGATATATAATTTTATGAGATGGAAAATGAAGACCCAAGACTAAAAAAAAAGTGTGAACGGCCTTAGCAAAGATTGATGTAAGGGGATAAAGATCATGATTTAAATGGAAAATGAGGGCTTTATGTATTAATAAGAGGTTAAATGGCTGAATTGATGAAATTATAAAATAAAATAAATGAGTGCAATTTAAGGGGGATTTTATTGGGATATATGGAAAATTAATTTTCTTTGAGAAACATATAATGAGGATAAAGGACCATAACTTGGACTTTCCTAGGACAATGAAGACCTTTTGAAACAATGTACATTCATGTGATACTCGAACATATTACTAAAGTGGATTTTAGCCCTACAAACTTATGACTCATCAAAATGACTTGCACCTCTTAAAATAACCTAGACATTCGACTTTAATGGATCTTGAAAATTAGGGGTATGAACCAAGTTAGAATTTTGCAACCCAACACAGGATTTGACTAGGATAGGGGACATGAATGACCTTTAAGGGTTATGAATTCTCCTGAGGACTCCAAAATATCTGGTTGGTTATCTGAATGTTCATTCAAATTTCCTAATCACCTAAGATTGCAAAAAACCTTAAATACGTAGAACTTGGAAAGGAAAATAAAGGCACAAAGCTTAATAGCTTAATCACCTAGGACTATAATAGACTTTAATCACTTAATACTAAAAGAATAGATGACCTGACAAAGCCTAATTTCTTGAAAATCACACATATTTCTCTTTTTTTTATATGATCCAATTTTTTAGCTTCTTCCAACCTCATAGTGAGGGTTGAAAACTTTCAAATATTGGTCGTTCACTGGTATGGGTAAGTTTTCACCCTCCATATCTTGTACTTTGTAGGTGTGTTGGCCAATGTTTTTGAGAAATTTGATAAGGGCCTAACTATTTAGGATCAAGTTTTCCTTTCTCACCATGTCTGTCATTTTTTAGATCCTAGTATAGCACTACATCACCTTCTATAAATGGTCTTACTTTTTATTTCTTATTGAACAACTAAACTATTTTTTGGGCTTCTTGAGTCATCCTTACTAAGGCTTCCCTTCTATCCTCTTCTAGCTTAACAATATGATCCAATATCCTTTGTAAGGTATCTAGATTCTCATGGTCCTGGATGAGTAGGGTTAGGGCAACTCTCTCTATGAGGAGGCAAAAGTAATTTTTCTCCATAGACTATATGATATGGTGCCTTTCCTATGGTTATTTTAATAGAGAGCTGATCTACCCTAAAAGCATATTTTATTTCACTGTCCCAACCTCTTTTGTTCTTACCAAGAGATATTTTAATATTGATGATAAGGTTCTTGTTGGAGGACTCAGCTAAACCATTACCTTGAGGATAGTAATTCATAGAATGAGCTAATTCTATGTTATACTTAGCACAAAAATCTGCCATCTCAAAATAATTAAAGTAATTTTCATTATTTGTAATTAGCTTTCTAGGTACCCCAAATCTAGTCAAAATGTTTTCTTCTACAAACTTGATGATTACTTCTGTTGACTTTTTTAATGGGGTTGCCTCTACCACTTTGTGAAGTAATATTTTGCTATGATTATCCACCTATGGCCTCCTAAGGAATTTAGATTGATATCTCCTATTAGGTCTATCCCCCACTAAGTAAATGAAGCTTCAATTATCATAGGTTTCAAAGGCATGGTAGGTAATTTTTTCTTACCTGCAAATATCTGGCAATTGTGATATTTTATAATAAAGAGATACACATATTTGAACATAGAATTCCAATAGTAGTTGGATCTTATTATGCTATTTGTTGTTTCTTTTAAGGTAAAGTGTCCTCCACAAAAGCTAGTATGGAATTCTTTGATGATTTCAAGGACTTCTTGAAATAGGCAGAGTAATAACACACCGTTCGGATACCTCCAATAAAGCTTGTTATCTTGAATGTAATATTTTTGGGCATGTTGTTTGATGCTTTTCATTTTACTCTATGATAGACCTTCTAGGAATGCCAATGTTTGTCAATAGAATATATATCCTTATACCAATCATTTTCAACATTGTTTATCTTTTTGTTTTGTTATATTATACCTAGCATGGTTGTATTATTGATGTCTTCTCCTCTCGTAGTGGCCATATATGGGGCTAAGCCCTATCCTTTTATGGTTTTTATTGCCTTAAAATTGATATCATACTATAGCAATTTTACCATCCATCTCGTTCAATTGCCTACAGGCTCTGTTAGAGTGAAAAAATCCTTAATAGCTATATAAGGGATGCAAGCTATCACCTTATTTGACCCAAAGATGCCCTTAAAATGTTATAAAAGAGAAAACCTATTTTTATATCATGGTAAATTTCAATTATGCTCCCTTCATTCCAAAACTCATGAAGGCTATGGGCCTCTCATTTTTTCTTGGTATTTTTAAGATAGAACAGTAGCAATAATATCTTCTAAAGCAAATGAGTAAATATTAAAATTATTTGTATAATCAAGGTATGTTAACATAGGGTTTTATGTGATTACATCCTTTATTTTTTTAAAGGCTTTCATTTTCTCCTCAATCCATCTTATTTTTCCATCCTTTTTTATCATATCATTTATGGGCTTTGCGATTTGAGTGAAATTTGGAACAAATCTTCGTACAAAGTTAATTTTCCTAAAATAGTTTTTTGGTGGAGGAATATTTGCAATAGCTTTAGTTCTTTGAGGGTCAATACAAATTCCTTATTTAGATATCACATGTCCTAGTAACTTGCCATGTGTATCTCTAAAGGTGCACCTTTTTATATTAAAATAAATAGCAAACTCTCTACACCTTTCAAATACTTTGGATAGATGTGTAAAGAGATCTTCTAGATTTTTTGAGAATATTTTTATATCATCTAGATAAACCACCACTATTTTAAACATAAGTCCCTTGAAAGAAAAATCCATGGCCCTCTAAAAAGTAGTGCCTGCATTCATGAGTACAAATGGCATTCTTAAATGCTCAAATGTCCCCCATGGTGTAGTGAAAGCTATCTTGTATTTATCTTCTAGATTCACTAAAATTTGATTGTACCCTGAAAACCCATCTAACAAAGACATCTTGGATGATCCCACCATTGCTTGTAATAGTTGTTCCATATTTGGAAGTGGATAATTATATTTTAATGAGTTCTTGTTTAGGTTTTTTAAGTCCATACATAATATGATATCATCATTTTTCTTTTTGATAGGTACAAATTTAGCTCTCCAGGAAGAAAATCTAACCTTTCTTATGATTTCTGCATCCAAAAACTATGCACCTATTTTTGTATTACTGGATGTAATGTTGGGTTATAATTTTCTTTGCTTCTACCTATGAAGTTTGGTATTTTCTAATAAAGGAATAATGTGAGTCATTACCTCAGTGTTGAACGTTCTAAGATCTTCATAACTCCAACCAAAAACATCTTTATTTTTTGTTGAGAAATCTTACATATTGATCCCTCTCTTTACTTGATAAGGATTTGTTAATCTTAACCATTCTAGGGTTTTTCTCTATCTCGATGTTGATTTCATCAGCCTTTGACTCTGGAAAAGTAGGTTTATGAGCCCTATCAAAATCATCAAATAGACTTTCCAAAGAAACTAATCCTCTTGAAAAATTATTAGTTTTCAATTGTATTACTTTTGTAGGTTCTCCAATGATATCTTTCAACTTCTTTTCATCTTCATCATCATACAAGATATCAACATAATAATTTTGCATGGTCATGAAATATTTGATGTTAGTGTCATCTTGGAAAACCTGCAAGTATACAATGTTATCTGACACAAATGGGTGATATACATAGATAGTGGGAAACATATCCATGTACTCGGTATCTATTTTGGCGTAGTCTGTACAAAATGTGTTTACTATTAGTAAATTTACTACATGATTTTCACTTCTAGATATATATGATAAATTAAAAGTAAGAAATTTTTTTGTCATCCTGGACTACCTACTTATACTGTTTCAACCTTGAATATTTTTTTGATATGTTCCTTTAATTTTTTGTATTATTAGTTCTACATCTCCATAGACTGTTAAATAATTTATGTCTAATTCCTTTGCTTTCCTTAGCCCTAGAACTAGTGCCTCATATTCAGCTACATTGTTGGTATATGGAAACTCTAGTCTATAAGGTATGCCCAGGTAGTTTCCTTTGATATCAATCAGATTTATTCTAGCCCCTACACTAGTTTGTGATTTGGCATCATCAAAAGTTAGTCCACATATCAAATGTTAACACTCTATCAGATTCAACATATACTTTGGTTGTTGTCTGTGGATCCATATCTATCACTTCAAGAACTTCAACTAGGAATGGTGTGTACTAAACTGAGTAAAATCCCATTTCCTTCTCTTCAATGGAATTAACTAGATTTACTATAGTATTATCAGACTTTCTTAATTCCATTGAATACCTATTGAAAGGCTCTCTTCTAAGTGTGACCTATTCTTTGGCTGACAAGGGGATGGTCGAATATGACCAATCTAACTGAATAAAGTTGCCTAGTTGTTCTACCCAATGTCTACACAATAATATAGAAAATAAGGGATATACATCTATGACTACTATGTCCATGACTATTTCTTTCTTTGGATATTGATCTAGGAAAACTAGTAAACCAGTGATTACTCCAACACATGGCACCTACATGTTATCCATTACTAAAATGGAAGTATAATCTCTGGTGCATATTAAACCCAACTGATTTTCTATTTTCTCTAGCATGATATTATGGGATGCCCTACTATCTAGCATATTGGTCCCCTAAGATTGATGTATATCTAAGGGATATGTAGAAAAACCTTACTGAGGAAGGGGTTTTGGTTGTAGGATTGTTTATTGTTGAAGTGCTACAAACCTAATTTTTTTTCTGGTATACCAACCCAAAGGCTTTGCATACCTAAAATTTGGACTTTGGAATGGTCATCAACTCACCAAAAGTGATATTTATTTTTTTCTTGGCCAACTCTTATCTGGAATCAAACTCGAATTTATTATTCTCTATAGCTCTCCTAGAATCTAGATATTTTTGGACATCATTTTCTATCTCTATCTCAGGGGTTACTTCTTGCTTATTACTGCTTTGTCTTTTTGTAACTTTTTATTTATTTTGGTTTTGTTGATTTTTTCCTTTTGTATTGGCTTTATCATCAGTTTTATTTGACACTGTTCTACTCCTTAATTTTATGGTATGAATTCTTTCTAGTGCCTCAATTTCTTCCATCATAGGTGTTAATTTACCTTGTTTCATTCTCTTGAACATGTTATCTTGAGGTCTCTTCAAAATTTATACATTTTCTAGGATAAAATCTTTGGGTTCTCCTCTTGAAGTGGGTAATTTACTCATATCTTCAAATTGAATTTCTCTAGCTTCATCATCCTTAGTCCAACATACATTCACCCTTATTTCTTCATCAAAATTCTCTTCTAGGTTAATACCAGCATGCATGCTCAAGTATATGCCACAATTAGTTGAATTGTGAGGGGCATCACATGAAGGGCAGTAAAAATAAAAATTTAAAACTACATTGATTGAAGGTATTGGGTTTGGAACTACATCTTGATATTTTAATCCCTCTTTTTTATCCAACCATTATTATTATTATTTCTATTCTTATTCCCTTTGTATGTGTTGTTTTTATTCTAGTTTCTATTGAAATTTATCTTGAATGGAGGTCTATTATCATTATGGGGTTGATATGACTCGACGCTTTCTCCATTTTCTCTTTCAATTTTGGACAACTTATTATTCATTGTGTTAAAAATCTCAGTTAACTAATTTAAAAATTTCTCTATGGGATCTTGGTCACTTTTCTTCAGTAATGAGAAACAAGACTTTTTGGGCTTTTTATCTACTTGATCTTGGCTTTGCTCAAATGAGTAGGGTTTCATTTTTCCACTATCTATTATATTTCTTTCAATTTATATGGCTATATCCATTGTTATATCTATAGTTGTAGTAAGTTGTTGTCTCAGTTCGTAATTAAAGTAACCTAGAAAAGTATTCTTGTAGAAGCAAACATGCAGGTTGTCATTTGGTCTAGTTCCAACTAGAATTCTATTCCTGAGTTTGGTGAACCTCCTATTGAAATATTTTATAGATTCATTATCCTTTATTTTCATGGTAGCTAACTATGTTGTAAAGGACTTCTCATTCTTTCTCTCACCATACTTCTTTAGGAAGCTTTCTTGCATTTGGTGAAAATTCTAAACAATGCCAGTCAAGATAGTATTAAATACTTCTCTAGCATCTTTTCTAGTGTCTATAAAAATAGTATAATAACTACTTCTTCCTCATCCACTCCAATACTATCCATAGCATAAAGAAAGTCTCTAAGGTGATCTTCACCAAAAATTGCATGATTATCTTGAAACATAGGTAGGTATTTATGAGCTTTTGTAGGCAAGGGGTGTAATACCAATGACAAGATAAAAGATAGGTAACTATTGGCTCCCCACTAATGCAAATTTTATTGTTGGTTTGGAGGAACTTTAGCCATTTTAGCTATGGGGGTGGTCTTAATAGTGTTTACATTGATATTAGCAGAGGGATTTGGTACAATAGTGGAATTCAAAACTAAAGTAAAACATGTATTTAAATTTTTGTGAGATTTGAGGAATACCTCTGGATTTGAAATTTATTAGTAGAGCTACTTTCTACTTATTCTTGTATGTGCCAAACCAAATTCTTGGATCTTTCAATCTTTAGGTTTGTTCAGTTTAGAGTCACCAACACTACGATGCAAAATAATATCTCACTAGCCAAAATTGCTCAACCTTGATATTATCTCATTCTTACAAGAATGTTTAGAGGTATTATGGGTAAGAAGGTTCTAAAGAGAGAATTAATACACAATATTTTGAGAATTCAAATAAATTCAAAATTAGGAAAAAATACATAAAAAGACTTTTTAAAGAGTCATTCCCTAGCAACGGCATCATAAATCTATTGTGGAAAATTTATGCATCCTTTAGATATATATCATGCTACCTATATTTTCTCTTTTACAAATAGATATGTAAGCTCTAGTAGACTTGCCTCTTTTACCTAGAAATTGTTTATCTATATATCTTGAATGTGTTAGAGTTAGAGTATATTACATCATTTGGGTCATGTAAATGTACCACCTTTGGTACATAGTTAGAGTAGGAGATTACTTTAGGGGGAAGTTAGCTAGTTACTTCAAGCAATGTAATAAATGCACAAGTGTCAATGTGCAAGTTGTAATGTGCAAGGTGTCCCCTTGTACAACTAGGTAGAGTGTTGGCCAAGGAATCTATCTTCCTATATAAAGGGCCTCATAGTGATAGCTCATATCAAGTTCATATCAAGCATATCAAGTGCATTATAGTAGAGAGTAGTAGATAGTGGTAGAACTCATGTATGGAGTACAATGTAGTTCTTTAGCTTATAGTAATGGAGTGACCATTACCTCCATACTGCATTGTATTTTTACCACTTTCTATTTATAGTATATTTCAATCATATTGCAGAATTACTTTCTTTCATATTTTTTGCATTTTATTAGGACCTGTGATAGATCTCTCCCACTGCATATATCCTCAAAATCTAACAGTGGTATCAGAGCCATGGTGAATCGAGATAGGATTAGGGAGAGTCACAAGAAATATTGAAAGGACTGAAATAAATCTCAATTACAAAAATTTTGAGATTACATTTGGCTAGAGTCTTTCCATAGAGTTGTAGAAAAACTCGTGAAGACTAGGACTCAACATTCATACCACTAGATTGACAAATCAACTAGTGAATATTATTATCTCTAGAATTATAAATTCTTTCATTCTAGTCTCTAACAACTTGTTGTAGGAAAAGGAGATTCAGAAAAAGGTTGGGAAGCTTCCTACAAGAGAGCTAGGAAGAATATCTTCTTAGAATCATTCCAGCACTTGCAGTAACAAGGAGAAGACTGAATATTTCAAAGACCTCAGAGAAAGGTCCCATTACAAGAGCTGCAAATCCTGTAGATTGCAGAAGTGAAGAAAAGGCCACAATAGCCTTATAGCAGACTCAAGGAAGAAGAGACTCTAGAAGATGAGTCAAGGAGGAGATAGGATATTGGTGATCTCCATACAAGATCAATACCTACATATTGTAGAAGTAGAAAAGGCCACAGAAGCCTTGATATAGAAGAAAATGCCATATAATCCTTGATACAAAAGAAAAGGCTATAGAAGCCTTGATCGAGAAGAAAGGGCCATATAAGCCTTAATTTTGAAGAAGACTTCATAGAAGAGTTCCTAGAAGAAGACTCCAGATAAGAGTTCATGAAATAGGATATTGGTGATCTCCTTTACTTATTAAATACTTATTTCAAAAGAAGCTGAAGAGATCCAAAGTAGGTCTCATTGGAAAACTTCCAATATTGGAAGAGATAGAGAGGGACTAACAGAGTCATATTCCTAATCAGAGAAGTAACATATTTTAGAGATTCAAGAAGAAGATCTCATCACCAACACTTCCAGAAGTAGAAGGTTGAAGAAAAGGTCTTAGTTGGAAGACCAAAGAAGTTATAAGATAGAAGACCTTGGAGAGGTCTCAAGGAGGAAAATAAGAAGGCTTGGAGAGCCTTGTTGTAGAGCTCGTAGAAGCATCATCAAAAGAGTTCCTAGGAGAACTCATTGGAGAAATCCACTACCAAGGAGAAGCTCCTGATAGTGAAGGACTTGGGATAATTATCGCCATCTAAAAACAAGCCCAAGAGAAGAAGAATTTGGCAAAGAGTGCCAAATCCATAAGAAGAATCTAGTGAAGACCTCAAGATATTCAGAATCTTGAGAAGAAGAAGATCATATTTGAAGTCAAAATTCAACAAGAATATTGAAGGAAGATTCAGACAGAAGAAGCCTACCAAATCCAAGAGATTTGGATATTACCTCTCACAGGAAGAAGGCACATTTTAGAGATAAGATTTCTCTAAATCTACAGTAGAAAATATAATATCACTAGAAGGATCAAGCCACCAAACCCTAGGCTCAAGATAGAAGGTTCAAGACCATAGTTTGGTGAAGCAAGAAGTTATTTTGGAAAGCCAACAAGAAGCTACAAATTCATCCACTACAAGGCAACAACTTGGTGAATCAAAACACCAAGATCTACATCTACTATAGAAGCCATTAAAAGGTAAGCAACTTGGGTGCAATTAGTTGAACTTCAAATTAGGGTTCATTATCAAATTCCATTAAGCACCATATTTAGATTAGAGTTGCAAAGGAAAAGGGCTTATATTATAGTCTTCAAGAAAGTGCAAAAAGGAGAATTCATTTTAAGATATATTTGCACATTAAATAGGAGTTGGATATTTTTTGAAAGAAATAAAATTATCACCTACCTATTATCTATCTAGAAAGCAAGAAGACTACATCCTACAATATTGATTGTAGTGAAAATTATAGAATATTCATTAAGGGTTCATTACAGATTACTCTTAAAAGTTGTAGAGATTATTAAGTGCATTTAGAAATTATTTTGAGAGTTTATTTATAGGAGCAATAAGGTGAGATTATTGTTACCATTAAAGTGCATTATTACCATTGAAGTATTGTTAAATTCATTTACACTATACTAGTTACTCTCAAAAGGGTTAGTTTGTGTTTGTTGATTGTTAAAGATCAAGGGCACAAAACCAATAGATTATCAAAGTGTCTAGAGACACTATTTGGTGCATAGAACCTGCAACATTTTATGGCCCAAAGAAGCCACCAAAATTAGATCATATTCCTCCAAGGAGTGGAGAAGAAATCCACCATCAAAATCAGTAAAAGAAGCTACAAATTGAGACTTGGTGAGTCTCAGATTCAAGGTGCACTAAGGGCTATTTACAAAAAAAATTAGTGCAAAAATTACTTCTACAAAAGCTTCTATCTACATGGTTATTAGCTTGGGTTTATTACCAAAAGTAACCAAGCAAAGGAGAGAGTTGTCTAGAAAAGGAGACAACCTCAAAATCTGCCATTTCCTACAAGAAATCTACCATTAAAACCAACAAAAATAAGGTTGCAAAAGGAGGTGAAAAAAGGTATTATATTCACAAATTCATTTACATCATATTGCACCATACTAATATGTCCTACGTAGGAAAAAGGATAGGGTTTAAGTGCCACAAAGGCACATTCTTCACAAGGAGAAATAATCTCAAAGAAGCCATGTAAAAGCATTCTCCAAGCAAGGTAAAAGAGCCTCTCAAAGAGCTCATATCATCCACGGTCTTGGATAGCCGTATCAAGGTACCTATAAGCAAACACAACATAACACAAGGAGAAATATTATCTACAAAGGAAAATACATAGCAGGTTGAAAGGAGGAAAACAAAGCACAAAAGAGGCTATACCAACTAGATGTACATCCACAAGGAGCACTCAAGGGCACCATTGGAGTATCTCAAAACTCCACCAAAGCATTACCCATAGCCACCAAAGCATTGCTCACAATCCTAGCTCAAAGCCACCAAAGTGTTGCTCACTACTCCAACTAGAACCAACTCACACCAAGCACCATAAAAATCATACAGCAAAGGATAAGTTAGCCACAATAATATATTAAGGATTGAGAGATATTGAGAAGAAAAGGCCCATGCAAAAAGGGAAGGTGACACTTGTCACCTTGAAGGAAACCCTAACGTCTCCTACATGAGCACTCACCCTTTGCACGCTTGAAGGAAATTCCAAGAAGGCATTACACAGGAGGAGATTGGGAGTGTTAGAAGAGAAGTGACACTTGTCACCAAGGAATATAAGTGCTCATACAAGATTGTAATGCTCACCTTCCATTCTACAAAAAATTCCAAGGGTCAACAAGGTTCTATCTCTCTCCTAAGTATTAAAGTGAAACTATCATGACACTTGTCACCCACTACAAGATTTTATCCCTATTTGAGGTGCCAAATACCAAGGAGGAGCACATTCATAGCAGCCAAGGGAGTGCAACATGGAGGAAGAAGTAAGAGCATTAAAGGCTCTTGGTCAAGCAAAAGTGGAGCACCCAATATTGCAGTCAAAGGAATCTGCCACCATCCACCATTGAAAGGAGGTCAAAGCAAGCATTAAGACTGGTATGCATACATTGGAGAATACAAGGAAAATACAATGCTCATATAGCAGATTTGTAGTATTATAAAGGTAAGACTTTACCTTAATTTATTTGCTTTCATTAATAGGGAGATATAAGGGTATAATATAAGGTTGAAACTATAGGGAAATCAACCATATTTGAAAGCAAAATTAAAGGAGAATTATAGCTTAATATTTGCAAATTAAAACATAGGAGAAATAAGGATTTCTACCTAGAAAAATTAAATTTCTATTATTGCAAATATTATTATTTTCTAATATTCCAAATTAGGGAGTTATAAGGAATACTACACCAAAGTAGGATATTGGAATTTAGAAACATTAAATATCAAATATCAAAAGCTATAAAAGAAGGTTCATTAAAGATTATCAAGGGTTGGAAATTAATTGGTATACTTGTCTCAAAATAACATTAAAGGGATAAAATAAATCCAACCATTAGGACCTCATCAAAATAGAAAGTGCTTAAGTTCAATAGGAGTAATAAGGTGTAATAGAAGTTGATTTTTGCTATTCACAAAACTTTACAAAATCAACCCAAAATTGAACTACTATTCTCAAAAGCACTTTATCAATCATTTAGCATATCCAAAATCACTAGGGAGACATAAGGCATTCTACAAAACTTGATAATAATAGCATTCATCAAAATTTATCAAGTACTCAATCCATTTGGGAGTCATAAGGAAGCCTACAAAACCTAAGCTCTAAAAAGGTTTTATCAAATCAAGCTCACATACTTTAACTAGGGAGTCATAAGGTAGACTACTACAAAGGTTCTATCAAACCCATTTCTACAACCCTAAGGAATAGCAAGAAACACTATCTCAAACCTATCAAGAAGGAATATGGATGAAATAATAAGAAATGCCTTTATTAATAAAGAATTATTTCATGAAATGGAATTGTATTCTCAGAACTTGATAGATACCCTTGAAGGATATGAGAATCTATCAACTAGTGATAAGGAGATATTCTCCTTATTTCTTAAAGAAGCAAAAGAGGGTAGCTTTGAAGCATTAATTGGTTATCTTCATGAAAACCTCTTCAAGGCATGGTGGAATTCACAAAAGATAGTTATATTCACATCCGAGGAATGTTTGATGATTTACCTATCATTAATTGTGTTTGTACTCACTAAACACATGAAGCAAGCTAGCAATACAAATCAATATTATTGTGATGATAGACTAACTCCTCATGAAGCAAAAATTCCACTAGTATCAATGCAGAATCATAGGAGAAGAAGGAGAAAAAGGAAGAAAAGACATGCTAGAAAGGAGATCATAGCAAAGAAGACTTGAATAGCAAAGAAACCATAAATACTGAACCAGATAAGCATTTTCAAAATATTGAAGAACCCTCAGCTACAACTCTCTTTGCATCATATGAAGACACTAACTACCTGCTTGATCAAATTACAGTAAGCAATGAAGGAGGATACAAGTTCTAGTACCCAATAGAAGAAGATCCATATTGAATATTGAAATCTTCAATACCCAAATAATGTAATACAAGGGGGTGTTAGAGTTAGAGTATATTACATCATTTGGGTCATGTAAATGTACCACCTTTGGTACATAGTTAGAGTAGGAGATTACTTTAGGGGAAAGTTAGCTAGTTACTTCAAGCAATGTAATAAATGCACAAGTGTCAATGTGCAAGGTGTCCCCTTGTACAACTAGGTAGAGTGTTGGCCAAGGAATCTATCTTCCTATATAAAGGGCCTCATAGTGATAGTTCATATCAAGTTCATATCAAGCATATCAAGTGCATTATAGTAGAGTGTAGTAGATAGTGGTAGAACTCCTGTATGGAGTACAATGTAGTTCTTTAGCTTATATTAATGGAGTGACCATTACCTCCATACTGCATTGTATTTTTACCACTTTCTATTTATAGTATATTTTAGTCATATTGCATAATTACTTTCTTTCATATTTTTTGCATTTTATTAGGACCTATGATAGATCTCTCCCACTGCATATATCCTCAAAAGCTAACATAATATACTAGGTTGGGCCAAGACACCCCTATTATGAGCATAATTAATAGTTGGCATTTGATGACTGATGCTCACCCAGATTAAAAAATAAAATATGAGTTTATTGTAACCAAGCCATTATAGCAACTCCCAGCCTTAGCTTCAATCAAAAAATTGGTGTCTCATCCATTGGGCAATTATAACAAGAATCAATGTTTTTATAACTTAGAAAGAAGGGGAAAATAATAGACTAGCGTGCTTATGTTCATTCAAATAATGTAATAAACATAAGACATCATACCAACGAAAGAAAGCATCATTTATATATTCAAGTAATGCAATACACAAATGAGAAAAATACAATGAACATCAAAATTTCCAAAGAGGAGTTGGATTTATATTATAATTTTTCTTTGAAAGTTACAAAATAGAGCCAAACAAAGTGCTTAGGTCTCTCTCTGTATACAATACAATATTCATCTTGTTCAAATAATGCAACAGGGGAATCAAATTCTCTATCCTAAGATAAGTAACAAAGAATTTCCAACCCCTTATTTAGCTCCTATAAATGATGTCAAAAGGCTAAATTCCTGCACAAATTTGGGAAGAGATAAGAGATAAAAATTAAGACAAACAAAGGGTAAAATATAATTTACCAAAATAGCACACTCAAAAATACCTCTTGCATAATTTTTCTATGCAATGCTTGATGCTTGTTTTGATTGTAGGTACCTTCTTTATAATTTGGGCTGCTCTAATTTAGTTGCAAATTTACGATATGGATGTGCACATCTGTGTATTCCTCTTACCTTGATCTTTTAGGTATATTATAGCAAAATATGGGTTGTTATAGGCTATCAAAAAATATGAAAAACTACCATCTATTTTAAATAGTGTCATCTATTATCAAAACTTATGTTTGGACTCCCTTGGCTCTAACTATCATTGAAGAAAATATAGTTATACCTTGATATCATTTTTATCCTATTCTTGACCCTATTTTTGTGGTAGGCCCAACACTTACTTCTTTAGTTTTGTCTTCATCTAGTAACTTTACCCCTAGTAAGTTTATGATTTGCCTCCATGCTTCATCATAAAAATATATCACTGAAGTGATCTCATATTTCATGCTTAGTAATCGATTGACATAGCTTTTGGATGAGAATTCATTTTCATCTTTGAGCTTGATTATGTTCTAGACTGGCTATGCCAGTTATTTAAGTTGTTGTGCTAGTTTTTTCTTATCTTCCTTGTTACAATAAAATTTCTCTATCCTTTTAGATATAAATTTGTCAACTTCATCTTCTGCCAAAATTTTCTCCAACATTATGCAAGCCCTTTTTCTTTTTTCATCCATATTCTTTGTCCATTCTTCCATGTCCTGAAGGTAGTTATCCTAGTATGGTCTTTTGTGGAGGTAGGTGTTCAATTTGTAAAATTTTGTTTGACAATCATGACTCTGGTCATTTGATGTGGTAAATTGCCTACTGATCTAGCTATACTCTTCTTTACATCTTACATAAACATGCTTTATGGCTACTATTCTTTGATCTGTATTCTACAATAAGATCTCATGCTTTGAGCCATATTTGTGACATCAACCAAGTCTTTGAGAATCTTTACTGTTAATAAATTATGAGCCTCTTGCTCTAATTTATTAACGGCTGCACAAATTTCAAAAATATAGCAATATGTGGTGGACAAGTTCATATTTATAGTTGGCGGAGTTGGTCAGTATATGTAGCAGGTGCCTATATTCCAAATGGGGGTGCATAAATTCCATTCTTAGGTGTCCGTCTTCTAATATTAGGTGCCTACATTCTAGTATCAAGTGTCTGTCTTCTAGTCTCAGATGCCTATCTTCCAGTCTCAAGCACCTGTCTTCCAGTCTCAAGCACATGTCTTCCAATTTCAAGCAGATATATTTAGTTGACAAGTTTTACTGCACACGAATAATTTTTTATTGAAGATCTTTGTAGTTTTCAATGGTAGAGATATTTTAATATATATTATTGTTTTTTAATCTCTTGTAGCTTTTATTTAATTTATTGTTTAAATCCTTCTCTTTTTGTGAGCTACCCAGATTATTACATGTAAAATCTTATAAATTTTGGTAGATAGTTGAGAAGATATGTAAGAGCTTGGCAAGTAGGCAAGATTATGTGCAGTATTACCATTTTAACAAATTTGTATGGGAAATTTAAAGATCTAGGTGGCATAAATATCCCTGGCAGCATCAGTAATTTGGTGGAATACCATGTATCTTAAAGGTATGTAATGTAAGTACAGTATTGGTTGTATGTGGGTAGTTTTGAGCCTTTAATATTATTGGTAGTGAGGAGGAGCATTCCATTTACATGGCTAGGTGGTCATAATCTGGCAGAATATGTGTGCAATATTAATTATTGCCATCTACCAATTTTAAATTTTAATTGTAAGCCACATGCTCTATTTAACAGCACCGCATGCACACTGCACACTCGAATTTTTGGTCCTCAGGATTTTTGGCCCTAGTGGGCTGCTTCATCACCAATATTTTGCTGGCTTATGTAACACCAAGGATATAATATAGAGATTATTTTCATATGTACTTGTGTATATTCAGCTTGGTCAAATTGCATGTGGCATTGGCCCTTGGTTCACCAACCTTACCTCTTGTAGATTTTTCAAAATCTATTTTGTTTTTGTGTTGCACTATGTCTGGGTGAATTTAATATCGGGGACTATCGTGGCTATATTATGTGTATATTTAACCTTGGTTGGATTACATGTGGTATTGGCCCTTGGTTCACCTTGCCTTACCTCTTGTAGTTGTTCTAACCTCCGTGTTACGTTTTCCATGTTGTTCCTCATGCAGCTGTGGTGAATCACTCACCATTTTTATTTTGGTGCAATCGCCCCTTTTATTATTTCTTGGTCTATTTTTATTTTGTTGTGTTTCATTGTTTTTTTTAGTTTTTTGTCTGTTTTCCCTCTCCCTTTTCCTCTGCAAGTGTTGGTTTAGTTTTTATTTTATTTTTAGTTTATTTTAGTTTTTAGTTTTTTATTTTAATTTCTCAATCCGTTTTTATTTTCGGTAAGTTTATTTCTAAAAAATTTTTATGTTCATCAGTTTTGTCCATAGGTTTAGTTTTTAAATTTTTGTTTAGTTTAATGTTTTTCATTTTTTAAATATTTAGTTTATTTTCATTTTTATTTTTTTATTATTTAGGTTTAGTTTAAATATGTTTAGTTTTTATTTTATGTTCATAAGTTTTCCCAATAAGTGTATTTTTTATTTTCTTTTAGTTCAGCAGTTTTTATTTTTAGGCTATTCGTGGGTTTTCCCCAGTTGTAGGTTTAATTAGCTTTTTAATAGTTTTTAATTTCCCCTAGCACTTTTTTTTTAGTTTAATTTTTATTTTAGTTTTTGAGAGCCGAATCTCTCCGAAGGTTTTTCCTCTCGGGAAATCCCACATGAGAGGGACATTCTCATGTTGATGTTGTGTGCGGGTGCAAATGTCAGTGTACATTTTTAGAAATCAATATTATCTAATTGCTTTACTTCTCCTTTCAATTCTATTATCAATTTTTTTTTAGTGCTTAATAAATCTAGCACTGTTAAATTGTTTTTCAGTCTATGTCTATGATATTTGCCCTTTAAGTTTATTAAGCTTTGCTTGTAGCCTCTTGCTTTCAACTTGCACCTAGTCTTTCTCAATCTATACTTGCTTGAGCTAAGTAGTTTGGAATCTTAGTTATTTAAGTTCCTTTTCTATGAATGCAGTGATATAATACTAAGCCTCAATTTCTATCTTCATGATATCTATGGAGCCCCCTTTAACTTGCATCTGTTTATTTTCTAGATCAATGTAGAAATTTGTTACATTTTTTGGCAAGGGTATTGTAATAGTAACATCATGAGCTCCTTGGGAAAAAAATTTCTAGGCTATCATTTGCTAGGCAACGTTCTCCTCATTTATCTTCTCAATGGTCACTATTTGTTCTTCTTCTCTAGGATTGAACTAAATATCTCTCATTTCTCTTGGCTAAGATAATAGAGTGGGATGCTTCTAATATTAAACTGGATTTTGTCTTGAGATTCTTCCTTGGTGGAGAGCTAGACCTAGGGTTTTCTCCTAGAAATTTTTCCCTTAATAAATTCTCTAGTCCTCCAACCCACCTAATATTCTGCATGGCAATATTAGATATTTTATGTTCTTAATTATATATCACCAGATGTGCAAGGACTATGTCATGCAAGTCAAGTTTTGGATTCATTAATATCTTGTTGATCTCTTCAACTATATTTAGTTTTGGAATTTTATGGGTGGCAATGACCAATTTCTTTCTTTTTTTAGTTCTCAATCTATCTTCACTGGTGGTCTATTCCTGAGAAGATTGCTCAATATGCTTTTGGGAACTTCCCGCTTTAGAATCCTGTTGAACATATTCTTTATCAATATATTGGACCTCTTGCATTACTACTTAAAAATACTCTAGATCCTTTTCAATCACTTTAATAAAGGGATATTCATACTCTATATGTTGTGTCATAGGAAATAGTGGAGCAAAAAATTCAGCAGTGCTCATTTTGAGTACATTGAGGTTAGGCCAATAATTTTCCATTATCTCTATTTGGATGTAAGGTCTATCTTTCATCTTCCACACTTTAGTCAATGAGTTTTTATTTATGATAGATATCTGCATGGCATCCTCAAATAGATATTCTTCATACCCCATATGGGCTTTGATTACATTCTATATCTCTTTATCATAATCTCCTTTTAGATCATAAGCCCTCCAAGTGATTTCAATAAATCCATACTCATTTATTCTCCAGATAGTTGTGAGTAATCTATAGTATCCTCTATAGATGTAATTCCCTAGATGGCAAGACAATTTGAGCCTTGGGACAATTATTTTCTTCCTACCAACCCTCATTTTCTCTTTCTTGTCTATTTATCTAGCAATATCTAGTGTAACTATTGACATCAAATAATACTTTGGGAGTGCCTTTGGAGGTAATGTTACCCCAAACAACCTATTATACATGAATTATTCTATAAAAAATAAATCTTTTTTACCTTCTTTTGATGTAAAAATGAGGCCACTCTATAATTGAGTCTTGGTGGATTTTGGCCATATAATTGATAATGGATGATTGACAAAAATCTTCCAAGGAACTCACTATAACTAGACCAACCCTCATGGATCCTAGGAGCCTTTCTTGAACTAGTTCTACACCTATTCCTCTTAGGACCTGAATTATACGTGCATCTAATTGTCACATAATGAGATGCATAAGAAAAGAGTAGTACATGAACTGTGGCATGACCTCCCTATTTTCTTTAATGGCTTTTTGCAATTTTTTTAGTTGTCTATGTAAATTCTCACTAATGATATCTTCCCACAAATACATTTATATATGTCCTCTTTCATTTAATTGGATTGCTAGGTACATTACTTATTTTTTTATGAAATCTAGATATCTTATCCCAAATGCTATATTAATCATGTCCACATAGTCCTTGGCCCAATTTCTAAGAGTGGTTTTCTCAATTGAGAACTCGTAAGATACCCGATAATCAAAACCAAAAATTTTGGGATAAAATATAGTATTAAGCATAATGTAGACTGTAATGAGATTACCTTTGCATTTAGGCCTTGGTTTGTTGGATTGAGTCTGAATACTCTTTGGATGGTGTTTGTTGTGATTCTAAAAATATTCTTATTATGGTGATTGAGAATAGCTTTAGATTTTGTATCGTACACCACCGCTAACTAGGATATGAGATTGCACGAGTGATAAACCTTAGGATAAATTAGATTCCCTAGATTACTATTCCATTTTTTATGGAAAGGGCTTTCTTCATATCTATCTCTCTTAGATATCTTGAAAAGATATTTTAATAGAGTCTAATGGTACCTATAGTCCTCTTCAGTATTCTCAAAGTTGTAAGTGGTTGTGTCCTCAAACTCCTATTATTGTTCTTTAGTGATTACTTGGTTGGGCCCCGACTGTACCAATATATCTTTTTGCTATTTTACAATAGGCTTCCCAAAATATTATCCATAGGGGTATGCTTCAATAATTTATAGAAACTTATCTATATTGTTCATGGTAGACGCTTTGAGTGTGCTAGAGAGAGCCATAATGTCTATTTCTTAAAGACTACAAGACCTTATAGTGGCCTAACTTTTGACCTATTTGAACTTAGTCTTCTTGGATTTCTCTGATGACGCTAGAAATGGTGGTGTTTTAGGATTTTCAAGTATGATATTTAAAATGGCATGGGTGATATCTTACATGTGCTTCTTTAATTCACTTTATTTTTCCACATTTGAGCATGTCCTTATGATATCTACCACCTTGTCTTAAATAACTACAATAATGGTATTCTCATAAAATTTTAGTTATGTGATTGAGTGGATATATTATTTTGCATGCCTGAATCCTATTGGTGCCATGTAGGTTTGTGCTTTCCTAAGACTACCACATTCGATATCTCCAAAAAGCACCTTTTTATTTTGTCAAACCTCAAATAAATACATGCATGATCTAAGCCATTCGATGTTCTTTTACCGATGCAGTCCATACTGTAAATCTTACTACTTTTCTCTAGCCAAATATGCATTGTCATTCTTCTATATTTTATGGAAGCCACAACATCCATATCATCATTTTTTCCAAATCTTGAGTCATTCATGTCATACCAATCATAGTCCATCATTGATGTATCACTGATCAATATCGAGTCATTGATATACATACTGAGATCTAGGCCATCCACATTATTTTACATGATTTGCTTCACAAAAGTTAGTTTAGTAAAAATATAAATTCAAATAGAACTTGAGACCATGGTATAATTTTAGGCAAGTGATATCTTAGACATTTAGACTTAGGGACTAAATAATCAAGACTGACAAGGACTTGTGAAGGTACTTTAAATATAACATGATTTTATCAAATCTGGAGATCATGGAGGAAATTTAAGATGGATGATAATAATTTTTTTATTTACTTGACCTTAGACATTAGAGAGGCATTTTACACATTTGGTAGGGATATTTTAGGATTTAATATACCTTGGCTAATGGAATATTACGAATACTTGGACCTTTAGAGAACTTGTGTAATTTTGAGGGCTATTAAGCACATGGAATGATTTTATACATTACCTCTTTTTGTGACCAATCACTAACCTTCATTGGAGTTGCCTTGATAGGATCTAGACCATTCAATAATGCATCTAAAATAAGATCTAGGTCATTCACTATTCAAAAAATCAGGATTTATCATTTATATATCATTAATGAAGACTATGCCATTAATCTAATCAACTTTTGACTATCATAGCCACATATCGTTCCTTCATTATTTAACCAATTAAATGGTATATCTCAGGCATATTTGATGATATATAGGTCATTCGCGTCTTATCCTCTATGATTTTTGGATTTTTTTTCGTCATCCAATGAGAACCCATTATCAATGAATCTCTGACACAAGTCGTGTCATTGATTTAACTACACGAATATGTGTCATTTTTTATTATGCGATAACAACTTTAGGACAAAGTCAATTTTTTTGGATAGGTCTTAATTTGAACATAGGATATATAACATAGACCTCATGAATGACTTTATGAATAGACTATTCAAAATGACTTGAGGCATTTTGAGCTCTAGGACAAGGTAGATGGTGATAGATATTTTATAGTGGAATTTAGAGACCTTACATATGCCTAAAACCTAGAGCTTTTGATATAATTTTATTGTTCTCATGGTAAATGGTGGAAGGGTTTACATGTGAACTGGACCCTTAAATGGCTAGCCAATTAGAGATGATCACTTTTGCAACCCCAACAAAGTTTACATCATTGATTTATTTATTTTTGTTCAAATGAGGTCATGCATCTTTGGGCCAATTAGATACCATCATCGATAGATCACTAACAAGAACCGCACCATTGAGCTCTAGGTATGCGATGCAGTCTTGGCTATTTATCTCCACCCAATAAAATACTCACTAATGCATCATAGACGAGGACCATATATTGTCGATGAGGTTTAGAACAAGATTTTAAAGGCCTTAATGATGGTAATGATATTATGAAAAAGGGTGGTTAGACCATGTTGGTATGATATCATGATGAAAAACTTGGTGATGAGGGGTATTATTATGGGTGCAAGTGAGCAAAGTGAATGTTATAGGAAATTTTTGAATGCAACATGGCGAGTACCTAATAAAATCTTATGTATAACTTAAAAGGGGAGGGGATCTCATGGTCTTAGAGATATAATTTTATGGGATTGAAAATGAAGACCCAAGACTAGAAAAAAATGGGGTGAAAGGCCTTAGAAAAGATAAATGTAAGGGATAAATTTCATGATTTAAATAGAAAATAGGGGCTTTATGGAATAATGAGAGGTTAAATGGCTGAATTGATGAAATTATAAAAGAAATAAATGAGGGCGATGAAAGGAGGATGGACTTGTGATACATTGAAAATTAATTTTCTTTGAGAAACATATAATGAGGATAAAGGATCATATCTTGGACTTCCTAGGACAATGAAGACTTTTTGACCCTATGAAATTATGACTCATCAAAATGACTTGCACCTCTTAAAATCATCTAGACACTTGACTTTAATGGATCTTGAAAAATTAGGGGTATGAACCAAGTTGGAATTTTAAAACTCAACAGGTACATTAAGCTATTTATAGATTTTTATTATTTTTGTTAGCTCATATGATTGTGTAAAACTATCTATAGGCCTAACAGGGGTGCATGTAGAGCATTGGCATCACTTCTAGGTCAACCTGTCCTAACTACCTTGATTTAGTTATGCTAATATAGCCAGTTATGATCTTCTCCACAAGCATGGATTCGACATGCTTTTGTCAGATCTCAGGCATCTTCTAATAGTCACTTTTTCCACTCTATTTTATTATTAAGCCAATTTTCTAGGGATAGGTGTGTGATGGAGAAGCATATTGACCATTTGTATTCTCTAACAAAGCCAATTCTATTTGAAAGTGATAGGTCCAGGACCACTTTCTACTATCGGGGTTCTTATGCTTTGCTAGACTCTATGCCTTAGAAAAAATCTATCTGTCCTACTTGTATGTTAGGTTTTTTTGCCTCCTACGTGATGTCAACTTCCTCAAAATTCTAATATTTCTCTCTTCATACTTATCCAAATTGTAGAAATGGGCAACATGGTGCAATACTAGGTGCTAAAATTTTATAGCCCCCATGATGACGTAATCCTCTTTTGAAAGTGTGACCCTATCTTATGCTAGGCTCTATGCCTTAGCAAAATTTCATTTTGATCATCAAGACAAAATGTGGGATGTATACTTTTTCTTGCCCTTATTCTAACATCAACATCACAAAAGTCTAGCCACCATTTTCTAAAATTAGCTAATTTTTAGTCTAGCCTACTGTTGTACCAAAAACATTTCTCCTTAAAGTGATTTCAATGCCTCCAAAAATTTGGTTATTTCCTTTCATAGTGAGCCAAGTTTTTTGTCTAATTTTATGGTAAAATTATAGGCTCTCCTACCTTAATCAAATTTTAGGATCGATAGGCTATCTTATGCATCCAACTATATTTTTGCTTGGTGACCATTGTCTACTTAGAAAAAATATTCTCTTATCGTAATGCTACATATGTGGGTAATTGTATTGACCCACACTAATAAAATTTGGGATAGTTAATAAATCCAACCATATATAAGTGAAGCAAAGGCTTCAAAATTTGATTGGAAAAAATTATGCAAAATATTTGAAGGAAATAACAATGCAACTATCTTACATTTGTAGTCACAATTATTATTATTATTTATTATCATTAGAGAAGGGTTTTAGAAATATACCCTAAACCTTTTACAACAAACCCTTTATATTTTACAAGATAAGTTCATAATTGGAACAAAAATGATCTACTCAAGAGGACCAAGCCTTTTTCAAAAATAGCCTTGAGCTAAAAAAACAAACAAAGATATAAGTATTTTCAAAAAATAAAACAAGGACCACAATCCAACAAGAGATATCAGGAGGAAAAGAGTAAGAAAACCTAGACCTTTCCTTACTCCATCCACCATTGTGTTCTATCCATTGATCAATCACTGGGAAGGTTCCATACAAAATAATGATTGAATCATACACTAATTCTAGTCACAATTGTTTTCATTAAAGGTTAATAGTGGATAAAGTATAGAATTATTTCTTTGAAGGATAGCGGAATTATAGGCTACGCTATTAACTTTGGGAGAAAAATTATAAGATAATATTCTCGTCCAAGTTACATTAGGAGCACTTGCATAGACTTTCAAACATCTAGTTACTCCATTTCCAATGCTAAATGAGACCATAACCTTTGATGAATTAGTTAATGTTCTTCAAGAATATGAAGTGGAGAATTTAATGAAATATAATATGACTAATAATTATTTAATATCAAAGGAAAATATATCAAGTAACATTACAATATCATCATAATCTTAATATGAATGGAGACATATATATTCTCACATATGCAATAAAAATGGTCATACAAGTATTTGTAGATATAATTCTTTGAATCAAAGAAATAAAATGAATAGACTTTTTCAAAGATTTTTTCTGAGGCAATATCAACATCAATATCAATATGTGCAACAACAATAATAAATAAATACCATCAAAAAGGAAATTTAGTTCAAGAAATTCAAGAGGTTCAAGAGACAAAAGTTGAAGAAGAAAATGAAATAAGAGCTCTTATAGTAAGGATTATAGACATTGAATATGAAGACCAAATTGAAGATAATTGTGAAACAAATTTAGAAATTTCTAAAGGCACTGATGATTCAAAATATAAAATAAAAATAGCTAAGAATAGATCAAATTAAATAGATGAAAGATAGATTAAAATCAATATCCTTCTAGATTTGCAAAATTTGTAAGAAAACCAAACCAAAAATATATCACAAAAAAAAATTGAAGCACTCTATGGATGGATAAAAAATTTAGATTGGAAAAAATCATGGCTTTGTTACAATTTTTTTATGGTCACAAATAAATTTTGATAAATACTACAAGAAAAATATTAACATATTAGTGCCAGAACATCAAGCAATGCGATAGTTAGAGACGAAGGATGCAGACCAAAATTAAAGATTGAAAATTGGAAGCCTTCACACCAAATAATGTAATATGGGGGGTGTTGGAGATATTGTATTATTTGGTAGCATTAAAGTAGCATGTGGTACATTTATAAATATTATATTAGGGAGTATGATTTATATTTTTGTCCAATATATGTTTCAATGTACGAGAAGTATCCAAGTGTTATGTAATAAAGTGTGCAAGTGTGCAAAGTGTGAGAGAGTGCAAAGTGTCATGTAAGTCAAGAGTCATAGGTTTTAGGTGTCAAATATGCAAGTGAAAGGTCACATGATATGTGGTAAGATATAAATTTAAGATTCATGAGAGTTTTTTCATATGTGAATAATAGAAAAGAATACATCACCTAGATGTTTGAGGAGAGAAATAGTTGAGTATTAAAGAGTTATCTTGTAAGGTTATATTATGGATACAAATATCCATGCATTATATTATCGAGTGCTAAATAAATTGTATATATGATGACTTTTTTATTAGGTGGAAGAAGGGGTTTTGAAAGGATCCCCAAACCTTATACAAAAAGAACCAAACTACCCTCCCAAGAGAACCAAAGAAGGTAGGAACAAAATAGAACTAATCAGCAAATTTGCCACCAGGGAAGCTAAAACATCCCATGAATGGCCCAAAAAAAACAAAGTGGAAAAGAACATTAGTTATTAAAACAAAAAACACCAACTTACCATGAAAGGGAGGGCCACCTGATGAAATAGACAAACACCAATAGGGAGAATGCATCTGAGGATCCTAAACCTTAATTATTTAGGCTAATAGGCCCAACTTCAATCTTATCAGTACCCTGCTCATTCACGACCCACTATTCCTAGCCCATTAACACCATAATTTCTTCTATGCATAAAATTATCACTTGCATGGAATCAATAAGGGACTTTTACAGCTTCAAGAGCATCTTTCTAAAGGATTTGGGAATGCTACAGGTTTCCTAGGGTCAAGAAATAATCTTCTTTTTTGTGTTGGTCGATCCAAAAAGAAGTTTAGCTTCATTCAAAGGATGAGTGGAGTCATCAGAGTCATATTCATCCATGCATAAAGGATATTTACCAATATTTTTTAATTTTACCACCAAGCACATGGAATGGTTGGTTCTTTTCTCACTTACCCTAGCTACTTTTAGGGGGAAATATTTCACCTTGGCCCTAAAATCTAAAGCAGGGATTGTGTTGATGACCTTCCAGCTCAAAGAATAACTCCACTCAAAGTGAAATGAGTCTAGATAGTCAATAATGGGAGGTGTCATCCTAGCTAGATAATTCAAGATCTCCTCCCTTGAAAGACCTCTTGCTTTAATTATATGGTCAAAAATTAGCTTTACCAACCCCTAGTGGATTGGGTCTGATGCAACCCCTTTTCTAACCCTTCTCATTAACATCACCATACATTAAAACAAGAATAAAGGGATATTTATGAGACTCTTATGACATAGATAGTTCAGGAACATAGAATGAATTTCTTGAGGTTATCCTAATTTTTGTCCAACATAAAAAATTGCATTATCACCAATGCAACTCTATCCTAGGGAACCTTTAGAGAATATATCTTAAACCTATTTTGGAATTTAACCAACTCCTCATCTTCTCCCAAGCATTGTTAAGATTCCTTGGCCAAAGAATGTTTCTCTTTGTTGTGCATGAATCCATCTGCTGGAAACCCCATCACTTCAATAATTAGGGGAATAATGACCTCAAACTCAAGGTTCCCCACTCTAACAAACCCACTATGCTACTAATAGGCCATATGATTGGTCATTTTCTTATTGTGTTCATTAAATTTCATCAAGCATTGGTGGATATTACCCTTTTTAATAATTTTTCTTACATCCTCATTAATTACTAGAGTGCTCAGTTCCAAAACCAATGCTACCATTCTTCCAAGAAAACTTTTACACAAGATCCTGCCAAGAAGATTCATACACCAGGCAATATCCCAATTAGTCTTATGGACACAATATAGACCAATGCTTTCTTGAAAAGTGACTAAAATTGTAGAGAACTTAAAATTTTGATATTTTCCAAATTCTAAGTTGTCCTAACAACCCATAGCCTTGAATTCCCATGAGAAATATTGAGAAGCAAAGTAAGTAAAAACCTTTCAAATCCAAGAAGATAGTTGGAATGGCATAAGAAAGTAACGTCGGCCCATCCAACCGCTAGCAAACTATAGCGTTGCCAAATATCACTTTGGGACTTGCCACCTTCTTAAAAAATGAACCAACCATTCTAGAGCCTTGGTACCCAGCTCTAGGTATATTTATGGTGATATTCATGGATCTAAAAATTTACTTTTGCATGCTCTCACAACGTTCCAGCTAGTGTTTGGCACTTCTCACATGTTGAAAAACCACCTCAGCCCATGCACAACCATCATGAAGGGAAACCCTAGAGCTTGCTCAATCAAAGCAGTCCATGACTTGCAATTAATGACCTATTTTCTAAACTGCTCTTACCACCATTGAGGGCTCATACCATGAGTAAGGCCAAACCATTCAATATAGGATTGGTGTGCATCCCTTTGCCAATTAAAGTGATGACGGTCGACATGGCATGCTCCACCTACCCAATTAGTTTGAGTATTCTAAGTAAAATCATCTTGGATCATAATCCTATTCCACACATGTGATGATGACTCACTAACATCCTCCAACTAATCCACACTAGCCCTTCAAAAAATTGAAAGCCTTGATTTAACACCAAAAATGCACATACAAAATATTTTCCAACCAAGGGCAGCCATCTAGACCCCCACCACATAGGAATCAAATGACTAGGAAAAGTGGTGTGAAAGGAATTACATTTCAAATATGATGATTTATGAATATATGTATGTTTTTTGTTATTGTGAAATATTGTTGTGATTATGATATTGGTCATTGATGTGAATGCATTGATATTTGTGATTAATATTTGATCCTAGTAAAAGAAACCTATGAAATAATCTAGGAGAACTCCCAAAATTCTCTAACAATATAGTAGTTTACTCATTATAATATCCTAAATTAGTAGAGAGTAATTCTACTATATAGGCCAATCATTTAGAAACAACAAAGACAAGTACCTAGGATACCATCTCCAATCCCAATGAAGAATAATTTGGAGGTCAAACAATGGTGTGACTTGAATTAAATGATGACCATGTCCAAATGAATTGTGATATTTTCAAAAGAGCTATCTATAGTGGTCTAGTGATCACTATAATAGAGGATGACCCTATTGAGCTACTTGTTTAGAATATTTAAATGTAGGATATTTCCAACTTTATTATTTTAGATTAAACCTAGTCTAATTCATGTCTAGGATAACATATAAGAGTTTGACATGGTAAATTCATAAAATATAGTAATTTAAACAAAGGAAAGAGAAGGATAACAAAGAAAAGTTTGACATGGTAAAATCATAAAGTCTAGTAATTTTGATAAGGGGAAAAGGAATGCCTCTAATCAAGTATTAGTAAGCTAAATAAAAGAGTTAATAGGTTAAAAAGGGTAAGCCAAAGTAAAAGGAATAAGGTCTAGATTCAACATATCTTAAGTACAATGTTATTCATGACCTCGCATGGACTCGTGCTCACATTCTTTTGCTAGGCATAATGAGTAACTTTCCTAAGTAGAAACAAAATGTACTTGAATACCACGAGGAAAAGGAATTGAAGAACTAGTTGTTGTTAAATACTCTAATTGTATGGTGATTCACCTTTAATTTTCTACATCTATAATATAAATTTAAATATATGTGAAATATTTGATAGTGATAGTAATAGCTTATTTCTTATTGTATTCTTAGAAATAATGAATATAATAGCTATAAAACTAGGCTCGATAGGCATAAAAATGCTACTATTTTTGCTACCTCTATAAACAAACCTTGAAACACTTAAAATAAAATAGTAATTTGTTTACCTTAGTATTTAACACAAGCCAAGATATATTAGTTTCAAGTTTATTATGTGGATAATCTAATAAAATGTTTCATCTCTAATAAATTAATTTTTTGTATTCATATCTTTGAAGAATGTTATTTCCCATAGTCCACTATTCACTTAGAATCTGTAGGAATTTGTCATGAACCACAATCACTAGTTAAAGTGGTAATTCTAGTTATCAAATTTCACTATATTTCCTAAGAATGTTCCTACTCATTTAGCATTTCTTGTTGACTGGTTACACTCAAAAATTCATGTATCATTAGATTTATCTAATATTTTTTTATAAAATTTTGTTAAATCACAATCATCTCTTAATGTGGTGATTCGTGTTTCCTCTAATTCTCATGGGGGGGTGCATGAACAACATGTTTTTTCTATTGTCCTTATCCCATTTCGGGAGAAATTATCCTAGTCAAACATGCTATTAGACAATTTTTTTGATAAGTGAATTGATCTTACACCCTTTTACCTAGCTCAACACTTGATTGAAGCAAAGTTCTTTCCTAAGTTAAAGTTCAAGATAGTTTTTATAAATGGTAAAAGCTATATATTGGTCCTCACATCCCTATATTACATAATTTTTAGAAGTATGCTCAAGCCTTATCTCATTTAAAAGGAAAGGGTAAATTAAAAAGAAATGTAAAATAATTAAATAAATATTAGCACTTTATATCTCACATTATTGGTGTATTACATCAGTATTCAAATGTCCATAGGGACAACCTATATTTCTTTGGTCTATGGTGTTGAAGCTATTTACCACTTTATATTAATTTTTCATCCTTTCATGTTTCTTTATAGAATTTGTTTAGTCATTATGAGTATCATTAGGAGTATTATAAATCACATCTTGTCAAAGTTACTACTCTTGATGAAAGCCACCTTCATTCTCTTGAGCACAATGGAGCCTACAAGAAGCATATTTTGAAGTAGTATATAATTATTTGAGTGTGAAGGACCTTGTCCTCAAGCTCAATAATGTGTATAAAAAGTGCAAGGGTAAGCTTATTTAGAAATGTCTTGGCCCATGTATTGTCAAAGAATTGTATGAGTCTAGGGAAATGAAATTATAAACTATAGATGGAATTGAGTTGGAGGAATTCACCAATTTCATATGTGTCAAATGCTTTCACATAGAGCCCTTTTTGTCTTGCTTTTATAATCATTGTGCTTTCTTGGCTAGCTTGATAATTTTTTACCTATTTTTACACTTTATTTACTTGGTTTATTTACTTATTGCATCTATGTTTATGCCAGTCTTGTATATTCTTTATTGTTGATACATTTTTTTGTGTTTTGTGATGTCATTATTAAATTTTTATTCTGTTGATTATGATCTCCACTTTAAGTGGAAATCTTGATTTTCTCATTACTTTAGGATAACAAGCAATAATTTTATCATTTTATTATATTTTCTTCTTCCATTTGCATGATTTGTTTTGTATTTTTTTAGTTGTCCAATGCTTGTTATCCCTTTTAATTGTCATTTATTATTTTTGACTTTGTTTGCAATTTGCTTGTTATCCAATGTCATTGTATCATTATTGCTAGTAAAGGGTATCCTTATGTCTTCAATAATTTTTTCTTTGTTTTATGTGACATGTTCTATCAGTACCTTAATTTAAGTGCTATAAAGCAACTACCTTATTTCATCCCAAGCTATATTTTGTATTATATGTAGTACAAACACCAAGGCAATATTTTTAAAATTGCATGAACATTAAAAATATTACCAAAATCAAATGGAATTTCAATTAGCCATAATTATCTTTCATTGGAGTAGCAAGTATGTCATGTTTAATACATCACACTTTGCTGAATAATATAGTGTATCACATAAGCAAAAAAAAGCCAATAATTTAAGTAAAAGTGAATCCAAAACAAATATATCTTGTGGATCACAAATGATCCCAAAAATTAAGGGAAATATATTTTTAAAAATAAATTAAATTTATCTTCCTTCAGGTCATAGTCTTCTCCATCCTTGGGTGGGGAGAAAAATCCAATCCCAGATTCTAGTTTTAAAGTTTCTTCACAATCTATCTTTGTCCTATAGTCTCCAAATTTCTTTCTTTTCTCTAGTTATAGGGTTGGTTGAATGTATAGATTTTGTCTAGGGAGTCCCTATGATTTTCTATGGTTTCTCCACTTCGTAGGATGGTTTCAGTTTGGTGCCCTTTACCTCTTTTCAAATTTTGAATATTCCCCATGGGAGGGAAGTTATTGGAGGCTTGGATTTTTTCTCATGGATTTTGTTGCAGTTTCAAGTTGGTTTTCATTAGGCACCTTTTGGATCTTTTCAAATATTTATTTTACCTATGAGCGAGAAATTGTTGGCAACCTAGATTTATTCCATGTGGGTACAATTACATTTTCAAATTTTGAATCTTATCCTCTTGACATTGGCATGAATGGGATTCATTTCTCAATTTTTGAATATTTTCTACCCTAGTTCTAGTGTTTTCAATTTTCACTTTATGTTCTCTAGGTAGTAGCTTGGGTGGGAACTGCTCCTTCTAGTTCTATGAGGTCTCCTGGTTCTTGTTATTCTCTATTTAATTCTTCTATTTCCCAAAGTGGGTTCTTGATTGGATTTTGGGTCTCTTGGGTGGGACAATCTCTTTTATAATTTTTTTTTTCCATGGAAGCTTATGCTTCTTGGTTATAAAAGGTTAGGTATCCCTTTCAAAACCCCTTCTATTACCTTATTAAGAAAAAATTATGTATGAGCTTAGATCATAGAAATAGGTGAATTTGGATTCTCTTGTTCATAAAGACTTATTATTTTGGGCATGATATAATGCGTATATTACCTATCTATTTTATCTTGTCCTTATTCTTGTTCTATTTGTCATGGTGGGTGTGTCTTGTTTGACACATTGTGATCACTAGGTATGATAGAGCTTGAGGTGGACCAAGAAACATATCACCTACATGTATTTATATTGTTAGCTTACTCTTGGTCCTTTCATAGAAATGGTGGACATATATTATTTGAAACATCATGTTAGTTGAATAATATATTACAGTTTTCTTTTCCTACAACAATAATAAGTATATCTTGTAAAGCAAGAATAACATCACACCATCACAAGAGGACGCATGCTAAACTAAATCTCATATATATCTAATTAAAGTACATAAGTACATATGGTACAAGGAGGCAATGTGTATAGTTATCCATAGCTATCTTATGTCTTGAGTACATAACCCTATGTCTCAGATAATTGTATATTACATTGCTATGGGTTCTACAATATCCATAAGGAATCTCTATGATACAGCAATATATAGGGTCCATATCTACAAAATCAGACCTAGCATACCTCTAAGTATGTGTTAGGAACCTATGAATTGATGTGGAAGATGACTAAATGAGATTATCATGACATGGATATCTTGAACCCTACCAACTCTTCCCACACCCATCTCAAAACTAGCTATACGTAAATTATCTATTACTATAGGAATTGCTCCCTGTATCAAGCATGGTCCTTTGTTTCTTGTGCCTTTTACTAAATTCTTAGATCCTACTCTTTCTCATAGAGATGACATAAAATGTGGTCTCATCTATATGCCTATATCAAAATAGAACTAAGGTGGATGGTGTGATTGTATTGGTTGGTTGGTTTCTTTGATGGGGTAGCTAATGATTATGATGTTAACTATATGCTATCAAAATATAGAATTCCACCTATGGTGACTCTTTGTAGCCTACCTATGATCTCCCTCCATCCCTGGGTTATATCCACAATCATGTAAAAATCAAATGTTAATATATTATCATATATTCTATGTAAAACTAATGTTAATATATAACTAACTTTGCATGTAATAATACAAGTAGATAGAGCTAAATTTATGATATATTAGTAGGGTATACCTGGGTCATTGATTTTTTTTCATCTAGTCCTCCTCCTTAGAGGATGCACTTTCTAAGTTGAAAATTCCCACATCAACCTTGTAAAATAATATATCCCCTATGGTAATACCCTCATTTGAGTCATCTCCCTCCTCTTTTGATATTTCCCCTTCCTCTAGAGTAGTATTCTCCATCATTCTTAGCTCTCCTGCATCCTCCTTCTACTCCCCTGTAGACTCATCCCTACTATTATATGGACCTATTTCTTTTGAGGGTTTGTCTCTCTCCCATATAGATGCAACATTTGGTGATTCTATCACCATAGGTATTGCACTATATAGGACCCACCATAATGGGGTAGTAATGATATCCTCTTTGGTTCCCCTCTATATTTATGTTATTGATCCATCCTCCTCCTATCTTAGGGGTGCCCATGTAGAAATTATCTATTGGATCTATCCACCTCCTTCTCCCATTTTTATCTTTAGTAATATGTGAAATTGAGTGGTTTTTATGGGTATACATATATAAATTGATCCTACATCCATTTTGGGATTCCATCACCTCATGATGACGGTCTTATAACATCACTATTGATTGTGATATGTCTAGATACTGATCATCCTAGAATATGATGTCCATAAGATATGAGCACACAATATGCATGTCAAAGGAGATACCTATGATAATCTTGCCTCTTTCATATACACCCATCTCCTAGATCAAATATTATCAAGTTGTATATTTAGGGGTAGCTTAGGTGGCCATTACATTAAAAAGTGCTCATATATTCAAGCCTATAATAGGTAGTGTCCTACTCTCATGTACCCACTAATACTAGATTAGATATAAGTCATGATACAACAACACCAATAGTGTTTGTTTCTAGGAAAAACCTGATTTGGTTCCCTCTATCCCTCATCCATGGTGAGGTGCAATGTATATAATAGATACCAAGATCATATTCATGCCTTTGTGATAACACAAAAATATGAACAAGAGGAGGATCCCCATGCATCTCAGAAAAGGTATATTAGTGAAATGCCATACTTGTTCTAGCAAAATTATCTACTACATATATAGCCTAATCTCTCTAATCATCCACTCAACTAGCATCAATTGAGTCTCCTAGGTCATGGTACTCTACGGTGTATGTAATATCATTGAAAGCTTGGTTATGAAGTATATGTTCTTTACATCACAATCATCTCTATCTACTCCTCTAGAGTATGACTCCACAAGAAGATGTCAGTCATTGTTGTTAGATTTTTATGCAGTATGCAATGGGAGATATCATTCACAAGATGCAAAAGAATATGAAAGAAAGTAAATCTACGAGATGACTAAAATATGCTATAAATAGAAATGATAGAAATGAATATAATGTAGCTATGGATGAATTGGACACTCCATGAATAAAGCTACTGGACTATATTATACCCATCACCAATATATGATGATCTATATAGCACTATGCTACTACCTATAGATATGCTCTAAGGTTATCTAAATCCTACTTGTTACAATGAGGCTTGTTATATAGGAAGATAGGTTCCTTTTACAACACTCTACTTAGATGTGCAAGGGACACCTTGCACATATACAAGTTGCACATTGATACGTGTGCATTTATTACATTGCATGAAGTAACTAGAAAACTTCCTCCCAAAGTAATCTAATATCCTAAGTATGTACCTATGAAGGTACATTTGCATGACCCAAATGATGTAATATAATCTATTTCTAACACCCACCTGTATTATATTATTTGGGTATTGAAGACTTGTCTTTAATGTGGATCTTCTTCTTGATTTTGAGATTTAGATTCTTCTTCTCTATTTTCTGTAACCTGTTCAAGCAATTAGTTAGTGTCTTCATAACTTGTAATTCTTACTGAAAGAGCTTTGACTTCATAATTATCTATATATTCTCCTAGTTCTTCAATTTCTTCTATCCTCTAAGCTAGATGTCCTTTTTTATTTTTATTTTTATACTTCGATTGGGGATAATTGGTTGGATGCTGAGATTATTGCTAATGAGGATTTTGATATTGTCATGGCTAAAATTGGTTTTTATTGTTCATATGATTTCCTTGATTTTAATTTTTGGGATTGAACCTACAATAGTTGGTACTATAGTCTTTTCTCTTGCATATCTGATAATACTTGTTGTACCATGGTTTTCATCCTTTTGATGAAGAAGCAATATTTCCTTTTGGATTATCTTTAGATGCTAATGCAATGTTAGTTATTTCATCTTTAACAATATTTCCACCTCATATTCCTATATAATATTGACTAGGTCATCAAAAGAGGTATCTTTACTTAGGACTTGTAAAGATGTTACCAAATACTTATAGTTGTCTCAAAGTTCTCTTATGGTTACTTGAGTAATAAGTTCATCCTTAACTATTTCTCTTAAGGCCAATAATTTCCATTTAATATATTCTACCTTCCTTAGGAATAGTTCTATGATTTCTCCATTATTCATCTTTAATAAGTGAAGTTGAGTTTGAAGATGAATAATAGTTGCCTTATTCTTTCCTTCAAATATTTTCTCTAGGCTTTTCCATGCATCTGAAGATGTTTTTTGTTGAAGTGATATAGGGTTATATCTCATCAGTGATAGCAAAAGTTATTATCATTAGATCCTTTGAATCATTTCCCTCAAACTTTAAGATTTCAATATAACCTATGGTAGGTCTCTATGTTTTCCCTTTGACAATATCCCAAAGTTTTTCATATACCAAGATTGCTTTCACTTTATTCTTCCAGGAGAAATAATTAGGACCCTTGAGTAGTTGAGATTCTACTAGGAAGAATTTATTTGATGTCATTTAAATTCCCTAATATCAATCCTTAAATTTTGTGGACTTCCTTATGTCTCCCTAGTAACTTTGGAATATGATATAGTGATTTTGTAAAATGTAGTTCAATTTTGGGTTGATTTTGTAAAGTTTTGTAAATATCAAAAATCAAATTTTCTAACACCTTATTAATCCTATTGAACTAAGCACTTTTCCAATTTTGAAGAGGTTTTAATGTTGCATTTCTTTTGTCCCTTTTGAGAAATATTATAAATTTCCAACCTTAGAAAATATATTAATAACCTCTTTTAATATCCCTTAGGATTTGATTTCAGTTTTTCTAATTTTCAATAACCTAATTTGGTGTTGTAACCCTTATAGCTCCCAAATATAGAAAATTAGAACACAATAATATTTGTAAATATCTAGGAATTAATTTCTAGTAGAAATCCTTATTTATCCTACGGTTAATATTACAAATATTATATTAATTTGATAAATTATTCTCTTTGTTGCTTTGCTTTCAATATGGTTAATTTCTTCTAATTTTAACCTTGGTTTATCAACCTTATAACTCCCTTAAATGAAAGCACATTAAAGTAGGGAATAAATATCACCTTGCAATATTCAAATACGCATTGTTTTTAGATGTGATATGGCCATAATGTGAGTTTCTTTACTTTGACTATTCCCTCCAATGGAAATCTTAGATTTAATGCTTAAACTATAGCATCTTTAATCTATGTCTTTGACTTCCTTTGACCAGAGCATTAAAAGCTCTTCCATATTGCTTCCACGTTGTAACTCGGACTTGTGTGTGAAGACTACAAAGTGTTGAACATGAATGATTCTAAATGCTTCTAAATGTTGCATTCTCCTTGGTCCAAGGTGTCTTTAATAGGCATCCAATATTTTGATGAGTGAAAAGTGTCACAATGATTACATTCAATGCTTCAAATATGTTCTTGGATGTCTGTTACAAATGTCACCCTTGCTTAAGTAATGTCTAAAGTATTTTTATTCTTTCATAGTGTATTGTTCATAAGGATTCCTTTTGTAATTCCTATGGATGACTGTAACACCTCTTCCACATGGGCTATGGGTACCAAATATATGTTGTAATGGTTTTCCTCACATGTGTGAAATTCCAATGTACCTTTGAGGGAATTTAGGGTTTCTTTTAGAGAATGACAAGTGGCACTTGCATACCCTAGTCTTATCAATACCTTCTTACAATATTTTCAAAATACTTTTCCACATTTTTATTTGTTGTATTTCGATGGTGTTGATATGGTTCCAGCCAAGCAATCCTTATGTTGGAGCTTTGGTTGAGATTTGGAGGAGATTTGGTGGAGACTTATTGATGCTCCAATGGTGGTATTGAATGCTCCTTTATTGGATGTACGATTAAAATTTTCTTGCATTGATTTCCCTTGCTTATGTGTTGTATTTTTCTCCTTTAGTGAGCAATGTGATACCTTTCTTGTGTTTTGCAGGTTACCTATTATGGCTATCCAACCTGTGAATGATGTGAATCCTTTTGAGAGGCTTCTTTATGCTAGTATTCGGTTGTGCTCTTCTTGAGAATGTTTTTCCTTTATGAAAATTTAAAATATGCCCTATTTCCTATATAGAATGAATTAGATAAGTGCAATACAATGTAATAATATTTTTAAATAAGATACCTTTATTTCACCCTTTCTTGCACTCCTTTTTGCAGGTCTGAATTTCTAGTTTTGTGGCAGAATTTTTTGAATGCAATGTATGGGTTTTGAGATTGTCTCTTTTATTAGACACCTTCCCCTTTTTTCTTGGATACTTTGATGACAAATCCAAGCTTAGATAGAAGTAGATAGAATCACCTTATTTGATGCAATTTTTTGCACTTTTCTCCTTGCAACTAACCTTGTAATGCTTTGAATGTGAGACTCACCAAGTCTCAATATTTGAAGCTTATATTACTGATTTTGGTTAGTTTTCTTCTTCTCCAAGTTTTTGAGGATTCTAATCTATTTTGGTGACTTCAATTGGCCACTATGCGTTGCATATTTTTGTGCATTAATGGTGTTTTTAGACACTTTATCAAATTTTGATTTTGTGCCCTTTTCAAGAACACAAACAATAATCTTTTTGAGAGCAATAGAATAGTGCAAATGAATCTAATAATATTTCACTTTTAATGCACTAAAAATTTCACCTTATCATTCCAATCAACTCTCAACTCTCAAAATAATGCACTTAATAAATTTATTGCAACTAATCAAGAATAATTTGAAATGAACCTTCAATAATTATTCTGCAATTTCACTACAATTAATATTGTAGGACTGTCTTCTTTTTCTTTTCCAAAGTAGATTATAGGTAGTTTATAGATGTAGTTTTGAAATCTAATCAACTCCTTACTAATGTGCAAATAAACCTTAAAATGAAATTTTCTCTTTTTGCACTTTTGAATACTGTAATGCAATTTTTTTCTTGCAACTTTAATCCAAATAAGGTGCTCCAATGAATCTGATAAGTAATCCAATTAATGAATCTACTTGCACCAATAGTTGCATACCTTTTTTGAAATATTTTGTAGCTCTTTTGCAGCTTTTATAGAGGATGTAGATCTTGTAGAGGATATTGGTGTCTAATATGACCAAGTTGCTACCTTGAGTAAGATCTTACAGGTCTTTGTAGGCTATCCTAAACAACTCCTTCTTCACCAAAATATGGTCTCAAAATTTCTTTCATGAGCCTAGGATTTGATGGTTTTTTCTCATCTTGTATTCTAATTTTTTTGTAGATTTTTAGAAGTCTTTATCTCAGCAAAAAATACCTTCTTGTTGTGAGAGGTAATATTCAAATCTCTTGGATTTTGCAGGCTTCTCCTATCCTCAAGTCTTCTTGTAAAATTTTGATTTCAAGTAGGATCTTCTTCTCAAGATTTTGAATGTCTTGAGGTCTTCTAATATTTGGCACTCCTTTCCAAATTCTTCTTCTTCTTTTGGGCTTGTTTTTGGATGGTGACAATTGTCCCAAAGCTTTCACTATATTTTGTAGTAAATTTATCCAATAAGTTCTTCTTTGATGATTCCTTCAATAAGGTTCTTCAAGCCTTTTATTGGATGCTCGTTGAGACCTCCCCAAGGTCTTTGTTCTTGCAGCTTCTTTTGGTCTTCCTTGAGGCATTTTCTTCAACCTTTTTATCCTGGAAGTTTTGGTGGTGAGATCTTCTTTTGGATATCTAATTTTGCTACTTTTGTATTCGATCAGGACTCTCCTATTCCTTCTTCTTCCAAGATTGGAATTTCTTCAATGATATCTTCTCCTAATCTCTTTACCTTCAATTTTGCTTTAGGTTCTAGATTTATTTTGAAGAAGATACTCTTCCTAACTTTATTATAGGAATTTTCCCAACTCACTGAATCTCCTTTCCATGCAACAAAGTATTAGTACTAAAATATTAATGTGCTTCTAAATCAGATACTCTCTTCTAGAGTCTTCTTTAGGATCAAGGCTTTTGTGGCTCATTTTTTAGTATCAAGGCTTCTATGGCCATTTTTTTAGTATCAAGGCTTATGTGGCCTTTTCTTCAATATCAAGGCTTCTATGGCTTTTTCTTAAGTATCAAGGATTATATGGGCTATTATTTAGTATCAAGGCTTCTATGGCCTTTTCTTCAATATCAATGCTTTTGTGGCCTTTTATTCAAGATCAAGGATTCGATGGCCTTTTCTTCAAGATCAAGGCTTCTATGGCCTTTTCTTTTGGATCAAGGCTACTATAGTCTTTTCTTCTGGATCAAGGCTTCTATGGCCTTTTCTTCTTCTTTGAAGTTCTCAATCTAGAAATGGAGATCTCCAGTCTCCTAACTCCATTGTAACTCTTCTCCAGAATTCTTCTTCCATAGTATTATTATCTTGCACAAGGAACTAATATTTGCACTATGAAGGCACGCTGATCTTCGGGCAACAAAGTTGAAGTCTCCTAGATTTTTATTGTAGGAGGAATCCCAATCATCTGAGAATTATTTTTTTGCAACAAAATATACTTTGGGCAATAGTTAACAAATTCTAGATATCCTGAATGATCTTCACTAGTTGATTTGTCAAACTAGCGTATTGAATATTGAGTCCTAGTATTCACAAGTTTTTCCTACAACTCTGTGGAAAGACTCTAGCTAAATATAATACTAGTATTTTTGGAACTGAGATTTATTTCAGTCCTCACTTGTGGCTTTCCCTAATTTTACCACCTAGACTCTTCTAAGAGTTTTGACAATGGATGGTCCAACAACGCATCAAGTTGACAAAAAATGCAGACTCAATGATGATGATGGTTTTCCAATTGATCTACTATGGCTAGATCTACCATGGATCTGATACCACTGTTAGATTTTGATGCAGTATGCAATGGGAGATAGCATTCACAAGATGTAAAATAATATAAAAGAAAGTAAATCTATGATATGACTAAAATATGCTATAAATAGAAATTATAGAAATGAATATAATGTAGCTATGGAGGAAATGGACACTCCATGAAGAAAGCTACTGGACTACATTACACCCATAACCAATATATTATGACCTATATATTAATATGTTACTATCTACCAATATGCTCTAAGCTTATCTATATCCTACTTGTCACAATGAGGTCCTTTTTATATAGGAAGATAAGTTCCTTAGCCAACTCTCTACCTAGTTGTGCAAGGGACACCTTGCACATATATAGCTTACACATTGACACTTATTCATTTATTACATTGCATGAAGTAACTAGATAACTTCCCCCTAAAGTAATCTAATGTCCTAAGTATATACCTATGAAGGTACATTTACATGACCCAAATGATGTAATATAATCTATTTCTAATAATTGTGCACCACTAGAGAATTATTTTATAGCACAAAATTTTATGAGGATAGATGTAGGGTATGTCCAATAAAATCCCTAGTCTTATCTCCATTAGGATATTATGTTCCTCCATTAATGTATGCTACTAGAGCCACCTCTACATATATGGTGGCTCTCTTCATATCTATAGGTAATCATTTGCCACCCTACTAATGCTATGTACCATAACTATCCCATTAGTGTTAGTTAAAATGTCTTATTAGTATTGGCCATATAATCAACCTCAATATCTTCTATGTCTGGTATCTCACTATGGGACATCCCCAAGGGAAGCTTAGTCTCTAAAAAAATTGCATGTCATGATGACTACAATCAAAAGTTCTTGATCATGTTCATTGATCGAGGTCAAGATCACCACTCATCTAATAGGACCAAGATTTCTCCTTTTTGTGTGAAACTATGATCATAAAATTTCTGTGTGATCATCTATTTTGAATAGGATTACATCATATTTTTTATTTTGTCACAATTGCTAGTTTTATCCAAGATTGTCACTTTTTGAAAAGCAATGATTTTAGTTTACCTTAATTTGTGAGCCATTTAGGGTAGTTTTGGGGATATTTTTTATTGTCTTCATGGAACCCACATCCTCCATGATGTGATAGTCATGATAGTGCTTCTTATTTTGTCTTAGATATCTTCTAACTATCCTAACTATGTATGTATTCCTTAACCTTATTTTTATATGAGCATTCATTTTTAGCTAAAAATACAAATGTGGGATAGAGGGTCTACCTCTCTAGCACCACATCCTTGTCTACTCACCATCGATTGCCTTTGTATACATATTGTATCTCATATAGTCATGTAGCAGTCATAAGAAGATTGAGTATGCACATGAAAATAATAATTGAAAATGAAGTTTTACCGCCATATTGATATTTTTGACTATTTAATTGTAAAAATGGTTTTTTCCTAATAATTTATTGATTTTTATAGGGATAACATAGGATCAGTGCTTTAAGAGATTTTTGCTTGCTCTAAAATTATCTGGACCCTCTAAATTTTCTTATTTTATACTAACTAGTGTTTTCAATATTTTAGGTATTTTTGTAGCTAAATTCCTTTGAAGTCATATGGGACAAGCAAGAATTAGCCAAAAAAATAGTGCATATAGGTAAATATCATGTTTTTATTTGATTTTATATTATTTGGTTGTGTTTTTCATTTTTATGTTGTGTTGCCCTCTCCAATTTTCTTGGTCATCAGACATGGTCTAGACTAGGTGGATGGGGCAGATTGTGTCTCACACACAACAACATAGTAGGGCTAGTATTGAGAGCATGGGGTTTAGATTAGTCAAGGGACTCTAGAATTTTGACAAAGGCTAGCTTCTTTATAAGATAATGATATCTCATGCACTTCCTAATATAACAACTTGGGGGAATAAGGGTAAGAGATATAAACAAAAATCAATAGAAAAGTAAAAACCTAAGCTAAAAATATAGCAATGTGCTAAAGATAAAATAATATCTCCCTACACAATAGGTCTAAACATAATGTGTTAATGTGAATTTTATCCTCTCCTCAATAGAGAAAAACACATAAACACAAGATGCATACATATACACATAAGAGAAGTGAGTCCATGCATGAGATCCATATATGGACTTCAAACTAGATGCATGTCCTCCTATATATCTATATATATGCAACACAATTTATTACAAAAGATTATGCCTAAAGTGGAGGTTTGATTTCTCACAAGACCACTCAAGATTTCACAAATTGCTATATAAAGATAAATGAAGGAAAATTTACAAACTTGTAGATCCTTTACAAGGCTAAAAATACTACTATCTATAGATTACAAAGAGGAGGATTTCCCTCTAAAATCTGTAGGATGATTTGACCCTTTTAGCTCCTTCTTCTAGGGATTTTAAAAACTGAATGAAGATATATTCTGACATTAATTTTTTTAGTCCTTAGCTACTACTATTGCAAGTGCCATCTCTTCATCTTCAATAGACCACCTACATTTTCTAAAATTACAAATTTGAAGTGTCCTTGGTAGGTAATCTCATCATTTCGTATAAATGGCATGTTATTCTAGATTACCTACTTTTCTTGGAAATTTGTGCGCCATTACTCATGCCTACTTTTTTGTTCCAATGTGTTTTGCTTATAAAAATACCTAACCATCTCTTCTAATTTTTTTCTTATTTATCTTTTGGAGATTTAATTTTGTAGCATCTACTTATCAGGACTTTCACTTTTTTCCTTTCTTCAAAATTTTAGAATTCCCAATAATTAGCCTTAATGCTATCTCTCTGTGCTACTAGACTTTTATATTTTGCCTTGGTCAATTATCTCCAAAAAATAATGATCTTCTTCTTTTGTCCATGCCTCTAAAACATTGCCTTAGTCTGATCTCTAGGATATTCTTGATGTAACTCTTTATCTTCCTTTTTTATACCAACTTTACCCTTTGATCATAGAAAGGAAATATTAGTAATTAAACCAATATCATCAGCCCTATTAAACAAATCTTGTTAAAAATCGTACCTAGTTCTAAAAAATATAAATAGTAGACATATTTTCCAAGTGTGGTAATTAAAATTAAATAAAAATTTGGAGGTTTTGTAGAAATCTATTGTAACTAGCAATTAGAATGTTTCCCAAAAAAAATTAAAGTATATGTAGTAATTTTCCTAAATATTGTTAGCACCATAGGCTATAAATTATCTGTGTAGCTTAGTTATAAAAATATCCAAGTAGCTCTAACCATTTCATAAAAGTACAAAAGTGGATATGCATATCAAATACACGCTAATAATATTTTTATTCTTTTGGGTAATATAATTCATCATATTTAATTATTTCAATAAAATATCAAATTATTTGGGGAATCTTATACAATTAGGAGATAGTGTTTATAGACATGGAAAATAGACCCATCCAAATGAGTCATTTTTCCTTAGAATCCCCTAGGAGGATCTCAAAATTGCTAAGTGTAAATTTATACCCTCTTTTCTTGTGTTTTGCTTTGTTTTTATTAACCTTGACCAAATTTATCCTCAATAAATTATAGGATGTAGATTCAACAAATTTGGACTTTTTCTTTTAAAAAGTCTAAATTTTGAGCTGACCTTTTGTGGCGTTGGCTTGGCCAAGGTTAATTTTTGTTTTCCCGTCTCTTTATCCATCCAACCTATCTATAAAAAAGGGGGTTTGAATCCCTTTTTGAGAAATAAAGTTTTCTTAATGGTAATATTTATGTGTGAAGTGTTCCTAAGTAATCTAAGTGACCTCTTATACAATCTTCTTTGTCTAGTATTCTTGGTGCTCTGGTGTTCTAATTTTGGTGTGCTTCTTGTGATTTGCAAGTAGAGAAGATTTTGACAGTGATATTGTCTTATTAAATGAGGAGAGATCTTATGCTTTTGCTCTTGCTTCTCCTATAGGCTTATCAAGTTGTCTCTTTGTATTTATTAGCTTTTAAATCATTTAGTTTTGTGTTAAGACTACATTTCGTATCTATATTATTTATTTTTAAATCTTCTTGTGTGAATCCATGCCCCACACATTATAGGATGTAGACTTGGCAAAAACCTTGCTTTTACTTATTCTATTTTTTTCTACATATTTTCCTTTGGTCATCAAATATGTGCCTAATAATTTATAGGGTGCAGATTCAATTTTGATAGACTTAGGGGTAACTATTTGTCCTCAAACCCTAGGGTTTTGATTTTTATATCTATTTTGCACTAATTCCTTTTGTTATAATTCTATTTAACTTCTATCATTATGTTTTGCTTTTATTTATAACATACTATCTTAGGGGTAATTATTTATCCCCAAACCCTAGATTTCTAACTACATACTAGTTTAGCTTTGTGTTCAATTTATTTGCATCTGGTTCATTATTTCATGTTGTCATATGTCATTGTGTTTCCTACCAAAGGTAACAAATAACTTTTACTTTGGAAATGTTAGCTAAAAGGACCAAGTGGGATTGACTATTGTGCCTCCAATATCAGTCATACATTGGCCTAAGCAGGTCCCCAAATGTTGATCAAACTTTTTAGGGTTTTGTGAAGCTATTTTGCAATTTTGAAGTTGTTTGGATATTTTGGACACAAGTTAAAGCTAGGGCAACTACTAGATTAGGTAAGAGCCCTAATTTAATTTCTTAGGCTATTTTTTTTTTCTTTCTACCCATTTCTATTCCAAACCTAGATCATAAATAAAGGGAAAATATTTTGGTTATATTTCTAGGCATTCAAAAGAGAAAAATCATATAGTTTACATTCTAGGGTTAGTTTTGTTTGTGCATTCTCTTAAACCCTTGCTAAAAATAAAAATATTTATTTTATTTTAAACCATGGTTTAGGCATCATTAAAAATCAAGAATCATCTTAGGATTAGTATTTTTTACTTGCATTTTGTCTATCTTGCATTATTCTTTCATTTTCATAGCTTGGATTGTTAGAAAAACCAAACATAGGTGTTTGTTCAATATACACACTAAACAACTCCATCCTAGACTTGGAGCGAGTCCTTAAACCATTCTTGGTGGACCCTTTGATTCCTAAGCCCTCGAGTATAGAGAATATAACACACCCTATAGTCACCTTGGATCCCATTGGATCCAACAAGAATCGTACATGATAGAGCAGTTTTCCCCCTCTACAGAGGCCCATAAATTATTTAATAGGTTATACATGATTTAAATGTTATTATGGCATACATTTGTGGTCCTCTATTTGGTTTTATAAAAACCTAAAGGATGATCTCCCATCTAAAAAATATGAGTATAATGCTTTATCTACAACCATTCATGTGGTCATTGACAATAACTTGTGATGTCAATGGTTGATCCAATTGCAAATCATGGAGATTTCATTTAACCTTTCTGAAGTGGGTATATCAAAGCAATTTAGAACTAGGTGAATTCTATTTAGACTATTATATCTCCATTATAGATTATTATTTGGTTGTTTTTTATTCTTCTCTCACTAATTTAAAATTTAGTTATGTACATTATGTACCATATATATTCTACCTTGTAGTAGTTACCAATTACCCTTGTTCAACTTGTCCTAATATTTTATAAAATTCTACTCTCATTTGAGATCACTGATTTTGGAAAAATAAATATGGCAGATTTTATGTGGTTCCTAGCACTGACTTGAGAATGGGTGTATTATTGTCTAATAGGAAATTTTTGCTTTCCATTTTTAGTAGCACCCTAATTTAGATACCATTATGATATGGTGGAACCCAAAATACAACAATCCCCTCCATTATAATAGCCCACACTGCATTTTTAAAGAAAATTTTATTTTTCACAAAACATTAAATAATAATAATATAATAAATAATGGTGTCGTATGTTCTTTAAAAATTTGAGTAAATGAATTTTCTCAAATCTATTAAAATTTATCCAATTTTAAATTTTTAAAAATAAAAATTGCATTATTTTATAACACTTTTTTAGTTGTTCAAATCATCACAAACCACGCTTTTGATCAAACTAGACTTTATAGCACATAATTAGAGAAAGTGAGTAGTTTTAATTTTATGACCAACATTATTAATGCTACAATAGCATGTTAACATGCCATAATAATACAATTTTTAACATTATAACCAAATGTCATTGTTGTAGTTTAGTTCATTTTGGTATTATAGCAAGAACTTGGAATGACAAATTAAATGAATTTCTAAAAAATATTTATATAGAATACATATATCTGATTATAATTTCAAATACAATTAGATCCATATAATTTTTATTCTAGACAAAAGAATTAGGCCCAAAATAGTGAAGATTGGTCAAAACTTGAAAAGACAAAAATCTTTAAACTAGACTATTTTTGACAAATTTGAAACAATAAATTAATGTTTTGAAAAAACCTATTTATATAGCATAAAGGCCTTTGGATATAGTTTTTAAAACTATTTGAGTCATCCTTTTTTGATATCGTATTAAGAAAATATAAACAAAACATTGTTTATGAGTTTGATTTGTTCTTTTTTAATTTTTAGAAAAAACAACCTGTCATTTTTAGATTTTAGGGATTTACATGAATGAACTATTTTTTATAATTAAAATGCATATATCTCCCTAAATATAGCTTATTTTAGTCTTTTAGTGACTTGAATATGATTTTGATTGATTAATATATGGTTAAAAGACCAATTATTGGTCTTGGAAGATCTTATTATAGTAGTATGTTCAGTAGAATATTTAGTAATGGTTTGGGATGATAACAATTAGTTATTTGTAATAATCTATTTATGCATGAGATAAATATATAAATCTATCTTCATATATATTTCAAATCAGTTCATTAACATTGCATGAAAAAATTGTGATTATATGATGATATGGTGTCCCAAATAGTTTTTTAATTAAAAACAATAGATTAATCATCTTGGTGAAGGAGACATTTGAAATTCCCTTTATAAAATAGATTTTATACTAATCATATGTGATTTTTGTACATTCACTTCATTTTTAAACTAAAAATAGCTAAAGTATGACCTTTTCCTATTTAAAAATTACTTGCACATTATCAAATGTGTCCATAGCTATAGTCATTACTATAGTTTCTCTTGATCTTCCAACTACCTAGGTATAAAATGTGCACCTTACACCAGATTCAAGATTGGATGATCTAAAATTGCCTTCAAGTCAACCTTTTAAGAAGACCAACTCCTTACAACTGCTTGAAAATTAAGGAAAATGGAAAGACAAAAATAGGGAAGATAAGGATAGAAACACGATTAAAATCAAACATAATTTAGTCAATAGAAAGAGTGCAAGTTGAATGGACATAGATTGCCTATCACAATAAAATTCCTAACAAAATTTCCCCTATTAGAACATAAGGAAAAATAATAAGCACAAGAATTGAATCATCCTATATTCCAAAAATTTCACTAAGATGATTCAAACAACTATTTCACCTAACAAAATTCATTATAGTTGAAACTAACAAAAATATTTGGAAGTATAATTATAATAATAAGAAATATCCCAAAAGTTACAGTGGTCCAATTTTTTTACTTTTGAACAACTTTGGAGGGACTGGCTTAATCAATAGGGTGTTGATCGTTTTATTAGGCAGTTAGTTTGGATGGGTTCTACCATTCTTTTTTGGAATATTTGGATTGAAAGGAATAGCCAAATTTTTAATCAAGATAGGAAGGATATTCACTATATTTGGCAAAATACCATAGCCAAATTAGTTGAATCAGTCCATCAACTGCTTATTCACCCCCAAAACTCCCACCAAATATGGAATCAAGAGATGCAAATATTGAAGATTAAATATTCTAAGGGCAACCAACTTAAAAGGAATGTGAGTATTAGTAAGATGGATAGGACAAGAAATTGGCAACCTCCTCCTAAGGATTTTGGAAAAGTCAATACTGATGGAGCCTCTAAATGGAACCCTAGAAAAGCCAGTGTGGGAGGAATTGGTAGACTTTTAGATGGCTCCCTGGTTTTTAATTTTGTTGAGAATTTGGGTATTCTTTCCAATAACCTTGCTGAGGGGTATGGTATCCTCAGAGGCCTTCAGGATTCTACTAAGGTTGGATGGTAAAAGGTGTTAGTTGAGTTTGACTCTCAACTTATGATTAATCTTTTGAAGACTCCTTCCAAGAATCATAAGGTTGATTGGAGAATAAAAAGAATTATTGAGAAGATTCAATTAATCCAAATGGGATTTTTGAAAGTTGATTACAATCATGTGGTCAAATATCAAAACAAGAGTGTTGATGCTTTAGCTAATTGGGCTTTGGACAAAGGTGATCTTACTTGTTATGGCCACCCTCCTAGATGGTGGGCTTTGCATATTAGAGAAGCTCTTCTTTCTATCATTTCTTTGGATGGCTCCAGTTCTGAAGGTACCTAGTTTCTTCTTGTTTTTTTTTTTCTTCTCTTTGGTTCATTCAGGTTTTTTTAGTTTCCTAGCTCACTCTTTTCTTTCTTTTGTTTCCTTTGTTGTTTCTTGCCTTAATAGTCTTCTGGTCTAGATAGGTCATTGTTTTTTTTGAAAATTTTGAAAAAACTTGTATTAAAACAAAGATCAATTACAATATGGGAAGAGACTCTTCCCAGCCGAAGTCAGAGAGAGCACATGCTTACAATAGTAGAAGAATATTTGCAATGGAGCCGAACCATTAACTAGCTAGTAGGGGGGTCGGCATGGTCAGTTGATGCAACTTGTCATGAAATCGCGACACCATTCTTCTCCTTTGGCCGTGAAAATGCAACATGTCACGATATTGTGACACCTTTCCCCTTTGGCCGTGAAAAAGCAACATGTCACGATATTGCGACATTTTTCTCCTTTGGCCGCGAAAAATCAACATGTCACGATATTGCGACACTTTTCTCCTTTGGGCACAAAAATGCAACATGTCGCGATATCGCAACACTTTTTCTCTCTTGGCCGCGATGTAGCAACATGTCGTGATATCGCGACACTTTTTCTCTTTCGGTCGTGATGGAGCAACATGTCGTGATATCGCGACACTTTTTCTCTCTTGGCTGCGATGTAGCAACATGTCGCGATATCATGACACTTTTTCTCTTTCGGCCACGATGTTGCAACATGTCGCGATATCATGACACTTTTTCTCTTTCGATCGCGATGTTGCAACATGTCACGATATCGCGACACTTTTTCTCTTTCGGCCATGATGAAGCAACATGTCGCGATATCGCGACATTTTCCTCCTTTGTCCGTGACTAAGCAACATGTCGTGAAATCACGACACCTTTTTTCCTTTGGCCATAAAAATGCAACATGTCGCGATATCGCGACACCTTTTCTCCTTTGGTCGTGAAAATGCAACATGTCACGATATCACGACACCTTTTCTCCTTTGGCCGTGAAAATGCAACATGTCGTGATATCGCAACACCTTTTCTCCTTTGGCCACGAAAATGCAACATGTCACGATATCGCGACACCTTTTCTCTCTTGGCCGTGAAAATGCAACATGTCATGATATCGTGACACCTTTTCTCTCTTTGCCGTGAAAATGCAACATGTCGCGATATCGTGACACCTTTTCTCCTTTGGCCACAAAAATGCAACATGTTGCGATATCGTGACACCTTTTCTCCCTTGGCCGTGAAAATGCAACATGTCGCGATATCACGACACCTTTCCTCCCTTGGCCACGACGAAGCAACATGTCGCGATATCGCGACAACTTTCCACCCTTGGCCACGACGAAGCAACATGTCGTGATATCGCGACAACTTTCCACCCTTGGCCATGACGAAGCAACATGTCATGATATCATGACAAATTTCCACCCTTGGCCGCGACGAAGCAACATGTCATGATATCGCGACAAATTTCCACCCTTGGCCACGACGAAGCAACATGTCACGATATCGTGACAACTTTCCACCCTTGGCTGCGATGAAGCAACATGTCGCGATATCGCGACAACTTTCCACCCTTGGCCGCGATGAAGCAACATGTCACGATATCGCGACAAATTTCCGCCCTTGGTCGCGATGAAGCAACATGTCACGATATTGCGACAACTTTCTACCCTTGGCCACGATGAAGCAACATGTCGTGATATCGTGACAACTTTCCTCCAGTGACCGCGACGACACAACATGTCACGATATCACGACAACTTTCCTCTAGTGACCATGACGGTGCAACATGTCACGATATCGCGACAACTTTCTTCACTTTGCTTTTTCTTTGATCATTGGCTCAAGGACCTTTCAAGACCCTGCCTAATCACCTCATCCTCAATAGCCATGTCACTATGCAGCTAAACCCCTACCTCCTTCTTAGCACCCATCTTAGCCAGGAAGTCGACCGCTTTGTTTAAATCTCTACTCACATAAACTAGAATCACATCATCTAATTCCTTCCATAATTCCTTAATTTGAGTGACAAGAATCCTCAACCTCCATGCTTTCAAAGCAAAGTTCCTCATGCAATCTAGAGCTCCAACCATTATTTGAGAATCTGATTCAAGTATTATCCTCCTGTGGCCCTGTTTCATTGCCCAAATAGAAGCAGATTTGATAGCTATGGTTTTTGCTTCATTGTTTGTGGCTCTTCCCAAGCCTTGCAGTTCCCAAAAGATAGGTCATTGTTATGTTCAATTTTATTTCTTTTTTATTTTTTATTTTTTTGTTTAGTTTTTTAAGGTGTGTGTTCTTTTGTTTTGTTTTTTTTGTGTTCTTTGTGTTGTTTTTTTTGTTCTTGTGTTTTTGTTGTTTTGTGTTTTGTGTTTTTTGTTATTGTTCTTGTGTTTTTTTCGTTCTTGTTCTTGTGTTTCTGTTTGTTTGTGTTAATTCATGTTTTTTTGTGTGTGTTTTCTATGTTTTTTATTTTTGTTTATTGTATGTTGTTGGTTGTTTTTTTGTTTTTTTTTACTTTTTTAAATTTTTAGGTTTTGGTTGTGTTTATTTTTCATATTTTTTTGTTATGTCTTTGTAGTGTTTTGTTGTTTTTGTCGTGTTTGTGTTTTGTTATGTGGTTCTTGTGTTTTTCTATGTGGTTCATGTTGTGGTTTCTTTTAGCTTATTGTGTGTGTGTTTGGTTGTGCTTTTGTTTTTGACACGCTCAAGGAGCATGTTTTTTATTTTATTTTATTATTTTTGTTGTTATTTACTTATTTTTAAATTGGTTTTGTGTGTTTGTTTGCTCCTTGAGTATGTCAAATGTGGTAGGCTAGGTTCAATTCCTGGGTGTTTTTGGTATAATGGATACCCCTGCCTCCTTGGGTCTTACCCGAATGTGGCATCCCTTTTGGGATGTTTTCCACAAATAAAAAAAAATGAAATGTCCCAAAATATCTATCAACAATAATCCAAACAAATTTAGGACTAACAACATTACTTCAACCCCTATTGAAATAAGGAAATCAACTTTGAGCCTAACACAATTCACCATGATTAGAGTTGAAATGAATGTTGAAATTGTAATTTATTATTGTAAATTTTCCATACACTTTGAAATACAAAAGCTAAATGACCTTTGATTACTTTAGAAAAAATTAGAACACTGGCTTACAAAAATACAAACACTCAATATCCAACCCTTACAAATGAGGAGTTGAGGACTGTTGCTCATTTTATAGCTTTTGCTAGCCTAGCCTAAAATTAACTATTACATATAATTATTGGCCAAAATTGATTAAGCATAATCCTAGGCTAAGTTGGCACCACTCAACCTCTTCATTTTTCTATGTATGTCCCTTGTTAGATGGTTGTAATTATTGATATGATTTGTCATGCTTCATTGAGGTGGTTGTCACTTTTAGCTTTGGTAAATGTTATTTGGTGTAGCTACCCATTTATAGAGCACCAAGTGTCCTTTGTATTGAAGTCCTTGAATCTAGGGTATTGTTGGTATATTTCTTTTGTGCTTCCTTCTTACCAAATGTTAGTATGAAGCTAGCCTAAGTGACCTGGGCTACTACTTTATTGTGTTGGATCTTTGAGTGTGTTGCTTGCTTTTTGTTTGAGTTCAATAATAAAAGGTTATGGCATGCTTCCCCTCAACTTTATTGCCTTCCACATTTTATTTATGTTTGATGGACCTTTTGAGAAGTTATGCTAACATCATTATAGAAAATATTTAGATAACTAGCTTTAGAAATATCTAGACTTAGCCATTTTAAAAATTCCACTTTGCCAAAGTCCTTGAAGCGCTTTCTTGTATCAGCATAAAAAAAATGGCTTACCTATTCTATAGGTTTGGCACAAAGCTAGTTTAGCTATAGGATTCTAGCTTGAAAGATTAAATACATTTTGGATAATTAATTGTCCAAAATAGTCTAAAATTGCCTTCTAGAATAAATACTTGAAAATTTTATATTTCCAAACAAGTCCTTCAAGCACACATGTTCCTTTTTCTCCCATTCTAATGAATGCCATGTTGCTTTTTTTATATACTTTAATACTTTCCTTTTAATAGAGAATTACTAGATATCCCAACTTGGTGAATGCACATGAGTCATGCTCTTTGTCCATTTTGGCAAATGGTCATTCTTTGAATCCATCTATCTGGTTAAAGTATGGATTTGTGACCACTAAGTAGATAGAAACCATGCTAGCAGAAGACTCTTTTTAGTTACCTCCAGAAAGGCTATAAATTATTATTTTTGTGATTTGATGGATCAACATAGCCTCATGGCTGAGAATCTACTAGAAACTTTTGGTAAAGGCTTTTCTCTATCAGCATCTTTGAAACCTCTCAAATATCATCCAATTGATAGATTTATGGAGCTTCAGGACCTCTCATATTGTTTAGCACTGGGTAGTATTTCAACTCAAAATTCTCCTTTCAACATGGATTTTCCTAGTAGATGAGTTGTCATTGATATCAAGAGTGAGTTGTCATTGATGTCAAGAGTCATTTTCAATGAGCAGTGCAAGGGGAAGCAGTTTCACAATCAGTGCAAAAAGAAGAGTTCACTTCCATTTGGTCATATTTGGTTCCAAGTAGTCAGATGTGGTCCAAAGTGCAAAGAAGATGCCCAAGCAAATAATATTATAATATTAAAAAGGGAAATTTAAATTAATTATAAATTAATTAATATAATTTTATTATTAATTAATTTAATTAACTTTCAAAGTTATTTAAGTTAATTATAATTTAATTTTAATTTAATTATAAATTAATTTATATTAATTTGAATAACCCTAAAGAGGGTTATAAGGCTAAGTTAAAAATAGAATTTGAAATTCGATTTAAAGCATCGACATTTTATGGCACGAGGCATCATGTATAAAAGGTGGTAAAAACCTTTACCTTACTCCCCATATGCTATCGATCAAATTCCTATGCTCCAAAGCATTGTGCGCAAAAATAGAAATAGTTTTCACATTTTAAAAAGTCTTCGATGGTAGAAGAGTAGATAAATAGGAGTGAGGCTCCTCTTACCTTGCACAGCGATGTGTAGTGCAATTGGCAACGGTGGATGGTGCTAAGTCTTACGGTAGGCAAAGTGTGCAAGGTTTGAATCCCATCGAATTCTTTTTGCAAGGCAGTAAGGGCATTTTCATTGTTGAACAATGTCAAATGAAGAGAATAAATGGAGGCTTGTGTCTTCCCTTCCCCGTGAAAGTGCTTAGCCCATGTGGTGGGCTAGCGCCTCGATAAGGTGATTTACTGGGAGTGGTCTCACATTCTAAATCCACTAAGGCCTTTTGGCAAGTGTTAAAGGTATGCATTGATGTCATTTGTCTTGGTCGCTTGATTATTTTGGATGTGCTAAGGTTGAGAAAAATAAAATATTTTTGATGGTTAAAAAGTTTAATTTTTTCCTGAATCAATTTGGATATTGAGTATTTTAGGGAGTTAAAATGGTAGGCAATATTATTTTTAAAGGTTAATTTTTGGAGGTTGATTAATTTAAGTTGGATATTATAAGGAGCAATTGTGTAATTATTTTTATGTATGATTTGATGATTTCTAATTTCAAGGAGTAATAAGGTGTATTTGACTTTGATTATTTTTGCATAATTAAGAAATATTTTGAGAGAGTGTTAGTGTGATATTTTGTCATCTAACCATTGAAATTGGCAAAGAAGAAAATTGTTATTGAGACAGGTTTTTAAGGGTACTTCTACATCAAAAAAATGTATGGGCACATCTTCCTAGTGAGTGATTGTTGAAAGTTGTGAGTGCTAAGTTGGAGTGAAAATGGTTGTTTTATAAGCATTGTTGAGTTTGGTTTTTCTGGAATGAAATTTGATTCTATAAACCTTGTTTGATGAGCATTGTTGGAAATATTGAGTAAAGCTTTCATATGCTTTAGCTAGGGTTTGTGCAAATAACATGAGTATAATTATTATGTGAAGTGGTGAGATATATTGAACTAGGGTTTGCAAATATTAATAGTATCATTGTTATGTGAGGATTTTTTGATTAGCATTGTTGTTGAAGTGATTGGTTGAGTGAAGAACTTGAACTAGGATTTGCAAAGAAGATGAGTACCTTTGTTATGTGAAGTTGTGAACTATATTAAACTAGAGTTTGTGAAAGATCATGAGTATAATTTTTATGTGAAATTGTTTAATAAACATTGTTGGAAATAAGTGAGTGAGTGTTCATATTCTTGGGCTAGGGTTTGTGAGCAAGAATTATTTCATTGAGTGATTGGTTGAGTAGAGTTGGTTGAGCCTAGTCAAGTGGATGTGTTGAAGTGATAGTTCAAGTTCTATGAAATAAATTGTTCCATATTCTAAATTGATTTGAGAAAGAGATTGAGTGTTTGTGAGTGTGAAATATATTAAGTCTCTAACAATTCTCTATATGTTTTTGTGGTAAAAAGAGATTGAAAGTGATTGATCATTGTTGTGAATGTGAAGCATATTGAGTCTCTAACAATTCTCTATATTTTTCTATGATATTGAATAAGTTCTAGTAAGGACTTGTTGAGCATATTTGAGGTAAGTATTAGAGAAGACTTATGGACAGATTGTGTGAGCTTTTGTGGAAGCTTACAATACATATTTGAAGATAGATATTGAGAGTAGATTGGATAAGTTCTAGTGAGGACTTGTTCAACAGATTTGAGGTAAGTCTTTGAGAAGACTTGTGGACAGATTGGTGTGAGCTTTTGTAAGCTTACAACACATATTTGAGGATGAATATTTTTGAGCAGATTGGACAAGTACTAGAGAGAACTTGTATACAGATTAGAGTGAGCTTTTGTGGAATCTTACAAGGCATATTTGAGACAAATATTTGATAAGACTTGTGAGTAGATTTTATTGATTGATTTTTTCAAACCTTGAGTTAAGATTTGGGGCAGATCTAGCAAAGTTGATTTGTGATTAAATTAAGCTTTGTGTTAAGGATTGCGGGTGGAGATTGAGGATAGATTTGTGCTAGACCAAAAGACTATGTTTAGTGTAGATTAGATGATAGAAATTGAGGACAGATTTGTGCTAGATTGAAGGATTGTGTTTAGTGCAGATTAGAGGATAAAGATTGAAGATAAATTTGTGCTAGACCAAAGGACTATATTTAGTGTAGATTTGAGGATAGATTTTGGTGCAAATTTGAGGATATGTTTGTGCCAGACTAGAGACAAATATTGAGAAGATTTGTGCTAGATCGAAGGACTATGTTTAGTTTGAATTTGAGATAGAGCTAAGAGCAATCTTTGGAGGTGGTATAGTATAGAGGATGATAGTCTCTAGTGGATAGAACTTCATTAGCCAGGGCAATGAGGATAGGTCTTTTGAGTGAGGATAGGAGTCTTCCATAGATAGAGATACATTAGCTAGTGCAATGGAGGTAGCAGTTCTAGAAGATCACCAACCAGAGTAGAGGAGAAAGGAGTTCTCCTATGTATAGATATCCACAAACCATATTAAGGGATTAGTGTCTCCTTTGGACAAAGGTCCATAAAAATTGTAATAGGGAAGGATTACCAAAGATATTTGTTGAGAAAATATTAGTGAAATATTTTCTCCGTGGAGTAGCCCACATTGGGTGAACCACATTAAATTGATGTCTCTATTGTGTGTGATGAATTGTGCATTGCTTTGTTTACTTCTATTGATATTGCCATTGATTATATTGGATAATACTATTTGGGAAAGAAAATTAAAAATTGGTCTTATACTGTTCACCCTCCCTCTCGGTATAAGCTTGTGTTCTTCACATTCTAAAACTAGTTTGGGTATATTCTAAGCCCATTTCATCACAAATAGTCTTAAGCATGATTATTGTGGTAGCTCCAAAATCCACCATAAAATTATGTGCTACTCATCCTTCCATGCATAAGGACATATAAAAGGGTGAAGGCTTTATCTTTTGCATGTCAAGAGAAGACTTAATATTTTTTTTAAACAAAAAGCCAATATTTCTATTGACAAAAAAATACAAGTACAAAGCAATCGAGGGAGAAAACTAATTCTCACACCCTAAATGAAAAAAAAAATCACTACAAAGCATTCATTTTGAAACTTGGATCATTGTGAATCGTTCATTGTTCAATCTCACTCCTTCATTTGCATGTTTGTCTACTTCAGAATTCAAACTTCTTGGAATATGGACAATTTCCCATCTCTGGAATTTTTCCAATAGCTCTTTCACCTCCTCATTAGATTCATTTATTAACTCATCCTATGGAGACCATAACTATTTCATAATATTTACAATAAACAAAGAATCACCTCTTATAACCACATTCTTCAACTCAAATTGAATAGCAATTCTTAGTCCTTGAATTAGGCCTCTAAATTCTGCAATATTATTTGTGTTGCAACCTAATCCTTCTTTGATTATAATTTTTTTTTGTTGGGTATAACAAAATAATTCTACCTCCTGCACCCACCTGCCCTAGATTTTATTTGGAAGATCCCTAAAAAATACATGTTTTTCCTTTGGCAAGATGTATCTTCTCAACTGCAATTGGTTTTATGATTTTTCTAGTCAACTTATCCTTGTCTAGACCTAGCATATTTAGAATTTTGAGTTTGAATTGGTTCCAAAAATCCTTGGAAGCTACCATATGTTTTCTAGGCTTTGAATTATTCCCCCATAACTCTCAAAATTTTCTTGCAAGTTCCTTTAGTTGTGACTGTTTCATTGTTAAATTAGAACTTTTTCCTATAGAGCCAAATATTCCAAAATGTATTTATTAGAAGCAATATCCATACACTTCGTATTACCTCATTATATTTGTCATTGATCACCACACTATTCCATATGACCATGAAATATTCTATTGATTGTTCGATCAAAGCAACATTGATGTCTTTGTTGCACAATATTGCACAGTTAGACCACAAAAATTTTATGAATGGACAGTGAATAAACACATGGATACATGTTTCATTATTTTATCTACAAAGGTAGTATATTTTTGGCCCAATGTATCCTCTTTTTTGTCTATTTTCTCCAACTAGAATTACCTGTCTAATCACCAACCAAGCAAAGAACTTAGATTTTGGAGTGGTAACAGAACTCCAAACCAACCTTGTAGCCTTTTTAAAGCCTACTAACTATCCTCTCATTTGTTGAGCTAACAATGTAGAGTACCCTCTCTTAGCAGTATATACCACCAACCTATCCTTTTCAACCCATCTAACAACATCTTCACCTTTCCTTAAAAACACGTCTATCTTTTAATAATATTAATAATTCCATGTAAATATGATGGATGCGGGTGGTAATATTCAGTTCTTTGATTGTTTTCCAACTTTGATTATTTTTTTCAAGTAGTGCAACCCTTCTGAAGTCTTTAACTCTATTGTAGCCTATATTCCTTAAACCTTTAATAATTTGAACCAGATCTCTATGCTGCACTATTGGAAATTTTCCAGAAAAGGAATTAGAGAAAGCATCTATCTCTCCCTCCCTTATTGCCCAAGAATAATTTGCTTTAAATAGTTATAGACCTTCTAGAATGTGTTCCCAAATTTTTGTTCCTTTTCTACAAGGATTCACTTTGAATAACAGGTTTTTTGATGGATACCTCGCACCATACTTGCTCAACAAGACCTGAACCTAGAGACTGTTTACATTCTGAAGAATTCGCCACACCAATTTTGCCGCTAGGGATTTGGCCATAAGGTATGGATTTTTAGTACCTAATCCACCTTCATTTTTAGGATAACAAAATATGGACCACTTTACCAAATTTAACTTGTTTGATCTATCTTTCCTTCCTTTCCAGAGAAAATTTCTCATTTTTTTCTACTTCTTGCATCACCGATTTTGGGTATATTCTAAACCTAACACACTAAAACTATTTTGGGTATATCCTAAGCCTATTTCATCACAAATAGCCTTAGGCATGATTATTATAGTAGCTCCATAATCCACCATACAATTATGTGCTACCCATCCTTCCATGCATAAGGACATATAAAAGGGTGGAGACTTGATCTTACCAATGTCAATAGAAGGCTTAATCTTATCCATTTCAAGAGAAGGCTTAATCTTACCCATGCCAAGATATGGCTAATTTTATTCCAAGTGATTCTACCTAATGTTGAGCTTTTGAGAATTGTTTTTAACAAATCAATTTGTTTAGAAGACAACAATGCATCATACATACTAGCCCTTGTGGTTGTCTTCTTAAATTATTTTACAATTCTAAATTTGGATGCCTCTCGTAGCTTCTCCTTTAGGACTAGTTTCTCAAACCTCTTTTGATACTACTATGTAGCTTCTTCTCTTTTATTTTTGGTAACCAAAGGTACCAAAAATTCCTCCCTTGACTCTTGTTGATCATATTTTGGTGCTTTCAACTTTTGGTAGGTTGTTGGTGCTTTGGGTCTGGTTTTTTCCTTAGGAACTTTTGGTAATTGATAGTATTCTAATATTTTTGGTCTAGTTGACTCCTTAGGTCCTTCTATCTTAGTCTACTCCTTAGATTTATCTTTCTTCTATTCCTTTTAATATTGTGGGGAAATTTTTGGGTTTTGAGGATCTAACAACAAAGGTATTTTCCCATATCTTGTTAGTAAGTAGAGTAGATTAGAATTTAGAGGCTCTTCAATGGTAAGATTTTGTTCTAAATACATTAGCATACCTACAATCCTATTTAATTTTATTTTTGCTTCCTATGTTATAGCCAGTTGGAACTAATGTTAATAAACCACACATGTGTCAACATTGTGAGGATCATTGCATGATAAACACTAATAGTTGTATAGAGTTTTAGATACTTCTTTTTTACTTACAATAAAAATAATTTACTTTTTGATAGCATTGTTCATAGAAGACCCTTGATATATTGAGATGTAGGGGTATCTTCTTTACTAGTATCCATCATATTTCCTTTTAGAATTTTATCACTTTATTGTTGTAACCTTATTCATGAAATTTCTTATTATATCTTTAAACTCTTGCATCTCTATTGACTCTTTCAGCTCTAGGGTGGATAGGGCTAGCATTGTACTTGCCAAACTGGTAAAAAAAGGATATGATTTAGGTGTAGACAAGGTATCCAATGAAGGATTTGATAAGGTTGAAAGTGAAGCTTTGTGGCTTGGCTATTGTATCTTAGGAAAATATAGCATTATGACTTTGGGAGGAAGTTTACCAACTAAGATATTTTTTTAAAAATGCAATAACCACTTGAAAAATTTAAGGAAATCTCATTTCATTGGTTTGTAAAATTTGAGGACCTAAGTCCAGAGTAAAAGCACAAATATAATAGATGTAGGCTTGGGTATGTGATGGCCTGATATCCTGAGAAATTCTTCTCCAAGCCTTAGTAAATCGAATATTAAAATTTCTAATATTTTCTTGATACCTTAAAATAGTGGTGAACTAGTGGAGCAGAGAAAAGGAATCCTCTAGATCATTGAAATATATGATAAATAGTTCAACAAGGTCAGCCCAAGTGCTAATTCTACCTTCCTTAAATGAATGGTACTAGGATAATATTTTACCTCTAAAATATAGAGCAAGCAACCTAACCATTACATTTTCATGGACAATATTATGAAAAATAGCTAAAGTATTTGTATCTTGACAATATTGATAGGTTGTCTCTTCACTACCATCATAGCGGGGCAAAGTTGTTAATGCAAACTAAGAAATATCAGGGAGATTTGGAATATTGAGGGATCCAACACTATTCTAGCTAGGGAATATGCACCCAACCAAGCTTTTGGTTGGGATCCAATTGGTGATTGGGGAGATATAGCTTATAAAGGAGTGGGTATTTAAACTAAAAAAGCATAAACAAGTGAATGTGACCTACCTTTCCTATGTGTCCAGATAGTTGGTAGCTCAATAAACTACAATATTTCTTTTAGCTTCTTGGATTTTGATCTGGTGACATGTTATAGGGAAGAAAATATGCCATTTTATTAATCAATAAAGATGTTACAATGATATCCTTTTCAATACCCCTTTTTGGGCTACAATGAGGGTCCTCTAAAATTGAAGCCCTTTTTACAATAAATTGTTTGACATATAATCTTCTTTCACCACCTTGAGGAGGGATGGGTTTGCGCGCATGGACCACCCCGGGTTGAGTAGATCTTCTAGCACCTAAACACAACTAAAACATAAACTATTAGAATGTATTTCATGAGAATGTGCAAGAAAATAACCAATGAAAATGTATTACAATATCATTAAAATAAGTTGGAAACACAAAAAAAAATGTGTTCATATTTTTGGATGATTTACTGCTTTACATGTTTCTAGATCTAGCTGTTAAGCAAGACTATCTTAATGATCTTGATTGTAAGGTTGTCTTGATGGTATTGTATAGGATGGTCAAATAGAAATTTCCTTTGGAGGGTATCTTCTATATGCTTCCAAGAACTTGTGCTTCAAATTTGGTGTGTGTTGAAGCTATGACCTACACATGATTTCACAAAACACAAACTTTCATGGACACACAATGTTCATGGTTAGCAATAAAAATTTCTACAACATATATTCTAGCTAAAATTAGATAGAGTTTTCCTACAATATTCTATGTCTCTCTTAAAAATAAATGGAATGAGCATCTATTTATAATTTTGTGCAAGGGTAAGTATAATGATGAGGGAGATATGACATTATGGACAAGTGGCATGGTGAGGGAAGGAAGGAATCTTGAGCACCTTCACTTGGCTACAATAATGGCTAAATGTGCACTATTTCTTATTTCATTAGAATACTTCATAAATATCTTTGGAGGGAGAGATTCCTCACCCACCAAAATAGCACCTTTCATTAAGATGCATGGGTGGAGGGAATCCTCACCCAAATGCATTAATGAAGCATGGATATGGAGGAGAGAAGGGGAATTAATGCCAACTAGGGGTGAGGGAAAGTTAATGCTAACTATGGTGAGGTGGACCATGGGTTAGGATAGGGGGATGGTCTCATTATGACCATGGAATGAGCATAGGAGGGGGATTAGAATTGTTAAAAGGGGTTAGGATTAATTTTCCTAATATTTACTATGTTTTAATTAGCATGAATTACATTTATTAAAATATTGACGTATGATAAATAATAGCATGACATTTTAGGTGTCTACATTTATCCCTTTTTGTATTGCATTATGTGTAAACATGGTGTAGTGAAAAAACCTATGATACAAGATGAGTGGATTAATTAAGGATTATGATAATGGTTGACCATGACCTTTAGCATACCATAATGACAATGGATGAGGGAGACATAAGATTTCTTTAAATTATAATCAATGCAAGATACCCCAATTATGGGAGGAACAAATATCCTTGACACTCTACTTTTTATGGATTGATAAGCTCATTTGATTTAACAAGCTAACTAGCCAAGGGAAGGTATTCTCATGACATGAGCATCGATTAGATAAGTGGACTTACTTTGCTACTTTGATGTAATGAGCATGTGAGTAATCATATAGACATTGATATGAAGCCTACTAAATCGAGATTAAATTGGAGTTTTATAGAGAAAAAAACTTTGCTTTTTGCCCTAGTAGAGGATGGTTAGTGATAGTCTCAAGCAAAGCTCTTAGACACATATGACTAAAGGATTGAGTGTGTGGGTATTGAATCCATTCAAGGTAACATTTATGCATAATATCCATCCCCTTAAGTGATGAATTGAGAGATAAATAAATGGAAGGTAACAACAAAGTGCTTAACTAAAAATCATTACAGAACACAAAGGAGAAAATGATAGGAAGGGAAAATGATAAAACGGTAGGGGAAGATGCAAGACCGTCTTGACAGTCTCGCATCACAAGACCGTCTTGATGATCTTGCTACGCAATATCATCCTAATAGTATTGATGTGCAAGACCATATATATGGTATCACATGAAGGAAAATAAAAATGCACATGGTCACATGCAAAATTTCAATTTGTGTTACATGATCGACAAGATGACAAGAAGAGGGTAATGGGTGAGAGGAAGAAAGTGACACTAGATGCTATAAAAATTGGGACAAGATGGTGGACATCAGTATGGGACAAAGAGATGGTAGATAGGTAGGACATGATAGGAAGTGTCTATTCTAATCGAGTTAATTTTGAAATTAAAAGGAACCATAGGGATTTTTGTGTGTGTGTGTTTTTTTAGCGAAAAAAACACCCATAGTATTCTAGGGAAGAGTAGATGAAAATACATAATTATGTGTGAATTATGCTAGTGGTGTGTTATTTTAGGGTTTTTTTTTTACTATCGAGGGTTATGGTTGTGAATTTTCTTGTTTTATTTTGGGCACGATTATCATTTTTGGTTTACTAGGTTTTTAATGCATAGGTAGTTCATACTGAGATTTTACAAGCAAGATAGTCATGATGATCTTGTACAAATGATCTTTTCCATACATGTATGGATGGTCTTGTCCATACAAGACCGTCAAGATGGTCTTGTTGTGTACAATTTTTTTGTGTTATTTTTGCTTATTTTTTGTTGTGTTTATTTATTGTGGATATGTTAGTAATTGAGAATGTAAATGCAAAGAGGGGTTATATAACCATGACATAAGTTTTAGCTGCTCCTCAAGGATTTGAGGAGATAGCTTACATAGGTAGACTAGAAATAGCTACAGTAGCCCAGTTAGAGTGGGTCATAGTGGATTGCATATATCTGATAGAAATATACGAGCAATGGGATCCCAACCGAGTTTTTTTCCATCTCCCTATAGGGGAAATGACTTTGACCTTAGAGGACATTTATAGGATATACTAGATACCTATAGAGAGGATCATTGTTATAGTAGTAGATTTTGAGCAATAGGTAAAAATTATGGGGAGATATTAGGTATGGTTTTAAGGATGTTAACATCCATATTTGTAGCATGCAATATGTGGATTACTATACCTCTAGGGTATTCACACTACACCATACCCTAGCCATGCTACTAATATTGAGTTTCATTCTACCTGGTTATTTAGGACCATTGTTTCCATGGAACCTATTAGGGATTTTATGGCATATAGTGGAGGATGCATATGTGTACGCATGGGAAACCACACTACTAGCACAAATCTATCAAGAGCTATATAGAGTTAGCATGACTGGGTGGCTAGGGCTTATTGGTACAAATTTGGGCTTGGGAGCATATAGCTATAGAGAGGCTCCAAGGACTTTCTTATTATGCACACCACCATATGGGGTAAATATAAAATATGCTCTAAGATGGTTATAGGAAAAGGGAGATCATGAGAAAAGATAAAATGAGGGGATCATAGAGAACTATCAAGGGGTGCTCATAGGACTGAGGCTAGAGGATATTAGATTGTGGCCTTGGAGAGGTGGCCCAGCTTGTATAGGAGAGGTAGAGTAGCTAGCCTAAGTACATAGGATATGATGATTAGTTGGTTGTAAGGTCTTTGTGGTAGAGTGCTTCTAGTTCACTAGGGTATTATGATAGTTTGGACTTATATAGGGAGTCGTAGATCCTCCCATCATATATCTATGGATGACACAAGAGATAAAACTACTACCATACATGGTACCTCTAGCAATGGAGCTAAATGAGATGATATTTTTACTAGACATAGATGAAATCGATAAAATACCTGAGTACAACTCATGGTCAACATAGGAGTGGCACCACAAGGAGGTGGAGAACATAAGAGAGGAGGGACAAAATGAGTAGAGGTAAAGTAGGAGGAGGCACCACTTAGGAAATAAATATATAAAGTGATGAGGGATACGATGATTCCATCATGGACCACATGGGTGGACAAAGAGGCAATGACAAAGAGTGGGAGAATATAAAAGGATTTAGGGGTAGAGAGAATCACAATAGAGATGGAGATAGAGAGGAAAAAGTCTCTAAAGAGAGAAGCATCAGAGAGAGCAAGGATGGAGGTACCTTATATACCAGAGGAAGGGGCACCTATCATAGTAGAGATGGAGGTGCTAGATACTGCTATGGAGTTTATCGAGGTAGAGTTAGCTATAGATGAGCTAGAGATATTAAGGGTGAGGGTGCAATAGCTAGAGGAAGAGTAGGCAATATGGACCCTCAAGAGGATGTGATTTTTGGTACAACATGATGCAACTATAGTGGATATGGATACAATAGTTAGGGAGTGAGACAATATGAAAACAAAGAGGGACACCCTACTAGTAGAGAGGAAGGACATGTAGAGATAGCTATAGATGATGGTCATAACACAAGATAGGATGAGGGATAATATGGAGCATCTATGAGCAAAGAGGGATGGACTTTGATAGTAGTTGGAGTAAGTACAAGTACAACCACCAGTAGTAGAGAGGGGTGGATATGGAGGAGAGGTCATAGGCCTACAAGTTGAGATAGCCCAACTATAGCAGGGTAAGGTATCTATACTAGCATGTTGGTCATGGGAGAAGGACAAGATGTAGTTATACAAGGAGACACTATTGCAAGTGAATTTTCCTATGCCTTCATGTGCAATTTTTGCATCTTGAAAGATTCATAGGAGCACAACATCAATGACTCCAATAGTTCCTCTTTTTATAGATATAGTAGTATCACAGGAAACATGACCAACAACTTCATAAATGAGTGGATGACCTAGTGAGGAGGATGGACAAGAGGGGAATAGAGAGACTCCTGAAGGATAGTAGCAATGACCTTTTATTATGATGTGTACTATTTAATGTGGTAGATGAGCCATTTTATGTTATGTATTATGTATGATGAGCGGATATGCATATATGGATGAGATATAATTGTAGAGCCCTAGGGGTAATTTTTGTGTAGCCCAAAAGGATTTTGATGATGATGATGTATATTATATGAGTGATATATATATATATATATATGATGGTTATTTTATGCATATGATGTTATGCATATGTGTTATTTTATTTTGATGATTAGGAGATAGGGATGCATTAGAACAAATAACTATAATATGTTATAATAAGTGCATGTGGTAGATGCTTAGGAAATTCATGGAATAGGCTAAAATGTGTTTATATAATCAGTGTCAATATTGAGTGAGTAGGTATTTCATTATTTACAGTCAATGAAATTAATCAATGACACCTTAGTGGTAAAATAACACACAAACACCACATAAGAAAAAATAACTAGGATGAAGACAATACATAGGATATGATGGAAAAGATCACATATAAGGAATAATTTACAAAATATATGGATAACTAACAATAAAAAATGTAGAGTGAGACTAAGGGAATATGTACATTGTATGATAGATAGTTAATATTCTTGTCGCTCAAATATCTTAGGGATTTTGAATCCAAGAAGTATTTCAAGACACTCAAACATGCTAGGTGCAATGATCAAACTCATATAATGGTCAATCAATATCCCATAGAAATCTAGACCACCCTAAAACATATTAATCCAATAATAGACCAAAGTGTGTGTAGTGATTCATTCCCTATATTTAGTAAGGTTGGACTAACCAATTGTGACTCAAGCCAATATAAGCTAGCTCATACACAAGTGGTAGAGGTCTGCACAAAAGAATATTTATAATGTGACAGACATGTCACAACTCAAAGGGAATAATCCACTATCGGATAGGTGTCTATAGTCCCTATGAAGGTTATCCCCATAATCCTTTGATGTATCTCTATTGCCAACTAGGCATCTATAGCCCTAGTGGAGGTATCTAAAATACCTAAGGAAACCAATATGTGGATCTCTCTCTTTTTTGGCACTTTTTTTTTGGATCCTTACGTTTGAATTATGCGAATGATAGGATGAGTGAGAAATATTTCACTCTTATGGCTAGACAACTCATGAATTTGTCTTCACAGAACTTAAAATATAATTAATGTGCAATATGTGATTGGTCCAAGAGAGAACTCAAGTTATCTAGGGGAGACCTAACATCTCTTTGGAACATGTTGAATTTCAAAAAATCATGATCAAAACACTAGGAATGGTTGAATAAAAAAATAAATTTCATTTCCAATCACCCAAAGAAGATGATTAAAAAATATATCATGATTCTTGGGACAACTAGGGCATGCAGATGAGCAAAATATTAAAAATTACCAAAAACCTATGTGCAACATGGCATACAAAACTAGGCATAGTGATAGGTGACAAGGGAAAATGAACAAACAAAAACACACCATATACATATGAAACCAATATGTACAACATGGATGTCATTGATAAAATACATCAATCAAGATGAAAAGATGCATAACCATATATCTAAAAGGTGATTAAATTAACATGTTGCCTTAGGTTATTGATGTATGCATGTGATGGATGGATGCAAAGAAAATAATAATGAAATAATAACCAGAATGAAGAATACCATGAAAATGGATAAACAAGATAACTGAAGGTGAAGCAAAAGTCAAATGTTGCAAAGGTAAAATTGGGTGAGGAGAAGCAACTCCCCCAAACAAAATAAATAATGGTGAAGGGTAGGGAAAATAAAAGGGAGTAGCAATAAATAATAAAAAATGAATTAGATAAGAGCATGGGGGAATAGAATAAGGAGAAGGAATAAAATAAAGAGGGGGAGAGAAAAGAACCAACCAGAGATACATAGCCACTCCTAGCATGACCGTACAACAATGACATGGAACTAACGAAAGATAACAAATAAAATGAAAGAGGAAAGAGTAGGGGAAAGAGAGAAGAAAAAATAAATAAATAACTAGCCATAGGTAAAAATCCCCTCATTTCATTACCATTAAACAATGGTCGAGAATAGAGGGAGGAGAATGTGAAGAGAGATGAAAGAAGAAAATAAAATAGAAGAAACAAGATGGTGGCGGATTGCATGATTATCATGGATACTAGTAGGATTTTGTTGTGTTTGTTTTTTTATCATAGAATGTGTAAATATGAAGGATATTGATGGGTTTGAGCTCCTCTATCACTTAAATAGTAGCTAACCTATAAGCACCAAAACCAAAATTTTGTTTAACTATGTAGAGACCAAGCCAATTGGGAGTAAATTTATCGTATAAATGGCTAGGTAGGTTTGAGTTCTATTGATTATCCTTTAACACAATATCACCAACTTGAAACTCATTCTCATGAACCTTATTATCATAGGTACACTTTATCCTATCTTGATAAACATGAAAATGCTCAAGAGCATTAATTATTTGTTTTTCAAGCAAAGTAAGCCGATCAAGATGAGCTTGGCATGTAGTGTTATCTTCAATGAACTCTTGAAGTGCAATTCGCAAGGAGGGGACTTCTATCTCAAGAGGTATAATGGCTTCAATACCATAAACCAAATATAATGATATTGTCCTAGTACGAATGCTTATGCAATAGGCCCAAAGTGCTAAAGAAATTTGGGTATGCCAATCTCTATGGGACTCTCTGACCATATTTTTCAAGATCTCACAAATGGTCTTATTGGTAGCTTTAGCTTGGCCATTACCTTGTGGATAATAAGGATTTGAAAAACTATGTTGAATGTGATATTTATTACAAAGCACATGAACCTCCTTATTCTTTAAAGGTGGATAATTATTTAAGATGATCTTGGATGGGATGCCAAAATGACAAATGAGGTGATGCAAACTGAATTCAACAATTTAGGCATCAATAATTTGGACAAGAGGAATGACCTCAATCCACTTGGTGAAATACTCAGTAGCCATGATTATGAAGGTAAGCTATTTGGATGAAGTTGGGGATATTTTTTCCACAAGGTCAAGACTCCATTGTGAAATGGGACAACAATTGAATGGACTACAATGCTTGTGATGTCATATGGGTTAGACTGGAATGATGTTGGTATTTGATATATTTCTTGACATATGTGCAAAAATCAAATTCTATGGTGGGCCAATAATATCCCATGCACAAAATATGCTTGGTGATGGAAATTCCACTTAAATTGCCGCCACAAGTACCATCATGAGTGATAGATATGATCCAACTGGCCTCATGTAGTTCAAGATATTGGAGGATAATACCATCATAGCTTCTACAATAAATAATATCCTCCAAGAGGGTGTACCTGATGGATTTTTGTTTAAAATTTCACTTTCCAACCTGAGGAAAATTGAGGGGAAGAACATCAAGCTTAGTGTAATATTTGACTTGCAAAAACCAAGTACTATAGGGCTCTACATGAAAAAAATAGATATCTAGGTCATTTGACGTAGGTTTACTAGAAATAGCCAATTGAAAAAGAGTGGTGACGTGAACATGAGTGACCTTATCATGTGGATTTTGAGGGATAAGGAAAGTAAGAGAGGTCATTTTGTCAGTGAAGCAATTTATGAACCTAGGAGAAGCTTTGATATCATACCACTCAAAATGCAATAACAACTTGTCTACAAATTACTTCTACTACTTGAGGATTATGCATTTACATTGATAAATACCATTTACTTGATTAACAATGAGAAGAAAATCACCAATGATTTTGAGATATTTTATGTGCATAGCAAGTGTAGTGTTAAGGTTGAGGATGAGGGCTTCATACTTAGCATTTTTGTTAGTGTAGGTAAATTCAAGTTTAAATGAAAAAGGGATGGAAGCCCCTTGTGGTTTCAATAAAATAACTCCAACACCTCCCCCTTGTTCACACTTGGAACTGTCAAAATAGAGTGTAAGGTCAGTGTTGTCTTCAGGCTCAACATATTCTTCAAGTTCAATGAAATTGAAGGCATAATCATTAGGAAGCTCTATGATAAAAGTTTTATCATCAATAAGGGGAGCTTCCACAAGTTTGTCAATAATGACCTGATATTTTATGGATTTATGGTTGATGAATTCTAAATTGAATTTCATTAAAAGCATAATCTATTTTGCAGTTTGACTATTATTGTAGGTGTGATCCATCATGTATCATAATGTATTTTCCCTAGAAACAACATAAGTGGTATGATTAAGCATATAACGTTGAAGTTTCTTAGTGGTAAAAACTACCACTAAGCACAACTTCTCTTAGTGGTGAGTGTGGAATTTTCCCCATGTGTGGTTTCCATTGGTTGTTTTCCCTCATGGGCCCCATGTTAATTCTAGGGTCCATTATTCGCTCCTCCCGTACTGCCCAGTCTCATAATTTCTCAAATAAAAAATTATTAAAAATAACTTGAGCAACGCTGCGAGAGTCTTGAGCCATTATCCCACATTTATCCCACAATGGCCCTCATGGTGGTATATAAAGCACAACACCCACATAGAGCTTTGCAAATCGGGAAGCAGGATTTTGGGTGAAATGCCCAAGTGGAAGCACGTGAACCATGACCCAACCCCTCAAACGAGCGAATCATGGCCCAACAATATGCTCCATCCTCTCCCGTGGGAGCATCGCTCAATGGTGGTGAGTGTGGAATTTTCCCCATGTGTGGTTTCCATTGGCTGTTTTCCCTCATGGGCCCCATGTTAATTCTAGGGTCCATTATTCGCTCCTCCCGTACTGCCCAGTCTCATAATTTCTCAAATAAAAAATTATTAAAAATTAACTTGAGCAACATTGTGAGAGTCTTGAGCCATTATCCCACATTTATCCCACAATGGCCCTCATGGTGGTATATAAAGCACAACACCCACATAGAGCTTTGCAAATTGGGAAGCAGGATTTTGGGTGAAATGCCCAAGTGGAAGCACGTGAACCATGACCCAACCCCTCAAACGAGCGAATCATGGCCCAACAATATGCTCCATCCTCTCCCATGGGAGCATCACTCAATGGTGGTGAGTGTGGAATTTTCCCCATGTGTGGTTTCCATTGGTTATTTTCCCTCATGGGCCCCATGTTAATTCTAGGGTCCATTATTCGCTCCTCTCGTACTACCCAGTCTCATAATTTATCAAATAAAAAATTATTAAAAAATAACTTGAGCAACGCTATGAGAGTCTTGAGCCATTATCCCATATTTATCCCATAATGGCCCTCATGGTGGTATATAAAGCACAACACCCACATAGAGCTTTGCAAATCGGGAAGCAGGATTTTGGGTTAAATGCCCAAGTGGAAGCACGCGAACCATGACCCAGCCCCTCAAACGAGTGAATCATGGCCCAACAATATGCTCCATCCTCTCCCGTGGGAGCATCGCTCAATGGTGGTGAGTGTGGAATTTTCCCCATGTGTGGTTTCCATTGGTTATTTTCCCTCATGGGCCCCATGTTAATTCTAGGGTCCATTATTCACTCCTCCCATACTACCTAGTCTCATAATTTATCAAATAAAAAATTATTAAAAATTAACTTGAGCAACGCTACGAGAGTCTTGAGCCATTATCCCACATTTATCCCACAATGGCCCTCATGGTGGTATATAAAGCACAACACCCACATAGAGCTTTACAAATCGGGAAGCAAAATTTTGGGTTAAATGCCCAAGTGGAAGCATATGAACCATGACCCAACCCCTCAAACGAGTGAATCATGGCCCAACAATATGCTCCATCCTCTCCCATGGGAGCATCACTCAATGGTGGTGAGTGTGGAATTTTCCCCATGTGTGGTTTCCATTGGCTATTTTCCCTCATGGGCCCCATGTTAATTCTAGGGTCCATTATTCGCTCCTCCCTACTACCCAGTCTCATAATTTCTCAAATAAAAAATTATTAAAAAATTAACTTGAGCAACGCTGCGAGAGTCTTGAGCCATTATCCCACATTTATCCCATAATGGCCCTCATGGTGGTATATAAAGCACAACACCCACATAGAGCTTTGCAAATCGGGAAGTAAGATTTTGGGTTAAATGCCCAAGTGGAAGCACATGAACCATGACCCAACCCCTCAAACGAGCGAATCATGGCCCAACAATATGCTCCATCCTCTCCCATGGGAGCATCGCTCAATGGTGGTGAGTGTGGAATTTTCCCCATGTGTGGTTTCCATTGGTTATTTTCCCTCATGGGCCCCAAGTTAATTCTAGGGTCCATTATTCGCTCCTCTCGTACTACCTAGTCTCATAATTTATCAAATAAAAAATTATTAAAAAATTAACTTGAGCAATGCTGCGAGAGTCTTGAGCCATTATCCAATATTTATCCCATAATGGCCCTCATGGTGGTATATAAAGCACAACACCCACATAGAGCTTTGCAAATAGGAAGCAGGATTTTGGGTTAAATGCCCAAGTGGAAGCACGTGAACCATGACCCAACCCCTCAAATGAGTGAATCATGGCCCAACAATATGCTCCATCCTCTCCCATGGGAGCATCGCTCAATGGTGGTGAGTGTGGAATTTTCCCCATGTGTGGTTTCCATTGGTTATTTTCCCTCATGGGCCCCAAGTTAATTCTAGGGTCCATTATTCGCTCCTCTCATACTACCTAATCTCATAATTTATCAAATAAAAAATTATTAAAAATTAACTTGAGCAACACTACGAGAGTCTTGAGCCATTATCCCACATTTATTCCATAATGGCCCTCATGGTGGTATATAAAGCACAACACCCACATAGAGCTTTGCAAATCGGGAAGCAGAATTTTGGGTTAAATTCCCAAGTGGAAGCACGTGAACCATGACCCAACCCCTCAAACGAGTGAATCATGGCCCAACAATATGCTCCATCCTCTCCTCTATGGGAGCATCGCTCAATGGTGGTGAGTGTGGAATTTTCCCCATGTGTGGTTTCCATTGGCTATTTTCCCTCATGGGCCCCATGTTAATTCTAGGGTCCATTATTCACTCCTCCTATACTGCCCAGTCTCATAATTTATCAAATAAAAAATTATTAAAAATTAACTTGAGCAACACTACGAGAGTCTTGAGCCATTATCCCACATTTATCCCATAATGGCCCTCATGGTGGTATATAAAGCACAACACCCACATAGAGCTTTGCAAATTTAGAAGCAAGATTTTGGGTTAAATGCCCAAGTGGAAGCACGTGAACCATGACCCAACCCCTCAAACGAGCGAATCATGGCCCAACAATATGCTCCATCCTCTCCCATGGGAGCATCGCTCAATGGTGGTGAGTGTGGAATTTTCCCCATGTGTGGTTTCCATTGGTTATTTTCCCTCATGGGCCCCAAGTTAATTCTAGGGTCCATTATTCGCTCCTCCCATACTACCCAATCTCATAATTTATCAAATAAAAAATTATTAAAAAATAACTTGAGCAACACTATGAGAGTCTTGAGCCATTATCCCACATTTATCCCATAATGGCCCTCATGGTGGTATATAAAGCACAACACCCACATAGAGCTTTGCAAATTGGGAAGTAGGCTTTTGGGTTAAATGCCCAAGTGGAAGCATGTGAACCATGACCCAACCCCTCAAACGAGCGAATCATGGCCCAACAATATGCTCCATCCTCTCCCATGGGAGCATCGCTCAATGGTGGTGAGTGTGGAATTTTCCCCATGTGTGGTTTCCATTGGTTATTTTCCCTCATGGGCCCCATGTTAATTCTAGGGTCCATTATTCGCTCCTCTCGTATTGCCCAGTCTCATAATTTATCAAATAAAAAATTATTAAAAATTAACTTGAGCAACGCTGCGAGAGTCTTGAGCCATTATCCCACATTTATCCCATAATGGCCCTCATGGTGGTATATAAAGCACAACACCCACATAGAGCTTTGCAAATCGAGAAGTAGGATTTTGGGTGAAATGCCCAAGTGGAAGCATGTGAACCATGACCCAACCCCTCAAACGAGTGAATCATGGCCCAACAATATGCTCCATCCTCTCCCATGGGAGCATCGCTCAATGGTGGTGAGTGTGGAATTTTCCCCATGTGTGGTTTCCATTGGTTATTTTCCCTCATGGGCCCCATGTTAATTCTAGGGTCCATTATTCGCTCCTCCTATACTACCTAATCTCATAATTTATCAAATAAAAAATTATTAAAAATTAACTTGAGCAACGCTACGAGAGTCTTGAGCCATTATCCCACATTTATCCCATAATGGCCCTCATGGTGGTATATAAAGCACAACACCCACATAGAGCTTTGCAAATCAAGAAGCAAGATTTTTTGTGAAATGCCCAAGTGGAAGCACGTGAACCATGACCCAACCCCTCAAACGAGTGAATCATGGCCCAACAATATGCTCCATCCTCTCCTGTGGGAGCATCGCTCAATGGTGGTGAGTGTGGAATTTTCCCCATGTGTGGTTTCCATTGGTTATTTTCCCTCATGGGCCCCATGTTAATTCTAGGGTCCATTATTCGCTCCTCTCGTACTATCCAATCTCATAATTTATCAAATAAAAAATTATTAAAAATTAACTTGAGCAACGCTGCGAGAGTCTTGAGCCATTATCCCACATTTATTCCACAATGGCCCTCATGGTGGTATATAAAGCACAACACCCACATAGAGCTTTGCAAATTGGGAAGCAGGATTTTGGGTTAAATTCCCAAGTGGATGCAAGTGAACCATGACCCAACCCCTCAAACGAGTGAATCATGGCCCAACAATATGCTCCATCCTCTCCCATGGGAGCATCGCTCAATGGTGGTGAGTGTGGAATTTTCCCCATGTGTGGTTTCCATTGGTTATTTTCCCTCATGGGCCCCATGTTAATTCTAGGGTCCATTATTCGCTCCTCCCATACTACCCAGTCTCATAATTTATCAAATAAAAAATTATTAAAAAATAACTTGAGCAACGTTGCGAGAGTCTTGAGCCATTATCCCATATTTATCCCATAATGGCCCTCATGGTGGTATATAAAGCACAACACCCACATAGAGCTTTGCAAATCGAGAAGCAGGATTTTGGGTTAAATGCCCAAGTGGAAGCACGTGAACCATGACCCAACCCCTCAAACGAGCGAATCATGGCCCAACAATATGCTCCATCCTCTCCCATGGGAGCATCGCTCAATGGTGGTGAGTGTGGAATTTTCCCCATGTGTGGTTTCCATTGGTTGTTTTCCCTCATGGGCCCCATGTTAATTCTAGGGTCCATTATTCACTCCTCCCATACTACCCAATCTCATAATTTCTCAAATAAAAAATTATTAAAAATTAACTTGAGCAACGTTGCGAGAGTCTTGAGCCATTATCCCACATTTATCCCATAATGGCCCTCATGGTGGTATATAAAGCACAACACCCACATAGAGCTTTGCAAATCGAGAAGCAAGATTTTGGGTTAAATGCCCAAGTGGAAGCATGTGAACCATGACCCAACCCCTCAAACGAGCGAATCATGGCCCAACAATATGCTCCATCCTCTCCCATGGGAGCATCGCTCAATGGTGGTGAGTGTGGAATTTCCCCATGTGTGGTTTCCATTGGTTGTTTTCCCTCATGGGCCCCAAGTTAATTCTAGGGTCCATTATTCGCTCCTCCCATACTACCTAGTCTCATAATTTATCAAATAAAAAATTATTAAAAAATTAACTTGAGCAACGCTACGAGAGTCTTGAGCCATTATCCCACATTTATCCCATAATGGCCCTCATGGTGGTATATAAAGCACAACACCCACATAGAGCTTTGCAAATCGGGAAGCAGGATTTTGGGTTAAATGCCCAAGTGGATGCACGTGAACCATGACCCACCCCTCAAACGAGCGAATCATGGCCCAACAATATGCTCCATCCTCTCCCATGGGAGCATCGCTCAATGGTGGTGAGTGTGGAATTTTCCCCATGTGTGGTTTCCATTGGTTGTTTTCCCTCATGGGCCCCATGTTAATTCTAGGGTCCATTATTCGCTCCTCCCATACTACCCAGTCTCATAATTTCTCAAATAAAAAATTATTAAAAATTAACTTGAGCAACGCTGCGAGAGTCTTGAGCCATTATCCCACATTTATCCCACAATGGCCCTCATGGTGGTATATAAAGCACAACACCCACATAGAGCTTTGCAAATCGGGAAGCAGGATTTTGGGTTAAATGCCCAAGTGGATGCACGTGAAACATGACCCAACCCCTCAAACGAGCGAATCATGGCCCAACAATATGCTCCATCCTCTCCTGTGGGAGCATCGCTCAATGGTGGTGAGTGTGGAATTTTCCCCATGTGTGGTTTCCATTGGTTATTTTCCCTCATGGGCCCCATGTTAATTCTAGGGTCCATTATTCACTCCTCTCGTACTACCCAGTCTCATAATTTATCAAATAAAAAATTATTAAAAAATTAACTTGAGCAACGCTACGAGAGTCTTGAGCCATTATCCCACATTTATCCCATAATGGCCCTCATGGTGGTATATAAAGCACAACACCCACATAGAGCTTTGCAAATCGAGAAGCAGGATTTTGGGTTAAATGCCCAAGTGGAAGCACGTGAACCATGACCCAACCCCTCAAACGAGCGAATCATGGCCCAACAATATGCTCCATCCTCTCCCATGGGAGCATCGCTCAATGGTGGTGAGTGTGGAATTTTCCCCATGTGTGGTTTCCATTGGTTATTTTCCCTCATGGGCCCCAAGTTAATTCTAGGGTCCATTATTCGCTCCTCTCGTACTTCCCAATTCAAATCAAAAAATTATTAAAAATTAACTTGAGCAACTCTTCGAGAGTCTTGAGCCATTATCCCACATTTATCCCATAATGGCCCTCATGGTGGTATATAAAGCACAACACCCACATAGAGCTTTGCAAATTCGAGAAGCAAGATTTTGGGTTAAATTCCCAAGTGGAAGCATGTGAACCATGACCCAACCCCTCAAACGAGCGAATCATGGCCCAACAATATGCTCCATCCTCTCCCATGGGAGCATCACTCAATGGTGGTGAGTGTGGAATTTTCCCCATGTGTGGTTTCCATTGGTTATTTTCCCTCATGGGCCCCAAGTTAATTCTAGGGTCCATTATTCGCTCCTCCTATACTACCCAATCTCATAATTTCTCAAATAAAAAATATTAAAAATTAACTTGAGCAACGCTATGAGAGTCTTGAGCCATTATCCCACATTTATCCCACAATGGCCCTCATGGTGGTATATAAAGCACAACACCCACATAGAGCTTTGCAAATCGGGAAGCAGGATTTTGGGTGAAATGCCCAAGTGGAAGCACGTGAACCATGACCCAACCCCTCAAACGAGCGAATCATGGCCCAACAATATGCTCCATCCTCTCCCATGGGAGCATCGCTCAATGGTGGTGAGTGTGGAATTTTCCCCATGTGTGGTTTCCATTGGTTATTTTCCCTCATGGGCCCCAAGTTAATTCTAGGGTCCATTATTCGCTCCTCTCATACTACCCAGTCTCATAATTTCTCAAATAAAAAATTATTAAAAATTAACTTGAGCAACGTTACGAGAGTCTTGAGCCATTATCCCACATTTATCCCACAATGGCCCTCATGGTGGTATATAAAGCACAACACCCACATAGAGCTTTGCAAATCAGGAAGCAGGATTTTGGGTTAAATTCCCAAGTGGAAGCACGTGAACCATGACCCAACCCCTCAAACGAGTGAATCATGGCCCAACAATATGCTCCATCCTCTCCCATGGGAGCATCGCTCAATGGTGGTGAGTGTGGAATTTTCCCCATGTGTGGTTTCCATTGGCTATTTTCCCTCATGGGCCCATGTTAATTCTAGGGTCCATTATTCGCTCCTCCCATACTACCAGTCTCATAATTTATCAAATAAAAAATTATTAAAAATTAACTTGAGCAACGCTGCGAGAGTCTTGAGCCATTATCCCACATTTATTCCATAATGGCCCTCATGGTGGTATATAAAGCACAACACCCACATAGAGCTTTGCAAATCGGGAAGCAGGATTTTGGGTTAAATGCCCAAGTGGAAGCACGTGAACCATGACCCAACCCCTCAAACGAGTGAATCATGGCCCAACAATATGCTCCATCCTCTCCCATGGGAGCATCACTCAATGGTGGTGAGTGTGGAATTTTCCCCATGTGTGGTTTCCATTGGTTATTTTCCCTCATGGGCCCCATGTTAATTCTAGGGTCCATTATTCGCTCCTCTCATACTACCTAGTCTCATAATTTATCAAATAAAAAATTATTAAAAATTAACTTGAGCAACGCTACGAGAGTCTTGAGCCATTATCCCACATTTATCCCACAATGGCCCTCATGGTGGTATATAAAGCACAACACCCACATAGAGCTTTGCAAATCGAGAAGTAAGATTTTGGGTTAAATGCCCAAGTGGAAGCATGTGAACCATGACCCAGCCCCTCAAACGAGTGAATCATGGCCCAACAATATGCTCCATCCTCTCCCATGGGAGCATCGCTCAATGGTGGTGAGTGTGGAATTTTCTCCATGTGTGGTTTCCATTGGTTATTTTCCCTCATGGGCCCCAAGTTAATTCTAGGGTCCATTATTCGCTCCTCCTCATACTACCCAGTCTCATAATTTCTCAAATAAAAAATTATTAAAAATTAACTTGAGCAACGTTACGAGAGTCTTGAGCCATTATCCCACATTTATCCCACAATGGCCCTCATGGTGGTATATAAAGCACAACACCCACATAGAGCTTTGCAAATCGAGAAGCAAGATTTTGGGTTAAATGCCCAAGTGGAAGCACATAAACCATGACCCAACCCCTCAAACGAGTGAATCATGGCCCAACAATATGCTCCATCCTCTCCCATGGGAGCATCGCTCAATGGTGGTGAGTGTGGAATTTTCCCCATGTGTGGTTTCCATTGGTTATTTTCCCTCATGGGCCCCATGTTAATTCTAGGGTCCATTATTCGCTCCTCTCATACTACCCAATCTCATAATTTATCAAATAAAAAATTATTAAAAATTAACTTGAGCAACACTGTGAGAGTCTTGAGCCATTATCCCATATTTATCCCACAATGGCCCTCATGGTGGTATATAAAGCACAACACCCACATAGAGCTTTGCAAATCAGGAAGCAAGATTTTGGGTTAAATTCCCAAGTGGAAGCATGTGAACCATGACCCAACCCCTCAAATGAGCGAATCATGGCCCAACAATATGCTCCATCCTCTCCCATGGGAGCATCGCTCAATGGTGGTGAGTGTGGAATTTTCCCCATGTGTGGTTTCCATTGGTTATTTTCCCTCATGGGCCCCAAGTTAATTCTAGGGTCCATTATTCGCTCCTCCCATACTACCCAGTCTCATAATTTCTCAAATAAAAAATTATTAAAAATTAACTTGAGCAACGTTGAGAGTCTTGAGCCATTATCCCACATTTATCCCACAATGGCCCTCATGGTGGTATATAAAGCACAACACCCACATAGAGCTTTGCAAATCGGGAAGCAAGATTTTGGGTTAAATGCCCAAGTGGAAGCATGTGAACCATGACCCAACCCCTCAAACGAGTGAATCATGGCCCAACAATATGCTCCATCCTCTCCCATGGGAGCATCACTCAATGGTGGTGAGTGTGGAATTTTCCCCATGTGTGGTTTCCATTGGTTATTTTCCCTCATGGGCCCCAAGTTAATTCTAGGGTCCATTATTCGCTCCTCCTGTACTACCCAGTCTCATAATTTATCAAATAAAAAATTATTAAAAATTAACTTGAGCAACGCTGCGAGAGTCTTGAGCCATTATCCCACATTTATTCCATAATGGCCCTCATGGTGGTATATAAAGCACAACACCCACATAGAGCTTTGCAAATCTAGAAGCAGGATTTTGGGTTAAATGCCCAAGTGGAAGCACGTGAACCATGACCCAACCCCTCAAACGAGTGAATCATGGCCCAACAATATGCTCCATCCTCTCCCATGGGAGCATCGCTCAATGGTGGTGAGTGTGGAATTTTCCCCATGTGTGGTTTCCATTGGTTATTTTCCCTCATGGGCCCCATGTTAATTCTAGGGTCCATTATTCGCTCCTCCCATACTACCTAGTCTCATAATTTCTCAAATAAAAAATTATTAAAAATTAACTTGAGCAACATTACGAGAGTCTTGAGCCATTATCCCATATTTATCCCATAATGGCCCTCATGGTGGTATATAAAGCACAACACCCACATAGAGCTTTGCAAATTGAGAAGCAAGATTTTGGGTTAAATTCCCAAGTGGATGCATGTGAACCATGACCCAACCCCTCAAACGAGTGAATCATGGCCCAACAATATGCTCCATCCTCTCCCATGGGAGCATCGCTCAATGGTGGTGAGTGTGGAATTTTCCCCATGTGTGGTTTCCATTGGTTATTTTCCCTCATGGGCCCCAAGTTAATTCTAGGGTCCATTATTCGCTCCTCCCATACTACCCAATCTCATAATTTATCAAATAAAAAATTATTAAAAAATTAACTTGAGCAACGTTGTGAGAGTCTTGAGCCATTATCCCACATTTATCCCACAATGGCCCTCATGGTGGTATATAAAGCACAACACCCACATAGAGCTTTGCAAATCAGGAAGCAGGATTTTGGGTTAAATGCCCAAGTGGAAGCACATGAACCATGACCCAACCCCTCAAACGAGTGAATCATGGCCCAACAATATGCTCCATCCTCTCCCATGGGAGCATCGCTCAATGGTGGTGAGTGTGGAATTTTCCCCATGTGTGGTTTCCATTGGTTGTTTTCCCTCATGGGCCCCATGTTAATTCTAGGGTCCATTATTCGCTCCTCCCATACTACCCAATCTCATAATTTCTCAAATAAAAAATTATTAAAAATTAACTTGAGCAACGCTGCGAGAGTCTTGAGCCATTATCCCACATTTATCCCACAATGGCCCTCATGGTGGTATATAAAGCACAACACCCACATAGAGCTTTGCAAATCAAGAAGCAGGATTTTGGGTTAAATTCCCAAGTGGAAGCACGTGAACCATGACCCAACCCCTCAAACGAGCGAATCATGGCCCAACAATATGCTCCATCCTCTCCCATGGGAGCATCGCTCAATGGTGGTGAGTGTGGAATTTTCCCCATGTGTGGTTTCCATTGGTTGTTTTCCCTCATGGGCCCCATGTTAATTCTAGGGTCCATTATTCGCTCCTCCCATACTACCTAGTCTCATAATTTCTCAAATAAAAAATTATTAAAAATTAACTTGAGCAACACTGCGAGAGTCTTGAGCCATTATCCCACATTTATCCCACAATGGCCCTCATGGTGGTATATAAAGCACAACACCCACATAGAGCTTTGCAAATTGAGAAGCAGGATTTTGGGTTAAATTCCCAAGTGGAAGCACGTGAACCATGACCCAACCCCTCAAACGAGTGAATCATGGCCCAACAATATGCTCCATCCTCTCCCATGGGAGCATCGCTCAATGGTGGTGAGTGTGGAATTTTCCCCATGTGTGGTTTCCATTGGCTATTTTCCCTCATGGGCCCCAAGTTAATTCTAGGGTCCATTATTCGCTCCTCCCATACTACCCAGTCTCATAATTTATCAAATAAAAAATTATTAAAAATTAACTTGAGCAACGTTGCGAGAGTCTTGAGCCATTATCCCACATTTATTCCATAATGGCCCTCATGGTGGTATATAAAGCACAACACCCACATAGAGCTTTACAAATCGAGAAGCAAGATTTTGGGTTAAATGCCCAAGTGGATGCACGTGAACCATGACCCAACCCCTCAAACGAGCGAATCATGGCCCAACAATATGCTCCATCCTCTCCCGTGGGAGCATCGCTCAATGGTGGTGAGTGTGGAATTTTCCCCATGTGTGGTTTCCATTGGTTATTTTCCCTCATGGGCCCCAAGTTAATTCTAGGGTCCATTATTCACTCCTCCCATACTACCCAATCTCATAATTTCTCAAATAAAAAATTATTAAAAATTAACTTGAGCAACGCTACGAGAGTCTTGAGCCATTATCCCACATTTATCCCATAATGGCCCTCATGGTGGTATATAAAGCACAACACCCACATAGAGCTTTGCAAATCAGGAAGCAGGATTTTGGGTTAAATTCCCAAGTGGATGCACGTGAACCATGACCCAACCCCTCAAACGAGCGAATCATGGCCCAACAATATGCTCCATCCTCTCTCATGGGAGCATCGCTCAATGGTGGTGAGTGTGGAATTTTCCCCATGTGTGGTTTCCATTGGTTGTTTTCCCTCATGGGCCCCAAGTTAATTCTAGGGTCCATTATTCGCTCCTCCCATACTACCCAGTCTCATAATTTATCAAATAAAAAATTATTAAAAATTAACTTGAGCAACGCTACGAGAGTCTTGAGCCATTATCCCACATTTATTCCATAATGGCCCTCATGGTGGTATATAAAGCACAACACCCACATAGAGCTTTGCAAATCGAGAAGCAGGATTTTGGGTTAAATGCCCAAGTGGAAGCACATGAACCATGACCCAACCCCTCAAACGAGCGAATCATGGCCCAACAATATGCTCCATCCTCTCCCATGGGAGCATCGCTCAATGGTGGTGAGTGTGGAATTTTCCCCATGTGTGGTTTCCATTGGTTATTTTCCCTCATGGGCCCCAAGTTAATTCTAGGGTCCATTATTCGCTCCTCTCGTACTGCCTAGTCTCATAATTTATCAAATAAAAAATTATTAAAAATTAACTTGAGCAACGCTATGAGAGTCTTGAGCCATTATCCCACATTTATTCCATAATGGCCCTCATGGTGGTATATAAAGCACAACACCCACATAGAGCTTTGCAAATCGGGAAGCAGGATTTTGGGTTAAATGCCCAAGTGGATGCACGTGAAACATGACCCAACCCCTCAAACGAGCGAATCATGGCCCAACAATATGCTCCATCCTCTCTCATGGGAGCATCGCTCAATGGTGGTGAGTGTGGAATTTTCCCCATGTGTGGTTTCCATTGGTTATTTTCCCTCATGGGCCCCATGTTAATTCTAGGGTCCATTATTCACTCCTCCCATACTACCCAGTCTCATAATTTCTCAAATAAAAAATTATTAAAAATTAACTTGAGCAACGCTACGAGAGTCTTGAGCCATTATCCCACATTTATCCCATAATGGCCCTCATGGTGGTATATAAAGCACAACACCCACATAGAGCTTTACAAATCGGGAAGTAAGATTTTGGGTTAAATGCCCAAGTGGAAGCATGTGAACCATGACCCAACCCCTCAAACGAGCGAATCATGGCCCAACAATATGCTCCATCCTCTCCCATGGGAGCATCGCTCAATGGTGGTGAGTGTGGAATTTTCCCCATGTGTGGTTTCCATTGGTTATTTTCCCTCATGGGCCCCAAGTTAATTCTAGGGTCCATTATTCACTCCTCCTCATACTACCCAGTCTCATAATTTCTCAAATAAAAAATTATTAAAAATTAACTTGAGCAACGTTACGAGAGTCTTGAGCCATTTATCTCCACATATGGCCCTCATGGTGGTATATAAAGCACAACACCCACATAGAGCTTTGCAAATCGAGAAGCAAGTTTTGGGTTAAATGCCCAAGTGGAAGCACGTGAACCATGACCCAACCCCTCAAACGAGCGAATCATGGCCCAACAATATGCTCCATCCTCTCCCATGGGAGCATCGCTCAATGGTGGTGAGTGTGGAATTTTCCCCATGTGTGGTTTCCATTGGTTATTTTCCCTCATGGGCCCCATGTTAATTCTAGGGTCCATTATTCGCTCCTCTCTACTCCCAGTCTCATAATTTATCAAATAAAAAATTATTAAAAAATTAACTTGAGCAACGTTGCGAGAGTCTTGAGCCATTATCCCACATTTATCCCAAATGGCCCTCATGGTGGTATATAAAGCACAACACCCACATAGATCTTTGCAAATCGGGAAGCAGGATTTTGGGTTAAATGCCCAAGTGGATGCACGTGAACCATGACCCAACCCCTCAAACGAGTGAATCATGGCCCAACAATATGCTCCATCCTCTCCCATGGGAGCATCGCTCAATGGTGGTGAGTGTGGAATTTTCCCCATGTGTGGTTTCCATTGGTTATTTTCCCTCATGGGCCCCAAGTTAATTCTAGGGTCCATTATTCGCTCCTCCCATACTACCCAGTCTCATAATTTCTCAAATAAAAAATTATTAAAAATTAACTTGAGCAACGCTGTGAGAGTCTTGAGCCATTATCCCACATTTATCCCACAATGGCCCTCATGGTGGTATATAAAGCACAACACCCACATAGAGCTTTGCAAATCGGGAAGTAGGATTTTGGGTTAAATGCCCAAGTGGATGCACGTGAACCATGACCCAACCCCTCAAACGAGTGAATCATGGCCCAACAATATGCTCCATCCTCTCCCATGGGAGCATCGCTCAATGGTGGTGAGTGTGGAATTTTCCCCATGTGTGGTTTCCATTGGTTATTTTCCCTCATGGGCCCCATGTTAATTCTAGGGTCCATTATTCGCTCCTCCCATACTACCTAGTCTCATAATTTCTCAAATAAAAAATTATTAAAAATTAACTTGAGCAATGTTCGAGAGTCTTGAGCCATTATCCCACATTTATCCCACAATGGCCCTCATGGTGGTATATAAAGCACAACACCCACATAGAGCTTTGCAAATCGAGAAGCAGGATTTTGGGTTAAATGCCCAAGTGGAAGCACATGAACCATCTACAAGTGAATCATGGCCCAACAATATGCTCCATCCTCTCCTATGGGAGCATCGCTCAATGGTGGTGAGTGTGGAATTTTCCCCATGTGTGGTTTCCATTGGTTATTTTCCCTCATGGGCCCCATGTTAATTCTAGGGTCCATTATTCGCTCCTCCCATACTACCTAGTCTCATAATTTATCAAATAAAAAATTATTAAAAATTAACTTGAGCAACGTTACGAGAGTCTTGAGCCATTATCCCACATTTATTCCACAATGGCCCTCATGGTGGTATATAAAGCACAACACCCACATAGAGCTTTGCAAATCGAGAAGCAGGATTTTGGGTTAAATGCCCAAGTGGATGCACGTGAACCATGACCCAACCCCTCAAACGAGCGAATCATGGCCCAACAATATGCTCCATCCTCTCCCATGGGAGCATCGCTCAATGGTGGTGAGTGTGGAATTTTCCCCATGTGTGGTTTCCATTGGTTGTTTTCCCTCATGGGCCCCAAGTTAATTCTAGGGTCCATTATTCGCTCCTCCCATACTACCTAGTCTCATAATTTATCAAATAAAAAATTATTAAAAAATTAACTTGAGCAATGACACCCCTCATGGTGGTATATAAAGCACAACACCCACATAGAGCTTTGCAAATCGAGAAGCAATTTTGGGTGAAATGCCCAAGTGGAAGCACGTGAACCATGACCCAACCCCTCAAACGAGTGAATCATGGCCCAACAATATGCTCCATCCTCTCCCATGGGAGCATCGCTCAATGGTGGTGAGTGTGGAATTTTCCCCATGTGTGGTTTCCATTGGTTATTTTCCCTCATGGGCCCCAAGTTAATTCTAGGGTCCATTATTCGCTCCTCCCATACTACCCAGTCTCATAATTTCTCAAATAAAAAATTATTAAAAAATTAACTTGAGCAACGCTGTGAGAGTCTTGAGCCATTATCCCACATTTATCCCACAATGGCCCTCATGGTGGTATATAAAGCACAACACCCACATAGAGCTTTGCAAATCGAGAAGCAGACTTTTGGGTTAAATGCCCAAGTGGAAGCACGTGAACCATGACCCAACCCCTCAAACGAGCGAATCATGGCCCAACAATATGCTCCATCCTCTCCCATGGGAGCATCGCTCAATGGTGGTGAGTGTGGAATTTTCCCCATGTGTGGTTTCCATTGGTTATTTTCCCTCATGGGCCCCATGTTAATTCTAGGGTCCATTATTCTCTCCTCCCATACTACCCAATCTCATAATTTCTCAAATAAAAAATTATTAAAAATTAACTTGAGCAACGCTACGAGAGTCTTGAGCCATTATCCCACATTTATTCCACAATGGCCCTCATGGTGGTATATAAAGCACAACACCCACATAGAGCTTTGCAAATCGGGAAGCAGGCTTTTGGGTTAAATGCCCAAGTGGATGCACGTGAACCATGACCCAACCCCTCAAACGAGTGAATCATGGCCCAACAATATGCTCCATCCTCTCCCATGGGAGCATCGCTCAATGGTGGTGAGTGTGGAATTTTCCCCATGTGTGGTTTCCATTGGTTGTTTTCCCTCATGGGCCCCAAGTTAATTCTAGGGTCCATTATTCGCTCCTCCCATACTACCTAGTCTCATAATTTCTCAAATAAAAAATTATTAAAAAATTAACTTGAGCAACGTTACGAGAGTCTTGAGCCATTATCCCACATTTATCCCACAATGGCCCTCATGGTGGTATATAAAGCACAACACCCACATAGAGCTTTGCAAATCGAGAAGCAGGCTTTTGGGTTAAATGCCCAAGTGGAAGCACGTGAACCATGACCCAAACCCTCAAACGAGTGAATCATGGCCCAACAATATGCTCCATCCTCTCCCATGGGAGCATCGCTCAATGGTGGTGAGTGTGGAATTTTCCCCATGTGTGGTTTCCATTGGTTATTTTCCCTCATGGGCCCCATGTTAATTCTAGGGTCCATTATTCGCTCCTCCTCATACTACCCAGTCTCATAATTTATCAAATAAAAAATTATTAAAAATTAACTTGAGCAACGCTGCGAGAGTCTTGAGCCATTATCCCACATTTATTCCACAATGGCCCTCATGGTGGTATATAAAGCACAACACCCACATAGAGCTTTGCAAATCGAGAAGTAGGATTTTGGGTTAAATGCCCAAGTGGATGCACGTGAACCATGACCCAACCCCTCAAACGAGTGAATCATGGCCCAACAATATGCTCCATCCTCTCCCATGGGAGCATCGCTCAATGGTGGTGAGTGTGGAATTTTCCCCATGTGTGGTTTCCATTGGTTATTTTCCCTCATGGGCCCCAAGTTAATTCTAGGGTCCATTATTCGCTCCTCCCATACTACCTAGTCTCATAATTTCTCAAATAAAAAATTATTAAAATTAACTTGAGCAACGTTGCGAGAGTCTTGAGCCATTATCCCATATTTATTCCATAATGGCCCTCATGGTGGTATATAAAGCACAACACCCACATAGAGCTTTACAAATCGGGAAGCAGGATTTTGGGTTAAATGCCCAAGTGGATGCACGTGAACCATGACCCAACCCCTCAAACGAGTGAATCATGGCCCAACAATATGCTCCATCCTCTCCCATGGGAGCATCGCTCAATGGTGGTGAGTGTGGAATTTTCCCCATGTGTGGTTTCCATTGGATATTTTCCCTCATGGGCCCCATGTTAATTCTAGGGTCCATTATTCGCTCCTCCCATACTACCCAGTCTCATAATTTCTCAAATAAAAAATTATTAAAAATTAACTTGAGCAACGCTACGAGAGTCTTGAGCCATTATCCCACATTTATCCCACAATGGCCCTCATGGTGGTATATAAAGCACAACACCCACATAGAGCTTTGCAAATCGAGAAGTAGGATTTTGGGTTAAATGCCCAAGTGGAAGCACGTGAACCATGACCCAACCCCTCAAACGAGCGAATCATGGCCCAACAATATGCTCCATCCTCTCCCATGGGAGCATCGCTCAATGGTGGTGAGTGTGGAATTTTCCCCATGTGTGGTTTCCATTGGTTGTTTTCCCTCATGGGCCCCAAGTTAATTCTAGGGTCCATTATTCGCTCCTCCCATACTACCTAGTCTCATAATTTATCAAATAAAAAATTATTAAAAAATTAACTTGAGCAACGCTACGAGAGTCTTGAGCCATTATCCCACATTTATCCCATAATGGCCCTCATGGTGGTATATAAAGCACAACACCCACATAGAGCTTTGCAAATCGGGAAGCAGGATTTTGGGTTAAATGCCCAAGTGGAAGCACGTGAACCATGACCCAACCCCTCAAACGAGTGAATCATGGCCCAACAATATGCTCCATCCTCTCCCATGGGAGCATCGCTCAATGGTGGTGAGTGTGGAATTTTCCCCATGTGTGGTTTCCATTGGTTGTTTTCCCTCATGGGCCCCATGTTAATTCTAGGGTCCATTATTCGCTCCTCCCTACTACCCAATCTCATAATTTCTCAAATAAAAAATTATTAAAAAATTAACTTGAGCAACGTTACGAGAGTCTTGAGCCATTATCCCACATTTATCCCATAATGGCCCTCATGGTGGTATATAAAGCACAACACCCACATAGAGCTTTGCAAATCGGGAAGCAGGATTTTGGGTTAAATGCCCAAGTGGATGCACGTGAAACATGACCCAACCCCTCAAACGAGCGAATCATGGCCCAACAATATGCTCCATCCTCTCCCATGGGAGCATCGCTCAATGGTGGTGAGTGTGGAATTTTCCCCATGTGTGGTTTCCATTGGTTATTTTCCCTCATGGGCCCCATGTTAATTCTAGGGTCCATTATTCGCTCCTCCCATACTACCCAATCTCATAATTTCTCAAATAAAAAATTATTAAAAATTAACTTGAGCAACGTTGCGAGAGTCTTGAGCCATTATCCCATATTTATCCCACAATGGCCCTCATGGTGGTATATAAAGCACAACACCCACATAGAGCTTTACAAATCGGGAAGCAAGATTTTGGGTTAAATGCCCAAGTGGAAGCACGTGAACCATGACCCAGCCCCTCAAACGAGCGAATCATGGCCCAACAATATGCTCCATCCTCTCCCATGGGAGCATCGCTCAATGGTGGTGAGTGTGGAATTTTCCCCATGTGTGGTTTCCATTGGTTATTTTCCCTCATGGGCCCCAAGTTAATTCTAGGGTCCATTATTCACTCCTCCCATACTACCCAATCTCATAATTTCTCAAATAAAAAATTATTAAAAATTAACTTGAGCAACGCTGCAAGAGTCTTGAGCCATTATCCCACATTTATCCCACAATGGCCCTCATGGTGGTATATAAAGCACAACACCCACATAGAGCTTTGCAAATCGGGAAGCAGGATTTTGGGTTAAATGCCCAAGTGGAAGCACGTGAACCATGACCCAACCCCTCAAATGAGTGAATCATGGCCCAACAATATGCTCCATCCTCTCCCATGGGAGCATCGCTCAATGGTGGTGAGTGTGGAATTTTCCCCATGTGTGGTTTCCATTGGTTATTTTCCCTCATGGGCCCCATGTTAATTCTAGGGTCCATTATTCGCTCCTCCCATACTACCCAGTCTCATAATTTATCAAATAAAAAATTATTAAAAAATAACTTGAGCAACGCTACGAGAGTCTTGAGCCATTATCCCACATTTATCCCATGATGGCCCTCATGGTGGTATATAAAGCACAACACCCACATAGAGCTTTGCAAATCGGGAAGCAGGATTTTGGGTGAAATGCCCAAGTGGAAGCACGTGAACCATGACCCAACCCCTCAAACGAGTGAATCATGGCCCAACAATATGCTCCATCCTCTCCCGTGGGAGCATCGCTCAATGGTGGTGAGTGTGGAATTTTCCCCATGTGTGGTTTCCATTGGTTGTTTTCCCTCATGGGCCCCATGTTAATTCTAGGGTCCATTATTCGCTCCTCCCGTACTGCCCAGTCTCATAATTTCTCAAATAAAAAATTATTAAAAATTAACTTGAGCAACGTTGCGAGAGTCTTGAGCCATTATCCCACATTTATCCCACAATGGCCCTCATGGTGGTATATAAAGCACAACACCCACATAGAGCTTTGCAAATCGGGAAGCAGGCTTTTGGGTTAAATGCCCAAGTGGATGCACGTGAACCATGACCCAGCCCCTCAAACGAGCGAATCATGGCCCAACAATATGCTCCATCCTCTCCCGTGGGAGCATCGCTCAATGGTGGTGAGTGTGGAATTTTCCCCATGTGTGGTTTCCATTGGTTGTTTTCCCTCATGGGCCCCATGTTAATTCTAGGGTCCATTATTCGCTCCTCCCGTACTTCCCAGTCTCATAATTTCTCAAATAAAAAATTATTAAAAAATAAATGACCTACTCTTGATTGGCCTCATTCTTCTAGACTAACATGGTTCATAAGGCAAAATTCATTGTGAAAATATACAGGTGAAAAGGGACACCTAGCCTAGGTGGGGATATAGGATACTACTTAATGATTGCAAAAGCATCCTAACACTCATTGGTCCATTGGAAGGTGACCCCTTTTACAAAAGTTGATTGAAAGTCTTGTATTTATCTAATAGCTATGTGATGAAGTGATGAATCACTTGAATATTGCCATGCAATCTTCATAATTGCTTGAGATTTGTAGGGGAAGGTATCTCTGTAATAGCCTTGACTTTGTTGGGGTCCACTTCGATACCACATTGAGAGACTAAAAATCCTAAAATTTTGCCTAAGGCAACACCAAAGACACATTTCTTAGGATTTAGCCTAACATTGTGCTCTATAATCCAATCAAAAACTTTACGTAAAACATCAACATATTGATCACATATTTTATATTTAGCCAATAAATCCTCCACAATATCATGCATGTAATCATAGAAAATATAGGTCAACATGTTGATATGTAGCACCTGCATTCTTAAGAAAAAAGGATATGAATTTGTAGTAAAATGTCCCTCATGCCATGGTAAAGGATGTTTTTAATTGATCATTAGGATTAACATGATTTTTATTATATAAAAACAAATATCCATAAGGGAGAGCATTTCATGACCCATGGTGGAGTCAACCAAAGTGTTAATGTTTGGAAGGAAAAACTTATCTTTAGGATATGCTTTGTTGAGATCATAAAAATTGGTGCATATGTGTATTCTCCCATTGGGCTTTCCAAAAGGGACCATGTTGGAGACCCACTCTTGATAGTCAATGGGTTGAATAAAACCCACATCTAAGATTTTTTGCAACTCTTCTTTGACCATGAGAGCAATTATGGGATGCATCTTCTATAATTTCTATTTTAACGGTTTAGCATTGTTATCAAGGGTAAGGTTGTAGACCACAATATTAGGATAAATACTAGGCATGTCAATGTGGGACCACATATAAATATTAGTTAGGAATACGGTGAAATTCTCTCTCTCTCTTCTAAGGATTGACTCTTTTCAAGTTTAAGTATGTAAGGATTGGTGGGGTTAGAACTAATGTATATGTCAATGGTGTCTTTCACAAGCATATGGGAACCATCCTCTAGCTAGTGAGGGGTAGGGATAAGGTGTGGATCATCCATGGAATTCTCAATAAAGATAGGTTTGTTAGTATTGAATTTGGTTTGGAAAATAGAAGAAGAGGTATGAGAAGGAGATGGGGGTAAATAGACATTGGATTTATGGAGTAGTTGCTATATGGGAAGAAAAACAAGAGAATAAGGGAAAGAAGAAATCAACTTAAAGTTAATATAACTTGGATCGATATTGATATTGTGGATAGGATCAATTGCATAGTGAATCAAGGTGAAAATATCAACAAAGATCATGTTCACCATAAGAGAATCATAATATGGGTGCATGGATTTTCTATAGGATGAATTTGATATGGAGGGAACTTTTGAAAGAGGCAAGAGTTGGCAAAATATAGGTGGAGGATGATTGGGTGGAGTCAAGGGTTGACATGGCAATATAAAAGGGTGATGGGGGATAGGCTGACCATCTGGTGCTCTGGTGAGAGAAGCACCAAAATGATGGGAAGCAAAATGGGAAATATGCAAATGAAATCAATACCCTCGCTAGGAGATACTTATTTAGAGCTATCAAAAGTAATAGAAATATTATCAAATTATGCATTGCTCTCATCATCAAAAGTATCGAACGGAATGACGTGAATCATCACAACTTGGACCCATTTTGGAGGAATGAGATGAGTGTATTTAGAGTTAATATACACATCAACATTTTCTTTCTGAATATTAAGGTTGAGATAAGCAAATTCTTCCTCAAGGAAGATGGCTATGTGACACATGCAGCAACTGAGACCATATTTATCCTTGGGAAACTAGTATAGGGATTGATGACATACCATGGACCCTACTCATTGAAACCAAAGTCAAATCCTTGCCATTATAAATTTTGAAAATATCACCTAGTGAAGGAGGGATTAGATAGGTAGTTAATATTCCCACAAAATGGTCCTCATGCTCTTTGGATATTATTTTTCCAGAGGAGAAATCTACTCTGCCATACACAAAATTAGTATGGCTTGACAAGGAACCAATAGGGACAAAAACACCAATAGTCAGTGGTGTGTTGTGATGACGACCAAAATCCCTAAGGGATTCTATATTAGCAAGGAAGAAAATGAATTGACACACAGGGTGACCCTTGACTTACAGGTTGAGAGGAATATCCTAGACTAATAGGACTCAATGAAGAGGGTGGATCAATTTAGGAAGACATAGGAGAAACTTGGGAAGGTGGCATGGAAATGAAGAGGGCATTTGTGAGGGGTACGACATAGTAGCATATCCAATGATAAAGGAATAAATATTTGGAGAAGTATTTGTGAGATAAAAACTGAACTGAGTGGTACATTGTTCCCAAGGGTGACACTCCTAAGGAGTAGGCAATGGAATGGATGGGGTCATAAAAGATGGTAATGGAGGCTAAGAAGATGAACAAGGAAGAGGAGAATGCATTCTATACATAGGAGGTATAGAAGGTAGGTGAGGCAGAATAAGAAAATGGGTAGGAAGAAGAGGAGGAATAGGTGAGGATGCACAAACATGAGTGATAGAGGAAGGAACAAATGAAGAAGTAGATGAAGAAGGAGGTCAAATAGAAGAGATAAATGAAGGAGCATTGATGAAGAAGGAAGATATCTAGGTGGAGGAGGATAGTATATGGGCCATAGAGGGTTGGTTGATTATGATGAAGGCCAAGGTTGATGGATAGGAGGAGAATGATTAGTTACCATGGGAATTAGTGAGAGTGTAGGCTTGGGTGTTGGTTGGATAGGGGAACAAATGGCATATGGGTAGGGGAAAGATGCATAGATGGGAGAGTAGTACCTTATGAAAGGGTGATCATGTTATAGTACCTAGATTTCATGAATATATTTCAAGCAGTGATGCAATATAAAGGTAACACACTGCATTTCCCTGATTCATGGTCACCCTAGGAGCACATTATATTGCATCTCACTTTCAATGACATGGCAAAAATTAGGTATGGTCTTCATACCAACTTAAATAGGAAGGACAATTATACCCAGCATTGAGCACATGTCATTAAAGGCCTGCAAGATAATACTAGGGGTAAAAAAATATGGTTAGAGGGGAGTTTAAGATGGGATAAGGCAACTAAAAAAATGATGTTGATGGAAGAGCTATTATTGATGAAAATACGCTTAAACATTGTACCATCTATGCATTCTATGATATACATAGGGGTATCAACCCCTACTCCCTCAAGAGTCATAATCTCATGATCATAAAATACTATAGAGGATTACATGCAAGTCCTTACACTACCCATAAAGTTCACAAAGGTATTTGGATCCTACATTTCAAGATCTATAGATGGTAAAATGAATTTTAAAGCCTCACAATGAGCTAGAGACTATTGGATTAGGTCATATATCGATAACTTAGTTGATGCTATTTTTATAAAATGATTAATATGACCTTGTAAGGTAACAACAGGCCATGGAGGATGAGCCCCTTGCACGTGGAGAGTGGTCGATAAGGTAGGCACAACTAGAAGTTCATGATGTTGATGTGGTCACCCTAGGGATCATTGGTTTCTAGTAACAATTTTTATCATTCATAGAAAACTTTTGTTGTATGGGATGCCATTCATGTAATTAACTTGTTGAGGTATAGTTGAAGAGGTTGAAGCACCTGTTAGCTATTGTTGCATCTCATGTTGGGGTAAAGAAATTTGATAAATACCAAGTTTTTGGTTAGAGGGGGCTAAGGGGTTATCCATTGTTAATTGCCAATGATCAATCATATCTTTAACCAAATGTTGTAAAGTGTGACAATCATTAATACCGTGCCTACTTTGTCAATGGTAGATGCAAAAGTGATGTTCCTTGTACCACCTAGGCTTCTCTCGATTGGGATCCTTAGGCTGAATTTTAGGCAGGTAAATCATTTTCACATCATAAAACTTTTGAAAAATATTTGATATAATCTTGGAGAGATACATCCAATTATAAGATATATGAAGAGGACATTGAAGGTAGTTTGAAGGCTAGTTAGAATAAGAAAGGGGGTTTTCATACATGGGGATCACTTATTGAAAATTAGATTGTTGCATGTGAGTACTATGTTGTTGGGGGTCTATAGGAGTACTCAATATTATTTGATTAACCTGAGGGGCCTTAGAATTGTGGTTGTTGTTATTTCCATTGGATTTATTGGGGTACTTTATTTCAAAACTTAAGTTCCTCTTCTTGAATCTTGATTTCCTCAATGAATTTCACTTGGGAAATGGCTTCCTCAAAAGAGCGGTGCTATTGAATTTGCAAGGTAATGGAGATATGTTTAGCATAACTCCTCGAAAACATATTTACTAACTTGATGGGGGGAAATAAAAATGTTATATCATGAATAACCCCATGCCATATGGAAACATAGTCATTGATCGACTCATAATAAAATTTATGAAGGCTATATAGATATGATAATAACGTATTTTTTTAATATTGATCAAAAAATATTTTAAGAAGAGATTAATCAATTTCTTAAAAGTAAAGATGCTATGTTGAGGCAAGTTGTTGAACCAATCTGAGTATTTGTCCCCGAGGGACATAGGGAGGGTTTTCAACATGAGTAAATCCAAACCATGGATTCAATAGCATAAAGACTTAAAGTTCCTCAAATGTTCTTTAGGATCTTCTTTCCCTTTGAACTTTTCAAACTTAGGTATATAAAATCGATAAGAGTATTGATGCATAAGAATTGATGGGTTAATGGTCCCATTATAAATTTGGCTATAGGTAAGCTTTTAATACCCATCGCTAGTTGAATGCAATTCTAAAATTTTTAGTTGATCCATCAATTTTTGCATCTTGGTTGAAGGAGAGGCTTGAGGTACCTAGGCAAGAACAATAGAAGTAGCAAAATGGGAAGGATTGGGAGGGTAAGGATATGGATAGCGATAAAGATAGGTGGAAGAATAAGTGTAGGATGTATGAGGAGGTTGAGGTGCTATGTGTCGAAGATCCAACACCCAGTGGGTGGACCTGCACCAACATTAAATGGTCACCGTGCTCGGGGAGGCTGGGCATGGTGGTCAATCTCTAGAGAAGGTTGGTTCCTTGAGGAGATTCCTATCTACCTACACCTAACTAAAATGGAAAGGAAGAAAAGAGAAGGGGAAAAGGGAAGAAAAGGAAGTTCATAACTAGAACTCACAAGGATGGGTTATGGCTACATCAAGACACATGCACCTCAACATCGTAAGCAAACACAAAGCATCCCACCCAATAGATCAACCAATCTGACCTTCATACAACATTCAGTGCAATAGGTCAAAGAATATATTCTAGGACTAGTGGATGGGTGCATGAAATCTAGGATTTAGAATTAAAGCACTCCCACCCGACCAGCTTTAGTAGAAATAAACCTTCCACCCAATTAACAATGTGAATTCTAGAACCACCAAGCAATACCCATGAAATCTAGATAGTAGAATTAAATGAGATTTACTCAAATAGCCAAAGCAAAAATAAGCATTATAAATTCAACACAAAGATGCAAAGACGATATTGGAGACCAAATAGTAGTATACTTGTATTTACAAAATGATGAGAAGTATTACATATGAATTATAATGGCTAAAGAGCCACCCCTAGGATGTCTAACATCCCATTATTTATAGAAATATTTACAATAAATTTAAATTACATGCATTAATGGCATTAGGCAGGAAGGCAGTGTTGAAGCGGATAGGTGCGCAATAGGTAATTTACTTCTTGTAAGAGTGGCGACCATCCGGAATGGGTTAGGTACTTCTGCATGAATTTAGGTCTTTTGATGATTTTGATATCCCTACCAGGTTCATTAATCCTCATCTACTCTACCCCTTCGATTGGTGAATGATCCTTCTAGTAGGTGGTGAATGACTAGAATTTATTACCTTGGGGACCACATGTTTTTAAGTCACTACCTCTGTGCCCATGAATGACTCATTTTTGGGTAGTTGGAGTCATTAATACCTCCCCTTTAAATTTCCTAATGATGGCAATAATTCTAGTACTGAGTGGTCTTTCCATCTGCTCCTTTTCTTGTTAGCTTCCCAATATTCTACCCAATGGGTTATTCATAATAGGATAGGGTTCTACAAAAGTTCCACCCTCTAAAATTTTCTCAAAGTTCCACCCTTATATGGGTGGAATTTTCCACCCTCCTTGTGGGTGGGGATTTGCGATAATTCTGCCATCTGACTGATCAAAGTTTCCACCTAGCCAATGGGTAGGATTTTAGGATATCTCTACCTTGAGGTGGAGTCTAATCATTCATCCAACTAATTTTTTGCCATATCCAACTCTCCGTCCACCCTTTAACTTTATGGTGGACTTGTGGAACTAGACCTACCTAGCCACCCTAATTTTTCCACCCATATTCTACTTTTCATCGCTCATCGGGGCAACCACATTCATCTTTCGCCTAACCATTAATACCTCAAAAATTTGGTCAACTTTATAAACATCAACCTTGCAAAGAAGAGTGGGTGAAGGGGTGCAAAATTTCACGCACACTCTTGGTGACTCACAGGGACTTTTCTCCTATGGAAAAGGATAACCCAAAAAGCTATGCCTTGAACACTCATGAACAAGGAAGAAGAAGGGGATAGAGAGGGCACAAACAAAAACAAATGAAGGATGCAAGACAAAGGAGAAAGAAGGCCAAAGGTGAATGGAAAACAATGTGAAACAAGATAGAGGGAAGAAAATAAGGGGTACCATAGGCTAAAATAGCAAAAAAAAAAAAGAAAAAATAACAAGAGGGGAAGAGGGAATGGAAGGAAACATAGGAAATAGCAAAGGTAAGAAGACGATGGCCACTAACCTCCTCGATTAGTGGTAGAAAGGAATAGAGAAAAGAGAAGGAATGGAAGGATATAGAAAAATAAGAAGAACAAAAGGAAATGCAATCCATGGGACACCCCCACAGATCATGCTCCCATCAACATACCCCACAAAGGACCAAGGAGCATTCAATAATAGTTAGAATTCCAGGAGCATCTGCCAATCTTGATACAACACTTCTTTCTAATGCAATAAAGCATGAACTTCATTTTCTCATCACCACTCCTATAGGGAATCTTCAATCATAACATCATTCTTAGCTTCATCTTGCACAACATATGTTGCTATCACCTTTTGGGGTGCTATTTATAGATCAATTTTTTGAGGAGTGGGTACTGCTCTCAAAATATTTGGTTTGACGTGAACGGATCCAGAGTTTACCCCTCCATTTTGTAATCACACTATATCACACTTATTTTTGGTACATGCAATGGTTATATCTTCTAGGAATTGTATGAAATAATATCTGAACTCATATCTTGATCCATTGGACATGGGGTCTCAATAACAAAATAAGGAAGAACACAAATAATGAGGGGGAGTGCTTCAAAATTGATGTGGTTTTAGGAAATATTTTCTTATATTTTCCATCCTAGATCTCCTTGGTACAAGATGATGATATTTATTGCATGGCCACATGCTTTCTGCACATTTATTTAACTACTAGTCTATTTACATAAAACTGCAGTGTGATTCGCACATTGTAATCACTTATTCATCCTAGAAATCATCCAGTGAATTTACAATGGCTAGACCAAATAGTACTGAATTTAAGGTATTCTTTGTAGTCCAGTTGACACTGCCCTAGAAATTTCCAAGTTGTAGGATATCCAACTAGGAGAGCCATCATGCATACTAGTATTTATGCAATTTATGATCAATGTGGCAATAAGTCTTACCACATTGGAGCTCTCCTCAGGTATTGGTTCATATGGAAATAGGCTCCAGTATCATCATTCTTTGGGATCCACTTATTGCGAAACCCCTGTCATGTGCTCCTTCGATGTCACCACACAAGTTTCATAGTAGAACTCATTCAGTAGCAACCCCACTATCGGGATCTTCTTAGAGCCTACCTTATGAGTGGCCAAGCCTTCTGGGGCATGGTTCAGCTCTTGCTTTGTGTGCTCTCAAATACAAAAAGGGTACAAATTTATGCCCTTTTTTATGGTGGTATCCACCATTCGGCCATCTGATTGGTCCAGGTTATTTGATTGCTAGTAAAAATTATAAGTAATGAAGTTTTTCATTAGAGAGATTGTGCTTGCATCTCCTTTGTATGAGCCTGAGAAGAGATCCATCCTTTGTGCCTCGCATAGTAGCCCTGGTTCTTACACAACTTTAGGTAATATCCATTGTGGGTACTGTGCAGTCAAAAGGGGAACAACAATGATTGGAAAAGGGGATGGGAGGACAAAATCTCTTGAAGATATATTTCCTGCTTGGAGTAGGATTCACTCAGCCTGTAGAGCCTCCTAAAATATTTGAGGGAATTGCTTTTCTCCAAATTGATGCAGGAGGAGGCTTATGTTCGAATTGAAAGCTCGCACATAGTATAGGTAAGTCTAGGTGGGGGATGGATGGTATTCAAAGGGAATTCTTTCTTAGATCCTATTGAATTGAATGTTGAGGTCTATATTGGATTCAAAAGGGGCCCTCTTTATGAATGAGAGGTGCATCAAGAGTTGGAAGGGATCCCTAGAGCCATCGAATGTGTCAGTAAGAGCTCTCACAAAATTTACCCATGAGTAGACACTTTTTTGCTCCAGATATCAGTACCATAATAATGCCCTTCCTTAAAGAGATAAAACTAAGAGTCTTATCATGACATCTTCATCAGTGATACAATGGAGAGTTACTAGAGCAACAATATATTCAAGGTGCTCCCAAGCAGTTTCTTCAGTTCCATTATATCTTGTTAGGGTCTTCATGTCACTTCTAGGAATCTCACGCTAGCATTGGAGACTGAGTGGACCAAGGTCATCCCATCGAGTATATCTCTATTGAGCCATGGTGGCACTAGTCTTTAAGAGTATCGATTCTTTCTTTGTAGTCAGAGTCACCAAATGAGCATACTTTCTCTACCAATGAGGTCAAGACTGCTCATTATATCTTGAATCCTCCAGGATGCCAAGATCTTTAAAAGTGTTGAAGAGGAAATCGATCTCAGGATTTGGTTCTTTTGTGCTTAGAGGAGTCACAAAGTGATTCGACCAAATTTGGACAAACCATAGTATCACCAACTTTGATTTCCTTAAACAATGAAGACCTTATGAGTCCTGAGTAGAGTGGCCAAAATTACTTTTTTGAAGACAACTGGTTACATGAAACTCAGTTCATCAAGTAGTGGAGTCGTGAGGTGAACAAATGAATATTGCAATACTGAGTTCCACCAGACTCTATGGGAATGATACCTTTCATTCCCACTAGGTATGCTAAAAATATTGGTTGGAGATCCGACATCTAATGAGTGGACTTGCACCAACATCTAATGACCACCATGCCTGGGGAGGTTGGATGGGGCAGTCGATCTCTAGAGAAGTTTGGTTCCTTGAGGAGAGTCCTAGCTACCTGTGCCTAACTAAAATAGAAAGGGGAAAAGGGAAGAAAAGGAAGGTCATAGCTAGAACTCACAAGGATGGGTTAAGGTTGCACCAAGATACATGCACCCCAACATCGCAAGCAAACACAAAGCACCCCACCTGATAGATCAATCAATCTAGCCTTTACACAGCCTTTAGCATGGTGGGTCGAAGAGTGAATTCTAGGATCGGTGGATGGGTGCATGAAATCTAGGATTCAAAATTAAAGAACTCTCACTTGACCAGCTTTAGCAGAAATAAACCTCCCACCCAATCAACAATGTGAATTCTAGAACCACCAAAAAATACCCACAAAATCTAGATAGCAGAATTAAATGAGATTACTTAGATAGTCAGAGTAGAAATAAGCATTATACATTCAACATAAAGATAGAAAGACAAGATTGGAGACCAAACAATGGTATACTTGTATTTAAAAAATTATGAGAAGTATTACATATGAATTGTAAAGGCTAAAGAGCCACCTCTAGGATGTCTAACATCCTAGTATTTATAGAAATATTCATAATAAATTTAAATTACATGCATTAATGGCATTAGGTAGGAATACAGTGTTAAAGCGGATAGGTGCACATGTACTTTACTTCTTGGAAGAGTGATGGTCATCCATAAGGGGTTAGGCACTTCTGCATGAATCTAGACATTTTGATGATTTTGACATTCCTGCAAGGTTTATTAATCCTGATCTACTCTACCCCTTCGATCGATCGATGATCCTTTTGATAGGTGGTGAATGACTAGAATTGATTGCCTTGGGATTGCATGTTTTTAAATCACCACCTCCATGCCCATTAACGACTATTTCTAGGTAGTTGGAGTCATTAATACCTCCCCTTTAAATTTTCTGATGATGGTGAGAATTTTGGTACCGAGTGGTCATTCCACCTACTCCTTTTCTTGTTAGCTTCCCAATATTCTACCCAATATTTTATTCATAATCAGGCGGGGTTCTACAAAAGTTTTTCTCTCCAAGATTTTACCAAAGTTTCATCCTTCAACGGGTGGAATTTTTTGCCCCCCTTGCAAGCGAGGATTTGCGATAGTTCTACCATATAACTAACCAAAGTTCTCGCCCAACCAATGGTTGGGGTTTTAGGATATCTTTTCCTTGATATGGAGTCTAATCATCCACTAAACTAATTCTCTATCTCGTCCAACTCTTCACCCATACTTTAACTTTATGGTGGACTTATGGAACTAGACCTACCCGGCCACCTTGATTATTCCATCCATCTTCTACTTGTCTCCACCCATAAAGGAACCTACCTTCATATTTTTCCTGACCATCAATGCCTCAAAAATTTGGCCAAATTTTTAAATCATCAACCTTGCAAAGAAGAGTGGGTGAAGGGGTGCAAAATCTCATCCACAAGAACATAGGCCACCCGGGTCATGTGGGAATGAGAAGATGGAGATTGATTTGGGGAAGGACACAAGGATGGGATAGTATGAGCAATGGAAAAAGGGTTGATAAGGTGATGGTATATTCATCAAATGAGTTTGGGCTAGTGGAAGTTGGCTTGGGATTGGATGAGAAGGACTAGGAACTTGGCATTGTGAAGATAGCCACTAATAAGAAGTAGGAAGATGTTTCTAAGGAGGTTGAGCAGTAGGTGGAGTGGGCATCCACAAATGAGGTTGAGTGAAGTAAGAAGGTGGATTGGGAGTAGGATAGAGATACCAAATATTGAGGGGTGATTGAGAAGGTGGACTAGTAGCAACAACGAAAGTAATATGAGACAACTATTAAAAAGGGATGGCTTGAGGATGATGCAAATAAGGACAATTGTAAGAAGGTTGAAGAGGAGAAGGAATTTACAAGGGAGGAGAAGAATAAGGATAAGAAGAATATTCAAAAAAATAATTAGATGAAGGGAAAAAGAGTGTTGAGGAATAGAATAAGAAACAACATATGTGCCAACAAAAAGAGGATTGTTGAGAGTAGAAAATTTTGAAAAAGGAATCATATTATATGGGATGGACTCTTGAGGTGGAGTAGGAAGATGAAAGGTTATTAGGGGGGTAGAATAATCATTATGAGAAGCCACATTCATACTCATATCAGGAAATTAATTAGAATTGGATAGAAGAATAGAAGAGGATGGTCCAAAAGTAGGATTTTATGATGATGAGGCAAAATTGGAGGAAGAGACACCATAAGGATTAGAAGAAATAGGGATGATACACATGGTACCCACAACTTGGGTTACAGTAGAGAAAATAGGCATGGATAGGATATGGGAGGTATGATAGTGTATCTACTCGTGGGAAGGAATGGGAAAGGATTGAGCAAGAACTCAAAGTGGGGACAAAGAGACACAGAGGAGGGGGCATAAGGAGTTGGTGTGAACTAGGATAAATGGGAGATGAAGGTTGAGCGACATAGGCAACATACTACCTTAGAGTTTTAGGTTCAAAATGAAGGATGTTTGGGTTTGAATAGATGAAGAGGTCCTCTCACTAGGGGTCTTAGGTAAGATAATATGTGTGTCCTGATACATTAGGCCTTGGTCAAAAGTCAATGGTTTAGGTTGACCCACATCACTCATATATAGGATATGCTAGAGAGTGGATAGGCTACTAGGTGTGGTGATGGGTGCCTTCTCTAGATGGGTTAGAGGAGTCACAGAGGAGGAAGGGATCATCTCAAATGAAGCCATGGAATTTTGCTCCTATGCTCTAGCTTGACTTATGGTAATGACCATAAGCAAGTAAAGATATGGCAAACAAACAAGCAAACAATAAAAAATAAAGAATGAAAGTTGTGATGTGCTAAAAGTGTAATTTATAGTTGATGTTCCTTGTGTTTAAATTTTTTTATTTTTTTATTTTTTTTTTTTGTTTTGTATTTGTCTTTTTTTAAGATTTTGGGTTTTGTGTGTTTGATGCAACCTATCCCTAAAATATCTTCAAAAATATGAAAAAATGTGATATCTAAAGGTGTGTCTACACACGATCTTCAATATACTTAACAGTATGTGGAGAGAAGCAATGTATAAATGACCAAAAAGCTTCCTAAGGTGGTAATGGATCAGGATACCTAAACGAAAAAAAGACCTCCAACATCCTTTTTAAAGGATATAAGAGGTGGTATTGTCTATACCTATATTGGCCCAATCAGCTTCTTCTTCAACCTCAAGTGGGTTTGATCAAGAACAACAACTGCACACTCACTAATTATTTAGCCTTGTGAGTAAGGGTATCTAACCTCAAAACTACCCCAAGCTAATCCCAAGGGTAGTCAACTTCCCGATGATGAAATCCAAGAAACTATGCATACTAACTATGGTGTCTAAAAAGGCAACCAACGGTTGGTGATGAAATTCAATATTGATAATTAGTTTCTATAAAGTGTGTTGTGCAAGTGTGATTTACACTATGTTTTTGTTATTTTATTTTGATTTTTTGTCTGAGATACACAAGCAAAATTTATCTTAAAATCCAAATACAATTTTCTTTCCTAGACTAGATACAAGAGAACTAATTCTAATCCAAGGATGCTCTTTGTCTATCTAGGATTGCAAACAAACAAGAAAATACATAAAATAGGAAAGTAAAGAAAAATGTTATGAAAGGAAATGACATGAAAAATAAATAACTTGAAAAGCAAATATATGATAATGCAGGATATAAAAACGAAGCAAATACACAAATGAAACTTAAACTAATAAAAAAAAGGAAGTATGAGGTTCATTGATTTATGGTGACTTACTCACTTTTGGTTTCCAAGGTCACACAAAGCACAAGGGAAGAGCATACATGAGATAAGAGACCACTTAATGTGAAATGATGTGATGTGCATGTGCATACATGAAGAGGCACACAATGTTCATGGTTAGAAATAAAAATTCCTATAGCATATATTCTAGCTAAAATTTGACAGATTTTTCCTACAATATTCTATGCCTCTCTAAAAACAAAGGAAATGAGCATCTATTTATAATTTTTTCCAAGGGTGAGGATAATGATGAGGGAGAGATAACATGATGGACAAGTGGCATGGTGAGGGAAGGGAGGAATCTTGAGCACCTCCACTTGGCTGAAAGGATGGCTAAATGTGCAATATTCCCTATTTATACCATTAGCATGCTTTATAATACCTTTGGAGGGAGAGATTCCTCACCACCAAAATAGTACCTTTCATTAAGATGCATGGGTGGAGAGAATCCTCAAACAAATGCATTAATGAAGCATAGAGATGGATGAGAGAAGGGGGATTAATGCCAACTAGGGGTGAGGTAAATTTAATGCTAACTATGGTGAGGTGGACCATGGGTTAGGAAAGGGGTATGATCTCATTATGGCCATGGGTTTAGTGTAGGAGGGGGCTTAGGATGGTTAAAAGATGCTAGGATTAATTTTCCTAAGATTTTCTATGGTTTAATTAGCATGATTTAAATTTATTAAATTATTGACATGGAATAAATATTTGCATGACATTTTTTATGTGTTTATACATGTGATTCTAGATATATGTCCTAGTGAGGTAATCGTTCTTAGGTTTTTTCTTTAATGGAGTCACTAGGTGAATAAATTTATCTACTTTGGAAGATCAATATATTCACCAAAAATTGATCATCTATAAATGTGGGCATGCCAAATGTTCTCATGCACATGGTGGCTCTAACTTCTAAATAGGTGATTGTTATGATTTGGGTCCCACCAAGTGTGCCAAAACTTGTGATCTTTCGATTTACCTAGGTATGAAATGTGCACCTTAGACCAAAGTCAAAATTGGATTATCTGAAATTGCTTTTAGATGAAACTCTAGAGAAGGTTGGATACTTAAAACTCTTTGAAAATTAAAGAAAATGAAAAGAGATAAATAGGAGAGATAGTGATAGAAACATGATTAAGAGTGAATAAAATTCAACTAACAACAAGAATACAAGTTGAATGGACATAGAATATTTATCACAATAAAATATCTAGCAAAATTTCCCCCTATCAAAGTTCATAAGAAATCATAATAAGCACAAGAATTAAAGCATCCAATATTATAAACATTTCATTGAAATGACCCAAACAACTATTTCACCTAACAAAATTCTCTCTAGATAAAACTAATAAAAATATCTGGAAGTACAATTATCATAGCATTGAACACCCCAAAAACTCTAAAAGCAATAATCCTAACAACATTTACTTCAATCCCTCATGAAATAAGGAAACAACATTGAGCCTAACATAATTCACCATGATTAAAGCTGAATGAAATGTTGAAAATACAATTTATTACTGTAAATTTTCCATACACTTTGATAGATAGAATCCAAAGGACCCTTGATTGTTTTTTAACAACTTAGAACACCAACTTATAAAAAGGTAAACACTAAATATCCAACCCTCACAAATGAGGAGTGTTGCTCCTTTTAAAAAAATTTCTAGCCTAACCTAGAATTAACTATTACATATAATTATTGGTCAAAATTGATTAAGCATGATCCTAGGTTGAACTAGCACCACTCAGCCTCTTCATTTTTCTTTGTACATCCCTTGCCATACGATTATTATTCTTGATATGATTTTTCATGCTTCATAGATGTGGCTATCACCTTTTAGCTCTAATAGATGCTATGTGGTGTAACTATCCATTTTTGGAGTGTTAGGTATCCTTCACATTGAATTCCTTGAGTTTGAGGAGTTGTTGCTATATCTTTTTATTTTTGGGCTCCCTTCTTTCCAAATGCTAGTATGCCAAACAACTTAGAAGTTGGCTTGAGTTATCTAGGATGCTACTTAGCTATGCTAAAGCTCTAAGTGTGTTGGTTGTATTTTGTTGAAGTTCTTCCGCTCGACTTTATTGATTCTCATATTTTCTTTGTGCTTATCAAAACTTTTGAGAATCTATGTTGACATCATTATAGAAAATATCCAGATAACTAGATTTAGAAATGGCTAGACTTAGTTATGTTAAACTTTCCACTTTGTTAGATTCCTTAAAGTGCTTGCTTGTATCAGCATAAAAAAAATTAGCTTGCCTATGCTATAGGTCTAGAATAAAGCTTGTTCAACTATAGGCTTTTGGATTGAAATATTAAATACATTTTGGACAATTAATCACCCAGAATAGTTTGTCATTGCCTTCCAAAATAAATACTTAAAAGAATTATATATTTGGACAAGTCCTTTGAGCTTGAATGTTTATTTTTCTCCTGTTATGATGAATTTCCTGTTGTTTTTTTTATACTCTAATATTTTATTTTTAATAGGCAATTACTGGACATATCAACTTAATGAATGCACCTGAGTCATGCTCTTTGTCCAATTTTACCAATGGCCATTTTTTGAATCCATTTATTTGGTTAAAGTATGGATTCATTACCATTGATCAAATAGAAACCCTACCAACAATGAACCCTTTTTAGTTTCCACTAGAAAGTCTATACATCATTATTTTTGTTATTTGGTGGGTCAACACAACCTCATGGCTTAAAGAGATTTGAATCTACTAGCAACTTTTGGTGAGTTTTTCTTTGTCAACATCTTTGGCATCTTTCTAGATTCAACCACTTGATAGATCAATTGAGCTTCATGAACTCTCATATTGTTCATCACTAGGTAGCAATTCAACTCAAATTTCTCCTTTTATGATCGATTTGCCTAGTGTGGTGAATTTTTAGTACAATTTATTTTGAAACATTTTTAGAAGAATTCACAAAAAATTGAAAGCATTTGTATAATACTCTACAACACTTTTATAGGTCATGATCATTTTTAATAATCTATTGCATGTTTAAAAATGGTATATCAATAATGTTTTTCAAAATTGAAGCATTTAGTATCTTTTTATGCAATTTTTAATATATCAAAGTTGTCATTGATGCACATCTCTACCCTTAGTTTATCATAATCATAAATTAGATAGTCCTATATCACCAAGTAATATAGGAAAGTTAAAACAAATAATTAAACCAACTAAATTGTTTCCTAGATTTGTTTTGAATGAACTATTTACAATCTATTTTGAATCATATTAAAAGGAAAAACACACATTCATTCACCTCATGTTGTAGAACAAGTGATCATTTTAAATAAATCATAAGTGAAGGATTTCATTCTCAATGAATTCAATTTATTTGGTATGGAAGCAACTTTTCACCTGTTTAAAATAATTTGTAGCATATTTTTGTATCGCTCCAAATTTTTCGCATCCTTACCTTCAGGCTATAGGATCCATGCCCGGAAGGAGGATGGGAAAAGGATGTCGCGGTACCTCGGACTGAGAGGACTTTGCGAAGGTCCCGCCTCTCAAGGGAGGTGTATTTTGATGATTTTTCGACGGATGGTGGGTTCACCAGGAAACATTTAATGGCAGTTTCCACGCCTAGGTTTGGAATGTGTTTTTATGTGTTCGTTTTTAGCCTTAAGCATTCATATCCTAGGTTTGGCCAAATGAGTCTAAATTAATCTATATGAAAATGCAGATTTTAATGAATACAGAGAACAAATTTAAGACAAAAAAATAGAGAAATTAAGGAAGAATAAGAAGAATACCTGATCCGGATGTCTGATGGAGATTTCCGATGTTTGAAGCAGTCAGATCGTCTGGAATTCGACAGAATCGTCTGAGATCAGACAAGATCGTCTGAGATCTGACGAATTCGTCAGAGACCTGCAAACAGAAAAACAGATGCAAAATACAGAGAATACTACTATTTTAGTAGAGGGAAACTGTGCAAAATAATAGTGACAACACTGAACTGAAACTTAAAGACCAAAACATGTATGAATGATGCTGATTAAATCACAATTATGGATTAATTATGCCTTTGATCTAGATGGGTGAACTCCAAAATGCAATATAACATAAAATATCAAATAAACTAGCTAATTTGTAGAATAAAACAATAGAGAAAAGGTGAAGAAATGCAAACTTATGGCACTGATTGCCTCAATGTGGACTGCAATCGAGATCGTCTCGCATCAGTACGAAATCGTCTCTGATTCGACAGGATCGCCTCCGATCTGAACAGGTTCGTCGACGACGATGTATGCTTGCTCCGACTGAAAAACAAGATGGTACCTGCAACAAAATTGATATAGGACTACTGCAAATGAAAACTTAGGATGATTTAACGTGCATGAAGTTAAGTTATAGAGAATTTCAGCCAGGGGTTGGGAAGGGAAGGTCCTAAGGATTAAATAGGCTTAGGGGAGTAGTTAGGAGGTTGGAGATCATCCCTATTTGGGAGATCTCCAACGAGGGAGGGTCTCTAACGGCGCAGACACGCTTCCGCCCGGATTAGAGGCCCGTTGGAACAGAAGCTAATTGTGCAAAATTAGTTTTGCGACAAGATCGTCTGGACGTCCTAGCCTGGACGAAATCGTCGGATCCGGGGCGATATCGTCTGATCGGCGACGATATCGTCAAACGGTCAAAACAACCTCTAAAAATGGCACGAAAAAGGGGGAAACGGATTACCCGACGGTTAACGGGCGGTTTGGGAGGTTAAAATTTGAATTTAAATTATTTACTAAGGTGAATGTAATTATGACAATTTTATCACGCCAATTTTAGGGTGCTACATTTTGCCCCCTCTTTAGCGAATTTTTCGAAGAAAATGCGTTAAAGATGAGTTCTTCTCGATCTACGAGAAAGCAAAAATTATTCCCATTTTTAGGCGACGATTCTTGGTCGAATCGTACGACAACTTACTATGGTGCCCCTCCGTGTTTTTACCCAAATCGAACGTTTGAGGTAAAAACGCGGAAAAGCAAAAATTATTTTTGAATAAAATTAAGAAAAATAGGGTAAAACCCTAATTCATTTTTACCGTTCATTTTCTCGTTTTTTAGAGCTCTAAAGCAAAAATGGTGGAGACGACGCACAGATCGACAGAGGTCCGACACGGTCTACGGGTAAGAGTCTAGACTTAACTAGAATGCTTTAATTTGATTTTACATGCTTTTTAGGTAGATTTTAGATGAATTTTGAGCATCGCGGCCATTTTTGGGCCGTCGACGTCATCGAGACGAAATCGTCCCGATTTCGACGAAATCGTCTCAATTTCATCAATTTCGTCCAAGGGCGAAATCGGCGAAAGGGGGACGATTTCATCAAATTAGAGACGATTTCAACTTGCGAAATCGGAGACGATTCTGCTCAAATTTGGGACGATATCGTCCAATAGTGGGCGATATCATCAATTGCATAAAATTGAACTTTTAACTTGCATTATTAATTACTTGAATTGTTTATTAATGATTGTTTGTTGTTTTGTTGTTTATGTTGCAGAGAGGTTTGCTAAAGAGCAGGGAATGGAAGTATGGAGGTTTGAGGGATGACTTGGCCGCTCTCACATAGGCAGAGCGAGATCAACTGGCATAGGCCGGCTTGCAGCATGTGGCAGAGATGCCACAGGTGTCTACGGATATGGGGCTACTGACGGCCCTAGCAGAGAGATGGTATCCGGGTTCCTCATGTTTTCGGCTACCGACAGGGGAGATGACTCCCACTCTAGAGGATGTATGGAGGATTCTAAGAATCCCCATACAAGGACGATTGATCACTCCTACGGCCAATTAGGGCCACGCTATGGGACGACTGTGTGGTGACCCGAGCTTCGCCCTGGAGAAGGGCAGAGTTAACATCGAGGCACTACGCCAGATGCCTGGGGCATCTAGACTCACACGGGTGCTAGCTGGAGTAGTTGGTGGACTTTTGCTGTGCCACCAAAGCGGGTGCAGGGTGCCGTGGATGCTGGCAGATGTGATCTACGACATGCGGGACCACGGGTATAGGTTCTCTTGGGGCAGCTATGTACTATGCCGATTGTACAGGATCCTATATGGGGTCGTGTACAAGGGCGGCCGATGTCTGGTGATGACATCGCTTCTACAGGTTTGGTGTGGGAGCACATTGCAGTGCGGAGGCCGATAGGGCTTCCTCTGATAGGGGTAGATGGGGAGAGGCCCCGAGTCTTCTACTGGTGGCTCCGGAGAGGGTCACAGCGGCGGATCGACCTTCCGATGTCCCGGAGGCTACTGGATGACTTAGTCCCGGATCAGATCACCTAGAGGCCATGGAGGGAGCATCCAGGGTGGGCCGAGGATGGACAGGAGTTGGCTCGCGTCAGGCGAGTTTGCTGGCTACGGATGGAGAGGGGAGAGGTGGAGCTCCACCGCTATGACCGAGTTTTGCGTCAGTTCGGTCTGCAGTAGGGGATCCCATCTCTGAGGGATTATGAGTTTTCTCGGACTGTCCGAGATAACACCATAGTTAGCGGGGCTCCAGACATGCAACGGTTCTGGAGTCAAGACACGGATGATGCCCCCATCCAACCAGTAGATGGGGACGACGCAGGTGTAGCCGATGGCTACGATGCCTGGTACGTAGGCATCCGCCCTCCTCGGATGACGAGGGCATAGGGTCCGATACACGTAGTCGTGCGTCGAATAGGGAGGCGACACCAGGCAGCTATGGAGGCGGCCCAGGGTCACGGTAGGAGAGAGCCGAGGAGGCCACAGGCACAGGAGAGGCCACGACAGAGGGAGAGGAGGGAGGCGAGACCCCCATCTCCATAGAGGGAGAGGCCACCATCGCCCGATAAGGGCAAGGGCATTGACATGGGGGAGAGTAGCGAGACCGCTACTCTCCGAGCGGAGAGAGATCATCTCCAGGCACAAGTGCAGACTCTACAGGATGAGGCTGCATGCCACCGAGCTGAGGTGGCACAGCTGCGAGACGAGATTGCACGCCTCAGGGCATGGGGCGGAGGGGCGAGCACTAGGGAGCTGACATGGGCTATTGCCCAACTTACTTTCTACCAGACTTTGTACTATCAACTGGTGCCAGAGGCGGATAGACTACCCCTACCAGCCAACATCGTAGATCCGATCAGGATCGGGTCGTCGAGGACCTCGTCCCGATCGAGGACTAGGACTACTCAGACTACGATGGGGCCACCTCGTCCACCTCAGGGCGGGGGAGGAGATGAGGCGGAGAGCTCGAGGGGCTCTCGAGGCTAGAGGACTGCACAACTTTGTACAGATTGACATTGTATTATTATTATTTTGTTGATAGAGGATTGAGTATGCCGAGGTATAGATTGTGGCATACCAATCCAGTTTTGATGATGTATATATATTTTTGATATATATATGATATGTTTTTGATCATATGACTTGTGTTATGTGTATGCTTATGATGCTTTTATGTTTGATTGATTGATTTGATAATTGGATTGAGGATTCATGAAATTATGTCATTTTGAAAATTTATAATTTTGATGTCATGCGGTAATATTTTAAATGAAATAATCTGATGTAACAAATTGATTGTTTGTAATGTGATGTAATAAAAAATAAAAAGAGACTTCTAACAATAATTTCAAAGGACATTGTCGCTATTATAGACCATTTCATGGAGTCGCTGCTCACTCGGTCGTCAAGCTAATCCCAGGATAGAAATATTGTTAAAAGTAAAAGAGTGCTTAAGAGACTGTCTTAAGACTTTGGTGCAATGGTGAAAATGATGGTGATGATGGTTTGTTTTTCAGATTTTCATAAAAATAGTATGCATGAAATAATGTTAAAATGATTTTTGCTAGGCATAAATTCCTAAGTGTGATAAAATTTTTGGATAATTCTTTAGGAATTATACCATCATTGCAAAATTGAAGGTTGACATAATGACATGAAATAATGAAAATGTGTTTGCTTTTTAAAAGCATAATTTGTGTAACATAATGAATTAAGTCATATGGTTTTCATGATTTTTAAAAAATGGGGAATAAAAATTGTTACAATGGTTTGCGCTAGGCATAGAATATGTAGGTATAGACTTATACCATCATCGCGAAAATCCAAAGAAAAGATAGTTTTATTGCATGGTTGATTTTTTAATAAACAGAAAATATGAAGATGAGGACTTGCGCTAGGCATAAAATTCCAATTTTGGTTTTGGAACTATACCATCGTCGCGAAAGTCAACCAGATATATATGTTTTGATTGTATATTTTTGAAAGAAATTTTGATTTTTCTATTATATAGTTGTCTTTATGGTAAGCAACTGTACTTGATTTATTCCAAACAAGTTGCAAAAATAATATTTCAAAGTATTTTGAAGACAAAAGTTAGATTTATAAGGAATCCCATGTGCATATGTGAATTCATTTCCGATCTTGATTTATCATAATGATACACAAAATCTCTCAAATACAAATGTGTGTGCAATTGCTTTGTGCATTTACCAGTTTTTGAGCAAGATAATATGATACAAGTGATTTGAAGAAACCAAATAAGTGTTCATTAACCATGATGTAGATGCATATAACCATACTAGACTACTATGTAGGTCGGATTATCAAGAGCTAGCTAATCCATAAGCAGACATAGGTCCGTACAAAAGAAGGTCGCTAATGTGACGGACATATCACCACGCTAGGAGTTACCCAAGGCCAAGCAGGTTGGGCACAAACCACCTGTTATGGGGCTTACCTCACAGTTTTCGAATAATTGAGAATTCCAGGGATTCAAGCTCATCAACCCTTCTTTTCTTTTCAAAGGGTAGGGAAAGGGATTTTATTGCATTCTTGCTTTCTGCTTTCTTTTGAACTTTGCTTCTTTTTCTTTTTGTATTTTTGTTTGCTTGATTTTTTGAGATAGTGCTTGAAATATTGCTGTAATGATATAAAATAACATTTTTCTTTTTTTTTCTTTTTTTTTCTTTTTCTTGAACTTTTCTTTTCTTTTTCTTTGCTAGGGATACTTGCTCGGATTAGCAGTAGAGCAAGGGATTTTTATTCTGGGTAGGGGTGAGCTTGTCCTTTTGCCAATTCTCAAAGATTCTAGACCATGTGCATGATAGGATAGCAGGGGAAACTTTTCGCTCAAGAAATCACTTCTACTATGTAGCAAAACATGGAAATTACAAATATAATCATTTTATTGTGAAAAGATGTGCTTGGTTTAAGTAAATAACAAGATCAATTCTCTATGCTCAAACTTTATTTAATTGAATTTTGTGAACTTTGATATAAGAGAGATTAGTAATCATGCCAGATAAAATCAAGATATTTATTGTTGTGAGTGTGCAAGTGAGGGATTCCAAATAAATGCTAATTTATCCAAAATAATTTGAAACATATAACTGCAATAATTGTAAGAAAATATATATAAACACTTTTGAGAAGTTTTGAGAATGTTGACTCTCTCTTTCTTCTTTATATTGTTTTGGTTTCGAAAGAGTCAAGCATATTGCTGTTTTTATTTTTATTCTTTATTTTGTTTTTTTGGTTTTATTTTTGTTTTTGAACAAAAAATTTAACAAGTGCCATAAATAAATGCAACAAATAGTTTTTGAAGATTTTTGATGATTATGAATGTTTTTGGTGTTTTTGGATTTTATAAATTTGAAAGAAATACAAGATAGTGATTTTGAAATATTTTAAACAAATATATACAAGGATGAAATGACCAAATTTATGCATAGTAACGTTTAAGATGCAAAATATTCATGGGTTCTTTAAGTTCTTTACCATCTAAGGTAGATAATTTGTATGCTCCTGATTCAAATTTAGCAAGTAATAATGTATGGTCCAAGCCGCTTGGGCTCAAATTTACCTTTAAGGTCCTTAGTTGCATTTGTATTTTTTTTATTTTCTTTTAAAACAAGGTCGCCGATCTCAAAGGATCGATGACGAACTTTCTTAGCATATGATCTTTTAAGCTTGTTTTGGTAAGCACGGAGATGCTCCAAAGCATTGATGCATTTTTCATCTAGGAGTTCCAACTGACTGAGTCTGCCAGAACGATATTCATCTCCTACTTCGGTATCTTGAAGTAGCAGAGCCAAAGAAGGAACTTCCAATTCAAATGGAAAAACTGCTTCAACTTCAAAACCGTAAACCAAAACAAATGGTGAAGTTCCAATGGGGGTTCGAACACTAGTTCGATAGGCCCACAAGGCTGGATATAATTGAATGTGCCAGTCACGGCTAGTTTTATTGACCAATATTTTGAGAATTTTGATTAAGGTTTTGTTAGATGCTTCTGCTTGACCATTACCCTGAGGATAATAGGGAGTGGACCAACGATGTTGAATCTTATATTTTTGGCATAATTTTTTAACATCTTTATTTTTGAAACAAGTTCCATTGTCAGAGATGAGATTTGCAAGAATTCCGAACCTACAAATGATTTGATTAAAAATAAATTTAGAGACTTGTGTGCCAGTGCAGGAAGCTAAAGGCATAGCTTCGACCCACTTCATGAAATACTCAATGGCGGTTATGATGAACTTGTGTCCATCAGATGACACAAGATTGATTTTGCCAATAATATCTAAACCCCATTTGGAAAAGGGCCAAGGAGATGAAATAGCTTGCAGCTCTTGTGCAGGCGCATGGACAAGGTCAGCATGTTTTTGGCACTTGTCGCAATGGCGCACATACTCATGTGCATCCGTTTCCATGGTAGGCCAAAAGTATCCTATCCGAAGGAGCTTTTTAGCAATGACGCTACCACTAAAGTGTCCTCCACAAGATCCATCGTGGGCTTCACTCAAGGCTGATTTAGACTCTTCTAAGTTTAAACATCTTAATAGGATACCTTCAAAAGATCTCCTATATAAAGTATTGCCAATTATTACAAATCGACTTGCTCGTCGACGTAATAACCGACGCTCGGTTTCTATTAGAATTGGCAGGGAAAGTCCCATTTTGGAGAAAATCAAATATGTCCGTATACCAAGGTTCAGGAGTAGTTTCATTGATTAGAAACACATCCAAAGGCTCTAAGCATGACTTATTTGAAGCGGGTTCCTGGAGTCGACGAATAATGATAGTGGCATATTCGTCATCTAACTCCAAGGGCAGGAGAGATGCAGCTGCGGCCATAGCATCACCTGCACGGTTGCTAGTTCGAGGAATAGCTTCCAAGGTAACTTGATCAAATAGAGACATTAATTGTAAAACATAGGCCTTATATGGGCGCAGCTTTATCATCTCTCGGTCCGATAAACTTCATTAATTTGGTTTATAATCAGTTGAGAATCACCAAAAACTAAAAGATGTTTAATTTTGAGGGCCAAGGCAGCTCGTAATCCAAGGATTAGAGCTTCATACTCAAGCAGTATTGTTGGTGCAAGCAAATGTCAATTTGAAGGACAGAGGAATAAGATGTTTTTGTGGGGATATTAAAATAATACCCGCACCAGCCCCACTCATGCATCGGGCTCCATCAAAGTATAAGGACCATTGTTCAATATGGTCTCGCCTCTAATTGAAGGCATTCGTCAGGAAACTCAATGATGAGGGGATGGGTAGACTCTAAGGGTGCAGCAGCTAATTGATCTCGCTATGATTTGACCCTTAACATACTTCTGTCCTATGAATGTGAGATCAAACTCGCTTAGAGCAAGAACCCACTTGGCCGTGCGACCCGATAAATAAGGTCGACTCATGAGATACCTTAAGGGATCGTATTTGGCAATGACATACGTTTTTCGACTAAGCATATAGTGTCGTAATTTTTGCGTAGCAAACACGACGGCTAGACATAGTTTTTCTAATGTTGTATAGCGGGTTTCATAACTGATGAAGGTTCGGCTAATGTAATAATTAGCACGTTCTCTCTTTTCATCATCAAGTTGAGCTAACATAGCTCCTAAGGCATAATCTGAAGCTGAAATATATAGGAGAAATGGGCGATCAGGTTTAGGTGGTGAAAGCACAGGTGGATTAAGGAGGTATTGTTTGAGAAGTTCAAAAGCTTCTCTACATTCGGTGTCCCAATTAAAAGGGACATCCTTCTTAAGGAGTTTAAGAAAGGGACCAGTTTTGTCCGCCAACTTATCGATGAAGCGACGGATAGCTTGAAGTTTACCTTGTAAACTTCGTAACTCAGATATATTAGTAGGTGCGGGCATATCAGTGATGGCCGCAATCTTGAGAGGGTCGATTTCAATACCACGTAAAGAAACTAAAACCCCTAATAGTTTACCGGACTTAACTCCGAATATACATTTTGCTGGATTTAATCGAATAAGATATTCTCGTAATCGATTAAAAACTTTTCTCAAATCATCTAAATGATTATCTTCAATAATAGAGCGAGCTATAATATCATCTACATAATCATGTAGGATATCATGCATCATATCATGAAAAATATAGGTCATAGCTCGTTGATAAGTTGCACCTGCGTTCTTTAAGCCAAATGGCATCACTTTCCAAAGAAAAGGTACCCCAGGGGGTAATAAAGGCTGTTTTAGCCTGATCTTCAGGAGCTATCCCGATCCGATTATAACCGAGAGAATCCATCCATTAAGGACATCATCCCACTCCCGAAAGTAAAGTCAATGATTTGATCCATGTTTGGAAGAGGAAAGTCATCTTTAGGGCATGCGGCGTTAATATCTCTAAAATCAGTGCAAACCCTAACTTTGGTAGCTTCTTTCTTGGTGACTGGAACTACATTTGAGATCCATTCAGCATAATCAATAGCTTGTATAAAGATAACATTCAAGAGTTTTTCTAACTCCCCTTTGACTAGCAAAGCCACTTTGGGATGCATTTTTCTAAGTTTTTGTTTAACAGGTTTAGCATCCGGATGGACCACTAGATGATGCATGACTACGTAAGGGTCTAGACCTGGCATATCTTCATATGTCCAAGCGAAGACATCTTCATACTCTTTAAGGAATGCAATGTATTGTTCTTGTTTTTCTTGACTTAATTCTGATCCAATATTGATTATGTGAGGATTATCCTCAGTTCCAATATTAATTTTAATGACGTTTTCTACCTCCATGTGTAGATCTCTTTCAAAATTAGGTGGGGCGGGTGAAACACCCAATTCTTGTAATTCTTGTAAGGTTAATTTAGATAATTCATCTTGAGGATTAGTGGCCTCAAGTTGGGCTATAGTTGGTATAGAACCATCAAAATAAAATCCATTGTGTAACATCTCTTCAACAGAGACATCATGGAAGATATCTCCTTCCAACTCTTCATCGGGGTCGACAATCATTTCAGGGTAAGCTATGGATAGCATGTTGCATGAAAACGACTGATTTTTAAGAGGCAAATCAACATGCCTATCCAAATAATCTTGATAACATATGAGTTGATCATCATCTTCAAAAGGAAAGGGTTGACCCTTACTAGGAAATAGGCCCACACCACAATGGGCAGGCCACGGTTCTACCTCGAAAGGTTCTTTCATGCCATTTTGGAAAGGTCCTAAGCCTTTCCCTTTATATCCCATTTTAAGCATCATGGGTTTAGCTTTAATATAATCATTGGTAAAATAACACCGAGCGTATCCCTCATGATGAGTTTTGATATTCCGAGGGATTCTTCCCTAGTCATATCCTTTATAAATGAAGGCACAACTCCCGACTTGGTAAGTACTTCCCATAGGTTGTGGGAGGCCCAAAGTACGAGGAGATGGCGGTAAATTATTCAAAAGAATTGAATCTTGCATGAAAGCATTTGTTTTTTCTGATATTAAGGTTGTGGATAAATCTGGTAAAAGTTCATCAGAAAGGGCATAAGATGTAGAAGGCTTATTACCTATATCTTGAGATGTGGGAGGAATGATAGATGTGTCTATAGGTTTTGAATTTATAGAGATAGAACATGAAGGATTGGTTGTAGATTTAAGATCTTTTTGAGGTTCTAGAGTGATTTGTTTAGAGGGTTGTTGATCTATATAGGAGGATGAAATTAATGGAGGGGAAATAGGTGAAGTTATGGGTGTGTGTTTCACAGTTTTAGATGAAAAATAAGAACTAGGATGTGTGGATGACAGAGCAGGGCAAAATTGCACTCCAACGGGTTCTGCCAAAGCACACATATCAAAGGGTCTAGGGTCACCATGGATAGTGACCAACTGATTTTTAAACTCAAATTTAACACATTGGTGTAAGGTTGATGGGACCGCTCGCATGGCATTGATCCAAGGGCGACCCAAAAGTATATTGTACGATGTCGGGCAATGTACAATAAACACGGTTGTTTCTAGGGTTCTAGGACCAACTTGCAATGGGAGGGTAATAACTCCACACGTTTCTTGTGTTTCGTCATTAAAAGCTTTGATAATCATATCAATTTTCTTCATTTCATCACTTCTAAAGCCAAATCATTGGTAGAAGTCAAAAGTGCAAATGTTTAGAGATGAGCCATTATCAATCAAGACTCGTTTGACAACTACATCTCCAATTAGAGCAGTAATGTATAAGGGATTATCCTTATGTAAACTGTGTTGTGGGATATCTTTATCCCGGAAGTCAATACAATCAATCTCTCGAGTGATGATAGTATTGGCCATAGCTTCAGGTTGAATGTTTTGAGGTACCATCATTTGGCTTAATGTAAGCATCAACTCATCCCTATGGGTGGGAGAGGATCTTAATAAATCCAAAAGGGAAATTCTGGCCGTAGTATTGGACAATTGCTCATTAATATTGTAAGGGGGTTTAGGTTGAACATTAGGAGCATGATTCCCTTTATTGGGGTTTTTCAGAACGAATGGAGCCGATCCATCATTCTGGTTTGGTTCTTGTTGGGAATTTTGAGCTTGTTGCTGGGTGACGACTCCAATGGTACCTACAATGTTATAATGAAGACGTTGAACTGGTCTCGGTTGAGCATTTATGGCTTGTTCATTAGAAAGGAATATATTAGAAGAAGGTCGAGTAGTAACTCGTCTAGGAAATGGTTCTTCCGGAACCATAGCATCTCGTGACGGGTTGAATAGGATCCGATTCATTTTCATAACTATTCGATTGGTTTGAAGTAATGTCTAGTTCACTTTCACTATCCGATTCTATATCACTAGAATCAGAAGTTTGAAAATTATGTAAGGGCCTGGTCGTAACCAGGGATAAGGTTGTGTCAAATATTTGAGGATCCTGAATATGTAATTGTCCGCTAATGGTTCCTACATATCGGGTAGGAGGGGGAACATTATGATGTTCGATTTGATTGGCTACCTCTTTACCATGTCTTGGTAAAGGGTGTTGAAATATGTCTAAAGTTTGATTGGCATTTTGATTTTGATTTTGAGGAATGGTCTTTTGAGTATTATTAGGAGGGTTTTGTTTAGGTTGGAAGGCTTGCACTTCCATTTCATTATTATCAATCAAATCTTGTATTTTATGTTTCAACCTTTTACAAGCGTTGGTAGAATGTCCAGGTCCTCTATGGAAATCACAGTGTAAGTCGGCTCTGTATCCGGGTATAGTTGGATCAGGTTCCTGGATAGTCGGTAATTGGATCAAACCTCTTTCGAGTAATTGAGGTAAAATAGTTGATAAGGGTTGATTTAATCTAGTGAATTCTCGAGGAGGCTTGTCGAGAGGTTTCAATATAAATTTTTTTGTTGTCTTCGTTGCATTGATATTAGCAACATTCCTCACTGTCGGTGACTCCATCACCAACAACTTGTTTGTTTTTATATTGATTTCTGGATGTTTTCTCATCATCCTTCTTCCTAAGTTGGCCTCTCCTAATGAGGGCATCTTCTACTCTTCGAGCTAAATCTATAGCTTGATCGAAGGTAGTTAAGGTAGCAGTTGATAGCTCATAAGATATTTGTTCTTGTAAATTATTGATAAAAATGTCCAACATTTCCCTATAAGGTAGCACAAAGTGCAGTTTTCCTGTCAATTGCCTCCATCTAGCTAAGAAATCGGCAAAACATTCATCTTTGTCTTGTTTTAAATTGTATAAATCTTTAATAGTTACATGCCTCTCGATGTAGGCACTAAATTGATGGACAAATGATTCAATTGTTTCTTCGAAGTTTCTCAAAGAATGAGTGGGCAATTGATAGTACCACTCTAATGCCATTCCACCTAAACTTTTTGGGAACATTTTTAATAATAGCAAGTCATCATGCGATATGTCATGACATGCTATCCTAAACATGCGAAGATGCTCTATGGGATCTTCGGTTCCTTTATATATAGGCAAGATAGGCATGGGAAAATGCTTAGGGTATGGTTGAGCTACAACTATGGGATCCAAAGGTTGACTACATATCTCTCGATAATTATACGAGGGACGGTAGGGATCTATCTCGGTCCATACGTGAAGCTAACTGTTTCACCATGGCTTCCAGATTACTAGTTTGCCCCCCATATTGGTTTGGTAGGGCATTGACATGGGTTTTATGGGCATATGATGGAGGAACATGAAGATTAGATGCCATGTTACTATTGTGTAAATTATTGGTAGGAAAAGTATTATGAATGAATTTTGAAGTTGTATTATGTTGTATTCCGGATTGTTGAAAATTGGTGTTTGGCTTCGTTTTAGGTTTTTGTTTACTTGAAGCATATTGCTCAATAGTTTGGCGGAATAAAGTAGTGAAGGAAGGTTTCTTTTGTGTGGGAATGATTTTAGGTTGAATAACAGGTTCCTTAGGAGGTTGGATAGCCTGTTGTTTTGACATGTTTTGAATCATAGTGACCATATCCGTATTGGATGGTCCAACCTTATCACTTTCTTGATCAATGAAAGACAAGGGATTAATGCGCACATCATACATATGTTCCAAGGCTGCCTGAGTGTCACTAATTTGCCCTTTATCAATACGAACCGCCACATTAATGGCATCAATGTTATCATCAAGAAATTTCTTGAAATGATCTATGTTGTCAAAAGCAATAGTTCCATCTGGAGCTACTCTAGGGGATGAGGATCCATCCTCTTTAACACTTCCTTCTTGTTCATTATCTTCACCTAGGTCATGTTCTGATTGATCTAGAGTTTGTCCTTCCGGAATTGGATCTCCAGGAAGGACATTTGGGTCTCTAGTTGTATCTTGTACCCAATCTTCTTCTTCTCCTAAAGTTTCTTTACCATTCCTAAGTTTAGGCATGGTGCTAAATTTTGATTTCAGCAAATATATATATATATATATATATATATATATATATATGCAACAAAATTAAGAGGTATATATTTACTATATACCTACTACAATATTTGAAATGAAATGTTTAAGTTTTTGCTATGTTTTTTAGTTTTTTTAATTTTTTAGTTTTTCTTTGTTTTTGAAATAATATTGTAAAGACAAATCAACACAATAAATGCAAGAAATAAGACTGAAAGTAATAATCTAGTTTTCTATAAACAATTTATAAATATCATTAATAGGCTCGAGTTGTTCAGGAGTCATGAAGTGTTCTTCTTCAAATTGAAAGTTTTCTTTTAAAAATTTGATGAAAAGAGCTATAGTGATATTATCTGTCTCAGATGCCGGTTGATAAAAGTAAAGCTCGTGGCAATACTCTCGATATAACACAGCTCGCGGAACTCTATTCCATCTTTCCCTATCTGTAAGAACAACCTCTTGGTCTTCTACACAACCTAGGAACTGGTGTACAATGGCTGCGTTCTCGAGGTATTCCTCGAAGGTGAACAATTCTGAAGATACTAGAGCTCTCCTATAAGCTAACCATCTATGGCAGGCTCTCTGAAGTTCATGATAAAAAACTAGTTGATGAGGATCCAGGATTCTATCTAGGACTAGCCTCTTGATTTGCTTAAGTTGTGTGGACCTAGATGAGATGAGACTAAGTCTTCTATCAAGTTCGTTCCACAAGAATTGATTTCTACTTGTTTTAGGCACATTAAGCATAGAGTTGATTTCTATTGCTGCCAATTGGTTTTCTACATTTATAGTAACTGCTAATATTTTCTTAGGAGCTACCATCTAAACATGATTTTAAACTTTAAATGTTTTAAAATGCATCTATGTTTTAGTTGTTCTATTTTTTTTTTTTTTTTTTGTTTTTGTTTTCAAAAGGTTATGATGCATTCACGTCGGGTTCACCAAAATGTATCGCTCCAAATTTTTCGCATCCTTACCTTCAAAGCTATAGGATCCGTGCCCGGAAGGAGGATGGGAAAAGGATGTCGCGGTACCTCGGACTGAGAGGACTTTGCGAAGGTCCCGCCTCTCAAGGGAGGTGTATTTTGATGATTTTTCGACGGATGGTGGGTTCACCAGGAAACATTTAATGGCGCTTTCCACGCCTAGGTTTGGAATGTGTTTTTATGTGTTCGTTTTTAGCCTTAAGCATTCATATCCTAGGTTTGGCCAAATGAGTCTAAATTAATCTATATGAAAATGCAGATTTTAATGAATACAGAGAACAAATTTAAGACAAAAAAATAGAGAAATTAAGGAAGAATAAGAAGAATACCTAATCCGGATGTCTAATGGAGATTCTGATGTTTGAAGCAGTCAAGATCATCTGGAATTCGACAGAATCATCTGAGATCAGACAAGATCGTCTGAGATCTGACGAATTCGTCAGACGAATTCGTCAGAGACCTGCAAACAAAAGAATAGATGCAAAATACAGAGAATACTACTATTCTAGTAGAGGGAAACTATGCAAAATAACAATGACAACACTGAACTGAAACTTAAAGACCAAAACATGTATGAATGATGCTGATTAAATCACAATTATGGATTAATTATGCCTTTGATCTAGATGGGTGAACTCCAAAATGCAATATAACATAAAATATCAAATAAACTAGCTAATTTGCAGAATAAAACAACAGAGAAAAGGTGAAGAAATGCAAACTTATGGCACTGATTGCCTCAATGTGGACTGCAGTCGAGATCGTCTCGCATCAGCACGAAATCGTCTCTGATTCGACAAGATCGCCTCCGATCTCGAACAAGTTCAGTCGACGACGATGTATGCTTGCTCCGACTGAAAAACAAGATGGTACCTGCAACAAAATTGATATAGGACTACTGCAAATGAAAACTTAGGATGATTTAACGTGCATGAAGTTAAGTTACAGAGAATTTCAGCCAGGGGTTGGGAGGGGAAGGTCCTAAGGATTAAATAGGCTTAGGGGAGTAGTTAGGAGGTTGGAGATCATCCCTATTTGGGAGATCTCCAACGGGGGAGGGTCTCTAACGACGCAGACACGCTTCTGCCCGGATTAGAGGCCCGTTGGAACAGAAGCTAATTGTGCAAAATCAGTTTTGCGACAAGATCGTCTGGACGTCCTAGCCCAGATGAAATCGTCAGATCTGGGGCGATATCGTCTGATCGGCGACGATATCGTCAAACGGTCAAAACAACCTCTAAAAATGGTGCGAAAAAGGGGGAAACGGATTACCCGACGGTTAACGGGCGGTTTGGGAGGTTAAAATTTGAATTTAAATTATTTACTAAGGTGAATGTAATTATGACAATTTTATTGCGCCAATTTTAGGGTGCTACAATTTTCATTAATGAATATACATAGGGAACATAGTTACTTTTACTTCATTTGTACATAATATAGCTTACAAAATTAATATGTTGGAATATGGTAATTTTTCCTTATTATCCAAGTTCAATCAACCTTGATGTAAGCCTATGGGAATTCTTTATATATATGCAATGTTTATGTATTCATACTTAATAGGATTGATTAAACCACTTACATAGGTATGTATTCACTCACAGTAGGATTTATTAAACCACTTGTATGCTCATATATGCACCCCTAGAAAGTTGGTTAAACCACTTATATGGCTATGTATTCTCATCTAGAAGGACTGGTTAAACCATTTGTATGGTTAACTTTAAATAAACCTGTATTAAAGGTTTAGTAGTTTGATTTAATATTGAGCCTTATATCATCAAAGGTTAATATAATATATAATTTATTATTTTGGGATTATTTAACTATTTTAAATTACTCCAACTACTAATCCGTTGTATTATTTTATAATATGAAGTGATGTCATGAAATAACTATGGAAAACTACCTCTCTTGTTTCTTTATTCTCATACTTATGACTTGTGATGAATGTTATACTTCATTTCATTGTTGGAAAATATTATAAAATTTAAAATAATATAACTACAACTATAATTCTCATTGCATTGAGGGGTTATATATATTGATTAGATATATTGAATTTTCATAGACATTAAATGTAATAAATAGGTGCAACAATTTTGTATTATTACATATCTCCATGTTCTATCTCTTACATTTCTTACTCACCTATACCATCTCAAAAAAACCATAATTGTCTCTTGCACTTGATTTTGGATTGCTTGCTACTAATGGCTATAGAGAGGATTAATGTGTACAAGTGGCATGATCTTATTCATATTTTGCAAGAACAACATAGGGATTAGAAAAAATCCCATAAAAATTATATGTAGAGCAATCCAACGAAAGTTCCTTTTAGAAATGGATATATTAGCAAAGAAATTTTTTAATGATCAAATGGAATTAAATCAACTAATTAAATACCTCAATTTGCAAGGAGGAGACACAAGTTCCAATATTTCCAAGTAATACATACATAATGATGAAGGAGCTATAATAATAATAATATATGGTCATTATGTAATACAAGTGGGGTTCTTTTCAATCCCATGTATCTAATTTATATAAAAAAGGTTTTAGTGAGAATTTCATAATTGTCACTATAGTACCCCCCACTAAAACTTATCTCCTTCACTTCCACAAAATTGAATATACCTAAAAAACATATTGCAATATTGATTATAACATTTCTTCCCACATTGACTACAACATTATCTACCACAACTTGATTGCTACATTTTAAAAATATAGTAGATAACATCTAGTATAATTTGTTGTGATATGACACTAAGAATTTTTCTTATAGCACCTACTCGTGTATATTATCCATTATATTCCTTAGAACAATTATTTTAAATATACTTGTTGTAGTAGTCCTCAATATCTTGGCACATCAACCAATTTTTTGAAATTCATATATTTGTGTCACTATATGGTCAATTAGATCTTTTTTCCTTCACTTCATGCCCATGCCTATCATGTATTGATTATTACATCTTCTTACATCCTTTCAAAATTTTACGATCTAATATCTTTATAAAAAAATAAAAAAATTTGAGAACTTCATAGACGTATAAGCATTGGTGTATCTAATATGCTTATTTTCACTTCAAAAAATAGAGAATGAAATAAAAATAAAAATAGAAGGACAAAATAGAAAAATAATAATAAATGACAAAAAAAGAAGGTTCAACAATGACAAATAGTCTGGTGTTATTTGATAATAGTTTGCTTATAAACTATGTTTCTAGTCGATAGTGTCATAAAAAATCATGGCAATTAAGTCCTCTCCTATGTTTTGATATGTAAGTTTCATTGAGGGACCAATGACATATTGATAAGGGGAGAACATAATGTGTTCATCATTCATTTTTTACTAGCATAATGTAGAACTTCTTTTTGTCCATATTTTTTGCCACAAGTAGAATTCTAGGAGACTTTAGAGTTGGATTCAAGGACCTTACTCTTGAAGAGATATTTTTTCCTTCCCTCAAGCTAATAGGCTTTATTTGATAGTTCATAGTTTAAATTTATAGATGGTTCATAGGATGGATTCTGATTATTTTATAGCCAAGGTATTATTTGCTTTTATAGCACCATATAACAACTATGCTTTTGCACCACTCTAAGATATTTAATAGCAAAAAGGTAATCCTTACAAGTTTTTTTTCATGGTTTATCAATGTGCTTTTAAAACAAGGTTTTATATGATTGGAATGATGACATGTTTCAATTGAATATCTTGTTCTTAGAAATATAGAGAGGAGGAATTCAAAAAAATATATTAGACAAATTGAAAAACGATAGTTTAATAAAGTACAAAGTTGGAAACTTAGAATGGATAACTTACTATGTAGGTATAATAATATAAACAATTAATCCCATGGATTTTTAAAATTGTAGCACTGCATTATTTGTTTTATTGAAGTTGATGTAGCATAATGCACCATATATACATCACAATATTTTATTTTTGCTAAGGGCTCAACAATAGCTTCATGAGGGGTAGACATTTGTCAACAAATATATTATATTTTAGGCCCATATTTTGCATGAAAGGGATGTTTTTATATACACCCTTATATGACCACTTATTATAATTTTGGTTCATGTTACTGATGTAAACATTTGGAAATAACCTAATTTATATTGATAAATTAGAATAAATTAGTGGCTTTTCCTCCCAAGCATACTAGACATAGGACCAGCCACAACTAGATAGAGATCCAAACACACCTTAGTCATATAAAAATTTACTTATGTTGTATCAATATAGCCAACCAATCATGGTCAACCAACCATATAATCATATCATAGTCATCCATGCAGCTATGTCATAATTATTCAATAACCAAACTACATCATAGTCATCTAACCAATTTTCCATGTTACATACATCTAATTAATTAGCTACATTATACTTAGACAATAACCATAACCTCAACATATATTCCAATATTTGATCCAATAATGTTGTTATTTAGGATTTGAATTTTCTATTTTATAAGTGGAATTCTCTAGATGTTATTGCTTATTTTTTATAATTTGGAAATTCCACATAGTTTAGAAATTTTTGAAAGAAATAGGGAAAAGAATCATTAGTCTCAAACTAAATTAATGGGAGTTTGTTTGGAAGTTACAACTATTTAGTTATAGAATAACAAATTATGTTCTAATGGGATTCTATGTTATCCCTATATATATTCTCCAAGTATTATAAAGAGGCTACACACTAGCAAACCAAGGGCATGTACTAAGAATTCTAATTTGAATAATATTTTTATTTTCATAGTTCTATATTGTCATTTAGATTGTTTTTTCTTCACTTAATGATCATGTCTATCATGTATTGCTTGTTACATTTCCTTACATCCTTTCAAAATTGTATGATTTACCATCTTTATCAAAGACTTTTTATTGATAACTTCATTGATGTATAAACAATTTCATACCAAATATGCTTGTTTTCACTTCAAAAAAGATGAAATAATTAGAAAATTAGAAGGAAAAGATAAATAAAAAAGAATAAATGACTAAAAATGGAAGGTTTATTTATAAAATGTTGTTGTTGTAATTCATTAATAGTTTGCTTAGAAACTAAGTTTTTGGTGAATAGACTCATGGAAAATCTATTTAATTCTATTCTTATATTTTGATATGTAAGTGTTATTGATGGACCAATGACATGTTGCTCAAGGGGAGGATACTTTGTGTTCATCATTTATATTTCACTAGCACTATGTAAGCATTTTTTATTGTCCATTTGTTTTCATAAGAAGAATTATAAAGGAATTTAGAGTTGGATTTATGAATCTTACTCTTGAAGAGCTCCTTTGTCCTTACCTCAAGTGAAGAGGATTTATTTGATAGTTCAATTAGATCTTAATGCTTTGAATGATTCTATTAAGTAAGTGATAGGTTTTTAAGTACATAAGATGCCTATTATAGGCACAACAAACCTTCAACAAAACATAAAACTATCTTGTCCTATACTACATGCATAAACCTTGTGAGGGGTGGTTATACCACTTGCCTCTTCACATGGGATATGATGTAATAAATCCTAATAAAATACCCTCATTTTTTTATTAAATGGTTAAGAATGGGATTAAAAGGTCTCTATTCCTTTTACATAAACTTCCTTACAAGAAGATCATAAAAGATAAAGAAAATAGGGTGCCAAGTCCATATTAAGTAGTAAAAATCATAAAGAACCAACCTAAAGCACTTGATAAATAAACACACAAACTACATTGTCAATAAAAATAATAACCAAACAATAATTAACTTTACATACATAATATTCTATCATATCTAGACTGGGTCACCCATAACAGTCGACCCCAAGAGTTGATCCCCAAAATTCTAGCTTCTTCCAACTGGAAAGTGAACATCATTGGACCACTTTGGATTCTCCTTAGCCACAAATTCAATAAATTGGAGTGTGCAATTATATTCCCATATAATAATATCCTAAGCCTCCACTCTCATGTCTGCCAGCAAATTTGTAGCTCCATTCCTCTCTTGATAAACATGCTTCAACTGAAGGATCTCTTTCATCCCTACAACCATATCTACAATGCTCCAACCAACTTCTTGTCTTCCTTTTAGAATATTTATATGGTTTAGGGATTCACCTTCCATAATAGTATTTCTATTATGTTATTCTTTGATTAACTTAGCCTCTGTGAAAAAGACCCAAGCCTTCGAGAAATGGTTGGACTAGATGGATAGAGGTTCAACAAAGGCTTGCCCAACATTCCCCTAGAATCTCTAAAAATTCCACCTACACCAGCATGCCCTAGGTTCCCTTTCGTAATACCATCCACATTCAATTTGATCTCCCCATCTAGAGGGGGTTCCCAATTAATTTCCAACCTTAAATACCTCAACAGATTCACACAGATTAAAGGCTTCAAATTATAGGAAAAAATAATTTCTTCCTCGAGTCTACTTTTAGCTACCTCAGTAAAGGATAAGGTTTGATAGTTCTCCACAATATCAGTGAGGATATGAAAATCAACCACAAAAGCCTCTCTTTTTCTATTTTCAAAAGCCTTGTTATTCTTCTCCTTCCAAATTCCCCAAAGAAAATGGGGGAGATAAAACCTCTAGAGATATTTCAATATACCACTATTGAAAGGAGGATCCCATTGCACACATAAATATCCTATAGTGGCTGGGAATACCCAAGGAACATCAAATGGTTCCAAAACCTTCTCTAAAATTTGTCTAGCAAAGGAACATTCAAGAAAAATATGGTGAACTAATTACAAATTATGTTCACATAAATAATATCTATTTACAATAGGGATAGATCTTTTGTGTAAGTTATCAAATGTTAATATTTTATTTTGAGCCACCAACCATAATAAGAAAGCTATTTTAGGGATAAGCTCTTTAATCCAAATTTTCATCACTATAAATCAACTTCTACCTTCTATCTCAAGCAAATGGTATCTAGACTTAACAGAGTATTTTCCATTATTTTCCTCCTTCCAAATTACTGAATCACTAAAAAGGGAGGACAATAGAAGATACAAATGAAGCCTTATTTCAGTTTATTAATATGGCTAGCCAAGTTTGGTCTAAATTTGGAGCAAATAAATATCATAGTTATAGCTCTAATTTTTAGCTTATGACCAAAAATAATGTCTAGGATGATGCTATAATTTAAGAGAGAAATTTTCCCTCTTAATGAAAACTTACTACTTTGATACTTAGGAGTGTCAAGTTCTACTAATCATTCAATAAATTATAGTGCTTATATAAGAATTACGTGTTTTCTATAATACATAGGATCTTCATAAAATATTCATTATTAATTATATTAAATATTCTCTTTCCATGTAAACTTATTGCCAAATATTATCTTGATCAATGTATTCTACTGTGGTAAGATCAATCACTTCTTGTATTTTCTTCTTTGTCATGGATTCATTCATTTGATTAAGCTTTTGCTCATGATGAATGATGTATTTTTGCTTCCTTTGATCTTCAATATGATGTGCTACCATGCATCTTATGTTGGCCATTGAATTGATTGGATTCCAATACTTTTTACGTTGTCATATCTTCTATGAAAACTAGTTTTCATTTCATGTTTTTATAATATCTTGATTTAGTGATATCAATCATTTTCTTCTTCTTCTTGGCATTGTTCATTTGAAGATATTGTATGTGGAAAGTTATATATTCATACTTTCTTTGATGTATTGTTGTTGGTTGAATATTATATGCTCGTTGCATAGATTCCTCATTTTACTTGCTCTTTCCTATTTTGAATTTTTTTATGGATGGTGAAGAATCACATTCTGAGTGTATATATTAACTCTTAGGTGTTTGGACCTTGATGTCCCTAGTTTCATTTGAATGAACTTAAATTTCTTGATTAAAAAAAAAAATTAGTCATACCAAACATTGTTGTGGTATCTCAACTATGCTTGAGCAATATACACATGTCCTTATTCTTCTTCATGATCTTTTTCTTCTTCTTACTTAACTTGATTTTTCTTAGATACATTATTTTGATGAATTTTTCTCCAACTTTGATTTTACATTTTTGAAGATGACTTGTCTTGTTTTTGGTTCATCTCTCATGAAGGGGATCCATTTTTAATAGATTATGTCAATATTCCTTCATGGTATGTCCATTTTTGCTACAATATTCACATATCCTTTGCATGTGGAAAGTTTTTCTTTGAGAATCATCTCTTTGATTTTAATATCTTTGAAATTTATTTCTTTGTTGAAATTGTTGTAGAGGTCTCATTCCTTTTTTAAATGGTTGCTTCCCTCTTTGACTTGTAAGTAGTAAATGTGAGACCTCTACTTTTTAAAGTAGGTTCATTAACTTTTCAAAGCTCTTTGTTTACACAATAGTATTTAATGTCATCACAAAAACATTGTACTTTGATAGGATATATCTTAAAATAATTGGGACTATAGTTTAATTAGATACCTTTTGATGAGCACCAAAAATGCTTATTTTTATACATGTTTGAGAGGGGTTATGTATGGCATGTTTAACATTAGGAATATATTTTTGTATAATTATTGCATATATTTAATGGAAATTGACATATATTGCTTGACCAGTGTTTTTAGTGGAAATTGTATGTAGATGTAGATTTATGTTGCTTTTTCACATATTTTAGTTGAGGTCCAACATGGACCTGGCATTGTGCAAAAATTGTAATGTGTTGAAGGAATGAAGAGCGATTGGAAGGAATTCATGGTGCCTTGAATGGGTGTCTAAATCTTGCTATGGGATGGTACCTATCTCTTGATGATAGGCCAAGTGACACCTATCTTCTGGCAGTAGGATAGACGATGCCTATCTCCCGATGATAGGTTAGATGGTGTCTATCTTTCGACAACATGAATGCAACTCTCTCCTAGCGATAGAAATATGAATATCTTTTGATACCTATATCCTGATGGCCAAAAATATGCCTATCTTATGGTGCCTATATTTTGATAGTCGAAAGGCACATATCTTCTAGTGATAGATCGAAAGGAACGTATCTTCAGTAGGAATAAAGCACATTCATTTTGCGCATTGATCGGATGACTAGAAGACTACATGAATAATAGAAATATTTTTTTATAAAATTAGGAAGCGCTATGTTTATCTTTCAAGATTAAATTAAGATACGGTTGCTCTTTTATTAGACGTCGATTACAACTGTGCACAAACTGGCCATAGCAAATTGTGTCTCATGATTAAATTAGAACTATCTATTTTTGTAACAAGGTATGGTCGCATTTTGTATAAAATACAGGCCACCCCTAAAGCAAGGATCCATTTTTTTTTGCAAAGCATTGTTATTTTGTACTGCATAATTATAAATAAAGTTTTGAGTGTTCTCCATTTGTGTGTATTCAAAAGAGTGAGTGTTGTGTAACCAAATGGGCGGACATCTGTGGGAGCTTGGATCCACTCTAGGCAGTAATCCTCCCCTATTATTTTTCTTGCTTTTTGTATTCCTGCAAGTGTATTATTTCCTACTTTATTTAATTTTGCAAGCGTATTTATTTTCTACACTTTCATTTTAATTTATGTCTTTAATTTCAACAATTTCTCTTTTAGCCATGTGTTTCATAATAGTAATTTAATTTAGCAATTTACTTCCTACAACTTCTTTCGATTGTGTGTTTTAAATTTTGCATATAGTTTTTTTGGTTTTGATAAATTGAACTATACAAACAAACTCAACACCCCCCAAACCAAATGGTAGATAGGATTCATATCCTAAATACTATAGGCATATATTGTGCATAGGTACTCAGCAAGTTTATGAACTCTTGGATTGATAAAATTAAATAGAAGGAAAATAACTATTTTTAGAAACACCATTTTTTGCTCACCATTTTGGCACTATTGCCGAGGAGTGCCAACTATAGTATTTTAGGATCTATAGGTTAGTCAGCCTAAAAATAACCATTCATACTATCTTACCCATAGATCCCCTACCTAAGAGTGCATTAGTCCTATGAGACCAAGAGGATTGGATGGACACTTTATTAGGAAAGAAGAAATCACTCTAAAAATACCTTTAAAACCTTTTAAAGAATTTGAAACACTTCTTGAAGTTGCACCATCATCTCCACTAGAGACACCTTCTAATATTAATCTAATATTTAAATAAAATTTAGATAAAAATAAAGAACCGAGGAAAATATTTGAATATTTATTGAATACCCAATGGTGGAGAGAAGTTGAAGAGGGAACTATCTCAAATTTAGATTTAGGAATATTATTGGAAGACAAGTGAAACAAGTGTAACACTTTGCTAGAAGCTTTGAAAGTAGCTAGTGTAGAACCTACATTATTTGAAAATATGGCTAAAAATGAGGAGGCTTCCACCAATTTTGACTTTCCAATTGAGGAATCAAGAGGAGAAACCAAAATGAAACATATCTCTCCTGCACACCTTCCTACTTTTATAGGACTACCAACTAAGGACCTTGATCTATTTCTTTTCAAATTTGATGTGCTTTGTAGATTAGTGGACTATAAAATTGATGCCCAAAAACTAAAATTATTTCCCTCTAAGTTAGATGATTCAGCAATACGTTGGTTTATCATTCTAGGGAACAAACAACTTGCCACCTGGGAACACATGAATAAAATATTCCTAGAACAATACTAATATTTTTAGGGTATGAGATGCTATGGAAGAAGTCCTAAATATGATGCAAAAGGAGGAAGAGACATTGGGAGATTACTGGGGAAGATTTAATTTCAATCTTCAATGTTCACTCCATGCAAAATTGGGTGAGAAATCCTTGAGAAGTATATTCTTATGGGGTCTCATGAATGATTCATTAGAAGCCTTAAAATTGTTATCGGGAGGTGACATTTACCAGCACCAAATATTGGATATTTTATAATTTTATCAAAATTATTCTATTTGAAATGGTAAACCTATCAACTAAGGAAAAAAACCTCTATAACCAAGGTAGAAATAGGTAATTTTTTGGAAGACATGAAGAGTGATATTCTATTATATCTTGCACTTCAATTAGACACATTTTAGATTTAGAAAAAGAAGTAGGAAATTGAAGCAACACTAGCTTTTTTCTTCCCAATATGTAGAAGAAAACACCCCAAGAATGACTGTCCAAAAAATAAGATTAGAGTGTGTGCTATTTTTCAAATGAATCATAAAATGAAATTGTGCCTGAAGTTAGCAAACATGAAAGAGGAACCAGAAGTAGAAGAAACTTACTTCATGGATAATAGGAGAAATTGGCAACAATTTCCTATGGGAGGCAACATGCCAAGAGTAGGACCACAATATGGGGGATCCAATTTTGTGAACCAAGGATAAGCTCAACCACCTAATATGGGATGGTGGGGTCAGCCACCTTGGATGAATGCCACCCAAGGGTCTACTCCATAAACACCTTATCCATGGATTCCATACCAACAAGCTAGAATGTAGTGGAAAAATTATAATACATGGACTTCACCTCCACAAACCGCAACACAAATACCACTACTACCTAGTTTTCCAGCACCACCTACTTCCAAGCCATAGCAGTTATCGATACAACCAACCCCAAATCAAAATAACAAGATAAATCATCCCACATATTAGTTAGACACAAGAATGTACCCTATGTACCATATTGTAGAATGAGTAGACTGTAATCTTATACAACTTAGATCAGGTAGACAATTAGGAGTAGCTCCCACACCTCCAATAGTGGAGGAAGAGGAAATAGAAGTAGAAGTAGAAGAACAAACACCTCTGGTAGAGGGGGTGGAAGAAAATGTGACTACTAAACAAACCAATAATGAAGGGGTTCCACCCTTCCCCAAAAGGTTACAGGAACCTAGGAAAAAAGTGCAGCCAAAATTTGACATAATGGAAGGGATGAAAAACCTGATCATCATAATTCCCCTCTGTCAAGCCATAAGAGACATTCCAATTTACACAAAGGCCATTAGATAATTATGTCTTAAGAAACTAGGATAGAAATAATCATCAAAAGTAGTAAATGTGGTAGGTTAGTTAGCTAACTTAATTGTAAATACCAAAATCTAGCCACTTGTCATCCATCCATGTCCTCCAATCATAGTCATCCATTATATATATATATATATATATATATATATATATATATGCATAAATATTAATATTTTATATTTATATTTATATATATTTAATAAATATATATGTATTTATATGAATAAATCCTAGTCATCCACCACGATTTAATCTTAGCCATCCATCCATCTCAATCCATGTCACTTGCCCAAGCTTAATCTCCACCCTTCCTCATGTTTTAATCTTGGTCGCCCATTTTATGTCGTCAAAATTCTAACATGTTCAAGGGTATATTATAAAAGATGATTCATTTTGATGAATCAAGGTCTTAGAAAGTCTTGGAAGGTTCATGAATTTGAATACATGTCCACTCACAAGCCCTATCCACTTTGCTATCATCTTCTCCCCTCGTCACTGCCATCGCATCCACTGTAAAAACCCTTACAAACCAGATCTGGTTCTGCCTCACTCTCATCCACCCCCAAATGCCACCCAAAGTTTATAGAACACTACTAAGTATTTTTTGAATTCTATTGAGCATTAATAGCCATCATTGAATGCTTCAGGGCATTTCCCATAGTAGATTTTGTAGTTCATAAACCCTCAGACGCTTTCGAGCGTTCGTGCGACTATCGAATGCAGACACAAGAGCACAAATCAACATTGACAAGGTAAAATATTGGTTGCATTTATTTATATTTTGAGTTTTTCTAGGTAGATATAGAAGAGGTTGAGTCAGAATAGTTTGATAACATCATAGATGATATTTATTTTATCCCAACACCCCATCATCTTGAGGAAGGTTCTCACATATCCATTGAAGATACCATTGATGTGAACCTTAGTTTAGACGTGGATAATCCTCAAATCGTCAAACCTGGAAATAGTTTATCCGTAGATGAACAAGAGCAATTAATTGCTCTCCTTAAGAAGAAGAAGGGCATTTTTGCATGGTCTTACAAATACATGTCCGATATTGACCCTAACTTGGTTGTCCACAATCTCACCTTTCACTCTGATGCTAAGTCAGTCAAACAAAAATTGAGAAATATGCATCCTACCATTGCCCTCATGGTCAAAGAAGAGCTTTAAAATCTTTTAGATGTGGGTTTAATTTTCCCCATTGACTATCTTGAGTGGATTTCAAACATGGTACCCATTCGTAGGCCTAACAAGGTGATACGCATGTGCATTGAATTTTGAGACCTTAACAAAGTGTGTCTTAAGGATGAATTTCCTCTACCAAACATTGATACTCTTGTCGATACTTGTGTTGGCCATGAAATGCTTTCTCTCATGGATAATTTTTCAAGATACAACCAAATTCAAATTAAACATGATGACCAACACAAAACAACATTCAATACACCTTGGGGAACTTTTTGTTACAAGGTGATGCCCTTTGGCCTCAAAAACGTAGATACCACTTATCAACGTGACATGACATACATCTTCTATGATTACATGCATAAGATCATTAAATATTATGTGGATGATCTCTTGGAAAAATCTAAAACTCAACAAGAGCACATTGGTGTCTTGGAAAAAATATTTGATTGACTTCTAGAGCATAATGTAAGGTTGAACCCTAAAAAGTGTGTCTTTGGTGTCACCTCAGGTAAACTACTAGGATTCATTATCTCCAAAAGAGACATTGAGGTGGACCCAAACAAAGTCAAGGCCATCATAGATATGCCTCCCCCAATAAACTTGAAGGAACTACATATTTTACAAGAAAATATTCAATCAATCTGTCATTTCATTGCGCAACTCTCTGATAAATGCAATCCATTCAATCACCTACTGCAAAAGGGGTGACATTTTTATGGACAAATGAATGCCAAAAATATTTCAATAGTATCAAGTAATACCTGGATTCTCCACCATTTTTAACTCCTCGTTCAGGGGTCCCCTTCCATATTTATGTTTCAACAAAAAACATTGCATTAGGGACAATGCTTGCACAAAATAATGAAAATAATCGAGAACAAGTTATCTATTACTTATTCAAACATTGGTTAGCTATGAATCTAGATATGCTTACGTGGAAAATTATGCTTAGTAGTGGTTTTTTCCACTAAGAAACTTAGACATTACATGCTTAGTCACACCACATATGTCTATGGACCTGAAGTAATTATACGTCTTGAGCTTGAGATCCCCTCATTGCAAATTTCATTGCAAGAATTCATAGATGATGATACTGCTAGACAAGCACGTTTTGACCAACTCACACTTCTTGATGAAAGGTAGGTCAATGCTTTAGAGCATTTACGAGTTTATCAAGACCACCTAAAGCATGCTTACAATGCCAAAGTTCATCTACATGAATTCCAAGTAGGAGATCTTGTTCTTAAAGAGAATCAACAAAACACCAATGCATTGTTGCACCTTCATGATAAATTCATAGCTAATTGGCTAGGTCCATACATTGTTACTCAAAAAGTGGATAAAGGAACTTATAGGCTTGCTAGTCTAGATGGAGTTGAAGAGACCAAACCACTTAACATCATCCACTTGAGCTCATTCTATGCTTAATGTGATTTATATATATGTATATATATGGCTAATACATAAAAACAACATTGCATTTCACACATTGCATTGCACACATTACATTTCACAAATTATATTTCATACATTGCATTCACAATCACCTTCACACATTTCATTTTATATTAGGGGTCATTTATTTAGTTTAGATAATAATTGATCCAATAAATTCATGTTACCTTAATCAGGGGCACCTTCAAATCATCATCCATTTCATTGCACCATTCCATAAAGTCAAATTATCATTTGCAAACCACATTTCCATAATCCCTAGGTATTTTCAGTCACTCAGCCACTCCTAGTGTTTCTAGCAACCTCAAATACATGTTGAGTTTTCTTTAGGACCAAGACATATTTTCACTAAGAAAATCTTGAGTTCTGGGAATTGACTCTAACACTCTTGAACCAAACACAATTACACATCTTAAAAACATCTTGTGTCAAATAGAGATAACACCATGATTGGGTTAAACCTCAAAGTGAAAAGGGTATTCCTTTCTTGTCCCATTATGCACATAGTTCAAAAATCAAAAATAGTGGTTTTCAACACTATTACAATTTCCAAATATAAGAATGAGTAGTAAGGATAGGGTAAAATTCTCATCACACTTAGATTGAGAATTCGACTTCCCAAAGGTGTAAACATTTACACATCACACACCACAGATCCTCAAGTTGTAAGGATAGAACTATATTTTCAGTCAGATGGTTAGGTAGTCTGAATCCCCACATATTAGAGATCATATTCTTGGACTATGGAGCTAACCTCCACTAGGGCTATAGACACTTGAATGGAAGTGGAGGATGCTCATGTGAGGTGACACATCTCTCTTGAAGATACCTCTGATCACACCAAAGTGAAAAGTTAGCTTCCTAGTCTTCTCCATGATAGGTTTCATCTCAATCTACTCAAGATGAGTTAATGAAATCACTTGCACACACATTGGTTCTTGATTGCCTTGATTCATCACCATGCTCATGATTTGGTAATTGAATATTTACTGCACACACATTTGGTCTTAGAGAACTCTATACAGACCTTAGTAATTTTGTTTGTTATCACTAGGACGTTTGATTCTCTGCAAAACAAGTCCAAGTCAGCCATCAACCAAAACAGCATCCACATCAGCATCATATCATTACATGAGTCTTCCACTTTGTATACCACCATTTTGGTGTCCCTGATTAAACAATAAAGATGAAAATGGTCAAAACAATAATCTAAACAATCACAAATGATCATTAGCATGTCAATCCACTTGCATTCTCACTAAGTATATACACCATCATTGCATTGTCATCCATCACATCATTTACACATACATCCACACCAAAATTTACACAAATCATAACAAATAAAGAAAAAAGCTAACGCCATGTATATATATATATATATATATATAATTTTCATATGCAAATATCGCTAGAAATTTCTATACAACAACACAACTTGGGGGTGTTCAAGGTATCACACCTTCCCCAAATCAAAAAAACAAGCACACAACTTGGGGTACTCAAGGTATCACACCATCCCCACCAATTCAAAAAACAACTCAATCACTCAATCACATCACATCATCAACAAGTCAATTGCTAGGTTCAAAAGGTTACATCCTTTTTTCAAAGGTTGAGATCTTTGCCTTGCATACACACATCAAATTCAAAAGGCTCCAAAGGAACCAAACTCCTTTGGTCACATACACATCACATCATCAACAAGTCAATTGCTAGGTTCAAAAGGTTGTATCCTTTTGTCAAAGGTTGAGCCCTTTACCTTGCATACACACATCAAATTCAAAAGGCTCCAAAGGAACCAAAATCCTTTGGTCACATACACATTACATCATCAACAAGTCAATTGCTAGGTTCAAAAGGTTACATCCTTTTGTCAAAGGTTGAACCCTTTGCCTTGCATATGCACATCAAAATCAAAAATCTCCAAAGGGCCTAACCCCTTTGGTCATATTTCAATTCAAAAGGCTCAAAAGGAACCAAAATCCTTTGGTAACATACACATAACATCATCAACAAGTCAATTGCTAGGTTCAAAAAGGTTGTATCCTTTTACAAAATATTGAGCCTTTTGCCTCACATACACACATTAAATTCAAAAGGCTCCAAAGGAACCAAATTTCTTGGTCACATACACATCACATGATAAACAAGTCAATTGCTAGGTTCAAAAGGTTGCATCCTTTTGTCAAAGGTTGATCCTTTTGCCTCGCATACGCACATCAAAGTCAAAAAGCTCCAAATAACCTAACCCTGTTGGTCATATTTTAATTCAAAATGATCCAAAGGAACGAAACTCCTTTGGTCACATTTTAGTCCAAAAAAAAACTCTAGAGGGCCTAACCCCTTTGGTCAAGAAATCCTCAAAGTGAACCTTATATTTAGTGGTTTATCCTAGTCACCTAGTGATTGCAGTGACTGGTTATCCATGCAATTTGATAGGATGGGTAGATCACCATAAGGACACTTGCATTTTCAAAAACCTCTTTTCTGTTAGGGCAAAAATAGAATCAATCATACACATGTCAAAAACCCCTTTCATCTATTGGGATGAAAATAGAATAATTTATTGCACTATCCATACATCTGCATTCAACATCATCAATTTCATTCATCATTACACCTTCATTCAATATTTTCCAAGTACATTTGCAAGTACAAGTGAACCTTGTATTTAGTGGTTTATCCTAGTCACTTGGAAATTGCAACAACTGGTTATCCATGCAATTTGATAGGATGGGTATATCACCATAAGAACACTTATATTTTCATAAATCCCTTCTCTATTGGGGCAAAAATAGACTCAATCACTTGTATTTTCACAAACCCCTTTTCTATTGGGGTAAAAACAAAATCAATCATCTACATTTTCAAAAATCTTATCATCTATTGGGGCAAAAACACATCACATTTTTAAAAAAAAAATGCATAAATTCAAACAAGAGTTCCAAGGGCACTTACCTTAGCCACCTCCACTACTGCTCCTCCCGCATCCTCTCCCTCCATCGCTATAGCCTTCACTCCACCTCACTTCTCCACTCATTCACCCTCCTTTAGACACAATTTTTGAAACTTGTGAATGCAATAATGAGTCTGATTTTACCTTTGTAGACTATTTATAGCTATTTTTGGTATGTTAAAATGCCCATGGATGTTCACAAGCACATTGAAACGTTGACCAGCATCTATAGAGTGGTAAACGCTTTCCGACGCCTATGCATCATGTGGATGCTAGTCGATGTTTGGCTTCAAACATTTGTATAAAAATAAAAATTCTCGAAAATTTATCTTAGCTCCACAAAAATCACTCTAAGTTGCATCCATGCCTTCATTCCATCATCATATCATGTTTTGTGAAACCAAAAATCGATTTGGGCGCTTAATTTTTGCTTACGACAAAAAGTTGTAAAACTGCCTTACAAGATTAAAAACACATAAAAACGGTCAAAATTTTCACAAAACAACCATATTCATCATTTTAATCATCCATATCATCATTTCATCAGCTTTTATAATAGTATGGATTGATTTGGGCATTTAAATTTTGTTTATGACCAAAAAGTCACACAATTATCCAAAACTGCTTTTACAAAACACTCCAAAACAATGCAAAATTATACAAAATCATGCAATCCAATCATTGATGCATTTTTTTCATCAACACATATTTATTTCAACACCATTCTCATCCATAAATAATTACATTTGCATTTTTACCAAATTCACCTACAATTTCAAGTGAACCTCATATCTAGTGGTTTATTCTATCTCCTTGGTGATTGTAGTGATTGGTTGTCCATGCAATTTGGTAAGATGAGTAAATTACCATAAGGACACTTGGCCATATTCATCATCCAATATCTCCTTGTTCAAAAAAAAAATCACTTTTGGTGCCTCATCTTTTAAGTGAGACTATACCAAGATCAATTTGCTCAACAGTTGTCATTGATACCCTTTTCCATGGGGTTCCCAACATGGATAACTTTCATTATTTTCCTTGAAATTACACTAGTATCCTAGGATGCATGCCAGTTAAAGTGATTGAGCAACCATTTAGGAATTAACTACAATCATGAGTGGCCTAGAGGATAGACTATTTTCTTTTTTTGCATTTGCATTTGCATCTTTGCATTTCAATGATGCCAAAAAGCACTTTCTTCAACAGCATTGAATCATCCCAAACTTGGGGTAACCAAATTTGATTTTAATTTCCTACAACAGGATACATCTTATATGATCATAGCATCTGCACTTGGAAAAAACCCCTTTCTCCATTGGGGCAAAAATGACATCAAGTTACATCATTCATGTCATCTGCATTTACATCATTCATATCATTCGTATTTACATCACACACTTGCATTTACACCATTCACTTACATTACTCCCCACAATTCTATAAATTGGCTCGTGAGACTCATGTTTCACTCATTATCCAATTGAGGGGGTAAGCTACACTAGAAAATTCTTTATCTTCAAATTCTTCTTTGTGTTCCAAGGAAATAAATTTGCTTCATCATGTCAAACTAGGTGTCTCATATTTTTGCACCGCATTGAATTTCACGCAATGTGATACAAAAAGAGGCATCTGTAGACACCAAAATCTAGCCACTTGTCATCCATCTGTGTCCTCCAATCATAGTCATCCATTATTTATATATGTGTGTGTGTGTGTGTGTGTGTGTGTGTGTATTTATTTAATATATACATAAATATTAATATTTTTTAATTATATTTGTATATATTTAATAAATATATATGTATTTATATGAATAAATCGTAATCATCACCCATGACTTAATCTCAACCATCTATCCATCTCAATCCATGTCACTTGCCCAAGCTTAATCTCCATCCTTATGTTTTAATCTTGGTCGCCCATTTTGTGTTGTCGAAACCCTAACATGTTCAAGGGAAGATTATAAAAGATGAGTCATTTTGATGAATCAAGGTCTTAGAAGGTCTTAGAAATTTTTTTAAGGTTCACGAATTTGAATACCTATCCACTCACAAGACCTAGCCACTTCGCTATTATCTTCTTCCCTCACTACTGCCATCACACCCACTGCAAAACCCTTGTAAACCCGATGTAGCTATGCTTCATTCCCATCCACACCCAAATGCCACCTAGAGTTCACAGAACACTACTGAGAAATTTTGGAATGTTTTTGGGCACTCACAACCATAACCAAAAACCTCTAGACATTTATTATAGCATATTTGTAGTTCGTAAGCCCTCATATGCTTTTGGGCATTCGCATGACTCTCGAACATAGACACAAAAGCATTAATCAACATTGATAAGGTAAGATATTGGTTGTATTTATTTATATTCTTGTATTTCTATTTATAGTTCACCATTTCAGCATTTAGGGTTTACTCATTTTATTATTTATAGGGCCTCACATAGTGGAGTCCTCTCAGGTGCTATTAACCCCTTTTATGTTGTTTGCTATTTGTAGGTATAGGAATCACATTTTTGGAAGTTGTTGTAGCTAGGGTGGTCTCGTAGGGATACACAAGCCCACCCACACTCTTGTTTGGATCAAGGACGGACCAGAAGATACTAGTTGTTCATTGAACTAGTGTTTTGAAAACCCTATTAATCATTGTATTAAAAATCAGAGCACACATATATTGTACAACTCGAAGATCTATCTATATCAATAAATATTATTCGTTTTGTGCATTCAATGGTGTTATTGTGCTTTTGTAATTTTGCTTTGTATTGGTGTTGTTTTTTTTTATGTATTATCCATGTATACATACATATATAAGTTACATTAAGCATATAATTCTCTCAAGTGTATGATGTTAAGTGGTTTGGGCTCTTCAACTTCCTCTAGACTAGCAAGCCTATAAGTTTCTTTACCCACTTTTTGAGTAACAATGTATGGACCTAGCCAATTAACCAAGAATTTATCATGAAGGTGCAGAAATGCATTGGTGTTTTATTGATTCTCCTTAAGAACAATATCTCCTACTTGGAATTCACGTATATGAACTTTGTTGTTGTAAGCATGCTTTAGGCGGTCCTGATAAACTTATAAATGCTCTAAAGCATTGACTCACCTTTCATCAAGAAGTGTGAGTTGGTCAAAACGTGTTTGTCTAGCAGCATCGTCATTTATGAATTCTTGCAATAAAATTCGCAATGAGGGGATCTCAAGCTCAAGAGGCATAATTTCTTTGGATCCATAGACTAGTAAAAATGGTGTTACCTCAGTAGGCATGCGGATGCTTGTTCGATAAGCCCATAATACCGATAGGATTTGAGTATACCAATCTTGATGATTTTCTTTGACTAAATTCTTGATAATAGCAATTAAGGTCTATTTGCTTGTGGGTAGTAAGGAGTTGAGAAATTGTATTGGATATTATATTTCTTGCAAAGTGCTCAAACATACTTGTTTTTAAAATATTTGTCGTTGTTAGAGATGATTTTTGAGGGAATACCAAAATGATATATGATATGATGAAGTATAAACTCCACATTTTGAGGTCCTATTGTACTGGTTAGAGGAATTGCCTCAACCCACTTTGTGAAGTATTCAGTGGTCATGATGATGAATGTATATTATCTCGAGGAAGGATGTGAGATTTTTCCAATCAAATCAAGATCCCATTTATAAAAATGGCCATAGGCTTTGAATGGATTGTAATTCTTGTGATGGCATATGAGTTAAATGAGCATGTTGTTGACATTTCTGACAATGCTTGACGTAAGTGCAATAGTCACATTCCATGGTGGGCCAATAGTAACCCATGTGTAAAATAAGTTTTGCAATATCTATTCCACTAAAATGACCACCATAAGTACCATAATGAGATTTAGCTATGGATATTTGTACCTCTTTAGGCTTAAGAGAATGAAGGAGGACTCCATCATAACCACGTTTATACAAAATGTCCCCCAAGAGAGTAAAATGAGTTACCTTTTGCTTGAAAGTATTTAGCAGTTCGTGACATGTCTGATGGGAGTGTTCCAAACTTGAGGAAGGCTATTATTTGGTTGGACCAAGGCTCATACAAATTTGAATAGATAAACCAAATGTCATTTTCATCCTTAGATTCAACACGAACAATTACAGATTTAGAGATTGTTGTGATAATAAGTGGTTGTATCTCTCTTATGGAGTTCATTGGAATCAATGATCCTAGAGAGGCCATCGCATATGCAAATCTACTAGTCGAACTTGGTAAACTATCAATTTCATACCAATCAAATTTAGTGAGCAATGGCATTGCTACTTCATGGTAAATATTTATTGTTGGTTCTTTGCATTGGTATTCTCCATTTACTTGGCAAACGACAAGTTGGAAGTCACCAAATATCCTGATATGCTTTATACCCATAGCTATGACTGCTTGAAGATCTAATATTAAGGCATCATACTCTACATTGTTGTTTGTGCATTGGAAATCAAATTTGAAAGATAGGGGAATAGGTACCCCATGTGGTGTATGAAACACGACTCCAGCACCTTGATATTTTTAGCACTTAGAACCATCAAAGAATAGTGTGATATCGACATCTTCCTCTGGAATGACATCTTCTTCTTGTTTAGTGATAGTGAACACCAAATAATTTTAGAGCTCAATAATCAAGGGTTGATCACTAGGAAGTGGAGCTTCTACAAGCTAATCAACTATAACTTGACCTTTAATGGTTTTTTGGCTAATGAACTCAAGATCAAATCTAGTGAGAAGAATTATCCATTTTGTAGTGTGGGTATTATTGTAAGTGTGAGAAATCATGTAATGCAGAGAATTTTTGTGAGGTATGACATATGTGGTGTGACTAAGCATGTAATGTATGAGTTTATTAATGGCAAAAAACACTGCTAAGCACAATTTTTCCATGTAAGTATATTTGATTTCATAGCTTACCAATGTTTGACTAATGTAATAGATAGCTTGTTCTCGATTGTTTTCATTCTTTGTACAAGCATTGTCCCTAATGCAAAGTTTATTTCTAAAACATAAATATGGAAGAGGACCTCTAGAAAAGGAGTTAATATTGGTGTAGAATCCAGGTATTTCTTGATGTCATAAAAAGATTTTTGGCACTCATTTATCCATGAAAAAGTCACCAGGTGATTGAATGGCCTGCATTTGTTAGAAATTTATGCAATGGAATGACCAATTGATTGAATATTTTCTTGTAAACTACGTAATTCCTTCAAGTTTTTTTGGGGAGGCATCTCCATGATGAACTTGACTTTAGTTGGATCCACCTCAATGCCTATTTTGGAGATAATGAATCCTAGTATTTTGCTTGAGGTGACACCAAAGACACACTTTTTTGGTTTCAACCTTACATTATGCTCTAGAAGTCAATCAAAGACTTTTTCCAAGACACCAATGTGCTCTTGTCAAGTTTTGGATTTTTCCAAGAGATCATCCACATAATATTTAATGATATTATGCATGTAATCATGGAAGATGTATGTCATGGCACATTGATAAGTGGCACATATATTTTTAAGGCCAAAGGGCATCACCTTGTAGAAAAAAGTTCCCTAAGGTGTAGTGAATGTTGTTTTGCGTTGGTCATCAAGATTGATTCAAATTTGGTTATATTCTGAAAAACCATATATGAGAGAAATCATTTCATGGCCAGTGCAAGTATCGATAAGAGTATCAATGTTTGGTAGAGGAAAATCATCCTTAGGACATGCTTTGTTAAGGTCTCAAAATTCAGTGCAAATGTGTATTGCCCTGTTAGGTTTGTGAATGGGTACCATGTTTGAAAGCCACTCAATATAGTCAATGGGTACAATGAAACCCACATCTAAAAGCTTTTTAAGCTCTTCTTTGACCATGAGTGCAATGGTAGGATGAATCTTTCTCAATTTTTGTTTGATCGTCTTAGCATCAAAGTGCAAGGTGAGATTGTGGACAACCAAATTAGGGTAAATACCAAGCATATATTTGTAGGGCCATGAAAAATGCCCTTCTTCTTGAGGAGAGAAATTAATTGCTCTTGTTCATCTATAGATAAAAATTTTATAAGTTTGACAATTTGGAGATTTTCTATATGTGAACTAAGGTTCACATTGATGGTATCTTAAATGGACATATGATAACCTTTCTCAAGATTATGGGGTGTTGGGATCAAATGAATCTCATCTATGATGTTATCAAACTCTTTTGACTCAACCTCTTCTATGTCTTCCTAGAAAACCTCAGGATCTAAATATAAATGTGAAGGTGGAGGCGACGGAGGAATGTAATTGGTTGAAGCCCTTAACAATTCCTCAAAAAGGACAAATTTGAAAAAGGATGGAGGTGAAGAAATCTGGTCCATATCAATAAGGCTTATGTCAATTGGAATTGGCTTTGCAAAATCATATGGATTACAGAGTGGGGTGAATAAGTCAATAGGATTCATGTTAACTTAAAGGAGAAAATGGTTGTTGGCAATGTAAAGGATGGATAGATCTTGTCTTCTAGAACTGATGCAAGAACTCTAGGAACCTGAACAACGTGTAACACAAATAAATGCAACAAAAAAAATCCATGTACATGGAATGCAATGATGTTTTTATTTAATTTTTTATTTTTTTTGTTTTTTTATTATGTACATATGTTACAAAATGTGTCTATGTGGTGGATTAATGTGGAGATGGTGTTTCACTAGCTGGTTTAGCTCGCTCTTGTGGAAGAAGCAAGAAAAAAATGGGTTGATGGATTGGGAACATTTTGAGGTAATACTCATTGTGTTCGGTGAATGGAATGATGGGTGTCGATTCCTCATCAGATTCATCAGAAGCAATCAATATAATGTCGTATTCTTTGTATATTTCTTCCTCAAATTCATCAATGTGATGGGTTTCTTCTTCTGAATTCAAATGGATATTTTGAAAAGCTTGTTCAAAAGAAGAAATGGAATAATGAGAGTGATAGCCTAAACTTGAATGGTCATGTACTCCTTGATATGAGGTATCAATGATTTTGTGCATTCTCTATTCATGTTTTCCTAGGTCATAACCTTACCAATTGACTCGATGAAAGTATCAAGATGGAAAAATTGACATGTGTTGTATTTTGGTAAGGATTGGTTGTTTGGGTTCATCTTGGGAAGATGGATTGAACGATGAATCAATCCCCCCATATGCAAAATTGATGATGTTATGCATTGAAACCATGTTGTACATCGCTCCTATGGATAAGGGTGGGTCACGTGGGTGACCATAATCCATAGAGGTTTGGATGTTGTGGTGTGAAAATGATGTATTAGACCACATATTCACCAATACCAAGATTAGTGAGGTGGACCGCAACTTGGGATGATGTGGAAATGGATGTGGAGGTGGATGGCATCTCATAATCCATTAATTTGACTTATGAGATATCATTTTATGTGGATGGAGGTGGATTTGGCTAAGGTGTTTGATGAATGGTCAATGATGTGGATGGAATAATGATGGGATATGTTGGTGCTGATGATGTGGACAATGTGGATTGGGCTTGACTACATGTGCATGTAGTTGATGGTGATGAGGATTGGGACATGGAGGTGGAAGCTTGATGTGGAGTAGTGATGGGGAGCTCCTCAGGAATAGAAGCTTTGGATGAAGATATGGATGGTGTGGTGGATGATGTGGTTGATGGAGTCAAGAAAATATGAGTAGATGGAAGAGTGGATTCATAAGGATTTGAGATAAAATTGTAGTACTTAAACAGTTCGATATCCGCTAGTATGCAATTAACCTATCCCCCATGTAATTATTTGAGACATTGATGGAGTATATAGGGGACACATATTATTTTCCTCATCCAAGGATGTCCATGGAGTACATTGTACGCCATGGATCCTTCCAAGATGTGGAACATTGTAAGAAATATTTTTACCCCCACTTCAATGGGTAAAACAATAGTGCCAATTGTGGAATAGAGAGCATCATTGAATGCTCTCAAGGTGAAGGTGGATTTGGTGATATGAGATGGTAGAAGATTAAGATTTTGAAAATCAAAGGTGATGATGATATTGATGGAGAATCTGGTATCAATCAAAAATTGTTTGAATGGCTTCCTATCAATTTAAAACATGATGTGTAATGGAGGGTCCACCGATTCTGAAGATATTGGTTTGATTTCAAAATCATAGAATGTGATGGAAGGCTTCATACATGTTCAGATGTTCCTCATAAAATTATTGAAAGCATTAGCATCCTGATATTGGAATTCAATGGATTTTAGAATCTCCATTAATGCCTCATGATGTGGGGAATATTGTTGTATTATCTCATAAATGGATAGATTAGCTAAAGCTATTTTAAGACTAATGGTCAATCGGCTACTCATAGACATGATTAGCCATTGTGGATGATTAGGAGGATGAGTGGGTGGATATGGACAACTTGGAGTATGAATGGATTGGGAATAATTTGGTAGAGAATTGAATAGGTGATGATGAAATGGCATGTTGAGAAGACACACTTGCTTGTGGTGCTATGGGAGATTGAACAGTCTATTGTTGTGCATTTTGTTGATTGGTGCATTGTTGACCTCGGGTGTCTACATGAATAGCACCCATAAAACCTTGGTATTGTTGCACATAATTAACTTGATTAGGAGGAGTCTTGATGTTTGATCCTCCTATTATCTATTGCACCTCCTCATGTTGAGGAAGTGGTGTTTGATATATGTCAAGGTTCTAGTTTTGTTGAGCTAAGGGACTATCAACCTTGATGGTCCCTAGGTCAATTAGGTCTTGCACTATATCCTTGAATGTGAAGCAGTCATTAATGTCATGCCCATTCTGATGATGATAAGGGTAAAAAAAATACTCCCTATAGATTTTGCTACACTTTGTAGGATCATCTAGTTTAGCCTCAGGTAAGGCAAGTTGATTTGTTTCATACAACCTATGAAATATGGAAGCATATGATTTGAATAAAGGTGTGTAATGATGGGTTTGTCAAATAAATTGTCAACATTGGTGATCAACCACAGATGGTGTTGTGTTTTGAATTTTTTAAGGTGGGGGAATTGCTTGATATGCAATATGTTACGATTGTTGTTGCATTGGTTGTTGTTGTTGAGCCACTACCAGTTGGCTCATGACCACTTAATTTGCTTGATTTGCTTGATTGGCCTAATTTGGCTTAGATTGACCAGAATAACTTCCTTTAGATTGGCCCGTATTCTACCATTATTTCTTTTTAGGCTTTAGCACACCTTCTTGGATTTTGATTTCATTAATTATGCTAGCCTGGGCAAGAGCTTCTTTGAATGAGTTGTATTGTTGCAATTATAAAATCCAAGAGATGGGATTTTAAACAACTCTTGGTGAATAATCGAGATAAATCTTCCATTGTTAGGGAGAATGGTAGTTTGGTGATAACAACCCTCCAACAATTGTCGAAATCATATACTGACTTATCATCAAATTGTTTAAGATTATATAAGTCAGACAATATGATTTTCTTTCGAACATTGAGGGAAAATCTCTCGATGAATTGGTTTACCAACTGCTCAAAAGTATAAATACTATGATGAGGCAGATGGTTATACCACTCCACAACATCTCCCCCCTATGTTTGAGAAAAGTTTTTGAGCATTAAAGTATCTTGAGTTTAAATTTTGAAGCATGAGTGAATGAATGTGCTTACATGCTCTCTAGGATCCTCAATCCCTTTGAATTTATCAAATTTTAGTACTGTAAAATCTGTCAAATATGGTGATGAGGTACTAAAAATTGAATGGGTTGTTTGATGAAATGTCTTAAAGTAGACTTCTATTTCATCATACTAGGAGTGTGTTGTATCAAGCTATCAATTTATTGTTGCAATGCCCGAATTCTAGGATCTTCCCTAGGTATGTGAAATCCCTGAATTACTTAATGATTGTGTGGAGATGAAGTGGTGAAATTTTGAGGTGTGATTGAAGTGGTGAAATGTTGAGGTGTGATGATATGTTGATTGTTTGATGGATTGGATTGCATTTTGTGATGTTGGACTTGATGATGGAATGATTGCATATGGTGGAATGGAGATGAGGTTTGCAGACTATTAATAGGTTAACTTGTGGGAATTAAATGGGTGTGGACTAATGGAGGTGTGGGAATGGAGACCACAAAATATTGCGATACCCATGATGGATTTGGGGTGAAGAAGGTAGGTTGTATTGGAGTGGACTAGGGCTTAAGATCCACCACCTATATTTATTGTTGGGAGTAAGAATGAGAATTTTGTTGAGCCATAAGCAATTTATGGAGATGTTGCTATGTTGGTTGTATGGCAATCCCTGAGGTATATGGTGTAGGTGTGGTGGAATTGGATGAAGTGGGTGGAGGATAGGTTGCAACCGAAATTGCAACTGAGTGAGAGACATTGGATGAAGTGGAAGTTTGCATTTGTGAAGCAGCATTGACATGTGCTTCATACAATGGATTGTCATAAATGGTGGTATAGTAAGATGGAATGAAAGTGTTTGTTGGGCAAAACATTGGTTAGTTTTTCTATGGTTCAATTAATTGCCTCCATTTAATTGTCAACCTGGGGTAGCTCGTAGTCTTGTGAGTAGCCGTGCAAAATCTATGCTTGTAATTTCTCCTTCGGAGATGAGTCCCTTAGATTATGGTTTGGGGGGTGTTTAATGTTCATTGAAGTTTATGTTTAAACCAATAATCCTATGCTAAGTCTAAGAAACAGGACTAAAAACATTAAAACTCTAAATAACTACCTTGCTAGAAATTACAAAAAATAGGGAAAGTGCTGGAAATAAATTAATCTATTAAAATAATTATAGAAAACAAGGGAAATAGGGAAGAACTCTATTGTAAGTGGGCCCACGCTTCCAGCAGGTTCTGCCCGTGGTAGAATGTTCACCGGACGCTTAGAAGATGTTTTTTACAAGAACAATGCAGAGATTTTTATTAACAATTTACAATTGAGAAAATTACATAAAAAGTTTGGGGGTCTTCTTCAAGGGTGGCCTGCATATTTATAAAGTATGCGGCCAGCCCTATTACAATTTTAGAATGAATCAACACATGATTCATTGTTACAGTTGGTTGCTTGAATCGGGCAAAATATCATGATTTTTCAGCGTATTCTGTTTCTAGAATATGTTGATATTTGATTTACCTGACTTACAAAATTAATTTATGTAACAACTAAAAAATAGGTGATGAATCACCTTTGACATTATCCCATGTTCGGTTATGATGCTAGAAATCCTTTCATGTTGGTTGTCGATGTGTTCGCTCTGTTCTACCGACCACAGAGTCATGCTGAAGTTTGATGCTAACGAGAATCAGGCATCATGGTTGAAGAAGTCGAGAAGCAGGCGCCTTTCATTCGCATAATAGGAATCAAGCACCTTCCATCGTACAATGGGAAGTAGGCACCTTCCATCGTATAATGGGAAGCAGGTGCCTTCCATCGTATAACAGGAAGCAAGCACCTTCCACCGTACAATAGGAAGCAGGCACCTAACAGTTAGGTGTCGAACGGAAGTCAGGCACTTCAAAGGACTTGGGCGCCTGACTTCGTGCCTCTTTACCGATATTCTGTAGATGTTTTCCCTTCATTAATTTGTAAGTGCCAGGTCCGAGTTGGACCTCGATGAAAATATGCCAAAATGCAATGATTTCCACTAAATCTACACAAATTACACTTAAAGACAAATATTAGAGAACATGCAAAATAAACTATCAATTATATATATAATTTCCATAAAATATTTATATCTACAAGAATATATGCCACACATTATGGGGAAAAGAGTACAAAAAATGAGCAATTCTGTGGCTCATCATCCCCCCATGCTTAAGGGGTGGCACGTCCCTATGCCACTTTGAACTAGTAATTACCAGTTTTGTTCACCTCATCCCAATAGGCCCGGTTGGTCTGTGTCCTCTTTCTCTTAGCGGCCTTGGATTTCTCTTTGTCCCGAGGCTTTCACCCCTTTGGTGTTGTGGGAGCTGTTGTCTCCTGTCCCTACTACTTCTGGCGTTTGTTGTGCCAGAGTGGTTCACTTGGCCCTGCCCTCTTCTTGGGTGGTTCTCTGGTCCAGGCCACCTTGCCCTTATCAACATTCATATAAAAACCAGTGAAGCTGGTGGCATCCTTCTGGAATGTAGGCTCAACCATTTTCCAGTACTCATGGTGAAGTGGCAACTTCTCACCCACAGGCACTGATTCCTTATCTCCAAATGGGATGCTAGATTCCTTAGCAACCCTGGCTGTGGGCAAATCTCCCCTTATTGGGTCAAGCTCAGGTTCAGCTTTAACCTCTATTTTTGGCACAGGGGGAGTTCTGTTGCTTGATGCCAGATCCTCTTTCTGTACAAGGCCTAGAAATCCCATCCGCTTAAAATACGCCTGCATCCTCGAGGGCTTTCCATCTTTTGACCCATACAAATGCTAGAACTGCTCAGGTTGAGCAACTGGAATATTCTTTTGAGGTCTGCCAGATTGTTTTATGGCCTCCTTTTTGCTTCCTTGAGGGCTTTCTTGGAGGCCTTCTTCCAGTTCTTCTTATCTACCTTAATTTCCTCCTTGAGCTCCTCAAATTTTTATTTTTGGGTAGCAAATAGATTCTTTGCTACCTCTCATTCCTCATCGAAATCCAGCTCTGATTCCTTGTCAGATTCAAGGCCTAGGGCCTTCAACTCTACAACTCTTGCTCTGGTTCTGGGTCGGCGCTGAGATGGCCTTACGACTTTTTGTTTTGATCTCAGCTTGATACTCTGTACCCCAGGGTATGTTGGTGCAACTAGTATTTCCTGGTGTACAGGGGATGCAGGTTGTTGAGCCTCCTGGTCCTCTGCAACTACTTGTTGCACATCAAGGACTATTTCTTTTTCCTTTGTAGCTTCTTGTTGCACATCAGGGACTATTGCTTCTTCTTGAGGCTGAGCTACCCCTGTATTAATTGGAGAGTGCTCTACCTCTCCCTCTCTATCTGTAATTTGAGGCTCTTTAACCTCCATATCCTTTTCTCCATCTTCTCCCCCTTTTTAGGTTACTCTACATTTTGAGGTTCTTCAACTTTAACCTCATCCTCCTAAATTACCTAATCTAAAGAGGGGGACGTAGAGCAGGGCTGCTCTACTTCCATTGCAGTAGTGTCTCCCTATTCTAGTTCCTTATCAATAGGGGGTACTTATGTTTCCCCATCAGTTTACACTACTACATCAACCCTAGTCAACTGCTCGACTACTTTTGGTCCGCCTTACAACTGCAATTGTCTTTGTAGTTGCCAAATTATTTGATATAATTCATGCATTTTTAGGGTGGCCTCCTTTCTGGACTCTTCAAACAGAGCCCATTCCTCTTTAAATTTGGCTTCCCAAGTGGAAGCCTGCTCTTTCAAAACCTATAATTGTTGCTACAGATCCTTCTCCTAGCCCTCTAGTGGTACATCTACCATGGCCACCTCCTATTGAGGAGTTGGCCCGTAGGAAATATCCTATAAAATATGGGCCATATACTCCTCCCTATTGAGCTCATCGATGGGTGTCTCCTCATCAAATGAGCTTGAAACCACCCTCGATGCCCTCCTTCTTCTACTTCGCATCCTAGTGGAGATAGGCATGGAATCCTGCACTACCTCATCCTCAAATTGGGGTGTAGAAGGGGATGAAGCCTGCCCTGTTTCCTCCCCAAATTGGGGAAAATCAAGGAATGAGGTCTATCCTGCTTCCCCTATATTTCCTACAGGCTGGGATGCAGGCACCATCGTTTCTTGCTCTATCACCTCCTAGGCTGACTGTTCATTTTGAATGGGCACCTCCTCCTCTACTTGTGCCCCTATTATTGCACTAGTACCCACAACTTCCTCAATTGTCACATTTCTATGTGACTGCATATCTCACCAAGGCAAAAATCAGGCCATGGTGAGCCAAGGCAGAGATGGTGCTTGCCTGGTATCGCCTAGCCTCATATTTCAAGGTGCATGCAAGGTAGTGGGGGACTGTTGATTTTATCCCCATGCAGAATATGATTGAGGAAATAGAAGTGATTGGCATTCAAGTGGGAGTACCTACTAGAGCATGTGAAGAAATGGGTGATCTATTCAAAAATGGCCCTCTAGAGCTCGAGAATGTGTCATTTTGGCAAGCCAACGCATGTCAGGTGCTCTATTGGTGCTCCAAAAAATCTCTATGCATAGAGGGTAAGGTTATCCTCTTTGTACATGTACTCCCTATAAGAGGGAGGCCCGTAACTCTAGTGATGTAGTCCTCAATGACTAGGATCTCCATCCCCCACATGCGCATGACCCCCTCGCTCATCGATGTCACAAATTCATTTGCTACTACCGCATCCTAGCCCTGACTGACCAATCGATAGTAGTCCATCCATTCTACAACATCCAACTATGTTTGGACGTTTGTAGAAATGCTCGAGCAATCGATCGGCTCACTCTTCTTAAGGTCATGATTTTTTGACTTTCCCCCATACTTTACCTCTAATTCATAATTCACTCAACAATCTTACTATCTCCCCTTTGAATTACACTCCTCACTTCATTTTTTCTAAGTGTAAACAACTTTTTAAAACAATTGTGTTTATGCACACAGGCAGTTAATTACCGTAATCAATAGTGATTATGGTTATCCGTAGTAAATTTCCTTCAAGCATGTGCCCGATTGTGCGGAGATGATAACCATAAACTGTCGACCAATCAGAGGTGTGCCACGCAACATTATGCCAAGTGGATTTGTTCAAGTGGTTAAGGTAATAATGGGGGGTTGTGCTGGCACATTTCCATAGACACACATGTTCATGAAAATAATATAGACAAGAAACAAAAAATTTAAACATGCACCTAAATTTTTTCTATGGGTGCATATGTGTAAATGTCTATGGTGCATCGCTATTGGTTGGTATTTGATGATGGGGCAAACTACAATAGACAATGATGGCCATGGTTCCCATGCAATGAATTTCCTTGGACGTGATTGGTTCTTGGTAGCTGCACTATGGGTTATTCAAGAAATCCTACAAAAATTAAAAACAAAAATTAGAAAAAAGTAGCACCTTGGGATGACAAACGTCCCCTCCTTGGAAATTGGTTGATGTCAAATTTTAATTTTATCCATGATGGAGTTGAATTTACATGTGTAGGGGGTACTGACGTGGCTCGGGCCACATCCCAAGGCTGACATGTTATTCTATCAAGGTAAAAAATGGTCGCAATCAATAAAAATCAAGCACCTTTTTTGTATGGAAATCAGGCACCTTCTTTTTGAGTTACGGTATGCAGGTACCTTGTAAACTAGAAACAGGCACCATAGGAATCAAGTGCTTTGCTTACATGGGAAGCAGGTGCCTTAGCAATCAGGCACTCTACTTAACACAGGAAGCAGGTGCCTTAGCAATCAGGTGCTTATGTCTATCATGGGAAGCAGACACCTTTTTGCTAACTATCGAGTGTCATACTTATAAAACAAACTTTATACAAAATATTTTTTTATGTATGCTAAGAATATTTGGTGTCAGTTTCCCAAAAACTAGCAATCGACCATTCTCCTAAAAAATTGAGAGTCAGGCATTGAACTGTCAACAAATGGGATGCAAGTGCCATCTTCATAACATACTAGGAGTCAGGCGCCATGAAGCATACAATGGGAAGTAGGCACCTTCCACCGTACAATGGGAAGCAGACACCTTCCACCATACAATGGGAAGCAGGCACCTTCCATCATACAATAGGAAGCATACACATTTTTTGATAACTGGAAGCAGGTGCCTCCCCATCAAATACAAACACATGGTGCTTTTATTTTATTCAAAAGGTGTTGACTTGTCCTTGTATATGCGCTATCAAGTTGATCAGGCCTTTTAGTGCTTCTGATTGAAAAATAGGTACAAGATCAACATCTGCCCTTGAACCAACAGTTGAGTGTTTTATTGTCCAAAAATACCAATCTAAACACTCTTGTGTAGGTTCAGGTTTAGTATTCCCCTTTCTGAATGGGGACTAACTACTCCTACTACAAGAAAATTCTCCTAGAAATCTTGGAAAGCGTAGGTTCATGGATCATGTGCTTGTTAGGCCTAGGTCTCCTAGGTTGCCTAATAGTTGCACAAAGGGTATTGTTCTTGCAAAACAAAAACACAACTAAAAAAAAGAAAATTTTAAAAGAATAATTGTCTTTGGGACTATGTGGACTAGGTCCACATCTCATTGACTCAAGATAAAATTAGAATCAACTAGGGTCTCCCCCATGCCTAATCTAGACTCAATCATGTATGCTTCAGACACATAGTATGGATGCAGGTGGTGGCCATTGACTATTAATGTAATGTTGCTACCATCTATTGTTCTAACTCTTACAACCCCATTATTGATGATTTCAATTACTTCATATGGCCCCATCCAACGTTGCATGAGCTTACCCTTCCTTTCCTAGAATCGAGAATCATAAAGTAATGCCCATTCTCCCACTTTAAGCTGCTTTGGCCTAGTGTGGCGGTCATGCCACTTGGCCCTTTGTTTTTGAATGATCTCTATTTTCTATAGAGCCTCAAGGTGGTATTCATCCAACTGATTAAGCTGTTGAATTCTATATTTTTGTGCATCATCCAGATTGATATTCAATTCTACAATAGTCCTAAGTGTTTTAACTTCAAACTCTATAGGCATCATGGCTATTTTCCCATAGACTAACTGAAATGGTGTGAAACCAGTAGTAGTCTTCCAGGTGGTCCTGTAGGCCCACACTACTTCTAGTAATCTAGTAGCCCAGTCCTTCCTGTGTTGTTGTACTATCTTTGTCAGGATATTCTCCAATTCTCTATTGGTCACCTCAACTTGCCCATTTGCCTGTGGATGGTAGGGAGTGGTTTTGTTATGCCTAATTTTGTATTGTTGCATGAGTTCTTGGATCATCCTTGAAGTAAACTGAGGTCCTTGATCTATTGTGATCTCCCTTGGGACCCCAAATCTTGTAAAAATTGTTGAATACAAGAAGTTTGCTATAATTTTCTCCTTTGAATCATGCAAAGCCTGTACTTCAACCCACTTTGTCACATAGTCAGTACAAACTAGGATATACCTCTTACCTCCTGACTATGGATTAATAGGTCCTACGAAGTCCATCCCCCATTTATCAAATGGTTCAATGTGAACATGTGGTTGGAGTGGCATCTCATCTCTGAGAGTAGGTCTGCCCATCCTCTGACATTGATCACATTGACTCACATGCTTGGTTGCATCTTTGAATAGTGAAGGCCAGTAATAACTAGCCTGCAACACTTTATATGCAGTCCTTTTTCCTGCAAAATGGCCACCACAAGGTTCATCATGGCAAGCCTTTAGTATTTCAATTATTTCTTCTCCAACAACACATCTCCTCATGATTTGATCAGGTCCTATTTTAAACAGGCACCCATCAATCCATGAGAAATCTGCACTTTTCTCAATTAAAGTCTATTTTTCACGAGGTAAAAGTGTAGGGGATACTCTACCAATGGCTAAATAATTAGCCATATCTACGTACCAAGGTATCTGATCATTTAGAGCAAACAAATGCTCATCTGGAAATTGGTCTTCTGTAGCTGCATAGTCTGGAGGTGTCAATCTGGACAAGAAATCAGCTACCACATTGTCCTTTCCTGGCTTGTCTACTATTGTCACATCAAATTCCTACAAGAGCAACAACCATCTGATAATTCTGCCACTAATCCCAGGTTTTTTTGTCAAGTATCTGATTTTTGAGTGGTCAGTGTGTACAAATACCTGATAACCTGTAATATAATGATGAAATTTGTTAAGAGCATGTATTACTGCAAGAAACTCTTTCTCTGTGATAGTATAATTCAGTTCAACACCTATAAGGTTTTTACTAACATAATAGATGGCATAAAAATCATCACCATATTTCTGTCCCAGTACTGAGCCTATTGCATTGTTAGATGCATCAACATATATGTGAAAAGGTATGGTCCAATTTGGACCTCTCAACACTGGAGCAGTAATCAATTTTTCCTTCAGGGTGTTGAATGCTTGTTCACATTCTTCAATCCAGACAAACTCTGCATCTTTTGTTAACAATGTGGTAAGAGGTTTAGCAGTTTTTCTAAAGTCTGATATAAACCTCCTATAATAACCGACTGATCCTAGGAAACTACGAATGTCCTTTTGTGTTTTGGGAGTAGGCAGAGTTTGGATGACTTCAATTTTCTTTCTGTCTACTTTGATCCCTTCTGTAGAAAGGTGATGTCCTAAAACTATCCCTTCCTGCATCAACATATAGCATTTCTCATTGCTTAAGGACAGGTTAGTTTCCTCACAATGTTTAAGTGTCTTTTCCATATTTTCTGTGGCAATTTCAAAAGTCTCACCATATACAGTGAAATCATCCATGTATACTTCCACAGTCTCTCCAATCATATCTAAAAAAATGCTAAGAACTGCCCTCTGAAAGGTGGCAGGTGCATTGCATAGGCCAAATGGTAAGACTCGGTAAGCAAATGTCCCCCATGGACAAGTGAATGTGGTTTTGTCTTGATCTTCCTCCCCTATTTGGATCTGATTGTATCCACTGAACCCATCCAGGAAAGAAAAGTACTTCTTGCCTGCTAAGGTGTCAAGGACCTGATCTATAAATGGTAAGGGGAAGTGGTCCTTTTTGGTTGCTTTGTTCAACAACCTGTAATCAACACAAATTCTCCACTTTCCATTCTTCTTGGGCACCACCACTAATGGTGATACCCACTCACTATCTGAAATGGGGTAGATGAATCCAACTGTGAGGAGTTTTTGTAACTCTGTTTTAACAATTTCTTTCATGGTTGGGTTCATTCTCCTCTATGGTTGTCTTACTGGTCTGACCTGGTCTTCCAGATATATTCTATGTGTACAGGTCTTAGGAGCTATTCCTCTCATGTCAGAATACTCCCAAGCAAAGGCATCTTGATGTTTTTCCAATGTTTGTTTCAGTTTGGTCTGTTGTTCGGTTGTCAACTTGTTATCTACATTCAACATTCTACCAGGTGCAACTTCTATTTGCTGAATATGGTGGTCTTTCACTCCTACTAATGGCAACTCAGGAGGAGGACAGGAAGGTTCTCCCTAAAAAAAGTGGGAGATCATCTTATCCTCATCATTTTCATCTTCCAACTCCTCAAGTGTCATCACAGGTTGGAGCATTGATAGACCATCAACATTTTGATTTTCATTATCAGGTTCTCCCAACAAATCTGCAGACTATGCAGGTGGATGTATGATCAGTTTCTTTATATCCTGACCATATAAAATAGTCATTTTTCCATCTCTACAGCTTATGTAGGCATCAATTATTTCCAGCCAAGGTCTACCTAAGATTAATGGGTATCCACCTAGTCCAGACTTAGATTGCAATACTAAAAAATCTGTTGGATACTCCCATGCATCTACTGTAATAGTGATATCTTCTAGTATTCCATCAGGAAGTACTGTAGACCTATCTACCAACTACAACACAGTTTTAGTGGGCTTCAGGTTGGTCAATTTCAGTTTTTGCATGGTTTCCTGGGGCATGACATTGATGGCAACCCCCAAATCTACTAGTGTGTTGGGTAAAATACAACCCTCTATTTTTACAGTCAGCACAGGGCTTCCTGGATCTGAATACTTCTGGTTGTAGGTATTCCCTAGCATAAGGTCAGCTAACTGACCTACCAAACTGATTGATTTAGTTGGTTTCCTCCCTAGTTTCTTGAGGCACAACTCTCTTATGGCCTTCCCATAGATAGGTATGTCTCTAATGGCCTGAAAGAGAGGAATTGTGACTATTAAGTTCTTTAAACTGGAGAGGATATCAAACTCTATTTGTATTGGTTTCTTGGGTTCCTGCAACCTTTGTGGAAAAGGTGGAACCTCCTCTTTGTTATGTACAGGTGTTGATTCTTCTTCTACCTCTTCTATAAGGGGTGATTCCCCTTTCTCTATTTCTACTGGTTCCTCTTCTTCTACAAGAGGAGTGACTTCTACACCTACTTGCTTTCCTGACCTTAACTAGATAGGATCACAATCTACCTTGATATTATACATAGGGTACATCTCATTTTCCATCTGATAGGTTGGTTGCTTGTTGTTTGGGTTTGGTGTTGGTTGTGCTGGTAACTGAGGAGTCCTTGGAGCAGGTAAAGTTGGCAGACTTGGTTGTAGTGGAGCTGGAGAAGTATGTTGTGGATACTGATTCCAAGCATTCTGATTTCTCCATTGCTACCCAGGCTATTGATATTGGTTCCAAGGATAAGGGTTGTAAGGATTTGCTCCTTGGGGAAATGGATTCCAAGGTTGTTGACCATACCAACCCATGTTGGGTGGCTGGTTTTGACCTTGATTCTGGTAATTACTGCCCCCATAGGATGACATTCCTGATTGCATATTGTTACCCATAGGAGACTATTGCCAGTTCCTCCTATTACCCATGAAGTATGCCTCGGCTACTTCAGGTTCCTCTTTAGATTTCATTAATTGTGGACACAACTTCATTTTATGATCCTTCTTACAAACAACACATACACAAACTTTGTTTTTTGGGCACTCATTTCTAGGGTGTTTGCCTCTGCATTTAGGATAGAAGTAGGCCAATGCTGCCTCATTCTCCTACTTCTTTCTCTAAAGTAGAAGAGTATCCATTTGAAGAGCCAGATATGATAACATCTCGCTCTTAAGGTCTTCTAACATGTTGCCTATTTCTATTTTAGTGATAGTGGATGGTTGCTTAACATTTCTAGAGGTTAATTTACCCTTTCTTCTTGAGAAATTTTGACACAATTACCGAATATCATCCATTTGGTGTTGGTAAATGTCTCCCCCAGAGATCATGTTTAAAGCTTCCAAGGATTCATTTGTCAGTCCTTTCAAAAAAATGCTTCTTAGGGACCTATCTCCTAGTTTTGAATGGGGTGATCTTTGCAAATTGAAGCTAAACCTATCCCAATATTCTTCCATGGATTCCCCTTCCTTTTGGGTCATATCTAGGACTTCCTCTCTTGCATCTCTTGCTCTACCAAAATCTTGATACTGATCCAGGAAAAGTTTCTTCAACTATTCCCAGGTAGTTATCCATTTATCCCCCAAGCTGATGAACCAGTGCAAAGCTGAATCATCAAGGGTGGAAGGGAATAATTTTAGTTTCTAAGGATCTATGGTGTAATCCACAGATCTACATAAAACATCAAATTTGAACAGAAACAGGTCTGGATCTTCTGTTGGTAGTCCTCTAAAAGTTGGAAGGTGGGCAGGAGAGATGTGTTTCATCTTGTGATCTCCTCCTACCTCTCCTATTGGAAAACTAAAACTAGTAGATGTTTCCTCTAGATTTTCTGCCATTCTGCCTACTACTGGTGTTTCTACCCCTGCTTCATTCAAAGCAGCTGTCAATGCTTCTAATTCATTTCTTTTATCCTTCAGAAGGAGGGATAAGTCAACGTTTGAGATAGTTCCATCTAACACTACTTGCCAACATTCAACATTCAGTAGATCCTCCTCAGATTGAACTCTACTTATCTTTGATCCTGCTCTGGGATTTTGCTAAATTATTTCAGAGGGATCCTATGCAAATAGTGGGTGTTGCCACCAATGCACAGGTGGAGATTGAGATGGTGAGAGTTCAGTCTTAGGTTGAGGTTCTACTAAAGTAGAAGGATTTTGAGAAACAACTTCTTTATTTTTGACAAAACGATCATCTGGTCCCCTGTTCTTAGGTGGACTCATACAAAGTTTCAGATGAAGGTTTCTGAAGAAAACACTCTAGACTATTGTAACTATGCTTTCTTCAGAACAGGAAATTACAATGGCTACTCCCCGGAAATGGTGCCAAAATGTTGGGCAAAACATTGGTTAGTTTTCTATAGTTCAATTAATTGCCTCCATTTAATTGTCAACCCAGGGTAGCTCGTAGTCTTGTGAGCAATCGTGCAAAATCTATGCTTGTAATTTCTCCTTCGGAGATGAGTCCCTTAGATTATGGTTTGGGGGGTGTTTAATGTTCATTGAAGTTTATGTTTAAACCAATAATCCTATGCTAAGTCTAAGAAATAGGACTGAAAATATTAAAACTCTAAATAACTACCTTGCTGGAAATTACAAAAAATAGGGAAAGTGTTGGAAATAAATTAATCTATTAAAATAATTACAGAAAATAAGGGAAATAGGGAAGAACTCTGTTGTAAGTGGGCCCACGCTTCCAGCAGGTTCTGCCCATGGTAGAATGTTCACCGGACGCTTAGAAGATACTTTTTACAAGAATAATGCAGAGATTTTTATTAATAGTTTACAGCTGAGAAAAATACATAAAAAGTTTGGGGGTCTTCTTCAGGGGTGGCCTGCATATTTATAAAGTATGCGGCCAGCCCTATTACAATTTTTAGAATGAATCAACACGTGATTCGTTGTTACAGCTGGTTGCTTGAATCGGGCAAAATATCATGATTTTTTAGCGTATTCTATTTCCAGAATATGCTGATATTTGATTTGCCCGACTTACAAAATTAATTTACGTAACAGCTAAAAAATAGGTGACGAATCACCTTTGACATTATCCCATGTTCGGTTATGATGCTAGAAATCCTTTCATGTTGGTTTCCGACGTGTTCGCTCTATTTTGTCGACCACAGAGTCGTGCTGAAGTTTGATGCTAACGGGAATCAAGCACCGCGGTTGAAGAAGTCGGGAAGCAGGTACCTTTCGTTCGCATAACGAGAAGTAGGCGCCTTCCATCGTACAATGGGAAGCAGGCGCCTTCCATCGTATAATGGGAAGCAGGCACCTTCCATCGTATAACGGAAGCAGGCGCCCTCCACCGTAAAATAGGAATCAGACACCTAACAGTTAGGTGTCGAACGGAAGTCAAGCGCTTCAAAGGACTTGGGCGCCTGACTTCGTGCCTCTTTACCGATATTCTGCAGATGTTTTCCCTTCATTTATTTGTAAGTGCCAGGTCCGAGTTGGACCTCGATGAAAACATGCCAAAATGCAATGATTTCCACTAAATCTACACAAATTACACTTAAAGACAAATATTAGAGAACATGCAAAATAAACTGTCAATTATATATATAATTTCCATAAAACATTTATATCTACAAGAATATATGCCGCACATTATGGGGAAAAGAGTACAAAAAATGAGCAATTATGTGGCTCATCGAGTGTGTTGGACACATGATTGTTGTGAAAGAGACCAATGATGGGAAGGTGTAGATGATACCTCAAAAAGAGGGTTGGTATACACTTGGGTGAAACTAGAGGGCTAAAAATGTGCAAGTTCCTATTGAGAATAAGAATCATGCCTTGGTGGGTTGTTGATTTGCTCTAGAACATGGTTAGTGGATCTGAGAAAAGCTCCAACTTTAGCCATATCTATGTAGGTGATGTTAGGATTGGTGGGAGATGATGGCTCAATTTTTGAAATGGGGGTATGGATGGCTTTGTGCAACACATCAGCATTTGAGGTATGCACAACGTGTGAGGGTCTCGTAGACAAACTGAAATAGCTTATCTGTATCACACTGATGAGATTAACCATATAAGTGGCAGGGAAATATGTGCAACACTCCATGGATGAAGTGACTTGGCTAATGGAGGCTTGACTCAAAATATTTGCTTGGCTTTGAGTTGAAACCATAAGCTAATGAGTCAATTTGAGATGGTGATTGTGTGGAATGTGCAGAAAAAGATGCCAATGAAAATCACATAGAATCAAACAAGCAACTCAATCCTATGTTTTTGCAACAAGTTTATTTTTATGTGGGGTTTACATGTTGTTGATGTGCTAACCTAAACAATTATGCAGGGTGAACTTTAAGGCTGGATGGCAAATGAGAACCTTTATGGTGATGAAATCCAAAAATATTTCTCATGGGGTACTATGGTTGCTATGGGGCGATATGACAGATGGAGATAATGCCTATCATCATCAATATTGAACAATGGTTGGTGATAAAATTCAACTCACTATTTTTTAATGCGTGACGTGCAAAGCGTATGATTCATTTTAAGATTTATGTTTCCTATAGTGTTTACTCAATATTAAAAACACCTTATTTCACTTGTCTAAGCTAGAATCCAAGAACATTAACACTAATCTCCTCAAAAGAACTTAAGGGTACATTGCTTAAGACCCACCCTGAATCATCAAGTGAGTCCAACAGTGGAGGGTTCGCACAGTTCTTCTACCCTGAATCATCAAGTGATTCCAACAGCGGGAGTATACTCAAATTTTATAAACTTGTTCCAAATTAACAAAGTAAAAATGGAAGATTTTAACCCTAAGATGCAACTATTTATGTTTTTATAATTTCAAATGCAAAAAACATACATAATAGTAAATGAAACACCATGGAACAGCAGAAATCTGAATTAAATGTGAACTACGGTGAATGCATCAATACAATTCTACCCTATGTGTGGTCTATATGAAGGATGTAAATGCCTAAAATGAAAATGAAAATGCAACTACTTTAAACAAAAAATGAATGATTTTCTTTTGTTAGTTTCATTGTTAAAAGCAAAGAAAATAAAAACAAAAATGAGTTAGGGTTTGAACCAGGCTTACCAGGAAGCCTACGTATTTCTTCCCCACTCTATTAAACATCGCCTAGAGTCTACTGAATGCCCTCCAAACATAATACAACATAAAAGATTTAATAATACCTATGAGGGTGCCACTGTGTGAGGCCCTCTAAAATATAAAATCTATAAACCCTAGATGCTATAAAATGGAACTGTAAACAAAAATGCAAGAATATAAAATGATGTAATGACTATTTTACCTTGTTAATTCTAATGTGTGCTCCTGTGTTTGCGTTCGATAGTCGTGCAAATGCTCAAAAGCATCTAAGGGCTTACAAATTGTAAATTTGCTACAATAAATACCCAGAAGCATTCGGTGATGATTGTGAACGTCCAACAGCATTCTACAAACTCTGGTTGATATTTAGAGATGGATGGAAGTGAGGCAAAACCAGATATGGTTCATGAGGGTTTTGCGATGGATGTGATGGTGGTGGCGAGGGGAGAAGATGATAGCGAAGTGGCTAGGGCTTGTGAGTGGATAGGTATTCAAATTCATGAACCTTCTAAGACTTTCTAAGACCTTGATTCATCAAAATAAATCAAATTTTATAATATGCCCTTGAACATGTTAGGGTTTCAATGACACAAAATAGGTAGCTGATATTAAAACATAAATAAGGATGGAGATTAAGCTTGGTCAAGTTACATGGATTGAGATGGATGGATGGTTGATATTAAGTCATGGCATATGGCTAGGATTTATTCATATAAATACATATATATTTATTAAATATATATAAATATTAATATTTATGCATATATTAAATAAATACATACATACATACATATATATATATATATATATATATATATATATATATATAATATAAATAATGGATGACTATGATTGGAGGACACATATGGATGACAAGTGGCTATATTTTTGTGTCTACATATACTCCTTTTTGTATCATGTTGCATGAAACACAATGCGGTGCAAAAATATGAGACACCTGGTTTGGCATGATGAAGCAACTTTCTTTCCTTGGAATGCAAAGAGGATCTTGAAGATAGAATTTGCTAGTGTAGCTTACCCCCTCAATTGGTGAATGAATGAAAAATGAGTCTCAAGAGCCAATTGATAGAATTATGAGGAATGATGTAGGTGAATGGTGTAAGTGCAAATGTATGATGTAAATGTGGATGATATGAATGATGTAAATACGGATGATATAAATGATGTAAAGTGATGTCATTTTTGCCACAATAGAGAAAAGAGTTTTTGTATAATGCAAGTGGTTGATTCTATTTTTGCCCCAATAGAGAAAGGGTTTTTTCCAAGTGTAGATGTCATGATCATGTAAGATGTATCCCATTATGGAAAATCAGAATCAAATTTGGTTTTCCCAAGTTTGGGATGATTCCATGTTGTTGAAGAAAGTGCCTTTTGGCATCATTGAAATGCAAGGATGCAAATGCTGAAAAAAAAAGAGAAAATAGTCTATCCTCGGTGCCACTCATAATTGCAGCTAATTTCTAAATAGAATTCCTAAATGGTTTCTCAATCACTTTAACTGACACGCATCCTAGGAGACTGGTGTAATTGCACAGAAAATTATGAAAGTTGTCCATGTTGGGAACCCCGTGGAAAAGGGTATCAATGATAGTTGTTGAGCAAATTGGTCTTGGCATAGTCTCACTCAAAAGATGAGGGACCAAAAGTGATTTTATTTTTGAATAAGGAGATATAGGATGATGAAGATGGCCAATTTTCCTTATGATAATTTATTCATCTTACCGAATTGCATGGACAACCAATCGTTGCAATCGCCAAGGAGAGAATAAACCACTAGACACGAGGTTCACCTGAAATTGTAGGTGAAATTGGAAAAAAAGCAAATGTAATTATTTATGGATGAGAATGGTGTTGAAATGAATATGTGTTGATGAAAAAAATGCATTTGTGATTGGATTGCATGATTTTGTGGCATTTTGCATTGTTTTGGAGTGTTTTGTAAAAGCAATTTTGGATAATTTTATGACTTTTTGGTTGTAAATAAAATTTAACCGCTCAAATCAATCCATGTTATCACAAAATGTGATGAAATGATGTGATGGATGGTTATAATGATGAATATGGTCATTTTGTGAAAATTTGGACTGTTTTGATGCGTTTTTAAGCTTGTAAGGTGATTTTGCAACTCTTTGTTGCAAGCAAAAATTAAGCACCCAAATTGATTTTTGGTTTCACAAAACATGATATGATGATGGAATGAATGCATGGATGCAATATGGAGTGATTTTTGTGGAGGTAAGCTACATTTTGGAGCATTTTGATATTTCTATAAATTTTTGAAGCCAAAAACTGGCTAGCATCCACATCATGCATAAACACCAACAAGCAATTGCCACTTTGCAGATGTTGGTCAGTGTTTCAATGCATCTATGAATGCCCATGGGTGTTTCAACATGCCAAAAATAGATATAAATAGTCTATAGAGGTAAAATTAGATTCATTTTTTGCGTTCACAAGTTTTAGAAACTACGTCTGAAGGAGAGTGAGTGAGTGGAGAAGCATGGAGTGAAGGCTATGGCAATGGAGGGTGCAAATGCGGCAGCAAGATCAGAGATGCAGGTGGCTAAGGTAAGTGCTCTTGGCACTCTTGTTTGGATTTTGTGCAATTTTTTTTAAGTATGCAATGAATGTGGCATTAATGTGTTTGCATTGTACATGTGTTGCATTGTAGTTGAGTATCTTGGAAGCTCGACATCGGTTCTCTCCTCTCATACCAAGGGTGAGAAAGGCATTGCAGGATGAGCATTGGAAGTGGTTGAAGGTTGTGGGTTTGGTTGGAGTAGCTTGAATTGATGTATTGAGGGCACACATTCATTATACAACTTGAATATCTACCTATATCAATAAATATTATTTGTTTTGTGCATTATGTGGTGTTATTATGCTTTTGTACTTTTGCTTTGTATTGGTGTTGTTCATTTTCAATTTATATTAATGTTAGGAAACACCTACCATCCAAAGTACTCTAATCTAGGAAGCCTAGTCTTAACAATTCAAATTGCAAGCTTGAGGTTACCCAACACTTTGGTATATCTAGGAGCAGCTATAAATGTCATGCCTAAAGAAACCATGCAAAAACTACAACTAACAGATATGAGACCAACCAAAACAGTTTTACAATTGGTTGATCAATCTATAGTACTCCCGGAGGGAATATTGGAAGATGTGATTGTAACTGTAGATGCATGGGAATATCTAGCAAACTTTCTAGTTTTGTAGTCTAGATTAGGATTGGGTGGTTATCCACTCATATTAGGATGTCCTTGGATGGCAACAACTGATGCCTACATAAGTTGTAGGACTGGACAAATGACAATTTTGGATGGATAAAATATTAAAAACCTAGTCATTTATCCTCCTGCACAATCCATCGATGAATTGGGAGAACCAAATTCTAAAGTTCTAAATGTTGATGCCTTGCCAATGCTACAACAAGTGATGGCCCTAGATGAGGTAGAATATGAAATCGATGAATATGTAGTCATAACAAACTTCTTTCAAGGATAATCCTCACAACCTCTTATATAATCATGTTAAACAGATAGAGATCGAACCTAGTAGAACACTGAACATTGATAATGCATTGTCAACTATTCAAGAGGGCAAGTTGAAAGAAATACTAGTCAACCATAAAACTGCTTTCATGTGGGACTATAAAGACATGAGGGGTATTGCACCCAAAGTTTGCACGCACAAAATTTATTTGGAAGATAATGCAAGACCGGTAAGACAACCTCAAAGGAGGATGAATCCAATAATGAAGGAAATAGTGAAATCTGAACTACAAAAACTTTTATCAGCTGGATTCATCTATCCCATTTCGGATAGTCAATGGGTTTCACCTTTGGTGGTAGTTCCCAAGAAAAATGGCAAGTGACAATTTTTTGTGGATTATAGAATGTTAAACAAAGCCACTAGAAAAGACCATTTTCCCCTACCTTTTATAGACCAAGTCCTCAATACCTTGGCAGGATGAAAATATTTTTTATTCCTTGATGGGTATAGTGGATATAATCAAATCCAAATAGGGGATGAGGATCAGGAAAAAACCACATTTACCTATCCTTGGGGTACCTTTGCCTACCGAGTCTTACCATTCAGGTTATGTAATGCACCTTACACTTTCTAGAGGGTAGTTCTTAGAATTTTTTTAGATATGGTAGGAGAGACTGTAGAAGTCTATATGGATGATTTCACCATATACGGTGAAACCTTTGAAGAAGCTACAACTAATCTGGAGAAAGTACTCCAGTGCTATCAAGAAATAAACCTATCCCTCAATAATGAAAAATGCTTCATGTTAATGCAAGAAGGGATAGTTTTAGGACACCATATCTCTACCGAGGGGATCAAGGTAGATAAAAATAAAATCAAAGTGATTAAAAACTTACCTACTCCCCAAACATAGAGAGATGTTCGTAGTTTCTTAGGCTCTACTAGATACTACCGATGGTTTATTCAAGATTTTAGCAAAACCACCAAACCATTGCACACACTATTAACCAAAGATGTCGAATTTGTCTAGACTAGTGAGTGTGAACAAGCATTCCAAACCTTGAAAGAAAAACTGACAACTGCTCCTATGTTGAGAGGTCCAAATTGGAACCTCCCCTTCCACATTTATATAGATGCATCCAATAATGCCATAGGGGCAGCACTAGGGTAGAAGGATGATAATGAGTTTTATGCCATTTACTATGTCAGTAAGAATCTTACGAGCGCTGAGTTCAACTACACTATCATAGAGAAAGAATTCCTAGTAGTTGTACATGCCATTAATAAATTTTACCATTATATCATGGGCTACAAAATATTTGTACACACTGATCATACAACCATCAGATATCTGATGAACAAGCCAATGGTAAGTGGTAGAATTATTAGATGGTTATTACTTCTACAGGAATTCGATGTGACCATCGTAGACAAACCTGGTAAGGATAACATTGTGGTAGATTTTCTCTCCAGGTTAATCTCTCAAGATAACACTACCATAGAAGACTGATTTCTAGATGAGCATCTCTTTGCTCTTGATGAACAAATTCCATGGTATGCCGATATGGCAAATTACCTAGCGACCAAAAAAATATCCCTTGCACTCACTCCTAGAGAATCCCAAACATTAATTGAAAAGAGTGCAGCCTTTTCATGGATTGATAGGTGCCTATTTAAAACTAGCCCCAATCAAATCATGAGATATTATGTTGCAGAAAATGAAACTGCAAAAATATTAAAAGCCTGTCATGACGAACCTTGTGGTGGATATTTTGCAGGTAAAAGAACTGCATTTAAAGTTTTGCAAATAGGGTATTTTTGGCCCTTTGTATTTAAATATGCAATAAACTATGTCAACCACTATGATCAATGTCAAAGAATGGGAAGACCTACTCCTCGAGATGAAATGCCCCTTCAGCCACATGTGCATATTGAGCCATTTGATAAATGGGGGATGGATTTTTTTGGGCCAATTAATCCACAATCTAACGAAAAATGGTATATTTTAGTATGTACTGACTATGTTACTAAGTGGGTTGAAGTGTAGGCACTATGGAATGCAAAAGAAGACACTGTAGTGCAGTTCTTGTATGAATTCATTTTCACCAGGTTCGATGTTCCCAGGGAAATTACCACTGATTAGGGGATGTAGTTCACCTCAAAAATGATTCAGGAACTAATGCAATAGTACCAAATTAGGCACAACAAAACCACCCCATACCATCCACAAGAAAATGGGTAGGTGGAGGTTACAAATAGGGAGTTGGAGAACATTCTAACGAAGATAGTGCAACAACACAAGAAGGACTGGGTGAAACGCCTTCCAAAAGTAGTTTGGGCATATCGAACCACGTGGAAATCAACAACTGGATTTACACCATTTTAGTTGGTGTATGGGAAGAACGCAATGATGCCAATCGAATTTGAGATTAAGACTCTATGTACTACCATGGAGCTTAATATGGATCTAAGCGTTGCACAAAAAAGAGCATATTCGCCAGTTGAATCAACTGGACGAATACAAACAAGATGCATTGCAGCACACAGAAATGATGCAAAAGTAGAGGGCCATGTGGCATGACCACCACATACGACCAAAAATATTTAAAGAAGGATATTGGGCATTATTTTATGATTCCCAGTTCTAGGAGTGCAAAGGCAAGCTCATGTAGAGGTGGATGGGCCCATATGAGGTGGTTGAAGTAATTAATAATGGTGTTGTCCATGTTAAAACCATTGATGATAGCGGCATAGTTTTAATAGTCAACGACCACCACTTACATCCATACCATGCACCTCCAATCCACGCGATCAGATTCAGACATAGGCATGGGGGAGACCCCATTTGATTCAAGCAATTCAGTAGTTTGACGAATGCCTATGCATTTGCAAAAAAAACATTATATATATTATTATTTTTTCTAACGCATTTTTTTAGAATATTTTTTTTGTTTTTTAGTTTGTTTATTTTTCAAGGAAACGTGGACTCAGATGTAATTTGTAGTCATCCAGGCCAACCGGGCTTATCAGGCACAAAGATGACCCTTGTTTTTCTTTTATTTTGTGTGTTCATTTTGTAGGGCCATGTGGACTCAGATGCAATCTATAGGTAGTCGAGTCAAACTAGGCCTATCAGGTATGAAGCCATGCTACCCTATGCTTTTCCTACTTTTTAAGAATGTAGCAATGTAGAACAGGTGCCTTTATCCCAGTAATAGTAGGTGTCTATATTCGGGCTAGGTAGCATGCCTATTTTCCACTAGAAGGATGATGTGTGTATCCTGATTAAAAAAATGAGCACATACTTCCTACCAGGAGGGTGGTGCCTATATTTGGGTCACTATAGAGGCACCTACCTTCCATCTGAAGGGAAATGCCTATATCTATACCAAGACAAGGGTACCTATATCTGGTACCTATATTTCAAGGTTGAACATAGGCACTTATATCCAAGACATAGACACCTGTATTTAGAGTAACAAGGGTATCTATCTTCAGAACTAGCATAGTGAAGGTGCCTATCTTTCAAACCAGAGTAGCAGAGGTGCCTATCTTTGATGCCTATATTTTGAACTACAAAAATGGAGGTGCCTATCTTTGGCACCTATCTTTAGAACTAGATATGTAAAGGTACCTATATTTAGATCTAGAGCAAGTGACACCTATATCCATGTGCAAATAATAAAGTTAACTTTTCGATGATGGATATGCCTACTTTTTGATCATCAACGTTAGAGTATGCTTACTCTCGAGATGTTGACAATGGGGCACACTCCTTCTAATTCCAATGCGGAAGTGTGTCATCCCATGGTAAATAATTATAGTTTGTATTTTCAGCATGAGACCTCAAAACTAATAAAAATGCAGTACCTAATAACATTACTTTGACATGATCACCCCACATGAAAAATTGCAAGTTGTGGATTCACCCCGGTACATTGTAATCATCACTCAATCAATCAAGTTGCACCACTAGGTGTCTACACATCAAGCTTCACAAAAATTCACCCAGGTATGTACTAATTTTTTTGTTATCTATGTGCATAGTTATCATGAAAAACATTTTTGTGTTATGTGCCAACACATACCCCATGATTTTATTGTCCAATCATGCAATCCCATGTCAGCAATCTACCATGTGGCACCAATCAGGCATGGGGGAGTTACAACTATCTCCAACCATATCCGAGCACATGCTTCAAGGTTAATTACACGAATTCTATAATTATTGCTAATTACGGGGAGATAGGTGCCCACTATATGCATAGATATAGTTGCATGCTTTGGCATGTAAATACGGAGATAGGAGCCCATTTCATAATCAGAAAGGCCAAAGAAAATAGAGTAGATGCCATGGGAGGACCTTCGTGCAACCATGCACAGAGAAAATATGAGCCCATAGATCTCTCGAGTATTACAGGCTTTGCCCGTGACCAATTCAAAGTTGCGGGATGGATGGATTATTGTCGCCTTGTTAGTCAAGGCCAAGACCTTATGGTAGCACAAGAATTTGTAGCTTTGATGGTCGATGGAGTTGTGCGGATGAGAGGAATGGTGATACCAATAATGGAGGAGTATATCATAGAAGTCATCGGCCTCCCATGCATAAGGGACCACACATACAAGGGGGATAGCATCGAGCAATGCGCTCAATGATTTTTTGGGTAACCCACAATGTAGTTGATGCGATCGAGGTTGCCAAAATAGTATGTCCTAGAGGTATGGTGGTAGGTGTTCAAGTAGTTGGCGAGATTCTTCACCTGCACAGGTAAATACTCTTGGTTGAATGCCAATCACCTATGATTTTTGAATCATCTACTGCATGGGGACCATATAAATGTCCCATATTATTTGATGTGTGCCCTGAGGGACGAAGCTAGCAGATATTAGGTGGGCACAACAGCGGTGCTAGCACATCATGGGCTGATTTTCAGCCTTAATTTGGCATGCTGAGGCATAGAGGGTTGCGTCACCACTATCAGTCATTGCAGTAGAGGAAGCTACATTTAAATTGATCGATGAGTAGGGTGCAAAGGAAAAGGATGAGGAAATAGGGTGCCTACCTCCCAACACAATCATTCAAATGGGGAGGTAGGGCAGCCCAAATTGAGCCCATTCTAGGCACTATCACCACCCACAACCAGGGCCAAAGTAGATGTGGATACTCTGGTCAACTATAGTTCATCAGAGGACAATGAAGATCATACGATGGAGGATGAACAAGCCACCCAGGTGTTGTAGGGTTTGGCCTCAATAATAGTGCCCTACAATGACTCTTCGAAGGATGACCTCCAAGGCCAATTGAGGGACATGAAAGAGCAAGCCTCCAATTGGGAGGAAAAATTCAATGCAATACAAGCTAAATTCTAGGAGTTTCAATGGGCTACCATAATAGAGTAGCAATAATCTAACAACACTGTGTAGCACTTGCAAGACATAGTACAATAGCTAGAGAACACGGTGCAACAATTGCTCATCATAAAAGCAGATCGAGTTGATGTTGTTGTACAGATGGACTGGGCCATGGACCTAGCAATTTCCTTTTCCGACTTAGAGGAGAAGGTAGCATCCATGGGGGCATACCATTTCGATGCCAGGAGGGCATCAGATGACCCAGATGTTTGATGTAGGGGACCAATTAGAAGCCCCTATGGTAGATATTTCCCAGGAACAGGGGAGCCCTATTTTGTAGAGTGGACCTCTTTTTATTGAAATATTAGATAGTGAGGAGGATGAGATTGCCCAGTTGGTTGGTGAGTCAGCCAAAACCTTTGAGGCTACCCCATCAACTGGTCAACCCAAAATTGACCGCTCAAAGAATGCCCAATCAACTGGGGAATCAGAGGCACATGTGGATGTTACCCAATCGACTAAGGAGTCACCTACGTGTGATAATGTTTCTCAGTCATTTGGGGGGTTGGCTGAATAGGGTGACATGACACAATCAGTAGAGGAGTTTGTAGAGCATTCACTAGTTGCCCAATCAACTGGTCAACCAAAGGTTGACCACACCATGGTTGACCAATGTTACGATCAATCAAAATCTAAACCCCTTGACTATGTACCGATGGATCAATACACATCGAAGATAGAGCCACTAGATATTTAGGAAAAATCACCTCTAAGGAGAGAAGTGGTGATTGCTCTTATGGCACCACCAATAGATTCAAAGGCCCTAAAGCCCATAAAGAAACAAAGGTAGAAGTCTAAGGCAAAGTGGCCATCACAAAGATAGAAGAAAATGCAACCTACTCCCAACTTTGATGAAGAGTGGGCTACTTCACTGGAATATTTTATTGATCGATGATAGGAGTTCATTGAGCTCAAGGAGAACCTAAAAAAATATAGGAAAGAATGGTGAGACCACAAAAGGATAACCAAGGAACTGAGCATCAATGTTAGACTTGCACACCCAATGCAATTTTGGGCCTTGTATGGTTCTGTTGGTAGACATCCATCATAAATGATGAATATTTTTAGTAGATGGAATTGTTTGAAAAAGAACCCATGGTGTCACCTCTAGTTTGAACACCTCAACCTCTACAATTTGAAGATGAAGAGGACGTTGTAAACAATGAAGTAGGGGACTCATGGGTGGCACTTCTATCAAAATCATGAGTGGTTGATACATCATAATTTTAGTCATGGGATACTCCAACAATCGAAACAATAATGTAGCTACCTATACATCATTTCCTATGGTAGCAAGTTGAACCAACCCTTGAACATGATACAGTTACATTCACTAGGTTGACAATGGAGGACACAAGTAAGAGTGGTCAACGTAAGAGGAAGCCAGAAGTAGAGGCAGGACCCAACCAACCCAAGAAACATGGCAAATACAAACGAGACAAAGAAAAGGACAAGGCCACGGCTTGAGCACGAAGACATCGAAACAGGGATTATTGGAAGGTAGTTGCTGAAATAGGCAATTATCAACACAGAGTGCCATGAGGACATGTCAATACATAGGCATGGGGGGATGATGAGCACCAAAAATGCTCATTTTTATGCATGTTTAAGAGGGGTTATGTATGGCATGTTTAACATTAGGAATGTATTTTTGTATAATTATTGCATATATTTAATGGAAATTGATGTATATTGCTTGATCAATGTTTTTAGTGGAAATTGTGTGTAGATGCAGATTTTCATTGCTTTTTCACATCTTTTAGTCAAGGTCCCACATGGACCTAGCATTGTGCAAAAATTATAATGTGTTGAAGGAACGATGAGTGATTGGAAGGAATTTATGGTGTCTAAAATGGGCACCTAAATCTTGTTAAGGGATGGCACCTATCTCTCGGTGATAGGCTGAATGGTGTCTATATTTTGACAACAATATAGATGATTCCTATATCCCAATGATAGGTCAAAAAATGCCTATCTTCTGGTAGTAGGTATATGACTATCTCCTGGTGATAAAAATATAACTATCTTTCGATTCCTATATCTCAGTTTTTGGAAGGTGCCTATATTCCAACAACTAGAAGGCACCTATCTCTCGATGATAGGTCAAAAGGTACCTATCTTCGGTGGGAATAAAGCACCTTCATTTTGCACGTTGATCGGTTGATTGGAAGACCGCATGAATAATAGAAATAAATTGTTATAAACTTAGGAAGTGCTATGTTTATCTTTCAAGATTAAAATTAGACATGGTCGCTCTTTTATTAGACATCGATTACAACTATGCACGAATTGGCCATAGCGAATCACATCGCATGATTAAATTAGAACCACCTATTTTTGTAATAGGGGATGACCGTATTCTGTATAAAACGTAGGCCACCCTTGAAGCAAGGATCCCAAATTTTTAATCCACAAAGCATTGTTATTTTGTATTGCATAATTATAAATAAAGTTTTGAGTGTTCTCCATTTGCGTGTATTCGAAAGAGTGAGTGTTGCATAACCAGTTAGGCGGATATCTACGGGAGCTTGGGCCCACTCTAGGCAGTAATCCTCCCCTATTATTTTTTCCTACTTTATTTATTCCTAGAAGTGTGTTATTTCCTACTTTATTTAATTCTGCAAGTGTGTTTCTTTTCTACAATTTCATTTTAGTTTGTGTGTTTAATTTCAGCAATTTCCCTTTCAGTCATGTGTTTGATAATAGTAATTTAATTTCAGCAATTTACTTCTTGCAATTTCTTTCAGTTGTGTGTTTTAATTTTTGCATTTAGTTTTTATTGGTTTGGATAAAACTGAACTACATGAACAAACTCAACACACCCCCAAACCAAATGGTAGATAGGACTCATCTCCCAAATACTACAGGCATATATTGTGCATAGGTACTCAACAAGTTTACGAACTCCTAGATTGATAAAATTAAATGGAAGAAAAATAACTATTTTTAGGAACACCATTTTCTGCTCACCACCTTTTCTCCTAATGCTTTAAATGATGCTCACAACTCAACTATTCTCCTCATGAATGACTCCATTTTTTCTCCTCTTTATCTTCAAACAATGGAGTTGGCTTTGGAGGAATAGAATTTGATTTTGATTTTTTACTTCAAATGTATTCTTAGATTCTCCTATGCATATTTGGTTATGGTTGAATCTCAAATGTATGATTGGAATTCATCTAATACTTCAAATATGATGATTAATATTTCCTTTTTGTCTTCTTTGTTGAACTTTACTTGGTCTTCATTTTCTTCCTTAGGATGGGTACTGGTCCCATTTACTACTTGCCATACTTCCTTAAACTCAACTTGTGTCCTAACTTTGGTCTTCTAAGAAACATAATTGTTTGGTCTTCCAGGTAATATCTTAGTCTAAAAAATCCTTAAGCACTGTATTCAAGAACAATCTAAAGTTCCTCGAGGCACATATATATCATATTATATGGCATAGTAGAATCCTTGGATGCTTATCTAAAGAATATCTCAAAATCCCTTTTGGAAACATCTAAAAGCCTTTGGAGTTAGATAAGGCATATAGTTTATCTCTTAATAACTATAAGTATTTGATGACTAGTTAGGACATATATTTGAGTTATCTAGAACCCTATAATAATAAAAATGAAAAAATAGGTATGTATGAGCATGCATGTTCTTAAATACCTCATATAAGGATATCTTTTTTAGATCATTTAAGTTAAATATAATTTTTTAGTTGTATGTGTAATTTAGTTATGTAAATAATAGATTAAGGTATATAGTCAAAAAATCATAAAACTCATTTAACCATCATGTCATTTGTTCATCATCATATCATAATACAATAAAATATCAAGAACCAAATATAATAAACATATATAATCAGTTAAATATGTTTATACATCAAGATCATATACATCCTCCATAAAAAATATAGAGATATCATGAAAAATATCTCATCATACATGGTCTCATCGCCCTCTTATATTATATATTGTTTATAGTACAAAGCCACCTCTACTACCTCTTTATAATAGATGCACTAAGAAAAGTTATGTATATGTATGGATCAATGATTTGTTTCCTCAATGTGTGGCAATAAGATGAGATGTTAGTCTCTAATATTAGACATATTTCCATGAAAAGTTATCTTAGAGTTTATTGCCATAAAATTAATAGTAGTTAGATAATATTGTAATTGCTCGATCTCATCCAAAAGGGCTTGTTCTATGGCTTGAGCTATTAATAATTGATTCTCTAAAAATATCATCATCTATATAGTATATCCTAATCCACTAAACCTTACCTATATTTTTGTCTACCTATCTTGATTATTCTCAACAATCAAGACAATAATAATAACTTATAGACCAACCACCTATTGAACTTATTAGTCCCTTTCTTTATTTTGATCATCATATTCTATTGCCTTTTAATATTGCTTACATCCACAATAGCCTCTAAGTCAATAACCTCACTTACCAATTGATACCTTTCTATATCCCTTTAGAATTATTCAACCATCAATTCTACTATAATGGACTAAAGGCTAGTAACCTAACCTACAAAATAATCTCTCTTTCATTTAAGATCATCTCATTCTAAATATTTTATCCCTACCTTTCCTCTATTTTCAAAAATAATGTAGGTCATACATCATCCATCTAGACTCCCCTTGCGTTTATGTGGTTATTTTATAGTTTTACAATCTCTCTAGCATATCACTATCACCACCAATGTCACATTAGTCCTAGCATTTATCATCCCATCCATCATCATAATATCTTAGGCCTTGCATTTTGGATGAAATAGAGTCTAAAGACATTGACTCTTCTAGATAAAATGTTTGGATACTACATATGATATCATACATTGCACCTAGAATCATCTATAATAGGATCCTATAATTATGGATCATCAACATCTACCTCTAGATATGAGTGGATTTGGATAATCATCAAGCCCTATTTGTATCCATGCTAGTTGATACTTGACTATATCAAGTGGCACATCCTAGAATAGATTGAACTATTAAACCATATGTTCATACTAGAATAACTCAATGTCTATTAGTCTGACAATCTATTATATCCTAACTCCTCAAGTCATCAAGTTATTTTTAAGTAAATCCCAAACTCCATCTATGAGTTTTTGTGATCCCTACTTCTAATAAGTGCTTCCATTTGTGAACCTAATAAACCTATGGATTATCAACATCTCTAGGCACCCTTTATGGTTAGATGATATCTATGTACTCCCTATATTGATCTAAATAATAATATAATAGGATATACTCTTACTTCTCCTATAGGCCATTCGATATAGATCATAATATAATTTGGCCAGAACAGTTGGCCCCCAAGTAAAATATATTTAGTGGTCAATAATGTTGACCATTATCTATCCTAGAACTAATGGGAAACTCCTCCCACTAATATCTAGAACACATTGATCATCAATGATTTCAATAGTACCTCTTGCCTCTTGAGTTTCACATCCTAATAAGCAACATTCACATCAATGTTAGATCATACCATGGATAAATATAGATCCCTAATAAATATCTAAAGACTTTATCATGTCTAGTTTATCCTTAATGGAGCACTATGAATCAACACCTATAAGATCTATCATACATCCTCTAGTGTAATGGTCAACTCATCAACAATTGAAATGTATTCATATCCAAATACTATATCTCTACTAGCATTGTTAAAGGAGCTCAATCAAACTCAAATTTGTGTATCATCATCACATGGTAGATTCCAACCATAGATAGGAGTCTATAGTAAACTATCTCAAGTGTCTACAATCACATATACAATCAAACATTAATTTTTTCCAAACTAAATCTAAATATATGTCATTGATTCAATTATTTTCCACCATTATTTTTCATTCAAATCAAACAAATATACCAACTAATATTTTTTAAAATATTCACTTAATAGTTGTTATTTAAATTTGAACCCAACTCAGATTTAATTTTGTTGTGAATTTGATCGTATTGTAGATTTGATAAAACAAATATATCAACTACTATTTGTTAAAATATTCACTCAACAACTATTATTCAAATTTGAACCCAAATCGGATTTGATCATGTTGCGGGTTTGATCTTGTTGTTAGATTTGATCCTATTGCAAAAGAGTCCAAGTCCATGAATGGGGGTCTTTTTGAGCTTCATGATCCATTAATCCCAATTGAGTGAGATGAGTAGGATCCAGGTAAATTCAACGGGTGGGACCCAAAAACCCTCTGGCAAACCCCCCCAGTCTGCCATCAATTGCAAATGTGGTGACCTATTCAAAAGGTGTTGTTTCAACCATTCAGTTCAACATCACCCCTATTTTGAATTATATTCACATCCTTGATGACCTTCTCAATATCATCATGGGAGATGGCACATGGAATTGCATGGTAAAGCTTCAAGGGGGGAGGCCTGACTTAGATGCTCTAAGAATATGGGCTTTGGAAAGGTGGTAGCCTCTAGGATCTTTAGAGATAGTGGTCATTCCAAAAAACTGATTCCTTATTAGATTGAATTATGAGGACTCCAAGAGGATTCTAGAAGGAGACCCCTATTTTTTTGGTAATAGAGCATTATTCCTACATAGATGGGGACCAGACTTCAATCCTCATACTCAACATGTGAATATTATCCCACTCTATATCTAGTTGCCTAGTCTTCCACTTCAATATTGGCATGATAATATCTTCAAAGTTGTCACAAAGGCTATCAGAGACCCGATTTCCATTGATGAATCTACAAGATCTAAGTCATGGATGGTATTTACTAGAATGTGCATGATTACTAATATTGAAAAATATCTTTAGAGATCCGTTGAGCTTATATCCAACATTGGCTCCTAGTACCAACCCATTGAATATGAGAATAGGCCTCAAGCTTGCCAGAAGAGTGGGAAGATGGGTCACAAAAAGAATTCATGCCCTCTACACTCGGTGGCTTTGGACAAGGTAGTCAACCTTAAGGGGGTAGGGAGAAATGGATACCTAAAAACTTCCTTCAAAATATGAAAGGGAAAAGGCCTAAAGTTGCTCTGATAGCAAAAGGTGATACCTAAGAGGTTTTCTATGAGGATGTCCATGAGAAAGACCTTATACCTTCAAACCTCTTTGATGGTATCAAAGAGTCAAGAAAGGAACTCATAGAGAAGATGAATGAAACCCTAGAGGCTTGAGTTCTCGTCTAACTTCCTAGGGTAGGATATGGTGGGGATGACGTAAGTTCATATGATCTCCTCCAAAATACATTTGACTATATTGCAATGGGATAACTTGTTATTCAAAAACTAGTGGATAGCCTAGTAACCTCTCTTACTCCAATGTTGGAGAAAGGATCCTTAGGTCCGAAAACTAGGATCCATAGAAAAGGGCTCATTGATGTGGGGGTTGAGAAAAAAGTGGAAAAAACCACCAATAGATCTCTCAAAAAGAGAGAGATTGACTCTAAAATTACAAACAGGGATCAATCTTTTCTAAAGTTGAAGAAAATTAATGGTAATAGTAACAGACAACTTAAAATAGAAACTTTCAAATCCCCCCATATTGGGGATGGGGAGACGAAGCCCCATTTTAAACCCCACAAATGAAGCTATTTTCTTGGAATATCAGAGGTCTCAATGGCCTCAATAAAAAAATATTATTAACTTCTTTAAGGAGGGATCAGGTCCCAAATATATTTTCATTGAGGAGTCTAAGTTAGATGATAATAGCATTGATTTTGTCCACAATATTGTTTGGAAAGAAGCAGGTTTTACGACTTTCTAGGTTAATGGAACTTCAGGTGGGCTCTTTTATTTTTAGGATATGTCAAATCTAGATGGGAATATTATTTTCTCTTATGACAAAATAATTAACATTCTCTTTTTTTGTAAGAGTTCTAATCTTATATGGGTTATGTCCAACATCTATGCTCCCAACTTAGGACACTCCAAATGCCTATTATGGTCTTCTTTCCTAGAAATGAGAGAAGCCTTCAGGGATGAAGCTTGGGTCCTAGCAAGGAATTTCAATACTCCTTTGTACCCATCAGAAAAAAAATAGGGCAACTACCCAAACACTAGAAGTATGGAAGACTTTGGTAGTTTCATAATTTTTGCTAAACTCATGGATTTAGATCCCAAAGGATCTAAGTTTACCTAGAGTAATCATCGAGTGGGTGATCATCTTATTCTTAGTAAGTTGGATATAATTTTAATTTCAAAACTAGGAATCCCCATTTTTGGTGATGCATCCCTTTCATCCCTTCCTAGAGTGGGATTGAACCATAATCCTTTATGGATGGAACTCCCGGCTAAATCAAAATTCTACCCCAAACCTTTCAGATTTGAAGCTATGTGGCATAGTCATCATGAGTTGGAATATAAGATCAAGGAGTCGTGGTCTAAAGAGGTTTCAAGGGAAGGTATGGGTTTGGTAACCAATAAGCTCAAGAATGTAAAACTTAATCTCAAGGCCTAGAATAAAAATATTTTTGGCAATATTTTTAGAACTAAGGAAATGCTGAAAGATCTAGAGTTATCAATAGATTCAGAGGGTGTTTCTTTAGACTCCATCTTGAAGAAAAAAAAAACTTCTTGCTGATCTTCATAACATGTTGACCAATGAAGAGATACATTAGAAACAAAAATCATAGGCCTTATGGCTAAAGGAAGGGGATAAGAATATTAAATTCTTCCACTCTTCGACCCTATGCCATAGAAGCTCTAATAGGATTAGGGAGATCTCCAAGTCAAATGGGAACATAACTAGTGATATTGAGGAAATCAAGGCAGAAGCAATCTCTCATTTTAGCTCTTTGTTGGGGGCCTGGACTCCCAAAGACTTGGTAGCGAAAGAATACCTCCTTCCTTCCATTTCCTACCTCGTGACAGAGGGAATGAATGTTGATCTAAACTCCCCTTTCACTAATGAAGAAATCAAAGGTAATGAGATGGGGGCCCTAAAAGCTCTAGGCCTTGTTGGCTTCTCTCCATTATTATTTCAAAATACTAGACTATTTGTGGTAAGGATATCTGCAATGCTTTGAGATCAGCCTAATCTTCCAATTTCATCCCTCCAAGTGTGAACTCAACCTTCTTGGTGCTAATTCCTAAATCCTCAAGAGTATCCAATTTTAAAGATTTCAGGCCTATTAGCCTTTGTAACACTATTTATAAAATATTGACTAAAGTGCTGGCAAATAGGCTCAAACTACTTCTTCCACTCATTGATAAATCTCAAAGTGGTTTGTGGTTGGAAGGCAGATTTTGGATGGGGTATTGTTTTTCATGAGCTTATCGACTATGTTCACAAAAAGTGACAGACCTGGGATTTTCCCTAAACTAGATATGAACAAGGCTTATAATAAGGTTTTGTGGGCCTTTCTATTTCAAGTTTTGAAGAAATTTGGATTTGGTCATAATTGAATTAACCTAATTTATTCTTGTGTATCCTCAACTAGGTTTTCTATCCTCGCTAATGGTTCTCCAACTATCTTTTTTAGAGTTGTCAAGGTATTTGGCAAGGGGATTCTATTTCTCCCTATCTCTTCATCTTGATGGTGAAAGCATTGGTGAGATCTATTGCTTTTAATTCCTCCATCGAAGGTATTAGACCAACCCTTTCAAGTAATCTAATTTCCCATCATCAGTTTGTAGATGATACTTTGCTATCTTGTTTAGCCTTGATGATTTAGGCGAGGGAGATTAAAAGGGTGATAATTTGCTTCGAGAAAGTCATAGGGAAAAAGGTCAATTACCTCAAAAGTAAGTTGTATTTTTTGAATACTCCCTTTGAGAGATACAAAGAAAAATTGCAGGTATTCTAGGTTGTCATTGAGAGGATGAAAAAAAACTTGTAAGATGGAAAGATGCTCTTCTAAGCCAAGCCAAAAAAATTATCCTCACTAAAAACTCCCTTCTAAGTATTTTGATTTATTCCACATCCATTTTCAGGTTTCTTTGAAAAGTTATTTCTAAATTTGAAAGTATTCTTAAAGATTTTCTTTGGGCAGGTCCGATTTTAAAAGGAAAAGTTCATCTAGTATCTTGGGAGTGGGCCTACATCTAGAAGAAGAGAGGGGGTCTAAGTCTAAAATATGTGCAAATAATGAATAATGAATTGGTAGCCAAACAAGGCTAGAAGGTAGTAAATAATGAGATGGTATATTGGGTCAACATCCTAAAAGATAAATACCAGTTTGGGAACTTTCTCTCGAATCCTTTTCCAACTAATGGATCCCCTTTTTGGTAGAGTTTATTAAAGTCAAAATCCTTATTGCTTAAAGGAAGAAAGTGGTTGCTTGGTAATGGAAGAAATATCAATTTTTGGAATGATTCATGGTTAATGGATCAGCCTTTGAATATAGATATGAATATTGCTATTGGTGAGCCCTCCTCCAGAGTTATGGGAAGATGCAACGTTGTTGACTTTATTATTTAGGAGAACGATCAAAAATCATGGAAGAACCTAATTGAGGATACTAGGAGTAGAGAAATTTAATTGACCTAGGAGATTATCGCTAAATTCCTAAAACTCCAAGTACTAAAGTTGGATGATGTGGAGGATAGGCTAATCTAGAAAGGAGAGAGTGAAGGGGAGTTTACTATCAAATCATGATGGAGCCAGTAACCTAGTATTGGCTCCTTGACTATAGATTGTGGATCAATAACCTCCTACCCAAAATTAATATCTTCTTTTGGCTAGCAATTCAAAACAAGATCCTGACTATAAATAACCTATATAAATGATGTATTGCTATCCCCAACAGATGTTACTTATGTGAAGTTGATGTGGAGTCCATGAATCATCTATTTGCCCAATGTCCTTTCCCTTGTAACTCTTTTGTCTCAATTATAGAGATATTGGGAGTAAGTTGTGTGCTCCCAAACTCGGTTGAAGATATCTATTTATAGTGGGACCCCCTTTCTATTCTCCCAGACTGAGGTGCTTATAGAAGTTTCTCCTTCCCATCTTCTTTAAGGATTATGGAAAGAAAGGAATTATAGAGATTCCAAAACTTCAAATGTAACCAACTTTGGGTAAGCCTTATAATTATTTGGAGCTTGATGGAGAATGTTTCCATTGCCTTCCCTGAGTTGGGTAAAGGCTTCTGAGGGAGCCCTCCCTCTAAAGTTGTGTTGGAGCTAGCCTTAGCCTTTTCTCAGCTTACTCTGTCTGGCCTTTTTCTAAACCCAAGGCTCTTAGTATGTTGGTGTCCCCCTTTGTGGTTGACTCGAACTTAATTTTTACAGTACCTCTAAAGGTAACCCTAGGATAGCTAGAGTGGGTGGAGTTATTAGAAATGACAAACGGGACATTGTGGTGGCCTTTGCTAAGCATCTTTCCCACCAAACTTTGCACTTCATGAAAGCCATAGCTACGTTTCAAGGACTAGTATTAATAAAATAACTAGGGGTAAGAAGATTTGTGGTGGAAGGTGATTCTCTAAAGCTGATAAATCTGTTGAAGTTTGTTAAAACTCCAAAATGGAATATCTTCAACATTGTCATGGAAATGTGATGTATCCTACAAGATAAGAAAGAAATCTAAGTGCTCCACATTTTTAGGGAATAAAATAAATTAGCAGATTATTTGGCCAACTTGGGTACTTCTCAGTAGGGGTTTACTATCTGGAGATCCAACTTCCCACAAGAGCTTATCAGATTAAAAAATGAAGGTCTCCTATAATTGGTTGTTTGTGGCTCTTATTAGAAATTTGCAGTCTTCCCCACGTCCCTCTTGGAGGTGATTGGGGTCGTTGATCCTAAGCTTATGGTTTAATTTAGATTTAAATTTAAATCCCTAGCATGGAGATTTGGTACCTTTAGTGGGTGCAAAGTTTTATACTTCTCATGCAAATCCCTTTCCTATAAATGATTCTATGGAAATGATCAATTTGTTTCGCTAGTCCTTGTTGGCTTCCTTTAGAGGTGGAATGTTAGAGGGATTACTTGGCATGATCTCACCACACCTATCATTATTTTGACGAGGGGTAATTCAACCAATCATATGGCCTAGATCTTTAAGTGGTGTGTTATAGCTTTTCCAACTAAAAGTGGGGTACTTTCCCCACGGACGGATGAAGGGGCATCGAATTCAGAAGGTGCATGCACTAAGAAGAATTATTAGCCCATTCTCACTATCCCATGGCTAGCATCGTATCAGTGTGGGTAAATTCTTTTTAGTGCAGATTATGATATATGACAATCAACCTTGGAAGGAGATCAAGTTTGAAATATTAGCTTTGATAGTGGGTTTGTCCTCAACTTGGTGATTGGAATCACATATTTATCTTCTTAAATTATGTTGGAAGGAGTACCAAGCCCATCTCAAGATTATCTTTGGTTGGCCTCATCTTCAGTGCAACCATGATACAAAGTGGAATTTCCAACTAACTTCTATTTTTAGTTGAGGCCCCTCGAGCGGTAGAGCTAAAGATATATTTTTGAGCATCCTTGATCGGCTATTTGTCCAGATATTCTTAAAGAGTTTGGTGTGGGTGTACAAAGATTTTTAAGTAATTTTTCTCAAATGGAAAAGGTCAAGCATTCAACGTCGAGGCCCTCCCTCTCAAAATTACATCTAGAATCAGCAACCCTGGAAACAAACAATGAAATAAAGAAAATCTTGAGGAAAGGAGGCTTGTTAGGTTGTATATAGAAGTTCCATGGGCACAATCTAAGCCTATTGAGATTGATGGCTCACTCATGGAGCAAGGGATGGGTAAAAGTGAGAGAGGTAGAGTTTGATATTTTTTGGCCCTTATTACCAAAGTCACAGGCCTCCCCTCGAGGGTTACTATTACAACAAAAAGAAACACTCTCTTATTAGAGAGGTAAGTTTATTTTTGGATGAGGATGAGTATCTCCAAAAGGAGCAGAACAGATTCAGTATGAAGGCCCTCCGGATCACATGGAACCAAGTGGTAAAAGTAATCATGGACTATTTTACATTTGAACCATCCAATTGTGAGGAGCTACCACATGATGTTTCTTAACCAGCTAAGAAGAGAAAGATGGATGAACATCTTGTCCTTTCTGTTTTATTTGATGAAGAAGTCAATGGTTGATGTGCGAGGTGGAATAGGCTTGAACCTAATTCACCAAGGTTTGGCCATGTTGATTTTGAATATGTGGCTAAATAGAAAGGCTTGGAGGCTACATATATCATAAAAAATATTGAATCTCAGGCTATTTCGCCAACCATTGATATGTTACAGGAGAAGTCACTCTCAAATTCAACAAAGTCTCGTGGGTAAGAGAGCCCTATTACCTCCTCCAAGGTGGCAAAAAGGAGTAGAAAAATGGATGGCATCTTTGTGACTCAAAGGGATGTGAGGGGTAGTAGAGTGAAATAATCTAAAGGATCAGTTTTGCATTCCATGAAGTCTGACAATAATGAAAGCCTCATAGCCTCCCCTAAGGTGGCTAAAAGGAGTGGAATATTGGGAGGTATCTCTGTGACCTCTAGAGGTGCAAGGAGGGGAGGATGAGACACTTCAAAATATTATCTACAAAGATGATCAAGAATGAGGGTGCTCCTATTTCCAAGGACCAATTGGATTTGGATGATCAGTCCCAAGTGAAGAAAAAAGCCAAGTCTACAGAGGAGGTTATTCCCCCTGCTCCTAGCATGGTGGAGTATTGCAACCATATCCAACTTATTAAGTAGGTGGATGACAAGCAATGCTCAATTCTTGGAACCCTTAAGGTGGTAGTGGAGTTTACAGAAGAGGTGAACTGCCTTCTGTGTTAGATTTTGGATGATCCTACACTTGGAAAGAAATATCTTGGGGACATGTCAAGGAACCCCAAGGCTTAAGGTGGCTTTGTTGGTCAAAATATTTTGCTTTTTGGGAGGTTGTTTCTCCTTTCTCATTTTTGGGCCTAGGTGTTGTTTTATGTTAGTCCCCTCTCCGTGGATTGGGGGTTTTCTCTAGGACAGATTGTGAGATGGCCAAATCCAGGATGGTTTTAATTTTTTGTTTTACTCTTATTTTAGGGGTGGTTAGCGAGTTATCTCTGGTCTGTTCACTCCCCCTTAGTATTTTTTAAAAGGTTGTGGGACTCCTTTGAAAACCCTACATTTTCTAATCAATCAAAAAAAAATTGAACCCAACTCCAATCAATCTACTTTGGTAACAAATGTGTAGCCAATTTATAAAAGCATTGATGTTTTTTATTTTCAATCATGCTTTTAAAATAATAATATGACATACTTTTCAATAACATCGTGCAAGTATTTTATGACATGTAATAGCACTAAAATAAATTTTGAAAATTTAAAATTAGCTTAAAAATAATGTTTTACCAAAAATTGAGTTTGATAATGTGATTTCAACTCTTTCTAGCATCAATGGTTAAATCAAGTTACTATGATGAGCAAGATGTTGGTATTGAGACATCATAAAATGCATTAAAACGAAAAGGTTAGAGATTTATTTTATCATTCATGATAAAAATAAATAAGTTTTATCTTCCCCTTATCCTTTTATCGATCCTATATCTTATTTCATTCAATGTTTTGAACTTGCTTATATCATCCTCTTCTGATGTATGATTTAAATAGCTTACATTTTCTCATTCTCACTAGTTCTTCTCTTTGAAAACTTGAAAGGGCACATATCCACACATATTATCATCAAATATAATGAATGACCTTCAACTTTTAACCCAAATTAAATTAAAGAAACCAAAAAAATCAAAATAAATTTAACTTAAGAAAATATTTGTAGTGCCTTGACACTAGAGATTTAAAATTTTGGAGGATGAAATAGGAAAATCAAATAGTAGATGACTCATAAAACCCTAAAAGAATTTTCTAAGTCTACATAGGCATAAATTGGTTCTAAGGAATTATATTCTAGAAAAGTGGCTTGATTGGATCTAGAGAGCAAACCATTGAAGAACAATTAATGACTCACTTTTAAAAGCAGACAATTTGCTTGCTAACTAGAGTGAATCACTTAGTGGATCATAAGAAGGTCAAAATGAAGGCTTTAATTTAAAGGTATGAGAGCAATATTTTAGTATTTAGTGGCACTCTAAGTTATTTTAGAAACCTGATAAACCTATTAGGGGCATGATTAGGGGCATGTAACATTTGGTGGTGCATCATTTTACTAAAGACGCCCTCAAATATTTACTTTTAGTAGGAATAATTGTTTCTCACTCTAGGTAACTCAAGGGTAATATCTTACTATATATAAGATCAATGATTCCCTTATATTAATTTCTTAGTCATGAGAATTGAGAGATACACTATATGAAAACCATATTTTGCTTTGACCTCTTGAGATTATAATAAATTGGTAAGTCCTTATGCATCCCATTAGTGGCATTGCCCTTCTAGTTTTCTAAGTGCACAATGATTATGGTTTAAACGACTATTTGTTTTGAATCACTCAAACCTTTAATATATCACACATTTTTATAATCCATGCTTTAAATTTTAATGTAATTAGTGTAGGTTAACATAGAAGTATTCCATGAGGATAATAGGGATCCAACTTAAATCTAAGCATTGGGAGGATCCATTGGCACTCCCAACTTTGTTGAAATTAGAATTAGGGTGCAAACACTAAATTAGGAGTTAGGAAAATCCATAGTTTAAATTAATTTGTGGGATGCCTAATGGCAGGGTTATGCATAAGGGGTTGGACCCGAAATCCAAGTTTTGAAATCCAAGTGAATCCTAGCCAAATTTGTGTAGGAGACATGGCGAATTGCATTTTGTTTCCACCAAAAATTATAATAATGGGACGAATTTATGTTATTTCAGTTTGGAAGGTGCAAAACTAGGACTTCCCAGGAGGTCACCCCTCCGAGCACTACTCCAATATAACATGCTTAACTATGGAGTTTTTGATGGGTTGGAAAACATCAAGTCATATTGTATTTTTGATTTTTTGGTTGTGGTTGTGAGGTCTTGCAAAAAAAGGTATTTTTTGTTCGAGAAAATATTAAGCACGTTTTTTTCTGTCCTATACCCAGATGCAGATCTGGGTGCAAAATTGCATTTGGATGCGGGTCGGATGTAATTTTGCATTCGGTCACATTCGGATGCAGTTTTGCACCCGAATGTGGGCCGGATTCAATTTTGTACTCGACCCGCATTCGAGTGTAGTTTTGCATCTAAATGCAGGCTGGATTCAATTTTGCACATAGCCCACATTTGGATATAGTTTTGCACCCAAATGTGAATTGGATTCAATTTTACACCTGTCCCGCAATCCTGGTGCAAAATTGTATCTGAATGCGGGTTGAGTGCAAAATTACATCCGACCAACATTCGGATGTGAAAGTACACCCGAATGTGAATTGGGTGTAAAATTGAATCTGACCTACATCCGGGCACAAAACTGCACCCGAATGTAGACCAGGTGCAAAATTACATCCGGTTCACATCTGGATGCAAAAGCGCACCCAGCCTACATTTGGGTGCAAAACTACATCCGAATGCGGGCCAGTTGCAATTTTACACCCATCCTGCATCCGGATGCAGTTTTGCACCCAGATAAACCCTCATTTTCCTCAAATTATTCCTAATTTGGAAAAAATTCCCTTATTTTTATCTCAAATTTGCATAAATCATAGTTGGATCTATTGACTCAAAATTTATTAAATTTTTGCTAAGTCTATTTTTAGGAAGGATTCACTCCGAATTTGAAGTGATTCTCTTTGTTTGAGTAGATTGCCCAATATTTTTCAATTCTAGTTTTGCAAGTGACCCACTCTAAATTACAAGCAATTCACTTTAAATTATGAGTGATTCACCATGAAATACAAGCGATTTGATCTAATTAATGAGTGTTTCACTCCATATTGTATGAGACTCACTCCAAATTTCTTGCACTTTACAAGTTGAATACAAGCAATTTACCAAGGCTAGGGACTTGATTTATTAGTCCTAGTCTCCAATTTGCTTTAAAAATTCATCTTTTTGTTACTTGTGCTCAATTTTTATAGGTATTTTATGAATGAGACTTTAATATAAACTCTAAAATTTTGAAATATTTTGAAAGGACAACAACATGAATAAAATAAAAACACTATCAAAAATCAAATCTAACCTCATATATACATCTATTATGAAAATAATTTAAGGTAGATTCTAAGTTATTTTTTCCAAAAGATAAATTTATAAGTAATTTGCTCAACCCAATGAGCAATACACTCCAAAATAGTAAAATTTCACCAAGGCAAATCTGATGAGTGATTTGCTCTAAACATGAAAATATATTCACTAAGAAAGTCAAGATTCTTTCTCTATCCCTCATGGTAAGGAAATTTTCTCTAGTTTAAAATCAATTTTCTCTGAGCAATTGACTTGAATCCTTTTCATCTTATTTTTTAAGTTCATAATGTTAGAGCAAATCACCCAAAATTGCAAGCAAATTTCTTGACTTTACAAGCAAATCACTCTATTTCATAGGAAAAGCACTTCAAAAGCAAAATTTTACCGAGCCGATTTCTACTAGCAAATCACCAAAAATTTCAAGTGAATCTCTTGATTTTGTGAGAAAATCACTCTATTTTGTAGGTGAATTGCTTAGTGATAGATTTTTTTATTTTTTGTAAATTTAGCCTCAAAACCCTGTCCATGCGGGTTCATACATATAAGCTTATGAATATAAGATAAAATGCTTATAGGAAAAGAACATCAACCAGTAAACATCATCACATACCATCAAATAAACACAAAAGGAAAAAAAAAAGGAATAGACCATTGTGTGGGTTCATCTAGACAATGAAATTGAGGAAATTTTAGTATCTAGTCTTGTTTTAAAAAAAATCCCCATGTTTAACCCTATTAGTCAAGGATTCACACCCCCTAAAATTGCTTTCCTAGACCAAAAAATAAGTTACTCATCTACTTTAGAAAATCATACTTATACCAATATGTATCTGACCTTAACACATACAAAACCCTTTTATGGTATACCTATTGATATAAATAACCTCACAAACAATACATTTTTTGAAAGCTAATACTATGATAGTAGCATAAATCCATCACATACGTCTAATGCCCAAAACATCACCCCTATAAAAACTTCCTTAACATAGATCCCACCTGGATCTAGTTTGTTAAATATATCTAACATTCCACTAGGCTAGTTTATGGCTCCCAATGTAGATTCTTTAGAGAAAATCCAAAACCAAAACCAAGGCCATACTTAAAATAGTCAAGTGTTAGCTAACAAATGGGGTCATAGCTGTCCCAATAAAACACCTAAGGGCCAATATAACTTCTAGCTAGTCAGGTATATCAAAATACACAAGGTCCACCTCCTCTAAATTAGCAAGTCCTAGAACAAGGTCTACATTGCCCTTCTTCAAAACAAAATATACACCCCCTCCAAATAAATAGTGGGGTTATCAACATCTATCACCTTAGTATATTCCACCTCATTACCTCTACCTTATTGTCCTCCACACCTAGATCCGTTGAATCCTCCATAGTCACCTCATGGTTATGCAATATATCCTTATCCACCTCCACATCAACAATATGATTAGCCATCACATAACTTGCTCCATTTCACGAAAGAAAATTTCCTTTTATCATGTAAACCTGACCATAAAAAGGATCGCATAATAAAGGTTAATTTTTTTTCAACTAATTTTGGCATAGAATACAAAGACATACAATATGTTGGAATGGCTTGAGACTAACTTAATTAACTGCACTCTTCCTGCTAATGATAACCATCTACCTTTCCAAGCTGGAATTTTATTTTAAACTTTACTAATAAATGGATTCCATAAATCTATCCTCATTCTCCCCTCAAATAAAGGCATCCCTAGATAATTTGTTGGTAAATTTGCCTCCTCCATTTGAAGCAACCTATAAATTCTTGCTTTGATATTAGCAGGAGTGTTAAGAAAGTAAATTTTGGATTTAGTCCTATTAATTTTTTCCCTTGAAGCTCTTTCGTACTCTTTTAAAAAGTTATTCAAAGCCCTGACCTCATTTATCTTTGCCCTTCCAAAAAGGGTTGTATCATCTACAAACTGTCGATGGGTGATGTTATCGATGTTATTACTAACCTTAAGTCCACTTATAAATCCATATTTGTAATCCTTCTTTAAGTTCCTACTCAAAACTTCTGCCATAATAATGAACAAATAAGGAGATAGAGGATCTCCTTGTCTAAGACCTCTCTTGGCTTTAAAATATTTTGTCACTAACCCGTTGACCAACACTGAATAAGAAACTGTAGATACACAAGATTTAATCCATCTAACCCATTTTTTCCCAAAACCAAACTTATCTAAAACCGCAAAAAGAAAATTCCATTTAACCCTATCATAGGCTTTACTCATATCAATTTTTAAGATCATAACTTTCTCTTTTCTTGAGTTGTTGAATGTATAACTTCATGAGCTACTATGATCCCATCCAAAATTTATCTTCCTTTCACAAAACCTCCTTGCTCTTCTAAAATAATTTTTTCTAATAATGGCTTTAATCTATTCACCATCACTTTGGAAATAATCTAATAAGCCATATTACTTATGCTTATGGGTCTAAAAGAATCAAACAATTCAACATTCTTATTTTTTGGAATTAGGGAAAGATAAGTTGCATTTTTTTTATAAGGAATGTATTGATTTATCCTAGATTGTTCCACTGCCACCAATAAAAAATCCTTCAATATATCCCAATTATGTTGGTAAAAAGCTGTAGAGAGCCCATCTGGACCAGGGGATTTATCCTTATTAAAAGAGAAAAGGGCTAAATGAACTTCTTCTAGAGTAATAGGCTCCATCATTTTCTTATTGTCTTCATTTGTTATAACTGAAGAAACATCTTGAAGAAGTTTATCATTAAGAACTTCGGTCTCCTCTGAACCTAGAATATTTTGATAAAACGACTTAGCCTCTTTTCTTTTTTCATTATGATCTTCAATCCAAACCCCTTCTATTGATTTAATTCTATTAATTGTAGAAGAAGATATTTGTACTATAGCCATCCTATGAAAAAACTTTGTATTTTTATCTCCTTTTAACCAAGTTTGTCTTGATTTTAATCTCCAAAATTTCTCTTCCTTACTCAAAATATTATGATATTCACTAAGCAACTCCCTTTCCTCTAAGATTGTATTATTTTCATCACCTTTTTGGAATTTTGAAAGTTTATATTTTAGTTATTCTTTCTTCTCAAAAATGTTTCCAAAGGTACTCTTGTTCCATTCTTTTAATCTAGATGTCATAGCTTTAATTTGGTTTGGAAGAACATACAACCCACCATTACCTAAAGAATTCCAAGTTTGAGCTATCATATCAACAAATTGAGGATGGTCTTCCCACATCTGCTCATATTTAAAATAAGATATTTTTTTGAATTCACTAACCATAATTTTAACTCTTATTGGCCAGTGATCTGAACCAATCCTTGTTAAGGTATTAATTTTAGCACAAGTTCCTTCATCTAGCCAATTATATGAGAGAATGCATCTATCTAGTTTTCTAGCTATTAGGTTCTGGCCTCTCCTATTGTTGGTCCAAGTATAGTTGTCTTCTTAAAAATCAACTTCCCATAGATTGTTGTTTTGAATAAAATATGAGAAATCTTTCAAACTTTGGGTCAATTTCTTAATTTCCCAAAAAATTTCATTCAAATTGGTAATGGCATTAAAATATTCAATGATCATGAAACGGGTTTCTTGGTATTTACTTCTCATAAAGGCCTCAATCCCACTCCAAACTTCTAATCTACCTGACTGAGTTGTAGGACCATACGCATTGATAAGGATGGAGTGAATATCAACAAAGTAGCAAGAAACTAACCAATGCCTAGTTTTATGAATGGTTAAACAAGAGGTTATAGAAGGATTCCAACAAGTTAGAATTCCCCCTACCACTCCTTCAAAATCCATAGCATCCCATTCACATCTTGCCCAAATTGATTTCATAGTTTTTGAAACTTCTTATTTTGTCATTTTAGTTTCCTGGATACAGAGAATGTCAGGTTTATTACTTAAACATAGGTCCCTAATACATCTATGCTTTGAGGGGGCATTAGCACCCCTTATATTCCATGAGATGATAATCATGTATCATTAGGGGTTTTTTGCCCCTCTTGCGTATTACCGATATCATTTTTTTGTTTGGTAAAGAGAAGTTTAACCAACTTAGTTTGTGTTCCTTTCTCTATGTTAGCTCTTGCTTCCTTGGATCTTGCTTGATAATTTGAGAGTTTTTCTCTTTTTGCCTTGCCTATATCAGGAGTAGGTCTTATTATTCTATTCCTCAATATTCTTTCACCATTTTGTTTTTCAACATATTTATCCTCTCTTGGCTCTATTATAGAAGCTTTTGACTTATCCTGCTCATTTTCTGGTATTTTCTTATTAATGGTAGAGGTATTACCTTTTAAAATTACATTTTTTTTACCAATTATTTTCTCCTGAATGGTGCATGGTACTTCAAGAGAGTCTTCAAAATCTAATGAAACACATTCTTTAGGTTCATCGAGAATGTTCTTCCTTAAATTAGGATCATATTGAATAGACGGTTCCTTGCTAATATGTTGAAATTGTTGTCTTGTGTCCTCTAAGTTTTGATCTACTTTTTCTTCATAAGCTAAAGCCTTGAAAGAATTGGAATTTCTTCCAGTATCCTTTCTTATTGGTCTCCACTGTTCATTTTCTGTTATTTTTCTAGATCTATTTTTTGGAAGTTGAAAACCATCTTTATCCATAACCATTTGTAAAATACTCTAACGATTTTCTACAAATGATTCTGTTGGGCTCTTCTTAGAGCATGATCTCTCAATATGCCCCACCTTATGACATATTTTACATCTAAAAGATATGTTTTCATAATCTATAGTTTGGTTCCACATCTTATCCCCATACTTAAGAATGATTGATTCCGGTAAAGCTTTACTTATATCAATCATGACCAATATTCGAGCATAAATAGCCAAAAATCCATCTTTTGTTGTATCTAAAATCTCAAGGAATTCTCCTAGAGTGTTGCCTATTGCCTCGAAGGTATCTATTTCCCAAAATTCAATGGGTAATCCAAACATCCTAACCTAGATTGGTACTAGGGATCGATTTATATTTTCAGGTGAAAAACCTTCATACCATGAGTGTGGTCTACCCCCAAAAGAGGCGCACTTGCATAGGGCGATGTGACCCGGTTTGATACGTTTTGAAGGTGTTTTTAAAAAAATAAAAAAAAAAAAAAAAAAAAAAAAAAAAAAAATAAGGAAGAGCCTTGCTCTTCCCATAAACCAAGGACCCCCTTTTAGGATTATTTCTCTTTCTTCCCTAGAACAAAAAATGGCTAGGAAGAACCCTTTGGGAAGAAATGATAGAATCACTCCTGGAGACTTCAACTCCTATCAATCCATTTTCTGAAGGCTAAGCCCCTGGCCAATACCCATTAAATTTACCAAAAACTACCCTATCTTGGAGCAATGAGGATCTCTCTGAGGTGCGCTCACTAACCTCTACCACTAGGGATAATTCTAAGGATTTAACTATAAATCAATCCATGGAAAGGAAACTAAAACTCAAAATCTAATGAAATTTATTTGAAAGTTTTATAACAAATATAATATTTGATAAAAACTTTATAAAATTTTCATGCACAATTTTTAAGATAAAGAAAGGGAAAAAAGAACTTAGATGAAAAATTCTTTGTCCAAATAGAATGTCTTGCCTCGTTGAAGTCCTAGCCCTTCATTGCTCTTCCCATCATTCGAACCCTAGTTGGCAAATATTTGCAATTTCGTTTTTTGCGACTTAATTGTCACTGCATTTGTTCTGAATGGTTGACTTCATAGGGTCGTATCTCCCTCAATATTGCTTGGATTTTTGCAATATGACCACTCATTTTAAAGCTATTCAAATTATGCATAAATTGATCCAAAAATTAGTTGAATCGAATAACTCTTCGCGAAAATATGACTCCTAAAAGATGAGACATTTTTTAAGAAAAACTTTTTTTAAAAAATTGTGGCTACCCTTATTCCGAATGGTTGACTTCACATAATCGTATCTCCCTCAATATTGAAAAAACACTAAATAATTAACCAAATACTCTTATTTTATTAAATTTTTAATAATTATTTTTTAAAATAAGATATTATATATTACTTAAATAAGTCTTAAGGAAGACAACTTAACAGTGCGAGCTTTGGCTCTTCTTTGGAAGGTCAAAGGTTCAAACTGTAGCGTGGGCGAGTGTGAGGGATGGGTGTGTGATGATTGTGTGTTACATTGCTTATTGATAAGCATAGCTCTTGGCTTTACAAGTGGTTATGGTTGGAAGGAGACTGTTCAACCTTGTGGTCGTAAAAGTTTCTCACACTAACCCTCCAAAAAATAATACTATATTTAAATAAATAAATAAATACTACTTAAATAAACCTAATAAAATATGAAATATATATTTTTTTTTAATTACGTCCGTGAGACCTAAATATGGTCTATGGGACCTCAAATATGGAAGTAAAATTACTCAAATCATATCATATGATCTTTAATATCTTTGAGAAGGTTCCTTCTCCTGCTGATTTGGGTTAACAATTCTTCAACTTTTTTTATTTTATTGTCTTCAAATAAATCTGCCATAAACCCATTTCCAAGTGTTTCTTTGTATTTGTCACGGATATCTAAAAAAACCCGGGCATTTATAGATGAAGTGTTCCTCTGTCTCTACTGCCCCTGTGCTGCATAGAGTACATATCCTTTCTGCCCCTGTGCTGCATAGAGTACATATCCTTTCTTCCCATTGTTCTTTGGGCGTTGTCCATCTCCCTGTTTCACATCTAAGCCTATGAGAGCTAGTCTTTATCTGAGCAATGAAGATTTTTTTCTTCCACTTGATTTCAGTGCCTATATACGCTTTTTCCTTGTGGTCATACGTTCGGTTAAAATTTGCAATATAATATTGTCTTTTCTGCTTGCATTTTTCCACATTCCACTTCTGAACTTTTCATTCACATACTTTTTTATGTCTTTGTTGACATTTGGGCATTCATTTATGTTGATTTCCTAGCATTTCATCCATTTCTGATTTTGTTTCATCCATGTATTCTTTCGTCTATGCAACTCTTCGTCCCTGGCTGCCCTAGGCCATCTATCATCTTTCATGTTTTCTGTTTTTCTCAAATAACATAACAGCTTGGTCATAGCAACATTCTAGTTTCAGCTAGAATAATTTTATAAGGGGTTGTGGCCTTAATTTTGAGAAAATTTGTGATCAGATATTTTTGAATCATTTCTATTTGCCTCCATTTTGCATTTGCTGTGCCACTAGATATTTCCTCTATTTGAAAACTCCTTTACCTTAGTCATAGGAGGAACAACGCAACAAATCATGTTTCGTTTTTTTTGAGAGACCCAAAATTCAAACCGTGACATGAACGAATATGTGTTAAATTCCCTATGCTCAGCATTAAACATATAACCTATTAGCATCATAAATTAAGATCTGAAATGGTAGTTTTTTTTAGCAACAAAATCCGACCTTAATATAATATGATCTTTCTGTCTCTATAAACAAAATCAAGGGAAAACAGAGTGTCTTTTTGCATATACGACTAGTAGTTTCGTTTCCATTGTAATCCTATTTTAATGCGTTGAGAAAATAAATCCATGCGTCAGTTGCTGCACCTGTAACACTCAAGAGACGATCGATCGAGAGCGCATAGAAAGCAGAGATGTCGAACATATATGTGTTGGAGCCTCCGACAAAAGGGAAGGTGATAATTAATACAACAGCAGGGCCTCTGGACATCGAGCTGTGGGCGAAGGAGGCGCCGAAAGCGGTGAGAAATTTCGTACAGTTATGTATGGAGGGCTATTATAACAACACCATCTTCCACCGAATCATCAAGTCCTTCATGGTCCAGGGCGGCGACTCCACTGGCACCGGCCAAGGTAACAAATTGTCTTTCTCTAATACGAGGAATTTAAGTTTGTTTTTTTGTTTTGTTTTTTTTTATTTTTTAAACACACCACGCACAGTCAAAACGAGTACTGGGTGATTGTTTATGATAAAGATGATTGTTTATGATAAATTCGAATTATATGGAATTACACATAAGCACATAGGATAGTTTGAAGTTTGCATCTCTCAAAGAAAGACTAAAGCCTAAAGATCAAAGTTTACATCGAAAAGACTAAAGCCTAAAGACCAAAACCTTTACCACTGGATATGCCCACCAGACGAATCCTTAACTAGGTACAGGTACAAATTCAACAAAATTCTCTTAGAAGTTTGGAAATTCAGTCCATCACAACAAGAAATTGGTAATAAGAAGTGTATGCCATCTTGCCAAATCGACGGAAACTTGAAAGGAAGAGAATTTTATTCTCAGTCAAACCTCAGACTGAATCAGGGGAACTGTAAAGGTCATCATAATATCATAGTGGTGTGTTTTATACGTTTTTTAAGAAACATGAAAGAAAGGGAATGCTTAAGCCGTGTCGCCTTAAAATAAATATAATGGAGGCAATGGGTGAAACAGTTATGGCTCTTGGTTTAGAATACGGCAAATTCGTGGACTAGCACCAGATCAAAAAACATAGAAGCCTCGAATTGTGAAAAAAGTATGTTGTGCAGGATAAATAAATGAATATAGTATAAAATTTAGGATAACGTGGGAGGCTCAGTTGAACTAAACGCTATTGGAAAATATGTTGAAACTGAATGTCAAATTGGGAAAGGGCAGTAGAGTTTTTCTCAAAAAAGTATGCTTCTTGTTAGATGCTAAACAAAGATGTGATTAGTTGTTACATTGACGAGACAAGCCATGAGAAAGTGCATTTAATTTTCAGACCACAAGAGCACGACTTTGAGTTTTTGACCGGCCTTTTGCAGTGGCTGGATAATCTTTGGTGATGCTATTTCGTAGATAGGTTTTTAATATTATTAATTTATTATGTACATCATTTGATACAGAGCATAGTCCACAAGTCATTGACAGTTAATGGGCAAAGCTCTTGAGCTATAAATTATCTTTTTATTTAAGAGTACTGGATGGTGGTGTCACTGAGAACATTGGTAATTTCAGAATTTTAGAGATTTTGCCTCCAACATCCTTTACAAAAGCTTAATTAGCATTCGCTGTCCAAAAACAACCCTGATGTGACTCTGTTAGATCTAAAGTTGCATGAGAGTTAAAATTTAAGGGCATATAATTAAATGTGAGATGTCATAATATGTTGCTGTTGTTGCTTTTACCCTTGTGAATTTCACACCCTCTCTTGCATGTTATATGTTGCAGGTGGTGAAAGTATCTATGGCTCTCCTTTTGCGGATGAATTTCACTCACGTCTCCGATTCAAGCATAGGGGCCTTGTTGCATGTGCAAATGCTGGGTCTCCAAATACAAATAACAGTCAGTTTTTTTTTACTTTGGATCGATGTGATTGGCTTGACCGTAAGCACACCATTTTTGGAAAAGTCACAGGAGAGTCAATTTTTAATCTTTTGAAGCTGAGTGACATAGAGACAGATAAGGATGATCGGCCTATAGATCCACCTCCGAAAATAATCTCAGTTGAGGTAGGTATTTCTACCTTTGCTATTTACTTTATTGGTCCAGATCTCAACCCATTTATATGTTTCGTGGTTCAGACGTATTAAAGCTGTCTATTCCATTTGCTGTTGAAAGGAAAGTAATTTGGTTTTAAAACAAGGCAAAAAAAAATATCAGGTACAATTTGTTTTAGTGGACATGGTGGGTAATACATATGAATATGACAGTTCTATGAGATGCACTAATGGAACCATTTTGGCTTGCTTCTATAGTGGAACCATTTAAGATTAATATCAAAATTATTAGATAATATTCACACATCAGAAAATAATTTTAAACCACAAGAGAAATTGGATATGTGCACATGGCATAAACCCTTGTTCAACACAAGCAAGGACAATGTTGAAGGAAAAATGCAAAAGAGACATAGGGAGTGCATAAAACACAATATGCTTCTTTTATATGTTGCACAGTATAAAGTTTTCCTCTATACTTAATGTCCAAGTGTATTGTTATTTACACATTCATGTTAGCTGGACATGCCACCTATACAAATTTACATCCTACCTAACCCAATGTGAGTAAACACACTGCCAAGATGATTGCAATTTGATAAAACTACCTAACTTCTAGGTTGTATGAAGAAAGTTCTCTGCAAGGGTCCAAATATTGAGCAAATATCATCCTCCAATGGTTGCTGGCAAATTAGAATAATAGATCTTTAGCATGAGTGATGAAACTTCCTTCTCCAAGTGACATGGCTCATATCACTTTAGTTGGCCGAGGACATCTCGAATGGCAAGTTGAGCTAGGAGTTTCAAGCAAAAACCATTGGGTCCCACTGCTTGGAGAACTGCATAAGGCCCATATTTGATGGCCTTCAAATTGTCATGTTGTTGGTTGTGAAGCTTTGCTTATCTAAGTGAAGCCAAATACGGTCACTAACTTGGAAAGAGTGATGTGGATCAAAAGAAGCTAACAAATGCATTATTCAGGGTGCTTAAACAAGCACATAAGAAGTACAAAAATGGATGACAACTAGCTATCCAACAAGCATAACCAACTAGATAAGATAGCTATCATCCTAACCAGCTAACAAACATGGTACGCTAGAATCAAAACAGAAGCTAACAAACTAACAAACGTGAGCTGTAAGAAGCTTCACGTAATTCAAGCATAGGCCTAATAAAAATATAAAATAAGCCTGACTACAACATGAATAATTAAGCCTAACTAAGCCTCAAGTGTGGTCCTCATCATCCCTCAATGGGGCCATCATTGGGGTCCCCATTAGAAGGCTTTACAACTAAGGATTTCTTCTTCATCTTATGCAATTGAAAACATTGATTCCTAAGATGTCCTTGCTTCTTACAATAAGTACAAACTTTTTGAGAGTAAGAAGAAGAAGAAGAAGAGGATGTAGAAGAAGAAGGGGAAGGAGAAGAAAAGGAGGAAGATGTCTTCTTCACTTGTTGTTGCTGATTGGACACCTTGGTGGGTCCTGAAGATCGAGCTCCTCTCGATTGGCTAGCAAGCTTCTCCTCCGCCAATTGTGCATGGTTGAAAGTTGCATCCAAAGTATCCAAGGGAGTATATTTCAACTCTTGATACAAGGGTTCAAGAAGACCACTTGTAAATTTGATGATAAGGGCTTTTGTTGGATCCTTCATGCGAAGCAAAATGCGCAATTTGTTGAATTGGGAGACATAATCTTGAACAGGCATATTGTAAGATTGTCTTAATCTATACCATTTGACATTTAACTCTTGTTCATAATTGGAAGGGTAAAAAGTATCCTTCAAAGCTTGGACTAACCCATCCCATGTGGTAATTGGATTTTGTCCTTCTTGTCTTTCCATAATCACGAGCTTTGCTAACCTTGACAACTTGAGTTTAGCAAAAGGCACTCGTTCCTCAGCAGGAACCTCAGTATAGGAGAACCAAGTCTCCATGTCCATTATCCAGCTTCCTAGGACATCAGGATTCCTAGACCCATCATAAGTTTTGACATCACATTTTGTTTTTGCCCTTAGATCATTATTATAGATCTTTACATCAGGGGCACTTTGGACTGTGATGTCTTGGACTTTATTGGCTGGAAAACCAACTATTTGGGCCAAAGCAGTCATTTGATTTGCTAGGTCTGATGCCATTTGGGATCGGGTATAAGCTAGACGGAGAAAAAGAAAGGGACACTTAAAGATAAAAAAGGGGAGTGACATTGATCCTAACAAGTACATCAACTGCCTTTGAAAGATCAAAACAAGATCTTTAAGGCTTACAATTTTGCAAATTACAAAAATGCCCTTCTTCACAATTTGATGCCTAGGCCTAAGCAAGAATAGATTCTGCCTCTACCAAGCAATTTACCAGATTTACAAGGGTAGAGAGTGGCAAAAATATAAAAAATATATATGCTTAGGCACAAAAATAAATAAATAATTAATTATTAAAAAAAAAATTGTTTACTGCTTGGAAGGTCAACAACAGTTCCATGGCCTGCAAGGTCAACACCAAGGTTAAAAAAAATTGTTAACAGCTTGGAAGGTCAACAACAGTTCCACGGCCTGCAAGGTCAACACCAAGGTTACCAGCGGGGATCACGGGTGCGGGTGCGGGTGCGGGTGCGGCCCCCGTCAAAAATAGGGTTCGCCGGGTGCGGGTGCGGGTGCGGCTAAAAATATATATATATATATATATATATATATATATATTATCAAATTAATTAAAAAATAAAATAAATATGCACATTGTGAAATAATTAAATAAATGATAAATCATACACATTGTGAAATAAAATAAATCATTCATACACATTGCAAAATAATAAATATTTAAATATGTCATCATAAAAGCATATTGATATATGATATTTCATATTCATGTAAAAAAATGACAGGATGTCAAGTCATAAAGAGTCAAGAGATAACAATATACTATATAGTAGTGGACATGTACAAAGATAACATCAAATATCTGATATTTGACTCTCATTCGTCATATTCCTCATCATCATCTTCTAGGCCCTCCTCCTGTGGATCTGGTGGTGGTAGATCTGAAAAGCCATCACACCTACTATCATCTCTGGTGTCATCGAGAACTGCATCCCAATGTGCAAAAGGCTCCTTTGTATAACCCTTGTCCCTACAAGACATGAGTTGAAGAGTACTATGGACATACACGAGGTTCTCTGCCCTACTCACCTCTAATCAACCTCTCCTCGCTGAATGGATAAATCCATATGTACTCCAATTCGTCTCACAAGTTGAGGAACTGGCCACTTGAGACAACAAACGACATGCTAGTCGCTGTAACTGTGGCGTCCCATGTCCGTGCATTGTCCACCAAAATATGGGGTTCTTCAGACTCCTGTCATATAAGGCCTCAATAGACAGGAATGTACCCCGTGCACAAAAAAAACATGCAAACTGCTCTCTAATCTCTGCTGCCTCCTGTCCAATGCCATATATGTCCTTGACTGCTTGTAGAAACCCTGCAATCACCTCTGGATCCTGATTTGGTGCCCTCTTCCTTGTTTTTTCTGCATCATACTACTTTGGGTTAAGAGCATAAGCTGCCATGTGAAGTGGTGAGTTGAGGGCATTCCACCTCCGATGAATGATGGTCTGTAATTGACGACATTCCACCTCTAATTTTTTGTAATAATTTTTTTTAGCCCGTATGGGCTGGGTGTGGCTCGGCCCACCTTAAAAACAATAATAATAATAAAAATAAACTCTTTTTTTTCCTATGTTAATGCCCAAACTGGGCTGGGTTCGGCTAGGTGAACCCTGACTAACTACAGGGTTAGGCTTCGTCGAATCCTGACTGACAGGGTTCGGCCGAGCCGTACTCTATCGTGAACCCACGAGCCCGATGTGGTTGTGGGTGCGGGTTCGCGCACCCAACCAAGTGGGTGCGAGAACCCGGTTACACTGGTCAACACCAACGATAGGTTCACGGTCTACGGACGGTCAATAATAGCGAGGTCAACAACCGCTTTCTCGCGGGGCTTAGCCAACAGGCCAAGCTGGCTATCAGGCCAAGCTGGCTATCTGTCCTTCTGCGCACTTGCCCCTTTAAACTAGTTGTGTGGTTCCCACACGGTGCATGTGGGATAATATCTAGCACATTAAAAAAAAATGTTTTTTGAGGACACCAAGTGGCAACAAGGTAGCAAATTCCGCCAATCCTCACAAGGTCCACACACAAACGAATGGAACAAAAATCTGCCAAAGGCCAACAACTCATATGGGAGTGCCAACCAGCCAAGCTGGCTATCAGCATTCTGAATGGAAAGCACCTTTAAACAAGGACGAATCTTCCCGCATCCCAAATGTGGGACTAAAAACAAACTAAAATTGCCATTGTTTCCCTCGCAAACACTCGAGCTTGCCGAAAGTTCGTTGGAAAAAGGCTTGAAATCGTAGGAAGTGACTTGAAGTTTGTCGGAAAGTGGCCTGGAATCGCAGAAAGTGGTTGGATTGGTTGACAAACGTCTACCCATGTTGATTCAATGGTTGATGAACGCCAGGAGGATGAGAAGTGGCTGACACACGACCTAATGCACCAATTGTAGGAGGAAGGGAGCTGCCGCCAGGGGGGTGCAGAGTTGGTGCGTGAGGCCAGGGGGTGGTGGGCCGGTGGTTGGAGTGGAGGAGCTGGCATCAAGCTAGGGCGTTAGGCCGTAGGTCATCTGGTAATCGGACGGTCATTCGGCTGTTAGACGACTTATTAACGGCCGACGACGGTTGTGCTCAGGCCAGGGGGTTGCTAGTAGATTAGTGTCGTCGAATGGTGTGAGCTGCCTGAGAGGGCTTGTCGCCGACAACAGGAGGGCGATGCCGAATAATTGGGTGGGGTGCGCCCTATAATTGTAATATTAATATCAATATTAATATTAATATTTAATTTTAGCTTAGAAACCTTCGTTTACTAAGGTTAAAACAAAACCAAAACAATTTAAAGCTCTAGAGGCCCAATTTGGCAATCCTTTTGCATGGAACTAGAACTTCAAGCTCAACAATTTTGATAGAGGGCCTATTAGGAACCTGAAATTTGGAATTTGGTGAAATTTGGCTAGGAAATCATGCACCTAATCCTAGCAACTAGAGCTTCAAAAGTTGTGCACAAAGCAATGCAACAACATGAACAAAGACCAGCACTAGGTGATTCTACCAAGGCCGATCTACGCTCTGATACCAATCTATTGTGGATCAAAAGAAGCTAACAAATTGATTATTCAGGGTGCTTAAATAAGCATATTAGAAATACAAAAAGGGATGACAACTAGCTATCCAACAAGCATAACCAACTAGATAAGATAGCTATCATCCTAACCAGCTAACAAACATGGTACACTGGAATCAAAACAGAAGCTAACAAATGTGAGCTGTAAGAAGCTTCACGTAATACAAGCATAGGCCTAATAAAAAAATAAAATAAGCCTAACTACAACATGAATAATTAAGCCTAACTAAGCCTAACTATTACATTCATCAAGTGTGGTCCTCATCAAAGAGTGAAATACTTGATGGGGTCATGGAATGGCTTGCATTTGGCTTGGGTGTGCTGAAGAGTATCTTGAACTTTTGCATCAAGCATAGCTAAATTCTGCACAAAGAAAGGAACTCCTTCTTGCTTCTTTTGTTCATGGGACATGTTTGGTGTTGGAAGAGCATCTAGAGTCTCATAAGGGGCCAAGGGTTGAAAACCGTAATAGAATTAAAAAGGAGAATTCCCTATAGAGACATGAATAACCTAGTTGTCATTATGTTGAAGAATATGCAGATAATTGTCCCATTGCTTGTTTTGTTGATACAACCTCAATTTGGCCATCAGTTTGGAGATGAAACGAATAGGCTAAATAAAAACCAATAAACTTCCTTAATGATTTCTGAAGGTAACTCATAAAGCACGAGTCATGATAAGTTGTAGATTGAAACTGCTCCAAACATGTTTGAAGAACAAGTTGGCAGGTTGGAGAGCATCAATTGACTAGGTGCATAGTATAACGATTATTATTTTTGAAAAGTTGACAGTTGACACACCATGACAATATTGTAGTTATGCTAGTACTGAGTTGCAGGCAAGCCACGAATGAAACCCATGAAATAGATTCCCAAGGTCTTGAAGGAATTGACAAAGTTTAATACAATCCATGCTTCAAATTGGAAGGTTTAGATTGAGTACAAAGGGAGCACCATTATAAAAATCATCAACTTGCTTTTACATAGACGGTCAATAAAAGTAGGGTTGAAGGTGTTGCAAGGTCTTCTCCATATCAAACTGTCCACCATAGGAATATGAATGAGCCTTCTTGAGTAGAAATTGACAAGAGAGGATATCATGAACGGGATCAAAGTGAGGATATATGTAGTAGAGATCTTTCCCTTCGTGATAGGCTGTGCCTTGAATATCCAACGATGGCAAGTACTTGAGAAGGAGGATGACTAAGAAAATTTGCCAATTTATTGGTAATGTGTTTCTTGTGTTTGATCACCAAATGAACTGTTCAATGTAAGAAGCCAACTTCAAATGTTAATGTTCTTGAACCTTTGATTAAGAGTTCAAGAATTGAAGGGGCTGCTGAGTTGTATGTGGAATGAACTCCTTACCGAGAAGATACTGGCATCATTACTTGAGTGCTTGGACTAAGCTATAATTTTTTTTGTCCTAGATGCTACAACTAAGCTTGGCCTGCTTGAACTCTTGGACTAAGAATAAAATTCCTTGTCTTAGATGGTACAATTAAGCTTGGCCTATGACAAGGCCTCATAATGATATGCCATTAGATATCTTTACTTATTTCATATTGAGAAGTGGCAGTACAAGCTTGAATAGTTGCTGTAAATCGAGGGAATCAAGCACAGGAGATGTGCAAAGAGCATCTTCCAGAATGATTCAAAGAGACAAAAACTGGTACTAATTGTCTTGTTTAATTGTAGGCTAATTAGAAAGCAAAGAATAATACAAGAAGAGAATTTATATACTACTTTGCTACCCCTTTGTAGCTGATAGGTCTTGTAAAGACATAAAGGACAACCTTGTGGTCATACCGATGTAGTTCTAATTATCAGACTGCAAGAATCCAATTGAGTGAAATCATAGTCCATCTTGTCCTGGAATGGCTCAATGGAAAAAGTCATAGAACACTTGCAATTGACATGTGTCAGTTGCCTCTCCTTCTTGAATCATCCTGATTCTTTTTTGGCATGGATGCTTTGTAGTTGGCAAACGAAGAACATCCACCACCTTTCGTGAAATCAGGTTCTTTTGGTTGCCATTATCAAGGATAAACTGCACCAATTTGTCCTTGATTTGCTGGTTATGAGTGAACAAAGATTCCCAAATTTTGGTATCATAATTATTGACCATGAGAATGAAAGGATGGGAAGTGTTGGGATTGGCTACCTCAATTATTGAACCTTTGTGGTCTGGCAGTGATTCAGCAAGAAGGGCATTTACCTTCTTTGATTTCAAGACATGAGAATCATTTTTTTTTTTTGAATGCCCAATATGCTAATGATAAGCACAATAATTCATCTTCCCATTGCCAAAATCCTTAGGAGAGCACTTTAGAAAAAATTCCCATGCTTGGATGAGATGGTAGGGTTTGAGGAGCTAGCTATGGTAGAAGTGCTCTTTTTCTGAGATGCAATTGAGTGATTGTGTTTCTTGTTTTTACCTTTAGGGCATGATGGTAAGATACTCTAAGGAATTAACAATAAAGAGCTTTATCTTCTCTTGGAGATGAGAAAAGAATTCAGATAAAAATTTGATGGGGAGGGACATTATTGCAGTCAATAGTGTCCAACTTGATAGAGAGCTGGTTGAAGCCAATATGTTGCTTGTCTGACTAGATAATCTTTTGATAAAGATGGAGCCAAAGTGCCAATAACTTATCTCCATACTCAAGAGGGTAACCATAAATTCGTGCCCTAAGATTCATTTTGAAATTGTTCCATATTCTCATGTATCAATTTCTGGTTTCTTTGTTGCATCCAAAAGCTTGATGTGAGACTGTCCCCAAGGGAGGGTTTTGATTGTCTTGGACCTTAGTTACCATTATTTTTTGCATCCATTGGCTTTTATTGTTGTCTTGAAATACACCTCCAGACTACAAATTCTAATGATCTACCTAATCCCAAACTATTGTGTCATCCAAATGAGGAATATATATCCTGGTCTTGAACTTGAAGAGCGGATGGGTATAGGAAGGACAGTAGAGGTAGAACTAGCAGATTGTTGTTCCCATAGTTGGAAAAATTGCATAGATCTTGCGATTTCTTTGTTTTCTTGCAAGAAAATATCAGCTGCTAGAAAATCACAGCATTTTCTCAGTCCCGAGAGATTGCCAAATTTTCAGAGATTTTCTTGCCATTTTCTGGGTGATCTATTGCCATTTTCTCATAAAAACTCGCGTGGGTACAGGGAAACACAGAATAACAGTTTTAAAAGAGGAAAAAGAGTCATTTTTTGCATTTTTCTCTTCTGCTTCTGACTGCAAATTCGTAAAGGCTAATGAGACATTCTTAACCTAATATGGACAAGGATTTGACAGATTTAACAGCTGTTTTTGAATATTTCACATCTTGGGACAAGATTGTAGAGGTAGGGTTTCTGAAATTTAAAGTATTTTTAAATTTTTCTTTAGGTTTTTCCTTTGTTTTCTCTCTTCTGTAAGAGTCTAAGACATGCCCTTAATGCCTCTAAGGCCAGGTCTTAGACTCTTAAATCTTACCTTTTTTATTTTGGAAAAATAGATGGCTTCTTCAAGGGCATCCCAAGGAATCGACAACAATGAGTCAAGTCCATGTAGGGACCAATTAGGAAACATAGCATAAAAGGGACTTTGTGGAATCAGGTTGTTTGCAAATATTGCGACAAAGACATTAGAGGAGGTGTCCATTGCTGCAAATTCTATCTTGCTGGGGTTCAAGACTGCAATGTAATTGTGTGCCCGGTAGTGGACGATACTGTTAGAAACGAGGTCAAGGTTTGGCTGACCATGGAAGAGGCGAAGAGGGCAGGGAAGGGAAAGCATTGAGCAGTTTAAAACTGCTTTAATATGTTATATTTTGTTGGTTTTTAATGAGCATTCATGATCATGAATTGTAATTATACTTTTTTGATGAAAATCTAATAAAAAATGACTTCCTGGCTCTTTGATTTTTGTTTAAATTATATTTTTCCTGTGATTTAAATTATTTTCTTCTATAGTCTAGAGCAGGAGGAAAAGAGGTTGTGTGAAGCTGAAGCTGCAAACCGAAGGATTCAACAGGTTTTCAGATCTTCAGTCATGGCAGAAGAGTAGTGGGTTCATCCAGAGTGTATTACTGCTTCAAACCCTTACCATGAATGCGTCAAATATTGTTTCCGGAAAATCGATGAAGCGAAGGAACGCCGAGAGAAAGAAGAGATAGGAGCAAGTGCGAGTCGGGAGGGAGTGTGAGCCAGGAGCGAGCCCCACTAATATGGAAGGAAAGTCATATTTGAAAGCCCTAATGGGAAGTCAGGATGCCCTAGCCAGAAGCATAGTTATGGAAATCGGATCAGAATCACGATTCGAATCGAAAAATCACGATTCGAATCGAAAAATCACGATTCTGACAAAATCTGATAGAAATCGGATCAGAATCGGCATTTTTGAAAAAATCACCAATTTGTTCAAAAAAATTAGCAAGCGAAAAAATCGCCTGCGGCTACATGCGTAGAGGAAAAGGCATAAATAGTGTTTTTTTTTGTTTTCTCTCATTTTTCTTCCTCCAAGCTTGAGAGAGAGGTCTGCCTACTTGCTACCACACCAAAGAAAACCCTAAAACGCATCCAAACAACGGATTTTTGGAAGTTTGAAGGAATCCGGTAGTCACCAACAACCACCAAACAGCGGATTTTTTTGGAGTTTGAAGGATCCCGGCAGCTACCAACAACCACCAACATCTAGGAATCTACCCAAAGGATTCATTTGAGGTAAGCAAACTGATTTCTTTTTCTTTTTCTTTTATTCTATTGAATCTTATTCCAAATTTTCAAGCATATTTTTTTTTTCCAAGACTAAAACCAAATGCAACAAACTAGGGTTTATAATTTTGGTTTTTTTATTTAAAGTAATTCTTTGTTGTTATTTGCTGCTTAAAACATGTATGCAAGTCTATAATTTTAGCTTTCAATGTTTAAAGTTTAGAGTCTTAGACTTCAAACTAGGGTTTAGTTTTTTGTTTGTTTTTTTTTACTTTTTATTTTAATTAAGTAATTGTTTGCTTGATATTTGCTGTCTAAAATTTGTATGCAAGTGCATGTTTTCGGCTGCCAATGTTTACAACGTTCGCCTCCACCATAAGAAAATTATAGGAACAAGTACCAAGGCCTTTGACCTAGATGAGATTGATCCATCTAATGATTGGATCACAAAGGCACAAGAGGAGCAGCAAGAAGATGTTCTCCTCAGCATGGATGAATTTGAAAACTTAGAAAACCTAGCGGAGGAGATGGCAACAAAGGCACAAGAAGAGGCACAACCAAAGCAACAAAGAGAGACTAGAGCTTCTACTAGGGCAAAGGGCAAAGACATTCTAAGACATTGATTGAGGCATTGTACTTGACATTTGTCATGACTCATGACACATTTTGTAATTTGTAATTTTGTATTGTTATATATTATAAGCAATATAAGATTTGTTTTGTCACTTTCGTGTTTAGTATTTTAAAACTTTAATACTTTGGCTTTAAGCTTGTAGCACTGGCCATTTTCATGTGTAGTTTAAGCTTGTATCACTTACAGTATTAATATTTGATTTGCATAGTGTTAATTCATTGTGATATGCATGAAAAAAAAAATTTGCATTTTCTCGGTTTTTTTTTTTTTTGCCGATTGTCGATTCGATCCGTTTTTTTTCCAAGCCGATGCTGATCTGATTCCGATTTTCTCAACTATGGCTAGAAGTATGGATGCCCTAGTTGGAGATAAGCAGAAGAGCGAATATATGGCAAGTTCGGTCCAGGTAGTAGATGTTACACTAGAGTGATATCAAGGATGAGATGATTGAGCATGATATAATGGTGCTTAAAAGTAGAGGGTTAATATGTAAGTTCCATAGATCCTGACCAGGGTTTTTGGAGATTCAAAATTGGATCAGGTGGAAGTGGGGATTGAATTCAAATTACTCGTGACTTTTCTTCCTAAAGGTTTTTCCTCATCATCTTTTCCAGTTCAGAAATCAGGGATAAATTAATGGGTGTGGCCCATGGTTCAAGGGGAGAGATGCCCTTTACTTAAGACCATGGAATGAAATTTTCTTTGTTGAGACAGAACCTATTAAGAAGCTTGTGGTGTGGGTTAGGCTTTTTGGACTTCTGAGGTTAGACCTCAATGAGGCTTTAATACCAATTGATATGTCCCTGCAGTAAAATTCAGTCAGCAGAATGCACAAACAAATATGCAAAGGACAGAGGATAACTGGAAAAGCAAATAGTACTTGGTAAGGATGGGTCCCTAGCAAGCTAAAAGGTATATATGTTAGAACACAATGAGGCTCTGTTACCAAATGATATGACCCTGCAGTAAAATTAAGTCAGCAGAATGCACAAACAAATACGCAAAGGACAGAAAATAACTGGGAAAGCTGATCTGTAAACTCTTCATTAGTGAGTTTTAAATAGATTTATAGCAATAAGGTTGAGTGTTTGCAAACTGCACTTGAACTGGGCATACAAGAGACACCTCAATCAGTCTAACATACATGCAGTTAGTGAACTGTAAGTGTGCAAGGACTCCTCATTTCGTCCAACTGAGATGAACTGGACATGCAAATTAAGATTCTCTAGTTTACTAGTCCAAATGCATGAAGGTGGAATGTATAAAGTGGAAGTGACTTCAAGAGTGGAGGAGATGGTTACGAGGATGCAGACTATTATAAATCTCATCATATGTTTCAGTCATATTTTTTTTCGTTTTTTTTACCCACAGCACATTACATTTCTCTTTCCTGAGAATATTTGCAATTTTGCAATATTAGCAAGCAGCCTTTGTATCCAAACTCATATATCTAGCACTATTAGCAAGCAGTCCTAACCATCTCATTTAAAATTTATTTTGGTTGATTATGCTTGGTAGTATGGTCCATGACAATGAACTAATAGGCTGGCGAGACCTTGCCATCACTGAAGTAGATCAGACAGACTTTCTAATATTTAGACATTGATAAATCACCTTCACTTTCCACCTCTAAGGGGAGACATGACATTTTAGCAGCTCTCTGTCTCACTTCAAAATCTAGGGGACAGATGATTGCATTTGCATCCATGAAACTCTTACCATATGACATATGCTTCATTGACAGAACAACTTCTTTGACCGTCATTTTTTTTTGACTCTATATCTTCTACGGTTTGCTAAACTTTAATCAGAACTCCTCCTTTCCTATTTTTTCATTGGACTCTTTTGGAGGGCCTAACCTTCAGAACTTTTTTGCTCCATCTGCCTTTGGAATTATCTTGAAGTTCCGTGGGGTGTTGGGATGGTCTTTGGCACTTCTCCTTTATTTTCTTCATCTGAATCTCTGTGGAAGGTACAATCTTCGAAACTTTTATCATCCTTCGCCCTCAGAATTTTCTTGAAACTTCGAAGACTGTTAACTTTGACTCTATTAGTCCATGGAACTTTTCTTCATCATCATATTTGGAGCCTTTTAAAAAATCTTGCGGCCCATTGATCGGATTGTTCGTGGAACTTTTGCCTTTCGCCTCTCCTTGGAACATTTATGAAAGAGCGCTAGCTATTGACTTGAAATGATCCCACGACAGGCAAGTCATATTGCACTCGTTCGTCGGCTTATTCTCCGCTTTATGCTTGCTTTGCTCCCACGTTGGCCCTTTTTCAAAATTTCTTTAAGGCAAAATTTTCTGAGTGGTGAAAATTCTCTACAATTACTACATTTTATTTTTGATCTAGAGTATTAGTAATGTTCAAAGGAAAGGGGGGGGCATCTAAGCCCCCTTGGCCTTTCATTCAGACAGGTGGTAATTGGGAGGAGGTCTTAAGCAGCAGATGCAGCCTTTAGGTTGATAAGCATACAGGAGGGAGGATCTCGAACCTCTGATGTCTGTAAAGAGGCTATGCAAGAAGCACCAATGTTAAACTAGATAGATTCCAACTGAACAAGAAGGTGGGCATGCTGGCTACAAGGGCCCTAACTTGTAGGTTTTTTGGGGGTGCAACAAACCCTAAAGGATATGTACAACTGGGCTGAGAAGGATTGACAAAATCCAAGGGGATTTATAGATCTAAGTACGCCCTAGGGGGTATTTCATTGTGGTGTGTGCTAGTGAAGATCTCAAGAGGATTTTTTAAAGAAGACCATGGTTCTTGAAAAATTTAGGGTTATTCATAAAATTTTGTCACCTGGACTTCAAACCCATAGAGGAGCTGCCAACACAGTATGGATTTGGCTATATGCACTACCCCACAAATCCTGGAACACCTATGTTTTTAGTGAAGATGGGAATTTTCTGGGTGAGCATATTAGGGCAGCTAGAATTACTTTGGAAGCAAGCCTTGCCATGTATGCCAAAATCTTTGTTATACCAAATTTGGAGGTGTGTCCCAAAAGCATACTCTTGGAAACTAATGGATGAGAATGGGAACAAGAGATCAATTACGATTATCCACCATTTGGATGATGTACTTGTCATCAATATGGGCATCCTTCTCGGAATGTCCTTTGCATGTGGATTGAGTACAAATAGATAAGTCTCCAAAGCCTAACCAAGAAGGATCAGATGGTTTTTAGAAACCATATCTCGGGTTCATGGCAAAGATGAAGAGCCCAATCCAAAAAAATAAAACCAAAGAGGATGAACGCATGAGGCAAGCTTGAAAGCAAGTAATGGAAGAAGAGGATGTGGAAGTGGTCCCAGAAAAACAGAAAGAGGAAAATCTTGAAAAGGCATATGTGGAGGAAGTAGGTGAGGACTCCGCTTTTAAGAAAGATTTGGATAATCTTTTAGATTTAAGCATTGAAGGACACAAAAGAAAATCAAACATATCACTCTGTTATAATGCATTGTAATTGGGTCTTAGAAGGCAATGATGGAAGACCTAGGAAACAATTCACAAACAGACCCAACGTCGCAATCTCAGATGGATGGCAAACAAAGCAGGCCAAATATCATTTAATTTACCGATATGAAGAGTACCAGATGTCAACTTGCATAAGAGGGGGTTCAGGATTCGAACCATGATTGGATTTAGGAGATGTTGGCAAAAGTGGCTTAAGGGTTGCAATTCCAGATAGTAGGTATGTTGGAGAAACCTAAAAACTCATGGTTTTGTTAAATGAAGTCTGCAGAAAAACAAAGGTTGGGAGTGTTAGAAGGAAACATCAGATAATATAATGTTGTGAGAGACAAAGGTAGGCATAGTATCTTTGAAGAAGATGGTAGAATGGGTAGGTATTTCTAAACAGTGGGCTATTTTTTGGCATGTTAGGCACATAGGGTGAAGTGTACAGTAATTGGGTGACAGTAAAGGTTTACTCTAGTTACACTGGCATGGAATTTGACTTGACAAATTTCTATGGTCCGAGTTCTAAATTTCTTAGACAGGAGTGCTTTCTAAAGCTCATCGAGATCAATTTAGAGGTTATGGATGATAAATGGTTTATTGGAGGGGACTTCAATTCATTCTTGGGTGCCTCAAAAAAGAAGGGGGGAACCCCTTAACATAGAATGACACGTTGGACTTCAACTGCTTCAGAGGTAGTTTGGCGCTATGGGATGTTTGACCTTCAGTGGGTTGGTTCTTTTAGTCAAATAGAAGAATCGGGAATAACGTCATTTCAGAAAGGCTTGATCGTTTCTTGGAAGCTCTAGTTTGGCTCCACTCGGACCATTAGGTGAAGTCACAACTGTTGGATCATGGAGGATCAGATTATTGGCTGATTTGCTTGAGAATCATGGAAGATTGTGCTCAATTGGGAACTCCTTTTAGGTTTGAGAAGATGTGGTTGAATTGCCCAGATTTTAATGGAACAATAGATAACTAGCGGGCTACCTTCTAATATAACATCTGAAGAAGTGGAAGGAGCAGAATTTGGAAAATAAGATGTTTGCATGCAGGCCATAGAAAGATTCTTCTGTGTAGGCTTGCAAGCCATGGAGTATTTGTAAAATTGGACATCCTTATGAAAAATTAAATCACGGTACTAGGTACAAGTAGGTTATACCTTTTACATATTTACAATATCCAACAAATATGCTATGTTGACTCTTGGGTTCCAAATCCCCATGTTTTTCATCAAGAATATGGACCACATTATAGTGCCAAAATATGAAGTGATTGGCACTTGGTTTAAGATTTGCACCAAGCTTCTTCCAATGTTAGGTTCCAAAGTGTGTTATGAGGAGTGCCATTCAGGATATAGTTTGCACAATCGATAGCTTCAGCCCAACATTGTGGAGTTAAGCTCCTGGATTGAATCATGCAATTTACCATCTCCTTTAGGGTGTGATTCTTGTGCTCTGCCACACCATTTTGCTGAGGTGAATGAGGCATTGTGTCTTGCATCTAGATGCCATGTGTGGTGCAGGAGGAGAATTTATTTTTGAAGAATGCCTCCACCATTATTTGAGAGAATTAATTGAGTGATTTGACAAATTCTCAAGAAGAGCCTTAAATGCCAAGACATTTTCAAACACTTCACTTGGGCAAGTAAGTATACCCATGTTTTATGAGTGAAATCATCAATGAAAGTCAACAAATCAACACATCTTGTGCACTAACAAAAGATAATGGAAAACATCCAGTGATGTCACTGTGTCCGAGTTTGAGTGGGTATTTTGCTTTCCAAGCCTTTTCTTTGAAAAATGAATCATGAGATGTTTTCTTTGAAAAATACTATGACAAGAAACCTGTGAAAGGCCTCTATCCATGTACTTGTGAATTGTTGCGAGTACTTGTTGTTAAGATGTCCAAATATTTCATGCCATAAAAGGCTTACATGATTAGCATGAGCAACCAAAGCAAATGGAGATGAGTCTGCAAAGGCTTGAAATTTGAAAAGCCTTGCAGAGTCATCTACAAAAACAGAAGCAGTGATCCTTTTAGGATTCTTGAGATTCTTGATTACAACATCATGATGCAAAAGCTCGATAATTTTGCCTCCCTTTGAATGTTTGATCTAATAAACAAAAGGAAAGTTCAGATCTTAACTAGGTATATAGTGAACATTGTTAAACTTGCCATTGTCAAACTCTATAGTTCCTAAACTTATGACTTCTTTATCACCCATTACAATTTGCTTAGTGTCAAAATTTTATAAGGAACTAGATAGTGCTCTCTGTTTTATCATGTTTTGTAATGCTCTAGGTTCAATGATCCATTCATGTTCAGGTGTTGAAGATGCATTGAAAGCACGTAAGGCATGTCCTTTACCTCTAAAAGAAGAGGGGGAATCAAACTTGAGATTGCTTGTCTTTACAACTGTTTTCAATGCTTCCAGCTTTTGCGATAGTAATACTCTCTAGTGTCCAGGAATGCCCTAGTATGTGGAAGTCTTCTTTCCTTTGGTGGAACCAAAGCTTTAGTGTCCTTGCTGTGTTGAGAATGTCTTGTTTGTATTTGTATGCTTCTGAGAATGTTTTTGGGAGAAGTGCTGCTGCTACTGCTGCTTGGAGTGCTTAGCAACCACCGCCTCATTCTTTGACCTTGAAGGAGGATATGGAAGAGCTCATCTTGCTGATGAGTTAATGATTGCAATTTTTATCACAAGAAGTTGCTATGTAGGCATCAGCAAGGGCATCTTCTTAAATGTATAAAATGTAGAGACAGACACAGAATAGGGACCTTTTAATTTTGAAAGAATGACATAGATCATCTAATCATTTTTTTTTTGGTACACCACAATCCCTAAGTTGAAGTCCCCATTTCTTGAAATGAAATCTTGAATACACTAAAAGTTACCCAGATCCAAGCCAATGAGTTCCTTTTCTAGCTGATGTCCCCAGATGACAATTTGTTTTTCATATAGTGATGCAAACTTTTTGCCAAGTCTCTTGTTGAGAGTCTCATAGTTACCAGGTTCGGTTTGAACAGAGGCCAAAAAAGTTTGGAGGTTTGGTTTTTTCAAAAAGGTTTGGTTTGGTTGAGAAAAATAACACACACACGCATATATATATATATATATATAATGAAATTTATAGAAAAATGCAGAAATTCTCAGTTTTCATTGTTCAAAAATTCAATGCAATTGATATGTAAGTCCAAAACAGCTGTAGATCCATCAAAAGTTGAAATAGGTAATGTTTCACACCACTTTTGCCTCTAGTAGATGTCCAACAACCAGTAAATTTGTAATGGTTGTCAGATATCTCTAAACTGCAACTGTCTTTGACTATAAATCCATGGCAATGAGAGCAGTTGAGCATAATGAAGGCATATTTTCTTCAACAATAGATGATAAAAGGTTCGGACTAATCTGAACAAGTTTGTTTCAGATTGGACTAGGTTTGGCTCAACCTGGTAACATGGTTGACACCGTTTAGTTGAAACTTTGGGTCATCTGAAACAAACATGCCTATTAGTCATTGGCTAAGTTACAGGTTTGGTTTTGGGTTCGAGTTTGACTAGGGTAAAAATCGTCATTGAAAACTCCGCTATAATATTCACCATGAAGTTCAAAAAAAGAAATAAACCGTTTTATTAATGTAGATGTCTAAAATAAATATATCTACAAGGAACTTAGCATTTATTTCAAAACTGAGATTGATATGCAAATGCCTTTATGAATTAATTGCCCTAATATCATTTTGTTCAGATCTGTTTTTATTTATTTATTTTTTTTTTCAATTGGTTATATGGGATTGAAATGAGCCCCACTCGTATTGCATCATAACCACGTAGTGGTATTACAACATCTGGGCAGTTATGCATGTATCGCTTGGCAAGATTTTAACCTGGGTCTCCTCCTCGAAAGTCAAGGAATTTAATTGGTTGAGCTAATGCCATTTTATGATTTAGATCATTTTTTTAATTTTTTATTTTGTTTAATTGGTTATATAAGATTAAAATGGGCCCTACCTGTATTACATCAAGACTACATAGTGATACGAGAACAACTTGGCAATTATGCATGTATCTCTTGGCAAGATTTGAACCTAGGTCTCCTCTAGGAAAGTTGAGGAATGTAGCCGGTTGAGATCATACCATTTTATTGTTCAGTTGTTTTGTTTCAACCTTTAGTTTTTGTAGATGAAAAATGGATTCAAGTAGAACGAAATATATAAATAGAAGTTTTACGTTACACACACATTTAACTTGACTGTTTTTTGTCCAATTATGTTTGTCGAATTTGTTTGTGTAAGGTAGAAAATCATCAAAGTTCAGATACTCCTTTGATAATATTCACTGAATCTAGTAATACTCGTCCTTGGGATTTATCTGCTTTGTTTAGCCACTTGGAATTTTCTCTTTGGCTTACTTTGGCTCTCTGGACATTAATGAATTATCTTCCTTATCTTATCTTTGTCTTCTGGTTCAGCTTTTGTTCCCATTGAAATGCAGTACAATATCACACAGTTTTTTTATATCAGCCTGCCATGCATAATAGTTCATGCTATTTAGCCGAACATATTTGGGAATTATAATCAGAGAGGCCAGTATGTCTTGCTGTTTGGGAGTATAGGTGTGTAGAAATCAAGTACACCACTTAAAAATTTATGAAAAATTATACATTTTTATAAAAGGAAGCCAAGAAAGACTTTCATACACAGAAATAACCCCCTTTAGGTTGGGATTTATAGAAATCTGATGTGATAGAATTTAGAATAGAGACATTAGCAATAGTCTAATGCAAAAAGAAACTACTACACCATGAAATTTACAGAATTTTGAAAATTCTAGAAGTATGGGATTTGAAAACTCCTTTGTATGACTGAGATATTTGTGTCGAAAGTTGAGAGGTCACCTGAAATCATCCAATGGAGAGGGGTCCTTGGAGTAGGAAAAAACTGAAGCAATCATCTTTCCAGAGTAGCAGGTTGTGAGATTCGTTTCTTCTAATGTGGAGGGCACTGGAAAGACACATTCTTCTTGCTTGAGTAAAACTAGTGTCATAGACAACACGATGGACCGATCTCCTCAAGAATCAATGGACATGAATTTGGCATTGTTCCTTTGACTAGAGCTTTAGAAATGAGCATGGTGACACATGGAGAGAGAAGTCAAGGGCTTTTATAACAGAGCGAAGGGCACTACAGATAATTCCTTAGATCACCAACACTATTGCGCCCAAGAGAATGCAGGCATATCTAAGACTCCTCCAAATCCCCCATGCATCAAAATAGAATGCAATGATGCACTCTACCTGGTGATGGTTTCAAGAGATTGAAAATCATATTCCATCAGATAGGGTGATTGTTCCCACATGGACACTGTGGTCATCTGCGATACACTGATGAAGCATTACGACATACATGTTACCTTTGGATGCCAAATGACATAGAAGGCAAACTGTTCAACCTAGGTGGAGGAATTGTGGGTTGGGAAGGGAAACTTCTCGATTGTATTCTAGCCGGCAGCTTATGAGACAAAGGGGTGAGCTGTTGAAGGGCTGAAAAAATGCATGCATTTTGAGCTTGCCTTACATGTGTCTCTTGGATTTCTCAGCAAAGGGACAATTTACAATTTTGCTACCAACAATTGTGCGCCTTCAAGGCATCCGTTAGACTTTGTGTGCTTTTTCATGCATGAGGCTCATTGATATGCATACAGATTGGTGGTTGATGCTTTCCTGTGCCAATAGCAATTTGGCTGCAAGGTGAAAGGCAGAATGCCAGTGTGTAAGATCCCCTACATTAGAGATACAACCAACATCAATGTTAGTCAGAAATACACCCTTCCATGTCTTGGTGATGCATCAGTTAATTTGCTAGATGTGTGGAGAAAGGAGAAAATTCCATGGAGTAGTTTGTTGGAGAACACAACACCAAATCCCATAGCAAAAAGGCCTCGGGATTGATTAAGATGGGGGTCGAACACCTTGAACACGTGCAGTGTACACAGAGGGAATCTTATGAAGGATGGTAAGTTGGATGAAATCTTCACACAGATTGGAACAGAATAGAATATGACTCAGCTTCAGGCAATTGTGGAAGATGAATAGTTCATGAAATCCTCTGCTTTCATAAAAGTCCTCCTCCATCATTTGCAGTAGCTGAATGCCTTGACAAATTTCTGTGCATATGCAGATTGGATGATGCCGAAGACAATTAGGGCCTTTGTGGATGATCACTGGTACTGGTGAAGTACATCTACTTTGTTAACCACATAGAGTACAATTAGAAATATCTGCTTTCTGTTTCTTCACATGCAGTGGTTGAGATGAAATTGTCTTATCGACTATTTGTTCCTTCTGACAAGACTGTCCAAGCATGCCAAGAAAGAGGACAGATTAAACCATTCTTTGCACAAGAAACTTGGAGAGGAATTCCAACTTCAAATACTGCAATTAATTGTTCAATCTTTCCTCAAATGCTGGCCGGTCAGATAATACTGAGTGTTGGCAAACGAGTAGAGCTAAATATTCCAAAATAGAGAAGATTAATTCGAAGTTTGGTCTTTATGGCTCTTGCTCTTATACCATGTAGAATTTCAGAACACTAACCATGTAGAATTTCACCCCCCTTTATATAAATTACAGCATTATACACCATGGAATCTCACATGGTTATAGTAGAAAACCAGAGATAAAAACATAACATGAAATTTTCCACCAAAATATCAGAACAGTTTGATCTCCAGGGATGATAATGCATCAATATGATGTGCACCTTATAGAGAAAGGAAAGAAATTGCCTTTACAAACTAAGTTTAACAACATAACTGGATTGGCATAAGAAAAGAAATGGCTAAAACCAGGTCAACGTAATTAAAATTGGTACAATACATGAAGACAGAAAATAGCTGGAAATAAAATAAACAAAGACACCAACAATTAGGCACAACTCTAGTGAACATTAAACCGTGTCGATACGGACAACATCATTATGATAATATCTGATAGATTGTTACAAGAGTTATTCGAAGTAGGTGTCACTGTTCCAAGTAAAAATCCAGCTCAACTCCAGTCATCCTAGTTTGAAAGGACGATGGTTCATATTACCTTTGCATTAATTTTGGAAGATTGAACAAAATTACTGTTGAAAATAAATTCTATATACCATTTATTGATGAGATGTTGGACAAACTTCACATTGGAAATGCTTGACAAAGTTAAGTCTTTAATTTTGAGTATTGTTATATCCATATCTGACCTAAGGACATTCTGAACTAAGGATCCATCTGACATTAAGACAATATTAGAATGGCCAACACTCAAAAAGATTTGAAGCTACATGGATTTTTAGGGTTTGCAGAATACCATTGCCATTTTATAAAGTACTATGTTCAGATTGCAACTCCAGTATTGCCTATTCCACACTTTTTCTAAACTGATTGTCATAGAATGTGATGCATGAGAAGGGAATGGAGCTGTACTTATGGAGGATGGTCATCTGATAACATTTGAAATTTGGAAATTAAAGCTGGAGGAAAGTTGTGGCTGACCTGTGATAAAGAAATGCTGGCAATTATACATATATTGGCAAAATGGAGGCAGTAATTGTTGGTAAGTAAGTTTATAGCAAAGATTGAGCATGATGACCTCAATAAATACATACTCCAACAAAAGCAGTTGTTCACAGAAAAGTAGAAGCTGGTCAAGGAGATCTGAACTTTTTATTACAAAATTATGCATGAGAAGGTCAAAGACGATGCTATTTCTGATGCTTTAACTCATAAAGATGAAGAAAATTCTGCTTGTGCCATCCTAGTTAGTATTTGGGGATGCATAAAGGATATTCAATATGAGGATTTCAAGGGTGAGAGCTTTGCAAAAAATTATTGAATGAAGTGGTAAGCATCATGTGTTTGTTTTTTGGAAATGATACGTTGTGGTTTAGAGATTGAATCTGTTTCCCTTCTACTTTGAAGTTCAAAGTGTAAGTTTTAAAGGAAATTCATGATTCCTTAGCAATGGTTCATGTGTTGTTTTGCAAGGCTTATGTTAACGTAAGACAGCCATGGTACTAGAAGGGAATGAGAAAGGGGGTACAAAGGTATGTGGTTGAATGTGGCATGTACTAGAAGTGTAAAAGTGAAAGAATTCCCTACTAAGGATTATTCCAACCATTGCATGTTCCAAAGCAGAATATAAAAGAATTGAGGTGGTTATCTTGCTATAGTTAGTTTTAAGTAGAGTTGGTTATCTTGCTATAGTTAGTTTTAAGTTGAGTTGGTTATCTTGCTATCAGCTTTTGAAGAAATATAAAAAGATTGCACATGCCTTTTATATTGCTTTCCACTGATATTTACATTTTGCTCTTGTTGCACTATAGAGTGTTATACTGTATATGACACAATAAAGCATTATGGGATGCAGGTATTGTGGAACCCTTTCGAGGATATTGTTCCCAGGCAGATTCTCAACAAGTCAGAGCCAGTTGCAAATGAAGAGTTGAGCAAGGAGAACAAGAAGAAAGCAGTAAAGTAAACTATCTTTGTCCTTGTTCTATATTTCTTTTTTTCATTTGGTTATATGGGATTGAAACTGGCCCCACCCATAGTAAATCATGATCACATAGTGGTATCACAACAGCTTGACAATTATGCATGTATCACTTGGCAAGATTTGAACCTGGGTCTTCTTGAAAATCAAGGATTTTAACTAGTTGAGCTAATGCCATTTGATCTTTGTTCTATATATATATATTTAATTGGTTATATGGGATTGAAATGGGCCTCACCCATATTACATCATAACCATACAGTGTGACAGTTATGCATGTATCAGTTGGCAAGATTCAATCCTGAGTCTTCTCCTTGAAAGTTGAGGAATATAAGTGGTTGAGTTAATTCCATTTGATCTTTGCTCTATATTTCTTACTCCAGCTAAATGTATAAATTCTCTTATCAGGGATACCAAAAACAACATATTTCTTTTATACCTGGCATTTTTCATTAATTTTAGACTGCACATATTTTAAGTGTATATGGTGTGAATGGTATATTTTGTTAAGTTTGTGCATTAACTTAAAAGTTAAAATCCACAAACAAGTCTCATCTGTTACTTGTCTGGACCTTCAACTGTCATCTGTGATGATTTATAGGGCATTGTAACCATTTTTGTGTTACCTTGACTGCTGTTTAAATGTTACGACATATCATGCTTCTTTCATTTTATAATTCACTTGACTCTTTGGAGGTTAGAAAGAGGACATCTATATGACTACAGAGAGACACATTAGATTTTGGTTTATAACTTCATTGGTAAAATACTAAAATATCCTTGTCAGAAGGTACAGATATTTAATATCATTTTCTGAAATACTTGTATGTTTGTTATATGTTTTAGCTTAAATAGATATTTGGTAAAATATTTGTAAAATAGCCTAACTTGATGATTTTAATATTCTGAAACACTTGTATCTTTGCTATATGTTTTAGCCTAAATAGATACTTGGTATAGTGAAACTCATCTTGATTTACTTGGTATGCATACATTGGATTCCAATATATAATCACTCAATAGTTGTTGGCTTATTAGGCCTTCACCGGGATCGTTTAGTTATGAATACGTATGGAAGTAGAGAATCACAATGGATTATCATAATATTGTACTTCACTATATCAGGTATGCACATATAAAAAAAGAATGATACATATAGATGTAACACTTCTTGTGCCATAGTGGGAGTGCTGTCTTCCTTCCACCAGCATGTTTGTCTTCCTCCTTTCTCTGGAACACCCTTTTTACTTGCTATGCAAGACTTCCTTTATAGCCATTCTATACTAAAGTCACCCTTCAATATAACCTTCATGATTAGTAACATATAATAATTAATGTGGCATTACGCTATTCACAGTACATCAAAGTTCTCAAAAATAATGAAGCATCATCACTCAATCATGTCTTCTACCTTCAGTAAGAGGAGGTCCTCATGAATGTCTCTTTGTTGACATCATTCCTTCTTTTATCAACAGCAGATCAAAGGCTTGAAAAATCTCTTAGCGATTTCATTAGAATGCATGATAGGATGAGGTTCATGGCACATAGATCAGGTTTTTCTCCAAGTTGAACATCATATGCATGAATCTAGTTTGTTTGGTGCACATGAATTTTTTAACTGGCTTTTGCAATTTTCACAAATTAAGTCTGCTGGTTGCAGCACCTAAATAATATGTTTGTAATGAATTCTTGTTCTTTGCTTGATATATTAGAATTTGCCATTTCTTCTCAGAATATTGCTTGCTCTGATAATTATGATTAATTTGCTTGTTATGTAGATTGCAAAAATAGCATACTTGCTGCCTTAGCAAGTCATTTGGTCCCAAACCTTGTATAGTTGCCCCCAAAAGATTCTTCTTAATTCCTTGTTACCATCATGCCAAAATAAAAGAGGAACTTCAGAAATGTTTATGTCTGACTTCAAATTTGGACTTTTAATAAAGCTGGAAAAGTATATCGATAATTGATATTCTTCTCTAGTTTTCTCTTGCGGAGGTTTATGTTTTTGGACACTAGATATCTCTGCAAAGAGGCATTAGTCTTCTTTGAATTCTTTGATATCATCAAACTTTCCCAGTTTTGTGTTAACTTCGTGCTCAGAGCATCATGCAGATATATGTTTGTTGGAGCTAAATATTCAGTTTACACAAGTTTTAATAATTAGCAATTGTGTAACTGAAAGTGATTTGTATAAAGTGATGGATTTTGAAACAAGGAATGATCAACACTGATTTGTTTTAGGCATAAGTCTCCATTCATAAGCAAAATACAACATTGATCATTATTAGATCTGTCCCTTAGCAGTCTGTCAACTGTAAGATAAGCATTATCTAAGATCATGTGGACAACATGCTGCATGCCAAACTCCATCATGAAGCCCTCTAGCAAAGATTACAAGAATCCTGAATCTTTTGGAGGAGCAGATGCATATGAGAAATTTTATGAGCAGTATTCCTTGTAGACAAGAAACTAAAAAGTCCCAAAATGGCCTTATCCTTTTGATCAGTCTAATTGTTTGACATAATCATGCAGCTGGTCTCCTTCTTTGTCTTCAACACCTGCAAAGTGTCTACACAACCTTATTTCTCCAGTGGAAGAAGTGTGTCCCCTCAATTCATTATAGTTAGGGCATTTAGATCCACACCTGTGGACAGCTGTGTCAAATATTTCTAGATAGAATGGGTTGATTTTGGCAATGTTAAAAGGTATGCCAATCCACAAAAGGAACACCTATGCTCAATCCTATGAACTTCCTCATTTTTCTTGATCATAGAATAGATGCTAGATTGTGATGTTGGATAATTTTGTGGAACAAAAAAATGGGGTTGTGGCACTCTGAGAAATTCCTCCACAACCAGCATTGCATATTTTGCTTTAACTTGACCCTGGATGCTTTGATGGAAATTGATTTTGTGCTAATCCTCCCTTTACTACTTCTCCAGCTATTTTCCCTGTTGCACATAATTGTTGATCAAGCTTCTTTTTATGAACTGCTTCCAGCTTCTTTAGCCGCCTCAGATTTTTTCTGTAGTATCAAATTGGGATGGATGGGCATCCATACCAAAGAATCTTTGTCTATTGAATTTTGAATAGTGAAATCCTCCAAAAAGAAAGAAATTGGGATGCTCATGCACAATATATTATGGGATCCGTGATAGAGCTCTTCATATTCCCAAGGAGGGTCCAGTTCCCTTGGCATCTTTCTGTGAAAGAAAAGGGCATTAGAAAAAGATAGGGTTATGGCAAAAATCGAAAGGAAAAAAGAATCTAGGATCTATGTTAAGAAGAATAAATTCAAGGGAACTGGACCCTCCTTGGGAATATGAAGAGCTCTATTCTGTGAAAGAAAAGGGCATTAGAAAAAGATAGGGTTATGGCAAAAATCGAAAGGAAAAAAGAATCTAGGATCTAGGTTAAGAAGAATAAATCCATCAATAGAGAATAAAGTTCGAAGATTTCCAAATCTAGGTTAAGGAGAAGGAACTAATTCAGAGAACAAAGAAGCTTTGTGGATAATTTCTGGACACTACACTAGCACAAGCTTCAAGCAAATCTGGCTAGGTGTACCTTTGGCGTCACAGAGATATCCTACCGTGACTACATCATTAACTGTGATGGCATACACGTAGTCCCTATGAAGATGTGCGTCATTCAGGAGTGGCCTTTCTTGAAGAACCTGATAGAGCTCAGAAACTTTCTAGGCCTTGCCAATTTCTACCACTAGTTCATCCTTGGATTTTCACATATATCTTGTGTGCTCAACTAGATCATGCATGACAAGGTGACATTTGGATGGAATCGACAACAATGACAAGCTTTGATGAACTCAAACAACACTTCTACTTGGCACCTATGCTAGCCATGCTAGACATCACTCGACATTTTGAGATTGAGATTGATGCATCCGATTATGCCTTTGGCACCATCTTGGTTTAGAATGGGCATCCTATTGTGTACAGTTTTGATCAACAATGCAGCCCAATGCTACTAATGAATATGAACTGTTTGCCACCGTTCAAGTTGTTCAACAATGGCACTAGTAAATCATGGGTAAGGAAACTGTTATTCATTCTAATAATAAGCCATTGCAATTCTTTCATACTCAGAGTAAGAGAATGCACACCAATGAAATCGATGACATACTTGTTGAAGTTCCACCTTGTGATCAAGCATTGCAAGGGCAAAGAGAATCAGGCAACTGACTGTTTGAGTAGCCCTTTGATTCATGCATTATTGATAGTCATGGATGCCAGAAACTACAACTACAGTGACTGGGAGATGTTGTATTCCAGTGATGCTAACTTTGTCGTTATACCTCATCGACTGATACAGGGCAAGATAGTGACAGAGCATTTGTTTTAGCAATGGGTTGTACCGTCTTGGTAAACTATGAGTATCTTCTTGCATATCGTGCCAACACTTTGTTTGAGAAGCACACTACTCCAAGGTAGCTAGACACTTGGTGCTAGCAAAAAAGTTGTGATCCTGCAACAACATTTCCTTTGGCCTCAAAAGCACCAAGATATAGAGCTTCGCATCAAGTCCTATGGACCATGCAACATTGCCAAGCTAGCAAACAGGAAATTTGGGCTTTACACACCATTGCCAGTTCCTTCCAGGCCTTTGGAGTCCATCAACATGGATTATCTATCAGGTTTGCCGTCCACTAAACACTAGAATGATTGTGTTTTTATTGTTGTGGATAGGTTCTCAAAGATGGTAATTGTGATCCTGTGTAAGAAGAGCGTCAACGCACTTTAGACTTCTTGATTGTTATTTTAGCACATTTGGATTCATTTGGGCTGGGGCATACCAAACTCCTTGTGTTGGATCATGAACCTGCCTCATCAGCAAATTTTTGTGTTATCTTTGAGATTAGCTTGATACCAAGCTAAAGTATTCTGTTAGGACCCTCCTAACATAACATATTAATTACATTATATTATATTTTATTTACAAAGGGACTTATCCCTACACAATTCACACCTTTTAATAGATATAATAAGACAATCTATGATGTTCCAAGAGGGCATCAAAGAACAATTTATTTATTCCATTGTAGGTTATTCCTTACAATTTGAAAGTGATTCATTCCAACCCCGATTCTTCCTTCTCCAATTGCCTTTAACTTCCTATTTAATAGTGGTGTTCTAACAACTGGTATCAGAGCCAAAAAGAAAACTAAGTTTTTCTTTCCCCCCCCCCACCAGAACACCAACCATAACAACTTAGTTCATTGTCCTCCGCTGCCATAAGCCGTCGATTGTAAACCACTGCCCTTCGCTGTTATAACAGTTTCCGCGATCTTGCTGTCAAATCGCCACATCCACCATTCTAAGCTCTCGGCAATTCCACGGGCGTCTTGCTGTTTATACCAGGATTGAATGCTCTTGCTCCTTCGGCGAACGCAGAAAATCAAAAAACGAAATCAAAGGTTCTGCAAACAATAACAAAGTGTTCGAGCGCCGCGAGCTCTATTTTTCCGGCCATAAATCAAATCCACGAAGAAAATTAAACAAAAAAACCTTATAAAACTTTAAAATTATTTTCCGGTGCACTTTTTCGGCGGCTAAAATCTGACATCCATTCTCCGACGTCGGGCGGACAAAAGTGTTTTAAAAAAAAAAAAAAAAAGCGCCAAGGGAATTATACCACATTGGCGGTGTTAAAACATTTAAGGTGTTTAAAGGGGGTAAAACGCCTACAACGCTTGTGACTACCTTGCGGTAGTCACGCGCCCGCGTGAAGCCTCCCTGTCCTTGTCGTCTCGCCATTGCCCTATGTCTTCCTCATACCGTGTTGTCTCGCCTCGTCCCTTGTGCTGCCGTCTCGCCTCGCCCTTGTGCTACTGCTTTGCCTCGTCTCTTTTGCCGTGTTGTTGTCTCGTTTCTCGTGCTGCTTCGGCCTCGTCTCCTGTGCCGTGCTGCTGTCTTGTTCCCGCGCTGTCTCGACCCGTCTTCGTGCCGCGCTTTCCCTCAGTCCCGTCAGTCTCGCTCCCATTCACTGTGTCACATCGGCCTCACCTCAGTCAACACCAAACTGACCCTGCGGGCGCCAAAGTCTAAGTTGACAAACAAATTTTTAACAACAAATTTTTGCAAAAAAATAAAATTGGTAAATCAATTTTTCAAAAACAACAAAGACAACATTTTTTTTTAATTCGGCACCAATAGCAAAAATTTGTTAAAACATGGAAATCCCAAAAATCTCTTGTAAAATCTCAAATTACGCCCTTAAATGGCTGACGGAAGGAGATCTCAAGATTTGGCAAAGGAGATTGCGAAAGAAGTCTCAAAAGAAATAGCAAAGGATATTGCGAAAGAACTTTTGGGGTTTTCAAAGGAAATGAAAGACATGATGCAAGGAATGGCATTTTGGAAGGATAATTTAGAGGATAAGATTGCTGCCAAAATAGCAGACCTAACCATAAACATCACCAACTTGAATACAGAGATATCCACTAAATTGGATGCTACAACCCATTCCATGGACTTTTGATGCTGGCATTTTGATGCTAATGCAGAGCGGACAACAGGACACTACACCACCACAACAACCATTAATAGGGGGACCATAGACATCAATCCTTCCTCATACCACAAAACTAGACTTCCCAAAATTTGATGGAGGCGACCCCAAAAATTGGATATATAGGGCAGATCAATATTTCGACCTATATCAAATTCCGGAGATTCAGAAAGTCCATATCACATCATTTCACTTAGAACAAATTGCTACCCAATGGTATCAATGGTATGAGAAAACGAAAGACCCTCCCACATGGACCGAATTCACAAAAAACCTAATGTTGCGATTCGACCCCACTAAATTTGAAGATTTCATAGGAGCCCTCACCAAACTTCGCCAATCTTTGACCGTAAGAGAATACCAAGCGCAATTTGAGAAATTGGCGAACCTTACATCAGGACTAGATGCATCATTCTTCTAAAGTTGCTTCATCAGTGGCCTAAAAGAAGACATTCGAATAGAAATACAAATACAAAACCCTGTAGACATGATGCATGCAGTGGCATTAGCACAAATGATAGAAGAGAAGAACAATAACCAAAGGCAAATAGGAAGAGTTTTTTCATGAAAACCACCAAATACCTACACCAGCCAAAAATTGAATAAGGTCATGCCAATTAAACGAATTAGCCAAGAGGAGCTAAAAGAAAGACGAGAAAAGGGCCTCTGTTTCCATTGCGACGAAAAGTTTACCCCCAACCACAAATGCATCTCACCAAAATTATATATTCTAGACACAATTGATTGCACCCCCAAAGAGGAGGATGACATCGAAGTAGAAGTAATAACTGAGGTTGCAGAAGAAAACCAAGAAGATAAAACAAAAATATCCTTTAACGCATTAGCAGGGTACTCGATTCCACAAACAATGAAGGTAAAAGGATATTTTAAGAAACAAAACCCTATTGTGCTCTTAGACTCTGGGATCACTCACAATTTTATAGAACCCAGTTTGGCCAAACAAGCTAATTGCTTTATATATCCCTGCTATAACTTCGAAGTCATGATTGGCAATGGCGGAAAAATTGCATGCAAAGGCAAATGCAGGAATGTCAAACTCACAATGGGAGAATATAACATGAAAGCAGATATGTATGTACTGCCATTAGGAGGATGTGATATTGTTTTGGGAGTACAATGGCTACGAACGCTCGGTAAAATTCAATGGGACTTTGAAGAATTATGGATGCAATTTATACAAAACAACCAAACTTACACAATTCAAGGTTTAAAAAAAGGTCCCACACAAGTCGTAAGTTCCCATAGAATGGAAAAGATTCTTTGAAAAGGAGGAAGAGGCATGGTTGCCCAACTATTTTCCTTGCAAAACACCACCAAAGAGCAACCAGAGGCACCCGAATTAATAGAACTCTTGGAGAAACATGATAAAATATTCAAAGAACCAGAGGGATGACCTCCACAGCGAAGCCATGATCATGCTATTCAATTACTTCCGGGGCACCAACCTCCAAATATTAGACCTTACCAATATCCATATTTACAAAAGACAGAAATAGAAAAATTACAAGACCTACTAAAGGCAGGGGTCATTCGACCTAGTAGAAGTCCCTACTCTTCGCCAGTCATACTAGTAAGAAAAAAGGATGGATCATGGCGCCTATGTGTGAATTTTTGCGCTCTCAACAAAATAAAGATTAAAGACAAATTTCCTATTCCAGTCATTGATGAACTACTCGATGAAGTAAATGGAGCCGCATATTTTTCTAAACTCGATTTACGATCAGGTTACCACCAAATTCGAGTTAAGGAAAGCAATATACCCAAAACTGCTTTTCGCACCCACGAGGGACATTATGAATTCTTGGTGATGCCCTTTGGCCTCACCAACGCTCCATCCACATTTCAAAGTCTTAAGAACAAGGTATTTTCTCCCTCCCTTCAAAAATTTATTTTAGTTTTCTTTGACGATGTTTTGATTTTAGTGGTGTTCTAACATATTCCACAACTTTCCATCCACAGATTGATGAACAGATGAAAATTGTGAGCTGAACAATTGTGCACTTGCCTAAGATGTGCAACCACAACCCTCCTTGCACATGGGATGAGAGTCTGCCTTGCTTCTATTACGAATATAGGTTATTAGGATATAATCAGTTGGAATAATCAGGATCGAGTCTAATCTCTAGTGCATCTATTATAGCATGTTAATTGAGATAATCTTGGTCTTATCTCATTTTAGAATTAGTCTATGGTCAATGCATGAGGCGTCCTGCAGGCTATCTTTAATGTATCTATTTTTAGTATTTTTGTTAAGATAATTTTGGATTCATAGTTATCCATGAATCCTATTTTTAGCATGTTATTTTCTTATAATTTAAAAAATAAAAATATGAAGCCATTTGTATGGATTGTGAAGTGAAAATCAACATTTGTATCAGAGCTATAGAAGTTTGTAGTTCATTTTCACCCTCTGAAAATTTTATCTTCCATTATGTTCTCCTCCAAATTTGAAGTTTGATTGTTCTTTATCTTCATTATTGTCCAACTTCAAAGCAGATTGTAGATGTAATAATTAAACCGCTTGGTAGAGAAAAAATTGTAAAATTTAGAGATAAACTCAGTATTTTATTCGGTTTAGTCATTAAGGGGGTATAAGGAATATAGGCTGTTAGAATATAATCTGTTAGAATAATTAGGATTGAGGTAGTGCATCTATTATTAGCATGTTTGTTGAGATAATCTCAGTATTATCTCATCTTAGAATTAGTCTATTATGGTCAAAAAATGAGGTGTCCTTTAGGTTATCTTTAGTGTGTCTATTTTTCATGAATCTTATTCTTAGCATGTAATTTTCTTATAATTTGTTTTAAATATGAAGCCATCTATATGGCCTATGAATTGAAAAACAACAACTTCTAGCATTTGTACAATAGGGCTCAACACAGTTCCACTGGTCATAACTCATTCCAGGCATGTTTTGGGTTCCAACCAAGTGCATCCATCGACGTTGCTTTCCATACGCTTGGTGGCGGTATGATGCCAACACAAGTTAAGGAGATCGATAATGCTGACCATTTTTTGCATCCTATGAAGCGCATTCAGCTACATGTTTAGTAGATACTTGGGTGTTAGCAATAGAAATACAAGGAGGGCCATGACCAATGCTGCGCTCCTCACACTTTCAATGTTGGAGATGGTGTTTGGATCCACCTGAAGAAGGAACACTTCTCTGGCCCTTACTGAAACATCAAACCTCTATCCTACAGTCCATACACCATACATCGTGTGACTGGTGAGAATGCTTTCATTCTTTATGTGCCTTCATACTTGGGAATGCATCTAGTTTTCAATACAAAACTCCTCAAGTCTTATCATCCCCCTTTGTTAGAGGCTATAGTATTACAACATCCTACATATTTGGATCCCACTTAGTACCTACTTTTGTAGACAAGTTGATTGGTGTCACCACTAAACATAGTTGGTAAGGGACACAAAACTTGCTAAGGTTTACTAAGAGTGGTTAGTTTGTAGCACAAGCTATATGGTACCCACTTGACCAACTATAGTAACTCGCTACTATCATCTTTGTGAACAAAGGTCAACCACGCAAATCAAGGTGGAAAATAGGACAGAGACTGGGTCAAGGAAAGTGCACCCAGTCCAGTCCTGTGTGTCCCGTTTAGCACCTCATTCAGCTCCTGTGCGTTTCATTCAGCTCTGCGTGCCCTGCTTCCATTTTTGCGTGCTCCATTTCATGCCATGCTCCTTGTTCCTTATAGTAGAAAATGATGATTTGTGTCACCTCATAGTTATCACCATTGTAAACTGCATGTTAATTTCAACTGGAGTTAGAAGTAGAGCAGGCTATATTTTCAAGTATAAATAAGAGTTTCATATTCATTGTAAAGATCCTTTGGCAAATTTGGGAGAGCTAGAGCTACTCTTTGTGATCAACTATTTGTATTTAGAAATCTGCAGTTAATGAGAAACTGAGCATGGTTTATGAAATTTGGTGTTAGTGGCTCTGCTCTTCCACTCTCCTGTTAGTCCTGTTAGTTGCAGGTATTCCAGATCTGAAGCACTGAAGTTATTTGGCTATGCTCGGAATCGTCATTGGATCATGCTGAATCTGCTATGGCTTCAGTTGTATTTTCGTATTTATTTCAATTACTTTCTCTCATTTTTCCTCAACAAAGTAGATCAGCATTATTTTGTTCATTTAGATTAGTTTTTTCGTGTTATTTTAGTTAAGTTAGCAGCGAACCGGCCCAAGTCCGGAGGTTGGGAAGGGTAATTCCGTCCCTTCCATTTGTTGAATTGCATTCACTAGCATAAATATCACTTGACGGTTTCCGTGTTCAACAATTTTAGCACATCTGATGGGACATGTAAGGCTGATTTGTGTACAAAATTGGTCTTATCCCACTTGTATCTAAATTTTCAGATCTAAACAAATGTACTTCGTATTTTTTCAGATCTGTAAAAGGGTTTGTATATCACGATAAAACACATAAAACCCACAAACTGTTTGATGAGATCTGCCTGTTTGGCTCTAGGTCTGATCAATTTGTATCAAAACGTTATGATTTGCATTTTTTATTTCAGATGTCATTTTGATTCATATTGTTCATACAATGGCATCTCTTTTATTTGAATTAACACAGAATCTTGCCTACCTTATGATCTGTTGTTCGATAGACCCTTTTGTTTTTCAAAAATATGTGTTTCTAGAAACGTGTGAGATCGAAACTGTGTGAAGACAAAATTTTCTCTCTGGTGCACCCTCTTCTGCAGTAGTGTGCTTCAATAAGCAGTATGTCCTGCTAGCAAAAAATGCATTCTGTTTGGCAAGATCAGTCTTCCAAACTTTGTCCAAGGCAGGAGTGCGCCCTATTCAATAAGCAGTGCACCCTGCTAGGCAAAAGTGTGCCCTATTTGGTGAGATCTGTCTTCCAAACTTTGTCCAAGGCATGAGTGTGCCCCATTTGATAAGTAATGTGCCTTGCTCAACAAGCTGTGTGCACCGCTTGTTGAAAGTGCTCCTTGCTCTGAATTTCCCTTTTTTCGGTTTGATTTTCAAAGTTATTTCTGTTTTTGTTTATGAATACAAAATCATTTTTAACTGGGAAGGGATCAATCCAATTAAATTTCTTACCTACAAAAAATGGGTTTAAAAGGGAAGAAAACTACCACAACTGTTTGGATAGACAAGCCAAAAAGCCCGTCTATAGATCAGATTGAAAATACTGATCTAGACCAAAACATAGAACAACCTACTCCCTGTTTGAACATGGTGCCTACCATTGTGAGCAAGTTACAACAACTTGATCCCTCACATGCTGTAGAACAGGTGCAAACCTTATCCTCAAGTGGGACAATCAAGTGGATCACAAAATTATCTTTGACTTCGGCAATGGCTCAACTTCAGTGTGGCCTTTATCCTAACGCTTTAGGGACGCCTACCATTAGTGGCTGATAGCAGCAAACTGTACAGCCAACACAATCAACCTAAAACCCCCAATCAATGACAGCAGTCTCATAGGTTATGCCCAATCAACCACAGAATTCCTAGAACTCCCAATTGCAGCAACAACAAACGCAACAAGTGAACCAAATAGCTCAACACTTTCAAAATCCCTCATTGCTACAAAACTAACCAACACAGACAGGACAATCTCAATAAAATCCTTTTGCGAGTTCAAGACAATTGCAACAGGTATCCCAAAATCCTCAAGGGGCCTAGCTGCAACACCAACAAGTGACAGTTGGACAACTTTAACAAACGATGCAAAATCCACAATCCACCCAAAAATCGCAAATCAACAATCATTGCTGTTTGTGCAACCCTAACAGGTAGTGCAAAACGCTAATATTGCCCAAAACCAAGAGATGCAAATGAGTCAACCCCCTCAGGTTGCTCCTGTCCAAATGCAGATTGGACAGCCACAACAATTTGTTCAGAATCAGCCATAACAGTTTGTTCAGAATCAGCCACAACAGTTTGTTCAAAACCAACCACGACAACTTGTTCAAAATCTGAACTCCAACGTAGTGCGAAATCTGCAGGCAGCAAAATTCTCAACCACAAATGTATAGGGGATGACTAGTTTATCAAGCACCTTTTATACAAGCAATAGTACCTTATGAGCAATACATGCATTGTGGCCAAGGGCAACAACCTAACCAAATTTAGATGCAGGCAAGGCCCCAAAAGCCGTCTCCTTGATTGGAACTTTCAAGGGTCTATCAGTTTGTTCGCGCTTTCACATATCCCAATTGTGGCCATCAAGTCCTTACCCATATTCTTGGGAATAATAGTCAAACTGCAATAGAACATTTACATGACTTATCAACCCTGAAGTCAGTACACCATATTCATGAAGAAGATGTGATGGTTAGGCTGTTAATCCGATAACTCAGGGATAAAGCTGCTACTTGGTATTGAGGCTTATCAAATGAATAAGCAACAACCTGGCCTTCAATTGTGGAGCCTTTCATGAAACGTTTTGACTGTCCATCAAATGGGTATTCGGTGCTTTTTTAGTTGAATACCATGGTGAGGCAACCGAGTGAAAACATTCATGATTTTAACACAAGATTTCTCCATACTGTCCAATTAATATCCTTCAGTGTTAGACAATCAGATGAACAAGCCTTAGTTTATTATGTGAGGGCCCTACACCTGATCTGGCAATGGTCGTGAGAAAAGCTAATCATGTCACCCTTTTTGTAGCATTTGAAAAAGCCACTAGTGCCAAAGATGCACTTATCCAAGTTGATAGGTTACCACCCTCGCCCTTTAAGGCTTATGCAGCCCATTTGGCTCAAGGTACTTCTTTCCATGTCCAATATCTACTGCCACCTCAGATGGCTCCAATCCCTAGTGCACCATTTTCATAAACCTATCAATAGCCTCAAGAAGCCCTTCCACCTTCCCAGATCACATTGTTGCCTACTAATACTGCAGTACCAACTCAAGTAGTCACTCCTTATACTGCCACATACCTTGGTCAAACCATGCCAAGTTCAGTAGTCTGATCGAACCAGATACCATCATTACCTGCACTTGCACCCAATCCAACTTACCAATCTCAGGTTATGTTACAGACTGGAGATGTGGAGAATATGATGAATGAATTAAAGGCTGGCATCAGAGATCTGAGCAACAAGATGCCAATCAGCTAACGTTAGATGGGAGGTTAGTAGCAAAGGACACTGTATCTAGCCAAGGATCAGGTGCCTTTGCAGACAAGTGGGTCAGTTGTAAATCAATCAAACAACATGGTAAACGCGAGAAGGCGCAAGGGAGAGAAAGTGTCGCGATATCGCGACATGTCGCATTTTCGCGACCAAAAGACGAGAGAAGGCGCAAGGGAGAAAAAGTGTCGCGATATCGCGACATGTCGCATTATCGCGACCAAAAGACGAGAGAAGGCGCGAGAGAGAAAAGTGTCGTGATATTGCGACATGTCGCATTATCGCGACCAAAAGACAAGAGAAGGCGCAGAGAGAAAAAGTGTCGCGATATCGCGACATGTCGCATTTTCGCGACCGAAAGAGAAGAGAAAGGGCAAGAGGGAAAAGTGTCGCGATATCGCGACATGTCGCATTTTCGCGACTCGAAAAGGCCAGGCAGGCAGAGAAACAAAAGTGTCGCGATATCGTGACATGTTGCATTTTCGCGACTCGAAAAGGGCAGGCGGTTACAGGGGCCGTTACAGAGGAAATTATCGAGCGGTGGGTATACCGAACGTCATCACTGGTTGACAGGCGGACAGAGTCTACAGTGGCAGCACTGAACAACCACGTGGCACCAAGGTGCAATGAAAGCAGACGAAGACCAAGAGTCGGAAAGAAAAACGTTTCGAAAGCCAAGACAACGAAGAGGCATGGGAAATGAAACAAAGGGCCAGAAAAGGGAAACGGAGAGTCACGCCAGAGATTTTAAAAGGGGAAGCAAAGGTATGCACAAGGGGTCGAAAACTGCTGAGACAGAGTTGCAGATAGAGAAGGTAAGAGGGCCATTCTGGACCTGTGTGGGTTGTTTTTCTTCCAGGGCGGGAAATGCTGTAAGAAAAGAAAAAAATAAACTATCTTTCGGAATAAAGGAGTTTGTTTGGCAGATTGCTGCCATTTCTGTAAATCTTTCCAAGTTAATGAATGAGAATTTGGTTTGAAAATTTTTGCCTCTCCATCAAGTGGTATCAGAGCGGGAGTTCTTGAGTGTGTAAACAGATCGCCGGAAGTGAGGCAGTTTGCACCAGGATCTGTGGAAGAGCGGGGGTTCTTGAGTGTGTGAGCAGATCGCCGAAAGTGAGGCATTTTGCACCAGCATCTGTGGAAGAGCTTAGGGTTCCTGAGTGTGTGAGTAGATCGCCGAAAGTGAGGCAGTTTGCACCAGGATCTGTGGAAGGGTTGTGAGAAGAGAGCGAGGAAGAATGCCTCCATGAAGAAACCGTGGTGGTGGGAGAAATGTGGTACCGGAAGGAGATTTCAGAGCTTTGCAGAGGCAAGTGCAAGCCCTGCAAGAGGAGTTGCGAAGAGGGGTTGAGCCAAGGAGAGAAGACCGTAGTGAAGATGAAGCTTGGGAGGTTGATGATCCATCGGATGAAGAAGAAGCAATGGATCCTGCAGAAGCTAGATTATTTAGGGCCATATCTCGGATCGGGAAGAAGCCAAAGTTTGATGTCTCCACGTATTCTGGGAATCTCAATCTAGAGGAGTTGATTGATTGGATCAATGATATGGAGGAATATTTTGAGTATGAGGAGGTTGTAGATCTAGATCGGATCAAGTTTGCAAAAACGAAGTTGAAAGGCCATGCTTGCATATGGTGGAAAGAAGTGCAGCTAGAAAGAAATAGAAGCGTAAAGGTAAAGATAACTAGATGGGATCGAATGGTAGAGAAGTTGAAGAGACAGTTTATTCCTGCAGATTACGAATTGGATCTGTTGAAGAAAATGCAGAGTTTGAGACAGTCAAGCAAATCTGTCAAAGAATATACAAAGGAGTTTTACAAGATCTCAATCAGAACTGGCCATTCAGAGGCTAACAAGGAGAAGGTAGCCCGTTACATCAATGGATTGAGCACCAAGTATTCAAGAAGAGTTGAGTCTAGTTAGGATGAGCACCATTGAGGATGCTTACCGGTTTGCTCTAAAAGTTGAAGAGAAGCTGAACAGAAGGTTTGAGGGTAAGCAGAAAGGAAGAGGTCATGGAGAAAGAACTGGTGGAAGAATAGATGGAGGACGAGATGAGAAGAAAGAAGAAGCTAGCAACAATCAGGATCAGAAGGGAGATAATGATTACAGATCCCGTGGTCAGAACAACTACCCAAGAGGGAGAGGTAGATATAGTCAAGAAAATGGAGAAAGAGGGTTTCGTGGAACCTGCTTCAACTGTGGAGGAGGACATCGGGCATATGAGTGCCCCCAACACCAAGATAGAATGAATAAGAGACCTGAGGGTCATGCCAGAGCTGCGGTAGCAGATGAAGGTGCTGAATTAGAATACTCTGAAGAGGCAGAGAGAGGAGAAGTTATGGTCACAAGGAGAATCTTGTTGAATGAGGAGAAAGAACTAGACCAGAGGAGGAGCCTGTTCCGCACAAGGTGCAAATGTTCAAGTAAGGTCTGTAATGTTATTATAGATAATGGTAGTACTGATAACTTGGTCTCTGAAGAAATGGTTACTAAGTTACAGCTAGAGAGAAGGAGACACCCGCATCCATACCGGATTGTGTGGTTGCGGAAGGACCATAGGGCATTGGTCAGTGAATAGTCCTTAGTCAAGTTTAATATTGGGAGATACCAGGATGAGGTCCTGTGTGATATCCTGCCTATGGATGCTTGCCATATGCTATTAGGAAGACCATGGCAGTTTGATCGCCGTGTAGTCCATGATGGACATGCCAACACTTACTCCCTAACAAACGAAGGAGTGCGCCATAAACTAAAGCCATTGAAGGAGATGGATGAAAAGAGTTTGCTGACAACAATGAGAGTGGAAGTTGTGGGGTTTGAAGAACTTAAGGGTTTGTACCCTGAAGACCCAGATTTTGCTGAAGCTTAGAGAGCTTGTACAGCCCCAGTTACTCTGGATAGGAATGTCAACAGGAGTACTGATAAATCGCCATTCCAGATTGTATGTGGGAGTAGTCCAAGGAATGCTTCTGAGTTGAGAACGATGGATAAAGGAGAAAAGAGCAGTGCTGAGGCTGAAGATTTTGCAAGTTTTGAGATGTTGAAAAAGAAGGTGACAGAACAGTACAGAAGTGAAGGTCACTTCTCAATCCACCCCGGTTGTCTGATGCAGGAGCATCCAACGAAAAGCAAAATACCGCAAAGAGAAAAAAGTGTCGCGATATCGCGACATGTCGGCAAAGAAGAAAAAGTGTCGCGATATCGCGACAAGTCGCATTTTCGCGACCAAAAGACGAGAGAAGGCGCAAGGGAGAGAGTGTCGCGATATCGCGACATGTCACATTTTCGCTACCAAAAGACGAGAACCACCTAAGATTGCACCTCCACGTCAACCCTTACAAACCAATGCCAGCGTTAAGATAAATTTAGAAACTGCAGTCTTAAGGAGAGGTCAATCACCGGTGTAGATTCCAAGGAATGGTCCAACATCATTGACACAACAGGCTACACAAAGAGGAGGCCCTGCACTGTGAACTACATTAGTTCAACAGAATAACGTACTCAAAAGTGGGGAATCTAAAGGGACAACAAGCACGACACAAATAGACAAGGGAAAAAAAAATGTTGATGAACAAAAAGGGGATAATAAAGTGGAAGAATCAAGTGGTGTGGTTGACAAGGGTATAAAATATTCCTCATTGACAAGTGAAGGGCAAGCTGCTATAACTAAGCAATAGAGACAATGCACATATTGGATAAAAGATAGCAACACTGAGCCTAGATTCAACATTGCTAGTGAATTGAGAAAAACTCTTACTAAGGTAAGTATGTTGGAAACCTTGTCACTACTCGGGTAAAGGGATTTGCTACAAGAGGCTCTGAAGGAGCAAGAAAGGACATATGCAAGGGCAAAAAATACACAGGTAAGACAAGTCGTAACCCAACCAGCAGCCGTTGAGGAACATAATCTCATGTTGGAAGATTTGACAAACATACTAGCAAATGCCGTAGATGTCATGAACGCTCCCAAACGCAAGAACATGATATTGTTACCCTTCTACATCACCTTGAAGATTGAAGGATGCTTGCTGTGCAGTCGCATAGTTGATTTGGGAGTCTTTGAAAAAATGGTTTTGATGTGCACTGCCATTACTATGAATACGACAATGAATTAAGTTTTTTTTCATGCATATTAGAATGAATTAACATTATGCAAATCAAATATTGCAATAAAAGCAATAATTCATGTCAAGACATCATATAAGCCTAAAGCTTTAAGTACACATGAAAGTGACAAAACACATCTTGTATTGCTTATAAAATGAAAAGGTACAAATTTACAGGTAACAAGGAGGAAAAAAAGGTTTCATTTTTTATATGCCTGCACATGGAAACAAGTAATAACAAAGTTACAATCACTTGAGAAAAAGAAAAAAAAAAAACTAAACCTTAAACCAAAAGCTAGGGTTTAGGGTTTAAAATTGAAACATTGACAGCTGAATAATGGCTTGCAAACATAGTTATCAGGCAGCAATATTTACTTAAAAAGAGGAGGAAGAAAAAACCGTAAACCCAAAACCCTAGGGCCTAGACTAGGGTTTAGGGTTTAAACTTCAAGTTCAAAGTTCAAAGTTTCAAAGTCAAACTTTAACAGCTGAAAAATGGGCTTGCATACATAGTTACCAGGCAGCAATATTTACTTAAAAAGAGGAGGAAAAAAAAAAAACCCTAAACCCAAAGCTAGGGTTTAAACTTCAAAGTTCAAAGTTTCAAACATTAACAGCTGAAAAATGGGCTTACATACATAGTTATCAGGCAGCAATATTTACTTAAAAAAAGGGTTTCTGGTTTAGGGTTTAAACTTTAAACTTCGAAGTTCAAACATTAACAGCTGAAAAATGGGCTTGCATAAAAAAACCTTAAATCGGCCGCAGCCTAAAAAAAAAAAAGAAAAAAAAAATGCAGATTTTTGAAAAAATCAGCAAAAAATCTTCAAAAAATCTGCGATGCTGATTTTTTCAAAAAATCTTTGCATTCCCGAGAGTTTGCAGATTGCATCGGTATTTTAAAAAATCGGCAAAAAATCGGGATTCTGCAGATTTTTTTGCAGATTTTCTCAACTATGTTGTTGCCATTGCATCTACTAATAGTAATAGGATTTGACAAGATAATATTCATCCTTTACAACCTTCATGAAATCATCCCGTGTGTACCCTACTTCTTCATATTTATTTTCCTCCTTGACCCTGTTACAATATACTTTCTATCAATTTCAAACAAGTAACGAAATTTTAAAGATGCAAACATAACTTTCTCACTGTCAGTGAATTTATTTACAAAAAAATATGAAGACAACTCATCCAACCAATTTTCTATTGGACTAACATTAATTTTTCCTTAAAAACAGGAATAGTAATATTCACCTGCATTTCAAAAGATGTGTGAGCACTAAATGGTGCTAGGGCAGTGAGAGGTGTAGAGGATGTGGTTGCAGAACTTGCAGCAAGGAGTCATTGAAGAATTTTAGCAATTTGGTTCCTTTGTTTCACAAGGGCTTCATTCAACATCTTCTTGAAAGGGTTGATATTCTTGGTGTTGATATTCTATTTACCATCTGAGATCATTTGAAAAAACAGGGAAGATAATTAGAGGGATCTTGCATTTGATACCCGAGATTCCGATAGCCTGATATCATGGACTTACACTCAAAAGACACACTGCTCTGAAGCTCAGAGTTTCAGGTTAAGAATAATGAGAAACAATACCATTTGAAAATAATAGAGTATAAGAAATCAGAACACATAATTATATAAGCAAAATAACAGAATGATTTTATTGCTCAGACATTGAATAAGCAAAACAACCGAATGATTTTATTGCTTAGAAAACAGAGTATAATGCAAACAATCTATGACATCACATTCATTACTCATACATTGTACACATTATATCTCTCTTTATACAATATTTGGAGCGTTGGAAATTCCTTGTGTTGAATATGGAAGGTCACCCCTATGGAAATGTGGTTTTTCACCTTCTATGAGTTACAAAGTGTATTCGTACACATGACTTGTCCTCTTTTGTTTTGTTCTGAAGTAATGTATCTATATGGTTGGAGATGGATTTTGTTGGGAATATCTAACTATGGAAACTTACTAGTGTTGGTAAAAATTTATTTGCATTTTTGATGGCCTCTGGAGTGTTTATTTTTTTTTTAAGGAAAATTGGTGGAAAACAAACCTATGGGATTGATTCCTTGTCAAAACATCTTGTTCTTCCTCTATGCTTTCCAATGCCTTCTGAACCGGTCAAAACAGAGTCCCGAGCACAAATTTATGCCCATTCCAAGGTGAATAGGATAGGTCACATGCCTAGATCATGACTGCTTATTTATATAATAATTTAAATTTAAATCAATCTTGGGATTTAACATAAATTGCAATTAACTTTAAATGCTTTGTTGATTTAGATAAGCCTCCGCAATGGATTCATTCCAAGTCCATATTTTGTATTAAGATTAGCCTTGTGCTACTCAATTTCAGTAGCCTCTGGCATCTTCATATTGAAATAATGGTTTTCCTTGATATTGACTTGGTGTCTTTAATGCAAAATGCATGGTCTCTCTCTTTTTCTATCTCTTTCCTTAATGTTTTTCTTTTTCTTCTTTTTGTTTTTTTTGATGGGTAAAATGGGGATGAAATAGGGTTCCTTACATATTACAACATAACTGCATTACCACAGGCTGCCTTTTTGCAGAGTCTCTATATGCTAAATGCATGCGCCGCTTTATTACAATGCTGGGATTTGAGCCTGGATCATGCTTTAATTCATGCACCGCGTTTACTATTTCTACTCAATGCCTTGGACTTCATGGTTACTCTCTGTTATGTGATCAACTAAGGCTGATTTTCTGGAGTGACAATGACATAGATCTCTTGTGAGCTTCTTCATCCTTACTTGAATAGTTCTGTCAGTTCCTCCACTGTAGGGTTTTCCACATGAACATGGAATAATATACTACACCCCGCCGTTGAGGTTTATGTCAACCTGGTCTTTCTTTTTATCAATTTCTTCTTTAGCATCACCTAAAGAAATATAAATATACATTCTTTGTTAAGATCTTAACAATCTTGTTGGATACCTCCTGAACATAAGGTACAAAAGGCCTTTATATCATTTGTTTCTTTGTTCCTTCGTCTGGTGCCTAGGGGAGAAGAAAACCATTGAGCACCTTTGAATGCCTTACTGAATGGTTGCTGGAAGTAGCCATTGAACTAGGAAACCTTTCTGAGATGAGCTTACTCTCTTTCTAAATGTTCCTAGTCTACAAGCCAAATAACCTTGGTGATTAATGTTCCTAAATATAATATATTTCTGTGAGGGATAATATGCTTTCTTTTTGTGATGAATGGTGTGCTGAGACAAAGCTGTCAGGTAAAGGTTGATGCAAGCAGGCTTCCTGTAAACCTGTATTGCAAGATAACTTTCCTGTTTCCTAATGACTAGAACATCAAGGAATAGAAGCACATTATTATGTTTGAAATCAATCATAAATTTGATCATCTTATATTGAATGTTTGTATGCTTGTGGGATTTCTGGAGGTTCTCTAATCCATGTGGCTGGCCTACATTGGTGTCATCCACATTTATTTCCACCACTTAGATCTGAGTGGGGAGGTGGCAAGGGTGTATTGTTCAAATTTTTCCATAAATAAGTTGGCAACAACTGGGGAGAGCAGAGCTCATGTTGATGCCTTTAGGTTGATCAAAGATAATGACCTGAAAGCTGGAAATGTTTTTGTAAGACAAATTGTGACTAATAATGTGGTTACTTCATCGGCAACTTTTTAATACCCTCAACCACATAATCAATAGGGAAACCATATCAGAACTCTCCAAAATTGTCAATTTCTTCAATGTTTTGATTCTTAATGAAGTTAATAAAGGGGTCAAAGTCCTTTGTGAAGGTGTTGAAATTTCCCATAATTTCACTCAATCTGATTGATAAAAACTCTGTAAGCTTGTAAGTCCTAAATCCCATAGTACATGTGTTTCATGTATCTTGGGAAGAGCGTAAATCCTTGGAGTTAATTGGTTCTTTGGAATTATCAGGTTATTGATATTCTCATTCAAAGAGGACTCTTTAATAGCTTTCACAATCTTTGTTAAAACCTTGCCAGGTTAGAATTCAGCCTTGTATGACTACCACTGTTGTTCAAGAGGTCCAACATCTTATTGTTATATTCTGCTCTATCGAGGGTGACAGTGGTGTTCTCTTGTTTGCTCTGATGATCACAATACTGATGTTGTCATTAACCCTGCAGAAAACTAAGAGTTCTTTCTTCCGAATCTTGGAGTTCTCCGTTGTGGCATTCCTCAAAAGAGTCAAAACGGATGAACAATCTTGACAAGTTTCTTTTGCATCTTTTTCTCGTAATTCTTTTATTGAACCTCTGATTCCAGTTAAGAATTCCTCAATTGGGATGTATTTTGAAGCAAACATGAATCCAAGACCCCTTATTAACAAGCTTACCATGGGAGGATATAGTAAGTATGGGAAAATTAGGTTACATTTTTTGGTTCCAAATGTGATGCCAGCCCATGTAAGAGTGGCTTGAGGATGAGGCAATGGCTTGTGGCTGCAGCTGAATCAAGAATTTCTTAGGAGTCATGAGCAATGGGCAATTCAGAACTGGAACTTGAGAGAGACAAAATGCTGTTGAGGATGGATCCTCAAAAGGGCAAGGAACACAAAGGCTTGTTTGAGAGTTATGATCCATGTGCATGTGGATTCTGCAGGGTCCACAGGCAGTGAGATGGGATCTGGACCTGTGGCAATCTGAGGACTACATGGAGCATGGGCATGGCTGTCTAGGTTGGGGAGCTGTCCACCAATCTGAGATGGTCACAATTGAAACTTTGAGAACCTACCATCCCTACTGTCTCTACTGTTGGATAATTGTAGATATGCGACATGGCAGAACCTACACAAATGTTTTGATGTCTGATGCAGTAGACCCTATGTTTTAAATGCTTAGTTGGAGAATCATCTGCATTATTAAGCATGAAAATATAAATTTTGAATCTGATTAAAAAATTTAATTCTATATCTAATGTTTCAGAGCCAACTTTATCGTTATATGGCGATCCTTGGGTTTTGCGTCATTATTAGTGTTAGTTCTGAGTTTTTCTTACTACTTAATGTCAATGTTGCACTATAAAAATAAAAAGATATCCCTTTTTATCCAGATCCAAACTATGATTGTAATGGAGATAGCAGAAAAGCATAGCAAATTCCAATTCGCTTATACAAATTAAATGGTATTGTTAATTCAAGCATTTGATCATTGAACAAAGGCACCTGTGCAGTTGTTGAATCTCAAGTAACTTTGTTGATTTTCAATTTTGCAGAAAGCTGAACTTGCTTTCATTTGGAGAGGAAGCAGAAGAGGAGGAAAAGGCATTGGCTTCTATGAAGGAGAAAATTAAAAGCAGTCATGATGTTTTGAACGACCCTCGGTTGTTGAAAGGAGAGTTGAAGCCTACTGAATTGGTACATACAATATACTCATTGATAATAGGAATCTTCTTGTAATATGCCATGTCCAGGTCTCATGATTGGCTTGATTTTTTTTCTTTGCTGACCTCTTCAGCTTGTTTTGGACTTATCATTAATTTCTTGCTGTGATGTGCTTTCCATTTTCATTGTTACAAATATGTTGTAATATTGTAATTAGTTCCGGGGGTTAGGGGTAGTTACAAATCAGTTGTAACCAGAGACCTCTCTGTTCTTTCCCACTTGTATATAGACATCTATTGCATCAATGCAAAGTTTTTCGCAGCCAATCTATGTTCATAACATTTGTTATCATAGTTTCGATGTTGCGAAGGTGAGACCAACATTGCAGAGTGGAGACACTTTTTGAAATTCGTGAGTCTGCCGTGGCAAATCTAGGAATTGCAAACTTCTTGGCCACCAAGAAGCAACCCAACATTCGTGAAGTTTGTGTGAGGAGGAAGATACTGTTGAAGTGATTGTAGGAGAAATTTTTGTGTTCTTGTTTATTTGTTTGTTTCCAGATTTGAAGCTGCTGATTGACAGTGCATTTGAGTGGAACACAATGCATAAATTTATCTAGTAGGTGCTGGTAAAACATCTTGTTTATGCATTACATCAGTTGTATGACAATGTTTGCTTGAGGTCGTTGAGTGTAGCAGTGGTAAGAGGAGTGTTGGTGCCGTCTGGAAGAGTTGAACTAGCGAGGTGGTTTGAGTTTGTCTGAAGTCTGTGGGCCGTCAAGGCAAAGAGCATGCCATATTAAAGTATCTAACGAGCTGTCACCATCTTGGATATGAGAGAAGGCCATTTTAAGTATATTGGGCCTTCTAGAAGACACAAAGATCCATCTTGAAGTGGAGCAAGGTTGTCAATGGTCATTGATTGGGCCATCCATGTAATATATAGGGCCATGACATAGGGATGTCTTCTGTCCGCGTAAGGCTGTCTAAGTGGGTTCATCCCAAAGCTTCACTTGTCAAGAGAATTTAATGTGGAAATTTATCCACAAAAATTCTAGGCCATGTAAGGGCCGTTGTTGAGTCATTGATGTGTCGAGTTCGCACCAGAGCACCGTTCAAATTTGGCAATACATCTTGCTGAAGGAGACATATTTGCTGTGTTATGGCGTTGATCGTTGAAGAAAATCGTGCTAGAATAACGTGCCGTCTATGTGCACGAGCCATCTTTGTTGCAATCATTGGAGGCAGATACAAAAAGGCGTTTGAATGTTGTTTGCTAGAGATTATTTGATGCAAGGAGGCATTATTAAAGAACTCAATTTGCTTGAGGTTGGAGGTGCTGAGTTAAGGCGCTGTTGAAAGGAAGGCATTGTCCGAAGAGAAAACTGTTCCAAAGCCTAACTTTTTGAGACGTATTAAACTCGCATGCGAATGCAAACAAGAGCCATCAGATTAAGTGCATCTACAACGGAGATTGATTTGACCATTTGAATGGTTGGTTGTGATGAATTCTGTTGAAAGAGGCGCACGTTTGTTGTTTTGAGTCAAAAGTAAACTAAAATCCCACATGCATGGTGTGAGGATGTCTTGAGTCCTTAAAACTTCTTTACCTCCTTTTAATTAAATGAAGTCAGGTAAAAGGAGCATATTGAAAGTTATTCCTCTCCTTTGAACATTGATTGGAATATTTGACTGAAATATTCCATAGTTTGACTGTGATTTGGCGGGAAATTGATTTGAAATCCCATATATTTTTGCTTGGCAAGACACTATTGTTTTCTTGCGATTAGAGGCACCTATTTTTTTTTGAGTATACTTGTTGGAAAGCTCTTTTCGAACATGATCCAGTGGAATACAAATTTTCCAGTTTTGAGAAGATTAAACATGGCTATTAATGCCTCGAAGATATTGTTACCCGATTCATAGTTGTTTAAAGGTGACAACTATTCCACATGGAAGATAGTTGAAAATTCACCTTGAGTTTGAGGTTTTGTGGGGAAAGGTATCTAGTACCATGTAAAGACATGTTGCTGACATCAACGAACAAAGAGAGTTTGACAAAGTAGACCAAAAATCCCGTTTGATCATAATGTTCGATGTAATTGATAAGATTCAGCCTTGCATTTGTGATGCTGTCAAAGACGCATTGGATAAATTCAATACGACGTTTAATCCAAAAAACAAAACTGAATTCTACACCTATATTAGATTGCAATTTTTGAAGATTAAGGGTGGTGAGAAGTTGTTTTTTTTTTTTGTGATGGATTGCTGAGTTGAGAGCCTCGCTTCAAGTGTTAGGCAAAACTGTCAGTGATGATAAGCTTGCTTTGACTGTGCTGCAAGCACTGCCACCTGCGTTCAACGTTTGACTGTGAGAACTCCGAATGTTACTAACTAGAGTCCAACTTTTGAGACTTGTGAATTTGCTTAAACAGGAGGAGGCAATTTGAGAGACAAAGAATGAAGATGAACACCCTCTAGTTATGCATTAAAAAGGCAGGAAGCCAATGCAGTCAAAGAAAGGTGGCGAACCCCTAGAAAGCACCATTAATAGTAGAAAGACAAAGGGCATAACCAACAACAAAAATAAGGACAAGGAAACTATTCACGTTCCAATGTCACATGTTTCATTTTTGGGAGCATTTGCAACTGGAGGTTGGACACCTCTAGCATACAAGACAAAGACACCAATAAAGAGAATGACTACCATTTTGGATGATGAGAACAGCGCTTTGCTCCAAGAGAAGTTATGGGCAAAGAAAATAGCTGAGGCATAGTTCCCTTCCAACTCAGAGGCTATGCATTTGAAGAATGAAGAATATATGTCAGATAGTGTAGATGAGGAGGGATATTATCAGCTAGTGATAAAGAGTCATTGCTAGTATAGCAGGCAAGAAAGCACATTAAAACCAAGTACCCATTGAGAAATCAGGTTTCCAAAAGCTCCAACCCATGTCATTTCTTTTGCTTCTGGTATGCTAAATAATTTGCATGGTATATTGAACAATGCAATGGCACACAGTAGACCATTTGTTTCCAAATCTCTCTCATCCTCCTCAGCTCCCTTACTCCCTATTATATAATTGATAACTTGTTGGCATGAAATTGAATAATGGTAACTGCTAACAGAACTTCCACTAGTGGTTGCTAAAAATCCTGTGGTTGACTTTTTGAAAAGAATGGGTATAGATGACCACCCGATCATCATCAAGATGAGGCAAGTTCACATCTTTCATCCAAACATTTAGATGATAATATTAACATCAACAAGCAGCTTGAAATCCTGCAGCCAAAGCTTGTCGTGCTACAGGATGAGCTTGTCATAGGGTACCCTGAGGAGGGTACAGAGAAGCCACAAGATTTTGTGACTCTTTGTATAGCTTGTTTGGAGTCCAATAAAGAGCCTAGTCAGGATGCAGCTGCAAAGACTTGCGTTCAGCTGTCGTTTCAACCATTTGTGCAGTCTTTGTCTTCTTCCTAGTGGCCATGCAGCTTACAATTGAAGTGAAAGTTGGTATCCAGTTGCAACTAGTTGAGCAGGCGGGGAAACAAATAGCAGTGGTATCCTTTTTTTTGGGGGGGGGTGCAGGAGGAATGACGCAAAGCATCAAGTCACTCGGTTATTTGGCAGCCGTATATTCTAACTGCCCACATTCAACTAGATGGCATGTAAGATCAACTTTGAAAACATGACATAATAGCATCATCATTTTGTAAGACCAATGGAATGAGTAGAGGAGATGCGTGGTTTTACCTTAATGTAAGATCATATCAACAATACAAGATTTGACCATGACACTTCTTCAAAATAACACAGGAAGGAATGATAAAAGTAAGAAAATTGTGAGATCACTGCCTAAAATGTGCCATTGAACAGTTGGCCCACTTGGAGTTGGAAACACAATTTCACTATACTTCAACCAGTGAACATAGAAAAGAAGCAGAAAAGCTTTTGAAGGACTAGTGTGTTATGTACAAACCTGTACACAAGGTTTGTGCATCAAAGGACATTGGCATAGAATGTAGAGTTGAGAGTACTTGCATCGACTTCACATGTTAGTCCCCAAGAAAAATAGCTGAAGATGAAGGACACAGAAACAGAAAATTGATAGCAAAAATTAAGGAGATGAATGATAAAATTAAAAGATATAAGGATCTGAATGCCCAAGATGGAAGAGCATTTAAGAACACACAAAAAATGGCATGAGCTGCCAGAAATAAGTGGCTTTCAAAGGCAATGATGGTTGAGAGGGAGGCATCACACTTGAAGGATAAAGAGATGTATTAGAATTTCAGTAAAGCGTAAGCAAAAATCAGACTTGAAGTAGACGCTAGTTACTGCAGAAAATGATGACATGGAAGCAAGGAATGTACAATAGACTGCTAAGGGTGGAAAGGAAACTCTTCAGCTATGGCTTCACCTTATACCTTATCTTCAGTGCAGCCCCTTCTAGTGCCTTCAGCTTCTGCTCCAATGCTTCAACCCAAGCTTGCTCTATATTGGGAAGCTGCCAAGGATGCCAACTCTAGATGGGGAAATGGATGTAATGTCTAGTCTTGACAGAGTACATGTTTGTCATCTTTTTATATACCATAATAAGTCCAAATTAATAAAGGAATTTGGTGTGCTGCATTTAGTATGGTGAACTAATTTTGGTTTGTTATGGTAGTTGATGCCTTCATTGTTTTGGTGATCATTGCACCCAACCCTTCTAATATTTTAAGTGATTAGAGTTCACTTGAGTCTACTGTGATATCCCCTGTGTGGGTTAAGCTTTCGTATTGGAGACAATGTACATCATGGATATGTCAATCACTAATTAAATTCTATTTTATCTGTTCTCTCATAATTTGATGATGATTCTATGTATTTGTTTTTAGATACTTCTGTTCTGTTATTTTAAGTGATTATCATATTCTCCTTGTTTGAGGATATCTTTTATGTACATTAAGGTGCTAGGGGCAGGTTAGCACTCAACTGTTTCCGAGAAGAAGAAATGTTTTTGGCTATTGGATACTTGGAAAAGTTTATTGTTTTTTTTTTTGTCTCAGGACTGGGGAAAAAGTAACCAGCCTCCTGGAAACATTTTTGGGATTCATTTGAAAACTAATTTGCAGGAATTCCTGATAATTAAGTCTACGATATCGAGGGAAAGTGTTCTCTTTCATACTGATTAGAGATAAGGGAAAACATGTAGAAAATTATTTATGTTGGTTTGCTAAAATTCCTTTCCATTCCTTTTGCTTATATTTTATTTTACAAATGTATCTTAAATATTAGTTTATGCTACCATATTTTTAGCCTGGAGATTCTCTTTTGGTAACAAGGAAGTGTTTCACTTTATATCTTGTTAAAGTTCACTTTTTGAAAAAGCTCATGGTATGTTTTACCTCCCTAATCTGTGGATAAAATCCTTATATATATATATGCCCTTTAGTGCTTTAGTTTCTTTTCTGAAAACAAATACTGTTTAGTTGAATTCATTTTTTCATGACTTTGGCATGCTCCTTTGTCAGATTTATGAGACCATATTCTTGATTTAAGTATGGTCGTGCAAGTTTTGAGGATGATGTAATCTTGTTGCTTCTTTTAATATAAAATTTGTGTTTAACAAAGCAAAAAATTTGGAAGGTGACATTTTCACTTCATTAGATTCATAGCTCCATTTGATACATCTATTGCATGCAATCAAAGTAGTTAAATGCATAAAATAATTTTGTGCCTTTAATTCTCTTTTTTAAAGAGGTAGGGATTTTCAACTCATTGCAGGATCCATTGGAGTCAAAGAGGAGGAAGGAATTACAAACATCAGTGCGAGATGCTCTCAATGCAAAGAGAATTGATTCCTTGAACAAGGAAGATGAGAAAGCATTATCTGATGTAAATAGTTATAGTGATGAGGACGAAGTGGATTTTGATGCAAGGATGAGACAACAAATCCTTACGAAAAGAAAACAATTGGGTGATATGAGGGACAAGCCACATGATGAAACAAAAAGTATGCTAAAATTTTGTTCTTCAGATTTAGGTTCCCAGTGTGTAAACTCATTTTTTAAATGTTGTGTGGCTTTATATCTGTGGTAGTTGAGAATTTTGGCTTTTGAATGAGCAGTATAATTTTTTTTTTTTATTGAGTAAATACTTCTTATACACATCCACCATGGGGATTGAACCTGGGTCACATCACCGATAATGCAAGTGGCGTCCTTGCCGGTAGACCACACTCACGGGGATGAATGAGCAGTATAATTACAAGTAGCATATTCACCTTGTATGTTTCTTTCAAGGAAACTTTTAAGGTATAAAATATAATACAGGCACATTCTAGTCAGTAAATCTTGTTTTGATAAAATGGAAAATGAGTCTTGTGTACAGATCTTGTCTTAATGATAGATATTTTGAGCGCATTTTATATTAAATAATGGCTAGTTGGCTACTAGTTTGTGAAAAATTTTCAATTGATGAAATAGATCTTAACTTGAAGTTGTTTTCTAATTTCAAAAATTCCTGAATATAACTGACAATTAAAGACTATGTGCTTAATTAGGACTGCATATGGGGGGTATGGTAACTTGGTTTTAGCTGAAGTGAGATTGCCATCTTCCCTTTAAAATTAATGAGTGCCATTTTCTATCAACCGCACAAGCAGATATGGAAGAAGGTAAGAGGCGCCAACCATGATTGTTCTGAAATTAACAACGAGGTTTATGGTTACGTAAGATTGACATGAACTAGTTATGTCACTCTGTTACCGAGACACCTGGTGCTTGTTACAATAGGATGTACTAGGGTGCCAAAGTCATAATTAAGTTTCATTGTTGCCATGCAAGTGATGTCTTTGGCAATTTGTTATATATATATATATATGTATGTATGTATGTATTTATTCTCTCTACATATTTTCATGCTGTCTTTTGAACTGAAATTGTTACAGAATCTTTTGGATGTAGTCCCAAAGAAATCACTAAGTATTAAAGAGCCTTTTTGTAATCTCTTCAGTTAGGAGATTTAGGACCTTGTCTTTTAAAAGGTTGGAAACCCAAGGAAAGAAAAATTTAGTCTTTTATCTGACTATCTAGGTGATTTTGTAACACTGTTATACTATACATGTGTTACATTGTGCATTAAAATCCTAGAACCTTGAATAAATGAGGAGGTTTGTAGGATATTTCAATATCTAGATATGCCATGGAGTCCAGGGATTTATATAGTAATGCAACACCAAATTTTCATTGTGTGAAATTTTGGAAAATTGACTGACCCTCAAAGGTCCCAGATAGTGCAATAGATACCTGCAGCATCTGGTGGTCCATGGAAGGGAGAATCAGAGAAAGAGAAATGTCACGGTGCTGTGGAAAATAGGTAAATTTTTTTAGTAAATAACATTAGATATTAGTAGTTAGAAATAAAATAAATTCTTAAAGTTGAATACATTTAATGTGACGAACATACCATTAGATATTAGTAGTTAAAAAAATGTGATAGTTGAATAAAAGATGTGATTTACCTGTTGGCGGTCCACTCACCTTAATAAAATACTTCATTTCATCTTTGATATCAGAGCATATTTGTTACATCTTGGAACCTGAGATACAGTAAGTGCCATCATTCAAAGAATAAAATCAATGTTGAAATTCTTAAATGAGTGGAAATACAGGTTCATTTATGCAGCATCAATGGACTTTCATTGCAAAAGTGGGGAAGGACATAAGAGCAAATCCATGAAAGCCATGAACATTATAGTTATGATAGACACATCTAACAAATCATGCCATCTGAAGCAGTGTCAACAAAACTTAGACACCATTGTCCAAGAGCACGTGACAGATAAGAGTTTTTGATGCAATTTCAATTCATGAAATTTCAAATGCCCTTTGCTGAAATTAGCATCCTTTTGATGTATGGAGGTCCTTGTTCCCCCCCCCCCACCTCTTTTTTTAGTTTTTGAAGTCCACTTTAGTTGTTATTTGAAGCAAAGGTTAAGGATTTAGCATCTGCGAGCAGGAGTTTCAGAGTTGCAGAGGTACCAGATGTTGCAGAACAATACTTGTTTACATAAGCTTTTCTTTCGAAGGATCTGTCAAAGAGCTAACAATTGAGGTCCTTGTTTGTATGGTTTCAAATCAAATCCTCTTCATTTGCTCAAAATTGTAAATGCACTTGTTGCTTCTGTTATTGTTTGCAACAGTACGAAGATTTTAACGACATGAGGTCGAGTTGTAGATTTTTGAAACCCTTCCGAAAATCCTTGCAGTCGGTCACAGAAGCCGAACTACTTGACATTGCAAAGGGCAGCCATGGCTGTCTTGTTGCAGTTAAATTCTTGAATTGTTTGGGGATATAACAATCTTGTTTTGAACATGTAAAACTCCTCAAGCCCATAGTAAAGGAAAAGTTGTGTTCAGGTTATTCCAGATGTAGTTTTGAATTGAAGGGATTTCAAAAATTTGAACCATTACAGTTGATGTTAGACTCTGAAAACTTGCAGCTCTTGGATTTTTCAGGCTGGAAAATGTTTTTCATTTGGTGTTCTTTGTTTGAGTTGCCTTGTAAATATTTTCATGATATATTATAAAAATGATGATTGTTGTGTCAGACTATTTGGAGTTACTTTTGATATGAACTGAACTGTGACATCGTTGATAGACGAACTTGCTAGGCAGGCAACTTAATAACTTTGAATTAGAAGTGATTTTGATTCTGTAGACAAATTATGGATCCTGTAGAGTTATACCCTTGGTTAGGATAATGAAAATGTGTTATTATCATAATGTATTAGAATAGAACAGTCATATTGGGCGCAAAAATTCAGGGAGAGATGGCTTAAGAAATGGAATAAAATACCAAAATTTTTCATGTTAATGCTAAAATAGATTCGTCTTCTTGTTGAATAAAAAATATTTCAATTCCAGATGGAGCAAATGTTGAGGAAGAAAAAGAGATTAGTAAGGAAGCGATAAATTACTTAAAAGATAGTTTATAAGAAGTTGGCAGGATAAGGAGGCTAAAGGTAAGCTTTTGTAAAATATTTTATTTATCACAAACACAACTTTGATGAGGAAGATTTCTTTGGAGGACTTAAAAGAGGCAGTTTTCTCTTCCCACCCTAATAAGGCACCTGGCCTGAATGGATTTCTTATGATTTTCTTTAAAAAATTTTGGGATTTCTTGGAAGAATGATTTGTTGGCTTTGGTTGGAGAGACTAGGAAAAATAAGTTTATAATAAATAAGATTAATGCCACCCTTATTGCATTGGTTCGCAAGAAAGGTGAGAAAATATTTTGATAATTTTGTCCAATAAGCCTTTGTAACATGACTTGTAAAATAATTTTAAAATCTATGGCAAATAGATTGAAAAGCATTCTAAATTGTGTTATCTCGAGAAACAGATGATTTTGTTTGTTAGAATATTAGATTGTAATATTTACTTCATGTTAGCCGTCTATGTTGACTATTTTACTCCCATGTGCACATATGCAAAGTCAAGCCTATATTAAAGGCACCCATCCAACACAGATGAAGTAGGTGCTGATCAGGCCTGTTAGGTAGGTTTATTTATGTATGCGTAAGGCTATTTATACAGCCTTAGTCTCCATGTAATATCTTTATCTTTTGTGAGCAATTCACAACTGTTCAAGTGCAGACCAATTCTGCTGTTTTTATCTGTGCTATTGGATTCTATTTGTTGTTCTTTGCTCTTGTTTCCATCAATTGGTATCAAAGCCTTGGTGTTGGAGTTGGATTTTCTGATGTAGACGGGAGACTAGAGATTTTGACCTTGTGGGGTTTCCTTGGCAGGCTTGAAGCGAAAGCTTGTAGGAACTCATCTTTGGAGAAGGCGACAATGACCCACATAGCCCCTTTGGCAACGATAGAGCAATAAGCGTCGGCGTTGACAAAGGCTCATGTAAGTGTGTAGGGGAAACCTTCCCCTAAGGTTGGGAAACCCGTAACCAAGCCGACATCGGCACCGATACGCTGAAGCCGTTGACGAAGCCGAAGCTGAGCAAACCGACGCTGCTTGTGGCCCGCAAAGTCCGACAGATAGTAGAACTGTAGACAGGGGTGAGTACATTCCCGATACAGGTGATGACAATTAGTATCAGGGTTAGGCAAGGTAACAAATGGTCTAATTGATAGGCTAACTCTGGCTATCAAGGGTCCAGACGTTGGATAGACAGTGCAGACGTCTGGGACTATGTCAGACGTCTGGGAGCCAGACGTCAGGTTATGGCTAGACGTCTGGTGAAGGGGCTGACGGCTAGCCGTCTGGTAGTGACCAGACGTCCGGCTAGACGTCAGGCCTCAGCAAACGCTCAACCGCCATAACCGCTTCTGCTGCAGCACCTGTTCGTCAATACGCAAGAGCAAACCTGCAACAATAATTCACTAGTCGAAAACCTGCAACATAGCCATTAATGCTTCAAACCTGCAACAACTCCATTAGTGGCAGCAACCTGTAACTCAACTCAACACTCAATGCATACACAGAATATGGATCAGAATAACAATATTTGTATTATGCTTCAATCACGATTACAACATACAATGGTGATCTCAGACAAAGTCTGTGCTCTCTCTGTCTGTCTCTGATTCTCTACAAATGTTTGAAAAGGGGGTATTTATAGGGCTGGAAGTTGGTTATCCCAACCAACTTCCCCCAACTTCCCCAACCACTTCTACAACCGAATCTGCTAACTAATTGCTAATTAGACGTCTAACTCTGCTAACTAGCTGTAAGGCCACTAGCCCAGAAGTCTGGCTATTAGACCAGACGTTTGACGGCCAGTCCAGACGTCTGACAAAACTGGACGTCTGGTGACTGGCAACACTGGACGTCTAATTCCAACACTTAGACAAAATTGCTCAATTACATTCAAAATTGTTGGAGGATGTGCCAGTCAGTCCTAGGGCTTAGAACTGCTGTCTACATCTATCCTCCCCTTAGAAGAATTCGATGTCGTTAGCGACCTTCTCCGCTCCGTTGCTGAAGTTCCAGCCTCTGTTGTACTTCTGTTGGTGTAGCAGCCTGCTGTGATTATTCATAGTCCTGAAGCCTTTGACGATATTGGTCCCGTTCCTCCTTGAGTCTTTTGGCATAGTTATAATATTTTGCCCATTCAACTTCAAAGGTATTTGCTCGCTCTTCAGTCTTCTTCAGGTTCGTCAGTAGTTCTACTTCTTGGCTGCGGAACATATCCTTCAACAATTCCTCTGAAAGAGAAGCTGTTGGTGCACCTATTTGTTGTTTTGCCCTTTGCAGTTCTTCCTCCAAAGCTGCATTTCTGTTCAACAATTCTTCTTTTTCTTGAGCCCAAGTGCGCTTCTGCTGGCTTCTACTGACTGCAAATGCGGCTCCCTGCTTAACCAACAGTTCTTTTTGGTTCTTGAGTTGGTCTATCTCTTCTGCTGCTGCTTGCAATTTCAGATTCCTGTCTACCAACTCAGTTTGTAAACTTGCATTGACCTCCTTCATCCCTTCGTGAACTTTTTCCATGCGTTCCATGCCCTCAGCTAAGAGTTTATCCTTTTCCAACAAAGCCTGTGTAACTTCTTGCTCCATGATGTCCTTAGCTGTACTAATGTGTTTGATTCCCTCACCTAGCCACTGCAACAAGTGTGCGAGGAAATTCAACTGTGTATACATTGGAAATAGTTCTGGCACCACTTCCACCTGTGTGCCGTGCTCCGTAACCCGTGGTGGATTCTTGCCTTGGCCGCAAACATAAATCTGTTCAGTCTCACAATAAAGACTTGGTGTTCAGTCTGGTAATTCGGCTATATCTTCCATTGTTTGCACTCGGCCTCGTAGGTAGTGACCGGGGTTGCCTTGCATAAATTTTGGAAATATCTCTTCGCCAAGGTCCCCGAACCGCCCACCGAACCAATCGGTCAAGTTCTTCCACCATGCGTTGCCATTTCTTCCATTGGCCCATACAGGCGCTGCTGAACTGTAAACTCAGACTCTGCATCACTTTGTGCCAATTTCTCGAAACAACGTGCTGCGTTCTCATCCATTTCATTTGAGGGATCCATAAAATTCGGTAACTTAAGGAGAATATCCTAGGACCAAGCATCGATCTGTTCGGTCTCCTGTGCCTTTGCTTTGCCTTTATCTTGTTGGCGAATAGATGGGCTTCCTGTAGCCTGTCCCACGGTTCCACTATCCTCTTCGTCCTGTTCTTCGTTTTTCTCTAGGTCTACCCAGTCCTGTTCTTATTGCTTACATATCCCAACAGTTCCCTTTCCACGTAAGTAATCTATAGATCTGCAAGCATTGTAGTATAGCAATAATAATACGCAGAAATTCTGCAACAACATTAAATAACAGCGGTAATGGCAGAAAATACAGCAATAACAGTTTAACAGTAATTACAGCAGTTTGTATTAATAATGGTAGGTGTGATACAGCATTACAGTTTCATCAATACAATCTACAGCCAGCATAACCCTGGTTGTACACAGGACTGGACTGCACTTTGCCATCAATCTGCCTGACTGCCCTGCAATACTTCTTCCACGTATCAACCATTCAACCCTAGGCTGAACATCCCTCATGGCTGCACATCATGCTAGACTGCATTCTGCCCAGACTTCAATCCTCACACGTACTAATCTATGTATGCATTGAGTGTTGAGTTGAGTTACAGGTTGCTGCCATTAATGGAGTTGTTGCAGGTTTGAAGCATTAATGGCTATGTTGCAGGTTTTCAACTGGTGAATTATTGTTGCAGGTTTGCTGTTGCTTATTGACAAACAGTGCTTGGAGCAGAAGCGGTTATGGCGGTTGAGCATTCGCTGAGGCCTAACATCTAGCCGGACGTCTGGTCACTACCAGACGGCTAGCCGTCAGCCCCTTCACCCGACTTCCAGCCATAACCTGACGTCTAGCTCCCAGACGTCTGACATAGTCCCATACGTCTGCACCTGTCTATCCAACTTCTGGACCCTTGATAGCCAGAGTTAGCCTATCAATTAGACCATTTGTTACCTTGCCTAACCCTGATACTAACTGTCATCACCTGTATCGGGAATGTAGAAAGGGTTTTTACATATCCCAACAGTTCCCTTTCCACGTAAGTAATCTACAGATCTACAAGCATTGCGTGTCTTGATTCACCCCATTCGCTCCCCAAATGGTAGTGCAAGTTCCCACATGTCGGGCTGGGTCTTCTTTCCCTTAACCTGAGAAAGGTGGGCATTTTTGTTGTATAGTTCTATTAGCTTGATTTCCTGCCATGGTATTATGGTATACAGGTATTGTTGTGTGTTGAGTTCTTTGCGGTTGTCTGTAAACTGTTGGTGGTGCAAAATTTTCCCCAAATAGCCTTGTCTGCGTTCCCCCTTTGTCTCTGCTTCGCGACCTTCTTCGCGAATATACCAAACGTGGCTCCGGTCTTCCTCCCCACGAACCTCCGCGGTGATGCCTTGATACCAAGTTCTCTCCTACAGTATCCTCTGGCCACTCCTCTCTCGTCGGTTGGGGTGTTACCGTCCAATCGTCAACTATGGGTGCTCTTTCTGCTATTTGTTCTTCCTCGTTTTTTGCAGTCACCAACAAGGTTTCTATGTGTGCATTTTCATCGTCTTCAACGTTCCATACTTGTTCTATCTCTGGGTGAGACACCTCTGGGGCCTCATTTGCTCGTAGGTTCGCCAGTCGTGCGCTTCGTCTTACCCATTTGCTTTGTTCCCTGAAATCAGTCATGAACCTAACTCCCTCAATCACTTTGCCTAGACTCTTCGGGTTTTTTTGATTAGGCAACGACGCCAAATGTAGACAGGGGTGAGTACATTCCCGATACAGGTGATGAAAATTAGTATCAGGGTTAGGCAAGGTAACAAATGGTCTAATTGATAGGCTAACTCTAGCTATCAAGGGTCCAGACGTTGGATAGACAGGTGCAGACGTCTGGGACTATGTCAGACGTCTGGTCTAGACATCTGGGAGCCAAACGTCAGGTTATGGTTGGACGTCGGGTGAAGGGGCTGATGGCTAGCCGTCTGGTAGTGACCAAACGTCCGGCTAGACGTCAGGCCTCAGCGAACGCTCAACCGCCATAACCGCTTCTGCTCCAGAGCACTTGTTCGTCAATACGCAACAGCAAACCTGCAACAATAATTCACCAATCGAAAACCTGCAACATAGCCATAAATGCTTCAAACCTACAACAACTCCATTAATGGCAGCAACCTGTAACTCAACACTCGATGCATACACAGAATATGGATCAGAATAACAATATTTGTATTATGCTTCAATCACGATTACAACATACAATGGTGATCTCAGACAAAGTTTGTGCTCTCTCTGTCTGTCTCTGATTCTCTACAAATGTTTGAAAAGGGGGTATTTATAGGGCTGGAAGTTGGTTATCCCAACCAACTTCCCCCAACTTCCCCAACCACTTCTACAACCAAATCTGCTAACTACTTGCTAATTAGACGTCTAACTCTCCTAACTAGCCGTAAGGCCACTAGCCCAGACGTCTGGCCATCAGACTAGATGTCTGGCAGTCAGACCAGACGTCTGACAAAACTGGACGTCTGGTGACTAGCAACACTGGACGTCTGACTTACAGACTGGACGTCTGATGCCAACACTTAGACAAAATTGCTCAATTACATTCAAAATTGTTGGAGGATGTGCCAGTCAGTCCTAGGGCTTAGAACTGCTGTCTACAAGAACTATCCACCGTACTTGGAAGCCGTCTGTGTTGGAAAGGCGAGGACACCCTGGCCGAGTCCAAGGATTGGCAAAACCCTTGAAGAGGCTCGTGTAATTGTGCTTGTAGATGAACCGTGAAGTTGGGGAAGGGGTTTGGCCCTATCCTCACCATCTCCTGGCTGAAATCCCCGTCGACTGCGTTGGCGATCTTGTCGCGTGGCGTACTCGTGTTGGGCAACGTGCTGGAGCCGTCCTAGTAGCTGCCCTGCATGTGACCCTTGGTACAAAGTAGGGCCTATTGTCAGCATCAAGGCGAAGGCATGCGTCGCAGCCCTCGGCGGCGAACAACGCCTGGAGGCATGCATTATACTTCTAGTTGAAGGTCACAAAGTAGCAAAGTGTCTTCGGCCCCCTGTTCAAGAGATAGATAAGCCAATTTTATAAGTTTTTATAAGTCCGCTCTTTTTTTTAAGTGGGATTTATTTATTTTTATAAGTTATTTTTTTTTTAATTAATAATATTTTATTAATTAAAAGATTATTTAATTAAAAGAAAAAGGAGTCTTTAAAAAAAAAGGGTGAACAAAATTTAGGGTTTATTTGTTTAGTTAATAATCTTTCATTAATTGAGAGATTATTTTATTTAAAAAAAAATTTTATTTGTTAAATCGTGTTAGTGGACCCCACTTCTTGTAGCCCTTCGTTTTCTTCAAAATCTTAAATGTTGAATGCATTAACCAAAAAGCTCCTCGGAGTTGAAAACTTTGGGGTATGGAAGCATCAAATGAAGAATTTGATGATGCTTCATGACTTGTGGAGCCATGTAGAAGGCACTGTAGTATACCATCAGACAGATGTTGCAACACAAGCTGATTATGACACAAAATAGCATGTCGCTCTTACAATAATTAATCTGTCAATCAATGGAGGCATTATTGAGAATGCGGCAGATGCTACTACTCCAAAGGAAGCATGGGATTCCATCATGACTTTGTATGAGCACAAGAATGAAGCTTGTGCTCTCACACCGAGACAACAACTTTACAGTGTGAAGCTAAGTGGTGCCATAGCAAAACACATGCAATCCATCAAAGGCATCACAAACTAGTTGAAGTCACTTGGTGAAACAATCACCAACAAAGAGCTAGTTTCAGCCACCTTCAAGAGTTTGACAAAGGATTATCAAAGTTTGATTACAAGTCTCGCACATAGTGGGAAAATTGGTACCCTCACATTCAATGAATTGGAGGGAATCCTGTTGCAACACGAACAACTTATCTTGAACAATGAAGAAGAAGATTCTTCTAGGGCTTATGCAACAAAGTTCAAGAAGTTCAAGTAAAAGAATCCTTTTGTGAAAAAGGTTGAGGAACCTCGCAATCAAAGACAATGTCAAAAATAGTAGAAGGTTGTCACTTGTTTCTATTGTGGCAAGCTAGGCCACATGTCAAAGGATTGTAGAAAGAGGCAAGCTGATAATTAGAGGAATCAATGTGGCCATTATGCATCCAAACAAGATGACAACATAATTGTTGTTGCATACCGGTCAAAACATGATGATGATGACCAAGTGTGGTACACAGATTCTGGTGCTACAAGGCACATGATGGGAAAAGAAGATTGGCTCCATGCCATCCAAGCGATGGAAGGAGGAAATGTCACCTTTGGCAACAACTCAACGTTGCAAGTGAAAGGAGTTGGCAAAGCTTCCATCAAGATGCCTAATGGTAAGAAGACTTACATCAAAGATGTTTTGTATGTACCTGGAATGAAGAAAAATTTGATTTCAGTTAGTCAGATAGGACAAGAAAACATGAAAATCCTGTTTAGACAAGACAAATGTATGATACAGGATAGTCAAAACAATGTAATTGGTGTAGGCAAAGAAGAATCAGGCTTATATAAACTTGTCATACATAGTGACAAAGCCTTGATTTCTGGAGGATCATCAAAAGACCAATTATGGCATGAATGCCTAGGTCATTTGAACTACTCTAGTCTTAAAGACATGAATAGGTTGAATATGGTACATGATTCATGAGAGATCTCAACAGATAAATGCTTGTGTGAAGCTTGCATCATGGACAAGCAACATAGAGACAAGTTTGAAAAGGACAAATCTTGGAGAGCCAAATCAAAGTTAGAGTTGATACACTTTGACCTGTGTGGCCCAATGAAGACTGCATCTCTTGGTGGTGCAAAGTATTTCAGCATATTCTTTGATAATTTTTCAAGACATACTTGGATTTATTTTCTCAAGTACAAATCACAAGATTTTGATGTATTCAAAGAATTCAAAGCAAAAGCTGAGAATGAAATCAACTAGAAGGTCAAAATTCTCAGAACTGACAATGTAGGAGAATTTACCTCAAATGTCTTCACTCCATTTTGCAAACAACATGGTATTAAAAGGCAACTTTCAGTGCCTTATACTCCTCAACAAAATGGAGTTGCAGAAAGGATGAAGCACACCATGGTTGAGAAGGGCAGATCAATGCTGAAGGCGAAGCAACTGTCGAACACACTTTGGGCAGAAGCAATAAGGACAGCCTTTTACTTGACTAATAGAAGCACCACAAAAGCTGTTCAAAACACGACACCAGAAGAATTTTGGACAGGTATAAAGCCCACTGTTATTCATTTAAGAAATTTTGGTTGTACTGCCTATATGCATGTTCCAAAAGAGAAAAGGCATAAATTTGATGATAAGAGTAGCAGATGTATATTTATTGGTTACAGTGATGTAAGTAAAGCATATAGAATCTATGAGATCAAAACCAAAAAGGTTCATGTATCTAGGGATGTAATCTTTGATGAAGGCATCAAAGACTCTTGTGTTAAGGAGTTGGAACTTATTCAACATAGAGTAGCTGGAGAATAGCTAGAATCCAGCACACCCACACCTAGTGATCCTAAAAGTACCTTGACAAGTGACGGTGAAGCACAAGAAGAAGTCTCTCATGAATGCTCTTCAAATTCAAAGAAGCTGCCCAAATGGTATCTTAAAACTGTAACTGAAGCAATAATTCCAGATGAAGAGGGAAAGAAAAAGTTCAACATGAGAACAGACTCAGTAAATTTTGCACTTATGTCATGAGGAGACATTTGCACCAGTAGCCAAGATGATTACCATAAGAGTTATTCTTGCCTTAGCAACTCAATACAAGTGGAAACTACGTCAACTTGATGTAAAGAATGCCTTCCTCAATGGAGATCTAATTAAAGAAGTATACATGGACCAGCCAGCTGGTTATGTAGAAGAAGGTAAAGAGCAGCTTGTATGCTGCCTCAAGAAGGCACTTTATGGCGTAAAACAAGATCCTAGAGCTTGGTATGCCAAGATTGACAAGTACCTACTCCAAACTAGATACCAAAAGTCTTCTTCTGATTCATATCTCTACTTGAAGGTTCGAAGTGGTATTATCACCTCTCTAGTATTTGTTTATGTGGATGACTTAATAATTACAGGTGATGATGAAGAAGAGATTGATAATCTCAAAAAGAATCTGAAGAACTTTGAGATGACAGATTTAGGCCTACTCCATTATTGTCTTGGAGTAGAAGTTTGGCAAAAGCCAGGAGAAATTTTACTCTGTTGACTATTTTACTCCCATGTGCACATATGCAAAGTCAAGCCTGTATTAAAGGCACCCATCCAACACAGATGAAGTAGGTGCCGATCAGGCCTGTTAGGTAGGTTTATTTATGTATGCATAAGGCTATTTATACAGCCTTAGTCTCCATGTAATATCTATCTTTTGTGAGCAATTCACAACTGTTCAAGTGCAGACCAATTCTGCTGTTTTTATCTGTGCTATTGGATTCTATTTGCTGTTCTCTGCTCTTGTTTCCTAATAAGGCATCTGGCCTGAATGGATTTTTTATGATTTTCTTTCAAAAATTTTGGGATTTCTTAGCAGAATGATTTGTTGGCTTTGATTGAAGAGGCTAGGAAAAGTAAGGTTATAATAAGTAAGATTAATGCCATCCTTATTGCATTGGTTCCCAAGAAAGGTGAGAAAATATTTTGATAATTTTCGTCCAATAAGCCTTTGTGACATGACTTGTAAAATAATTTTAAAATCCAGGACACTGCAGCAACAACAGTTGTCACAGTCCAGGCCAGACCAGATTAGACCAACAGACCATTTGTCGTTTGGGTAGGGCCATGGGTCGAGTGGGTGAACAATGAACACTCAGCTTGATAGGGCATAGTAAAAGCCCATGCTGCACAACCATACAATTAGGGTACGGTCATAGCTAGGGCACATTGCACAACAAAATCCCTGTGTCGGGACATGATGATACAACTAGTAGCAAGGCAGCACCAGCCACCAACAACAATTAGGTAAAAGCGTTTCGAATTTTTTTTTTAAATTTCTGTTGTAAAATTAAAAAAAAAAATACATGATAGATTTTTATATGAATATGTTATAGATTTTTTTATACATAAATCTTTTTATTTCAGGCATGCATTGTGCAAGTTGTAGAACTAGGGCATGACTAGACACCTTTAATTTCTCCATCATGACAAGCACACCATTGCAGATGAAATATATGATACAGAGGGACAATAAAGACACAAGAAACTTGAGGTACACTCTTTGTAATCAGAATGTGAAAGGGAGTTTGACCAGGGTTCATAGCCATTATCTTGCTGGACTGAATGTAAGACTTTGCAAGATAGCAAATGAAGATTCTACAGAACCAATGTATATTAGATTTTATAAATCATATCAAAGCAAATTATGAATCCCATATTCAACAAACATTAGCTTCAACAACAAAGAAAGCTAAAATTCAGCATGTTGTTTCTCAGTTGGTTCATTTGGACACAACTCCCCAACAACATTTACTTGTAAAAGTGGCAGTGGCAGTGACACTATGTAGGAGTCACAAGCTTTATTGAGGTCCTTATTGAAATCACATGAGAAGCACGATATTGACAGGATAGTGGCCAATATTTTTAATGCAAAAACTATTCCTTTTAGTGTGATCCATTCACAACATCTAAAAAATTTAATAGGAAAAAACTATTCCTTTTAGTGTGATCCATATTACATCGAAAAAATTTAATAGGAGCTATAAGCTTTGGAAAAGGATACACATTGCCCAGGTTGGAAACACTCAGAACCAGTCTTCTTGAAGAGGAGGTGCAAGATGTTACCAGTGAATTGAATGAAATGAATTTTTTTTGGATAAATATAGGGTGTACAATATAAGAGATGGTTGGTCTGATATAAGGCAAAGACCTCTACTCAACATTTTGGCATAGTGTTCAGAGGTTCAATGTTTGTAGACTCCATTGACATAAGTAATGAGGTTAAAGGTTTTCATTATATTTTCAAATTCATAGAATCTGATATCTTGGAGGTTGGGGAAGAACACGTTCTCCATATTATCTTGAAAAATGCAGCAAATTGCAAAGGGGCAGGTGAATTACTCATGGACAACTTTCCTCGCCTCTTTTGGACACTATGTGCAGCACATGTCTTGGATCTTTTGCTGGAAGACTTACCAAAATTGGAGTGGATTAAAGTTGTTGTGGCCCAAGCAAGACAAATCTGCAAGTTCATAGTTGACCATTGCTTAACTTTAAGCTTGTTTCATACATTTGCAAAGCGAGATTCTTCTCCGACGTAAACCAGATTTGCTTCCAACTTTATTGCTTTGCAAAGGATGGTAGAAGAGATGGCAACATTGAAGGTGATGGTCAGTGATGAATGGTTTCAATATAAGAAGTCTAAGGAAACCTATTCAAAAGAAATCGAATGACTTATGTTAGGAAGTGGAATTTGGGACAATGCTGAAAAGGGTTTGATGGTATGTGAGCCACTTGTTTGAATTTTAAGAATGGTGGTTGGAGATATGGATATGAAGACATGGAGGAGCAAAAAAAGACATAAAAAAGGTGCTAGAAAATGATCTTGGAAAAGTATGCTTCATCGTCCTTTGCATGCACTAGGTCACTATCTAGATCCCAAATCAATACAGGTGAATTACGTAAGAGATGAAGAATTAAATTTAGGTATTTTGGCTACAATAGACAGGTTGATTCAAAATATGAGAAGAGGAAAGTGAGAGGGCAACTCATTGTTTTTAAGAATCAACAAAAAATGTTTGGCTTCAAGGAGGCAAAAGAAGACAGGCTTTGGATGCATCCAAGCTTCCAGCAATATAGTGGCAAAATAATGGATTTTCTAGCCCATAGTTGTAGATGCTCGTCGTTTGAATATTTATTCAGTGTTCATGCAAAAGAAATTGGAGTATGCATGAGCTGATCCATACAAGCAAATGGAACTGACTTGGGGCTAAAAAGTTATCAGATCTTGTCTTTGTGCATAGCAATCTATGATTGCGTATACTCTTTCTTGCAGTTGAAGATGATAGCTCTAGTCTTGGAGAAGCATGCTTTGAAGAAAATCAGGAAACTATTGATGATGATGTTCAGCCTAATGTAGGATTAGATTCTGATAGCATAGATGTTGAACTTGAGGCAGGTTTTGATGTTGCAGATGTTTAGTGACTTTTCATCATAGTGTAGGGTTAGATTTAAATGCTACTACTCATGGAGACATTGAAGTAGAAACTGATTTTGAATTTTGATGTTGGCTATTGTAGATTTTAAGTATTTTTTATTCAATGCTGAACTTTTAAATTTTTTTGAATTTTGAAATATAGAATGATGAAATTTGAATTTCTCTATTTTTTCACATTTATTTATAAATTTTCAGGAATTTTTTTTGTAGGATTATATATATTATTAATATACCGAACATTCCCAAACCGAACCAAACCCTCCTGAAAAAACTGAACCTCCAAACTTTTCTAGCCTTCTAAACCTCTGAACTGAACCATGCCTAGTAACTATGGTTGAAGCCTTATACTCACATTTCTTATCCAAAATGGCAACTGTTGGATCGGGCTTGTTTACCATGTAGAGGTTCAAAGGTCAAAATTATATAGATGTGAGCAACGGTTCGAGATCTTGGATTTCTATTAGCAACTTGGTTGAGGGAGAGGAACGCAAACAGAAAATGAATGAGCTCCAAAACTTGCCTCAAGAGTTATGTTTGCCCACTTTTACATGGAAGGAAAAGTTGAATTGGAATCTACCAAAACGTGGTGGATACTTGGTCAAGTTGTGATATAAAGCTTTGGAGCAATGAGAGTTTCCTATTCCTAAGTATTTTCCTTGGAAAAATGTTTTGTTCACTTGAGGCCCTTCCAAAGGCCTCAACATTCCTTTTGTTAGTTGTCCAAAGCAAAATTCTTACAGGTGACAGTCTACATAGAAAGGGATATCAAAGACCTTTTAGGTATGCCTTGCGCAAGGAGGATCTAGAAACATCAGATCATCTACTTCTTCATTGCCCCTTTGCTTATACCATTTGAGGCTACATTTTTACAAAAATGAGAATATATTGGGAAGCTTCATCAACATTAAAAGAGATGATGAAATGGTGGATTAATTGTTTCAAAGCTAAAACATTTTGCATTCTCTGAGGATCGTTCCTGCCATTATTTTCTGGAATTTGTGGCTTGAAAGGAATAATAATTTTTTTAAAAACAAATCTTAAAATCATATCCAAGTTTGGAATTGTATTGTTGCTTCTTGGAGAATGTTTATAGGCATGGTGCACAACATGATAGGCATGGTGCACAACATGCAAAGTCTCGAGTATAGAAAAAGAGGTTCTAGCCTCTTGGTTACAAGATTTGAATATATACTATACAAGGGTGATCCAAAATGATGGAGTTAACACAAAGGATCTATATTGATCTGGTAAAATGAAAATGTCTAGAAGTTGGGTTCATGAAAATTTATTTTGATGGTGCTTCCAAGGAAATTTAGGGAAAGCTGGCAAAGGTGGTGTTTTTGAGAATAATGAAGGCAAAATTCTGCTCATCTAACTGGAATCATATGGAATTTCAACTAACAACTATGTAAAGGCTAGGGTACTTCTTACATGGACCAAGATCGCTAATGGAAAGTAATGGATCTAGTTTTCAATTAAGGGGGATTCACAAATAATTATTATTAATGCTCTCAAGAAAAAGAGATGCGGGAAATAGATTGACAATAGCAATATATTTTATGTCCATTGATTATTGATGGAGGTGGTATCTTGGAAATGTCAAACACATCTATAGACAAGGAAACAATATAGCAAATGTTTTAACAAATCATGCTGTTGGTCTTCATCTTAGTGAAATTCAAATTTTAGAAAGTAACTGACTTAGGGAGATTCTACCTTTTGATGGAAATTATATCAAAGAGTTGATAGAGGAAATGTAGTAGCTTGAGAAGGATGAAGAATATTGTTGATAAAAAGACATGTTGGATATGGTCTAATTAACCGAACAACAAATGTAATGTTTTAATATTTGATGGGAGTGGTCCCCTATGGAAGCCATGTGCAGCTTATAAAAATAAAAGTAAAGTAAAAACAGGCCCACCGATGGGGTTTAGCACAAGAGCTAGGAAACAAGGAGTTTCTCATTGTAAGCTAAAATTCCAATCCAATGGCTAACCCTTAATGTTTTGCCCAAGAGATTTGGAGTTGGCAATGGGAAGTGAGTAGTGTCACACTGTAAACCAAAGCTCCAAACACATGGGTGAAACCTTAAAATTTTTGTTTGAAGGTATTCTGGTGCACTGCTATATGGGATACAATCATATGAGTATGACCCGAGTTCAACTTCATAATAACTAACTTAAAAAAATAAATGTAATATAGGCAGGGTTAGTTTCGACCACGAGATAACTAATTAAAAACAATAGATGTAATGTTGGTGGGGCTAGTTTTAACCTATGTTGCATGGAATTAAATACAGTATCTGATACAGAGACGGATATGACAAATTTTCAAGACCCTTAGTATTGGATATGATGGGATACAAAGCATACATATTTTATATGTGAAGAGGAAAAAAATAGGATAAAAACTTATTCAAATATAAGTGTTCTATAAGATATTTTTATTAATTAAGAGGAAGATTTCTATTTTTTATTTTTTTATTGGAAGTTCTTTGAATCTCATGCCATGGATACAACTCTAGACATGTGCAGACCATATCCAGACATATTAGATAAGGACCACATATAGAGATATATTCCGCTATGTTGGGATATGATATTTTTCTGGTCGGATATGTTTGGATACAGTCTCCAAGAAGTGTCATATCCTTATCTATACCTTATAAGTGAATATGGGTGTCCAGGCAGGAGGGTTGGGTACGATAACTATGGTTCCATTCCCCATATAGCTAACTGAAAGGAAAAAAGCAAAAAAATACTTACAGAAGCAGCACACTGTTGCAGAACAGAGAACTAAATTAGCCTGGGCCAAGTTTGAATCGGATTGAACCTGGGCCAAGTTTGGCTGAACCTTGTAACCAAATTCTGGCACTACAAACTGAGGATTCAGGAAATTAATATGACGCATAACTTCTTAGCAAGGAAGTACCAATGAATATAGTCACTACTAGGAGAACTCAAGAACATGAATTGGATTACTACATACATGATGAAAAAGTGTGATTGGAAGTGCCTAAGACATCTCTACATGCAATCCAGTACCACAATATTTGGTTACACTAAGCTAAAGCCACAAAGTACATTTGCTGAAAGTATAAGCAACATGCCATGGAACGTGTTGAACTAGGAGAGCTAATAAAATAGAGTCCAGCATAGCCAGACAAGTTTTCTCCTTATTAATGTGCTAGTGGAGACTTTGAACAGCTGATGATGGCCATTTATCAAGAAAATAATAGTCATATCCAATTAATGATTTGTAATTACCCTCATTGCTGCCTATCCAAGTTTAATATGCTTTCTAAAATGGTAACATGAACTTGATGAAATCTGCCATCAGTTTGTCCTTGTTATCAGGATCATAACAGAGAGGTAAAGACTTAGCAGAGACAACCAAATATGCCATACAAATCACGATTCAATAATCACTCCAATCAAGCAAGTTGTAAGCGAATAATCTTATGAAAAACACCAAAATTGCTTAAGCCCGAGAAAAAGGCAAAGCGCATACACAAAAAAAAAGAATATAAAATAAAGGAAAATTTTCTAGAACTAGTTTGCAAAATATCCATTGTCCAGGCAGAACAAAAATACTAAATGGAAAATATGCAACCAGAAAACAAATAATGGAGTAAATAATTTTGTGTGAATGTATATTAGAATTTATTGTAGCAAGATGTGCTATCAAGAGTCATTAGCCTAGCAGAGAGTTTTGAAAGTTATTTGCTTATTTTAAAGTTATTTCTTAAGAAATGGTTAAATGAGCAAATTGGGGAGTCTGTATAAGAACTTTATTTTTTCCCAGAAGAAAGCAAGAGCAAATAAAACATGTTAACATTGTACCTCACCTCCAAGATCTCAGGAGACAATTCTTAAAGTTTTCCCATATTCATGTCCATGCTTACAGATGATATCTCAAAATATATTCAATAGAATGAAGACAGCATCAGCGCACAAACTCAAATATATTGGGCAGGAATTTTGGTTAAGAAAGACAATCAAAATATCCATCTACACTTTAAATCAAGGATCTAAGCTTGTCTAATGTTGTAAGTGTCAGCCAGAATTCTATGACTTTCAGAGAGGAAATATGAATTCCCCAATTTCATTTATTTCAAATTTCTAAAGATTTCTTATTTTCACAATTCTTCATATATTTAGATATTTATTATTTTAATAATCCTGGGTGTTAATTCCTGCAGATTTTATTTAGATCAATATGATGTTTCTCTTTTTAAAAGCATACACAATGTGCTTCGGACCATTCTAAGAATGAAAATACTTACAGATGATAAAATAGTATACATATAATAGCAATTTCATTCAATCAATCAAAATTCCCAAATGTCATGCACTTAATATTTCTAAAGTTTGTTATTTTATTTTTCTGGTTGTGAATTCCCAGGGTTTGATTTATATTGATACCAAGTTATTATATAATAAAGCATACAAATTGTTTAACAAAATACAACACTTACAGATGACAAAAAAATGTACCCAGATAAAAGCAATTTCATTCAATCAAAATGCTAATGTAGTACACACGTTTTGTAGGCCTTTAACAGGAAAAGTCTTGAGCAAAGAAGCCAGTAAATTCGTTGAAAAATGAGATCCATAACGACACATAAAATTATGTGTTTATATAAAATGTTGTAGGAACCAATCAAATTAGGATTTGTAACTAATTCATGAGCCTTGCCAAATCTTGACAATTATAATAAAGCAAACGCTGAAAACACTTAACCATGCCATTTCAGCTGCATCTGCCTTTATCCAGCATTCTAAGGTTCTGCTGTGCAATAAACGATTTCAAATTTGTCATTTGCATCTATATTTTCAGACCCCAGGTGCCTTTGTATTCATCTAAACTTTCAGAGGAAACAGGCACGTGCACACACACATGCGCAGACATGCGCGCGCACACACACATACACAAACACACCGAAAATAATTATTTTATTAATAATAGTGTATTGATGATATATACATTCATAGTTTCCAGATTGTCCAAATTGTATAAAAAATGTCCAAATTTTGGCCATTTTCTACCTTACACGAACACATGCTAACAGAATTTGACAAACAACAATAAATGGAAAATGAGATTAAAAAAGGTCAAAATTTTCAAAAAACAATAATACCCATATAGCCCATGGGATTTGGGACAATGGTAGGGAACAAAGAGTTTTACACCATAAGCCAAGGTTCAAATCGCTTGGGTCTACTACATTGTTCCTTTGCTTCCACCATTTGGGGATGCTTTTTCAAGAAAATGAGAATCTATTGGGTCACTCCATCGACATTAGAAGAAAAAAATGAAATGTTGAATTAATTGTTTCAAATTTAAATCATTAAGCGTCCTATGGAGGATTGGTCCTGGCCATTATTTGTTGGAATTTGTGGCTAGCAATGAATATTAAAATTTTCAAAAATAAATCTCAAAATCACACCAAAGTTTGGATTTGTATTGTTGCCTCTCTTGCAGAATGTTTATAGGAATTTTGGTCATCATGGGAAGTTCCAAGTGTGAAAAAATATGTTTTGGTCACTTGGTTACAGGATTTGAAGATGCATGTAAGGGTGATATGCAACAATGGAGTTAATGCAAAGGATCTACATCGACTCATAATAAAATGAAAATGTCCAAAGTTGGGTTCATTAGACATAATTTTTATGGTACTTCTAAAGGAAACATTGGAAAAGCTGGCAAAAGTGGTATTTTTTTGAAATAATCAAGGCAAGATTCTCACCTATTCAGAATTATGTGGAACTTCAACAAACAACTATGTAGAGGCTAGGGGAACACTTGTGAGAGGGATCAAGATGGCCATGGAAAATGGATGAAGACATATCTCAATTTAAGGGAATTCACATAATATTAATGATGTTGTTGAAGAAAAGACATGGGAATTGGATCAACAGTAGCATTATTCCAGATGACCATCAACTATTGATGTAGGTCGTATGTTAGAAATGCCAACATATCTACAAAGAAGGCAATAGGGTGATAGATGATTTTGCTAAACATAGGGTTGATCTTTATCTCATGGAAATTCAAATTTTAGAGGGCAAGTAGCGAAAAGAAATTCAATCTCTTAATGAAAATGGCATCAAGAATTTAATCGATAAGATAATTCTACTAATGTCCACAGATGGCCAAAGTAGGCCAATGGGACTTATTGAAAAGAGCTGTTACAAATTACAATTCATTGTAGTAACCACAAAGTACTATGAAAATATGTTAAACTAGAGTAAAGAATCTAGTGTAGACTACTCTAAAGTGGAACAACTGTATGGCATAAAGTTACGGCGTCGAGGGTTACCCAAAATGGATAAATCAAAACATGCTAAAAGAAATGATTAAGAAAGATCTAGAAGTTGAGGTACAATAGAGATAGAAAGGAGCTCCAATGGATCCAAGGGCCAATGTTTATTTGTAGTGGGATGTAAAGTAGAAACACAATAGTTGTTGTCACCAACTATACCAAAAGGGCCAACACAGGATCTAATGATGCTCCCAGGAAAATGGCCAGGACTATGAGGGCCTAGTTGGATAATCCTGGGAGGACTTGGAGTTCAATCCCTGAAGACTCTTCTAGCATCCATGGATGTGGAACCCATAGAAGAGGACAAGAAACTAGGAAGTGGCGCCTGTCTACAACTCCTCGGTATGTGAGGGGTGGCCGAAACCCGATGCCGAAGAATTGCAATCTTGTCCTGTCGTAAGCAAGAAGAAAGAACTGAAGCCCTAGTAGCCACTTTTACATGCAAACAAGGGCGCACAATTCTATCATTAATATTTTGGATAGTTGCAGCTTTTAGTGAAACACTTGTTACTCTTGACTGTAGAGATAGGGTGAAAGAATGAGGTGATTAGTCGAGTAGTAGTCTGTCTTTCATGTAATAACCGATGCTGAAGAGTCAGAGCTAAGCATCTTTGGTCAAGATAACTGAAACAAGTGGAAAGTGATCCACTTGAGTCTCTATACAAGCAATAATACCTCCCTCTATACAAGGAATAGTCTTTATACAAGCATATAATAGTGATCCAGTTTGAGAGATGGACATTATTTTTGATAGAAGGGAAAGTTAGACATGGTCTAATTGACCTAACAGTTGATGTAATGTTTTGTTGTTTTGATGGGGAGTGGCCCCCAATAGAAGCCACATATAGCTTATTTTAAAAAATGGTAGTATTAATAACAGTAGTACCCATATAATAACAATTTCATTCAATCAATCAGAATTCCCTAATGTCATCTACTTCAGATTTCTAAAATTTGTTGTTTTGTTTATTCTAGGTGTTAATTCACAAGGTTCGATTTATATTGATGCTAAGTTATTATCTAATAAAGCATACAAAATGTACACCAAATTGTTAAAAAATGTATCACTTACAGATGACAGAAAAATGCCATAAAAGAGCAATTTCATCCAATCAAATTGCTAATTTAGTACATGCATTTTACAGATCTTTAACAGAAAAGGTCTTGAACAAAGAAACCTTAAATTTTGATAAAAAAAGAGATCCCTAACAATACATAAAATTATGTGTTAATATAAAATGTCGGAGGAACCAATCAAATTAGGATTTGTAACTAATTTGTGAGCCTTGCCAGCCTTGTCGATTATTCTGAGAAAAAAGGTTCCTTTGTATTCATAAGCATTCCAAGGTTTTGCTGTGCAAGAAGGGATTTCAAATTTACCATTTGCATCTATTTTGCAGACTCCAAGTGCCTTTGTATTCATCTAATCTTTCAAAGACAGCTTACAATGTGTCAATGAGAAGAGTACTTTGCCTCAATAAATCTCCAAATCCTGAGCAAATTTTAGTTCGAACAATTGTCAGTGTCAATTGTTGAGGAAGACTTTGTTTTATGTGTTCTTGCATTAATCCTTCTAGGGCCTTTATAATTTCATTCAAGATTGGAGATATATTCATATCATAAAAATAAATATTTTACTAATAAGAGTATATGGATTGTAGATACATTCATCGTTGCTAAGATTCAACGAATTGAATAAAAAATGTCCAAATTTGGCAATTTTCTACTCTACATCAGTGTTACCGGTTCGGTCCCCCTAGATCCCCGGATCCAATTACAGTCCGTAACCGGTACAGATTCGCGTTCGATTTGACTGTGGGTCCATCGAAGGTTCCGCCTAAGAGACCTGGATACGGTTGGACGGACCCGGTCGTATCCGGGTCTCACGGGCGGAACCCTGGACGGACCCAGAGGGAACCCGAATAAAATAATATTATAAAAATTAATAAATATTACTTATAAAAAATTAAATACTGAATTCGAATATAAAAAATTAAAATGAAAAAATCTAAGACCCACTCCCACATACTCCACCTACTCCACCTACTTCCCTTTACTCCCGTTGCAAGTGGCATCGCGAAGTAAAAAAAACATGACCTTCTAAGCTAAGCTGCTAATTCAACCATTCTTGATGTTTGTGAAAGTGAAACCCTAGCTCGCGGCGCAGAGAACTCCTCGCACTCCTCCATAGCTCGCGGTGTGCTTCGAATTGTAAAGAATTCCTCCAAATCCTAGCTTGCTGGTCAGGTATGTTAGCTCTTCCTCTACAATGTTTTAGATTAATATTAGAAAGTAAAGATAAATTTTATAAAAATGTAGAAATTCAACATTAAACAAGTTCAAAAAAATTTATGAACAGAAACCCTTCTCTCTGCGAACGCCTTCGGCCCTTCTCTCCTCTGCGAACGCCTTCGGCCCTTATCCTCTCTGTGAACGCCTTCAAAAAAATTTAAGAACATAAACCCTTCTCCTTTGCGAACGCCTTCGGCCCTTCTCTCCTTTGCGAACGCCTTCGGCCCTTCTCTTTGCGAATGACTTCGGCCCTTCTCCTCTGAATCTCTGATTTAAATCTTAGTATGTATATTTAGTAACCTTGTGACACTATTTTATAATCCACCATAGGAGATTCACCTGGTTTGGCCTTCGGCCCTTCACCTCTCTGCGAATGCCCTTCACCTCTCTGAATCTCTGATTTAAATTTAGTAAGCTTGTGACTATTTTATATTCCACCATAGGATATTCACCTGGTTTGAACACGTAGCTTTTTTCATTTTTATTTTAATCTTAAGACAATATTAATATATAATTATAATAATTAATATAGTGTCGAAAACGGCGTCCATTACTTTGTGCCAAATATCACTGTTTTTAAAAGAATAAGATTTACGATAATAACATTTCATCTGACGGACGAATGAGACACACATGACAATTGACGACGAAATTTAGATTATCAGCGGAGAGGAAGCGGAAAAGCCTTCAAACGAGGCCGTGCCGTCCAGGAAATTTTCCGGTTCGCGCTTTCGAAGGCGCAAACACGTGTTCCGCGTTTTCCTCGTAGACTTCAACCTGTCCTTAAAACTTCTAGGAGAAAACGATGAAATTGACGATGCCATTTTTTATATAATATAAATATATTAATATTTAATAATAAAGCAACACTTGTTTTCGGAGTAATAGAGGAAATAGTCTAAAAAATATTAAAGTGGGTGAAAGGAATTTCATAGGAAGAATATGCCACTTCACCAATTATATGATGGAAGGTGTACACCTTATACACTTCACATATAAATTAGTAAATGAAAATGTTGATTTAGTAAATTAATATATGATGTTGATTTAGTAAATTAATATATGATTTTTATTAATTTTTGTACGGCCGAACCCAAAACGAACCCAAGACAAATTTTTTTTTTTTCCGTACCAGTGAATCGGGTTCTTCGAACCCGAACCCAAACCCAAAACGAATCGGTAACATTGCTCTACATGAACAAATTCAAATGTAATTGGACAAACAGAAATCAGTGGCAACTGAGATTTGAAAAGATCTAAAAAATTTATAACAATAATTGAAAAAAACAAAATGTCCATGGTGTTTAGAGGAATTGGTGGGGAGTTAAGGGTTTCACACTCCAAACCAAGGTTCAAATATCATAGGTAAACCTTAAATTTTTTTGAAATGGCATGAGCTCAACCAGTTGAATTCCTCAACTTTCGAGGAGGAGATTTAAGTTCAAATCTTGCCAAGTGATATATGTGTAATTACCAAGCTGTCATAATACCGCAATGTGGTCATGATGTATTACGTGTGGGGACCATTTCAATGCCATATAGCCAATAATAATAATAATCACGATGATGATAATGGTAATAATAATAAATCCAAATATTATCCCATTTGTATAGTTCATTACCCAAGTCCGTCCAACATCTACAAAAATTAAAAGTTGAAGCAATAGTACAACCAAGGAAAAAGTAAAAAGTTAGAAGTTCAATCTTAGCAAGGCAAAACAATCTTAAACCAACTCATTCATACAGACATTCGCAAGTTTACCTAGTTCTTGTAAATTATTTTAGACATTCAAATTAATAAGAAAATTTCATAATTTTTGAAGCTAATTTTCTCAATGATTTTTTTTTTCAATATACTATCATTGTGGAACTCAAACCCAAACCTGAACGGAGTAAGTTAGGGTGAATCACATCTTTTATTTGACTCATAGGTCACTAGAGTAGCCATTTCATTGCAACTGCTAATATTTAACGTTTTTTCTACTAATAATATTAGATGTAACATTATTTTCAGGTCATTTGCTGACATTCTCCCATACCCCTCCTTCCCTGCAAGCAAAACTATACATGACAAAGTTTCTAGGTCTACAATTTATAGAAGTCTTCAATATTTGGTCTTTATACTACACTTCTAAATCTGAAGCTTGAACTAGCTGTTGAAACTCCAACTTGATCATCATCAATTCGTCATTACTCCAATATTTAGTAGAGGTAGAGTACCATCCAAATGAGCGACCTAAACAATCTGCCAATGATACATCAGACTATCATCACTTCCACAGGGACAGAGTGCTGCTCACCTACATAATGATATGTACAAAGCAGTCTATCCATGTATCTGAAACCAATAAGGACATGTTAAAATACAATTTCTTCTCCATTGTTGTTACCCTCCTTTTTATTATCCATGTTTTTAAGCTCAAATATTAATCCATCATTGTGATATTACAATGGATTTTCAACCCAATTGATTGCTTTTTTAGGGGAAATTATTCAGTTTGTACTTTCAAGCCCAAAAAACAATTTATCTCTTCCCAAATTTCCTTTGCTGAAGTTTCTAAATTTAGCTTGTTCATATTTCTCAAGTAGAACTATTGACTCAGCCCTATAATCCTTAATCTACCATTCTGCTAACTTATCCACCTCCACCGTTTTTTTTCACTTATTACTAGTGAACCATGTTTATGTGTTAGAAGCAACTGCATTTTCACTTTCCATGTATGAAAATTTAATCTGTGACACTTCCCTACTATAAATATGGATTGCATATTTTCCATTCATGGTATGTGTTTCTCTTCATAGTCGAACTTCCATTCAAATGTAATACTTTTCTGGAATATTCTGTCTCACTTCCTAATATCAGAAAATTAAACTTTAAAAACGTAATTGTTTTTCTTGCATATAAGTATCTTAATCCATTCCAATGGTTTCTACTATTTCTTGTAAATTGGTGAGCTTGGATTTAATTTCCTCCTTTCTTTTAAATATGTTACCAAAAGATTTTGCATTCCAAATCTTTATTTTTCCTTTAGATATTTGATCTTTTGAACAAATGTGTACATACATGATCCTTCAAACCTTGCTTCACTCCACCATAACATACCCATTGGAAAGAATCAGGGTTTTGAAGCTGCATAGACTGAAAACAAAATGCCTTTGGATGGGCATTATTGAGTAGACCGCATCTCAAGAGAATGGGTTTGTGATTTAATCCTGCTCATAATAAAATGTTTGAAGAGATTGGTTACTTTGTTTGCAACTATTATTAGATAGAAAAAACCTGTCCAATATTTTTGCTACATAGTTTGCCCGGTATGTCTATTATCCCATGTATATGGAAAGCTTGAAGGACAGGCATTCCAAAGGTCATTTTAATTGACAAAGCAAAATCCTCTGTTGATTTAGACCATTCAAGAATACTGACCTTTTCTAGAATGAGATAGAACTGTATTGAGGTCCCCCAAGAATCCATACATCACAATTGTGAATTATCATTGAATTTGACATAAATGAACTAAGGTCCCTCCAACATCTGTAAAATGTAGTGTATCATATATTTTTTCTTATTTGTCGAGTCTTGTCGAATTTTCCCCATGTTCTGAGCCAAGCCCACTTTGGGATAAAAAAAAAAAAAAACAATAGGCTTGCCAAGTTGAAGATGAGTCCAAGTCTCAACACAATGAGTTAGAGCATATGCATTTATGACTCCAACTTTGTATTTTCCTCTTTACTGGAAAAGGACCAACAACTCAATTATTTCTTGCTTCTAAAAGTTGTCCATCCCATTTGAGATTATTCCATATTGCTGCAATGCCTCTTGAAGTTGCCATAGTAGAAACCATAAGACAATCCCCCAAAATCTAAATATTTTTGAATGCGTTCTTACAATCCTCACTACTTTTCTTTTTTCCAATTCATGACTATAATCTTTATTTTTTGAACTAATCTAATCATTTTTTTTTTTCATATTATATTGGCTTCAAATAATTCTTTCACAATTAGATTGTTCATGAAATTTGGAGATCTGTCATTTCTGGCATGCTTTCTTCATCTTTAGCCAAATGACATGTCAATGAACATAAAAATCTATTCCTTTCTGCTATTTTGTTCAACATTCATGGATAGATTGATTATCTTAAGGAAACAAAATTTTGATATTGGGCCTGCTATGCTTTTGTGAGGGCAGTTAGACAGATTTAAGAGAACTTCAGATAATTCAATGTTATGCTGAAACCTATTCAGTTATTTAGATGAAAAATTGCAAATACATGGTTTTATTAAAATTAGTAAATATCCGTTTTAGTATTTTCAATTTCATCTTTGACATTTCATCTGAAATGTTCTTTAATTGATGGGAAAAATTGCTTACCCTCAGTTTTATGTTTTATAATCTTGCAGAAAAAGGGAGTTTGCAGAAAAGGGAATATGCTTCACCTGTGAGGTAATTGGGTGTGATCATTTCTAAGTTTAGGGTGCTTTGTTTTGTTTTGCATGTTCTCATGAATTTATTAACACACTTGAATTTTTTTTAAGATTTAAGTCAGTACCCAGGCCAGACTCTGCCTAAAGGTTGAGGTTCAGATGTACCTTTATTGCTAACTTATTATTTTACACTGATATAACATGCAGTTTGATCTAGCTATATGTCATTTTAAAATAACTTTTATACATGAGAAAGCTTGTTCATGGCATTGATGATTTCTAGCTCAAAAACATAATTCTGTTTTCTTTTAAGGCATAGGGATTTCAATGGGCAAGGAAAAATGTGGAAAACCGTATATTTATTCATGCTAATCTTTATGGCATTTCCTTTGGGTAGGGTGAAGGCTAGCTTTTAGCCCACAATTGGATGCATTTATGCTCAATTGTATTCTAGAAGGTGCAAAGCATGTTCAGAGCAGGATGCAGATAGTTGGGGTATAACAACTGTCACATCCAGTAATGGTTTTGCCAAGCTCCAACCTCAAGCTCTCTAATTTGAACAAAAGATATTTATGAAGAATGCTTGTACTTGCATTGGGGGAAGGTAATTGTCATACTCAGTAATGACCCTTTTGTCAAGTTGAAACATCAATGTCGTTCTTCAATTTGAACAAATGACATTTATGAAGAATGTTTTTCTTGGCATATGGGGGAAGGTAACTTTCCTGACTCTTATCATATTAATTCTTGTATGCATGGGACGTACTTGCATTATCGGTGATGTGATCCGGGTTCAACCCCCACGGCAGATATGTATATGTATAAGAAGTATTTACTCAATAAAAAAAAAAAAATTCTTGTATGCATGGGTATGCGAGGTATGTATAGCCCTCCAACTTGGTGGTTTTGGGCCTATTCATAGTAATGTTTAGGAGTTGCGTTGGACACTCTCTCCATGTGGTTATTCCTTTTGCGTGGTGAGGTTGAGAGAAACAATTGTTGATGATTGGTGTTTGGATGAGGGCCTCGTTATCTTAAGCCAATGAAGGAAGAAAGGGGGCAATAATCTTGCTGTAACATGTGGATAGATATAAGATGAGAATTATATAGACTTGCGTGATTACTAGGCCACCCTAATGGTTATCCAAAATGGAAGATGGGACAAGGAGGCTCCTATTCTCCAATTGGTATGGTTAGGTGGTAAGATATGTTGTTGGTGGAGACATTATGATGCCTCCATAGGTGGGTCAGGATTGTTAGTAGGCTAAGCATTTGGAGTGAAGTAGCGCATGTGTTAGGAGAGGCATCTGAACAAGAAAATGCAGCAGATGTCACAAAAGATGTAAGCGAATAAACTTGCCCTTTTCTGCTGCATGGACTTAATGATACAAACCCATGGATGCCAAGGTGGAGCTCAAGGAAATTCTTGAAATTCCTTAAATTATTGGACTTAATGATACAACTTGAGTGTGCCTAACAATTAAGATTTTGGAACTCCTAATAGGAGGTCCAAGGTTCAAATCCGAAATGGGGTAGAGTTGTACACTATCCTCCAGTATGGGTGGATAAATAACTTGGATAACCACATTGCCCACTATGGTTGTAGGCAGACAAATTGACATGTCTGCATAATCAATGAATACAGTTTTGCCATTTTGTGTTATTTTGTAGTTCGTACATTTTGTGTTATTTTGTAGTTCGTACACAAAATGTTTGACGAAATGTGCGTACATGTAATTAATAAAGTTCATGAAATGTAAATGAAGATAAATGTATGTGAAATGTAATTCAAGAAGTCATGAGGTGTTGGGGTAGTTAGTTGGAGGGAGTTGAGGATGCAACTACCTCCCTATTCGTAGGAAGTTGTATAAATAGAATCCCCTCATTCAAATGTAGTGGGTGTAATCAGACATGTATTCGTGAGATACTTGTGCTAGGTCGTCTGACTATTGTGCAAAGTCGTTTGAACTATTGTGCAAGGCCATCTGAACTGCTGTGCAAGGCTGTTTAATTGTTGGACGAGGTCATTTGATATATGTTGTGTGCACAGTGTATCCATTGTAATTGTAAGTTATTCCCATTGTATATTTTGTTTATTTAAGTGGTAATGGAATTGTGTTGCAATGTGTTGTATTCTATTTCTACATTCTGGCACCATTGCCTATTTGAAGTTGGGTCAAGCTTGGTAACATGGAGTTGTGACGAGCAAATCACTCAAGAAGGTGCATAACGACAATGGAATGATTACAATGCAATCGACGAATGATGTAGTTTCCCTCTTGAGGAGGGTAGATTGGAGGTTGTAATAGATGAAGATGCAAACTTGTTTTTTGACATTGACAAAGGGTCGACACATGAAGTAGACGTGCAAGTGGATGCCCAACAAAATGTGCAAGCGGAGACGCTCAAGGGTTTATGTGCGGAAAGTTGCATGTTGGCGGCAGAGAGTTGCATTTCAGCAGCAGTGAGTTGCATGTTAGCAATAGTGAGTTGCATGACGACAACAATGAGTTACCTGACGACAACGAAGAATCACAAGATGATGAGTTATGCAACGAGGAATTGCATGATGACGTACAAACTGTTGACATGTGTGAACTTGTCGACGAAGATATACCCAATGATGGAGAAATTTGTGACAACGACCATGATGGTGAAGTTGGCAATGTCCAGGTGCTCATGTCGCACAAGATGGTGAGATACAAGTGTTCGAGCATGAAGTAGATGTGCGTGTCAACAGGAAGCGTGCATTGACGAAGACAGACAAGTGTGTGATAACATATGTGGGGTGACAGACTCATGCAAAAACGAACAAGTTCGTGCAAGCAGAGATGCACGTTTAGACATATGAGCTCGTGCAAGCAAAGACATGCATGCACATATGGAAATTCATGTTCACGTGTTGGACGTGACAAAGCTGGCAAGTTTGATGGAGGAGAAAACTTGGTTTTGTAGGAAAGGTTAGGAGTGGTTGGAGTGAGTTGTGCGGTAGAAAGAAGGCATGACAAATGTATGGTGCTGGAGCAATTGCAAGTTGGTGTATTCGATGGTGACTGGGGTGGGAGTTTGACATCGGTGCAAATGCAAGAAGGCATGTCCAACAGTGCAAGACGGGAGTCCAACTCTAGAGCAAGTGCAAGTTGATGTGCTCAACGGTGAGTGGGATGGGAGTTTGACATCGAAGCAACTGCAGGTTGGCACATTTCATGGTGTGCGGGATGGGAGTTCAACAAGAGAGCAATTGCGATGGGGTGCACTTGATGATGTGTGAAGAGGGTGAGGCACACAAACAAGCACTACTAATGTCAAATCAACCTATCATGACAAAGACCAATTTTGGCATATCGTGTAAGTGTCCAATGTTTCATGGTGGGGAAAGAGAGGACCTAGTCATGCATTGGAAAATATGCCTCATGATGTGGAAAGCTAATGGGTAGAATAATGATGCATATTGGTGGAGGTTATTCCATGTGACCTTTTGTGGAATTGCAATAGATTGGTACATGGGATTACTAGGTGAGTACCAAAGTTGGGAAGAGTTGCATGAAGCATTCGTGAAGGAATTTTGGTTGTTCCACAATGTCAATGAGCTCATTGCTAAAATTTATATAATGGAATAGGTTGAGAAAGAGTCTGTTCGTTCAAACAACCAAAGGTTGAGTGGGTTTTTTTACCCATCTAGAGGAAGATCCATCAGATGCATTAAAGAAGAGGTGATTCGTGGAGAGGGCCTGAACTTGGAAAGTGATGCAAAGATATCATTAAAATGTTGGGGTCATGTTAATGTAGGTGAAATTGACTTTGATGTTGAGAGTGAGGATTTGAGAATGAGAGTAGTTTATCGTCTAAATTTGGGGTCGAGTAGTTAGTCAAGGAAGTGACTGTGAAGAGAAGAACAATGACTTCAAGGATGAGTGCCAGTCGGAGAGCATAAGAACATTGCTATAGGTATATGCAACACAAAGGAAGATTGTTCCAAAGAAAAATTCATTGCTGATGTGGTCTATGACAACCACAAGAGAACTAGAAGACGTTGAATTGAGTATGATACTAAGGGCAAACCCATTATGCAATGTTGGCAATGCCATTTGTGGGGGCACTTCGCACATGAATGTCGAAATATTGAGAGTCAAGATGAACTAGTGATGCATAGAGTCGAAGTATCGGAGAAGAGTGACAGCCCTAGCCAGGAAGCAAAGGAGGTGAACTTTGTATACTTGAAGGAGGGGGTGAACTTGATTACAATTGAAGAGGTAAAGATCGACCAGATAGTTGAAGTTATGCACGAAGGGGAGGTTGCACAAGTGGTTAATGTAGAAGGTGAAACAAGTGATGCAGATAATGTAAATGATGTAGACGACAAAGAGAGGTTGTGTCTAGATGACCAAGCATGTTGTCTGTTCCCTTGGGCTATTCGGACCAAAGATAGTCGAGGCCATGCGAGTCAAAGTGTGGGTACATTCTAGGATGGGGTGCATGCTTTTCTAGCGGGCCTACCATGCACAAGGAGGAACAAGGAACCAAAGCCACATAAGACAAAAATGGTAAATGGAACAAGCAGTTGCATGTAAAGCAATTACTAGTGTTGAAGTGCCAGTTGAGGAGTAGAGGGGAACTTGTTTCATGAAGCCAAGTGTCCCCCTACCTCCCTAAAATTATAAAAAGAGGTAAAAAGCTTGCTCATTCTCACTCACATAGCCTAGCAACAAGGAGACGAAGGAGAGCGCATCAGTTAGCTGAACTTGAACAATCTAGGGTATGGCCTAGGACATGCATTGGGACTTCCAATAGGTGAACAAATCACATGGTAAGGTGAACAAATCACATTTTACCATGCAAAATTCAAAGGCGATAGAGGAGAAGGGCGATTAGTTGCAGAGGAGAGGGTTGCACCAGATCGTTGGAGCCATGCCATGTTGTGCTAGCAGCAGAAACAAGGGTTTTTCTGAAAACCCTTGTCCGACAACCCAAAAATTTTAAGTTTTTGTGTGGGTGAGGCGTTTGCAACAGAAAGACACAGTTGCTAAGAAGGGAGCTGCAATTTCAAACTCTTGCTGGCAAAACCAGCTGGGGTTTTAGAGGAATTTGCATGTCAAAAGTTGTGGAAAAGCAGAGAAATGAAGGAAGGGACGTGTGACAGAAGTGGCAACAAGCATTGCCCGTCATTTTCTTCATGTTGGTGATGTGGCTGATTTTAGTAAGTGTAGTAAGCAATCGAAAAATAAATTTACTTGGCAACAGTTTGAAGTGAAGCCAGTTGCAGAGGTCTGGAATAGAAGACATTGAAAGGAGCGTGACAAGAAGACATTGAAAGGAGCGTGACAAGAGATTCTAGTATAGAGTTCAATGCTTCTATCTCCAGTATTCAGCTCATGTGTCATCGATGACACTTGGAACAGGCCGTCTGATATATGCTGTGTGTGCAGTGTATCCATTATATTTGTAAGTTATTCCCATTGTATGTTTGTTTATTTAAGTGGTAATGGAATTATGTTGTAGTGTGTTTTATAATTATTCCATTTCTACAATGGCATATGGACTCATGGATGTTAAAAGCCACTTTATTTTTACTTCACTTTATGGCTGTTTAAATTAAAAATTATTATTTAAGCTGTTGGTCCTCCAGCTTGAAGATGGATCTGCTCCCCGTTCTTGATTATTCTGTTATTTTCAAATCCCCCTTCCTTACTTCAGACTTATGTTTCTGTTGTTGAATCTCCCACAGTCTTGGATTGTGCAGCTCATGTGAATACATCCAGTTTAATACGTTATATTTATTAAATTAATGTGGTAATAAATTTCTAAAAGCCATATTTTTTGGACTATCTTTCTGATTTATGTTGAAATTCTTTGTACATTCATGCAATATCTCTAGTCTATGATGTGATAATAAAATTCCTATTATTTTCACAAATCTCAGTCTCCCAGGATAACTAATCTGAATGTCCATTAGCTGAGTTGGAGATGTGCTCCTCCTAACTCCTGAAGGTTACCTATAGTCATTCTTAGCTTTGTTCAATTAAATACTAGCACCACACTTATGAAGCATCATCTCCTGACTATCTGTTTGTTCTATAAATGAAAAGTTATAAGCTTTGAGTGGAACATTCTGTCTATAGTTTAGTATGCGAATTGAACTGAATGTTGAAATATTTGCTCATAATTCAGCGAGTCTCTACTGCCTGCTTGGCATCTATCTGCTTTATGTCTCAAGAAAGAAAGACTGACATCTCTACTAAAGCAAGTGCCATATTGCGACATTTGTTCTTATACCTTCAGCTAATCTCAATTGAAGTATATCTGCATGTGAATAACACTTAGAATATAATCGAATCATCGATAATGCTAATAAGGGCCTTGGTTTTGTTACTAACAGTTGGGCATATTTTGTTCCACATAAATTAGTGTTTCTATTTGTACCATGCCCCCTGAATTGCCTAATGTCATAGTACTTTGCAATGTAATCTATGCAGACTGGAATTCTAGTTATCCTTCAATTACACTGACATCCTTTATCAATACATGATATTGTTTTCTTGCATTAGAGCTGCAATTCCAAATCGAAGGCATATAATTGTGATCAAGGTGGGAACTCGACCCAGGTGGTTCTATTGGCAAGACTTGATTTGCCATGAGGTTGGTCAAAGGGTCAAAACCTATGTTGCATGGAAATCGATATGGTATTCAATATGGACATGGTATTGTATTTGACATTTTTCAAGACCCCCTACTATGGATATGTATGGATATGACTTATAAGAGCCATATATATTTTATAGATTAAAAGGAAAAATATAGAACATAAAGCTTACATGAATATGAGCATTAAATAGAATATTTTCACTTTTAATTCAGTTTTTTCTCCTATTATAATTCTCATGTCATGGATATACTCTAGATGTGTTTAGGCCACACCCAAATGTATTACATATGGACCAGATATGGGCATGCATTTGGATCTGTCTGGATAAGATTATTGTGTATTCAAATACATTCTTCAGGAAGTATTGTACCCATATTTGTAATAAATATGCAGATATGGGTATCCAAGTAGCGCAGGGCCAAACACAGTAACTTTGATTGAAACCAAAAAAGGTACACAATTGAACTAATAATTTTACGGTAAAATGAAAATTTTTCCCCTTCTCACACAAGGGGATCTCATACGTCCAACAGGGATGCTGGCTTGACTGTAACATAAAATTATCTTTTATTTGTATGCTTTACCTAATATCAGGGTTGAGAAGCAAGCCCATTGGAGTAGTAGATTATAAAAATGCAAAAATCAATTTATTGATGATAAGATCACTGGTCTCAGTACTCTCTCATGGTAGTTAAATCGGTTGATACTGTCAGGTATATCAACTCAAGTTTTAAATATGATAAACTCAACATTCAACTTTATTCAGTCTCTCTCTCAAAAATGTCGATAGGCCTCATTTTGGGATTGATGGAACTCTTTGCAGCTTGTTATATCGCTTCAGGCAAAAAAATTCACTGTTATCCTTGTGGCTAATTCAAAGGTTGCATTCTTGAGCAATACAAACATACTGGACTCTTATAAAAACAGCTATTACTTGAATGCTGATGTTTTGTCATAAATGGATACATGGGATCAGGTCTTTTGATGCAAATTTTGTATTAACTGAGCACTTGGTTTTTGTACTGTGAACTTGCTGGCTATTAGTTTTGTTTTAACTCTCACAGGGGACAGACATACACAGAAGCCCTGTAAACAATGGCTTGGTGAAATAAGCAATGGCGTTAATCTGGTTTCATTTTACTTGCATTGCAGAATGAGTGGAGAGGATTCTGATGACCAGGCTCCTAGACAAGAGAAACTTGCCTTGAAGAAGAAAGGTTTGGGGTCAGAAGCCAGGGCTGATATTTCAGTAAAAGCAGATATAGATGCACAACTTCTAGGCCCTGCTGAACAACGACGACAGGTTTACAAGCAACAAAAGCGAAGACGTCAAGGCCGTGAAGAGGAAGTGAGTATTTCAAAAAACAAATGTCATGAAATATGGATGCTTATGAACTGTGGAATAGACTTTTTTTGTTTTTGTTTTAAATGCTTAAATTTTCTTTACCTTTTTATGATTTATTCTTGGTATATTTTTATTTTTTCTCCCAGACTTTGGCAAGACTAAATAAATTCAAGAATTTGCTGGGACAATCAAAAACCTTAGCTGTTTGTAAGTCAGGAGATAGTATTGATGAAGAAGATGATGATGCTGGATGGATTTCACATAAGTTGAAATTCATTCCTGATGCTTCCAAGAAGGTAGGCAGGTTGCCTCTGCAAGATATTTAAGTGCATTAGTATACAAAAGAAAATATTCCTCCCAATCTCAATTAAGACTGGTAATTTGACTTGTCATAAATTACAAGTCTGTAAGGCAATGATCTTCCTTTTTATTTTTGAAAATATCTTAGAACTCTTCATTTTTACTTATTTGTTCCTTTTGAAGCAGGATGACATGGCCACCAAAGATGACCCAGATGCATATATAGTTCACGATCCACTTCTTGAGAAAGGGAAAGAAAAGTTCAACAAAATGCAAGCAAAATTGAAGCGTCGTGAACGTGAATGGGCTGGAAAATCTCTTACATGAATCTTTCAGTCATATCCTTGTGTACAAGGGAAAGAAAAGTTCAGCAAAATGCAAGCAAATTGAAGCGTTGTGAACATGCATGAGATGGATATTCCCTTACATGAACCTTTCAATCATATACTCGTCATACATTCTGAGCAAGGCTGGACCGAAGATGCAAATGGAATTGAGGTTAAAATCTAGTTTGAGGTTGTGAATATCATTCAGTAAGGGTGCATATAATCTCATTATGTCATTGGATGGAAATCTTGTTATGAAAGCGGGGAGAAGGCACAGTGAATATCCGAGGGATGAGGTAATATTTTGAGATTGGCACCTGGTTTCAGCATTGTTTTGTTGAGATCTCAGTGTTTGTAATGAAATTCTTCTACCAATTCTTTGTGATTGTCCACTTTTGGAGATGCACTCTTTTTTGTTGGCTTTTTAGTTTTTACTAATAGTGTAATCCAATCAGCATCAGGTCTTTTTACTATTTTTAAACATATTTTTTCACATAATCTATACTGTCGATTGATCTAATCAATGAGGAAGTGAAGCATTTTGCTCTACTGTTAATTCTTTGGGTCTGAATTTACTTATATAAGAAATTTGGTCATGTTCTTTAAAGGGTTCTCATCAGAAATATCTATTAACCATCATACAAACATCTTCTGACGAAACAAACACTGCAGTGACATAGAAGACTTCAGCCTCTTGAGTACTGGTGGTGAATTTTGACTAATTATAAAAATTGAAAATATATTTTCTATGCTTGCCTCATTAGATTTCTTGATCTAGAGTGCTATCAATTATCATCAAACCAATGGTTGCGTTTAAAATTTTTAATCAGTTTGGCTTAATCACAAAACACTCATAATATATCAGTTCTTTTAATTCATGCTGGTTATATTGATTGCTTTCATCTTTCAACATACTTGCAGAGTACATGCACTATGCCCCATGAATTTTTATTTTTTTTCTTCTGAAAGAATTTTAGGGACTGCATTTAAGTTTGTCCATTGGATTTTGTTTATATTTCATATATGTCACTTTCTAAATGCTAGTTATCTTCTAACAATTAACATTGCTCATTGTCATTTGTTTGAATTCCATGGTTGTTTGGTAGAAGTTGATGCTTGTTAAACTTGCATGTTTGCATAATTTAAGTCTCACCTAACAAGAAAAAGGTTTATGTGATTGAACAACCTTTATTGACTGTTTTTTTGCTTCTGGATATACTTATATTTTGCGATGTTTTGAAAAGTACAATGCTTTCTTTAATATGGACCAACATAGTAACGCCATGAGGATGAATTATTATATGGTTGAATAGTTTTCAGATCTTGGTAAATTTGTTAAATTTGTTCCTTGTTCATCCTGTGTGAGGGGTGCGATAGATAGTTCTTGAAAAGCATGGATATTTGTGTTTGTAGTACAGGTTCTATGTATTCCAAATCAAAGAGCAGAAAATGACAAGTAACATGCACTGCAATAAATGTTGAGGAGTCGATATTTATTTCATTATTTTCTCAGAATAGTACATTATGAAGCAGTCTCGTAAGACAACAATTGCATACAAATTAATTCTAAATAACATAACATAGACACAGACATGAACATCCAAACATCCACACGTCTATGCATGAATCCCTTGATACTAGTACATGGATGAATATATACAACAGAGAACAATGGTGGAGAGGTTGCAACAACCTAACCATTGTGCACCCTGACTTGTAACTACACATGAAGTTTTGAATTTATCCTTGCACTACATGCAATATATTACAAACTCATGATGTGCACAACAAAACAACAAACTAAAGATACACACAAAAACATATGAACAATGGATATATGCGAATTGGTGTCATGTCAGTTTGGTTGTCTGCATCTGCTCCTTTAAATCAGTTGGTATCGATGGTGAATGCATTGCTAGAACTCGTGGCTGGGCTTGCTATGGATAAAGGAGTAGGTGGCTGTGAATATTGCTCAAGCATGTAATCACTTACTCTGTTGGAAGACATCTTTATATTTCTTTTGTATCATCTTGTCATAAATGTTGTGTTTAATCCATTGCTTGTCAACTTCATCCAACTGTAGTTGTACCTTCTCTCATTGCTAAAACGTAGTAGCCAAACATTCATCAGTCATGCTTAGCCAAGGCTCTAGATCAGCAATATGTTGATCCTTTTCTTGTAGTTGCTCCTAGTGTTAGACAATATAGTGTCTATCTCGTGTCTTTGTTGAGTTGTTTGGCGTGCTCTCTAAAAAGCTATTTGCTGAGCACACTCTCTTAGAGTTGGCTAGTTGATGCATAGTTCAAATCCTTAGTTGCATGTAATGGGTGAGACTTTATTCATCAAAATGGCACATTAAGCTGCTTTGTTATTGCATATCTGTTTACCATAGGTGATGGTTGGATTTCATGAGCCTAATTGGGTGTATGATACACTATAGACAACTTACAATAAAAATTCACCATGCTTTGTGGAAACCTAGACAATTGCAATAAATTATTCGACTCCTTTTTTTGTGCGAAGATCATTGAGATCCTCTATTTCCTTTTGTTGCCTCCCCTTAGAACTAATGATACAACATTACAATCTCACATGTGAGTCTCAGTATCCACAAGTGCCACTTTTGTGAGAAGGGCTTGTGAAAAAATCTTCTAGTGCACTAGTCATCAAGTCCCTAAACAAAGTAAAGAACCCAACCATTGATGTCTCCTTTGTGCCTCTCAACACATCTTGACGAACCAACGTAGGGAAGTCCACTATCTGTCTATATGGAGGCAAAGCTATCTCTATCTCACCCTCATCTATGGTTTGAGTTTGGTCCTCCAACGATGGACCGCTCTCTTTAGCAATGACCTTTGTGCGCATCTCTTCCAAAGTTTTCTACTCATGATCAACCTCTTGATGAGGCTCTAGCTCGAGTGCTCTTGTTGGTATGTCTAGTGGAGGCAATTTCCTTGTTACACATGCTCCTCAATTGTAGGATTCACCTTCAATGGATAAGACTATCCCATATACTTTGCCTGTGCCCTTTATGGAGGTGATATCAATTCTTCCTCTATTGCTTCTAGTTTGTTGACTTTGATTGTTTGAATGTCATCCAACCAAATTGGTTTGGCATCATTGCCTTCTTGATCATATTATTATGTTAGTAGATCCTCAACTTCTTGCAAGCCATCCCTCTATTTTGGTTGGTCCCACCTTCCAAAGAGAGGGAAGAAGGAATGATTATCACCAAGCGTTGGCATCGTTACAAGGGTCACTTTGTGCTACTCAATTCCTCATTCCCCTAATCATCCTCATCAATCAGACCATAAAAAAGTGACATAAATGCTAATGTGATAGGGGGCCCTCCTTCCCACTTTAGGTTTCCTCCCGAAGTAACCATTGTTAAGTGTCCTAGACCTTTGTTGACTTTGCTTAACTTTGAGTTGCTTGAGTACTATCCTTGGGTTGCTCCTCATTTATTGTGTGTTGTACCGAACAACTTTTGTCCATCGACCACCCATCTAAACTTGGTATTGAGGCATCTTCCAATGTCAACACTCAAACCTCAACACCATAGTCACAAATAGACCTTTGTTGGCTTTGCCTAACTATCCTAAATCCAACATTCCTTGAAACACTCCAAAAGGGACGTACAAAGTTTTTTGCACATTGTCTCTTCCCTCATCATAAAGGGTCTTTGTTGAAGGTATGATGTCTATGTTGGATGTGGAATAGGCTTCATCGAATTTTCACCATGTTCATTGTTCATTGCATGTTTCACAATTTGCTTGGACTCTTGTGTTGGCCCGTCCCATTGTCATCCATATTGATGCAATCTATGTTTGTTTTCGGGCGAAATCTATGTTTGTGTTCGGGCGTATGTGGTTCGTCAATCATCCACTTGTGTCTTGACCATTATTTTGTCATTATGCTCTTCAATCCAAGACTTTTTGTGATAATGGTGCCAAATAGACACGACAAACTCCTTACATATGCAATAAAATGACAAATTACAAATTAAAAAAACACGAATACTCAATGAACAATTCATTATGGTGGTGTATGTGCTTATGACTAGTTTGACCATCTACAATATCATGTGATAGTATTACTATAGCCCAAAAATTCCCGCACTCCTTTCCTCTAGGCAAATGGATCCGCGCCGCAGAGGGGAATGGGGGAATAGGTGGTCTACACCTCAAAACGAGTACTTAATGTGATTTTTCGACGAATTGGTTTTGGGTTCACCAGGAAACATTTGCGGCAGTTTTCGAGCCTAGGTTTTAGGATTTGTTCAGATGAGTTCTTTTTTTAATTCAAATCATACATACACCTAGGTTTTGACCAAATGCTACTAATCTAAATCTATATGCAATTTTTGATTTATATGAAAACAACAGACATGAAAACAAAATACTAATGCAGTATTAAAGTCTAATTCATAAAAGAATGCTAACGTGCACCTGATCCGAATGTCTGATGGAGATTTTGTCGTTTGTTGCAGTCCAGATCGTCTGTAATATGATGAAATCGCCTGCAATCAGACAAAATCATCTGCAATTGTGCATAATCGTTTGTAATTGCACAAAATCGTCCGAAATTGGACATAATCGTTTGCAATTAGACGAAATTGTCTGAGACGATTTCTTCAGAGATCTGCAACAACACAATTTGATACCAGAATGGATAGAAAATGCAAGATTCTGATTCTAGATATGAATAAAAACATGCAATGCTTACATATAACGCTTCACAAATTGATTTAAGATGGATTTAATCAAGATAAATGCATTATCCTACTTTCCAAATGATAATGTTATGCAGAATCTAAACAAAATGACGGTGAACACCAGATGCAATAGATAAACAAAAGAATTAAATAAGATGCCAAATGAGATCAGGGAAAGAAAGTGCAAACAAGGCTCTGCAATTGCCCCCAAGTGAGCTGCTGACAGGATCGTCTCCAATCGGACAAAATCGTCTCCAATCGAACAAGATCGTCTCAAATTTGGACGAAATCATCTCAGACGATTATGTTCATTCCCGGCCGATGCACAGTGATAACCTGCAATAAAATGATGAAAACAAATGCAAAATATAGTGTTCCTTAAGCTGCACAGACTAGTGCTATCAAGGGTGCAGAGATTTCAATCAGCCAGGGGGAATTCTATGAAAACTCATAGTTTAAATAGGCTTAGGAAGTTGTTTAGGGGGTTTGGGATCCTTCCCAACTTGGAAGATCCGGCAGATTGTAGAATTCTAACGCCCACACGCTTATCCTAAGACAAGCAGGGTCATTGGAGCTAATTTTGTCTTGTATCTAACTGGGCAAAATTCAGTTTTGTACAAAATCGTCCAGACGATTTCATCTAGAAATGTTGGACGATTTCGAACAATTAGGGACGATATCGTCTAATCGGAGACGATATCGTCGCGCCGTTGCAACAACTTGTATTTTTGGCACGAAAATCGAGGTGGGTAGTTTTTAGGTTAATTTTAGCTGATTTTTGGTTGTTTTTTGTTGATTTTTGAATATTTTTAACTTAGGTAAAATAATATGTTATTTTTACTTAGGTAAAAATGATGTGTGTCATTTTTAACCCGTTACAATTACTAAATACTCATTGTATAAGTATTTTTTACTATCAAAGACATTTAATAGAATAATCTTGTATAAACAATGTTTAGTAGTAATTGACTCAACCAACTTTAGGTATAATTGTTGAGATCTATTTGTTAAAAATATTTATGTAAATGGTCTAATGGTCGATTGTTAGTTTGGCTGCTTACACATGACATGGTGCAAGTTTCGTTGCTTACAGGTAGAAACATAATATGGTGCAAGTTTCGTTGCTTACAGGTAGAAACATAATGTTGTGTATTTTCATGAAGTGTTGATGCATTTCGTTTGCCATATAAGAAGTATATTTTAAATCAAAAGTATAAAAAAGTTTCCAATATTAAGATTAGATCAAAGCACCATAAATAAATTGGTATTTATAGTATTGTTTGAACCATACTTAAGAAAATAAGAATCAACATGGAAAAAGATTCAGGAAAATTTGGGAATTGACAAAAATTGATAATTTTTTATTGAAAAACTGAAAAAAAAATACAAAATTTTACTGAAAAAAAACATTTTTCATGCACATCACAATTTTTTGTAAAAAACTGGTAAAAATTGGCCAGGTTGTGAATAAGGAAAAATCGGCTTGAATCGGGATTTTTTTGCAGATTTTCTCAACTATGGTTTTAACTTATAAATTATTAAATATTTCAAGTGTTGCAATTCTTTTGAAAGAGTTACCGATCTCATGAAAAAGTTGGGTATAACTTGTATTTGTTTAAGCAATAGAATAAAAACATCCTAAAGTTTCCGACTTGAATTAGTCATCATTAGGAATCATTTTCTTTGTATTTGCTTTTTTAACCTCTTATTTTTAGTTGTTTTGTTTCTATCATATAAGATTGATAGAAACAAATTGCAATTAAAATATAAAATTTTCCTTCACTTGTTCAAGATTTCAAGTGTACAACAAAGGTGTAATGTAGAGATTTATTACTATTTAACATAAAACTCTTAAAACTGGTGTAACAAGTGTATCCTCAAATAATTTTTTTTCTCTTTAGTTTTAAATTGATTTATTTTTAAACCAATAATTTCCTATGCGAAAAATATTGAGGACTTCAGTTTTGATTTATGAGCAGGTTTTGGATGGAAAAACTCAAACTTCAATGTTAGAACAAATCATACCCTGCTTGGTATTAGAAAAGGACTCTGGATGTAACCAACTCCCCTATGGATATAAAAACAAAATCTTAGAACAAATCATTAGGTACCAATAAAATGTTCTTAAATTCATTATATGGATTGTTTATCATTTATTCTCCTTGTTGGGATTGTTTTTTGAATTATCACTTTTATGATGATATTATTGACATTGTATTTTGGTAACGTCACATTTTTTTGTTGTTTTGGTTAAAAATTTAGCATCCATAGACCAATTGGGTTAAACACGTTGATAGCTCATTGAGGTCTATTTGCCATTGTAATTGTTGCATGATTGTATTTTTTTCATTGGTAAAAGGGGTTTTGAAAGGATCCCGTAACCTTTTACAAAGAGTAAACCATTACAAAAAGCTTCATAGGGGAAAAAAGGAATAGGAGCACCAACCCTGGCTGAGAGTCCAGGAGAAACCTAACACACTTAAGGAGAACCATAACAAGACAAACACAAAACCATGAAAATACCCACGCAAGGGTAGGCCCAACAAAAACATAAGAAACACCTACGTAGGGGCTAAAACAACAAAAACCAAACCTTCTCGAAACAAAACCAAACCAGGATGCCTGATTAGGCATTTGCATTGTTCGGTCCTTGGTCATTATCTGCGATGTTTGCTCCCACAAAGTTTCTGAACTCCTCGAGGATTTCGTATTGGTTCTTATATTCCTCCAGGAGGGCATTTGCCTGAGTCAAGAGAGAAGAGGTTGTCTTAGATGCCTGTTCGAGAGCCTTGAGGAGATCCTGAATTTATTGGAGATGCCCACGATCTGAGAGGTTGGGATAGTTGATTACTCGTGAGAAAAGCATTGGTGCCTGAGTAGAAGTACCCTCGGTGGAAGTATGTGTTTTTATGAAGGTTTCAGCTGGTCAGTAAGTCTCCAAGAAAATCAGAGTAGCCCAGTTGCAAAAGATCAAGAAAAAGATAAGTTAGAAAAAGTTTGCAGGCGGCTGGAAAAACTGTCGCGATTTCGCGACATGTTTTAGGAGAGAGAAAGCAGGCAAAACTGTCACGATTTCGCGACATGTTTGAGGAGAGAGAAAGTTTAGGCAAAATTGTCACGATTTCGTGACATGTTGAGTTGACAGAGTTGAGTTGCAGGAAGTGTCGCGATTTCGCGACAAGTTGAGTTGGAAGAGTTGAGTTGTAGGAAGTGTCGCGATTTCGCGACAAGTTTCAATGAAGTTGTACGGATGCAGAAAGTGTCACGATTTCATGACAAGTTGAGTTGGCAGCTTGCAGGTGGTGAAAGCGTCGCGATTTCGTGACATGTTCCAGTTTCATGAGTAGTTGGTAGAAAAGTGCTTAAGGCAGTGAAAGCGTCGTGATTTCGTGACATGTTCCAGTTTCACGAGCAGTTGGTAGAAAAGTGCTTAAGGCAGCGAAAGCGTCGCGATTTCGTGACATGTTCCAGTTTCACGAGTAGTTGGCAGAAAAGTGCTTAAGGCAGCGAAAGCGTCGCGATTTCATGACATGTTCCAGTTTCGCGAGTAGTTGGCAGAAAAGAGCTTAAGGCAACAAAAGCGTCACGATTTCGTGACATGTTCCATTTTTGCTAGTGCAAACCAAGAAAAGGTTGAAGAAGCAAGAAGTGTCACGATTTCGCGATAGAGTTGCTGATGACGTCAGCAAAAGCAGATGTGTCATGATTTCGCGACAAGAGCAGAGAAGAAGGCCTTGCAGACTAAAGCATCATGATTTCGTGACAAGAATCATGATGACGTCAGCAAAGTCAGGGAGTGTCACGATTTCATGACAATAGGCTAAAGCAAGGCGTAAGGACGAGTGTCGCGATTTCGTGACAACAAGCTAGCGAAAGTGTACGACAGGTGTAGTGTCACGATTTCGCGACAACAAACCAAAGAAGGCGCACGATAGGCAATAGTGTCACGATTTCGTGATAGCAAGTAATACAAGGTGTACGGCAGACAAAGGCATAGCGATATCGTGACATGTTTGAGTTTCATGCTAGAAAAGCTACAGAACAGCAAAGGCGGTTGAAGCCGACGGAGTTAACCTTTGTCGACGAAGTGTAAGGTTGTGTAGCCGACGATTATTTTAAGGATATACAACCGACTAAGTTCAAGAATTTAATCATGAATTATTGCTATAAAAGGAGGACTATTTTTGAGTGTCATGTATCGAATGTGTGTGTCAAGTTTGTGCAAGTGAAGTCTGCTGTGCACAAAGAGCAGTCGTATCGAATCGATCGAAGTGTGCGTTCGAAGTGCGACTTTCACAGAAGTAGAGTGGAGGAAGAAGTTCGATCGAGGAGAAGCAGACGGTGCGAAGAGGGTGCTGTTGTGGCTGCACATAGGCGCATAAGTTGTGTGATCGAGTGCTGCAGTATTTACACAGACTGTGTAAAGAAAGTAGAGTGTGCGAAGACTGTGCTACTGTAGTTGCGTAGATAGTGAAAAGTTGTTTTCAACCAAGTGCAAAAAAGAACAGAGGAAGAGGACAATTGTGCCAGACCGAAGGACTATGTTTGGTGTAGATAAGAGGACCAGCTTTGTAGTGACAGAGTTGAGGACAGAGATCTCCAGCTAGAGCAGGGAAGACAGGTGTCTTCTGTGGATAGAGTTCCACTTGCTAAGGGCAAAGGAGATAGAGGTCTTCTAGAGGATCACCAGCAAAGCAGAATTAGGGGAAGGTATCTCCTTTGAGCCGAGGCTCATAAACATTGTAATCGGGAAGGATTCCCAGAGGACTTTGATATAACTTTTAGAGGAAAGTTTTATCCGTGGAGTAGCCCACCTTGGGTGAACCACGTTAAATGGGTTTTCTATGTGTGATGCTTTCTGTCTTGTTTAATATTATGTTGATGCCACTGCTATCTGAAATTAAAATTATTAAATGGTTAAGTCTTATACTGTTCACCCCCCCTCTCAGTATAAGTTCATGTTCTTCAATTGGTATCAGAGCAGGTCTCTCCAGAAAAAGCCTAATAGCTTGGAGAAGGATCTAACAGAGGAACATATAAATTCAGAAAAGGTTGAATTCGATCTCAAGAGTGAATTCTTCTTGGCCTTGAGAAAGCTTGAGAAACTCGGGGAAGAGAATTTTGTCCTCAAGCAGCATTGTCAGGAAAAAGAGATAGCAAGATCAGAATTGGCTCAAAGTGTTATAGATTTCAAAATTCTAGCTGAAGAAGGGAAGAAGATTGAACAAGTTCTAACAGAGGTTCTAAAAGGAAAGGTAGCTGATTGTGAGAAACTAGAAGGAGAGATTATGTCTCTTAGAGTGAAGTTAGAACAGTCAACTCTCAGACAAAATATTTCATGTGAAAAGAAGGATGGCATCACCATTCATGAAACAGGGTCTTCAAGCAAGAACAATCTTCACTCTGAAGAGCAATGGATTCCAGTTGATCGCAAAAAGAACAAACTTCCAAGGTATCAAAACAGGTTACATAACACCTTTCATGGATATTGTTTTTCCTATAAAAATTTTGGTCACATAGCTATGCATTGCAATAAGTCTCTGAAGAGTCATAGTAAGGAAAATGTTAACTCATTTGCACCTCTTATGAATAAAAATATCATGTGTTACAAGTGCAAGAATTTTGGGCATATAGCAAGGATGTGCAGTTTGGATAGATTTAGTCTTGAGTTCTCAAAAAGGAGGAATGAGATAAAATCTAAGTCAATGATAGTTCAAACTGCTTTTCATGCTCAAGACAAAGTAGAAAAATGGTATCTTGATAGTGGCTATTCAAAACATATGACTGGTGAAAAAGAAAAATTTTTGTCTTTAAAAGAAACAAGCAGAGGAACAGTCAGTTTTGGAGATAACAGGTCCGCAAAGATCTGTGGTAAAGGGACTCTTAGTTTGGATGGGAAATCCAAAATAGAAAACGTGCTTTATGTAGAAGGGCTAAGACATAATCTGCTTAGTGTGAGTCAACTTTGTGATCAAGGGCACATAGTATCTTTCTTTTCAGATAGATGTGAGATAAGTAAAGAATTAAATGGAAAACTTATTGCTAGGGCTACAAGGACTCCAAACAATCTTTACATGCTGAGTGAGATAAAAAGAGAAAAATGCTTTCTAACTCAAGAAGATGAGAGTTGGTTGTGGCATAAAATATTGGGACATTTGAGTTTTGATAATCTGGTCAGTATTAGTAACAAGGAAGCAGTTAGAGACTTGCCCAAAATAAAAAGGCCCCAAAACATCATTTGCGGTCCTTGTCAACATGGTAAACAGAACAGAACCAGTTTCAAATCGAAAGGGTATACATCTTCCAAACCCTTGGATCTTATTCATACTGATTTGTGTGGCCCCACCAGAACTCAGAGCATTCAGGGAGATAGCTATTTCATGTTGTTTATAGATGATTACTCAAGAATGACTTGGGTTACTTTTCTCAAAGAAAAATCTGAAGCTTTTGAAAAATTTAAAGTTTTTAAAGAAATGATTGAAAATGAGACTCACAAGAGAATCAAATGCTTAAGATCAGATAGAGGAGGAGAGTTCACTTCAAATGAATTTGTGGAATACTATGAACAACACGAAATCAAAAGAGAATATTCAACAGCAAGAACTCCTCAACAAAATGGAGTAGTTGAAAGAAAAAATAGAACTATTGAAAATATGGCTAGAGCAATGTTAGATGAGTCAAAACTTTCAGATGGTTTTTGGAGAGAAGCAGTAAATACAGCAGTCCACATCATTACCAGGGCTCAACTTAGAGTCAATCATCATAAAACTCCCTATGAGCTGTGGAAAGGAAGACCAGCTATAGTTAAACACTTCAAAGTGTTCGGGAGTAAGTGCTTCATCAGAAGGGAAGATCAAAATCTGGGTAAGTTTGATCCTAGGTGTGATGAGGGAATTTTTCTTGGATATTCCAGCAAAAGTAAGGCCTACAGATGCTTCAACAAAAGAACTCATACAGTTGTAGAGAGCATAAATGTAACAGTAGATGAAAAGATAGGGATAAGAGAACCAGTCAAGGAACTCAGTGATGGAATCTATCAAGAAGAATTCAGAGAAGTGTCAGATGAAGAAGAGGAAAGACAACAACTGCTTCCCAAAACTCCTTCACGGTATGTTCAGAAACATCATCCCAAAGACTTGATCATTGGTGATCCAAATAGCAAGCAAACAAGAAGAAGAGTCATTCCTTCACATGAATATGCGAATGTTTCATTGTTATCTCAGATTGAGCCAAAAAATTTTAGTGAAGCATGTACAGATGATTTTTGGGTAAAAGCAATGGATGAAGAGCTAAATCAAATAGAGAAAAGTGAAACCTGGGATTTGGTTCCAAGACCTAAGAACAAGAATGTCATTGGCACAAAATGGGTATTCAAAAATAAACTTAATGAGGATGGAAAGATTGTCAGGAACAAAGCCAGGTTAGTCTATAAAGGGTATGCTCAAGTCGAAGGTGTTGATTTCGAAGAGACGTTTGCGCTTGTTGCTCGTCTTGAAGTGATCGGAATGTTTTTGGCCCTGTCTAGTTTCAAATCTTTCAAAGTGTTTCAAATGGATGTAAAGTCTGCTTTTCTAAATGGGGTGTTGGATGAAGAAGTCTACATAGAACAGCCAGAAGGTGTGTCTCTCTTAGAACAGCCAGACTATGTGTGTAAACTGAAAAAGGCACTATACGGGTTAAAGCAAGCACCCAGGGCTTGGTACTCAAGACTTGACGGGTATCTTTGTGAACAAGGATTCAGGAAAGGCATGGCAGATAGCAACTTGTACATTAAGAATAAAGGTGATGATATGATTATCATAGTTGTCTATGTCGATGACATTATTTTGGGGGAAATAATACTCAGATGTGCAAAGTTTTTGCTAACACCATGCAAAAGGAATTCGAGATGTCTATGATTGGAGAGTTGTCATTCTTTTTAGGACTGCAGATTGCGCAATCAAAAGATGGTATATTTCTCTCTCAAGAAAAGTATATCAAAGAGATGTTAAAAAAATTTGGGATGATGGACAACAAACCCGTATGTACTCCAATGATTACAGGATGCAATCTGAGTAAGGATGATGAATCTCCAACGACAGATCAAAAATTGTACAGATCTATGATTGGTAGTTTACTATACAGTACAGCTACCAGACCGGATATCATGCAGGCCATTGGATTAGTAGCAAGATTTTAGGAAGCTCCAAAAGAATCTCATGTTACAGCAGTCAAAAGGATATTCAGATATTTGAAGGGCACTGTGGAGTTTGGGCTTTGGTATCCCAAAGGCGATGATTTCACCCTCATAGCCTATACAGATGCAGATTGGGCAGGCAGTATTGATGATAGAAAAAGCACTAGTGGTGGAGCATTCTTTCTGGGAAAGAGTCCGGTTTCTTGGCTGAGTAAGAAACAACCTTCAGTTTCCTTATCTACAGCAGAAGCTGAATACATAGCAGTAGTGGCTGGGTGCACTCAGGTTTTATGGATGAAAACAACCTTGGAGGATTTCAAAGTCAAGCATGAACAACCTATCCCTATTCTTTGTGATAATTCAAGTGCCATCAGTATTTCTAAAAATCCGGTAATGCACTCAAGGACTGAAGCACATTTCTATCAAATATCATTTTCTAAGGGAGAAAGTGCAAGAGAAGCAAGTCAAGCTAGAGTATGTACCCACTAAAGAGCAGATTGCAGATATCTTCACCAAACCCCTTCCAAGAGATACGTTTGAGTATCTAAGGGAGAAATTGGGAGTTGTACTCTCACCTCAAGATTAATCACCTCATCAGGAGGTGGGGGAGGGACAAAGCCAAGAGGCTCTTTCTTAGTCCCGAGCCCCAAAGGTGACCCTTTGCCATTGATGACAAAGGGGGAGAGATATGAGTAAGGGGGAGTGCTTCAAGTGAAGAGAAGAGCTTCAAGTCAGGGGGAGCAAAAACTTCAATTGCAGAATTCTCAGTTGATGGATCAGTTGGTTCAGTTTTGGCTCTTGAGATATGTTTTTAGTTAAGGGTTGCCATCAATGACAAAGGGGGAGATTGTTGGCAATTTTGGGTACCTTGAGTACATTGCCTTTGCTCAAGTATAGTTGTTGTCATTGATGTCAAAGGAGCTCTTGGTAGTTGTTGTCTTTGATGTCAAGGAGTTCTTGGAGCAATTTGTTTTTATGTCTAAGTATGTGTTTTGATGAAGGTTTCAGCTGGTCAGTAAGTCTCCAAGAAAATCAGAGTAGCCTAGTTGCAAAAGATCAAGAAAAAGATAAGTTAGAAAAAGTTTGCAGGTGGCTGGAAAAACTGTCGCGATTTCACGACATGTTTTAGGAGAGAGAAAGTTCTGGCAAAACTGTCACGATTTCGCGACATCTTTGGAAGGCAGAGACAAAGCAAGAAAAACTGTCATGATTTCACGACATGTTTGAGGAGAGAGAAAGTTTAGGCAAAACTGTCATGATTTCACGACAAGTTGAGTTGGCAGAGTTGAGTTGCAGGAAGTGTCACGATTTCGTGACAAGTTGAGTTGGCAGAGTTGAGTTGCAGGAAGTGTCACGATTTCGCAACAAGTTTCAATGAAGTTGTACGGATGCAGAAAGTGTCACGATTTCATGACAGGTTGAGTTGGCAGCTTGCAGGTGGCGAAAGCGTCATGATTTCATGACATGTTCCAGTTTCGTGAGCAGTTGGTAGAAAAGTGCTTAAGGCAGCAAAAGCGTCGATATTTTGTGACATGTTCCAGTTTCGTGAGCAGTTGGAAAAAAAGTGCTTAAGGCAATGAAAGCGTCGCGATTTCGTGACATGTTCCAGTTTCACGAGCAATTGGTAGAAAAGTGCTTAAGGCAGTGAAAGCGTCACGATTTCATGACATGTTCCAGTTTCATGAGCAGTTGGTAGAAAAGAGCTTAAGGCAGCAAAAGCGTCACGATTTCGTGACATGTTCCATTTTCGCTAGTGCAAACCGAGAAAAGGTTGAAGAAGCAAGAAGTGTCACGATTTCACGATAGAGTTGCTGATGACGTCAGCAAAAGCAGATGTGTCACGATTTCATGACAAGAGCAGAGAAGAAGGCCTTGCAGACTAAAGCATCATGATTTCATGACAAGAATCATGATGACGTCAGCAAAGTCAGGGAGTGTCATGATTTCACAACAGGCTAAAGCAAGGTGTAAGGCAGACTGCAGTGTCGCGATTTCACGACAACAAGCTAGCGAAAGTGTACGACAGGCTGTAGTGTCGCGATTTCGTGACAACAAACCAAAGAAGGCGCACGACAGGTAGTAGTGTCATGATTTCGTGACAACAAGTAATACAAGGTGTACGACAGACAAAGGCGTAGCGATATCGTGACATGTTTGAGTTTCATGCTAGAAAAGCTACAGAACAGCAGAGGCGGTTGAAGCCGACGGAGTTAACCTTTGTCGACGAAGTGTAAGGTTGTGCAGCCGACGATTGTTTTAAGGATATACAGTCGACTAAGATCAAGAATTTAATCATGAATTATTGCTATAAAAGGAGGACTATTTTTGAGTGTCATGTATCGAATGTGTGTGTCGAATTTGCGCAAGTGAAGTCTCATTGTGCGCAAAGAGCAGTCGTATCGAATCGATCGAAGTGTGCGTTCGAAGTGCGACTTTCGCAGAAGCAGAGTGGAGGAAGAAGTTCGATCGAGGAGAAGAAGACGGTGTGAAGAGGGTGTTGTTGTGGCTGCACATAGGCGCATAAGTTGTTGTGCGATCGAGTGCTGCAGTATTTACATAGACTGTGTAAAGAAAGCAGAGTGTGCGAAGACTGTGCTGCTGTAGTTGCGCAGACAGTGAAAATTTGTTTTCAACCAAGTGCAGAAAAGAATAGAGGAAGAGGACAATTGTGCCAGACCGAAGGACTATGTTTGGTGCAGATAAGAGGACCAGCTTTGCAATGACAGAGTTGAGGACAGAGATCTCCAGCCAGAGCAGGGAAGACAGGTGTCTTCTGTGGATAGAGTTCCACTTGCTAAGGGCAAAGGAGATAGAGGTCTTCTAGAGGATCACCGACAAAGCATAATTAGGGGAAGGTATCTCCTTTGAGCCGAGGCTCATAAACATTGTAATCGGGAAGGATTCCCGAGAGGACTTTGATATAACTTTTAGAGGAAAGTTTTATCCGTGGAGTAGCCCACCTTGGGTGAACCACGTTAAATGGGTTTTCTATGTGTGATGCTTTCTGTCTTGTTTAATATTATGTTGATGCCATTGCTATCTGAAATTAAAATTATTAAATGGTTAAGTCTTATACTGTTCACCCCCCCTCTCAGTATAAGTTCATGTTCTTTAGTATATTCTCTAACCATACATATTTCCATCTATGTAAGATTATTCTGGTATAATCCCTTAGTGCTTAATTACCACACCTCCACGAGCTAACTAAGGCATTTACCACTCACCTGTTAATGAGCATGGTCACCTGATCATCACCATTCAAGCTACCACTACTATACTATCTTGTGAATGATTCTTAGACCTCACCGCTAGGAAAATGTCCAAGCCTCACCGCTTAGGACTACCCAAAAGCCTCACTATTTTAGGAACACCTGAGCCTCATCATTGATGTATTATTCACAAATATTTGGTTATTGCATCACCACAACTCCTATATTTATAAATACATAGTTATTGTACCACCGCAACTCCTCCAAAGACTCAAAAATACCTAGTTATTGTATCACCACCTACCAGTATTGGGTTATCTTCTTGACTCAAGGGTTCTCTAATAATGCTCTAGTTTCATGCCCAAAAACCCCATAAAAATCCATGAGTCATACATTAACAAATTAACATCTCTCCCAAAATGAAATAAAGTGTTATATTAAAACATGCTTAAATATAACGCATTGCTAAAACTAGGATCCTAAATATTTCTAAATCATAATACTAGCATTTAGCATTTCTTTTACCTGAATAATAAAATAATGAAACATTGTCTAAATGAATTATAATCCATAAACCATGAATTTTTTTTTTTGGTAAATAAAAGTCTTCATTAATTACCGAGTTTTGTAGGTTAACCCAAAACCTATTACAATATCCAACCTTCTGCTAAGATTGTAGATCCTAGTCATCCTTGAAACTTTCTTACCATAAATTGTGTTAAATCCCCTACAAAACCTTACTAACAAAGCACACCCATACCTAAACATAACTGTAAACATTACTTACATTGACAGGAATTGAAGTTTGGAACTTTGCACTTGTGAAACTTGTTGCTTGCCCATTTCCTATTCTTTGTCGGAATCTTCCAAGGCTTACATCCTGTTACCTTCATTTACAATTTGGTATTATTTAGAGGGAAACCCCATAGTTATTACCAGCTCCATGGGGAAAGAACACCCATTCATATTTCTCCTTAACGGGTAGGTTTCTTTTCATGACTAATAATTTTTTCCACTTCACATGGCACACCTTGTGTCCATGTCACCAAACTACCAACATCAACACCTATGTTGGCTAATTTTTCAGTTGACCTGTTGGCCTCATGGTACACGTGATGAGCCCTCCTATTTTGTCTTGCCACAAAAAGGATCCTCACTTCATGGATGACTCCCTCGATTCTCCATGGAGGTTTTTTGCCATTGGTTAATAGGTTGATGATGTTCATAGAATCACCTTCAATCATCAAGTTACCTTGAGTTGCTTGGGCTACTTGCAACCCTCTCCAAAGGGCTCTAGCTTCTGATTCATTATTAGTTTTGATTCCCAATGGTTCAGTGAAGGCCTTGACCTGATTTCCTTTCTGATCCCTGATTATTCCTCCAGCTCCAGCTCTTCTCGGGTTCTCCTTGACTACATCATCAAAATTTAGTTTAAACCAACCCTGGGGGGTGGCTTCCAAGAAATCCCATTTCTAGGATTGGGCAAAGGAATGAAAGGTTTTTCCTCAATATCTAAGGCCTGAGCTAATTGTTTTTCTTGGGGAATAATTGAGTGGTTCTCATCCACTAAGGTGCTAATGTTTTCTTTTGCAAAGACAATAATCCTATTGAGGATGGTTTTTGGGTTGTGAATGGTATCCTTAAAGGCTCTATGGTTCCTTTCTAGCCAAATCTTCCATAGGTACTTAAGTTTTAGGCTAACAAAGGGTTGAGGCCATTGATGGAACACTTTGGATATAAGAGCAGGCTTAACCCACGAGATCCTAAAGGCTTGAAAAAGTTCATCTAGGATGGACTCCGCTATCGAACACTCCAAAAACAAGTGTTGGGTTGTCTCCCATCCTGCCCTGCACATGTAGCAATGGTTAGCAATAACCATACCTTTGGATAACATATTGTCCATAGTGAGGATTTTTCCTTGAATAACCAGCCATGAAAAAAAGGATCTTTTAGGAATTAAGCCTTTGATCCAAACCAAACTCGGTTGAAATTTTTGACCTTCCACATTGAGAATCAAATTATAGGTAGACTTAACTGTGAAGTCACCACTTTCAATATCAGCCCAAACAATGTTATCTTCATCCTCTCTAGAGGGAATAATTTGCTGAGCTAAAATGTTATAAAGCTCTTCAGACTCTGCTTCAAAACCCTGTACTCTGATGTGTTTCCACCTATTGATATTTATATCCTACCACATATAATTTGCAACCTTCTTCCCAATATGTTGCTCCATATGCTCTTGAATCCTAGCCAAACGAGGATTCTAGGATAACTCCTCAACTCTCACCCACCGATCCTTCCAAAAGTCTATTGTTTGCCCATTTCCTAGAATCCTTCTAAGACCTTTCTTGACAAGATCCCTGCTTGTGAGGATTGCCTTCCAAAAAGTAGACCCCCTGCTTGCTAAGTTGTAATTAAGGAAGTTCACACCTTGGAGGTATTTCCTCCTAACTATGGCAGATCCATTCATTATCGACCTCGACCAATAACCGCCATTCTTGTTTGGCTAACATAGTTGTATTGAGATGAGCAACTCTCCTCAATCCTAACCCCCCATCGAATTTAGGTTTGCAAACCTTGTTCCAACCTACTAAATGGATCTTTTTCTTATCCTCAGTCCCTGACCAGAGAAATTTTTTTTGAAGCTACTCAATTTTGTGATACACCTTGTTGGGAGCTCTAAATACTGATAGGAAGTAAATGGGTATACTTTGAAGTGAAGCCATAGTTAAAACTGCTTTGCCTGCTTGAGATAACATATGTCCTTTCCAACCTGCTAGATTTTTTTGGATCCTCTCTAGAACTATGTTCCACATTGATCCTTTAGGTTTCCCCGTAAATAGGGGAAGACCTAAATAGGAGGTGGGAAGGGATGCAATCTAACATTCCATGATCCTTGCTATGTTGTTTTGCCTAGGAATGGGGGTATTAATGAAATAAAGTTTGCTCTTATCAAAATTCACTTTTTTCTAGCCGCTTCTTCATACATTATGAGAATATTTTTAATCCTTCTTGCCTCAACCATAGAATCCAAAGTCAGTAGCAATGTATCATCAACAAATTGTTGATGTGTCATCGAGGTAGTTAGCAACGTGACCTTGATACCTGATATGAGTCCAACTACAGTTGTTGCCTTAATGGTTCTTCCCAAGGACTCAGCTATAATGATGAACAACATAGGACTTATGGGATCTCCTTGTCTTAGACCAAATTTGCTTTGAAAAAAACCTATAGTAGACCCATTAACCAAAACTAAAAAACAAGGCTTAGAAATACACTCTCTTATTAACTTGACCCATTTCATGTTGAAGCCAAATTTTAATAAAATTGCCTCTAGGAATTCCTAATTTATCCTGTCATAAGCTTTGTTCATGTCTAACTTTAAAGCCATGACTACTTTTTTGGTCTGAGAGGCTGTATGAAGAGCCTCATGAACAGTAATAACTCCATATAAGATTGATATTCCTTGTACAAAAATTCCTTGACTTGGATCAATGATAACCGGTAGAACTTTCTTCAAACGGTTGGCTAAAACTTTGGACAGAATTTTATAGGATATATTACACAAGCTAACCGGCCTAAAGTCAGCCATAGTCTTGGGGTTGGGGCCTTTAGGGATAAAAGAAATGAAAGTTGAATTGAAACCCCTTGGAATATTATTTGAACTTTGGAACTCCTTGATTGTAGCATTAACTTCTGCTCCAACAATATCCCAAAAAAATTGGAAAAACCATGGTGAAACCCAATCCGGCCCAAGAGCTTTGTTAGGATCCATGTTAAACAAAGCCTCCTTGATCTCTTCGTCTAAAAAAGCTGATGTAAGAGACTCGTTAATCATTTCATCAATGAGTTGTGGAATGAATTGAAGGAGAGAGTCCTTTGCTTGGGCATTACAGGCCCGTTCTTCACCCAATAATGAACTGAAAAAATTAACAGCCTCGTCCCTGATCTCCTGAATATTTTGAGTTGAGGATCCATCCACCTTAGTTAAATTTCTAATATTATTGTTGCTTCTATTGTGCAATGTGGTAACATGGAAATTTTTTGAATTAGAGTCCCCTTCCTTTAGCCATAATGCCCTTGATTTCTACCTCCAATACATCTCTTCACAAGCTAAAATATTATAAAACTCACAAAGGTTTTCCTTCTCTTCAGTCCTTGTCACCTCATCATAGGTTCCATTTTGGATTTTTCTTTCTATTATTCTCAGTTTTTCTTCCACTGCTCTCTTATTCTCAAAAATATTTCCAAAAACTTCTTTATTCAATATTCTAAGGTTTTTTTTCACCATCTTAAGTTTTTGAGATAGTTTGAAGGAAGCACTTCCCTGGATAGGTTGCTGCCACCATTCCTCTATTTGTTTCTTGAATTTCGAATGTTTAACCCACATTGACAGAAATATGAATGGCTTTTTAAAGGAGTTAGCCTGAAATGCCTCCCATAGAATAAGATTATGGTCTAAAGCGCATTTAGGAAGGGCTTGTAACGCTGAATAACCAAACATTGTTGTAGCTTCCTTGGATAAAAAAAACCTGTCCAACCTTTCTTGAATCAGCTAACTTCCTATCCTCTTGTTACTCCATGTAAATTTGGCTCCTTTTAGTCTTACATCCATCAATTCATTTGTGTTAATGAATTCATTGAAGTCCTCCATGCTCCTTGAGGGTAACCCAAATCCTCCCTTTTTATCAGATGGGTAAAGGGGGGTATTGAAATCTCCCCCAATCACCCAAGGAATGTCTTTAAAATCTTGGCTCAAATGCCCCAAAAACTCCCATAGTTCAGACCGCCCTTGGACAGAGGTGGGGGCATAAACATTTGACATAATCCAATTCTTATTAGTATCAAAATCATGAAATAATACGCTTAAGACTCTTTCATTTGCCTGAATAATACTTCCTTATATTTTAATAGGATCCCATAAGATCATAAGGCCCCCAGATGCTCCTCTCGCCTGTTGAAAGGCCACTTCCCATTGCTTCCAAATCCTTCTAGCTATAAGTGCTGATTGTGCCGCATCTATTTTGGTTTCTTGAAGAAAAATGATAGGAGGATTCCAATCCTTCCTTATAAACTTCACCATCCTTTGTTTTGGTGGGACGTTTAGGCCTCTCACATTCCATGAGAGAACCTTCATTTAGACTGTTTGATATTTTTTCCCTGCCCCCTTCCCTGATCCAAAGAGGGTTTGTCAATTTTACTATTATCCTGGCCAGGAATAGCTTGCTGTAACAATGTTCTTTGCTTTTTGTTTGCAATTTCTTCATTGATTCTGATTCTATAGTGCTCTACTATAGATATTCTCCCTTTCTTTATTTCACTTCCATAATCTATCGGAGGCTTGGTAGTGCTTCTAGTCTATTTTGGACTGAAATAAGGGGGAATATACTGTGATAGTCTAGGGCTTGAACCCTCTTCCTCATTTTGGGGGTTTTCAATTCCCTCTTCATCCTCAGCCTTGTTTTGGTTCACCTCTCCTATCTGGTTCCTAAACAGGGGGCTTTCCTTCAAGGAACCTTTTACCATTGGGCTCATCTGATAAGGGATAATTTTCTCCACTACTAGATTAGGAGCTACATTCCTAGACCTTGTTTCCACAACTTCGACTCTTGACTCTATTTTTTCCATGTTTAAACTGAAATGACTTGGCAATTTTTCTTCATTTTGAGCATAGCTTTTGGGGCTTTTTGTCATAGCTATGGATGGTCCCGATTTGTATGGGGAGTCTAGGGTTTCAAGAAACTTGACACTGATGGTATCATCCTTACTGTTTTCTTTTTCAACTTCTAGATTTGCTAGGATATCAAACATGTTCAAGCTGAGATCTTTATTACATACCTTATGATTTTTGCCTCCCTCATTATGTTGTTTTCCTTTCTCTTGGATTTTTGCTAGTTTTGTGTTGGCTTGGTCAACCTGGTTATTCTTAACTTGTCTGTATCCTTCCAAGTTAATATGTGGTCCTTGAAACTTTAGGATCCCTCTCCCATTAGCTTTCCCCAGAAAACCTTTGCTCGTGGCTCCTTGTTTGTAGTTATTGTCAAACATTGGGCTTGAAGGTGGCCTTGGGTTTTGCACACGCTACAAAATTTTGGCTTGTTCTCATACTCCATAGGCTGAATCCTTAAAAACTCTCCATATGCTAGTTCCACCTGAGAAGGTAGATCAGAATCCAATTTTGCATTTACACAGATCCTGGCATGCGTCAATCTAGTCCTTGCTTGGTTTGAATGGTCTATTTCCATGAGCTCTCCTATCATCTTTGCTATGCCACTAATCCAGTACTCATTAACAAACTAGGCTAGGAGGTTTGGTAAGCAAACCCAAATGGGTGCTATATTAATGTTCTGCTTCTCAGGGTTGAAATCCTCCCCCCACTTCCTCATAAAGAGGCTATGCCTTCCTAGAAACCAGGGTCCTCCTGTCAAGATGAGCTCTACATCATCTTTGTTGTTGAGTCTTATCATAAAAAAACCTCTTGACATGGCTATGATTTCTAAGATTCCTAAATTTTTCCACTTTGTTGCGGCCCATGAGCGAATAGTCTCAATGTTCGGCCTTCCTCCCAAAAAATTGCCAACTAAGGATGATGTCTCCATATCCAAGAATCTTTCCATAATCTCCACTGGCACAGTTAACCTGTTATTGTTTGGTATTAGGGGAGGTAGTTCACTGACTGCCTCCTTCTTTTTCCCTTTTAGCATTTCCAAAAAGGTTGGGCTCTTGTTGCCAGCTCCCGAACCCCAGTGGGACCCTTTGTCTGAGGGTTTATCTGGAGGATCTGTACCTTTAGCCTTTTCAAACTGAGATGATAGGGAATCATTTTCCTTTCTAGCTAAAGCATTCTACCCTGCCTCTGGATCTTCTCCTTCCATTGGTTCAAAATTCTTGCCTACTATTTTTGCTCCTCCTCTGCTTCCTCCGCTTCCTCCACCACTCCTCATATCTAATCGATGCTTTACATTTGCTCATATCTAAGTATTCCAAACACTTAACATAAAGAAATAATAACATTTAATTTTCCATTCTTTGATCAAGTTTCAAATATAACAAGAGTAATTACAAAACATCTTTTCTCTAATTACTTCACTTCCAACTTTACAATAACTTGACATAAAGAATAACATCACTTAAAATTTCATTCTTGAACAAACTCCAATAATAACAAGAATGACAACAAATTATTACATAACATAATTTCCATTTTCAAAATAACGTTTCATCCTCAGTTGCAATGATACAATTCCACCTGAGTGGTCCCTAGTTTCATCTTCTTTCCATGGTCCTCTTCAAGAAAGAATATCTCCCACAAACTTAAGATAAATTTTAGGGATCATGATAGCTCTTTAATGCATATGAAATCCTAGCATGCACTATGCAAAACACATGTAATCATGCATCAATAACAATATGCATAAATACTAAAATACATTGGTGCATTTGTCAATAACCATATGCATCAATAATCATGCATCTTGATCACATTGTTCATCATACTCATAAAATACATTGGTGCATTTGTCAACCCAAATGGAAACACTATGAACTCATAGTATCCATATCTAATCTCTTAAACATTATTTTGTGATTATCCTCCTCACAAATCCTTAGTTGATGATATCCTAATCTCAAATCAATCTTTGAAAATATAGTGGCATCCTTTAATTGATCAAATAAATCATCTGCCCTTGGCAATAGTTACCTATTATTGATGATGACCTTATTCAAAATTATGTAATAAATGCACAACATTAAGGAACCATCCTTCTTCTTTACAAATAATATTAGAACACCCTAGGGTGACACACTAGGTTTAATTAAACCTTTCTCCAACAAATCTTGGAGTTGCACCTTTAGCTCTTGCAACTCAATAAGATTCATTCTATAATGTGTCCTTGTAATAGGTTTAGCTCTAGGTATTACTTCAATGGTGAAGTCAAATTCACATTGAGGTGGTAGGCCTGGGATATCTTCTAGAAATACATCCCTAAATTCATGCAAAATCAAATATTTCTTAAAATTTCTACATCTCAATTATCACCTATCTTATCATTTATATTAACTATATAAAGCATCCCATATCTCTTGATTTCCTTATTAAGTTGCATAGCTGACAATAAATATGGTCAAAAAGACCCTTTCCTACTTTGAACTCTTATTCTCTTCTTATCCTTATTAGTATAGTCCATCCATATTTCTTGAAAGTTGATTAGGGCTCTATGAGCCTTTAACCAATCCATCCCTAGGATAATATCAAAGGCATGTAGTAGTGCTACATATAAGTGCAAAATAGTGGATCCATTAGGTAATGTGATCTCAACCATTGACAAGCATTGATCCACTAAGTAAGTTTATCTAGACCCATACTCAACTTTCCACCCTTATACCAAAAACCTAGGTTTTTCTAACATATTCCTAATAATACTAGTGGAAATAAAATTATATATAGTTCCACTATCAATTAAAACATTTACATTCCTATTAAATATCTTACCATTTAATAGCATGGGAGTTTCCTATCCATCAAGGTTCTGACTTCCTGTGGTTACACATATTCAATGTGGTTGCTCCTTAGAATTGCTACTTGACTCTAGTCATTAGGAACTCTTTTTTGCATAACGAGGACTGCCAAATATAAAATAACTTACCCTTGGTACTTGAGACCTTTCCTACCTTTTATCCCCTATTTCTTCCTTTTGAGTTGATTCATTATTATTCTAAGGTTATGGTTTTAAATTGTGCTTCTTCTGGAACTTATTCTTATAATTCTCTTGGTTCCCATTGTTCTTATTTCTAAACTTTGGGTTCCCTTTACTTTTCTTAATTTTCTTCTTATCCCAATTCATAAACCGAGCACTCTTCCTCTTCCTAAATTCATGTTTCTCTCCTTCTGTGATGAAGAAGGTCTTCTTGATTAGTAAATTGATCTTTTCCTATTAAGCCAAATCATGTGTTTTTTGAAGGGTTTTAGGCTTGAGCAAATTAATCACCATTTGAATCTTAGGATCCATCCCTAAGATGAAATTATGTGCCTTCAATTTCTCATTTATATCATACTCAAGGATATATTTTAAAATTTTAATGAGTCTTTGATAATATACCTCCATAGTCAATGTACCCTGTTGGAGCGTAGGGAACTCCTCAAACTTCTCTACATAAAACTAATATGATAGGAATATCTTCTTAAATGCCCTTACAAAAATATCCCATTTAAGTTCCATTTCTTAGATTCCTCTACCTACCTTGAATGTGTTCCACCATTCTAAAGTTGCATCTTGAAGATGAAGGGTTGCCCAAATAATTTGGATTTCGGGTGAGTAATTCTTCATGGAAAAGAAATTTAACTTGTTTAGCTAATAATCTGCTACATCACCCCCTTCTCTTCCATTAAATTTATATACCTTAACATTATTAAGGTCCTTTGCAAGCTCATCCTCACTTTGAAACTTTCCCTCATGGATTCCTCTAGAAAGATTCTCTTCTTGTCTATCCTTTGAATCCTTGTTACTAGTTTCCTTATTAACTAGGGTTTCCAACTTTTTTTGTTGTTGTTCCATCTTATATTGAAGCAAATTAACTATTGAAGAAAGGTTTTCCACACTCTCACTGGTGTCCATTATTCTTCTAATTTTCTTGCTAGATTTTATTGTTCTTCTAGACTTCTTACTGGAGTTTGTTGTTCTTCCCGCTTTCTTATTGGAGTCCATTATTCTTCTAGAATTTTTGGGGGGATGAGCTACAACTTCCTCTTTCATAGCTAACTATATATTCTTGTATGATCCTCCTCTAAAAATTGGTTCCATCTCCTATCCACAAAAAGGAGTTGGATAAGTTATAATTTCTCCAAAATTATACTTCTAACTTTAGTTAGTTTCATCACCCCCATGAACTAACTTAGACTATTATCACTCACCTAATAATTATCATGGTCACACTTTTATCTCTACAAGGTGTCATTTTTGTTAATACCATTATCATTCACTAATAATTATTATGGCCACACTTACCTCACTGTAAGGTTCCATTCCCAATAATAAATTATACTCTCTAGAAATTTTACACCTTGGTCTAACCAGTCAAGACAGTTTGCAATATCCGTATTGTTCCAAATAAACTTAAGTTCCCTAGAATATTAAGCTTCCTAAAAGTATCACATCAATTCAAGGCTCAACCTAGGATTTTTCCATAGAATATTATAGTCCTGCAACCTAGGCTCTAATACCAATTTTAACGACCCACCAAATCGATCCAAAGGAGAGAGATATATTTATTTTTTTCACAAGGAATAACTCAAATAATTTCCAATATTTTTTCAACATTGTAAGCTATAACCACATTCCGAGTTCAATGTCGATACAAATGACACTCAAGTGGACAGGAGCGGACAACTATATGTACTTTTGGGATTCACCTTTCTAAACCTCACCATTTAGAAATGATGTCAATAGTGGTCCCCTCACTTTTTCTATACCCTCATCAGTATAGGACAACTTGACCAAAATATAGGGATTATCCTTTAAGGCCCATAACACTTAAAGGGGGATGTATATTCTCTAACCATACATATTTCCATCTATGTAAGATTATTCTGGTATAATCCCTTTGTGCTTAATTACCACACCTCCACGAGCTAACTAAGGCCTTTACCACTCACCTGTTAATGAGCATGGTCACCTGATCATCACCATTCAAGCTACCACTACTATACTATCTTGTGAATGATTTTTAGACCTCACCGCTAGGAATATGTCCAAGCCTCACCACTTAGGACTACCCAAAAGCCTCACTATTTTGGGAACACCTGAGCCTCATCATTGATGTATTATTCACAAATATTTGGTTATTGCATCACCACAACTCCTCCTATATTTATAAATACCTAGTTATTGCACCATCGCAACTCCTCCAAAGATTCAAAAATACCTAGTTATTGTATCACCACCTACCAGTATTGGGTTATCTTCTTGACTCATGGGTTCTCTAATAAGGCTCTAGATTCATGCCCAAAAACCCTATAAAAATCCAAGATTCATACATTAACAAATTAAAATCTCTCCCAAAATTAAATAAAGTGCTATATTAAAACATGCTTAAATATAACACATTGCTAAAACTAGGATCCTAAATATTTCTAAATCATAATACTAGCATTTAGCGTTTCTTTTACCTCAATAATAAAATAATGAAACATCATCTAAATGAATTATAATCCATAAACCATGAATTAAAATCTAACACATTCTTTCCATTTGCTCATATCAACACTTAACATAAAGAAATAATAACATTTAATTTTCCATTCTTTGATCAAGTTTCAAATATAACAAGAGTAATTACAAAACATCCTTTTTCTAATTACTTCACTTCCAACTTTACAATAACTTGACATAAGGAATAACATTACTTAAACTTTCATTCTTGAACAAACTCCATTAATAACAAGAATGACAACAAAGTATTACATAACATAATTTCCATTTTCAAAATAATGTTTCATCCTCAGTTGCAGTGATACAATTCCACCTGAGTGGTCCCTAGTTTCATTTTATTTCCATGGTCCTCTTCAAGAAAGAATATCTCCCACAAAATTAAGATAAATTTTAGGGATCATGATAGCTCTTTAATGCATATTCAAGCCTAGCATACACTATGCAAAATACATGTAATCATGCATCAATAACCATATGCACAAATACTAAAATACATTGGTGCATTTATCAATAACCATATGCATAAATAATCATGCATCTTGATCACATTGTTCATCATACTCATAAAATGCATTGGTTCATTTTTCAACCCAAATGGAAACACTATGAACTCATAATATCCATATCTGGTCTCTTAAACATTGTTTTGTAATTATCCTCCTCACAAATCCTTAGTTGATGATATCCTTATCTCAAATCAATATTTGAAAATATAGTGGTATCCTTTAATTGATCAAATAAATCATCTATCCTTGGCAATAGGTACCTATTATTTATTATGACCTTATTCAACATTATTTAATAAATGCACAACCTTAAGGAACCATCCTTCTTCTTTACAAATAATATTAGAACACCCTAGGGTGACACACTAGGTTTAATTAAACCTTTCTCCAACAAATATTGGAGTTGCACCTTTAGCTCTTGCAACTCAATAAGATTCATTCTATAATGTGTCCTTGTAATAGGTTTAGCTCTAGGTATTACTTCAATGGTGAAGTGAAATTCACATTGAGGTGGTAGGCTTGGGATATCTTCTAGAAATACATCCCTAAATTCATGCAAAATCGAATATTTCTTAAAATGTCTTCATCTCCATTATCAGCTATCTTGTCATTTATATTAACTACATAAAGCATCTCATATCTCTTTATTTCCTTCTTAAGTTGCATAGCTGACAATAAATATGGTCAAAAATACCATTTCCTACTTTGAACTCTTATTCTCTTCTTATCCTTATTAGTATAGTCCTTTCATATTTATTGAAAGTTGATTAGGGCTCTATGAGCCTTTAACCAATCTATCCCTAGGATAATATCAAAGGCATGTAGTAGTGATACATATAAGTGTCAAATAGTGGATCCATTAGGTAAGGTGATCTCAACCATTGGAAAGCATTGATCCACTAAGTAAGTTTATCTAGACCCATCCTCAACTTTCCACCCTTGTACCAAAAGCCTAGGTTTTTCTAACATATCCCTAATAATACTAGTGGAAATAAAACTATATAAAGTTCCACTATCAATTAAAACCTTTACATTCCTATTAAATATCTTACCATTTAACAACATGGGAGTTGCCTATCCATCAAGGTTCTGACTTTTTGTGGTTACATATATTCGATGTGGTTGCTCCTCAGCTTTGCTACTTGACTCTAGTCATTAGGAACACTTTTTTACATAATGAGGACCGCCAAATATAAAATAACCTACCCTTGGTACTTGAGACCTTTCCTTCCTTTTATCCCCTATTTCTTCATTTTGATTTGATTCATTATTATTCTAAGGTTATGGTTTTAAATTATGCTTCTTCTAGAAATTATTCTTATAATTCTCTTGGTTCCCATTGTTCTTATTTCTAAACTTTGGGTTCCCTTTAATTTTCTTATTTTTCTTCTTATCCCAATTTATAAACCGAGCACTCTTCCTCTTCCTAAATTTATGTTTCTCTCCTTCTGTGAACCCTCCATAGTTGAAGAAGGTCTTCTTGGTTTGTAGATTGGTCTCTTCCTATTAAGCCAAATCATGTGCTTTTTTAAGGGTTTTAGGCTTGAGCAAATTACTCACCATTTGAATCTTAGAATCCATCCCTAATATGAACTTATGCACATTCAATTTCTCATTGATCTCATACTCAAGGATATATTTTAAAATTTTAATGAGTCTTTGATAATATACCTCCGTAGTCAATGTACCCTGTTGGAGCGTAGGGAACTCCTCAAAATTCTCTACATAAAACTGATATGATAGGAATATCTTCTTAAATTCCCTTAAAAAACTATCCCATTTAAGGTCCATTTCTTGAATTCCTCTACCTACCTTGAATGTGTTCCACCATTATAAAGTTGCATCTTGAATATGAAGGGTTGCCCAAATAGTTTGGGTTTCGGGTGAGTAATTCTTCAAGATGCAACTTATAATGGTGGAACACATTCAAGGTAGGTAGAGGAATTCAAATTATTCAGCTAAGACTCGGCTACATCACCCCCTTCTCTTCCATTAAATTTATATACCTTAACATTATTAAGTTCCTTTGCAAGCTCATACTCACTTTGAAATTTTCCCTTATGGATTCGTCTAGCAAGATTCTCTTCTTGTCTATCCTTTGAATCCTTGTTACTAGTTTCCTTATTAACAAGGGTTTCCAATATTTTTTGTTGTTGTTCCATCTTCTCTTGAAGCAAATTAACTATTGAAGAAATGCTTTCCACCCTCTCACTGGAGTCCATTGTTCTTCTAATTTTCTTGCTAGAGTCTATTGTTCTTCTAGACTTCTTACTGGAGTTTGTTGTTCTTCCAGCTTTCTTATTGGAGTCCATTATTCTTCTAGAATTTTTGGGGAGATGAGCTACAACTTCATATTTCGTAGCTAACTCTATATTCTTGGATGATCCTCCTCTCAGAATTGGTGCCATGTCCTATCCACAAAAAGAAGTTGGATAAGTTATAATTTCTCCAAAATTATACTTCTAACTTTAGTTAGTTTCATCACCCCCATGAACTAATTTAGACTAGTATCGCTCACCTAATAATGATCATGTTCACACTTTTCTCTCTACAAGGTTTCATTTTTGGTAATACTATTATTATTCACTAATAATTATCATGGCCACACTTACCTCACTGTAAGGTTCCATTCCCAATAATATATTATACTCTCTATAAATTTTACACCTTGGTCTAACCAATCAAGAGGGTGTGCAATATCCGTCTTGTTCCAAATAAACTTAAGGTCCCTAGGATATTAACCTTCCCTAAAGTATCAAATCAAGTCAAGGCTCAACCTAGGATTTCTCCATGGAATCTTATAGTCCTACAACCTAGGCTCAAATACCAATTGTAACAACCCACCAAATTGATCCAAAGGAGAGAGATATTTTTTTTCATTTTCACAAGGAATAACTCACAAAGAATTTTCAATATTTTTTCAACATTGTAAGGTATAACCACATTCTAAGTTCAATTTCGCTACAAATGACACTCAAGTGGATAGAAGTGGCAAACTATCTATACTTTTGGGATTCACCTTTCGAAATCTCACCATTTAGAAAGGATTTCAATAGTGGTCCCCTCACTTTTTCTATACCCTCATCAACATAGGACAAATTGACCACAACATAGGGATTATTCTTTAAGGCCCATAACACTTAAAGGGGGATGCATATTCCCTAACCATACATATTTCCATATATGTAATATTATTATGGTATAATCCCTTAGTGCTTAATTACCACACCTCCACTAGCCAACTAAGGCCTTTACCACTCACCTGTTAATGCGCATGGTCACCTGATTCTCACCATTCAAGCTACCACTACTATACTATCTTGTGAACGATTCTTAGACCTCATTGCTAGGAATATGTCCAAGCCTCACCGCTTAGGACTCCCCAAAAGCCTCACTATTTTGGGAACATCTGAGCCTCACCATTCATGTATCATTCACAAATAGTTTGTTATTGCATCACCACAACTCCTCCTAGATTTATAAATACCTAGTTATTGCACCACTGCAACTCCTCCCAAGATTCAAAAATACCTAGTTATTGTATCATCACATACCAGTATTGGGTTATCCCCTTGACTCAAGGGTTCTCTAATAAGGCTCTAGTTTCATACCCAAAAACCCCATAAAAATCCAAGAGTCATACATTAACAAATTAACATCTCTCCCAAAAGGAAATAAAGTGCTATATTAAAACATGCTTAAATATAATTCATTGCTAAAACTAGGATCCTAAATACTTCTAAATCATAATACTAGCATTTAGCATTTCCTTTACCTCATTAATAAAATAATGAAACATCATCTAAATGAATTATAATCCATAAACCATGAATTAGAATCTAACACATTCTTTCCATTTGCTCATAACTAAGCATTCCAAACACTTTACATAAATAAATAATAACATTTAATTTTTCATTCTTTGATCAAGTTTCAAATATAACAAGAGTAATTACAAAACATCCTTTTTCTAATTACTTCACTTCCAACTTTACAATAACTTGACATAAGGAATAACATCACTTAAACTTTCATTCTTGAAAAATCTCCAATAATAACAAGAATGACAACAAAGTATTACATAACATAATTTCCATTTTCAAAATAATGTATACAATTCCACCTAAGTGGTCCTTAGTTTCATCTTCTTTCCATGGTCCTCTTCAAGAAAGAATATCTCCCACAAACTTAAGATAAATTTTAGGGATCATGATAGCTTTTTAATACATATGCAAGCCTAGCATACACTATGCAAAACACATGTAATCATGCATCAATAACCATATGCACAAATACTAAAATACATTGGTGCATTTTTCAATAACCATATGCATCAATAATCATACATCTTGATCACATTGTTCATCGAAGGGTGCAAAAATCAAAGCTTAAAAATACACGATCATCGAAAGGAATATGATTAAATCCAAACAACTTACTTAAGCCAAAAACTTTAGGAAATAAACACAATGGCACAAGCATTCCTTATTAGAACTAAATCTGGCTATGCTCTAATAGTGATAGCTTAAGCCAACCAAAAAGCAAACCCAATTATATATATACATTATGTCCATAAAGACTAAGCACAATCTAGAAAACCTCATTTCAAGCTAAAATCAAGAAAAATAATAGACCATACAATATTTCTAATATTTTGACCACATGCATTTACTTTTTTATGGAGAAAGAAAAACTCTTAAAATATTTTACAATTAAAAAAACAATATAACAATATACAAATGCTTAGGGCCTGGTATAATGGTTTAAACATGTAGACAAGTTTCCAAGAAATACAAACCAATGAAATCTGCCCTTTTATTTATGCATGCCAAAAACACTAGAAAGCATAGCTATTCTACAACACTCTCCAAGATCACACGTGAAAATAACAATAAAACTACTCACTACTTCCAATTAAGCTTCTAACATTCTGGTAGATATTGAAAGCTCAACACTCCCTCTTGCTCCCAAATTCCCTTCTTGATCTCTTCCTTTCTGGCCTTTAACCTCCAGCTAACGATCCAAAACTTGGAAATCCATAGGCAACATATAGCTTTGGAAGGATCTCAAAGGATAGGAGGTTTCTTCCATTATCTTCCCAAGCAAGTTGGCCACCTATTACCATGGCATTCCATATTGTTACAAAAGTAATGTTCCTCAACATACGTTGTGAAGATTCAAAGGCCAACGCTTTTCCAAAATATTAACTTCCCTCTCTTTTCTATTTTATTAGCATGGTCTCCTTGCAAATGTTTACCCTTTAATTAATATTAGCCCACTAAATTTCACAAGGCCAAATACATTAAAAATAAAACCATTCCCTTAAAACATTATTAGAAAGCATTATCATTTTCTAATGTTATGTAGTTAAATTAATTACTCACCTAATTAATTTAATTAACATCAACTATTAATATTAACCATTAACATTGATAATTAAGTATCCTTGCGTATTTATAATACTAACATATTTATTAATACCAACTTAACAAAATTATTAACCAACAATTCCTATGCTTAAAACACAAGCATAAATGCACCTTAAAGTAATCAATATTATGCACAATAGTGTTTTTCCTTAAGTAGGTGACTTCACAATAACTGCAATGTTATCACTCGTCTACTAAGGATGGATATTTTGCTAATAGCAACCTCCTTGTCCAATGGTGCATTCAATCAAATATACACATATGCAATGCACCTATATGAAGGGTTTCCTTTTACCCTTGAGTTGTTGATGAGAATTTCATCCATCATTTCTCTTTTTCTCTCAACTTTGGTGGTTGTCCCATACCAATCCACCCATGAGAGTACCTGGTCCTACAACCACAAATTTCATCAGCAATACCATATTCTAAAAATAGTATAATCAAAGCATAAAGTGAAACTATCAACACATCTTGATAACATAAAATGAGATTATACATTTGATATCCACACATCAATACATAAATCAAGTATCAAGAACAAGTCCTACCAAGGAGGGTATTTACAAAAAGAAAGAAAAAAAAGTTATCCAATTTTTTTGTGCTTTTAGAAACATCAATCTAGCTTGTCTTAAGGATACTTAGAAACATCAACATTTGTTTTCCCTCTATTGACATTATTGTAATTTATAGTGTAGGGTATGAAATGTTATCCCTTATGGATGGCTATTTTGGGTATAGTCAAATTTATATTTTCCTTAAGGATCAACCCAAAATGATATTTACTACACCTTGGGGCATATTCAGTTATGTTATCATACCTTTTGGGTTGAAAAATATCGATGCTACTTATCAACAAGCCATGACAATGGTCTTTCATGACTTAATGGGAAATATAGTGGAATCTTATATGGATGACCTCTTGGGAAATTATAAGAAGCATTTTGACCACACATTTGACCTTTTTGTCATTTTTTAAAGAAATTATATGACTACAAGGTTATACTTTATCCTAAGAAGTGTGTGTGTTTGGTTTTATGAGTGGAAAATTACTAGGATTTATGGTGTCCCATAGGGGGAGTATATGTTGATAAAAATAAAATAAAAGGCATTGACACTATACCTCGCCCTAAAATTATTAAAGATATCAAACCCTTCTTGGGGAAGCTTAGAGACATTAGGTGATGCATCCCTGAGTTAGTTTTTAAATCTTATCCATTGAATCACTTGCTTAACAAAGATGTTGAATTCAAGTGGGACAGAAGTTATAATGGGCCTTCCTTGAATTTAAGAAATTTCTTTTATGGACCCCAAATCTTCACCCATCTAACCTAGATAATCTATTTGTATTGTATACTTTATCTATTCAGGTTTCCTTAGGAGTTGTACATACTCAACAAGATGATAATAATGAGTATGTCATGTACTATATTAGTCAAATAATGCTTTTAATAAAAACTGGATACACTCCCATGGAAAAATATTGATTGGATATATACTTTGCATGTGATAAATTTAGGAATTATATGTTGCCTTAGACAACTTATGTGGTCATTAAAATTGACCCCTTAAGACACCTGCTATAAAAGCCTTACATCCCTAGTGATACTTGATATGGAAAATGGATCACTATGTTGTAGATATTTATATTATTACATAAAATTTCATTAAAGCTTATATGATCACTAATAAATTGGTAACAACTCCTAACCCATACAACAACCCCTAAAGGAGGCATTGTGTAATGAATACATAATGGTTCTTTCATGTGATCCTCATGACAATGTCCTATTTTCTTCCTTCATTTCCTCTAGTCTTATTCAGAAGTTTATTTCTTATAAGTTCATTGAGTAGTAAAAGACCCTTATAGTATCTTATGAGGTTTTCTAGAGACACCATAAATCAAAGTCCAAATCCAAAGCTAATGCACCCTCTACTCCCCAATAATTTTATGAAGACCTCCACCTTGACACTTGGATCCTTCACTTTGATGGAGCAAGGAATGAGTTTGGGGTAGGAACTTGTATCTTTCTCAAGTTTTTCAATGGCCTAGATGTTCCTATGTCCTAATTAATTTTTTTTGGCATTACTAATAATGTTGTAGAGTATGAGGTTTTAATTTTAGGTCTTCTAGCCACCCAATGTACACATGTTAGACACATCAAAGTGTTAGGTGACTCTCAAATTTTGGTTTATTAGATAGATAATAAATATGTTGTTAAATCTCCCTATTGATACCTTACCACCAAGTGGATACAAATTTTATTAATGCTTTGAGTCCTTATCCATTAGGCATTCCCATAGGGGGCATAATGTTGAGGTTGACTCCCTAGCTACTTTGGCTAGTAAATTCATACCTCATGAAAATATTATTGAAACTAATTTTGTGATAAAAGATAATGATGAACTTGTTATTTCTATTAATAATGACCCAATGTATGTGTATACAATCAAGTTCAATGCTAATTCTTACCAACTCCATCTTGATAATCCTTGGTATGTCAACACTTTATGCTTCCTAGATGATCAATCCTACCCATCAATGGCTAATGCTAATTAGTGATATTGTTTTCATAAGAGAGCATTTAGATATGTTGTTCTTGATGGGGTCTTGTACTATTATAATCCCAGTGGTGTTCTCTTACACTACCTTACAAAAGCTAAGGTACCCAAAGATCTTTTTTATTTTTATAGTGGTGGCTATGAAGGGAACATTAGTGGTCATTCCATAACTTGTAAACTATTAATAATGACTTACTTTTGGCCAACAATGGAAGTAGATGCTAATAAGTGTGTCAAATCTAATGATAAGTATGTTCCACAAAGACAACATTCAAGTCATTATCTATTCTTCATACCATCAAGTCATCTTGGCCCTTTTCCACCTGGGGTCTTCACCTTTTTATACCTATTTCTCCTATGTCCTTGGATGGGCATAAATTTATTATCATAGCTCCTAAATATTTTACAATATAGGTAGAAGATATGCCATTGATAAATCATACAACTCACCATATCAAAATTTATTTTTAATAAGATTATGCGTCACTTTGGTGTCTTATCTACTCTTATTTTAGATAATAATACTCCTTTAAAAATAAAGAAATACAAGAGTTGACTTCTCAATTAGGGATTCAACACCATTTTTCTATGCCTTACTATCCATAAGGAAATGGTCAAGCTAAATCTAGCAATAAAATTTTGGTAAATATTTTGAAAAATATAGTTAAAGAATAAAATAAATATTGGAACTCAGCATTAAATATTGTATAATAAGCATACACACTAGTATTTGGACATCTACAAGGATAATCCTTTTTCTTTGGTCTATAGTACTGAAGCTATTTTGTCACTTGAAATTATATGGTCTTCTTTATGTGTTTCTTAGAAAATTATGTTGAGTCATGATGAGTATCATTATAAGTATATAAAGGTTCATCTTGCTCAACCTACTACCTTTAACGAGAGGTATCTACATGCTCTTGAGCATAATAGAGATATCTGCATTGTCACCGAGTACACACATATGCATTATCACACCTAGTACAATGGAGTTAACCCAATATAGATCCATAGTGTGTGTGTGTGTGTGAAATGAATTACTTTCCTCATAAAAATACACAACATGATGCAAATAAACAAGTCATAAATCTCCTCATCACCTAGTTGGGATGTATTATTCATTATTTATTATCATTATACATGCATAAATTTTTATTACCCCAAGATACGCAACAACTATCTTTATTTATGAAAATATATTTCAGATATTTGCAGCAGAGCTTCAAAGGAACTCAAAAAAATAAAATGCCAAAAAATAAAGATAATCTAATGCTGCTATTAAGTTTCCAAAATTTTACAAAAAAATTGGAACCTTTTACAAATGAGTGGAAGTTTATTTTATAAGATGAGGAAAACAATTTTTCCTCCAACTTCAAAGTTCAAAATTCCATAAAAATAATAATTTAAAATTGAAGTCTTTTTTCAAGTCTTTGCATTATTACAATGACATAAATGATTCTAGCTCATTAAATCATTCATTCCATATGGAAAGGGAATATCTAGATATTTTTCTAGTTGTTGGGTCCTCGCATGGTGGAGGATAAAAGTCATGCCCAATCAAACAATTTTACAAAAAAATCTATATATATTTAATTTTAAATCTAGTTTGGGTTGACTACAACTCATTGTAAGCGTTCCAATACGTCTAGTTTGAGCTCAATCAGATTTTTGGATAAAAATTTATGGTCTCCGGAAGATTACCTATCAAAAAGCAAATAATAAAAAAGTCAATTTGTGTGGAAAAATATCATTTAATAAACTAATTCTTTTTTCAAATAGTCTTTGAACAGGATTTTGGAATATTAAGGTTTCAAGGTTTTTCAGATTTCAAAAATATCATTTAATAAATTAATGTAGGTTTCAAATAGTATTTGAACGAGATTTTGGAAATTCAGGATTTCGAAGTTTTGGAATTTGGTAAAAATGCATATCGCCAAAAACTTCAAAATTTTAAAATTTTGAAGAAGAAATTTGTCCAAGACTAAAGAAGACTCAAAACATGCCCAACCGTTAGAAATTATTTTTTTTCTTTGGTTTTTTTTAGGATGAACATAAAATTAAAACCCAAAAATCTGCAAAATCCAGATCCCATTGAAAACATCAAAAACAAAAAAAAATGAAATTTTATAAACATGAGCTCACTAATTTTCACATCCTCAAAGGTCCATAGAAAAAATATATAAAATTAACTCCAGCACACAAGAAAATGGGGGGCCTTGTTTAGAGTGCAAAACAAGGATGTGTTGTCCGAGGATAACAAATGCTCAAACAAACAAACAACAAACCAACATTTCTTAAAATTTGTTGTTAAGAGGTCAAAACTTGAATCAGTTGATACCTCATTAAGATTGTTCCATCACTTAACAACAACACACTTATACTATTTTATGAAAATATTGAGTACACACATATGCATTATCACACCTAATACAATGGAGTTAACCCAATATAGATCCATAGTGTGTGTGTGTTTGTGAAATGAACTACTTTCCTCATCAAAATACACAACATAGTGCAAAGAAACAAGCCATAAACCTCCTCATCACATAGTTGGTATGTATCATTATCTTTATTTATTTATTACTTTTTTGGAAGATAAGGACGGAGGGCATGGAATGGCATGATCATTGCTCCATTGCCAGTCAGGCATCCATAGCCTCAATGGATTTGTCTTTGGTCCCACCCAAGGCCTTACTCTATTGCAAGTCGAGCATACATAGCCCTAGTAGAGATTACCCAGATTACCTTCTTGAAGAAAAGTATTTTTTATAACTCCAGCATGCAAGAAAAGGGGGGTCCTGTTTAGAGTGCAAAATGGGGGTGTTGTTTGAGGACAAAAAATGCCCAAAAAAACATACAATAAATCAACATTTTTTAAAATTTATTGTTAAGAGGTCAAAACTTAAATCAATTGGTACCGCATTAATATTGTTCCATCACTTAACAACGACAAACTTAAACTATTTCATGAAAATACTGAGTACACAAGTTTGCATTATCACACCTAGTACAATGGAGTTAACCCAATATAGATCCAAAGTGTGTGTGTGTGTGTGTGTGTGTGTGTGTGTGTGTGTGTGTGTGTGTGTGTGTGTGGTGTGTGTGTTTGTGAAATGAATTACTTTCCTCATTAGAATATACAACATGATGCATAGAAACAAGTCATAAACCTCCTCATCACCTAGTTGGGATGTACTATTATCATTATTTATTTATTACTTTTTTGGAAGACAATTACTCGCTCTACTACCAACCAAGCATCCATAGCCCCGGTAGAGATTACTCGGATCACATTCTTGAAGAAAAGTTTTTTTAATAATTTTGCTTTTGATATTCTATTCTCTCATTTTCTAATTTTTTATATGCAATTTCTTCTTGGACAATGAAGTGCAGTCAAAGGTTGGGAACCAATCCATAGTGAATATTTGATGAGGTGGAATTAGGAAATAAGAGAAATCAAACCAGTTCTTATCATGTCTATGTACTTTTGAGGAAGACCTTTAAATGTAAGCATGCAATAGTGAATCCATACCAAGTTAAGCACTCATATTTTCAGTTGATAATTAAGAAATATTAACCCAGTCTAATCAAGAAATCTTGTCAAGCAAGACTAAAACTAATTCTGAACAATTATAAGGAAAATAAAGAAAAAAAACTAGTTCAAGCTTTGATAGTTAGCTATCAATTTCAACAAAATGGATCTATTGACTTGTTAGTTCAGAATTACATTTTCCAAGATGATTCATCCCCACAACACCCAACAAAGGACCAAAAATAATAGCTACAAGACTCGAACAAGACCAAAAAATAAAACAAAGCAAGGGAAAACAACAACTAGACTATTGGGTCCAAAAAAGGACACCTTTATTGAAAGCAAGACAAACAAGAAAGGAAACTAAACTACAAAAACCACAAGCAAAAGTCAGGCCTAAAAATAATGTTTGAGGAGTTGTCCATTCACTAGAAGTGGGACATCCTCGCCAGTCAGGGTTTGCAGTCTGAATGCATTTTTACCAAGAACTTCAGATATTTGGTATGGGCCTAACCATAGGACACTAAACTTAGGGTGTTCACCCTTCTTTTCATGAGCCTTGTCTCATAGCAAGACCAAATCAAAACTTTAAAGGATCTTGCCTTGGCTTTGTTGTCAAACCAACACTTAACAACTACCTGATGTTTGATAAACTTATGCAAGGCTTCATCTCTCTTTTCTTCCAAATGGATCAAATTTGCTAATCTGATTTTAACTTTGTTATCATCATCTAGGAACTCATCAATAAATTGTAAGGTAGGAATCTTAAGGTTCATAGGGAAAACAGGGTTCTACCCATAAACTAGGTGATAGGGAGAGGTTCCTAGAGCTTCCTTGACTCTTGTTCTATCAGCCCATAATGCATATTTTAACTTATTATGCTAGTCCCTAGGATTCTTCTCTAATAATTTTCCAACAACAGTGCACAAGTTTTTATTAGTGGACTCAACCACTCCATTCCCTTAAGGATAGTAATTAGAGGAGAATTTTAACACTACCTTATTTTCATAGGCCCATTTAATGAATTGAATTGAAGTAAAAGTAGAACCATTATCACATACTAGAATGTACGACATACCAAACCTGGGTAGAATTTTCTCCTCAAGGAAATCAATCACCACCTATGTTGTGCAATTCTTTAAGGCTTGAGCTTCGGACCACTGCATGCAATAATCAGTTGTTGTGAGGATATATCGATGTCTGGATGAAGAGTGTGGGTTGATCATTCCAATGAAATCTAAACCCCATTGCATGAATGGATGTCTCTAAATCATGGGTTGCAAAGGTATTGTTGCATTTATTTCTCTTTTCATAGCAAGTTGGTAAATGTGATAATTTTTGACATGTAGTTGGGCATCTTTAAACACATGAGGCTAGTAATAACTGACTCTCATAATATTATGGGCTATTGACATTCTTGAACCATGACCAGTACCATACTTTCCATGAAAATTAGATAAAACTTCAGCAACCTCTTGCTTGCCCAAACATCTCAAATAAATTCCTTCATGGTTCTTTTTGAACAAAACTCTAAATTCTATCGTGTAGTTTGTGTACTTCGAATGAAGAGCAACTCTTTGACTCAAATTCATACTATCAAGGTAGTTGTTATTCAATAGATAATAAACCACATCAACATACCACTCATCATTACTTATCTCTTCAACCATGTATTGTTGACAAGAAATCAAAGGGTCAATTCCAAAAAGAGTTTCAGTCAATCCTTGGGCTTTAACAATCTTCATGGGCTAGATTTCTAAATCAAATTCTTGTAGTATCGAGGCCCACTTTCCTCTACATTCACCAAGTTCATTCTAAGTTAACATAACCTTCACAGTAGGATCCGGAACTATGGCATAGACTTTGCTATAGAGAATGTAGTGTCTGAATTTCTTGACAACCCGTGTTAAGGCAAATGCATGCTTGTCAAGTATCGAATATTTTAATTCAGCTCCCCTCAATGGAGTACTCACCAAAGCAACAAGCCTTTCATCTCTGTCTCCCTTTCTCTGAGTTAGTACCCTGGCGAATTTCTGATGCAAAAGAGTAAATGTAGAAGGGTTGGTTGTAATTAGGGCTGATCAAAATAGGGGTAGTAGCATTAGCAGATTTTATTTTACTAAAAGCATCCTTCACTTCTACATTCCACACTACCTTTGCATCCTTTTTTAATAAAGCATTAAGAGGTTGCACAATCTCAGCAAAGCCAGCAATAAACCTCCTTACAAAATTAATCTTTCCAAAGAAATATTTTAATTCCTTATGACTTCTAGGTAGAGGTATTTTGGAGATGGTCTCAACTTTGTTAGGGTCCATAGATATACCATTTTTAGAAATAATGTACCCCAAAATTTTACCTTTAGTCACATAAAAGACACATTTCTTGGCATTGAGAGAAATTCCATGGTCTCTACACCTTTGCAGCACACTTCTAAGGTCCTTGACATGGTCAGATCTATTCTTTGAAAACATTGTGAGATCATCCATATAAATGATAATGCATTTTCCAATCAGCCCTCTGAATGCATTGTCCATGGCACACTGGAAAGTTGCACCAACATTAATCAATCCGAATGGCATTCTCCTGTATGCAAAGGTTCCCCACTTGGTGGTGAACATTGTTTTCATGCGGTCTAGATGGTGAACCATGACCTGATTGTAACTTGAATAACCATCTAAAAATGACATCATTTGAGAGCCATTGATGATCTGAAGTATTTCATCCAGATATGGCAATGGATAGTTATCCTTTTTAGAAGCCTTATTCAAATTTCAAAAATCTACACACAAATGAATCTCTCCATTCTTCTTATGAACCGAGACCAAATTTTCCAACCACGTGGAGTGCCTAACTAGAAATATGATCTTCATGGATAACAACTTTTGTACTTCCTTTAAAATAAGTGGCTCCAACAATGCATTTATAGTCCTTAGCTTCTGTCGGAAAGGTTTTGTACCAGGCCGGAGTGGTATGGTATGTGTGATGATATTAGGGTCGTAAGTTTTCAAATCCTCATACCCCCAAGCTATAACATCCCTATACTCTTTAAGAGTTGCAATCACCTCTTTCTTCTCTTTTTCAGTGCATACTTTTCCAATGAACACATTCTTTGGATTGGCTTCATCAACAAGATTAAATGTGTCATACTCTCCACCTTTAGAGGAAGTAGGTTTAGTCTTGTGGGCATCCATGTCAAACAATCTCTCTAAAGTAACCATGCATTTCAGGATAGTATTGGTCTTCAAACTCATAACTCCTTCCTCATCCAACTCCCCTTCATCTCTGCTTTCTTCATCAATAATTTGTGCCTCAAAGACACTAGTGTTGGCAATGAAATCCAAGATATGTTGATCATCTTCAAAAACTTGTGAAAACCTGATATTATCAGGAACAGATGGAGTAGGCACCAACTCTACTAAAAATTTTTTAAACTTGGAATCAACTACGGGTTCAAGAGCACTAGCCACAACTGCTAAAGAATCAACCACATGATTTTCTTCTCTTAGGATGCACTGAATGTTGAAAGCATCAAAGTTGTTAATTAAGTCCCACACTCTAATTTTATACTTATACAAACATCTATCCTTACACAAATATTGGCTCTTGACCTATTTAACTACCAACTCAGAATCTCCAAAAACTTGGATCTTCTTTATCTTCTTTCATAAGGCAAATTGTAAACCATGGATTAAGGCTTCATATTCCGTAGTATTGTTAGTGCAAGCAAACTGAAATCTATAAGCGACAAGAAAAGACTTTCCTTTAGGACTAACCAACTGAACACTAGCTCCATTTCCCTGCTTAGATTTGGACCCATCAAACTTAAGCACCCATATGTCATCATGCTTCTCATTCTTGCTTTCAGGGGAAGGACTTACAACTGCATTGGACTCTTCAACATGAGCATTAGAAACTTCTTCTTTTACTTCCAAGGTATATACTCCCAAATCAGCTTCTGCATACAATATTTCATTTGTGTTGTTATACTCTGTGATCATTTCTTTCAACCTTGGTTCCCTTTCAATTTTGATTTGATTGGCCACACCTCTCCATGGCAGCCACATATGTGAGAAGTCGATTGCCATATAACCATTCAATATTCTAGACCAATCTCTATTGAGCAACATACCATAAGCCTCTGGTATGTCCACCACCTGAATATCGATACATTGTTGGATCCTCGAGTCTGAAGCTAGCTGAATATGCATCTGAGTTAGCTCTCCAACAACATTCACCTCTGTTTTATCTAGTTGTACCACCTTTCTACTAGACTTGGTAGGATTCAATCCTAATTTTTGACATATAGAATAAGGTATGACATTCCTAGATGCACTTGAATCAAGCAAATAATTATACAAGTTTTTTCATCAATACAAATAATTAGCAAAAAGGGAGGAGAACTAATTTTGTCCTTGTGAACCACAACATGTGCATCAATTCTTGAAGTGTTGTTGGATTTTTCTTTTGGATTCAGAGCTTCTATTAACAAGTCCCTTTGTTTCTCCATTTGGGTCAGCTCAAATAGAGAGATATTAGCCTTGGTTTTCTTGAGATCCTCTATGATATTATAACCTATTTTTGGAACTCCCAAGGTTTGATTATTTTGACTTGGGGTTACCCCTTTGTCTTGAGAACTTGCAATAGGATTTCCTTTAGGAGGTGGAGGGTTATTATCTACTTTGACATCAGGAGGAACATATGAATAGTTAGGTGGGGTAGAAGTGGTAAAAGGTTCTTTGTTTTTGCTTCTTAACATGTAGTTATTGCCTCTTTGGAATTGTTGATAAGCTTGAACCTCATCTTCTAACTCAATATCAATATTATCATTTTCATCTAGCAAAGGATCAAAAGTGTCTGAGAACATGGTCGATTCAATGTTGTTCCTATTAAAGTCTCCAAGATTATCATTTGTGGGCACAAGCTCCAAGTTTTCCATTTCTTTCTGAACAATGTCTAAGGTTGATTTAAATTCAGGGTAATTTGTCTCACCATGTTGGGTTGTTGCATGCATTCTACACCAGTTAGGTAAGGCCAAATATGCTAAGTTTATAGTTGAGCATGAGGATATACTTGCTTGGTCAATAGGATTTGGTACACCTCCATTGTTGGGACGAGAGTTCCATTGGCGATTTTACCTCTAAAAATTAAAATTTCTATTCTGACCAACATTATAGTTGTTCATGTTGGCATGTTGGTTGTGTCTTTGCATGGCTAATACATCATTACTAAGTTTTTGAACCATCCTTTGCAAGCTTCCCAACTCTTGATTCAAAGTGTTTGTGGGTTGATTCTGCACTAGTGGAGTTTGTTGATTCGACACTTGGTTGGTGTTCGCTCCTTGGGGTGTCAAGTATGCAGGCATCACTTGTTGGGCATATGATTGGGGAACTTGACTTGATGACTAATTTTCTAGATATGTAGGCATGTTATGAGTAGTTGGACCAGTATTTAAGTATACCGACAAACTTTGGTTGCTAGTTTGGTTCACTTGGGGTAACATGAGTGGCATCATGGAATGATTATACATGTGATTTTGATTTGTTTGGAGAAGCACTTGAGATGGGGGTGCTAGATTGAACACTTGATTTTGGTATGGGTACATCACATTAGGAATAGGATTGATCATTGGGGTATTATGCATTATAGCTTGGTTCATCAAGGGAATCTAATTATAGGTGCCTAGCTATCCTAATGTCATGTTAGTTTTGATCCCAAAACCTTGAGGTATCAATTGTTGTTCAATGGTGAGAGCTTCATTATAGGTTACAGGCAAAGTGGTGATTCTAGTAGCTCTTCAAATGAACATGGATGTCATAGGATCAAGAGCATTCAAATACATTCATAGGGAAGTAGGCTCTAAAAGCTCAAATGGGGAAACAAATCTCATGTAAAGCTTATGGAAGCATGTGTTGAAGTTCCTAATGGGTTCACCAAGCTCTCTTTTGGTAGTGGTAAACTGATGGTACAAGATAATAGGATCAATGATTAATCTAAAGTGCTTCACAAAAGCTTCTTCCAACTCCAACCAAGAATGAATAGAATGGGTGGGTAGATTAATATACCAATAGTATGAATCCTCATCTAAAGTATCAAGAAACATGTGGTAAGCCACATCCTCATGTTGAATCTGAAGCCTCATTAAGGTATCCTTATACGCTTGGATGTGCTCTTCTGTAGATCGAGTACCATCGTGCTTATACTTTGGCAAGTGTTTTTCAATATTCTTTGGAATATCATGTGCTACTCCAACAATGTCTAATGGGCCATGGACCATGAGCCAATTTGGTTGGTGAGCCATTGCTTGCTTTTGCAAAGGGGTAGGTAAGATGAGAGCTAAGGAATTTCTTGGTGAACAAGTTACAGATTGAGAAGGTCTAATTTTCTATTTTCCCTTATCAGATCTAGTTTTTCTATGATGGGTGAGGGATAACAACTCAAAATATCCTTCTACTGACCTTGATCGATCGAGAATCCTTCTTGGTTCTAGTTTGGATGTAGTCTAAAGAGTCAGATCTAATGTGAAAGAATGTGGTCAGGCCCTCCTTCTAGCACCAGTTTTATTGACCCATATTTTTATATGCTTTCCAATAGGTGGAACACACACACACACTATGGATGTTCCCTCTTGAAAAGGAAAGATATTTCCTCCAAGGTTCAGGTAGGTTGGGTCTCAACCGCGTAGGTTTCACTCAGAGGGGGCTATGTTGGTGATCCACAAGTTTTTTTGGGGGCTTTGTAGCAACATTCAATACAAATTAGATCTAGGTTCATAAAGCATCCACAAATCTGCACAAACTCAAAAATTTCCAACAACAAACTAACTATAACATAAAGATAAATCCTACTCTAACACTAGTCTAACTAGGAGGAGCAAAGAAAATTAAAAAAGGATAAGGTTAGGAAGAAAGAACATGATTCCCCTGAGATCACTACAACATGTAACAAAGAAAACTGAGCATGAAAATACCTCCAAGCAGCCAATATTCACACAGTTGCAGAGAGGGATGATTGCAAAAAAAGGTAATTACAACAACAATATACACGCATAAACTGTTATTACCCCAAGATATTCAACAACTATCTTTATTCATGAAAATATATTTCAGATATTTGTAGTAGAGCTTCAAAGGAACTCAAAAAAAAAATGCCAGAAAATAAAGCTAATCTAATGTTGCTATTAAGTTTCTAAAATTTTACAAAAATTTTGGAACCCTTTACAAATGAGTGGAAGTTTATTTTATAAGTTGAGGAAAACAATTTTCCCTCCATTTTCAAAGTTCAAACTTCCATCAAAATAATAATTTAAAATTGAAGTCTTTTTTCAAGTCTTCGCATGATTACAATGACATAAATGATTTCGGCTCATTAAATCATGCATTCCATGTGGAAAGGGAATATCCAAATATTTTTCTAGTTGTTGGGTCCTCGCACGGTGGAAGATAAAAGTCGTGCCCAGTCAAACAATTTTGCAAAAAATTTGTGCATATTTAATTTTAAATCCATATGGGGTTGAGTAGAGCTCGTCGTAAGCTTTCCAACGCATCCATTTTGAGCTCAATCGAAGTTTTGGATGAAAATTTATGGTCTCCAGAGGATTACCTGTCAAAAAGCAAATAAAAAAAAGTCAATTTGTGCGGGAAAATATCATTTAATAAATTACTTCTATTTTCAAATAGTCTTTGAATGAGATTTTGGAATTTTGGGATTTCGAGGTTTTTTAGGATTTCAAAAATATCATTTAATAAATTACTGTGGGTTTCAAATAGTCTTTGAACAGGATTTTGGAATTTCAGGATTTTGAGGTTTTGGGATTTGGTAAAAATGCATCTCGCCAAAAACTTCAAAATTTCGAAATTTTGAAGAAAGAACTTGTCCAAGACTAAAGAAGACTCGAAACACGCCCAACCATTAGAAATTTTTTTTTTCTCTGGTTTTTTTTTAGGATGAACATAAAATTGAAACCCAAAAATCTGCAAAATCCAGATCCCACTGAAAACACCGAAAACAAAAAAAAACTTGAAATTTTATAAACATGAGCTCACTAATTTTCACAGCCTTAAAGGTCCACAAAAATATATATATATATATATATATATATATATATATATATATATATATATATATATATATATATAATTAACTCCAACATGCAAGGAAATTGGGTCCTCGTTTAGAGTGCAAAACAGAGACGTGTTTTCTAGGGAAAATAACATTTAAGCTTCCTTGAGGATAGAGAAGCATCTAAGTTTCCTTAGAATAGAGAAGAGTAGTAGTATAAGCTTCCTAAGAATAGATAAGAGAGAAGCTATATAAGCTTCCATAGGTTAGAAGAAGAAAAAATATAGAGAAGGAAGCATCATAAGCTTCTAGAGATAAGAAAAGAGGAAGAGCAAAAGTTTTGGTTAATCAAAAAACCAGAAGAATTAGGCTGACTGCAAACTCATTATAGCATTTTAGTCTTGGCCTTGAGGATATTTTTCAAATATTTGAAAGAGCACCTACTTGATGTGAAAGGAATAAAAGGAAACTATAAGCACTATCAAGGGAACTATTATCCAAAGGTGATCAGTGAGAAAGCACTATCAAGAGCATTGTCCAAAAGAATATTTGAGCACTTTCAAAGCACTAAGCAAAAGAAGAGATAGGTGTTATCAAAGAATGTTGTCTAGAGTGGGAAAAAAAGAGATAAGCATTAACAATGAATGATATCTAGTATTTGAGAATTAATAGGGTATTGTTATTTAGAGGAGATGAGGGAGTGCTAATATAGTGACATCTAGAAGAGACCCAATCATACTATCTAGCAGAAGAGACCCGATCATGCTATCCAATAGAAGAGACTCGAGCAGGAACATTAGCATGCTATATATCAAAAGAGACCTAATCAAGAACTTGAGTGTGCTATCCAACAGAAGATATTTGAGTAAAAACTCAAGTGTGCTATCTAACAAAATAGACCCAAGCTAAAATATGAGAGTGTTATCAAGCAGAAGATATTCAAACAGGAACCTGAGCATGCTATCATAAGGAACTTGAGAGTGTTAGAGATCTATTCAGAAAAATTAAGTGTCATGCTCTAAAAATTCAAATGTCATATTTTAAATCTAATCTAAGCATTATTCAAGTAGCATAGAGCATTGTAATCATTGTAGTCAAAGTATTGCAGGTTGAGTACTAAAGGAGGAGTCAACATAACTGGTAGGTAATGTTCAAATGTTACAATTTGAAAGCATGAATTAGAGGTATTTTGGATTTAAGCACTTCGAAAGAGGAAAGGTATGTTAAATTACCTTTCACATCATTATTATTTGAAGGAAAAGTAAGTTGATTTGAATTTGAGCTTTATAAAAGTTTTTATATGGGATTTATAAGGTTTTCTACCTTAATGATTTTTGGAATATATGTATATTTCAAAAGATAATTTTTTGAAAATTTTAAATTTATGAAGTTTTGGAGTGATAAGTATTTCTACTAGGATTTATGTTTTTTAATTTAAAATTTATTTTTAAAGTTGAAGAGTTCATATTTGAAGATTTTGCATTTTTGAAGAAAAGTTTGAAATTTGATTTTTATAGTTTTTTGAAGATTTGAAATTTGAAAAATTTTGGTTTGAAGTCATTTAAATTTTTTTAAGATTTGAAGTTTAGAGAAAATTTGAAATTGGAAGTTTTGAAAATTCAATAAAGTAGGGAGATAAAAGGTTTGCTACTTCAAAAATATTTTAAAAATTAAAAAAATTGTAAATTTATTATTTTGGTGATTAGTTGAAGTTTTTTGAAATTGAAATTATTAACTTTGGAGTAATAAGGATTTCAACTTCAAAGGAATTGAATCATTGAATTGCAAACTTTGATTATTATGGAAGAAAATATGAAGTCCATAATCAGAAAGAAAATACTAGAAGTTATAAAGTCTAGCATTGGTAAATTGATTGAAAAATCTAAGGGTAAGCTAGATATGGCAATACAATTCATCTATAGAGAAGCAATTAATGAAATCTTTGAAACATTTGAATATTATTCAAAGCTTGTTAAAGAAATTGAAAATTCAAAGGATGGTATTATGATACCTATTGATATAGGTAGTATAATGTAAATGGAATTACTTTCACTTGAACTTCATAAAGATGAAAAAAAAAAAAGTTAATTGAAACTCTAAAAATAAAAATAGATATTGATCATAATACAATTGGATCAAGTAAATTATCTTAGAAAACAATGTTTCATTTTGCATATAATATTGACATTCCAAGATCATCAAATTCAAGAAATTATTATGATGCTCTAAGTGAATATTCTGAGATTATAGGAAAATATTAAGATTGTAGGAAAGAAACACATGAACTAGAGGTCAAAGACAAAGAAAAATATCAAGCAATTCATAAACAAGATAGTGAAGAAGCAAAGACTAAATAACCAAAGAATGAATATGAATGAAAACTCAGAGTAAAACTCAAGAATGAAGTTGAAGATGAATCTCAAATAGAGGTTCATGGACAATGCAAGGTCACAGGAAGACAAATATTGAATATGAAGATGAAGATTGAAGACTAAAGTCTTTAATAACCAAATAATGTAGTATAGGGGGTGTTGGAGAATATTACATTATTTGGTACATGTAAATGTACCCCCATGGTACTTTAACGGTACAAATGTAAATATGTGATAGATTAGGGTTTGAGCCTATAGTTTAGATGAATGATTTATATTTTCCCTTTATGTAAGTGTTTATGTGCAAGATATGCACAAGTGTCATGTAAGAGTGTAATATGCAGGATATGCACAAGTGTCATGTAAGTAAGAGTGTAAGTGTGTATTGAGAGAATGTGCACGTGTGTCATGTAGAAGTGTGCAAGTTTCATAGAGTCAAGTAGTGCATGTAAGAAGAGAGTGAAAAATATAGTATACAAGTGGCAATATGAGAAGCCAAAGGTTAAGAATAGGAAATATTGCAACTCCTAGACATGTGAGGAGTGCAATAGACAAGTATTGAAGAAGTCACATTTCTATGTCTATATTATGGAGAGAAAGATTCATATAATGGAAGGGCAAAAATGGTATATAGCGATCACCATAGCAAGCATTCATAATAAATCTTGTATACATATTTTGAGCAATGTTATTGTAAGTATTCTTCATGAATGTACATCAATGATTTTATCCATTTACATTCATATTTTATATTATAGTGATTGTTGTTATATTTATATTGGCCTAGATATACATTTTATTGCTCATATATTTAATTCTACTCTTGTTTATTGATATTGTGACTTATTATATTATGGCTTGATTATATTGGTACCTGAGGTAATTTGAGGTAGTTTGGTTTAAAATCCAACAATGATTCCAAAGCATACATCCTAAAATAAATGATTCCAAGAATACCACTTTAAGTTGGGATCTTGGTTGTCCGATTAATTTTAGATATTTTGATGCATAGTCATGATTCAAGCATATTTTTGTACCTAGGTTTAAACGACATGTCATTTGGACTAACATTTATGCTTTTATAACCTCCAAAAGGGAGAAAATTAACCATTGGCTCTAAAGAGAAATTTATCTGCTATAAATACCTAATTCACATTTTCATTTTCTCATCATTCTATTACCACTCATTCAACTATCAAAAATTAAGCATTGACAAGATATTTATTATAATTAACACTGCTTTCAAGCTTTTTATGTATGTTGCTACCAAATCAAACACCTCTTTCACTCTCTTTTATGCTTCCTTATAGGTACAACCAAACTCAATGATCATTGGTTCATTGCCTTCCATGAAGAAGGGCAATACAGTCTACCCAGATTTATAGCCAAAGGTCACTGACTATCATTATAGACTAATTTCCAAGGTAGGTCAAACCCTCTATGAATATCTCATATGTGAATGCTCTCCTTATTTATTGTGGTGATATTGTAAGCAAGATAGGGTAGGAATGAGTTATTTATCATGATTATTTAATGAATAGAATGGTCCTTGATTCCTAGGTGCCAAGAAATTATTTTTGCTATAGTAGGATAAGCCCTAGCTTTTGCATTTTATGGATAATCTTAGTCTAGGTTGTTCTTAAATGCTTTGCATTTATTATGTTTAGATTGAGATAGTTTTTAGTTCTTGCTATTAATTTACTATTATATTGTCTTAATTTAGGTATCTTGGTTTATCTTATATCAGTTTGAAATATTATAATAGGTATCCCATTTTTCTCATAAACATACACAAAACAAGGATTATTATCTAAATGATCCTTGTGATGAGATAGTTTAAAGGCTTATCAAACATGGGTAAGAAATTATCTTTCCAACTTGCTAAACAAGATTTCATTTTATCCAAAATTGATTCCCAAAGCTCCTTTTTAATTCCTTACCTAGAGGTGTTGATGATAGTTTTCCAAATTTAAACCATAGAATCTCCACAATAATTTACTATAAATATAATCTTAATGAAAAAACCCTTAGATTTTATGGTATTGACCAACTATATATGAACCTTTTCATAGAATGATAGTACTAGTATAAATTCCATGGCCTTACTAATTAAGAGATGGCCCAAAAGAAAACTATCATAAACAAATTAGATATGAGATTCAAATGGACTATTTCTTGCAACTACCTTTGTTTTTTCCTTCTATTATTACTTTTGATAAAGCTTTTCCTAATGCCTCAACAAGAATTTTGGAGAGATAAGGATATAGTGGTCCACCTTGACAAATTTCACAAGATGAAATTTTTTTAGAATATCAAATGAAGAACTCTAACAAACCCTATCATAAGTTTTACCCATATCTAATTTTATAAGCATTTTGTTTTTTTTATGAAATGATGTGAATTTATGTCCTCTTGTGCAGTAATAATATTGTAGTGAATTATCACTACACTCAAAGGTTACCTTGATTAAAATATTAAGTGAGAAGAAGCAAGTGGGAAAGAAAAGGATAGAGCATCAAGTAGGACAAAAGCAAAAGTTATGACCGGATGAAGTCCAAAAATTGAAACATAAAAGGCCTGAAAATTTAGAAGTTATAAAACTCTCGACCAAGATAGAAAGAAATTTTTTTGATGAATTCCCAATGTTAGATAAAACAAAGTGTTCAAGATCAAAATTTGATGAATAAGTCGAATTTAGATGTTGATGGCCAAGGCTATCTATGCTCCAAAATTTTAGAAAATCATGATGTGCTTTAGGGGCTCCTTCCCCCAAACGCCTACATGGTGGGTCGCTACCGCCTCAAACCCCCCATCCAAGGTTGCAACCCCAAACCTTGCACATGATGTTGAGTTGTATAGACTTCTAAGATAAATTTTTCTTTTCCAACAAGAATATGTGACAATCCAAGGAAGTAGTTGGCACATTAAAAGTAGAAGTGATGTGAATCATACTAGGAGAAGACCTCGATCCAAGTGATATTTATTTCCCATGCTTAGACTCAGGGAATCCCCAAAAATAGTAGATGGAAATAATAGAGGTAAGGAAGCATCCAAGGACTCAAAAAACATAGCATTAATGATTTTGAATCTATAATATCTTAAAAGGATAGAAAATCTAGTCAATACATGACCTAATGCACAAAGGAACAATTATTTTGAAATCTCTACACAATTTTGAAGGAAAACTCTCCATGTTGTAATCTATAAATAGTAGTAATCTTAACATTGTAAAGGATCAAGAATTTTGCAATTATGTGTATTGGTAGGTTTTCCTTTCATTTCTCTTTGTAAAAATAGTTGTGGTTTCTAAGCGATTTGTAAGTACTTTTGGACCCCCACTTCTGGCACCATATTTGTAAAATTTTATTTGCATTATATATACATGGGAGCTTGTGTCTATTTTTAGCCTTTGCCTATAGACCCATTGTTGTGTATGTGTATGTGTTTGTGATATTTTGCCTGAATATCAAATTTGCTAAGTGTATGTGTGTGAGGGGCTTGCATCTATTTTTGAACTGAGTCACTTACTAGCTTGGCTCTCCTATCGGACCCACCTACTCATATATGCATATAACTAGTAGATTTTGATTGCAATTCACTGTGTTGAGTAGAGGAAGTGTTCACCATTGGTACATAGCATTCAGGACTATTTTTGCAAGAATATCTTAGTGGATATCTTAGCACATTGCCCCCTTTTTCTTTTATTTATTGAGTTTGTTTATTTTCTTGCATCCCTTTTTCCTTTTCTAGAGTAACTAGCACCTTGAAGATCACATCTTAACAAGGATATGGCCTTGTAAAAACTCTTGGAGGCCCTCAATTGAGCAAAATACCATGCTCTCGATTGTGGCCCATTGTGTCACTTCAACACAAGGCACGATTGTCCCAAGTAGGGACAATTGGAGATGACAAAAAATACCATCAAAGATTTGTTTACCATGAATAAAATTACATTATTCCTTTGGGATAACATAATTTAAAATGCTTTTTAATTCTTTTGCCATATTTTTTAATTTAAATTATAAATCATGTTACAACTTATTGGATGAAATTTATTAAAATATTTTCTCTTCTTTGTTGATAACATGGCATTAATCTCACTTATTATGTCATTATTTTTCCTAATATTTTCAATTATATAAAACTTATTTATTTTCTACAAATCCTAAAATATTTGAAAGAAAATTGGAGAAAATCCATTTAGGCCAAGCTTACCTTATCAATGTGGAAAGAGAAAATAGAATCTTGTAGCTCCTTTATAGAGATTTTACTCATGAGGTTTTTGTTTTTTCTTTATGTGATAATTGATGGATTATTTTGTGAAATCTTACACTAAGCCTCCTTATCTTGTACAACTTCTAATAGAATATCTTCATAATGATTCAATATTAAGCTACAAGAAAACACATAGAAAAGAAAGATTTTTTTTTTTTTTACTAAGGAGAGGGATTCATAAACCTCTAACTGACTCTTAGATAACTAATGTTTAACATCCCCTAAGTTTCCCAAAGAGCTACATCTCACTAGATACCCTAACACAAGTCCATATGTGTAGGCGTATTATGTGTTATTGCAAATAATTGTATCCCTCTCATCATCCTTGATAAGCTAAACTTATCACCTTCAGTCAATCAAAGGTATACGCCCATATCCATAGCATACACAAGTTAATCTATGGTATGCTACGTGTACTGTGAGTTAAGTTATCCATATTATCTCAATGATGAGCTATATTAACTCAGATGTAGTCTTTCCCTAAACTCAGTTATCATTCTCTCTAAGGGGTCTTAATTCCTTAGGTCCACTATGTTCACCCTAAGGGGTGTCAATCTCTTAGGCCACCCTCTAAGTTCACCCTATAACTCATTTATTTAAATTTATATTTTTTAGCAAGAAAAACAAGAATAGTTTAGATACTAAATCTAAAAAAATAGCATAATTCATAAAGCATGCAAAGGACACTAGAAAGGAAGCAACATTTTAAAGAAGATAAATATTAATTGAAAGAGATGTAGATACAAAACATAGATAATTTAAAACAATAATTTAAAGGTACATCTTCCAACAATTAACAATTATTACATATAAGCAAGTATGGTAAATCCTCCATACTCTTAAATAATAATATATTACATCAATTTCATCAGGGAAATATCCCCATGATTCATATCTATTAAATATAACTAAATCATTAAAAGTAGAATCAACTAACACATTGATTCCAACTACCTCCTTGTCCTCCACAGGTTTCCATTGATCATTTGAGGATAGTATGGGATTAGGGTACTCATGGTTCCATGATATAAATGCTTCTAAATGCATTTACTTATTTTATTTCCAAATTGCAACTATACAAATTAAATCAAAGTATCTAACCATCTACTACATAGTTGATATCATAAAAATCGCCAGTTTTATTTTCACCTCCCATTAACCATAGAGAGTCTTTCAACACATGCAACCAGACCATAGGTTTTTCTTTAGTCAATTAATTCAGCCCTTATTCGATAATTAAAATCCCATACCTTCAATCACCAAACAATCTAGGTTCCTTCAATCAAGAAATAACCATTTTTCCTTTGTTTATAAATTAAAATCCCATACCCTTAATTTACAAATAAACCACTTCTATTTATTTAATAAATAAAAGTCACTTTAATCTATAAATAAATTCATTTTCCTTCATTTTATAAATTAAAGTCCCATACCCTTAATTTACAAAACAAACCATTTCTATTTATTTAATAAATCAAAGTCACTTACTTTAATCCATAAATAAACCCTTTTCCTTCATTTTATAAATTAAAGTCCCATACCCTTAATTTACAAAACAAACCATTTCTATTTATTTAATAAATCAAAGTCACTTACTTTAATCTATAAATAAATCCATTTACCTTCATTTTATAAAGTAAAGTCCCATACCCTTAATTTTCAAAACAAAATATTTCTATTTATTTAATAAATCAAAGTCACTTACTTTAATCTATAAATAAATTCATTTTCCTTCACTTTATAAATTAAAGTCCCATGCCCTTAATCTACAAAACAAATAATTTCTTTTATTAAATAAATCAAAGTCACTTACTTTAATCTATAAATAAACCTATTTTTTATTATCTAATTAAATAACCATTTAAAATTTATTTTTCTTTGATTGATTAAATATTATCTAAGTTCAATACAATCTAACTTTTTAATAAAAGAAACCTTCAGCCCAACTCAACTCCCCGAACACAGCACAACCAGATCTTACAAATCTCAATAGGACTTCACACGATACACACCATCTCCTGTGATCCCAATGGATCTAATAAATATGGTGATCGCATGAGTATTGATCAAGCAGAGGAAGTTAGGAAAGGTGTCGCTACCTACGTAACACTTCACAAATGATAGGGGAGAGGGTTTACCACCACCGATGTGGCATTCGTGGAACTCCTCACAATAGTACATAGGTCCACCTTGGGTGATTCTAGGAAGGAGTGGTTCTCAACAAGACATAGGGTGTACAAATATCAAGCACACATAGGTCTTAAACTGCTCAGGTGAAACACACACAACAAAGCAAGGTGGAAATTTTTCTAAGGTTAAGAATTAAGAATGGTACTTAGCCTTACACAACAAAGTCTACCCCTATTGAGTCCACTCTCTAGCAACAAGTCTACTCGATTTCTCAACAAGACCACTCACACTCGTAGATAGCTGGTTACACAACACTAGCTCCTAAGCTGCTAGGCAAAAATTGAAACCATGGTACCTACCTACAATCTAAACATCTTGACATAGGAGGAAAGGACAACGACATTCTCAACCAACTAGCAGTGCCTTACCAAGACAATGGAGGAATTGTTGAACCTGAATATAAAGTAAAATATGACATGAAACCATAAGCGATACCCATCAAAGCATTAAAGACATTAGTAAACTCAGTTATCAACCTTATTGCTTTCAAAACGTCTCAAGGGATGTGATTCTACATTCCTGGTTTGCTTCCAACTCATTGGTTTTCCACAATGCAATCCTTCCTTCTTCGTGTGTAGGTGTGATATGACTCCTCTTGGATTTCCACATTTCAACAAACTTTATTTTTTGCCCCTCCTTTCTCCTCATAAGTATTTGAGTCCACTTGCCTCTATTTGTCGCCATCCCTTCACCATTACTCCCCATCCATCCACCTTCAATTCCCCTTCTCTCCTCAGTAGATGGGCAGGATCAAATCCAATCTAAAATCTTTTTTCTTCTTTTTAGAAGATTCACCATTAAGGTGTCCCTTCCCATGGTTAGTTGAGGACTTCTATATAATTTTTTAAAATAGATTTACATTATCTAAAATAACTTTCATTATTTTAAAAATAAACTTCTTGTAAATCATTTATAAAAAGAGAACTTACTATTATCATAATACAATCATTGTTTATGAATGAAGTTCTATTATTATTTATATATTTTTTTATTTATAAATAGAACTCTTTTATCATTTAAAACAATAAAACTTTTATTTATAAATGAAATTCTTTTAGCATTTAAAACAATAAAACTATTATCTATAAATGAAACTCTTTTATCATTTAAAACAATAAAAACTATTATTTATAAACAACAGAGAGCAAGAGGTTTCTAAGCAAAACAAGGAGCTTTCAAAGACAACAAAATTATCCATGCTATTATTTCCCAAACCACCAATGCAGATAGTGATGAAGTAAAAGACATTCAAACATATGTAATCAGATAAAGAGGGAGTCTTTCCGTCAATTCAGTTACTCATCTCAGCCTAAGAATTTATGATAGCTACTAGGCTATTAATCGGGGATCAAGGTGGCTAGCTATTTATAATTATACCTAACCAAATGCATGCCTATATGAAGGCATCCATCAATGTTACCCCCGATTTGCCTTAATCATCACTTCCTCAACCTCAAGTACCCCTATTTTTGGTGGATGATTCTACTTCCTCCACCTATGAGTGTACATGATCCTACACACTTGGCAATATATTAGTAGTATCATGCTCTTCCAAATCAACTAAATATCGCATAGTTGGTTCAATTGCTCAAACTAGGTATTAAAGCATCAATAATTAATACATTGTTTCTTTGTACCAAAAAGTCCGCCAAGGAGGGTCATGACATCCTACCCCCTAGGACTAAAAATTGTCCTGGGTGTTTCTAGATTTACAAAACAAAATTATTACATTATATATTTTCAAACAAGAAGGAAAAATATTTTTGCATATCATCCACTTTCTCCCAAGTGGCATTTCTTTTAGAAAACCAGTCCCACTAGACCTTACATTGCTCAAGAGTTCAATTCTGTATAGACTTAGAACAAAATTCAAGAATCTTTATTGGCATCACTTCAATAGCCTCCAGATTTGCTATTTGTAATTTAGAAACATCCCACACATGTTCGAGGTCTGCAACATACATTCTAAGCAAGCATATATGGAAGGTATCATGGATTCTTGATAGGTTAAGTGGTAAGGCAAGTTGGTATGCAACCGAACTGATATTTTTAGTGATTTCAAAGGGTCCCACAAATCGTGGATCCAACTTTATGGATTTGATAGCACTCTTCATTAGTTTAACCATTAAAAACACTTTATCTCCAATTGAGTACTCTCTTGAATTCCTCTTTATATTAGCATAACTTTTCTACCTATCGACAACTTCTTTAAGTCTTTGCCTAATTGCCTTTAACTGATCTTCCATTTCTTTGACAATATCTAGCCCAATCACAACTTGATATTCTATTTTGTTCCAAGATAATGGTATTCTACACTTTCACCCATACAAGGCATCAAAAGGAGCCATTCCTACAGAGGAGTGATTTCCATTATTGTAGGTAAACTCTACAAGATGTAGATAGTATTCCCAATGAGACTTATGATCCATGCAGTGCATGTGAAGCATGTCTTCTAGTACTTGGTTTACCTATTCAATTTGACCATCTATCTCAAGGTGGGCTCATATTCAGCTTTGTGCCCACTGCATGATGTAGGATTTCCAAAATTTATAAGTGAACTTGGAATCTCTATATGAAATGATCACCTCAGGGAATCCATGTAATTGGAATACCTCTCTGGAAAATCTGTTAACCACTACCTGAGCATCATCCTTGATGTTTTTGGGTATGAAATGTGCAACCTTAGTCAATTTTTCGACTATCACAAGGATTACATCATGTCGATACTTGGTCTTGGGTAATCCTACTATAAAATCCATAGATATGACCTACCATTTCTAAGTAGGTACATTATGTGGATATAGTTGTCCTACAGGATGCTTGCGTTCTATCTTAAATTTCTGACATTTGAGGCATCGGGCGATAAAATTGGTAATATCCTTCTTCATTCCAATCCAAAAGAAGGTTCTTTTCATTTTTTCCCACATTTTGGTCCCTCCAGGATGAGCAGAATAAGGAGATCTATGGGCTTATTGCATTATTAGTTTCCTTAAATTACCTATTTTTGGTATGATGACTCTACCTTTGTAGCACAAAAGGTTATATTTCATGCCAAATTCCTTATTACCCTCAGGGTCTCTACCTATTTTAGTTCAAATTTTCTAGCAATACTAATCCTGGGATTGCCCCTGCCTCACTTGATCCATTATATATATGTGATTTCTAGTTATGTTTGTTATGTGTTTCCTTCTACTCAAAGCATCAACAACCTTATTTTATTTCCCCCTTTTTGTACTCAATTTTAAATTCATACTCAGCAAGAAACTCAACCCATCTTATCTATATTGCATTGATTATAGGTTGAGTAAATATATACCTTAGACATTAATGGTCAGTTTGTAATTCAAAGGGGCTTCCCACAAAGTAGTGGCACCAGGATTTTAGAGCATGCACCACTACAGCTAGATCTAAATCATGTGTAGCATAATTAAATTCATGCTTCTTGAGCTTCCTTTAAGTATATGCTACTATTTACTCTTCTTGAGAGAGTATTCCTCCCAACCCTTCTAATGATGTGTTCATGCATACAAAAAATCCCCTTGAGGGTTAGAAATTTTTATAATTTGTGCAGTAGTGAGCTTATGTTTTAGCAATGCGAAGGCAGCTTCACACTTCTCCAACCACTTGAATTCCTTCCATATTTTTTGAAGGTTAATTATTGTTGTAGCAATCTTGTAGTAATCCTTTATGTAACTTCTATAATAGCTTGTTAACCCCATGAAGGTCCATACTTCAATCACATTAGTAGGGGTGAATAACACAATCTTATATTGAGAGGGGGGGTGAATAGTATAAGACCCCTTTTTACTTTTTCTTTCAATTCAATATTATGTAGTGTATAGATAGCAATATCAATAGTAGTAATCAAAGCAATGCACAAAGCACCATGCACAATAGAGACACCATAATTTACATGGTTCACCTAATGTGGGATACTCCACGGATAAAATATTTTAATAAAAAAAATTCAATCAATATCTTTGGGAATCCTTCCCAATTACAGTGTTTATGGACCTTTGTCCAAAGGAGATGCTTATCCCCTAATCTCAATTTCATGGATCTCTTCCATAGGAGAACTCTTTCCCCTTTTGCTCTGGCTAGTGATCTTCTAGAAGACTATGTCTCTCTACTGCACTAACTGGTGGATCTATCTCCACTTGAAGACTCCTCACTCAGATATATCTTCAATTATCCTAGCTATTGGATCTCTATCCACTAAGACTCTATCCTCTATACTCTGTCACCTCCAAAGCTCTATCTCAATAGGTTCACTCAAAACCTTCTCAAATCTTCTCAATAAGCTCACTCAAAACTTGTCCAAATTTTCTCAACAGGTCCACACAGAACCTGCTCAAATATGCTCAACAAGCTCATTCAGAACTTGTCCAAATATGCTCAACAGATCCACACAAAACCTGCTCAAATCTTCTCAATAAGTCCTCTTTAGGACTTGTCCAAATATGCTCAATAAGTCCTCTCTAGGACTTGTCCAAATCTGCTCAATAAGTCCTCTCTAGGACTTGCTCAAATCTGCTCAATAAGTCCTCTCTAGGACTTGCTTAAATCTGCATAGCAAGCTTCCACAAAAGCTTACTCAAAATCAGTCCATAAGCCTTCTCAAATACTTCTCTCAAATGTGCTCACACAGAACTTGTCCAATCTCATAGAATCATAAAGAGAATTGTTAGAGACTCAATATATTCTATACTTAATGCTCAATCAATATCTCAACTCAATCTCATAGAAGCATAAAGAGAATTGTTAGAGACTCTATATGTTCTATACTCAAATCCCAATCTCAACTCAAATCAATATCATAGAAGCATAAAGATAATTGTTAGAGACTCTATATGTTCTATACTCAAATCTCAATCTCAACTCAAATCAATCTCATAGAATCATAAATAGAATTGTTAGATACTCTATATGTTCTATACTCAAATCCCAATCTCAACTCAAATCAATCTCATAGAATCATAAAGAGAATTGTTAGAGACTTTATATGTTCTATTCTCAAATCTCAATCTCAAATCAAATAAAGAATATAGAATAGTTTGTTTTATGGAACTTGAACAACCACATGCATCCACTTGACTAGGCTCAATAAACTCAACTCAACCAATCACCTCAATGAAAAACCCTTTTTCACAAACCCTAGTCCAAGCATGTATCAATCAACTCAAAATGTTTTCAACAATTCTCAACAACAAATCTCACATAACAATGATACTAATGTTCTCTTCTAACTCAAGTTCAAGTTCTTTGTGCAACCAATGGGCTCCAACAACAATGCTTATAAAACAATGTTTAATCACAACTCTCAATCCAGAAAACCTTGAAGCATTAAACCAATCACTTTTGAAAAGGAAACCACAATCAATCCTTTTCACTCCAAATATATTTTTAGAAATCAACCACCATAATCAATCAATAGAAAAATGTGTCCATACCTTTAATGAAGATGAAGAAGCCTCTTTGGAAATCTGCACAATCACAATATTCTATTGCCAATCTTCACAAGGGTTAGAAGATCACAAAATAATAAACATTACTCCACTTCACAATTATATTCACCAAGGCTTTTAATTAGAAAACCTTCTTAAGAATTAATGCACAACTTCCTTATCACTCCTAAAACCACTTGTACCATAAAATAAAATAAATCAAAACATTGCATAACCTTGTCACTCCAAAAAACCACTTATACCATAAAATAAATCAAATATTTTATATCCTTCCTTTCAACACTTTTGCACTCAAAAATAATCACAAAGATTTCTTAGGCAATATCTCACATTAATCAAATATCAAACCTTATTAAAATATTAAAGCTTGCTCAACCTTATATCTCCCACAAAAATCATAATCAAACCTTAGCAAAATATTAAAGCTTGCTCAACCTTATATCTCCTACAAAAATCATAATAAACCCTTAGCAAGCAAATATTTTAATTAAAATGTTGACCCTCGTAAATATTGGAGTTGAAGCGCATACCTCAATGGATCCCTCGAAGGGCTTTGTTTTTTCGAACCTCTACCCACCGTGCTGCCAAGCGACAGCTAAGCCACATGAGCTAACACTACCCACGTGAGTGCCTTGGGCACTCTCTTCCTTAAGTCATGTGTGTTTTCTTCACAAGGTACCAAAACTTTGACCATCCACTACTTGACTGCCCATGTCACACTCCACGAAATTCACTGTGCAATATTCAGATGCCAAGCACTTTAGGTTTTCAAAAATCATGCAACACTCCTTAGGTTTATTAAATGGAAAACCTTTGGATTATTTATATAATCCATCCTTCAATGCGAATACGTTGGCCCTTTTAACATTGCCCTCATGACATCGACGGCACTAATAAGAAAGGAGGGATAAACCTTTTATTTAATTTTAAAATTTAAATTTAAAATTTAAATAAATTAAAATTTAAACTAAACCTTTAAAATTAAATTTCTCCATCACTAGGGCACCTTTTTTGATGAAACAAAATGCCAACTTGGGTTTTAAGAAAAACCCATTTCAAATCTACCATCCATTGGTTTTAAATAATAATATTTCCTTGCATTCCTTGGTTTTCATAAAAACCTTTTGCTAAGCTTCCCTTGAAGCTCCTTTTGGAACCAAATGCCATGCATCCCTTCTAGAACCTTTGATCAAAACCTTTACTTATCATGAAGCTCTTTGTGGATCAAAATCATAGTGCTTACTTACATAGGTCCTTTTGACATCAATGACAACTTTTAGCTTAGGGACTCAAAATGACCAACAATATCCCCTTTTGTCATTGATAGCAACCCATATTTATTTTACTGAAACATGACCTTCTTTTCTGCTACCCCTGGGACTTTGCTCCCCCTAGATCAATCCTCTCTCAAATATCAAATCTCTCTTCATATCAAATATCTCCCCAATACACAAATCTCTCCCCCTTTGACATCAATGGCAAAGGGTCACCTTTGGGGCTTGGGGTTAAGAATGAACCTATTAGCTTAGACCCTCCCCCACCTCCACATGAGGTGGTTAATTCTGGGGTGGGATTATTTCTAATCCCCAAAAGCATAGATCTGTGTCTTTATCTTTCTCTCTTATTCTGTGAGTCTTATGAATCCGCTCACTATTTCTTTCCAAGTCATCATCCTTGTTCTTGTTGTCACTTCTGTTCTTGTTCTCATCCATGTTCATGTTCTAGTTCTCATCCTTGTTCCTATTCTTATTATTCTCTGAGTCTTTATTATTTTCTGAGTCTTTATTCCTATTCATATTCTTGTTTTTGTTCATATTCTTGTTTCTGTTCATATTCCTTTTCTTGTTCATATTCCTGTTCATGTTCTTGTTCCTGTTCATACCTATTTTTGGAATGTTTTCTCTACACCATCTTGCTATGTGACCATCATTATTGCAATTATAACACTTAATTTTATTATTCCTTGGATGTGCAATAGTCATAGGATTTCTCCTAATGAAGCCATATCTTCTTCTGTCATGAACCCTGCAATTCATTGCCTTGTGACCAAAACCATTGCATGAGTAGCAATAACCTTGGAAAAGTTGTTATTTTCCATATACATGTCTTTCATGAGTCCTGCATTGTGAAGCCATGTGTCCAAACCTGTGACATGAAAAGCACATTCCATTGAAGCCTCCTTGTCTTGACCTCATTGGTCTCCTATCATGATTGTTGTTCCATATGTATCTTCTTTGTGCATTGTTCCTCTTTTTGTTGAACTCTTTGTTGTCCAACTCATCCTTTGATGTCCCACTTTCACTTAAACTGTCTTCTTCTGATGTATCTTCTTTTGAAGTTTCTTCTTCATCAAGACTTGAAGTAGATTCTTTTTCCTATTTCTTTTGAATCTTTCCAAAGCCAAGACTTGTTGAACATGATGTTCGTGGCTGTCCACAGATGAACTTATGCAAGTTCTTAGAGCTATTTGTGAAACTCTTCATATTGATCTTGGAGTCCTTTAAGTATTCTTTTAGAATATACACTTCTTGTGCTAACTTCTCACATTCCAAAATAATTGCTTCTAACTTATCCTTGAACTTGCTTGCCTTAGCCTTTGATTTCTCTAAATCCTCTATGAGCAATAATCTTTCTTCATCACATTCTTGAAACTGACTTTCAAGCTTGGAGTGTTGCTTTCTAACCTTATTTATTGTTTCAAGGGCATAGATAAGTTCTCCCTTGATATCATAACCATTCTCTACTAAATAATCTTCTATTTTTTGGCCTTTGTCCTTATCATTACTTCCTTTTGAATTGTCTTCTATAGTATCACTTTCTTTATCTTCCAAAGCCATTAGAAGATTCTCATATGGTCTTTCAAGTACATATTCAAAATCATCATCATTGAAACTATAACCATCCCTAGTGCAATCATCTTCAAGATGTCCAAATTTACCACATATAAAACACTTGAGAATAATTGAAGTCCTTTTCTTAACTGGATTTTTCTCTTTAACCATAAATAGGACTTCATCTCTATCAATGTCTAAAAAACTAGCATCACTATCAATTGGGTACTTACTTGCATTTTCCACATAGTAGCTTCTCTTTTGTCTATGGAAGAACTTCTTTCCTTGTCTGTTGTGTCCATCCTTACTTTTCTTCTAGTACCTATGTCTTTATGATTCCCTGTATCTATGATCCTATTTTTCTTCATCATTGTTACCTTTTGGATCTTTGCATTCTGTTGCATAATGTCCACACCGTCCACAATTGAAACATTTGATATATCTTAGATCTATGGGTATTTTGGAACCTCTATCTCTTCTACCATAATTTTTTTCTTCATCATTGGATGACTCACTACTCGATTCCTTTCTTCTTTCCTTTTTATTTTTATCTACTTTGAAAGTAGCTTCTTTCAAAAGAATAGGATATTTTGTTCTTATCTCAAACGTAGTAAGCATGCCAAGCAAAGAATTCCTTGTCAAATAATCACTATCAATTGATGTTTCTATAGTAGAAACCTTTTCACTATACCTTATTGGAAGAGTCCTCAAAATCTTATCACAAGCATCAGATTCATCAACCTTCATTCCAAGACCTTTCATCTCATGTACAAGTTCATCAACCTTGTTGATATAGTCATGAATGTTTTCATCATCCCTCATTCTTAGGTTCTCAAATTATCCTTTGAGATTTCTAATCTTAGCCATTCTGACTCCTTTATCTCCTTCATATATTTCATGCAGAAGTTCCCACATTTCTTTTGTTGTTTTATATTCCATAACATTCATAGATTCTGATCTATGCAACCCTTTTATAATTGTATTCATAACTCTTGAATTTGCATGCATTAGAAGCTTACCTTCCTTATCTATAGGAGGATTTGCTTCTGAATCATATCCAAGTTCCACTGCATCCCAAACTTCATTTCCAAGTGCCATCAAGTAAAATATCATCAACATACACCAATATAAGAAGTCACTTCCATCAAAGACTAGTACTGCATTATTGAAGGATCCATATCTTTGATCCTTTTGATCCATTGTGTTCTAAGACCATTTTTCCTTCAAACTGTCAAACTCTTCTGAAGGAACCCGCTCTGATACCAATTGAAGAACACAAGCTTATACTAAGAGGGGGGTGAACAGTATAATACCCCTTTTTACTTTTTCTTCCAATTTAATATTATGTAGTGTATAGATAGCAGTATCAATAGTAGTAATAAAATAAATGCACAAAACACCATACACAATAGAGACACCACAATTTACGTGGTTCACCCAATGTGGGCTACTCCACGAAGAAAATATTTTACTAAAATTTTCTCAATAAATCTCTTTGGGAATCCTTCCCAATTACAATGTTTATGGACCTTTGTCCAAAGGAGATGTTGATACCCTAATCTCAAGTTCCTAGATCTCTTCCACAGGAGAACGCTTTCCCCTTTTGCTCTGGCTAGTGATCTTCTAGAAGACTCTATCTCTATGTTCCACTGACTGGTGGATCTCTCTCCACTTGAAGAATCCTCACTCATATTTATCTTCAAATGTCCTAGCTAATGGATCTCTATCCACTGATACTATGTCCTCTATACTCTATCACCTCCAAAGCTCTATCTCAATAGGTTCACTCATAACCTTCTCAAATTTTCTCAACAAGCTCACTCAAAACTTGTCCAAATATGCTCAATAGGTCCACACAGAACCTACTCAAATTTGCTCAACAAGCTCACTCAGAACATGTCCAAATCTACTCAATAGATCCACACAGAACCTGATCAAATCTGCTCAATAAGTCCTCTCTAGGACTTGTTCAAATTTTCTCAATAAGTCCTCTCTAGGACTTGCTCAAATCTTCTCAATAAGTCCTCTCTAGGACTTGTCCAAATCTTCTCAATAAGTCCTCTCTAGGACTTGCTCAAATCTTCTCAATAAGTCCTCTCTAGGACTTCCTCAAATATGCATAGCAAGTTTCCATAAAAGCTTACTCAAAATCAGTCCACAAGCCTTCTCAAAGACTTATCTCAAATCTACTTAACAAGCTCACACAAAACTTGTCCAATCTCATAGAATCATAAAGATAATTGTTAGAGACTCAATATATTCTATACTTAATGCTCAATCAATATCTCAACTCAATATCATAGAAGCATAAATATAATTGTTAGAGACTCTATATGTTCTATACTCAAATCCCAATATCAAATCAAATCAATATCATACAAGCATAAAGAGAATTGTTAGAGACTCTTTATGTTCTATACTCAAATACCAATCTCATCTCAAATCAATCTCATAGAAGCATAAAGAGAATTGTTAGAGACTCTATATGTTCTATACTCAAATCCCAATCTCAACTCAAATCAATCTCATAGAAGCATAAAGATAATTATTAGAGACTCTATATGTTCTATTCTCAAATCTCAATCTCAACTCAAATCAATAATATAGAATATTTTTTTTATGGAACTTGAACAACCACATGCATCCACTTGACTAGGCTCAATCAACTCAACTCAACCAATCACCTCAATGAACAACCCTTTCTCACAAACCCTAGTCCAAGCATGTATCAATCAACTCAAAATATTTCCAAAAATGCTCAACAACAAATATCACATAACAATGATACTCATGTTCTCTTCTAACTCAAGTTCAAGTTATTTGCACAACCAATGATCTCCAACAAAAATGCTTATAAAACAAGGTCTAATCACAACTCTCAATCCATAAAACCTTGAAGCATTAAACCAAACACTTTTGAAAAGGAAACCACAATCAATCTTTTTCACTCCAAAGATATTTTCAGAAAACAACCACCATAATCAATCAATAGGAAAATGTGCCCATACCTTTAATGAAGATGAAGAAGCCTATTTGGAAATTTGCCACAATTACAATATTGTTTTGCCTATCTTCACAAGGGTTAGAAGATCACAAAATAATCAACATTACTCCAATTCACAATTATATTCACCAAGGCTTTTAATTAGAAAACCTTCTTAAGAATTAATGCACAACTTCTTTATCACTCCTAAAACCACTTGTACCATAAAATAAAATAAATCAAAACATTGCATAACCTTGTCACTCCAAAAAACCACATATACCATAAAATAAATCAAATATTTTATATCCTTCCTTTCAACACTTTTGCACTCAAAAATAATCACAAAGCTTTCTTAGGCAATATCTCACATTAATCAAATATCAAACCTTATTAAAATATTAAAGCTTGCTCAACCTTATATCTCCCACAAAAATCATAATAAAACCTTAGCAAAATATTAAAGCTTGCTCAACCTTATATCTCCCACAAAAATCATAATCAAACCTTATCAAGAAGATATTTTAATTAAAATTTTGACCCCCGTAAATATCGAATTTGGAGCGCATACCTCAAAGGAGCCCTCGAAGGGCTTTGGCATTTTGAACCTCTACCCACCGTGCCGCCAAGCGGAAGCTAAGCCGCGTGAGCTAACACTACCCACGTGAGTGCCTTAGGCACTCTCTTCCTTAAGCCACATGCGCTTTCTTCACAAGGCACCAAAACTTTGATCGTCCACTACTTGACTGCCCACGTCACACTCCACAAAATTCGCTATGCAATATTCGAATGCCAAGCACTTTAGGTTTTTGAAAACCATGCGACACTCCTTAGGTTTATTAAATGGAAAACCTTTGGCTTATTTATATAAGCAATTATTCAATGTGAATATGTCAGACCTTTTAACATTGCCCTCATGACGTTGGTGGCACCAATAAGAAAGGAGAGAAAAACCTTTTATTTAATTTTAAAATTAAAATTAAAATTTAAACTAAACCTTTAAAATTAAATTTCTCCATCACCGGGGCACCTTTTTCGATGAAAAGAAAAGCCAACTTGGGTTTTAAGAAAAACCCATTTCAAATATGTCATCCATTGGTTTTAAATAAAACATTTCCTTGCCTTCCTTGGTTTTCATAAAAACCTTTTGCTAAGCTTCCCTTGAAGCTCCTTTTGGAACCAAATGCCATGCATCCCTTCTAGAACCTTTGATCAAAACCTTTGCTTCTCATGAAGCTCTTTGTGGAGCAAAATCATAGTGCTTACTTACATAGGTCCTTTTGACATCAATGATAACTTTTAGCTTAGGGATTCAAAATGTCCAATAAGGGGTGGCCAATTCAGGATGGCCTCAATTTTCTCTAGATATCATACCTCTGAAACATAGAAATCGCTCTTGGCTAGATTTCCATAATTTTTTTTTTTCCTCAACAACTCTAACACGATCTTGAGATGTTTATCATGCTCTTATTTTTTTTGAGATTATATTAAGATATTATCTAGAAATACAAGGACAAACTAGTCTAGGTGTCTTCTAAACACATTGTTCATTAGATTCATGAACTTAGTTGGGGTATTATTCAGTCTAAAGGGAAGAATTGTAAACTCATAATACCCATACCTAGTCTTAAATATCATTTTGTGAGTATTCTCCTCATGTATTCTTAACTGATGATATCCTGATCTTAGGTCAATCTTGGTGAATACTGTGGCATATCTCAGCCGATCCAATAAGTATTCAATTCTAGGTAGGGGATATCAATTTTTGATTATAGATTTATTTAGAATTTTGTAATCAATACACAATATTAAAGATCCATCTTTATTTTTCATGAATAAAACCGATGAACCCTAAGGTGACACACTTGGTTTTATTAATCCCTTTTCTAATAGCCCCTACAATTGTACCTTTAGTTCTTGGATCTCAATAGGATTCATCCTATAAGGATATCTATGAGCAAGTTTTTCCCTTGGCATAATATCAATTATGAAATCAAATTCTCGTACATGAGGGAGTCCAGGTAAATCCTCTAGAAATACATCCTTAAAATCTTTTAAAATTGAGTGTTTCCCTGGCACTTCTCTCCTCTGATCATCTCCTACTTCATTAAGTCTTACAACATACATTATCCTTCCTTTCTTGAGGGATTTCTTCAATTACATAGCCAATAGCATCTAGGTTTTGAATGACCCCTACTCACTATGAATTCTTTGTCTTCCCTTGCCTTTCTTTGAATACTCAATCCATCTATCTTGGAAATTGATCAAGGCTTTGTGGGCCTATAACCAATCCATCCCTAGGATCATATCAAAGGCATGAAGTGGGGCTACGTACAAACAACCTTCGGTGGTACCACTAGCTAAGGTAATTTTTTCCATTGGATAACACTGATTAACCAAGTAGGTCTACCCAGAACCATACTCTACCTTCCATCCATGGGCCAAATATCCTGGCCTTTTCGGCATATCCCTTTCTAAACTAGATGAAATAAAGCTATTTTTGGCTCCACTATCAATTAAAATTTTTACTTGGTTATTAAAATTTTACCTTTCCCAACCAATGGGGTGACTTGCCCTTCTAGCTTTTATTTCCTGGTTGCAACATAGATCCAATGCTTAGGTTCCTTTCCTTTAGCATTGGATGAACTTGACCCTGGTTGATACGGACACTAAGCATAATTTGGGCCTCTGCAATGATAATACCTGTCCTTGGGTCCTTGCTTCTTTTGCATAATTTATGGAGTTGAATTTTGTAGTTTGAGGGTGATACTTTGTGTTGTTGGGATTATTTTTTATTTTCTTTTGTAAGTTTTTCTTGAACTTTCCATGTTTCCTATTATTTCTCTTTTCAAAATTTTGGGGGTTCTTGGTCTTTCGATCCTCTTCCTCTTCCCATTTCAAGAATCCTTGACTATTCCTCTTCCTTAGTGCTTGTTTATATTGCTCAAATAGAGCAGCATAGTTGAATTGCAGGTGAGATTTTATTTTCTTTATCAAATTATACACATTTTATAGTGATTTAGGTTCATGCATGTTTACATCATGCTTCACTCTAGATTCTAACCCGTGAATAAAATTGTGAACTCTCATTTTCTCATCATAAGTAGGTACATACTTAAGTAACCGAACCAACTTCTTATAGTATTGCTCCACTATTATTTTTCCTTGCCAAAGGCTAGCAAATTCTTCAAACTTTAACACATAGAAGTGTTCTATGAGAAATTTTTTTTTGAAGATTTCAACAAAATCTTATCATTTAATGTCAACAGGCCCAACCTTATTCTTCTCATAGTAGGTTCCCCACCAATCTAAATGATGAAGGAGCATCCAGTGGTGTAAGAGTGATCTTACATCACCCGAAAAAAAAATTGTAATTGTTTAATTTTGTAAAACTAGTAAACTAACTTGTAGGAGATTTTTGAAGGTCTTAGAGGTCGAATTTGAAGATTTTCAATTGGACATAGGCCTTGGTGCAAATATTCCATGATTACCTTGCTTAGTTTGTTTCGTGCCATTTCCAAAAATATGTTGTAATAGTCAATTGGGTCAACGAGCGCAAAGTTATGACCTCGGCAAGTTGACCCTAAAATTAAAATTTGAAATAGATGGTTTTAGGTGAGAAAAGGGGAAAACAAGGTATTTGAGGGAATTTTCGAAATTGTAAAATAGCTCTTTCTTTGGTATCCTCATTTTGGGATGAAAGTAATGAAATGTTTGGTTCTCTTAAAAGAACAAAGGAATAAAACCTGTGTATCATTTTTTGTGTAGTTTGATCTTCACCACTAAAGCAGCCTCTTCTAAGTTGATCATGTCCCAAATTATATAGATTTCGAGGGAATAACCTTTTACTGTGAAGTAAACTTCTAATTATCGCAGGCAGGATTCAATTACATCCCCTTCTCCTTCTCCATCAAAGATACAAATGTTTTTCAAATCCCTAATCATTTCTTTTTCTAGAAGGGTTCTAGCTTGCAAATATTCTACAGTTAGCCCATCAACTTAGCTAACCTCCAAGTCTCTGGCTTGAAAATTCTGATTCACAATAGTTTCTAACATTTATCTCATATTATCCTACATGGCAGCAACCATAGTCGTGAGGTCTTCTACCTCTTTGTTATAATTTCTTGGATCCTCATCTCGGATCCCTTCTTTGACATTGTTTTGTCGAGTTCATCTAGTTGAATGCGTAGGCCTCTATTTTTGACCTTAGGTAGCATTTTAACCTGGTTATAACCAAGAGAATGATTTTGTTACAGCTTCACTTGAACTGTATCAATAATTTAAATACAATACAGATTTATCTTTCTAAAAGCATCAATGAACTAATTAGGATGATATTCCAAGGTTATGATGTAACATTAATACCAAAGCCTATACTAAGGTATCATAACATTCATTCACCCTTGGGATTAATTCCCATTAGATCTAACATTCATTCCCTTGGGATTAATTCATTGTAAGCATTCCAATATGTCTAGTTTGAGCTCAATCAAAGTTTTGGATAAAAAGTTATGGTCTCTGGAAGATTACCTATCAAAAAGCAAATAAAAAAAAAGTCAATTTGTGTGGAAAAATATCATTTAATAAACTACTTATTTTTTCAAATAGTCTTTGAACAGGATTTTGGGATATTAAGATTTCAAGGTTTTTCAGATTTCAAAAATATCATTTAATAAATTAATGTAGGTTTCAAATAGTATTTGAACGAGATTTTGGAAATTTAGGATTTCGAAGTTTTGGAATTTGGTAAAAATGCATATCGCCAAAAACTTCAAAATTTTAAAATTTTGAAGAAGAAATTTTTCCAAGACTAAATAAGACTCAAAACATGCCCAACCGTTAGAAATTATTTTTTTTCTTTGGTTTTTTTTAAGGATGAACATAAAATTAAAACCCAAAAATCTACAAAATCTAGATCCCATTGAAAACATCAAAAACAAAAAAATTTGAAATTTTATAAACATGAGCTCACTAATTTTCACATCCTCAAAGGTCCATAGAAAAAATATATAAAATTAACTCCAGCACACAAGAAAATGGGGGGCCTTGTTTAGAGTGCAAAACAGGGATGTGTTGTCCGAGGATAACAAATGCTCAAACAAACAAACAACAAACCAACATTTCTTAAAATTTGTTGTTAAGAGGTCAAAACTTGAATCGATTGATACCTCATTAATATTATTCCATCACTTAACAACAACACACTTATACTATTTTATGAAAATATTGATTACACACATATGCATTATCACACCTAGTACAACGGAGTTAACCCAATATAGATCCATAGTGTGTGTGTGTGTTTGTGAAATGAATTACTTTCCTCATCAAAATACACAACATAATGCAAAGAAACAAGCCATAAACCTCCTCATCACCTAGTTGGTATGTATCATTATCATTATTTATTTATTACTTTTTTGGAAGATAGGGGCGGAGGGCATGGAATGGCATGGTCATTGCTCCATTGCCAGTCAGGTGTCCATAGCCTCAATGGATTTTTATTTGGTCCCACCCAAGGTCTTACTCTATTGCAAGTCGAGCATCCATAGCCCTAGTAGAGATTACCCAGATTACCTTCTTGAAGAAAAGTATTTTTTTATATAATTTTGCTTTTGATATTCTATTCTCTCATTTTCTAATTTTTTTATGCAGTTTCTTCTTGGACAATGAAGTGTATTCAAAGGTTGGGAACCAATCCATATTGAATATTTGATGAGGTGGAATTATGAAATAAGATAAATCAAACCACTTCTTATCATGCTTGTGTACTTTTGAGGAAGACCTTTAAATGTAAGCATGCAATAGTGAATCCATACCAAGTTAATTACTCATATTTTTAGCTAATAATTAAGAAACATTAACCCAGCCTAATCAAGAAATCTTATAAATCAAGACTAAAACTAATTTTAAACATTTATAAGGAAAATAAAATAAAAACTAGTTTAAGCTTTGATTAGTTAGCTGTTAATTTTAACAAAATTGATCTATTGACTTGTCGGTTCAAAATTAAATTTTCTAATATGATTCACCCTCATAGCACCTAACAAAGGACCAAAAATAGTAGCTACAAGACTTGAACAAGACTAAAAAATAAAATAAAGCAAGGAAAAACAACAACTAGACTATTAGATCCAAAAAATGACACCTCTATTGAAAGCAAGACAAACAGGAAAGGAAACTAAACTACAAAAACCACAAGCAAAGTCAAGCCTAAAAGTAATTTTTGAGGATTTGCCCATTCACTAGAAGTGGGACACCCTCACCAATCAGGGTTTGCAGTCTGAATGCATTTTTACCAAGAACTTCAAATATTTGGTATGGGCCTAACCATAGGACACTAAACTTAGAGTCTTCACCCTTCTTTTCATGGGCCTTTTCTCATAGCAAGGCCAAATTATAAACTTTAAAGGATCTTACCTTGGCTTTGTTTCCAAACCAACGCTTAACAACTACCTAATTTTGATAAACTTATGCAAGGCTTCATCTCTCTTTTCTTCCAAATGGATCAATTTGCTAATCTTATTTTAACTTCATTATCATCATCTAGGAACTCATCAATAAATTTTAAGGTAGAAATCTTAAGGTTCACAAGAAAAATAGGGTTCTTCCCATAAACTAGGTTATAGGGAGAGGTTCCTAGAGCTTCCTTGACTCTTGTTCTATCAGCCCATAATGCATATTTTAACTTATTATGCCAGTCCCTAGGATTCTATTCTAATAATTTTCTAGCAATAGTGCACAAGCTTTTATTAGTGGACTCAATCACTCCAATCCCTTGAGGATAGTAATTAGAGGAGAATTTTAACACTACCTTGTTTTAATAGGCTTATTCAGTGAATTGAATTGAAGTAAAAGTAGAACCATAGTCACATACCAGAATGTACAACATACCAAACCTGGGAAAAATTTGCTCCACAAGGAAATCAATCACCACCTCTATTATGCAATTCTTAAAGGCTTGATGTTCAAACCACCACAAGCAATAATTAGTTGTTGTGAGGATATATTGATGTCTAGATGAAGAGTGTAGGTTGATCATTCCAATGAAATTTAAACCCCTCTTCATGAAAGGATGTCTCTGAATCATGGGTTGCAAAGGTATTGTTGCATTTCTTTCTCTTTTTACAAGTTGGCAGACATGACAATTTTTGACATGTAGCTAGAATATTATATGGATGACCTCTTGGGAAATTCTAAAAAGCATTTTGACCACACATTTGATATTTATGTCATTTTTAGAGTAATTATATCACTACAAGGTTATACTTAATCCTAAGAAGTGTGTGTTTGGTGTTATGAGTGGCAGGTTACTAGGATTTATGGTGTCCCATAGGGGGAATATATGTTAATCAAAATAAAATCAAAGGTATTGACACTATACCTCCCCCTAAAATTGTTAAAGATATTAAAACCTTATTGGGGAAGCTTAGAGACAGTAGGTGATTCATCCCTGAGTTAGTTTTTAAAGCTTATCCATTGAATCACTTGCTTAAAAAATATGTTGAATTCAAGTGGGACAAAAATTATAATAGGCCTTCCTTGAATTTAAGAAATTTTTTTTATGGACCCCAACTATTCACCCATCTAACCTAGATAATCTATTTGTATTGTATACTTTGTCTACTCAGGTTTCCTTGGTAGTTGTCCTTACTCAACAAGATGATATGGAAAATTGATCACTATGTTGTAAGAGTTCGATCTTTGTAATATTACATAAAAGTCATGAAAGCTTATATAATCACTAATAAATTGGTAACAACTCTTAACCATGCAACAACCCTTAAAGGAGGTATTGTGTAATGATTACATAATGATTATTTCATGTGCTCCTCATGGCATTGTCCTATTTCCTTCCTCCATTTTCTTTAGTCTTATTCAGAAGTGTATTTCTTATAAGTTCATTGAGTAGTAAAAGGCTCTTTTAGTGTCTTATGAGGTTATCGAGAGATAGCATAAATCAAAGTCCAAATCTAAAGCTAACACACCCTCTGCTCCTTAATAATTTGATGACGACCTCCACCTTGACACCTGGATCCGTCACTTTGATGGAGCAAGGAATGAGTTTGAGGTAGGAGCTAGTATCTTTCTCAAGTTTGTGAATAGACTAGATGTTCCTATGTCCTAATTAATTATTTTTGGCATTACTAATAATGTTGTAGAGTATGAGGTTTTAAATTTAGGTCTTTTGGACACCCAATGTATGCATATTAGACACATCAAAGTGCTAGATGACTCTCAAATTTTGGTTTGTTAGATGGTTGATAAATATGTTGTTAAATCTCCCTATTGATACCTTACCATCAAGTGGATACATATTTTATTAATGCTTTTGATTCCTTATCCATTAGGCATTCCCATAGGGGGCATAATGTTGAGGTTGACTCCCTAGCTACTTTGGCTAGTAAATTCATACCTCATAAAAACATTATTGAAACAATTTTTATGATACAAATTCATGAACTTGTCATTTCTATCACTAATGACCCAATGGATGTGCATACAATCAAGTTCAATTTTAATGCTTACCAACTCCCTCTTGATGATCCTTGGTATGGCAACATTTTATGCTTCCTAGATGATCAATCCTACCCATCCATGGCTAATGCTAAGTAGTGGGATTGTATTTATAAGAGAGCATTTAGATATATTGTTATTGATGGGGTCTCGCACTACCATAATCCCAGTGGTGTTCTCTTACACTGCCTTACAAAAGCTAAGGTACCCAAAGATATTTTCTATTTTTATAGTGATGACTATGAAGGGAACTTTAGAGGTCATTCCATAACCTATAACTTTTAAGGATGAGTTACTTTTAGCCAACAATGGAATCAGATGCTAATGAGTGTGTCAAATCTTGTGATAAGTATATGTTCTACAAAGACACACATTCAAGTCATTGTTTAGATTTTTCATCCCATCGAGTCATCTTGGCCCTTTTCCACCTGGAATATTGAACTTTTATACCTATTTCTCCTATGTCCTCGGATGGGCATAAATTTATTATCATAGCTACCAAATATTTTACAATATAGGCAGAGGATATGCCATTGATAAATCATACAACTCTCACCATATCAAAATTTATTTTTAATAAGATTATGTGTCACTTTGGTGTCATATCTACTCTTATTTTAGATAATTACACTCCTTTAAAAAATAAATAAACATAAGGGTTGACTTCTCAATTAGGGATTCAACACCATTTTCTATGCCTTACTATCCATAAGGGAATGGTCAAGCTAAATCTAGCAATAAAATTTTGGTAAATATTTTGAAAAATATAATTAAATAATAACATAAATATTGGAACTAAAAGTTAAATATTGTATTAAGAGCATACCACACTAGTATTTGGGCATCTACAAGTACAATCTTTTTTCTTTGGTCTATGGTACTGAAGCTATTTTATCACTTGAAATTATATTGTCTTCTTTGTGTGTTTCTTAGAAAATTGTGTTAAGTCATGATGAGTATCATTAGAAGTATAGAAAGGCTTATCTTTCCCAAACTACTACCTTTAATGAGAGGTATCTACATGCTCTTGATCATAATAGATATAATAAGAGTCATGTTTCTAAGTAATATAATAAGAAACTATGTCATAATGATTTCACAGTTAGGGACCTTGTCCACAAGCTTGATAATATGCATAAAAAGTGCAAGGGCATATTTATACAAAAATGAGTCAATTCATATATTGTCAAAGAGTTGTTTAGTTTTTGGGCAATGAAATTGCAAACAATGGATGGAGTTAAGTTGGATGAATCTACCAATTCCATGAATATCAACTGCTATTATGCATAACCCCCTAACCCATTTGTGTAGTCTTTGTGTTTTCTTGGTAACCTATTAAATTTGGTGGCTTATTTTTCACTTTGAATGCTTTGACTATCTATTTGTGAGTGTTAATCCTATACATTATTTAATTTAGTACATATTTATGTGTTTGTTAATGTCTCTTTCTTTCATGATTGTTATTGCCCATTAAAGTAGCAGTCTTCGTCATCAAGCTTATTTACTAATTTTTTATTTGTTGTTATACATTTTAAGTGGTTTTCTCTTGCCTAACCATGATCATCCCTTAAATCAATGATCCTAATTTCTCTAACTAGTTAGCTTTGATTCTACATAGTTTTGCTTCAATATTATATTTATTTACTTATTTCACTTTGTCCTTTCATTGCTTGGTGGTTTCTATATATTTTTATTAGCATTCATTGTTGTCAACTTTGTTTGTGCTTTGATTTTCTTTCTTCATCATGATGTTTCTCCTCCTAGTAAGAGATACTATGATATCTTTAAAGTATTCCTTGTATCTATATTGTGCTTTAAGTGCTAAAAAGTAACCACCTTAGTTCAACCTATGTCATCTTCTATATGTTATGTGGTCAAAACACTAAGGTAATATTCCTTTTAATTTTCATGCCTTAAAATAATACAACACACAATCCTTCCAATTAACAAATCAATCATTTTTGGTATCTCATTATAGTGGAATGTGTGTCTTGTTGAACAATGTACTTGACTAGATACTATAGTGGTAAAACCCACTGTAGTAGGGGCATGGTGACTTTTCCTTCCATAGGATCTCCCTCTCCTAGGGTAAGCTACAATGTGTACATAGCCTACCTTTTATAACTCTTCTCTCTTTTTTCTCTATCATGGTGGGTGTGCCTTGCCAAGTAATATATCCATCATAAATGGTAGGGCATAAGTTGGATTTGGGGTATATAGTTGTGTACCATTCATGGCATAGGTTGGAATACCTTGGGCTGCCCTATAGTAGTGGTCGATATGATTCATTGTCATAATTTCCATATGTGCCTATCTTATGGTATTTTTTAATATTGGGATCAAATACTTGCATCTATATGTGGTATAGGTTGAATTCTCCTAGTTTATCCCATTTTAGTAACAAGTATATTTGTTGGTGATTGGCACTTGTTAGATATTGCATGTGGTCTACCTAATTCTATAATTTGTATAATAAGCATACCACCCCATGCATGGCTAATACTGGATGGAGGTAGTATTTGTTGAGCATATCATCGACTACTACTCAAATCTTGTGTGCCCTAGATCAATGAAATTTTCATAAATAACATCATTGTATGCCACACAAATCATACATGTTATCTCATTATGCATGACTTTGAATGCTACTCAAATCAAGCATAAAAATCCTAAAATTATATATCATCATATGCTACATAAATCTTGAGTGTGTCATAAAATTATTGACATGTTATTGTGTGCTACATAAATCTTAAGTATATATCAAGCAAGTATGGGTATGTCATCAAATGCTACACAAATCACATGCATATGTCATAAATGAAATAAATGCAATACATGCATTCAATCAGATAAATTCATCATGCAAAGAGACAAAAGAATTGCTACAATGAAAGAAAAATCTCATATATGTATATGTGTGTGTGTGTGTCAAGAACATGGAACATGAGGCACCAACTGCCATCATCCTATATTATCTAATATTTAGGTATAAAAAATCAACTTTTTGACAAGTTTTGCTGGAATAACAAAATAATAGTGCTTCTAGGGGCCTTTGCATGCTTTGAAATCATTTGCACATTGTTTTTTCTCATTTCACTCTCAACTAGTGTTTTTAGCACTTTGGGTGTTTTTATAGATAAATTCATTTTTAGTTGCATGGGATAAATAGAAATAAAATTCTTTTGGCCAAAAATTTTAGGGTCACATACAAATAAGTATCAAGTACTTTTTTCTCTACTTTTACATTTTTTGCCATGTTTTTGTATATTTTATGCTATTTATTTCAAAAAAATATTATATTTTAGCGTATATAGGAAAATAAAAATTTACAAAAAAAATTGTTTTCTTTTCTAGCATAAAATTTTTATTTTTGTTGCTTTTTCTATTGCATATTGCTCTTTTTATTTTCTTATTTTTCCTAAGGACTCATTATTGGCTATCTCTTATGGTGTCACCCATAGTCCTTAGAGAAGAGTAATATATATTCATAAAAATAGCACTAACAATTGAATTTGTAAGTGGTTGAGATTCTCGTCCTCCTATATATGGGACAAGGGCAGACTAACTTTGTTAGCCTTTGGGTAGGACAATAACGAGACAAGTTGGCTAGTGGTTTGGTTCCCTTTATTTACTCAATTATCACTTTTATGATATCTTTCATGATGTTTTTACCTCCTAACTCTTCTAAAAACTAAAATTAAGGATAGAGTCATGATTAAGAGATGTTTTGACATGTGATTTTTGGAGAATATTATAGTATTTGGTAAACGCAAATGTACCTCCATGGTACCTTTATGGTACAAATGTAAATATGTAATAGATTAGGATTTGAGTCTATAGTTTAGGTGAGTGTCTATGTCCAGGATATGCACAAGTGTTATGTAAGACTGTAATGTGTAAGATATGCAGAAGTTTCATTGAGAGGATGTACTAAAGTGTTATGTAGAAGTGTGCAAGTGTCATAGAGTCAAGTAGTGCATGTAAGAGAGTGAAGAGTCTAGTATACAAGTAGTAAGATGAGAAGCCAAAGGTCAAGAATAGGAAATGTTGCAACTCTTGGATATGTGAGGAGTGCAATAGATAAGTATTGAAGAGTCACATTTCTATGTCTATATTATGGAGAGAAAACTCCATACAATGTAAGTGGAAAAATGGTTTGTAGCGATCACCATAGCAAGCATTAATAATAAAGATTTTTTATAGATTTTGAGCAATTTTATTATAAGTATTCTTCATGCATGTACATGAATTATTTTGGCCATTTACATTCATATTTGATATTAAAGTGAATGTTATTTTATTTATATTGGCTTGGATATATATTTGATTGCTCATAAATTTAATTTTACTCTTGATTATTAATATTGTGACCTATTATATTTTGGCTTAATTATATTGAGACCTGAGATACTTTGGCTTAAAATCCAATAGTGGTATCAAAGCTACCACTTAACGTTGTTAATTTTTTATAGAATTATATTTTAGAGCCACCACAATATTTAGAGTCTATCCACTTTAAAAGTAGTAAAGACTTGGACTCTATTTTAAAATGTCTGATTGAGTAGATATTGAGGGGGCTAATAAAGCAACTTGATTTGGATGCTAGGGTATATCCACTTGGTTTAGAGAAAACTAGTGAAGACAAGGGCTTAGAAAAAATAAATTAAGGGTTAAATTAGAATAAAGTTGGATGTGAGGGGACATTCAAAGTCACCCTGATAATAGTCGGATTCTCTAGGAAAGAGGAGAATCATATTGTTCTTAGGTTTGATTTAAGATATCGTATATTGAGAAGCATCAAAGCCTCTAGAGATTGAGAAAAATCATAGCTTCTAGAGATTGAGAAGCATTTGTGGACCCATATTTTTATTCTCACCAATAGGTGGAACACACACTGCATATGTTTCCTCTTGAAAAGGAAATATATTTCCTCCAGGGTTCAGGTAGGTTGGATCTCAACCATGTAGTTTTAACTCATAGGGGGCTATGTTGGTGATCCATAAGTTTTTTTGGGTGGGATATTTGAAACAACATTCAATATAAATTATATCTAGGTTCATAAAAGATCCATAAATCTACACAAACTTAAAACTTTCCAACAACAAACTAATTATAACACAAAAATAAATTCTACTCTAACACTAGTTTAACCAGGAGGAGCAAAGAAAATTTAAAAAGGATAAGGTTAGGAAGAAAGAACCTGATTCCCATGAGATAACCACAACATGTAATAGAGAGAACTGAGTACAAAAAGACCTTCAAGCTATTCAATATTCACATAGTTGCAAAGAGAGACGATTTAAAAAAAAGGTAACTATAGAAACAATATACACGCATAAACTGTTATTACCCCAAGATATTCAACATCTATATTTATTCATGAAAAATATTTCAAATATTTATAGCAGAGCTTCAGAGGAACTCATAAAAAAAATGCTAGAAAATAAAGCTAATATAATGCTACTATTATGTTTCTAAAATTTTACAAAAATTTTGGAACCTTTTACAAACGAGTGGAAGTTTATTTTATAGGTTGATGAATAAAATGTTCCCTCTATTTTCAAAGTTCAAATTTCCATCAAAATAATAATCTAAAATTGAAGTCTTTTTCCAAATATTCACATGATTACTATGATATAAGTGATTTTGGCTCATTAAATCATGCATTCCATATGGAAAGGGAATATCTAGATAATTTTCTAGTTTTTGGGTCCTCATATAGTGGAAGATAAAATTCATGCTCAATCAAACAATTTTACAAAAAAATCTATATAAATTTAATTTGGATTGAGTACAGCTCATCGTAAGCTTTCCAACATGCCTATTTTGAGCTCAATCGGAGTTTTAGATGAAAATTTATGGTCTCCGAAAGATTACCTATCAAAAATCAAATAAAAAAAAAGTCAATTTGTGTGGAAAAATGTCATTTAATAAATTACTTCTATTTTCAAATAGTATTTTAATGGGATTTTGGAATTTTAGGATTGCAAGGTTTTTTCAGATTTCAAAAATATCATTTAATAAATTACTTTGGGTTTCAAATAGTCTTTGAATGAGATTTTGGAAATTCAAAATTTCAAAGTTTTGGAATTTGGTAAAAATGCATCTCGCAAAAAACTTTAAAATTTCAAAGAAGGAACTTGTCCAAGACTAAAGAAGACTCAAAACATGCCCAACCATTTGAATTTTTTTTTTCTCTATTTTTATTTTTAGGATGAATATAAAATTGAAACCCAAAAATTTGCAAAATCTAGATCCCACTGAAAACATTGAAAACAAAAAAAAAAAAAAACTTGAAATTTTATAAACATGACCTCACTAATTTTCACAAGAAAGGTCCATAGAAAAATATATAAAATTAACTCCAAAACGCAAAAAAAGGGGGCCCTGTTTAGAGTGCAAAATGGGGGTGTTGTTTGAGGACAACAAATGCCCAAAAAAACATACAATAAATCAATATTTTTTAAATTTATTGTTAAGAGGTCAAAACTTGAATCAATTAGTACCTCATTAAGATTTTTCCACCACTTAACAACAACAAACTTAAACTATTTCATGAAAATATTGAGTACATACATTTGCATTATCACACCTAGTACAATGGTGTTAACCCAATATAGATCCATAGTGTGTGTGTGTGTTTGTGAAATGAATTACTTTCCTCATAAAAATACACAACATAATACAAAGAAACAATCCATAAACCTCTTCATCACCTAGTTGGTATGTATTGTTATCATTATTTATTTATTACTTTTTTGGAAGATAGGGGCAGAGGGCATGGAATGGCATGTACATTGCTCCATTGTGAGTCAGGCATCCATATCCTCGATGGATTTGTCTTTAGTACCACCCAAGGCCTTACTCTACTGCAAGTTGAGCATCCATACCCCTAGTAGAGATTACCCGGATTACCTTCTTGAAGAAAAGTATTTTTTATATAATTTTGCTTTTGATATTCTATTCTCTCATTTTCTAAATTTTTTTATGCAATTTATTCTTGGACAATGAAGTGTAGTCGAAGGTTGGGAACCAATCCATACTGAATAGTTGATGAGGTGGAATTATGAAATAAGAGAAATCAAACCAGATCTTATCATGCTTGTGTACTTTTGAGGGAGACCTTTAAATGTAAGCATGCAATAGTGAATTCATACCAAGTTAAGCACTCATATTTTCAGCTGATAATTAAGAAACATTAACCCAGTCTAATCAAGAAATCTTATAAATCAAGACTAAAACTAATTTTAAACATTTATAAGGAAAAGAAAAGAAAAAACTAGTTCAAGCTTTGACCAACTAGTTGTCAATTTCAACAAAATGGATCTATTGACTTGTCAATTCAAAATTAAATTTTCTAAGATGACTCACCCTTATAGCACCCAACAAAGGACCAAAAATAGTAGCTACAAGACTTTAACAAGACCAAAAATAAAATAAAGAAAGGAAAAACAACAACTAGACTACTAGATCCAAAAAAGGACACCTCTATTGAAAGCAAGACAAACAGGAAAGGAAACTAAACTACAAAAACCACAAGCAAAGTCAAGCCTAAAAATAATATTTGAGGATTTTCCCATTCACTAGAAGTGGGACACCCTTGCCAATCAGGGTTTACAATATGAATGCATTTTTACCAAGAACTTCAAATATTTGGTATGGGCCTAACCATAGGACACTAAACATAGGGTGTTCATCCTTCTTTTCATGAGTCTTGTCTCATAACAAGACCAAATCAAAAACTTTAAAGGATATTACCTTGGATTTTCTTCCAAAACAATGCTTAACAACTACCTAATGTTGATAAACTTATGAAAGGCTTCATCTCTCTTTTCTTCCAAATGGATCAATTTGCTAATCTTATTTTAACTTCATTATCGTCATCTAGGAACTCATCAATAAATTGTAAGGTAGAAATCTTAAGGTTCACAGGAAAAATAGGGTTCTTCCCATAAACTATGTGATAGGGAGAGGTTCCTAGAGCTTCCTTGACTCTTGTTCTATCAGCCCAAAATGAATATTTTAACTTATTATGTCAGTCCCTAGTATTCTTTTGTAATAATTTTCCAACAAAAGTGCACAAGTTTTTATTAGTGGACAGTCACTCCAGTCCCCTGAGGATAGTAATTAGAGGAGAATTTTAACACTGCCTTGTTTTCATAGGCTTATTCAATGAATTGAATTGAAGTAAAAGTAGAACCATTGTCACATACCAAAATATACAAAATACCATACCTGGGAAAAATTTGCTCCTCAAGGAAATCAATCACCACCTCTATTGCACAATTCTTCAAGGCTTGAGGTTCAAACCACCACAAGCAATAATTAGTTGTTGTGAGGATATATCGATGTCTATATGAAGAGTGTAGGTTGATCATTCCAATGAAATTTAAACCCCATTGCACAAAAGGATGTCTTTGAATCACAGGTTGCAAAGGTATTGTTGCATTTCTTTCTCTTTTTACAAGTTGGCAGATGTGACAATTTTTGGCATGTAGCTAGAATATTATATGGATGACTTGTTAAGAAAGTCTAAGAAGCATTTTGACCATACATTTGATATTTATGTCATTTTTAGAGTAATTATATCACTACAAGGTTATACTTAATCCTAAGAAGTGTGTGTTTGGTGTTATGAGTGGCAGGTTACTAGGATTTATGGTGTCCCATAGGGGGAATATATGTTAATCAAAATAAAATAAAAGGTATTGACACTATACCTCCCCCTAAAATTGTTAAAGATATTAAACCCTTATTGAGGAAGCTTAAATACATTAGGTGATTCATCCCTGAGTTAGTTTTTAAAGCTTATCCATTGAATCACTTGCTTAAATAATATATTGAATTCAAATGGGACAGAAATTATAATAGGCCTTCCTTGAATTTAAGAAATTACTTTTATGGACCCCAACTATTCACCCATATAACCTAGATAATCTATTTGTATTGTATACTTTTTCTACTCGGGTTTCCTTGGTAGTTGTCCTTACTCAACAAGATGATATGAAAAATTGATCACTATGATGTAAGAGTTTGATCTTTGTATTATTACATAAAATTTATTAAAGCTTATATGATCACTAATAATTGGTAACAATTCTTAACCCATACAACAACCCCTAAAGGAGGCATTGTGTAATGAGTACATAATGATTATTTCATGTGCTCCTCATGACATTGTCCTATTTCCTTCCTCCATTTCCTTTAGTCTTATTCAGAATTTTATTTCTTATAAGTTCATTGAGTAGTAAAAGGCTCTTTTAGTGTCTTATGAGGTTATCGAGATACACCATAAATCAAAGTCTAAATCAAAAGCTAACACACCCTCTACTTTGTAATAATTTGATAATGACCTCCACCTTGACACTTGGATCCTTCACTTTGATGGAGCAAGCAATGAGTTTGAGGTAGGAGCTAGTATCTTTCTCAAGTTTGTGAATAGCCAAGATGTTCCTATGTCCTAATTAATTATTTTTGGCATTACTAATAATGTTGTAGAGTATGAGGTTTTAACTTTAGGTCTTCTGGCCACCCAATGTATGCATGTTAGACACATCAAATTTCTAGATGACTCTCAAATTTCGGTTTGTTAGATGGCTAATAAATATGTTGTTAAATATCCCTATTGATACCTTACCATCAAGTGGATACATATTTTATTAATGCTTTTGATTCCTTATACATTAGGCATTCCCATAGGGGGAATAATGTTGAGGTTGACTCCCTAGCTGCTTTGGCTAGTAAATTCATACCTCATGAAAACATTATTGAAACAATTTTTATGATACAAATTCATGAACTTGTCATTTCTATCACTAATGATCCAATGGATGTACATACAATCAAGTTCAACGTTAATGCTTACCAACTCCCTCTTGATGATCCTTGGTATGGCAACACTTTATGCTTCCTATATGATCAATCCTATCCATCCATGGCTAATGCTAAGTAGTGGGATTGTATTTATAAGAGAGCATTTATATATGTTGTTATTGATGGGGTCTTGCACTACCATAATCCTAGTGGTGTTCTCTTACACTGCCTTACAAAAGCTAAGGTACCCAAAGATCTTTTTATTTTTATATTGATGACTATGAAGGTAACTTTAGTGGTCATTCCATAACCTGTAACTATTAAGGATGAGTTAATTTTGACCAACAATGGAATGAGATGCTAATAAGTGTGTCAAATCTTGTGATAAGTATATGTTCTACTAAGACACACATTCAAGTTATTTTCTAGATTCTTCATCCCATCAAGTCATATTGGCCATTTTCCACCTGGAATATTGATCTTTTATACCTATTTCTCCTATGTCCTCGGATGGGCATAAATTTATTATCATAGCTACCAAATATTTTACAATATAGGCAGAGGATATGCCATTGATAAATCATACAACTCTCACCATATCAAAATTTATTTTTAATAAGATTATGTGTCACTTTGGTGTCCTATCTACTCTTATTTTAGATAATGACACTCATTTAAAAAATAAAGAAATACAAGGGTTGACTTCTCAATTAGGGATTCAACAACATTTTCTATGCCTTACTATCCATGAGGGAATGGTCAAGCTAAATCTAGCAATAAAATTCTGGTAAATATTTTGAAAAAGATAGTTAAATAATAACATAAATATTGGAACTCAAAGTTAAATATTGTATTAAGAGCATACCACACTAGTATTTGGACATTTACAAGTACAATCCTTTTTCTCTGGTCTATGGTACTGAAGTTATTTTATCACTTGAAATTATATTGTCTTCTTTGTGTGTTTCTTAGAAAATTGTGTTAAGTCATGATGAATATCATTAGAAGTATAGAAAGGCTTATCTTGCCCAAACTACTACCTTTAATGAGAGGTATCTACATGCTCTTGATCATAATAGAGATAATAAGAGTCATGTCGCTAAGTAATATAATAATAAACTATGTCATAATGATTTCACAGTTAGGGATCTTCTGCACAAACTTGATAATATGCACAAAAAGTGCAAGGGCATATTTATACAAAATGACTCAATCCATATATTGTCAAAGAGTTGTTTAGTTTTTGGGAAATGAAATTGCAAACAATGGATGGATTTAAGTTGGATGAATCCACCAATTCAATGAATATCAAATGCTATTATGCATAACCCCCTAACCCATTTGTATAGTCTTTGTGTTTTCTTGGTAACCTATTAATTTTGGTGGCTTATTTTTCACTTTGACTACTTTGACTATATATTTGTGAGTGTTAATCCTATACATTATTTAATTTAGTACATATTTATGTGTTTGTTAATGTCTCTTTCTTTCATGATTATGATTGCCCATTAAAGTAGCAATCTTCGTCATCAAGCTTATCTACTAATTTTTGATTTGTTGTTCTACATTTTAAGTGGTTTTATCTTGCCTAACCATGATCATCCCTTAAATCAATGATCCTAATTGCTCTAACTAGTTAGCTTTGATTCTACATAGTTTTGCTTCAATCTTATATTTATTTACTTATTTCACTTTGTCCTTTCATTTCTTGGTGGTTTCTATATATTTTTATTAGCATTCATTGTTTTCAACTTTTTTTGTGATTTGATTTTATTTCTTCATCATGATGTTGCTCCTCCTAGTAAGAGACACTATGATATCTTTAAATTATTCCTTGTATTTATATTGTGCTTTAAGTGCTATAAAGTAACCACCTTAGTTCAACCTATGCCATATTCTATATGTTATGTGGTAAAAACACTAAGGTAATATTCCTTTTAATTTTCATGCCTTAAAATAATACAACACACAATCCTTCCAATCAACAAATCAATAATTTTTGGTATCTCATTATAGTGGAATGTGTGCCTTGTATAAATATGTACTTGACTAGATACTATAGTGGTAAAACCCACTGTAGTAGGGGTATGGTGACTTTTCCTTCCATAGGATCTCCCTCTCCTAGGGTAGGCTACAATGTTTACATAGCCTACCTTTTATAACTCTTCTCTTTCTTCTCCCTCTATCATGGTGGGTGTGCCTTGCCAAGTAATATATCCATAATAAATGGTAGGTCATAAGTTGGATTTGGGGATATATAGTTGTGTACCATTCATGGCATAGGTTGGAATACCTTGGGTTTCCCTATAGTAGTGGTCGATATGATTCATTGTCATAATGTCCATATGTGCCTATCTTATGGTAATTTTTAATATTGGGGTCAAATACTTGCATCTATATGTGGTATAGGTTGCATTCTCCTAGTTTATCCCATTTTAGTGACAAGTATATTTGTTGGTGATTGGCACTTGGTAGATATTGCATGTGGTCTACATACTTCTATAATTTGTATAAGAAGCATACCACCCCATGCATGGCTAATACTGGATGGAGGTAGTATTTTTTGAGCATATCATTGACTACTACTCAAATATTGTGTGCCCTAGATCAACGAAATTTTCATAAATAACATCATTGTATGCCACACAAATCATACATGTTATCTCATTATGCATGACTTTGAATGCTACTCAAATCATACATAAAAAACCTAAAATTACACATCATCGTATTCTAAATAAATCTTGAGTGTGTCATAAAATTATTGACATGTTATTGTGTGCTACATAAATCTTAAGTATATATCAAGCAAGTATGGATATGTCATCAAATTCTACATAAATCATATTCATATGCCATAAATGAAATAAATGTAATACATGCAGTAAATCAAATAAATTCATCATGCAAAGAGATAAAAGAATTGCTACAATAAAAGAAAAATCTCATATATGTATATGTGTGTGTATCAAGAAAATGGAACATGAGGCACCAACTGCCATAATCCTATATTATCTAATATTTAGGTATAAAAAATCAACTTTTTGACAAGTTTTGTTGGAATAACAAAATAATAGTGCTTCTAGGGGTCTTTGCATGCTTTGAAATAATTTACACACAGTTTTTTCTCATTTTACTCTCAACTAGTGTTTTTAGCACTTTGGGTGTTTTTATAGATAAATTCATTTTTAGTTGCATGTGATAAATAAAAATCAAATTCTTTTGGCCAAAATTTTTAGTGTCACATACAGATAAGTATCGAGTACTTTTTCCTCTACTTTTACATTTTTGGCCATGTTTTTGTATATTTTATGCTATTTATTTCAAAAAATATTATATTTTTGCGTATATAGGAAAATAAAAATTTACAAAAAAAAATTGTTTCTTTTCTAGCATAATTTTTTTTTTTTTTTTGCTTTGTCTATTGCATATTGCTCTTTTTATTTTCTTATTTTTCCTAAGGACTAATTATTGGCTATCTCTTGTGGTGTCACCCATAGTCCTTAGAGAAGAGCAATATGTATTCAAAAAAAGAGCACTAACAATTGAATTTGTAAGTGGTGGAGAGTCTCGTCCTCCTATATATGGGACAAGGGTGAACTAACTTTGTTAGTATTTGGGTAGGACAATAATGAGACAAGTTGGCTAGTGGTTTGGTTCCCTTTATTTACTCAATTATCACTTTTATGATATCTTTCATGATGTTTTTACCTCCTAACTCTTCCAAAATCCAACATTAAGGATAGAGTCATGATTAAGAGATGTTTTGACATGTGACTGTTGGAGAATATTACAATATTTGGTACATGCAAATGTACCTCCATGGTACCTTTATGGTACAAATGTAAATATGTAATATATTAGGGTTTGAGTCTATAGTGTAGGTGAGTGTCTATGTCCAAGATATGCACAAGTGTCATGTAAGACTGTAATGTGTAAGATATGCAGAAGTGTCATGTAAGTAAGAGTGCAAGTGTGTATTGAGAGGATGTGGAAAAGTGTTATGTAGAAGTGTGCAAGTGCCATAGAGTCAAGTAGTGCATGTAAGAGAGTCAAAATTTTAGTATACAAGTGGTAATATGAGAAGCAAAAGGTCAAGAATAGGAAATGTTGCAACTCTTGGACATGTGAGGAGTGCAATAGACAAGTACTGAAAAGTCGCATTTCTATGTCTATATTATGGAGAGAAAATTCCATACAATGGAAGTGGGAAAATGGTTTGTAGCGATCACCATAGCAAGCATTAATAATAAAGCTTGTTTATAGATTTTGAACAATTTTATTATAAGTATTCTTCATGCATGTACATGAATTATTTTGGCCATTTACTTTCATATTTGATATTAAAGTGATTGTTATTATATTTATATTGGCCTGGATATACATTTGATTGCTCATAAATTTAATTTTACTCTTGATTATTTATATTGTGACCTATTATATTGTGGCTTAATTATATTGAGACCTGAGATACTTTGGCTTAAAATCCAATAGTGGTATCAAAGCTTCCACTTAACGTTGTTAATTTTTTATAGAATTATATTTCAAAGCCACCACAATATTTAGAGTCTATCCATTTTAAAAGTAGTAAATACTTTGACTCTATTTTAAAAGGTCTTATTGAGTAGATATTGAGGGGGCAAATAAAAGCAACTTGATTTGGATGCTAGGGTCTATCCACTTGGTTTTGAGAAAACTAGTGAAGACAAGGACTTAGAAAAAATTAATTAAGGGTTAAATTAGAAGAAATTTAGATGTGAGGGGACATTCAAAGTCACCCTGATAATATTTGGATTCTCTAGAAAATAGGAGAATCATATTGTTCTTAGGTTTGATCTAAGATATCATATATTGAGAAGCATCAAAGCCTCTAGAGATTGAGAAGCATCATAGCTTCTAGAGATTGAGAAGCATTTGTTGACCCAGATTTTTTTATTCTTACCAATAGGTGGAAGACACACACTGTAGATGTTTCCTCTTGAAAAGGAAAGATATTTCCTCTAGGGTTCAGGTAGGTTGGATCTCAACCGTGTAGTTTTCACTCAAAGGGAACTATGTTGGTGATCCATAAGTTTTTTTTGGGTGGGATATTTACAACAACATTCAATAAAAATTAGATCTAGGTTCATAAAGGATCCACAAATATACACAAACTCAAAAATTTCCAACAACAAACTAATTATAACATAAAGATAAATTCTACTCTAACACTAGTCTAACTAGGAGCAAAGAAAATTTAAAAAGGATAAGGTTAGGAAGAAAGAACCTGATTCCCCTGAGATCACTACAACATGTAACAAAGAGAACTGAGTACAAAAAGACCTTCAAGCTAGCCAATATTCACATAGTTGCAAAGAGGGACAATTAAAAAAAAGGTAACTACAACAACAATGTACATGCATAAATTGTATTACCCCAAGATATTCAACAACTCTATTTATTCCTGAAAATATCTTTCAAATATTTGTAGCAGAGCTTCAGAGGAAGTCAGAAAAATAAAATGCTAGAAAATAAATCTAATCTAATGTTGCTATTAAGTTTCTAAAATTTTACAAAAAATTTGGAACCTTTTACAAATGAGTGGAAGTTTATTTTATAGGTTGACGAATATAATTTCCCTCCATTCTCAAAGTTCAAACTTCCATCAAAATAATAATCTAAAATTGAAGTCTTTTTCCAAATATTCACATGATTACAATGATATAAATGATTCTGGCTCATTAAATCATGCATTCCATATGGAAAGGGAATATCTAGATGTTTTTCTAGTTTTTGGGTCCTCAAATAGTGGAAGATATAATTCATGCTCAATCAAACAATTTTACAAAAAAAACTATGTAAATTTAATTTTGATTGAGTACAACTCATTGTAAGTTTTCCAACGTATCTAGTTTGAGCTCAATCGGAGTTTTAGATGAAAAGTAATGGTCTCCAAAATATTACCTATAAAAAAGCAAATAAAAAAAGTCAATTTGTGTGGAAAAATACCATTTAATAAATTACTTTTGTTTTCAAATAGTCTTTGAACAGAATTTTGGAATTTTAGGATTTCAAGGTTTTTTCATATTTCAAAAATATCATTTAATAAATTACTTTGGGTTTCAAATAGTCTTTGAACGAGATTTTTGGAATTCATAATTTCAAAGTTTTGGAATTTGGTAAAAATGCATCTCGCCAAAAACTTTAAAATTTTAAAATTTCAAAGAAGGAACTTGTCCAAGACTAAAGAAGACTCAAAACATGCCCAACCATTAGAAATTATTATTTTTCTCTAATTTTATTTTTAGGATGAACATAAAATTGAAAACCAAAAATCTGCAAATTCTAGATCCCATTGAAAACATCGAAAACAAAAAAAAACTTGAAATTTTATAAACATGAGCTCACTAATTTTCATAGCCTTAAAGGTCCATAGAAAATTGTATAAAATTAACTCCAGCACGCAAGAAAAGGGGGGTCCTGTTTAGAGTTCAAAATGGGGGTGTTGTTTGAGGACAACAAATGCCCAAACAAACATACAATAAATCAACATTTTTTAAAATTTATTGTTAAGAGGTCAAAACTTAAATCAATTGGTACCTCATTAAGATTGTTCCATCACTTAACAACGATAAACTTAAACTATTTCCTGAAAATATTGAGTACACAAATCTGCATTATCACACCTAGTACAATGGAGTTAACCCAATATAGATCCATATGTGTGTGTGTGTGTGTGTGTGTGTGTGTGTGTGTGTGTGTGTGTGTGTGTGTGTGTGTGTGTGTGTGTGTGTGTGTGTGTGTGTGTGTGTGTGAAATGAATTACTTTCCTCTTTAGAATATACAACATGATGCATAGAAACAAGTCATAAACCTCCTCATCACCTAGTTGGGATGTACTATTATCATTATTTATTTATTTATTACTTTTTTGGAAGATAGGGGTGGAGGGCATGGAATGGAATGGATATTGCTCCATTTCCAGTCGATCATCCATAGCCTCAATGGAGTTGTCTTTTGTCCCACCCAAGGCCTCGCTCTACTACCAACCAAGCATCCATAGCCCTGGTAGAGATTACTCGAATTATATTCTTAAAGATAAGTTTTTTTTTTATTTTGCTTTTGATATTCTATTCTCATTTTATAATTTTTTCTTATGCAATTTCTTCTTGGACAATGAAATGCAGTCAAATGTTGGGAACCAATCCATAGTGAATATTTGATGAGGTAGAATTATGAAATAAGAGAAATCAAACCAGTTTTTATCATGCTTGTGTACTTTTGAGTAAGACCTTTAAAAGTAAGCATGCAATAATGAATCCATACCAAGTTAAGCACTCATATTTTCAGCTGATAATTAAGAAATATTAACCCAGTCTAATCAAGAAATCTTGTCAAGAAAGACTAAAACTAATTTTGAACAGTTCTAAGGAAAATAAAATAAAAAAAAACTAGTTTAAGCTTTGATTAGTTAGCTGTCAATTTCAACAAAATGGATTTATTGGCTTGTTAGTTCAAAATTAAATTTTCCAAGATGATTCACAACCACAGCACCCAACAAAGGACCAAAAATAGTAGCTACAAAACTCGAACAAGACCAAAAAATAAAAGAAAGCAAGGGATAACAACTAGACTATTGGATCCAAAAAAGAACACCTTTATTGAAAGCAATACAAACAAGAAAGTAAACTAAACTACAAAAACCACAAGCAAAGTCAGACCTAAAATTAATGTTTGAGGAGTTGTCCATTAACTAGAAGTGGGACATCCTCGACAATCAGGGTTTGCAGTCTGAATGCATTTTTACCAATAACTTCATATATTTGTTATGGGCCTAACCATAGGACACTAAACTTAGGGTGTTCATCCTTCTTTTCATGAGCCTTGTCTCATAGTAAGACCAAATCAAAACTTTAAAGGATCTTACCTTGGCTTTATTGCCAAACCAATGCTTAACAACTACCTGATGCTTGATAAAGTTATGCAAGGCTTCATCTCTTTTTTCTTCCAAATGGATCAATTTGCTAATATGATTTTAAATTCATTATCATCATCTAGCAACTCATCAATTAATGTAAGGTAGGAATGTTAAGGTTCACAAGAAAAATAGGGTTCTTCCCATAAACTAGGTGATAGGGAGAGGTTCCTAGAGCTTCCTTGACTCTTGTTCTATCAGCCCACAATGCATATTTTAACTTATTATGCTAGTCCCTAGGATTCGTTTCTAATCATTTTCGAACAAAAGTGCACAAGTTTTAATTAGTGGACTCAACCACTCTATTCCCTTGAGGATAGTAATTAGAGGAAAATTTTAACACTACCTTATTTTCATAGGCCCATTAAATGAATTGAATTAAAGTAAAATTAGAACCATTGTTACATACCAGAATGTACAACATACCAAACCTGGGTATAATTTTCTCCTCAAGGAAATCAATCACCACCTTTGTTGTGAAATTATTCAAGGATTGAGGTTTAGACCATCGCATGCAATAATCAATTATTGTGAGGATCTATTGATGTCTGGATGAAGAGTGTCAGGTGATAATTTCAATGAAATATAAACCCATTTCATGAATGGGTGTCTCTAAATCATGGGTTGCAAAGGTATTACTACATTTATTTCTCTTTTTATAGCAAGTTGGCAAATGTGACAATTTTTGACATGTAGCTGGGCATATTTAAACACATGAGGCTAGTAATAACTGACTCTCGTAATCTTATGCGCTATTGAAATTCTTGAACCATGACTAGTACCATACTTTCCATGAAAATTAGATAAAACTTCAGTAGCCTCTTACTTGCCCAGACATCTTAGATAAATTCCTTCATGGTTCTTCATGAACAAAACTCTAGATTTTATTATGTAGTTTGCACACTTAAAATAAAGAGCAGCTCTTTGACTCGAATTAATACTATCAGGGTAATTTTTATTCAACATATAATAAACCACATCAACATACCACTCATCATTACATATCTCTTCAACCATCTATTGTTGATAAGAAATCAAAGGATCAATTCCAACAAGAGTTTCAGTCAATCCTTGGGCTTTAACAATCTTCATGGACCAAATTTCTAAATCAAATTCTTGCAGTATTGAGGCCCACTATCCTCTACGTTCACCAAGTTTATTCTAAGTTAACATAACCTTCATAATAGGATTTGAAACTATGGCATAGACTTTACTACAAAAAATGCAGTATCTGAGTTTCTTGACAATCCGTGTTAAGGCAAACGCATGTTTGTTAAGTATTGAATATTTTAATTCAGCTCCCCTCAATGGAGAACTTAGAAAAGCAATAGGTATTTCATCTCTGTCTCCCTTTCTCTAAGTTATTACCCCGATGAATGAGTGTTTTGATGCAAAAGAGTAAATATAGAAGGGTTGGCTATAATAAAGGATGATCAAAATAGGGGCAATAGCAATAGCAAATTTTATTTTACTAAAATCATCCCTCACTTCTGCATTCCACACTATCTTTGCATCCTTTTTTAATAAATAATTAAGAGGTTGCACAATCTTAGCAAAAGCTAGCAATAAATCTCCTTACAAAATTAATCTTTCCAAAGAAATATTTTAATTCCTTATGACTTCTAGGTAGAGGTATTTTGGAGATGGTCTCAACTTTGTTAGGGTCCATAGATATACCATTTTTAGAAATAATGTACCCCAAAATTTTACATTCAGTCACACAAAAGACACATTTCCTGGCATTGCGAGTAATTCCATGGTCTCTACACCTTCGCAGCACACTTCTAAGGTCCTTGGCATGGCCAAATTTATTCTTTGAAAACACTGTGAGATCATCCATATAAATGATAATGCATTTTCTAATCAGCTCTCTAAATACATTATCCATGGCACACTAGAAAGTTTCACCAACATTAATCAATTTGAATGGCATTCTCCTGTATGCAAAGGTTCTCCACTTGGTGGTGAACATTGTTTCCATGCAGTCTGGATGGTGAACCATGACCTGATTGTAACCTGAATAACCATCTAAAGATGACATTATTTGAAATCCATTGATGATCTGAAGTATTTCATCCAAATATGGCAATGGATAGTTATCCTTTTTACAAGCCTTATTTAAGTTTCAAAAATCTACACACAAACAAATCTCTCCATTCTTCTTATGAATCGTGACCAAATTTTCCAACCATGTGGAGTGCCTGATTGGAAATATGATCTTCATGGACAACAAATTTTGTAGTTCCTTTAAAATAAGTGGCTCTAAAAATGCATTTACAGTCCTTAGCTTCTATTGGAAAGGTTTTTTACCATTTCGGAGTGGTATGGTATGTGTGATGATATTAGGGTTGTAAGTTTTCAAATACTCATACTCCCAAGCTATAACATACATATACTCTTTAAGAGTTGCAATCACCTCTTTCTTATTTTTTTTAGTGCATGCTTTTCCAATGAACATATTCTTTGGATTGGCTTCATCAGCAAGATTAAATATGTCATACTCTCCAATTTTAGAGGAAGTAGGTTTAGTCTTATGGGTATCCATGTCAAAAAATCTCTCTAAAGTAACCATGCCTTTTAGGATAGTATTGGTCTTTAAACTCATAACTCCTTCCTCATACAATTCCTCTTCTCTACTTTCTTCATCAATAATTTGTGCCTCAAAGATACTAGTGTTGACAATAAAATCCAAGATATGTTTATCATCTTCAAAACTTGTGAAAACTTGATATTATTAGGAATAAATAGAGTAGGCACCAGCTCTCCTAAAAACTTTTTAAAATTGGAATCAACTACGGATTCAAGAGCACTAGCCACAACTGCTAAAGAATCAACCACGTAATTTTCTTCTCTTAGGATGCACTGAATGCTAAAATTATCAAAGTTATTAATTAAATCCTATACTCTACTTTTATACTTATACAAACGTCTATCCTTACACAATTATTAGCTCTTGACCTGTTTAACTACCAACTCAAAATCTCCAGAAACTTAGATCTTCTTTATCTTCTTTTGTAAGACAAATTGTAAACCATGGATTAAGGCTTCCTAGTCTGCAGTATTGTTAATGCAAGAAAACTAAAATATATAAGCAACAAGAAAAGGCTTTCCTTTAGGACTAACCAAGTGAACACTAGCTCCATTTCCCTGCTTAGATTTGGACCTGTCAAACTTAAGAACCCATATGTCATCATGCTTCTCATTCTTAATTTCAATGGAAGGGCTTATAATTGCATTGAACTCTTCAACATGAGCATCGAAAACTTCTTCTTTTACTTCCAATGTATATACTCCTAAATCAGCTTATGCATATAATATTTTATTTGTGTTGTTATACTTTGTGATCATTTCTTTCAACCTTGGTTCTCTTTCAATTTTGATTTGATTGGTCACACCTCTCCATGGCAGCCACATATATGAGAAGTCGATTACCATATAACCATTTAATATTCTAGACCAATCTCTACTGAGAAACATAACATAAGCCTCTGGTATGTCCACCACCTGAATATTGATACATTGTTAGATCCTCAGGTTTGAAGCTAGCTAAATATGCATCTGATTTAGCTCTCCAACAACATTATCCTTTGTTTTATTTGGTTGCACCACCTTTCTATTGGACTTGGTAGGATTCAATCCTAATTTTTTATATATATAATAAGGTATAACATTCCCAGATGCACCTGAATCAACCAAACAATTATGCATGTTTTTTTCAATAATACGAATAGTTAGCAAAAAGGAAGGAGAACTAATTTTGTCCTTATGAACCACAATATGTGCATCAATTCTTGAAGTTATGTTGGATTTTTCTTTTGGATTTAGAGCTTCTATTAACAAGTCTCTTTGTTTCTCTATTTGGGTCAACTTAAATAAAGAGATATTAGCCTTGGTTTTCTTGAGATCCTTTATAATATTATAACCTATTTTTGGAACTCCCAAGGTTTGATTATTTTGAAAACTTGTAGCAAGATTTCCTTTCAGAGGTGGAGGGTTATTATTTGATTTGACATCAGGAGGAACATATGAATAGTTATATTGGGTAGAAGTGGTAAAATTTTCTTTGTTTTTGCTTCTTAATATGTAATTATTGCCTCTTTGAAATTATTGATAAGCCTAAACCTCATCTTCTAACTCAATATCAATATTATCATTTTCATGTAGCAAAGGATCAAAAGTATTTGAGAACATGTCGATTTAATGTTTTTTTTTATAGGTAACAGATTATTTATAGCAGGTTTTTTGAATAGGATCCCAAAACCTTAATTACAGTAGTAGCCGAAGCATTGAAAAAGAAATCAGAAAGATCGGCCCAGCCCCGGGGCCTTGAAGACTACATAAAACAAAAATCCACAAAAAGCCTTCACAAAATTGAGATTTTTCATAGAAACCAGCATCCGCAAAAACCAAGAATCTTTGGAACGATAAAGGCCAGGTGGGCCTAGCTAACTGGGCCCTGAGCCATCCTCGGCCCGCTCGGACTGCCATTGAACCTTGGCAGAGCTTTCCTCCAGCTTGCGACAGAGCTTGGACAAAGCCTTGGCGGCATGAGAAGCGGCTTGGGCAACAGTGTTGAGGGAACCGATCACTGTTTCTAGGAGGCCTCTGAGTGCCAGATTCTGTAATTTGTCATCGGACTCGAAGCTGATCACAGTGGACTTCGAGATCTCTGATTTAACATTCTTGGAGCTCCTCGTAGCCCAACTGGGCCTGGGGGATGCCCTTTTGCAGCCAGAGCTAGGAGGCAGGGCCCTACCTGGGCCTTTGCTCGAAGCCCTGCATTTGCGGGTTGGCCTACGATGCTTCAGGGAAGAGGAATCATCAGGAGTGGGGGAGCCCGTGGCGACAGGGGAACCAGTAGGGGAAATGCCTTCTTCAGGGGGCAGGACAGATGAGAGGGGGGGAATGCTATGTAGCTGGGGTTGGTTGGCCAGGGCATGCCTATAGAGGATAGCCATGAGCCCCTGGTGCATGGGCTAGGAATGGTTCCTGCGCACATGATCAATGGTCAAACCCAGGGAGTAGAAGAGGAAACATGGAGTGCTGATGAGGGTAGCTCCTCTAAGATGATTGAAGTAGCTTAAATGAAAGCTATACAGTCACTACTCTGGATCATCACAGTTAATGTATTACATTACCAGGATGATGGCTTCATCGAAAGGTGTCGGGAGGTGAGAGCGAAGCAGGTTTTCTTTGTCCCACTGATGGTCTGGGAAGCGGGAGAGCTCCTCATCCCAGTTGTGTTTGTCACGCCTAGCAACATGGCCTTTCTCTTCATGGTGGAGTTTGGTGACCTCCATGAGGAAATCCTTGGAGACTTTGAAATGGAGGCCCTTGACTGTAACTTTGCCTTCATTCCACGTATCCAAGAAACCCTGGGTGATCTCGTCCTCATGGCCTACGAATTTACTAAAAAATGGGGTGAATTTTTTAGCATCGAAGAATAAGCGGGCGGGACCGCTCAACTCAAGGGCAGAAGGCTCCAGGAAGATAGATTTGGAAGCCATGGGGGACGAGCTGGTAGGGTGGGGACAGAGGGGGCAGAGAGTGCCAGACCAAGGGAGAGGGATCAGGGGATGGAGAATGTGACAGTGGTATGGGACAGCAAGGGGAATATAAAGGCCGTGCGGGGGCCTTTGAATGGGGAGCTCTACCAGCTTTGGAAAGGGGCACACGCGATTGGTAGTGACACGACGGGGAAGGGGCTAAGGGGGCATGCTAGGCTACTGACACGCGAGGAAGGGAATGGGCCACTACCAAAGCGCCAGATGCCTAACTCTAAGTAGGGGAATGCCGGGAGAGAACCGCATCGGACTAGATCATGATTGGGTTGGCATGGCACAGGAATCCGTAGTCACAGAGATCAAAGCAAAAAGGACAGGGAGGTCTACCATGTGAAGAGATTTGGGACTGTCAAAGCTGCTAGTTGGATGACACGGGCATCTAACAAGGCAAGGGGCATGAGCCACCATGAGGAGGATCGGGATGATCCCCTCGCAGACAGGGTGGCCAGCCGACAGGTCGACATGGGGGCAAGAAGCCCCAATCATCAGAAGCGCATGTCGAGGGGACTTCACCGCCCTGCCATGGGGAAGCCTAGACACCAGTGTTAACAGCATGGTTGGAAATATCCTGTAGCACAATTTGGACTAGGCCTGCAGGGAAGTGCGAGGACTAGGTGGTAAAATCTTCAACGGTAATGGATAGATTTGCCATGAAATCAATAGCCCTGTTGCCTTCTCTGAAAACATGCTAAAATGTGTGATCGGGGAAGCCTTGGAGAATGAAGAGGGCCTCCTGGATGGAATTATGGAATCGCCAGGAGCAGGACTCAGGATTGCTGGCACCTCTGATTACGACTTGGGAATCGCCTTCAATGATGATTTTTGGGGGGGAGTCCCTAAGAGCCGAGAGACCACTGAGCAGGTCGGTAGCTTCAGCAAAATTGTTGGTTTGCTTGCCCAACGGGACCACAAAGGCAGTGACCAGATTCCCAAAACAGTCTCTGATGACCTCGCCACCTCCAAAGGTCCCGGGGTTGCCTTTGGAGGCACCGTCGAAATTGAGCTTAAGCCACTCGGGGGGGGGAGTCCACCTGGTTAGGGAGCGTCGGGATGGGGTGGGAGTGGGAACAGGGGGGAGAGCTGAATGTTGAGGGAGGAGAGTAGGGAGGCTTTGCTCGAACGTCGGGGGTCCACAAAAAGGGGAATGAAGCGAGAATTCTTGGTGGCAAAGGAGACTGCTTTGGCCGCTAACCACTGTGGGGAGCAGTTCAGGGAGGAAAAGGCTTGCCTATTACACTCGAGCCAAATTTTCCAGAGCATATGAGGAAGGCAGGCCTTCTAGAGGAAGCAGAGGAAGGGATGAGCAAAGGGGGTGGGCCACTGAGACAGGAGATCAGAAATGGAATTGGGGACCGCCCACTGAACAGAGAAATGGGAGAGGATGAGGCCTAGAACTTCGGAGGAGAAAGAGCAGTTTATGAAAAGGTGGTTGGTTGACTTCCAAGTGGCACGACAGAGGAAGCATCTGTTGGGGATCTAGAAGCCTCTCTTGATCAGATTTTTGATTGTGAGGATTTTGTTTTGGACGGCCACCCAAACGAAATGGCTGATTTTGGGGATCAAATTCGTGGCCCAGACCTGCTAGGTCGGGAAGGTGGTCGCTCTCGGGGTTCTCTGAATATGGTAAGCATAGTTGACTAAAAAAATGCCACTGGGAGAGCCATGCCACATGCATATGTCACTATCTCCAAAAGAAGGGATGATCGTCGCACTGAGGATGCGCTAAAGTCTGGCAGCTTGAAGCGAGAACCTGGGGTTCAGGATGGGTTTCCAGATGGTCCACCCCTGGAGCTGGGTCATGTAGTCAGACGCTCTAGGACTTCAGTTCGCAAGCCCAGGTTTGAGGAGAAGGAGCTCCCTAGCTAAGCTCAAGGCCTCATCGAGAATCCATCTGTCCTCCCAGAAGTCAATCTTGGCATCGTCTCCAAGAATCCATATGGTCCCTTGCTGAACAATATCTCTGGTGGAAAGCAGGGCCTTCTAGAATGTAGATTCATCATAGGGCTGGGTGTCCTTGAGGAAGGGGTGGTTGTGGCAGTACTTCCTATGCACAATGCAAACCCATTCATCAGAGGTCTTGGTGTGAACCTTCCAGGCATGTTTGGATAGAAGGGCCTTATTCATGGGAACCACCCGTCTGAGCCCGATCCCTCCCTCTCTTTTAGGGCAGCAGACCAGGGGAATCCTTTTCTTGTCTTCGTAGCCTAACCAGAGAAAGCATTTCTAAATTTTCTCAATGAGAGTAGCGATGGAGGCCGAAATTCTAAATACAGACATGAAGTATATCGGAATGCTTTGGAGGACAGATGCCAAGAGAGTGGCTCTGTCGACCTGTGAGAGAAGGTGGCCTTTCCAGGGGGCAAGTTTTCTTTGGATCTGCTCAATCACCCCATTCCATAGCGCCTTGGAAGATGCCCCTGTGAACAAAGGAAGCCCGAGGTAGGAAGAGGGGAGGGATCCGGGGGAGCATCCCAGGATCCGCCCGATTCTGATTTGCCTAGCCAAGGGGGTGTTGATGAAGTAAATCTTGCTTTTTCAAAGGTTGATTTTCTGCCCAACCACCTCCTCATACAGGGTAAGGATGTTCTTGATGGCCTTGTCTTGAGGGACCGAGGCCGAGGAAGCAATAATGGTGTCGTCCACAAACTGTTAATGGGACATGGGTGGGAGGCCCTGGGTCGGCCTGATGCCCAAGATGAGACCGCGAGCCATAGCGTTCGAAATGGTTCATCCCAGGGCCTCGACCAGGATAATGAAGAGAATCGGGGATAGGGGATCACCTTGGCGAAGACCTCTGGAACTAGGGAAGAACTCGGCTGGGGATCCATTGACAAGGATTGAGAACCAGGGGGAGGACACGCACTTATTGATGAGTTGGACCCAGGAGGGTTGGAACCCAAATTTAAGGATGACCTTGGATAGGAAGCTCCAATCGACCCTGTCAAAGGCCTTATTCATATCAAGCTTGAGCAGGAAGTGGGCCTTTTTGGATAGTATAGCTGAGTGAATGGCCTCGTGCATGATTATGACCCTGTCTGTAATCAGCCTGCCTTTGACTGAACTTCCCTGACAGGGGGAAATGATCAGGGGAAGGATGTCTTTAATGCGGGTGGTCATGGCTTTAGTAAGTATTTTATAGAGTACATTGCACAAGCTGATGGGGCAAAAGTTTGATAGGGATCTGGCTGCCTGAGTCTTCGAGATCAGGGCTATGAAGATGGTGTTGATGCCTCTGGGGATGGATCTGGCAAACTGCAGGTCTCGAATGGCAGTGCACACATCATGGCCAAAGATGTCCCAAAAATACTGGAATAAGTGAGGAGGAAACCTGTTCAAGCCCGGGGCCGCCTCAGCCTTCATGGAAAAGGTGGCAGCATGGATTTTGGAATCAGACAGGGCCTGCACCAGCTTTGCATTAGCCATGGCCAAGACGAACGTCGAGATGTGATCTAGAAGGGAATCAACCACCTCTAAGGACATAGGAGGTCCGTTGCCCAGGAGCTCTTGAAATAAGTGGACTACCTCGGCACAGATGTCCTCCTCCTTGTTGATGATTCTGCCATTGCTGTCAACAAGCTCGACAATTCTGTTAGAACCCCTATTTTGGAGGGTCGATGCATGAAAGAACTTGGTGTTTGCATCACCATCTTGGATCCACAGAGTGTGTGACTTCTGCCTCCAAAAGGTTTCTTCCCTGGCTAGGATATTGAGGTACTCGTTGAGGGCAGTGCATTCCTCTTCCCTGAGCCCCGGCTCGTGAGAGCCTGCTTGGAATCTGGACTCAATCTCTTCGAGTTTTTTTTGATAGCCTCCTTGCTTTCGAAGATGTTACCGAACACTTCTTTGTTCCATGCCTTGAGGTGCTCTTTGAGGTGTCTCAGCTTGTGGAAGACTTGCTCAGCGGGGTGACCAGGGATAGGGGGAGCCCACCAGTAGTCGACCTGGGCCCGGAGGTCGGGGTGGTGTAGCCACATGGACTCAAACCGGAAGGGTCTCCTTGGGGGTGATGATCAGTCTTGAGGAGGAGGGGGCTATGGTCAGACCCAATTTTGGGGAGGGCCAATAGGGAGGCATCAAAAAAAATGGGGAGGGCTTCCTTAGACAAGAAAACTCTATCCAATCTGACCTGAATGTGACTGGGTCCCGTTCTCTTGTTGGACCACGTAAACTGGGCTCCCTTCAAGCTGACATCCATGAGCTCATTGTGGGTGGTAAAGGCCCTAAATTCATCCATGCTTTTGGTTCTGACCTCCGAGCCCCCGCACTTGTCAGAGGAAAATAGGGGGCTATTGAATTCCCCAGACAAGATCCAGGGCAGGGGAGCAAAATCTTCTCTCATCGAACTGATTTCCTGCCAAAGCCTTTCTTTCTCAATGGGATTATTGGGAGCATAAACGTTGGATAGGATCCATGATCGCTTTGAGTTGATGCAGTGGACCATAATGTTCATAATCCTGGGCGATGAAGAAATGAGCCTTCCCTCATAAGACCGAGGGTCCCACATGCACATAAGGCCCCCGGCTGAGCCAGCCGCGGGGGTGGAGAGGAACTCGCAGTTGCACCAGGTAGCATGGGCTATTCTTCGGGCAGCGACGTCATCTATCTTGGTCTCTTGGAGGAGTATGAAGGACGGGTGGTGGTCCCTATAGAGTTGATCGAGGATCCTTTTCTTGGGGACCCCATTGAGTCCCCTGATGTTCCAGGATATGAGCTTCATTTGGCACCCTTGTGGGGTCACCTGCCCCCCTTTCCTGCCTGAGCAGGGGGTTTGGATCGGGCATCGTCCGCCTTGCAAAAGCTCATGCCAACGTCAGAGAGTGTAGTCTGGGAGCCATTAGCAATGTCATCCTCCGTGATCCTTGACCGTTGTTCACACAGGGTGGGCCGCCCTCATTTAAATTTGCTACCAAAATCTATGGCAAAGGACCTGCTTCGGGTCATTTTGGGGCTGACTTCGTCGGGCTCGAACGAAGAGCTGCCTTCGGTCTCGTCATCAGATCGCTCAGACCCACACATCAAGGGGGTAGGTTCTGGGAAGGATGCCTGGGGGGCCAGGGCCAGAAGGGGGTGGGGGGGGAGGATCGGGTCTTGGTAGCAGCCGGGGCTTGAGGGGAAGGATCCAGAATAGGAGGTAGGGGGGGATCTGGGATCGGTTCCCCAAAGGGGTCGCTAAGAATAGGAATCTGGGAAAGGTCACCCTTTGAACTAGGCTCGACAAGGGGGGCCTGAGGGCCCGAAGGGGAAACCTCCTTATGGGAAGTTCTAGGGTTGGGACGAGGGGGATCTCGGGATAGGGCTCGACCAAAACTACGTGGGGGTTTGGGATTAGGGCCTTCAGCATTTTTGGATGCCAGACATTGGTGAGGGAGGTGGCCTTGAGAGCTATAGGAGGTACAAAAAGTAGGTTTGTTTTCGTAGATTAGGGTTTGATGCCAAAAGAAGGACCCAGAAGAGATGGTAACCGAGGAAGGGAGCTTAGTTTTGAGATTGGCATTGGCACAGAACCTGGCATGCACCATGTGAGAGCCAGCTTTGGTCGCAGGATCAAAGGCCACCAAGTCTCCAACCGACTGGACAATGAGCTTTAGAACGTCTTCACACCACAAATGAAAGGGAAGGTCTGGAAGGCAAACCCAGATAGGGGCAAAGTTGATGCTTTGGGTGCTGGGGTGAAAATCTGCACCATAACGTCTGAGAAAAAGACTTTTGCAACCCAGGAACCAGGGCCCGCCCGACAGGATCTTCTCAGTGTCCTCATTGTTGTTGAGTTTGATAATGAAAATGCCTCTGGACAGGGCAACCAACTGGATATGTCCAAAGACCTTCCATTTGGTAGCCGCCCATCTGCGGATAGTCTCCATGTCTGGGCACCCGCCCAAGAACTTTCCAACCAAGGAGGACGAAGATTCAAAAACTAGGGATGAGTAAACCTCCTCCTGGATGGAAATGTGGGTGCCTTGAATGGAAAGCCCTACGCCCAAGGCCCGAGCAGGGGTCCTAGAGCCTACCAAAATCTATTTGTAGGAGGGTTTATGTCCTCCCGGGGCACGCCCTTGCCCAGGATCGGGGGGCTTCTTCCCAAAGCCATCCGTCGCATCAAGGCTAGGTAGGGGGTGCAGGCCCAGGATCCCGGCCCCACCAAACCCATCATCCATCTCGATCGAGAAACCCCCTTTCGACCCCACCACGGATCTGCCTAGACCAGGCCTAGGCTCGAACGTACCTGATCCTGACCCAAGTTTCGGGCCCGCCCAAGAACCTGCGCTCTGCTTTGGATCCGATCCCAGCCCTGCATCCGCTTCTGCTCCAAACTATGCTCCTGCTGTCGCTCCTGCCATCCAAGTATTGGATTCTCTTATTCATGTCGATTTAATGTTGTTCTTATTAAATTCTCCAATATTATCATTTGTGGGCATAAGATCCAAGTTCTCCATTTCTTTTTGAACAATTTCTAAGGCTGATTTAAATTCAAGGTAATTTATCTCACCATGTTGGGTTGTTGCATTCATTCTACACTAGTTAGGTAAGGCCAAATATACTAAGTTTATAGTTGAGCATGATGATATACTTGCTTGGTCAATATGATTTGGTACACCTCTATTGTTGGGACGAGAGTTCCATTGACAATTTTACCTCTAAAAATTAAAATTAATATTCTTATTAGCATTTTTGTTCATGTTGGTATTTTGGTTGTCTTTGCATGGCTAATACATCATTACTAAGTTTTTGAACCATCCTTTGCAAGCTTCCCAACTCTTGATTTGAAGTGTTTATGGGCAGATTCTGCACTGGTGGAGTTTGTTGATTTGGCACTTGGTTGGTGTTCACTCCTTGGGGTGTCCAATATGCAGGCAACACTTTTTGGGCATATGATTCAAGAACTTGACTTGATGACTGATTTTCCAGATATGTAGGCATGTTATGAGTAGTTGGACCAATATTTAAGTATACCAACAAACTTCGGTTACTAGTTTGGTTCACTTGGGATAACATAAGTGGCATCATGGAATAATTATACATGTGATTTTGATTTATTTGGAGAAGCACTTGAGATAGGGGTGCTAGATTGAACACTTGATTTTGTTATGGGTACATCACATTAGGAATAGGATTTATCATTGGGGTATTATACATTATAGTCTGGTTCATCAAGAGAATCTAATTATAGGTGTCTGGCTGTCCTAATATCATGTTAATTTCAATCCCAAAACCTTGAGGTATTAGTTGTTGTTCAATGGTCAGAGCTTCATTATAGGCTATAGGCAAAGTGGTGATTCCAGTAGCTCTTCAAATGAACATGGATGTCATAGGATCAAGAGCATTCAAATACATTCATAGGGAAGTAGGCTCTAATATCTCAAATGAGGAAACCAATCTCGTGTAAATATTATGGAAGCATGTTTTGAAGTCCCTAATGGATTCACAAAGCTCTCTTTTGGTAGTGGTAAAATGATGGTACAAGATAGCAGGATCAATGATTAGTCTAAAGTGTTTCACAAAAGCTTCTTCCAACTTTAACCAATAATGAATAGAATGGGTGGGTAGATTAATATACCAATAGTATGAATCCTCATCTAAATTATCAGAAAACATGTGATAAGCCACATACTCGTGTCAAATTTTAAGCCTCATTAAGGCATCCTTATATGCTTGGATGTTCTTTTCTGTAAATCGAGTACCATCGTGCTTAAACTTTGGTAAGTGCTCTTCAATATTCTTTGGGATATCATGCACTACTCCAAAAATGTCTAATGGGTCATGGATCATGAGCCAATTTGGTTGGTGAACCATTGCTTGCTTTTTAAAAGGGGAAGGTAAGATGAGAGCTGAGAAATTTCTTGGTGAACAAGTTACAAATTGAGAAGGTCTAATTTTCTATTTTCCCTTATCAGATTTAATTTTTCTATGATGGGTGAGGGATAACAACTCAAAATCTCCATCTACTAACCTTGAACGACTGAGAATTCTTCTTGGTTCTAGTTTGGATGTAGTCTAAAGAGTTAATTCTAATGTGAAAGAATGTGTTTAGGTCCTCCTTCTAACGCTATTTTTTTTACCCATATTTTTATATGATTGCCAATAGGTGGAACACACACACACTGCAGATGTTCCCTCTTAAAAAGGAAAGATATTTCCTTCAAGGTTCAGGTAGGTTAGGTCTCAACTGTGCAGGTTTCACTCAAAGGGGGCTATGTTGGTGATCCATAAGTTTTTTGGGGGGGCTTTGTAGCAACATTCAATACAAATTATATCTAGGTTCATAAAGTATTCACAAATCTGCACAAACTCAAAAATTTCCAACAACAAACTAACTATAACATAAAGATAAATCCTACTCTAACACTAGTCTAACCAGGAGGAGCAAAGAAAATTCAAAAATAATAAGGTTAGGAAGAAATAACATGATTCCTCTTAGATCACTACAACATGTAACAAAGAAAATTGTGCACGAAAATACCTCCAAGCCAGCCAATATTCACACAGTTGCAGAGAGGTATGATTGCATAAAAAGTTAATTACAAAAACAATATACACGCATAAATTGTTATTACCCCCATATATTCAACAACTATCTTTATTTCATCAAAATATATTTTAGATATTTGCAGAAAAGCTTCAACGGAACTCAAAAAATAAAATGTCAGAAAATAAAGCTAATCTAATGTTGTTATTAAGTTTTTAAAATTTTACAAAAAATTTGGAACCTTTTACAAATGAGTGGAAGTTTATTTTATAAGTTGAGGAAAACAATTTTCCCTCCATTTTCAAAGTTCAAACTTCCATCAAAATAATAATTTAAAATTCAAGTCTTTGCATGATTACAATGACATAAATGATTTCATCTCATTAAATCATGCATTCCATGTGGAAAGGGAATATTGAAATATATTTCTAGTTGTTTGGTCCTTGCATGGTGGAAGATAAAAGTTGTACCCAGTAAAACAATTATTCCAGCTTGTCGTAAGCATTCCAATGTGCCCAGTTTTAGCTCAATTGAAGTTTTGGAAAATTTATCTCCAAAAGATTACCTGTCAAAAAGCAAATAAAAGAAAAGTCAATTTGTGCAGGAAAATATCATTTAATAAATTACTTTTGTTTTCAAATAGTATTTGAATGGGATTTTAGAATTTTGGGATTTTAAGGTTTTTTAGGGTTTCAAAAATATCATTTAATAAATTACTATGGGTTTCAAATAGTCTTTGAACGAGATTTTGGAATTTTAGGATTTCGAGGTTTCGGGATTTGGTAAAAATGCATCTTGCCAAAAACTTCAAAATTTCAAAATTTCGAAGAAGGAACTTGTCGAAGACTAAAGAAGACTTGAAACACATCCAAACATTAGAAATTATTTTTTTTATCTAGTTTTTTAGGATGAACATAAAATTGAAACCCAAAAATTTGCAAAATTCAAATCCCACTTAAAACACCAAAAACCAAAAAAAACTTGAAATTTTATAAACATGAGCTCACTAATTTTCACAACCTCAAATATCCACAAAAAAAAAAAAAAATATATATATATATATATATATATATATATATATATAATTAACTCCAACATGCAAGGAAATGGGGGCCTCGTTTAGAGTGCAAAACAGGGACGTGTTTTCTAGGGACAATAACATTTAAGCTTCCTTAAGGATAGAGAAGCATCTAAACTTCCTAAGAATAGAGAAGAGAAGTAGTATAAGCTTCCTAAGAATAGATAAGAGAGAAGCAATATAAGCTTCCATAGGTTAGAAGAAGAGAAATATAGAGAAGGAAGCATCATAATCTTCTAGACATAAGAAAAGAGGAAGAGCAAAAGTTATGGTTAGTCAAAAAACCAGAAGGACTAGGCTGACTGCAAACTCATTATAGCATTTCAGTCTTGGCCTTGAGGATATTTTTCAAAGATTTGAAAGAGCACCTACTTGATGTGAAAGGAATAAAAGGAAAATATAAGCAATATCAAGGGAACTATTATCCAAAGGTGATTAGTGAGAAAGCACTATCAAGAGCATTTTCCAAAAGAATATTCGAGCACTTTTAGAGCACTAAGCAAAAGAAGAGATAAGTGTTATCAAAGAATGTTGTCTAGAGTGGGAAAAAAAGAGATAAGCATTAACAATGAATGATATCTAGTATTTGAGAATTAATAGGGTATTGTTATTTAAAGGAGATGAGGGAGTGCCAATAGAGTGACATCTAGAAGAGACCCAATCATACTATCCAGCAGAACAGACCCGATCATGCTATCCAATAGAAGAGACTCGAGCAGGAACATGAGCATGCTATATAGCAAAAGAGACCTAATCAATAACTTGAGTGTGCTATCCAACAAAACATATTTGAGTAAAACTCAAGTGTGCTATCTAACAAAATAGACCCAAGGTAAAATATGAGAGTGTTATCAAGCAGAAGATATTCAAACAGGAACCTAAGCATGCTATCATAAGGAACTCAAGAGTGCTAGAGATCTATTCAAAAAAATTAAGTGTCATACTCTAAAAATTCAAATGTCATATTGTAAATCTAATCTAACATTATTCAAGCAGCATAGAGCATTGTAATCATTGTAGTCAAAGTATTGCAAGTTGAGTGCTAAAGGAGAAGTCAACATAACTAGTAGGCAATATTCAAATGTTACAATTTGAAAGCATGAATTAGAGGTATTTTGGATTTAAGCACTTCGAAAGAGGAAAGGTATGTTAAATTACCTTTCACATCATTATTATTTGGAGGAAAAGTAATTTTATTTGAATTTGATCTTTATAAAAGTTTTTATATGGGATTTATAAGGTTTTCTACCTTAATGATTTTTGGAATATATGTATATTTCAAAAGATAATATTTTGAAAATTTTAAATTTATGAAGTTTTGGAGTGATAAGGATTTCTATTAGGATTTATGTTTTTTAATTTGAAATTTATTTTTAAAGTTGAAGAGTTCATATTTGAAGATTTTGCATTTTTGAAGAAAAGTTTGAAATTTGATTTTTATAGTTTTTTGAAGATTTGAAATTTGAAAAATTTTGGTTTGAAGTCATTTAAATTTTTTTAAGATTTGAAGTTTAGAGAAAATTTGAAATTGGAAGTTTTGAAAATTCAATAAAGTAGGGAGATAAAAGGTTTGCTACTTCAAAAATATTTTAAAAATTAAAAAAATTATAAATTTATTACTTTGGTGATTAGTTGACGTTTTTTGAAATTGAAATTATTAATTTTGGAGTAATAAGGATTTCAACTTCAAAGGAATTGAATCATTGAATTGCAAAATTTGATTATTATGGAAGAAAATATGAAGTCCATAATCAGAAAGAAAATACTAAAAGTTATAAAGTCTGGCATTGGTAAATTGATTGAAAAATCTAAGGTAAGCTAGATATGGCAATACAATTCATCTATAGAGAAGCAATGAATGAAAGCTTTGAAACATTTGAATATTATTCAAAGCTTGTTAAAGAAATTGAAAATTCAAAGGATGGTATTATGATACCTATTGATATAGGTAGTATAATGTATATGGAATTACTTTCACTTGAACTTCATAAAGATGAAAATCAAAAAAAAAAAGTTAATTGAAACTCTAAAAAGAAAAATAGATATTGATCATGATACAATTGGATCAAGTAAATTATCTTAGAAAACAATGTTTCATTTTGCATATAATATTGACATTCCAAGATCATCAAATTCAAGAAATTATTATGATGCTCTAAGTGAATATTCTGAGATTATAGGAAAAAATTAAGATTGTAGGAAAGAAACACATGAACTAGAGGTCAAAGACAAAGGAAAAGATCAAGCAGTTCATAAACAAGATAGTGAAGAAGCAAAGACTAAATAACCAAAGAATGAATATGAAAGAAAACTCAGAGTAAAACTCAAGAATGAAGTTGAAGATGAATCTCAAATAGAGGTTCATGGACAATGCAAGGTCACAGGAAGACAAATATTGAATATGAAGATGAAGATTGAAGACTAAAGTCTTTAATAACCAAATAATGTAATATAGGGGGTGTTGGAGAATATTACATTATTTGGTACATGTAAATGTACCCCCATGGTACCTTCATGGTACAAATGTAAATATGTAATAGATTAGGGTTTGAGTCTATAGTTTAGATGAATGATTTATATTTTCCCTTTATGTAAGTGTTTATGTGCAAGATATGCACAAGTGTCATGTAAGAGTGTAATATGCAGGATATGCACAAGTGTCATGTAAGTAAGAGTGTGTGTGTATTGAGAGAATGTGCACGTGTGTCATGTAGAAGTGTGCAAGTTTCATAGAGTCAAGTAGTGCATGTAAGAAGAGAGTGAAAAATATAGTATACAAGTGGCAAGATGAGAAGCCAAAGGTTAAGAATAGGAAATATTGCAACTCCTAGATATGTGAGGAGTGCAATAGACAAGTATTGAAGAGTCACATTTCTATGTCTATATTATGGAGAGAAAGATCCATATAATGGAAGTGCAAAAATGGTATATAGTGATCACCATAGCAAGCATTCATAATAAAGCTTGTATACATATTTTGAGCAATTTTATTGTAAGTATTCTTCATGAATGTACATGAATGATTTTATCCATTTACATTCATATTTTATATTATAGTGAATGTTATTATATTTATATTGGCCTAGATATACATTTTATTGCTCATATATTTAATTCTACTCTTGATTATTGATATTGTGACTTATTATATTATGGCTTGATTATATTGGTACCTGAGGTAATTTGAGGTAGTTTGGCTTAAAATCCAACAATGATTCCAAAGCATACATCCTAAAAAAAATGATTCCAAGACTACCACTTTAAGTTGGGATCTTGGTTGTCCGATTAATTTTAGATATTTTGATGCATAGTCATGATTCAAGCATGTTTTTGCACCTAGGTTTAAATGACATGTCATTTGGACTAATAGTTATGCTTTTATAACCCCCAAAAGGGAGAAAATTAACCATTGGCTCTAAAGAGAAATTTATCTGCTATAAATACCTAATTCACCTTTTCATTTTGTCATCATTCTATTACCACTCATTCAACTATCAAAAATTAAGCATTTACAAGATATTTATTATAATTAACACTGCTTTCAAGCTTTTTATGTATGTTTCTACCAAATCAAACACATCTTTCACTCTCTTTCATGCATGTCCTTATAGGTACAACCAAACTCAATGATCATTGGTCCATTGCCTTCCATGAAGAAGGGCAATATAGTCTACCGAGATTTATAGCCAAAGGTCACTGACTATCATTATAGACTAATTTCCAAGGTAGGTCAAACCCTCTATGAATATCTCAGATGTGAATGCTCTCCTTATTTATTGTGGTGATATTGTAAGCAGGATAGGGTAGGAATGAGTTGTTTATCATGATTATTTAATGAATAGAATGGTCCTTGATTCCTATGTGCCAAGAAATTATTTTTGCTATAGTAGGATAAGCCCTAGCTTTTGCATTTTATGGATAATCTTAGTCTAGGTTGTTCTTAAATGCTTTGCATTTATTATGTTTAGATTGAGATAGTTTTTAGTTCTTGCTATTAATTTACTATTATATTGTCTTAATTTAGGTATCTTGGTTTATCTTATATCAGTTTGAAATATTATAATAGGTATCCCATTTTTCCCATAAACATACACAAAACAAGGATTATTATCTAAATGAGCCTTGTGATGAGATAGTTTAAATGCTTATCAAACATGGCTAAGAAATTATCTTTCCAACTTGCTAAAAAAGATTTCATTTTATCCAAAATTGATTTCCAAAGCTCCTTTTTAATTCCTTTATCAAACAAAGGAATACCTAGAGGTGTTGATGATAGTTTTCCAAATTTAAACCATAGAATCTCCACAATAATTTACTATAAATATAATATTAATGTAAAAACCCTTAGATTTTATGGTATTGACCAACTATATATGAACCTTTTCATAGAATGATAGTACTAGTATAAATTCCATGGCCTTACTAATTAAGATATGGCCCAAAAGAAAACTATCATAAACAAATTAGCTATGAGATTCAAATGGACTATTTCTTGCAACTACCTTTGTTTTTGCCTTCTATTATTACTTTTGATAAAGCTTTTCCTAATGCCTCAACAAGAATTTTGGAGAGATAAGGATATAGTGGTCCACCTTGACAAATTTCACAAGATGAAATTTTTTTAGAATATCAAATGAAGAACTCTAACAAACGCTATCATAAATTTTACCCATATCTAATTTTATAAGCATTTTGTTTTTTTATGAAATGATGTGAATGTATGTCCTCTTGTGCAGTAATAATATTGTAGTGAATTCTCACTACACTCAAAGGTTACCTTGAGTAAAATCTTAAGTGAGAAAAAGCAAGTGGGAAAGAAAAGGATAGAGCATCAAGTAGAATAAAAGCAAAAGTTCTGACTGGATGAAGTTCAAAAATTGAAACATAAAAGGCCTGAAAAGTTAGAAGTTATAAAACTCTCGACCAAGATAGAGAGAAAAAGTTTTGATGAAGTCCCAAGGTCAGATAAAAGAAAGTGTTCAAGATCAAAATTTGATGAATACGTCGAATTTAGATTTTGATGGCCAAGGCTATCTATGCTCCAAAATTTTAGAAAATCATGATGTGCTTTAGAGGCTCCTTCCCCCAAACCCCTACATGGTGGGTCGCTAGCCCCCCAAACCCCCCATCCAAGGTCGCAACCCCAAACCTTGCACATGATGTTGAGGTGTATTGACTTCTAAGATAAATTATTCTTTTCCAACAAGAATATGTGACAATCCAAGGAAGTAGTTGGCACATTAAAAGTAGAAGTGATGTGAGTCATACTAGGAGAAGACCTCGAGCCAAGTGATATTTATTTCCCATGCTCAGACTCAGGGAATCCCCAAAAATAGTAGATGGAAATAACAGAGGTAAGGAAGCATCCAAGGACTCAAAAAACATAGCATTAATGATTTTGAATCTATAATATCTTAAAAGGATAGCAAATCTAGTCAATACATGACCTAATGCACAAAGGAACAGTTATTTTGAAATCTCTACACAATTTTGGAGGAAAACTCTCCATGTTGTAATCTATAAATAGTAGTAGTCTTAACATTGTAAAGGATCAAGAATTTTGCAATTATGTGTATTTGTAGGTTTTCCTTTCATTTCTCTTTGTAAAAATAGTTGTGGTTTCTAAGCGATTTGTAGGTACTTTTGGACCCCCACTTCTGGCACCATCTTTGTAAAATTTTATCTGCATTATATATGCATGGGAGCCTGTGTCTATTTTTAGCGTTTTCCTATAGACCCATTATTGTGTATGTGTATGTGTTTGTGATATTTTGCTTGAATATCAAATTTTCTAAGTGTATGTGTGTGAGGGGTCTGCATCTATTTTTGAACTGAGTCACTTACTAGCTTGGCTCTCCTATGGGACCCACCTACTCATATATGCATATAACTAGTAGATTTTGATTGCACTTCACTGTGTTGAGGAGAGGAAGTGTTCACCATTGGTACATAGCATTCAGGCCTATTTTTGCAAGAATATCTTAGTGGATCTCTTAGCACATTGCCCCATTTTTCTTTTATTTATTGAGTTTGTTTATTTTCTTGCATCCCTTTTTCCTTTTCTAGAGTAACTGGCACCTTGAATATCACATCTTAACAAGGATATGGCCTTGTAAAGACTCTTGGAGGCCCTCAATTGAGAAAAATACCATGCTCTCGATTGTGGCCCATTGTGTCACTTCAACACAAGGCACGATTGTCCCAAGTAGGGGCAATCGGAGATGACAAAAAATACCATCAAAGATTTGTTTACCATGAATAAAATTACATTACTCCTTTGGAATAACATAATTTAAAATGCTTTTTAATTCTTTTGCCATATTTTTTAATTTAAATTATAAATCATGTTACAACTTATTGGATGAAATTTATTAAAATATTTTCTCTTCTTTGTTGATAACATGGCATTAATCTCACTTATTATGTCATTATTTTTCCTAATATTTTCAATTATATAAAACTTATTTATCTTCTACAAATCCTAAAATATTTGAAAGAAAGTTGGAGAAAATTCATTTAGGCCAAGCTTACCTTATCAAGGTGGAAAGAGAAAATAGAATCGTGTAGCTCCTTTATAGAGATTTTCCTCATGAAGTTTTTGTTTTCTCTTTATGTGATAATTGGTGGATTATTTTGTGAAATCTTACACTAAGCCTCCTTATCTTGTACAACTTCTAATAGAATATCTTTGTAATGAGTCAATATTAAGCTACAAGAAAACACATAGAAAAGAAAGAATTTTTTTTTTACTAAGGAGAGGGATTCATAAACCTCTAACCGACTTTTAGATAACTAATGTTTAACATCCCCTAAGTTTCCCAAAGAGCTACATCTCACTAGATACCCTAACACAATTCCATATGTGTAGGCGTATTATGTGTTATTGCAAATAATTTTATCCCTCTCATCATCCTTGATGAGCTAAACTTATCACCTTCAGTCAATCGAAGGTATACGCCCATATCCATACCATACACAAGTTAATCTATGTAGGTATGCTACGTGTACTGTGATTTAAGTTATCCATATTGTTTCAATAATGAGCTATATTAAATCAGATGTAGTCTTTCCCTAAACTCAGTTATCATTCTCTCTAAGGGGTCTTAATTCCTTAGGTCCACTATGTTCACCCTAAGGGGTGTCAATCTCTTAGGCCACCCTCTAAGTTCACCCTATAACTCATTTATTTAAATTTATATTTTTTAGCAAGAAAAACAAGAATAGTTTAGATACTAAATCTAAAAAAATAGCATAATTCATAAAGCATGCAAAGGACACTAGAAAGGAAGCAACATTTTAAAGAAGATAAATATTAATTGAGAGAGATGTAGATACAAAACATAGATAATTTAAAACAGTAACTTAAAGGTACATCTTCCAACAATTAACAATTATTACATATAAGCAAGTATGGTAAATCCTTCATACTCTTAAATAATAATATATTACATCAATTTCATCAGGGAAATATCCCCATGATTCATATCTATTAAATATAACTAAATCATTAAAAGTAGAATCAACTAACACATTGATTCCAAATGCCTCCTTGTCCTCCACAGGTTTCCATTGATCATTTGAGGATAGTATGGGATTAGGGCACTCATGGTTCCATGATATACATGCTTCTAAATGCATTTACTTATTTCATTTCCAAATTGCAACTATAAAAATTAAATCAAAGTATCTAACCATCTACTACATAGTTGATATCATAAAAATCACCATTTTTATTTTCACCTCTCATTAACCATAGAGAGTCTTTCAACACATGCAACTAGACCATAGGTTTTTCTTTAGTCAATTAATTCAACCCTTATTCGATAATTAAAATCCCATACCTTCAATCACCAAACAATCTAGGTTTCTTCAATCAAGAAATAACCATTTTTCCTTTGTTTATAAATTAAAATCCCATACCCTTAATTTACAAATAAACCATTTCTATTTATTTAATAAATCAAAGTCACTTTAATCTATAAATAAATTCATTTTCCTTCATTTTATAAATTAAAGTCCCATACCCTTAATTTACAAAACAAACCATTTCTATTTATTTAATAAATCAAAGTCACTTACTTTAATCTATAAATAAACCCATTTTCCTTCATTTTATAAATTAAAGTCCCATACCCTTAATTTACAAAACAAACCATTTCTATTTATTTAATAAATCAAAGTCACTTACTTTAATCTATAAATAAATCCATTTACCTTCATTTTATAAATTAAAGTCCCATACCCTTAATTTACAAAACAAACTATTTCTATTTATTTAATAAATCAAAGTCACTTACTTTAATCTATTTCTTTTTCGTTCACTTTATAAATTAAAGTCCCATGCCCTTAATCTACAAAACAAATAATTTCTATTTATTAAATAAATCAAAGTCACTTACTTTAATCTATAAATAATCATATTTTTCATTATCTAATTAAATAACCATTTAAAATTTATTTTTCTTTGATTGATTAAATATTATCTAAGTTCAATGCAATCTAACTTTTTAATAAAAGAAACCTTCAGCCCAACCCAACTCCCCGAACATAGCACAACCAGAGCTTACAAACCTCAATAGTACTTTGCACGATACACACCATCTCCTATGATCCCAATGGATCCAATAAATATGGTGATCGCTTGAGGATTGATTGAGCATAGGAAGTTAGAAAAGGTGTCGCTACCTACGTAACACTTCACAAATGATAGGGGAGAGGGTTTACCACCACCGATGTGGCATTCGTGGAACTCCTCATAATAGTACATAGGCCCACCTTGGATGATTCTATGAAGGAGTGGCTCTCAACAAGACATAGGGTGTACAAATATCAAGCACACACAAGTCTTAAACTGCTCAAGTGAAACACACACAACAAAGCAAGGTGGAAATGTTGCTAAGGTTAAGAATTAAGAATGGTACTTAGCCTTTTACACCAAAGTCTACCCCTATTGAGTCCACTTGCTAGCAACAAGTCCACTCGATTTCTCAACAAGACCACTCACAATCATAGATAGCTGGTTATGCAACATTGGCTCCTAATCTTCTAGGCAAAAACTGAAACCACGGTACCTACCTACAATCTAAACATCTTGACGTAGGAGGAAAGGACAATGACATTCTCAACCAACTAGCAGTGCCTTACCAAGACAATGGATGAATGGTTGAACTTGACTATAAATTAAAAGGTGACATGAAACCATAAGCGATACCCATCAAAGCATTAAAGACATTAGTAAACTCAGTTACCAACCTTATTGCTTTCAAAACGCCTCAAGGGATGTGATTCTACATTCCTAGTTTGCTTCCAAGTCATTGGTTTTCCACAATGCAATCCTTCCTTCTTCATGCATAGGTGCAAGATGACTCCTCTTGGCTTTCCACATTTCAACAAACTTTATTTTTTACCCCTCCTTTCTCCTCATAAGTATTTGAGTCCACTTGCCTCTATTTGTCGCCATCCCTTCACCATTACTCCCCATCCATCCACCTTCAATTCCCCTTCTCTCCTCAGTAGATGGGCAGGATCAAATCCAATCTAAAATATTTTTTGTTCTTTTTAGAATATTCGCCATTAATGCGTCCCTTCCCATGGTTAGTTGAGGACTTCTATATAATTTTTTAAAATAGATTTACATTATCTAAAATAACATTCATTATTTTAAAAATAAACTTCTTGTAAATCATTTATAAAAAGAGAACTTACTATTATCATAATACAATCATTGTTTATGAATGAAGTTCTATTATTATTTATATTTTTTTTATTTATAAATGAAACTCTTTTATCATTTAAAACAATAAAACTATTATTTATAAATGAAACTCTTTTATCATTTAAAACAATAAAACTATTATCTATAAATGAAACTCTTTTATCATTTAAAACAATAAAAACTATTATTTATAAACAACAGAGAGCAAGAGGTTTCTAAGCAAAAAAAGGAGCTTTCAAAGACAACAAAATTATTCATGCTATTATTTCCCAAACCACCAATGCAGATAGTTATGAAGTAAAATACATTCAAACATATGTAATCAGATAAAGAGGGAGTCTTTCCGTCAATTCAGTTACTCATCTCAGCCTAAGAATTTATGATAGCTACTAGGCTATTAATCGGGGATCAAGGTGGCTAGCTATTTACAATTATCCTTAACCAAATGCATGCCTATATGAAGGTATCCATCAATGTTACCCCCGATTTGCCTTAATCATCACTTCCCCAACCTCAAGTACCCCCATTTTTGGTGGATGATTCTACTTCCTCCACCTATGAGTGTACCTGATCCTACACACTTGGAAATATATTAGTAGTATCATGCTCTTCCAAATCAACTAAATATCGCATAGTTGGTTCAATTGCTCAAACTAGGTATTAAAGCATCAATAATTAATACATTGTTTCTTTGTACCAAAAAGTTTGTCAAGGAGGGTCATGACATCCTACCCCCTAGGACTAAACATTGTCCTGGGTGTTTCTAGATTTACAAAACAAAATTATTACATTATATATTTTCAAACAAGAAGGAAAAATGTTTTTTCATATCATCCACTTTCTCCCAAGTGGCATTTCTTTTAGAAAACCAGTCCCACTAGACCTTACATTGCTCAAGAGTTCAATTCCACATAGACTTAGAAAAAAACTCAAGAATATTTATTGGCATCACTTCAATAGCCTCCAGATTTGCCATTTGTAATTTAGAAACATCCCACACATGTTCAAGGTCTGCAACATATTTTCTAAGCAAGCATATATGGAAGGTATCATGGATTCTTGATAGGTTAAGTGGTAAGGCAAGTCAGTATGCAACCGAACTGATATTTTTAGTGATTTCAAAGGGTCCCACAAATTGTGGATCCAAATTTATGGATTAGATAGCACTCTTCATCAGTTTAACCGTTAAAAAAACTTTATCTCCAATTGAGTACTCTCTTGAATTCCTCTTTAGATTAGCATAACTTTTCTACCTATCAACAACTTCTTTAAGTCTTTGCCTAATTACCTTTAACTGATCTTCCATTTCTCTGACAATATCTAGCCCAATCACAACTTGATATTCTAGTTTTTCCAAGATAATGGTATTCTACACTTTCACCCATACAAGGCATCAAAAGGAGCCATTCCTAGAGAGGAGTGATTTCTATTATTGCAGGTAAACTCTACAAGATGTAGATAGTCTTCCCAATGAGACTTATGATCCATGCAGTGCATGTGAAGCATGTCTTCTAGTACTTGGTTTACCTGTTCAATTTGACCATCTATCTCAAGGTGGTATGTTGAGCTCATATTCAGCTTTGTTCCCACTGCATGATGTAGGATTTCCAAAATTTATAAGTGAACTTGGAATCTCTATATGAAATGATCACCTCAGGGAATCCATGTAATTGGAATACCTCTCTGGAAAATCTATTAACCACTACCTGAGCATCATCCTTGATGTTTTTGGGTATGAAATGTGCAACCTTAGTCAATTTTTTGACTATCACAAGGATTACATCATGTTGATACCTGGTCTTGGGTAATCCTACTATAAAATCCATAGATATGACCTACCATTTCTAAGTAGGTACATTATGTGGATATAGTTGTCCTGTAGGATGCTTGTGTTCTATCTTAACTTTCTGACATTTGAGGCATCGGGCGATAAAATTGGTAATATCCTTCTTCATTCCAATCCAAAAGAAGGTTCTTTTCATTTTTTCCCACATTTTGGTCCCTCCAGGATGAGCAGAGTAAGGAGATTTATGGGCTTATTGCATTATTAGTTTCCTTAAATTACCTATTTTTGGTATGATGACTCTACCTTTGTAGCACAAAAGGTTATATTTCATGCCAAATTCCTTATTACCCTCAGGGTCTCTACCCATTTTAGTTCAAATTTTCTAGCAATACTAATCCTGAGATTGCCCCTGCATCACTTGATCCATTATATATATATGATTTCTAGTTATGGTTGTTATGTGTTTCCTTCTACTCAAAGCATCAACAACCTTATTTTCTTTCCCCCTTTTTGTACTCAATTTTAAATTCATACTCAACAAGAAACTCAACCCATCTTATCTATATTGTATTGATTATAGGTTGAGTAAATATATACCTCAGACATTGATGGTCAGTTTGTAATTCAAAGGGGCTTCCCACAAAGTAGTGGCACGAGGCTTTTAGAGAATGCACCACTACAGCTAGATCTAAATCATGTGTAGCATAATTAAATTCATTCTTCTTGAGCTTCCTTTAAGTATATGCTACTATTGACTCTTCTTGAGAGAGTATTCCTCCCAACCCTTCTAATGATGCGTTCATGCATACAAAAAATCCCCTTGAGGGTTAGAAATTTTTATAATTTGTGCAGCAGTGAGCTTATGTTTTAGCAATGTGAAGGTAGCTTCACACTTCTCCAACCACTTGAATTCCTTCCCTATTTTTTGAAGGTCAGTTATTGTTGTAGCAATCTTGTAGTAATCCTTTATGTAACTTCTATAATAGCTCATTAACCCCATGAAGCTCCATACTTCAATCAAATTAGTAGGGGTGAAGAACACAAGCTTATATTGAGAGGGGGGTGAATAGTATAAGACTCATTTTTACTTTTTCTTTCAATTCAATATTATGAAGTGTATATAATAGTAGTAATCAAAGCAATGCACAAAGCACCATGCACAATAGAGACACCATAATTTACGTGGTTCACCTAATGTGGGCTACTCCACGGATAAAATCTTTTAATAAAATTTTTTCAATCAATATCTTTGGGAATCCTTCCCAATTACAATGTTTATGGACCTCTGTCCAAAGGATATGCTTATACCCTAATCTCAATTTCATGGATCTCTTCCATAGGAGAACTCTTTCCCCTTTTGCTCTGGCTAGTGATATTCTAGAAGACTCTGTCTCTCTGTTGCACTAACTGGTGGATCTCTCTCCACTTGAAGACTCCTCACTCAGATATATCTTCAATTATCCTAGCTACTGGATCTCTATCCATTGAGACTCTATCATCTATACTCAGTCACCTCCAAAGCTCTATGTCAATAGGTTCACTCAAAACCTTCTCAAATCTTCTCAACAAGCTCACTCAAAACTTGTCCAAATTTTCTCAACAGGTCCACACAGAACCTGCTCAAATATCCTCAACAAGATCATTCAGAACTTGTCCAAATATGCTCAACAGATCCACATAGAACCTGCTCAATAAGTCCTCTCTAGGACTTGTCCAAATATGCTCAATAAATCCTCTCTAGAAATTGCTCAAATATTCTCAATAAGTCCTCTCTAGGACTTGTCCAAATCTGCTCAATAAGTCCTCTCTAGTTCTTGCTCAAATCTGCTAAATAAGTCCTCTCTAGGACTTGCTCAAATTTGCATAGCAAGCTTCCACAAAAGCTCACTCAAAATCAGTCCACAAGCATTCTCAAAGACTTGTCTCAAATCTGCTCACACAGAACTTGTCCAATCTCATAGAATCATAAAGAGAATTGTTAGAGACTCAATATATTCTATACTTAATCCTCAATCAATATCTTAACTCAATCTCATAGAAGCATAAAGATAATTGTTAGAGACTCTATATATTCTATACTCAAATCCCAATCTCAACTGAAATCGATATCATATAAGAATAAAGAGAATTGTTAGAGACTCTATATATTCTATACTCAAATCTCAATCTCAACTCAAATCAATCTCATAGAAGCATAAATAGAATTGTTAGATACTCTATATGTTCTATACTCAAATCCCAATCTCAACTCAAATCAATCTCATAGAATCATAAAGAGAATTGTTAGAGACTTTATATGTTCTATTCTCAAATCTCAATCTCAACTCAAATCAAGAATATAGAATAGTTTGTTTTATGGAACTTGAACAACCACATGCATCCACTTGACTAGGCTCAATCAACTGAACTCAACCAATCATCTCAATGAAAAACCCTTTCTCACAAACCCTAGTCCAAGCATGTATCAATCAACTCAAAATGTTTTCAACAATGCTCAACAACAAATCTCACATAACAATGATACTCATGTTCTCTTCTAACTCAAGTTCAAGTTCTTTGCACAACCAATGGGCTCCAACAACAATGCTTATAAAACAATGTTTAATCACAACTCTCAATCCAGAAAACCTTGAAGAATTAAACCAAACACTTTCGAAAAGGAAACCACAATCAATCCTTTTCACTCCAAATATATTTTCAGAAATCAACCACCATAATCAATCAATAGAAAAATGTGTCCATACCTTTAATGAAGATGAAGAAGCCTCTTTGGAAATCTGCAAAATCATAATATTCTATTGCCAATATTCACAAGGGTTAGAAGATCACAAAATAATCAACATTACTCCACTTCACAATTATATTCACCAAGGCTTTTAATTAGAAAACCGTCTTAAGAATTAATGCACAACTTCCTTATCACTCCTAAAAACACTTGTACCATAAAATAAAATAAATCAAAACATTGCATAACCTTGTCACTCCAAAAAACCACTTATACCATAAAATAAATCAAATATTTTATATCCTTCCTTTCAACATTTTTGCACTCAAAAATAATCACAAAGATTTCTTAGGCAATATCTCACATTAATCAAATATCAAACCTTATTAAAATATTAAAGCTTGCTCAACATTATATCTCCCACAAAAATCATAATCAAACCTTAGCAAAATATTAAATCTTGCTCAACCTTATACCTCCCACAAAAATCATAATAAACCCTTAGCAAGCAAATATTTTAATTAAAATGTTGACCCTCACAAATATCGGAGTTGAATCGCATACCTCAAATGAGCCCTCGAAGGGCTTTGGTGTTTTGAACCTCTGCCCACCGTGCTGCCAAGCGACAGCTAAGCCGCATGAGCTAACACTGCCCACGTGAGTGCCTTGGGCACTCTCTTCCTTAAGTCACATGTGTTCTCTTAACAAGGCACCAAAACTTTGACCATCCAATACTTGACTGCCCATGTCACACTCCACAAAATTCACTACGCAATATTCGGATGCCAAGCACTTTAGGTTTTTAAAAATCATGCGACACTCCTTAGGTTTATTAAATGGAAAACCTTTGGATTATTTATATAAGCCATCCTTCAATGCGAATACGTTGGCCCTTTTAACATTGCCCTCATGATGTCGGTGGCACAAATAAGAAAGGAGGGAAAAACCTTTTATTTAATTTTAAAATTTTTATTTTAATTTTAAATAAATTAAAATTTAAACTAAACCTTTAAAATTAAATTTCTCCATCATTGTGGCACCTTTTTCGATGAAACAAAATGCCAACTTGGGTTTTAAGAAAAACCCATTTCAAATCTACCATCCATTGGTTTTAAATAAAACCTTTCATTCCTTGGTTTTCATAAAAACCTTTTGCTAAGCTTCCCTTGAAGCTCCTTTTGGAACCAAATGACATGCATCCCTTCTAGAACCTTTGATCAAAACCTTTACTTCTCATGAAGCTCTTTGTGGATCAAAATCATAGTGCTTACTTACATAGGTCCTTTTGACATCAATGACAAATTTTAGCTTATGGACTCAAAATGACCAACAATATCCCCCTTTATCATTGATGGCAACCCATATTTATTTTATTGAAACATGACCTTCTTTTATGCTACCCCTGGGAATTTTCTCCCCCTAGATCAATCCTCTCTCAAATATCAAATCTCTCTTCATATCAAATATCTCCCCAATACACAAATCTCTCCCCCTTTGACATCAATGGCAAAGGGTCACCTTTGGGTCTCGGGGCTAAGAATGAGCCTCTTAGCTTAGCCCCTCCCCCACCTCCACATGAGGTGGTTAATTCTAGGGTGGGATTATTTCTAATCCCCAAAATCATAGATCTGTGTCTTTATCTTTCTCTCTTCTTCTATGACTCTTTTGAATCTGCTCACTATTTCTTTCCAAGTCATCATCCTTGTTCCTGTCGTCACTTATGTTCTTGTTCTCATCCATGTTCATGTTTTGGTTCTCATCCTTGTTCCTATTCTTATTCTTTTTTGAGTCTCTATTCCTATTCATCTTCTTGTTTTTGTTCATATTCTTGTTTCTATTCATATTCATGTTCCTGTTTATGTTCTTGTTCCTGTTCATACCTGTTTTTGGAATATTTGCTCTACACCATCTTGCTATGTGACCATCATTATTGCACTTATAACACTTAATGTTATTATTCCTTGGATTTGCAATAGTCATAGGATTTCTCCTAATGAAGCCATATCTTCTTCTATCATGAACCCTAAAATTCATTGCCTTGTGACCAAAACCATTGCATGAGTAGCAATAACCTTGGAAAAGTTGTTATTTTCCATATACATGTCTTTCATGAGTCCTGCATTGTGAAGCCATGTGTCCAAACCTGTGACATGAAAAGCATATTCCGTTGAAGCCTCCTTGTCTTGACCTCATTGGTCTCCTATCCTGATTGTTGTTCCATCTATATCTTCTTTGTGCATTGTTCCTCTTTTTGTTGAACTCTTTGTTGTCCAACTCATCCTTTGATGTCCCACTTTCACTTAAACTGTCTTCTTCTGATGTATCTTCTTTTGAAGTTTCTTCTTCATCAAGACTTGAAGTATATTCTTTTTCTTGTTTCTTTTGAACCTTTCCAAAGCCAAAACCTATTGAACATGATGTTCGTTGTTGTCCACAAATGAACTTATCCAAGTTCTTAGAGCTATTTGTGAAACTCTTCATATTGATCTTGGAGTCCTTTAAGTCTTCTTTTAGAGTAGCCACTTATTGTGCTAACTTCTCACATTCCAAAATCTTTGCTTCTAACTTATCCTTGAACTTGCTTGCCTTAGCCTTTGATTTCTCTAAATCCTCTATGAGCAATAATCTTTCTTCATCACATTCTTGAAACTGACTTTCAATCTTGGAGTGTTGCTTTCTAACCTTCTTTATTGTGTCAAGGGCATAGATAAGTTCTCCCTTGATATCATAACCATTCTCTACTGAATAATCTTCTATTTTTTTGCCTTTTTCTTTATCATTACTTCCTTTTGACTTGTCTTCTATAGGATCACTTTCTTTATCTTCCAAAGCCATTAGAATATTCTCATATGGTCTTTCAAGTGCATATTCAAAATCATCATCACTGAAACTATAACCATCCCTAGTGCAATCATCTTCAAGATGTCTAAATTTACAACATATAAAACACTTGAGAATAACTGAAGTCCTTTTCTTAACTGGATCTTTCTCTTTAACCATAAATAGGACTTCATCTCTATCAATGTCTGAAAAACTAGCATCACTATCAATTGGGTACTTACTTGCATTTTCCACATAGTAGCTTCTCTTTTGTCTATGGAAGAACTTATTTCCTTGTCTGCTTTGTCCGTCCTTACTTTTCTTCTGGTACCTATGTCTTTATGATTCCCTGTATCTGTGATCCTATTTTTCTTCATCATTGTTACCTTTTGGCTCTTTGCATTTTGTTGCATAGTGTCCACATTGTCCACAATTGAAACATTTGATATATCTTAGATCTATGGGTCTTCTGGAACCTCTATCTCTTCTACCATAATTTGCTTCTTCATCACTGGATGACTCACTACTCGATTCCTTTCTTCTTTCTTTTTTCTTTTTATCTACTTTGAAGGTAGCTTCTTTCGGAGGAATAGGATATTTTGTTCTTATCTCAAAAGTAGTAAGCATGCCAAGCAAAAAATTCCTTGTCAAAGAATCACTATCAATTGATGTTTCTATAGCAGAAACCTTTTCACTATACCTTTTTTGAAGAGTCCTCAAAATCTTATCACAAGCATCAGATTCATCAACCTTCATTCCAAGACCTTTCATCTCATGTACAAGTTCATCAACCTTGTTGATATAGTCATGAATGTTTTCATCATCCCTCATTCTTAGGTTCTCAAATTATCCTTTGAGATTTTTGATCTTATCCATTCTGACTCCTTTATCTCCTTCATATATTTCATGCAGAAGTTCCCACATTTCTTTTGTTGTTTTACATTCCATAACCTTCATAGATTCTGATCTATGCAACCCTTTTATAATTGTATTCATAACTCTTGAATTTGCATGCATTAGAATCTTACCTTCCTTATCTAGAGGTGGATTTTTTTTTTAATCATATCCAAGTTCCACTGCATCCCAAACTTCATTTCCAAGTGCCATCAAGTAAAACATCATCAGCATACACCAATATAAGAAGTCACTTCCATCAAATACTGGTATGGCATTATTGAAGGATCCATATCTTTGATCCTTTTGATCCATTGTGTTCTTAGACCATTTATCCTTCAACCTGTCAAACTCTTCTGAAGGAACCCACTCTAATACCAATTGAATAACATAAGCTTATACTAAGAGGGGGGTGAATAGTATAAGACCCCTTTTTACTTTTTCTTCCAATTCAATATTATGCAGTGTATAGATAGCAGTATAAATAGCAGTAATAAAATAAATGCACAAAACACCATACACAATAGAGACACCACAATTTATGTGGTTCACCCAATGTGGGCTACTCCACGGATAAAATATTTTACTAAGATTTTCTCAATCAATCTCTTTGGGAATCCTTCCCAATTACAATGTTTATGGACCTCTGTCCAAAGGAAATGTTGATCCCCTAATCTCAAGTTCATGGATCTCTTCCACAAGAGAACTCTTTCCCCTTCTACTTTGGCTAGTGATCTTCTAGAAGACTTTATCTCTATGTTGCACTAACTAGTGGATCTCTCTCCACTTGAAGACTCCTCACTCATATTTGTCTTCAATTATCCTAGCTAATGGATCTCTATCCACTGATACTATGTCCTCTATACTCTATCACCTCCAAAGCTCTATCTCAATAGGTTCACTCAAAACCTTCTCAAATATGCTCAACAAGTTCACTCAGAACTTGTCCAAATCTGCTCAACAGGTCCACACAGAACCTGCTCAAATTTGCTCAACAAGATCACTCAGAAATTGTCCAAATCTTCCCAACAGGTCCACATAGAACCTACTCAAATCTACTGAATAAGTCCTCTCTAGGACTTGTCAAAATTTGTTGAATAAGTCCTCTCTAGGACTTGCTCAAATCTGCTCAATAAGTCCTCTCTAGGACTTGTCCAAATCTGCTCAATAAGTCCTCTCTAGGACTTGCTCAAATTTTCTCAATAAGTCCTCTCTAGGACTTGCTCAAATATGCATAGCAAGCTTCCATAAAATCTTACTCAAAATTAGTCCACAAGCCTTCTCAAAGACTTGTCTCAAATCTGCTTAACAAGCTCACACAAAACTTGTCCAATCTCATAGAATCATAAAGATAATTGTTAGAGACTCAATATATTCTATACTTAATGCTCAATCAATATCTCAACTCAATCTCATAGAAGCATAAATATAATTGTTAGAGACTCTATATGTTCTATACTCAAATCCCAATATCAACTCAAATCAATCTCATACAAGCATAAAGAGAATTGTTAGAGACTCTATATGTTCTATACTCAAATACCAATCTCAACTCAAATCAATCTCATAGAAGCATAAAGAGAATTGTTAGAGACTTTATATGTTCTATACTCAAATCCCAATCTCAACTCAAATCAATCTCATAGAAGCATAAAGATAATTATTAGAGACTCTATATTTTATATTCTCAAATCTCAATCTCAACTCAAATCAATAATATAGAATAGTTTGTTTTATGGAAATTGAACAACCACATGCATCCACTTGACTAGGCTCAATCAACTCAACTCAACCAATCACCTCAATGAACAACCCTTTCTCACAAACCCTAGTCCAAGCATGTATCAATCAACTCAATATTTCCAATAATGCTCAACAACAAATATCACATAACAATGATACTCATGTTCTCTTCTAACTCAAGTTCAAGTTATGTGCACAACCAATGATCTCCAACAAAAATGCTTATAAAACAAGGTTTAATCACAACTCTCAATCCATAAAACCTTGAAGCATTAAACCAATCACTTTTGAAAAGGAAACCACAATCAATCTTTTTCACTCCAAAGATATTTTCAGAAATCAACCACCATAATAAATCAATAGGAAAATGTGCCCATACCTTTAATGAAGATGAAGAAGCCTCTTTGGAAATCTGCCACAATCACAATATTGTTTTGCCAATCTTCACAAGGGTTAGAAGATCACAAAATAATCAACATTACTCCACTTCACAATTATATTCACTAAGGCTTTTAATTAGAAAACCTTCTTAAGAATTAATGCACAACTTCCTTATCACTCCTAAAACCACTTGTACCATAAAATAAAATAAATCAAAACATTTCATAACCTTGTCACTCCAAAAAACCACTTATACCATAAAATAAATCAAATATTTTATATCCTTCCTTTCAACACTTTTGCACTCAAAAATAATCACAAAGCTTTCTTAGGCAATATCTCACATTAATCAAATATCAAACCTTATTAAAATGTTAAAGCTTGCTCAACCTTATATCTCCCACAAAAATCATAATAAAACCTTAGCAAAATATTAAAGCTTACTCAACCTTATATCTCCCACAAAAATCTTAATCAAACCTTATCAAGAAAATATTTTAATTAAAATTTTGACCCCCGTAAATATCGAATTTGGAGCGCATACCTCAAAGGAGCCCTCGAAGGGCTTTGGCATTTTGAACCTCCACCCATCGTGTTGCCAAGAGAAATCTAAGACACATGAGCTAACACTACCCACGTGAGTGCCTTGGGCACTCTCTTCCTTAATCCGCATGCGCTTTCTTCACAAGGCACCAAAACTTTGACCGTCCACTACTTGACTGCCCACGTCACACTCCACGAAATTCGCTACACAATATTCGAATGCCAAGCACTTTAGGTTTTTGAAAACCATGCGACACTCCTTAGGTTTATTAAATGGAAAACCTTTGGCTTATTTATATAATCCATCCTTCAATGCGAATATGTCGGACCTTTTAACATTGCCCTCATGACGTTGGCGGCACCAATAAGAAAGGAGAGAAAAACCTTTTATTTAATTTTAAAATTTAAATTTAAATTTAAAATAAACCTTTAAAATTAAATTTCTCCATCACCGAGGCACATTTTTCGATGAAAAGAAATGCCAACTTGGGTTTTAAGAAAAACCCATTTCAAATCTTTCATCCATCGGTTTTAAATAAAACATTTCCTTGCCTTCCTTGGTTTTCATAAAAACCTTTTGCTAAGCTTCCCTTGAAGCTCCTTTTGGAACCAAATGCCATGCATCCCTTCTAGAACCTTTGATCAAAACCTTTGCTTCTCATGAAGCTCTTTGTGGAGCAAAATCATAGTGCTTACTTACATAGGTCCTTTTGACATCAATGATAACTTTTAGCTTAGGGACTCAAAATGTCCAATAAGGGGTGGCCAATTCAGGATGGCCTCAATTTTCTCTAGATATCGTACCTCTGAAACATAGAAATCGCTCTTGGCTAGATTTCCATAAAGTTGATTTTTCCTCAACAACTCTAACATGATCTTGAGATGTTTATCATGCTCTTATTTGTTTTGAGATTATATTAAGATATCATCTAGAAATACAAGGACAAACTAGTCTAGGTGTCTTCTGAACACATTGTTCATTAGATTCATGAACACAGTTGGGGTATTAGTCAGTCCAAAGGGTAGAATTGTAAACTCACAATACCCATACCTAGTCTTAAATATCATTTTGTGAGTATTCTCCTCATGTATTCTTAACTGATGATATCCTGATCTTAGGTCAATCTTGGTGAATACCTTGGCATATCTCAGCTGATCCAATAAGTATTCAATTCTAGGTAGGGGATATCAATTTTTGATTATATATTTATTTAGAATTTTGTAATCAATACACAATAATAAAGCTCCATCTTTATTTTTCATGAATAAAATCGATGAACCCTAAGGTGACACACTTGGTTTTATTAATCCCTTTTCTAATAGCCCCTACAATTGTACCTTTAGTTTTTGGATCTCAATAGGATTCATCCTATAAGGATATCTATGAACAAGTTTTGCCCTTGGCATAAGATCAATTATGAAATCAAATTCTCGTACACGAGGAAGTCCAGGTAAATCCTCTAGAAATACATCCTTAAAATCTTGTAAAATTGAGTGCTTCCCTAGCACTTCTCTCCTATGATCATCTCCTACTTCATTAAGTTTTACAAAATATACTATCCCTCCTTTCTTGAGGGCTTTCTCCAATTGCATAGCCGACAACATCTAGGGTTTGAATGCCCCCTGCTAACTATGAATCCTTTGTGTTTCCTTACATTTCTTTGAATACTTGATCCATCTATCTTGGAAATTGATCAAGGCTTTGTGGGCCTATAACCAATCCATCCCTAGGATCATATCAAAGGAATGAAATGGGGCTACATACAAACAACCTTTAGTGGTACCACTAGCTAGTTTTCCAACACCGTTACCAGCCCCCCATACCCCTCCATCCAGCCAAATATCCCGCCTTCCCCCAACGAAAAGCGCCCTATCAATTAAAATTTTTACTTGCTTATTAAAATTTTACCTTTCCTAACCAATGGGGTGACTTGCCCTTCTAGCTTTTATTTCCTGGTTGCAACATAGATCCAATGCTTAGGTTTCTTTCCTTTAGCATTGGATGAACTTGACCCTGGTTGATACGGACACTAAGCATAATGTGGGCATCTGCAATGATAATACCCATCCTTGGGTCCTTGCTTCTTTTCCATAATTTATGGAGTTGAAGTTTGTAGTTTATGAGGGTGATACTTTGTGTTGTTGGGATTATTTTTTATGTTCTTTTGTAAGTTTTTCTTGAACTTTCCATGTTTCCTGTTATTTCTATTTTCAAAATTTTGGGGGTTCTTGGTCTTTCGATCCTCTTCCTCTTCCCATTTCAAGAATCCTTGACTATTCCTCTTCCTTAGTGCTTGCCTATCTTGCTCAAATAGAGCAACATACTTGAATTGTAGGTGAGATTTTATTTTCTTTGTCAAATTATACACATTTTATAGTGATTTAGGTTCATGCATGTTTACATCATGCTTCACTCTAGATTCTAACCCGTGAATAAACTTGTGAACTCTCATATTCTCATCATAAGTAGGTACATACTTAAGTAACCAAACCAACTTCTTATAGTATGTCTCCACTATTTTAGTTCCTTGCCAAAGGCTAGCAAATTCTTCAAACTTTAAGGCATAGAAGTGTTCTATGAGAAATCTTTTTTTGAAGATTTCAACAAAATCTTATCATTTAATGTCAACATGCCCAACCTTATTCTTCTCATAGTAGGTTCCCCACCAATATAAATGATGCAGGAGCATCCAGTTGTGTAAGAGTGATCTTACATCACCCAAAAAAATTTGAAATTGTTTAATTTTGTAAAACTAGTAAAACTAGTTTAACTGGAGATTTTTAAGGTCTAGACGAATTTGAAGATTTTTGTGGATGCAAGCCTTGCAATTATTCGATTCCTTGCTTAGTTAATTTCAGGCCTTTCCAAAATAGTTAAAGTCAATTGCAACGGCTAGACCTCCAGTGACCCTAAAATTCAAATTTGAAATAGATGGTTTAGGGGAAAAGGGAAAACGGATTTGAGGAATTCGAAAAAAACCTTCTTGGACCTCATTTTGGTATGAAAGAAAAATTGTCTCTTCAAACAAAGAAACACCTGTATCATTTTTTGGAGTTGATCTTCACCACTAAAGCAGCCTCTTCTAAGTTGATCATGTCCCAAATTATATATATTTATAGGGAATAACCTTTTACTATGAAGTAGAATTCTAATTATCTCAGGTAGGATTCAATTGCATCCCCTTCTCCTTCTCCATCAAACTTGGAGATACAAATGTTTTTCAAATCCCTAATCATTTCCTTTTCTAAAAGGGTTCTAGCTTGCAACTATTCTACAGTTAGCCCATCAACTTGGCTAACCTCCAAGTCTCTAGCTTGCAAATTCTGATTTGCAATAGTTTCTAACATTTATCTCATATTATCCTACATGGTAGCAACCATAGTAGTGAGGTCTTCTACCTCTCTATTATAATTTCTTGGATCCTCATCCTGGATCCCTTCTTTGACATTGTTTTGTCAAGTTCATCTATTTGAATTCGTAGGCCTCTATTTTTGACCTTAGGTAGCATTTTAACCTTGGTTACAACCAATAGAATTATTAGGTTACAGCTTCACTTGAACTGTATCACTAATTCAAACCACAATACAGATTTCTCTTTCTAAAAGCATCAATGATCTAATTAGGATGATATTCCAAGGTTATTATGTAACATTAATACCAAATCCTATACTAAGGTATCATAACATTCATTCACCTTTGGTATTAATTCCCATTAGATCTAACAAGCAGGATATTCTAGATCATCCTAGCTTTAATTTATATCTAAGCAAGCCTTCATTGGAGACATCCAAATCTCCTTAGCATGCAAGAAGCTCTATACCCTCATACCTAGAGCTCTGATACCAAATGTAATGACCCAAAATTAAGCTACAAGAAAACACATAGAATAGAAAGGAATTTTTTTATAAAGGAGAGGGATTTATATACCCCTAACCGACTCTTAGATAACTAATATTTTAATATCCCCTAAGTTTCCCTAAGAGTTGTATACTAGATACCCTAACACATGTCCATCTGTGCAGATGTATTATGTGTTATTGTAAATAAGTTTATCCCTTTCATAATCCTGGATGATCTAAACTTATCACCTTTAGTAAATCGAAGGTATACATCCATCTCCATACCATAAATAAATTATTCTATGTAGGTATTCTATGCATACTGTGAGTTAAGCTATCCATCTCGTCTCAATGATGAGCTATCTTAACTCAGATGTAGTCTTTCCTAAACTCAATTATCATTCTCCCTAAGGGTTCTTAATCCCTTAGGTCCACTATGTTCACCCTAAGGGGTATCAATCCCTTAGGTCACCCTCTAAGTTCACCCTAGAACTCATTTATTTAAGTTTCTATTGTTTAGCAAGAAAAACAAGAATAGTTTAGATACTAAATCTAACAAAAAGAGCATAATTCATAAAGCATACAAAGGACACTAGAAAGGAAGCAATATTTTAAAGAAGGTAAACATTAATTGAGAGAGATGTAGATACAAAACATAGATAATTTAAAATAGTAACTTAAAGGTACATCTTCCACCAATTAATAATTATTACATATAAGCAAGTATGGTAAATCCTCCATACTCTTAAAGAATAATATATTACATCAATTTCATCAGGGAAATCTCCCCATAATTCATATCTATTAAACATAAGTAAATCATTAAAAGTAGAATCAACTAACACATTGGTTCCAACTACCTCCTTGTCCTCCACAAATTTCCATCGATCATTTGAGGATAGTAGGGGATCAAGGCACTCATGGTTCCATGATAGACATGCTTCTAAATGCATTTACTTATTTCATTGCCAAATTGCAACTATACAAATTAAATCAAAGTATCTAACCATTTATTACATAGTTGATATCATAAAAATCACCATTTTTATTTTCACCTCTCATTAACCATAGAGTCTTTCAACACATGCAACTAGACCATAGGTTTTTCTTTAGTCAATTCATTCAACCCTTATTTGAAAATTAAAGTCCCATACCTTCAATCACCAAACAATCTAGGTTCCTTCAATCAAGAAATAACCATTTTTCCTTTGTTTATAAATTAAAGTCCCATACCCTTAATTTACAAAACAAACAATTTCTATTTATTTAATAAATCAAAGTCACTTACTTTAATCTATAAATAAATCCATTTTCCTTCATTTTATAAATTAAAGTCCCATACCCTTAATTTACAAAACAAACCATTTCTATTTATTTAATAAATCAAATTCACTTACTTTAATCTATAAATAAACTCATTTTCCTTCATTTTATAAATTAAAGTCCCATACCCTTAATTTACAAAACAAACCATTTATATTTATTTAATAAATCAAAGTCCCTTACTTTAATCTATAAATAAATATTTTCCTTCATTTTATAAATTAAAGTCCCATACCCTTAATTTACAAAACAAACTATTTCTATTTATTTAATAAATCAAAGTCACTTACTTTAATCTATAAATAAATCCATTTTTCTTCATTTTATAAATTAAAGTCCCATACCCTTAATTTACAAAACAAACCATTTCTATTTATTTAATAAATCAAAGTCAATACTTTAATCTATAAATAAACCTATTTTCCATTATCTAATTAAAAAACCATTTAAAAGTTATTTTTATTTTATTGATTAAACATTATCTAAGTTCAATACAATCTAACCTTTTTTAATAAAAGAAACCTTCAGCCCAACCCAACTACACGAAAACAACATGACTAGAGCTTACAAAGCTCAATAGGACTTTGTACAATATGCACCATCTCCTGCGATCCCAATGGACCCAACGAAGATGGTGATCACACAAGGATTGAATGAGCATAGGAAGTTAGGAAAGGTGCCACTGCCAATGCATCACTTCACAGGTGACAGGGGGGTTTACCACCATCGACATGGCATTCGTGGAACTCCTCATAATAGCACACAAGTCTGCCTTGGGCAATTATAGGAAAAAGTGATTCTCAACAAGACATAGGGTATAGAATCTCAAGCACGCACAGGTTTTAAACTGCTCTGGTGAAACACAGGTGATAAATTAAGGTGAAGATGTTGCTAAGGTTATGAATTGAGAACGATACTTACACTTACATAGCAAAGCCTACTACCTTTGAGTCCACTTGCTAGTAGCAAACCCACTCGATTTCTCAACAAGACCACTCACACTTGTAGATCATTGATTACACAACATTGGCTCCTAAGCTACTAGGAAACAATCAAAACCATGGTATCCACCTAAAATCTAAACATCTTGACGCAAGGGGAAAGGACAATGGTATACCCAATCAACTGGCAACACCTTACCAAGACAATGGAGAAATGATCGAACCCAACTATAAAGTAAAAGATGACACAAAACCACAAGTGATACCTAACAGATCATTAAAGGCATTCATAAACTTAGTTACCAACCTTATTGCTTTCAAAACATCACAAGGGATGTGATTCTATGTTCCTAATTTGCTCCCAAGTTGATGGTTTTCTATAGTGCAATCCTTCCTTATTTGTGCATAGGTATGAGATGAATCCTCTTGGCTTTCCACGTTTCAACAACCTTTCTTTTTTGCCCCTCCTTTCTCCTCATAAGGAGTCCAATCCACTTGCCTCCATCTATCACCATCCCTTCACCATTACTCCCCATCCATCCACCTTCAATTCCTCTTATCTCCTCGACGGATGGGTAGGCTCAAATCCAATCTAAAATTATTTTTCTTCTTTTTAGAAGCTTCATCATTAAGGTGTCCCTTCCCATGGTTAGCTAAGGACTTCTATATAATTTTTTAAAATAGATTTACATTATCTAAAATAACTTCCATTATTTTAAAAATAAACTTCTTGTAAATCATTTATAAAAAGATAACTTACTATTATCATAATACAATCATTGTTTATGAATGAAGTTCTATCACTATTTATAATTTTTTATTCTTTTATCATTTAAAACAATAAAAACTATTATTTATAAATGAAACTATTTTATCATTTAAAACAATAAAACTATTATTTATAAATGAAACTCTTTTATCATTTAAACAATAAAAACTATTATTTATAAACAATAAAGAGCAAGAGGTTTCTAATAAAAACAAGGAGCTTTCAAAGACAACCAAATTATGCATGCTTTTATTTCCAAAACCACCAATGTAGATAGTGATGAAGTAAAAGACAATCAAACATATGCAATCAGACAAAAAGGGAGTCTTTTTGTCAATTCAATCACCTGTCTCAGCCTAATAATTTACGATAGCTACTGGGCTATCAATTGAGGCTCAAGGTGGCTAGGTATTGGTAATCATCCCTAACCGAATGCATGTCTATATGAAGGTATCTATCAATGTTACCCCTAAGTTGCCTTAATCATCACTTTCACAACCTTAAGTACTCTCGTTTATGGGGGATGATTCTACTTCCTCCACCTATGAGTATACCTTATCCTACACACTTGGTAATATGTTAGCAGTTCATGCTCTTCTAAATCAACTAAACATCGCATAGTTGGTTCAATTGCTCAAACTAGGTATTAAAACATCATTAATTAATACATTGTTTCTTTGTGCCAAAAATTCTGCCAAGGAGGGTCATGACAATCTTTAAAATAATTAAGTACACCCTTCCTAATATATATTTTTTTCTCAATACTTCTTTCATCTAAAGAAAATATTTTCTCTCCATGAAAAGGCAAATTGTTTTAGTAACATAAAAAAATTTAATATTTTTTTTTTAATAAACTATGTGTGGCTTCTATTAGGGGTCATTCCCATAAAAATATTAAAAAAAAACACTAATTATTGTTATGTTAATTAAACATATATAACTTACATTTTTATAAAAAATATTCTTCATTTTACTTTCTACCAAAAGTATTCTTCTTCCTCCACAAACTAATATGTTCTACAATAAACTCCTTGATACCATTTGCATTTAGAGATAAATTCTCACTTAGCCAATTGCCTTCTAAAATTTGAATTTTCCAAGAAAAAGATCACCATAATTGGATAAGATATTTGCTACCCGGTTTCCTATCTATAAATATGTTGGCTATAAAAACCTATTAATTTTCTAATATATTTTTAATGGGTCTTATCAATGCCCCTACTATTCGAAGATGTCATTTCCATCATCTCTTTCTATTTTTATTTGTGAGCTTAGTCCCACTTCTTAGTAACACTTGTGATATTTGCTTTTGTTTCCCATATCAATATCCTTTTGAGGTTTCTTTTCTCTTTGTTTTTTGCTTTTGGGGTCTTCCTCTCCTTTTAAATTCCCACCAACAGTTTCATCTTCATCAAGTTGTTTGATTTTCCATATTGTTCATAATAATATGTATCGTCTATAGGTTTATCTTGCTCTAAAGGATTCGAAGTGCAAGGAATAACCTCAAAAGATCTTTCTTCTTTATGTTGCTCTTAAACCCTAAAGTACGAGGACATTCCTCTAAATAATTACCTTATTATGTTTTCCTAAAAACCCTAAATTATTATAGATATCCTCCATCTTCATTTCTTAGTATATTTCTCTTGAAACCTTAAATTACAAGGGATAAGTTCTACACTACTTTGATTTATATTGCAAGGAGATGCTTTTATACTTTTTGAGAAAAATGAAGACAAATTACTTGTAATAAAATTAACATCTTCTAAATCCTTTGTTTTTAAAAATTCCTCCACCTCTTCCTTTGCACCTTTAATTTCTTTTGAATTTCAACTTGCACATTGTACTTCCTCGTTCATTTTATCCTTCTTTGTTTTTTCTAATGGTTGCTCCATATGAACTATGACGACCTTTGTCATCTAATGCTACAAATATAATTTCTTTACCTCTTTTTGGTAGTAAAATATCCTTGATTTGGTCCAACTTCTACCAGAGTATGATATCTTTGCTTTTGAAGTTTTCCCATTACCAAAATTCTATTTTTTTCTTTGTTGATTTTAATTTCAATCTCTTGCCATGTGTATGATCTCATAAGATTTTCAACATTGGAGTATAATGTATTCATAATCCACTTGTTGATCTCATTCTATTGGTTCATATTTAATCTTAATGGATTGTGGTAAAGATTTTGAAATATCCATAACAACACATATCCTAGTATATACCATAGTAGTTGGTATCTCCTAGATAAACTCTCTTAGGTTATTATCAACATTCTTCAAATATCATTTTTTATAAGATGATTTAGAATTTCAAAAAGACTAACCCCCACTAGAATATTTTTATGAGTTTTTGTCTCCACAAGAAAATTATCTTTGTGGTCTTAAATATAGGGCATCTCTCCCCCTAAACCATGGTCCACCACCCATTATTTTATCCTTGATTTTTGAACTAAAATATATGATGAGGAAATAATTTTAGGAAGAAAATTCATGGAGTAATTTGTATGATCTAATTTTGAATCTCTAACATTCATGCCCAATAATTTGTGGAACTTAAAAATTCACCCTCTACTTATATGAACCATTATATCCTACCCAATCACCTAGTCCTTTATAATCCCTTTTGTTGTAAGACTTGCTATATATTTGCTTTTAAATATAGCTTCCTTTCATGCTACTTGGATTTTCCTCATATGAATCCTCTATTTTTGGAAATTTTTTAAATATTTGGAGCAAGAAAATGTGAGGCTTATTACTTCTTTCTCTTTGCACTCTCCCCTTGCTCTTCTCCTAAGATCTAAAACAAGAAAAGGTGAGGCTCACTCCAGGCCCACACTCACTCACAACTCACACTCTCAATATTATTATTCCCTTTGTTTAATCCATCTATCCTTATTTTTTATATCCAAGACAATTATCCCTTTTATAATATGTTATAAATAATTAAAATGTAATTATTTATTTTGCACATACATATCTAGGTCTATTCTAATAGATTCTAATATCTCTTGAAAATTGTTGAGCTTGGATTTAAATTTGTCCTTTATTTTAAATATGTTACCAAAATATTTTACATTCCAAATATCCTTTTGCCCATCCAAATGTTTCATATCTTAAACAAACATATGATTACACAATTCTTCAAACCTTGCTTCATTCCATGATAATATAAAAATTTGGAAAAGACCATGGTCTTGGAGTGATATAGACTAAAAATAAAATAATTTTGGATAGACACTATTAATTAAATCACATACCAAGAGAATGGGATTATGATTTATCCCTCCTCATAATAAAATGTCTAAAGAAATTGTGTACTTTATTTGCACCATCTATTAAATAAAAAAAATGTTCAAATCTTTCTACTAATGAGTTTACCTAATCCCATATATTCATTAAAACTTTAAAGGAATGGCATCTCAAATCCCATTTGAATTGACAAAGGAAGAAAAATATTTCCTTGATTTAGACCATTTAGGAATACCGCCCTTTAATTCTAAAGGAACTAGAATTATTTTCCTTCAATTAACTACCCACTCCATTTGCAATTGTCCCATACTATTCTAGTACCTCTTTAATATCTCATAATAGAATCTACTAGATATTTCCCCATATTTCAAATATTTTTCAATGCATCCTTACATTCCTTATTACTTATTTTTATTCCATGTTTAAAATAAATTCTAGATTGTATAAACCTATTAATTCCTTAATAACTCTTTTTTAGGGGCCTTATTTATACTGCAAATATTTCAAGATATCATTTACATCATCCCTGATAACACTTGTGATATTTCTTAAATGGGTTGAATGTGATTGAAATATCCCCACCTATGTTACATCATGGCCACGTAGTGATATTACAATAACTTGATAATTATGCATGTATTGCTTAACAAGATTCACACCTTGGTATCCTCTTTGAAAGTTGAGATATTTAATCAATTAAGCTAATGTCATCTAATAACACTAACAATATGTGTTTTTGGGTTTCCAATTAATTTTCCTTTGTTTCTTTTTATCTTTGTTCATCCATTGAAGATTTTTCTCTCATTTTTCTATTCAAACCAATTCTTTCTTCCTTATCAATCTCTTTTATTTTTATATTGTTCATAGTTTGACTTATTATCTATAGGTTTATGTTGCCTTGGAGAACTTGAACTTCAAGAGATAGTGACAATCACTAAAGATTTCAATCCAAGTAGGTGCATTGGCGGGGCACTAGGAATTATACATGCATTATAGTAACTAGTATAGGATCTAAACCTATATGATCCTATGAATTAACTACAACTCTCACTAATGGCTAATACTCACACAATTGCTTATTTCAAGGATTCCATAGACAAAATAATGAAATACCATTACATATATTATAAGATTAAATAATAAAATTATAAAACTATAGAAGACTCAATAAAACTAAAACTATTGAATTCATAACTAAAAGCTAAAAATAAGCAAAGTAATTGAAATTAACATCCACACTCATGCATTCAACTACAAAAGTAGAGAATATTTGAATTAAAATAATTTATTTAGAACTATAAATAAATTAGCTAACTACAAAAAATAAATGACATGAAATTGCTCCTAAGAGTTCTTATAAATCACATAATTTGTAACGAGCCCTTTCTCCAATAAAAGCCATAGCTCCCTCATAATAGGAAAAAAGATATTAAATACTTAGAATATGATTAGTACCAATTTGACTTTATTACTATCATAAAGTACATGAAGAAATTTTTCTACTATTCTGATTATTAAATTTCAGTGATTATTCTAATTGATTGAACAAATTATTGAATTGTTTCTTCTTAAAATTTAGCCTAAACTATGCCAACAATTTAAAGAAACCATGTAATAACTTTTTTAACTTGTATAACAGTACTTAGAAGATGTAGTTAAAACTATCATAGTCAAATCTAACTACAAATAAAAAGTTACAAAATGAAAACATATTTTTGAGTCTTCCCATAGTTGGAAAATCCTAATAGTCAAAGTATCTAGTTCAAATTATTGGACAAGACAATTGAAGGGGAAGAAAAATATATGATGACCAGAATGCATGGTACAACAATCTTATTATTCCCATTCAATTATATCCTTATATTAACAATGTTAAAAAAAAAGACATGCAAATAGATTTTGTTGCAGCTATCTTTTCCTCTATCAATATATATCTCCTTGTTAATGATTAGAAATATTTTAGTTGTTCTCTAGGATTGTCAAGATATAAATTCAACATAGTGTTAGCTACCTTCCTATAGTTAGGCAACACACATTTCCATAGTTTGGTGAAATTAACCCAAAAACCAATTTGTAATAATATTGTTTGCTTCTTTTAGCAAGCCGATGTTCCTATAGAATAAAAAGAATATAGGATCACTCTAGGTTGAGAAATGTTAGTATTCAACATGCAACATAGTTTATAGATAAATCCAAATAGACCATTCAAATTCCCATAAAAGCTAATGAATCACAATATATTCTACAAATTACAAAACATTTACCATTTTAATCAAAAACATAGGTTTAGAAAATATTACTCACAAGAAGTACAAGTTTCATGCACAAAAAGGTGATATAAATGAGTCAATTTGGAGACTCGTCATCTTCTCCTATTGAAATAATTGCACTTTCCTATGTAATGCTCTCTTTCCTTTAATTTTTAGCTTTATTAATCTACCTCTCAAGGTACTCTATGAACGAGTCCATTTTGATTCAACGCTTCTCCCTAAGATTATAGGACATATGTAACTATATTTAATTCCCTATGATACCCTCTAGTATCTTCAATTTTGAGCCATTGCTAGGTTTATCTATTTTCATCTAAGGGTATATGGTTTATGTAGTCAACATAAAGTGTCCAAAGCATTAAAGGCTTGAACTAGAAAGTTATCCACCCATGTCCCAAAGTATATACTATCTCTACATAGGTCACTACTCTTGATAATGCATTTCTAAAACTAGGAAATGAGTTAAATTTTGTGTATTTATAGTTCCTTTTATAGCGTTTCCTATTTGGCTCTGACCTTTCCATTATTTCATAAAACACTTCCTCTATCATATCCATAAATATCTAGAGAGTCATTTGCTAGTTTTTCCATGCTCATGACCCATAGTTTAGATGCCCTAAAAATTTTTATAGGTCTAAGAAGACCTATATAACTTCCTTGTTCTTAGGGTAGGTAAACCATAAGTGGTTCAAAAATCTCTATCCTCCAATACTCAGAGAGTTCTATCTCAAAATCTCATTTTGAATGGTAGAGCAAAATACGCAAATGAGTACATCCTTAATAAAAGGGTTGGTATTCAATCACATGCAATCAAATACTATGAAGTTATACAAGTAAAACTCATAGAAGAAATTTTAGTTTTTGGAGGGTAAAAAAAATTAACTTAAATCAATCCAAATTGGTGTGCATAATCCATAGGTTGTCCCTTGCCTAGTCATTCCACCTTCATCCTTAGCCATGTCTATAGTCAACTATTTCCTTTGTAAGTTCAATAGTAGTTGAGAGGAATTTAGTTAATTTATAGACTATTTATTCTCTTCCTTTAGATTTCCAATCGCTATTTCAAGCTTCTTTCTCATATGTACAATCTCGTTCTATTTTCCTCCTAATAGCTAGTCATAATGTATTTTAATGGCCTAGATATCCTTTTCATATTTGAACAAGGAGATATATAATTGGTTATAGGATTCAACCTTTGTCTTCCATCTTGCTACTTGTCCTCTAACCAATGTTAATTACCACTATAAAATCATATACCTTAGTTCTCCATCTCATAGCTTAGTTCTTCATCTAATAGCTTTATCTTTGGCTTGAGATATTTCTTTCCATAATCTAAGGACTTCCTCTCCAAACTCATGTAAATTAGGTCTAGTAGTTGAATTTGTTGTGACTATGGAAATTATAGAGGGGAAATTTATACACAAGGGCTCCCCCTATCCTATAGGTTCTACTTCTTTCACTTCTACAACAGGTTTTGGAAGCTTTTCATCAATTTATTCCTCAATAGGTTCAATCACATGGCATTCCACATATATTTTTCTTAAATAGGGCTTATGGGTTGTTGTTATTATTCTTGTTATTTATCTTATTGTCCTAATTTTAAGGTTGCTTCTACTAATACCTATAGAGGGTTGACAATAATTCTCTTATGCATACTTTTATTTTTTTCTCGAGTAGTGGTAGATTAAGTGTTTCCTTTCGAACTATTGAATCCTATTTGGTCCTCTATTGTTATTCTATATTACCTTGTCTCTAAGCATTCACTATGGATTTTGTATCATCCTCTTTTATATCTAATCTATTATTATTATTGTAGTGAAGTTTTCACTATAGTGGGACATGTTCCTACCCCAAAAGAGAAACAAGAAAGAACTACCGCCTAAGCTAACCAAATCAAAGGCCCTGAAGATCCATCCACATACCAAGTAGTTGATTCAAATAACACCCACAAAGGATAGTCTGAGCCAAATATTGATAGCATTTTCTAAGCTTCCCCCACCTCAAGGTAAAGTCATCCACCCATATCAAGTCATTTAAGCCTTCTCGATGGTGACTAAGCCTCATCCCATCATCAAGAGGAACCCTTGAGCCTTTTCAATGATGACTAAAAGAATTTTCTTGATGATGAGGCCTCTAGAAACTCGTTCTACTAGGATTCACCTACCTAAGAAATAGGAGGTCCCTAATACAAGGCTATCTTCCTCTAGCAATTGGATTGCAACACTCCATATACCTAGGGGTAATTGCTCAAGGGCATGATCAATTTACCCATTAGGGGAAACCCAAGGGCCTTAGAGGGAAAGAATTAGGGGGACCAAAAGAGTCAAGTAAGGACTCAGTAAGGTCAACATACCTTTTTAACCTTCACCAATATTCCTCAAAGTCTCATAGATGGGAGAGGCAAGAAGATCATGGAAAAACACCAAGGACTAGAAGTATGTTGAACAAATGATTCTTAGTGTAACCTTGCACAAAAGTATTCTCAAAAGAATCAACCATTAGGGGAAATAGAAAATATTAAGAATAGTGACAACTAAACTAAGGGCTTATCAAAAGAAAAAATTAGAAGGATTGCCAGAGTGATCAGACCACCAAAGGAAAATTCCATACCCAAACCTTTACTAGGTTCTGGTAAGATAACATAAAGAAAAGATAGATCATCGATAAGGATCAATAGCGAAGGAAACACTAGGTTGAAGACACCAAACTAGCCTCATTGACCAAAGCCAACACCCAAACTCATCCCTCCCTAAAGGAAGGTGGGCATATTAAATAATCCTCTAAGAAGAGTACCATACCATCCATGGAGGAATTTATAGCAATTTAACCACACTTAGCTATGGACTCTCCAAAAATTAATGCAACACAAGTTTCTTGATCCTGCAACCAAATTTGATGTTGACGATCTCACCTTTACCTATTTTGGGGGGAAAATTTGAATATCAAACTTCATATATAAATTTTATAAATAGTAGTTCTCTTAGATAAATGAAGGAGTTGGATTTTATTATTGATCTGACCTATAACATATTCTGATTCCCTTTTTCATTTTATCTCTTATTCTGGACTCAATCCTTGGGCCAATTACATGTATAGGTCATCAAAACTCCTTTGGTTATGCATAACATATTTTATTTTTGTATGTTCAAATTTATGTTTAATCTTGTTGTCTTGTTTGGTTCATGTGTTCATTCATCCCACTGAGTCATAATATAGAAATTGCTTTCTTTGGTGCATCACCACCTGTAGGTAGGCTACTTAACATTTACTTTTTATAATTTAATTTTAGCAATTTACTTTTTATATTATTTCTTATTTTTTCCTTCTTTTCCTTTTCCTTGAAGAGATCAATTAGATTAGGTTAGCATAGCATAAAGAAGTTGTGGTTCAAAATATTGCATATTAACAAGGAGTCAACCTTGACAACAATATTAAAGGTTGTTTAATGAAGTTGTGTCCCATGCTTCCCTAGACTTCCCAGGACTAGCACCCCCATATGAGGCATAATGTAATTGACACACCCACTCAATATAGGTGAAGAAGCCAAAAATTTCAACCATGGGGAGTTGCAACACCCGAGGAGTGCAAGGAGTCACTTCTAACCCCAATAGTTTATATTGGTATGCTCGATGGGACCTAACTAAAAAAAACCATCTCCTAATCTTAAATCAGACCATGTTTCTAGTAAAGGCCATAATTATCAGCTTCTTGAAGCATACAAGAAGATTCACCTAGCAAACCCACTGCTCATAAGAATAACTTGTAAGATTTTTTCATTCTTGGATGAGGTTACGATGGGAACCTCCTTCTGGATGCATAATAACCACATGGTGACTCCACTACAAGAAGAATAGAAGAAATCTCATTCAAAGTGGTTAAAGATAGATCTATAGTTTAATGAGCACGAAATCCACTACCAGATCAACGGTAAGAGCAAGCCCCTGATTTCTCCTTCCTCCTAACAAGTTTGGAAACCGATGGAGAAATCAATGACAAGTTATGGTTATCCCACCTAAATTAAATTAAAGGACACTCTTGGCCTAGGATAATAGAGGTCCATTATGACTACAAATAGTGCTAGCTACTTAGGGGTAAATCCTACCCTCTATAGTGAAGTATTTTTCCTACTTTATCAGATAGGACACAGTCACTCTAACTAAGCATCTCTAGCATATGGTCAGATTATATGCACTTTATAGCATTGGAGAGCAAGACATTACCTTTAGATTCTTGGTAGCCTCCCTTAGAGGAAAATTAAGGGACTCCTATGTCTCTCGCACCCCTAACTCCATCACCAGTTGGGACCAACTTGCAAACCATCTTATTGAGCTATTCAAGGAGAAGACAGATGGGGTATCTTTGTTGGAGCAACTGGCCACCATCAAAAGGGTCCCTATGGAAGCTATGGATGATTTCAATGCCAAATTATAGAAGTCCTAGCAAATAATTCTAGAATAAATCTAGTCGGTACCAAGTATGGCTTTCATATATTATCTTTAAGTAATCAACTCTAAAGTAGCCATGATGGTAAAAACCTAGGGGGCAAATCATTACCAGAGGCCTATGGGATAGCCACCCAATCTTAGAGAGACCTTATTCAAACTAGAAGGCTATCCCCTAAGCCACCTACACCCCTTTTTTAAATATTTATCCATTGTACTAGCCCTCTCAAAATATCCAATTGACCACCTTCCATCCAACCATCATGTTCGATCAGTGTCCATCGGTATTCCTATTTATCGATACCACTTTCCCTTGGTCCTATAATCTCCAAAAATGGAAAGTATGCAAAATGCTATGAGAGCTATGAACAATGATATAATATCCATTAAGTTCTAGTACAACTTCTAAAGGTTTAGCTACCAAAACTATACTTACCTCCATTTTCACCAAATTAATCAGTGATACCAACCTCCACCAAATTGATACTAGAGATACACTTCATTCCCTAATAAATAATCCAATCCTTTTCAAAACCCTAGAATATAAATGGTGCCCATATTGGTTCCTATGCCATTGGATTCCACTAATATTATAAGAGATATGGTCTAGCACAAAACAACTACATAAGATATCCTTTTGGTTGGTCATACTACTACCTAAATCTTTATTTTCCATACCATATCATTCTCCAATAGACCACATGTCTAATACCTCTGGTCACATGTCAAGGTGATCTTGCTTAAGCATCAAACTATCCACTACACAAATATTACCATCAAATAATCGCATACCAAAGACCAGAGTACCAAAACAGACTTTAGTAACTTGGGATTAGAGAGAAGTCTACACCATCCCTAGAAGAACAAGAACCCTACTAGGCAACCAAAATCCATTCCAATCTGGTGTTCTCGTAAGAAGAAAAAGGAGGGTGGTCAAGGATTTTCAAGAGAAGCAACTAGTACTAAAGGACCAAAATTCCTAGAGAAACTAGAAAAAAAGTAAATCAAAGCATGACAAGGCTACCACTACTAAGGCAATCGATATCAAAACAACTAAAGCTAGGTCTGATCCAAATGCTAACTTTCAATGTGGAAAGACCCAAGCCACAATGGGTACCAAGCAACATACCAAGGGGTCAACCACTAGAATATTTTAACATGGTTGAACTTCTTAAGAAATACATCATATTGGTGCTTGTATGAGATGTCCTCACTCTCCCAAATAAAAATAAATAGCTAGAGCAAGCCTTAAATAAGAAAAATATAATCGAGCAATAAAATGAGGAAGTCATATTATAAATATTTGGTCCTAGTAATGCCAAACTATAATTATTTTATCTAATACTCATTTATAGTGATAATATTATCCATAACTTCCTAGTGGACTTTGGGGCAAGCACTTCGACCATACCCTAAATAATGGTCGATACCTTGGAACTAACATACAAGCTAGTCAAATAAGGGGTAGTATAGCTTTATCAGATACCAATACCAATCCTTAATATTATAAAGGACCTAAAACTCTCTTTGTATGCATATCCTAATATAATCATTTTCCAAGAATTTATGGTGATAAATCTACCTACATCATTTGGTCTATGTCTCTCTCAAGATTTCACCATGAAAATCAATGGTAAACTCTCTTTGGATTGGTCCCATATGTTCTTATAGACTCGCTATGGGGCCAAGATTAAGTACTCTTAGAACCACTTCACATGTACCATATGGATTTTAGTTTGGTAAATCAGGTTAAAGAAGAATGGGCTTTCTTGATCTCTAAGGAAAGACCAAAAACACATAGGGACAAAGTACACACCCAGGTGTTGGATAGTCAATTGGATGAATGGGTGAATGACACATGGGGAACCTATGGGGGATCCAAGACCACTGAACCATACGTGCACCTAATACTACAATAATAACTCAGTATCTTAGTAGAAGATAACTTTTCTATATCTCATATCCCACCAGAAGTAGGAGCATGTATCCCCACTCAGTTAAATTACTAGGATAAATAGAAGATTGGATCATTGTGGTCTGAGCATTATAGATTTCGATGAACTAGATCTTTAGGGAGATATTAACATGTGAATACACATCATTTCATGTATATTATGTAAATATTTGGTATTTAAATAAAGTTCAAGTACTATATTTATTGGCCAAAAAAATAGGTGACAAATAAACAACTGGAAAAAATCCAAGATATCTAGACGAAGTATTTTGGGAAACTTTCCATATGTGCCAAGGGGAAATTCTTGAATTAAGAAAACCAATTATCGACAAAAGTAGAACAACATAATCATTTCTTGAGCTACATTTGAAAGCCACCAACGTATATTCCTCACAACTAATGGATGACAACATAAAAGATGATCATGCTACCCCCTATACAACTACCTAAAAAGGATTTAAGAGGAAGAAAGGCTTGCAATGCCTTACTATTTAGAAGTATATTAGAATAAAGTATCCCCCATTGAAATATCCAAAAGAGCCCAAACTTCCTCTCTAAATTGTCCAAGATTCCAAAGAAAAATGCATCTTAAATACTACATGTCCAAGAGATAAGGCTATGATTTGCTAGGTTCTTTTACTTCTGCAAGCAGAATTTCCCTATGAGTTTCCAAAATTATAGTTAAGTTTTCACTCTACTGGGATAGGTTACTACCATAGAAGAGAAGCAAGAAAGAACAATCATCTAATCCAACTAGGTGAAGGTTCCTGAAGCTCCATCCATGTACCAAATAGTTGATTCAAATAGAACACCTACAAAGGATGGTTTGAGTTAGAGACTAATAGCATGTTCAAAGCCCATATTGAGGTAAATTCATCCACATATATCATCTCATTTTATCCTTTTTTATGGTGACTAAGCCTCATCCCATCATCAAGAGGAACCCTCAAGCCTTCTCGATGATAACTAAAGGGGTTCCCTTAAGGATGAGACCTTCAACAACTCAATCCATTGGGACTACCTAACAAGTAGGAAGTCCCTAAGACTGGGCTATCTTCCTCTAACAATTGGGTTTTAGCATTCCATATACCAAGGGATAATTTCTCAAGGGCATAAGTAGCATGCCCATTAGGGAAAACCTATGGGTCTTGGAGGAAAAGAATAAGGGAGACCAAAAGAGTCAAGTAAGGACTCAATAAGGCTAACATACCTTATTGACCTCCACTAAGGTCCCTTGGAGACTCAAATATGGGAGAGGTAAGAATAGCATGGAAAAACACCAGGTACTAGAAGCATATCCATAAAATTAGGCCAAGTGTAATCTTGTGTGAAGGCATTATCAAAAGAATTTGCCATTAGGGGAAATAGGGAACATCAAGAATAACAACAACTAAACTAAGGACTAACTAAAAGCAAAAAGGGAAGGAATTATCAAAGTGATCAGACCACTAAAGGAGAGGTCCATACCCAAATATTTATTGGGGTTTGATAATCTAACACAAAAAAAAGGTAGATCATTGAGAAGGGTTGATAGTCAAGGAAACACTAGGCCACGGACATCAAAGCAACCTCGTCAACCAAAGCCAACACCCAAGATTGTCCCTTAATGAAGGAAGGTGGGTGCATTAAATAATTCTCTAAGAAGAGTACCATACCACCTGTGAAGGAATTTAAGGTGATTTAATCCCACTTAGCTCTCAACTTTCCAAAAATTAATGTGATATAGGTTTATTGATCCTACAATCAAAGATGACTTCAATGATCCCACCCATACCCATTTTAGGGGGAAATTTTGAATTTCAAATTTTATTTGTAAATATTATAAATAGTGGTTCTCTTAGACAAAGGAGGGAGTTGGATTTTTTATTGTGTCAAGAATCTAACCTGTGACATCTTCTCACTCCTTTTTCCATTTTGTCTCTCAATCTAGACTCGAGCCTTGGACTAGTTGCATATAAAAGTTGCCAAACATCTTTTGGTTATACATAATATATTACATGTTTGTATGGTCAAATATGTGTTCAATCTCATTGTATTACTTGGTTCATATGTTTATTCATCCCACTGGGTAGTAATATGGAAATTAATTTATTTGGTGCATCACCACCCATAGATAGGCTAGTTAGGATTTACTTTCTGTAATTTACTTTTAGCAATTTACTTTTTGTGTTATTTCCTATTTGTTCCTTCTTTCTCTTTTCCTTGAAGAGATCAATTATATTAGGCTAGTGTAGCACAAATAATATGAGCACTAAAATATTACATCTTAACAAGGAGTTGACCTTGATAAAAATCCTAGAGGTCATTTGATGAAGTTGTATCCCATGCTTCCTCAGACTTCCTAGGACTGGCACCTCTCACACAAGACACAAGGCATTAGATGCAACCACTTGGAGAGGTGAAGGATCCAAAAACCACAACTATGAGTGATCATGGTGCCCAAGGAGTGCAAGGGGTCATTTTTTATCCCCAACAATTATTATTATAGGGAAATTTGTAGTTTGTCTACATGTTGAAGGTGAACCCAATGGACCACCTTCTAGAATTCTAGGTTTTTGCTTCTTGGTTTTCTAGAGTGTTATGGCTCTTATGACTCTTTTAGTAGGGTCCTAATGGGTTCCTCTTCACTAATTTAAATGAATATCACCCATGAGACTTTTGGTCTCTACTTGGTGAGGGTGTCTTTAATGAGAAGTTGAATAAGCCCATGGTAGGAAAGGTTGGTTTTTATGATCTTATATTTTCTAGGCTACTTATTTTAAGGATTCCATTAAATTATGAGATTTTGGTCCTTCTTCCATGGTAGAGATGGGATATTATTTTAAAATGATATAAAAATATGAAAATGTGATTACCTTTACAACTAATGTATCTTTAAATGCAAAGAGCAACCTTACCCTAAGGTGTAGGTAGTAATACCCTCTTAATTCCTTTCTATATGACAACAACCACTTCATCTTCTTATTATAGGTATTTGCTTTTGTCTTACTTTTGTACTACCAAGTCCCTTCAGTTGGCAATCTTGTAATTTTAGTGATTGTGATATTAATACCTCTAATTTGGGTTGTATTTCATTATAGTTCCCTTGCAAACTTGAAGAAGATTCCCTCATCATGCACTATTAACCACTCAAAGTAATCCATCTAGCCTACATTTTCAAATATTTGTATCACCTATGTATTTATCTTCACTTTCTTCATGTTGATTGATTCACCCTGCTTCTATTTTTATCCCAAGTATATAATCAATCTAATTTGATGTTTTTTTACTATCATTTCTTCTCCCTATTTTGAATATGACAACAATCCCTTATATTTGTGAACTCTTGTGAACTTTGGGTAGTTATTACAATATTTATGTCATTTTGTAGGCAGTTATGCCATGCATGTCACTCACATGGTCTACATGAGTTGTCTTATTTTCCTTCCCAATGCAATAAAGTTGGCATCTTGTCATCTCATCATAGACTGATGATTCACATACGTTGTCATGTATCTGATATAAAGGATATTTGACCTAGAATAGTAATATATCATGTTGTTTTTCCCCAACTAATCATGATATAATCATCAATGAGTACCAATAAATATTTGGAGGATAGGTCAGTACTGTGTGGGAAGGATCTTCTTATGAATTTGTATACTTTTGATGGATATGTTAGTTATCATTAGGTGAGAGAAAAGACACGTGAAGGTTTTGGAAGGGTAATTTTCCATATGTTATAACATGATAAAAAGGGATAACTACCTATAGATGGCATGTGGAAAACATGGTGAAATAAGAAAACTACATTAGGATCTTGTAGTAAGGTAAATATGGTGATCTACCCTAGATTTATAACAAATTATTATGAATATTTTAAGGTTTAAAATATTAAAAAAAAATCCATCAACCTACTTGGGTATTCCTTTGTTTGGTAAAGGAAATAAAAATGAGCTTTGGATCTCTTTTTTGGATAGAATGAAAGCTTGCTTGGCAAGTTGGAAAGGTAAGTTCCTAACCATGGTAGGAAGGCTACAACTCATAAATACTACTTTGCAATCCATTCTTATTTATATGATGTCACTTTCAAGACTGCCAATAGGTATTACATCAAAATTTTATTAAATTCAATGAGACTTTCTATGGAAATATTGTGAGGAAAACTTTCGATTTCCTCTTTGTAAGTGGGATAGGGTTTTCAAAGAAAATAATATTGGAGTAAGCTTGTAAAATTGCAGACTTATGAATTTGGAATTAGGAGCAAAGCTTGGGTGGAGATTATTTAGAGATCAAAGAAAGAATTGTGTAAAAATATTAGTTCAAAAAATATAGGTTCTCTTGATGCAATGAAATTGTTTAGGGGAAAAACTCTACCCAAAGGATCATCAACATGGAACTTCATATTAGAGATTTTGTAATTGATAAAGAAACATATTATATGGTTAGTCAATGAGGGGAGATATGCAAATTTTTGGTTTGATGCTTGGTTTAATCCTTATCCTCTTATCTCTCACTCAAAATGGAAACCATTTGCTCAAGCATACCTAGCATGTAAAGGTCCAAAGGTCAAATATTATATTATTATGAGCAAAAACTCTAGATCATGGATTTTGTTTAGTAACCTAGTTGAAGGAGATGAACTCAAAAAAGTTGCAGAAAAACTTCAAAATATGCTTTGAGAGTTTTATTTAATAATTTTTACACAAAAGGATGAGTTGGTTTAGAATTTATCAAAGGATGGTGGATAGTCGATCGAGATGGGATATGAGGATTTAGAAAAATCAAAATTTCCTTCTCTCAAATATTTTTCTTGGAAGAATGTTTGGTCATTAGAGGCTCTCCCTAAGGCCTCAACATTTCTTTGGTTAGCAATTCAAAGTAAGATTCTTACAGGAGAGAGTCTAAAAAGAAGAGGATATTATGGACCCTTCATATGTGCCTTGTGTGAGAAAGATTTAGAAACATCGGACTATTTACTTCTTCATTGTATGTTTGCTCACACCATTTGGATTTTTTTTTAATATGAAATTATATTGGGTAGCTCCATCAACATTGAAAGAGTTGATAAAATGTTGGATAAATTATTTCAAAGCTAAAGCATTATGTATTCTTTGGAGGACTGACCCTGCCATTATTTGTTGGAATTTATGGCTTGAAAGGAGTAACAAATTTTTTAAAAATAAATATTAAAATTCAGCTCCTATGAGGTTTTTGTTGGTATATTTATTTTAGTCCTAGAACCACTTATAATTTTGTACCAAAAGTGTTTGTGTAGATTTAAAATGATAATTTTCAATTTGGATCTCTTAAAACATGTGTTAAAATTAATTTCTAAAACTAAAGTGTCCAAACAAATTTAGCATATTTAGTTAGCATGGTAAATAAGGGGTTTAAAATTTTCTGAATTCATGAAAAAATCTCTTATAGTATCCTACATGTTCAAAGAAACTATGGACATCCTTTTGTTTATATGGAATATTAAGGCTCTTTATGATTTCCAATTTGGCAAAATCAACTTTGATTCCTTGAATGGAAATGTGGTGTCCTAGTGTTATTCCCTTCATCATCATCATATAATATTTTTCATTGCTCAAAAATTACATTGGTTACTTGACACTTTTAGAGTACTTATTTGAGATTAGTTATTGTCTCCTCAAAAGAATTATGAACAATAAAATAATCCATGTTGATTTCCATGAATTCAATTATTAAGTCAGAGAAAATGTTAAGTACTAGTCTTTAAAAGGTTTCAAGAGCATAGCATAGTCTCAATGGAAAGGCCTTATAGGTAAGTTTTCTCCATGGATAAGTTATAGTGGTCTTATTCTTGTCTTTAGTAGCAATTTTAATCTTTTTGTAACCATTAAATTCGTCCATAAAAGAGTACTTTTTGAGCAAGAATATCTAGTACTTAGTCAATGGAAGGAAGTGAGAAATGATCATTTTAAGTAGCCTTTTTTTTATCTCTCTATAATAAAAATAGAATTATCAACTTCATTACTTATTTGGACTAGGGGAGACCTATTAACTATCAAAATGGGTTAAATCTAGCATTCAGGAGTTTATGGAGTTATTTCTTAACAAGATTCTTTAGTGTGAGATTCATCCTTCCTTGAGGATTTCATATTGGTTTAGAATTATCTTGAATGTAGATATGGTGGGTATAAATGGTCAAATAAATTCCTTTCACATATTGGTAATCCCAAGCAAAATAAAATATGTGTTTAGTAAGCACATTAATCAACTTGCTCTCTTACTTAGGGGTCAACTAGTTGATGTTAAGGCTTCTTCGAGGTGAAATTTCAACCTTGATAAGAAATTTTTTTCTTTGATAAGGATTTATTTCACACTAGAATTCTAAGGTAAAATTATTAAAATTCACAATATTTTTCTAGAAACAATTAGAAGCAAACAATTCACTTAAATCTTATAATGAAAGCATAAAAGGATGAAAGAAAGAAAAGTGAGAGACATAGAAATTAGGGGTGCCCTTGAGCATTATAGTTAATCATTGTATTATTTATGGATAAGGATAATAATAATCTGATGCAATGGATGGAGTGGTGGGGGTATTTTTACCAATACCAAATCTCCACTCACATAAATGAGTTTAACCTAAACCAACATAACAAGAGGGATTTAAGGTTAATTACAAGTTATAAGGTGGTTTTAACCATAAGAAGGTTAATCATGGCCCATAGGGCTTACATAATAAAATATTATAATTAATTAAATATAATTGTGCAATGGTTTCTAGTAGGCCTATATAATATTACATCATACAATGTCAACTTTGGCCATAAGTCAGATTACACTTTCAACATCCCTTGATAATCTAAATTGAGGGGCCAAGGATAGAAGATATTAGGGATAATAATATATTCCCCCTATAATGGATGCTCTATTAGGTCTCTATAGTTAATGCATATCCTTCTAAATCCCCCTCATCATCTAGAAGACGTCCACCCATCTTCAAAAACTCAGCTTCAATACTTTACAATTTTAGCAAGCAATTCTCAGCTAGATGTCCTTCCCTCTTGCAATATCTATAAATGGTATTCTTCTTTGAATATATCTTGATCCTTGGGCCCCTAGGTCATAGGATAATTAGGTTTAAATGCCTTTGCATGAGCCTATATTTTTGAAGTACCACAATAAATCCTCGTTGTTGCCTAAAAATAAACCAGGAGAGAGAAAAGTTGATCAAGAGTAAGAGTTTTTGTGATTCCAAAAACATAGCAATCATATGGGCCATGGAAAAGGAGGAGATAGATTAACAAGGAAAATATTTGCACCTTTTAAATCATTTTTATTTTTACCTCCAAAAGATGCAACATCTACTCTTAATGCCTTAAGTCTCACAATATAGTCCTCAATATTATCAAAATCAAACAATGAGAGAAGGAAACTCTATTTCTAGGTGACTTCAATTGTATTTACTTTCCAAAATAACTCATGCAATTTGACCATACCTTGATAAGTCCGTTCTCTTCTTTGACATGGAAAAGTAGTCTTGGTTCAATAAAAAAAGGAGAATACACCAAGAGCTTCTTCTTGCTTATGTTGGCAAGTTTCTTCATCAAAGGTTGTTATTTTATCTTTTTGAAATATTCATTATGGGTCCTTATTGTGGAATAGTTCAATCATTTGGGTTGACCAAATACTATATATTTTCATTGATATGAGTAATAAGAGTTGGATACAAAGAGAGGTGTGAAACAATTTAAACGTGACATGTGCAAGTGCCTTCGTAAAAATATTTGCAACCCATTTGTCAGTGGGAATGTACTAGAGTTGTATCTAATGATTCTAAACTTGTTCTTGAATAAAGTGGTGTTGATCTTCAATGTGTTTTGTTCTTTCATAAAACACTAGATTATTATCCAATTTTAGAACACCTTAATTATCACAATGTAATAGTGTTGGGAGGTTTCTTTGTAAACCCATATCTGATAGAATTCAATATAACCATATCACTTCACATGCAACCCCTTGTGCAATGTGATATTCTACATATATGGATGATAATGTTATTGTCTGTTATTTCTTACTATACCATGAGACAAGTCTAGATCCTAGATGAAACACATACCAAAAGATAATTTTTGATCATCTAGATATTTGGCATAATCAGAGTTTGTGTATCCTTATAAGAATAATTTATCATTTTTTTTATATTCTAAGCCATATTCTGCTATACCATAGACATAATATAATATCCTCTTTTCTACTTTCCAATTATTTTATTTAGGATCTTGCATGAATATTAAAAGACAAATTATAGCAAAATTGATGTCAGGCCTGGTGTTTGTTAGGTATATAAGACTCTCAATCAGCTGATGATAAAGGGTATCAGATACTTGAGGAGACTTGTCATATCAGGATAGTTGAAACCCTATCTCCATTCATGTTGCCTCAAATCTATAGTCTATCATCCAAAAAAATTCTAATAGTGTTTTGGCATATTTTATCTGTGAGATCACAATGTGATTTTTTCTCTGCCAAAACTCTAAGCCATGACAATAGTGCAAAAGTTCCAAATCTATCATGTCAAAATACTTTTTCAAGTTGCTCTTTAAAACATCCACCAATTCATTTTTACGACTTGTAATGATCAAATTGTCAATGTATGACACAAGTATCACTATCTTAGATCCAACTTTCTTGAGATAAATATTTGTGCTTGAAGGACTTCTAGTGAATCCATGCTACAATAAGTTCCCATCAATTTTGATGTACCAAGCTCTAAGATCCTGCTTCAAACCATATAGGACTTGATAAGTTTGTATATCTTCTATTCTTTCTTATTGACAACAAAACCTTTATGTTGAGTCATATACACCTCTTCTTCGAGATCACCATTAAGGAAGATGTTGTTGCACTTGTACAACACACCCTAGCATGCATGGACTAGGGACCCACTTTTCTAAACTTTTGGTGATTTTTCTCTTTTTTGCTTAGGCTTGTGCATGATATTCAATTATCCAAAAACTTATATTTTTAGCTAAAATCTTTTAATCATAGGTGCCCAAATTATGCTTGCCTTGAGTTTGTTATGATGTTTATTACAAGTTTTATGTATGGTGAAATTTTTAAAATTGGAAAATAACCCCTCCTAATAAATCAAGATTAGAATACTCTTTCTAACTAGTACCCATAGCCCTAAATTCCCATAGCCTTAGCACCCCAAACCTGCTTAAATCAGACACTACAAACCTAGATTTTTCCCTAGCCATAGATGGCTTCACTTTCAATTCTTATATCTCTTTTAATACTCAAAATAAAATTATGAAACCATTTTTATTAGTTTCCTCTCAAAAAGAGGTTTCCAAAAAGTATAAATTTAACTATATTTCGATAAAAATTGACCTCTCATATGGCTTATTTTTAGTAATCTACTTGGTTGCCCTATTAGTTGTAATGCTTGCCTAATCATATACTACTCACTTCCAGAACCCATATCTCTTTTAATACTTAGTAAAATTTTGTGAAACCACTTCCACATCAAAAATATATTTCCATTGACTTAAAATTTGTCTATGTTTCAAAGAGATTTGAGACCCAAAATTTCTTGTCTTTTGTAGGCTATCTAAGTTGTTGCGACCAAGGTCAGTGCAGGTGTAGGGCAAATAAGAAAGTGGTTATAAGTCCATAAACTAAGTGAGGAAATTGATCCATCCAAAAGTATAACCACTCAAGGGGAAGTTTTAAAGTAGGTGAAGTTAAAGCTACTAGTGATTCGGAATGCTATGCAATGCCAAAACCTCAACACTCATGGGGAAATTGCCCTCATTGGAAACCTAGGACACTTGTGGAGATATAAAGAATCAATGAAGCGAAAATATCGATAAATAGAAGAAAATAATTATAATAGGATAAATAGAAGAAAATGATTATAATAGGATAAATAGAATAAAATGATAAGGTCTAAGTTTTTTGGCAGTGATTTAAGCTAAAAAAAATAAATCCTAAGAAGTCAAAAGCCTGAGTTAGGATTTTTTTTCGAGATGACGTAAGCAAAACATTTAAAAAACTCGATAAGCCAAAAGTTGGAATTAGGTTTTTCTAAGTGACATAAGTAGAACCATTTAAAGGCCCTGGTAAGCATAATAAAAGTGTTGGAATCCCCCAAACACTTGTGGGAAAATAAAAATGCCAATGAATCCAAAGCTCGATAAATATAAAAAAAAGTGTTGAAAGCCCAGTAAGCATAATAAAAATATTGTAAGCCTGAAAATTCACATGGAAGCATAGGTGAATGGAATCCAAACCACTTAAGGGTAACTGTAGTAGTTAAATGAAAGATAAATCCTAGGCTGAAAGCCTGGCAAGGGGAAATATAATTCCAAGTGAAGCTAACTGGTTAGATTTTTTGGCAATAACATTAGAATTAAACTTTAAAAGTTTTAGCCACTCATGGGGAAGCTTTGAAAAACTTGAAACCTTCAGACACTAATAGGGAAACATAAATAAAAGAGAAGAAATGAAAATCCCAACTTGGAAGCCCGAACTAAAAACCAAGGTAATTGGAAGATTCGAAAACTTGTCAGGAAGAGTAGAGGCAAATAAAATTAAAGCCCCAACAACATTTGCAAGGAATAAATAAATACAATGAAACCAAATTTTCGACAAGTGGAAGCTAGCAATATTGAAAAATTGGACAAGTGAGAAAGTGCAAAAATTGTTAGCGAAAGGTAAAAATCTAGAAAATGCAAAAATGGCCAAAAATGGAAATAAATTGCCAGAGGATGAAAAAATCAAAATGGAAAACAATAGAAAATCCCATAAATGCAATGATTTTTGGAAAAATAGAGAAGCATAAAAAAGAAATAAAAAATAAAAAATAGAAAATATATTTAATAATATGTAGTAGTAATAACAAGTTCTAATGCTTGTAATTTTTTACCTTTGACTTGTAGGATATCTAGCATGGTTGCTTTAAATTTAAAGATGGTAGATATGGGAATTTTAATGTTGATCTAGTGAGCACAAACATACTGAGCGATGGATATGGTGAAATTAGTGAGGTATTGTTATAGTGCAGTTAAGAGGGGATTCCAAGGAACATGCATCATGGTCACATTATCATCGCTCAAACTATGTTAGAATGCAATAAATGGTAGAATTTAGTGAATCTAATGTTCGTCCCACTTGTTGTGATTGGTAGATCAAAAATTGAATCACCTAACCAATCAGGTTCAAGAGATCCCAAGCATCGTGCAAATGGAGGTTTAATGAGGCATGGCTAAAGTATGGCTAAAATCAATCCCAAGGAGCACATATCATGGAAATGGATAGTGATTAATTATAAAATTAATACTATGTGAAGTGCCAAAAATTGTATAAATATGGGCTTACTAGTTTGTTACAAAGATCAAAGTCCGTCCAATAACATACCCCTATAGATTTAGTTTTCCTTTGATTTTTCTATTTGTAGTTGGATGGATTTTCTAAACTAAGTTGCTATTGTTTTGAGCTTTGTTCTTGTAATCCAGCAAAGTGATAAAAGCTAAATCAAATGTACTTAATGACTATATTTATAATACAAGGCTTTTGATATTTTTTTGTATTCAATCTATACATGTTGATGGTTTCACTCAATCCATTTTATAGTTTATTTCTCCTCTAAATATTGAATCATCTTGAACTTTAGGTTGTGCAAACACTAGTCAGGTCGAGATTGGTTTAAATCAAAATTGTTTTTTTACTAGAGTAGAATTGAATTTTAGGGTAGTATAGGCTTGTTTTTTTTTTTTTGGTCGATAAAAAAGTTTAATTAAAAGTGGGTTTTGAAAGGAGCCCAAAACCTTATTACATCATGGACAAAATTGACAAGTCAACAGACCCACAACATAGAACAAAGGGCAGGCCCACAAGGGGAAAACCATCCTTACAATAAAATAGACTAACACACGGTAGATCCCAAAGGGACGATTCCAAACAGGAAAAAAAGAGGAACAAGGGTGATCCCAGGAGGGAGACCCCACAAAACAGTGGACTGCAGCTTAATTTCCAATGCTAGTGCTCGGGGATCATTCTTCTCCTTGAAGATGGTCTTGACGTGGCCATGAATTTCATCCAACACCTTCGCCACCTAATTGTAGAGCATCCACGTAGCCTTGGATGAGTTGGCAGTCGTAGATATGTGGCTATCGTGTTGGTGATCGTACTGGATGAGTTGTTTTTTTTATTTTCTTTTACCCTTAAACCTTTGATTTTTCTTTGGATTTCATTTAGATTAAGAGTAGATTAATTTTACTGTAAATCTTTTGAAGCTAGTTTTCTATTGTGCCAACTTAAAATTTGTTTAAGTTGCAAGCTAATCAATTTGAAGCAAGGAATGTAATTTTTTATTTACAACCTTTTTGATTTCACTTAGCTTACTATATTATAATATCAATGTAGTGGTCCTGACAAGGACACCACAATGGAAAAAATCATTGGGCTCTCTTAATGAAGACCCAAGTTCAATTCATGGGAATGGTGGTCCCTGATATGCTCTCGTTTTTCAACCTCTTTAAAAAATATCAATGCAATGGAATTACTTTTAGATAGTTAAGTATTTGATTTTAAGACATTGTGCCCAAGAAATTAAACTCTTTGAGTCTTACCAGTAAAGGTCCCTTTAAGGAATAGCTATCAATAACCTATGGGTTTATCCACACTTGCCAATGCCTGGCATACCCAAACCTTAGGGGAAATCATTTTTCTTTCAAGAGGGAACAAACTTTATTTGAAGTACATTGGATTTCCATTGACACACCAATAGTCAGTTTTTGCCTCTTCATGCCCAACAAAATTGGCATTGGAGAGGGAAAATTTAGTGTGTGTTATTTACATGCTCAATAGATCTAGTGCTAGAAGGAGGCCTAGACTCTAAAAAATATTTTTTTCTTGGTGCAGTGTTTATATTACACATCTTGATTGTCAAAGTTGGAACCAAATATTATCATCAATAGGTCCAAGTCATTTGTAGGTGGCATTGAATTTATTAGCCTTTCCTTATATAAAATACCTAGAGCTAACAAAAGTAGACCCAATACTCCTAAAACTATCAATAGTTATCCTAGAGCTATTATCCCTTTTTTTTATCCTTTTGCAATTCCCCAAAGTCCCCCAATGTCAACTCCTACTCCATGGTTAGTAGCAAGCATCCCTTTGAACATACCAGGGCCTACACATGATATCCCTAAAAATGCTAAAATATATCTCCCTCGATATAGGCATGATGTAACAAGATTAGCTAAATAACATATACAAGCATACAAAGATACCTTAATTCATTTATAGATTGAACATGGTGATGTTACCTATAGGATATTTCCACACACATTGGTTGAATTTGTATATGATTGGTTTATCAGCTTACCTTCATGTTCTATTACTTCCTAGGCGAAATTAGAAGTAGCATTTATCAGCCAATTTAGACTACCTATTTACCTAGCTATGATATATCATCAATTTTCTTCTACCTATAGAGAACCCAGTGAACCACTAAGACTATTCAACACTAGGTTCCATAAATTATACACCAGGTTGGTAACACCTTAAGCCCTCATAGAGGAAGTAGCCATCCAAATGTATCTTATAGATTTAGACCGATTAACTTATAAGTTTGTGAGGAGAGCCCCTCAAATTACATCCTTTCCCATGGCATATAGTGAGGCTCTAATAGTTGAACAACAATTAATACCTCAAGGTTTTGATTTGGATCGATTACCTTCACTTGGACAACCAAGAGCTTATAATCAGATTTTCTTAATAAATCAAACCTTTACACAACATTGTCCCATGCTGAACACACTACCAGGAGTCATGTATCCCAACTAGAACCATTTGGGGCCCTTGAATCAAATGATGTCTAATTTTGGTAATTAGCAGACCATTCCCACACACTTGGAAAATCAGGTGACCATAAAAAACATTCTCAATCATATAATTCCAACAAATAATCAACCATCCTTACCCAATTTTTTAGCACATCTACACCCAAAAATAATTTAATAGATCAATCAGGACCATGTCAACCTAATCACCCAAATATCGAGTTAGATAACTTACAAAGGATGTTTCAAAAGTTTAGCAATGATATGCTTCAATTATAGAGGCAAGTTCCTCAAAACCCACCAATAAATAACATTCAAAATAAGAACTTCAACTTCCAAAGGGCTAACCCTTAATGGGATACTCACCCAAATAATGGAGGAGTCTCAAATCCTACTAACAATCAAAATCAATCTAATGAAAACCTAGACACTTCCATAAATTTGGATGACCTTGCTATGCCCAAGTGGTTTAAGGTTTGTTCCATTGCTCAACATGGTGAAACTAACTGCCCAAAGTTTAAAACTACTTTGGATATTGTCCAAAAAGAGATGAAAATTTTGGAGTTAGTACCCACCAATGAGGATTGTAGGAATCAAGCTAATTAGAATGTAGGGACAACATTAGTTTTAGAGAAATGTTAACTCTTAAGAATGGATGAATAGGAATCCAAAGAATATCTAGAAGAAAATGTGTAAGTTTACCAAAATTTTTAGATATGTAACAATTATATTCTTCAAAGTAAAGGGAAAGCACCATTAATTTCTTCTACACCTCCCAACAAAACTTCTATCCTACCTAATGAGTAGGCCAACAAAAAACCATTCCCACATAAGGGTCCCATGATATGTATGTAGCCAAAATTCAATACACCATTACCATAGATAGATAAATTCTACAATGAAACAAATCTATATATGACATCATTGAAGACCTTGAGAAAACCAAGGTAAACATTTCTTTGTTTGAGGTGGTGGCTCAATTGATTAACCAGAGGGATTTTTTGCTTAAAAATATCTCTACACAAAATAAAAAAGAGTTCAAAAAGGGTGTTGATGCCTAGGTGGTTATATACAAAGAAAAAATAGAATATTCACTTTTTCTATTGACTATTATAATTGTTGGTAAGAATTTTCATAACCGCCTTGTGGATTCAGGTGCTTCTAGTAATGTGATGTCGTATGTTGTCATCCAAAAATTAGGACTGACCTCTGCCCTCAAATAAGAAGGTCATTGAATTGGATAAAATAGAGGTATATGTGGTTGGGGTACTGAATCAGATCCATAAACAATTGACTTCTAAATCTAAAATACAACAGTGCATCGATATTCAGGTTGTGGATATCCCATATGCATATGGGATGTTGCAACTAATTTTTCACATATATGGATATCTCATATGCATATGGGATGTCAAAAAGCTTGAATGGCTATATGGAAATTAATTTTTCACATATGTGGCTTCCTTGGTGTGTCATAGCTAAATAAATTTAGATATAAAGAGAAGAGGCTAAAGGATTCCATCACTAAGTACAACAATGTCAATAAGATTCTATTCACTAAACCAAAATTGGGAGTGTACATTGTGGTAGTGGAAAGTAGAATTAAAGATAATAATTTAATAGTAGAGACTCCACAAAGTAAGTAAAAAATATATGAAGACCAATTATGCACCCTTAAGTTTGATGGATCAAATTCTAAGCATGGTAGTGGTGCTAGGATTGAATTGGTTAACCATATGGGTTAGTGGGGTGAGAGGTAAAATAAATATCTTTAGGATTTTAGATCTAGTGTTACTATGGCATAAAACCCATGAAAATAAAGGAGACTATGGAAAATTTAACACCCTTTGGCTAGGTCCCTTTCAAATATCAAAGATCTATTGGAATCTTGTACGTATTATTTGATATGCAACTTGTTTTATACAATGTGACTGGCTAAGATTAGCCAGTAACTACAATCTTCGATTAGATAAACAATCATATTGTTTATCAAAATATTCCTCTAACTTAAGCTCACAATATTCTATCTCTAATTATAGAACTGCTTTGTGAGCTTCTACTAACCAACTTATCTTCTAGAAAATTTCTAAGAGATAATCAAAATAATGTAATAATATTTTTTCTAACATCCCCCTTTATTACATTATTTTGGTATAGCATATATTAATATCCCCCTTAATGTAGAGGAGAGAACAACAAAATTTGGCTCTGGCTCTAACTCTGACTCTTGGCTCTAGGTTTACCTTTGGGTCACTATCTCTCAGCCTACCTTTGGATCTACCTTTGGTTCTACCACTAGGTTTACCTCTTTTGTAGAATCCATACAAAATTTCTTTCATTTTGTTCCATTGTGTGATATTTGTCCATCCACAATCAACATGAATCTTGTTGGTCATTTTTTCTTTGTACCAACAATTTGTAGGGGAGTGATTAGTACAACCACATATGTCATAAGGATGTAGGTTCCAACACCTAGTTGTTACATATCCAATTCTTCCACAATGACTACAACAATTGATTCTAGGAGTTGTATGGAATTTTGGTTTCACAAACTTGGTCTTATTTCTTCCCGCTTGACCATCATAGCCAAGGCCTTCATTATTTGGCCTAACATTTGGCATTATGGGATTTCTTATGCCTTGCCCATTTTTACCCAATCCTTGACCATTGTATCCCATTCTTTGCATTAGTTTTGAACCAATTCCTTTGGTGTATTTTTTGAAACACCCAAGTTCTTCATCATCAAGGCTTTTAACAATATTGCTTTTGATAAGATCATGGTGCTCATTTTTAGGATTATTAGTTTTTAAGTCACTAGTGTCACAGGTAAAATCTATCTCTATGATAAGGTCACTAGTGTCACAATTGATATCTTCCATTATAGGCATGATTTCGCTTGTGTCACAACAAGCATTTTCCACCAAGGGCTTGAGGTCACTTGTGTCACAACAAGCATCAACCACCATGGACTTGACCTTTGATTCCTCTTTTAGTTCCTCTTTCTTTTTACACTTATAGATATCAAGTGTTATTAATTTCATTTATACTATCCTTACAACATCTATAGGAAATATAACACCATTTGTTTGAAGATCTTCATAGTCATCAACATCTTTGAGAATTGCTCACACACAACTCCTCAGTGTGAGGAATTTTCCATCCTCATAAAGATCCTTCCCTTATGGGAAATAAAGACCTTTATCTGGTGTGGCACACTCATGAATTTGTTTTGGGGCTTGCTTTTTCTTGGATTTTCCCATGTTTTAAGGTGTTTGTTTCCATTGAAATTGCACCTTTAATAATTTTTAATGATTTTGTGTAATCATCAAAATATGTGGGTAAAAGTGTCAGTTTCCTTTGAAAATGCACCTTATACATATAATTTTGTAAACTATAGGAAGGAAATTTTTCAAATTTTGTTAAGGTGTCAGTCTCCACCAAAAATACACCTTATTACAAGGCATTTACAATGCAAAAATAATTACTTTGTAAAGAAATTAAATATTTAATAAAAGATTTATTTAATATAATTTTTTTAATTAAGTTTTTTTATAATACTCTATCTTCTTCTTTTTTAATTTATAAATACATGTGCATGCGTTTAAAAAAAAAGTAAATGTTTATCTTTTAAAAATTAAAGCCAACAGGATTTGAACCTAGGCCTTGTCAATATTAAAATCCATAATTTCTTCTCCTCCATGGTAGTTGAGTAATGCTCTTCCAGTTGGAGACTGCTTCATGATTGGTTACCGCTAAGCACTCAAAGTCTACAGGTTGCCATGTGACTCTCTACCCTTCATAAAACCTGCTCACCTCAGTCGTCTCCATGTTAACTGGTAATTTTATTTTTTTTATTTTTTATTTTTTTAGATCCATCGGGAAATAGGTCTATGGTAGTCTAGCTTTCATTGTTGGGATATTTGGATCCCACATGCCAACGTGGACTCCATTACTGCTTCAACGGCTCAGCTTTACCTCAGTTAAATGTGTGTTTTTCTTTGCTAAAACTGACCTGAAGATCCATAAAAGTGGGCAACTCGTCCAACTATGGACAGTTTTTTATTTCCACATAATGAAGTTTTGCAAGACCACTGTGGGATGTACTAGTCTCACGAAGTTATCACAAGGGCTTCACTCTGCCATTATATATTAACAAGTCTAGCAATCCTTCATTGTGCACACATTCATTATGTGTAGGTCACAACTGCACGTCACGTCAAAGGACCTGCCCTATAGGGAGCCATGATCGAGCCGATGGCTACTAGGATTTTGTCCACAATGACCTCCTCAAATATGCAGTGTAGTTGAGAAAATAATTGTTAAAAATAAATATTCCACTGCTTCACTTTGACTTGATGGCCTTGATTCGATATTTTGTTTTTTTTGTCAACTAGATCAAAAAAAATTGATCAGGTCTCGATATCTTCTCCTTCACTTGCGCATTGTAGTGCCATAGTAATAAGGATTTGTTGTTTTTTTAAGAATGTTGTTGTTACGTTAGGATGTGCCATAAAAACCATCATCATTTGACTAATCCACGTAGGTTGCTCCCTTTTGTATGCAAAGGGGCATATACAGAGGGAAGAAAAGCTTTGTGCCTACATCCAATGTGACATCCTTGGATACCACGTGATTGTTGCCATCTCCAGCAGGTATTCTATAGATCCATATTTTTGAGCAATGGACGAAGTGACACTTTTATCTTTGGTAACACAAGCAGTCTATATTCCACACAATATATGGTTCAAGGGGAGTCTACAGATTTTACAAATAGATATCTACTCACCACACATTGCTCAGAGCATATCAGTATTGGCTCTGATACCATATTGGAATCTTGTGCATATTATTTGATATACAACTTGTCTTATACAATGTGATTGACTAAGATTAGTCAGGAACTACGATCTTCGATTAGACAAACAAAAAACTTTTTATCAAAATATTCCTCTAACTTAAACTCACAATCTCTAATTATAGAACTAATTTGTGAGCTTTTACCAATGAACTTATCTTTTAGAATTTATCTAGGAGAATCAAAATAATGTAATAATATTTTTCTAACAACATTTTAGGAGAGAATACCCAGGTATTATAAGTGAGTTGGAGAGGAGAGGGCAATCCTCCAAGGAAGGTCCCAGGTTTGAATCTCCATCCTACCAAAAAGTTGAATTGGGTACCCAAAATCCAATTGATAATTTTGGTGTGGGCAGGGTCGGGCGCGACTCCCGGGTGACTTTAACGATGTAGAACCCCCTAGTCGTGGTCTCTCATACCAAGGCAGCCCCACAAGGGGTTTTTCACTTTAAAAAAAAGCTCTTAGGAGAGAATACCAATAGGCTAAAAGACCTAACTGGAGAGGATGCCTCATTAATAATGAATAGGCAATTCCTCAAATACTACTTTAGTGTATAAGGGTATTCTAGTACTAACCTATAAATAAACCATGTATATAGTTTTGTATTATGATTTTTTAATGTGTTGGTCTTGTTTCATTTCATTTATGTTTTTGTTTTGCTTTTGTTTTTAATTTTGCTCTATCTTGTGCTTTTCTCTCTTTGGCTCAAATTAGTCAAGTGCAACCAACTTTTGGTTACTCTAATGAGGGAGTGTTTTCTACACATTTTAGAGATAAAAGATCTACTTTGAACTCAATGAAGCCAAGATTGGATTAATCATTCATTTGGTGTATGTCCATTATCTTGGGATAAAACAAATCAATCTAAAAGTAATACAAAAGGATGTTGCAGCTTCACAATGAAAACACTTTAAAATAATTCCATATTAAGAAGAATAAAACCATTATGGTTTGGTTCTTAGGAAAAAGTCATTTATATGTTCACCCTCTTGTTTTCCATAGTGATCCCCAACCCAAAATCATACCCAAGTTCTTGTGAAATTGAGAAAAAAATAAATATGTGCTCCAAAAAAAAGAGAAGAAAAGGGGGCTTAAGTGCTTGGATGATTCAAACAACCTCTATCAAGGCTATGAATGCTTGGCTAGTAGTAGAGCAAGGTCTAGAGTGTGATCAAAGATAAATTCATCAAGGTTATAAACACCTAGCTAGAAGCATAGATATATCTGGTAATTGATGGCATGTCTACCTATATGGCAAAGATCATCATTAGTAGACCAATGTTCACTCAAGGATGAACTAACCTAATTTTTTAACTATGGTAGCAAATTTTAAACTGAATCCAAAATAAAAATAAATTCATATGCACAAAATTTTGTTGAAACCAAATAAAGTGTTGATTTTAGATTAGTGACTTAACTCCAGCCTTGGATAGATGCCAAAAAATATTATTTTTTTTTATATTATAGTTTCATTGTTTTAGAGGAGGTTCATTCTATTCCCAAAATGCTCAGGAGCATTTCCCAATAAAGTTGTCATTTTTTGTTGCGCTTGCACAACATGCCCTAGTATACATGGACTAAGAACCCACTTTTTTTAAATATTGGTGATTTTTCTCTTGTTTGCTTAGGCTTGTGCATGATAGTAAATCATCCAAAAACTCTAGTTTTTAGCTAAAAGCTTTTAATCATAGGTGCCCAAATTATGCTTACCTTTAGTTTGTTATGATGCTTATTTCCATTGTTATGTAGGGAGAACTTAAAAAAAAGAAAATAACCTATCCTATTAAATTAGGCTCATAATATGCTTTCTAACAAGTACCCACATGTCTATGTTCTTACAACCTTAGCACCTCAAGCTTGCTTCAATCAAGCACTAAAAACCTAGATTTCTCCCTGGTAGCACGGATGGCTTCATTTTTGGGTCTCATGTATCTTTCAATACTCAATAAAATTTGGTGAAACCACTTTCATTAGTTTCCTCTTTTTTTTTTTGAATTTACATGGTGGAATCAGTAGCCACCACAAATCCGATTAGGCTATCTAGCTTTTATGGCCACCACAGTATTATTCGTTGTCCACTTCGAAAGCCACCACATAGTTCTTCACGCAATCCTCCCCTATAACCACCATGTCACAATCATTTTAAACCTTTTACGCCGCTAAAAGAACTAGGAAAGGGACAAGCATTCAGTCCAACGAGGCCAGAGATTTGAACCTTGGACCTCCACCTCCCTTATGGGGTTTGGTCAAACCAATTGGTCTACACCTCAGACCTATTAGTTTCCTCTTGAAAATAAATTTTAAAAAATTATAAACTTGCATATGTTTCCAAGAAGAATTGATCTCCTTGATGGCTTAGTTTTAGCAAGCTACCTGGCTACCTTATTAGCTATAATGTTTACCTAATCATTTAGTACTCACTTTTTTACCCATATATATTTCAATACTTAGTGAAATTTTGTGAAACCACTTCCATTAGATGCTCCTCAAAAAAATATTTCTAACAAATATAAATTTGCCTATGTTTCAAGAAGATTTGAGTCCTAAAATTGCTTGTTTTCTATAGGTTATCTAAGTTGTTGCAACCAAGGTTAGTGCAAGTGCAGGTCAAATAAGAAAGTGGCTATAAGTTAAAACATTGAGTGAGGAAATTGCTCTAGCTAGAAGTCCGGCCACTCAAGAGAAAGTTTTAAAGTAGGTAAACTTAAAGCTATTGGTAACCTAGAATGTTATGCAATGTCGAAACCTCGGCACTCATGGGAAAATTACCCCGTCGAAAGCCCAAGATAATTATAGGGAAATAAAGAATCAATGAAGCCAAAATCCTAGTAAATGGAAGAAAATGATTGGGCCAAATTTTTTTTGGTAGTTGACCAATTGGTTCATCCAAACCCCATAAGGGGGGCGGAGGTCCAAGGTTCAAATCTCGGTCCTCGTCGGACTGAACGCTTGTCCCTTTCCTGGTGCTTTCAGCGGCGTAAAAGGTTTAAAATGATTGTGGCATGGTGGTTATAGGGGCGGACTACGCGAAGATCTATGTGGCGGCTTCTGGGGCGGACAGCACAGAATACTGTGGCGGCCATAAAAGCTGGACAACCTGCCCGGATTCGTGGCGGCTACCAATTCCACCATGTAAATTAAAAAAAAAAAAAAAAAGTTTGGTAGTGATGTAAGCTAAAGATTTTAAAATTCCATAAAGCCAAATTCCCAAGTCAAGGTTTTTCCAAGATGACGTAAACAAAATATTTTAAAAATTCTAGGAAGCCAAAAGCCTGGTCTAGGATTTTTTCAAGATGATATAAGCAGAAGATTTTTAAAATCTCAAGAAGCCAAAAGCCTAGGCTAGGATTTTTTTAAGATGACATAAGCAAAAAAAATTAAAAATCTTGGGAAGCCAAAAGCCTAGGTCAAGTTTTTTTTCCAAGATGATATAAGCAAAACCTTTTTAAAATCTCAGTAAGCTAAAATCCTAGACTGGATTTTTTACAAGTGACATAAGTAAAACCATTGAAAGACCCTGGTAAGCATAAGAAAAGTGTTAAAAGTCCCCAAAAAATTGCAAGAAAATAAAAATTTCAATGAAATCAAAGCTTGATAAGCATAAAAAAAGTGTTGAAAGCCTGGTAAGCATAAGAAAAATATCAAAAGCTTGGACACTCACATGGAAGCATAAGTGACTAAAAGCTAGGCCACTTAAGGGTAATTGTAGCAACTAAATGAAAGAATCCCATGCTAGAATTTTGGTCAAGTAAAATAATTATCCAAGTGAAGCTAGCTAGCTGGAGTTTTTTTTGGCAATAATATCAACATTAAACTTTGAAAGCTCCAACCACTCACGGGGATGCTTTAAAAAAATTTAAAAACTTGGATTGAAGCCTTCAAACACTCATGGGGAAGATTAAATAAAAGAAAAAAATCCCCCCGAAAGCCCATACCAAAAGCCAAGGCCATTGGAATATTTGAACACTTACCAAGAAGAGTAGAGGCAAATAAAATTAAAGCCCCGACCACATTTACAGAGAATAAAAAAATCCAATAAAACTTAACCTGAGGCAAGTGGAAGCTAGAAATACCAAAAGCCCAAACAAGGGAGAAAGAGCAAAATTTATTGAGGGAAGGTAAAAATGTATGAAAATGCAGAAATGGCTAGAAAGGGAAATAAATTGCCAAAGGATGCAAAAAGAAAAACGAAAAACAGCAAAAAATTCAAAAAAAATTTAGAGATTGTTGGAAAAATATAGAAGCATAAAAAATAAATAAAACAATAAAAACATAAAAATATATATTAAAATAATAACAATAAATAGTATTAATAATGAATTCTAACACTTGTAATTTTTTACCTTTGACTTGCAGGATATCTAGCATGGCTGCTTTAAAATTAAAGATGGTGGACATGGGAATTTTAATGTTGATCCAACGAGCACAAACATATTTAGCAATGGACATGTTAAAATTAATGACATGGTTATAGTGCAACTAAGAGGGGATTCCAAGGAGTGTGCATCATGGTAACATTAGCATTGCTTAGATGGTGTAAAAGTGCAACAAGTGGCCAAATTCAATGAAGTTAAAGCATGTCCCACTTGCTATGATCGATAGATCAAGCATTGAATCACCTAACCAATCAGGTTCAAGAGACCCCAAGCATCGTCTGAATGGAGGTTTAGTGAGGTATGGCCAAAGTTTGATTGAAAGCTATCCCAAGGAGCACACATCATGGAAATAAATAGTGATTAAATGTAAAAATAATGCTATATGAATTGCCAAAAATTGTATAAGTATTGGCTCATTGGTTTGTTACAAAGGTCAAAATCCATCTATTAGCATGCCCCTATAGACGTAGTTTCTTATTTGATTTTTTTATTGTATTTGGATAGATTTTATGAACTAAGTTATTGTTTTGAGCTATGTTCTTGCAATCCATCAAAGTGTGCAAATCTGAATCAAATGTACTCAATGACTATATATATTTTTTTTTTTTGATTGATAAAAAGGGGTTGTACTCGGGTTCCCCATCCTTAACAAATTACATATCTCTTATTTAGAGCTTGAGAGTTTACAAATAGATACACTTATCATCTCAATTGAGATGTTGTAGTTAGAAACCTACATCACTTTACATAAAATGTCTGAATTCTTGATTTTCATTTTCTGGATCTTTTCAAATCTCTGTATGAATACAATTACTCCAGAATTTAGCATCATTCTTGAAATTTTCCTATAGTAGCCTTCACAATACCAAAACTTCACCTCTACTATCTATTCCTTGCATCTTAGTAGAGTAATATTTCCGAAACATCGCACTACCATACTCCACTTTACCAAATTTGGATTGCTAGTTTCCTTCCTAAAACACAAGTGCAACCACAAAAATTATAATAGTTAGTCTAAAATAACACACAATATTGTTACAAAATAAAATAGATATTACCAATGGAAAATATTAAAGTAAATCTTAATCATTAATTGATTTAGGCAATCAAAAAATTTTGTCAGCTTCAACTAAACTTTCTACTTCCTCTAACCATGTAAAGGAGATGTTAACTTCATGATCCTCAACCAAAACCCCTCTATTGGCTAGCTTATCTGCACATTTGTTTCCTTCCCTTAATATATATGTAAACCTGATTTCTTCAAACTCTTTAGCAAGATCTTGAATTTCCATAATTATCTCTTGTATGTTCCATGGAGCCTTTGCTTTCCTCAAAAATGTATTTATTACTATGAGAGAATCACCTTCCATCCAAACTCTATTCCATTTCATTTGTTTAAATATTTTTAACCCTTTTAAAGTTGCCCAAGCTTTAGCTTCATTGTTTGTCTTAAATCCACAATTGAAAGCATAATGAGACAAAATCTCTCCTCTATTATTTCTAATTTTTCCTCCTCCTCCTGATGGTCCTAGGTTTCCTTTAGATGATCCATCAAAATTCAACTTAACCCACTCCACATCTGGTGGTTTCCACTTTATATTCTTTACCTTATTTTTGCTTCTTTTGTACCCAACATCATAATTCCATTTAATGACTTGACTCCATCTATCAAGACTCTTGACTTCCAAATTAGGGTTTGGGTGAGTTGATAGGGTTGGTTTAGACTCCTCTATGGCTAAACATATCTTCTTTTTCATTACCTCTAAACTACTTTCCTTTCCTTTAAATATTCTTCTATTCCTTTCTAACCATATAGTTCAAAGTATTGTATCTTTTGATATATCCCATATTGTCTGTAAAGCCTCATTTTTATAAGTGCTCTGTCATTGCTTTAACCAATATTCAATTCTAGTATTCATCACCATGCATTTACCAAATATATTAAGAATCCATTACCATAGATTCTAGACTATTGAGCAATATCCCAAGAGATGGTCAATACTCTCCTCCTTATTACACAAAACACATTTAAAGGGGCCATGAAAACCTATTTTCATAAGGTTATCCTAGGATAAAATTCTTCTATGACCTACTAGACAAACAAACATTTTAACTTTACGAATGCTTGGGTTATCCTAAATACCTCTCCAAATTTTAGTGATATTATTATTATGTTGGTATTGAACATTATATCCACTTCTTGTTGTGTATTCTCATGAGCTATTCAACTCCCAAATCAATTTATCCTTGCCACCCCTCAGAATAATTATAGTTGTTATGTTTCTACTCAATTGCCTCTTAGCATCAATGTCTTGTATACTTGCAAAAATTCTTCTTTCCATTTGTATCTTCCTTCTCGATCCTTGTACAAAATGTTTGAAACCCTATCATCGTATTTATTATGAAGCAAATCCATCCAAGGTTTCAAAACTAGATCTAAATTGAGTGGTTTTTTATCACACCAAGTATCCATCTAAATAGAAATTTTTTCTCCAGTTCCAACCACCCATATTAAACCTTTAATCATAAGATCAATATATTTTTAAACCATTCCAAAGAGTAGAACCATTTGGAAGAGAGAATGCAGTAAATATTAAACTTGGGTCATTGGGATCAACATACTTACTTAGAATAATTATTGCCCATTGTCTTTGACTCTCTTTGTACAATATCCAAATAACTTTTCCCCTAAGAGCTAAGTTTGCATCTGTAAGAGCTCTTAAACCAAGACCTCCCCTAGTTTTTTCATCACACAACTTGCTCCATTTCACAAAAGAAAATTTCCTTTTATCATGTAAACCTGACCATAAAAAGGATCGCATAATAAAGATTATACTTTTTTCAACTAATTTTGGCATAGAATACAAAGATAGAATATGTTGGAATGGCTTATAAAACTGACTTAATTAACTGCACTCTTCCTGCTAATGATAACCATCTACCTTTCCAAGCTGAAAGTTTATTTTAAACTTTACTAATAACTGGATTCCATAAATCTATCTTCATTCTCCCCTCAAATAAAGGCATCTCTAGATAAGTTGTTGGTAAATTTGCCTCCTCCATTTTAAGAAACCTACAAATTCTTGCTTTGATATTAGCAAGAGTGTTAAGAAAGTAAATTTTGAATTTAGTCCTATTAATTTTTTGCCCTAAAGCTCTTTCATACTCTTTTAAAAAGTTATTCAAAGCTCTGGCCTCATTTATCCTTGCCCTTCCAAAAATGGTTGTATCATCTACAAATTGTTTATGGGTGATGTTATCGATGTTATTACTAACTTTAAGTCCACTTATAAACACATATTTTTAAACCTTATTTAAGTTCTTACTCAAAAATTCTACCATAATAATGAACAAATAAGGAGATAGATGATCTCCTTGTCTAAGGCCTCTCTTGGCTTTAAAAGATTCTATCACTATTTCATTGACCAACACTGAATAAGAAACTATAAAGACACAAGCTTTAATCCATCTAACCCATTTCTTCCCAAAACTAAACTTATCTAAAACTCCAAAAAGAAAATTTTATTTAACCATATCATAGGTTTTACTCATATAAATTTTTAAGATCATAGCTTTCTCTTTTCTTGAAGTTGTTGAATGTATAACTTCATGAGCTACTATGATCCCATCCAAAATTTGTCTCCCTTTCACAAACCTCCTTGCTCTTCTGAAATGATTTTTTCTAAAAATGACCTTAATCTATTCACCATCACTTTGAAAATAATCTTATAATCCATATTACATAGGGTTATGGGTCTAAAAGAATCAAACAATTCAACATCCTTCTTTTTTGGAATTAGGGTAAGATAAGTTGCATTTATTTTATAAGGAATGTATTATTTTACCCTAGACTGTTCCACTACCACCAATAAATAATCCTTCACTATATCCCAATTATGTTGGTAAAAATTTGTAGAGAGCCCATCTAGACCTGGGGATTTATCCTTATTAAAAGAGAAAAGAGCTAAATGAACTTCTTCTAGAGTAATAGGCTCCATCGGTTTCTTATTGTCTTTATTTGTTATATTTGAAGGAACATATTGAAGAAGTTTATCATTAAGAACTTCGGTCTCCTCTAAACCTAGAATATTCTGATAGAATGACTTAGCCTCTTTTCTAATTTCACTCTGATCTTCAATCCAAACTCATTTTATTGATTTAATTCTACCAATTCTAGAAGAAGATTTTTGTACTATAGCCATCCTATGAAAAAACTTTATATTTTTATCTCCTTCTTTTAACCAAGTCTGTCTTGATTTTAATCTCTATAATTTCTCTTCCTTACTCAAATTATTATGATATTCACTAAGCAACTCCCTTTCCTTTGAGCTTGTATTATTTTCATCACCTTTTTAGAATTTTAAAAGTTTATCTTTTAGTTCTTCTTTCTTCTCAAAAATATTTCCAAAGATGTTCTTGTTCCATTCTTTTAATCTAGATGTCATAGCTTTAATTTTGTTTGGAAGAGCATACAACCCACCATTACCTAAAGAATTCCATGTTTGAGCTATCATATCAACAAATTGAGTATGGTCTTCCCACATCTGCTCATATTTAAAATATGATCTTTTTTTTTAATTCACTAACACCATTTTAACTCTTATTGGCCAGTGATCTGAACCAATCCTTGTTAAGGTATTAATTTTAGCACAAGTTCCTTCATCTAGCCAATGATATGATAGAATGCATCTATTTAATTTTTTTGCTATTAGGTTATAGCCTCTCCTGTTTTTGGTCCAAGTATAGTTGTCTTCTTCAAACTCGACTTCCCATAGATTATTGTTTTTAATAAAATTTGAGAAATATTTCATACTTTGGGTCAATTTCCTAATTCCTCTAAATTTTTCATTCACCTTGGTAATGGCATTAAAATCTCCAATGATCATGAAATGGGTTTCTTGGTCTTTACATCTCATAAAGGCCTCAATCCCGCTCCAAACTTCTAATCTACCTGACTGAGTTGTAGGACCATACACATTGATAAGGATGAAGTGAATATCATTAAAATAGCAAGTGACTAAAAAGGCTAGCCAGTGCCTAGTTTTATGAATGATTACACAAGAGGTTCTAGAAGGATTCCAATAAGTTAGAATTATCCCTGTTGCTCCTTCAAAATTCATAGCATCCCATTCACATCTTGCCCAAACTGCTTTCATAGTTTTTGAAACTTCTTCTTTTGTCATTTTAGTTTCCTGGATACAAAGAATATCAGGTTTATTACTTAAACATAGGTCCCTAATACACCTATGCTTTGAGGGGGCATTAGCACCCCTTATATTCCATGAGATGATAATCATGTCTCATTAGGGGCTTTTGGTCCCTCTTGCGTATTACCAATATCATTTTTTTTTTGGTAAAGAGAATTTTAACCAACTTAGTTTGTGTTCCTTTCTCTATGTTAGCTCTTGCTTCCCTGGATCTTGCTTGATAATTTGAGAGTTTTCCTCTTTTTGCCTTGCCTATATCAGGAGTAGGTCTTATTATTCTATTCCTCAATATTCTTTCACCATTTTGTTTTTCAACATATTTATCCTCTCCTAGCTCTATTATAGAAGCTTTTGAATTATCCTGCTCATATTCTGGTATTTGCTTATTAATGGCAGAGGTATTACCTTTTAAAACTACATTTTCTTTACCAATTATTTTCTCCTGAATGGTGCATGGTACTTCAAAAGAGTCTTCAAAATCTTATGAAACACATTCCTTGGGTTCATCAAGAATGTTCTTACTTAAATTAGGATCATATTGAATAGATGGTTCCTTGCTAATATGTTGAAATTGTTGTCCCGTGTCCTCTAAGTTTTGATCTACTTTTTCTTCATAGGCTAAAACCTCAAAATAATTGGAATTTCTTCTAGTATTCTTTCTTATTGATATCCACTATTCATTTTCTTTTATTGTCTAGATCTATTTTTTGGAAGTTGAAAACCATCTTTATCCATAACCATTTGTAAATTTCTCTTACGATTTTCTACAAATGATTTTGTTGGGATCTTCTTAGGGCATGATCTCTCAATATGCCCCACCTCATGACATCTTCTACATCTAAAAGATATGTTTTCATAATCTATATTTCGGGTCCACACCTTATCCCCATACTTAAGAATGATTGATTCTGGTAAAGCTTTACTTATATCAATTATGACCAATATTCAAGCATAAATAGCTAAAAATACATCTTTTGTTGTATCTAAAATCCCAAGGAATTCTCCTAAAGTGTTACCTATTGCCTTGAAGGTATCTATTTCCTAAAATTCAATGGTAAATCTAAACATCCTAACCCATACTGATACTAGGGATAGATTTACATTTTTAGGTGAAAGCCTTCATACTAGCGGGTAAGGAAGAGCCCTGCTCTTCCCATAAACCAAGGACCCCCTTTTAGAATTCTTTCTCTTTCTTCCCTAGAACAAAAAATGGCTAGGAAGAAACCTTTGGGAAGAAATGATAGAATCACTCCTGGAGACTTCCAACTCCTATCAATCCATTTTCTCAAGGTTGAAGCCCTTGGCCAATACCCATTAAATTTACCAAAAACTGCCCTATCTTGGAGCAATGAGGATCTCTCTGAGGTTCGCTCACTAACCTTTACCACTAGGTATGATTCTAAGGATTTAATTATAAATCGATCCATGGAAAGGAAACTAAAACTCAAAATCTAATGAAATTTATCTAAAATTTCTATAACAAATATAATATTTGATAAAAAAATTATAAAATTTTCATGCACAATTTCTAAGATAAAGAAAGGGAAAAAATAACTTAGCTGAAAAATTCTTTGTCGAGATAGAATATCTTACCTCACTGAAGTCCTATCCCTTCATTGCTCTTCCCATTGTTCGAAACCTTGTTGGAAAATATTTGCAATTTCATTTTTCACGACTTGAAAAATCATCACTGCCCTTATTCCAAATGGTTGACTTCACAGGGTTGTATCTCCCTCAATATTTCTTAGATCTTTGCATATGACCACTTATTTTAAAGCCATTCAAATTCTGCACAAATTGGTCTAAGAATCAGCTTAATCGAATAATTAAGGTCTTGTATTTCCACAAATATCTCTTGTATGGTCCATGGAGCCTTTACTTTCATCAAGATTGTATTTATTACTATTAATAAATCACCCTCCATCCATACTATGTTCCATTTCATTCGTCTACATATTTTTAACCCTTCCAAATTTTTCCAAGTGTTAGCTTCATTATCTGTCTTAAGTCCACTATTAAAAGTGTAATGAGACAATCAAGTGGCATTAGCTCAACCGGTTAGATTCCTTAACATTTCAAGGAGACCTAGGTTCAAATATTTCCAAATGATATATGGATAATATCCAAGATTTTTTGTAATACCACTATGTGGTGGTGATGTAATATGGGTGGGGCTCGTTTCAATCCCATATAACCCATTAAAAAAAGTGTAATGAGATAAAATATCTCCTCATTATTTCTAATGATTCTTCCTCTTGCTGGTTCTAGATTTCCTTTAGATACTCCATCAAAATTCAATTTGACCAACTTCACTTCTAGTGGTTTCCATTTTATATTCTTAGCCTTCATTTTGTTACTCTTGTACCCAACATCATAATTCTATTTGATGACTTGACTCCATCTATCAAGGCTCTTTTCCTCAATATTAGGAATTGGATAAGTTAATAGGGTTGGTTTAGCCTCCTCTATGTCTAAATAAATTTTCCTTTTCATTACCTCTAAATTGTTTTTCTTTCCTTTAAATATTCTTCTTTTTCTTTCCATCCATATAGTCCAAAGTATTGTATCTTTTGATATATCTTACATTGTTTGTAAAGTCTTACTTTTAAAAGTGCTCTACCATTGCTTTAGTCATTCTTCAATTATACCATTTATCACCATGAATTTACTAAACATATTAAGAATCCATTGCCATAGTTTCCAAACTATTGAGTAGTATCCCAAGAGATGGTCTATACCCCTACTTTTTACAAATACCACATTGTCAGGGGCCATGAAAACCCCTTTTCATAAGGTTATCCCAGGATAAATTTCTCCTATGACCTACTAGCCAAACAAACATTTTAACTTTAGTAATGCTCAAGATATCCTAAATATATTTCCATATTCTTGTGGTATCCCTATTTTCTTGGTGCTATATATTATATCTACTTCTTATTGTGTATTCTATTGAGTTATTCAACTCCCAAATTAGCTTATCATCATCTCCCCTCAGAATAATAATTGTTATCTTTTTGCTCAACCACCTCATAGCATTAATGTCTTGTATACTTATAATAAAATCATCTTTTCATTTCTATCTTCCTCCCTAATCCTTGTACATAATGTTTGAAACCCTATCACCATAATTTCTTGAAGTAATCGCATCCATGGTTTCACAATTGGATCTAGATTGAGTGGTTTTTATCACACCAAGGATCCATCCAAATTAAAAAAATCTCCACTACCCACCACCCATCATAGACCATTAATCACTATATCAATTGGTTTTTTAAAATTGTTCTATAGTGTAGAACCATCTAGTAGTGATAATGCAATAAATATTAAGTTTGGTTCATTGGATTCAACATAATTAGAAGAATTCTTGCAAATTGTCTTTGACTCTCTTTGTACAATATCCAAATTAATTTTTCCCTAAGAGCTAAGTTTGCATCCGTAAGAACTCTTAAACCGAGACATCCCCTTATTTTATCATCACATACCTTGCTTCTTTTATTAAAGGAATTTTATTTTTATCATATACTCCTAACCATAAAAAATGATCGCATAATATTAGATTAATTTTTCTATTGATTTTGGCATAGTATACAAAGACATAATATGTTGGACTAGTCTGTAAGATTGATTTAATTAGTTGCACTCTTCCTGCTAATGATAACCATCTACCTTTTCATGTCAGAAATGTATTTTGAAATTTACTTATAAGTGGATTCCATAATTCTATCCTCATTCTCCCCTCAAATAATGGAATCCCTAGATAAGTTGTCAAAAAATTTACCTCCTCCATTTGAAGTAACTTGCATATCCCTACTTTGATTCTAGTTGGAATTTTTAGGAATTAAAATTTAGATTTTGTCCTATTAACTTTCTACCCTAGATATCTTTCATATTTCTTTAATAAGTTATTCAAAGCTCTGGCCTCATTTATCTTGATGCTTCCAAAAAGGGTTGTATCATCTACAAAATGTTGATGGGTGATGTTTCCAATGTTATTACTAGCCTTAAGTCCACATAATCAGCCATATTTGTTAGCCTTCTTCAAGTTCCTACCCAATACCTCTATCATAATAATGAACATACATGGTAATAAATGATCTCCCTATCTAAGACCTCTCTTGGCTTTCACTTATTTTGTTATGAACCCATTTACTAGGACTAAATATGATACTATAGAGATAAGCTTTAATCCATATTATCCATTTCTTCCAAAATCTAAACATTTTTAATACTACAAAAAGAAAATCCCATTTAACCCTATCATAGGCTTTACTCATATCAAGTTTTAAGATCATTTCTCTCTTTTTTCTTGAATTTGTTGAATGCATAACTTGATGACTTACTATGATCTCGTCTAGAATTTGTCTCCCTTTCACAAATCCTCCTTGCTCTTCTAAATTTTTTTTATCTAATAGTGGTCTTAACTGATTTTTCATCACTTTAAAGATTATCTTATGTCATATTACATAGGCTTATGGGCCTAAATGAATTAAACAATTTTACATCCTTCTTTTTGGAATCAGGGTAAGATATATTGCATTTATTTTATAAGGTATTTATTGTTTTACCGTAGACTTTTCCACTGCCACCAATAAATAATCCTTTACTATATCCCAATTATGTTGATAAAATATTATAGAGAGCCCATCTTGACCTGGGGATTTTTATTATCAAAATAGAAAATAGATAAATGAACTTCTTTGAAAGTAATAGGCTCCATCAGTTTCCTATTGTCTTCATCTACTATAACTATAGGTATTTCTTGTAGTAGTTCATCATTAAGAGCTTCTAATTCCTTCGATCTTATGATGGCAATTCCACTGGATTATCTCATATGTCCCTTCTACCAAGATCAAATATAAATCACAATATTAAAACATTAAAATCATTGGCCAATATTAATGAATATCATCCATAGACTAACAATAATATTTCTCAATAATAGAACTCAATATTATTTATAAATCATCAAATATACAATCTAAACTTGTTCATGTTACTTGATTTCTTACTATAATATATATTTATCTCCATAGTATAACATTACAAGGTGACTCTTCAATACTTAACTATTACTCTCCTCAAAAATTTGGGAGATGCATCCTTTTCTATTTCTCACATATGACAAAAATCCCATGACTCTTCACTTTACATCTTGTTGCATATCATGTAACTCTTCATTTGCATATTTGATACTTAACTCTATGATTGTTGACTTACATGAAATTTTGCACACTTGTACACTTTATTACATAACACTTGGACTCTTCTCACACATTGACACATACATTAGACAAAATATAAACACACTCCCTAATCTAATATTTACAAATGTACCACATGCTACCAAATAATGTAATATCTCTAACACCCCCTTGTATTACATTGTTTGGTGTGAAGACTTTTAGTCTTCAATCTTTGATTATGGTCATTAGTATTCGGCTCTTTCTCTAGAATTTCTTGAAGTTTTGGCACTAACCTCTTAACCTATTCCTTGTAGTATTTATAAGACTTTCTTTGTGCCCATAAAAATATTGTAACATATCCATGATTCTATTCCAATATTATTTTTATCCATCCATAGTGTACTTCAATTTTTGTTTTGTGATTTATTTTTGGTTTGGTATTTTCACAAATTTTGCAACTCTAGAATGATCTTGATTTTAATTTGTGTCTTTCATCTATTTTTGTTGTCTTATTTTTAGCTACTTTTATTTCATCATCTGAAACATTGATGCCTTCAAAAAATTTGAATGATTTTTGTTTTCATTCTTTTCACTATCATCTTCAATTTGGTCTTCATATTCAGTGTCTATAATCCTTACTATAAGAGCTCTTATTTCATTTTCTTCTTCAGCTTTTATCTCTTGAATTTCTTGAACTAAATTTCCTTTTTTATGGTCTTCTTTTGATTGTTGTTGTTGCACATGTTGATATTGAGGTTAATATTGCCTTGGCTGAAATATTTGAAAATGTCTATTCATTTTATTTCTTTGATTTAAAGAATTATGTCTACAAATACTTGTAGTATGACCTTTTTATTACATATGTGACAATATATTCATATTTATTTAGAATGAAATTGTGATGATGTTGCAATGTTACTTGATACTTATTCCTTTGATATCAAAGCATTATTAGTCATCCCATCTTTACTAAATTCTCCACTTCATATTCTTGAAAGACATTAACTAATTCATCAAAAGTTATGGTCTCATTTAGCACTTGAAGTGAAGTGACTAAATGTTTGAATGTCTCTATAAGTGCTCTTAATGTAACTTGGACAAGAAGCTTGTCTTCTACTTTCTCTCCCAAAGTTAATAACTTAGCTTTTAATTCTACTATCCTTCGAAGAAAAAGTTCTATACTTTATCCACTATTAACCTTTAATAAATACAATTGTGATTGCAAATGCAATATAGTTGCTTTATTCTTCCCTTCAAATATTTTGTATAATTTTTTCCAAGCAACTTTTGAAGTCTCTACTTCACTTATATATGGTTGAATTTCATCAATTATCCCAAATGTGATTAGCATAAGGGATTTTGCATCATCTTCTTTAAATTTTTGTTTTCCTCTTTCATATTTTGGCTTATTCTTTGTTCCATTCACTATATCCTAAATTTTCTCAACAATGAGAATTGATTTCATTTTATTTTTTCATGATGCAAAGTTTGGTCCTTTTAGAAGTTGTGATTCAAAAAGGAAAATTTTACTATTTGCCATAATGGAATTTTCTTTTTCTAGAGAACAAGGGGTTGTACTCAAGTCCCCCACCCTTGAAAAATCATAACTTTCTTCTTTAGAGTTTGATATTTTACAAACATATTCAATTATCATCTCAATTGAGTTGCTATAGCTAGAAACCTACATCATTTTACATAAAATGTCTAAAATCTTGATTTTTATTTTCTGGATATTTTTCAATTTTCTATGTGAATACAAATATTATATAATTCAATATCCTTCTTAATATTTTTCTACAACAACCTTCATAATACCAAAAATTCACCTGTACTATCTATGCATTGCGTTTTAGTATAGTAATATTTCCAAAACAATGCTCTATTGTAGTTACCAAATTTGGATTGTAGTCAACATTTTTATTGTTAGCTTCAACTAAACTTACTACTTCCTCTAACAATGAAAAAGAGAACTTAACTTTGTGATACTCAATTAAAATCCCTCTATTGGCTAACCTATCTACACATTTGTTTCCTTTCCTTAACGCATGTGTAATCCTGGTTTCTTTAAACTCTATAGCAAGGTCTTGAATTTCCATAATTATCTCTTGTATGTTCCATGGAGCCTTTGCTTTCCTAAAAATTGTATTTATTACTATTAGTGAATCACATTCCATCCATACTTTGTTCCATTTCATTTTTTTGCATAGTTTTAATCTTCCAAAGCCACCTACGCTTCAACTTCATTATTTGTCTTAAATCCACTATTGAAAGTATAATATGAGATTAAATATCTCCTCTATTATTTCTAATTATTCCTCCTCCTATTGTTGGTCCTATATTTCCTTTGGAGGCTCCATCAAAATTCAATTTGACCAACTTCACATCTGGTGGTTTTCACTTTATATTCTTTGCCTTCCTTTTATTTCTCATGCACCCAACATCATAATCCATAATGGAACTCATTCAATAATAAAATTTTAAATTCTCCTTTTATCTCCCAAATTCAAATTCAAATTTAATTTTTTATTTCTACTTATATCTCCCAATTTCAAATTTCAATTTCTCAAAATATTTCAATCATATAATTAAATCATTCAATCATTCATTCATTCCTTCAATCGTTAGCTCAATTTTTCTCTCTCTAATTTAATTTTGTCTTCTTATATCTCCCAAGTTATTAAATTTAAATTCAACTTATGTCTCCCAATTTAATTCAATTCTTTAATCATAAAATGATTCATTTTTCCCTTATATCTCCAAATATTATAATTGACAGCTTTATAATTTTTGCCTTATATCTCTAATATAAATTTAAAAAAATATTTCAATTTGCTATAAAAGTCTAAATAGGACCTCATCATTCGCTTTGGTCAAACATCTCTTCAGGTCTGTTAAGGTGCAAGTAACACTTCTTGTCAGGTCTGATGTGTCAAAGCATTAGGGAATTAGCATATTACCATATTTTACTCATGCATTCACCTTCACTTTGGCTTGGTTTCTGCAAATGGATTATCCTATTTTTAAAATAACTCCTACTCTTTTACGAATAGCTCCTCTTCTATGATAGGCAGACTCTCTCATTTTCTCTCAGATCAACTTCTCTCAGCTTCCTTTTATCTTTATAGGCTATGCTCTCCTTTTGACTTCATAGGTTTCGTTTTTCTTTTGATTTCATAGGCTACTTTCTTCTGAGGCTTCATAGACAGTGCTCTTCATGGAATCATAATTTTTATCTTCTCTTGGATTCTCCAATTGTCTCTTCTTGGGTTTACAAAATCATGATCCACACCTTCTACAACAACCAATAAACTCTCTGCATCCTCCTTGAATGGTTTTTTTACTCAAGTGGCTTTATCTTCACTATCTTCTCACATCCAATCTTCCAACAATCTTTAGGGTGTAATCAACCTGTCTTCCAATCTTCAACTTTTCCTTCTCAATGTAATATCAATCAATTCATACATCAACTTCTTCTTCCTAGTGCAATATTAACTAACTTCTCAAATTTTTGACACTTTTTTTTCTCCAATCTACAACATAGGCGACCTCAACTTTTTCCTTCAAACTTCACAAATTCAAATGGCCTGAGTGGAGCTCTAGTACCACTGATGGTAATTTTTCTAGATTATCTCATAGGTCCCTTTTACCAAGATCAAATATGAATCATAATATTAAAGTATTCAACTCGTTGGTCAATATTAATGAATATCATTCATAGAATAATAACAATATTTCTCAATAATAGAACTCATAATATTATTCATAAATCATCAAATATACAATCTAAATTCATTTATATTATTTTATTTCTTACTACAATGCATGGAGATTTATCTCCCTAATATAACCTTACAAGGCGACTCTTCAATAATCAACTATTGCTCTCCTCAAACATTTGGGAGATGCATCCATTTCTATTCCTCGTATATGACAAAACTCTCATAACTCTTCACTTTACATCTTGCCACATATCATGTGATTCTTCACTTGCATATTTGACATAACTTTATGACTCTTGCCTTACTTACATGACATTGTGCACACTGTCACACTTTATTACATAACACTTGGACTCTTCTTACACATTAACACATACATTAGACAAAATATAAACACACTCCCTAATCTAATATTTACAAATGTACCACATGCTACTAAATAATGTAATATCTCTAATATCCTAGAATATTCTAGTAAAAAACCATGCTTGTTTTCTAATTTCACTATGGTCTTCAATCCAAAGCTCTTCTACCAATCTAATTCTACTATTTCTATATCTTGATCTTCGTACTATTGCCATCCTATGAAAAAACCTTGTATTTTTATCCCCTTTTAACCAAGTTCATCTCAATTTTAATCTCTAAAATTTCTCTTTCTTACTCAAAATGTTATGATATTCACTAAGCAACTTCCTTTCCTCCGAGGTTGGATTATTATGCTTACCTTTTTGGAATTTTGAAAGTTTCTCTTTTAGTTATTCTTTCTTCTCAAAAATATTTCCAAAAGTCTTTTTGTTCCATTCTTTAAATCTAAATGTCATTGATTTAATTTATTTTGGAAGTGTATACAACATACAATTTCCTAAATAATTTCATATTTGTGCTATCATATCAATAAATTGAGGATGGTCTTCCCACATATGCTTGTATTTAAAATATGATATTTTTTATTATTCATTTACCACAATTTTAACTCTTATTGGCCAATGATCTTAACCAATTCTTATCAAGGTATTAATTAGCACAAGTCCCTTCATCTAGCCAATGATCTAAGAGTATGTATTTGTCTAATTTTTCCACTATTAGGTTTTGACCTCTCCTATTGTTAGTCCGTGTATAGTTGTACTCTTCAAACTCAACCTATTATAGATTATTAAAAAAAATTTGTGGAAAACACCCCTTTTAGGGTACCACTTTCTGGTAAGACCCAAGAAGGCAAGGGTATCTATTCTACCAAAATATTCCCAGGGCTCGCACCTAGCCTACCCCTTCGGCACGCTCAAATAGTATGCCTAAAACAACAAAAACAATAACAAAACACACACAAAAAAACAAAAACATAAAGCACACAAAAAAACAACAAAAACAATACAAAAACACACACACCAAAAAATTAAATGAAGGAAAAAATATATTACATCTATGGCCAAACCAAATCAACAAGCCTTTTAGCCAAGATTCGACAGAGGAAACATAAGAAAGATATTTTTGAGTTGGGAACTAACAAACCCTAACTAAACCAAAGAGAAGTTAATACAGAGAAAAACAAAATGGGTATCTCTAGAATTGGATCCATCCAGAGAAAGGATAGAAATAAGAACATCCTTGATTTGCATAGCCCACCATTTGGGAGGGTGGCCTTGATACACCTCTGCTTTGAGGGGACATTAACACCCTTTATATTCCATGAGATGATAATAATGTCTCATTAGGGGCTACTGGCCATACTTGTGAATTATCAATATCATTTTGTTATTTGGTAATGAGAAGTTCAACCAATTTAGATTGTGTTCATTTCTCTATATTTGCTCTTACTTCCTTGAATCTCATTTGATAATTTAAGGGTCTTCCTATTTTTGCCTTACTTGTATTAGAAGTGGATATTATTATTCTATTCCTTAATATTCTTTCACAACTTTCCTTTTCATTAGATTTATCCTCTTCTAGCTCTGCTATAGAAGCTTTTGGCTTATCCTACTTATTTTTTAGGTATTTATTTATTAATGATAGAGGTATTAAAATCTAACACTGCATTTTATCTACCACTTTTCTTATCTTGAATAGTGAACGGTACTTCAAGAGAGTCCTTAAAAGCTGATGAAGCATATTCCTTAGATTCAGTGGGAATGTTCATCCCTAAATTAGGATCATACTATATAGATGGTTTGTTGTTAATATTATAATCTTGTTATACCATGTCCTCTAACCTCTTATTTGTTTTTCTTCATAGGCTAAAACCTCAAAAGAATTTGTATTTCTTCCAATATCCTTCCTTACTGGTCTCCACTATTTATTTTCATCTATTTGGACATTTTTTTTGGAAGTTGAAAACCATCCTCATCGATATTCATTTGTAAGTTTCTCTTATGGTTTTATACATATGTTTTTGCTAGATTTTACTTACGGCATAATCTCTCAATATGGCCCACCTCATGACATCTTCTATACCTAAAAAATATATTTTCATAATTTGTGATTTGAATCAATAACTTACCCCCATACTTAAGAATGATTGATTCTGGTAAAGGTTTACTTATATCAATCATGACCAATATTTGATCATAAATAGCCAAGAATCCATATTTTATAGTTTATGAAATCTCAAGGAATTCTTCTTGAGCATTGTCTATAGCCTTAAAGGTATTCATTTCCCATAATTCAATGGGTAACCCATACATTCTAATCTAGACTGGTACAAGGGATAGCTTTATGTTTTCAAGTGCAAAGCCTTCATACTAGAAGGTAAGGAAGAGTCTTTCACTTCCCCTAAACCAAAGACCCCCTTTTAGGATTCTATATCTTTCCTCCGTGGAACAAAAAATGGCTAGGAAGAAATATTTAGGAAGAAAGGATAGACTCGCTCCTAGATACTTTCAGATCCTATCAATCCATTTTCTCAAGGCCAAAGCCCCTAGCCAAGACCCATTAAATTTACCAAAAATTAACTTATCTTTGAGCAACAAGGGTCACTTCTCTGTGAGGTCCTCACTAATCTCTACTACTATAAATTATTATAAGAATTTAGCTATAAATTGGTCCATGGGATGGAAACTATGACTCAAAATATACTAGAAATTACCAGTATATCCTATAGCAATTATATTATATTAAAATAAACCTATAAAATTTTACATGTAAAACTTTTAAGATAATGAAGGGGAAAAACAAACTAAGCTAAAAATTTCTATGCCTAGATAGAATTTCTTGTCTCATTGATGCCCCAGTCCTCTGTTGCTCCTCTCATCATCTAAAACTTGGCTAACATATATCTGTAATTTTATTTTCCATGATTTGAAAAACATCATTACCCTTGTTTCGAATGGCTAGTTTCATAGGGCTATATCTCCCTCAATACCACTCGGATTCCTTAATATGATCACTCATTTTAAAGCTCTTCAAATTCTACACTAATTGGTCCAAGAATCATCTGAATTATACAACCCTTTGCATATAAATAACTCCTAAAACATGAGATATTTTTAAGGAAAAATTTCCCTAATGTTACCCTAGTTTCAAATGGTTGTCTTCCCATGGTCTTATATCCCTCAATACTACTTCTTGGATTATTTTGAATGGCCACTCATTTGAAATATTTTTATATTCCACACAAAATGGCACAAGAATCATCTAAATTAAACAACTCTATGCAAAGATATGGCTCCTAAAAGATTATTTATTTTTCAAGAAAAATTACCCTAGCTTTGTTGATCAATTTCCAAAATGTTTTTTGATGTTCTAACTATTAAATTTGAGTGACTATTCTTATTAATTAACTAAACTATTGAACTAATTTTTCTTAAGTTTTAGCATAAACTTTATAAAATAGGCTGAAAAGACCACATAACAACTTCTCTAAACTATATAACAATACTCTAAGGATATAGTTAAAACTACCGTGGTCAAATCTAACTACAAACAAAAGATTACAAAATAGAAATATATTTTTGAGTCTTCCTATTGTTAGAGAATTCTAATAGTCAATATTTCTAGTTTAGATGACTCGACAAGACAATTGTGGGGGAACAAAAAATATGCCAATTGGAATCCAGTATGGCACAACGATTTGGTTGTTATTTTCAGTCAACTGTCTACTTACATCAACAATTATGAAAAAGGATATGCAAATAGATTTGGTTACATATACCTTTTCCTCTAACAGTGTGTTATTTTCATAGGCAATGATTAGAAATATTTCCATTGTCCTTTGTATAATTGGAGCATGAAGGGTCACACATATGGATAGTCAATATATGAATTTAGCAGAGTTAGTGCTAACTACATTCTCATAGTTAGGCCAACGTATGTTACTTTAGTTTTATAAAAGTGACCTAAAAACTAAGCTATAAACACCTATTCATTTTTCATAGTAAGTCTGTGTACTTATAGCACAAAAGAAATGCAGACTCAATTTGGGGTGAGACAAGTTAGTATCTAACATGCATCATACTTTGTAGATAAATATAGATAAAACATTTAAATTCCTATAAAATATTGAATCTCATTATCTTCCACAAACTATAGAATATTTGTCATTTTAATCAAAGATAAATATTTTGATAACATTGCTTACAAGAAAATACAAGTTTCATGGACAAAAAGGCTATACACATGAGTCAATTGGGAAACTCATCAAATAGCATAAAAAACTATCTTCTTTAAGTTGCCCTAGAAACCCTTAGGTGCAAATACTATCCTTCATAATACTTACTTTCTTAGGCTACCATAAACCCTATATTACAATGGATATCCTCCATATTACTTTATTTTTTATGTTGTCTTTAAAATACTAAAATGCATGGACAAAGTCTATAACACTTCTATTTTTATTTCAAGAAGATAATTTTTCATTACTTGAGGAAAATGGAGATGATTTACCTGGATTAAAATTGACCCCTTCCAACTTCTTTATTTTAAAATTTCCTCCATATGATCGTTCTCACATTCAAGTCATTCTAAATTTGATTTTCCACATTATAATATTGGCAATTTGAGTTATTTTATGTTGTCATTGATGTCACATGGATCACATTGAGTTTTGGTGGCCAAATGATATTTTGGAAATCATGGATAAATACAGGGTTTTTGTGAAAACCAAGGCAGGTAAAATAAAAGGTTTTATTTAAAACCATGGATGGTATATTTGAACTAGATTTTTCTTAAAACCCAATTTGGCCTTTCGTTTCGTCAAAAAAGGTGCCTCGGTGATGGAGATATTTAATTTTTAATATTTAGTTTAAATTTTAATTATTTAAAATTTAAATTTAAATTTAAAATTAAATATGCAATATTTTCATCGACGTCATCAAAAATAATGAGGCTATATAAAGGGGATACCTAAGGTTCATAAACATATTAGAGCTCATGGTTAATAATCGTTGGCTAAGCATCCGAATTGAGCTTGTGCGAAAATCTTTTAGAAAGCAGAAGCAACGAATAAACAAAGGTTGATCGAAGTCCAAAGTCATCATGGGCAGAGTGGTGCATTGGAAGTTGGCTTTTGGCTAAGGTGTGTGGCAGCACAAAAGTCAATGTTTCGAATCCCCTTGACTGCGTTCGGAAGGCGTTGGAAGAAAAGCGCTTGAAGCGCTTTTGATTTGCGAAAAGGGAGGAAAGGTTTTAAGGCACGTTGTGCCTTTCCCTTTCAAACGAGCGGCTAGCTCGTGTGGCAACCTTAGCCGCGGCTAAAGCACTCGTGATGTGGGCAAGTCGGGGGTTCGAATCCCCTTGAGGAGTTAAATACATTTTTGCTCTAATTAATTCAGTTAAGCCCTAATTTGGAGTTATAACGTGGTTAGGAATAATTAAAGTTTTTAATTAAACTTTGTTTTTATAAGGGTTGTGATTATTATTTCAAATGTGGGTGAGTTGTTGATTTAATTTGATGTTCATGAAATTGAGAATTAAGATTTAGGAGAAATAAGGAGTTGTTATAAAATAATTTCTGAGAGGTTTATTGATTATTATTTTGATAATATTTTTTATTAAAAAGGACTTTGGTGGATGTGTTTATTAAGTTGGAGTTAAAAGGTGTAAATTGAGTTATGCTTTATCTTGTGATTATTATTTGAAGTCCACTAACCCTTATTGAGATTGGAAAGGAAAGTTGTGTTTAGTGTGGAATATTTTGTGGACAACTTCTTGGCATCAAAAAGGTATGGGCACATTCTCCTATTGATTTTTTATGGTGGTTGATTTCTGAAATATCATTAGAGTGAAAAGGATTGATTGGGGTTTCCTTTTAGAAAGTGGTTGGTTGAATGCTTCAAGGTTTTATGGTTTGAGAGTTGTGTTTAAACATTGTTTTATAAGCATAGTTGTTGAAGACATTGAGTGTGGAAAGAATTTGAACTAGGGTTTGAAGAGAACATGAGTATCATTGTTTTGTGAGAGTTGTTTTACAAGAATTGTTGTTGAAGTTTGTTGTTGAGCAAAGAACTTCAACTAGGGTCTTGGAAAGAATATGAGTATCATTGTAATGTGAGATTTGTGGTTGAGCATTGTTGGAAACATTTACGTTGGTTGATACACGCTTGGACTAGGGTTTTGTGAGAAAGAGTTGTCCCTTGTGGTGAATGGTTGAGTTGAGTTGATTGAGCCTAGTCAAGTGATTGTGTGAGGTGATTGTTCAAGTCCCATGAAACAAACTACTCTATAATTCTGATTTGAGTTGAGATTGATCTTAGAACATATTGAGTCTCTAACAATTCTCTTTATGCTTCTATGAGTTGACTTGAGTTGAGTTTGATTTGAGTTGATATTGAGCTTAGAACATATTGAGTCTCTAACAATTCTCTTTATGCTTCTATGATTTGACTTGAGTTGAGATTGATTTGAGTTGAGTTGAGTTGAGATCATTGTGGATCATTGTTGTCATCCATTGTAGAGTGCATTTCCATTCATTGTTGAGTTCATCTTTGAGCCTTGCCTTCATAGATTTGTGGATGAGATTTGAGTACTACTTGAGCATGATTGATTGAGCCTTTGAGAAGGCTTTTGGGATAGATTTTTGGACATATTTGTGGTAGTTTGTGTATGATTGATTAAGCCTTTGAGAAAGCTTTGTGGACAATTTTAGAACATATTTGTGGATAGTTTTAGACATATTTGTGGACATATTTGGGACAATTTTTGATGAGGTTTTGAGTGAGCCTATTGAGCAGAGTTGAGCAAGTTCTTGGTGAGCTTGCTAGAACAGTTTTGGACAAGTTTTAAGTGAGCTTGTTGGAGCATATTTGAACAAGTTCTTGGTGAGCTTGCTAGAGCATATTTGTACAAGTTCTTAGTGAGATTGTTGGAGCAGATTTGAGCAATTTATTGGTGAGCTTGCTAGAGAAGATTTGGACAAGTTCTTAGTGAACTTGTTGGAGCAGATTTGATCAATTTTATGTGAGCTTGTTGAGCATATTTGGACAAGTTTTGTGTGAGCTTGTTGAGCAGTTTTGGACAAGTTCTAAGTGAGATTGTTATGCATATTTGGACAACTTCTGTGTGAGCTTGTTATTTCCTAGCTTTGAGCAAATCAAAGAAATCATTGTATTGGATAAGGATTCTTATTTCTGAGTGAAATATTATAAGGATATTATCTTGTGGAGTACCCCACATTGGGGGAACCATGTTAAATCTTGTGTCTTAATTGTGTATGGTGACTTGTTCTCTTGCTTACTATTGTTATCTGAGTTATTAATTCACACTGCTATATTTGGTTATTGTAATTAAGGACATTAATTGATATTGGTTTAGAAAGAAAGCAAAAAGTGATCTTATATTGTTCACCCCCTCTTAGTATAAGCTTGTGTTCTTCATGTAATTCCTCATCACTTGTATCCTTATTAGTTTCTTATAATATATTCTTCAAATGAACTTTGACGGCCTTTGCCAAATGATGAAGTGGATGGGTTTTCTTTGCCACTTTTTTTGGGTTTTGAAAATCCTTCATATAAGTTATTTTTTAGTACAACATGATCTTCTTGCTTCATCTTGAAGTTTGTTTCATCATTATATCGTTCTATTTTTCTCGATATTTTTCACTTTGTAATTTCTTTCTTTGTTTTTGGTCTCAATAATTGTAGCATCAAAATGCATTGTTTTTATAATCCACTCATTGATCTCATTAGATTTATTTAAATTTAATTTGAAAGGATTTTGGTAAAGGCTTTGAAATATCAATGGCAATACATATCAAGCTATACATAATCTACTTTCACTTCTCAATAGTTGGCCCCCTTGAATGAACTCTCCTTGAATATTATTGATATTATTCAAAACCTCCTTATTTATAAGTTGATATAAAACTACATACTATGTAAGTTTTGATGAGGAAAAACTACTCTGCTAGGGTTTGATGAGGAAAAATTGCTCTTCTAGGGTTTGATGAGGAAACACTGCTCTGTGGGGATGGCAGCAATTTTTGGAGGAGGTCTAAACAATTGGAGGAATGTTGTGATGGCATCGGGCCCATCATAGAGTGTGCATGCTAGTGATGTTTTTTCATCTAAAAATGATTGGAAGGAATAGGATTTTCCATTGCATGTCGAGAATCGCTTGTTAAAGTAATAATGGATGTTTGGAATGATGTGAAGTCAGGTTGGTTCTAGTGGTTCAACCAGACTTGGTGGTGGAAGATGTGGAGTATTTAACCAAATATGCACTTATTGGCAAATTTATGGGCATCCAAATTTCTCTTCCCTTTGTGGAGGCTTGGGTTAGGAAGACTTGGAACCTTGAAGGTGATGTGGAGGTGATGTTGAGTGCGAATAACTATTTTATGGTGGTTTTCTCTTGTCTTGTGGATCGTAACAAAGCATTTGAAGGGGATCCCTATTTTTGTAACCAAGCGAGACTCTTTCTTAAACCCTGGCATGTGGGTTTCAACCCGTTAGAGGAGCGGTCATCATGGGTTCTAGTGTGGGTTCGACTTTCGTGGCTCCCATTAGAATTTTGGAGAAATGACATCTTGCATATGATTGCCCTTCTTCTTGGGAAGTCGATTGGACCATCACAATAGACTATGGATAAAAAGGTAATTTTTTTTGCCCATATATGTGTTGAAATTGATTTAAACAATCCTATTCCAGATTCTATTGAAATACAATTTGGATCGACTACATGGGTTCAACAACTTGACTATGAAGCTCTTCCATTTCATTATCAAATCTACCATGAATATGGCCACCTACAAAGAAAATGCCCTAAGTTTGTCCCGCCCATGGCTTCAAATCCTGGGCCCTCTTAGTCTGCACAAAATTTGGATAAAGGAAAAGCCTCGATAAAGGAAGGGGATCGGGATAAGGAAGGCTTTGTTCTGGTAAAACCCCAAAACAAAGGAAGAAGGGCAAAAAGAGACCTTAAGGATAGCTAGCTAGATGCTCTGCTCAACCATTTTGAAATACTATATGATCTTGATCAGTGCATGGAGATACCTGAAACATCGCTACCTAATGTAGATATAATAGGGTTGAATCAGATGTCTCTTCTTGAGGTGGAACCTAAGGAATCAAATCTAGGGGGTTTAAATGAAGAACAAAGGGCTTTGGTTCTGAGTATAGGTGATATGGTTGGATCTAGCCCTGGAAGGGAAACTATTTTGGAAAGTGGCACAGATTTAGTTATGCCCTCTCCTACTCAGACACTGATGTAGTTATCCTTGAATTGTAAAACTCCTACGGTGTTGGGATTGCAGTAGAAAACAATTAAAAAAGGTGCTTCAGATAAGAATATGAAGGTGGGTCGAAAGAAAGACCAAGATAAAATTAAGTTAATGGGGAGACTTTGGTGGATTCAGGATTGGTGAGAACATTGGACTCCCATTTTTCTAAACCCCATTAATGATTATCCTTTCATGGAATGTAAGGGGGTTGAACAACATCCCCAAATAAAAAGTTGTTTATGATTTGGTTCGTGTTCATTCTCTGGATGTGGTGTTTATTCAAGAGACTAAATTGGCTACTGATAGTATGTTCAATATTTCTCCCAAGTTGTGGAGAAGGGATCAATTCCAATGTATTGGTGCATGTGGATATGTTGGTGGTGTTGCTTGTTTATGGGATCCGGTTAAGATCTCTCCTCTTACTTAGATTTTCATTAGATGGTCTATTTCGATGATCGGGCATGATAATGAATATGGTGAAACCATCCTACTTACAAATGTGTATGCTCCTATTGATTACAATGGTAAAGTGAATTTTTGGGAGCACATTGGCTTTGTGAGAAGTCTGGCTCCCTTGTACCCATGGATTTTGGTTGGAGACTTCAACTCTATCACTTGTTTGGAGGAGAAACGTGATGGGGTTGATCATCTCGAGCCTTTTTCTTCTATCTTTAGTGCTCATATTCGGGCCCTGAACTTGGTTGACATCAAGCCGGATAATGGGATATTTACCTGGCACAATAGAATATGTGGGGAAGATTCCATCTCAGAGATACTGGATAGGTTTTTGATCTCCAGTTTTTAGATTGGTAATAACATAAGTGCTAGTTCTATGAATCTGGAGGGTAGGGGATCTGATCATTGGCCTATCAAACTCTCTGCTCTGGATTTAGGGCTAAAGAAGAATCCTTCCTTTAAGTTTCAACTTATGTGGCCTTGGGATCCTAATCTTCATGATTTCGTGTGAGGTTGGTGGACCAATGGCAAACCTCCTCATGGAACCGCTATGTATTCCTTTATGAAGCGACTACAATTTGTTAAGCATAAATTGAAGAGATGGAATAGACTAAATTTTGGGAACCTTTCCTTGGCTAAGTTGGTGGCTCTTAGGAGGGTGGAAGAAGCTTCAAGGAATATTAGAGATCAGGGACTCACGAAGGAGCTTCTCATTGAGGAATCTGAGGCTGAAAGACCTCCTTTCTATGAAAGACCTTGTTGAATGGGAACTGAGGGAAGAATTTTTTTGGAAATAAAAAGCTCGAGTAGATTGGCTTCAGGAAGGAGATAGGAACATAATCTTATTTTATAACTCAATTAAGGCTCATCGTAATGGTAACTTGATTACCTCTCTTTTGAATTCTCAAGGTGCCTTGCTCTCTTCTTTCAGGGATATTTCAAAAGAGACTAGGAGGTATTTTTCCTCTCTTCAAGGAGGACTCCCTCTCAGATGATGAGGATGAAAAGCTTATTCTAAAATGTATTCCCTCAATTGTTTCTAGAGAGATGAATGAGCACTTGATGGGTCCAATTTCCCTTGAGGAGTTGGAAAATATTGTATTCAAGATGAAAAAATGGAAAGCCCCAAGTCCAAATGGATTCTTGATTGAGTTTTATCAAGATTTTTGGGAGTTAATCAAATTTGATCTTCTTGAGGTGGTCCATAAATCCTAAAAGAACAAACAAATGCTAAGGATCATAAATGCTACCTTTGTGGTGCTTATTCCCAAAAAAGGAGTGAATTCCCTGGATATGTTAAGGCCTATCGCTCTTTGCAATTTTGTGTATAAGATCATCACAAAAATTATTACTAAGAGGCTGAAGATATGGTTGAGAAAAATCATCTCTGAGGAGCAAGGTGGGTTTGTTGTTGGTCGACAAATCCTAGATGGGGTTGTTATTGCTATAGAAGTTATTCACTCGATGGAAACTTCTAAGGAGAAAGCTATGTTCATTAAGTTGGACATGACCAAAGCCTATGACCAAGTCATATGGTCCTTTATTCAGAAAGTTCTTGCTTCTTTTGGCTTTGAGGAGGAATGGATTAGATGGGTGATGAGTTGTGTTTCTTCTTCCTCCTTCTCCATTCTTGTTAATAATGAGCCATCGAAGCTGTTTGAGGCCTCAAGAGATTTGAGGCAAGGAGATCCTTTATCTCCTTATTTATTTATCATTATGGCAAAAGGGTTGGGAAGATTGCTCAAGTCTTAGGTTAGGCAGGGTCTCATTCAGGGGTGGAAGTGGGATAGTAGTTTATCGCCTCTTTCCCACCTTCAATTTGTTGATGATACTGCTTTGCTAGGAGTTGCCACTATCAAGGAAGCTGGAAACATTAGATGGTCTCTTGACATATATCTTGGTGCTTCTAGATAGTTGATTAATGAGGACAAGTCTTCTATTTTCTTCTTCAATACCCCTCCTCTTATTCAAGCCAGGATTGCTCGCATTCTAAGATTCCAGGTCGGGACTCCCCCCTTCATTTATCTTGGTATTCCGATTTCATCTCATCCTCTGCCTAGATCTTCTTGGCAGTCTATGCTTGATAAGTTTAGAAGGAAGGTGAATCATTGGACCATCATATGGCTATCCTCTACAGGTAGAGTGTTGCTTTTAAAATTTGTTGTTCAAGCTTTACCCATTTACAGGTGTTTTGTGCAAACAACTCCCTCTCGTTTCATCAAGGACATGGATGCTTTGTCAAGATAGTTTTTGTGGTCTGGAAAACTTGATCAATCTAAATGGAGTTTGGTTAGGTGGGATTCTATTTGTAGGTTGGTTCAAGAGGGAGGCCTTGGGTTGCGACAGACGGCTCTTTCTAGGCAAGCTTTGGCTGCGAAAATTTATTGGAGATGGTGTACCTCTCAAGATCAAATTTGGGCTAAAATATTATCTTGTAAATACTTGAGAGGTATTTATGAGGCTGAGATACCTAGAGTCATCTTGGTTGGGAAAGGTTCAGTTATCTGGGACACTCTAAAAAGAGGAGCTAATTTAATTAAGTAGGGTTTGTTCTGGATTTGCAATCGAGGATCATATGCTCTTTTTTGGGAGGATTCTTGGGATGGCCACCCTCCTATCTTGACTCAATATCCCAGGTTATATTCCCTAAGTGTTTGTTTCTTGGAAGTGGGTTGGTCTCGTGTGGAGGACTTTAAAAATCTAATCTTTTAGAAATTTGGAGATGTACAGGTGGAAAGATCCGCAAGAATGGCCCCGGGGGGATTGGTCGAGGACAAAGATGTGCTTGCTCTTATTCTTGCGGGGAGACCCTGTTCTTCGTTGAGGGGTAAAGACATTCTAGCTTGGAACCTTGATCCCAAGGGAACCTACTCTGTAGCCTATGGTTATCAGGTTCTTGATAAGAAAAATTTTGGGAGTCTCCCTATCACATGGTGGAAAAAGGTGTGGAACATATTTGCTTGGCCAAAATGTAACTTCTTTCTCTGGCTGGTAGCTCGTAATAAATGCCTCACTTGGGATAACGTGAGGAAGAGGGGATTTCAGGGTCCCTCTTTTTGTGTCCTTTATGGTAAGAATGAGGATGACTCTTCTCATTTATTTTTCCAATGCTCCCTTGCTAGAGACATTTGGCACCGTTGGTGGAGTGCCTGGAACCATCCTTGTTTTCATGTGCTCTCCCTAGTGGAGTTTTGGAGTAGTCTGGGTAGACCTCCGACCAAGACCCCCTTCCTTCGGGTGGCTTGGAATTTGGGCCCTTCTTGCATCATCTGGAATATTTGGCTCAAACAAAACCATCGCATCTTTCAGGGTAGTCATTTGGTTGTTCAACATATCTGGCAAAGGATCCTATGTATGGTTCAAGAAACTATCCATAGCAAATGTGATGTGGACCCTCTTTTGGACTCTAGGGAGGAGAAGGTATGGTAGGCCCTTGGTCTCTTTGGGGTTGGTGTGAACTCTTCTAGCCCTAGTAGGGTTCCTCAACTCAACAAGAAGGTTAGGAGATATGGTAGGTGGAGGTCACCCCCTAGAGGAGTTTTAAAAATTAATACTGATGGGTCATCTAGGGGAAATCCTGGACATGCTGGAATTGGTGGTGTTGGGAGAGATTCTGCTGGCATGGTCAATTTTTTCTTTTCCATTTATAAAGGTGTTCACTCCAACAATTTTATGGAAGCTCTTACGATTCTCGAGGCCTTGCAGAGGGGGTTTTCTCTTGGCTGGCACAGGATTATCTGTGAGTTCGACTCTCAAATTTTGGTTAATATTTTAAACAACAAAAGGGTGGAGGATGTTAATTGGCAGTTGGCCTTTGTGGTCGTTCATATTCTCAGAATGAGTGAAGAGTTTGAATTTATATCCTTTGTGCACATTCCAAGGGAATGGAATGGGGTTGTTGATTACCTGGTCAAAAGGGCTTTTGAGTTGTTGGATCCTTGGATTATCGATAACTAGGAGAGTCTCCCGTTTGGGGACTCTCAACGCCTCTAGGAGTTGATCCACAAGGATGTTTAGACTTAATGTGGTTTGTTCTTGTTGTCTTCTTCGGGTTTCGACCTTGTCTGGTGGTTTTAGCCTATTTTGTTGCTTATTTGAGTCTTGGTTGGGAGCTCAATTGTACTCTGTAATCCAAACTTTTTATCAATAAATTTTTACCCCTTTATTTAAAAAAATTTGATATAAAACTCCAAAAAATTTAACCCATACTATAATCATTTTAAGAGCTTACATCTTCATTTGTTTTACTATATAATTTTAAATATAAGTATTTGTCCCCTTAAATTGTGTGCCACCACCCATTATTTTATTCTTAACTTCTTAACTAAAAAAGGTGGACAAGAAAAAAATAAAACATCATTTTGGAAGTAAATCTATGGAATAATGTGAACTCAATATTCACTTCCATTTTATCCATTGTTAAATCTATGAATAATTGACAAGCATTCATTGAACTTGCTTATTAACCATTTGTTTTAAAGAACCATTATATCATGCTCAATCATCTCATCCTTGATAATTACTTCTTGTAAAATATTTACTATCTCAATAAAGATTAGCATATATATAACTTCCTTTTATCTGTAATCAAGGTATCCTTACTTTGAACTAGAGTTAGGGTTTCGATAAATTACTTTTTTCTTTGCTATCTAGATTTTCCTCATGAGAATATTTTATTCTTTAAATTTTCTAAGGAAATTTTTCCATTCTTTAAATTTCTCAAAATACCTAGAAAAAAGTTCTAAAGTGAGATCGGTTCCTACTCATACTTGCTTGTTGTAAAGTAATTAATTTTTATACAAATACTAAAATTTTGAATGTTAAAATTCATCTATAAAATAATCAAATGACATGAGTTAAATTGTTTAAAATTTTCAACTTGTAAGGAGACATAAGTTCAAATCTTACCAAAGTGATACATGCATGATTGCCAAGCTATAGTAATACCACCATGTGGTCAAGATGTAATACAGGTGAAACCAATTTTAATATCATATAACCAGTTAAAAATAAAAACTCATCCATAAAATATAAATCATAGCTTATAATATAAAGCTCTTAGCTCCCATAGTATTCTTTAAGCCTTATATGAAGACAATCTTTGTTTTACTCCACACTAAAAACTCATTTATAAAATTAAAATCTTAACTTATAACGTTTTTTTTTTTTTTGGATAAAAAGAGGTTCTACTCAGGTCCTATACCCTTGACAAATCACAACTCTCTCCTTTGAAGCTTAAGAGTTTCTAAACAAATTCAATTATCATCTCAATTGAGTTGCTATATCTAGATACTTACATCATTCTTGATTTGTATCATATGAATCTTCTTCAATTTTCTTTGTAAATGCAAATATTTAGAATTCAACGTTCTTCTTCTTGACATTTTCCTACAGTAGCCTTCATGATACCAAAACTCCACCTCTATTGTCTATGCACTAAATCTTAGTAAAGTAATATTTCCAAAACTTTGCATTATCATAGTTTGCTTTATTAGCTCTAGACTATTAGTTCCCTTTCTAATGCATAAGTGCAACCACAAAAATTGTAATAAAAGTTTAGCAATCTCAAAAATTGAAAGTTCATATTTAAATCTTATACAAATATATGTACAAATTTATGGGTTATTATATAATAGAAGTGGAATTCATTTTAATCCCAAATAACCAATTAAAAAATATATATTTTTCATTTTAGTGAGTTATGAAATGAAGCTCATCCATATTAAAATGGCATTTTAACAAATAAAAATGGTATTATTTAATAAATAGTTTAGTAGTCTCAAAAAATTGAAAGTTCTTATCCATACTCTATCCCACAATCCAACCAACAACCAACAACTCAAATAATCCATTCAACCATGAAATCCATCTAATGTCATCTTCTCTGCTCAACATACAAAAATTCTACTCATTTCACGAAATCATAGTCAACTTTACCAAAATTGGATTGTTACTTTCCTCCAATTCATTGATCTATAAATGGATCCCCTAAAATATTTTTTAGTCCTCTAGAACATTGTTTTGAATTTGTTCCTTTCAAATTTTTCTTGTCAGCTTTAGTTAAACTTACTACTTCCTTTAACCATGGAAAAGAGAATTTAACTTCATGATCCACTATTAAAACCCCTCTATTGGCTAGCTTGTCTACACATTTGTTCCCTTTCCTTAACTTATGTGTAAACCTAATTTCTTCAAATTCTGTAGCAAGATCTTATATTTCCACAATAATCTATTGTATATTCCATGAAGCCTTTGTTTTCTTCAAAATTGTATTTATTACTATTAGTGGATCACCTTCCACCCATACTCTATTCCATTTTATTTGTTTGCATATTTTAATCCTTCCAAATTTGCCCAAGCTTTAGCTTCATTATTTGTCTTAAATCCACTTCAGAAAGCATAATTTGACAAAATCTCAACCTCTTATTTTTTATTATTCCTCCTCTTGCTAGTCCTAGATTTCATTTAAATGCTCCATCAAAATTCAATTTCACCAACTCTACTATTGGTGGTTACCACTTTATATTTGTTTCTTTCTTTTTTTCTCCTATACCCACCATCATAATTTTAATTGATGACTTGACTCCATCTATCAAGGTTCTTTGCCTCAATATTAGGGATTGGTAAAGTTTATAGTGCTAGTTTAGACTCCTCTATTGCTAAACAAATATTTGTTTTAATTACCTTTAAATTGATTTCCTTTCTTTTAAATATTGTTTTGTTCCTTTCCAATTATATAGTCTAAAGTATTGTATCTTTCGATGTATCCTAGATTGTTTGTAATGCCTCACTTTTAAAAGTTCACTACCATTGCTTTAACCATTCTTCAATTTTTCCATTCACCAAATATATTAAGATTCCATTGCCATAGTTCCTAGACTATTGAGTGGTGTCCCAAGAGATGGTCTATACTTTCCTCTTTTTTACATAAAACACATTATGAGGGGCCATGAAAACCCCTTTTCATTAGGTTATCTTAGGATAAAAATTTCCTGTGACCTGCTAGCCATATAAAAATATTGACTTTTGGAATGCAAGGGTTGTGAATTTACCCATATTATCTCATAGGTCCCCTATCCAAGATCAAATATTAATCACAATATTAAAGCATTCAACACACTAGCCAATATCATATTCATAGAATAATAACAATATTTCTCAATAATCAAACTCACAATATTATTCATAAATCATCAAATATACAATCTCTTATTCATGTTCAATTCTCAATACAATGCATGGAGCTTTGTCTCCATTATATAACCTTACAAGATGACTCTTCAATACTCAACTATTGCTCTCCTAAAACCAGGACTGGAATTTAAAAAAAAAATTACCTGTCAACAGAAATTTTATGACGGTTTCAATTTTTTATTGACTGTCAGGTTACAGTTTAAATTTTTATTTACCTTTCATTTTTTTGCTAGTAAATATTTTACTTGACGATCAAGTCCTCTGCCCTTGGCATACTTGCATTTCACATATGACATCCTGATTGCATGGTCATGGCCACGGCCACTGTGAGAGACTTCCTTCAAATGCATAAGTCATCAATGTCATAAGCCCTCTTCTTTTTAGTAAGTGCTTGCAAAATAAAAGTCAAAGGGTTCATTTTTAAATTTGATCTGTCATCGTTGACTGTTATAAAGTTACTATGGATGAACCATTTCAAAACCATATAACCAATTATAAGGAAAAATAAAAATAATAAATAAAATAAAATAAAACCCTAAAAAACAAAGAAAGACATGGTGAAAAAGAATCCCAAAAGCCCATATGCATAAGCTATTGGAATTTGACAGTATGTAGACCATTGTTTCATATTAGACTTTGAAAATAAGTTGTTAAAAATTTTGGACTTTAAAAATTACAGATGTAATATTGTTATGGGTTACAATGTACTATGGACAAAACCATTTTAAAGCCATATAACCAATTAAAAAGAAAATGAAAAAGAACCATAGAAAACAAAGAAAGACAATGTGAAAATAAAATGTTGGGTAAAAATTGCAACCAAGTTGTTGTAATACCATTATAGGGTCACAATGTATTATGAATAAACCATTTCAAAACCATATAACCAGTTTGTTGTAATACCATTATAGGGTCACAATGTATTATGAATAAACCATTTCAAAGCCATATAACCAGTTAAAAGGAAAAGAAAAGAAAAAAATGAAGTCTATAATCACTACTTAAAATATTCGCACCTCTAATAATTTGGAGCCTCGGAGATGGATGAGATTTGGAAACTAGTCCACCGGAGTTGAAAGTTACTTTTTCTTGTGAATGTATACTTTTACTTTATCTTCCATAATTGAAAGTTGTTTTTTCTTCCATCTTTCACAATTGAAATGAAAAACAAAAAATTGTACATGCCACCCGAAATTGAAGACGCTGGAACTCCTTAATAATACCAAGGTGGTGTCGGAAAGCTTGTAAATATCTGAGGTGCATCACCTCATCATGGGGGTCAATATTAGTCCCTACGCCAAACCCCAACTACCTTATGTCTTTTGAGCACCAAACCTTAAGACCGATAGAAAGATAACATTGTGATTGGTGTTGTTCGATGGCTTTAGGAGGCACCATTTCGGTCTGGGAGGTGGGAAATCAGGGAGGAGAGGGGATGCTAATCCGTTTGACACTCCCGGGCTGCTTGTATCTCTCTCGACCGCAACACCAAAAACTGAGATGGATGGATGGTTTTGATGGTAGTTTTGTATTCATTGGTCCTTGTTCTGGAGGTAACATATGTTCCAATTTAATGTTCACTTGTATTAGCATTAAATGCTTCGACGACACATTAAATTAAAAAGGATGTAACATCTGTATTTGTATATTTAATATATATTTATACATATAAATACTGTAATTTGTATACTACAAATAAAATCTACGAATTTCAAACATATTTACTTTACTTGTAAAATTTACGGTTTATAATAAAAATAACAAGTAAAAATCTACTGTCAGCATAACATTAAAACAGTAATTTACAGTTTTAAATACAAAATACGGTCATATGCCTGTCAAATTCCAGGCCTGCCTAAAACATCCAAGAGATGCATCCTTTCATATTTCTCACCTATGAAAAAACTCTCATGACTCTTCACTTTACATCTTGCCACATATCATGGGACTCATCACTTGCATATTTCATATCTAACTCGTATGACTCTTGACTTACTAACTTGACACTTTAACTCTCACACTTTATTACATAACATTTGGACTCTTCTCACACATTGGCACATACATTAGAGAAATATAAATCACATTCCCTAATCTAATATTTACAAATGCCACCACATGCTACCTTAATGCTACCAAACATAGTTGAGAAAATCTACAAAAAAACTTGATTCAAGCCAATTTTTCCTTATTCACAACTTGGTCGATTTTTGCCCTTTTTTTCCAAAAATTGTAATATGCATGAAAAAATATTTTTTTAAGTGAAAATTTGCATTTTCTTTGGTTTTTTCAATGAAAAATTGATGATCTTTTTTTTCTTTTTTTGTAAATTCCTTATTTTCTCGATTCTTTTTCCATGTTGATTTCAATTTGATTCCAATTTTCTCAACTATGCTACCAAATAATGCAATATCTCTAACACCCTCATGTATTACATTATTTGGTGTGAATACTTTTATTCTTCGATCTTTGGTTTTGATCTTTATCCTTCGGCTCTGACTCTCGCACTCCTTGAAGTTTTGGCACTAATCTATTAACCTATTCCTAGTAGTATTTATTAGACTTTCTTTGTGACCATAAAAATATTATAACATATCCATGATCTTGTTCCAATTTGATTTTTTTGATCCATCCATAGTGTACTTCAATTTTATTTTTGTGATCTATTTTTGGTTTGGTTCTGTCACAAATTTTGCAATTCTAAAATGATCTTGATTTTAATTTGTGTCTTTTATCGATTTATTTTTTCCCATGTTTTAGTTACTTTTTTTTATTAGGTTTTAAAAGAAGAGGTTTTGAAAGGGTCCCCAAACCTTTTACATAAGGGGTTTTGAAAGGGTCCCCCAACCTAAGATCCAATAGAAAAGACATCCAAAGAGATTCCATAGTGAAACACAAGGAGTTCTAACCCATCCAAGGGAAAAAGAAAATAAACTTTAGACAAATTTGAAACAAGCTCAGTTGGTACCCACCCAAACTAAACCAAAAGCAACCAAATTTAAAACAATCATGCTAAAACTAAAACTACAATATTGGGAAACCAAAACTCCACAAAAGAAATTGAAGCTTGAAATAGACAAGCTAGGAACCCAAAGACCAAGAAGAGCTAGATCCCACGAGTCCAAAACAAACAACAACAAAAATGGGGTTAAACAAACTGTGAATGTCGAGAGGATCTTGGAATCCACAAATCTAAAGACCCCCAAAAAATTCCCACCCTAACTTGGAAAATTAAAAAAAACACTAACAATATATAGCTTCCCATCCAAGTCAGGAATTTTAAACTATCATTTTCTCACCCAAGGGGGAAAACGCATTCGAGATAATAGGTTCAAAAGAATCAAAATTGAAAATTTTCCACCCCAGCCCAGGGGGGAAGGAGGATTTCTATAACACTACCTGAAACCCAAAAATAAAGGACCGATATTGTAGCACGAAAATAGTACGAACCAAGAATATGGGAATGAAATGAGATTATCTAGTGATCCAACACTGCAACCAACAAGAAGTCACCAACATCCCAGAGAAGAGACCTTGAGTGTAGACCCACAAAGCCCTCTCCCAAATCAAAACTGAGCCTAAAATAGAAGAGGAGACTCCAACCCTTCCGCCTCTAGAGAAACAAAATCCAACACCAAAAAAAATTATAAATTCTCAAGACCCACCAAAGGAATCCACAATTGCAAGATCTAGAGCTCAGAATCTATAAAAGGACCCCCAAAGTTAGGCAAAGTAAACCAAGACTAGTGACATAGATATAGTTGGGATTTCTCACGCAATTAAAAATAGCCATAATCCACAAGTTCCTCATACAATTGAAAATAATCACAATCCACAAGTTTTGCACCCTAACCAACAACATGACCACCCACATCAATCATTGTTATCACGAACCACCAAAGACCATCAAACTAGTCACTAAAATTGTAGCCCCAAGAACCATGGGCACTTCCACATAAATCTCAAGGGTATTCCTAACCTAGCCATGCATCAGGAAGAAAAAACTTGAGATTGCACACAAAAAACAAAAACAAAGCCAAAGGACCACTACAAATGGCAAACATACCATCCACCACAACTCTGACTATTATCACCTCTTAGCCAAACCCACCAACCTAGCCAACTCCCCAACCTACCAACCAATAAATCTAAGGCAAGAGAGACCACTACTAAAATGGGCTAGAAACCAATAACTTTTAGTTCCAAGGGCATAACAACATCGTGTAGAGGTACTCTTGAACCAAGTTAGCTAAACCCCAGCTTGATGATTGAACTGCCCAAAGAGATATTGCTCGACAGTATCCGTGGAACCAATAGCAGATCAGTGTGAAACAATCCTTCAAAAATAGGAGAGAAACACGATTCCAAGGAGAAATCTAGCAATTTTCTAGGAACTAGCAACGGTTCAGCACAAAAAAGGGCTTCAATCTCAGAATTATCACCTACCTATCTGAGCTTCCCTTCCACCAGTAGAATTTTCTCACTCTTTGCCATTTGGCTTCACACCCAGTATCCATAAGGATCATATTTTCCTAATCTAGAATGCAATTTGGATCTTGCGATCTTCATCCATAACCCTAGTGATTTTAATTTTTAGCTACTTTTATTTTATCATCTAGGACATCGGTACCTTTAAAAAAATTGAGTGATTTTTATTTTCACAATCATATTCAATTTGGTCTTTATCTTTAGTGTTTGTAATCCTTACTGTAAGAGCTCTTATTTCATTTTCTTCTTCAACTTCTATTCTTCTTTTTCTTGGTCTTAGTCTTTTTTCTTCTATTTCTCTAAGTTCTTTCCAATTCCTGTTACACTTCTCAATAAAACATCACAACAATATGATTCATATCCTTCATCAATATTGATTTTGTTGTTGTCTAATTTATTATCTGATATAGGATATAAAGATTCACAATTTTCTTATTCATTGTCAATTGATTGTGTATCATGATTCTTATTTGATAACTTCATGTCATATTTTTCTTCGATATTCAAATCCCTAATATTTGACAATTCTCTTTCTTTTTTTAAATCAAACTTCTAATAAAAGTAATGCCATATATACTATTATCATTATATCAATAGGTATTGTGATGGCATTTTTAGAATCTTCACTTGCTTTTGTCAATTTTGTGCTTAGATAATTTTCAAGAGTTCAAAACTGTTTATTTTTTGCTTCTTTGAAAATTGTTTGTAATACCTTTATCAATTTTGCATCTCTTTGGTTTTAAAAATTTTGTATCATTCTATGCATGCAATATTTTAGATTTTCCAACATTTTTTTGCTATCTTCCAAAGATATATTTTGAGTAATTCCTTCCACGATGAATTTCACAAAACAATTTTCTCATTTCCTTTGATGTTGAATTCCTTATTTCTCCAAAAATAATTTTTTTAATCAATTCCTTTGATGTAAAATACCTTATGTATCCCAAATTTAATTAAACAATATTTTCAATCAAGTGGCATTAGCTCAATCGGTTAAATTCCTCAACATTTAAGGAGGAGACCAAGGTTCAAATATTACCAAGCGATACATGGATAATATCCAAGCTTTGTTGTAATACCACTATGTGGTGATGATGTAATACGGGTGGGGTTGTTTCAATCCCATATAACCAATTGAAAAAATTAAACAATATTTTCAAGCAATCAATTTTAATTCTTTCTTCTCTCTTATTATAGCTCCCAAAATTAATTTTGAATTCTTCTCAATTTTCAAACTTCATCAAATCAATCTTCATCAATTTCATATTCATCAAAATTTCTTCGAAGTCCTTTTATCTCCCAATTTTAATTTTTGCTTATATCTCCCAAATTATCGATCAAACAAACAATCATTAATTTCATTCATTTTATTATCAAATTAAATTTTATCTTCTTCTATCTCCCAATTCAATTAGTTTCCACTATTTCTCCTTTAATTATCAATTTCACCCTCACTCCAATAAATTCCAATTTCAATTCAAAATTAAAATTTGTTCCCTTATAACTCTCATTCATCAATTCATTCTTTAATTAATCCTTTTTCACCAATGTTTAACCTAAATTCCAAATTTCCTTTTTAGAAATATATAACTCCAACTAAAAAGTAGGTGCCCAAAATTAATGAAATGTGCCCTTTAAAAAAAAAAAGTAAATTCTTTACCTTATTTTTACGCCACATCCATCACTTCATGCATCAATTTGAAACTAGGGCATCAAATATCATTATGTGATATAATATTTAGTAGTGAAAGTTACGAATTTGACTATCTCAAATATTTCTAAATTCAGCTCCTCTTTTGGTCATAAATTCTTTGTATATTACCAATGTCTTAGGCTCTTTGTATCCTTCATGCTCTTTGCTTCACTATCTCTGCTTCAAGCACTTTGTTCATTGGACTCTCACTTCACTTCATAGCATCTCCAAAGGCTTTTGTTTTAAAAACATTGCATCATAGATGCTCGGATCCAAACTTCTTCATGCATAGGCTTTTGGCTTCAAAGGCTCTCAACTCCTCTTGCCTTTGTAGGCTTTAATATTCATTTGGATTCATAGGCTATGGTTTTCTCTCAGCTTTGTAGGCAACATTCTCCTTTTGGTTTCATAGGAAGTAATCTCCTTTTGGCTTCATAAACTCGTATTTTATGCCACTAACATTAATCTTTCAACTTGTTTAGCTTCTTGCTCATTTGACGTCTGGCTCCAACATTCTTGCATTCTTCTTAATCATCAAATCCTCCTATATTTCTCAATATCTCCACTCAATGTGGCTAGAGTGTGACTCTAATACCACTATTGGAAATTTACCCAAATTATCTCATAGGTCCCTTTTCTAGGATCAAATATTAATCACAATATTAAAGCATTCAACTCACTAACCAATATCAATGAATCACATTCATAGAATAATAATAATATTTCTCAATAATCAAACTCATAATATTATTCATAAATCATTAAATATATAATCTCTTATTCATGTTCAATTCACAATACAATGCATGGATCTTTATCTCCATTATATAATCTTACAAGATGCCTCTTCAATACTTAATTATTGCTCCCCTCAAACATTCGGGAGATGCATCCTTTCCTATTCCTCATATATGAAAAACTCTCGTGACTCTAAACTTTACATCTTACCACATATCATTTGACTCTTTACTTGCATATTTTACACCTAACTCCTATGACTCTTGACTTACTAACTTGACACTTTGCACTCTCTCACACTTTGTACACTTTCACACTTTAATACATGACACTTGAACTCTTCTCATTCATTGAAAAATACATTAGAGAAACATAAAGCACACTCCCTAATCTAATTTTTACAAATGCTACCAAATAATGTAATATCTCTAACAAGGGTTATTTCAAATATCTCTCCATATTCTAGTGGTATTCCTATTTCGTTGGTGCTTTACATTGTATCCACTTCTTGTTGTTTATTCTCCTGAGTTGTTCAACTCCCAAATCAACTTATCCTTGGCTCCCCTAGGAGTAATCACTATTGTTATATTTTTTCTCAACTACTTCCTAGCAACAATGTTTGATATACTTGTAAAAAAATCTTCTTTCCATTTATATCTTCCTTCCTCACCCTTGTGCATAATGTTTTAAACCCTATCACCATATTATTATTGAAGTAATCTCATCCATAGTTTCAAAATTATATCTAGATTGAGTGGTATTTTATCACACCAAGTATCCATCCAAATAGATTTTTTGCTCCACTTGCCACCACCCATCTTAGACCTTTAATCACTTCATCAACTATTTTTTTAAAATTGTTCCACAATGTAGAACCATCTAGTAGTGAGAATGTAGTAAATATTAATCTTGGGTCATTGGGCTCAATGTACTTAGAAGAATTCTTACCTATTGTCTTTGACTCTCTTTGTACAATCTTCAAATTAATTTTCCCCTAAGAGCTAAGTTTGCATCCATAATAACTCTTAAACCAAGACCTCCCCTTGTTTTATCATCACACACCTTGCTCCATTTCACTAAAGAAAGTTTCCTTTTACCATGTAATCCTGACCACAAAAATGACCGCATAATAAACATTAAACTTTTTTCTATCGATTTTGGTATAATATAAAAGGACATATAATATGTTGGAATGGTCTATAAGATTGATTTAATTAGTTGCACTCTTCTTGCTAATGATAACCATCTACCTTTCCATGTTGGTAGTTTATTCTAAACTTTAATTATAATTGGATTCCACAATTCTATCCTCATTCTCCCCTCAAATAAGGGCTTCCCTAGATAAGTTGCTAGTAAATTTACGTCCTCCATTTGAAGTAAATTGCATATTCCTTCTTTGATTCTAGTTGGAGTGTTTAGAGAGTAAATTTTAGATTTTGTCCTATTAACTTTCTACCTTGATGCTCTTTTATATTCCTTTAATAAGTTATTAAATTTTTTGGTATTGTTTGTCCCTATGCTTCCAAAAGGGTTGTATCATCTACAAACTGTTGATGGGTGATGTTGTCAATGCTATTACTAACCTTAAGTTTGCTTATTAACCCATATTTGTATGCCTTCTTCAAGTTCCTTCCTAATACCTCTGCCATAATAATGGATACATATGGTGATAGAGGATCTTCCTGTCTCATACCTTTTTTGCCTTTAGATGATTTGGTTACTAGCCCATTGACTAGCACTAAATATAATACTAAAGATACACAAGTTTTAATTAAATACTTTATTCATATAAAGTTTTAAGATCATTGTTCTCTCTTTCATAGAAGCTAATAAATGCATTAATTCATGAGCTACTATGATCCCATCCATAACATGTCTCCCTTTCACAAATCCTCCTTGCTCTTCTAAAATTATTTCATCTAACAATGGTCTTAATCATTTTTCCATCACTTTGTAGGTTATCTTATATTCCATATTACATAGGTTTATGGGTCTAAATGAATCGAACAATTTTGCATCCTTCTTTTTTAGAATCAAGGTAAGATATGTTGCATTTGTTTTATAAGGTATGTATTGTTTTACCTTAGATTTTTCCACTACCACCAATAAAAAATCCTTCACTATTTTTCAATTTATGTTGATAGAATGTTGTAGAGAGCCCATCTGAAGCTAGGGATTTTTCCTTATCAAAAGAGAAAATAGCTAAATAAACTTCTTCTAGAGTAATAGGCTGCATTAGTTTGCTATTGTCTTCCTTTTTTATAATTGAAGGTACTTCTTGTAGTAGCTTATCATTAAGAACTTCAATCACCTTCGATCCTAGAATATTCTGGTAAAAAATATTTGCCTCTTTTTTATTTCGCTCATCTTCAATCGAAACCACTTCTGCTAATTTAATTATACTAATTCTAGATGCTGATATTTGTATTATTGTCATCATATGAAAAACTTTGTGTTTTTATCTCGTTTTAACTAAGTCAGTCTCGATTTTAACTTTTAAAACTTCTCTTCCTTACTCAAAATATTGTGATATTTACTAAGCAACTCCTTTTTTTTAGCTTGGATTATTGTACTCATATTTTTGTAATTTTGAAAGTTTTTCTTTTAGTTCCTTCTCAAAAATATTTCTAAAGTATTCTTGTTCCATTCTTTTCATCTAGATATCATTGATTTAATTTGTTTTGGAAGTGTATACAACCCATTTTTTCATGAAGAATACCATGTTTGTGCTATCAGATCAACCAATTGAGGATGTTCTTCCCACATTTGTTCATATTAAAAATATGATCCTTGTTTGAATTTTTGTTTGCTAGAGGACAAGGGGTTGTACTTAGGTCCCCCACCTTTGACAAATCACAATTCTCTTCTTTAGAGCTTGATATTTTACAAATAGATTCAATTCGCATCTCAATTGAGTTGCTATAGCTAGAAACCTACATCATTTTACATAAAATGTCTAAATTCTTGATTTTCATTTTTTGGATCTTTTTCATTTTTCTATGTGAATACAAATATTCCATAATTTAGCATCCTTCCGACATTTTTCTATAGCAACCTTCACAATACTAAAACTTCACCTCTACTAACTATGTATTGCATCTTAGTAGAGTAATATTTTTAAAAAAATGCACTATCAAAGTTTGCTTTATCAAATATGGATTGCTAGTTTCCTTCCTAAAGCACAAGTGCAACCACAAAAATTATAATAAATAATTTATATGAAAGCATGTTAATTTTATAAAATAAAGCAGATATTACCAATGAAAAATATTAAAGTAAATCTTAATCATTATTTGAATCAAGAAGTCAACATTTTCTTGTCAACTTCAACTAAACTTACTACTTCCTCTAATCATGGAGAAGAGAATTTAACTTCACAATCCTCAATTAAAACCCCTCTATTGGCTAGCTTATCTGCACATTTGTTTCCTTCCCTTAACATATGTGTAAACTTAATTTCTTCAAACTCTATAGCAAGGTCTTGAATTTTCACAATTATCTCTTATATGTTCCATGGAGTCTTTGCTTTCCTCAAAATTGCATTTATTACTATGAGTGAATAACCTTCTATCCATACTATGTTCCATTTCATTTGTTTGCATATTTTTATCTCTTCCAAAGTTGCCCAAGCTTCAACTTTATTATTTGTCTTAAATTCACTATTAAAAGCGTAATGAGTCAAAATCTCTCTATTATTTCTAATTATTCCTCCTCCTCCTATTGGTCTTGGATTTCCTTTAGATGCTCCATCAAAATTCAACTTGACCAACTCCACATTTGGTGGTTTCCACTTTATATTCTTAGCCTTATTTTTGTTTCTCCTATACCCAACATCATAATTCCATTTGATGACTTGACTCCATCTATCAAGGCTCTTTGCTTCTAGATTAGGGATTGGGTGAGTTGATAGGTTTGGTTTAGATTCCTCTATGGCTAAACAAATCTTGTTTTTTATTATTTATAAACTACTTTATTTTCTTTTAATTATTCTTCTATTTCTTTCTATCCATATAGTTCAAAGTATTCCATCTTTTGATATATCCTGGATTGTTTGTAAAGCCTCATTTTTAAAAGTGCTCTACTATTGCTTTAACCATTCTTCAATTATGCCATTCATCACCATTCATTTACCAAATATATTAAGAATCCATTGCCATAGTTTCTAGACTATTGATCAGTGTCCCAAGAGATGGTATATACTCTCCTCCTCCCTTTTACAAAGAACACGTTATGAGGGGCCATGAAAAACCTCTTTTTATAAGGTTGTCCTAGGATAAAATTCTTCTATGACCTATTAGCGAAACAAACATTTTGACTTTAGGAATGTTTGGGATATCTCGGATATCTCTCCATATTATTGCGATATTTCCTATTTTGTTGGTGATCTACTAGCCAAACAAAATTTTAACTTTAGGAATGCTTGGGACATCCCGAATATCTCTCCATATTCTTGTGATATTCCTATTTTATTGGTGCTTTACATTATATCCACTTCTTGTTGTGTATTTTCTTGAGCTATTCAACTCCCAAATCAATTTATCCTTAGTTCCCCTTAGAATAATCACTTTTGTTATGTTTCTACTCAACTGCCTCCTAGAATTAATGTCTTGTATACTTGTAAAAAATTCTTCTTTCCATTTGTATCTTCCTTCCTGACCCTTGTAGAAAATGTTTGAAACCCTATAACCATATTTATCTTGAAGTAATCTCATTTGTGGTTTCAAAATTAGATCTAGATTGAGTGGGTTTTTATCATACCAAGTATCCATCCAAATAGAAATATTTTCTCTAGTTCCCATCACCCATCTTAGACCTTTAATCACCAAATCAATTCATTTTTTTAAACCGTTTCATAGTGTAGAACCATTTAGTGGAGAGAATGCAATAAATATTAAGCTTGGATTATTGGGCTCAACATAATTAGAATAATTAGCCAGGTGTTGTAGGTGAGTTGGAGAGGAGAGGACAATCCTCCAAGGGAGGTCCCAGGTTCAAATCTCCACCCTACCAAAAAGTTGAATTGGGTACCCAAAATCCAATTGATAATGTTGGTGCGAGCAGGGTTGGGCGCGACTCTCGGGTGACTTTGACGATGTGGAACCCCCTGGTCATGGTCTCTCAGACCAAGGTTGCCCTGCAAGCAGTTTTTCGCTTTAAAAAAAAACATACTTAGAATAATTCTTGTCCATTATCTTTGACTCTCTTTATACAATCTCCAAATTACTTTTCCCCTAAGAGCTAAGTTTGCATCCATAAGAATTCTTAAACCGAGACCTCCCCTAGTTTTATCATCACACACCTTGCTCCATTTCACCAAAGGAAAATTTCTTTTATCATGTAATCCTAACCACAAAAATGACCGCATAATATAGATTAAACTTTTTTTTATCAATTTTGGTATAATATACAAGGACATATAATATGTTGGAATGACACGTAAGACTGATTTAATTAGTTGCACTCTTCTTGCTAATGATAACCATCTACCTTTCCATATCGGTAGTTTATTTTAAACTTTACTTATAACTAGATTCCATAATTATATCCTCATTCTCCCCTCAAATAAGGGCATTCCTATAAGTTTCTAGAAAATTTGCCTCCATTTGAAGTAACTTTCATATCCCCGCTTTGATTTTAGCTAGGGTGTTTAGGAACTAAATTTTGGATTTTGTCCTATTAACTTTTTTCCCTAATGCTCTCTCATATTTCTTTAATAAGTTATTCAAAGCTCTGGCCTTGTTTATCCTTGCTCTCCCAAAAAGGGTTGTATCATCTACAAATTGTTGATGGGTGATGTTGTTGATGTTATTACTAGCCTTAAGTCCACTTATAAGCCCATATTTGTTAGCCTTATTCAAGTTCCTACCCAAAACCTCTGCCATAATAATGAACAAATATGGTGATAGAGGATCTCCCTATCTAATACCTCTCTTGGCTTTAAATTATTTTTTTATCAACCCATTGACCAACACTTAATATGAAACTATAGAGACACAAACTTTATTCTTCCCAAATCCAAACTTTTCTAATACTGCAAAAATAAAATCCCATTTAACCTTGTCATAGGCTTTACTCATATTAAGTTTTAAGATCATTATTTTCCCATTTCTTGAAGTTGTTGAATGCATAACTTCGAGAGCTACTATGATCTTGTCCGAAATCTGTCTCCTTTTCACAAATCCTCCTTGCTCTTCTGAAATAATTTTATCTAACAGTGGTCTTAACCGATTTGCCATCACTTTGGATATAATATTATATGTCATATTACATAGGCTTATGGGTCTAAATGAATCAAACAATTCTACATCCTTCTTTTTTGGAATCAAGGTAAGATATGTTGTATTTAATTTATAAGCTATGCATTGTTTTACCCTAAAGTGCTCAGCTCCCACCAATAAATAATCCTTCATTGTATCCCAATTATGTTATAGAATGTTGTAGAGAGCCTATTTGGACCTGAGGATTTATCCTTATTAAAAGAGAAAAAAGCTAAAGGAACTTCTTTTGGAGTAATAGGATCCATCAATTTTTTATTATCTTCATTTGTTATAACTAAAGGTACTTCTTGTTGAAGTTTATCATTAAGAACTTCAAACTCCTCCAATCCTAGAATATTTTGATAAAAATACCTAGGCTCCTTTAATATTTCGCTTTGGTCTTCAATCCAAACCCCCTTTACTAATTTAATTCTACTAATTCAATATTTTGATCTTTGTACTATAGCCATCCTATGAAAAAACTTTGTAATTTTATCTCCTTTTAACCAAGTCAGTCTTGATTTTAATCTCCAAAACTTCTCTTTCTTACTCAAAATATTATGATATTCACTAAGCAAATCCCTTTCCTCCAATCTTGGATTATTATGATCATATTTTTGGAATTTTGAAAGTTTATCTTTTAGTTCTTTCTTCTCAAAAATGTTTCCAAAAGTTTCTTCAAACTCAACCTCCCATAGATTATTGTTTTGAATAAAAGTTGAGAAATATCTCATACTTTGTGTTAATTTCCTAATTCCCCCAAAATTTTCATCCAACTTGGTTATGGCATTAAAATATCCTATGATCATGAATCATGTTTCTTGGTCTTTACTTCTCATAAAGGCTTCAATCCCACTTCAAACTTCTAATATACTTGATTTAGTTGTAGATCCATAGACATTGATAAGGATGGAATGAATATCTATAAAGTAGCATGTGACTAAAGAGGTTATCTAGTACCTAGTTTTATGAATGGTTACACAGGAGGTTCTAATAGGATTCAAACAAGTTAGAATTCCCTCTACCGATCCTTCATAATCCATAACATCTCATTCACATCTCGCCCATACTACTTTTATATTTTTGGAAACTTTTTCTTTTATTATTTTAGTTTGGATACAAAGAATATCAAGCTTATTACTTAAACAAAGGTCCCTGACACACCTATGCTTTAAGAGGGCATTAGCACCCCTTAAATTGCATGAGATGATAATTATGTCTTATTAGGGGCTACTGGCCCCACCTGCAAATTATCAATATCATTTTGTTATTTGGTAAAGAGAAGTTCAACCAACTTATTTTGTGTTCCTTTCTCTATGTTTGCTTTTGCTTCCTTGGATATCGCTTGATAATTTGAGGGTTTTCCTATTTTTGCCTTAATTATATCAGGAGTAGATCTTATTATTCTATTCCTCAACATTCTTTCTCAACTTTATTTTTCATTATATTTCTCTTCTCCTAGCTCTACTACACAAGCTTTTAACTTGTCTTGCTCATTTTCTGGTATTTCCTTATCAATGGTAGAGGCATTAACATCTAACATAACATTTTCTTTACAAATTTTTTCTCTTGAATGGTGCATGGTACTTCAAGGGAGTCTTCAAAATCTGATGAGACATGTTCTTTAGGTTCATCGATAATGTTTGCCCCTAAATCAGGATCATATCAAATAGACGGTTCCTTGTTAATATGTTGAACTTGTTGTATTGTGTCCTCTAAGCTTTGATCTATTTTTTCTTCATAAGCTAAAGCCTCAAAAGAGTTGGTATTTCTTCTAATATCCTTCCTTATTTTTTTTTTAAGCGAAAAACCCCTTGCGGAGCCGCCTTGGTCTGAGAGACCACGAACAGGGGGTTCTACACCATCAAAGTCACCCGGGGTCACACCCAACCCTGCCCGCACCAACATTATCAATTGGATTTTAGATACCCAATTTAGATTTTTGGTAGGGTGGAGATTTGAACCTGGGACCTCCCTTGGAGGATTGCCCTCTCCTCTCCAACTCACCTACAACACCTGGGTTAATATCCTTCCTTATTGATATCCACTATTTAATTGCTTTTATTTATCTAGATCTAGTTTTTAGAAGTTGAAAACCATCCTCATCCATATCCATTTGTAAGTTTCTCTTATGATGTTATGCATATTATTCTTGAACTCTTCTTAGGGCATGATATCTCAATATGTCCCACCTCATGACATCTTCTACACTGAAAAGATATGTTTTCATAATCTATGGTTTGGATCCACATCTTATCGCCATACTTAAGAAAGATTGATTTTGGTAAAGCTTTAATTATATCAATCATGACTAGCATCTAAGCATAAATATCCAAGAATCCATCTTTTATAGCTTTTGAAATCTCAAGGAATTATCCCAGAGTGTTACTTATTTTCTTGAAGGTATACATAACCCAAAATTCAATGGATAACCCATACATCCTAACCTAGATTGGTACTAGGGATAGATTTACATTTTCAAGCGAAAAGCTTTCATACCAACAGGTAAGGATGATTCAAGATCTTCCCATAAACCAAGGACACCCTTTTAGGATTCCATATCTTTCTTCCCTAGAATAAAAAATAGCTAAGAATAAACCTTTAGGAAAAAGGATAGAATCACTTCTAGAGACTTCCAACTCCTATCAATCCATTTTCTCAAGGTCAAGCCCTTGGTCAATACCCATTAAATTTACCAAAAATGCCCTATATTTGAGCAATAAGGATCGATCCTATGTGGTGTGCTCACTAACCTCTACTACTAGAGATGATTCTAAGAATTTATCTATAAATCAATCCATGGAAAGGAAACTAAAACTCAAAATCTACTAAAATTTACCATTATATCCTATAGCGAATATAATATTTGATAAAAATTTATAATAAATTGCATGCAAATTTTTTAAGATAAAGAAGAGAAAAATAAACTTAGTTGAAAAATTCTATACCCAGAAAAAATGTCTTACTTCATTGAAGCCCTAGCCTTCCATTGCTCCTCCCATCATTTAAATCCTAGCTGACAAATATTTGCAGTTTCATTTTTTACGATTTGAAAAATTGTTATTTCCCTTGTTCTAGATGGCTGAATTCATAGGGTCGTATATCCCTCAATATTATTCAGATTCCTTCACATGACCAATCATTTTAAATCTCTTCAAGTTTCATACAAACTGGTCCAAGAATTAGCTGAATTGGACAACCCTTCACGGAGATATAAATACCTTAATCCTTTGTGATAGATATATTTTTTGAAATCATTTATCGCTATTTTAACTCTTATTGGCCAATGATCTAAACCAATCATTGTCAATGTATTAATTTTAACATAAGTCCCTTGATCTAGCCAATTATCTAAGAGTATGTATCTATCCATTTATTTTGCTATCAGGTTTTGGCCTATCTTATTGTTAGTCCACATATAGATGTCCTCTTCAAACTCAACCTCCCATAGATTATTATTTTGAATTAAAGATGAGAAATATCTCATAGTTTGGGTTATTTTCCTACTTCCATCAAAAATTTCATCCAACTTGGTTATGGCATTAAAATATCCTATTTTCATGAATCAGGTTTCATGGTCTTTACTTCTCACAAAGGCTTTAATCCCACTCTATACTTTTGATATGTCTGATAAGTTGTAGATCCACAAACATTGATAAGGATGAAACAAATATCTGTAAAGTAACATGTGACTAATGAGGCTATAATGCTTAGTATTATGAATGGTTTCATGAGATTTTTTAACTAGATTTCAACAACTTAGAATCCCCTTATCACTCCTTCTGAATCCACAACATCCCATTTACATCTTGCCTATACTGCTTTCATAGTTTTGGAAACTTCTTCCTTTGTCATTTTAGTTTTTTGGATACAAAGAATATCAGGCTTATTACTTAAATGAAGGTCCCTAATACACCTTTGCTTTGAGGGGGAATTAGCATCCTTTCTACTCCATGAGGTGGAAATCATGTCTTGTTAGGGTCTATCGACCCCTCATGTGGATTACCAATATCATTTTGTTGATTGGTAAAGAGAAGTTCAACCAACTTAAATTGCATTTCTTTCTTTATATTTGATTGCTTCCTTGGCTCTCGCTTGATAATTTGAAGGTTTTTCTCTTTTTTTTCTTGATAGTATTAGGGGTTTGTCTTATTATTCTATTCCTCAATATTTTTTTACAACTTTCTTTTTCATTAGATTTATCCTCTCTTGGCTATGCTAAGGAAGCTTTTGACTTATCCTACACATTTTTTCGTATTTTCTTGTTAATGACAGAGGTATTAGCATCCAACACTACATTGTCTCTACAACTTCCCTTCTCTTGAATGGTGCATGATACTTCAATAGTCTTCAAAATTGAATGAGGCACAATCCTTAGGTTCAATAAGATGTTCATCCCTAAATTGGGTTCAAATTGAGTAAACGGTTCCTTGTTAATATTTTGATCATGTTGTACCATATCCTTTAAGCTCTAATATTTTTTTCTTTATAGGCTAAAGTGTCAAAATAATTAATATCTCTTCCAATATCCTTACTTATTGGTCTTCACTATTTATTTACTTTCATCTGTTTGGACCTATTTTTTGGAAGTTGAAAACCATCCTCATCCATATCCATTTGTAAGTTTCTCTTGTGATTTTCTACATATGTTTCTACTAGAGTCTTCTTAGGGCATGATCTCTTAATATGCCCCACCTCACGACATCTTCTACATCTGAAAGATATATGATGTGGATCAAAAATCCAACACCTATTTTATTTATTTGCCCAATATTTTATTGACACTTTTACAATATAAGATCAGTGCAAACACCTAAAATAGTGTAACAGATTGCTAACATTAGCTAACAACTAACAACCTAATCTTCTATAAATACATGCGAGATTAGAAGCTCACGTTTAATTTTTATTTAAAAATCAACCTAGGAAATAAACTAAGCCTAAGGTTAAAATAATCCTCATCATTCCTCCCAACAATAGAAGCATTGGACTCCAATACTTTTACAAGAAAGGGAGAGAGAATGTGGTAATGTGCAATCCTCGATCTAATAAATAAGATAGAGACCATATAGAAGGCTTTGCTCAATTACATTTGCTCCAATGGAATGGAGAAGTGAAATGCTCCAATTTTATTCAATCTTCTTTGCAAAATATTGTTTGCTTCTTCACATGATTCATGCTTAACCTAGAGCATGCACCTCAAACTAACATTTATACCATCCTACTAAGCAGACATCTTGAAATTGCAGTTGGTTCATGGAAAAGTTGCAAAAAAAAGAGGAAAGGCATAAATCCTTGCAATCCTATGCTAAAGGTGACTTACAAGGTGCTTATGAATTTATGGAAGAAGGCATAATTGAAGTGATACCTTCAAAAAGTCATGTTGAAACAACTGAGAAGTTGATGTAGAAGCTTGATGTAGAAGTTATGCTTGATGTGAGCCAAGAAAAAAAGTTGATATCCACTAAGAGACAAGCTACTAAAGGGCAAAGACATCTCCAATGGTCTTGTGAAGGAAGAGATAACGACAACTCCCAAACTAGAGTACCTAAAGGATTTCCATGATTGAAAAACAATACCTCCTTTTGTAGGAGCACCAAAAATCATGATGGAATCTTAAGAGGACCATTGTCGTGAAGGAAATCTACTTTCAAAATAATCTTTAAAGATGAAAGTGGATTAAAGGAGTGTTGGGTTCAGCTAAAGATGCACTCTTAATTACATCAATTTCATAAAAATATGACAAACCCAAATCGAAGAATACATTGGCAAGTTTAACAAATTAAGGATTCTAAATGCAATTCAAGACTCAACTCCAAAACTAATCAACAAATTCAAGAGTGGATTGTAGGAACCACTTTTTAGGGAGTTGAAATATACACCATTGACAACTTTGAATGCGGTGTACAATCAAGCACAACTTGCGAAGGAGAAATTTGTTGCTCAATCAGGTGGATCTTGATCTTTAGGCACCTCTAAAGTGCCCAAACAACTAGCTAACAACTAACAACCTAATCTTCTAGAAATACATGTGCGATTAGAAGTTCACATTTAATTTTTATTTTAAAATAAACCAAGCCTAAGGTTAAAATAATCCTCATCAATATATTGTCATAATCCATGGTTTGGGTCCATAACTTATCCCCATATTTAAGAAAAATTGTTTTGACAAAGATTTATTGATATCAATCATAACCAATACCCACACATAAATAACCAAGACTTCATCTTTTGTAGTATCTAAAATCTCAATTAATTCTCCCAGAGTGTTGCCTATTGCCCTAAAAATATTCATTTCCCAAAATTCAATGGGTAACCCATACATCCTGACCCAAATTGGTACTAGGAATAAATTTACGTTTTCAAGTGTAAAGCTTTCATACCAGGGGGTAAGGAAGAGCCTTGCTCTTCCCATAAACCAAGGACCCCCTTTTAGGATTCTATCTATGTCCTCCCTAGAACACAAAATAGCTAGGAAGAAACCTTTGGGAAGAAAAGATAGACTCACTCCTAAAGACTTTCATCTCTTATTAATCCATTTTCTCAAAGCCAAAGCCCCTAGCCAAAACCTATTAAATTTATCAATGACTACCTTATCTTTGAGTAATGAATATTGTTGCTCTGTGAGGTCCTCCCTAATGTCTACTACTAGGGATAATTATGAGGCTTTAACAATAAATCGGTCCATAAGAGTGACATTATAACTCAATATCTATTAAAATTTACCAATATATCCTATAGTTATTATATTGTTTGAGAATATACCTACAATAATTTGTATGCAAAATATTGAAAATAATGAAAGAATAAATGAAACTTAATTAAATTTTTTTATATCCAGACAAAATATCTTGCCTCATTGATGCCCTAGCCATTTATTGCTCCTTCCATCATCCAAACCTTGGCTAACAAATATCTACAATTTTGTTTTCCCTTGACTTGAAAAATCATCATTACCCTTGTTTTAAATAATTAACTTCACAAAATCGTATCTCTCTCAATAATGCTGAGATTCCTTCGTATATCACTTCGTTTAAATCTCTTCAAATTTCACATAAATTAATCCAATAATCATATGAGACAACCTTTTAAAAAAATATATCTCCTAAGAAATTAAACATAAAAAAAAATACTCGAACTTATAATATAAAACTCTTCACTCCCATAATTTCCTTTAACCCCTAATAATTTTTATATACTTCATTCTAAAAAATAAAATAATATTTAAAAATTTTAAAGATTAAACATCCTTATCTACCCATATTATTCCATATTCTTCAAGATGATTTGAAAACCTTTACAACTCTTAAATAAAATATATATTTATTTAATAATAAAGAGGTTATATTATTTCATATTCTTCAAGATGATTTGAAAACCTTTACAACTCTTAAATACACTAAGGTTATATACTATATTTTGTAATCAAATTATACTTTAGTATGATTTGAAAACCTTTACAACTCTTAAATACACTAAGGTTATATACTATATTTTGTAATCAAATTATACTTTAGTAAAGTATAAACATCATAGAGTTTCAGTTTACCTTTTATCTTTATTTTCTATTAAACTCTTTAAATTATAAAATTATTTAAAAATAATGTAATTATATATTATTGAAAAAAAATCATATTATTTCATTAAAAAAATAAAATAAAAGAATTTTTAACATCCTAGAAGGCGGAGACGACCTGGTTATCTAAAGAAAAACATTTGAAACTATGGAGCTATAATTATTAAACCGACTTCTTCTTTCTGAAAAATCCATGTTTCATTTCGCAGCTTTGTCAGTCTGAAGCGGAAAAGGAGCGGAGTATTTTGCATCTGGTCTGCAATCCACAATATTTATTTATAATGGCAGACGCTTACTGGAGATTCGCAGCTGCTGAAAGAGGTTGTTTTTCTTCATTTGCCGTTGTTGTTCTTTTTTCGTCTTTCATTCGTATGCGGTGCTTGTGCATTGTTGTCATTCATGCGAATTTATCCACAGAACAACTGACCTTCCTAAATTCATTTTGTGTTTTTAGTTTGTCACAGTTTATTTCTGAGTGGCCTTGTGCTTCTCCACCTTTTGTTATTGTTAGTTCTGCATTAAAGCGTGGTTGAGTGTACTCTTAATCCACCACTCATAGTTTCGAATCCCCTTAAATTATACACAGACTGGATTTACAAAATTACATTATAAGAAATAGGGATTATGAGTTTGAGCTTAGCGTGCAAATTTTGTATAATAACCTATTTAATATTTTGTCCTATGTAACCCAAAATCAAGAGCTAGGGGATAGGTAGACAGTACTATAAATAGGTACAACCTCGCCCATGTTAAATTTGTGCAAGCATTACAAAACTTGGTTGCAAGAATTTGCTTGAAATAATTTTAAATTTCAAACTTGGTCATACTTGAGAGGATTACTTAGTCGGACGCTAATAGCATGTTACAGCAGCATGGAGCAGCTGTGATTGAAACAAGGACCTCTTAGGGCTTTAACATTGAGTTACTTGACCCTCTTTAGGTTAAGTAGGGATGGAGCAACGAGTGTGGAAAGACAAGCACGAGTCTGAAACCATGTCACCTTGAAGAAACATGAAGCATGGACAGTGAGATTTAAATAACGACTAGCAAAATGCATCTCAATGAATAATGGATTAATCCTGCTCTAATGAGGAGATATTCTCGGTATTTAGAATGTTCCTATAGAAGAAATATGAGTCTTTTGTTAAGACTTGCAACAAAACTTGGAAGGTGTCAGATGGACAAAGATGAATACTATCACCAATTTGAAAATTGTGATTCTTCAAGGTCAAAGTTTCCTGAGAAAGGGGACATGTATTGAACTTAATCGCCATCTTATTTTATAACTTTATTAGAAACCTGTGTGTGGAAGTACGTACCTTATTTAATAATGTACAAATAAAGGTTTTTTTTTATTAAGAGGCAAGTAGGACGGATACCACAACTCTATAACAAGGTTATTTCTGCACAATCTTTTGATTTAGTTGATTATAACAATCATTGTTTAAAATCACCAGTTAGCTAGAGCTTCCCTAATCAAAACCTTTAAGTCTAGCATGTTGCCAAATAAACATGGAAAACATTGATATAAAGTATCAAGTGTTAGTTTTCAAGATAAGATTAACATTATATGCCCTTAAGTGGCAAAGCCATAGTTTAAACACAAAGAAGCCAATTTAGGAAAATAGCTTTTTTGATTTTAAAACCTTGGACAAAAATGTGCTTTAAGTAGTGGCTACTTGGACAAAGAAATTTTGTCCATGTTAACATTGAAATTTGAAATTTTTTTATACAGTGAAACCACCACTAACAATGGATTTGCTTTATAGTTAGGCTGGCTGGTATTTATCTCGTATTCTACCTTCCCATTATATTCTTATAATACAGTCTTATGGTGCAAGACTAAGATTCTTAAGTGCTTTGGGAATGAAAACTTTGCAGGATGATACCTAGAAAATTGGACTAATATTCCAAGTCCATCTACTTGCTTTATTTGTTGCAATCACAAGTTTTAGTTCCCTAAAACTTATCTGGATATACATTGGTATTCCAAGATGTTTCAGGATGGCAAGTTTTTTTGTTCTAAAAGAAGTTGAGACATGACTAACTAAACTTACGAACCTCATCCCCAACCAACTTCTATCTGAATAACAAAATACTTCCTGAACCCTAAAAGGATGATTTTTGCTTCTTTTCTGCTATCATATTTTAATTGCTAGGAGTCCGAAATTTCTGCCACTGATGTTGGACTCTTATTTGCTGCTAAGAGCATGAAACTTTTGCTGCTCATGTTGGATTGTTATTGTTTTTTCAAGTTTTAAGCAGTTTTGTCTACTTGGAAGGTTTCAAGAGTATCACATTTTTATCTTTTTCTGCATGTATATGAAAAAAAATGTATTGTAGGACAGGGAGAGTTTTGAACTTTGACAAGGTGTTTTGAACCTTTCTTATGAGTTTTGAAGTTTGCAATGCCACTGTGCCTAAATATTTTTCCAGATATTCATTTCATGTTTTTCTGAATCACTATCGTGACTTCTATATTTCCTTATCGTACACTCTAGAGAGATTGTAAGCAGTCATTCTAGGGCGTATTTTCTTGTCCCATTCATTATCATTGGTCATCATTGAGCATTGCATAATTTCTTCATGATTCTGGTGGTATGAGCTATTTCTTAAAATACATGGCTTTTTTTGTGTTAATAGGCAACTTTTCATGCTTTGAGTGAGCATTTGAATATATATTATTTTGCTGCCTTTTGTTGTTTTAGCCCATTAGATATGTTGTCGCTGATGTCTGGATGTTGCAGGTGGTACTCAACCAGCTGGTGGGTTGGACCCTGGTCGTGATTTTCCTGGCTATCTAAGTCGTGAAAGCTCACAGCCAATTGCTCGTGAGTTTTCTGGTTATCAACCACGTGAGAACTCTCAGCCAGCTGGTCGTGATATTCCTGGTTACCTGTCTCGTGAAAATGCTCAATTAGAGGATAGAATCAGGCATTCAGTTTGGAGGGCACCTCCTGAATCTCTGCGTGATGAGGTAAAATCCACCTTGCAAAGCTGTTGTCAGGTTTCTATGTTTCACTCATTTTATCATGCAATCTTCTGTAAAGGTAACACATGGAAATTCTATGGCAGATTTCTCCATATCACACTGGAGGTTTAACTGCAAGTGAGATTGGTGGTTTAGGTGGTGCATCTGGAGTTGGTTTGGGTGGGGTAGCAGGTAGTATAGGTTTAGGAGGTGGGTCTGCTATTGCTTTGGATGGGGTAACAGGAGGTGCAGGTTCAGGGAGAATGACAAGACCAACCTTGGAAGATACACATTTAATGGGGCAGAGGCAAGGAGGGGTCGGCATGGAAGCCGCTCTTGCTGGAAAGACTGCTAGCTCTGAATTTTACAGTGCAAGATCAGATGCATCTTTGCGGTTGCTTGAGGGTGCAATACCAAATGCATCCTCAAGGCTGCCTGACAATCTTAGGCCTGATGCATGTACCAATACTCTGTTTGTTGAGGGTCTTCCTACAGACTGCACTCGGAGAGAAGTTGCCCGTATCCTTCCCATGTTGTTTGATTCATTGGTGATGACTAGAAAATCTATTCTGGTATTTTGGAAATCTAGAGTTCAGTTCTTTTAGTATTTTTGCTTTTAGTATTTTTCTTATCCAATGGTTTCAGATATTTTCCGTCCTTTCATTGGATTTAAGCAAATCAGAGTCATACATAAGGAACCTAGACATGTAAGTGCTCCTCTTTTATTTTATAAATTTTCCATTGGATAAGTAGATGAATCTTTTTATTGTATACTATCATTTTATTAACAATGATGTTGGTTGTCTCTATTTTATAAGTCATGATGTTAAAAGTAAATTAGTTTAATTTTTCTTGGTGGCTTTCTCTCTTTGCATTTCCCCATAGCAATCAACCTTAGATTTTGTATGCTATGTGTTTGACCCTTTTGTATTTGATATTTTTTATACTTCTTTCATTCTATGTTCTACTTGTTTTATAATCAAGTAGACCACCTAGCACCTTGAAGATGAGCATATTGGCCATGAGAGAGGTGATTCCTATATAGAATTTCTTTCTAGGACCAAGTCCAATAAGTTACATAACTGGTGTAGGTTAGCTTATTGTATTTAGGAATGGTTTGCTAGCTGTATGGTTTTCGTCTAACTGACCAGGCAACACGATTTGATTCTGTATTTAAATTGGCTTACCGAGGTTAGGACTTTGGATTTATCGAGCAAGGTTATAGTTTATTTAGAGTCTCCTGAGCTCATGATCATTTTGCAATTAACTTAAATTTCCTGTTTATTAACTTTATAGTATTAGTTAATGGAAGACGATGTGTTGCAGTTGTTGTATGCTATGCAAAGCTTAAATGATTGTTGAGCCTTATAATCAGCTTGGTTTGGGACATAAGTGATTGTGTGCAAAATTACTCAGTGTTAATTGATTATCTTCTGAATTTAGGTTTACATTGTTTATACTATTGTATTGCAGGGTTTTCCTACCTCTGTTAGTTTTATTTGTTATCTATGACGTTGGCAACAGTAAAATAAAACAGATTTCATGAAGTTGATTATTCAATCTTTTACTTGTTTGATGTTTTTCAGCCCTCGGCAACTTTGGACAAACAACTAATTGATAATTCACTCGATGTAAAATCCAATACTATTTTATGAGAAAGGGTTTTGAAAGGGTTGTCCTTTCCCTTTTACATCGATTTAGTCACATTGAGCTATTTGGTGCCGTCGAGATTTGAACCTTGGTGTGGGTTACATCAACTATTTGTCCCAACCATTGAACCAAGGACCTGTTAATTTTATTCCTTTTAAAAATGTGAGTTTTTATGAGGGTATCGGTCCCCTCGTACTAAGTGGGGTTTGAACCTTGGACCTCCCCAAAGAGAGGTCAAAACCCTTATTTCTGCTGTAAGCTTACAGCTATCTAATGGCAACAAAATTAAATGAAGGTTATAGTTGAAATAAAATCTAGTTTCAAGGTTACAAGATATTATTTTGGATTATTTTAAGATAAACCCTTTTTAAATCAAGATACATCTGTGAATGGTAGTTCTGGGTTAAGATGTTTTTAAAATGATTGATTGACGTGTAGTTTGATGTTCAACATATCAGTGAAACCTAGGAGGATTATGGTTTTAATAATGCCTTGCCTAAGGTTTGATATTATTCACTGTGATCATTGCCAGGATCTAATGAAAGAAGTTACAAAGGTTTGGATTATTTTAAGATAAACCTTTTTTAAATCAAGTTACATCTGTGAATGGTAGTTCTGGGTTAAGATGTTTTTAAAATGATTGATTGACGTGTAGTTTGATGTTCAACATATCAGTGAAACCTAGGAGGATTATGGTTTTAATGCCTTGCCTAAGGTTTGATGTTATTCACTGTGATCATTGCCAGGATCTAATAAAAGAAACTTATGCTCCATACTTCATGAATTGTTGCTCTGAATTTCAAGTATATGCTGTCTATAGTATGAAAATTAAATCCAGAAATTGCAAACCTTGCAAAATATAGATATTTTCTGATGACAAATACTTAGGGTCAAAGCAAAGATCAACTAAGAGAGGTAAACAAGTTCTTACCAGCCAGTATTTACAAGTGCTTACTGATATGATTTGATCTGTGCTACCAGAGAGATCATATATCTATAAATTAACCAAGCTGCCTTATTTGTTGTTACAAATTATGGCCTGCAAGTGATGGTGATATATCCGTAGTTGATCCCTTTGATGCTTCCCTTCAGAAAGATTTTGACGCAGCTGGAACATTTAGCAAAGCAATTCTGCTAAGCATATTTGATCCTCATAATTTGCAAAGGTTTGCAAGGAATCATTTGAAAATCAAATGATCTTCATCTGAGAGTCAATTTTCTGCAAAAACAGTCTAGCAACATGATATGGTAATGATCCCTTTTGGTACGAACCTGTGACAATACACTCTCATCTATTGTTAGAGGAATCTGCAAGTTACAAAAGAGCTATAGTCTAGTGTACCCTGTACAGCATAAGTGTTATCTCAAATTTGAATATAAGAGAGGTAGTAATGCTGGATTTACTCGAAGTGGTCTTGAGCTAGGCCTTGGAGATCTCATTGTGGATGTCTTTGTTGATTTTTCTTTCTAGGAAGGGAAAGGATATCATCTGGAGTCTCATGAGGTAAGGCTCTTTTAATATCAAGATTAATCTGTTGAAAGACAGATGAGTTTTTAGCTTATGTGCGAGGACTAATTCCTTGTTCAACAAGCTGCATTTGGTTAGGGATCCATATCCACAAGTACAAGGTTATGTCTTGGATGTGTCAGAGCCATATCTGACGCAAAAGTTAAAGGGGACCCATATGCCAAGTGTCCTGCAAATTAGGAGATTTAAGACTGCTCTAAACATAAATCTCATATAGCAGGGAGAGAATGCTGTATAACTCTACTAATATTCCACAGATGTAGCCAAAGGACCCAAAGTTTCCTTGCAAAAGGGCTGGTTAGCAAGAGATGATCTCTAGAGTCAGTTTCCTCTTCACATATCACACACTTGGATGGATCATAGAAGCCTTGCTTCATGAGGTTGTCCAAGGTGTTGGCATAGTAATTGGTTTTTTCTGTTTTGAGTGATACCAATTCTGGTTACATAGTTACAAAATTAGTTCCAATCAATTCTGTTGTGTGCCAATCTGGGTAAGCACGCTTAACTTCAAAAGGGCATTTATGCACTTTCTCTATAAGGTGCACATTGTGTCTCATTTATTTCCCTCCTGAAGCTCATAATATCTAGTGGAATAAAGTTACAGTGTTTATTGTTTATTTAAAGACTTGAAATTGTGAGCTAGTAAGTAGTGTGAGACTTTGTCTATAGTTGATTTATTTGAAAACATAGTCAACTACAACATGGTATCGAAGCAAGTTCTCTTGAGACTGGTTCCATCCATTTTAAATCTTGTTGTTAAATCAGGTGTTGTCAGAAGTCCATCCATTTTGAGTCTTGTTGTTAAATCAGGTGTTGTGAGAAGCTATTTGGTATTTGAAAAAAAGAAAAACTTTGAATGTAGCTGGGATGTGTACATCGGCTGTATATCTGACATAGAGAAATCTACACCTACCACAACAGGCAACTCATGACCAAGCGTTTTTGTCGGAATTCATAATCTACAACACCCTGCCTCCACATACATCTTCCCACTCCTTAACGAAGACAGGAAGCTGGAATGACATCTTCCAAGGGTTTGGTTAGCTGATTATATTTTATCTAGGGACTAGGCATCTTTTTTATGGGCAGTTTGCTCTCTTACTTTGTAAGACAATGCACTTACATTTCTAGGATGTTATCTTGCATCATTTCATGTGCCACTCCAAGGACATGTTAGATGTTGAGGTAGTTTGTAAAATAATTGTTGGAGGCTATTCACTTTCTAACCACCTATCTTGGACAAAGCCATGGTGTAGAGGTCAATGTCATGATGTGATATCAACTCTATAGGGAGCAAGGCTGTGTATAGCAAAATTCACACCATTGCTGATCTGTTCTATGTAGTCGAGACCATAGCTAGAGAGATAACAGCAAGTTTTATTCTCTTTGTAGGACAAGTGATGTTTATTTTGGCTTCCTACTATCTCCTAATAGGTGTTCTCTTTGCAAATAACACATGGAAACAAACAAGCCATATCCTGCACATCTATATGCAGCTAGCCTGCTTCCTTGATTGGAAGGGTGCATGAGGTAAATCACTAATGGACATCATGAAACGTCAACGTAGTTGAAGGTGTTGAAGTATTTGTAATCAGACTTTATTAAGCCAAGGCCAACAATGATGAAGTGTTTATGGGTGCTCTTGATGTAGCCTATGGGCAAGTGCTATGGAAGCCTTCAGGTGTTCACATATGGGTGCCTTCTATGTAAGCTTTCGGGTGTTCTATATGTAAGCCTACGGGCGTATTTCTATGTAAGCCTACAAGCATTCTTCTATGTAAGTCTACAAGCATCTTTCTATGTAAGCCTATGGGCAGTTTTGGTGTATTCACCCTTAGCGATATAGGTTAAACCACCTATATGGTTAACCTTGATTAAAAATTCAATACATTTATTATATTGTAATTTAACCTTGAAGTCAGGTAATATCGGCTTGAGGTTAGCATTCAATTGGGGAGTTGGTATCACTATAAATACCCCCCAATGACTGATCTATTGTATTAGTTTGTAATGTGAGATCGTGAGGGTGCCACTTATTTCTTCTATCTATTATCTCTATTTGTTTCATTTATCCCTCTTTTTCAATTTTTGTCTCTATGCTCGTTTCCTCTTCTTCCTTTTTCTGCATATGATTGTGGTGAATGTTTTGGAATGTTTATGGAAAGTATTGTGAAATGAGGGACTCCTCCTTGTTGTCGTCCATGCCATCATCGCAACTTCTTGCAAATTACTTTATACCTAGATCCGAATGCTCAACCATGACCCCTTTATGAGGAAGGGCTTGGCAGCGGCATTAGAAGTCCAACCTCCTGTTCAAGCATTGAAACAGGCCCCACCTGTATTACATTATGACTACATGGTGGTACTACAACAACTTGGCTATTATGCATGTATTGCTGGGCAAAATTCAAACCTGGGTCTCCTCTTAAAAGTCAAGGACTTCAATTGGTTGAGCTAATGCCATTTGATATTTGATTTAGACTGTTAAGGTTCACCCATGGGATTGGAACCTTGGTCTACGGTGTGAAACTCTTCATTTCTATCATTGCTCTAAATACCATGGGCTATATTTAATTTAGACATTTACTTTACTTAAAGAATTCACATCTTTTTTCCCTCAAACTTCATGGAAAATTTTAGAGCCATTTTTGCAACAACGATTTCTTTTTCTTTTTCAATTTTTATCCTAATCAAACTTGAATAAGAATCCAAACCTAGTAACTCAGGATCTGTCACATGAATCACATCCTGCCCGTCTTCTTACTTGCTTGTTTGGCATACAAGAGCACATAGGAGGCATCGATCTTTTGCTTAAGTCAACTTGCATAAATCTTGGTGTGGCTTCTTTCTTGGTCTGCAGTCAAGTTGCCCCAAAGGAACTTGCACAAAAAGGACATGTTATTGGCAGCCATGGTCGGTCTCTAATGGTAATAGACCTATTCTGATCCTCTTACCATTTTAATTTTGCTGGTTTTATTGGTTCAATCAGCAATTCTGAAGTCTTTTGGACACTCGGATAAAAACGTTTAAATATTTTTTCTTTTGAAAACAAGGTCTGCTTCTACAATGTGATACAATGAAATACAATGTACACATACCTATCCTCTATTTAAAATTTCATTTCCCGAAGGAAGATCATACCCAGAGAAGACTCCTTAACTAGCCTACAGACAACATGTTGATAAGGTTTGTTTGCCAGAATCCCTTACATTCAATAGTCTTCGCCAAACCTGATTCCACTAAATTTTCTTGAACCTCATTAATATTCTCTTGGTCTGATTTTTTGTTCTCATTTATTTTTTTTTTAATTGGTTATATGGAATTGAAACGGGCCCCACCCATATTAAATCATGACCGCAGTGGTATTACAACAGCCATGTATCACTCGGCAAGATTTGAACTTAGGTCTCTTTCTTGAACTGGTTGAGCTAATGTCATCTGATATTCTCTTGGTCTGGTTTATGCCCTACTTAAATTTTAGTTTTTTATCCTTGCCTTGTTTTTTTAAAAGGTCTGTTTGACTCCAACCTGGGGATTTGGTTTATTTTTCTTTCATTGTTTTGCAAGGGATAAAGAGAAGGAATCCAACATTACCACCTCTTTGGCTTCCATGATTGCCTGAAAAGCGATCTTGCATTTGGTGTTAAGTTTCCTGAACCCAAAGCCTCGAACTACTGTTAATACCATAAAAGGTAATTATTCTGGGACACCCAAGTTCGCTAGTCTACTAGGATTCTCTGGGGTCAGCCCCTCACTTGGGGGAGTAGTTCAGCTTGGAGCTTCCAGGATGTCTCTTTTTGACGTGATTCCATTGGCTCATATTACTGTCTATTCATGCCTTCCATTCTGAAATCCTCAGAAATTCCTACCATAGCATCAAAGCGCTTGTTGTCCCTACCCATCACTTAATTTCCCTACCTCTCTCTGCCATAGTCAGGGTTTCTACTCCTAACTTGTTGGAAACCCTCATTCCGTTTTTCTTTATCCTTACCTAGGTTCTGCTTCTTCTGACCATTCTTGGCTCTGTCTTGTTAATTGTTTCTCTTCATTCTTGAACTATTTCGTGAACATTGATTTCTTTCTTTCCCCTAGTTGCCTCAAAGGGCAATTCTTGAACAGATGCCCATAACTGTGACAGTCTTTCCAACGAAATGGCAAAGCATCAGAGTCTAGAGGTTATTCCCAAAAGAGGTTGCCAAGCTGGATTTCCATCGAAGCTTTTTATTTTTTAAATTAGCTATATGGGATTGAAATGGGCCTAATCCGTATTACATCATGACCACATAGTTTTTTTGAATGGGTTATATGGGATTGAAACGGGCCCCGCCCATATTACATCATCACCACATAGTGGTATTACAACAAAGCTTGGATATTATCCGTGTATCATTTGGCAAGATTCGAACTTGGGTCTCCTTCTTGAAATGTTGAGGAATCTAACCGGTTGAGCTAATGCCATTTGATATCATGACCACATAGTTGTATTACAACAGCTTGGCAATTATGCATGTATCGCTTGGCAAGATTCAAACTTGGGTCTCCTCCTTGAAAGTCAAGGAATTTAACCGGTTGAGCTAATGCCATCTGATTCAAAACTCGTAGGAATTGCCATGGATGGTTCCTATCATTTTCAGCACATCCTGGATCAAAAATTCCATTAATAGGCAGAACAATATAGTCCATACTAAAACTTTGATTGGTAAATCCTTTTCGAAGTCAAAACCCTGATGCCAAGGTTTCATGAAAAGACCTGCATGTGAGTTGAAGAAATATGGGCCTCATTTGAACACTTTGATTTCATCACCCATGTTACAAAACACCACAACGAAGTACTTATTTGTCGGGAGAATGATTTTAGAATACCCTTTCGGTTTCCATATTCTCTGGATCCATTAATCAAGGGTCCTTATCTCGACACCAATGAACTTGCAGACGAGAACATGCTCTTGATGGTGGACTATATTTGATTCAGGTTTATTAGGGTGGCTCAGATCTTACCTTGTTAGTGAACAAAAGAACGGGAAAGAATAAACATGATGCAGGAATTCAAATACTTTATTAAAAAGTATATGAAGCTATAGATTGATCTTTGTGGATACATTTAGAGGATTTACAAGAATATCTTTGGAGATATGTGCCTTGCCATGTTCTATCCTGTCTGATGTACTAGTATAGCCCTACTAAGCAAATGCGTAGGACAATACATATATACAATAAGGAATATGAAGAATTATTGGAGAAGATGAAGAGGTTTGTCTTCCATTGGTTACAAGAAGAGTTGCGATAGCTGTGGAATTGTCAATGGTTTGTCTCCCTTTGGTGCTAAGGATTGACGCCTGCTGGCACCGTTGGTGTTAGATGTTGCAGGTTATAGACAATGGCATGTGTTGGTCGGACTATCATTGGTGATGGTGCCTCTTGGAGTTGTCGTGCTAGGATTGCCCAAAATTGGTGGGTGTTGGCACCATGCTGACTGATGTGGCACAACATTTACAAGGTCTGGTCGAACTGAGCTTAGGTCTGGTCCAAACTTTTTGGCTGGACTAAACTGGTTTTTTCAGTTTGGACCATAATTTTTATTTTTAAAGTAACTTATCTGCAACATTTTTATAAGATCAAATAGCCAAAAATTGCATTTTCTACTATTGCTATGGGTTTAATTCACATATGGTTGATTGAAACCATAATGCTTATATGACATATGGTTATTGTTATCACATGTCCCTGCATATTAATGCCACCATTGTAATGCTGCAGCAGAGAACCATGAACGCATCAGGGTAAAGTTGTAAACATTAGCAATTCATCGTGGGAGAGTTGAATGTTGGAGGGAAATGCAGACAGAGCTGCTGTCTTGTCTATAAGATTCATAATGATGCAATAAAATGTATTATATATGCTGCTGAAAATATAGCAGATTACATGCCTTGAATAGTTAACTGCCTGATCACAGTAATGCTCAACTGGTTGTTTACCTTGGACCTAAATCAGATATGTAGTCATGCTGATCATACCTGCATTCCTAAATTATTCCAACATTGTCATGCTGGAGGGAAATGCAGCGAACATTGTCAGAAGTTTGGATGTAGATGGCCCAGGGCCAGATTCGTCAATGGTAAGCATAAGAATTGTAAATTGAAAGGCAATTGCCAGTTTGCCCAACAGACCTGCCGTGAAGCTCTTCAGCCAACCATGATTAAGAAATTTTAATTTCAATAAAATAAAATAAACAAGAGTGCTGAAGATTAGCGATAAGCTTAATTTTACACTAACTATATTATAAACTTAATATATTAGTTTTATAGGTTTCAATTGTTATAAAATTATCTTATACATTTATTTGTATATTTTGAATTTTATTTACCTTTATAAATCATGCTATAAAGCTAATCTTACATACTAGTAAAAAATGTATTATAATTTTTTTTTTTTTAAAATAAGCTATGTGTGGCTTCTATTGGGGGCCACTTCCATTACAAAAACAAAACATTACATTGCTTTCATTACATTTTTAACAAGTTAATTAAAGCATACCCATCTTTGCCTTTCTATTAAAGATATTCTCCATCTTCCTCAAACTGCTAAGTTTCAATAATCAACTTTTTTTTTTTGAAGGAACTAACAATAAGAACAACCCTTACATGACACAACTCCAACAAATAGAAGGAAAACAAACATAACAGTCATCCATCAAAGAGGAAATTAGTTTGATTATTTTTCTTTTGTAGCAGAGGTTCTTCCTCCTTTAGAGTGGCAAGATCTGAGAATGCATTTTTGCACTTCAAGCTCCTGAGGTAATATCTAGTTGTAACACATTTTGTAGGATCTTCATTTTTAGAAAATTGACTGTCATCGATTGTTTCATAATTAGCTTCAAGAATACCATCTGAGGTGCTAATATTTTCCATGGAACTGTCTGGATGGTCTTTAGTAACCATTTGGCTTTTTATCAATGATCTGATTCAAATTCTCCTTTTGGGGTTGTGTCTTCTGTTACTCGCATGAGTCCTGCAGGACAATTGGTGCATTTGGATGATGAGCTTCTTTCTTTTGAACATTTGAAGGTTTTGAATTATTTGCATGTAGGGCCTCTTCCTCCACCAAGGAGGAATTAGAGCATGGTCGGATGACCGGGTATCTCTTCTTTAGGTGGCCATATTGCTGACAGCCATAACATCTTAGGGAGAAGTTTTCATATTCAATATTTTGGATCCATTCCCCTTTGCTTGAGGATATAGTAATGGATTGAGGCCCAGGAACTGAAACATCCATCCAAACAGCCAATCTTGCTTTACTCATATTAATTTTATTGGACAAATTTTCCTCTGTTTGGGCATCCATATACTGGAATGCACCAATGGCATTACCGATTTTGGTGAATATCTTCTCTCCCCAAAACTCCACAAAGAGAGCATAAATATTTATCTAGACTGGGAAGCCATTAACTTCTTCTGTAAAGGGATTGAAACTAGGAGTCCAAGGTCTTATATAGACACCCTTTTGTCTGAAAAATCAATTATATCTATAATCCATTACCCTATCTCTATCCGCTAAATTAGAAAAGGAAACAGAAAATAAATTTTTGGGTAGGAGAGTTACTTGGAATTCTGTATTGGTCCACCAATCTTTAATGTATCCTTTGAGCTCCTCCAGGCCTGGTCTTTTGCCCTTGAGTTTGCAGATAATTGTTCGGGCTTCATGATCAATCAGATCCAACCCAAATTCATCCTCCGAAATCCTGATAGAGGGCATAGGTTCATCCACCTGCGAACCCAAAGATCTCTGAGAGATATTTCTTTTGATCGAATAAGCTTTCTCATAGACCGAAGAGACCGTCTGCAAACAACCCTCTTCTTCCTTCAAAGCTTGATTGCACGTAGGGTTTACACCCCTTTCGCAAAGACTATAGCCGCAATATTCCTTATTGATACTATTATAAACTAAATTTTATAAACCTATATATTATTAATTTATTATGTTTAATGTTATAGAAAATTAGTATTTTTAATATATTTTTACTTTATAGATATAATTATTTATTTTCTGATCTTATTTCAAGATCTTACTTAGTTCAATTTTCCTTCTTGGGGAAGTCTTGGACCTAGATGGTGAAACATCTAAATCTAATTGTGAGTGAACTATCTCCCTTGGTGGGTAAGTTGACCTGCCCTAACAATTGGAAAGAGAATGATTTCTTGAGTCTTGGTTTGTGTGGTTTGATTGTCCACAATCTGATTTGTTGATGCTGGAGTGGACTCAAGATTCAATTCTTAAGGTTGATGTTGCCTTGCCACATCTGATGTTTCTAGTAGAGATGAAAAGTATGGACGAAGAAGTTCCACATTGAAAGCTGGATAAAGGCCAAAGTATGGAGGAAGATGTAGCTCAAAGGCGTTGTCTCCACTTGCTTGAACTTTGCCTCAATTTTCATTGCATATCTGTATGCTTCTCCAAATGTGGTGATACTGAACAAATCTATTTCTGTGTGGATTTATTTGTGTAGACCACTACAAAGAAGCTTGTATTGTGTTACATCTAGTATCGACAGTTTGTGGAAAGCATTAGTGTTGAATTTAACAAGCTGATCTTTGCCTTGGCGTAGTTTTTGCCCTTTGAGGTATTGTTTGTGGTAGTCACCAAATGGGTAGAATTTGTCCTTTATGGCATTAGTGAATTTTTCTCAGGTAAGCGTGGAGTAGGGCATCCTTGATATAGAAGATGTACAAGAATCGCTATAGAGAGATGTGCCTTGTCTTATTATGTTTTATTCGTTGTAACCTTCTAGCCTCACCTTATAAAGCAAATGCATGGTAAGATACATATGTATAGGCTGGAATGTGAAGAGTCATTGGAGAAAATGAAGCGGTTTATCTTCAAATGGTTACAAGAAGAGTTGTGGTAATTTTGGAATTGTTGATCGTTCATGTCCCTTTGGTGCCAAGGGTTGAACCTTGTTGGTGCCTTTGACGTCAGGTGTTGGAGGTGACAAATGGTGGTGCATGTTGGTTGGAGTGATGCTGGCACTGGTGGCGGTTGGCGGTTGTGACACTATTACTTGCTAAGACTTATGGGCATTGGTGACATGCTGGGTGGGTTTGGTGTTAGGTCTAGTGTATTTGAAAGACTTTGGCTAGCACTAGGTGCTTCCAAGGTGTTACTTAGATCAATATCCTCGACAATCACGTCAAGATTGATAACCATATTTTGTTTACCTTCACTTTTGTGCAAACAACACGTCAAGATTGATAACCATATTTTGTTTACCTTCACTTTTGTGCAAACAACCATTCACCTTCTAAAGAGTTTCCAGTTTATCTCGAGTCTCTGTATTATGCGATGCTTTTGAGAGCATCTTGATTGCTTTTCCTAGGTAGTCAACAAAAATCTCATGTGAGCCCTTAAGGGCATCTTGAAAGGAGGAGCTTGGGGTTGGGGCCCAAAGAAGGCTTCTTGGTTGCAGGCATGGAGCAAGACCTGATAAGAAATTGGTATGGATTCTGCAGCAGTTCCCACCCTTTTCTAGAACTTTTCCCCAAGAAAACTTAACCTCTTTTAGCCTTGTATGATCTTGATGACTACTTAACGTTTCTTAATATTTTTGGGAGATTGCCTCGATGAAAATATTTCCAACTTGTTTTGTAGTGGAATAGTAGATTGAATTAATTGTATTGTATGTGTTCTCAAACATGGCAATGATCTACATCAATATATTTGATAAATGCATGATAAATTGAAATAACGAAGTGGTTGATGCTAGGTTAATCTTCAAGTCACAAAATAATTATGGTTACAAAATGTCCATATAACGGTGATTATTGTTGAGGCACCCCTTGATGACCCCTTTTTAGTCTTCACATTTGAAAGACCTGAAATTCTCTAGTTTCTTGTATTGATACCCATTTTTGACCTTAGATCGTAGGGGAATACACTTCAGAATGTATTACCTCTAGGAGTTCTTTTGGTTGTCATTGTGAGGGGTACTTGGAAGTTGTTTCTTTTCTTCAGTCAATTGGCATCTCCATAGATTGATTGTCCCCATTCAAATACTCTTTAATTGCTTCTCTCTATTGCCTTCTTGATAAGAGGATGATTAATCAAGCAATCAAAGATGAGGAAAACACTTGGGTCGCTCCATCTCAGTCTCTTAGTCCTAAATTGGTCTTCTATGCTAAACATTTTATGAGGATTCAGAATGGCATTATTACTCATCATAATTATATCCAACGACATTGGACACACAACCTTATGATTCCTCTTGGTCAGATCAAAGTGTGCTCACATTAGTTGTAAGTGGAAACGGACTACCATATTCCTTGAGACTCTTTTGAGGGTGGGGGTGGGAGCAAGTACAGCCAAGAACACATTTTATTTTAACTTCAAAAAATACACCCACATCTGTAGGCAGCAAAACTGCTTCCCAAAAGAAGAAAAATGAAAAATGTACAAAGTTTTGTTGAACTTTTTGTAAAATGAAATTTATATGAAATATACATGAAATTAATGTAAATGGCATGAAATGAAATGTAAAGTGAAATTACATGAAATGAAATGAAAAGTGAAATTACATGAAATGAAGATGAAATTAATTGAAAGGCATTTTAATAAATTGCACTTAGAACCTTAGGAAAAGTTGATAATTTCATGCACGTTCAGTTTGGGGTGGCAATTGTAATTGATGCGCTGTCCTGGGAACTACTTTGAGTGGCCTAGGTAGGCATTAAAAATCCCCCCTCCATTTTACAGCATGTATTGTTTTTGACAGCATAGAGGGTAGTTTGATTGTGCATATAGACGTACAAAGAACATGAGACGATAAGGAGAATGCATGTATTGTTCTGTTGTGAACGAATGTTGATGCCATTGTAGGCTGGTTACAACTATTGTAATTGCAATTGTACTGCTGTTTACAATAGTTCCTAAGTATTAACTATAATTCTGCCGTTTACAGTAATTGCAGATTATTACCATTGCTAGTGGATGAGACTGTTAGGGTATAATGTGCATCATTCCCTTGTCTTTATAGATTGCATTGCTATTCTCTTAGTTGTAGTTTGTTAGTCTTTTGCATTGTAGCAATGTGTAGGAATTGCAGGGTTGCAGTACGTAGGTAGGCCGTACAAGAGTTGCAGTAGTTAAGCAAGTTATAGGCTGTACAAAGGCAAACACATAGGAGTGTTGCTAGTTGAGGATTAGATGGTTGCTTGTGATCTTGTACGTGTGATACTATACAAGTCGTTGCCGTACAAAGGACTAAGGATTTGTAGTATCGTACTGTGCCGTATGAGAGACTGACTTGTATGGGAGATTCTGCCATACAATTGACGATATTGTATAGTAGATTGAACTGTATGATGGATTGGACCGTACAAGGATGAGCCATACAATTGATCAGGATGTCGTACGACTGTAACGATAGTCTTATGACTGCAGTCTTGATTAGTTCCTAAACATGTCATTTCACCATTCCATTGTTGGGAATCTCACCACTCATGCTACATCTTCTTGGAAAAGTCATTTACAAACAACAAAAAACACTTGGCACCGGAGAATGATGTCGTCTTCATAGGCCCACAAATGTCAATATTGATCAATTGAAGAACTTCCTTAGCTCTCCAAGCTTGCCCTTCTTCAAACGGAGTCCTATGTTGCTTACTAGCCGGATATGCTCTAGAAATTCTTTGCTGATTCTATATATTTGGAAGGCCATCAACCAAACTTTCTTTAGTCATATAAGAAAGAGATCTCAAATTCAAATGCCGATACCTTTGCCAAAGCTCACCGCTATTTTGACCACTCTTGCCTATCAAGGCATACTCTTCCGCATCCCTTGCATCAACCAACCTGAAAATCCCCTGCTCTTCAATACCAAAAGTGAGTGTCTTCTTATTAACCTTATCCACAAATTAACATTTGTGATTGCTAAAAATCACATGTAAGTGGGGGTTGTGCTTCATAATTTCACTAAAAGAAAGTTGATTCTTATCCATTCTTGGAACATAGCGAATCTTAAGAAATACCAACATTTTACCTAATAGGATTATTGGTACATTACCTTTGCCTTCTACCCTCTATTCCTTCTCACCATCACACACCATAGTCATTAGAAGATTTATTAGTAGCATAACTAATATACCAATCTCACCTATTGGTAAAATGACGAGATGCACCTGAATCTATATACCAAGCAAATGTTTTCATATTGTTTGCTTTATCTTGTGCCATAAACACAAAGAGGCCTTTCTCTTCCTTATGTTTTGCAACATTGGCCTGCTTCTTTGGCCCTTGGTTATTCTTCTGATCATATAACCTTTTCCTATAGAACTTTTCTTATGGCCCATTTTTTCACAATAATGACACTAAAAGTCTTGTGATTACATGAGTCATCTGTCTTGCTGCCCTCATGATTCTTAGCAAACTTGCCTTTGCCCTTGAAGTTGGCTGACAAAGCCATTTCTAAACCCTTGTTCCCACTGCTACTTACAAACTGCTTTTTCCGCCTATCTTGTTGCAAGAGCTTGGTGCTCAAATCCTCAAACTTCAGGTCAACATTAGTAGAAGTAATATTTAGGGTTTCAATAAAAAGCTGAAATGAGGCTGGTAAATTCTTGAGAGTGATTACCACCATGTCTTCTTCTTCCATTTTCCGCCCAACGATATTCAATTGTTCTCTAAGATCTTTTATCTTTGGCAAATGATCTTGTAAAGACTAACTTTATTTTTTTGAGTAAAAGGTAAAAATTTTATTAAAAAAAACTGATCAGCTTATACAAATCCATTTTGATATCCTGCCTTTCTTGGCAAGGCTCAAAATGCAGTTTTTCTGTTTTCTTTTATCTGCCCAGGATCTCTGAATCCCCTGTTCTTTAAACTTTACCTCCTTCTTAACTGTATATGTCCTCTTCCAACAAAGATTACTGAAGCCCTCTTTGTTCTTTTTTCTATTCCTGATAGCTTTCATGTTGCATTTGATTCCATAGTTGTGCCCAAATGTCTTGTTCTACCTCTGTCATCGGAGATTCTTCCTGTACTTTGGTCTGCACTGTTTCTAATAACTTCCTTAACATAATCCCCCAGGTCCTCTCTTCTGAGCCGAATTCCTCTTTAAAAATTCTGTTGTTCCGTTCCAACCATATTTGCCAGCAGATGAAGCCAATCCCTAAATTCCAAGTTGTGCTTAGTGTTTTGGATTTGAAGGTGTTATGTGACCAATAGTCCCAAAAATTACTACCGTTAGGAGGATACCATTCTGTTTGGCTAAATATGGAGTACCACCAATTCCAGATTGTGTAAGCATAGGAGCAATAAAAAAGGAGGTGGTTTATAGTTTCTACCTCTTGGAAGCACATTACACATCTACTGGGTCCAATGAACCCCTTTCTCCTCATATTGTCCTGAGTCATAATGCTTTTGTGAGCAACCTGCCATATAAAACAATTAACCTTCGGCCAACCTTTTGGTTGCCATATTTCTTTCCAGGGATGTTGTTGTTGGGGTTGGTTCTTGCTACTTTGGTGAGCCTTTCGGTAGCCTGCTTTCACTGTGTAAGTGCCTTGTTTCCCATATCCCCATGCTAGTTGGTCAGGTCCATCTTTCCATAGCCATGTTCTTTTTTCTAGAATTTCTTTCAGTTCACATTTTTCAGCTTCCCATTCTTCACCTAACCACTGGTCCAAATTTTGCCATCTTCCTGAAGCTGCTAGTTGTTGGCTTGGGGGGATGAGATACTGAGATATAAGAGTTTGGCCATGATTATGAAGAGTCTCTCTGATGCCACTAAGATGAGGGTATTGTTTGATAATGGGGGGGAAATTCCCAAGAATCATCCCACAAACTGACTTTTCTCCCATCACCTACTTTCCAATGTAAGTCTTCCTTAATCAGTGAGGCCCCTCTTTTGAGTGTTTTCCATATCTCTGATCCCACACCTGTAACTGGCAACCGTGGGACATCCTCCATTTCGTGTGCAGGGTAATATTTAGCTTTTAGAACTTGACTCCATAACTGATCTGGGTTTGTGATCCACCGCCAGTATAACTTCCCTATTAGTGCTAGGTTGTTTGTTGATGCAACTCTGATTCCAAGACCTCCCTCTTCCTTTGGTTGACAGACTTTCTCCCAGCTTACCAAAGCATTTTTCTGATTTTCTTGTGCTCCTGACCATAAGAATTTTCTCATCAGTTTATCCAAATCTTTGAGTATGCTCTTTGGGGCTGCTAAAATGGAAAATTTGTAAACTGGCATTGCTTGTAACACTGACTTCAAAAGTGTGACTCTGCCTCCAAAGCTTAACCATCTATGAGACCAGTGTGACAACTTTGAGAAAATTTTATCTTTTATGGATTTCCAATCTTTCTTTTTTAGGATTTTTTCTGTTAAGGGAATTCCCAAGTAATCTAATGGACACGAGGCCATTGAGAACCTAAGAATGTTTGCTATCCGATCTCTGATTCTCTTATGAACATTAAAGAAGACAACTTTGGATTTTTCTTCATTTAGAAGTTGGCCAGTGGCTGCAGTGTAGCAGTCTAATATTTCTCTGATATTGGTTGCTTCTTTTATTGTTGCTTCCCCCCATAATCCTGTATCATCTACGAATTGTAGATGAGTGATAGCTATATCTCTATTTATTTGAATTCCTATAATGTTGTTCTCTGCTTTTTTCTTCTGTATGAGTCTTCCCAGTCCTTCTGCAAAAATAATGAACAAATATGGAGAGAGAGGATCTCCTTGTCTAATTCCTCTGCTAGCCTTGAACAGTGGGGAGGGGGTTCCATTGATGAGCACTGAAAAGGAGACTGTGGAGATGCATTCAAGTATCCAGTTGATCCAATCTTTTTGGAATCCAAATCTTTGCAACATTTGATCCAGAAATTCCCAACTCACTCTGTCATAGGCCTTGGATAGATCTAACTTTAGGAACATTCCTTTGTTCTTTCTTTGGCCCATATGATGTATAGTTTCTTGTGCTATTACAATCCCATCTAATATTTGTCTGCCCTGCACAAATCCCCCTTGTTCAGGAGATATGATATTTGGTAATATAGCTTTTAGTCTGTTGGCTATTACCTTGGTGATGATCTTGTAGATCACATTGCAGAGGGCTATTGGTCTGTAATTGGTTAGATTCTCCATATCTCCTCCCTTTGGAATCAAAGCTAGAAAAGTATGGTTGAGGGATTTGAGAATCCTACCACTGGATCTGGCTTCTTCTACTGCTCTAGTTATATCTTCTCCTATAATATCCCAAAAAGCTTTATAGAATTCTATTGGTAATCCATCAGGACCTGGGGCCTTTCCTGATTGCATGGAGAAGATTGTTTCTTTCACCTCTTCTTCTTTGATCTCTTTCATAAGCTCCTCATTCTGCTCTTGAGAGACTAATCTGGGGATACTTCCCAAGATTTCCTCCTGGGATTGTTTTGACAGATGTGAATCTGCAGTAAACAAAGTGGAGAAATACTCATTAGCTACTTTTTGCATACCTGAAGTGGTGGTTTCAAGGAGTCCTTCTGCATTTGTTAAAGCATCAATCCGGTTATAGTGTTTCCTAGTTGTGGCTGACTGGTGAAAGAACTTTGTATTCCTATCTCCTTCTTGAAGCCAAGTAATTCTAGATCTCTACTTCCAATAGGTTTCTTCTTTCTTATCTAGCTCCTCTTCCTCCTGCATTAAGATCTTTTCATGGGAGAGTAATTCCTCTGAAAGGGGTTCCGAACGAATTCTTTCTGCAACTCCTTGCATTCTCTCAACTAGCTCTGCTCTTTGTTGCTGAAAATCTGATCTTTGGAATTTGCTCCAGTTTTTCAATTTATATTTGATATATTTCAATCTGGAGTGTAGCTGAAATTGTGCCTTTCCAAATGTTGGTTTTCCTTGTTGCCACCATTGTTGAACTAACTCTGGTAATTCCTGGTTTAGAAGCCAAAAGTTCTCAAATCTGAAGGGGCGGTTTTTGGACTGGGGTATTCTGTTTGTGATATTTAGACGTACCGGGAAATGATCGGAAGATAACAGGTTTATGATTTCTGAATGATAGCTCCATAACTGGTGAATTTCTTCCTCTATCAATATCCTATCTAATCTTGATTTTATTGCTTGGTCTCCTTTCCTTTTATTGGTCCAAGTAGTACCACATCCTGGAGGTGGAATGTCAATCAGATTTAGATTATTAGCTTGGACAATCAGGAGTTTGTCCTTCTCACTGAGATGATTTAGGCCTCCCTCTTGGTCATTCACTGACATCTTGGCATTGAAGTCTCCACCCACCAGGAACCTATCTTCTGGGTAAGCTTCTCTAATAGCCTGGATTGACTTCCATTGGGTTTTTTGTTCCTGCACTTCCTTCATCCCATAAAAGTTAATAATCAGCCAGACTGAGTCTGATTCTCTATCTCTCAATCTGGTCATCAATATCCCTCTAGCTGATGTTGCTCCTACCTGCTGAAAAGTGTCTCTATTCCACAAAGTGGCCATTCCTCCGGAGAAACCATGGGAAGCTTGGGCCTCATAGTCTCCATTCCTCCAACATCTCTTGGATATTGTTTGCATTGCTTCCAGTGATGCTCTAGTTTCCTGTAATAAAACCACATCTGGGTGGTTATCTTCTATCATACGTTTAACAACCAATTGTCTGGGGCGGCCGTTTAATCCCCTTACATTCCATGTGTGTATAATCATTGGGAACCCGTGTTGTAGAAGTTGGCTATGGGTTTAACCACGCCTGCCTCTCTCAACTGTTCTCCTTGTTGTTGTATTTTTTCTTTGTTTGTCTTTCTACCTACTCCTTGAGAGTTTGCATTTTTTAGCCTTTTCTCCATTTGGCTTATCCCAAGGGTTGGCTTTTCTCTGTTTTTCTCTACTATTCCCATAATTACCTCCTTAGATGTATGTGGCTCTTTATTAAACAGTACTAGAGCTCCTTCTGTATCTGGTTGTGGCTGCTCTTTATATTTTATCTGTTGTTCTTTGGTTGATGCAAATTGTACCTGTATGGATTGTCCTTCTTCTACCCCTCTCATTACTTTTAGGTATTGTTGTTTTTCTGTATCTGTATGTTGTGGATGATGAACCTCTTCTGCTACCGATTTCTCTAGATTTTCTATTTGATTTGAGTGTGGTAGTTCCTCTCCTTCCATTGGATCATCTAGCCTGAGGATCTCATATTTGTTGGATGGAGCCCTTCCTTCTTGGCGTTGATTTGTATTTCCTCCCTTCTGCTGATTTCTTCCTCTTTCTTGGTTATTATTTTTTGTTCCTTTTCTCATAACCGTCTGAAATCCTTGTTCATTTTCTTTTTGCTGAGGTTGGTTTCCTAGGTTTGGATTCATTGGATTTGTCTCTCCTTTGGCTAGTTTGGGGTAGCCTCTCACCAAATGTCCATATTCATGACATGCTCTACATCTGAAAGGCACAGATTCATAGTCTATTTGTTGTCTCCATATATTCCTTCCAACTTTGAGGTCAATTTCCGTTGGCAATGGTTTTCCCAAGTCCATCTCCACACAAATTTTGGCATACGTTGTTGATCCTCCTTCCATTGATTCTCTTGATCTGCCTATGTATTTTCCCAAGAGATTACCTATCAACTCCAAAATTTCCTCTTTCCAGTATTCTAAAGGAAGTGCAAATAATTTTAGCCAAATTGGAGCTACCGAGGGTTCAGTTCTAGGATCAAAAGCGGGTCGCCATGGTTGCATGAATAGACCTGCAGGGCCTATGTTATACGGACCTCCCTCAAAAGCTCTGTCCTTGTCAGATATCATTGTGAATTCAACTACGAAGTATCCATTCGATAATGTGAAGATATCCAATTCCCCTTGTGGTGCCCAATGCTTTCTGGCCCAGGAGTACAAGAACCTTGCAGAAGGTCGGAGTCCCACAAACTTGCATATTAAGGCATGCTTGGATTTATACACAATCTCATCTGCTATGAGTTCTTCTGCAATTTCTAGCACTGGAATTGTTTCTGTCTGAGGTAAACATCCATTTCTTTTTTTATGCGAAAAACCCCTTGCGGGGCCGCCTTGGTCTAAGAGACCACGAACAGGGGGATCTACATTGTCAAATTCACCCGGGAGTCACACCCGACCCTGCCCGCACCAACATTATCAATTGGATTTTGGATACCCAATTCAACTTTTTTGGTACGGTGGAGATTTGAACCTGGGACCTCCCTTGGAGGATTGCCCTCTCGTCTCCAACTCACCTACAACACCTGGGTTGATTCCGTTTCTTTTGGCTTGTTCAGCTTCAGTCTCCTTTCTTTTACCTACGACTTGTAGGATTTTTTGGGCCTGTTCTCCTATATCATCTCTCTTTCCATTACTGCCTTTGACCGCTTCCGCAAAGGATTGCGTATTAGGTCCCTTAGGACTTTGAATCCTTCCCTTAGAAGTCCCTTGTGTGAACCTTCCTACCGAGGATTCTCCCCCCTTGTAAACCCTAATTTTTCAATTTCAAGCGTTCTCAGAAAAAACAAGCCGGTTTTCTCCCTTCTGCCAATACAACTTCGAAAACTAACTTTCATCCATTTTATTTGAAAACAATAAATTTTTGAGGAAGAAGGCTCTACATTTATCTGAAGTTTCATGTAAATCCTTCAGTTGCTTCCAAATAGCTGCAACATCACCCCCAATCTGCTCTTCGGAAGCATTTCATCAGTCGCTGAAAGCTTTATTATCATCACAGTTTCTTTATTTTGCTCATCAAACTTGGTTTGATCATTTCCAACTGTTGTTGGTTGTGTTTCCTTGCCCAACACAAGCTGATTCAAACACTTGTACTTAAAAATGACCAACATACACTGTTTCTAGGCACTATAATTCTTCCTAGAAAATTTCTAGTTACCCTATAACACAATGTTAGACTTACCCTAGCACAAAAAAATTCTACCTATATATCGCTGAAAATAAAATCTGCAACTGAAATAGAGACTTACAGCCAAGAAAGTTGTGTTTGTCCTTCCCATATTGAACAAAGATAAAAAAAAATATTCTTGCTAGAAAACTGATATATCTTCTGAAAAATACACAGATCTGCTGGAAATCTCTCAAATCTGCTGAAAAACGCTTAGATCTAGTTGAAAACTCTTACATCTGTTGAAAAACGCGCAAATCTGCTAAAGATCTAGCAAAAAAACTATCAGATCTGCTGAAAAACGCTCAAATCTACTTCAGATCTATCTGAAAAACGCTCAGATTTGCTTCAGCTCTAGCTGAAAAATGTTTTGCTCTGCTTCAGATCTAGCTGAAAAAGTACCAGATCTGCTGAAAAATGCTCTTATCTGCTTCAGATCTAGCTGAAAAATGATCAGATTTGCTAAAAAATGCTCAGATCTGCTTCAGATCTAGCTAAAAACTCTTAGATCATTCTTTACCTGAAAGTCCTTCGGTTTTTCGATGTGTATTGAAAGCAATACCTTGTCTGTCACCGATCTACGCAGTCACTAGGCCTTCACCCACTTCAACTTCCACCACTGTGGCTCTGATACCATATTAGAAAAGAAACTGAACACACAAAGAAACCAAGAACACAAAAGAACTTGAAAGAGAGAAAATACTTATTGGATCATGAAATGAAGAGAGCACATGTCCTTTTATAGTAAAGGAATGACATAAACCCTAAAATGACTTAAATATACTTTAAGTCATCAATATGACACTAAAGCATGAATTACACCAAGTCAAAAAGTGACTTTATTAATAGGCTTAAGTCTATAGTCTAGATGACCATTATGAACTAGATAACTCGAACATGAGTATGGTACAACTCATAAGCTGCTTTGTAATCAATCCATCCTTTTTAAATGGTAACTGTTACTTGTCACCCTCAAATATCCACATCATAAATTTCTTTGTTCTTATTCAAAGATGAGAATTATAACTTTCTGGAGATCGCGTATTGAGGTTCCAAAATCTGGGTACCAGCATTCTTTACACTCTTTCCTGGCATTTTGTCTAGCAACATCAGCTATAAATATTAAATATGGATTCTTCAGCTTCATCCTTTCCTTATTCTCAAATTTGGCAGCAAATATTTTGTTGTGTTTCTTAAAGTTGGATATCTTTTTCGACAAAAGCACCATGCAATAGCAATTTTAATCTTAGAAACACGTGAAACAATCAGGTATGATCTTCTGACGTCTATCATGATTGTCACTTCTTTTCCTCCTTTGCTGGCTGAAATTTCTTCCTTTATCTTTGCATTATGCTGTCCTTTGTCTTTGAAAATTACCCCCAGCAAATTCATCATCTTTGCTACCTGTTTGGGCCTTATCTTTCTTTTATAGAAAATAGCTCTCTGCTCATCAAAACTTGTGTTAAGTATACTTACATTTGCATTAAATAGTGTTAGAAAATTACCAACAGAGTTCTCATTTCCCCCACTTTGCTTTGATATTATAACATTCTATAGTTTTGAGAGATATTGATTACTTTCACAGACACAAGTTTGGTGGAGTCAATAGGCATGTAGATTTTTGCTGATTCTTAGTATACATATAAAATGTATCTCATTAATGCATACAACTGACAACAAAATTCTGACAGTTATTATAAAACTCGTAATAAGGAATATGGCCAATGACTAATTATGTTTAGGAGTGTGAATTTAAATATTGCAAGTCTTCTAAAACTTTTATGAAACTAAGGAATACAGCCAATGACTAAATATGTTTAGAAGTGTGGCAAATCTTCTACATATTTTGTTATAACATCATTACAAATTAGATTTTTAATTCTCTTCTTCTGTTGTATATACCTACTTGAAATTTGGATTTGTTTGAGACAAAACAACTTTGATATTTACAGGCCGAAGGAGAGCCCTATGTTCTGTGTTTCGTGGAGTTTAATGATGTGAAATGTGCGGCAACTGCACTAGAAGCTCTTCAAGGTACAGATTCTCTTTTGGGGTTGTTTTGTTGTTAGAAAAATTTGTCTTTCCCTGGTAACTACATAATATTCTTGTTTTACTTGGTCTTTGTTTAGACTTTAAGCAAATACTGTTGTGTTTATTTGAGGTCTGAGGGAAAATTGAAAGAATAATTTTTATTTGCTTTATAGGACCAGCTACTTTATTTTCTAGATATTATGATGGTGTAGTTATAATACATAGTTTCTAGGATGCTGGTGATGTTTGGCAGTGTGTTATTGACATTAACTAGCTTCTTCTTGAGATATGTTTCAAGCAAATTTGGCTTTCTCATAATCTTTTTTATCAATCTCTCTTATATGTTTATTATTTGTTTCAAAATAGTTTTGGTTTCTTTGCTTTTATTTTTTATTTTGTGGAATTTGTTGTCATTAGGTGATCTGTTTTCCTTATGGATCATGTTGTAATTAGCAGTCAGGATATTCTTCCCCAGTGACTGAATTCTTCCTAGTTTGACTCTACTCTGGGGAACTAGCAGAGGCAATTCTTTGCCTAGTTATTTTGAGGTTTTTCCAAGTGCAAGTCTTCTGTTACTCTTCAGCTTTTTTGGTTGTTCCCAAGTCTGAGTTGCATGCCTTTGTATTACTAAAAAAGCTACTTTTACATAGATTATGTGAATTCTATTACAATGATATTTTTCTATAGAATACATGTTTTTATGTTTGTTTTGATGTATATTTAAACCAATTTGTCATAGAATGAGAAGTGTTCTTTTGTCAGAGTTGCAAATTTCTTAATTCTTATTTTTGAGATCTTCCTTATTTTTTGCCTACTATTGCTGATCATGATTCATACTCGTGCATTGGCTTCATCATATTGTTTCTAGTCCATGTCGTTTGACTTGGTAAATAGACTAGGCCTTTTATATCTATGTAGATTTAAATGCTTTTTATCTATCATGTTAGCCCTGATGTAACCTTGCATAAAAATAATTATTGGCAAGCCATACATGCATTTGTTGGTAATTCTCAAATCCTCATTTTTCAGACTATTATTGCTTCATTGGAATTTCTCAATCATTCTGACTTAAAGAGGTCTAAATTGGAATTTTAATAAGAGGCTCCAATGGGAGATGTGCAAACCAAATTAATTTGTCCATGTGTACACATTATGGGCCAGTAAAAGGTAGGATGTAAAACTGACGCTTATGATGGTACAAAGCCTTGTTACATTAGCTTTGGGGATGAATGAGCTAATTCTGCACTTATCTAGTACATTCTATTTGTTTTTAATATTTTAAATTGGTAATATGGGATTCAAATGGGTCCCACCTATATTACATCATGACCGTGTTACCATCGGATTTCAACAAACCATAGAGTAACTGCTCTGAGCAAAGTAGGGGTTGCTCAAAGTCCCAAGGAAGATGATGCTAGTGCAATTCAGCTTGTAGGCCTTGGCATCTATCTGGGCTCTTTGCCAGACAAGCTAGTGCCAACCCTTCTTATGATATCAAACTTCGGCATGATGCCAGCCTGACTTGTGGTGTCATGACTTCTATCATTTATGGCACCAACCTTCCTGTGGCACCAACCATAATGGTGCCAACGCGTAGAGATGTACATACTTGTGATGCCAACTCCATGTGTTTTGGCTAGGCATCAGGATCCATAGAGGATCATTTAGTGCCAAGTGTTAGATACATCTCTACACACATCTAGTCTTGCCACCTGGCGTTTCTTGGACTGGTTCTAGCTATAGAGGAAGCACAAAGGGCAGTTCTATTAATTTTTCCTGAAATTGATTCTTGGCCAGTTGGGAGCTGAACTGTTTCACCTTCCAACTGACCTGTAATTGCTGTACTTATTGTGTAAAGCTTAGAATAGAGAACTCTTCTTTGCTTCTTCCACTTTTCCTTTGTTTCCTTTCTTTCTCACCTTACAGACATGGACTATTCTTGGCTAAGCATTTGTCCAGCTACTAAATTCAATACATTGGAACAAAGTGCCCTACATCATGCAGTGCTAGCACCCCATTTACTAAATTTTTGTGCGGTTATATTATTTAATACACGAGCCTTATAATCTATAGTGTATTTCTACATTTGCAACGTCTATGAATAAGGTTGCATTCTTTGTGTGAGGAAACATTTTTTGTTGTGCCATGTTTTTTCCTGCCTAACTCCAAAGCATAACTTTGAAGAGCCACAAGCTGGTTCTAGGAGTTGTCCTCCATGTTTCCACATCCTAGGCCTCGTGGTGTGGATCAAGTCGTATTAGAGTTTGTTCTATGCTCTTTGATTTCTTTCATTTCATATTATCTTCGTTGCATTCATTCTTGTCAGAACAGAGCCTCCATAAAATTTGTTCTTGGATGTCTATTCATACACGTTCCTGGTACAAGAAGCATGGTGTCACACTAGGTTTTGTGTTCGAGTACCCTGAAGCATGTCGCACCCACAAAGAAATGTCAAATATGGAGAAACCAACGTCACAATAGGAGATAAAGATGCAAGACATCAAGAAACTCATTTGAGATGCCCTAGAAGAATAGAGGAATGCCCTCTTTAGACAATTTTAGGATCTCTTGATCAATATGGGAGTCTTGTCCTCAACTACCAATCTTGTACCATTCTAGAATCACAAACCTTTAAAGGTGTTGACCAACATCGACTTTTTAGTCTTCTTAGGCTGGATAAATGCCAAAGAGTGTTCGAAGCCTACTTTGGTGCTAGTTGGTTCTTTGAATTTAACAAATATTGCTTTCACAATCTTAAAGCTGTCTAAATTGGTTGCCTCTTGGTGGGAAATCACTAGCAGCAGGCTCATAGACAAAGGAGACAGTCATCACATGGACAACATTTGTCAAGTTGGTATATGAAAAGTTTACCCTTTACACCATGAAGAATGCTTGTGTTTCCAACATCTGCGCCAACGTAGAGACTAGCCTATGACATTGATGAATTCAACGAACTTCTCAGTCGCTTGCGCATTGATAATGACAAGAGGCATTAGGTTCTGAAATACGTTAGTGGGTTTCAATACCATTTTGCTTTGCATTAAAGTTGGAAGAGAGATCGTGATCTAAATAGAAAGGACCAATACCAATCCCGTATAGAACGTTGACGCCAAATCCAAAATCACCAATTGCTCGATCACCTATGGTGCCTTAGCCCAAGGATAAAGAGTAAACAAAAGATGAGCGACAAGTGGTGCAGCTGCCATAAGACTCACACTCATAGTGATGTAGAGTTTCTAGTGCAACAAAAAACCTTGGTGGTTTAGTTGAAGGTGAACGACTTCCTCTACATCAAACAAAGAATAGGAGGCAAAGGCCACCTGCCTAAGTGCCAAAACTCCAAAGGTATTTAATGCCTCAACATTGGCTTCCTTTGAAGAAATAGAGCATTTGTTTTACAACTGATGCTGGGTAAAGGGTAAGCCTTCTCGTGTCATTATTGACCCTAGGAGCAACAAGAACATAATTGCGAGACAGTCAAGAGCCTCAATTTCCAAAAATGGCACCCCCACAACCATACTCTTTGGATTGGCTTCATCAAGGGAAAGACATAGATGTTCTACACCAATGTACCCTTGAGTATGACATCAAGCTAAAGCGTAACTTAGTCACCTATGATGTGGTGCCATTGGACATCTGTGATGTCTAGTTGGGAAGGCCTTACCTCTTGAATCGCCTAAGTGACCTATCAAGCCTGTCTGCAATAGTGGTCCATGCACATTGGAGGGATGACATATCAAATACCAAAATGCTTGCCTTAGAACAAGGTGATGCCGGTATCAACAAAGTAATGTAAAAAATTCATTTCTCATGCTTACAATTTTGTTTTGCTAATGGTTAGACTTGAGAACCATGGAGTTAAGAAGTTCAACTTTGCTGCAACAACTGTAGCTTGTTCCACAAAGGCTTAGCAAATGGATTACTAGGAATCTTCATGTTAAAATAAGCATAACCACAATACCAATGCAGGAATTAATAGGAATGCTTATACACTAAATGACCATGAAAATGAAATAACAAAAGTGCTCAAGAAAATAACTGGTTGGAAATACAACAAACTTATATTAATCAAGCGAAATAGATACCGTAGGCCTCTTAGAGGGGGTAACCTCCTTGGAAGTAGAGCTTCGATACAATTTGAGAAAAATATGAGTACGTTCTACTCCAAACCCATGTGTTTATATAGACTCTTATTTACCCTAATTTTAATGCTCAAGTGTCGGACCACATAAAAGAGGGGACCTGAGCTACTAACTCCTACTTATCATAAAAGTTAAGGTTATATCATAGTGGGGCCATACACACTAGGTGCCCAAGGTGCAAACATACACCAACACTAGACAAGTAAATAACAATGTTTGTTTTAGGATAGGGTCCTGACATGCCCTCCCCCTTAAAGAAGCTTTGTCCTTAAAGCTTGAAGTGAGGAAACTGATGCTGTAGATGGAGTGGCTCCCAAGTGGCATATTTTGGCTGTAGTCCATGCCACTATACTAGAATGTTGAGAGTGCAGTTGCAAAGTGTGTGTGTACACTGGTCTAGAATACTTGTGGGTTCTGTGGATTGGGGCCTTCCTCATTCAATTGGGGTAGTGTGGATTGGACCTGTATACGGTTTCCAAGGACCTTTAAAGGATGTATCATGGAAGAAGGCGACGATTCTAGCTTGTAGGCCACGGGGCCAACTTGCTGGAGTACTTTGTACGGTCCATAGAATTTTGGTGCTATCTTTTGACTACCACGGAGTTTCAGTGATGATTGCTTGTAGGGTTGCAAACATAGGAAAACCATGTCCTTGATGTTAAAATTGCACTTAGAATGATGTTGATTTGCTTGTTGTTGCATACGGTTTTGTGCCATGGCCAAATTATCTTTGAGATGTTGGAGTGTTGTGTATGCTCCATGAGAGTGGAATCCACTGCTTGAACCTTGGAACTATCCAGAATATATGATAGAAGTGACGGTGGAGGGTGTCCATAAAATGCTTCATATGGTGTCATCTTGGTAGATAGCAAGTATTATGCCGCCACCCAGCCAAAGGAAGCCATTTGACCCAATGAGTTAGTTGCTTAGATGCAAAACAATGGAGATAAGTTTTTAAGCACTTGTTGACAATTTCAGTTTGCCCATTAGTCTGCGGGTGGTATGCTGAGCTCATCTTGAGTTTTGTGCCATGCATCTTGAAAAATTCTTACTAGAGATGACTAGTGAATATAGGGTCATGATTAAATATGATGGATCGGGGCATGCCATGAAGGTGAAAAATGGAATCAAGGAATATTTGGGCAACAGTTGAGGCCTTGTAAGGGTGGGCTAGAGGACAAAAATGAGCATACTTAGAGAGATGATCCACCACCACGAGAATGACTATTTTACTTCCAGACTTTGGGAGACCTTCAATAAAATCCACAAAAATATTCGTCTAAATGGTTGCCAGAACTGGAAGAGCCTAGAGTGTGCTCGGTGTGCAAATAGTTTAACCCGTAACACGTTGACAAGTGTCACATTCTACAACAAAGGTCTTGATATCCTTTTTCATCTTTTCCTAGAAAAATGTGTGTTTAGCCCGTTCATAAGTTTTTAAGAAGCTCGATGTCCTGGAGTCGGAGAAGCATGCATTTCCTGTAGTATGGACTCGTAGAGTGCTCTATATTGTCCATCCCATGTATATCTTGGGTGAGAGTCAGGATCAATTTGAAGTTGCTGAATTGAATGATTGCAAGGTGGAATCTTGTGTCACTTCTTCTTGAAGGTGGTGGGTCCATTGAGGAAGTAGAGTAGAGTTGGCACTTAGGTACCCTGATCCTCATATTGGTGGGATAGTGCATTAGTGACTACATTTTCCTTGCCTTTCTTATAAATGATTTCATAGTCATACCCCAACAATTTGGTAACCCATTTTTGTTGTTTGGGCATAGATACATGCTGCTCAAGAAAGTACTTAAGGTTATGGTGGTCTATTTTGATGGAAAAGTTTTGCCCTGTAAGATAAGGCCTACATTGGTTGATAGCATGTAGGATTGCCATCATCTCCTCATAAGTTGATTTTCCTAGGTTTTTGCCCAATAGTGCCTTATTCGTAGAGGCCAATGGCCGCTCTTCTTTCATAAGCACTGCACCAATTCCACTTCCAGAGGCATCACTTTCAACCACAAATGGCTTGGAGAAATTAGGCATAACCAACACAGGAGTAGAGAGCATAGCTTGTTTGAGTTGCAGAAATGCATGTTTGATGAGTTTTGACCATAGAAATGAATTCTTCTGCAACATAGCTGTCAAAGGGGATGCAATCTTTTCCATAATCACAGACAAATTTTTGATAATAACCAGTGAGGCCTAGGAAACACCGAAAACTTTTGAGAGTGTGTCGTTTGGGCCATTCTTGTATGCCGGTAATCTTTGTAGGATCACCTTGACCCCTTCCCCTGAAACTATATGGCCTAGGTATTCCACTTCTTGCATCTTAAAAGAACCTTTGGATCATTTGGCACACAATTGATTATCAGCCAAGGGTTGTAGTGTATGGTCTAAATGTTGCAAATGTTCCACCCATGTACGACTGTAAACTAGAATATTGTTGAAAATGACCAAAATAAGTTTACGTATAAATTGTCGAAAGATTACATTCATGAGACATTGAAAGGTGGACAACACGTTGGTGAGACCGAATGGCATGATGAGGAGAGGAATTCATAATGGCCTTTATAAGTGTGTAATGCTGTCTTTGGAATATCTTCTTCTTGTGACTTAATCTGATGATAACCTGAACGAAGATCCAACTTTGAGAAGAAGCGAGCACCACAAAATTCATCTAATAACTTATCAATGATGGGAATGAGAAATTTGTCCTTGATGGTAATTTTGTTGAGTTCTCGGAAATCCACACATAACCGCCAAGACCCATCTTTCTTAAAAACCAAAAGTACTGAGGAAGAATATGGGATGACACTCGGTCGAATGACCCCTGCTGCTAATAACTCCTGTACCATCTTCTCAATTTCAGTCTTCTGCATATATGGGTATCGATAGGGATGAATGTTCGGCGGTAAGCTTCCTAGGACAAGCTTGATGGCATAATCATGGGTGTGTCATGGTGGTAACCCTTATGGTTATGCAAATATGGGTGCATGTTTACCTACAATTTCTTGTAATTCAGCTGGCTGAATAGTATCATTGGTATTCGAGGCTTGTAGTGCAAACAATTGTGCCACCACCCTTTGAGACTATCTCTTCAAAATTTTTCCATTCGGTATGAGCTGATGAGTTGGGTAGGACCTGTGATCAATCCATGGAGGGTGTATTGCTTCTCATATTCTGTGAATTGCATCCATATCTTAGAAAAGCCCCATACTATCGGGCCCAGGGTACGAAGCCATTAAGTTCCCAACACAATGTCACAACCCCCTAAAGGAAGGGCAAAACATGTTCGCCCTGAGGTTGTAGTCCATCGTCACCTTTACTTTTATGTATTTTCCTTTGCACGGTAGAGTACCCCCATTGGTAACCATGACTTCAAATGAATTGCAAGAGTAGATGTAACATGCTACTTGTTTGGCTACTCGAGGATCAATAAAATTGTGGGTGCCACTAGAATCAATGAGGATGATAAGTATTTGGCCTTTAAAATGCGCTACCACTTTCATGGTCTGGGGAGTAGAAGTCCCAACTAATGCATTTAATGAAATTTCAGGTGGTTGGTCCTTTGTCGGTTTGGACTCTCTAGGTTGACCATCCTCTCTACGGTCCTCCCCTTCATCATGTGGTTCCCTGGTGGAAGGTTTGCCCACATTGAGTAAATATTGTTTCTGTTGTACACACTTGTGGCCCAGAGAATATTGATCATTACAGTTCTAATAGTCCTTGTGCTCTACGTGCCTCCATTTCTTCTCGGGTGAGATGATTGACCTAGGATGGTTTGTTTCTTGAGTTTGATGATGTTTGGGATGGAAACAAGGTTTGAGCTTGTGGAGGTTTAAAAGTACGCCTTTGTGCTATGAATTTATCTTTAGCAAGCCTAGCCAATCCTACAGCTGCCATCATGTTGTTTGGCTTGAACATTTTCACTTCAACATGGATATCTTCCTTTAATCCACTAATGAAATAACTTTGGAAAAACTCGGTACTCAATCCTCGAGTGCGATTGGCCAACTTTTCAGACTGTCTGGTAATCACGGACAAATGTCATCGGTTTTAACTTGTGAGGGCTCTAGTGAAATCTTCATACACACTTGGTCCAAAATGTGTGAGTAATTCTGTCTCAAATTTAGCCCGAATGAGTTGTGGATGCGTATTCTCTAACCATTGGTACCATTGAACTACTTCTTGTTCTAGATTGAAAGATGCAATTGTGAGCCTTTGATTATGGGGAGTGGCATGAAGAGAAAAATATTGTTCGGCCCGATACAACCAACTGGTTGGATCATCACCATCAAATTTTGGAAAGTCCAACTTGGGCATTCTTTGAATTGTATTTAGAGGCAAGGTATTTTGTGCTTTGCCCTCGGAACTACCATCTTGACTCCCTAGTGATTGTCTTGCTAGAATGTTGTATTTTGCATTTAGGCCTGTTAAATGACTCTTGAGGTCATCAATTTTATCCAATTTATCTAATTTGGATAATGCCTAAAGGATTTGTGACAGAGTTTTCAAGTTGTTTCACTTGGTTGCCCAATTGCTCTAGCTCTTGGGTAGCTTTAGTACCGCCAACCATTTTCACTTTAGGGTCTCTAGAAAGGTTTATCGGAGTTAGATGTCAAAAATATTGGCTTGGGGAGAGGATTGGAATGGACTACACCACAAAATGACGATTTTTGGAAGGTAGGGTTTTATAATGGGTTTTTGGAGTTGGGTCTCAAAACGATCAACTCGAAGAGGGGATCACAATGGGCTATATCACAAAATGTTGAATTTTGGCTTTTTGTACTCGTTAAATATTGACAATTGATTGCTCCATTGGCAAACTAATGACAATTGATTGCTTTGACTATCGGATTGGTTATTCTCTTCATTTTTAGACTAAATATTCTTTGTATTGTTAGACTGTATATTCTCTGTATTGTTTTTTTTTTTTTTTGAATTTACATGGTGGAATCGGTAGCTACCACGAAACCGGGTAGGCTGTCCGACTTTTATGGCCGCCACCATAATTTGTGCTATCCGCCTCGGAAGTCGCCCCACAATTCTTCGCGTAGTCCGCCCCTATAATCACCATGCCACAATCATTCTAAACCTTTTACGCCACTTAAAGCACCAGGAAAGAGACAAGTGTTCAGTCCGACGAGGCCCGAGATTTGAACCTTGGACCTTCGCCCCCTTATGGGGTTTGGTTGAACCAATTGGTCTACACCTCAGACATATATTTTCTGTATTGTTAGACTGTATATTCTCTGTATTGTCATACTAGATATTCTTTGCACTATTAGACTGTAATTGGAGTAGTCTCTTCTATAGTATGCTTAGATTTGGTTTTGGTTTTGAATGGGAAGGCCTTAAAACAAGGTTTCAATAGGGATAACTTAAGTCAAGGTGTGTATGATTTCGTGGAATTTTTGATATACAGTCTCGTTCGTGATTAGTGGCAGACCCGTTATTTCAGATCTCTAACTACAAAGGGTTCCACCATACCTGTAGCCGCACTATCCATTTTCGAGGGTACTATGAGAGTAACTTCCTAGGGCTATAACCGCTTACCGGTGCACCACAAAACTCAAACGACCAATATCTTCCTATGGGTGAAGGGTTCTATTCCTATGGGGTCTCCCTATATACTCGAGGGTACATGGGAGCTCGCAGCCATATACAGGTGTTGTCTAAGGCCTTGGTATTGGAGTTTGAGCACTCCTCACTTCACTGGAAGCATTATGGGCAATCTAGCTTAGCCAAAAACGATAGCTTCTTCGTGATTTTGTAAAACCCCTATCATAGGGTTTCTAACCTATGGTTGCAAGATACGGAAGGGCAACTGCAGGTAACGAGGGAGAAACTGTAGGAAAGTGAATGGAAGTTGGAGATTGATGTGCTATGAGGCAAATTCAGGAAAAACAGAAGGAATTCTTGGATCTTCGTGCTCAACTCGACGAGAGAGAGTAGATTATTGTGGGTATGGAGGAAAAGTTGCTGCAACAACAATCAACAAAGGAGTTACTCTTGCAACAAGAAGCAGAGCTAGTGGCCCAGAAGAATCAAAGTGAGATTTCTTTGGTAAAGGAGTTGGAACAAGCCAAATAGAGAGGAGAGGTATCGCATAGAGAGTTGGCTCAGACACAACAACGGGAAGCAACTCCAAAGGATGAATTGGCTCAGAGAAAACCATCTTCCTCTACTCCGACACAACATAAAATGAAGGATATTTTTATCAGATGTGAATCGGAGTTGTTGACAAAGTTGCAGGAAATGGAGGATAAGGCCAATGCGTATGCAGCGGAATGGGCCAAATAGTTTAGGCAAAGAAGTTATGTGATGAACGAGAAACCTTCAAGCTTCGTGTCTAGGAACCGGAAGGACTCCAAAAAAAATAACCAAAGAAGGCCGAGACCCCAACAGAACAACGTTGGAAGTCGTTGAGGACATCGACCAATGTAAGGGGAGGATAGATATAGACAACAGTTCCAAAAAGAAATAGAAGTGTTTGATGAAATGTCTACGCATCAAACATTGTACATTGTATTTACGTAGGAATGGCATGCAAATAGTCAATTTGGTCAAAGCAATGTCATTTAGCGATTAGTAATAAGGAATGCAATGTAATCAGACGCATGAAATTAAGTAATGTTAATAAAGTGAAACAAATGTAATCAGCCGTCATGTGTAATAGGTTAATTGCTGTTAATTGTGTTGTTAAGGCTGAAACACAAAGCAGTTTTGGTAGTTGAGGCCTGGTTGGTTACAGTAACCACCAGAGCCACCCTATATATAGACCCCCCTTTCATTTTGTAAAGCATCTATCGATCTATTTATGTATCTATCTATTGGGAATCCATCAGTTGTCCATTGCATAGGAGAGCAGCCAGGAGGAAGTGTTGTACGTAAGATTGTTGCAGTCACAAGACTGAATGTAACCATCTTCATGATAATGCAAGGATACGATTTGGTGCCAACTTTGTCTCTATGAATGTTTGTATGTGTTAGATCTATGTTGTGTTACAGTGTTGCAAGGAGGAGTGAGTAGGTGGAACTTATCAGTTGTAGGGACGATGTTGCTTAACTGCCTAGGGGAGCCGACATAAGCTTGTTGTCACGCCTGGAGCCAATATGCAACTAACTGTTATGCTGGGAGCCGACGTGGATTGTGCCAACATGAGGAGCTGACATCCGTCATGTTTGGAGCGGACATCCATCATGCCATCATCTGTCATTAGTCATCCACCATAGTTGAAATCTTTCTTAGGACAATCCATCATACTGAATCCGTCATAGATTGAGCCGTCAGAGATTAGCTATCTGAACCATGTTGACAAATTCCGTATAAAGTATCACCAAACTTCCCACTAAAACTGTCATTCCCTTTTCTCGGGAAGTCCTCACTGCTATCTACAACTTCTAGCAATTCCACTGGTATAGACTCTTTTTGTTCTCGACGCTAGAGGGCATTGTGCTAATGATTGGTAGCGTTATACCTTGAAGGCGTCGACTTTTGCAACATTCACCAATGGTTGCTTCAGGGCAAGTCTGTGTCATACCACCACATATAGGAGAGGTTGCTATGCCGTCTTGGGAAGCTTTGTGTGCCATCTGGTACATTGTGCCAATTGCTCTTATGGGAGGCTCACTATTCCAACGTAGCTGGACACTTCGGCATCAACAAGACACATGTAGCGATACAACAATATTTTCATTATCCTCATCAATAACTTTTGGCATCATCTCTAAAACCAATCGGATATCAAGCTCCAACATTCCATTGCATTTCATTCGAAGATAGATAGATGGATAGACCAATGAGGTTAATTTGATGTTAGTGCACCTGCTTAGGATGTACAACCATCAACACCCTCAAACATTCCATTGCATTTCATTCGGAGATAGATGGATAGACCGATGAGGTTAATTTGATGTTAGTGCACCTTCTTAGGATGTACAACCATCAACACCCTCAAACGTGGGATGAGAGTCTCCTGGACATCAATCATTCTTAGAACAAGACTATCCACACCTCCATAGGTCATATTTTGTTTTAAGGCATGCCTCGGGTTCCAGCCTTGTGCCTTAGTGGACGTCACCTTTCATGTATGGACTAGCGCTATGAAGCCAACACATGCCAAGGAAGCAAAGGCTGAGAGGTTTCTAAAACAGGTCCAAATGCCAAACTCGTCTAGGGAATCCTTCAATACCAACAACAAAAATATAAGGAGCACCATGATCAACACAGGACTCTCCGTTCATTTCAGGTTGGAGATAAGGTTTGGCTCCATATAAAGAAGGAATTTTTCTCCGGCCCACAACAAAAGATCAAACCATTGTGCTATGGTCCATACAACATTTGGCATGAGGCAGGCAATAAAGCTTTTGTTCTTGACTTTCCACCTTACTTGGGGATGCATCCAGCATTTCATGTAGAACTCCTCAAGTCTTACTATCCTCCTATGCTAGAGCTTGTGGTTGTGCAACACCCTAAATATCTGGATGTGTTTTAGTTGGAACCTGTAACAGCAAATCAACTAATTGATGTTATCAGCAAGAGTACTCACCAGGGGACACACAACCTGTTTAGTGTTGCAAAGCGACATTAGTTTCCTTCACAAGCTAAGTGGTGCATAGTTGATCAACTCAAGCGTTTCTCTTCACAGTTGGAGGTTGATGCAATGGGGATGATTGCTTTCCAAGGGGGGACAAATGATTTGAGCAAAGAAGGGGTTGCATAGAGTCCTAAGACGGATGATGCTAGATCACTCTTAGCATGCAGGCCTTGGTGCCTATCTGGGTTCTTTGCCAAACAAGCCACCGCCAACCCTTCTCATGGTGTCGGAATTTGCCATGATGCCAACCTGATTTGTGGTGTCATGACTTTTGCGGTGCAGAACTTCCTTTGGTGCCAACCATAGTGGTGTCAATGCATAGAAATGGACAGACCTATGGTGCCAACGCCATGCGTCACCACTAGGCATCAGGATGCACAGAGGATATTTTAGCACTTGGTGCTAGACACGTCTGCATACATCCAGTCTTGCCACTTGGCATTTCTCAAAGTGGTGCTAGTTGCAGAGGAAGCAGAAGTGGCTGTTTTGTAACTGTTCCTGAAACTGCTCCTTGATTAGTTGGGTGCTGAACCGTTTCACCTTCCACCTATCTTGTGACTGTTGTACATATTATATAAAATTTAGAATAGAAAACTCTTCTCTTCTTCGGTTCTTCCATGTTTCCTCTTGTTTCCTTTCTTTCCCTTTACCACCCTACAGTCACAGGCTGTTCTTGGCTGAGCATTTGTTGTTGTTCTTTAATGCATTGGAACGAACTGGCCAACACTCTGTAGTGCTAGCATCGCATGTCTTAAACTTCTGTTTTGTTGTATTTTTTAATACATGAACCTTATATTCTGTAGTATTTTTGCATTTGCAACAACTTTGAATAAAATTGCATTCTTTGTGTAAGGAAACATTTTCTGTTGTGCCCTGTTCCTTGCTGCATGACTCCGGATCATAGCTTTCAGGCGATATATGCATAATTTCTATTAATACTCATCTGCACTTTGGGGCCCAAGATGTGATGGTGCAAGGACAGCTTCCAAAATCAGCTTGTGGTAGGGTAGTACAAAACCCTGCATATTTAGATCCATTTTAGTTGGAACCTGTAGCAGCAAACCAACCGATTGATGTTTCCAGCAAGAGTACTCACCAGGGGAAACAAACTGTTTAGTGTTGCGAAGCAATGTTAGTTTCCTTGACTAGTTAAGTGGTGCACACTTGATCACCATTGGAGGTTGACGCAATGGGGATGATTGCTTTCCAAGGGGGGAACGAATGATATGTTGCTCAGAGTCTCAAGGCAGATGATGCTAGAGCACTTGTAGCATGCAGGCCTTGGCACCTATCTGGACTCTTCGCCAAACAAGCCACCACCAACCCTTCTCATGGTGTTAGACTTTGGCATGGTGCCAACCTGATTTGTGGCATCATAACTTTTGTGGTGCCAAACTTCCTTTGGCACCAACCATAGTGGCGTCAATGCATAGAGATGGACAGACTTATGGTGTGAACTCCACGTGTCACTGCTAGGTGTCAGGATGCACAAAGGATCTTTTAGCGCCTGGTGCTAGACACATTTATGCACACCTTTAGTCTTGCCTCTTGGCATATCTCAAAGTGGCGGTAGTTGCAGAGGAAGCAGAAGTGGCTGTTTTGTAACTGTTCCTGAAACTGCTTCTTGATTGGTTGAGCTGAACCGTTTCACCTTCCAAATATCTTGCACTGCCGTACATATTACAAAAGTTTAGAATAGAGAACTCTTCTCTTCTTTGATTTGTCCACTTTTCTTCTGTTTCCTTTCTTTCCCTTTTCCAAACTCCAGTGACAGGTCGTTCTTGGCTAAGCATTTGTTCTTCTACTTCTTTTAGTGCATTGGAACAAACTGCCCTGCACCCTGCATGCCAGCATAGAGATGGACAGACTTATGGTGCGAACTCCACGTGTCACTGCTAGGTGTCAGGATGCACAAATGATCTTTTAGCACCTGGTGCTAGACACATCTCTGCACACCTCCAGTCTTGCCTCTTGGCATTTCTCAAAGTGGCGGTAGTTGCAGAGGAAGCAGAAGTGGCTGTTTTGTAACTGTTCCTGAAACTGCTCCTTGATTGGTTGAGCTGAACCGTTTCAACTTCCAAATATCTTGCAACTGCCGTACATGTTACATAAAGCTTAGAATAGAGAACTCTTCTCTTCTTTGATTCGTCCACTTTTCTTCTGTTTCCTTTCTTTCCCTTTCCCAACCTCCAGTGATAGATCGTTCTTGGCTAAGCATTTGTTCTTCTACTTCTTTTAGTGCATTGGAACAAACTGCCCTGCATCCTGCATGCCAGCATAGAGATGGACAGACTTATGGTGCGACGTGTCACTGCTAGGTGTCAGGATGCACAAAGGATCTTTTCGCGCCTGGTGCTAGACACATCTCTGCACACCTCCAGTCTTGCCTCTTGGCATTTCTCATAGTGGCGGTAGTTGCAGAGGAAGCAGAAGTGGCTGTTTTGTAACTGTTCCTGAAACTGCTCCTTGGTTGGTTGAGCTGAACCGTTTCACCTTCCAAATATCTTGCAACTGCCGTACATATTACATAAAGCTTAGAATAGAGAACTCTTCTCTTCTTTGATTCGTCCACTTTTCTTCTGTTTCCTTTCTTTCCCTTTCCCAACCTCCAGTGACAGGTCGTTCTTGGCTAAGCATTTGTTCTTCTACTTCTTTTAGTGCATTGGAACAAACTGCCCTGCACCCTGCATGCTAGCATCGTGTCTTAAACTTGTGTTTCGTTGTGTTATTTAATACATGAACCTTATATTCTGTAGTGTATTTTTTGCATTTGCAACAAATGAATAAAATTGCATTCTTTGTGTGTGGAAGCAACAACTCTGAAGCATATCTTTCAAGCACCCCAAGCTGATTTTGGGAGTTGTCCTCATGCCATTTGATACTTAACTAGTACGTTCATCTGCATGGAATAAATTTAAAATAACAGTGGAGAAGTGGTTGAAAATAGTGCAGGGAATTTTGCATAGGGAATAAATTTAAAATAACAGTGGAGAAGTGGTTGAAAATAGTGCAGGGAATTTTGCATAGACTCCTAAATACTTAGATTTGAGAATCAATATCACAAAGAGATTTGCAAAGGACTGTTAGAAGGTTGATAAAATTGGCTTATATCTGCTTGTAAGGTTGAGACCCAGCCAAAAGGATGGGGGAGCACAGATTTGGTCCTACTTCAAGATAATTCATGTTTTGGAAGCTGGAACAAAGACAAAGTTATACATACATTTACAAATAAGTTTCTGGAATTCTTGTGTAGATGTGTATGAGATGTGCCCTGTATGCCCATATGGCTGTACCCTGGTTATGAAAATCTTATCCTCCTCACACAGTCCTGGACTCTTACCCACTCCCTCTTATGACTATGGGTTTTAGGCTTTTAGCAGTTCCTTCCTGATTGTGAGAATGGTGTCCCTATCCGCACCCCTGCCTCCCCACCCACATCCCCTTGTGACTGTGTTTCAGCAGAAGTTGTCCTCAATAAGTACAAAGTTCAGAAATCAACTTCCAAGTGTCTGCAAAAGATTTCATTGTGAGGTGTCCTCTGTGTGCGTAAAGAGGAGTATGGAGCCAATAGACATTAAAATATCTGAATTTGTGGAAATCCAATTTCATAGTCAGGTTTGAAGAGCAGAATGGTATGTAAAATTTGATTATCTAATGTATTAATCTGCTGCCACCAAAAAGATTGTGAAAAAGAAAAGTTTCTTTCGAGAACAGGCAAAACTTAGTGACGAAGATGTTTTGAATGAATGGCTTGACATGATAGTCTTCAGTCAATGTTGAATTTTTCTAATTTAAACCGTTCTTTATATAATCCAGTCATTTTCTTGAGATAAGTTATCTACTAATATGTTAACAGTTAAACCATGCTTATTTGGCTGAGCCTAATTCCTGAAGGAAGGTACATGTATATTAGGAATCTCTTGTATGTTTTTAAGGGTAAGGATCCATTCAATTGCAGCCTAGAAAAACAGCTAGAGATTGAAGAAAATATGACATCATAATCGGAGATGCAAAGTTTGCAATTCGGTTACTTACCCACCTGTGTATCCCTTACAACCTGATATACCAATGATACCTGAACAATTACATTTACCAATATTGAAATAATATAATTTCACTTACAATATGTAGAATTTTTAACAGCATTATGCCTGGATTAATTGCTCAAAGTCCCATAACGAATGAATATTTGAAATTTGCCCATTTGATTTATTTCTGCATGTGTTTGTGGCTAATAAATTTACTGACCTTGTATCCGTACACAACTTTTACAACTCTAGCAGGATAGTAATTTCTTAATTTATGCCTTCCACAATCAGAAACCACGGTTGTAATCTTGACTGAATGTTTCCACTTATGCTTGCTTTGAGTAGGAATGCATGTCAGTTGGCAATCTCGCATACTGTGTTGGTCTATGATTGCACGACTTGATTCTATGCATGTAATTCAATTACAGTCAGTTTATGAAGTTACTGTATTCGGAGTATGATAATGTTGATCTCGACTTCTTTGTTGGTATATGTTTTGTGAATACTTTAATGATCTTCATGTGTGATGCCATTTTGTACAGGGTACAAGTTTGATGATGTCGAGCATGATTCAAATGCATTAAAGCTGCAGTTTGCACATTTTCCTGGGTCGAAACCAGCCGTGGTTCCTGTTCTTAATGAACTACCTCATGTGGTGTCGTGAATCTTGTACTGCTTAGAGTATCTTTATTTTTGTGACATTGGATGACAGGGAATGGTAACACTGATTTATTACAAAATGAATGGTAGATTGTTATGAATGATATTTTGACCGTTGGTCATTGTGTGATCTACTGGTTAGGCATCTTAAGCAACCATACCAATTTTAATAATGGACAAACTTTGGTGCATTTGGATTTTGAAAATTGTGCATGTTTACTGCATGCGTCACCAAACATGGTTTAAATTATTTTTTAATTACTTGTTAGATAACTTCCAAAAACTTGTCACCCTCTGACTCAATGTTTTGAATGAAAATTCCAACCCAATGTAGCTTCACTTTCACATGCAGGGCTTATGCTGGTTGTCTCATTGCCTGTGATTATATAATCAAGTATGATATAATAGTTATTGAAAGCAAATGGTGAATATGTATGTTTAATAAATATTGACAAACTTATTTGGAGATCCAAAAGTATATTAAATGGACGTGAGGAATTAGGTTTCATTATTCCATTACTTCTGTTTTGAAAGTTTTTTTAACTCTTCATTTGAGAATTCGGATTAAATAATGGTGGTGGCCCATGGTCTAAAAGGAGAGGTGACTTGTATTTAGGACCACGGAGTGAATTTTTCTCTATTGATAGCTCTTAAATTTTTTAGTGTGGGTTAGGCTTTTGGATTCTATATTAACTTATCAATAAAGAGATTTTGGAGAATATTAGTAATACTCTTAAGGGGATTTATCTAAGGAGGGCCAATTATGGAGAAAAACATGCTATGTATAACCATAAATGTGTTGTCATGGATATTTCAAAACCTTTATTAAAATCCATTAAGATTAAATCTAAATCAAGAAAATGAAATTAACATTGTATGGAAACATGATATTTGAATGTTGTAAATGTTATGAGATTGGACACGTGGCAAGAAATTGCAAACTAAAAATAATTAAGAAAGAGATGAAAAGTTTTGGTTATGAGACAAAATCAAAGATAAAGTAATGAGATCATACTAGCTGACTTAGACCGAAGATTTATCACTACCAAAAGTATGGCAAAGAAATCATGTTTGCCACCTTTCATGGTTATTTAGAGCAACCATTAGAAGAAAATAAGACATGCAAGAGATTATAATTGTAGTAAAATTTAGAAGAAAATAAAGGTGCAAAGGAAGACATGGAGGCAAACTTTAAAATAAAGGTGGAAGAGGTAATGTTTAATCGAAGTAAATTAGAGTTCGTCCCTTATGCTTTAAAGGCAACATAATAAAGAAAGTAGTTCAAGAATTATATTTTTTAATTTTTTGTTTTTAGGGAAGCATAAAAAGTCAATACTATGGAGGATGACACTTGCACCAGGGTTTCTAGGGTAACATAAAATGAAAGTATTTACTAGGCTATTTCTTTCATTTCTAGTTCTCTAGGAAAGCATAAATCTATATATGATAAAATTAAACTGTGAATAGTTTGAAAGAACGAATAAATGGAAGTGTTGGTGAGAATATACAAAGGAGAAAGACCATCAAAGTAAAAACAAGGAGAACAATAAACTACGAGGAATATTGATTTGGGATGCTAAAAACAAATATCACAAGCTTTAACAAGTGGTTTGAGTCCATAAATAATAAGTGAGATGGTATTTTGTAATATTTGGGATAATAATAAGACAAAAAAAAAGGGAGTTATAAGATAGTAACAGTTTAATTTAGTCTTGAATTTATTTTTGTATTAGAAACAAAAATATATTACAATAATGTGAGGATGCATTCAAAAAAATTTAGTTAAAAATGTGATGTTGATGTTTGTTTAAGTGAAATTTAAATTTTAGGAAGCAATTGGAAGTTCATAGAGTGCATGGAGTTTGAAGGAGATGGAAAATATCTTTAACAAAAACATAAGGTAGATATGATCTGATTGACCTAATAACAAATATAAATTTTTAATTATTTGATGGGAGTGGCTTCCAATAGAAGCTACATATAACTTAATTAAAAATATCAATTTTAAATATAAGTAGTACTTGTCAAATGATAAGTTAAAAATATCTAAGAAAGAAATATGGTCTCTCTCATTTGCTTAGAGCCTAATCCTATTGGTTTTCATTTTTAAAATTTATTGCTTTTCTTAGAAATGTTTAAATTGGTTATACGAAAAGGTTGGTTTCACTATTATGATTGCATTACCATCCTATTTTAATAAACCTTATAGAGGCTTTTCAACACATGACGTAAATGAAAATTGAACATTGATAGGATCTTTGTAAGCTGAATCTTAATCCTATAGACTTTATAAATTTAAATTTGATTATTAGTTTTGTTTTTCTTATTTAGAATTTGGGCCAATATAACATATTTTTATGCACAATATTATTAGTTGTTTTGATCTAAGTTTAGGTTTTTCCTTGTGGATATAACACTCTTCAATATTATAGTACTTTGTACGTTGTGGGACCAAAATTTTCCCCTCAACATATCAAAGAATTTTATATTAAATATACAACTTCAACATCAAATGACATTAGCTCAACCAGTTAAATGCCTTGATTTTCAATGAGATACCCAAGTTTAAATATTTGTAGACAATAAATGTATAGTTATTAGAAATGTTGTTATAATACCACTATGTGGTCATGATGTAATATGGGCAGGGCTTGTTCCAAATTTATATATCCAACTAAAAATATTCCTTGCTCTAAATGCCCTTTTTGGTTTATTTTGGGATTTATCGTCATAAATGTTATTATAGTATCACTATGTGTTCATGATTTAATATAGGTGGTGCATGTTTCAATCATTATAACCAATTAAAAAAATAGTTTGTGCTATACACCTTTTTTGCTTTTCCTAGGGTTTTCTCCAATCTCATGTATATCTAAAAAGTATCATTGTTTTTGTTAAAGACTTATGCACATTATGACTTGAATTTATAGGCGTGATATTATGAATTGAATTTATAGGCATGATCCGTATATGTATATAAAATTAGTCCGTATTTGTTTTAGTATGATGTAGTAATGCTCTTTATGTGTAGATAGAGTTAGAGGTGATATCAAAGCTTTAGATGATCTTAGCTTTACATGCTTGTTTCTTTAGTAAGATGTATATGACTTTTTTTGAGGGCCACTTCCATTAGAAGATAAAGGTATTATATTTGTTTTTTTTTTTTGGTAAGTAACATTATATACATAGCGGGTTTTTTAAGAGGATCCCAAAACCTTATAACAATAGAAGGAGAGCACCTTTAGGGCTGCAAGGTTGAGACAAGAAACCACATCTCAGACCGAATTACAAAATTTTTTGACATAGCAGACGATCCCACCAAAGACAATTAAATAATAAAACAGAACCCGCCCAGCGGGGAGAAGCCGAAAACCACCAATGAGAAGATCCCGCCCAGCAGGAATCATAGAAAAACCGTTACAATAAAATCCCGCCTCGCGGGAAGCAGTCAGAAACCACCAAAGAGAGAAACCCGCCTAGCGGGAAGCAGCTTAAACCCACCTCAGAGAAGATCCCGCCCAGCGGAAAGCATCAAAAAAACTTCACCAGGAAAATCCCGCCATCCGGGAAACCAGCAAAAAGGTGAAAATCCCGCCCAGCGGGAAAACCAGCGGATTTGGCGGATCCCGCCCAGCGAAAAACCAACGAAAAAGGCGGATCCCGCCCAGCGAGAAGCCATTCCGCCCAGCGACAGGGGGATCCCGCCTAGCAAGAAGCCGAGAGCCAGGATCCGGCCCAGCGGGAAGCACACAGACAACTTCACCACGAGGATCCCGCCCTGGGAAAACAGCAAGGAAAGCAGGTTAAGGAAACAGGGATCCAGGGGCTGGGAATCCCGAGCGGGAAGAGGAAAACAGTCACAGGGAAAGGATCCCAAGGAGCCATACAAGTGGGATCTAAGGTCTGCATGCATAGATCAGACCCCCCCAAGAAAGAAACATGCAGCATAAACCATAGGAACCCAGCAGCAGGGACCAAGGATCTCGTCCAAGCACAGAAGCAGCTTCAGGGAACTGGGACTGGGAATGGGAACAGCCCAGGTAGAGGAAAGCCCACCCAAGGCCAAACCAGATGCCCAGGGTGTCCACCAAGGAGCAAAACCAGCACGAAGAAGCCTCCACGTGGGAAGAACAGCAGCCACAGGATCCCGCCGAGGATTCACAAGCAAAGGAGGAAAGAGGCCCCCCCAGACCACCCCCAAAGCTGTGAGGACCTCAAGGGAGACCCTAGGAAGCTGTCAAACCCTAAACCATCACCTCCATCGCTCAGAGAAACGCAAGGGACCAGATCCATGCGAATAACCTGCAAAAAACCCTAGGGGGAAGCCTGAGGGAAAAAAGGGAAGGGATCCCCAAACAAACAGGGATCCCTGGGAAGCACCAGGCCACCAGAACAACCAAGGAAGCCCGAGCCCGCTGGGAGGGGCGCAGAAAATGGAGAAGGATCTCCCCCCAGGAGATCATCTGCAAACAACCACTCCCAGGGAGGGATGACCTGGGTTGAGCCAAGGACTGGGCAGGAACCAGGATCCAGGGGAGGGGGAGCAGGGAAGGGACCAGAGCCCTCCCCTCGCTTTCTTTCTTATTATATTTGTTTTTACGTCAATTAGACCATATGTTTGTTTAGTAAGATGTATATGAATTCTTTTGAGGGCTACTTCCATTAGAAGATTAAGGTATTGCATTTGTATTTAGGTCAATTAGACCATACTTGAGCAATATTCCCATGAACCATTTTGAGCTTACCTTTCTATCAAAGATTTTTTCAACTCCCTTGAACTATTATTTTTCTTTGTTATATCTTTGATATGATTTTCTTTAAGAAATCAAATCATCCTTAATTGATTACCTTTTCGAATTTGATTTTTTCAAAATAAAGATCAACACCATAATTGGATAAATAATCTACCATCTTATTTCCTTATGTATAAATATGCTAACATTTACATGATACCACTATTGTCAATATAAAATTGATGGATATTAAGAATAACTCTATTGTTGATCCAATCTTCACATCTATTTTCTTGACAACATTATAATACGTTGTTGTTTTTGAAACATATTTTCATCCTTTCAATAGTAATTTTGATTCTTGTAAAAAGTGCCCAAATCTATGCATTGTTGTTTTTTAAAGTTCCATATTAGTTTGAGAACATGAGAAATGTTTTACCTTTACTATTGAAAAAGTGGACCTTTGCCAACTTTCCCAAGATTTTTTTGACAGCATCATTAAGATTAAGTTGATGAACCCAATTTTGGACATTTTATTTTACCATTGTTTAACACAAGTATATCAACTTTGCTATATAATTTCAAATTTTATGTGGATTAACACAATTATTTCAACTTTTTTTTTTGATTTGGTGGAAGAAAGAGTTTTGAAAGGAACCCCAGACCTTTTACAAAATGGATCCACACAACTTCAAGATATTAAGGGAGGCCCATAGACCACCAAAAGAGAAATCAAGATCCAAAGATCCAACAAGATCGAACCCAAACAAAGCTACCAAAACAATTCTATACATACTCCTAAAATTTCGAGATAGCCTAAGGCAACTCAATCCCACGCTTTGAGATTGTCCAAGTTGGAGTCTGCATCCCTCTAACCATATTAATGATATTGAGAGAGTCACCTTCGATTATGACTTTTCTAAAGCCCAAATATTTTAACTGCAAGAAATTCTTGATTTTAACAATTATTTCAACTTTTCTATACAACCAAAGTTATAGTTTCCTATTTATTTATTTCTTGATTCACAAATGCCAAGGAATACAAAGAATTGAAATTTTCTAAAATAAGAAAAGGAATATTGAAGCCTAAGTCAAAATGTCCATAGATGATCAAGATATTTCTTTCCAAAACCTTGAAATATAAGAAAGAATATAAAGCCTTAAACCCTTTAGGATTCAATGATGACATATCCTTAAAATCACCATCATATGAATCTCATCTACCTCTTGTAAATATCCATATGAAGATCATGTAATATGACTCTAGGATGCAACAAAAGCATATGTATGATTAAGTTAACAAATATGTCTTAAGGTTGCAATAATCTTGTAACAAGACAATGTGTAATGTTATATTTGTTTGTGTCATCCATACATGGTGCTAGAGAGTTTAAATAAATGCTAAATATAATTTTGGAGAGGTAATAACAAAGAGCAAATAAAAATTAGGATAGACCATACAAGGGAACTCACACATTAATTCAAGAAGGATATCCATTAGAGTATATCAATTTTCAATTGTTAAAATTTGCAACCAATCTCTCTTTAAATTTGGAATAGAAGATTTACATTTTCATTATGGGATAAGACTTAAATTAAGGTAAGTATTTTTGAACTTGGATCTAGGTTAGAAAAGGTGGATGTTGTAGTTAGAAGAAGAGACATACTAATCCCTTAAAAATATGAATATTTAGATCGAGCCTTCTTATAGATAACATGATCTTAGTCAAGAGATTGAAATGCAAAAAGTACTAGTGTTTCAAACTAATATATATGTTAAAAGTGATTAAGGTACAATCAAATAGAGGGTCTCATATGCCCAAGATGTATGTTACCTTGGCTATGACCTAACAAACTACTCATGAATATCTTAAATAAATTTTTAATTTTAATTTTATTATTATTATTATTCATTCAACTTGAGGGTATGTTAGATAATGTTGAAGTCCTAATATTTGATTGTACCATTAAGATGTTTTTTATGTTAATTTTAGGGGAAGTGGATGTGAGTTTGGGGTGTATAGTGGCTATACTTCTCTAATATTTATTTTGTAGACTGTAAGTTCCTCTTTCATAATGGACGATTGAGTTTATACCATCAAGATCCTCAAATTAAAGATAATCAAATATATGGATTCTAGTGAAAGGATATTTTAGTTTTAACATTAATTTTTATTGTATGTACAAATACATAAAACCTTTGGATGACCCATAATTTATTCATATGGAAAGTATAGTCTTGCAAGGAGATCTATTAAATACATAGGTTAGATCAAGCAATTGAGCTAGGCCCTACAAAAGGTCTTTTAATGATTCAACCTTACAGATATGAACATTTTAAAACATATATGATAAAAAGGGTTTTGGAGGAATTAAAGAAAGGATAAATCCTCATATCTAGATACAGTCTATTAGCAATATTTTCTATGAAGTAAAAGGATTGTTTCACATGGATTTCAAGGACTAAAGGATTTATAAATGAGAATCTATTTGCCACGACTATAAACATTGATTTGCTTCATGAGTTATATGTCTTACAATATTTTTGGAAGATGGACTTCTAATTTAGTTACTACTACATTTTGGTAAAATTTCAAGGCCAACATAGAACAACTTTTAAACTCATTAAGATAATTGTAAACAAGAAGTAATGCCATATAGGCTATGTAATGCTTCCATAAACTTGCAAGACCTAACGAACAAGGTATTCAATAAGTATCTTAACTATTGTCTTCTTATTTTCTTTGATGATCGACTAGTATACAAGTAATTAGAGAGTCGTTTTCATTAGTTTGATGGTATAATAGATAGCCTGACCAAACATATGTTGTATGCAAATATATCTAAATGCAAGTATTTTAAATATTTGAATTTCTTGGGTATATTATTTTTTTGCATGGAGTATGTTAGTGATATTGTAAAGATACAATCCATCCCATAATGCCCTACTCCTAAGACCAATATCAAACTTGGGTTATTTAAGTTGGTAATACTTTGTTATAAACTTGTCAAGAATATTACAAAAACGTCTTTACCTAGTGAAATAATGCTTAACGATCATTTGAATAAATTAAAGAAACCTTTGTCTCATAACCAATAATAGTCACTAAATAAGTCATTTTTTATTCACTATGATACCTTTGACTATGAAACTGGTGCAATACTTTATCAAGATAATCATTGTATTATTATAAGAGTAAGGAGTTAAATGTCAATTAACAAATTCTAGGTTTATATTAGGAAAATTGTAAACTCTACATATATTAGGAAAAGTGTAATTTCACATGTATTGACTAAATGGTCATAATTCATTTGAATAAGACTAGAAAAGTGTAATTTCACATGCAATGAGAAGTTTTGGAAGTATCACCCACTTTTTAGAGAAGAATGTTAAATCTATCAAGTACCCTATCAAGCCAGAGAATACTGAAGAGACTATGATTGCTAAGGCATGGAATTTGGTACCTATTAGTGGTGGAGAGACAAATGTTTAGGTTAGTGTTGATGTAAAATGGCAACCACCTCGAGATGACTGGTTGAAGTTAAATGTTGATGGGGAATCCAAAGGTAACCCAGGTAAGGCCAGAGCAAGAGCAATTTTGAGGGACAATCAGGGTAGATTGGTGGGGGAAGCTTGTAAGTTTTTGGGAATTACTAGTCATAAATATGAAGTTAATGCTTTACATCTGGGTGCAAAGCTAGCAAAGGATCTAGGTGCTAAAAAAGTTAATCTTTGAAGGAGACTCCTTGAATATTATCAATATTTTGAAAAAGGAGGGAGAAGCTAATTGGTAAATTGATTACATTATGCAAGATATTAGAGAGATTGTAAAGCATTTTGAAGAAGTTGACTTTGTTCATGTCTATAGAGAAGGTAACAAACCAGCAGATTGGCTTGTGAACTTTGGTTCCATTAAATAATAGGATATGAGATGGATCCCCCTTGGGGTGGTCCATGAGGACTTAGAAAAGTTCACAATGGAGGACTGCAACTAATTGGGGTCTAGGATGGATATTGTTTGTCTTGCATCCAGGAGATATCTGACTATTTTTCCTTGGCACCTGTGTGATTGATGAGCTGAATTTATGTTGTAAAAAGGTTCGGGCCCTTTCAAAATCTTATTTTTAACCTAATAAAAAAATACTAACCACTTTAGTTTGAATCACTTATTATCTCAATTTATAGGATCAATCAAAGTGGATGGATCATATACTTGATCATGATTTAAGATACATTATAACATGGATACAAAACATGATGGAATATGCTTCATCTCATAGAAGAGAGCTTCTTATCCCAATTTCTAAATAATGTTCCATTTTTACTTCCATAATTTTTTTAATAAGATATGTGTGGCTTCTATTAGGATCCACTTCCATCAAAATAACAAAAATAGTAAATCTATTGTCAAGTCAATTAAACCATATCTAACTTGCCTTTTTATCAAAAGTATTTTTATTTCTCTTTCAATCAAATATATTCTTAGTCTTCCTCATATTCTATGTTTATGCTATTAACTCTGACATTATTTTCATTAAAAGATTAAATCTGACTCCACTGATTGTCTTATAAAATTTGAATTTTGCCAAGACAAAGATCAACACTGTGGTTGATTAAATTATTTTCTACCCAAGTTTACTATCTATAGATATGCTTGCATTTCTAAGATATTGTCTCAAGTAAGAGTTGATGTATATCAACAACAATGTTATTTTAAATCCAATCTCCACGTCCATTTTGGTTGATAACATTAATGATAATCTATAAATCCCCTTCAATTGAAATACATTTTTATCCTTTTTAAATTGGAGGTTTGACTCCTGTAAGAAGTGCCCTATCCTTTGCATAGTTGTTAGTTGAAGTTATATATGATTCTAAGCGAATAAGGAAAATTTTGCTTTCATTATTTTTGAAAATACCACCTCCACAAACTTTTCTTGAATCTCCTTTGGAAGCACCTCCACCAAATTTTCTTGGATCTCTTTGTGTTAAAATTATGACTTCTACATTATCATAAATCAGAGCAAATCCCTTGTGTTAACTTCATTGTTGTAGATGATCCTTCCATGCATGTTCAAATCTAATAACTCAAATGTTGGTACCATTTTTATCACATTTAAGACTTCTCATGATTAGCACAATGTCTATAAATATTATGTGAGAGAGGAGATAATGTGGTCCTAAAATTGGGCATGATATTTAGATTTATTTTTAAAATTTCTATTATTCATTTCAAGCCATAAATTCCAAAAAATAGTAATAGGACCAATCCTCCATAGGATACATAATGCTTTAGCTCTAAAATAATTAATCCAACATTTTATGAACTCTTCCAATGTTTATAGAACTACCCAATATATTCTCATATCTTTGAAAAACTAACCCCAAAAGTGTAAGAAATGGACAATGGAGAAGTAAATCATCTAATGTTTCTATATCTTTCTCATACAATGCACACTTGAAAGGTCCATGATATCCTTTTCTTTTTCGACTCTCTCTTGTAAGAATCTTACTTTGAATTGGTAACCAAAGGAATGTTGAGGCCCTATAGAAGGCATCCGACTACCAAACATTATCCCATGAGAAATCATTGGGAGTAAAAAAAATTGATTGCTCTAAATCCTCATATCCCAACTTTAACGAGTATCTGCCATATTCTGATAGATTCCAAATAAATTTATCCTTTTACAAAAAAATAGGTAAATATAAATATTGTAGCATCTTTTGGAGCTCTTCCACAATTTATTTGAGTTCCTCCCCTTTAACTAAGTTACTAAAATAAATCCATAATCTAGAGTTACTGCTCATATTTACATAATCCTTGACCTTTAGACTTTTACAAGCTAGACAAGCCTAAGCCAATGATTTCCATTTTGGATTAAGAATAAGAGGATAAGGATTTAACTAAGCATCGAACTAAGAATTACTAAAATACCACTCATTGAATAAATACCTAACATATTTCTTAATCAATTTAAAACTATATGAAATGAAGTTCCATGTTGGCATCATCTAGGTAGGGTTTGTTTTCTAAACAATTCCATTTCATAAAGAGAATTATATAGCTTTGAGCTAGCATTTTTTCCAACTCTTTCCTTGATATTGGAATAATATTTTGCCAAATTTTGCTCCTATTGCCAAACTCATAAATTTACAATGCTATAAGTTTGTCTCTCCTAGATTCTTTTCCTTGTAATCCCTATTCCAATTACAAAGAGAAAATCTAATTTTTTTTGCACATGCTTTCCAAAGAAATTCTCTTTGAATATTATCAAATTTGGATGCTATGTTATTGACAATATTGAAAGTGAAATCATATAGATTGCAATGCAGTATTTGTGAATTATAGCCTTATAGCGATGGTAAGAAACTTATCTTTCTAACCTACCAAACAAGATTTCATTCTATACAACATTGAGTCCTAAAGCTCCTCCTTTCCTTTATTAGACAAAGAAATACACAAGCATGTTGATGGAAATTTTTTAATTATAAACCCTAAAATATCCACAATAATCCATTATAAACCTAAGCCAGTGTTAATAAAAATGATCTTGGATTTTGTAGTATAAACCAACTTCCCACTAACCTTCTCATAGCATGATAACATTGAACTCTTTGGCCTCATTAATCGAGGGATGACCCAAAAGAAGAGTATCATCAATAAATTCAAGATGAGTTTTAGACGGACCATTTTTTGTAGCTTGAATACCTTTGATTTTCCTTCTATTTTTGCCTTTGAGAAAACTCTCCCCAATGTCTTTGTAAGAATAATAAATAAATAAGAAGATAATAGGTTACCCTAGTGAAGTCCACAAGATGAATCAAAGTATCTAGTAGGAGATCCATTGTTCAAAATATAATATTTTAGAGTGCTATAACATCTAATCCATTCACATCAACCTTGATTAAGACCATTTTTTTTGAGAATATCATGCAAAAAACTCTAATAAAACCTATTCCATGCTTTGTTTATATCTAATTTCATAAGTTTAATCTATATTATGTGGTCCTTTTTATGGTCAGGTTTACATGATAAAAGAAAATTTCCTTTGGTGAAATGGAGCAAGGTGTGTGATGATATAACTAGGGGAAGTCTTGGTTTAAAAGTTCTTATAAATGCAAACTTAGCTCTTAGAGGAAAAGTAATATGGAGATTGTACAAAGAGAGTCAAAGACAATGGGCAATAATTATTCTAAGTATGTTGATCCCAATGACCCAAGTTTAATATTTACTACATTCTCTCTACCAAATGGTTCTACTCTTTGGAATGGTTTAAAAAATCTATTGATCTAATTATTAAAGTTTTAAGATAGGTGGTGGGAACTAGAGAAAAAATTCTATTTGGATGGAGACTTGGTGTGATAAAAAACCACTCAATTTAGATCCAATTTTGAAATCTTAGATGAGATTGCTTCAAGACAAATATGGTGATAGGGTTTCAAAAATTTTGTACAAGGATCAGGAAGGAAGATACAAATGGAAATATGATTTTTTTACAATTATACAAGACATTGATGCTAGGAGAAAATTAAGTAGAAATATGACATCTGTGATTATTCAGAGGGGAGCCAAGGATAAATTGATTTGGGAGTTGAATAGCTTAGGAGAATACACAACAAGAAGTGGATATAATGTAAAGCACCAACAAAATAGTAATATCACTAGAATATAAATAGATATTTGGGATAGCCCAAGTATTCCTAAAGTCAAAATGTTTGTTTGGCTAGTAGGTCATAGAAGAATTTTATTCTGGAATAACCTTATGAAAAGGGGTTTTCACGGCCCCTCTCATTGTGTCTTTGTAAAAAGGAGGAAAGTATAAACCATCTCTTGGGACATTGTTCAATAGTCTCGAAACTATGGTAAAAGATTCTTAATATGTTTGGTAAATACATGGTGATGAATAGTAGAATTGAAGATTGGTTAAAGCAATGGTAGGGCACTTATAAAAGTAAGGCTTTACAAATAATATGGGATATATCAAAAAATAAATTCTTTGGACTGTATGGATAGAAAGGAATAGAAGAATATTTATAGGAAAGGAAAGTAGTTTAGACGTAATGAAAAGGAAGATATGTTTAGCCATAGAGGAGTCTAAACCAACCCTATCAACTCACCTAGTCCCTAAACTGGAAGCAAAGAGCCTTGATAAATGGAGTCAAGTCATTAAATGGAATTATGATATTGGGTACAAGAGAAGCAAAAAGAAGGCACAAAATATAAAGCAAAAATCACCAGATGTGGAGCTGGTTAAATTAAATTTTGATGGAGCATCTAAAGGAAATCTAGGACTAGTAGGAGGAGGAGGAATAATTAGAAATAATAGAGGAAATATTTTGTCTCATTACACTTTCAATAGTGGATTTAAGACAAATAATGAAGCTGAAGCTTGGGCAGCTTTAGAAGGGTTAAAAATATGCAAACAAATGAATTGGAATAGAGTATGGATGGAAGGTGATTCTCTCATAATAATATATGTAATTTTGAGGAAAGAAACGACTCCATGGAACATACGAGAGGTAATTATGGAAATTCAAGATCTTGCTAAAGAGTTTGAAGAAAGTAGGTTTACACATACATTAAGGGAAGGAAACAAATGTGTAGATAGGCTAGCCAATAGAGGGGTTTTGATTGAGGATCATGAAGTTAAATTATCCTTTCCATGGTTAGAGAAAGTAGTAAGTTTAGTTGAAGTTGACAAGAAAATGTTGAATGTCAGAATCAAATATTGATTAAGATTTACTTTAATATTTTCCATTGGTAATTTTTGCTTTATTTAATAACAATAATGTGTTTTCATATAAACTATTTATTATTTTTTTTGTTGTTGCGCTTGTGTTTCAGGAAGGAAACTAGCAATCCAGATTTGGTAAAGTGGACTATGATAGTGTGATGTTTTGGAAATATTACTCTACTAAGATGCAATGCATAGATAGTAGAGGTGAAGTTTTGGTATTATGAAGGCTGCTATAGAAAAATTTCAAGAAGGATGCTAAATTCTAGAATATTTGTATTCATACAAAAAATTGAAAAGATCCAAAAAATGAAAAATCAAGAATTTAGACATTTTATGTAAAATTATGTAGGTTTCTAGTTATAGCTTCTCAATTTTAATGAGAAGTTTATCTATTTGTAAACTATAAATATATAAAGAAGAGAGTTGTAATTTTTTAAGGGTGGGAGACTCGTGTACAACCCCTTATTATCTAGCCAAAAAAATATCTAATTTCATAAGAATTCCTATATTTTTATTGAATTAAGAGAATGTATGTATGCCTATGCAATGAATACATCAAGAATTTGTTCACCACAAATAAAACCACCTTGTTATTTTGAGATAACACAATCTAGAATGTTCTTCAATCTATTTGCCTTAATTTTTGAAATGATCTTATAAATAAAATCTCAAAGGTTTATTGGGTGTAAATTATCAAAATATATTATCTTATATTTCTTGGGGACCAATGTAATAAATGTAGCATTGATATCACTTGTTATAGCATGTTTTCCTAGTCTCTTCATTTGTACCCAACATATCACTCTTTAACAAATCCCATTTTTAAAAAGAAAATTGTAGGAAATCCATTGGGGCTAGGTTCCTTATTAGGGTGGAAGAGAAATTTGCTTGATGTAACTCCTCCATAGACCAAGTTTTCATTTGTCCTTATGTGTTAATTGAAATAATATTTTCCCAAATATTACCTTCAACCTCTTTATCTTGTCCAACATATGACAAAATATATTCAAAATAATTAATTGCTTTCTTTATGATATTTTATTTTTCCTCAATATTTCTTCCATTCAAAGTTGATATACATTTAATATGATGAAAAACAAATAATTTTTAGCTATAGCATGAAATAATTTGCTAGTTCTATTCCGTTCCTTTTATTTATTCCCTTTTTAAAGAAAAGGAGTTATATATTGATAATCAAATTTACAAAGAACAATTATCCAACAAGCAGCTTGGAGGTCACAAGATTGCTATCCAAAAGGAGGCATAGAAAACAAAGCAAATTCAAAAACTCTAAAAAGTGCAATGGTATACCAAGGGTGCCAAAGATGCAAAGGGTACCATAATCACCGAGAAAAATTGAAAGACCAAAAGCTCCAAAATTATGCAATGTTCTAGTGTTGTCCATAGGCATCAAAATCTCCAGAGGTGCCGAAATATTCAAAGACCTCAAAATTGTTATATTCTTCCTATCATCTGTGCCACTCATGTTGTCTATTTTTATTTTTTCTTATTACTATAAAATGTAAATAGGCTATGTTTATGACCTCATTTACAAGGTGATAAACCACCATATTATACCTCCTTCCAATGTGGGAGTATTATATATTCAAAATTTTGATAAAATATCTATCTTATCTAAACTATTTGTAGTTGGATTGATGAGAAATTCTTTCCCTTAGATAGGTTAGAGATCACAAGTCTCGAATAACCATAAATGGAGTTGTTTAATGTCTTGTTCCTAAGCCAATTTTTGTCCCATTTCATAGCCTATAAATTCTATAATATTATTGGTTGTTTTTCCCAAATTGATTTTGAACTAAAGCATTTCATAGTGTGGTGCCACTAGTATCACACCACCAACCGCTGCATGGTCTAGATTTGATTTAGAGGCTCCATCAAAGAAAAGTGAAAGAAGTTTTATCTTTGGAGGTTTGATTGTACTAACCTATGGTCAAGAATATAGAATATTTTGGAGATCTATTGGGTGTAATAGTTGTATCTCTTCTTAATATCCTTATATATTGTTGTTTATGATATATATCTTTTGTGTTCAAGACTATCTCCCTCAATACCTTATTGGTTAACACTCAAAATTGGTTTTTTTCTCATAAAAAATTATCATGTTTTTGTCCTTCCATATGTTCAAAATGATGAATATTGGCATTGAATACCATATCTGCCAGATAAGGTGCTTGTCCTTATATCCTCATTTGTATATTTTATCCCAATTGGTTAGGCAATTTTTTGATTTGAAGGTTCATGATAGTGCTGATCCTAGCTGTTGGGTTATTTCAATCCATATTTTAGCTGCTTTTGTACATTAAAAGAATAGACGTGATATTGTTTCATTGTTCTTAAGTCACCTATGAAAAATATGAGGCCCCATGATATTAATCTTAATGAGGTTGTCTTCAGTAAGGATCTTGTTTTGGAACACCAACCAATGAAAGGCTTAATGTTTGGGGGGAACCTTATAATTCCATACCTTAGCTATGGTTGATTTCTTTTGAAGTTGTTGTTGTAATACCACACTTTGTCTAACTGTGTAAACACTTGACCTAGTAATAGAGTCCCATATAATCTAATCTGTAATTTAGGGAGAAAGTTTAATCCCTTTAGTTTGTATGTGCATTTATCTCCATGAGTCTTGGTCAATATTTGGTAGGTGTGGATCTCTCACCCATTCAATTAAGCTTGCAAGAGAGTTAGCACCCAACTATTGTAGGTTTGATTTTATTTATGGAAAATAATTCTTATTTATTAGAGGTCCTCCCAATACTATGTCATCCATATATTAGTTTTTTTACCATCCTTTGGAATCCAAGAGGTATGACTTATATAATATATTTACCTTCCATAATATATTTCTAAATTGAGGAGCCTGCTATACTTTTCACACTTTTAATGAGTTGAATCCGATTAGAGTTTCTCAAATATTTGCTTTTTAAGATTTACTTCCATGGAGAGTCTAGTGGAGTGAGCAAATTCCAAAGCAACTTAGCACTTAGTGCCTTGCTAACAATTGTTATTTTTCTAATTCCTAGGCCTCCCTACTCCTTTGGCTTGGTAACAGTCTCCCAATTGACCAAATGGAACATTTTCCTATCTAATTGCCTTCCCCATTTCCATAGGAAAGTTCTTAACATTGCATCTAACTTCTAGCAAGATATATAAGGGTGTATGATATACCAATAATTGATATATATGGGAAGCTTTACTAATACTGATTTGATTAAAATAATTTTGCATCCAAAATCAACCAACTATTGCTATACTGTTGTATTATCCTTGACATATTTTCTAGAATTACATTCCAAGTTTCCTATTTTTTTCATGGAAGTGCATAGGAACACCTAGGTAGTTAAATGTATCACTACCTTTGTGAAATCCCAAAATCTAAGAGAAACCTTCATATTCTATTGTTGAAGTATTTATAGTGTAAAATTTGCTCTTTTGGGTATTTATCTCTTCCCCTGTGGCTGAAGAGAAGCAAACTAAAACTTCTTTGATCAACTTGACGTTCAATTTTGTGGATTCCCCTAGTAAAACAGTGCCATCTGTAAATAAAGCATTGGTGATTATTCCATATCCTATAGCTACTCTAATTCCCAAGATTTATTTCCTTCTCAATTTTGTCAAGGTCTTCCCTAAAGTTTTAGCTAGAAGGATATAAAGGTAAGGGGAGAGAGGACACCCTTGCCTTAATTCTATAGTGGAGTTAAAGAAGTTAGCATGTTTCCTATTGATTAAAGGGGCTGTCCAAGGTCCCTTTATGCAAGCTCTTATTCAGTCTATTATTTGAGCTAAAAATCCAAATTTGGCTAACACCTATATAAAAAGCCAATCTCTAATCTATTAAAGACATTAGCCATATTAAGTTTAATGGCTATTATTTTCTTTTTGAACTTAGCACTTCAGTGTAGGGCTTCATGAATCATTATAATATTATCATATATATATTTTTCCTAGAATAAAACCCCCTTGTTTTGGCTCTATCAAATAATTAATCTTCCTTTTAATTCTATTTCCTATTATTTTTATCATTATATTATAAAAGCAATTGCACAAAGATATAGCTTTGAATTTGTCAAAATAAAATGTATTTTTTCCTTTGTAATTAAAGCTAAGAAAGTGGAGTTGATTGCCCCATATAGTTTACCTCTTATCCTTGTCTCCTCTATCATTGCCAATAGGTCATCTCCTATAATTTCATATAATTGCTGATAAAAATTGTTAGTGAAACCATCTAATATTAGAGCTTTGTCCTTGAGTAGTCAACATATGACTTATTCCAACTCTTCTTTGGTTACTACTAAAGAGAGAACTTCTCTATCTCTATTTTTTAATAGAGGAATGATATTCAAGAGAGTGGCCTGATCCTACTAGTTCTTTTATGGCTACCTGATCAGGATAAATCTCTTCAATTTTGTGAATTTCTCTGATTGTATTTTATTGGTAGTGCTGCATTATTTTTAGATGAAAGTGATTTGTGTTTTTTTCTCCTTTCTTGAGCCACACCATTATTTATAAAAATATTAAATGTACCTCTTCTTTAAAATCTTGATCTATTTCTCGGTTCAACCAGAGTCTTCTCTCTTTCTATTGAGGGGTTCGAGGCTGATCACCTATATCTTGCTTTGATTCCTCCATCTGTTGTAGTAATATGCTTGAACTAATTTTGAATTTTAGTATTATTGGAATCCAATCCCTAATGACTTTTTTGAGATTGATTTTTTATTATTTTCATACCTCTTAGGGATTGTTTTCACATACATGCTGCTTCCAAATGCTTTCTAGTAAAGGTGCAAACTCCTTATGCTTCATATATTTTGGATTGTATTTGAAAGGAATTGTTGGCCTTCTTGCCACATTTTGTAAACTTTTAAGTTATGTGCAGTTTTGGGGGTTATCATTGTAAAAATTCTCTTTTCCCATAAAAAATGGTTAATATGTTTTTAATTTTTGTTGTGTTTTCACTAGCTGTCTCCTTTCACTTTCTTCCTCAAAATTATTTTCTTTCATGTCCTATGGTTTCTCTCATTTTTATACACAATTCTTATCATTTCGCATGCAAAATTGTAAATTTTTTAGCATGGGGCGATGTCGTGGATGTGTTTTCTGCTTAAAATCTAATTTTTGCAGGCTCATTTCACTCTTCACCTATAGTGATAGTTTTCAACGACTTGAAAAACTTTCACTCTTTTACAGAGAATGCTTCCCTTTAGAATGCAAGGAAAGGGCACTTTCGCTCCATTTTTGGAGCAAAAGTGTTTTCACCCCCAGTTGTGGAGCGAAGGTTCCTATTAAGAGAGGGGGGCAGTATCTTAAAAAAAAAAAAGTCTTGGCTAAAGCACAAAGTGCTTTCACTCCAATTGTGGAGTGAAAGCCCTCCATAGAATTAATTGTGCATGTTGACCAAAATTTTTTGCTCCATTTGTGGAGCAAAAATGTTTCACTCTACAAGGGGAGTGAAAGCCCCTTCTTGAAAACCATAAAGTCAGTGTAAAATGAGGCATTCAAAGTTAAAGATGGTTTCACTCCACTAGTGGAGCAAAAATATTTGTTGCTCCACTTAGGAAGCAAAACTCAAGAAAAGGTGCAATAGTCTTAAAGCATAAGGTCAAGGGTGCTTTTGCTCCACAAGTGGAGCAAAAGCTGGCCAAAAAATGAAGTTTACGTGAAGGCTTAAACAAAGCAAAAGGATGCTTTTGCTCCACCTCTGGAGCAAAAATGCTTTCGCTCCACCTCTAGAGAAAAAATGCTTTCACTCTAGTTGTGAAGAGAAACTCCGAGTGGACCCCCCAAGCACAATGAAAGCTGCATAGAACTGGCATGGACTGCCCAACTAACCCCAAAGCTATGCTCTAAGTTGTCCAATCATGGTAGATCAGGGGAACCTTCTGTATTCAATGCTAAGTTATCTACAAAATCAAGTTGACATTGTTAAGTTAGTTTTGGATCAAATCTATCTAAAACCATCACAGAAGTGGTTGGGCATTAATGTTTTGAGAGGCAGAATCTTCTATAAAAAGTAAAATTTTTACTGTAGATAAGGATGGATAATTTTTGCTAGAAAAAAAACTCTATATATTGAAATCTGCTTCTAAAACATGAACTTCTGGTTTTGTTCTTGAATATTCTGTCTTTGTGTATACCTTCTATCATGTTATTTTTGTTAAGTTAGTCACTTTTTCATACGGCTTGAATTCTATTTCTAGATTTAACTATTAGTGAAGGACTAATGTTGGAGTACCCTTTGAGGTTATGCGATTGAGAGGATTTAGTGTCGGTTTCCGTTAAAAGTCTATTGTTTTGATTGTTGTTTGTTCAAGTGAAAGTTGTGTATCATGCTTCCTATCCATCACCCCCGTATTTTAGGCTTTTAGCCTCTTTCCCCATTCATTTTAGTTATTTACCTCTTTTCGCACCTTCCCTAACTCTTATCTCAAACAAATATCTTTTATTTTATTTTTGAAACCAACCCTACTGGATATTGGCACGGAGGACATTTATTTTCTTCAACCATTCAATGCTTGGAAGTGGGTCTAGGGCACTGTAGATTCAAAAAATCTATATCTAGGCCGATTTGATTACCAACAGGAATATTCCTTTTTCCAAGAGAACTATCACCCATATCCAAATAGATAGGCTTATTGAAATAGACGTATATTCTTAAAATGTCTGGTTAGATTGTCAAAAAAGGGTTGAATTCATATACAATGTCAAATTTTATACTCTAAATAATATTTAATAATAATTAGTAAACTGACCATGATCGGTCCTCGAATTATGCTTTCTAATATAAGAAAAGAAAGGAGATATTAAGACTTGATAGTAACAAATAAAGGAAGTCCATATTGTGTTGAAAATATTATGAGAAGGAATCCATATTGAAAATAATTCGATCTTTTCTAGTTATAATTAAGAATTAAATTTAATAGGGTAGTACTTGTGTAAAATGATATAGTATTTATTTATTTTATTTTCTTTTAGTGTGATGTTCTGAATATATTAGTTTTAGAATAGGGGAAAGGCTATCAATAATCAAAAACATACACTTGTAAGAAGGATCATTTTTATATAGGAAGAAGTTTTCTACCAGAATACCTCAGGAATAAAGCATTGTGTGACTTCTGAACCCATATACAACCATAGAGAAAGCAAGGAATTATTCTTCCTAGTGGTAAATTTAACAAAAAATATATTAGGATTGTTGTTTCTAAGTTACATATTCATGTCATATGAGACTTCACGTCAATAAATGGACAACACAAAGAAACATAGGTAGATGTGCATTATTATTCCCAAGTAATCATCCATTAAACCCTAGCATTGGCCCAAATTTTCTTAATCAATACACTCTCATATGGTCTATGGACGTAGGGAAAATGTTTCAAAAAACAAAGTTGAAACATAGGTAAACTTGGAAACCTATAGAATGTGTAAAGCTTAAATATCACTTATGATAGCAGAGTCTTTTCGTAGCATAGTTTGTGATGTCATAACTTGAAATAGAATGTTATTACTATGGATAGTAGTTTTAGGGGTAGATAATGAAGTTTTTATAGTTAAAAATAATGCTTTTTTTTGTTTAAATTACAAAGCTCGTATAGGTTATTAGAACGATTCCATTTTGAAAACAATGAGTAGGTATTTTAATAAAGTTAAGTGGATTTTCATTTATTGCATTTTCACCTTATAAATTTAAGCAAAGGAACTTGTAAAATTAGTATTACATGTTAGAATAATTTATTATGTGCTTTAACTCAAGAAGTATAAGGCGTTTAACTTTAAGTTAAAAGTGTATATTAGCTTTAGAGGAAGTAAATATAAAAAATATATTGTTATATATTCAATTAGATTTTAAATTTTAGCAAAGAAACAATCAACCATCTTGGACAATAATCCATAAAACTTGGAACTAAATTGAAACTGAAAAAGAAGTTGAATTAAGTGATTCTTAATGGTGCTTATCGAGTAAGGATAACACTTACCCAAATTTGAGGGCTGCGGTGGTAGCTATCATTCGATGTTATTTGTTCTCCAGCTAATTAAATACGAAGGTCTTAAGTTATTGAGTAAAGGGTGGTGGTATAGGACATCACTCCAGGATAACATACGAGTAGTACGTGAGGATGCCCATGAACCTACTCTAGTTGCAGAATTGCCAACATGAATCATGGCTAGAGAGTTGGCCCATGAGGTTGGAAAGTCCAACGGTAGATGGTATGGGTAGCATTACTGTCAACCAGAGTTGGGTTCGAGACATATGGTTCAAAATTCATGTGATGGTGAGCCCTGATTAAACCTTATATAAAGGTCAATGATTAGGCACTGGCATAGCTACGCTAATTTTAAAGCATGAATCATTAAGATTACATAGGTCAGTGGATCCTTAAGGACAAAGAATAGGATTACGAATCCAAGTCCACCATGCTTTGAGACAGGGAATTAATGCGTTCATCCTTCCAGGTGTTATGGACCCTGGAAGGGCAACCCCATGCCAAGATTGAGAAAAAATAAAGAAAGGGGTAAGGATCTAATAATAATGGTAACCTATCATGGGAAGTTGGCTAGTCTTGAGAACTTAAGTCACCAAATGTAGTGGTGAGAAAACTTGAAGTGTGTTTCTCTATGCCAAAGTACTAATACAAATTTGGGAATAACTACGTAAATGTGTGACATTTATGTTAGTATTTAGTAAAATTTTGAATTTGTGTATTTGACAACCAGGTGAGTAGACCTAGTTTGGGACACTTATGATCTGATATCAAACTTGAATTATGTCACATGAGGTACTTGAATAGTATATCTTCTTGTATCAAGAATCTATCTAGTCTTTCTACAATGAATTTAACCCCAACTCTTTTGTTTCTCCATGTAAAGTTTCCATTTTTGGGGATTGTATCCTAATTTTTTTTCTCACTTATAATTTGCTTAACTAGGTCCATAGAAGGGTATTTTGAGGAAATGCCTCCTTTTTATCCCATTGGGTTAAAGTCACAGTCAAGTCCCTTGATATAATTAAGTTTAGGAGTCTTTCTTGATGAATATAGTGCTAAAGACTTTTACAAACCTCTTGTTTTAAGAAAGTTATATAGTCCATAAAAACTGATTATGGTCCAAGTTTATCCTTGTGGAGAGGAGAAACTGTTATCCAATTTAAGTGTCTTATTTTGTTAATATATATCAAGGCCTATGAATCCCATGCAAGGGGAATACCCTTGAGGCACTTGATGAATCTATTGCTTCTAGGTCTAAGGATCTCCATATATTTTCCATTCTATTTTTTCTAACTGCTTTATCAATTTAGTTTCTTCAATGCAGATAACAATCGAATTCTATTGGGCTATTAATTGACTTAGGTAGTTTGTTTTCATGGGGCTACCCAATCCCCTTCCATTCCATGATAGAACCTTCATTTCTTAAGTGGCTTCTTATCCTTGATAAAGTCTACGGTTGTATGTGCTTTCTTTTGAATCTCTATATTTTATTTTTTTGTTCTTACCTCTTAATTAGATTTACTCCCTCTAGTAGAAGATTTGGTGGTTGGGGTACCTCCTAAAATCATTACTACTGCTAATTATAGGGTTATGCATAAGGGATCAGACCCAAAATGTATTTATAAAAATATGGTGAATCAGTTTTGAAATTGAGGTGAACTGTGTCCAAAATCATATAGAAGAATGGTGAATTGCATTTTGTTTTCCATGAAAAAGTATAAAAACTTGGACAATGGGTAGCATATAGCAAAACAATGCACAAAGAATGATAGACAAAAATATAGGATGATAGATGAATACATAGGATAATAGATAAAAACATAGGATGATAGATGAAAATATTGGATGATCAACAACTTTGTAGATAGACAACAAAATAACAGGTAATAGATGATAGGCGATAATATCAAATGATAGATAACACAATAAATAACGATAGACAATAGGTGACAATATTAGATGATAGATAACAATATAATGAATGAAAGGTGATAGAAATAATATCAAAAGATAGACAAAATAATCAATGATAAATGATAAAAAAAAAAATAATAGAAGACAAACAATAGATAGAAAAATAACTAATGATAGACAACCAACAACAAAATAATGGATGACAATCAATAGATAGTAAAATAAAAGATGATAGATGATAGACAATAAAATAACAAATGATATACGATAGATAAAAGTAACTAACGACAAATGACAAATGATTAACAAAAAAATAACGAACGATAATTGATAGAAAATAAAATAATGGAAGACGAACAATAGGTAATAAAATAGGGATAATAAATAATAAAAAACAACATAACAAATGACAGGTGATAGAAAACAACATAAAAATAGACAGACGATAGACAACAACATAACAAATGATAGATGATAGACAACAACATAATAAACGATAGACAATAGACAACATAACGGATAATGGATGATAGACAACAACATAACGAATGACTAATGATAGACAAAAACATAATGAACAATGAACGATAAACATAAACATAATGGATGATAAATGATAGAAAACATCTTAATGAGTGATAGATGCCCGATAGAATCACCTACAACTGATCCAATTAAATGCTATAACATGTTGAACATGCATTTAATTCATGCATGCAAACTTCTATAAAAAGGCATGAACAATTATTTTTTAGTATTTTCCACCATAGAGCAAATCAGAGCAAAGCAGAACCTTCCTTCAAAAACCCTCATCCTCCAAAAGCCCTTATCCTCCAAAATACCTCTACGAGTCAAATATTTCTAGTATCCAAAGCCCTAATGGCTAGCTCTTCCTCCCTTGTTTTGAATATTTATTTCAAATATATTATTTTCCCAATCCTTTCCAATATTTTGACCACACATGGATACAATACCACATGGATCAAAGACTCTAGTATTCATGGACTACTATCCATGCCCTAGTACAATGCAAACACAAAATTGTTGCAAAGAATTGTCAACTCGTATGATGATGACGCTTTGATTGTGAAGATCGCAACTGATAACAAGAACTTGTATTTCACAGTGAAACCCTCAAACATTCAATGATTGAGGGCTATCGCACGAGGATGTTGATCCAGTACTGAAAAAATTCACTTTAACTAACCAGGACAAAGGATACCTAGAGACCAACTTCGGCCTCTCAGTAGAATATTTGATAGGTATAGGTAATATTCTTTAATTTTAAAATTCTTGAATAATTTTATCAAGTAATAATTAGTTTATTATTTTTTTGTAGTTCAAAGCGTCAAGTTGAGAAGGGGCTTAAATATTGCAAGTGTTACAGACAAGTGTCTTCATGCTTGCATTGAATTATTCCAAGCAAGAATTATTTTGCAAGGAAGAACATGAGACCTACTACTATGGGCATTGGCCTATTTGGTACAGTGCTTTAGCCACAACAAATTTGACTAGAGCACCTATATCACAAATCACATTAAATTGGGTCTCGCCAATGCCTAAAGAACTAGTAATGCGTTTGTCACATCCATAAATGTTATTATTTTTTTTTATGAAACATATTATAATGTGCAAGATACCTCAATACCGATTGCATTGCACCTAAACTTGAGTGCTATTGGCATGACAATCCAACAAGTGCAGGTAAATTTATTTTTTTGAATAATGTCATTATTATTATATTTAAAAGCTTTTAGTTTTTTTTTTTAATATTTGTTTGAAATTGAATACAAATAAGAGCATCCTCTTACTCTACCAAAAGTGAGACTACTATATGGTATCTTTTCCAAGAATCCACTAGAGATTTTGACACATTATCAAAATTGACACCTCTAGCTAAAATTTCTACAAAATGCTTCAGGTCTTCCTCCCTTGTTTTTCATGCACCACCATTAATTACAAGAAATATTTTAGATGATGTTGAAGAAGTTGACCAACCAATAAGAGGTAAAGTTCCTATTTGAAACTTTTGTTCAATATTATATATTTCATTTATTTAAAATTAAAATTAGTTTTAATGAAATTTTTAATGTTTTAAGGGCATCATCGAACAAAAGTAATGGAATCAAATTTACAGGTCACATCTTCCACTGGTAATTTTCGTTATCATATATTAAATTTTATTGCATCTTTTTTACAATAGTTTTAAATAATTGTTTTTTGTAATATTTTATAGGGGAGTCGACTTAATTAGCACAAAAAATATGAATAGAGATGTTGTTATCACTTCCACCATGCCCATAGTTCATGAGAGACCAAAAACGTACGCATGGGAATAAATTCTATTCTATAAGGAGTTGGGAGGAGCAACAAGCCAAACCATATCAAATTTTCCAACTTTTTCTATTGGAAATATTTTAGGCTTGCACAACATTTTAGATTTGGCAAATCCTTCGATTGGTGAGGATTACCTTTTTTAGGGTAACATTCCTGACTCTAAAGGGTTTGTTGCCAATGATGTACTTCAAGATCTAGCACAAAAAACTAAAGGGTTTGCTGTTGCTGCATATAGCTCATCCCCTTCCCTCCTAATTGGTGATTCCTTACCTCTCACAGATGATGAAAAATTAAAATTTTCACCAAAAAAATATAATCTGATAATTGTGAAGCAACGATCATGGAAAATGTGCTACAAGATATTGCATAAATGAGAGAGTGGGAATGTCAGAAAAAAGTTTTGATAAATGAAATAAATGCCCGATATAATTTTTTTTAAAAAGATAAGATATTTTTCATTAGTGGAGAATGAGCCACAAAAGTTTGATGCATTGTTACATCAAGCTAAATCTGGAAAGGTAAAGTTCACCTCTGTATATAATGATGATATTTTGGATATTCTTTAGAATAGATTAGAAAACCTCAATTCCAAAGCCCAAGCATATTTCAATCAATAGGCTATGAATAAAAAGAATGTATAAGTAGCAGAGACAACAAGAGAAGTTGCTAAGGTAAGGCATATATTTATGCATGAAAGGTGTTTATTCTATTTTTTCTCTATATTTGTCAACTAGCATACCAATTTTGATCACCTAAAGAAGCAGGTTAACAACTTGATTATACATCTAAACACTATGAAACAAAACCTACGAGCGATTGTTAAATTAAAGGAACGATTACAAATAACAATAAAAAGGAACAATGCGTTCTGCAGTATCATTAAAAAAAACAATTTGGATCCTAACATTTTGCTTAAAAAACACAAAAAAGATGAAGACCACAAGCTTATACTGAGAGGGGGGGGTGAACAGTATAAGACCACTTTAAAAATTTTCCTTCAACTTTCAAATTAATATTATGCAGTGAATAGATAGCAGTATCAAAAACAGTAATCAAAGCAATGCAAAAAATACCATCCACAATAGAGACACAATAATTTACGTGGTTCACCCAATGCGGGCTACTCCATGGATAAAATAGTTCACTAAATTTTATCACCTCAAATTCTGGGAAACCTTTCCTGATTACAAAGTTTATGGGCACCAACCCAAAGGAGACACCAATCCCCTAGCTCTGCTTTGGCTGGTGATCCTCTAGAAAACCTCTGCCTTCTCTGCCCTTAGCAAGTGGAACTCTATCCACAGAAGACACCTGTATTCCCTGCTCTGGCTGGAGACCTCTGTCCTCAACTCTTTCACCTCCAAAGATGATCCTCAAATTTTGCACTAAACACGGTCCTTCAGTTCGACACAACTATCCTCGTTCGCTTCCTCTGTTCTACACCAAACACAGTCCTTTGGTCTGGCACAAATGTCCTCAAAATTTCACCTCTACGCAATCACAGCAGCACTCGATCAAACATCAACTTATGCACCTCTGTGCAATCACGGCAACATGATCTTCGTGCACTCTGCTTCCTTGCAATCTCTCTCACTTAGAAGATTCGATGGAATGCACTCTGTACACTGCAATCGAATTTGCACTCTGCTTCTCGGCGATTGAACTTCTCCCCACACTTTATCTATGAAAGTTGCACTTTGAATGCACACTTCTATCGATACCTATTCTCTTCAAACAACTCTCATTTTATACTAATATAATCAAGATCTAAACCTTGGTCTTAGTCGACTGTTATGCAAATGCAAACCCTAACTCTGTCGGCTGCACACCCTAATATTTTTTGGCCCAATTTTAACTCTGTTAGCTTCAATCGCCTCTGTGGTTCAGTAGCTTCTGCCGTGAAACCACATGTCACAATATCATGACATTTTTGCAGCCGTACACTTTCGTTTGGCTATTGTCGTGATATCATGATACTTTTGCTTTTGTCTGCCTTGACTACGTTCTTGTCGTGATATCATGACACTTCTATATTTGCTGACGTCATCTTCACTCCTATCATGAAATCGTGACACTTTAGTCTTCTTGGTCTTCTTCTAGGCTTGCACTAGCGAAAATGGAACATGTCACGAAATCGTGACACTTTCGTTGCCTTGAGCTTCTCTCTGCCTTATACCCGTGAAACTGGAACATGTCACAAAATTGTGATGCTTTCACCTTCGAGCTCTTCCTTATTGAATTCATCGTGAAATCGCGACACTTCTTCTGTTGAAGACTTGCTAACTATTTCTGTCGCGAAATCGTGACACTTTCGCCAACTGAATGCTGCCATCTCAACCTGTCGTGAAATCGTGACACTTTCACCAACTGAATGTTGCCATCTCAACTTGTCATGAAATCGTGACACTTTCTGCATTCGCAAGCTTTCTCTTCAACTTGTCATGAAATCGCGACACTTTCTACATCCGTACAACTTCTTTGTAGCCTGTCGTGAAATAGCGATGCTTCTCATTTCAGACTCTTCCCTTTTCTGTATGTCGTGAAATCGTGACAGTTCTCACTTCGAGCTTTTCAGCATGTTGCGAAATCGCGACAGTCCTCACTTAGTCTTTTGCAGCATGTCGCGAAATCATGACAGTTCACACTGCGGACTCTCCCTTCTGCATCATGTCACGAAATCGTGACACTTTTTCGTTCGTACAACCTTCCTTGCATTATGTCGTGAAATCGTGACACTTTTCCTTCTTTGCCTTCCTGCACTTTTCGAGTCGCAAAAATGCGACATGTCGGCGAAATCGTGACACTTTCCACCTTGCTCTCTTTCTCTGCCAACATGTCGTGAAATCACGACAGTTTTTCAAAAAACTTTCTCTCTCCTACCTAAGTCATGAAAATACGACATGTCGCGATATCGCGACATTTTTCAAAAAGCTTTCTCTCTCCTGCCTAAGTCACGAAAATGCGACATGTCGTGATATCACGACATTTTTCCAACTTACTTTCTTTCGAACCTGTCAAGCCGAAACTTCAACAAAACACATTATTTTACATCAAATTAAATTCTTTCAAAAGCTTCTTGACATCAATGACAACTTATTTACTTGAGCAACTGCAAAGAACTCAAGGTACCCAAAATTGCCAACAAAAGAAATACCTTTAGCATCAAAAGAAGATTCGACAAAAGAAGAAAGGGCATTATTGATGGGTTTGGAAACAATACATGAATGCCTAATACAAACTGGTGCATTGGAGGAGCAAGCTGTTGAAGAAACACAACCTCAAGGTCACGAACAACCAAAATATGCTTTAGGCCCCATGTAGATGCTATAAGAAAAATATTCTATAGTTGACTAAAAATTTTATTGTATATCAGTCAACATTTTTATAAATTGTAATTATATGCTTTTCAAATTAATAAAAAATATTTTTTACAAAATTTGTGTATTCTATCTTGTTATATGTGTTCAATCTTGTTACCATAGATATATCATGCAAATTTCTTCCATATTAGTTGTAGCAAGTGACTAATAAATGGTATAATTTAAATAAAAAGAGTAAATAAATTGTTACCATAGATATTATCGAATGAATAAGTGTCAAACAAATAAAAAGTGGATGTAATATCACGGTTTTATAGCTATAAACAATAACAATGCAATAACAAGGCTTAAATATAAAATATAAAATTTTAAGAACATATACAAATAATCCAATAACAGGCTATGATATAAAACATATATATTTTTTAATATAGATAATCCAATAACAATGCAAATTTTTTGAATATAGATAATCCAATAATAGGGCAATGATATCAAACATAAATTTCATATTTTTAGTAAACCAAAAATCCAAAATTTTAAATCCAGTGAACAAATGATAACAAATATTGTGAAATATACTAAACTTTTTGAATCAAATAAATATTACAATTAAGGTAGCTGAAACAAACACTGCTCAAATTATCCATAATCGTCTGTATGCATAATTGATCTTTGTGTCTCTACAATATGATCAATACAAGTAACAATATACTCATTATCATGAGTATTAATGATACATCTATCTGCTAGAGATTTATAAAATATCAGAGCTCTGTTATAAGGATACTTTTTCAACTCATAAGATGACACATATATTCTCAAACAATTTTCCAAAATTTTATCCAATCTATTATAAACTTTAGATTTTACAAAAGATAATGCACTGAAAACCCTTTCATCTTCCATAGACCCCAAAATCATTGTTTGATATAATTCATATAAATAAAAATATTCATTGATGGTATCTTGTAAGACACTACTGGGATACAATTTATTCCACAAATGTGTAATAGAACCTGGATCATGAGGGTTAGTCAATCACGAAGTTTTATCAACCATTGTCATTCCAAAATGGCTTGATTGTTTTGTCAAAATTTCTTTGTTGAGAATACCACTTATTTCAATACCATTGACTTACATACATTTAGTGAAATGTTTAACAAGTGTACCCATGTATTTGATAAATAAATCACTTATATTATTGTAGTCAGCACAAGGATTTCAGAACATGAGGTTAACAACACCCATGGCCTCAAGCAATTCATCTCTTTGAAAATGATCTCTTATTTCTCTTGTCAAGGTTTCTACTATTTTTCTCAATTTAATCTTTGTATTGCATAGAACTACATCAAATCCACTATATATTATAAGCATTTGTTCAACATCGTCTATAGCTATATTGATAGCCTTTCAAAATAATTTAAAAGTATTTATTTTTGTGAACTTTAATACATAAATGCTCATTGATGTTGAATTTCAATTTTTTTTTTGGATCATTGACGTTTGTTAAATTTCTTCAACTCTCAAACAAGGGATCCATAAATTTTTCTCTTCAAAAGTACGACCTATCAATATGCATACATATTTGTTTTCTCATCCTAATAAAATTGACAATATAAATAAATATTTTTTGTGCAAGTTTAATCAAAGTATTCATTTCTTGCAACATTGGAAGAATACCACATAATGTGAGAAGTGTTTCCAAGTCAGTCATATGGTATAACAAATATTTTACCTTATCAAATGCCCTATGATTTGCATACATAAACCATGCTAAGGATTTATATCCTTTGAAAACTCTTTTTGTAGGTTTAAACAATGAAATCCACCTATTATCTACATATTTTAACAATTTGCTACGGTAACTCGTAGTGCAAACTGTTGAAACTTTGTAAATATTTTTGGACTACACGAAAAATAAACATGTATTTCATGAACAAGTTCTTCCACTCTTGCAACATTTTCAAATGTGCTCATAATTTTGTATGCAAGATTTATTCTATGATCCATGCAATGAATGGGGATCAAATATGAGGTAATTGATGCTTGAAGTCGATCACAAAGACCATTCTTATGTCCTTGAATTATAGCAACACCATCAAATCCAACACATATTAACTTAGTGGCTATTTCTATATTATTTATTTCTACAATATCCTTTAAATTACTTATAACAACATTGTAAAGGTTTTCTGAATTACAATTTTGACCCTCTTATGTAGTGCTAATAAATGAGGTTGCCTTATGTAATTTTGCAATGTATAAACATGCATGCAAATCCAAGATGTGTTGTCAATGAGTACCTCATTTAAAGTGAAATGAATTTTTCATGTTTACTTTCTCTCTAAGGTCCTTCTCAACCAATGAGAGAAATTTTACCATTTACCAACCACTTTGATTTGACCAATGGACATTGGGAAAGTTTTGCACATCAACTAGTTGAAATAGATGTTTAAAATCAATAAAATCAAACATAGGTCTATCATTTTTGAGAATGGTATAAACAATAGCAAACTGTAAACTTTTGGAAGCTAAACTGGTCTTATGAATTTTTTGAAATTGGGTTTGAATCGTTCCACCCTTCTTAATAAGAGCTTGTTGTGGTTTCATTTCTTTTTCATATTCCTATGCATATCTCAGTTGTATGAATTCATATGCATCTTTCCACCTAATTATTTTCTTAATTGTTCCATCACTTTATTTTACTGACACAAACTTTTCCACAATGTTTTTCTATTGTGTCCAACTTAAGTTGCACTTATGATCATTTCTAGGAATATCATTACTATTTTTTGGCTATACTGGATCAATAAATAGATATGTTGATGACCGTTCAAGCTGAAATGTTATTCCAATAGTCCACTTGGTTAACTTTCTACATTTAGGTTTTTGAGTAGAATATTCCCAAAATTTGGGATTGTATTAGAAGGATCATTTTATTTTCCGGTTGGCACGGTGTTTTTAGGAATCACTTCAAGTGGTTGTTGCATATCATTATTAAGCAAATTTTTATGTGGGGTATTTCATCCTCAAGAGGCATATTAGGGCCAATTGTGTTTTCTACATGCAAAGGTGTTCTATATTGTTTTTTCTATTAACTTAGGAAAATTAATTGTTTAGTATGTCAAATGGGTATGTACTTTAAATTTATGTAGAGGTCGATGGCTCACTCAATTTTGAAATATGGCTAAAGTATTTTAGGATGCTATTTTTAGAATAATTTTCTCTCTTTCCATTGCTAGTAGGTGCCATTGTACCTGTATAGAAAAAGTATTTTATGTTGGTAAATGAACATGATATTAAAAAGGGGTGAAAATTCAACTAGAATAAGGTAAATTATTGCTCATCAAATTTCTCTACTATCTATCGCCTCTTCTAATAGTAGATCATTCTTGTTTTCCTTGTTGTCTATTAGCTATCCTATCAGTCAATCATCCTTGTTTTCTCTATTGTCTGTTGTATATTCCACTAGTTGATCATCCTTGTTGTCCTTGTTGTATATTGTTGTAGCATACCTCTTATTTTACTGTTTATTTGCTTGCTATTATTTCTAGAATGTGATACTGCTGATAGGTTTTGTGAGTGTAGGAACAAGTTTTACCTCCAGTAGATCAGTGATACATGTTGCCCACCTACAAGCAAAAATATAGGGGTATCCATAAGAGGTAAGGTGGGGCATGATGCGCACAACAACCTGTGAGTACATGGATGCTCACCGAAGAAAATTCATATAGGACATTTTGTTGCTGCATCATGTGCATGTTTTACATACATAATTTTTTATTGTATCAGGATTGTATGAACTTATATATATATAATATATAGAAAATATATAAAATTAATACGAATAAAACAATAATAAATATATGAAATATATAGGTAACATAAAATAATAAATAAATTCACACATGAACATAGTAAAGTATTAAACATATACTAAAAATAAAGTAAATTTTAAAGAGTGGTGTGTGTTTACCACTCGAAAATCCATTACACTTACTCTCTTGCATGATGAAATTTGTGTGGCATTTGATTAATACCAGTCACCTCCTATATAATCAAGGATATAGTTTTCATGGATATGAAGAAATTTTGTATAATTAAGGTGATCTTACACAAGGGTTGTAGCTAGCAAGTTTTTGTGCTTCATCCATTCAAGATATTTCTATTCTTATATATATTATGCATTTTTATGTGGTGGTAATCTGTGGATGAACTGTTGAATATTTTAATGAATAGTAAATCTCAACGTCTGATTAAACTAGAATGAGACTGTCAGACTGTAATTTTTGCATGATATAGTAGCACTATGTAGGATGATATTAGGCTTTGGATAATGAACGTAGTGGTGAGAGGTTATTTTTAATATTTGGTATGTTGCTATGGATAAAATCAAAACATAAATCTATTATTGCTATATAAACCAAAATATTTCCACACTGTGAGAACACTGTGAATGCTTGCTGGTTGTTTAATAAAAGTATACTTTGTTTAATCTACATAATGAGAATGTATCATAGTAGTTATACTGGTAGGATGCATCAATTTATGATTGCATGGTAGAATGCATCCATTTGACCACACTAACCCAATTCTATGCATCCCCATATCTTCCCAACCACACCATAACAAATTTGTTGGAGCTATGTTAACCCAAGTGAAGACCAAGAGAAGCGTGGGACGTTCATAGTTGTTTGTTGGCCAACAATTGTTCCAAGTCTGAAATGGAGCTTCTAAGCTATTCAAAATTTGAATAGAATTTAAATTATGAGATCAAGCAACAAGCGAATTGATTAAATATTGTGTTTTATCCTTTTGTTAGGAAATAAATGAATATGTTTGAATAAAAGCTGAGATGTGAGCACCAAAAATGAATAAATATTCATATTAGCTATTATGTAGACTTGGTAAGAATGAAAAAACTCAATAGTGAATCTCTTTTTTTTGTTTCAATATGATACTTTTAGTGTATGTAATTTTTACCTTCTCTAGTAAGCTTAATTTGACATCAAAAGTATGCATAGAACGAAGCTTTTATGGCAGTATCTTAGGACAAGCTTGGAAAAAGATTATTTATCATCGGTAGTATAACCCTGTTTTAAAGTAAAGAATAGAGTAGATATATGCATGCTTTTACACCATACTTTAGATGGGTTATCGATGTATATTTGCAAGTTCCTTTACATATATTGTATAATCGAAACTCCACTGAGATAGGGCACTATAAATAAGGTATTTTTATCATAGAAGATTATCACATGTTTTTAATAAACCGACTATGAGATGTCTGGCAAAAAAGTCATAAAATTATCTCGAATATTGGGAACATTCCTTTTCTCAAACAACTAAACACAATCCAAATGGGTAAACCTATGCTATCTGTATTTATTTGACCATTTGGTTCACTTATTAGCAATAACAACTAACCTAGAAAGAGCTTATATAGAAGTGTGTGAATTCATTTCTTTTCGTTAACTATGAAGCTTTTATAACTGGCATTAAAGAGATCCATTTGTTAGGATTTTAACTTATAAGTTTGATAACCTTGCAACAGGCGAAGCTTGAACCCAAAATCAATAGTAAAAATTACACTCAAGAAATAAATATGATTGTATTTTTAGTTTACTTTGGATGTGAGGTCCAACAATGCAAAATTAAGAACTTAATTAAACAATAATCTATATCCTATATCGGTTTTATGCAATTATTTTTCCATTGCTGTTTGAGTGGTGTTTAAATACATTCTAAAAGCTAAAGTTATCTTCAATGCTAGGAAAATGTATGCCTAATAATATTTCCAACATCTTTTATGAAGTCATTGTGGTCGACTATATTAATTATCCTCCCAGAGGTAGTTTGAATAGCGCCTAGTTTGGCTTTTCAAGACATCTTTCTGGAGTGAACGTGCATCAAGGACTGTCATTGAACCTATTAAATAAAATATTCTGAATAAAGTTTAGTTAAAAGCCTAACTTGACAAATACTTTATGTTTGAAACGGGTCTTGGCTTGTGTGATTTTTTTGTCCTCGTCCAAATTTTGTGGATTAAACCTTGATAATAAAGCTTTTAAAATTATCAACTTTTGACAGAAAAAATATTAGGAAAGTGAATCGAGTATCATTAATTTATACTAATGGAGTATATTTCAAGTTTTTTGTGATGCTGAATTTTACATGGTGGTATCATGATATATATTAGACTATAGGTATTTATGACCCCAAATTGTCCTTCATTCATATTGTTCAATCGAATATGTTATAAATATGAGATGTGGAAATTTTTAAATATTTGGAATTATGATTATTTTAAAATATTTAAATTATGAGTAAATTTTGTTTAGAGTGTCTAGGTCTTTAATCTCAATTACAACAATTTTTTTATGTACTTGGTATAAACTTTGGCTATTAGAATCTAATAAGCAAGAATTTATAGGAAATAATAATACACTCCTCGCAAATATATTTTGTTAAATTATTTAATAGAGCTTGGTTATAAATAAATTTCGGAATACTAATTCAAGTCATTATGAACAAAACTCTAAATTACCACTAAAACCATAGAAAAATATTTATAGCAATATTGGTAAGGATTCTTCAACACCTTTATAATCCTACCAAGATAAGCAAACAATCATCCAACATCGATGGACTACAATTAGTAGCCATCATGAATTGGTGATGGCTATTTTCTAGCAGACTTGCATAGGACAAGTGGTCCTTATGCTATGAACGAGTAATGAATGATGGAATGGGACACCATTCTAGGCTATTAAACGAGTAGTACCATGAGGGAATCTCATGATCATAGTTTAGCTATGAAATTGCTAGTAGAAACCTGACACTAGAGGTACTAGTATTTGGGGCTAGAAGGTCCAACAATGGGATGGAATAGGACATATCATTGTTAGTTGCAACATGACTTGGGATACCTGGTCCCAAATCCAGAGAATTGGTGGGCCCTGGTTGTGTTCATAAGCTTTCGAACTACAACTAGGCACAAGGCATACTAATACTATCCCTAGCATAGCTTATACAAACAAGAGTGGAGCACAGGTGAGGAAAACCTATGTTGTCCTCAATGCTATGGGGCGGGGGAACTATGTGTCAACTCTTCTAGGTATTATGGGCCTTAGAAGGACAACCCCTTGTCATGAAATTAGATCTCTAGTATGGATAAGTTCATTAAATGGCATATTTTATGAAATCTAGCCAATCTCGACCACTCAAGAGACCATATACAATGGTCACTAATCTCGAAGTGTGTAAATTATGCTTAAGTACTAATATCATGCTGGGTGAGCTTTAGTTAAACTTAGAATTTTATCTCTTGTTGAGAAAAAAACTTTTGCTTTGGTAATTCTAGGGACTGGAATAGATAATAAGGTGTCATTCCTGGGTTGTGATAGTTGGCATCCGAGCCCTAGGTTACGAAACCCTAGGTTGTAAACTTATGTTTTGAAACTATGATAACCCTTAAAAGTGACATAACTCTTTTACATTCAGGTGTAATTGTGGGAACCTCCAACATAACTGCTACCACTCTACAAGAAGGGTTTGCAAAAAATTTGAGAAAGGTACTAAGAAGACTTGTTAGGAAATTAGACTGAGTACAAGCAATTGAATTGCCTCATCGAATTCGAAGAAAAGAAAAAGAACCTATCGTGAAAAAGACTACGCAAAAATATGATAATATGGCTAAAATGATTCAGTTGATGCAAGAGCAACTAAATCAACAAAAAGAGCATATGGAAATACAACAAGCTCAAATGAATGAGCACATGGAACAACAAAGAGCTCAACTAGCTCAAAAATAGGAAATCATAACTCAACAACAAAAAGTAATTGAGAATTTAACCAAGAATAAGGAACCTGAGGAAAGATAGGACGATCTTCCTGAAGGGTCTACTAGAAAGAAAGTTGATGCATAGTTAATAAAAGAAATAAAGAAAGCTAGATATTTCCAAATTTGATAGAAAATATGATGGGAAGGTAGCTGAGAATTGGCTAAGTGAGGTCGATGGATACTTTGCTATTAAAACCCTATCCTCAGAATCTAAGTAAGCTTGGGTAGTGGCTCATCTATTGGCACCTAAAAGGGATTGGTGGACCACATATAAGAAAACCAATCAAAAGGAGGCATTCAATGTACCTTGGGACGTATTATTAAAGGAATTCAAGAAATAATTCCTCGCTCGATAATTTTATATTGAAAAATATACCAAGTTTACAAATTTACAGCAAGATAATATGTCAGTCATTGAATATTACCAAAGGTTTGTACAATTGCTGAAGTATGCACTTGCATATGATAGAAGAAAAGAATTCAAAGTATACAAATTTGTCATGGGGCTACATCCTAGAATCAAATCACCAGTTGGGTTAGTTAAGCCAAAATACTTATTAGAAGCTTTCGATTCTGCATGATATGAAGAGCTAAGCCAAAAAAACAAGAAAGCATACTACTAGAGAATGGAGAAAGATGATACAAGGAAAAGAAGAAATTTGAAACCAGCAAAAGGGAAGGACCAATACAAAATACCCAAGGATGGGGATCGATACAAAGGGGATAATAGGAATAGGGATAAAGGCAGGTTCCTAAATAACAAAGGTAAGTATGATAGAAGAGACTTTTTGGGCTGAAATGAACAACAAACCATGAATCATGATACAGGAAAGGGAACTTCCAACCACAATACATATGGGGATAGATGGAAGATCAAAAATCCTCTAAACATGTGTTTCGCATGTGGGGGAAGAGATATTTATGCCAACTAGTACCCAAAAAGGGCTGATAGGAGAAATCCAGTTGAGGAAACATCTCATAAAATCTATGGAGCCATAGGTTACCCTAATTGATCAGGTCAAGCTACTCCATTTATTTAAATAGGGAAAATAAGTGATAAGAATATCCATATTTTAGTCGATAGTGGAGCTGTTGATAGTTATATATATATATTAGTATTTTGAGGGAAATTTTGAAAAGGCCCAGGATTATGGAAAATGGGTGGTAGGTCGAGTATGGGCTTGGTCAAACCTATTCAGTCAACCAATGTTTATTTGATCTCCAAATTGTTCTACCTCAAGGAAAAACAAGTTGGCACCTATATATAGCTCATTTACATGTTTTTGATATTGTCTTAAGGTACAAAGATCATCATCAACATTTATTATCATCCAATAATTGATGGAAAGACCGAGAGGGTCAACCAAGTATTAGAAGATATGTTGCAAATATATTGTATGGACCACCATAATAAGTGGGAGGACTATCTCTTCCTGGTGGAATTTTCTTATAAAAATAGCTACCATGCAACATTGATCATGACTCCATTTGAATCCCTATATGGGCATAGGTGTAGAACACCTTTAACTCAGGATAAAATGGAAGATCGAGCAAGAGATAGTCCTCCCCGGAGCAAGTGCCATTATACTATTTGAGAGCCTTCCAATCCAATATTATCATGAGCATATGAAATGCTAAAATCAAAATATTCCCTAGCTTGTATGAGTAGGCGTAGAAGGTTAAGGCCGATTTAATAGCTATCAAAAAGTTGCCTTTGAAGGTGATTATGTCGATCTATCTGAAATTATCTTAGAACATGTATCATAGTGCATCTTCTTAGTCTATGCCTACATCCTCGATGTATCCCAATCAATATTGAAATCCCACCCCTCAAAAATCAAGCGGTACCCACTCCACAATTCTAGGATCCTACTATTCCTCAATTCCTAGCTCCTATTCTATATCCAACATTACCTGCACCATTGGTGCCATTGCTATTACCAGTGCCTCAGTTAGTTTTAAATGTAGACCCGATCAAGGAATTGTAGGATTTTTGAGCATCTGTGAAAATTATGGCGAATGAGATGACAGTCATGAGGCAGAGGAAAAATGATAAAAGCTTCCAGTCGAGAAGATTTCCTCCTTTGATCACTAGGGAGCAAGCTGCTTCCACCAGCAGGGTTTCTAAGAGAAATGTATCAAAGCTGGAAAGTGAAGAAGTTGGTTCATCTAGTAGAACTTATTGGTGTACCACTTGTAATGATTCGTACAGGGAATAAACCTGCATGGTGCACCTCAACTATGTCCAGACGCTGGCCGATGGTGCTTACAATAGGTATATCAACATGATCAGAGAAGTTGGTCATAATTTCATGATGCCTTTTGTCGGGCAGGTCTCAATCCTCACCAGGGTGGGGAAGAAGCCTATTGAAGTAGATCCAACCCATATGGATCCACTAAAGGTACCTATTGCATCCAAATTGTAGAGTGAAAAGGCCTAGTCCCTAGAAAAATCTCTCGATCCAATAATAACCTCAAAATAGTTTGAGTTATTTAAGGACTTCTTGCCACCATGAGATAGAGAAAGGGGTTTCCAATCCAAAGTTTCAACTTCTCATCCACAAGCTAAGACGTGAGATCAAGCCAGGAAAAATATTTGATACCCCTCACTAACCAAGTGTCAAAGGGTGTATGCCACACAACAGTATTGAAAAACCTATGATTTTACAAAGGGAGTGGGAGAATCTGGAACTCCATCCTAAAACATAGTCAAAGAGATGAATAAGATTCCTATCAAGTTAAGCCTTTATGATGCCCTCCAAATTTTTGGTCAAGTAGACCTCTTACAAGAATCTCTCAAATCTACCAAATATAAGGGGAGTAGGTCGACACAAACGGTGTTTGCTCAGCCATTGACGACTTTGGCCACAAAAAATAATAGACCTCCACCATTCTACCTTTCCCTTCAAATGGAATGATGGATCATACACAACTACATGGTTGACTGGCATTGTGATGACCGTCATGCCCAAAGCGATGTGCGACATCATGGGCATGGAGTATACCCAGAGTAGCCCTGAGGTGTTACAACTAGATGGGACACCTATAAATATACTAGGGGTGATCAAAGATGTTCCAATCCTCTTGCACAAAATACCGCAAGTCATGATAATCCAAGAGATCATGGTGGTTGACCTCGAGCCATATTTCAGTATGTGAATCTTGAGAGAATTCATGACCAAGTTGGGAGGCTACCTCTCCCTTGACTACTCACACTTGGAAATCCTCTTCAAGGGGAAGAAATTTAAGCTCTTCAACAAGAAGCCTATCAATTTTCATGCCAAAAAACTTGAAGACAAGGAGAAAGGCTCAGGCTCTGTCAACCTGATGATAAAAGAAATGCAAGAAGTAAAATTGATGGAAGAATATCTCGATAAAATCCAAGCTAAATATGAGTTTTCCATGATTTATTTTAATGCCATCAGAGAAATATTTAGGGTGCTACTCACTCTCCAATTCTGAAAAGGTTGAAGCAAAAGCACCTGAATAAAAGCCCCTAATATTTGATAAGCTATGGAAAATTTTCTTTGATGGTACACAATTTAAAAATAGCACTAGACCTAGTATCACTCTTATCTCTTCATCTGGAGAACAAAATACTTACTCATACATGCTTGCATGGAGTTGTAAGAATAATGCAACAAAGTATGAGGCTCTATACATCAAACTCAAAAAATCTAAGAAACTCGGCATCAAGCAGTTGTAGATATTCAAGGATTCTAAATTGATCTGCAACCAAGTTACCAATAAGTGCATCTCTAAGTAGCACTATCTAAAAGCGTACCACAACAAGATGTGGGATTTGCTTGAATCCTTCATCAAACTGAGCATCCAATCAATTTTGTGAGATAAAAATAAGCTTGCAGACATCTTGGCCTCCATAGATACCCGGTTCTCACCGATGGATAATTTGATGCATAATCCAAAAACAATGAGGCTGATCTACAGGTCTTCTGTACCCGATAAGAAGATCCACTGGAAAGTGTTCAACAATGAAGAACAACTTATAAATTTTTTGGTTAATGACGCATCCTCAATTGAAAATCAAATTCTGGATGATGAAGAATACGAGGGATAAATCCAGTTGACAAATAATCATATCCCCAAGGGTATAATTAAATTAGAAAGAATTTTTGATTAGAATGATAGGTCTATCACCCATAAGGTCAAAGTAGAAAAAAGAGAGTTCGTATACCTAGAGTTAGAACCGAATAAAGTTATGAAAGTAGGGTTCAATTGGACAGCCAAGGAGCTCCAACATATTCGCACCCTATGCAAGGAGTACCTTGATATTATCACTTGGTGCTATCAAGATATAAGGGGGTATGATAAGAATGTCATCCAACACATAATTGAGCTAGAAGAAGGGATCAAATCCTTTAGGTAAAATTAGAGGCCTGTCAACCCAAAGATCGAGATGCTAGTGAGAGCTGAGCTTCTAAATATGCTTAAAGTGAAGATCATATACCCAATCAAGCACTCATCTTGGGTGGCCAACCTGATCCTGGTATGAATGAAGAATAGGGATATTCACTTGTGTATTAATTTTTGAAATCTTAACCAAGCATCGCTCAAGGACCACTACATGCTACCTCAGATTGACCAGATTCTTCATGTAGTGGAAGGAGCGAAGAGGTTCTCTTTATTGGATGGATTCTCCAGCTACAACTAGATATGGGTCAAGGACAAAGACCAACATAAGACTGAATTCACCAAAAAGTGGGGAACCTTCGCCTATCAGCATATGCCCTTCGACCTCTCAAACATCGGAGTGAATTTACAAAGGGTTATGGACCTAATTTTTGGAAAACTATTAAATCATATAATTATGATCTACTTGGATGATATGAAAATATTATCCCATAAGGAGGAACACAACCTGCATTTACAATAAGTCTTTGAGAAATATCAATATTTTGGGGTCTCGATCAACCCCAAAAAATTTATTTTCATAGTGAAGGAAGGCAAACTTCTCAGGCACTTGATCTATGAGAAGGGATTAACTGTTGATACCACCCAAGTCAAAGTGCTCCTTTGACTTCCACTATCGTCGAACAAGAAAACCCTGTAGTCTTTTTTCAGATAAATCAACTTCGTTAGGAAGTTCATAGTTGACTTTACCCAAGTGGTGATGCTGATGATTGAGCTTCTGAAGAAGGATGCTGAGTTCAAGTGGACTGATGTAAGAAAGCATTTATTCCAAGAAATCAAGGAGCAGATCACTCAAGCTCCAATTCTCATAAATCCTAACTATGCAAAAGATTTAATGTTGTACATCATCGGGGAACCAAAAAGCTTCATAGATGTTTTGACCCAAAAGGGGGAGGATGAAGATAAGTGTTTGATAGCATTCTTGAGCTAGATCATCCAATCGCATGAAGGAAGGTATAATTTTATTAAAAGACAAGTACATGTGATGATGAAATCGCTTAAGAAATTTAGACATTTCATCTCCCATAGTAAGATGATAGTGTACGTGGTACACCCCAACGTCAAGATTTTCATTATTCAAGGAGAGCTTGGAAATAGAAGGGTTGGATGGGCCTTTAAGATCCAAGAATTTGATATTTAAGTACACCCTCCCAAGTTGGTCTAAGACCGAGCACTCTATCAGGAACTAGCCAGAAGCGTTGCAGCCAAAGTGGTAAACCCTGAATCACAATACTTTACACTTGAAAGCAATCTTTCCAATCTATCGGTTAGTAGTACAGATTGGATGGATGACCTTGTCAAGTAATTCGACATGATAAAATGTCCTTCCCGCTTCAATGCTTCACAAAGAAGGAGAGTTCACTTACAGGCTAGCCGGTATGTTCGGACACCCAACAGACTATTTTATTAGAATATTTATGAAGTCCTCTTGAGGTGCATTAGAGAGTCAAAGAAATCAAAGATCCTTAAAGAGTTTCACTCTGGGATTTTAGGAGGTCATTTTGTGGGTAGGCCAATGGTCCTGAATATCATCAAGGCATGTTATTACTGGTCCACCCTCTTCGTCAATGCTTTCAAGATCAGTTAGTGCTATGACAAGTGTCGATGCTACAGGAAAAACTTAGAATTCCTTGTTTCATCTCCACCCTATTCAATCAGAAGCTCAATTCTAGTAGTGGGGCTTAGAATTCATCGAGATGATTAACCCCAACTCCTTCACTGACCGTAAATACATTTTGATCGTTATAAACTATTTCACTAGATGGTCGGAGGCAGTGCCAACCAAGTAGGCCAACCAAGATGTTGTTATATATTTTCTTCAAGGGTTAATCACTCATTTTGGTGTGCCTAATATGATCGTATATGATAATAATACTCATTTCACCAAAGCAAGGATCTGCGAGTTTAAAATCAGGTACAAGATTTATTTGAAGATCTCATCTAACTATTACCCACAGGGCAATGGATTGGTAGAGTCTACAAACAAGAACTTGCTGTAGATTTTGAAAAGATCTATGGATAAGGATAAGCGAAGCTAAAATCTACTCTTAGACCAGTCACTTTGGAATGATCGCATTTCGATCAAGCACTCAATAAAAACATCTCCCTATTTTCTAGTGTATGAGAAAGAGGTAGTCTTGCCCATGCACATAGAACTAATCGCATTTCAATTTCTCAAGTGGCTCGATAGGGAAGAGGGTGAATTCGACCCAATGGATGCAAGGTTAGCCCAACTACTACAGTTGGAAGAAGATAGAGAAAAATCTTACGAAGATTTTGCAAAGCATACCGAATCCACCAAATATTGATTTGATAAAAAGACTTCTAACAGAGCCTTCAATTTTGGAGACTTGGTATTGAAATGGAATGAAAATAAGTCTAAATCAAGGAACCATGACAAGTTTTACACCTTTTTGGAAGGCCATTTTTGAGTCTTCGATGTCAATCAAGTCAATTCCTTCATCTTGCAGGATATGGAGGGTTTTACTCTCCCAATTTTGATGAATGAATTTCTTTTGAAGGCTTACCACCAATGAAATTTTGAGAAAGTTTGATAGTGCTAGGTGTGAATATCTATGTATATATGCTCATTTTCATAGTTTGTTTATGTTTCTTAATTTTTCAAAAAATAGGGTGTGCTTTTACTCCATTTATGGAGCGAATCTAGTTTAAAATAATAATAATAATAATAATAATAATAAATGTGCTATTTCACTCCACTTAGGGAGTGAAAACCCCCTTTTCCCCTACATTTATTTTTTGTCTTGCATTTTATTTTTATTTATTTATAAGTCGTCTATCCAAGTAGCATCATGTGTGAGGAGATGATAGGCCTGAAAGGCATTTTATAGCAAAGAAAAATGTTATAAGAGGAGAGTCGTTCGACGTATTTATCCAAGCAATTCCTTTCACTCCATAGTACTCCAAAGTGTGCATCCCTATGGTAAGTACAAGTGAGTGATCCTCCCAAGAAGCATGTACCCCAAGGAATATTTTCTTAACAAGTATTGTTATTCATCATTGAAGAGGGTGAACTATCGACACGAGGACAAATAAAGGGCATGTTATTTTATGCATGATCTCCATGTGCATTAAATCCTAACGTTGGCATTTAAAGTGGTAGGTTGGATTATGGAAATATAAGGAGAAGGGTTTACCAGAGCCATTTCATGCCCATCATTTCATTGCAGTCACAATATACCGTTACATTTTTTGGACCATGTATTTGTACAAGAGTTTGCATCAGAACAATTCATTATCTAAAATGGGTAAGAAGAGTGGGAAACATAGAGAAAGGCATCCAAGAAATAGATGATACCCACAAAGGAGAGCGACTCGAAGAAGCTATGAAAGTGTGAGAGAAAGCTAGTAAAGCTAACATCACTTGAAGATAAGCTTTAAGGACTTTAGGATTGTTTGATGATGCACAAAGACCTTGAAGAACTGCACCAGGACATTGAGAGGACATTTAAAGAAGATTTAGCTAGAAATGTGTTGACTGTAGTTGACCACTCTCACCTGTTCTTTTACATGTGCATGCCTATGCATCTGTACCCAGAGCTTGTGTGGGCAATTTCATAATTCTATGATGATCATATGAGGACAACATGGTATTCTAGGGGGAATAAGCCATTCTCCATTAAAATTGATATTTTTTGAGAGACTTTTGTCTACAGAAAGAAACCCTCGATGGATTTCCTCCCTAGGAAGATCATCAATTATGATTAGAGCAAGAGGTATCATCTTGTAGACACCAAAACAACACCAATCCGATTATGTGACTACAAGCACTGATCGAATTGACATACATAACCCCTAGGGCATCCCCCAGAGGTTAAACAATGGTCCTAATCACTCTCATAGCAGTTTTGGAAGGTTAGAGGTCAATTTGGCACCTTTTTAGCACTTTTCTCCCTACTCGTCCCACCCTGGGATGATTACAAAATGGTATTCATCCCACCCTGGGATGATTAGCAGTAATTGTCCCAAGGTGGGACGATTAGCAGGTTTGACTAGCAAAATGTCAAACCTCAATAGGTCTGCAACTTAACTGCACCTTTAGGGCATGCAATTGTGAGGAACGACTTCAAATCAGAGAGAGGGACTTCAGTCAAGCATGCCTTGATCATGGAGGCCTCATTCAAGGAGACTCTAAATCAGGGAAGAATATTTTCTCCCAAAATATGGCAGGCAAGTCAAGTGGCGCCCTCGCATGCACATTCAAAGAGAAAGACCCTAGGTCTATAAATTGGTGAGTGATGAGCACCAGAAATGCTCATATTTTGTACATATTTCTTTGATCAATATGCGGTTGTATAATAAGGATTGCATACTTTTATGAATGATTATATAGATATTTGATATAATTATGCGTGTTATCTAATTTGTGTGTTTTTAGTATGTTTTGTGGAATTGCAGTTGATTTAGTTAGATTTGGAACGGTCGAGGTCCTTTTGATGGACCTGGCACTTTATTTCATCGAGGGTTAATGAAGAGAATACGAGCGCCTCCCTACAGTCGAAAGGCGCCAACTGAATACCAGCACCTCCCTACAGTCGAAAGGCGCCAACTGAATACGAGCGCCTCCCTGCAGTCGAAAGGCACCAACTGAATACGAGCGCCTCCCTGCAGTCGAAAGGCGCCAACCAAAGATGAGCGCCTCCCTACAACCGAAAGGCGCCAACCAAAGACAAGCGCCTCCCCATAGTCGAAAGGCGCTAGCAAAAGGCAAGCGCCTCCCCACAACTAGAAGGTGCCACTGATTCTTTGCCCGTTGACCAGATTTGAACGACGTGGACGGTAGCGGCTGGTGTAGTTCCAGCTCTGCGTCATGTAGAGCTAAATTGGAGATTGCACCAACGTATCGAAACGTCTTACTGATGCCAGGCAAAGCATGAACCGAACAATGAACACGCCACCATTAGAACAGAATTCCAGATGTCGATTGCATTTACCAGACTGTCTTGATTTAGTCTGGGACAGATCGACTATTGTAACTACTTCTGTAATAGAAGTTCTATGGGTGTGTTATATAAACACACGCAGATCATTCTGAGAAATATATAGAAATAAAATAAAGATCCATTTAGACGTACAGAGATAAATTGTAGTGTGTTGATGAATATATTAAAGTTCCAGAAGTTCTAAGCGCGTGTTCGATCGGGAAGAAGCTGCTAGAGCCTGGGCCCACTCCAAGCCAGTATTTCTTCCCCATTTCCTTTTTGTTTATTAATTTTAATTAGTTTATTGCTTTCATAAGAACGTTTGTTAGTTTATTAGTTCCAACATTTGCAGTAGATTTATTTTTAGGAACGTGTACATGATTTATTTTCTGTAGGTTTAATTATGTTCTTCTTACGTAAATCATTGAGGAGTGCGGGAATGATTGACAAACCATTTCAAGAACACCCCCCAAAATGTAGGATTAGCAGATTCACCTCCAGTGGTATTGTAGTAACCTAATTTCGACTCTTCGCAAGTTTACGAAGCTCCCTGGGTTGATAATTAAATGCACGGGCATGTGACAAAAATAGGAAACCATTCACCTTGTTTGGCCCGCAACATTTTGGCACCGTTGTCGGGGAAGCATCTTAATTAGATTACTTACAATACCCTGAAACCTTCCATCTGACCTTGTATGAGTTCTTCGAGAAGAAGAGGACCTGACGGTCGCTTTATAAGAACTAATCCATCAGGACCTGAGTCAACCGAGCATTTTGGATTTGAGTTAGACTCGCTCGACCTACCAGCAATCCATTGGAGTGAGGAACCGCACTTTGTGCAAAGTGCCGCCTCATCCCATCAACAAGGGGATGAACGAATCATCATAAATCCCCTATTTAATAGGACTCCTCTAGAGGAAGCCCTATTGTGGAAGGCTATGGAGGATCAGACGATCTCGCCAGACAACCTTAGAGCATTGACTCAGAAAGTTTTAAATGATCGGAAGGCCATAAACGCTGCATTAGAAACCACATTTCCCAAAAAAATGGTAGATAACGATGAAGTCTCATCTGGATTTAGTTTCCCAATAGAGGAGGGAGTAGGAGATACCAAAATGAAAAACATATCCCCTGCTCACCTTTCGTCCTTCAGAGGACACCCGACTGAGGACCCTGACCTATTTTTATTCAAGTTTGATGTTTTGTGCAGGTCTGTGGATTACAAATCAAACACGCAGAAGTTGAAATTATTTCCTTCTACATTAGACGATGCAGCTCTACGATGGTTCATCGGTCTGGGAGACAAACACATCACCACCTGGGACCAGATGAAGAAGCTCTTTCTAGAGCAATATCAAGATTTTGGGAGAGCAAGAGACTCCAGGGAGGAGGTCCTGAGCATGACACAAAGAGAAGATGAGTCTCTCGAGGAGTATTGGGAGAGATTCAACTTTAATCTTCAACGGTCCCCTCACTCGAAGCTATCTGATAAGTCCCTCAAAAGCATCTTCTTGAGGGGACTTACCAATGAGTCACCGGAGGCTCTCAACATGATCTCTGGAGGTGATGTCTATCAACATGCTATGGATGACATCCGAAAATTATGCCCAGAACTACTCGAGAAGGCGAGGCAAAATCACCGCCAAGACCATGAAGGCGACTGCTCTAGTCACCAAAATAGAAATAGGCAACATGCTGGAGGATTTGAAGAGCGAAATGCTCTCATCTCTAGCACTGCAGATGGATACGCTGCTGTTAGAAAAGAAGAAACAAGAAAATGACGCAGCATTAGCCTATTTCTGCCCAAAATGCAGAGGAAGGCATGCAAAGAATGCATGTCCAAAAAACAAGGTCAGAGTATGCATAGTTTGTAGGCTGAATCATAAAACTCGATTGTGCCCACAACTGCCCAGTAACCAGGAAGCGGCTGAGAGCACGGAGGCCTACTTCATAGGCAATAGGAAGAGTTGGCCACAGCCCCCCATGGGGAATATACCAACCGGAATGCCATCATATGGGGGAGGGCCATACATGCACCAAGGACCCCCTCAACCACCTAATATGGGGTGGTGGGGACCATCACCCTGGACTAACGCACCCCCAACAACATTTTTGAATCAGCAGCCATGGATGCCATATCCATATCCTGGGCAGCAGTGGAGAGGCCACAATGCATGGAATCAGACTCCACAGAGTGCAGCGCCTGCTCACATCCAACAGAACTTACCAGCATTGCCAGCAGCGAGACCTGCGTAGCTACCAGCACAACCGACAACAAACCCGAACAACAGAGTAAATCAACCAGCATACAACGTAGAAGGTGAGATGTATCATATGTACAATATTCAGCTTAGATCAGGTAGGCAGCTAGGAGTAGAGACACCGCCTCTGGTAGAAGAGGAGGAAGAAATAGTAGAGACACCTCCACTGGTAGAAGAGGAGGAAGAAATAGAGGAGACACCTCTGGTAGAAGAGGGAAAAGCACTTGAGAGAGCGGAGGCTCCATTTCCTAGCCGGCTGCAGGAACAAAGAAAAACAACACAGCCAAAATTTGACATCTTGTCGAGCTTGAAGAATCTCACGATGACAATCCCATTATTTCAAGCAATTCGAGATGTCCCCATTTACACCAAGGCAATTAGAGAAATGTGTCTAAGGAGACCGGGATGAAAAGCTACCCAGACTATCAACGTCATGGGTAAACTGGCAGATCTAATGATGGGTGGAACACGTCATCCGAAGTATGCAGATCCAGGCAGCCCAATGCTGACCATAAAAATTGGAGGACATTCCCTGTCCAACACATTGGTTGACCTTGGGGCAGCCATCAACGTGATGCCTCAAGAGACCATGCAGAGGCTGCAGCTCACGAACCTGAAGCCAACCATGATAGTGCTGCAGTTAGCCGATCGATCAACCGTGTCGTCGAAAGGGATGCTGGAAGATGTGATCGTAATAGTCAGTGCATGGGAATATCCAGCCAATTTTTTAGTTTTGCAAACCAAGACCAGGCTGGGCGGTTACCCGCTCATTTTGGGGAGGCCATGGCTGGCAATAGTTGATGCTTACATCAGCTATCGGGATGGGCTAATGACCATCTCCAATGGGCAAAATGTCAAAAGGCTGACCATTTCACCGCCAGCTCAGTCTATGGACTCGACAGAAGAACCCAGGATCACCGAGCATGGAACTACGGAGTTGTCCATAATCCAGCCGGTGATGACCTTGGAGGAGGTGGCAGAAGAGGATGAGGATGGTGCTATCATGGAGTTTCTCCATGGAGAATCGTCCACCCCCACACCTGGATCGCCGTTGACTGGCGCCCAAGATCAACACATCCGACAAATACACGTTGGGCCAGGGAGGATATTAAACGTCAACAACAGGTTGATGCCCACACAACTAGAAAAATTGGAAGAGCTTCTGGTAAAACACCAGCAAGCATTTGCATGGGACTACGCAGATATGCATGGCATCAGCCCAAAAATATGTACCCATCGGATTTATTTAGATGACCAGGCAACTCCTAGTCGGCAGCCACAGAGAAGGATGAACCCAAGGAATGAAAGACATTGTCAGAGAAGAACTGCACAAACTTTTGGCTGTCGAATTCATATATCCAATTTTTGACAGTGAATGGGTATCACCATTAGTGGTGGTCCCCAAAAAGAATGGGAAATGGCGGATCTGCATGGACTACCGGGCGTTGAACAAGGCGACTAAGAAAGACCACTTCCCACTCCCGTTCATCGATCAGGTCTTGGACACACTCTCAGGAAGAAAATACTTCTCCTTTCTGGACGGTTTCAGTGGTTACAACCAGATCCAGATAGGGGAAGAAGATCAAGATAAAACAACGTTCACCTGTCCATGGGGAACGTTTGCCTATAAGGTATTGCCTTTTGGACTGTGCAACGCACCGGCCACCTTTCAAAGGGCGGTGCTTAGCATATTCTCTGATATGATAGGAGACGGGGTGGAAGTATACATGGACGACTTCACCGCCTATGGAGAAACCTTCGAGGAGGCAATGACAAATCTGGAAAGAGTGCTCGACAGGAGCAAGGAAAATCATTTGTCCCTAAGTAATGAAAAATGTTTTATGATGATGCAGGAAGGCATCGTGTTGGGACACCACCTCTCTGTGGAAGGAATAAAAGTAGACAAGAGGAAGATCGAGGTCATCAGAGACCTACCTAGCCCTAGAACGAAGGAGGTAAGAAGTTTCCTTGGATCAACCGGGTACTACCGACGATTTATCGCCGAATTTAGTAAGATTGCCAAACCACTGCACACCCTACTTTCTAAGGACGTAGAGTTCAATTGGATGGGAGATTGCGAAGAAGCATTCCAATTGCTGAAAGAAAAATTGATATCTACACCGGTCTTGAGAGGACCGAATTGGGCCATACCATTCCATATTTACTGCGATGCATCTAACGGTGCGATCGGAGCAGTCCTCGGGCAGAAAGACGACGAAGAATTTTATGCCATCTATTATGTCAGTAAAAACTTGGCGGGAGCAGAGCTCAACTATACAGTGACAGAAAAAGAATTCCTCGTAGTTGTCCATGCAATAAACAAATTCTGCCACTATATAACGGGATACAAGGTCTTCATCCATACGGACCACGCGGCTATCAGGTATCTGATGAGCAAGCCGGCCATTGGTGGTAGAATTATCAGATGGCTGTTGCTATTGCAGGAATTCGACATCACTATAGTCGATAAACCGGGCAAGGACAACGTCGTGGCAGATTTTCTGTCCAGATTGATACCAACAGATCATCAAGCAGTGGAAGATCAGTTTTCGGATGAACATCTGTTCGCTATTAGTGAACAAACTCCGTGGTATGCAGACATAGCCAATTACTTGGCCATCGGAAGGACCTCACCTGCTCTCTCCTACCGAGAAAAGCAGGCGGTCATAGAGAAGAGCGCATCATTCCTTTGGATGGATGGTCTCCTATTTAAAATAGGACGGGACCAAATTATAAGAAGATGCATAGCAGAACAGGAGTTTTTAGAAGTGCTCAAGGCATGTCACGATGAGCCATGCAGAGGACACTTTGCAGGGAAATGAACTGCCTACAAAATCCTGCAGGCTGGGTATTTTTGGCCCACTCTGTTCAAGGACGCGACAACGTATACCAACAAGTGTGACGAGTGCCAGAGGATGGGTAGACCAACCCACCGAGATGAAATGCCCCTGCAGCCCTAGGTACACCTGGAACCTTTCGATAAATGGGGCATGGACTTCGTGGGACCATTTAATCCACCTTCGATGGGAAGGAGGTTTATTCTGGTCTCGCACGGATTACGTCACCAAATGGGTGGAAGTGCAGGCATTAAGGGACTCAAAGGAAAGAACGGTCACCGATTTCTTATTTGCCCATATTTTCACATGATTTGGGGTTCCTCGAGAGATAACAATAGACCAAGGGCCCCAATTCACCTCCAAATTGATTGAGGAGCTGATGGAGCAAGTATAGAGTTCGGCACAATAAAACCATGCCCTACCATCCGCAGGCGAACGGGCAAGTAGAAGTGACAAACAGGGAGATAGAAAACATCCTGACCAAAACCGTGCAGCAACACAAGAAATATTGGGCCACACGGTTGCCGGAGGCAGTTTGGGCATACAACACCACGTGGAAATCCACCACAGGATGCACACCTTTCCAACTGGTCTATGGAAAAAATGCGATGATGCCCATCGAGTTCGAAATCAAAACTCTGAGGACGGCTTTAGAATTAAATTTGAGCTTGGACGAAGCTCAAAAATAGAGGATTCGCCAGCTAGATCAGCTGGACGAAATCCGACTGGATGCTTTGCAGAGGACAGAGATTATACAGAAGTAGAGAAAGAAGTGGCATGATAACCACATCAAGCTGAAGAAGTTCCAGGTAGGGGAATGGGTACTGTTGTACGATTCCCGATTCCAGGAAAGGAAGGGCAAACTTATGCAGAGGTGGATGGGGCCGTATGAGGTGGCAGAGCTCATTAGGAATGGGGCGGTGCGCATTAAGACAATTGACGGCAGCAACACCATGTTCACAGTCAATGGCCACCGACTACGCCCCTATAATACGTCCGAAACGTTACAGGTGGAATCCAGAGTAGGCATGGGGGAGACCCCATCTTGCTAGATCTGGACCGAACTCTCACAGGTGAAATGGTGGGCACGAAAGTGCTCACCCAAAATTTTTTAGTTAATATAGTTTTTTTTGTAATGTGTGTTTTTGTAGGGACGACGCCCGCATGCAAGCTGCAGGCATCCTAATCCAGGGCCTAACAGGCATGGAACGCGTCTAACTGCCTTTATTTTCCTTTCTTTTTTGGTTGCTTTTTGTAGGTGGAGGACCCGACAAAGCACGAGGGATAGGTATCTGGGAAACCAGGCCTGATTCGGCTCAGCATTTCGACACCGGCTCGTAGGTAGAATCTGGGCAGCGTGAAAAACTGGGAAGGCTTGATCACCCTTTTTCCAATCAAATCACCATCCAGAAGAAGGTGCCTACTACATCAGAAGGTCCAAGTCCAAAGAAGCCTACACATCCAAGAAGGTCACCAAGTCCACAAGAAGGTACCTTACTACACCCAAAGGTCACCCATCTCAAGAAGGCACTCATCAAGAAGGTGCCAAGTCCACAAGAAGGCCCTTACCCACCCGAAAGGCGCCCATCCAAAGAAGGCACCTTACTGCATCCGAAAGGCGCCAAATCGGAAGACAACGCCTTCCATCCATTCAGAAGTTCTATTAAAAAAAAAAAAAAAGCCAATCGAGACGCCTTCCAACATCAAGAAGGCGCATTCATCCAGCTGAGGCGCCTTCCAACATCAGGAAGGCGCATTCATCCAATCGAATACGCCTTCCAACATCAGGAAGGCACATTCATCAAGACGAACGCCTTCCAACATCGAGAAGGCATGAACCAGAAGGAGGCGCCTCCCACATTGGGAAGACGCATGCAGGCAAAAGTGCCTCCCACCAATCAGAGGCACCTCGTAGCATCGAAAGGCGCATTCGTTCGAAGAAGAGCATCGACAACGTCGAAAAGGTGCTACAAGGACACCATCCACATGGGAAAGGTACCAAAGAATGCCTCCCACATGCAACATTTACATCTACCGGATGCCTCGAGCGGAACGAAGCATCGCACGAATGAGCGGCATCAAAGGACCATACCCCTCCCTCGTGTCACAAGTCAGCAAATCAGCGGCTACCACGATGACTGGAATGACGAATCAGGTACGCGCATACTAAATCAAATCGTTTATATAATTATTTATAAATACGTAGTACCAAAAAAGATACCGCCGTCATAGAGATCGTATCCCCCCATAGCCGAAATCGCGTGCCAATGATAGGGCATCTTCCATAACTGCTAGGGTTAGGCATATTTTCTATAAGAAGGCGCCTTCCTGAAGAAGGAAGGACAAAAAAAATATACAACAGCAGAAGGCGCCATGGGAGGAAGGTCCAAGAACCACGCGATCAAGAAGAATGAACCCAGTGATACTGATGGGATCAGAGGGGCAGTGAAGACCCAATTCGAAGCCGAGGGGTGGCTCGAATACTGCACCCTGGTCAGTCAGGGCCAGGACGTGGAGGCAGCTAGAGAATTCGCCACCTCTTTGAGGGGCGATGCGGCCCAAGTACGAGGGGTGGAAATTCCAGTCACCCCTGAGTTCATCTCACAGGCGACTGGATTGCCTCTCACGGGGGAATGTACATACAAGGGCGGAGTGTTAAAACTATACGCCGAAATACTGCTGCCAGGAGGAAATGTGCAGATAGACAGGGAGGGGTTACTCAAAAATAGTCTCCCCATGAATATGCAGAAGATGTTCGAGCAGATTGCTCGATTTTTCACATGCACAGGAAAGTATACCCATCTGCACATTAATCATGTGCACTTCATCAATCACCTAGTGCATGGGAGGAAATTAAACATACCTTTCTACCTGGCGAATGCTCTGAAAGATGAAGCGGCTCGGTACTAGAAGGGGGCACCGTCCGCCTTAGCCCACCATGGGCTGATATCGGCATTGGTCCGCCACGCAGAAGCACAAGGACAGAACCACGATGCAGAGGGAGATGGCGGCCAAATAGAGCAACACAATGCGGTTGCCGAATTAGGGCAAGACGAAGCATCCCCTGTAGAGGAGATAACAAACATCGGGCAATTGGCGTTGCCCTATTTTCTAGGAGGAGCAAAGCAGTCACCGATGCCCGAAGACATAGAGGACAGAGGGCATTCCCTAGTGCCCGAGTATGAGGAGGAAGGAGCGCCACTCGCTGGTGGTGAGGACGAACCAATCCCCAGGAGGAAACGTCTACGGTGATTCCTCTCGATAGAGGAAGGACAGAGTGACCCGGAGATAGACGTTGCCGCCCAAACCCTCCGAGAATTAACGAACCGGAGCCCACGGAATGAAGGAACTTCCGAGAGTAACGACCAGATCGATGCGGCCTTGGAGGAGGCGCTCGAATGGCAAACCGATTGTTGGATGGCACAACAGATTCTGGAAGATTGCCAGAACCAGCATAAAAGGGAATTGGAGGAAAGAGATAGGCGAATTGCTCAGCTCGAGCAGCTGGTCCGGCAGTTGCAGGAGGAAAATCAAATGCTCCAGGATAGAGGAACAACAAGACAGGAGGCGTCCACTCAGACTGATTGGGCAGAAGAAGTGCCGACGAACTCTCCCACATCCGTCGAACGAGTATTCTCTTCGAGGGAGATTCGATCGGACGCCCGACAGAGCAGCCCGGAGGTAGGGGAGGATTCCTCTATTTTTAGGGGTGAAAAGAAAAGAAGTCCTACCATGCCCCCTGTCATTGTCCTGAGTGACACAGAGCAGGACGAAGGTCTCCAACAATAGATAAGACCAGAGGATAAGGAGGACCTCCCCAGGCCTAAAGAAGGAGAAGAGCCTGAGGGGTCGACACCAGGTAGACAGGCGAACGAAGGATCACCCCCGGAGATAGCAGCACAACCGATCCTTCAGAGCAAGGAGAAGTCCCCGAAGGAGAAAGGAGAGACCCCTATCCAAGCCACCACATTTTTTATAGAATCCAAGGCAAAGAGGCCCAGGACGGCTCGACAGAAGGCAAAAGTGACCTTCGTCGACTCCGAAGAGGATGAATGGGACATGCAGCCATTCGTCAAAAGGCAAAAATATTTTGAGCAGTGGCGCAACGAAATGAAAGCAGCCAAGGAGGCCAAGAAGGCATCCTCGAGGGTAAAAGGAGATTCTGGCATCTGCGTCAATCCGACAGAAGACAGCTAGTTTTGGGACATCTATGGTTCAATCCGGAGGGCGGCCTTCCATGATGAGGAAGTACTTGGAATGGTGGGGAGTATATGGCCCACAATTGGAGGCCACTACGATTGCAAAGGAGAATGCAGGGCTTACCCCTAAAGCGGCCGGATTATACAAGGCCCAAGTAGTGCCTTCCAGAGGGGATAACTCGGATATCCCTCTGGCAGTGGTCAGACCTCCAGACGTCGACCTCTGGCAAGCTGTCGAAGCTGCATTTCAATCGGCAGGAACAACGCTGGCTAGACCACCACCAGTAGCGGCCAGAACAAGAAGAGGACAATTGACAGCCATAGTTTCCCATAGGCAAAGGCGAACCACACCTTCAAATGCCGGCACGAAAAGATAGACTCGGGCCGCAGGGGCAGCAGAATCCTCCAAGAGATGGCGACGATGAAAAGTCAGAGGGCTACCTGCAGCTTGGATGCCACGAGGGCATGGCATATGTTAGGCGTGGGGGGATGATGAGCACCAAAAATGCTCATATTTTGTACATATTTCTTTGATCAATATGCGGTTGTATAATAAGGATTGCGTACTTTTATGAATGATTATATAGATATTTGATATAATTATGCGTGTTATCTAATTTGTGTGTTTTTAGTATGTTTTGTGGAATTGCAGTTGATTTAGTTAGATTTGGAATGGTCGAGGTCCTTTTGATGGACCTGGCACTTTATTTCATCGAGGGTTAATGAAGAGAATACGAGCGCCTCCCTACAGTCAGAAGGCGCCAACTAAATACCAGCGCCTCCCTGCAGTCGAAAGGCGCCAACTGAATACGAGCGCCTCCCTACAGTTGAAAGGCACCAACTGAATACGAGCGCCTCCCTATAGTCGAAAGGTGCCAACCAAATACGAGCGCCTCCCTGCAACCGGAAGGCGCCAACCAAAGACAAGCACCTCCCCATAGTCGAAAGGTGCTAGCAAAAGGCAAGCGCCTCCCCACAACCAGAAGGCGCCACTGATTCTTTGCCCGTTGACCAGATTTGAATGACGTGGATGGCAATGGCTGGTGCAGTTCCAGCTCTACGTCATGCAGAGCTAAATTGGAGATTGCACCAACGTATCGAAACGTCTTACTGATGCCAGGCAAAGCACGAACCGAACAACGAACACGCCGCCATTAGAACAGAATGCCAGATGTCGATTGCATTTACCAGACTGTCTTGATTTAGTCTGGGACAGATCGACTGTTGTAACTACTTCTGTAATAGAAGTTCTATGGGTGTGTTATATAAACACACGCAGATCGTTCTGAGAAATATATAGAAATAAAATAAAGATCCATTTAGACGTACAGAGATAAATTGTAGTGTGTTGACGAATATATTAAAGTTCCAGAAGTTCTAAGCGCGTGTTCGATCGGGAAGAAGTCTGCTGGAGCCTGGGCCCACTCCAAGCCAGTATTTCTTCCCCATTTCCTTTTCGTTTATTAATTTTAATTAGTTTATTGCTTTCATAAGAACGTTTGTTAGTTTATTAGTTCCAGAATTTGCAGTAGATTTATTTTTAGGAACGCGTACATGATTTATTTTCTGTAGGTTTAATTATGTTCTTCTTACGTAAATCATTGAGGAGTGCGGGAATGATTGACAAACCATTTCAAGAACACCCCCCAAAATGTAGGATTAGCAGATTCACCTCCAAGTGGTATTGTAGTAACCTAATTCCGACTCTTCGCAAGTTTACGAAGCTCCCTGGGTTGATAATTAAATGCACGGGCATGTGACAAAAATAGGAAACCATTCACCTTGTTTGGCCCGCAACGGTGAGTCTTCTCACCCCAAAAAAGGAATAGAGGAGGAGCATTTGGAGCAATGGAGTGCTGCCAAATTACATCCTCACCCATCGTTTGTGCTTCTTACATCCTTGATCTCTCTTTTGGAAGGGAGGTTATTGGGTGATTATTGGAAGCGCAATCCGGACCCAAAACCCAAACATTTGGCCACAATACCCCACCAAATTTGCTGACACAACCCCATAAGAGGTTTTGGACCCATCCCAAGTGGATTGGTGCCGAAACCAAGCCCCAAACGGTGGGCGTCCTACCCCGGGTGCCCCCCACACTACTGTAGTCCTAATCGCCCCACCCTAGAGTGATTAGAAATATATGGCATATTTCCCTACTATTTCTTTTGCATTTGATTTTAGGTTATTTACATATGCTGCCATTCAAGTTTCATGTGATTTTGATGAGTTTTGGCTGTGATTTTATTATTTCTCGCTTTCGCTAACATACAGGGAGCATCATCGGATATAGGGTGATCGAGGCCGAATTAGCAAAATCCGACCTTCTGGGTCATCCCAAAATTCCCCGTTTTTCCTAACCCCAACTTTGTAGGTGTTTTGGAGGCCTCTGGACTGGACATTTAGGAGGTGGCTTTTTGACAGGTTATGACAGTCCTAATCGTCCCACCCTAGAGTGATTAGAAATCTGTGGTAGATTTCTTGACTGTTCCTTTTGTAGTGTGTTCTTGGTAATTTTTTCTTGCCTCTATCCAAATTTCAGCTCATTCTGATATGTTTTAGTTATCATTTTAATCATTTTATGCATGCATTAACCGTAGGCCTTGGGGATCGCATGTTTCCCTCCATCCGCAGGTGCTACTAATCATTTACTATTTCTCTGAATGTAGGATCTCGACAATGGAGGGGCAGAAAGGAACCATAGATGCATTCACGCAAGTGGCGATGATGTTTGGTCCACCCATTTTCAATGTGGGCACGCGGAAGATCCCCAAGGGGAATGTATCATTCATGGTGTAACCAAACTATGTCCGATGCTCCTAGCCCCTAAAAAGGGAGGAGACGTATTGTAACCTGATCTCGAGAAAATTAATAAAATAAAGGGCTGTGCCTTTACACTTGCTTTAAATCTCATTTCATTTCGTTTGTTTTCCCTCTTTTCATGCATTCTCGTTCGTAGGACTTAGCGTTACATTTCCCTTTTGTTTTGCTTCCGTATCCTCGTGCTTTCAGTGGCGATCATGGTGGGACCACTGTCCCTTGATTTTGAGATCAAATTTTTGATCAAAAGTTGTGTGTTTTTGCTTGCAGGTGTCAATATTTCAAGCATTGGACTGCTGCTCGTTCCACCCTATGGCGAATACAGAGCTGGAATTCGTGTCACCCAGGGACGAATGGGCATTCGTCCCACCCTATGATGAATATAGATCTATTATTCATCCCACCCTAGGATGATTAGCTCTCTGTGCAATTTTAGAGCAGAAACTCAGAGGCATCCGATTTAGGCAGAGAAGAGGTAGGGGTTCTGAGCATCCTCTATCATTTTCTATTTTTTATCTCTGTCATTTCATGTTTCTTTGCTTGCATAGGAGAGTTTTGCTGCATGTTTTTCTTTCTTTGCACAAATAAAAAGAACCCCACACACCACGTGGTAATTTAAACATCAAGGCATTGGTCGTAAAACCCCAACCCTTGATCAAGACCAACGGTGGATTTCATCACCACCTTGGCTTGAATTTTTGCATACATAACCCCGATCGCTATTGTTGCTAGACGTAAATCCTGATGAAAGCTGACCAAGTGTAGTGGGGGTGATTCCCAGTGCATGAGGATAAGTCTTCTATGGTAGGTGTCAAAAATAGAGTGATTCCCCTTTCGTACCACCTATGTTCCACGTACTGTTCTGCTCTCACATACCAATAGTCTCCCTCACGTAAGGGCGGGTATATAGAGAGGTTCGGTATAATGGCCTGGCAGTGGTATATTGAAGGGGTGACCATTTTGGGAGATATAAGAGCCCTCATATTGCATATACAACAAAAATTTCTTTACAAGGTTTTCAAAACAAAAATCAAAACACACTGAACCAGATTTAGGGCACACTTTTAATCCATAAACAAGATAATCATTGCTTTGATTGTGTGGTCCCCTTGTGTTTAGTGTAGCATAAAAAAATCATAAAGAAGATAAAAACGTACACATCTTTAGAGAAACACCAACATGGTGTACACCCGTAGCCGAGCCCAATCACGGGCAGAAGCTACGAAAAGTGTACAAAGGGGCACAAGTCACCTCCGATATAGCCCTGAGGACTTGGTCATACCACCTTGGTGGCCTGACCCACAAGATAGTCCACATCATGCCATTACAGAATGGGACTATAGAGGCACCCCTTTGAGGGGCACTCCCACTCAACATAGACCCTTTCAAGAGGAGGCCATACACGTGGCACTCAACATAGATGGGAGGGCTCCCTTAGACACTCGTTATGAGTGGCCACCACGTGATGAAGTGCTAGAGCAACATAGGGTCCATAAGGAGGGGCCACATGATTACATCATCCCTCCTCTACCCCTTATTACTATAAAAAACAATAGGCCAAATCCAGAGCACAAGGCTCTTCAGACAGGGCAAGCCAACTCTGCCCACCCCTTTCACATATACGAAAGGGAGCACGAGGAAGACCACTACATTCCTCAAGAGCAATACACAGCATGGGAGCAATGCACCTCCGCACCTGCTATGTATCAGGATCACCCACTGAGGCCAGAGCCTCGGGTGAATGCCGCTAACCTCGACAGAGGAAAGTGACCCATAGAGATCTCGGATCACCACGACCGAGATAGACATGTAGGAGAGGCATCTAGGCTTCCTAAACACAAGACGATGGAACAAATTGACTTGGCCTTTTCCAAACATGCCGCCCGCCAAGCGCAAATCATGTAGCTCAGGCAAGACCAACAATAGTTAGAGCACCTGTACCGCCTTAGCAAAGAGTGCATTCGGCGTCAAACAGATGAATTGCTCCAGAACACTATGCCTGAGAGGGTCCCAACCCCTCGCACGCATAAGATAGAGTTGTATGAGAGGCACAACCCCTTGGTGCGAGATAGGTCTCCATGACCTTATCAAATATTGCCTCCAAGACCTCCTAGACCTGAGCGGGAGGCCACTCCCAGAAACAATGATGGGCACCCTCCATGGGCACCCACCCATGTTTATAGGTCTCACCCAAGAACTCCTCAAGAAGCCTATGAGGAGTATGAGCAAGAAGAAGAGCGGGCTGAAATGCCCTACCAAGGTAGAGGGGGTGCTATCCGGCCACCCCTCCATAGGCCTCAAGTTCCCCGTAACCCGTAGCGGGAGAAAACCAAGGAGGAAGAGATCAAATCCTCTGATGCATATAAAGCACTGCTAGAGCGCTTAGAGTCTATGGAGACCAAGACTTTTGGGCCCCAAAATCCCACTTTACGCCAGCTCCATAGTCACCCTATGCATCCGTCAATGTCGGCACCCCCATACCCTGAACACTTTAAACTGCCCTAGTTGGCAATATTTAGAGGGGAGGAGGATGCCCAAGAGCACATGACTAGATTCCTGAGCCAATGCTTTGGCATTCAGGACAACGATGCTTTGCTGCTAAGAACATTTATAACCACGTTCGTAGGCCCTACCTCGGATTGGTTCACTCAGTTGCCAAAACATAGCATCAATAACTTGGATCAGCTAGTGGATGCGTTCCTCGAATGCTTCACCTTCAACACCAAGAAGAAGGTGTCACTAAGCGACCTAGCTAGCCTCAGGAAGTATGAGGAAGAAACCATGGTGGCCTATGGAAATCGGTGGAGGACATTGCTTTCAAAGCTGCCCTACCTCCCTCCCATGGCCGACCTGACCCAAATGTTCTCAAAGAGTTGTTTGAGGTCGATCTCCATGCTATTGCAGCTGCAACAATATGCCACTCTTGAGGAAGCCCTGGTGCAAGCCAGAATCATTGAGGAGATCAAGATACAGGATGGTGAGATTGCCAAGCCATGAAAGAAAGAGTGGCCTAAAAATGCCAAAATAGGGACCATACAACCGAAACCCACTACGGTCAATCAGGTTGCTATAAACATGCCTAAGCCTGCACAAGCAACACAGCCCTCATAGGCTAACTATCAGGCAGTTCCTCTTGACAGCTATGAGAAGGAAAATCATCGGCAAGAGCAAAATTAGTAGCGTCACCCTAGGCGACAATTCACACCCTTCACAGAGTCCAAAGACTCCTTGTTTGACCATTTGTCCATGGCAAACTTGATAAACCTACCAGAAAGTCGACCCATAGACCCCAACGTGCCAAAACCTAAGGGCTATAGGGAAGACTTGTACTATAGATTTCATCGGCAAGAAAGGACATGACCTTTACGCATGTTGGAAGTTCAAGAGCTTCGTGCAAGACCTAATAGATAACAAGATGCTAGCGGTGGATAACCCCGTGGCACCAAACAACCAATAGATGGGGGTCTTCAAAGACCCCCTGCCTACCCATGATACGTAGGCAAAAACCCTTCAAGTCAATGAGGTGACACAGAACTTCCCCATGCAGGGGTATGTAGGGATGATAAGCATAGTGACTCGGAACAAGAGGTACCCAAGCACAGCTGCCCCCACGATGGCTACAGGAGAGGTTCCATCAATGTCACAACCTCAACAGCACCCTACACAACCTCCTCCGCCTAGACCAGTGGCCACGATTCAGACTAGACTTACCCAAAGTTTAAGGACCACGTCGGCTAGGCTCTCCATCTATGAGCTCATTCAACAATCATCACCCCATCGGGAGGCTCTAATGGAGATATTAAAAGCCATCGAGCTGCAACCCCATGAAGCAAACTCTTTCAACAACTTTGTGGGACATGTAAAATGATGCATCGAACCAGTCATCACCTTTAGAGAAGATGAACTAAAATCGGTGACTGGTGATATGGTGGATCCACCCCTGCACGTCATTGCATGGGTCAACGAGATTCTATTTAAAAGGGTGTTGGTGGACACTGGCTCATCTAGCAATATAATTACAACAATGGCATTGAAACACCTCAAGTTGCCAGCATCTCACATCGTGGCCTCCACCTATACTCTACGAGCATTCAATGATGCGATATGCTCGACGGTTGGCACAATTGTCCTACCCATCCAAGTGGGACAAAAGACTATTCCTACATTGTGCCACATCTTGGAAGGTGAGATGGCCTATAATATCTTGCTGGGCCAGCCTTGGATCAGGGACATGAAGTGTGTCCCTTCGATAGCTCATCAGTGCCTAAAGTACACATTCGAAGGGCAGGTGCATGTAGTCCCGATAGACTTAGAGCCCTTCAAGTATTGCAATATGGTGCAACTGATGCCGCAATCGACCCTTCCATCAACACATTTGGATTTTTAGTTGAATCCATCTAAACAGGGTCCGATTCCACATACATCCCCACTATTAAGTCCATCAAATCCCTAATCGGGTCCATCTTCATCATCTGGTCCTTCACCAACGATGCCACCTACGGTGGCCACACCGAAGGACAATGGGAAGAAACCCCTAGAAGAGGCACCGCCATCAGTCTCAACCATCTCTACCGAGGAGATGCCTAGCCGAATGGAAGTCGAGATGCCTAGTTCACCCGACATGGAGTGGACTCAGGAAGAACTCCCATTCCCTCCCCCTCAACCGCCAATGATCACCATTGAGATGGCCAATACGGGCTTGGGGGAGTACCTAGTGTGGAACATTGTAGCAACACCCACACTTGAGTCCATGCAGGACATGGGGAGACCTCGCCTCCCCATCGACACTATTGTTCCTCTAGGCTACCCACAAAATTAGATAAACTTTGTATATGGGGGCCTCGATAATGGCATTGAACCTTACATGCAAGAAGAAGAAGATGAAGAGCCCTTTGCTGAGGACGTCAACTATTTGTCCAACCCAGACTTCGCTTTGAGATATCTTGGCCAATGCAATTGGCATGGATATGGGTTGGGTAGATATGAGCAAGGAGTGCGCGTTCTTTGCCAACCAAGATATCAGATGCCATACGACAAGTTAGGAGTAGGGTTCAACCACCCTCTACCCCTTGACATCTTGGTAGAGAACATGCAAGGCCTAGGGATAGGCAACAAGGATGGGTTGGCATTAGATCCATATGCCAATCCTAACACAACGTATACATTGGGGGATTATCTCCCATTGCTAACAACCAACCTTGTTGACCTTAACAACCCTTTCCCTTCGATCGAGAAAGGAGAAAGTTTGAGGACTCACCTACAAGAGGGATATAGACAAGGCCAAGAAGGGTCTTCAGAAGATGAGTCAGAGTATGAGGTAGCACCTTGGGACCCTTTCGAGTCTGATAGCAATCACTCGCAAGTGACGCCCATAGATGATTATCAAGAGAGCTTCATGACAATGTTCCCCTTGAATGCTCCAATCGAGCAAATGCCACCTCAAGAGAATTAGGTCCTCCCATAGAGAGCGGAACAACCCCGATGGGACCAGATCAATTTGCTCGAGCAAGATGAGCCTCACATGTCGCAAACAGCTATCGGAGCCAACGAAGGCCTATGGATCTCTGATAGTGATTATGAAGATGAGACTGAGATGGCATATCTCAATCATATGCGACAACAACAATACCCCATGGACATTGATGACATGTTTGAACAACTACACATGGGGCCAAGGCATAGGTGGCACCTAAACCTAGCACAGTTGGACCAACTGCTGCATCCAACACTTTGGGCATACAGAGAGCACCTTCCACCTAGAGACCCTATAGAGCCATCAGTGCCAAGGGTAGACCCTATCCTTTTATCCACACATAGGGCTGATCCATTTGTGCCAATACCCCAGAGCTAGATCCGAAGCACAAAGATCACCAAGGATGTCCGAGTCACCACACCCATGGTAATGGAGACCAAAATCATTTCATCAACATGATCTCCATTGACTTAACCACCCCCATCCATAACCCAGCCGACCCAACATGGCCATTGTATCTAGACCTAGATGCCATAGACTAGGATCGCACTAACACACCACCATCCCCATCAGAGTACTGGCCTTGCGGTGGGATGTTCCATTTCACCCCAGGACAGACTCAGGATATCTTCCATGCTGAAGAGGAACCCGACGTTCCAAACGTAGATCTAAATTCAGCAAATGATATCCACTTGATCCCAACTCCACACCAGTTGGAGGATGGGTCCCACATGTCAATCGAGGAGATGACTGACGTAGACATCGGCTCTGATCCAATGAATCCATAAATCATCAAGCTAGGGGTAAGTCTATCCCCCAAAGAGCAAGCCGACTACATTGCCCTTCTCAAAGAGAAGAAGGAGGTTTTTGCATGGTCCTACAAAGACATGTCAGGGCTAGACCCATAGCTAGTCATGCATAATCTAATGCTTGATCCGACAGTCAAGCCAGTCAAGCAAAAACTACGTAAGATGCACCCAACAGTAGCCTTAATGGTCAAAGATGAGCTACAAAAGCTGTTGGATGCATAGTTTGTCATCTACGTGGATTACCCACCATGGCTGTCCAACATGGTACCCATCAAAAATCCTGACGGGAGGATTCACATATGCACCGATTTTTGAGATCTAAACAAAGTGAGTCCTAAGGATGATTTCCCCTTGCCTAGCATCGACGCATTGGTAGATGCTACAGTAGGCCACGAAATGCTTTCCCTCATGGATGGTTTCTCGGGATACAATCAGATTCGTATCAATCCCGAGGACCAACTAAAAATAGTGTTCACAATGCCTTGGGGGACATTTTGTTATAAGGTCATGCCCTTTGGCCTTAAAAATGTTGGCGCCACCTACCAACGTGCCATGACATACATCTTCCATGATCACATGCATAAAACTTTGGAAGATTACATGGATGATTTGTTGGCCAAATCTCTTTTGTGCCCAGATCATCTCGATGACTTAAGCAAGATCCTCGATCGCCTCATTGAACATAAAGTCAGACTAAACCCCAAGAAGTGCGTATTTGGCATCACATCTAGAAAACTCTTGGGTTTCATAGTCTCAAAATGAGGAATCGAGGTGGATCCAAACAAATTCAAGGCAATCCTTGAAATGCTTCCCCCAACTACCATCAAGCAGCTCGAAGCCTCGTAGGGAAAGGTCGCATCAATCAAGCACTTCATAGCGCAGCTATCTGACAAGTGCCGACCCATGAATAAATTATTGCACAAGGGGGTAGCATTTCACTGGGATGACGAGTGCCGATCAACCTTCGATGACATCAAACAATACTTGGCTTCGCTACCAGTATTGGCACCACCTAGACCAGGAGTGTCATTCTACTTATACATCTCAGCTGTTGAGGTGGCACTGGGCGCCATGCTAGCCCAAAAAAATGAACTACACAAAGAATAGGCTACTTACTATCTTAGCCGCACCTTGGTCAGTTATGAACTTAACTATGCATACGTTGAGAAGCTATGCTTGGCAGTGGTATTTGCTACCAAAAAGCTATGCCACTACATGCTGAGCAATACGACGTATGTTGTGTCTAAGGAGAATCCATTGCGGTACATGATGAGTCATACTTATCATAGTAGCCGCACGATGAAATGGATCATGTTGTTGATGGAGTTTGACATCGAATTCATTGGACAAAAGTCCATCAAAGGTCAAGTCATCACCGATCAACTAGCAGAGGCTCCTCTCAAAGACGATCAACCTCTGACCGTAGAGCTACCCGATGATGGGGTCTTCCATGTCTCAGAATCACCAGATTTTGATGAGCCTGAGTCACAGGCCGACATAACCTTATTCTTCGATGGTTCTAAATGTGAGCAAGGGGGTGGCACGGGAATTGTATTCTTCACACCGCAAGGGGCTCCAATGCCTCTATCATTTAAACTAGATTTCCCGTGCACCAACAACAATGTCGAATATGAAGCCTTGCTCATAGGTCTTCAGACAACAATCACCATGAACATCAAATGCTTGAACATCTTTGGTGATTCGCTATTAATTGTCAACCAAGTAAAAGGGGTATTCCAATGTAAATGCCTAGTTCTGCAGGCCTACAAAGCCCTTGTGGACAAATTCCTGGCAAATCTTGAATGGTATGACATCGAGGCACTCCCTCGATCATCGAATCATTTTGCGGATACTATGGCCTCTTTGGGGTCACTAATCCCGCAAGACCCTTCTGGTGAGATGACAACCATTCAAGTCAAAACATTATCGCAATCCATGATGGAGCATGCAAGCTCTGACCTAACGCCAGGAATCCACCTGATCCAGATTGAACCATCTCAGGATAGGTTCTCTCGAATCCATGATTGTCTGAATCAAGCCAACTAGGGGTCCTTGTTCTCCCCTATTCCCCTTAATAGCAACACAATGCTATTCTTACAAGTTCTTTCCCACTCAGCTTTTTCTAGGGATGAACTTCAAGAGGGATTGGCCGTTCATACCATCGAGGTTTTTGATCAGCAGGATTGGTACACACCCATAAGAGACTACCTCAAGCTAGGTAACCTCCCACTTGGATTGACGCACGCCACAAAAATATCATTTAAATAGAAAGCGGCAAAACATGTCTTGCTAGGAGACATTTTGTATCGTCGGAGCTATGAAGGAATCCTCCTCCATTGCTTGGACCAACAGGAGTCCGCTTGGGCGATCACCCAAGCGCACGATGGTACATGTGGTGGCCACTTCAGCGGTATGGCCATCGCAAAGCGCATTCTCCGCATGGGCTATTATTGGCCATCTTTAGAGCGAGATTGTTGCGCGTATGTAAGGAAGTGCGTGAAGTGTCAACACCATGCCAATTTGACACACGTACCTTCTCAGGCCTTGCAACCGATCCAATCGGCTTGGCCATTTTCATAGTGGGGCTTAGATCTAATCAAAAATATCTCCCCTGCATCGTCAGGTCATCACACGTTCATCATAACGGCCACAGAGTACTTCACCAAGTGGGTGGAAGCAATTTCGCTTACCTCTACGACTGGGACCCGCATTGCGGAGTTTATTTTACATAACATCATATGTCATTTTGGTATTCCATCCAAGATCATCTCGGATAATGGGACGTCATTCAAGAATAAATATGTGCGTGCTTTGACAACAAAGTACAAAATTCAGCACAGTTTTTCAACACCCTATTATCCATAGGCAAATGGGCAAGCAGAGGCATCAAACAAAATGCTAGTTGCCATCCTCAAAAAGATAGTCACAGATAGTCATAAGGATTGGCACATTCAAATCCCACTTGCCCTGTGGGCTTATCGCACTAGCATTCGGACGCCCACTAGGGCAACTCCATTTTCATTGGTGTATGGCTCCGAGGTAGTCATGCCTCTCGAGTTGGAAATACCTTCCCTGTGCATATCAATGCAAGAGTTCATCGATGATGACACTGCGCGGCAGGCCCGATTAGACCAACTTACGTTGCTCGATGAACGACGCATCAATGCTCTCGAGCATTTACGTATCTATCAAGAGCGACTTAAGAAAGCATACAACATGAAAGTTCACCCGAGGGACTTTCAGGTTGGTGACTTGGTCTTAAAAGAGAACCAACAAAATTCTAACTTGCCACCCCATCTAAGGGACAAGTTCATGGCAAATTGGTTAGGTCCCTATGTAATTGATAGTAAAATAGGACCTGGAACATACCGGCTCGCCTCTCTTGAAGGAATCAAGGAACTAGAACCCTTGAACATCAGTCATTTGAGGCCATTCCACATTTAGAGAGCCATAGCCCACCCCAAAATCTCCAAGGATTCCAACACGCTTCACAACCAACCAAACCCTTGGTCACCACCCAAGGCTTGGTCACCAAACACCCAAGTTCTATACACACCTTTGGTCAAACCCAAAAGCTCCAAGGATTCCTCACAATCCTGCTTGCCAACACAACGGTATCCATAATCCCTTTGGTCAAACCAAAAGCTCCAAGGATTCCCACAATCGCTTGGTCAACCCCTAAAATGCCCCAAAGGTATCCATAAACCCTTTGGTCAAACCAAAAGCTCCAAGGGTTCCCACAATCGCTTGGTCAAAAACAAATATTCAAAAACAAACAAAAACAATAAAATAATAAAAAATAGAAAAAAATTGCATCTCACTTCCATGCATACTCTTAAAAATCAAAACACAAAAAAATAAGTTGCATTAGGCATCGCAAACATACATTGCATATTTGTTGGTCATACAAGTCAAATGCACCATAGACTGTAATTACTAGACAATTCCATCATTTTCCACATTCAGTCCATTTTGTAAATACATCCATCAAAAATAACGCCATTCACATTTTGCATCATATCATAGTCAGTTGTCTTCTAATGTATCTAGGGTTTTTCGTCACTCAGTTGTCATTAGATTTCTAGCCAAGAACTGTACAAAGTCAGACAAATTTTTACAAAGGTAGAGTTTTACTTGGATCACACCTTGTTACGTAGCATCCCAACACAAGTTAAAACACATAAAAATTCCCAAGTTGTGTGAACGCAAGAGAAACCTACAAAGCAGTCTAGGGTACCATAGGTGAAAGGTTAGCCTGCTCATCCCCCTATGTGAATGGTTCGAGAATGCTGAGAATTGACAAAAGGACAAGCTCTTCCCCATCCAATCCCCCATAATAAATAGTGGTTTTCACCACTATCAATCATATCCCCAAACACCTTTGGTCCCCAAAGTCGTAAGGATTCGTACTACATGCCCCTGACAAGGATGGGTAGTCATCCCCAAGGCCTAAAAGATCAATGCCATTACATAATCATATCCTCAATCACATTTGATACCCAAAGTCGTAAGGATTCATACTACATGCCCCTGACAAGGATGGGTAGTCATCCCCAAGGCCTAAAAGATCAATGCCATTACATAATAATATCCCCAATCACCTTTGGTCCCCAAAGTCGTAAGGATTCGTACTACACATCCCTAAACAGGATGGGTAGTCATCCCCAAAGCCAAAAGGGATCAATGCCATTCACAAGCCAACAACCTATGAGCTCAACTTTGAAACCTAAAATGCAAAATCAAATAACAGTGGTTATCACCACTATTCAAACTCCTTGCTCAAAAAGAAAACAAAAAAAGAAAAATAAACAGTGATTTTCATCACTATGTATGAGAGCAAGTATCCCAACAAGTTGAGCAACCGAAAGATGCCTGAGCTTGAATCCCTAGAATTCTCAGCATTCAAAAAACCATCTAGGTGATCCTCATTACGGGTTTGGTGGACAGCCTACCTGACAATGGCGGTATCCTAAAATGCATGACGATATGTCTATCACATTAGCTTTGCGTGTGAGCAGACCAATGTTTGCATGTGGATGAGCTAGCTTATGGTACCTTAGATTGTCCTATGGATTAATCTTACTAAATACAACAAAGGAGTTAGTGGAGCTAATTAGGTGATCCTCAATACAGGTTTGGTTGACAACCTATCTGGAACTGGCGGTATCCTGACAAATACCACATAAACAAACTCAATTGCACACACAGGGATGTGAAATAACTTGGTCAAACTCAAGTCTGATTCATACCTTGTTCAAAAGTCTTGTGAGATAAATGTACAATCTTGGCTAGTTAGTTAAAATATCTGAATCTCAAAAAAACCTTAACTACATTTTAAAACAACTGGTACATTTCATTACTTACATCACCATCAAAAAATACAAAAAATACCAAAACAAAATTATCACATGCAAAGTCATTCCACAAAGCAATCACATAGTACAGAAAGCCAGTAAATCCTGTACAGTCTATGGTGCCATCGACAAGTTATCAACAAATCATTTCATCCATTCCATATGCATACATCATATAATTAGAAACATCGCATTCATAATAACACATGCATCCATCAACATAAATAAATGTGCATAAAAATAAACAATAAATCATGACAAGTGTATAACCAAAAAGAACGTCATGTATATATATCATCAAAATGCCCACAGGCTACAATAAGTCGGTCCTCTGACCTCACAAAACAAAGCAAAAACTCAAAAACCCCCAAGCCTAGGGCGTCGACCACCATGATCACGCAGGATCGGTGCGACGAGAACTACCCCCGTGGTGTGGGTCCTATGGGACCTCTCAGGGTGGCTGCTGCTAGCCCCTACATCACGCCCACTAGCACCCCCCTCATCCAACCACCTACGATGAGAGGAAGCAGACTGCTCAGTCTCACTATCTCTCATTCGATGCATGAAGATCCACCTCCAGGGAGCTCAGGTAACCGCCCACCGAGGCGGATAATCTCTACCTCCAACTCCATCCGATGCCAAACCAAATCCATCTCCCATCGATGGTACGTAGCCAATGCGTCATCACACTATGCCAACTATGTCCATAGGAGATCCCTCTCCCATGACGCATCGGTGTCCCCATCCCATCGATGGTACGTAGCCAATGCGTTCTCCCACTCCACCAACTGAGTCCATAGGAGATCCCTCTCCTATAGAGCATCCCCGAGCTCCTCATCCCATCTCCAAAGTAGATCCTCCAATCATGCTATCTCAACATGATACCTAGCCTCCATATCCCTCGGGACTGCCTGAGGCATAGGCATCTTCGGGACGATGGGCTGCTCCGGCACCCACTACTCCGGGACGTCCTACGTGTCCGGCTGCTCCGAAACTCCAAAATCATCCCCCACAAAATCGTCAACCTCCACCATGTCCTCATCCTCCAATGGAGCCCCCAACCCTCCCTTGATGCCTCTACATCCTCCCCACCTACTGTTGCTACGTCAGGACCTCCTAGAGGCCCCTCACCTCACCATCGCCGCAACGTCCACCACTGGTCGTACTCGACAGTCACCCCGATGTTGTCCATGTCAGGGACATCGATCACTACATCCGACTCCTCACCAAGCGGCTCGATGATCGGCCAGGCCAGAGTCCTCTCATCGCCTCGATGTCGATAGATCAAGGGCTCACCAGGCAACCCCTGGTGCACCCCAAACTATCATGTCACCCAGACGTACGAGAAGTACTCCTGCTCGGTCCCGTGTCGCCCGATCAGCCATCTCCCCCTATGCACCCATCGAAGCCACTCTCCAACCTCAAGCCAGGCTGGACAATCCTGATATGGATGCCAGAACACCTCCCCTAGAGCAAGCCGAGTGAAGGCATCGACATAGTGCCCTACGACACCTGCCCACCGCCGACTCTGCCCCTGCTCCTCAGACCTCCGCCACAGAGCCGCATACCCTATCTCCCTATCCACCATCTCTGCCCGAGTGGTCCAAGGCAAACCCTATGGCTGCTCCACAGCTATGTGCTGCCACCCCCAACACTGCAACAAGTAGCTGCACCCAATCCCCTTTCGCCTTCGACAATGGACCTCGTACAACTCATCATAAAGCTGTGCTAGTAGTGTCTAACCCCACCTCATAATCAAGGGTGCCTCTTCGGACACTCCACAAGTCTAAAAACTACCTCCAGTAGGTTCCAAGAGAACCTCACGCTTGAGGAGTCGAGCAGCAGCATGTTGGAGATGAGGGTCATCAGTAATGCATGCCTCACCCCCAACACGCCCTTCTCTAGCCACCACCACACCAAAATACTACCAATCAGGCAATCCCCCTCTGCCCTCTCCACCAGACTATCCACCCCCATCTCCACCCCATGCCCGAAGCACCGTGTCAGCACTATCGTCCGCTGATCACGTGGAGTAGTCCGAATAGGAAGCCCATCTATCAAAATCCATAGAATCTGATAGACATCCTCAAGAGTCACTATCATCTCCCCTATTGGGAGATGAAAGGTATTAGTCCGAGGATCCCACAAGTTGATCAAGGCCGTCAGATAGGCCCGATCCCCCACCACAGGCTCTAATCGAGTCACCTGCTTGAGCCCAAGGGCATCAAGCCACTCCCAATCTACCATAGTCAGCGCCTCCCATGCTTCAGAGAACACCATCGACACATGGTACCGGCTCTTCACAACCTGCAAAAGAAAACAAAACAAAAACATTAAAACATGACAAAAAAAAAACAAAAAACTGTACAACACTAAAACAATATACAATAATGTATACAAATTGTACAAACAAATACATTTAATAAACTGTACAACAACAGTAACAACACTGTATAGAAAAACAAATTACAAAATTGCAAACTAGGGTTTTTAACCATATTTTGAATCAAAACACAAAAAAATCACAAACATTTTAACCTAGGGTTTTTAACTCTAGTTTAAACTAAAAAAAAATAACAAATTGTCAGTTACCTAGGGTTTTTCACTTTAGTTCAAACATAAAAAAAACAAATAAAATCAAAATTTTTCACCTAGGGTTTTTAACTTTAGTTCAAACTAAAAAAAACAAAAAAAAAAAAAAAAAAAAAAAAAAAAATACAACCATAAACAAAATAACACACCTAGGGTTTCTAACCTTAAGTGTGAACCAAAAAAATCAAATACAAACAAAAATTCCATCTAGGGTTTCTAAACTCTAGGTTAAAAAACAAAAACAAAATAAAAACACAATTCTTACCCTAGGGTTTTTAGCCTTAGTTAAAACTGATAAATACAAAACTAAAAAACAAAACAAACAAACCTAGGGTTTTTAACCTTAGTTTACAAAAATAAAAAATAACCTAGGGTTTTCATTCTATAAAAAAAAAAAAAAAACTCTAGGGTTTTAAACCTAGTTAAACAAAAAAAAAAAAAAACAACCTAGGGTTTTTAACTCTAGTTAAAAAAAAAAAAAAAAAACTAACCTAGGTTTTTTAACTTAGTTAAAAAAAAAAAACAAATAACCTAGGGTTTTTAACTCTAGTTTAAACTAAAAAAAAAAACAAAATATTAACCTAGGGTTTTCATCTCTTAGTCTAAAACAAAAACAAATTTAACTAGTTTTCACCCTAGTTTAAAACAACACAAAACAAACTTAACTAGTTTTCATCCTAGTCTAAACAACAAAAAACAAAAACATTTTTAACTAGGGTTTTCATTTTTTAAATCGAAAAACAAAATACAAAAGAAAACAAGTTGCGATTTTAAACTATAAAATAAAACAAGCAAAATAAAGAGAAGGAGCACTCACCGGTCTCGCTTCGGCTCCGCCACTTGATGATCCGGTCCATGAACTCATGGTGTCAAGAAAATTTGATAGCGCTCCGCTACGCGAACTCGACCTCCTCCTCACAACTCCAAAACGCCAAGAAAAACAAATGCAAATGAGCCCAAAACCTAGTTTTGGCCCTTAAATAGGCTTTTAGGCCTATAATCATTCCCCCTGGGATGAGCACTCTAGTTAGTGCTCGTCCCACCCTAGGATGATTACTAAACTGGTATTCATCCCACCCAGGGACGATTACAGAGCAAGAAATTCAAAAACAACAAAAACTGCACCAAAATGCACAAAAAATAGCAATAAACTTGCCGAACAAAGGGGCCTTTGCGCCTGTGATTCTTGGCATGCAAAACCAACGTTGGGGTCACAAATCCTCACTATCCTACTCCCTAAGAAGGCTACCATAGCCGGACCGCTCCACGAGAGGACGGATTCTCAAGAATTTCATCCCCAAATGGCGTCACAAAAAGGGTCCAAACCCACCCAAAAATAGCAATAACATTGCCGAACGAAGGTGCCTTTGTGCCTGACATTCTTGGCATCCAAAATAGACATTGGGGTCACAAATTGTCACTATCCTACTCCCTAAGAAGGCTACCATAGCCGGACCGCTCCATGGGAGGACGAATTTTTGACAATTTTAGCTCCAAAATGCGTCACAAAAAGGGTTCAAACCCACCAAAAATAGGTCAGAATGTTCGAAAACTGCATAAGCATTCAATGGAAAACAATTGAAGGCACCCTTACAAAAGTCATCTTGGGTCAAGCGACTCATCACTTTTCTCATGTCGGTCATTCCCTCATCGATTCGTCGCTTGAGGGGGTAGTCACACTTAGTCACCAATCAACAAAAACACACCCAATCAAGGAAATGGCATGCATTCAAAGGATCATTGACAAAGACAATCACGCCCCTGCTTGGGGCAGCAAACAAGCAATAATCACAAGCTGATCAAACACTTGGCATTCTAGAATCATGAACTCAAGGTTCCCATAGACAAAAGGTTGCGCCCTTTGCCTATTCATGATTGAACAATGTCCAAGATCAAGTAACACCTCACCAAAAAAGGTTAACACTTGAATTAAGCTCCTTAGCTCGTCAGAAGCAAGGATTCAAGAATGCATGCCCTTTCCATACTTGGGGCATCAAGAGTTGGTTAGGTTACTGAGAAACCCTAATCATTAGTGCTTTGGTTATCTATTTTTGCTCAGCATTGCGCCACGCACAACGCATCCCAAAAAGGGGCATCTATAGACACCAAAACAACACCAATCCGATTATGTGATGACAAGCACTGATCGAATTGACATACATAGCCCCTAGGGCAGCCCCCAGAGGTTAAACAATGGTCCTAACCACTCCCACAGTAGTTTTGGAAGGTCAGAGGTCAATTTGGCACCTTTTTAGCACTTTGCTCCCTACTCGTCCCACCCTGGGATGATTACAAACTGGTATTCGTCCCACCCTGGGATGATTAGCAGCATTCATCCCAGGGTGGGACGATTAGTAGGTTTGACTGGAAAAAGTCAAACCTCGATAGGTCCGCCACTTAACTGCACCTTCAGGGCATGCAATTGCGAGGAACGACTTCAAATCAGAGAGAGGGACTTCAGTCAAGCATGCCTTGATCATGGAGGCCTCATGCAAAGAGACTCTAAATCAGGGAAGAATATTTTCTCCCAAAATAGGGCAAGCAAGCCAAGTGGCACCCTCGCATGCGCATTCAAAGAGAGAGACCCTAGGTCTATAAAATGGTGAGTCTTCTCACCCCAAAAAAGAATAGAGCAGGAGCATTTGGAGCAATGGAGTGCTGCCAAATTACATCCTCACCCATCGTTTGTGCTTCTTACATCCTTGATCTCTCTTTTGGAAGGGAGGTTATTGGGTGATTATTGGAAGCGCAATCCAGACCCAAAACCTAAACATTTGGCCACAATACCCCACCAAATTTTTCGACACAACCCCATAAGAGGTTTTGGACCCATCCCAAGTGGATTGGTGCCGAAACCAAGCCCCAAATGATGGGCGTCCTACCCTCGGGTGCCCCCCGCACTATCGCAGTCCTAATCGCCCCACCCCAGAGTGATTAGAAATCTATGGTAGATTTCCCTATCATTCGTGGTGTAACCAAACTATGTCTGACGCTCCTAGTCCCTAAAAAGGGAGGAGATGTATTGTAACTGGGTCTCGAGCAAATTAATAAAATGGAGGGCTGCACATTTTACACCTACATTAAATCTCATTTCATTTCGTTTGTTTTCCCTCTTTTCATGCATTATCATTCGTAGGACTTAGTAGTACGTTTCCATTTTGTTTTGCTCCTGTATCCTCGTGATTTCACATCCCATACCTCATATGTGATAGTTTATGAGAGAGTAATTGGGAGGAGCATCCTCATCTGAGGAACTTCCCAAATTACCCAAGCACCTAACAGAGTTTGTACACTATGATATTTATTCAATTCTAGCATGGGTTATGGGGCTGTCTACTAATGCTATAGTTTACAACTAGCAGACATCCATGATAGAGTCTATTTTTCACAATGAAATCTATTTACCATCCAAGATGAAGTCGGATACCCTACCAATTTTCTTTTATTGGGTAGAGTAGGTGGTGCGGCCGATGCACCTCTCATTATACTACCTTTAGAGCAATAGAGATGATCAGTTTAGACATTGCTACTTCCTCGCATGGTATTTTTTCTACCACCTACATGAATGCTTCACCTTCATCCCCAAGAATTAGTCTGACAAAGAAGGTAAGGCATTGTTGGTCTATCTCTATATGCAATACTTGTCTTGGGATGAGTCATACTACAATTTTAATCGAGTTTTCTTGGGGCCGGTTCTGGAGCTGATCTATGGCAACTATGAGCGAGTTCCCATGGAGTTGAAAGACAAAGTGGTGGATGAGAAATTGGGAGATGTTTTCTTGCTCACCTAGGACTTGGTAGTCAAAATTTTTGGTTTCACAAGGAAACCCTTCCTGTTGCTTTACTACACCACATCGTACCTATTTTTCTTGGAGGTCACCCAATAATGTGACTACACTAATGATTCATATGAGAAAGGTAGAGGGAATAAGCACACATGTCCTATGCCCTTCGAGCTCAGAGACATCAAGGTGATGTAGTGTGGCTATAATGTTGTCCTTGTGACAAAACTATACGACTTCAGGTTAGTTGAGATCCCCCAACATTAGAAGTATGATCTGTGACGTCTTTTAGAGTTTCATCAAAGCAAAGTATTTTCATTACTGCCCTCACCCGAAAATCATCGCCCAATGAAATAACCCTATGGTATGTGAGTTAGAGTGGCACATAAATGAGATGGTGTTCTTACCCCCCTAGAATAAATTTTACACCATAGAGGTTGACTATGACCCAAATGTCAACCCAGAGCAGAGGCTTCCCAGGGATGTATTCCAGGCGATGAAGAAAAATCTATGATATTGGTCAGATCACAATATCACTGAGTGGTGGATCATGTGAATCCATAATAACAAAATGCTTTCTAACTAATACATATATGATATATGATGAATATATAGACACCTATCAGGCCTTATCATTTTTTGAGATTGTACCTCAAAGCACACAAGGCCCTGATGAAGTGGAGGACCTGGAAGTAAAGAAGCACATGGTTCAAGGCAAGGGAAAAATAGTCTTGAGTGGTTTGCAATCAACTGGAGAGAGTGGGCCATTGCCTCATAAGAAGCAGAGCACCCTCCCAAAGAGAAAATCTAAGAAAATGCCTCTCCTACCACACACAATGAAGAGGCCATGAACCAGTGCTTCAAGGCCCTAATAATGAGCTCCTCTATGATGCCAGTACCACCTCTATAGAGCACCTATGAAACACCTATCATAGAGCATTTGGAAAAGCAAGAAGAAGAGATGGAGGTGATTGACGTAGAGGAAAGAGAAGACCCACACACATAAAATTCCACTTCCTCGAATCCTTTGATCATGAAGCTTGAAGGTATGCATTCACTCTTTTCCATTTCTTCTTCTCTCTCTTTGGAAGTCATTTCCTTAACAATTGAAACCCTATTTGCTGCTCCTTTTTCCTCTGTCCTCTCCATCCTATCTACTCCTCCATCCATACCATGATTGCTAGAATTTTGGTTTCCTCAACCCTTTCTTCACCCCTAGTAACATTCACATCTTATGCAACTCACATTAACTCCTATTACTCTATTTTGGAAGATCCTATCACTGATTTTTCCATCGCTGCAAAGATAAATCCATTTTTTCTTTCACCCCCTCTATTATCATGGTGTCAGTTTCCTCTGAAGTTTTAACACCTAAGCCCACCATCTCCACAATGGATGTCTAGAACCAAGCACCCTTAAGGGTTAGCATAGTCGCTTCCCCTCCTATTTCCCATGTTCTATCTAAAATTGAGCTGCAACATCCTCTCTTTCCTTACACACTGATCCTTGGAGTTTAGGAGCCGCTAAATTTTGAGTTGGAGATGCCGTAGCACCTGGAAGCCATGAAGAGCATTCAAAAGGCGTGTCATATCTCATCGTTCTGGTAGAGGAACCACAGGAGGAAGGAGGTGCAGAATCTAGTTTTAGCTGAGAAGGTATCCATTATTTATCCAAAAAGTATGGAGCTCCACACAGTTGAGAAGGTGCCCATTATTCAGAAGCCTTTAGGGATATGACCCCGAATGATTACATTTACCGCCATACCGTGGAGGATGTCACAAGGATTAATATAGCATAGAATATGGGAGACATTCAATTAAAAATGGGCTCCATATATTTCCATGACGAGCACTACAAGGAGCACTTCTTTGAAGCACATGTAAAGAACTTTGAGCTTGAGGAGGCCTTGGTGAAGGTGAGTGGATAGCTTGAAACACTCGAGTTCAAAGTTGCACAATTGAGACAACGTATGGTTTTGCTAGAGGCTAAGGTCAGTCAATATTATAAGGTGCATATCCAAGCAAATTAATAGGTACAAGCACTAGGTGTTCAGGTCTAGTAGTTGCAGGTCCAATTAGCAAAGAGGACATTACAGACTGTCATGTTCTCTAAGGAGTGCATCAAGGAGATGTGCCTACAGTTCCTAATAGATTTCCTGACAAGGGATGCATGGGGGTTCATGATTTTAAATTTCTTTAGGGAGGCATAGGAGGTAGTTGCCACTGGCAGCTCTGTTTTAGAAGCTTCTCAGAAAATTGTTGACCTTTGGCTAGACTTAGCCATGTAGCTCTAGATAATTGAAAATGTTGATGCCCACCTTACTCCCATGAGTCTCTTGGCTTGATCCTGGGTAATAGTGAATATGACCCTACGTTATTTATTCATGAAGCTTAAGATGACCAAAGAAGCTTGTAAGCTCTCATATAACCTCCAGTAGGAGAGAGACGTTTCACTACAATACTTTAATGCCCTTGCACAAATTGGTATCCCTAACTTCAAAGACCATGAAGGAGCCATTCCACCACTCGAGGAGTTAAGATCAATATGGGTAGCATTCATCAGTGATGCCTTAGATGTTGAAGCTTGGGAGTATCTAATTTTAGATTCACAGGTAATACCTTTCATGGAAAAATATGCCACAATTGAGTCTTTCTTGTAGGAGTTCAACCAGAGGCTGGATCTTACAAATATTGAGTGAGTTGAGACCTTCCGTTACTTGATACAAGAGCTCCAAAAATAACCAAAATTTTATCCCAACCACTGTGTCAATGCTTCTATAGTGTACGAGCATGTGTTTAAGAGCTCTCTCAAAATATTTCTCCCCCAATCGCATAAGCTAGATATCGAGGAGGAGGCAGAAGGCAAGCAAGAAAATGAAGAGGAAAATGATCGACTTGAAGAACAACTAGGCAGTAGCGATGAGCAGTCCAAGGATACTAAAAGTGAGGATGAATCTACAACACAAGGATAATGCTTGAGATCTTTGCATTGAGGTAGGCTCAATACCCCATGAGCCACCAGATATTTTGGCCTTCCTGCCATATTTTGTAAAATATTAAGTTCTGTGCAATTTTGGGAATTATCATTGTAAAACTTCTTTTTTTCCATCAAAAATGTTATGTTTGCTATGTTTTCACCAAATATCTCCTTTTATTTTATTCCTCAAAACTATTTTATTTCAAGTCCTATGGTTTCTCTAGTTCTTCTACATGATTTTTGTCATTTCACATGCAAAATTGTGAATGTTTTAGCATGGGGAGATGTCATGGATGTGTTTCCTGCTTAAAATATGATTTTTACAGGTTCATTTCACTCTTTGTCTATGATAACAATTTTTGGTGACTTGAATAACTTTCACTCTTTCACAGAGCATGCTTCTATTTCAAGTGAAAGGAAGGGGTACTTTTGCTCCACTGGTGGAGCGAAAGTGTTTTTACTCCTATTTGTGGAGCGAAGGTTCCTATTAAATGGGGGGTAATATATTTTAAAAATATATCTTGGCTAAGGTACAAAGTGCTTTTGCTCCACTTGTGGAGCGAAAGCCCTCCATAGAGTTAATTGTGTGCACTAACCAAAGAATTTCACTCCATTTGTGGAGAAAAAGTGTTTTCACTCCACAAGGGGAGTGAAAAGCCCTTCTTGAAAACCATAAATTTAGTGCAAAACAAAACAGTCAAAGTCAAATGTGGTTTCACTCCACTAGTGGAGCGAAACTCTCTATCACTGCACTTAGGGAGTGAAACTCAAGAAAAGGTGTAACAGTATTAAAGTATAAGGCCAAGGGTTCTTTCGCTCCATAATTGAAGTGAAAGCATATTTGCTCAAGTGGAGCGAAAGCATCTTCTCTCCACTTGTGGAGCAAAAGCTGGCCAGAAAATGAAGTTTACGTGAAGGCTTAAAGGAAGTAAAAGGATGCTTTCGCTCCACCTCTGGAACAAAAATGCTTTCGCTCTAGTTGTGGAGAAAAATTCCAGGCGGCCCCCCCAAGTGCAGCAAAATTTACACAAAAACCACCATTAACTACCCAACTGACCCCGAAGCTATGCTCTAAGTCATCCAATCATGGTCGATCAGGGGAACCTTCTACATTCAATGCTAAGTTATCTATAAAATCAAGTTGACATTGTTAAGTCAATTTGGGATCAAATCTATCTACCACCATCACGAAAGTGGTTGGGCATTAATATTTCAAGATGCGGAATTCTTTATAAAAATTAGAATTTTTGCTGTAATTAAGGATGGATAACTTCTTCTAGAAAAATAACTATATATATTAAAATTTACTTCTAAAATATGGACTTCTGGTTCCAATATTGAATCTTCTATCTTTGTGTATGCCTTCTATCATATTATTTCTATTAAGTTAGTCACTTTGTCATATGACTTAAATTTTGTTTCTGTATTTAGCTGTTGGTGAGGGATTAGTGTTAGAGTACCCTTGGAGGTTACACAATTGAGAGGATTTAGTGTCGATTTCTGTTAAAATTCTATTATTTTTATTACTGTTGGTTCGAGTGAAAGTTGTGTATCGTGATTCCTGTCCATAACCCCTGTATTTTAGGCTTTCAACATCTCTTCGCATTCCTTAATTTCCTTCTCTTTCTGCATCTTCCCTAAGTCTTATCTCAAACAAACCACTTTTGTTTTATTTTTGAAACCAACCCTACTAGAGATTGGCACGAAGAACATTTCTTTCCTTCGTCCATTCAATGCTTAGCAATGGGTCTAGGGCACTGTAGAATCAGAAAATTGATACCTAGAAATATTTGATCGCAAAAAAGAACATAAATCCATTATTGATGTATAAACCAAAAAATTTCCACATTGTGAGAACATTGTGAATGCTTGCTGGTTGTTTAATAAAAGTATGCTTTGTTTACTCTGCATGGAATGAGAATGTAGCATAGTAGTTATACTAGTAGGATGCATCAGTTTATGATTGCATGGTAGAATGCATCCATTTGGCCGTGTTGACCCAATTCTATGCATCCCCCTATATTCCCAACCACACCATAAAATATTTGTTGGAGTTATGTTAACCCAAGCGAATACTAAGAGCAATGTGGGACGTTCATAGCTATTTTTTGGCCAAAAATTATTCCAAGTTTGAAATGGAGCTTCTAAGCTATTCAAAATTTGAATAGAATTCGAATTATGAGATCAAGAAACAAGCAGATTGATTAAATACTATGTTTTCTCCTCTTTTTAGGAAATAAATGATTATGTTTAAATAAAAGCTGAGACATGAGCACTAACAATGTATACATATTTATATTAGCTATTATGTAGACTTTCTAAGAATGAAAAACTCAATAGTGAATCTCTCTTGTTTGTTTCGGTATGATAATTTTAGTGTATGTAATTTTTACCTTTTTTAGTAAGCTCAATTTGACATTAAAAGTATGCATAGAACGAAGCTTTTATGATAGTAGATTAAGACAAGCTTGGAAAAATATTATTTATCGTCGGTAATATAACCGTGTTTTAAAGTAAATAATAGAGTTATATATATATATATATATATATAATATATATATATATATATATATATATATATATATATATATATATATATATATATATATATGCATACTTTTACACCATACTTTAGATGGGCCATGGATGTATATTTGCAAGTTTATTTACACCTGTAGTATAACCAAAACTCCACTAAGATAGGGAACTGTAAATAAGGTATTTTCATCATAGAAGATTGTTGGATATTTTTAATAAACTGGTTATGAGATGTCTAGCCCGAAAGTCATAAAATTCTCTCAAAGATTAGGAATATTCCTTTTCTCAAATAGCTAAACACAATCCAAATGGATAAACCTTTGCTATTTGTATTTATTTGGCTATTTGGTTCACTTATTAGCAATGCCATCTAACCTAGAAAGAGCTAATATACAAGTGTGTGAATTCGTTTCTTTTTGTTAACTATGAAGCTTTTATAACTAGCATTAAAGAGATATATTTGTTAATATTTTAACTTATAAGTTTGATAACCTTGTAACAGGCGAAGCTTGAACCTAAAATCAACAGCAAATATTGCACTTGAGAAATAAATATGATTTTATTTTTAGTTTACTTTGGATGTGAGGTTCAACAATGCAGAATTAAGAACTTAATTAAATAATAATCTATTTCCTATGTTTGTTTTATGAAAGTATTTTTCCATTGCTATTTGAGTGGTGTTTAAATACATTCTAAAAGCTAAAGTTCTCTTTAATGCTAGGTAAATGTATGCCTAATAATATTTCCAACATCTTTTATGAAGTGTTTGTGGTGGATGATATTAATTATCCTCCTAGAGGTAGTTTGAATAACACCTAGTTTGGCTTTTCAAGATGTCTTTCTAGAGTGAACGCGCCTTCAGGATTGTTATTGAACCTATTAAATAAAATATTATGAATAAAATTTAGTTAAGCCTAACTTGACAAATACTTTAGGTTTGAAACGGGTCTTGGCTTGTGTGTTTTTTTGTCCTCGTCCAAGTTCCATGGATTAAACCTTAATAATAAAGCTTTTAAAATTATTGCTTTCTGATAGAAAAAAATACTAGGAAAGTGAATCTAGTATCATTAAGTTATATTAATGAAGTATATTTCAAGTATTTTGTGGTGCTGACTTTTACATGGTGGTATCATAATATATATTAGACTATAGGTATTTATGACCCCAAACGTCCTTCATTCATATTGTTCAATCAAATATGTTATAAATATGAGATGTGGAACTTTTAAAACATTTGGAATTATGATTATTTTAAAAGAGTTAAATTATGAGTAAATTTTGTTTATAGTATCTAGGTCTTTAATCTCAATTACAACAATTGTTTTTATGTACTTGGTATAAAATTTGGCTATTAGAATCTAATAAGAAAGAATTTATAGGAAATAATCATACACTCCTTGCAAATGTATTTTGTTAAATTATTTAATAAAGCTTGGTTATAAATAAATTTCGAAATACTAATTCAAGTCATTATGAACAAAACTTTAAATTACCACTAAAACCATAGAAAAACATTCATAGCAATATTGGTAGGGATTCTTCAACACATTTATAGTCCTACCAAGATAATCAAACAATCATCCAACATCGATGGACTACAAGTGGTAGAAATCGTGAATCGATGATAACCATTTTCTAGCAGACTTGCATAGGGTAAGTGGCCCTTCTGCTATGAACGAGTAACAAATGATGGAATGGGATGTCATTCTAGGCTATCAAATGAGTAATACTCTGAGGGAATCTCATGATCACAGTTAAGCTACAAAATTGCTAGCAAAAACTCGACACTAGAAGTGCTAGTCTTTGGGGCTAGAAGGTCCATCAACGGGATGGAATGAGACATATCATTATTAGTTGCAACGTGACTTGGGATACCTAGTCCCAAATCTAGATAATTGGTGGGCCCTGGTTGTGTTCATAAGCCAATGAATTATAGCTAGGCATAAGGTATACTGATGCTATCCCTAGCATGGTTTATACAAACAAGAGCAGACTTGTGTTGTCCTCCATGCTATGGGGCGGGGAAACTATGCATCCATCCTTCTAGGTATTATGGGCCCTAGAAGGACAACCCCTTGTTGTGAACTTGGATCTCTAGTATGGAGAAGTTTACTAAATGACACCTTTTATGGTATTTGGCCAATATTGACCACTCAAGAGATCATTTGTAGTGGTTACTAATCTCAAAGCATGTAAATTATGCTCAAGTACTAATAACATGTTGGGTGAGCTTTAGTTAAACTTAAACATTTATCTCTTGTTGAGTCAAAAATATTCCTTTGGTCATTCCAGGGAGCAAGACTGAAATGGACAACTGGGTGAGTCATGGCTAGGTTGTTATAGTTGTCTATTCCATTAGCCAATTATCCTTATTTTCTTTGTTGTCTGTCATCTATTCCATAATTTAATCACCCTTGTTTTCCCTACTGCTTATCAACTATTCTATCAACCAACTACCTTTGTTTTCTCTATTGTTTATCACCTATTACATTAGTCGATCATTCTTGTTTTTCTTGTTGTCTATCACCTATTATATCAGTCAATTGTTCTTGTTTCCTTGTTGTTTATCATCTATTCCATCAACCAATTATCCTATTTTACTTGCTATCTATCACCTATTCCATTAGTCGATCATTCTTCTTTTCTTTATTTTTTATCATCTATTCCATCAGTTGATTGCTCTTATTTTATCTATTGTTTATCACCATTATATCATTTGATCATCCTTGTTTTTCTTGCTATATGTTAGTTATTCCATCAACTAGTTATTCTTGTTTTCTTTGTTGCTTATTGTCTATTCCATCAATCGATCACCTTTGTTTTATCTATTGTTTGTCATCTATTATATCAACCAATCGTCTTTATTTTCCTTCTTGTTTGTCAACTATTCTATTAGTTGATCACCCTTGTTTTTTGTGTTGTCTATTACCTATTATATTAGTTGATTGTCATTATTTTACCTACTATCTATCACCTATTATATTATTTGATCACCCTTGTTTTATCTGTCATCTATCATTTATTATATCAATCGATCATCCTTGTTTTCCTTGTTTTTCATCTATTATATCAACCAATCATCCTTATTTTCCCTGTTGCCTGTCGTCTTTTCCATCAGTCAATAATACCTTTTTTCCCTACTATCAATCACATGTTCTATCAACCATATTTGTTGTTAGCCACTCATTTTTGTTGCTATAGGTTATTTTTTGAGGAGAATGGATGTTTAAGATGTATGAGTATCATTGTCACATTAGGTATATACACTAGTGGTAGAAGAGGAAAATTTGGTAGGATAACTAAAATTATTTATAATTTCAAGGTAAAATAATCTAAGATTTAGGTGGAAGTGTTGGCGATATAAAATAAAAATGATGAAATTATTATCAAATGGGAGCAAGCTCAACTCATCATTTTCAAATTAAAAAAATCTTAATATTCATGAATTAACGATGATTTACCGCTATGCATAACCCTGGCTAATTGAGTCTCTTCTATTTATTCAAAATCCTCTTCCTAAAGGTTTTCTTTGGTAGCTTGAGTTTCCTCCACTTCATCTTATAATTTAGGATATGATGGATCTTCCCCTTTTTTAGATGTCCTTGGATGTTCCTCTTCCTCATTTTATGATAAAATAGAGAACTTATTATTATTTTATATTTTTGGTTGTGGTTGAGGCCTCCTAATTCTAGATATTCTCTACTATTTTCTTCTTATTTTTTGGAATTATTGATCTTTCTGAAGTAGGGAAAAATGGTGCACCTAATTATGAATAACAATATATGTATCTATCTCCTATGTCTAATGAGCATCAAATCGGAAGCATACAAGTAATATGGAAAATATAAGCAAATAACAAGAAATGAAGCAAATCAAATCAATTTATTATTAATTAGGTGGATCAAATCTAGGTTAAAAAATGCCCCCTTGAGTTCTCAAATTATTTATACAACTGTTACAAATTTTGGGGTGCCCAAGGATCAAATACTTCAAGAGCTTCGGGTGCACATCCAGTGTCTTTCCTCCTACCCATAATCAAGGTGGGCGGGCCAAGGTTGAAACCGCTTGTGTCTCTGATATTTGATGTCCTATGATCATTATAAATGCATTGTATAGCCTGCACCTGCACACAAGTAAAGCATAAATTTCAGGTAGCAAGTGTGTATGATGAAAAACATGCAATCCCCACATGCACCAAAAATCTAGTAATGAGAATGTACATCAAATCAACTCCAAATGGCTTGAAATTAAATAGTGATGTAAAATAGAGGGTTTTGGGAAGATATCACCAGAAATATAGTAGAAATTATATCCAATGGCATGCCGTAATCTCAATGACCGTCCTATGCCTGTAAAAACCAAAATAAGTAATTTATGAACCAAAACACCTCCAAATCAAATGAAACTTGGTAAAAACACATAAAGAAACATTATAAAACAACCCATATGGTTATATTTTAAAATTAAACAATATTTGCAGGTGTTTCTCCAAATGACCATTGTAGGCCTGCGTGACCCCTCAAAACACTAAAAATGCGATATCTCCCTAAATATAGATCCAAATTACATGAAATTTTGATAGAAGCATCACATGACAATGTAGAATATAAATAAAAATAACATAAGAAAAAATGCATAGATTTTCAACCATCCTTGGATGGGACGACCAGGACTGTTACAGGCTGGGGGCCATCCTGGGGTGGGAGGACCACTAAATTTGCACTTATTTTACCCCCAATTACTTCAAGAATGAGTTAATAACATCCTAGGTAGTGTCGTAATTGAATTTTATGTGAAAAATAACTCAGATGATTTGGTTTTAGGATCAAAACGCACCTCCTAGTTCACTTGCAAACCTCCTCTAGGTAGATATTTCAAGGGAAAAGAAAGCACAAACGGTTGAAAAGAAATATTAGCAGCACTCCGTTGCTTTGTACTAAAACTCCTCTTTCTTTTTTGTGTGGAAAAATAATCCACTTTATAGCCAAATGAGGCCTTTGGACAAAAGGGGCATGCGAGGGCATGCAGGGCAAGAGGCACCACTTGGCCACCAGGGTGTCATGCATTGCAGGGGGAAAAGTATCTCCAAATTTGGCCTCCTTTATGAGGTATGCCATAGAATTCTATGCCCTCTGACTTTGCATGGTTGAAAGGTAGGGCAAATGAAATTTTTATGGGTGCCATTTGTCCACCATTTGAATTTTTTGGGGTCAAATCTCATGACCGTCCCACCCAGGGATGACCACATACGACCGTACCTCGATGGGACAACCATGAACTATGGTCATCCCAAGGTGGTACGACCATGCCTATAGGCACCAAAACTTACCAAAAGTGGGGTAAATGCTTCAAAAAGTTGTTAGGACCACTGTAAAAACTTTGAGGTTTGCCCAAGGGGGCCATAAGGTGTCAAATGGACCTTGTCTCGGTTGCTTAATCGGATTGACCAGATTTTAGTTTCTACAGATGCCCCTTTTTGAGATGCATTGTGTGCAGCACAACACTGAATAAAAATAGATGACTAAAATGCTAAATGGTTAGGGTTATTCAATAACCTAACCAAATTTTGATGCACCAATCATGGAAAGAGCATGCATTCTTGAATCCTTGCTTCCAACTCAATAAAGACATTGGTCTTGATTTCTCTTCAGATTCCAGGTATGCTCAAGGGACTTATAACCCTAGGTGTTAGAGAATACCAAGTATTTTGGTAACTGTTGAGGTGTACCAACAGGCAGATTCATCTATCCTGTAATGTTCTTAATTGAAATATTTGCTTATTTGCTACCCCAAGCAGGAGCGTGATTGTCTTTTTCAAATATTCGTTGGACGAACACAATTTACATGATTGAGTGTTAATTGTTGATTGTGATTATGAATTTGTTAAGTATGACTACCCCCTCAAGCGATGAGTTGTTGAGGGAATGAAAAGTGATAAAAACAATGAATTGCTTGACATATATGACTTTATTAGGGTTTCCTCTGATTTTACTCATTGAAAAATGGAGCATTTGTGAGAGGATTTTGATGATTTTGTTGATGTTTCACAAAAGAAAGAAATTGAAAAATTCATTCCCATGGGGTGGTCCGGGCACAATGGACTTATTAGGGAGTAAAGTAAGTACTTTTCCATTCATCCATGAATAATTTGGGTTCCATCTTGATCCTGAGTGAATTCCAACAGATTTGATTTATTTTTTGTGTGTTTTGGACCATTTTCTTTGATATTTGTATTGTTTTTGAATTTTTTATTGTTTAATTATTTTTGAATTTTATGGATTTTTGATAGTGTGAAGTCTGAGGACTCACTTTATTGTAGCCTACGTGCAATATGATGTATTTTTTTCCCCATACATATACACATATATATGAGCTTTTATATTTTATCATCATGTTTATTGCTTTATGAGATGTATGCAATATGTTTATTTGCTTTATGAGATGTTGATGGATGTCTATCATGTATGCATATGTTGTAATATGATTTGATTTGATTTTGTATTTGTGTGGATGCATATTACGATGGATGATGTAGTGATCTAGATGATGAAATATATATACTATTTGACACACTATGTTAGCACCATAGACTGTATAGAATTAAGCAATTCATGTGTAATGTTGTCATGAGATTATGTAATGGATTTGTGAATAATGTAGCTTGCTATAAATATGATAAAATAGAATAAACGATAATTTGTTATAGGAAGTCCATGAGGTTTTCATGAGACTCAAACACTTTGGTCAAATGATCAAAAGTTATATACTAACCATGCAAGAATTTTTGACAAGGTATGAATCTCCTAGGATGACCAAGATACTCAATATCCCTGTGTGTGCAAGTGAGTTCATTTTTTTGAGGCACACAAGGATACTGCCATTTCTAGGTAGGCTATCCACCAAAACTATAATGAGGATCACCCTATGGATGTCATGATCCTATGTTTTATACTTAGTTAGATTATACCACTAGGTAGTATAAGCTACCAAAAGCTAGCTCATACACATGCAAATATTGGTCTGTACACACGTGAAAGATAATGTGCCAAACATATTGTCATGTGTAAAGATACCGTCAGTGATAGATAGGCTATCCACCAAACCTGTAATGAGGATCACCTTATGGTTTTCCAAATACTGAGAATTCCAAGGATTCAAGCTCAAGCTCCCTTATTTTATTCAATTTTATTGGGATACTTGCTCATATGTAGTGATGAAAATCATTGTTTATTTTATATTTTGTTTTCTTTGAGCAAGGAATTTTTGGGGTGGTGATAACCACTGTTTATTTTTGTGTTTAATTTTTGCTTTGTGAGGATTTTGATTTTCAACTTTTGGGATTTTGATTTTTGAACTTTTTAGTACTTGGGATTTTTTATAGTGGTAAAAACCATTGTTTATTTTGGAGAATTGGGTAGGGAAGAGCTTGTCATTTTGCAAATTATTAGCATTCTTGGACCATTCACATAGGGGGATGAGCAGGGTAACCTTTTCACTTAAAGAAACCTAGACCACTTCATGGGTTTCATCTTTCCTTACACAAAACTTAGATTGATTAATGTGTAAATGTGTTGGGATCTGTTGTATACAAGGTATAATCGAAGCAAGACTCTACCTCCTAAAAATCATGATAGATTTCTACAAGATCTGAAAAGAAAACTAGAGATGGCTAAGTGACTAAAAATCGTGAAGATATTCTAGAACAAATGACTATGTGATGATATAAAGACACTGTTATGACCAATGTAAAATGTAGGTAAACATGATAGGTGGAAAACTGAGATGATGCGGATAATGATTTTGACATAATTGTGGCATTATATATATTATTTTATATTTTTTGTTTTTTTTGGACTGATGCAGGATGTACAATCTTAGTGCTAGATACGTATGAACAACTCTATAGTGAAAAGTGCAATAATGAGTATGCCTAATGTAGATAATTTTGATAATGCAATGAGATGCGATGTAATGAAATGTAATATGATATTTTTATTCTTTTGTTGTTTTGATGATGGTTGAAAATGCAATGTGATGCAATATTTTTTTGTATTTTTGATTGATGTATATGATGTTTTTAATTTTTTGATTGATAGGTATATACATGTGACAAACAGGCTTATTGGGGTCCATTGGGGAATTTGGGGTGGAAAAAGAGCTTATGGATTCCTTTGGGGCTGTTTGGGGTGACCTAGACGATCGTAGAGTGCCTAGGAGGGTTTTAGGTTGACCAAATGGGTTGTAGAACCCTTGGAGCATTTTGGGGTGACCTAGACAGTCGTAGATCACCTAGGAGCATTTTAGGTTGACCAAGGGGGTTGTAGACACCCTTGGAGCATTTTGGGGTGACCTAGATGGTCGTAGATTGCCTAGGAGCATTTTAGGTTGACCAAGTGGGTTGTAGACACCCTTGGAGCATTTTGGGGTGACTTAGATGGTCATAGACCACTTAGGAGCATTTTAGGTTGACCAAGCAGGTTGTAGAAACCCTTGGAGCATTTTGGGGTGACCTAGATGGTTGTAGACCACCTAGAGGGGTTTTAGGTTGACCAAGTGGGTTGTAGACACCCTTGGAGAATTTTGGGGTGACCTAGATGATCATAGACTGCCTAGGGGGGTTTTGGATTGACCAAGCGATATGTAGATACCCTTGGAGCATTTTGCAAATTTTATCATTTTGTACTCTTAAGAGGAAGGTGTGGTACCTTGTGTACCCCTATCATTTGTGGTGATCAAAGGAAGCGAGGAAGGTGTGATACCTTTAGGATCCCCAAGTTGCTTCATATCTTGTGATGTAAATAGTGGGGAAGGTGTGATACCTTGTATACCCCTAGTATGTACTTTTATTGATGCAATATTATTAGCTTGGCTAGGAGGAGTGATAGAAATTGACTCCCCCAATTGACTTGATGGGGTAAAATGAGTGATCCATTTGTGGGTAAAGCTTCCTTATCGATAAGATCTTGGACCCTATGTCTAAAAATATGACAATCGCTAATGTCATGCCCTCTCATTTGATGATAGAGGTAAGAATTATCTTCCCTGTATTGTTTAGATCTGGGTCTATTTGGGTTGAACAAGGGTATGTCTGGTAATATGATTGCCTTTGTGTTTTACAATTTGTAAAATATGGTTGACATGGGCTCAGATAATGGATTATAGGTACAACATTGACATCTTAAATGAGGTGACCATGGTGGACTTATTTTATGAGACTATGGGGTTGTATGCATCTTAGTCATCTGTTTAGGTTGCTCTTCTTGAATCCCATCTATAGGTAATAAATTTTGAACTGTCAATTTGTGGATTGTGGATTTGAAGCTCATTCTTGTCAAACATATCCTGTACTAGGTGTTTGAACCTAAAGCACATATGTATGTAAAAATATTTAAAATATTGGGACATTTTGTAACCTGTATTTGATCCAAGATTTATTGTAAATCATTGTGTTGGTGACTCACTTGTGACTCCACATTTGCTAGCCTATCCAAGACATGTTGTGGTACTAGTGGAGATGATGACTAGATGACTGTTGGGGAAGTTGGATGGCAATTGATAGGTGGTGAAGGGGGATCAAAAGTACTCAATATATGAGCAGATGTGGATGCTTCATGATGATTGGAGATAGTGAGTATGTCCACATGTTCTTGTTCTTGATTTCTCTCATGCTCATTTTCCAACTCAGAGTGTTCAACTGTGGTGGTTGGATTACCCCCACTTTGGTGTAGGGGGTATACATGTTATTGATTTTGTGGAGATGTTGAGTGAGATGGAGTAGGTGTGATCGAATCCATAAATAGTATCTCCCATGGTATGGATGAAATGTTAGATGAAGTCACAAGTTGAATAGATGGATTTATAGGACTTTGGCCCTCTTTCATCACATTGATCATTCCTAAAAAATCATGAGAAGATGCATTTGCATTTGGAAAAGTCATGGTTGCCTCATCAACTTGTCCAAGGTGATCAGCTTGGACCCCATATTTGGGGGGTGCATCAAGAATACTATCAATGGGTGGCGAATTGGCAAGAGGATGACCTAGATCCTTGATCGAATTGATGATAGGTGTGGATGCAACGTTGGATACTATGCACTTATCGAGTTTAGGATGGGTCAATTGAAATATGTCCTCGAGCATAATATGATATGATTCATCTGTATCAACTATGGCTTCCCCTTGTTAGTAGGAGTGGTAAGGTCTTGTACAAATGTATTTATGATAGCTATGGAAGCTTCTACAACTGGCTCTTCTAACTCTTTCTCACTCAAATAAATAGAGGATGGCACTAGCGGTGGTGAAGGTAGCTTCAAAACTAATCGTAGGTTTGAATCTGGACTCTGGGTGAGGTCATTGGGTTTAGTGTCCAAATTCTTGGGTGATATTGTAGGTTCCTAAGGAGTATCCACCTACTTATAATACTTGAAAGGGTCTGGGTTAGCATGAACCACATGGACCCTACCTTCATCAATGTATTTAATGCATTGATGCACTATAGATGGGACACATTCCATATCTCTTAACCATGGCATTCCAAGCAGTATGTTGTATTGTCTTGCACCCTCCAAGATGTAGAACAATATAGGAATAGTATTTTTTCCAACTTCAACAAGTAGGATTATCATGCCTACAATGGAGGATAAAGCATCGTTGAATGCTTACAATGTGAACTTGGATGGTACAATGCGCTTGTATGGAAGGTTGAGATATTTTAGTGAAGTTGTGGTAATAATGTTTATTGAGGAACCTATGTCAATCAATACTCTCTTATAGGGGAGCCTATTGATACTTGCGATGATGTGCAAATTAGGATATGGTGAATTGGTAGGTATAGGTTTGATCTCATGATTCTGAAAGGATATAATATAATTCTTGTGCATTTTTATGTATCCCATAAAGTTGTTTAAAGCATCATAATCATGAGGTTGTACCTCAATGGAATCCAAGACCCTCATGAAATGTTTCCAATGCTTGGAGGAATATAGCAAAAGCTCGCTCATGGTAATTTTGGCTGATGATGCATATAAAATTCATACAGGCCTACTCCGGGTTGCTGAAACTTGTTGGATGGGAGTCTTTGATGATGAGGACCATGATGTGGAGGGAGTGTAGACCTCCCTACTAGGCCCTTTGGAAGGTTGATTATATCTAGTTTGGGATTGTAATCGGTGTTGGCTAACTAAATAATCCAATTGATCATGTGGATAACCCATTGATGTTATCTTGGTAGAGGTACTTTGGTGGTCGGGTCCTCTGAGTGAGGAGTTGACCTCACGATGACTTTCAGGGCATCGTGCAAGAATGATGAGATCCTTAGGAGAATAGCAAAGGTGACTACTATCAGGGCTCCGTGTAGGAGTGTGGATATCCTCATAACTATAATGACGATGCTTGGTGCCTCTCCTAAATTTTTCTACCTTGCTAGCTCATGACTAAGCTCGTCTATGCATAGTTGCCATAATGTGAAAACTAGGCGAACCTTGAAGGAAACCCACACTAAAGAAAATTTTGACTTCCAAATTTTTTTATAAGTGTTATATATCAAAATGATTAGTGTGATGAGCTGATCACAATTTACTAGGGCTCAAAAATCTAACTTCTGGGTCAAAAATTTATATTTTTGAAATATTTGGCCCACCGGGGCCTGTGGGGAAAAGCCCACTTTTAGGAATTTTTGGAAAATTTTGAAATATGAAGAGTTAGGACTCAAAATTTTTGGGAGAGGTGTAGAAGGAGCTAACTAAGAAAAAAAACAAATTTGGTAAATTTTGGAGTTGTCTAGACCATTTTATGACTATTTTAGTGTAGTTTTTGTCTATTTTTGGCTTCGAAAACAAAGTAATAATAAAACCAAAATAATTTTTTGTTATAGCTCCGATTTGCACAATTCTCGAAATGTTGGATGCAGAATCAAAAAGCAAATTTTTGACAACAATATGGCAACAAGGTATACATAATTGAAGCATTAGATTTAGCATGGCAACAATATATACTCCAAGAATATTTAGAAGAGTAGGAGAGGATTTATGTGTTATGAAACTTTATTCTCATCAATAGAAATCATCCACCAATATGCAAAAATATCAAATCATTAATCTATAAATAAAATTCCACAAATATAATCCACACAATGAGACATAAATATAGATAATACCCTTATGGTAAGGCAACACCATGAATACTTCTTAAGGAAGGAATGACTCCACTAGATATCCTAAGATAAGACTACCACTTAGAGAAGGTAAGGGCTCATAAGTCACTTATGGGCAAATATGATTACAAGAGAATACTCGCTGTGAATGATGATGATTATAATGACAATATCCCTTATTTATATTCCCATATTCTAATTTTACTTTGGATAGCTGAATATTAAACACATCCCACTAATTGTTATAATAAAATCAATATTAGGTTATGTGTGGCCCTACCAACTATCCATAATATCCTTATACAATATAATATAATATCTCCATATGACTATTCCTAGGTACCAAAGCATTCTACCCTACTTACAAATGTTTTATACTCAAAACATGAGAAGCAACTAAATAATATTGTAGTTAGGTCCCAGATACAGGATCTTATGTTGACTACCCAAATAATAAGGAAACACCCAAAGTAGACAATATGATTATCTCTTTTAAATCTTAAGAACACACAAGCAAACAATGTAATTATCTCCTTTAAGTTTTAGATGTGAATCCCTAAGCTGTTTGGTGTGTTTGAATTTGTTGTTGCTCTTGATTTATTATTTGTGTTTTGGACTTAGAATGAGGGAACTCAACCAAAGTGGTGACTAGGAACACTAGTGCCAAACATGATTTCTCAAAAGAGTCTAGGGTACACCACTTAAATCCTAGTGGGGGGTTCGCCTAGCTCTTCCACTCTGAAATAGTGTTTCCAATAATGAGAGGCAGTTTGAACATTAGTGACTTATTCCATATTGAGAGAGTGCCCTATTCTATCTAAGTAATATAGAGGCAAGCTGGTGGAAGGAGGTGAAATCCAACATCATCGGTCTAAATTGGGAGTTGGTGATGAAATACAACCTTACCAATGTTATTGTGATACATGCAAGTGTGTGTGGTTCCTTTTAAGATTAAAGAAAGTAAACAATAAAGCACTCAATGATATTTCACTAAATGCAAGAAAATGAAGTTTTACTTTAAGAAAATCTAAGTAAAAGGAAACCTACAAATGTAACTTATAAATGCAAACCCTAAATGCTAACCTACCCATTGGGTAGGCTACAAGCAATCAAACCATAGAGATGCATCACTACTTTGATTTTCTTTGATTTTTCTCTTTTTATTTTGTTATTTTGTATTATGAGAAAAGTAAATCTAACTTCTAACCTTTCTAGGCACACAAATTATGTAGTACAAATCAAACTTTAACAGATGTTGTATGTGTAAACAGAAGACCAGAGTTTCAAGCACTTACCTTATTACCTAGGAAACCCGTTGTTTCTGGATTTTGAGTAGAAAATGATTTCTTTCGTGGCCATCCCTGGGTGGGAGGGCTATAGGCTCTGTGGCCATCCTAGGGTGGGACAGTTGTATGGCCGTATCTGGGTGAGCCAAGGAGCAGTTCAAGGGCCGTCCCAGGGCGAGCCGATGAGCAGCTACAACAAAAAATAAGCAAAAAAAATGAGGTTAAACCTTAAAATTATAAATAGGGATAGGGTCCCACCATGATTACCACTAAATTAGGGAAAAATGGTCCACCTAATGATAACTAAAAATATATGTGTCTATCTCCTATGTCTAATGAGCATCAAATCAGAAGCATGCAAGTAAGATGGAAAATATAAGCAAATAACAAGAAATGAAGCAAAGTGAATCGATTTATTATTACTTAGGCAGATAAAATACAGGTTAAAAAATGTTCCCTTGAGGGCTTAAATTATTCATACAACTATTACAAATTTTGGGGTGTCCAAGGATCAAATCCTTCAAGAGATTCGGGTGCACATCTAGTGTCTTTCCTCCTACCCCCAATCAAGGTGGGTGGGCCAATGCTACTACTTATTGTATCTCTAATATTTTATGTCCTATTATCCTTCCCAATGCACTGTATATCCTACACCTACACACAAGGAAAGCAGAAATATCATGTAGCAAGTGTGTATGATGAAAAACATGCAATCTCCACAGACACCAAAAATCTAGTAATGAGAATGTACATCAAATCAACTCCAAATGACTTGAAATTGAATAGGGATGTAAAATATAGGGTTTTGGGAATATATAACCATAAATATAGCAAAAATTGTGTCTTATGGTATACTGTAACCACAATGACCATCCTCTGCCTGCAAAACCAAGAGCAAGAAATTTCTAAACCAAAACACCTCCAAATCAAATGAAACTTGGTCAGAATATATAAAGGGACATTATAATACAAAAAATATGGTTATATTTTCAGAATAAATAATATTTTTAGGTGTTTCTCCAAATGATCACCGTAGGCCTGCGTGAGACCCTACAAAATACTAAAAATACAATATCTCCCTAAATATACATCCAAATTGCATGAAATTTTGACAGAAGCATCACATGAAAGTGTAGAATCTAACTAAACAATAATAGAAGAAAAAACATGCACATATTTTTAGCCATCCTTGGGTGGTACAGCCACGACTGTCACATGCTAGGGGTCATCCTAGGGTGGGATGACCACTAGTTTTGCAATTATTTTACCCCCAATTCCTCCAAGAATTGTTTAATGACCTCCTAGGTAGTGTCATAGTAGAATTTTGTATGAAAAATCACTCATATTATTCAATTTTAGGATCAGAACGTGCCTCCTAGTTCAATCGCAAACCTCCTTTGCTAGGTAGAAAATTTGAGGGAAAAGAAAGCACAAAATGTTGAAAAGAAATCTTAGCAGCACTCCATTTCTTTGTACTAAAACTCATTTCTCTTTTTTTTTGTGGAAAACTAATCCACTTTATAGACAAAGGAGGCATTTGGGAAAAATGGGCTTGCGAGGGCATGCAGGACAAGAGGCGCCACTCAACCACCGAGGTGGCATGCATTGGAGGGGGAAGAGGATCTCCCAATTTGGCCTCCTTTATGATGTATATCATAGAATTTTGTGCCCTTTGACTTTGCATGGTCGAAAGGCAGGGAAAATTGCATTTTTAGGATGCTATTTGTCCATCGTTTGAATTTTTTGGGGTTAAATCTCATGGTCATCCCACCTAGGGATGACCACACACAACCGTCATTGTGTGTGACAACCATGAACTATGGTCATCCCATGGTGGGACGACCATGCCTATAGGCCCAAAAACTTCCCAAAAGTGGATTAAATGCTTTAAAAAGTGGTTAGGACCACTGTAAAACCTTTAAGGTTTGCCCAAGGGGGCCATAAGGTATCAAATGGACCTTGTCTCAGTCGCTTAATCGGATTGACCAGATTTTAGTGTCTACACTTCCTTATTTATCCCTTATTGTATCTTAGTGGAGCAATTCCTTGAGAAATGACCATATTGATAACAAATAATACATTTAAAGGAAATATGCTCATAATCCAATGGCTGGGTATGGACCCAGTCCAAGACTTTGATACCTCTATTTTTAAAAAGCCCATTTTTGGAGTGACTTGAACACACAAACTAGCACAAGTTGAATTATTGGCCTAAGGAGGAGCCTATTCTACACATGCACCAATAGAGGTACCTATCATCTCAAGAGTTATTTTATTCCATAAATGTAGGAGTAAAAATGATAGTCTTTCCAAATTGAGACTTCTTTTGGTTCTTCCAATTATGGATCAAAATTGACTAAGGGGTCATGTTGAGAGGAATTGATCCAAGGAACTAGGGACCTACTTAAAATATTACATATATTTCCTCTATGGAGGAGAAAATGACTATGAAATACCCTCTCCCTACCATCATGAATTCATAGCTAGATATTTTAGATCTCCAAGAAGAGGTGATATATCTTTGAATGGTTGTTGGGCTAGGCCAAATACCCACAAATTTATAAGCAAGAGCTCTCTTAGTTAGGGTGAGGATCATGATCTAAATATAGTTTGGAGGAATATCCACCATTGGAGCATCATTCAACTTGGAATAAACGAGTCTTTGTTTCTTGGTTGGGACTATTGTTTTCTCCTTGCCTTCAAATATTTGGTTATATTTTCTAATTTTTATTGGTCGAACAGAGGAGGTCAGGATAATAAGGAAAATGAGCCATGGTCATCAATATTGAGTATAGAGGCAGTTGTCATGGTAACATACAAAATGGATGGTTTGGGGGGAGGGATATCCGCCATTTTAATTTCCATGATAAGGCTTTGAAGATGACCAAACTCTAATTTGAGTCAAAAGAGAAAACCCTTGCAAAAATCTTAGGGATTTGATTTCTTGGCTCACTTTCCTCTATTAAGTTCGTGGATAGACCATGAAATCAAAAGCAAAAGTAGAGAAAACCAAAAAATGAAGAAGAAAAATATCTTAAGATAACTAATAACAAAAAAATTGCAAATAGTCACAATGCCTACTGGATCTAGGCATGCAAAATATAATGCATAGAGTGGCACGAAACCTTATAAAAATCTAGGTCCAAGCATAAAAAATAGACAATAAAATCAAAATCACCACTTTTGCAACTCTTCCCCTTCTGTGTTTCTTCTTCACGGTTTAAATATTCAGTTCTATTACCTTCCTTAAGCCATCTTTACCTATATTTTTGGGAGCAATATGACTCTTCCTTTTTAATACACTAAAATAATAAACCAATAATTGATTTTTATGCACATAAATATCCTAGTCCATTCCAACAATTTCTATTATCTCTTGTTAATTATTGAACTCTAATGGATAATAAAAATGTAATCAAATCCTTATGATATTTAAGTTTTACCATGTGTTTATCATCCAATGTATATTGAAATCTTGAAGGAATAGCAAAGGCCATTTGAATTGATAAATGAAGACAAATTCTACTTTGATTTAGGCCATCTAGAAACACCATGTTTCATTTTTAAAGGATATAGAACTGTGTTGAAGCCCTCAATGAATCATCATTGTATTTGACATAAATATGTTGAATTCCTTCCAACATATTGCACAAGGAGTAACCTAACATGGAGCATATACATTAATGACCCCAAATTTTATATTTTTTTCTTTTCTACAAAATAGAATCACAACCTAATTAATTATTGCTTCTATCACTTTTCCACCCCTTTTGCATTTACCCCATATTAATGCAATACCTCTAAATCTCCTATAGAAAAAACTATAAAACAAATGCCCATATTCCAAATATTTTTGTATGCATATTTACATTTCTCACTACTTCATTTTGTTTTCTACATTAAAATATACTCATATACGTAAGACTATAACAACCTATTATAAGGTTATGCATAGCAACGAATTTCACAAATTGGGGCAAATATTAGGATTTTTAAAATTGAAATTTGGCAAAAATGGGGACCCTAGATGTTGGCCCATTCACCCGAAATTTTTGGGACCAAATTTTTTAGGGTCCATTCGCTCGCTATGATACTTATTTTACAGAGCATTCCCGCCAAACATTTGCCTTCAAATTATAAAAAATTTCATTTATCCCACCAAATTTGCCTCTTATACCCCCATTATATATAGCTAACATGAGAGTGATTTTCATACATCTAAAAAACTAATTCTCCTTGATGGTGAGTGGTAAACAATAGGCAATAGACAACAGGTGAGATAATGAGTAGAATATAGAAAGTAAATGACAAATAAGACAACTAACACTAGCGACAAACAACATGCTACCACAAAAAACAATAATCAAGAGATAACCGTAGTATGCAACCACAACAAGTGACAAACACAGGTCAATATTTCTATCTTATATTCAAATTTGCTATAGACATCCAATATTTTTGTTAGTTTCCATATGAAAATCACCATATATCTGTCTTTCTATCAACCACCATATGTTAGTTGACATATGTCTATCTCCATATGTCAAGCACCATATGTCATTTGGAATATTATGGTAGATATATGGAAGATGACATATTTCATTCACCATATGGCATTCGCCATGTAATGTCCACCATATATCATATGCCATATGGTGTCTACCATATATCATCTGCCATATGGTGTTCTCCATATGGCATCCACCATATGGAAGATGCCATATGTCTACCACCATATGTCACCCGCCATATGACACCTAACATATGGTCGATGACATATGGCGGATGCCATATATATACCGCCATTTATTAGCCACCATATATCATCCGCCATATGGTGCCTGACATATGGGGGATGTCATATATATACCACCATATGTCAAGTACCATATGGTAGATGACATATAGCGAGAGATATATGGCATTCGCAATATGGTGGATGACATATGGCGGACACCATATGGTGAACACCATATGATATATGACATATGGCGGACACCATATGGTGAACACCATATGATATATGACATATGGTAGATGTCATCTGCCATATGTTAGGCACCATATGTCATCCCCATATGTCTACCACCATCTGCCATATGTAATCTGTCATATGTCAGATGCAATATGCCGAACACCATATGACAGGCACCATATCCTAGGTTTCTTATGTCATCCTATTTTCCTGACCAATAATTCTTTTTAACTAGTTGTTTTTATTTTTTGAACATGATGTTCATGTTCATCTTCGGTTTATAAAATTAAAATATCACCAGTTGGAAATGGAAAAAAAGGAGGCCAATATTCTAATAAAAAGAGTATCTTAAATTACTTTCATCATATTTCATAATCCAGTCAGCCATCAACATCTGCATAAATTTAAGGTACAAACACCTTTTACTTACTAACCAATTAATTTTTGTATACTATTAATTTTATATATACTATCTTTATTCATTAAAAAATGGTGTTTTTTGGTTGATGCCTTTGTATACTATTAATTGATTCCTAGTTTTTAATATGTGTTTTAAAATCACAAAATGATATAAAAAATTTTGATTTCAGAAAACACTATTGACCCTGGTATGCCTCCACTTCCATATATCCTCGATAATGAAATGCCCATAGATGAAATTTTCTTAATGAAATGCAACAAAAACATGAAGAGATCCCTGAAACTGACACGCTAAATGGAAAAGAAAATAATATCTCTCATACAATCTCTACTTTTGGAGAATCTTCTTCTAAGAAACCTAAACGTGCTAGGTTATCCAAGTGGATAATTAATAGAATATTTCAGCCTGATTGGGTATCAAAATTTTTATTTATTGAGCCAGTGCAACTTGAGAATAGTAGTGAAGAACTAAAAGAATTGAGATGTGTAATTTGTAATTGGAAATATGGAAGGGATCGTAGATTGCAAGCTAAGAAAGATACAATAGAAAAACGTTGTGGAAAAGTTTATATAAAAACAAAAGAAAGTGATGGAACATGATCAAAAGAATTTAGGTGGAAGGATGCATTAGAATGCGCACATATCAAACATGTAGAAGAATAGGATAAATAAATGAAACAACAACAAACTTTTGTTGAGAAAGGTGGAACGATTCAATCCCAATTTTACAAAATGAATAAGATCACTTTAGCTTCAAAAAGTTTACAGGTTGCTGTTGTATACACTATTCTTAAAAAGGGTAGACCTATATCTGATTTCATTGATTATAAATATCTATTTCAACTAGATGATGTGTAGAAAATTCCTAGTGGCCATTGGTCAGATCAAAGTGGTTGAAAATTGGTAAAATATCTCTCATTGGTTGAGCAAGAGGACCTCAAAGAGAATGTAAAAAATGCCAAATTCATTTCACTTTCAATTGATGAGGTGACTATTGTTGACAACATATCTTGGATTTGCATGCATGTTTACACATTGGAAAATCATTTAAGGAAATCTCATTTATTTGGAGTACGTAAGATGATGGAAAATTGCAATGCAAAATACCTTTACAATGTTGTAACCAGTTTAAAGGAAATAACATGAATGAATGATATGGAAATAACCAGTAAGTTAATATGCGTTGGAGTAGATAATGCTGCTACAATGCAAGGACACAAGAATGGCCTTTGTATTTGACTACAAATATCAATTGTACCATAGTTGATCCCTATTCATTGCATGGCTCACAAAATAAATCTTGCATACAATATTGTGAGCACATTTGAAAATGTAGCAAAAGTGGAAGAAATTGTCCGTGAAATTCATTCTTATTTTTCGTGCAGTCCAAAAATATTTTTAGAGTTTCAAAAATTTTCACTAGGAGTTATTGAAGGTAAAAAACTATTAAAAGATGTAGATACTAGGTGGATTTCATTGTACCAAATGGTATATAGAGTTTTGAAACAATATCAATCCTTGGCAGGGTTTATGTATGCAAATCGTAGGGCAGTTGATAAGGCTAAATATTTATTATTCTGAATGAGTGACTTGGAAACACTTCTCACAATGTGTGGTATTATTTCAATGTTGGAAGAAATGAATACTTTGATAAAGTTGCACAAAAAAAATCAATTTGTATTATGGATTTCATCAGGGTGAGAAAAAAAATTGTATGCATATTGATATGATGTACACGTATGCTGAAAGTTTTATGGATCCCATGTTTGAGAGTTGGAGAACATTAACAAACATAAATGATCCTTAGAACTTTTTGAAGTTCAAAATAAATGATCATCTTTGTATTAATGTCTACGAAAAGGCAATATCTTTATACTATTTTGATCAAAAAATGTATATAGCTACAAATGAAGTAGAACAAATGCCCATAACATAAAATAGATTTGATGTAGTTGTACATGATACAACAATTAAAATAAGAAAAATAGCAAAAACCTTGACAAACAAAATAAGAGACCATTTTCAAAGATATGAATTGCTTGAGGCTATGGGTGTGGTTAACTTGATGTTCTAGGATCCTTGTACTGAATACCAAAATATAAATGGTTTGTTTCTAAAATACATAGGCACTCATGCTAACCATTTCAGTAAACGTGTGGAATTTAATGGTATTGAAATCAATGGTATTCTCATGAAAGATCTTTTGATAAAACAATCAAATAATTTTGGAATGACAATGGTTGCTCAAGTTTCACAATTGACTAACCATCATGAAACAGGTTTTATTTCATATTTGTGGAAAATGTTGCATCCCAGTAGTGTCTTACAACATACAATAAGTGAATATTTTATTTTATATGAATTATGTCAAAATTGATTTTAGGATCAATGGAAGATGAAAGGGTGTTTAGTGCATTATTGTTTGTAAAATCTAAAGTTCAAAATAGGATGGATAAAAATTTAGAAAATTGTTTGAGTATATGTGTCGACCTATGAGGTGGAGAAGTATCTTTATGATCGAGCTTTGGCATATTGGAAATCTCTTGTAGACAGAAGAGGTGAACCAAATACTCATGATGATGAGTATAATGGTAACACTAATCAAATTGTAGCAACAAAATTTTTGGGTATGAGTACAAATGATTTTGTATAGTCTAAAAAGTGTTTGTTTTAGCTTCCAGCATTATAGTCAATGGATGATTTAAAAATTTGAATAAATTTTAAATTATTCATTATCATTTTTTTTTAAGCAAAAAACCCCTTGCAGAGCCGCCTTGGTCTGAGAGACCATGAACAGGGGGTTCTAAACCATCAAAGTCACCCGGGGTCGCACCCGACCCTGCCCACACCAACATTATCAATTGGATTTTAGATACCCAATTCAGCTTTTTGGTAGGGTGGAGATTTGAACCTGGGACCTCCCTTGGAGGATTTCCTTCTCCTCTCCAACTCACCTACAACACCTGGGTATTCATTATCAACTTTCTATAGTATAAGATTTTTCATTTTACTTGGACATATATTTTTTGAAATTTGAAAAGTGTTTATTTTAGCTTCTAACATTGTGAATTTGTTATTTTTATATCATCTCATTGTTATTCTATTGTGTATATCTCCAAAAAATTATATTGTATATGTTGATGAAATTGTATGTTTAATATTTAAGCCCTGTTATTGGATTATCTATCTATGACAAAGCAGATATTTGTGCTACAATTAAGTCATTTTTTATTTTTTATTTATAAAACATAAGAGAACTTTTTGCCTATATCCATATTTTCTAGCAATTCATTTGTGATGAAAATTATTTATTGCATCCACATTAACTAATTAAAACATCATAATTTTTAAAACAAAATTTAATACGCAATTTCTAGAAATTGTCTCTTTTATTGATTTGAAAGCATCCTTTACAATTTACAAAATTGTTGACTACTATACAACAAAAGCTAAAGTCAACTAGTTGGCTTTATCCTAGGCACCTGAAGCATGAGTTGGATCTTCTAGAGAATAAGTTTGTGTTGATGATCCCTCATAAATATCCTTTACTTCCAATGCACTAGCTCTTACTAGAATTTCAGCTATAGTGTTCATCCTCGATAGCAATAAACCTTCTTCCTTCGTAGGATCTTCTCTAAAGGGTGCATTCAGTTCTTTCTCATTTTGTTTTAATACAACCTCCACATCTAGGCCCTTATATTTAATAAACTTATTCAGCCAATTATTTTCTCTGATAGTGAATTGTAATATTTTCTTCACTTCAATAACATTAGTCACACTTGTTTTTGCAGTCTTAATCAACGTTTTCATGGTGCTGACTTGCATCTTTAAGTGCTAAAAATTAGACTACAAAATATAAGATAAAAATATTAATATTTATAAATAAAATATATTTAAGAAAAAAAAATTCAATTATATGTAAAACTTACATCAGGGGTAAGTCTTGTAGTTTCTACAACTGCTACGTTTTTCTTGTCTGTTGACCATTCATTGAAATATGCCTGGACCTCGACATTGAGATTTTACAATCTGTTAAGAATAAATTTTAAAATTTCATCATTGTATGTGGAGTTGGACTCCACACTGATGGATTTAGCCTGATGTAATCAGGCATCAAGATTTTGTGGTTCATTATCCACCAATGAAAACATCTCCTTTCTTTTTGAAAAATTCTTGTATCGGGTATTTATTTCTTTTATTAAAACCTTTGCCCGATATTCCCAATATTTTAAGCCTGCAATATCTAAAAGTAGAGTTTCCTTAACTGTAGCTTCACAATCAAAATCTAATAAAATATTTTATAGAAAATAAACTTTCTCATCATCGCTAAGAGGATGTTGGGTGGCGGTTTTATGGGAGGGGGATGACCTAACTACGGTGAAAGTTTCCCCAAAAACCTCTTGTATTTCATTATACTTTTGTGGCTCATGAAGCAAATTAGTTACCTTGAAAGGTAAAGATTGAGGATTGTTATCTGAGAAAAGAAAATTATCATCGAGATTACTAGAGGGTATTTGAGAAGCGCTCTGCACATTTGAGAGATTTCCAAGGGAAAATATCAAGAATTCAGACATAGTCTATGTTTGAATTATGGCTCATCTCGAAGGTGGTGGTGTAAGTATTTATTTTCCATGCATGTGATATTGACCTCTCATCATTGGTGGAACTTACTGTGGTTGCACTTGTTGTGGGTGTGTTTGCCATGGTGGAGGTGGTGGAAGCATCGATTTTGTCTTTGGAAATGAGCCAGATCCCCTACAAAATTTTATATTAAAATTTCAATTAAAACTATTTTAAAAAACAATGCCATAAAATTTTAATTAAACCAAAATTACTAGAGGAAGATGTGACCTGCATAGCTAACTCTATCATCATTATGATAGATCCACTTGTCATTGATATTTAAACATATAAAAAGTTTCTTTAAACTAATTATAATTTTAAATCAATAAAATACATAATTTTAAACAATAGTTTTGAATAATAAGGTTACATTATGAGCTGGAGGTTACTTCAAAATCACCTATAATATGTTTAGAAATCAAAGGAGTTGATGGTCTACGCTAATGAGGTGAGGAAGACCTCATGTGTTTTGCAGTTCTTGTAGCACTTACTAGTGTCATTTTCGATTGTGTATTAGAATCTCAAATGGCTTCATGCATGTGACCCCTTAATGTGACATCCTTTTAAGCAGCAAATCCAACTATTTTTTTTGCATTCAAATAAAAAATTAGAAAATAAAAATAAAATTGGAAAGAAGAATAGCCATCGATTTTGGATGCAATGCGGTTGGATATGGACTATCTTTAACATTGTAGTATGCTTAATAAAAAGAGAGATAATAAAATGGGTGGATGTTACTACATATACAATTTATTATATTTGGGCATTGAGAAGATCCTATTTAATGTGATTCAAAATGTAGGTACACCAGTCAAATCTAGTGTCCAAAAGACATTGAACCAAATGGGCCAATGCCCAAAACATGTTTGTAGGTCGTCCTTGCAAAACAAGTCTTACTTGAAGGAGTTCTATGCAAGCACAAAGAAAATTATCTACAACGTCAGAAATGTGTAAGCCCCTTTTGGACTTAGAAGACTTATCTAAAAAAATGACAACATTATTAAAAAAAATTAGAATACTTTAAAAATACAAAATAATAAAAATTAAATTTTAAATACCGCTCAAATGTTGTAAATTAAGATTGTATTTGGTCTCCAATGTTAGTTTGTCATCATCGCTCAAACCATACTTATTGGTCACTACTTGACCATTTGTATATGGCAGTCCTGCAAGTCATTATAGATCTGAAGGTTTGACAGTAAAAGAAACATCCTTGCTATCGATGGTCATTTAGACAACGGATGCTTCATCGTTGTAGGAGTTGAATATACTTTGCATGAGGACAACATTGGTGTTGTATTCTGCCATTTTCATAACCCCTGCAAGATCAGACTTCTCGATCTGTTGTGTATCTCTTCCAAGTATGTTGAAAATATTGGAAAGGTTAAAGCAAAAAGTGTTTTTAAAGGTAACCCTTGAAGGAAGAGAAGAGGAAGAGACAACCATTTGGATGGTGCACTGATCAGATCAAATCTGGATTCACCATTAAAAACAACAATATCTTACTTCTTAGATTTAAAATATTACTAACTTCTTTTATCCATCCTTTATCCCACATAAAACCTTTATATTTAATCAATAACTTCTAAAAAATTTAGTATCAATTCAAATGTTGAACTCTACAACTATAACAATTATTTAAAATAACATATTAATCAATATAATAAAGGCATATTTGCCTTCCTGTACAAGATCTACTTTCAAAATTTATTAAGCCAATGATAAGAAAGAGCTTTTACATTGTATTTATGAAATATAATGAAACATTTATTATAATTAAAAAAAAAACTACATTTACAGTTTTTAAAACCCTTTTTTATATTTTCTTTAATCTTATATATATATATATATATATATATATATATAAAATTAAGTCACATGGTATATATATAAAATTAGAGTATAAATGAGTAAATATTATATGCCAATTTAACTTATTTGTTGTGTTTTTTAATGGTTATTAAATCGTCTTATATTTTCTTGATCTTATATTTTATTGAATTTATTATGTATAAGAGAAGACATAGATGTTGTTCTATCAAGCTAAGATATATCTAGTCAATATTTAAAAGTTTTAGGTCATGTTTAAATTCAAGTTTAAATTTTGGAATACATTTGATGTTGACGAAAATTGATAGCAATAAATTAGTGTAAAATGCTCTATTTAACATTGTACCACAACAAATATTTAAAAATATAATTTTAATCCATTTTCATTAATTTTAATTTATGGGATATAATTTGATTTTAAATGAAATTTTCGCAATTATATTTGGTTCAGGTTAAAACACATTTACAACAAATTTTTACACATTTATAACAAATTTCAAATTTTGAAGTCCAAGTACTCCACATATTCTACTTTAAAATTTATTTCCACTTTAATACCCCCTCTTCTAGTTTAAATACTCAATAAATCTCATGATTGGAAAGTTTGCATCAGTCCCCATTTTGTTCTACCTTTTGTTATTGAACTATTGTCTTGGTGAGCTACTTGAAACTCTACGCCCTAGTAAACGTGAAAGATAAGAAAGTGTGTGCACTCGAATGTAGAATAAATATGCACCTCCATATCAATAAGAAAATGGTATTATTTGCTTTGTTAATGGATGCAGAAGGAAAGGAATATTGTATTATTCACTTGTACCATGTCATAAGGTATCTTGGGACACCACAATGATATAATTTTGAACATTTATCTAAAAGAAACCTAAAATTTTCCTAAAATAAATGGAATTTCTCAATGTAATATTTGTCCAAAAAAATGTTTCCCTTGTAGCTAATAAATGTATATATTTTTAAAAATATTGAATCCATGCAATGATTTCGTCGAACTTCGCCATGACTTGGTGACAACTTCCTTTCCCTTAAAATATAAGTTTGAAGAGCAATTTGTGTAAGAAACGAAAGTTGAGTTAAATTCTAACCAGATGCAATGAACAACCTCTAATTCTAAGCAATACATAAAAGAATAATTAATTAATAGTGGTTAAATGCCATTGAGTTGAATGATATCCATCCCTCCCACTATAGCAAAATCTTACAAAGAATGTCGCAGAAGTGGAAAAAATAAAATAAAATAATCCAAAGATTAGCTTAGCCTCTTTTTAGCATGAAGTCCCATGCTAGCTTAGTGGCCTACAATGCTATGTCCTTTGCATATAGATAGCCACCCCAAAATATTTTAAAATTCCTTATGACCACATGTGATGTCGACTTATAAAGGTGGCGCAGATAATAAATCACAGCTTAAGCAAAACCTTGATAAACTCATAACCCGATCAACCTTTACAAAATTAACACACAAATTGAAAGAAAATCATGTTTTTATATATATATATATATATATATATATATATATATATATATATATATATATGAAGTAATGAAACACCAACTCAACAAATAATTCTGTGGTTTAATTTTACACCCACCATAGAAAGTAATTGATAAAAAAATTTAGCTCAACAGATGCATTTCAGTTTCATTGTTAGACGTGAAAAAAGTAGATAGGGATAGGCCTTAAAATGGAATCCAATATCATATTTGATTGTAGTTTTAGACAACATAACAACAGAGGTGATAGTTTAATTGTTGATTCAAAGCTTATCTCACATAAATAAGAAAAAAATAATGTTTAGAATCTTAAACATGTATGAATTGAAGTTGAATCAACAGTATCGAAAGACACATATAAGCGTATTGCACATGAAATAAAAAACATAAGATCTTTGGAATATTACTATATGCTCTATATTATTGTTCATATTTACACAAAAAGATCTTTGTGATGAATTTACAATTATTTGAAAACAATTAAACACCATGAAAAGTACTTCTTTGTGATTTTTTTTTTTATGTTTCTGAGCGTTCCTTCTTTGAGCTTTCTGAGGAAAAAGTGGAGGAGAAATTGCGGTATGAAAAGAGAAAAAGATATGTTGGGAAATGTCACTTTATAGGAGGCTGTAGGGTGGAAAGTATGAGTTTGACATTTTACGGGTAAAGGGCACGTGGCAACATCTCGACAAGCCGTGTTATTTTGGCATGCGTGTTGTCGACCACCACGTGATGGACGACATAGTGTGACCACCCGTGTGCTAAAATAATATGGCTCATTATGCTGTCGTATGAAGGCATATCATAGGTTGTAGGACACACTATGTTGGTCGTCATGTGGCAGTCGATATAGTGCAGCTCGTAACCCACGACCTGCCTTCATGTGGTGGTATAGTGAGCCACATTATTTTGGCATGCAGGCTATCAGTCGCCACATAGCGGCTGACATAGCATGACCACCGTGTGAAGGAAGGACATAGATGGTCATGCTATGCTGATCACCATGTGGTGACCGATATAGCATGGCCTAAAGCCCATGCGGTGGCATAGTGCGATCACTGGGTGACGGTAGGTCGCGGGTGGCTATACTATGCCGACTGCCATGTGGTGATCGACATAACATAGCCTGCAACCCACATGAAGGTGGCCATTGCGTGAAGGCAGACTTGTGGGCTACAAGCCATGATATGTCGATCACCATGTGGCGATCAATATAGGACGATTGAATCCCGTGACCTGCCTTCACATGGTGGCACAACACGATCATCGCATGAAGGTAGGACATGGGTGGCCGATCCATGGGTCATCGAACAACAACTGCCCGATCGAGCCCATCAACAACGATCGGAGTCCGTGCTATGTCGACCGCCATGTGGGGGCTGACATAGCATGACCTACAGCCCACGTGAAGGCAGACCGTAGGTTGCAGGCCGTGGTATGTTGATCGACATGTGGTGGTCAGCATAGTGTGACCTGTAGTTTGTCTGAAGGCCGACTGTGCTATGTCGACTGCCATGTGGCGGTTGAAATAGCACGACTTGCATGCCTTTGTAAAATAAATTTATGTTCTTATAATATAAATGCATTTTTTTTTAATTCTAATTATATCATTACATTTTATTTTTATTAAATGCATATACATTTTTTAATTATTAATTTTTTTATCAATAATATTTTATTTAAAAATTTAAATCCTATTAAAACCCACATGTAATTTCTATGTAGTAAAATTATAAACTTATCTTTTAAATAATTTTTTAATATTAAAACATACTATAAATAATATATATATATATCCAACATCACTAATCAATTAAAAGGATAACACTGTAATCAATAGTTTTCCACAAGTCAAAGAAAATATACGTACAAGTATTTAATAAAATCAATTCTACCCATTTAGTCATACCATTGTTCATACCATATTTACAATTATTTTACTATCAGGATGTTTTGATAGAGATCCATGTTCTATTCACGAGATAGGACAAGTTTTTGATGTGCCATTTGTATATAAATTTTTAAGAAGATTGGTTCTACCCATCTACTTATACCATAACTCATAATTTCTTTAGAATATTCACAATTCCCTTACCATCATAGTATCTTAACAAAGACCCAAGTTCTAGGGGATGGTGGCCCCTGATGTACCACAACTGAATGATTTTATTGATGTACCACAACTAACAGGTATAGCACAACCTGCATGCCTTCATGCAACGACCTTTAATATAATTTAGAAATTTTAAATTAAATTCAGGAGACAAAGGTGCAAAGAAAGATGATTGAACAAATTTTAAATTAAAGGAGATGAAATAGGTCATGACAAATCCAGGTAGTTCATCTCCATCAAGTAATATTAATTTCCCTCCATGCAATATATAGTAGTATATAATATCTTGGAAACGATAATGAACTTGTCTCGAAAAAGTAGTGCTTAAATTAAGCAAGATATATATATAGATTCAATTTTGGTATTTCTAAGAAAAGTAGAGCTAAATGGCCTAAGAAAAATATATTTAACGATTCGTAAAAGATAAGGGAACTTGTCTCAGAAAAGTAGAGCTTAAATCCCCTAAGCAAGATATTTTTAAAGATTCAATTTTGATATTCTTCCACTTTTTTTTAAATATTGAAATGTTTGACAAGTTAAATGGAAAATATGATCTTGTGACTAGGTTGATCCAGGTTTGTTTGAGGGCGACATTAGACCTAGAATTATTGCAAGTTGGATGGTAAGGATGTAATCTTATATCTGTTCCGATTTGATTTTTTATTTTATTTAATATAAATTTAATTTTTTTCCAAATATTAGCAAAAACTCGCCCCATTATTATAATTTTTGGTTGAAAAACAAAATTTGCCATGACTTCTATACGAATTTGGGTAGGATTTGCGTAGTTTTCGAAATTGATTTACCCCATTTTTATAAATAGATTTTGGGTCGGACCCCTTATGCATAAACCTAACCTATTAATTCCTTAATGTTTTTTTTAGGGAGCTAATTCATAACCCCAATATTCCATGATACAATTTTCATCACCACTTTTTATTTTTATTGGTGGGTTTATCCCAGGGTTATGCACATCGACGGATATTCACAAACTAGGTGAATATTAGCATTTTCGAAAATGCAAATTGGCGATTTTGGGGGACCTTGGATGTCGACCATTTCGCTCGAAATTTATGGGACAAAATTTTTTTAGGTGTCGATTCGCCATGCATTGATAATAGTATTACGTATTTTTTTAAAATTTCGCCAACACTCCTGCCTAAGTCGTGGACCATTTTTGCCAAATTTTTTAAATTTTTTAACTTATCCCGCCAAATTTGCCAACTATACCACTATATATAAGTAACACGCCAGAGATACTTTTTCATTTAAAACATTCAAACTATTAGAAAATTGAGCAGGCGTAGCAAAAAGTAAAACCTTCAAAGCAAAAAGATGAATTGAAACATTCGATCTATTACAAAATTCCATCGAACTTCAAAAGTCAAAACTCTACTCGAACCGAAATCAAATCCTTTTTTGCACTCGGAATGACTTTCAATTATAGTTCTATACCCGGATCGACATCCAAACCGTGTTATGTACCCAAAATGACATCCGAACATCATTTTCTAGCTGATCCAACTGATGAACCTCATTTTCCACCCGGATCGACTGCCAAACTTCTTTTTCGTCCAGATCGACCACCTTACATTTTTTCCACCTGGATTGCTTGTTCCACTTGGACTGACTTCCAGACCGCTTGTTCCACTTGAACCGACTGTTGGACCACCTTTTCCACCTGGACCACCCAACGAACCTCTTTTTCCATTCGAACTGACTATCAAGCCTATTTTCCCACCTAGACCGATTGTCGGAACTCTTTGTCCACCCGAACCTTCAGTCGGACCTTTTCCTGCACCAGGTACTCTGTTTCTCTTTAGACATTGTGAATCTGTGATCCTGTATTTTTTGTTTTATAGAGAATAGTAGTTGAAGCAGTTGTAATAATAAGATTTGTTTTTCTGTCATCTAATTGTTGGTTTTTCTTTTGCTATTTTTTATCATTTACTAAAAATAAGTCAATGCTCTATTCTCCATTTTTTCCCCTATTTTCTATCTATGTTAAAACTCTTTGATTCTCTATTTCTATTGAGATCTACTTTTCTATTATAAGATTATAAATAGGTAAATGCTTTGGTTCTCTAAGGACATTGTGATGCTCTATTTCTCTAAGGACATTTTGATTCTCTGTTTCTTGTCCATTTTGTACTAGAATCTTATATTTTTCCACATTTGTATCTCTGATTATATCTCGCATACACATAAGTTTTTTTCTTACACTAATTTGAATTTTTATATTGATTAGTTTTTTGCTCTTATTAGTTACAGGTGCTATCTCCAAAAATAGAGTATTTGCATACACTGAAAAAATCACAATAAAGAATGCCTGGAAACAGGTATTTATTTTCTACCAACCATCCATATGTTTATTCTAATTACAATATTATCTTGAGGCTTCATAGAAGTAAGATGTCTTCAAAATTTTATTACTTTTCTAAATTGAAAAATATTTTCTTTACAAGTAAAATGTCACCTACTGGTGATGCAAAGAAGGGGGCCAAATCTGAAAAGAGTATCCTAAATTATTTTAGCCATATGTTGAAATCCAATGAGCCATCGACATCTATGCAAATTCAAGGTACAAATGATTTTTGACTACTTAATAGTTAGGTGTATTTGTTAGTTTAAATAATATTTTCTTCCTCAAATGGTTTATTTGTAGTTTGTGCCTCTAGCCATATTGCATGATGATATGAATCATATTTTTGTTTGTTAGTTTATTTTGTTAAATTAAAAAATAATTAAGAATAGTATTGTATGCTACTATGCAGAATACCCTATCGACCTTGATATGCCTCCACTTGAAGATATTCCTCACCAAGAGATGCCTTCTAATGAAAATTATCTTAACAATGACATCCAACAAGCACTTGAAGATAATCCTCAAAATGACATGCCAGTTGAAAATGAAAGCGATAAATCAAATACATTACAAACTTCTTTTGAATCTTCAAGCAAAAAAATAAAAAGAGAAAGGCATCTAACTAGGCTATTGGAAGGGCATTTAAGAATCAATGGGCAGAAAAATTTCCCTAGATTGAGCCTGTCCTAACTAAGGACAACCAAGTCGATGATAAAGTATGTAGATGCAAAATTTGTAGTTGGAAACTTGGTAAGGAACACAAGCTGCAAAATAAGATAGATACAATAGAAAAACATGCTGGAAAAGTTTATGTAAAAGTTACAAGAAGTGATGGTGAAATTAATAAAGTAGTTAGGTGGAAGGATGCATCAAAATGTATGCATGTCAGATATGTAATAGAATATGACAATCACTTAAAGCAACAACAATCTCTTGTTGAGAAAGGTGGAACGATTGAAGCCCAATTTCATAAAATTTATAAGACCACCTTAGCTTCAAAAAGTTTGCAGTTTGTTGTTGTATATAGTATTCTCAAGAAGGGTAGACCCATGTCCAATTTTATTGATTATAAGCACCTATTTCAACTAGTTGATGTGCAAAACCTTCCTAGTTCCCATTGGTCAGATCGAAGTGGTTGGAAAATGGTAAAATGTCTATCATTAGTAGAGAAGGAGGACCTGAGGGAGAAAGTAAAACTTGCTAGATTCATTTCACTTTCTATTGATGAGGTGATGACTATGGACAACACATCCTGGATTTGCATGCATGTGTATACATTTCAAAATAATGTGAGGCAGCCTAGTTTGCTAGGATTACATAAGATGGTTGAAAATTCAAATGCAGAAAATATTTATAATGTTGTTGTGACTAGTTTAAAGGATATTGCAGGAATGAATGATATAGACATAGCCTCAAAGTTAATATGCGTTGGAGCTGATGGTGTTGCTATAATGCAAGGGCATAGGAAAGGTCTTTGTGTTCGACTCCAAACCACAATTACTCCATATATGATACCCATTCATTGCATGGCTCATAGAGTGAATCTTGCATATAAAATCGTGAGCACTTTTGAAAATTTTAGGAGAGTGGAAGACCTCATTCGTGAAATACATTCTTATTTTTCTTGTAGTCCAAAAAGGTTTACAGAGTTTCAACAGTTTGCACTAGGAGTTACAGAAGGAAAAAAATGTTAAAAGATGTGGATACAAGGTGGATTTCATTGTATCAACCTGCACACAAAGTTTTTATAGAATATCAATCATTAACGGGGTTTATGTACGCAAATCGTAGGGCAGTTGATAAGGCAAAATATTTGTTGTTTTGTTTGACTAACTTCGAAACCCTATTAATATTATGTGGTATTATTCCAATGTTATAGGAAATGAGTAGATTGATTAAACTTGCACAAGAGAGATCCATCTATATCATTGATTTCATGAGGATGAGAAAACAAATATGTATGATTATTGATAGGTTATATGTGTCCAAAGCAGATTTTAAAGATCCCTTGTTTGATAGTTGGAATACATTGACAAACGTGAACGATCCAAAAATATTTTTGAAGTTTGACATCAATGATCATCTTTGTATTAATGTTCATGGAAAGTTGATACCTCTTTATTATTTTGAAAGGCAATCAAGTATAGTTGTGGATGATGTTGAAGAAGTTCCTATAACACACAATAGATTTCATGTTGTTTTACACAAAACTAAGACAAATTTATCAAAAATAGCAAAATCTTTGACAAGTGAGATAAGAGAATGATTTCAGAGAGATGAGTTGCTTGAGGCCATGGGTGTGGTTAACCCCATATTTTGGGGTCCTTGTACTGAATACAATTCTACACATGAGTTGTTTATTAAATATATGCTCATACTTATTAAGCATTTTAGTAAAAGTGTGGAAGTCAATGGTGTTGAAATCAAAGGTATACTCAACAAAGATCATTTAAAACAATAGTCATCGCATTTTGGAAGAACAATGGTTGAGCAAACATCACTTTTGAGTAACATCCATGAGATTGGTTCCATTGCACGTTTGTGGCAAAAATTGTATCCAAGTATTGTCTTACAAGATACTATAAGTGAATATTTTTGTTTATATGAATTATGTCAAACAATGATTTTGGAATCAGTGGAATATGAGAGGGTTTTTAGTGCACTATATTTTGTTAAATCTAAGCTCCACAACAGGCTGGACAAAAATTTAGAAAATTGTTTGAGAATTTATGTGTCATCATATCAGTTGGACAAATTTCCCTATGATAGAGCATTGACATACTGGAATTCCCTTGCAGGTAGAAGGGGTACAATGAATACAACCGATAAGGAGGATAATGATGCTTTCAGTGATCATATTGTGGAGACACAGATATCCGCTATGCTTACTAGTGATATTGGACAAGCTGAGAAATGTTTGTTTCAACTACCTAATTTGTGATTTTTCCCGTGTTTCACAACAATGATAAATTTACCTCTCTTTGTTATCAGATTTCACAATATTTTTTCAGATTTATTAGATTTCACAATATTGTTTCATAATATTGATAAATTTTTATTCAATGATAAATTTGTATTCAATGATAAATTTGTTGTTTTGGAAATGGTTTTTAACTGCTTTCATATAATATTATTGTAAATGTATGAATATCATTTATTTTTTGAAATTCTTTTAAAGCTTCCATTTAATGATAAATGTATGAGTATTGTTGTTTTTGAAATGGTTTTAACTGCTTTCATATTGCCAAAGTTCTGGACAAGATGAGAAGTGTTTGGTTCAGATTCTGAATTTTAATTTTTCAATGATTTCACAACATTGATAGACATGAATTCATTTGTAATTTTTCAATATTCGTATATTGTTGTATTATTGTATTTGTTCTTTGTTTGAGATTAATATAGTATATAAAATTGTATTGTCATAGATGAAAAAAATATCAAAATATTCTAAACAACAACCATAAAATAAAAGTGGACACAAAATTAGTAAATACCTTTTTCATATATAGATTCAAAATATATTACAATGTGTTTAATTGTTGACTGAAATACAATAAAATGTTTAGTCAACTTGTAAAATTTTTAACCTAATTCTGAGATTGGGAGTTTGCTGCCAAGGATTATCCTGGAGCTGAGGATTCTTTTGGAGCTGCTTGTTTGATTAATTTTTCTCCTTCATGTACAACAGGCATTGGTAGTGTTTCGGATCTCACCAAATATTCTTCCACTTTGTTAAAATTTCCCAACAATTCGACTTTGTCTCGAGCAGGATCTTGAAGCACTTTCAAAATAGGATTTTTCTCTAGCCCTTCCCTTATCAAGAGATCCAAATCCACTTTAAGTTTATCCCTCAGATATTTTGTCAAAAATTTATTTTCTTGTACTTTTTGTTGCACTTTCCTCTTCAATATTATTACCATTTCCAAAAATTTCTTTGCAGCCTCTATATTGATTTGCATGCTCTGAACTTGTAATTTTAAATTTTCAAAATTTGAATACAAAAGAAAAAAATATAAGCCAATAGAGTTATATGACATAATGTAAACAAAACATATGCAGCTAAATTCTCACCTCAGTGTAACATCCCCATTATTTGATCATCTTTTTATTGGAAAATGTGATACTGTTGCAAGTGTTTGTGACTGCACATGCAGGTATTTATATTGTAATAGAAAAATCGAGATAAGGTAAACATCACCTACTAGCAGAGACAAAGATTGAAAGCGTCAGATAAGGTGGGATATGATGTTGTGCCTCGTGCACCTTGGCCCGTGGGTACATGAAAACCCACTGAAAAACTTCATATAGGTCATACTACCTGTTGCTGCATTTTGTGCATAAGTAGGGTTGCATACTTTTTGTAAAACTAATTTTATATCTTCTTTTAAAAACTAATAAATAAATGTATTATAAAATTATAAATATAAACCTCTAAAATTAAAAAAATATAATGTATTTATTTATATTATAAAAAATAAATAAATAAAAAAAGAAAAGAAAAAAATAATAGTAAATATATAAGATGGGTATAAAAAAAATGTTATGTCCGCTGGTTAGGTAAAGCCATTTAGATGTTTAACCTCGGATTTAAAATTAAAAAAAAACCAATTGGTAGCCGAAAAATGCAACCTGCTGCATGTCAAGTTAGTAGGTGTCACCATGTTAGTCAGGTTTAAAGACTATAAAATGAAAAGAAGTCGCTAGTGAGGGAGATATACATAAATTTTCTAGTGTGTGTGAGTCTGGTTTGTTGTGTGCGGCCGAGATTGCTACATGATCGAAGTGTTGTGTGTTTGTTGTTTTCATCAATCTATAAAAAAAGGTGAGTTGCCTGTTGCCGACTATGTAGAAGGGTTGTATAAAAATTTAGGAGTTTTGCAGATGTTAGACCTGCAGCTCATTGAGGTTCGACCAGTTAAAATCTTGGGATATAAAATGAAAGAACTGAGAAAAAAAATAGTTGAATAGTGTAGGGTCTAGTGGGATCACTACTTAGAGAGAAATGCTACTTGGGAAGACGTAGCTGAGATGAAAAAACAATTACCTTTCTTGCTTGAAAATTGGTAATAAAGAGACGACTTGGATACTGTTATAATATTTTGATACATATCCAGAATATTTAAGTGATAATACTGGATGTAACTTTTTCCATGGTTGTTGTTTATGAATATATGCTCAATTATTTAGAAACTTGCAGTAATTTATTGTCTAACACAAGGACTATTTTGATTCCTGGTGGGGGAGAATGTAACATCCCCATTACTTAATTATATTTTTTTGGAATAATGTCATACTGTTGCAATCATTTGTATATACAGGTTCAAGTTTTCAGTTGGAGCAAGCTAGCCAAACGAGATGGATACCCACCCTTGGCGTAGTTAGAGGTTGAAAGCATCAGGTAAGATGGGATGTGATGTCGTGCCTCATGCACCTTGGCCTTTGGGTACATGAAATCCCACTAAATAAAGATCATATAGGTCATGATTGCTTGTTGCTACATTTTTGTTCATATATTATCTACCGAAGAAAATATGACTATTTTTTCTTAAAGTAGATTGATTTTTGATATAATAAAAAAATAATTACAAAAACTAATATAAAAAACAAATAGATAACAATAACAAGCTAATTAGATTTAATAATATAAAAATAAAATTTAATTAGTTAATAAATAAACATGTAAACATACATATAATAAAATACATATGTGTAACAATAATAACATGAACTTGTATTTTTAAAAATATATATAAATAAATTATAAACAAAAATAAAATATAGCATTTGGAAAAATGTCCAAGTGGATGTCTTCACCATCCAACAAGGAATTAGATAAATTATTTGTATGGTTTTAAGGTGTCACCATAGACAATATGAACAACTTCTATAAATTAATAAGAAGTTATCGAAAGAGTCATGTTAAATTTGGGGAAAAACTCCTCGAATGTATTAGTGAGAGACTGCCTAGGCGAAGAATGGTGTTGCATCAATTTCAATATATTTTATTCTAATGTTGATAATTAGTAGGTCTTTATATTATCTTAAAAAATGTTGTGTTAATGTACATATAAAATCTGCAAATGTACTCGTATTTGCTGTAGATAAATTGGTTTAAAGGTAAATTTTATATATTTCTGGTGTTGAATGCTTTCTCTGGGTGCAAAATAAAAGTACTAAGGATTGGGTTTATCATAATTAATAAAATACTTAAATATTATATTATTTTGGGTTTTTTTGGATTATCTGAGAATTTGGATGGTATTAGCTGCCGGGGTTTTGCATTAAAATTAGAAGCTGCTTGTGTTAAGGTAGAAATGCATGATGGATGAAAATTGCATACTTAGAGTGCATTTTGCATAGGGACAAGCTAACCCAATGACTTCCTTCTACCTCCGCCTATGAGGAATAACGACTCCATGAAGTCATGTTGAGAACGTTTCTTTGAGCGAGAGTTTTGAAGATCACACCTTGGAGACGCTCGTTTAAGCGATTGGCATGGAGAACCATAAGTTGTATAGCAATACAATAGTCTTGATAGGAGGATAACTTGTATAAAAATATATGAGAATTAATGTAAAGTAAATATGGTTATAGGTTCTATTCTTTTGGATATCGTTGTTTTTTCAAAGCTTAGTATGAGGAAAAACAAATTGTTGACGTGATGATAGTATGTTGGAAATGGTTTTAAGAAATAAAATTATTTTTTTACATAGTAGAACCATTCAATTGTTAAGGGCTACGCCCAATATGCTTTCAAATTTAGCTGTAATAGTTCATCTCCATACATTAGTGTGTTTGTATTGTCTTGCTTTAAACTTTATATAATATGAAGATAAGTCCGTAAATTTGTACAACAAATTCTAAGTATACAAAAAAGCTTTGATGTTGATCGTTATAAGGCTTGCTTTGGACTATGTTAGACTAGCCCATAAATGATACCTTAGGTTTATGAATAAGGAAATAATCCTTTTGTTCTTGTTTCATAAAACATAATTTACTGTTTGGTGCGCTATGTTTTTTGGAGGTCGTTGGGCATCTAATGTTCCAAGTTTACGAAACCCAAATTAAAGTGAGGTTTATCGCAAATGAATTTCTCGTTTTCTCTTATATATAAAAACATTATTAACCAGAGTATTATAGTGTGAAAGTTGACAAAGCCGGAGGCCTAGGTTGATTGGAAATTATATGGTCATAAGACAATTTAAAAATAAATTGGGGTTTCAAGTAAAATCATTTAAAATATGCATTGAGTATGACAACTTGTGGTGGAACCAGAATATTATAACATCCTTAGTATGGCGGAACCTAAATAATAAATTCAAGCATAGATATGTGTGCCATGTCATAGTAGAGTATTGGAAACTTAAAACTTTTGTCGTTGATAATTTTTTAGCATAGGACAAAACAAGCCATACCCAAATTAAATTATGTTAATGCCTTAATATTTAGAAGATGTGGTATCCCCTTATTTGTATAATGATGAATTGAAAGAAGACTCAATAGACTTAATCTATTCAAAAACTAAAGTATGAAAAATATTTTAAATTTGTATAATGATGAATTGAAAGAAGACTCAATAGACTTAATCATTTAAGCATATCTATTATTTAGGTTTGTCTTTTCTCATTGATTTCCATTACAAGATATAATCATTGGATTATGATAGAAGGTATAAATTTAATCTTGTAGTCTAAAAATCGTAAATATTTGGATTCTTGGTAAAACCTATACGTGAGTAGGTTAATACTTTCAAATAAAGAAAGTATATTATATTATATCTTTAGAGTGACTGAAATTTACTTTAAAGTGTTCTTTTTCATATCTTTAATGACCGGACTCGAGAGAAGAGCAATAATTACTCAAATATATAATCTCAGTATATATTTAAGTGATATAAACATAGAGGTTAGTTAATTAAAGTTAGTTGATTATAATCTTATTATGAGAAAAAAAATCATAGTATAGCCAATTTAGGTATTGCTTATGTTTAGATTATTGTTATAAGTGTTATTGGTTTTAGATGATACTTAAAGTTTTAGGTAATGTTTAGTTGCAAATAGTGGAATATAAAATATAATAACTAAAGCTCCAAAAGTTTAGTTGTAAATAGAAATAAATGATAGATAAATGATGAAGTTAAGATTTCATAATATTATAAAAGAAGTTATGAATTACCATGTGGAGATAAGAATCTTGATTTTAAAACAAATATTAAACCGAGAAAATTCTTGAATTAAGAACAATGCTATAGGAGGGTTGAAAAATGTCAGATTAAGAGGATAATATCGAGGAGGATGTCTATTTAAGAAAATGATGATATTAAGGAAAATATCATCCAAATAAAAGATGATGTTGAGAAGAATATCATCCACCCAACTTCGATAGTTCACGGTGGAGACTATAGCGATTCAGAGGTAACCGTTCTCCAACAAATTAAAAAGGACAATGGTCTTACACTGTAGCGAGTAAAGGATGATGAATGGGATGTTTACGGAGACGGAGAAACAGGGACCTTACAAACTCTGCATTCTCATTCAAATTTCAAATATTTACATGCATTAAAATAAAATAGCCCGCAGGCTTACAATGGCCGGTCTCGGCTTCGGCTCTGTTCTCCCCTGTCCTCCCCTCCAATCCCGAATTCCCCTCAACCCTTACAAGTTTCGAGTTTTTATCGAGGCCTCGATCCTCTCGGAAACTAATGTTCCCGCTTAACAGCCATTTCAAATTTTACCTTCTCCCGGTTCCATTTTCAAATTTTGGTCCTCTATCATAAATGTGCAACTGCCCGATCCGCCCAGGGGTGTGCATTAATGGCTTCCCACACCCTGCACTGGTTGCCTTGTTCTGATTGTACTCTGTACTGCCCTTTTCTTCTTAAAGCCATCCTCTGTAAATACTGTGTTGCCAGTCGCAATAAAGAGGAAAGCGTGGCCGACACTTCCCTTCAACAACCTTCGAGAACTTCATCTTTAGTCTCTTACACGCGGCCACACTATCTCGCCATGCCCCCTTCTTGTCACCATTTAGTTGTTCCACGTAGCTTTTACAATGGTTAAGATACACGTGGCCTCCATGCTCTCTTCCCACGTGTCAAAACTGGTCTTGCCTGGTTGCCTGTTGTTTCGTCTAGCCAAGTCTTTACTAAGCCGCGATATCGCGACATGTCGCGATATCGCGACCAACTGCGTCTTCAACATGCCAAAGTCCCTTGGGGTCATGAAATTGTGACATGTCATGATTTCACGACCCCATTCCCCATTTAACTGTGCTTCCTCTTATCGAAGTCTTCGCTACGCCTTCTGTTTTGTGTTTGCTTTTGGGGCCACCTTAAGAATCTGCCACGTGGCGGCTTCACACTGGCCGTGATATCGTGACAGGTCACGATATCACGACTTGTCATGATATCATGATAGGACTCCTTCCTCCGCTTTGCCTTCGAAGACCGTCGCGATATCGTGACGTCTAGAGCTCCTCCTCCCCTTCTTTGTATTATCGTCGCGATATCGTGACGTCGCGATATCGCGACGTTTGAAGACCCTCTCCTCTACGCCTTAAAACCGTCGTGATATCGCGACGTCGCGATATCGCGACCCAAACTGGCCTTTGCTCTCACCGATGCCTTGGGGTCGCGATTTCATGACATGTCGCGAAATCGCGACATGTCACGATTTTGCGACCCCAGCCCAACTTCTGCCTTTGCAATAAAAATTTCCTCGAAACTTCCCTTTCCTTTTACAAAGCTTCCCCATGGGAAAGGATAGGAACCACACTAAATTCAAAGTACTCAGAGAATTAAGAAAATAATTTGGAGGATGCAAGTTTGCTTTTCCCTCACCGGATGCTCCTGCATCAGATGTATGACCAGGTCACCACATGAGTAGTACGTGAGGATGCTCACGAACCTACTTTGGTTGCGAAATTGCCAACAAGAATCATGGCTATGGAGCTAGTCCATGATGTTGGAAGGTCCATCGGTAGATGGTATGCACAACATTACCATCAAATGGAGTTTGGTTTGAGACATCTGGTTCGAAAGCCATGCAAAGGTGAACCTTGGTCAAACCTTAGTTGAAGGTCAATGATTAGGCACTGGCATAGCTACACTAACCCAAAGCATAAATCTATAGGAATTGATAGGTCAATGGACCAATATGGACAAGAGTAGGATTGAAAATCCCAGTCCATCATGCTTTGAGATGGGAAATTAGTGCGACCACCCTTCTAGGTGTTATGGGCCCTAGAAAGGCAACCCCATTCCAAGATAAATGAAAACTCGAGAAAGGAGTAAAGATATTATAGAAGGTAACCTATCATGGGAAGTTGGTCGGTATTGAGCACTTAAGATACCATCTGCATTGGTAAATGATCTTGAAGTGTGATTCTCTATGCCAAAGTACTAATATCAAGTTGGGTATATTTGCGTAAATGTGTGACATTTATGTTTGTAATTAGAAATTTTTTATTTTATGTTCAAACAACTAGGTGAGTAGACCTAGGTTGTTACAATACCAACAAACATTGAATTATTCAAGTACTACAACTTCATTTCTAATCCTTACGAATCATCATTATCATCCACCCACCTATCACTAATTCCATCATTCACACAACCCACCCCACAACAAAATAATTTGTCCAAAGCCCTCATCCTTGAAGAACTTCCCATCACCAACCTTAATTAGGCTTCCTCCTCCACATCTAGCCATATGGTTTCCACATCCCAACCTCTATCTCAACCAACACCATGCACCTATGGTTAGACATAATCAACCATATCATCCATCATTATTAATTCATCATAATCCACACAACCAACTCTATTAGCATCTATCATCACCTCATCCAAGCCTGATTCACCTCCACCCCAATCAACCAATATCTCACAAGTTGATTTATCAGATCGTGAGATGCCACATCAGTATAAACCTCTTATAAAGCCACAAGATACTCTTGTACCCCACACTTCCATACATAATCCATCCACATCATCCCTTACACAAGTTGTAGTACATCTTGCTAATCCTATCATTGGTGAGTATGTGGTTCAAAATATTACCATCACATCGCTATCCTTTGAAACTATAAGGGATTACAATCACCCACGCGACCCAGTCTTAGCTATAGAAGCGGTTTACAATATGGGTTCCTTACCAAATATTAACTTTATATATAGTGGGTTGATTTATCATTCGATCCACTCCCTCTAGATGAACCCAAACAACTGGTTGTTGCCAATATTAAGCACATGTCTAACCATGATTTCCCATCATGATATTTTCATTAGGTTAATTGGCAAGGATATGAGCTAGGATGACATAAAAATGGCATGCATGACATTATCGAACCTCAATATCAAGAAGTGCATGATCGTCCTAGCATAGGATATAGTCCATAATCTTCCTCTTCTTCTTTAGAACAATATTTTCAATGATTTACTTTAGAACCTAAAGAAGAAGAGGATAATGATAACAATGATTCGAAGGATGAATTGTATGAGGAATACGATGAATCCAAAAAATAATCAACCTTAGTCACTCCATTCATTGAATAGGATGAGTACTATCTTAGAATGTTACCCATCCACTAACCCATCTTCTGTTTACTCCTCCTAAGGGAGAAAACTGATCCAAATAGTGAACCACCATCGCCACCTTGACCATCTCATTGAAAACATGATGTATATATGTACAAAAAAATCATCTTAGCCATTTACATCTCAATTTGTACATCCATTAATTCATCCATCATTCATACACATTTCATAATCATTTTCTTATACATTGCATTCATGCATCCCTATCATTTGCATTCGTTCATGTTGCTTGTCATATTGGTCATCATTTGATTAGATTTGGATAATAGTTAGTCCAAAGAGTCTTGTTGCCTTAATCAGGGGTACTTTCGATCTCGCATTAGTTCCATATTGCCATCCATTGAGCATTAGTTCCATTTTGCCATCCATCCAAAAAAACACAAAAAATAAGTAAAAATTATAATAAAATACCATCACACCTTACTTGTTTTCATTCACTCAGCTACTCCTAGTATCTCATGCAACCTCAATTGAACATCAAGTCTCTACTTGGACCAAAGCACACTTTTTAACTAAGAAAATATTTAGTTTTGGGACTTAAATTTATCAATTCTAAACCAAAACATATTTCAGATGTATTAATGACATCTTGCATGAAAGAGGGATGACACCAAAATTAGGCTGAACTTTGAAAGTGAATAATTTTTTTTTGCTTGTCCCATCATGCACATAGTCCAAAATAATAATGAAAACAATTTTTTTCACCACTTACAACACTTCAAAATAAAATATTAGTAAGGATAGGGTAAAATTCTCATCACACCTTGGTTGAGAATCCAATTCCCCAAAGATTTAACTCTTTTACAAACCATAAAATAGGTCCCCAAGTAGTAAGGATAGGATTACACTTCTATCCATATGGTTATGTAGTCTGATTCCTCAAAGCTTAGAGATCATACAATTGGACTATGGAGCTGATATCCACTAGGGCTATAGACGCTTGACTGGCATTGGAGTATGTTCATGCATGGTGACACATCTCTCTTGAAGATACCTTTGACCGCACATAAGGATAAGCTAGCTTTCTGGTTCTCTTCATGATTGGTCTAAACTCACTTTACTCAAGATGGGTAAATGAATTCACTTTTCACACCCATAGTGGTTCTTAACTGGTTTTATCGCACACATGTGTGGTCTTTGAGAAATTTTTATTTGGAAAGATCAGTTGCTTGAGGTCACTAGGATGTTTGAGTCTTTCAAAAACAATCTTATATTTCCATCCCATATTACCATTGTATCCTAGGTCAACTTCATATGTTTACCATTATATATTAGTGCCCCTTATTAGGATATAAATATAATGTTGGTCAAACAAGAGTCTAAAACCTCTACAAATTATCATTACAAGCATGACACTATCAGTTCATTCACATACATCATCACAATAAAGTATGCACATCATTCATTTCATATCATCATCCACATATGCATCCATACATACATCCATACTCAAAAGGCTCCAAAGGAACCAAAATCCTTTGGTCACATACAATTCAAAAATCTCCAAAGGCACCTAATACCTTTGGCCATATTTTAGTTCAAAAACTCCAGAGGACCTACCCCTTTGGTCAAACAATATTCAAGTGAACCTTGTATTTAGTGATCTACTCTAGTCACCTGGTGGTTGTAGTGACTAATTATCCATGTAATCCAGTAGGATGGGTAAATCACCATAAGGAAAGTTGTTAAAAAAAATCTATTTTATTCCAATCATTTTCACCTTCATCATCTGCTTTGTCATTGTCATCATTTCATATCTTCTCATGCGTTACCCTTCAAAATCTCCTAAACAATCAAACATTGCACAAAATATCAAATCACCACAAATGCATTCAAATCATTGTCTTGCATCCTCATCATGTCAAGTGAACCTTGTATCTAGTGATTTACTCTAGTCACCTAGAGGTTGCAGCAATTGATTATCCATGCAATCCGGTAGGATATGTAACTTACCATAAGGACAATTGTTCAAAAATCATCAAGTCAATGCACCATTGCATCCAAATAACTATTCCACATCATCTACATAAAAAAATTAATTTGGTACCTTAATTATTGAAGTGTAATTTCACTTAAGAAAATTTTCCCAAGATTGTCATTGATGCCCTCTCTTTGGGGTTATAAACATGAAAAATTTCTACTTCATCATTTTCATTCAGGAATTGCACTAGTCACTAGGACATTTGCTCCTATCAATCACCTAATCGTAGGGTGATTGGTTCCTATTACATTTTCATTTAGGAATTGCACCAGTCACTAGGACATCCTCTCCTAGCAATCACCTAATCCTAGGGTGATTGGTTTATTTTAAATTTTCATTCAAGAATTGCACCAATCACTAAGACATCCACTCCTAGCAGTCACTTAATATGAGGGTGATTGGTTCCTTATACATCTTCATAATTTTGTATTTCAATGATACCAAAAGGTAAATTTTTGACAACATAGAAATACCCCAAAACATGGGGCAACTTACTTGATCTTAATTTCCAACACTTGCATCCATCACATTCACCACTTTTTCACCATTCACATTCAATCAATTAACTCGTGTTTTTCATTCTTCACCCATTCACCAATTGAGGGGGTAAGCCAGAATCAAAATTTTCCAAAAATAATTCTCCTTGCACATTGAGGAAAGAGTCCATTGCTCCATTCCAGGTGTCTCTTGTTTTTGCACTGCATCGTGCTTCACACAATGAAGTACAAAAAGGGGCATCTGTAGACACCAAATTCTAGCCATTTATTATATATATTTATATACTTATATAAATATAAATATTTTATATATTTATATTTATATATATTTATACATATATAAATAAATCCTAGCCATTCATAATCCATTCATCATCATCAAATCTTAGCCATTCATTATTTATACATATATATTTATATATTTATATATATAAATATTTTATATTTATATATATATATATATTTATGTATATATATGTGTGTGTATAAATAAATCTGGGTTGTTCATCAAAACTCCATCCTAGTGGGCCATGTGGTAATCCTTGCCACTCATTAAATGCAATTCGTGTCATTTACCAAGTCATAATCTCAGCCATTGATCATGATTTAATACTAGCCACCCATTGCCATAGTCGAAACCCCAACATTAAATAAAGTAATTATAAAAATGTTATTCACTTTTGGTAAATAAAGGTCAGGGAAAATATAGTTCAAAAATACTTGCAAAGCAAAAATCGTTCGCACCTTTGTGCAAACCCTATATGTCACCACTGCAACCATTTTTTCGATTTAGGGCCTACGAACTAGTCCCCAGATGCTATTGAGTGTTCATGTATTCACAGTTCGATCCCCTCAACCACATGGATTGAAAATCAGGTATTTTGACAAGGCATTTGATTTTATTATTTCACTGATGTTTTCTTGTATTATATTATACATTCTTCTAGTATTTCAACTAGGGGTTGTAGGTTGCACTTTCACCTTTTAGAGGGTCTGACACTATGGATACCCCACATGTGTTATTAACTCTTTTTTGTAGCTTGTTTTTATGCAAGAACAATAAGCATTTAGTATGATGAGTTTTTTTAGATGGAGTGGCCTGTAAGGATAGTTAAATAAGCCCATTCAATCTCTATTTATAGTAGGAAGATCGAAGAACACCACTATTGCTTGGTTGAGCAAAAGAGTTTTATCCCTTTTACAGTATTCATTTGTATACTAAAAAAGCATTATTTTGTAACCCCATGATATGGGACATATTGATGTACCAGAGTGGAGATCAAGGCTCCTCATTTAATAATATATAACATATTTTTTTTATGTGCAACATTGCTTGTCTTTGAGTTACTATTATTTTTTGGTGTTGATATTTTTCTACCTTGGCCACCACCTCCCCATAATCCCCACTACCCTCATACACCACCTGACTTAGTTTCCATGGAGGCTATGAGGTAAACCAGGCATCATACTTTGTAGTGGTTCCAACATCATCCACATCTAGGATATCCATCTTCTCATCATCATCATACTCCACTCGCCATGCCTCAACATAGGGTACACTCAAATCATCAACCCGATGCCTATAAAAAATTGAAGTGTTAGGATCCCCTACCATATCCCAAACTATCATAAAATCCATGAGAACTAGATCAGCTCCACCTCGCTACCATATTGACCAACCACCCATTTGGCTTGCTTAATCCACCATAACTACTCCCTATTAGTGGATCACCTAGCACCTCACCACGGTCACCAATGCACCGAATCATGTATCAATACTACCCATAGATCTTTGTAATCCTGATCACTATAACCAGGATGACTTGAATGTATCACCTTAGCTTCTTGCCATCTCAACACATAAGGTTGAGCCATATCCCACTCCTAGGGTAGGCCCACAATATGAGCTATACTAAAATGCTCCCAGTCCTAGACCTGAAGCAACACACTATAGCCTAATTCCTTTTACCCTTACCTCTTCACCTCATATAGCTCCATGTATGCTTAAGCTAACAAATAATATGACCAAGCATACACCCAAGACTCATCAATCATATTAAATTCCAACTAAATCATGTTCTAAGGGAACTAAATTTGATGCTATTAGGTACCAACACATTAGCTAGCAGGAACATGCCATAGGTTTGTAGTGCCTCCAACTGCCCCACATGTACATCTCCAAGTATTTTATGCCACCATCACTGATATTCACATCTTCCACCCATCACTAAAAATTTGACTCATCTCATATCCCTTATCATGTCCAACTCGGACACACAACCCCTCCATAGGTACTTGGAAGATGCGATGCACATCCTCAAGTGTCATGGTCATCTCTCAGGTCAAGAGTTGGAAGGTCCTCCATACTGGATCCCATAACTCTAGCAAGGTAGAGAGGTACCCCTCATCCACCATCACCACCTCAATATGTGCACACCCATACAATACCACCTGCTCTAGCTACTTCCAGTTGATACACTGTAATGCATTTATCACCCCTGGTAGGATAGGTGAGAATAAATATTGAGCCTTCAGAATCCTCAAATGTGGCACAACACAAAAATAAATACACATTAGCATCTCATCCATTGCACAATCAATAAAAACTTTTTGCCTGTCCTCTTTTAGTTATCAAAAAATAGAAAAACAACATAAACAAAATTACACAAATGATCAAGAAGCGCTAGATGAACTTACCTCTGCCACCTGCACATTAGCTCTAGCTACCACATTTGCTCCCTCCATCACCATCACTAAACACTTACACTCTCCTTTGCTTAGACGTTGTTCCTAAAACTCTCAAACACAATAATGAAATAAAAATTCACTTTTGTAGCCCTTTTATAGCTAATCTAGTGTGCCCATATGCCATAGGGTTTCTACCTAGTGCACTCAAATGCCACTCTGCATTTGCAAACTGATAGATGTCCTCCTGCATCTATGCAAATATGGATGCAGGCTGGCATTTATCTTAAAAATGCTATAAAGAGTTTCAAAAGGGCCTCAAAACATGGCAAAAATTCACAAAATCACTGCAAAATCCATCCATGCATTCATTACACCATCTCATTAAGTCTTGTGATAACATGGATTGATTTGGACGTCTACTTTTTTATTGTGACCAAAAGTCGTAAAACACCTAAAAATCTCCAAAATTAACAAAAACTAATAAATCCACTATTCCAAGCATTCATCACATCATTCCATCACATTTTGTGATAACATGGATGGATTTGGGTGTTTAATTCTTGATTGCAACCACAAGTCATGAAAATTCCCCACACTGCTTCAAAATATCTCAAAACAGTTCCAAATTTCTTAAAATTATCAAATTCACTCATTAATGCATTTACATATTCATTCAAAATTACCAAATCCACTCATCAATGCATGTACATCTTCATTAAACATTATCAAATCCACTTTCACTATCAAGTGAACCTCGAATCTAGTGATTTACTTTATTCCCATGGTGACTACAATGATTGGTTATTAATGAAATTCGGTAGGATGGGTAGATCACCATAAGGACACTTACTCATATCATCATCTAGAATCCTTTTGTTCAAAAAAAAATCATTTTGGTGCCTCATTTCTCGAGTGATATTGTGTTCAAACTAATTTTCTCAACGTTGTCATTGATACCCTCTCCATGGGGTTACAGATACGAAAAAATTCCTACTTTATCATTTTCCATTAAGGAATCTAGGGGATCACTGGGTAGTAAAGTGGGTTCCTTTACTTCATCATTTACTTTGAATTTCAATGATACCAAAAGGTATATTTTTCAACAGCATAGAATCACCCCAAACTTGGGGTAACCAAATTTGACTTTGATTTCTAACACCAAGATACATCACATTCATCCATTGCACCATACAAATAAAAAATCCTATTCTATTGGGGTAAAAACAGAGTCAATCAATCCATCATAATCCCTATCCTACTAGGGCAAAGGCAACATCATCCAATTACAAGCCCTCTTCTATTGGGACAATAAGAATCAATCAATCCATCACATCCATTGCTTCATTCATATTCATTGCATCATCCACATTATATCAATTGGCTCATGACATTCATTTTTCACTCATTCACTAATTGAGGGGGTAAGCTACGACCACAAAATTTTTAGAATCTTCTTGTGCACTGAGAAAAGAGTCTATCCCACCAAACTAGGTGTCTCTTATTTTTGCATCATATTATGTTTCACATAACACGATACAAAAAGGAGCATCTATAGACATAAAATCCTAGCCACTCATTATCCACTCATAACTGTCAAATCATAGCCATTCATCATTAGTTATTTATATATACATATAAATATTTTTTATCTTTATACAAACACACACACACACACACACACACACACACACACACACACACACACACACACACACACACACACACATATATATATATATATATGAATAAATATCAACCGCCCATCATGTCTTAATCCTGGCCATTCATTCAATGCAATCCATGTCACTTACCAAGTTGTAATATCAACCACTCATTATGTTTTAATCTTGGCTACCCATTGTTGTCATCGAAACCCTAGCACAAATCAAGCGTACTCATAAAATATCATTCACTTGTCATGAATGAGAATCAAAAGTCTTGATAGGTCAAATATTCAATTATCACATTCACTCTTCGCACTCACACAAATCCTAGCCACTACCATATCCACTGTTCGATCCTCGAATATTTTGTGAACCAGATCCAAACATTGCAAAGCATATGATCCAACCCATAAATACCTCAAGGTGTTCCTCAAAAATTGTAGAGCATTTTTGGAATGTTGTAGGGCATCCAAAATAGTCTGCAAACACTCCAAGGCATCCACTAGACATCGTGTTGCATCCAATGAGCCCTTGGATTATTTTGAGCATCTGTGTGACCGTAGATCAAACCAACAGAAGTGTAGATTCAATGATTCAGGAATTAGAAAGGTTATTGGTTATTTTTTATTTACATTTTTTTTATATTTCCCAAACATTACACTTAGGATTTTTGTAGATCTATAGTTTATAAAGGGTCTCACACAATGAAGCCCTCACATGTACTACTGATCCATTTTATGGCTTGTTTGTATACAGGTGTAAGATACATTTTCATTGATAGTTGCTACAAATTGAAGTAGCCTTGTAGCAAATACACAAGACCACTCAACCCTTTTTAGAGTGAACAAGAGCCGAAGACATCACAATTGATTGATCCAACGAGAAGGTTTTACCCCTATGTTGAAATTATTGTATCAAAATAAGCAATATTTTTGTAACCCATGCAGGAGCCCTCACATGTACTCTTGATCCAATTTATGGCTTGTTTGTATATAGGTGTAAAATACATTTTCATTGATAGTTGCTACAAATTGAAGTAGCCCTGTAGCAAATACACAAGACCACTCAACCCTTTTTAGAGTGAACAAGATCCGAAGACATCACAATTGATTGATCCAATGAGAAGGTTTTACCCCTATGTTGCAATTATTGTATCAAAATAAGCAATATTTTTGTAACCCATGATTTGGGGCATATTGATGTATAAGAGTGGAGATCAAGGCTCCTTGATTCAATAATATATTAGAGCATTCATTTCATGTGTATATTATAGTTTGTTTTGATTCATTGCTATTACTAGTGTTGATATTTTTATGATTTACATTATGATCACCTCAGTAAAACCATGTAACCTAATTATTTCCTTAGCAAACTTATTTTCCACAACCAGTGCATCATCATTGATATTCTTTAGCATAAAATATGTAACTTTATTCAAAGGTTTCAAAGAGCCTTCCCATAGCTTTCACACATACCCAATCTATAATAGTCTTTAAAAAATAAACCCCCTTGCATTTTCACAAGGTATAAATATTCTCTTCAGGGTTTCAATAAATGGACATATACAAAAAATTTTAAAGATAATGATTTGTTCCTTGATAGGAATTTCAAGGATGTATTTGAGGTTGAAAAAAAAACCCTAGACAATAAGGTTATCCTAGGAGGACTCAATGGGAGCACCTCCAGATCCTCTTTTAGATAGGTATTATTTATTTATAAATTTGTTGGAGGAGAAATCTCAAATAGAGATTGAAGAAACATGAAAAACATCACTAAAAATGATGTAGCGTATGTGGCAGTATTTCCAATAGGGGGTGGTGATAGATTTAAGTATAATTCCTCAACCTATATTCATCTATTTCACTATTGGTATGCAATTCCAAAAATCATATGGTTGTACGATCTAATTGTACAACTTCATAAATGTACAATGCATAGTTGTACAATCACAAAATGTACAATGGTATGATTCCAAAATTTACAATCTCACCCAAGTTGTACGGTTACCAAAACACTCAGTTTAGCAAAAATATTAGTTGGCAATTTGTTCAATTCCATCAAATGTTCAATTGGAAATTGTTCAACTTAGCTAAAATATTTAACTAGTGAATCATGTAATATAAACTAGATTATTTACTAGCTATACAATTTAGTGGTCAATCGTACGATTCATAAACCTTGCATGTTCATAAATAACATTATTTGTACGATATCCAACTAACAATTTATCCCTTGTATCTAATCACCCATTTACACTATGGTTACCATTAAAACCAATCAATATCCATGCACTTATCTCATTGTACGATTGTTAAAATGGTTTGTATCAAATTAACAACTGCACAATTCTTGTGTTAAATCTTCCTGCAATGAATCGTACTCTACTAATGCCTACAATAAAATTTATATAACACAAATAATATTGCCATCATGGAAGCATTCACTTATCAATACATGCACACATGAATATGATTGAAAATAGGATTTGCATTGATCATGGTTGTTGTATGTAACATTATCACACTACATGCAATACACAAGTTCAATGGACTCAACATTCCTAGAAACAAGTTCTCCTCTGCAACCTGAATTGCTCCATGCAATCTTCATCCAATAGAGAACAATACCCAAAAAATAAATTGCTCCATGCAATCTTCATCCAATAGAGAACAATACCCAAAAAATAAATGGTGGGGGCTTATAATGCCTACCCAGGCCATTTTTGAGTGGTTCTTAAGGCAACACATTATTCCCTTCTATAAAAAAAATATATACAAAATATATGAGTCTTGCTCTAAATCTATGGTATTTCAAATTTTAATTAGTTTGAACATGTAATTAATATGCTTAATGAATACTTTTATATTTTTTACTTCAATAGATGCAAATACTTCTTAAAATATACATGCCTACTCCTAATAAAAAATAGTAAAACCAATACATAATACTTATAACTATTTGAAGTATGAATTTATTTATTTAAACATATACATCTTTTGTATATTTATTAAATAGTTATTTTTACAATAGAGTTATTGCTTACTAAGCTGACAAGTACCAATTAATTTCAATGAAAATTAAATTATTTGTTAAAAACAAAAGGCATATGATAAACAAATAATTTGCTTTAAAGTATGTTTTATTTTTCCAATTTAAGAGCACTTAAAAAAGGGCCAACAACATGATGCAAGTAAATTTGATTTATTTTAGTATATTGTTGATTTTTAAAAATACATAGTTTTTTCTAAAAATTGTTTCATTTGAATATTTTTTAAAAACAATATAGTAATCAGACCACATTCTACGTAATTTTTAAATTTTTATAACAAGTATAAACATAAAAATTATTTTAAATTTATACATGGGTCCATCAAGGACAAGTTGCTACTGGACATTTGTTTCTTCTCTTACTTATGGTGTGATGTTTTTACTTGTCTTTTATAAGTAGGCCATACCTTGTGTGCCCTTGCTTCTCAATCATGAGAAATTATATTAAATATTTAAAATAAAACTTAAATACGGGTTTATAGTTGTTTTTTAGATTAATATTTTTTTTATTTTTTTATTTTTAGATTTGGTTTAAGGTTGGACATATCCATTCTACCATGACCTCTCATAAAGGTGACAATTGAGTTTATTAATAGGGATCAAACACATAATCATACATACACCCACCCCATCACACACTCGCCCACCCCGTAGCTTGAACCTTGGACCTCCCAAAGAAGAGCCAAAACCTGAATGGTTGCACTGTCCCTCTGGAAATTTTTTAGACCAATATTAATAAATTTACAAAATCGATTTTTTTAATGTGAAGGGTGGTGTAAAGGTTTGTTATTTTGATTTTTAAGAAAAACAAAGGGAAAAACTATTTTATACATATAATTATAATGAATAATTAGATTTTTTTGTATTATTATATTTTTAATAAGTTGCATGTCTTTTCTATGGGGTCATTGTCTTTAAAATAATAAAACATTACTATCATTACATTGTTGTCAAGTTAATTAATTAGATTATATACAACTTGGTTGTTTTATCAAATATATTTTTCATGTCTTATAAAAAAAAAAAATTCGTCTTTCTTAAACTATTAAGGTTTTACAACTCCTTGATATCATTTGCATTAAGAAACTAAATCTCACTCTACTAGTTTCCTTCTAAAATTTAAATTTTACTAAACCAATGATCAACACTATGAATAACTAAAATATTTGCTACTTGTTTTTTTTTCTATATATATGTTGGCTATAATATCTTCTAATTTCCTAATACCTATTTTTTAGGGGTTATAGTCATGCCCATAATATTCCAAGATATCACTTTCATCTCACCTTTTATAATAAATTTATGGGCTTAGCCCCATTTCTGGTTAACACTTATAATATTTGCTTTTGTTTTTCCATATTAATTTCCCTTTTAGTTTTCTTTTCTCTTTGTTTTTGCTTTTTGGGTCTTCTTCTCCTTTTTTTATTCCCACTAAAACTTCCATATTTATCAATCTCTTCATTTATTTTATATTGTTCATAATGAAATTTATCATCTACAAGTTAGTCTTTCTCTAAAGGATCTGAAGTGCAAGGATTAACCTTAAAAGCACTTTCTTTATTATGTTTCTCTAGAATACTTGAAATAGGACATTTCTTGATATAATTACCTCCTTAAGTTATGAAAATTCTAAATTACAATATGTATCCTCCATCCTCATTTCTTTATTATGCTACTCTTGAAACCCTAAATTGTAAGGGATAACCTTTACAATGCTTTCATTTTTATTACAAGAAGAGGATTTTATACCACCTAAGGAAAAATAAGGTTATTTACCTAGAATAAACTTGACCTCTTCTATCTCCTTTGTTCTAAAATTTTCCTCTATATTTTTCTTTGCACCTTTGATTCTTTATAAATTTGAACTTACTTTATACTTCCTCCTTCCTTGAATCCTTCTTTGTTTCTTTTAACTATTGATTTGTGTGAACTATATGACCTTTGTCAACTAGTTCTATAAATAGGTTTTTTTACCTCTCTTTTTTTAAATGGGTATTCTTGATCTAATCTAGATTCTACTTCAAAATGATCTCCTTACTTCATCTTGAATTTTATCTCATGACCAAGATTTTTGGTCTTTTTCTCCATCGTTTTCATTTTGTAATCTCTTGCCATCTATCCAATCTCATAACTTTGGAAGCATCAAAATGTGATGTTTACATAATCCACTTGTTGATCCCATTCTCTTCATTTGAATTTAATCTTGAGGGATTGTGAAAAAGGTTTTGAAAAATCCATAGCAACACATATGATTATATACAACATGCTTTTTCTTCTTAGTATTTAATCCATTCTAGATGACCTACCCTAGGGAATTACCAATATTCTTCAAAACATCTTTATTGATATGTTGATATGGAAGCCCAAAAAGCCTAAACCCCATTAGAAGATTTTTAATTAAAAAAAAAATTCTTACTCAATAGTCTTAAATATAGAGCATTTCCCCCCCTAAACCATGGGCCGCCAACCATTATTATATTCCTAATTTTTGAACTTGAAAATATAATGAGGAAAAAAGCTTTAGGAAGAAAAGTCATGGAGTAATTTGAATTCAATCTACACTTCCATTGGATCCAATTTTGAATCTCCAAAAACCTTGGCCAATGTTCATGGAACTTACATATAAACCCTCTACTTTTAAGAACTACTATATTATACTCAATCATCTCATCCTTGATAATCACTTTTGGTGTAACATCTACTCTTTGGATTAGACTCGCCATCTTTTTTATCTTTCTCTTATCTCTAATTAGGGTATTTTTACTTCTCATAAGGGCTTTCAAATGTGACTTTCCTTCCATGTTACCTAGTTTTTCCTAAAATGAATTCTTTATTTTTTGAAATTTCCCAAATATATGGAGCAAGAAAATATGAGGGCTCCTTACTCACACTTCCTTTCTATTCGTATTGTCCCTAATCTTCCCTAAATTTTTTTTGTATTGTTATTAAATATAGATAGTTATAATGTTGTTATATGCATCCATGAATAGACTATTGTATTTTATTGCTTTGATATATGATTATTTTTTTAATTTACATGGTGGAATCGATAGCCTTAACGAATCTAGGCAGGCTAATCAGATTTTATGATCACCATAGTATTCTACGTTGTCTGCCCTGAAAGCTGCTAATAGTTCTTCATGCAATCCGCCCTTGTAACCACCATGCCACAATCATTTTAAACCTTTTATGTCACTAAAAGCACTAGGAAAGGGACAAGCGTTCAATCCAACAAGGCCCTAGATTTGAACCTTGGACATCCGCCCCCCTTATGGGGTTTGGTCAGACCAATTGGTCTACACCTTGGACCTACATATGATTTTTATAGATTGAATAAAAAATATATTTTTTTTAAAAACTTTATATTCATTGTGTTTGCTATAAAAAATACAATTTCTATCTATAAAATAATTCAAATAAATTGGAGCTTTTTGAGATCCATGTTGTAGTGGGTTTATAACTTGGTCTCTTGGCATAAGTGCTAGGACTTGGAATACCTTACAATTGTAAATATGGTATGGGATTTGTCCCAAATGAGAATCTCATTATATCCCAAGATGAGTGTTAGATTGTGCCTAAATAAGGTTTTGGAAGTGGTCTAATGAGGAACGCTTTCTCTTTTTTGAAGTAGCTTGATTTCTATATCAAATTATTAAATATTATTAATCTAGCCAACCCTCTTTTCTACGATTTCTTCTTGTAATACTATGAATATTATGCCAATATGGACCACGATGACAATTGTTTTGCTTTGGGACAAGTAATACCTAAATTTTCTAAGGGAATTCATCATTACAAAAATATGTTTTTCCATGAAGTTATAACACTCCTCATAGTTAAGGAATTTTTGAATCTTAAAGATATTGGATGTTCTTTTTTTCTATAATTTTTTAGTCAATAATGATACAATAATCATATCAATGCTAAACACATACAAACTAAATTCCTTAAGAAATATAGATTAGTTAACATTGGTGCATCAATAGTTTCATCCTTAATATCCCATACAACTTTATTCCCGTTTGTTAGCTTTTGAAGCTATAAACTTAAAGAAAATGCAAACACAACTACAAGTATTGAAATAAGTATGCAATATTATAGCTATGATAATGGTTAACTAATATGCATGAAAATCTGATAGAAACCTTGATACAATGCTCTAGAAATGCTCATATAATAAATCTCATGAAAATTACAATGCTATGGAAATGAGGTAACTACCTCTCCATTATTATGAAAAAGAACTACATGATGACTACTACAACTCTGACCTATGCACTCCAAAAATCCTCTCTCTTCTTCTACTTTATGAAGGCTTGTTTATAATGAGATGCAACTCTTTTCCTCCAAGATTCCTATGAAATCTCACTATTCTATTCTAAGGACTCATGTGCATGTGGACTACATGCATATTTACATTATTGCACATTATAACACTTGTGCACTTATTACATTGTTTTATTAAAGTACTTAACTCCTAATATAATCCTAATTTAAATATGTACCCATGATGGTACATTAGTGAATAACAAAATAATGTAATAAACCTAAAACCCTCCTGTATTGCATTGTTTGGTTATTGAAGACATTAGTCTTCAATAAGGATCTTTATCTTTTGGGCATTCTTCAACTCGATCATATTCTTCTATTTCTTTTATCTTCATGTTGTTTCAATATATTTGGATGAGTCTTCATACATGATGTCTTCTATATATTTTGATGTACTAGCAACCTCATAGTATTACCAGTTACAAGTGGATCAAAATTGATCTATTCTCTTTCTGTTGATTCTCTGAGTGACCTATTTTCTTGATCTTCACACAAGTTAAGCTTAAGCTTATTTTTAGTGTATGTTTCTATAGTAAGATCTTGAAATAAATAATCTATTCTATTTAGAAATCTCTTTTCATAGCTTCTATAATACTTATACTTGTAGTAGCAAAAGAAAGATGAATGATTTTTCCCTCCACAGTATTTACATGGATGAAAAATCTAGCAATTGACCTTCTCATGACCAAATTGGTTGCAATAGGTGCATAGTAATGGCATTTCAGCTCCTTTGTTGTCTATTTTAGGTATATCATGTTTATCTATCTCCTTGATGAGATGTTTAAACCATAAGTGGATAATAGAGGCTATTTCAACTTTGCTCCTTTCACATATTTGTATGATAGTTTTATGATTATTTTCTTTCCTTTGAATATGGTCTTCAATATCTTCATTAGAGCATTCATCATCACCTTATTTTACTAATACACTAGATGGTGTTCTTGAGGATTTTTCTTTCTCCAAACTGTTAGTTTACGAGTATCCAAAAATCCTTCTAAATTCTATTGATTCCTTTCTATTTGTATCTTCCTTATTATCCATTGATCTTTCTGAATCATCAATCATGCTTTCAATTGAGTTAAATGTATTTTTAAGCCATTTCCTTACTCCTTTTCCAATTACATTATAAATTGTATTCTTTGGAGTAGACATCCTTATATATCCCTAATAATGTGATAAAACTTATAATAATTTTCAGCTTCTATCACTCTCAATCAACTATTTATCTTCACTTGTACAAAGCTTAAGTGTAATAATATCTTTGGGATATTTGAGTTGGATTGTCTATGTATCCTTTCTTTTGGTGTGAGACTAGTAAGTTTACTTTTACAACTAATATTTGATGCATGAACTAAACTAAAACTATAATTCAATGTTGTGATATGTTTCTAAACTTCTAAGATAAAGGTTTGATGTAGGATTACTTATATCTCCCAAGTTAGAAGTTTTAGAAATACTATGTATTTAGTTTTGCTAATCCTTATAACTCCTTGTATTAGAACTTGCAAGTATATTTGAAGCAATAATAATGATGGTTCTAATGCTTCTAATTCTAACTAATTATTCAAGGTAATATTTCTAGATATTAACACCTTATTATTCCTATCAATCACTTTCTCTAGAGTAAGTTGATTTTCAAATTTAATAGACTTTGCAATATAACTCTTACCTTTGCTTTGAAATTGAATACTCTATAATTGATTTGAATTCCTATGCCTTATTAATAGTTGACTTCTTTTCAACTTCAAACTACAACTAAGGTATTCACTTTCCACTTTATTGATATGTGCACTCCTTTCAACGTCGATGTTTTTAGACCTACACACTCCTCCTCCAATGTCTAAATTTAGACCTGTTGAATTCTATCAACCTTGATGAACGTGATTTCCTTTGCACTTCACTCAAATGGCAATAGATATCTTCTTTCAATTTTTTTTAGTTTACCTTCGACCTTCTGTCTCATTGGTGAACGTTGTCTTTTGTGACGTCAAATAACTTTGGTCTGTGAACTCCTTGGTTTGTTGTGCATGCTATACTTTGACATAGATGTGCTAGTCTAAGAACTTAGTGAATTAATCAACTAATATTACTTAATTTATGTGGTGCTAGGCTTATTAACTTCACCTTAAATATCTCTTATAGCTTTCGTTTGATGTTGCACTTTCTAAGCCCTATGTTGGTGCTTCTCTTCTAAAGTATGCTCTCTACAATGTATGAAGGATTGTGCCAAATGGTATGCAATTCTCCTAACTTCTTTGAACCACTTACATTACACCTTCCAATGTTGAGTAATAGGTGGCACTCAATCGTTGTCTAATTATCTTCAATTCTTCTGACCTACCACTTCTTATAAGGGTATTATAGTAATGATACCTTTGTCTAGATGCTTCTACTGATGTGTGCTCGAATTGCCTTCGATGTGGTGGTGACTATCTATGGTGTGCATGAGATATTTTCTTCCACATGGTGCAATATCTCTACTTATTTTCCCTAACTCCCTTGGGCTCTACTTAATGCTTTCTCCTTACTGTCTAACACTCGTTCTTTGTAGTCAATGATGTTAATCCAACATTTTATTCAACCAATATTCTCCAACGCTTCACTTGGGGAGAAATGATGTTTATTCCTTCAACACTTCTCTAGCAGAGAAGGATATGTTCCAACATCTCTAAAAAAATTCTAACCAGGTGTATGTAATGACCTTGGCAATGGGTAACTACTTCATTAGTTTGAGTCGAGTTTCAAAGTATATGTGTTGTCACTTCGATGTGTTTTCTTCTACCTAGTTGGTGCAACTTGCTGAGTTTTCTTTGTTGAATGTAATGACTTCCTTGTATATTTTTACCTAAATTATAAACTTGCTTTGGTGCAAGTTACTCGATCAAGAGGAAAGATCACTCTTGTTTGTGATTATGCTTTTCTCAACACTCTCATCCACGTAGATCGAAACCTACATTGATTTTACTACTTATGGTTGAGTTTGGATCATTATGCCTTCACCAAAGGCTATAAAATACGTAAGTTACCTTGTAATGATCCTTAACTTTCCTTCTCAAAAATATTTCTATGATATATTAATTCAACCTTCGCATCATTTCTTAATAATTTCAATTTCTTCACCCTTTCTTGTTGTCCTTTTTCTTGATATCAATGCTAACTCTTAGGTGATGGATGCAAGTCAAAGCTACTAACACTATCTCTCTTTCTATGGAGATACTTTGTTATTTAGAGCTCTTTTTAATGGCTCCAATATTTTGTTGTGTAAATGTGGAATAGACTACTGTAGACATTTACCCCCTTATGCTCTTGAATCAAGCCTCTTGACTTCTTGGAATTCAGACTTCAAATTCCTTTGTTGGCTAATATAGATTGAACCCAATATTTCCCTTTTAATCCTTTGGTAATACCTTCCTTGCTTGGCTATTTTTTATACTTAATAACTCAATATTTCCACTAAGATTTGTACGTATTGTATATGCAAACTTGTAAAGTATTCCTTTTCTTAGAATGATATCAATAGAATGTTGATATGTTTCTTTCTCTCAAAATATATCTAACTTCTATTATATTTTCTATGTGCAGGTTTAACCCTTGTAAACTATAACTTCTACACTTACCTTAAATACATGAATGAATACTTCCTATTCAATATTTAAACCTTGAAACCGATGCTTTATAACCTTAATAAAAATCCAAATATAAAAAGCTCAACTAATGAAATTTTGCACCTTTTGTTGCATACCCTTTTATCTCTATAGATGATGATGATGATAGTGATTCAAATCACTTAACTGGCTACCTTCTATAGATGATATTGTAACTCTTTTAGGCTATCCAAAAATAGCTCTATTGCTTACCTCTTTTGCAGCTTTAACACTCTATTAATCTACTACCAAAAACTATGATTTTATGGCTTCAATACTTCTTTTGAATGTACCTCTGAAATATGATCTTTAGCAGCTACTAATGCTACCCAAATTCCTAAATTTTTTCTATCCTCAAATCTGAAAATTTTTATATTGTAAAGTAGTCAATACCTTCACTGAAATGCTATCCTTGTATCCCAAAAATTTGGTAGGATTCTCCTCCAAATCACGACTGAAATATTCACTCAAGAACCCTCAATGATAGTCCCCAAATATCTCATATTTGGTGGTTTTTCTATCTCCTTTCTCTTGTCGAATTCCTCTACCTTGGGTTTATTATCGGATGGTGACAATTATCCTAATTTCTCCAATGATTTCTCTTAGGAAATTCTTCCAAAAAGTCTTACCAAGCCTTCTCCTTGTTTCTCCTTGATATCTCTCCAAGGTCATCAATCTTGTAGCTTCAAAAACTTCAATGATATCTTCAATGATCTCCTTCTTGGATCTTCTAAATTCGATGCTACTAAAATCTACAATAGAAATTTTTTTAGTCCTTCTCAATACTCAATCTTCCACTATTGAAGTTCTTCAATAGGGCCTTCTATGGACCTCTTCTTCAATGTGAAGTTTTTAATCTTCAATGGGGATCACCAATCTCCAATATTCACTAGGACTCTTCTCCTTGAGTCTCTTCTTCAATGGGGTCTTCTTTCTAGGGCCTCCTCCTCGATTTGTAGTCTTCAATGTGGCTTCCTTGACCACTAGATTTCTTCTCAATCTCCAACTTGGAGTCTTCAATCTGTAAATATTTCAATGGGACATTTCTCCTTAGACCTCCAGAACTTCAATCTCTATTTTTTTGCAACAAATAACTAATCCCTATATGAGGAAATTACATAGAATTTTAGGCAACGAAGGTGAAATCCTTATCTATCTATTGTAGGAAGTTTCTCAACTTCTAGGAGTTAATTTCTGCAATAAAAAATATTAGAAATAGAAATTTTTATAAATCTATAAAACCAATATTCACTAGTTGGATTTCTAATCTAGTGGATTCAATGCTAAGTTCTAGTATTCACAAGTTTTTTTGCAACTCTGTGGAAAAAATATAGCCAATAATAATTTTTAAAATTTTTAAAATGAGATTTACAATCTCCCCTCAATCTTTCTTGTGGCTCTCTCTACTTCCTATTGTTCTACCTAGAGCTTCTTCTATCAAAAAATCTATTGTGGTGGTGTTTGCATACAATGGTACACAATGGAAAATCTAGTTTGCAAAGACACAACAATAGAAATGGTGATCACTTGTAATTTTTCTTTGATCTACCATGGATCTAATACCATTGTTAGCTTTTGAAGCTATAAAATTAATGAAAATGCAAACAAAAGTATCAAAATAAATATACAATGTTATAGTTATGATAATGGCTAACTAATATGCATGAAAATATGATAGAAAACTTGATACAATGCTCTAGAAATACTCATATAAGAAAGCTCACAAAAATTACAATGTTATGTAATGGAGGTAACTATCTCTCCATTCTCATGAAAAAGAACTACATTGTTGGAAATTTTGAGCTCATTTAGTTGTCATTAATGTCAATATGAGAAGTTGTCATTGATGCCAAAGTGAACATATGAAGCTATCATTAATACCATGGAGTACACCATTACTGCCACCAGGAACAATGCGAAGAGTTGAAGAAAAGTTGTCAAAATATTGTTTTATAAGGGTTTGTGTTAAAACCATGGTGGAAGGTTTCAAAGAAAGGTTTAAAGTTTATCTCAAGAAGGCTTTAATTTTTATTAAAGTCAAAGGTTTATAAAAATAATTTATAAAATTTAAATTATTTTAGAATTTAAATAATTTATACATTATAAAGGTTTTAAAAAAGTGTCGACATCATCAATTTAGTGGAGCGTCGACGTCTATGTCAAAATATGAAATTCATATATAAAAGCTATGCAAAAGGAGAATTAAACTTACCCTTCATCGATTAATATTCATGCGATAGAGAAAAGAGTTATTCGTACAATCGTTCAGGAAGAAGATAAATTTTGTGTTGTCTTTTACGCAAGGAAGAAGATGAAACGAGAGGACTTAATGCCTCACTCCCATTGGACAGGGTGGTCCATTGGTAGCGCACGTTTTGTGAGAGCGTTGGGAGTGGAAGTGACCACGATCGATTCACGTGGAGGTTGTTGGTGTGTTTTTCTTGAGCACTGCAGAGGAAAACATTTTGGCACGCACTCATTTGAGCACCAAGCTTAGAAGAAAGAGCACAAGGTTCTCTTAATATTCCAAGCGTGCGTCTAGTGCATGCGGTGGTCTAGCTTGCGGCTAGGGCGCATGAGGAGGCAGAGATCGGGGGTTAAAATCTCATATGTGGCAAAGGTATTTTTTTGTTAAATAAATTTTTATTTGCCTAATGTTTTTCCTAAGGTAGAAAGGGAGTTATAAGGGTAGAATGAAAAGTTTCATTTTGGGTAATTGATTTATGTTATTGGAGTTATAAGGAAAGTGGATTTGATTTTTTCCAAAGTTCTTATTACTATTAAAATTTAATTAAAGAGGTTTTTGAGTTAAATTTTGGTGGATGCTAAATTTATTTTAATTGGGATATTATAAGGTGTTATTGGAAAAAAAATTATGTATGTTGATGGTTGCTTTTATAGATGAAGTGATAAGGTGTAATTGAGATTTTGCATTACATTGTGAGAAATTTTTATCTTCTAACCTCTTTGAGTTTGGCATAGAAGTGGTTGTGGTTGTGGAATATTTATGAGACCCCTTAATCATCAAGAAAAAGGCATGAGCACATTCTTCCATAGTTGAGTTTATTGATTGATTTTCTAAAAATAAGTTTGGAGTGAAAAGGATTTGATTAGGGCTTCCTTATTGAGTATGTTTGAGTTAATGCTTCAAGGTTTTATGGGTTAAAGAGTTCTTATGTGAACCTTGTTTTATTTTTTTTGAAGTCATTGGTTGAGATAAGAACTTAAACTAGGGTTTGAGTAACATTGCTATGTGAGGATTGTTTTATAGGAATTTTTGTTGAAGCCATTGGTTGAGAAAAGAACTTGAACTAGGGTTTGAGTATCATTGCTATGTGAGGATTGTTTTATAAACATTGTTGTTGAGGTGATTTGTTGAGAAAATAACTTGAACTAGGGTTTGAAAAGAACATGAGTATCATTGTTATGTGAGATTTATGGTTGAGCATCGTTGGAAACATTTTGAGTTGATGTTTATATGCTTGGACTACGGTTTGTGAGCAAGGATTATTTCATTGGGTAATTGGTTGAGTAGAGTTGGTTGAGCCTAGTCAAGTGGATGTGTGAAGTGATTGTTCAAGTTCCATAAAACAAACTATTCTATATTCTGAATTGATTTGAGAAAGTGATTGAGCATTGAGTTGAATTTGAAGTATATTGAGTCTCTAATAATTGTACTTATGTTTTTAAGAGAGTGATTGAAAATATTTGAGCATTGTGATTAGTATAGAGCATATTGAGTCTCTAACAATTCTCTTTATGTTTCTATGATATTGGACAAGTTCTGTGTGGACTTGTTGAGCAGATTTAAGGTAAGTCTTTAAGGAGACTTGTGGAATGATTTTGTGTGAGCTTTTATGAAATCTTACAATACAGAGTTGGATAAGTTCTAGAGAGGACTTATTGAGCAAATTTGGACAAGTTCTAGAGAGGACTTGTAGAGCAGATTTAAACAAGTTCTAGAGAGGACTTGTAGAGAATATTTGAGCAAGTTCTAGAGAGGACTTGTGGATATATTAGTGTGAGATTTTGTGGAAGCTTACAAGGTAGATTTGAGACAAGTCTTTGAGAAGACTTGAGAGCAGAGTTGATTGATTTGTTCAAACCTTGAGTTAAGTTTTAGGGCAGATCCAGTAGATTTGAGTCAAGCCTTGATTTAAGGCTTGAGGACAGAGATCAAGGATAGATTTGTGCTAGACTGAAGGACTTATGTGTAGCTAGTGGATAGAGATCCATTAGCTAAGGTAGTGAGGATAGGTCTTCTGAGTGGGGAAAAGAGTCTTCAGTGGAGAGAGATCCACAAGCTAGTGTAGTGGAGGCAGTAGTATTCTAGAGGATTACTAGCCAGAGCAGAGGAGAAGAAGTTCTCCTGTTGATAGAGATCCATGAACTTGATTTAGGGGATTTGCGTCTCCTTTGGACATAGGTCCATAAAAACATTGTAATAGGGAAAGGATTCCCAAGAGATTGATTGAGAAAATTTTAGTGAAATATTTTCTCCGTGGAGTAGCCCACATTGGGTGAACCACATAAATTGTGGTGTCTCTATTGTGTGTGGTGATTTTTGCATTGCTTTTATTATTTTTGTTGATATTTCTATCTATACGTTGCATAATATTGATTTGGAAAGAAAAGAACAAAATGGTCTTATACTGTTCACCCCCCTCTCAGTATAAGCTTGTGTTCTTCATACATGATGACTACAACTTTGACCTATGCACTCCAAAATCCTCTCTTCTTCTACTCTATGAAGATCTATTTATAATGATATGCAACTCTTTGCCTCAAATATTCCTATGACACCTCACTATTCTATTCTAAGGACTCATGTACATGTGGACTACATGCACATTTACATCATTGCACATTATAACACTTGTACACTTATTACATTGCTTTAATAAAGTACTTAACTCCTATTCTAATCCTAATTTAAATATGTACCCATGATGGTACATTAGTGAATAACCAAATAATGTAATATATTCCAATACCGTATTTAGTCCAAATAAAGGTGGAATCCTTCTTAGGCATCTTAGTGATGGGCCTAACAAATTGTGCAAAATTGGTAATGAAATTGAACATAAATTGAATCTAGAATTAGAAATCCCTAAATACATTTAACCAATGAGGGCAACTATAATTTTTATATTTCCTTGATGTGATTTGATTCTATTACAAACCCCTCCTTTAACACCACATGCCCTAGTAGATTTTCTTAGACAAAGAAGATGTATTTATTTGGGTTTAAGGATCATTTATATTATTTACATTTTTGAAGACAACTTCTAGGTCCTCAATATATTAATTCCTATATTTGGAGAATACAATAAATTCATCAATATATATTGGAATATTATCATCAATCAAGCTAGCAAACACAATAGCCATTGCCCTTTATAAGGTGACCCCTATGTTGGACAACCAAATGATATTATTTGATAAGAAAAGGTTCCAGTTTTTTGTGAATGTTGTCTTATATTGGAACCCTTAACCTAAAAATTCTTTTCATATGAGAAACTATCAAGTAGTGACAACAATTTTTATTGTTCCACCTTTTGTAGTATTTGTTTTATTTATGACAATGGACAGTTGTACTTTAGGGATACCCTCTTCAAATTTCTAAATTCCATGCACAAATGAATATGTATATTATTATTACATACTAAATTAAATTGGCTTTCCATATTGAATACTTAATTGGGAAAATTATTGATGGTTTTTTAAGCCTTAATACTAGCACAAATATAGGTTAAATATCATAGGATCAAACATAATATAGACACAATGCAATAAGATCAAGATAATTATATGAGTAGAATAATATGTGAAAATAATATGTATATCAAGGCTAATAATATAACAAATAACATTCAATAATAAACAACAATATGAATGTAAATAGCCTAAATCATACATGTACTAAGCATTTAGAACAACTTACAATATTAATTGCTCAAAATGTATGCAATCTTTATTGCTCCTCTTTCTCTTACAAATATGATAATGAGACTAATAATTGGATATGATATGATATGAGATTATCTCTCTATGGAGTACTATATAGCCATAGTGGAATGAATCTTTGGATACTTGACTATTCCTTTCCATATGCCAAGTCTCATGACTCTTGGCTTCTCTACTTGACACTTGCATACTTGATGAACACATGACTCTATAATGTATGCACACCTATAAATGACTCTTACACTTCTATAACTTGCACACTCTAATGAAGATACTAGTTCACATATTTACATTATATATTTGCACTCTTACATATAAGACACTTGTGCACGTAGACTCAAATTGCACACTAACTCACATGACACGTGCATTTCTTGCATATAACAACTTTACATGACACTTGTACATATCCTGCACATTCACACTTACATAAAGGGAAATATTACTCACATTATAAACTATGATTCAACCATAATATATTATTTACAAATATACCATTACCATGGGGGTACATTAGCATGTACCAAATAATGTAATATAATCCAACACCTCCCTACATTATATTATTTGGTTATTTAATACTTTAGTCTTTAATCATAGTCTTCATCTTGATCTTCAATATTTAAGTGATCTTGCAATGCAAGTGTTATTTTGCTTGAGCTCCATCAGGTTCATATTCTCATTGCTTGGTTTCTGCTTTGTGTTCGTCATCATCTTCATGTTCTTTAGTCTTTACAGCTTCAATATTACATGTCTCTTAAACTTTCTCATTGTCATTAGATTCTTGTACAATAATATTTTCTTTAATTTTATTTTTTTTGTAAGATAAGTTTGGACCATATTTGATCCAATTTCTTCTTTCTTGTTTTTTAAATATTTTTTTCCTATACTTTAGAATTGAACACTTGAATCCATTGTTAGAATATGCTTCAAAAATGAGTATTTGAAAAAGATAGTCTAATCTGAATAATAATGCTCTTTCAAATCTTCTACAATACTTGTCCTTGTACCAACAAAAAATAGAAGAATGAGATTTTCTTCCACAATATTTACATGGATGAAGACTCCAAAAATTTTCCTTTTCATGACCAATTTTATTACAATAAATGCACCTTGAACTTATTTTTATTGTTTTACTCATCCTAATGAGAACTTCAATTTCATTGTCTTCTTGGTAAAATAACATAACCATTTATGTAAAACCAAAGCTACTCTTTCTTTATTTTTCATGTAGATAAGTTGTAGATGATGAATATCTTCAATACTTTTAGTAGTTTTTGATTTTGTGATGGAGTTTATTGATGAACTAGTAGTAACAAGATCCAGTTTTGTATCCTCTTGATTATTTTATGATCTTGTTGTTCTCTTCTCTCTATCAAGATCATCTATCATTCTTTGAAAATAACATTTTAGTTTATTTGCTATATCTTCATTATTGAATGCATTTTTAATTTCTTCCATGATATGCAATCAATGTTAAGATCTATTTCCTTTGAAGTAGACAACCTTATAACTCCTAAGTTAAAAATAAATCAAAGTTTCTAAATTAAAATCCTATGGAGTAGAAATCCTTATGTCTCCCTAGTTTTAGAAACTAAAATAAATTTTGTAAATGTTTTTTTAAGTTTTGATTTTTTTTTTTTAATTGGAGGTGAATAAAAGGGATTTTTTGAAAGGGGCCCAACCATTTTACACAAGAATATGAAACCTAAGAGCAAGGACAAAATACCAAGGAAAAAAGATACAACTAAAATAAAGTTCAAACCAAAGGGTAATATGAAAACCGAAAAGAGGGAACAAAAAAAAGAGACAACACTAAAATCAAAAGGTCTAATTGGATAGATAAATTTTAGAGAGGCTAAAATCGACCTCCAAGTCATACTTATTCCTCTTAATATACCCTAAGACCTTCAACTCCCCTCAAGAGTATTTCATCACCTGGGTAACCCGATGAGGATGGTTCTCATGGTAGGAGGTATGCTGCAATAGGACATCCTCCACAACATGGTCCCCCTATAAGTGTCAATATAAATATTTTGAGAATCCCTCCTCAGATGATTGGCTCCCAACTGAATATGAGAAACCATATTATTATCGATATGCTGGCTACCACCTAGAGAGTCATCCACGACATAAACCACATTCCAAAGTAAATTTAAGTCCTCCTAGGGGTTAGAGTTGAGAGGGGAAGAGAAAAAATCTCTTTGGAACCTCCCTCATAGACAACCTAAATGGCTTTATTCCCTAAATCCGCACCTTTAAACAAATCCGCTCTCGAGGCCCTCTGATGCCTTCTAGATGATCTAGCTTCTCTTTCTAAGTTTTGATGTTGAAAAACTATTGTCTCCCAAATAAATAAATTTCCAAAGATTCAAAAAATTATAAATTTCAATTATTTTTTCTTTCAAAAATATAAAACCAAATCAAACTAGAAAACTTCAAATTTAAAAACTTCAAAAACTTACAAAGAATAACTTATCACTCCAAAAAATTTCTAAAAATATTACGAACTTAATAAGGCTTTTATAAATATTTTAATATTCTAAAATTCTTATCACTCCATTTTTTTTTATAAAACCTTATTACTACTACTTTCAAATATTTCTATAAAACCTTATTACTCCTTTAATAAAGCTTTTTAAAACTCTTCTCCTAAGAATTAAATAAACAATCCTTATTTCTCCTATTTCAAAAAACTAAAATATAAACCTTAAAAATTTTAATTAATCAACTACCTTATCTCTCCTTTAATAAACCTTTTAAAAAAATCAATTACCAAATTAAACCCTAAATTTAAATTACCCTCTCACTGGAGATTATCACATGATCTTGCTACTCTTTGTCCCGAATGTGTGCTATCTTCACTACTCATAATTCACGTTCACTCGTGTAAGACCTTCAACGTGCTTTCATAAGTGAATTGGATTTTGGAAACTAATATACCATGTGCATGAAAGGTGCTTCTCCTTCCTTAGATGTTACATGTTACTTTGGTTTCTTCATTGCTTAGAATTAGCCTCAATGCTCAATGAACATTACAAACTACTCAAAGATTGTCCAATGGAACTTATTAATGCTAAAGTTTGGTCCTAGATATTATTGAATACTCAAAGATATGTCCAATAGAATTTATTAACACTCAGGTTTGATATTGGACGTTACCAACTTCTTTGAGATTTGTCTAATAACACTTAACATGTTTCACTGCCTTTCTCTATGCTTAGAATTTTTTGTTAAACATTAAAGTTATCTTGGCACTCAAAATACCTTGCTAACATTTTGGTTTCTCTTTTGATGTTTAGTTTTTCTTGCTCTAGTTTGTGCTTGGATGCTTCTCTAGATCACATTCCTCTCTAGTTTTTGTGTAGTTGTAGGTGTTGCTTTTGCTTAATACAATGCTATACTCACTTAGATAGAGCTCAATTTCATAGATACATTATAGGTTGCCTTAGAACTCTACCATGATAGTGTTGTGTCTTAGAACTCTACCTTTATAGTATTGTACCTTATAACTTTGTTCTAAACACCATAAATGCTATGCTTAGTTCCTTATGCTTCTCTTCTTCTTAGACGTATTGTATCTTCTCTTCTCAAACACAAACATAAATGCTATATCTTCAACCACTTCACTATTCCTTTAGTTGCTATATTCCTCGCTTGAAATCATAGTAACTTTAACCTTTGTTCTATGTTTACTTATCTCAACTACTGCACTTTTATATCACTACCTTCATTACTTATTGTAGGTGATAATCGAATGCTTTGTAGGTGGTGATCAAATGCTTGAAATCTATTCTTCCTTTTAGGCTTCTAGCTTGGATCACCTTCTATGATCTCCATTATGCTAATTATTTAATGAAATTTTTTTCTTTCTCTTATAAAACCGCTTATCACAGGATTCAATTCTTTTCTCTATAAGCCCTTTTTCTTTTTCCTTAACAAAACACTTTTCTTTTTACTATATAACCGTTGCCTCTCAAAAAACTTTCTTCACTACTGCAAAATTCTTCTTTAAATTTTTTTTTTTTTTTATTGCTTTAAGAATGATATACCTATCTCAAGACCTAATATACCTTTCTTCTCTACTACAATATGAGGAATATCTAAATGCCTCTCAATACGATGCTACTTATTTATTCTTGAACCAATATCAAGGTCAATTTCTCTATGACTTGAATCTTCTTTCTTTTATATCAAGGTTATTCTCTAAGAATTGAAACTACATTATGTCAATATTTTTGAAACCTAAGTCTTCAATGTCAAGGTCAATTTCTTTGTGACCTAAAACTTCAATGTCAAGGTTTCTAAAACTTAAATCTTCAATATCTTGCAACTCTTATTAATCTGCTAGTTAATGATATCTTAATTTAATACTGATATATCTATCTCAATATTTGATATATCATTATTCTATTCTTCTTTCTATTACACTTAGAAACTAATTTTTTTTCTATCTGTTGTAGGAATCTTCTCACACTTTTGATGACTAATATCTGCTACAACTCAAAATAATTCAATATATTCTCCTTCTTTCTATAGAAGCTACTATTATGTCCAAGTAACTCTGAATGTCCCTGAATCCTTCTCAATGTCAAGATGGCTTGAATGCTCCTAAATTCTTATCAATTTTCTATTTCAAGGGATATTTGTGTCCCTGATTCTTCTATCTATGAAAATAATGTCAAGGGTTGGTTGTCCCTGAATTATAAACTATCTTAAAGTCAATATGCCTTTAATATAGATGAGTCTTAGTCTTCATTGGTTATTCTTCAACCATGGAAATAATATATAGTTGAGTCTTAGTCTTCATTGGTTCTTTTTCAACTATGAAAAGACTTTGTAGTTGAGTCCTATCTTCATTGGTTCTTCATCAACCATGGAAATATTCTAGCCTTTCTACTTATGGTGGCCTTATAATAGAGTTTGGGTTTTACTACCTTTAAAGTAGATAAACTCTAAATCAATTTTATCAAACTGGAAAATTTTGATTTTTGTAAGTAGCTAAATTAATTCTATCAACCTGGATAGAATTTGATGGTAGCTCTGATACCACTAATGGATTTTTAAGCCTTAATACTACCATAAATCTCATATGTTAAATATCACAAGATCAAGTATAATATAACCACAATACAATAATATTAAGATAATGATATGAGTAGAATAATATGATCAAATTAATATGTACATCAAGGCTAATATTATAACAAATAACATTCAATAATACGTAGCAATACGAATGTAAATAGCCTAAATCATATATATACTAAGAAAAATGGTAGACCAAGTCTCTCAAATTGGATATGAACAAGGCATACAATAGAGTGTCCTGGGAATTCTTGGTGGAGGTCTTGTTGAAATTTGGTTTTAGTAATAACTAGATTAATCTCATAATGATATGCTTCTCCTCTAATAAGTACTTTGTGCTTATTAATGTTTCTCTAGCAATGTGCTTTCAAATCTCCATAGATCTTCGTCAAGGGATCCTGATTTCTCCCTATTTATTTATTCTTTTGGTTGAATCCCTAAGTAGGTTCATTTTGGTGGGCCCATCTATTGAAGGGCTCAAACCTGCTCTTTCTATCAATCCAATCATGCATCATAATTTTGCATATGACACACTTCTCTTTTTTTTTCTTTCGTGGTCCAATTTAGAAAGTTCAATAACATCATTCCTTTGTTCGAGAGTGCAGCTAGTCAAAAGATTAACTATTTAAAAACTATGATCTATTTTCTTAACACTCCTCTACCTAGGCAGAGGAAGATTACAAAAATTATTGGTTGTGGGGTAGTATATTTTCCAACAAAGTACTTGGACTTACCACTATTTGTGGGTAGGATGCAGGATAGCCTATGGGATTCGATGATGGAAAGCCTACAAAGAAGACTCTCTAGTTGGAAAGGTGCTTTACTGAGCCAAGCTAGAAAAATCCTTATGGTTAAGTTTGTCCTTCAAAGTATTCTTGTATATTTCATGTCTATTTGCAAGTATCTGGTAAAAGTCTAATCCAAGCTAGAATGAATACAAAAGGTCTTTCTTTGGGCTAGGGTTGGAGAACATAGGAAATTCCATTTGGTATCTTGGAATCAAGCCTACTCTAGAATAGAATGTTAGGGATTGGACCTCAGAAACCTCCATATTATGAATGAAGCATTAGTCATGAAATAGGGTTGGAATTATTCTAGAAGGAGGAGTCAGAGTGGACCAATATAGTCTCAACCAAATATTTGACTCAATCAAAGAGTTTTTGAGTGGGGCCCCTTCCTGAGGAAGGGTCTATTTTTTGGTTGATTTTACGTAAATCTAGAGATACACTTGTCAAAGGATCCTGATGGATCCTGGGCAATGGGAGTTCAATTAACTTTTGGAATGACTCTTGGCTATTAGACTATCCCCTGTTGTAGGATCCTAACCTTGCACCGATTGAAAGCCTTACCAAGATACTGGGTTGGTCTACAATGGTTGATTTCATTAACTGTGTTGAGGGTAAAAAAACTTGGAAATAAATTTCCTTATTCTAGTATGAGATGAAATATTTTCTTGGAGATCTATTCAGAATCTTCTTAGATTATAGGTTTTGAAGTCCCAAGAGGTGGAGGACTCCATAATTTGGAAGAGGAAGAGCAACATGTCATTTTCGATCAAAACAACTTATGCTCTTCTTGATGACCACACTCCTCTTTGGATCCCCCTACAAATTTTGGTTTAAACATCTAACATGGAAGGTGAACATTTTTTTCTAGTTGGCTATACAGAATAAATACCTCATAATTGAAAACCTGCATAAAAGAGGAATAATCCTCAGCAACAAGTGCTATCTTTGTAGGTTTGTGGAGGAAACGACTGCCCATATATTTACTCAATGTCAATTTTCCTCTATAGTGATGAACCTAGTTATCCACTCTTTGGGGGTCCAATGGGTTTTACCTTGGTCTACCCAAGATATTTACTCACAGTGGGTTTCTCCTTTCATGTCTTCTCATCTCACCTGGATTTGGATTTTTTTACTCCCACACACCTTTTGAGGCTCTTGGTGGGAATGTAATCAAAGGGTATTTAGGAATTCTAAAAGGGATTCAAAATTAGTATGTTCAAGAATTATTGAGAGCATGATGGAGAATGTTGTCTCCTATCTACTTTCTTGGCTTTTCTCATAAATCAGTGCCTGTTGAACCTCCATAGTCGAGGCAAAGAAACTATGTGAGATGGTCCCTACCCCCTTTGGGGTGGGTAAAACTTAATTTTTATGGGGCCTAAAAAGGGAACCCTGGTCCTGTCGGATCTGGTGGAGTCATTAGAAATGATAGAATTATTGTTGGAGCTTATGCAAAAAATATTTTAACCCAAACTTCCCACTTCATAGAAGCTAGAGCTTTGTTACAAGGTCTCATTCTTATTGAGAATTTGGGTTTTCAAAAACTCATAGTAGAGGTAGATTCGCTGAACATAATCAACCTTCTTAGCTCTTCATCTCATCTGATCTGGATGATAGCTAATATAATTTTTTAGGCTAATATAATCATCCTCTCTAGAGAGGAAATGATGATCCAACATATCTTCAGATAAGGGAACTTTGCGATGGACCTTATAGAAAATTTGGGCATCTCCTAACAAGGGCTCAATATTTAGGTCTTATATTTACCTCACTATATTCAAAGAGTGTTAAGTGATGAATATAGATGATTCCATATTCCTGAGGTGTAGGGACTCCTTTTGGTTTTGTATCTGTAGTGGCATTATTTATGTTTGACTTGTTGCTAGGGTAGGTTTGTATTGTTTGGAGTAATTAATATTTCTAGGAGATCATTTGTGTGAGTGGTCTCTAGGTATTTTTGAATTTAAACCCTCACCTACAATGTCCTTTTTTTGTGCCCCTCCTTTTGGGTTATTTCATTTTGGATAAATTAGCTATCTTAAGGTGGGACCAACTTTTCATGTTTTATCTAGTGTGGTATTCTAGTATCATGCTCTATGTCCAAAGTTTTTTTCATCATTTTTTCTAGTGGTGATTGGATCATGGATACTTTAGTTGAGAAGAGTATTGTTTCTCTTCGCCTTGTGGACCCATGTGTTATTTTGATGGTCGTGGATCAATGTGGTTTGTATCTTGGTCTCCTGTGGTCTTATTTTTTTATGCTTACTTGGCCCTTTGTGTGCCACCTCAGATATTATCCCTATGCCATGCTTGTTTGCTTCTTCGAGCCTTGGTGATTTTTGAAATTTCTTCACTGATTTTCAAGTATAGGGTTTCCTAGACATCTCAGTGACAATGTTACATAAGTTGTTGGGATTGGAAACTACTACTCTCTCGCATGGAACTCATAGAGGAATTTTGGCACCTTTATTGCTTCATTATGGATTTATTATTTCAAGCTCGAAAGCCCCAGGTCAGTTAAAGATCTCTATATTGCACTCCATTTGCATCATAATCATGGAAGGGTGACTCTTTTTTTGTGGCTCTGAGTCCCTTGGAAAACACTTCAAATTCTCATTGAATCTGGTTTCCAAGGATGGCCTAAGTCTTTAGGTTCACTCTTCTAGTCTGTGGTTGATGTCTTTAGTGGGTTTTGTAGTAGGTTCAAGTTTTCTAAGCTCTACTTCCTTGTTGGTTGGCAAAGCATTATGGGTTAGCACTTAGCCTAGAAATCTTGCAAGGTCCTGATCGAGCCTAGTGTATTGGAGATTGATGATAAAGTCAAAAAAATTCTTTGCAAAGAGGACCTGTTGAAATGTATTTTTTCCTTTCATGGACACCATAGGGCTCTTTCTATAACATTGACACATTCATAGAGGAAATTTTAGGTTCAAGTTGGTGGTATCGAGTTCCAATTCGCAGTGGAGTTGATGGGTGAAGTTACGGGTCTATCAATTAATGGTGTGGCTCATAACCAAGAGAAGCACTCCCTTAAGTAGAATTTGAACTTTTAAGGGGAAGGTAAAGAGTATCTTCTAAAACACCAGAATGGGTACGATGTAAAAGCCCTCATGGCACCATGGGATTCGGTCATCTCAATTTTCATGGATTACACTACCCTAGACATGAAAAGGGAGGTGCTTTGAAGCTTCTATTTGATGATTTTAAATCAGTTTAGGAGGAAGTGACTTATGAATTTTCCTCTATTCCTTTATCACTCTCTAGAAAAATCCTTGATGTATGTAAGAGGTGGTAAGGGGTTGGATCCAATTCACCAAGGGTTGATCCTGCTTTAGTTTGAGCATGTTGCCAATTCCAAAGGAGTGGCGATGGAGGCTTTAGCAAGAATTGATTTCAAAAAAAAAAAATTGGCTCTAGACTTGACCATTACAATGCCTAAGGTCTCGAGTGAACCTTCTAATTCAGATTCATATGACTTGCTAGATTCTTTAGTAAAATATAAGGCTAGCTTCAGGAGCGATGTAGTTACAATTCCCAGTTATGTTAATGGGGGAAACACCTGATACTCTAAGCAACTCTCATATAAGAATTGAAAATCTAATAAGTCCCTGATCTTGATCGAGGTGACAAAATTGGATGATAACCATCCAAAAAAGAAAAATTCAATTTTTTTAGAAGTAATGGATGACACCAAGGAGGCTTACATAGCACTAGGACCTGAGTCCCCTATCTATCCACCCTTCCTTAGCAATCTATATGTGAAGTACCAAGCCGTGTTGGGAACCCTTTAGGTAGTGATATCCTATACTCATGATATTTGAGGAATAGATCAAAATTAGAGTGATGGCTCGGGCTCTAAATGATTTAGAGAGGTTCCTTCTATTTGTTGTGGTTGTGTTTGTAGGTTTTATATCCTCTTTTGGTCTTGATTCTAGCTTCATTTGTATAGGTTTGTATTCTTGCATTGGTATGATTTTTTCATGTCTTTGGGCCTATCTTTTTTTAGAGGTTTCAATATATGTGGCAATGTTCATTATCTGGTTTTATATTTGGATTTTATGATCCGATGTTCTTTCCAAAGTTGAGTTTCAAGGTGTGATCCTGATCTTTGGAAGTCTTGCTTTGTAAAAAAGGGTGGGCTCCCTTTCAAAAAATTATTTTTCATCTAATAATATATATATATATATATATATATATACTAAGCATGTAGAACAACTTACAATATTAATTTCTTAAAATGTATGCAATCTTTATTGCTCCTATTTTTCTTACAAATATGATAATGAGACCGATAATCGGATATGAGATGATATGATATTATCCTTCTATGGAGTACTATATAGCCATAGTAAAATTACTCTTTGGATACTTGACTATTCCTTTCCATATTCCAAGTCTCATGACTCTTGGCTTCTCTACTTGACACTTGCATACTTGATGAACACATGACTCTATAATGTATAGACATCTATACATAACTCTTACACTTCCATAACTTGCACACTCTAACTAAGACATTTGTGCACATATACTCAACTTACACTTGCACACTAACTCACATGACACTTGTTCATTTTCTACACAACTTTACATGACACTTGTGCATATCTTCCACATTCACAGTTACATAAATGGAAATATTACTTACACTCTAAACTATGACTCTGTTGGAATATATTACATTATTTGGTACATGCCAATGTACCACCATGGGTACATGTTTAGATTAGGAGTTTATCTTAGATTAGGATTTGAGTATTTACTTTATGCAATGTAATAAATGCACAAGTATTATTAGAATGTGCAATGATGTAAATGTGCATGTTGTCCATGTGTACATGAGTCATAGAATAGGAAGATGAAGAGTCATAGGTAGGTGAAAGGCCAAGAGACATATCTCATTATATATAGGCCTTTATAGAATGAGTGAAGAGAGGATTTTGGAGAGCACAAGGTAGAGTAGTAGTAGATACAATGTAGAGCATGTATGCAATATGGAGTGTTTGAGATCTCCATTTCAAAGCAATGTACTATTTTTGTGAGCTTTCATTAATGGCTGATTTATGAGTATTTTCAAAATTTTCTCATGCTATTTACATGCTTAGTATATTATCTTTTTCATATATTTAATATTGCATGCTCATTTTATACCTTGTGGTAGTTATTTCATTAAATATATAGCATCAAAAGCTAACAGTGGTATCAGAGCCACAAGGGAGATTGATAGGAGATAGGGAGAGCCACAAGAGAGATTGAGAGGAGATAGGAGATCTCATTTTCAAAATTTCTAAAATTACTTTTTGGCTAGAGTCTTTCCATAGAGTTGTAGAAAAACTTGTGAAGACTAGGACTCAACATTGATTCCACTAGTTTGAAAAATCAACTAGTGAAGTTCATTATTTTTAGATTTGAATAATTTGCATTATCATCTTCTAATACTTTGTTGCAGATAAGAGTTGATTCAAAGAAAGTTGAGAAGCTTCCTACAATAGCTAGGAAGAATATCTTCTTTGGAATTGATCTAGTACTTGAAGCAACAAGTCAAATATTGAAGATTGAGAAGAGAGGAAGAGGTCAAAGGAGCCCTATTGAATATTGAAGATAGAATATTGAGGAGACTCAAGAAAGAGTCCCATAGAATATTAGAGATTAAGGAGGCCCAAGAAGGAGGTTCCCATAGAATATTGAAGACTACATATTATAGATTGAAGAAAGTAGAAAGCAGCTCTAGAAGGAGGAGACCCAAGAAAGAGGTCCCATTGAAGAACTTCCAAATTTGGAAGATAGAATATTGAATATTGAAGATAGAGGAGGACTAGGAAAATTCCTATTGAAGATTTGAGAAGTTACATAATTTGAAGACCCAAAAGAAGAGGTCTCAAGAAAATTTGGAAGGAGAAATAAGGAGAAGGCTAGAAAAGCCCTATTGAAGAAGTGGCCATTAGATAATAAGAAATCAAGGAGAAGCTCCTGATAAAGAATAATTTGGGATAATTATCACCATCCAACAACAAGCCCAAAAGAAAAAAGGATTTGGCAAGAAGTTTGCCAAATTTTGGAAAGGATTCTAGAAGATCTCAAGACATTCAGATTCTTGAGAAGGAGGCCAGAAAATAGGTCAAATTTGAAGTCATAATTTGACAAGGAGATAGGAGGAGAAAGAAGCTAGAAGAGGCCACCAATTTGAGGAATTGAAGACTACCATTGAAAAGGAGAAGATTATTATTTTTACAGTAGAAGTTGAAGAGTCACAAGACAACAAAATCAAGGTGACATAGAGCTACAATTTAGAGAATATTTGGGTAGATTTTAAAGAGCCCTTGAACAACAAATTGAAGGAAGACTTGATAGCAAAGAAGGCAACAATTCAAAAAATTTAGAAGAGATTATTAGGCAGCATTATAAGAGGAAGAAAGAGCTAAAATTTGGAGAATTTCGAGAGAAGAATTAGAAAAAATAGAAGCTAATTTTTGAGCACCATTAAAAGGTGAAAATTATAGAGTTTAGGACAGCAAGAGGGCAAAAATTTGGGTAGCACTAATAGCTGCAAATTTCATATTCCAAGAGAACAAATTTGAAGGAGAAATGGAGTCAAAAAAATCATATTTTAGGACAAGTAAACTAAAGGCTAAAAATATAGAAAATCTAAGGCAGCATTTAAGTAGAAAGGAGAGCTGCAATATTGACAAGTTTAGGGTAGAAAAGCACAAATAATTGGAGCTACAAAATTCACAAAATCGGGGTAGAAAATAGGTGAACCAAATCACCAAGAAATCTTGCTACAAAGGAGGCCAAAATAAGGTTTGAAAATTGGTGTTATTAAAGTTTTATTATCCAAGTATTATTTAAGTTTTTTGACACCATATTTGAGTAGCAAAAGGAAAGGTCTCAAGTTTACATATTCAAATATCGAAAAAAATAGCTGCAAAAAGTTATGTTACATTGGTGCTATAAAGGTTATTATTTAAGCATTTAAACCAGTTTATTTTAAGGTTATATTAGCACCATATTAGAGCCATTAAAGTTAGCAAAATAGAGCTCTAAAGTTTAGTGTCTCCAAGGAGAGAAAGGAGGCATCTTGGTTATCTTCAAACCTGCACATTTCAACAACATAAAGCAAATTAGATATTGCATAAAGGAGTTATAAGGGAAGATAACATTAGTTTCAAAGCATGCTATAAGAGTCATCGAAGTGCAGATTTTTCTAAGGTCTATTGAGAAAAATAAAGAGACTCAATAGTGAACAAAGGCAACGTAGATTTCTAGTATCTAAAGACACCAAGAGGTGTGCTAAGTATTGAAAGTATTTGGTGAAGGCAAGTTATCAAAGGTGTAGAAGAACTACCATAAGCAACGCCATCAAGGAGATAGCCATTTGCACCAAGGAAGGCAACGTAGAGCATTGATAAACAATCATTGGTTGGCCAACATAAAGCATTGGAAACCATCATAGATTGTAAGGTTGAGCCACCAAGGTTGCACCACTAGCATGAGGAGAAGGAGCATAGTCTCACTACCACCAATAGCATCACAAGCCATGGCATACAAATAGATAGCATCAAAGAGTGAGCATTGAAAATACAAGCATCATTAGCACCACCATAATACCACCAAGAAGTCGAAGAGCCACCACCTTGAAGAAGAAGGAAGTTAGGGCAAGGTGAGTGCCACCAAATCTGAAGCAAGCTCTATTACAAAGGAATCATCCACATTGAAACTACCATAGGAGGAGAGCGTTGGAGAAGTAATAGCTAAAATAACCTCAGTGAACATTGGTAAGCACAAAGGAGTTATGAGTGATTGAAGGCCAAGAAACAAGAGAACCAAAATTAGGGTGCATAAGGTGCATGATAAGGAAGGTCAAGCATTAAGAAGTCATCTTCCACATGGAGGATGTTACATATTCCATTGGAGGAGAGCAACATTCCATTTGCAATGTTAAAGGAGTCATAATACATTCATGCCCATGAAGTATAATGCTCCTGCCAAGTGTTAAGAAAGATAAAGTTGGGTAGAGCACCACAGGAGACATTAAAAGAAGTGCAAAGACTTTTGGTGCCACTTGGCACTTGATACTCAGAACACCAATCATGATTGAAGGAAGGTGCAATGTCTAAAGGGTGCCTATTAGTGCATGGGCCAAAAATAGCCTGAGGACAATGAAGGGAGCACATGGAAATCAGAATTGAGCACCTTGGAGAAGCTTGGAAAGCATAGAGGAGAGTCAAACCTCAAGATCGAATTGAATGAGCAAGGAGACACATTAATTACAACAAGAGAGAAGTTTGTTTCAAGCGCAGGTTGCAGAGTTGAAACAAATCAAGTTTGGTGTATCTCATATACAAGAAGGTAAGAATTATTTAATTCATAACCTTTGCAAAGTTTAAAGGAGGTATAAGGCATATTTTGAGGATAAAATTAATTAAGATTTTATACTTAAGGTTATTTGAGTAATAGGAGAAATAAGGTGATAAATTATAACCTTAGATAAAGTATTGAATGCCTTAGAAGATATTTGAAGTGAGAAGCATTGAAATTACTTTATTCAAGTTTGGAATTCATATTGCATTAAAATATTTGCAAATTATTAAACTTGGAGGTATAAGGATTACTACACAAAACTTGAAATATTGAATTTGCAAATACATTAGTTTTCTAAATTTCCAATTAGGGAGTTATAAGGAGTTCAACACCAATTTAAATATCTTGAAATTTAGAATCTATACTATTGAAAATTAAAGGATAGAGGAAGCAAAACATAAAGTTGGAAACTACATTGGAATTAGTCTCTTACTCAAATTAATGAGACATAAGGAATCCAACTATAGAGCCTTGAAGATAGAAAATTATATCAATTGAAAGTGCATCAAAAATATCTTTAGCTTTCTATTCACAAATAGGGAGAAATAAGGTGAAGAATAGTAGTTGAACATTAGGGAGATAAAAGGGATTCAACTCAAAGGAAAACTAAGAAAGCTAAGCACTTTATCAAGACCATAGTACATTCAAAACACTTGGGAGATACAAAGTGATTCTACAAAACTTGAAAATTGAAAAGATCTTATCAAATTTGATCTTATACTAGGGAGCCAAAAGGAATACTACCTAGATATTTGAAATATTACAAATAATAAATTACAAAGCATACTACAAAAGTTGAAGAATTGAAAGATAGTATTTGATCGTATACTCAAAAACTAGGGAGTCATAAGGTAGACAACTTCAAAGGCTTTGAAAGATAAAAGATTCTATCAAAACTATTTTCAATACTAAAGAGATAAAAGGAATTCTATTTAGAAATTTGACTATTTATTGTTCATATACTACAAGAATTGAAGGTTAAAATATAGGGAGATATAAGGTTTACAAGTGACCTTGGTCTATCAAAACTAAGGAGGAAAAAGGATGTCTACCTCAAAGAATACAATGAATAATGATATGGAAAACATCATTAGAAAGGAAAGGGCAAATGTCATAAAAATTAGAATCAAGAATTTACTTACAAATTCTGAAGGAAACTTAGATCTTACTTCAAAATTGATCTATAGTGAAGCCTTAGAAGAAAACTTTAAAACTCTGGAATATTATCTACATGCTAGAATCATTGAAGCAATCGATAATGGAAAATATGATATTCTAATTCCTTTAGACATTGGCAATGTATTATATATGGCATTACTTACATTCAAATATTACAAAGAAGAAAATATGGAGTAGAAGGAATTGATTGAATCACTTAAAGAGAAAAAAAAATAGATGAATCCTTCTTAGAGAAGATATTTCATTCTTCATGCAGTATTGATACTTCAAGTTCTTCTAACTCAAAATCTTATCATGATGCTTTAAGTGATTGCTCAAAATATTGTATACTAAAGAAGACTTGTGATAAGAAGGACAAAGGCAAAGAGAAAATATTTTTGCAGGAATATGATGATAGCATGATAGTTCATGAAAGCACAAAGACTGACTCTAATGATGAAGATAAAGAAGAAGAAGAGGAACCTGACAAAGGAGGCATATAGTGCAAAGTAAATTGAAGAAAGATGAAGATCCATATTGAAGACTAAAGTCTTCAATACCCAAATAATGTAATACAGGGGGGTGTTGGAATATATTACATTATTTGGTACATGCCAATGTACCACCATGGGTACATGTTTAGATTAGGAGTTTGTCTTAGATTAGGATTTGAGTATTTACTTTATGCAATGTAATAAATGCACAAGTATTATTAGAATGTGCAATGATGTAAATGTGCATGTTGTCCATGTGTACATGAGTCATAGAATAGGAATATGAAGAGTCATAGGTAGGTGAAATGCCAAGAGACATATCTCATTATATATAGGCCTTTATAGAATGAGTGAAGAGAGAATTTTGGAGAGCACAAGGTAGAGTAGTAGTAGATACAATGTAGAGCATGTATGCAATATGGAGTGTTTGAGACCTCCATTTCAAAGCAATGTACTATTTTCGTGAGCTTTCATTAATGGTTGATTTATGAGTATTTTCAGAAGTTTCTCATGCTATTTACATGCTTAGTATATTGCCTTTTTCATATATTTAATATTGCATGCTCATTTTATACCTTGTGGTAGTTATTTCATTAAATATATAGCATCAAAAGCTAATAGAATCAACCCTAATCTATTATTTACAAATGCACCATGAAGGTACCATAGGGGTACATTAGCATGTACCAAATAATGTAATATACTCCAAAAATGATATGCACTTGCAATTTAAGGAGTTCCTTCTTCATCATTGTTTCTATATTTGTGTTTGTAGGCCTCTACTTTTGTCAAAATGACCTAGATCTAGGATCAAGGTTGATTGTATAAACAATTATACTCCTATCATAGATGAGATATTCATGTCACCAAGCAACCTTATCACTATATTTTGTGCATATCTCATTGAACATGCAAACCTCTTCCTCCATGCATTATTTACCCATATATTATTTTTACCTTTGGTAGTTGTGATGGGATAATAACATGAGGGTCTTGAATTGATACTATTTCTTTTGGCACTATAATCATGATTTAATAAACTCTCCAATATAATTAAAACCCTAGGAAATTTATTTGTATTCAACTAAATAATCCTATCCTTTATGTCATCATTAGTTCTTCATTTAAACAACCATACTCATTATTGCCCTTAGCACATTGTGATTATCTAATAAGAAATTCAACAATTTTTTCATCATTATTAAATAATTCCTAATGATTAGAATTGTCAGGGAATATAGGCCTAAAAATATTTCTATTTCCTTTTGTTTATTCCACATATTAGTGGCTAGGTCAAACCTTGCAACTAGAGAAGCCAACTCATCTCCTTTTACATTTAGTTCTTGCTATAATTTCATAAATATTAAAGCTCTCAAGGAAGTACTATACTTGATTATTGTAAGATTTCAAATGTTTATTTTTGGCATTATACACTAAGTTGACTTGATTTACCACAATTTTTTAGTCAACAAATATTTTTAGGTTTTTGATCCCCAAATTTTCTTCCTTAGTCTAGTGCACAACACCTTATACTTTGTAAAATTATTTGTGCAAATGAACAAAAATATATATGTATAATTCTGTTTGCATCCCTTTGGGTTTATGAGTTGTATTTTAGCACCAACTTCATTCTTAGTCCTAGTCATGTTAGTATATAATGTTAATGTTCCTTTGGATCTTACTTGGCTTTTCTATTATGAGATAGTTACCAAGTTTAGTCTCTTCAAACTTGTCCCTCAAATTATCATCCTAATCCATTTACAATATGCCAATTATAATATCTAGCTCTAATACGAGCTTGCCTTCATTCAACTTGACATATAAAAATTTGGGAATATCATTCTAGTTGATTGTTCCATCATCATCCAAATTGTGTAGGAGGTAATTATATGGAGGTTCATTTTCAATTTTGATGATATTTCCATCTATAGTAAAATTTATGTGAGTGTATTTCATTTCCAAGTACCCATATCTAGATAACTTCTTTGCCCATTCTTTTGATAACAACATCCCGAAATAAGGATGTAAGTCTACTATTATTGCTTCTTAGATGACCATAAAATATTTATGTTTATCCATCGTAATTATTAAATCCTTTAGCAGACTAATAACATCTACCCTTGTTCCATCCATTTGAATGGGTCCCCTAGCTATTTTTGTATAGGGTAACCCCATCTATTTGCATACTACTTTTGGCATGATAGCTATAGTGCCCCCTAAATCTACCATGCAAAAACAATTTTTTTATATTTAAGGTGATATAAAATGGAAAAAAAAATATTTTCAAGGAATTTAAATTAGTAGGGGATTTGACGTTTCATGAGATAAGATGTTTTTTTTTCCTACCAATTACTTATTTGCTACCAACCACTTTTTTGCATCCTATCTATACTTATGTAATTCACTAAGGTCTTTAATGCCTCTCTCAATTCGTTCATTTGAGTTTTTATTCCATCATTTTTTTTTTTTGGTAAGTAGTGTTTGTATTTACAACGGGTTTTAACAAGGATCCCAAAACCTGATTACATAAGCAATGGGCCTAGGGCATCAATCCCTTGAAACTGAACACCAAAACAAAAATCCCGCCCAGCGGTAACAGTAAGCATGAAACAATCCCTCTTAGCGGGAAACAAACAAATAAGAAAGAAAGTAGTTTTGGAGATCCCGCCCAGCGGGGAGTAGCCAAAAAACACCATCGAGAAGATCCCGCCCAGTAGGAAGCAAAGAAAAACCGTTACAATAAAATCCCGCCTCGTGGGAAGTAGTCAAAACCACCACAAACAGTCCCACCTAGCGGGGAGCAACAGGGAAATCCCACCATCCGAGAAACCAACAGAAAAGAAAGGATCCCGCCTCGCGGGAAAACCGGCGGATTTGGCGGATCCCGCCCTGTGGAGAAACCAGCCGCCCACCGGGAAAACATTTCGTTCAGCGAGAGCCATCCTGTAGGAAGCCGACAGCCAGCACAGAGAGGATCCAGCCCATCAGGAAGTGACCAAAGAGTTGTACCACAAGGAACCCGCCCCGAGAAAATAGAAGAGGATCCCAGCAGCAGGGACCAAGAATCCCGTCCAAGCACAGAGCCCGTCGAGGATTCACAAGAAAAAGGGGGAAGTTGTCCAAACCCTAAACCGTCACCTCCACCACACCGAGAAACGTAGGGGACCAGATCCACGCGAATAACCTACAAAAAACCCCAGGGGGAAGCCTGAGGGAAAAATGGAAGGGATCCCCAACCAAACAGGGATCCCTGGGAAGCACCAGTCCGAAAAAACAACCAAGGAAACCCTAGCCGGCCGGGAGGGGCGCAGATAGTGGAGAAGGATCTCCCCCTAGGAGATCATCTGCAAACAACCACTCCCCGGAAGGGATGACCTGGGTTGAGCCAGGGACTGGGCAGGAACCAGGAGCCATGGGAGGGGGAGCAGGGGAGGGACCAGAGCCCTCCCCTCTCTACTTTCTTCCCTCACTCCATTTTTGTTAATAGCATTGATGATCATTTTATTCCATCATTTTAATTTTGATATGTAGAGATAGTATCTATGTTGGATGGTTAAGGTATGGCTAGTAGAACTAGTAGTTGGAACATGATAATACTAGGCATGCTTTGACTAGAAAAGGTTACCATATTAGTAGTATTTATTTGTAGATATGTAGGTATTCTAAGTGGTAAACGGGTCACTTGAGGGGTTGTACATTGAGTAGGTTGGTACTTTTGAGCAAGTTAGTATTGAGTTTTTAGAATTGGTGTCATCGGAGGAGGTCATTGTACTAATGAGGATTGGATTTGGGCTACATGCACAATATAGGCCATGGGTGGAGTATATTTAGTTTTCAAACTTGTATGAGTAAATTTTTAATATGGTCTACTTCTTTGAATGCTCTAGACAAGGTGACATGATTGGCATTTTGGACCATCAAGGCTAGTCTAATTATAAACCCCTTATATAATATGAAAAGGCTTTCCCATTTAAAGGTCAAACATTTAATATACTAGTTATAAAATTTTCATAAACCTTGTGTTATAATCATGGATTTTTTTAAGGATGCCTTTGCATGAAATTTAACTAGAAAAATATCAAATAACCATAACCTAGATTGCTAAACCCCTTCATAATATATTTGATAGTAGGAGCATACTTGGTGATTAAATTATCAAGTATACTCCTATACTATAGTGCAACCTTATGTCTTGATGAATATATTAGTAACCATACTATAATATCTTTATCTTAAATCAAATGTATACATTTAAATGTTAAAAATTATTGAAATGGGCCATAGCAATTTTGTTACCATTTCCATTAAATGTGGGTAGTGACTTCATCTTGTTAGCTATTTTAGGGAGTATACCATTAGTTTTAAGGGTCCTTGGTATGTATAGTTAGGAATTTGATTTTATGGCCTCACTTGCATTTGTATTTGGTAGCATTGAGGCTCTTGCCCATATGGAATTTGTAGGACATATTCCATTTGTCACTAAGAAGGACCTATGTATGGATATGGTTGTAGAACATATTAAATGATAAATTGATTTGGTGCCACTTGTGGATTTTAAGGATCTATAGTTTTCTAAGGAATGAATGGTTGGTTTGGGTTTTACACCAATTATAGATTAGGATACACTTGAGGATTAGGATTTGATATTGTTTACTTGGAATTTTTGTGGCTTTTGGAACACCTTTAATATATGATTTAAAGGAGTTTGCTACAAATATTATGGAATTTGATCACAAGGATGTACACGTTAACTCTAGGTAGTGCCTTGAATAATTTAAGATATTGGTTTTCTAGGCAATACCTTCATGTTTTTCATAACATTTTGAGTTGGTTGAGGATTTAACAAGACTAACATTGTTTAGTATTAGAAATTGGTTAAACATGTTGAACTTGAACCACTACTTGACTTAGTGAATTAGATGGGAATTTATCCCAAGTTGACCTTGCTTGAAATTCAAACTTAGGATATTTATTTATTGACCTATCCATGTTGTGATTGACTAATGTCAACTAATGGGTTACATCTAATTTGTTAATTTGGGATATATTGTGAGATAGACAATCATTTATTGACTAGTTGATTTCATTAATTATTGGATTTCAGACTAGACCATGGTTGGATGTGATGTAGTAGGGCCTATCTAAAATGGTGGAGTGATTATATTCAACTAGGTTGGTAATATAAGAGGTGATTTGTACAAAGGGTTTATAATTATAGTATATGTATATGGACTAGCCAAAGTTCAAATTTGGCTAGCTTGAATTATGGTTGGTAAAATATTCCTATTTAGTTTACCTACATCGGTTAATAGATACAATAAAAATAGTGATGAACATGAAAATTAAAGGTTTAAGTTCATATTGGTTTAGGTTGGAGTTACCATAGATTGTTTTTCCTTTTGATGGAATCAAGATTGGTTTACTAGATTCTTGTATCCTTGTGATAGTCGATGTCTTCCCTTTAGTGTCTTTTATTTGGTAAGCAAAAATTTGGATTAGTTGAATTTATTTGTTGGGCCATTATATTTTTAATCTTATATTCATAAGTTTTAGTTTAATCCTAATCATGCATGCACATGAATAAATTAGCTCAAAAAAATTTTAAAAAGAGAATTTAAATAAAAAGTGGTAAATCATTGTTTCTCTAAGGGTAAATCTCACTTTTCTTAATGGTAAAATTTACCTTATTGGAAAAATAGGACACACTTTTTAGAGTGAATCATAATTTGCTAAAAGTAGTGAATCATATTTTTTATACTTGGGAAAATTTTTCCTTTCTAAAAAGGAAGGAGTAAGTTACACCTTTTGAATTAATCACCCTTTAATACTTGAAATTTTTTAATACTTTTAGATATGAGCAAATTTTAAATGTTCAAGGGTGCATCAAATTTTTTGGACTTAGGAAAACTTTACTAATAAAGGAGTGAATCACAAATGTTAAAAGGAAAATCATAATTTTAGTACTTAGTGAAATTTTTGGAAGGATAAATTGCTCTTTTGGACTTGCAAAATTAAAAATAGTAAAAAATTCACATGGAAATATTGATTTTATCAAGGATTCATATAAAACATGACCCACACTTTTTATTTAGAATGTTGAACTTGAAGAAACTTGTAAAGGTTTCCTAGTGGATTTATCATTCCACAAAGTAACTGCAGATCTAAAAACACAAAACAAGTAGATCTAAAGTCTTGGTAAGCAAATATAAAAAAATAATTTTGGGTTATGTGTAAATTAACATATTAAAAAAAACCTTTAATAGATCTATAATTTTCTTTGTGAACTTGTATAGATATAAATAAAAATGGTCAAAATAACTACACTTCATTCCAATATAAATCAAGCCTTGGTCCCTCTAGGTATGCTAGAAACTATTAAACTTGTGTAATGGTATGCACTTGTGAGGTCATATTCCAATAATTGGAAGAAAAAAAACATTTTCTCTCCAAACTATGGATTCAGACTAAATATTTATTGATCATGATAGACCAAACTAATCTAAGGACATCAAAGTAAGTCTAGAGGAAAAAGGTGTAGAAATGTAAATTAAATGCAATAAAATAAATTATAGCCTTAACCATAGCAATATTTATGTTAATCAATCAACATGACTCAAGGGAATTAAATAACATTAGTGTGATTTAGTCTATAAATAATCCATCATAATAGTAAGATATACTAATATAGAGTTGAAGGGTAGTACCATAATCACTATACATTCATAGTTCAAAAATTCAATTGCATAATTAATAAGAAAATGTCATGCAAAGTATTTTTATTAATGATAAAATGATATCATAAATAAATAGAGTATTGAAAAATGTAGTTCTAACTTTATAAAATGGATAAAATATTCTTACAATAGAGCTCATAGATCCTATTTATAATAAATTATTTACCTCAAAGTTACTAGAGGTAAATCCTTTCTACTCCTCGTAAAATATTTAATTTAGTGGTATCTTTAGCAAAATGATGCATCGCAAAATTTTATAAGCCTCCAAATTATTTCTAAACATGTTCACTAGAATTTTAACTTCTAAATAGTGGCACATGAAGATAAAATATAATTTTCTAGGAAGTTTCCTCAAATATTTCTAACCTTGACTTGTTTTGAGTGTAAATTATGATTTATAAATTTGAAGGTGCAATTCACAACTTTAACAAAATTATCATTTACAATTTGTTTGGGTGAATTGTATTTGAGGATCCAATTGAACTTGAACTTAGCCAATTTTCCCAAATTTTATTGTTTTACACTAATACTTTTGTGCATTAAAATAATTTTCCCCTCACCATTCAATGCTAATTCATTACAATAATTTGAACGTAGTGGCAAATGTACTATTGTTAGTAATGCAAAGCAAATTTATTACAAGTGTTAGTCTAAAAATAAGAGGATGGCATTGACCTTTTATATTTTCCTTGTATGAGAAAGATCTAGAAACATCATATTATTTATTTATTCATTGTACCTTTGTTTACACAATCTATTGGATATCACACCCATTTCCAATAACTAATAAAAGCTATCCATTCACTCAAATATTATACAAAAAGCATATAAGGACTAAAGAGAAAGTGAAAGACACACAAATGGTGGTGTGCTTGAGTACCATGAATAATCACTATATTATCTATTAATAAGGATCACAACACTTATGCAATGAATTATATGGTTGATGTATTTATACCAATACCTAAACCTCGATAATAATAATTATATATTATTATTAACCTAAGCCAACATAACATAATATCTTATGGTTAATTACAATTTAGGGTATAACCATGTGAAGGTTAACTATGGGACCTTAGAATTATATAAATAATAAATAAATACAATGCATAATTATTTCCGCTAGTCTTACATAAAAGTACATTATATAATGTTGGCATTGGCCATTAAGTTAGAACACAACTTTTCAATACCCCTCATAATACGAACTAAGAGGCCAAGAATACAAGATATTAGGGGAAATTATATTTTCCACCCATAATAGATGTTCTAGTGGTCCTTAGTACTTGATGAAGACTCAATTGGATCCCCCTCATTATCTAGAAGTATGCTTATGTGAATATGACCCTACACTTGCACCAGAATCTCCTAAGTCTAGATTATAGTCATCATAATCAATATCAAACACTCTTGAATATATACAAAGAATACCCCCTTTATAACTCCTTATGAGGAAGACAATCCAAGATAATCCCTCTTAGAAGTTGCTCCAATATTTTATAGTTACATAATGTAAGAAGTGGAAGCATGACTTTCTCTTTTACATATCACTTCATCTTATTTGAAAACTTTGACTTACCCTTGGGCCACCTGATTGCCATCACCAAAAGGGGATTTGAATAAAAAAAATTATGATAAGATCCATTACAAATTTATAAGAGTACCTAGATAATAAATAGAAGAGAAATAAGATTGTGAAGGCTTAGTTCTTCATGCATAAAATAAACCAATATTTTATAGGAAGAGGAGGGATTGACAAAAGTGCATTGTAAATAATTTTTTATTATGCCTCTAAAAGAACTAATAATAGCTTATCAATTCATGTCTCCCATGAATATGGACCAAATATTTTGATTGTATAATATACTATAATTTTACCCCTTTTTCCTCTTTGTTCCTTTGATGTACAAGGCGTTGGGGCGCCTTTCAAATGCCCTATTTTTAATATAATAAATTTACCAAAAAAAAAAGTTTACCCCTTTGAAATAGATCAATACATCTTGAGTACTATCACACATAATTCAGCTCCCAAAATTGTAATATTTCCTTGAATTGATGCCACTAATGCAAAGAGATCAAAAAACTATTTGATTTAAAAAATTGGCTCAAAATATTTCTATATATAAAATTTTTGGCATATATAATTTTGCTATAATAGACCTTAAAAAAATAAAATCAAGCCCTCAAGATTTATAACTTTTGTATTAGCTATATTTTGTCATGTGGCATCCCTAGATTCATCAATTTCTTTCAATGATAATCCACCACCTATTTTCCACTAGATGTCAAAGGCCAATAAGGTTTAAGCACATGTTGAGGTATTATTGGTCAATTTGATACATATATAATTAAAAAACTATTTCATACCATGGAAGGATGCCACATTAGTTACCATGAAGTCTAAATATCAACATCCTTAATCCACAAGTCTCAAATAGAGTATGGTAGTTTGAAATTTGAGCTTTTATGAACAAGGTGACTTGTTCTATTTAAGTTACCAAGGCTTATGATTTTACCCTTAGCCCATATTCCATTAGAAGATGGGTTCAGTTGCTATGACACCCAAAAAGAGGTTTTAGAAGGCTTTAGTTTATTTAAATGTATAATATATTTCTTTATAATGCCTTTGCACTATAACCTATATAACAAGGCCTTAGGTATCATGGTGTTTGGACTATCACTACACCTATAGGTAACACCATCTATTTTGACCATAGCATCCACTATCCTTAAAAAAAAGGTATATGCATCTAACCTAAGACCTACCCCTATAATTTATAGAACAACCACTCTAACTACATCACAAGTTGCTAACATTATAACAAAAGTGGAATAGTTTCCAAATGTCTTCTAGTTTACATAGAAACAAAGGTACAAAAGGATTTTACATGGATTCAAATCCATGATCTAAAGTATAAACAATCTAGCACTACATGTGCTATCTGTCTCGGTGCCTCTTTTGTATGGGTATGGTTACACACCCTCTCCTTGAAGAGAGGCATCACACTCAACCAATAAAGAGGGCACATGAAATTCAAATGTCTTGGTGCATATGATAGGTTTAAATTCAAATTTAAAATGGTGTGAACTTTCTTTTTCCTTCAAACTAAAGTGTTGTGGCTTCTATAAGGGATGAGGAATATGATTTCCATGTTGACTCAAATATGCATACAAGAATATGGATTTACCTTAAAGACAACAAACTAAGATATGGAGAAGGCATGAATTCTCTAGAATTCTCAAAAATACTGATAGTGAGGAGTGAAATGAATTATCCTCTTTGCCTCTCATATTGAAGATGTTTGTAAATCATTGGGAATTAATTCACCCTAGGATTTAAAGGAAGGTTCAAAGGATATGAATGAGCTTTCTCCATGACTAGGTGATTTTTCTCCATACCCTCTCTGATACCATGTTGGATTTCACACCAATTTCTAGTAATGAATATAAGTAATTCATTCACTCAAATCTTATATAGAAAGCATATAAGGAAAAAAGAGAAAGCAAAAGAGACAGAAATGATGGGTTCTCTTGAGAACCATAAATAATCATTATATTATCTATGGATAAGGATCATACCAATCATATGTAAAGGGTCAAGTGGTATTTATACCAATACCTAAACCTTGATAATAATAATAACATAATATTGTTAACCAAAGCCAACATAACATAAAGGCCTATGGCTCATCAAGTGGCATTAGATCAACAAGTTAGATTCCTCAATATTTAAATAGGAGACCAAGGTTCAAATATTTCCAAGTGATATATGGATAATATCCAAGCTTTGTTGTAATACCACTATACGGTGATGATGTAATATGGGTGGGGCCCGTTTCAATCCCATTAACCAATTGAAAAAAAAAACATGAAGTCTTATGGCTAATTACAAGGTAAATTTTAACCATGACAAGGTTAATTATGGTACCTTAGGCTTAAATAATCAATAAATAATTATGTTACATAATGGTTTCTCGTAATATTACAAAAAAGTACATCGTACAATATCAGTCTTGGCCATTAAATCAAATTTTAACATTCAACACAATTTTCGTAATGATAATTTATAAAATATAGCCAATTGAAAGAGTTGATGAAATGTTTGATTCATGACTTCAAAGCTAAATGATTATAATTATAGGAATTATTGGTAAGTATTTATGGAAAAAGTAGATACCTCATACAATTACACAAATTAATACAAGATAATAAAAAATGTTTAAATCAAGATAGTAAGGTGAAAAATAAATAATCAATGATGGAAACTATTTTAATTCAAAAAAAAATGAAGTAGAATATTCAAAAGTAAGTTATGCTAAGATTATTTTTAAAATATTAAAAGCAATGGCTAATTTTAATATAGTAAAAATATACTATTTAACACCTAGGGCCAAATCATCTCATAATAAGCATGATAAAATACTCGCTTCTATTCTAACTTGCTTGCAACGCCATCATAATAAGGAGATATCACACCTAGACTATATGTAAAGGGTTTGACCTACCTTGAAAATCAATCCTCAAGTGATAATCAATGAACTTTGGCTACAAATCCTAGTGGAGAATCTCATCCTACTCCACGAAAGGCAACAAACCAATAGTTAGTGGCCTTGGTTGTACTTGCAATGACAAAGAAGAGAGAGAGAGAGAGAGAGATAAAAGGTCATGTGTCATGGTAGCAATAGAGGTAGAGAGCTAAGATAAATGTTAGCAAAAACATAATAATTATAGAAAAATGTCATATATGTTTGGTTAGAAAATGAGGAGGTGAAATGGATACATATATTGGATGAAATTAAATAACTTCCTCTTTGTAGCCAATGGCTAGTTTTCACCCTTATCCAAGCCATAAAATCATAATCCTCATTCCAAACAATACATCATTCAATCCATAGGTGTAAAGACATGATACAATCTGATCATATATCAAAAATCCTAAATTCATCTAACAACCAAGCTCACCACTTAAAGTGGTAATATTTGCACTGTTATGCTTTAGAATGCATGCTTTGAAGGATATTTGTCAAAATATCCCTTAATAATGACTCTATCCTTATTTTAGGGTTATATAAAGTTAGGAAATAAAAACAACAAATAAATGTGGAAGGACAACAATAATGGGTGAAGAAAGAGAACAAAAACTACTACCTAGCATGGCTGATTTTTTTCATACCCAAGGACTAACAAATTTATCCCACCCATGTCCCATATATAGAAGTATGAGACTCTCCACCACCTGCAAAGTCATATTTCTACTCTTTTTACAAATATATATTGTGCCTCTCTAAGTACCATGAGTGACATCACAAGGGATAGACATTTGTAGGTCCTTAAGAAAAAATAAAAAGAGCAATATATGATAACCAAAGCAACAAAAATAAAAATTCTATGCTATGGAGCAAAATATAACTTTTTCATGATTTTTTATTTTAGTGTCTACGCAAAAGATAAGAATTTTGAAATAAACACAAAAATCATAGCCAAAATTATGAAAGTGAAGATAAAAATATGTGTACGTGCTCCAAAAAATTTTGGCAAAAATAAAGTGATTTGTACTTGCCCCAAATGGCTAAAATAAAATGTAACTATAAAAAATTCCAAAGCATTGAAAAATTCTTTTTAGATGCAAAATGAGCAAAAACAAAGTGCAAAAACAAGACCAAAGCATGCTAAAACCCCTGATGAGCACAAAAATGCTCATTTTATTCACATTTTTGAGGATATTGCATTGGCACAATTAACATTAGAAATGCACTTTTTGTATGATTATTGCATATATTTAATGAAAATTAAGTACTTATACTTGATTGATGTCTTTAGCTGAATATGTGTGTAGCATAGGATTTTGCTAATTATTTCATGTTTTAATTCATGGTCCCATACGAACTTGACACTATGCAAAAATAATAATGTTTTTGAGGGATGATGACATTTAAAAGGTAATCACAACGAGTGTAGGAGGTGCCTACTATAGATGACAAAAATATGCACCATATAAATAGAAAGTAGTAAATGATGTATAGAATTATATTGTGCTTTTGTCCTCTTTGTGATTACAATAATATCCTCGTAGGGGTTACACAAGCATTAAGAAACCAATTTCTCTTTTACAATGTATGATGGTGCCTCGGTCTTTTCATCGCTACATCACTGGAGGGCAGGTTTATCATGACCATCACTTATGTTGGATCTGGGTATTTGCATATGAATATACGTCAACATCTACGTCTAGTAAATCTACCATGGATTATCGATCATAGGGGAGATTCACGGCCATTATGCTCTGACTATATGGGTGTCGAACATTTGTGATATTTAACTGTCTAGGGTTGGATGGTCGAGCACTAGATTCTATGGTTGTATCCAGGTCTGATGCTGCATTTGAGTCTGCTCGCTTTGAACTTGTATGCTTGCACACAAGTGAAATGCAAATGGTTAGTAGTATATGTCGAGCCTCTTGAAGTGAGGCCCATATTCAAGAATGTAAACTACAACCATAATGCATAAAGTGCAAGTGTATAAAATAATGTATGTGGATCTTACCTTGCTTGAGACCATTGTTGTTGTGATATCATGATGTTACCGCATTATGTAGTCTATTTTGTGCCGCTCCATGCTATTTCTATATATTTCTATGCAGGTTGTATGCCAACTATCTGGGTCTAGATGATCACAAACAGACCGTTCGAGGTTGAACGACCATGATCTATGGAGTCCTGTTGTTGTCGAAAGTTGTGTTAAGCTCTACAAAGAGTTATGATCAGTGTATGACATGAGATGAGGATGGTTGTGCAATATTTACTTTGGGCATTTGGGTGTGAAGTGTGCTTAGTATTTTAGTAGCACTTCGATGTATGTACCATCCTCATTGTAATGAGGGCAAAGGGGGTGCATTTATAGTTTTTGGGATGGAGGAGGGTGGCCCCATGCAAATGATATGCACACAAGGATGAATATACCTTGGGATATCCTCCACTCAAGTAAACAACCAATCTTAACATGCTTTATCATCAGTTAAATTTATTTGAACAAAAGCATGCTTATTTATTTATTTTTAAATAAATATTTCTTTATCCATTAAGTTTAGTTAACTTGTGAAACTAAAGTGAAGGGCATTATCTTTGAATTTTTAATTATTTTCTCGATTTTGACCTCCTTATATTTTAAGTGTTAGTTAACTTGCATGAGGTGTGATGAGGTTGTGATTGTAGTTAACTAGATATTGGATTTGGGTGAGGACAATCCTCACCCATCTAGATAAGGATAAGGTAGAGGTGGAGTCAACTTGTGTTTATTTTTGGATAATGTAATCTTTTCTTGCATTTAACCGAGATGAAGGATGTGAGGTGGAACAAAAATGAATTGTGGATGATCTGGCCATGGGGAATGGTCCCATTGAGGAGGGGTGAGTGGTTGTGTAGCTTAGGTAATAATTAATAAATTATTTAATAGATTAATTAATTAATAAATTAATTAATACTTTAAGAAAATGTGATTTAATATAATATTAGTTAATTTTAATTAATATTAAATATACTAATTAATTAGTATTTATCCTGCTTAGTTTTGGTGTCTACAGATGCCCCTTTTTGTGTCGTGTTGTGTGAAAATACAATGCAATACAAAAATAAATGACACCTATCATTGTGCTGATGAATGATGGCTTGTGCTTGAGGGGTTGACATTTGGTTGCCCCAAATCAAGAGCAATGTAATATGCCCCGGTGATGGAGGTGATGAATATTATTTAAACTTTGTCATTGACAAATCAATGAGCGCATATAGATACTAACTAGTAACTAAACTATTTGAGACCTGAAGTCACTATGCAAAACTTGAAACAATATTACACGCATGATAGTCTCAGACAAGGTTTTGGATAAACGTCATGTCCAACATGGGTGTTTGATTATTGAACTTTTTTGGGGTATGATGTTGTTGGTATTGTCTACCCCCTCAAGTGGCAAGTTGATGGAGGATAAAATGGATGATAGTGACAAGGCAATTGACTTTAGCGGGATTGGGCATGGGTTGGATGGATGACATGTGGCTGGTGGTGGTTTTGTTTTTTTGGTAAAAAAATGACCATCCAGGATGGTCAAATACTAGACTGTATAGGACAATTGTGATACGATCATCGTGCTCTAAAGTGTATAAATTGATTTTTAGATGTACGATTGATCATTTTCATTGTTGCGAATGAGGAGCAAGGGGAGAGTGAGGTGTGTGAGTGAAAATTTGACACGGAGGTCTTGCCAATTTTTGAGTGAGGGTGATTGGATGGCTTTGGGAGGTAGAGTGGTTGGGGTTGGAGGATTGGTAAGTAACAAAATTGACCATTTTTACAATTTCACTTTGGATAAAAGGAATCCATGGTGTGTTTGTTTACTTGTGGCTGCATGTTATGATTACTTGTGTGATTTTTTTTTGTTGGTTTTTTTTTTATTTGGGAAGCATGTGGTGGTCATCCATTGACCAGATGGTGAGTGGTTGAGGTCATCCATGCCATGGATGTTCAATGTGTTTATGAAAACACACACATTTTTTTAATGTTGCTGTAACCATCTGCTTACCAAACAACAATGGTCGATGGTCGTCTACTGGTCGGATGGTTGGTGTATTTTTGTTATTTTTTCTTCTTCTTTTCTTGTTGTTGTTGTGACCATTCATTTATCAAACAATGATGGCCTATGGTCATCCATTAGTCAAATGAATAATGTGTTTTTATTTTTTTCCTATGACCATTTGTTTACTAGACGACAATGGTTGATGGTCATCCATTTGTCAGACAGTTGGTGTGATTTTTTGGTTGTTGATGTTTGTTTGTTTTTTTGAATATTTTTGTTATCATCCATTTATCGAACAACAATGGCCTATGGTTGTCCATTTTTCGGATGATCAGTGCAAGTTTGTTGTTGATTTTTTGTAAGTTATGTTTTTTTTATGTAGAGCATAGTCTGATGATTTGGTATGATTTTTTTATTTTGTAATAGAAATTATAGAGACCAAGGCATCATTTCAAGGGCATGTTTAACAAAGCTCGATGGCAAATATCAAAGGAGGACTATAAGTGGCTGGATGTTATTGGGCTATGATATGTAGCTAAGTTAGAGAATGTCCATGCGGATCATGCATGTGACAGCATTGGCAGATCGATGGGATCTCGATACATGTACGTTGCACATGCCCATCAGAGAGATCACAATCACTCTTGAAGATGTGTATCATATTTTTTGAATACTAGTAGAGGATGATTGAATCAAGATAACCCTTATGCATCAGAGGGAGGCCTTTCTAAAGTGGGTGTACAAGGATCGATGGGTGGTGATTACTATGGATATTGGGGTATGGATGTCGATAGTCATTATCAATTGTGGTGGCTAATAGTGTGGCATACTATCTTGATGATATTTATCTCCAATGTCATGCTACTAGATTCTTCAAGTGCCTAGTTTCCATGGAACCTTCTTGGGTTGGTGTAGGATTTGGTAGAGGATCCTAATGTGATGGCATGGGCTCCAGTTCTGATGGTGTAGACTTATTGAGAGCTCTATGAGATACAACATCGAGGTAGACCTAGTTTGGGTTGTCGTTTGCTACTACAAATTTGGGCATGGTATCACTTTATGATTGGGTGATCCAAGGGGTTGCCTTGGTTGGAGGTGAGGGGCATAGAGGATGACACTCCTTACACCATGAGATGGAGTAAGGATCAGGAGGAGAGCAAAAGTTGATCATTTTATGAAGTGTGTAGGTGTTAGGATGATTTATTTTTACGATTATGTTTGGGGGAGGTGGTATGGAGGCCTTGGAGGAAGGGTTTGAGCTGGTCAAAGGATAGATTGTATCTGGTATAGGTTTATGGGGGATATAGGTGGTAGGTCACAATAGGATTGAATATGATTTTTTCTAGTATGGTCATGTGTTACGGTAATTCAAATTACCATAGGGTGTTCCTTCAACCCCTATAATATATAGACAGTGGTGTACTGAGACAATCATCAATCCAAATCATGAGCCTATAGGGGTATATGTGGATGAGGTGCCAATTGTGGTAGATGTGGATGATGCTAGGATGATGCCAGAGTATGACATGTGGATGGGCATACAAGCTATCCAACCAAAGGTAGGGGGTGGTACCATAGGTTATGGGGAGGCAAGGCCTAAGGAACCTATAGGATGATGAGTACGATAACGGATGGATCCTAGGCTAGGATCATCACAAAATGCTAGGAAGGATGTTACAAAGGAGAGCTCTAGTAGGGAGGGGCATAGTGATAGTAGTGACTCTGTAGTAGAGTATGTTATGTCATATCAGATGTGGGTGTTGGAGAAGTACAAGGTAGATTTAGAGACTACCATTGCCTAGGAGTAGAGTTAGTGGGATGGGGAGTGCCAAAGATGGTGGGGCTAGGAGGAGCAGTAGGATAAACTACAAGATCAAGTGCAAATCCTGTAGGAGAAGTGGGATAGGCTAGTAGATAAGTGCAATGCACTATGGGTAGAGTAGGATGTGACCTAGGTGGATCAAGATTCACTATGAATAGAGAGGTCCTAGAGACTTGTAGTGAGTTAGGGCTTAAGGATCCTTATGGTACAATTGGAGCAATAGAGGGAATATGTGAGGCTACTGGAGAACACCCTATTGCTTCATGATATAGCAGTACCATCGCCTTCCTCCTCCCAATCCTCATGAAGTCAAAGGAGTGGAGCGTTGGGTGCTCCTTTAGTAGCATAGGGTATGACAACCATTCACCAAATTCCCCCTCAAGGAACATTTTCAACATATTTCCAATGGTCCTAAAGAGAGTATAGATGATTAATATATTGATCTCAAGCGTATTTATTGTCTACCATAAGGATTTTTCCAAGTTGCCAATATTAACACCATCTCATCGGATACCTTAAAAAATGAATTAGATGAACTATTGGAGGCACTTTCAATTTCTTCTGATATCTCCAAAGAATACTCTTCCTCCATAGTCCCCCTAATGGAGTTCTTGGATGATTATGATATTTATCAATGAATATTCCCCATTCCACTCTCCATTTTCTCCATGCTCCTTCCTCGGGAGCATCCAAATGTACACATGCATCCACCACCTCCACTACCAATCAAGTCAAATCCACATCCACCCATGTTGGACCATATCTTTCCCCATGAACATACCCCTAGGAATCCTCTCTCTAATCCGCTAAACCCCATCACCCCATAAGTCAACATGGTCTCCATGAATACCTTGAGGCTCAAGAAGTCGATGCCTCAACAAAATGAGATATACATGGGCAGGCTCAAGGAGATCAAGTTGAGGATAACAAGGAGAGCAACGAGGGTAGACAGTGACATGCAAATATTGAGCTTTGTAGGATGTATTCTTATTTTATGAGGATGATGACTTGGATAACTTTGACATATGTAGCCTATGAGCAAGATTATATATGTAATTTTTTGATGTGATATATAGGATGTACATTTTAATGATGTGATGTGTTGCTTAATTTGTGTGTAATGCTTACTTATTTGTGATTTTATATAATTTTTTATTAAATGATTGAATGATGATGGATGCATTGAATGCATGCATATACTTTTCATTAACTTTCAAAAAAATGTAAAATTGTATCTTTACTCATGAATTTAATCAGTTCATCAAGGGCATCAACCCAATGGTATTGAATTTCATGTGGAAGGGATGTATTGGAGTGTTATGTGATGATTTGCAATAATTGTGCTACTATGAAAGTAAATATGACATGATTTTTACTCTTGGGTGTCATAGGGATGAAGATTTTGAAAGTGCTTTCATGATGCTCAAACACCCTAGTGACATCGATCAAACTCATCTATTAATCAAATAGGTACTTGAAGATGCTAATATCAGCCAAGTTATTTAAGTTGCTCAAAGATTGATGTGTGTGCAGTGATTATTTATTTCCAATTTGGGTGAGGGACTAATCATTTGTAACTTATTCCAATAAGCTAGCTCATCCATGAGCGTGCATAGGTTTGTACAAAAGATGATCACTAATGTGATAGACATTTTGCCATGCAAGGTGTACTCCACTGCTAGTCAAGTGTCTATAGCCTCGATGGAGGTTAACCCCATGATCTAATGACCTAAGAATTCTAGGTATTCAAGCGCTTATTTGCTCTCTTTTTTTAAAATATTTTTCTTTTGGATTTTGCTCTAGTCTTTTTGCCAATTATCAGGGTTATATCATGTGCATGGTAGGATGAGTAGGGGAAACCGTTCACTTTGTGGTGATAGTGACTAATCAGTTCGTATTTCCTAAGCACCAAAATTTTGTTAATGTGTGATTTGTGCCTAGTATTTAGAGAAAACTTAAGGTCACTCAGGAGACCTATAGCATTTCAATAACTAATGATGTTCAATGGAGGCTGAATGAGACACTAAGTATGGTTGAATGACTGAAAAACTTAAATATTCACCCAGCTAAAGACTTGAAAAAGACAAGATGTCATCTTTGTATTATGAATGGATGAATTATGGGGTGTGTTGTGGATGTAGCACAAATGTATATAATGATGGATGATTTAAGATAAATACTATATGGAATATGCCCTTGATTAAGATGACAAAATCAATCCTAGCAAATAGTTTAAAGCATGGATCGAATTATGATCAAAGTTTTAATGGTGATGGTGGAATAATGTGATGTATGCAAATGCAACACGCTTTGTAGAAGTGTAAAAATTTATTGTTTATTTTTTTTTGTATTTTGGTGTTTTTATGATGTTTTGTATTTTGAATTATGTTGTGATGTTTTTGTATTTTGAATGATTTTATGATTTTTTTTATTTTGAATGATTTTCTGATATTTTTGTATTTTGAATGATTTTCTGATGTTTTTGTATTTTGAGTGATTTTCTAATGTTTTGTATCTTGAATGGTTTTATAATGTTTTTGTGTTTTAGAGTTTTTTTCTTTTGACAATGCTATCTATGAGCTAATTATAGGAGGCATGTAAATGAAGGATATTAATGGTTTTGGGTTCCTCAATTCCTTTAAGAGTGGCAATCTTGTATGCCCCAATTTTGAATATTTGCATGACGATGAATGGATCAAGCCAGTTGGTCGTAAACTTGTCATGCAAGTCTAGGGGAAGGCTTGAATTCTATTGATTTTTCTTGAGAAATAAATCCCCTACTTGAAATTATTGAAGATGCATTTTACTATTGTAAGTGTGTTGGACCATGTCCCGATAAACATGAAGATGCTTAAGCACATTGATTCATCGTTCATCAAGTAGGTTTAATTAATCAATATGCGCTTGTCATGCGGTATCATCATCGATGAATTCCTATAAAGATACACACAAGGATAGGATTTCAAGCTCAAGGGACATGATGGCCTTAGCCCCATAGACTAGTGAGAATGGTGTTGCCCCAGTTGGCGTGCATATACTTGTTTGATAAGCCCATAATACCAAGGGTGATTGAAGATGCCAATATTTATAATTTTCTTTGATTATTTTCTTTAGAATATGAATGATAGTCTTATTTGTGGCCTTAGCTTGCCCATTACTTTATGGATAGTAAGGAGTCAAGAAGTTGTGTTGAATATTGTATTTAGTGCAAAGTGCTCAAACATCCCTATTTTTGAACGAAGTGCTCAAAAATCCTTATTTTTGAATGAAGTTTCATTATCAAAAATGATTTTGGATGGTATACCAAAATGATAAATGATGTGACGGAGTATGAACTCTACGATTCAAGGTTTGGATGTACTAGTAAGAGGAATTGTCTCAACTATTTGGTGAAGTACTTAGTAGCAGTGATGATGAATGTATGGTGTGTTGAGGAAGGAGGAGATATATTTCCTATGATATGACCAAAGAACTTAAATTGGTTGTAATATTTGTGATGGTACATGAGTTAATTTGGCATGATGTTGACATTTTAGACACTTCTTGATGTATGTGCAATAGTCACATTCCATGGTGGGCCAATAGTAACCCATGTGTAAAATACACTTTACAATGGCCATTCCACTAAAATGACCACCACACATTCCATCGTGGGCTTGATAAATGACCCAATTTACCTTTTGTGGTTCGATATAACATAAGAGGATGTCATAAAAGCTATTATGATAAAGGATATCATCCAAGAGAGTGTAAAGAACCACTTTTTTTTTTAATGTGCATTTAGCGATTGAGGACAAATCTGCAGGTAGAGTACCTATTTTTATAAAGTCCTTTATTTGTGAGAAGCCATCGTTATATGGCTCAGTTTGAAAGAAATTCACATTCTCTTCAGTCTAAGAATATTCCCATTCAATAGTTGATTGAGATAGTATTTTTATCTCAATGCATGTGGTACTATTGATGGGATTCTACAGTATGGCAAATCCAAGAGAGATCATAGTATCTACGAATCAATTTTTTGACCTGGGTGTGTTATAGATTTCATGCCAATCAAAGTTATTAAGCAATTTATCAAAAATCTATTTGTATTGCTTCAAATTTGGGCATTTGCATTGGTAAATCTCCTTAACTTGATAGATAATGAATTGGAAATCACCAAAAATTTTGATCTGTTTGATGCCTAAGGCAATAGTAGTCTGGAGTCCTAGGATTAGTGCTTCATATTCTATGTTGTTATTAGTGCAAGGGAAGTTGAGTTTGAATGATAGGGGTATAGGAGCTCCTTGGGGTGTGAAGAAGACAACTCCAGCACATACCTCGCGTTCATACTTGGAACCATCAAATAAAAGGATAACATTAGCCTCCTCATTAGGTTTGATATTTTCCTCTTGCTCTATGATATTAAATATGTTTTCATCAAACAACTCGATAATAAGCGGGTGTTTATCTAGTAATGGAGCTTCAATGAGTTGATCTACAATTACCTAGCCTTTGATGGATTTTTGGCTAATGAATTTGAGATCAAATTTTGTTAAAAGTATTATCCATTTGGAATTTTTTCTATTTTTATAGGTGTAGCTCATCATTTAGCATAGAGGATTTTCTTCGGCTATGACATATGTGGTATGGCCGATCATTTAATGTTAAATTTTCTTAGTTGCAAAGACAACTACTAGGCATAGCTTTTTGACATATGCGTACTTGGTCTCATAACTCACAAAAGTTTGACTGATGTAATAGATGGCTTGTTCTTGATTTACTTCATTCTTTTGTGCTAGAATTATTCCAAGGGTAAATTTAGTGGCCGATATATACAGATGAAATGGGACACCTAGTCAAGGTGATATCAATACAAGTGGGGATGCCAGATATTGTTTGATTATGTTGCTTGGCCTAGCTTGAATCTATTCATCCCTTTGTTGTGTTGGTTGTGGAGGCATATATTGTAGAGGACCTATTATGGTAGAAAATGCTTGGGGAGGAATCATAGTTGGGTTTTCTTCATACTTTGGATGGATTTATTCAATATTGTATATGTCCATTGGCCCTACAATTTCTATCCCTCGACCGACTTGAATGCCTAATTCTTTATTGATTTCATTTGTAAGGAAAATTTTAGCATCTAAGTGTTCTTTGTTATACAAACTCTTCATCTTCATCCTAATCTTCATAAGTTTTCATAGTGTCCTCGTTAGAGTATATTACATTCATGTAAATGTACCACCTTTGGTACATTACTAGAGTAGGATTTTACTTTAGAGTAAAGTTAGTTGGTTACTTCAAGTATTGTAATAAATGCACAAGTGTCAATGTGTAAGTTTTAAATGTGCATGTAGTCCACATGTACATGAGTCCTAGGTAGAGTAAGGGCCAAGGAACATATCTTCCTATATAAATGCCTCGTAGTGAGTGATTATAGAGAGAAAAATATATATAGAGTGTATGGTATAGATTAGTAGTATGGTACAATGTAGTCTTTTCATATCCATTCATGGAGTGTTCATTTCCTCCATTATATAGCATTGTACTATTTTTGTCACTTTTATTAATGGTATATTTTTGAGTTATTTGCAGATGTTCATTTCATTATCTTCCTACATATTATTGTGCCATGAGCATATTATTTATCCTACATCTTGTGGTTGTTCTTCCTGTAATACTATCCTATCAAAAGCTAACAGTGGTATCAAAGCACATAGTAGATTAGGTTATAATTAGGGAGATCCATAAAGATATACTGAGAGGAATTCAGAAATCTTAGTTTTAAATTTTTTGTGATTACATTTGGCTAGAGTCTTTCCACAAGGTTGTAGAAAAACTTGTGAAGACTAGGACTCAGTATGGATTCTACTAGATTGACAAATCAACTAGTGAAGATTTGTCATCTCTAGATTTAAGAGTTTATTCCATTACAATCCTAATACTTTGTTACAAAAAAAGGAGATTCGAAGTGAGTTGGGAAGCTTCCTATAAAAGAATTAGGAAGAATGTCTTCTTTAGAATCAATCCAGCACCAGAAGCAACAATTAGAAAAATGAATATTTAGAGGCCTGAAGAAAAGGTCCCATTACTAAATACTACAAACCTGCAAAATGCAAAAGGAGAAAATGCCATAGGAGCCTTGTTACAAATTCAAGGGAGAAAATAATGTTGAACAAGGTACAACAAAAGTATTGTCATTGTTGTCAACACAGACAACAATTGATGCAGTTGAAGCAATGGACAAGAATTTTGAAGTCAGTCAGATCAAGTACAGTGAATTTCCAAGAAAACAGAAGTGACCCAGATTCAAAAATTTGCAGAAAAAGACAAGTAAGAAAACTGTCGCGATATCGCGACATGTTTTCTGTCGCGATATCGCGACAGGTTGAGAGGTCCGAAGGCAGAAAGAAAAATTGTCGCGATTTCGCGACATGGCCGAGGAGAGAGAAAATGCATGCCAAATTGTCGCGATTTCGCGACATGGCCGAGGAGAGAGAAAATGCATGCCAAATTGTCGCGATTTCGCGACATGGCCGAGGAGAGAGAAAATGCATGCCAAATTGTCGCGATTTCGCGACATGGCCGAGGAGAGAGAAAATGCATGCCAAATTGTCGCGATTTCGCGACATGGCCGAGGAGAGAGAAGATGCAAGCAAAATTGTCGCGATTTCGTGACATGGCCGAGGAGAGAGAAGGTGCAAGCAAAATTGTCACGATTTCGCGACATGTTTCGGGTAAAGAGCAGGCAAGTGAAAAGTTGTAGCGATTTCGTGACAAATCAAAGTGGAAGCAACAAGTGAAAAAGTGTAGCGATTTCGCTACATGTCAAAGGTGCATCAAAACAAAGGTGTAGCGATTTCGCTACATTGACAAAGCGCATGGAAACAAAGGTGTAGCGACTTCGCTACATGACAAAAAGCATGGAAACAAAGGTGTAGCGATTTCGCTACAAGTCCAAAATGCACAACATGAAGGTGTAGCGATTTCAGGCTACAAATGTTTAGCGATTTCGCTACTGCATGAAGCAAGGATTGTACGGAAGCCGAAACGTCGCGATTTCATGACAAAGTTGAGGATGACGTCAGCAAAATTGAAAATGTCACGATTTCGCGACAGGGTGAAAGAAAAGCCGCTGGAAGCCAGAAGCGTCGCGATTTCGTGACAAAATTGAGGATGACGTCAGCAAAATTGAAAGTGTCACGATTTCACGACAAGTTGCAAAAGAGACCTCAAGAAGCCGAAAGCGTCGCGATTTCGTGACAACATTGAGGATGACGTCAGCAAAAGCTGAAAGTGTCACGATTTCGTGACAAGTTGCAAGAGAAGCCTCAGGAAGCCGGAAGCGTCATGATTTCATGACAACATTAAGGATGACGTCAGCAAAAGTTTGAAGTGTCACGATTTCATGACATGAACGTTGGGAAAGCTTTCAAAAGCCAAAATGGTCACGATTTCACGACAGCAAGGGCATGAAGGTGTACGGCTACAAAAAGTGTCACGATATCGCGACATGTTAGTATTTCGACGCAGTTTGGTGGTAAAAGCCGAAGGAACATGCAAGGTGACACGTGTCGAAAAAGCATCATGCAACCAATTACGTAAGAAGTAACTGAAGTCAGATCGGTAGTTACACATTGATAGGTGTTGGACATGCACTGGAACAGCTGTATATGCATGATTGAAAAGCTTTCAAAGAGTCGTATAGGCAGGATCGAAAAAGCATTCGAACAGCCGTATTGCAAGGATTCGAACAGCTGAATATGCAGGATTGAAAAAGCATTAAAATAGACGTATTTGCAGCATTCAAAGAGTCGAATATGCAGGATTGAAAAAGCATTAAAACAAACGTATTTGCAGCATTCAAAGAGTCGTATAGGCAGGATCAAAAAAGCATTCGAACAACCGTATTTGCAAGGATTCAAACAGCCGCTTATGGAGAGGAGAAAAGAATTCGAACAGTCAGAGTATGTCATTCGACTGCATGCAGGTTTGAAAAGTGATAGAAGACGAAGAGCCTCGATGAGAAAAAGGGGGTTATAAAAGAATAGTCGTACAGAGAATAATGTTGCTGCTGTTAGAGGGAAATTGCTGTGAAAAGAGGGTTAGAAGAGAGCCAAGAGAGAAATTAGCAGAGCCGTGAGAGTGTGCAGAGTTTGATTAATTGCAGACCAGTCAGGGTCGTGTAAGAAGTGAAGACATTTTTATGTCATTTTAAATTGCTCAGAATTGCAGTCCAAGTTGGTGCTTGGTACTAGGGGTTGGTGCTCCTATCTGTTGCAGCAAAAAACTAAGGGGTTGGTGCTCCTTCCAGTAGATGCTGGTAAAGTGTTTGTAAAATTGGTATTTTGCAAAGACTGGATTTGGATTGGAGTCCAAGCAGTCATTTTTGAGGAGTAGCCAAATTGGTGAACCTCGGTATATTGAGTGTTGTGGTGTGCTCTATTGTTCAATTTGCTTTTCTGGTTTTTAAGTTCTCTTTGCTTCATTTTTAAATGTTGTAGATATTAATATTAATAGTTACACTGATTCACCCCCCCTCTCAGTGTCATTGTGTGAATATCAATTGGTATCAGAGCAAGGTTCCTTGAACAAGCTTAATCAGCTAAGGTGATCTTGGAAGTAACAATGGCAGGCGGTGAAGGATTCTCATCCAACAAAGCTCCCTTGTTTGATGGAACTAATTACACTTTCCGGAAACTCAGGATGCAAACATATCTGAGTGCATTGGGATATGACATTTGGGATTCTGTAGATAGTGGATACACAACACCCACTACTCCTCCAACAGATACTGCTGAGAAGAAAAAATTTGAGAACAACTCCAAAGCTAAGAATGCCATAATGTGTGGACTTGTAGACAGTGAACTGATAAGAGTCATGAGCTGCAAATCGACAAAAGACATGTGGGATAAACTGAAGAGCATCCATGAAGGAGACAACAAGATCAAGGAAGCCAAGCTGCAAACTCATCGAGCTCAGTTCGAAGCATTACAAATGAAGGAAGATGAGAACATAGAGGCCTATTTGCTGAGAGTCAATGGAATCATCAATGCAATCAGAGGACTCGATGAAGAAATGGATGATGCAGTTGTTGTGAAAAAGGTTCTCAGAACCCTTCACAAATGATTTAACTCCAAAGTTTCTGCAATAGAAGAGGCAAAAGATCTAAACAATTTTAGCATGGATGAGCTGCATGGTTCCTTGACTGCATATGAAATGAGAATAGGACAAACTAAGCCTATAGACAGAGAAGCTGCTTTCAAAGCACATAAGAATATAAAAACTGAACATGAATCTGAGGATGAAGAGACACTGGATGAAACAGAAGCAAATTTTGTTCGAAAACTCACAAAGGGAAAAGGAAAATATAGAGGAAAGCTACCATTCAAGTGCTTCAATTGTGGAGGAGTCGGTCATTTTGCAGCCAAATGCCCAATGCATGAGAAAACTAAAAATGGTGAAGGGTCACTCCAAGAAAAAGGTGACTGGAAGAAGAAACAAAATTTTAGAAAGAATAACTTCAAGAAGAAAAGCTTCATATCCAAGAATGTCAGCTCTTCTGAAGAAAGCTCAGGTGAGGATTCTGAAGAAGAAACAGGTGAAGCTCTGTTCATGGCACTTGAAGAGGAAAGAACAGAAGAAAATCGGGAAGGTGATGAAAGCTTTAAAGATGAGGCTGAAGTTTATCTGGAAGGAGAATTGGTTGCTGCACTTGAAGAGTTGAGTGTAGAAAGGAAAAAGAACAAAAAAATTTCAAGAAAACTAGAGGATGCCACTGACATAATAAAAATTTTAAAAATACAGACAGAGGAATTCAAGAAAATGTCTGAAGTTCTTGATGAACAATTAACTGTAAAGACAGTTGAATGCAGCAAGCTAGAGGAAGACATTGTTAAGTTAAGAATGCAGCTAGAGGAGATGAATAGAAGATTGAGCTGTTTTCATAAGTTTGAAGAAAGTACTGTAAAGCTGGATAAAATGTTAAATAACCAAAGGCCTTTCGGCATCAAATTTGGTTTAGGCTTCGATGAAGGAGAATCATCAAAGGGTTCAAAGGCCTTGAATGTAGAACCCATAAAGAAAGAAGAAAAGATCAGGATTGACCTAGAAAAAACAAATCATGCCAAAGAAAGCAATAATGCCAGACTCAAGAAGAGTACTGACAAAGATGGATTCACAAAAGTCACACATCCAAGAAGGAGAAGATTCATGGCTCCTACTTCAAACTGGCAAAGACCTGCACCCAGGTTTAATCATTCCTTTTCTGGTTATTGTTTTAAATGCAATGCTTATGGCCATAAGATTTCAGATTGCAGGCATAATGTATCTCAAAGGAATTTCACCAACAGAAATGTTTTTTCTCCTTTAATGAATTATGCAGTTGAATGTTATAATTGTCATAATTTTGGACATATTGCTAGAAACTCTAGAAGCACTTTTGTAGCAAATAATCATCAGGGTAGAAAATCTCAACCAAGTGGGTTGAAACAAAACAAGAAATTTCCTGAAAAACAGGCACATGCTAATGAGAGGACAAAGGCAAAACAAGTAGCCAAATCTGTCATCAAACCAGAATGGAAAGAAAAGGAATCTTTGATTGTTCAGACTGCTTTTAAAGCACAAGACAAATCTGCACCATGGATACTTGACAGTGGATGTTCCAGTCACATGACAGGTGACAAGCAAAAATTTGAGAATTTACAGAATTATGAAGGTGGTTCTGTGAAATTTGGGAATAATGATGGAGCAAAGATTGTTGGAAAGGGATCAGTCAAGATCAGTGATGGAAAGATAAAATCAAAAGAAGTCTTGTTTGTGATTGGTCTGAAGCATAACTTGCTGAGTGTAAGTCAAATCTGTGACAGAGGTCATGAAGTCATTTTTAAGAAGCAGGGCTGTGAAGTGAGAAAAGCACACAGTGGGAAGTTGATAGCTACTGGATCTAGGACTTCTGGTAATCTATATACTCTCTCAAAAACTGTAGAAGGAACATGCTTGATTGGACAGGAAGATGAAAATTGGCTGTGGCACAAGAGGCTCGGTCATATTAGTTTTGACAATCTGGCAAAAATAAGTTCAAAAAGGGCAGTAAGAGATATACCAACCATTGGCAAACCAGTAAATAGCATCTGTGCTTCATGTCAAAAAGGGAAGCAAACCAGATCCACTTTTAAATCAAAGGAATACTTCACCAGCAAACCTTTGGAGATAATTCATACTGATTTGTGTGGACCCATGAGAACACAGAGCATAAATGGTGACAAATACTTTATGCTGTTAATAGATGATTACTCCAGGATGACATGGATATTTTTCTTAAAGCTTAAATCAGATGCCTTTGAGATGTTTAAGATTTTTAAAAAATAGGTTGAAAATCAAACTGGAAAAAGGATTAAATGCCTAAGATCAGACAGAGGAGGAGAGTTTATTTCAGAAGAATTTGTAGAATACTGTCAAAAATATGGGATAAGAAGACAATTTTCAGCAGCTAGGACACCTCAGTAGAATGGTGTTGTAGAAAGGAAGAATAGAACAGTGCAGGAAATGGCACGGACAATGCTGGCTGAGAACAAAATAGCTGACAGATTTTGGAAAGAGGCAGTACATACTGCAGCTTTACATTCAAAACAGGTGCATGCTAAGACCACATGAAAGCAAAACACCTTATGAGCTGTGGTTCGGCAGAAAGGCAACAACAAGACATTTCAAAGTATTTGGCAAGCAAGTGCTACATCAAACGGACTGAAGATAATCTCGGTAAATTTGAAGATAGAGCTGATGAAGGTATCTTTCTTGGTTACTCAACAAAAAGCAAAGCCTACACATGTTACAACAAGAGGCTAAAGAAAATTGTTGAGAGTGCTGATGTGAAAGTTGATGAAGGTAGAGAACAAGAAATTACTTATCAAGAAAACTACCCTATTTATGAAGAAGTCATTGAAGGTGATGATGAAAAGGAAACAGATAAGAATCAGAAAATTGATCCAGATGTTGTAAAAACTGAATCAGAAGAAGAAGAAAATAGGAAATTTAAAACAGGCAACTGGCATAAAAATCATCCCAAGTGAACAGATTATTGGGGATCCCATAGATGGTATTCGGACAAGAAGAGCAAAGATAGCGGAACTATTCTCTGTTATCTAGCATTGAACCTAAAAATGTTGTTGAAGCAAGCACTGATGAAAGTTGGATGAAGGCAATTAATGAAGAACTAGATCAGATTGAGAAAAACAATACCTGGGAATTAGTACCTCGACCAACAAATAAAAACATAATTGGCACTAAATGGATTTTTCGAAATAAATTAAATGAAGATGGACAGGTTGTCAGAAATAAGGCAAGATTGGTCTGTAAAGGCTATGCTCAGGTTGAAGGCATTGATTTTGAGGAAACTTTTGCACCGGTAGCCAGACTAGAGGCAATCAGAATATTTCTGGCATTAGCAATTCATAAAAACTTCAAAGTATATCAAATGGATGTAAAATCAGCATTTTTGAATGGAAAACTGGAAGAAGAGGTTTACATTGAACAGACCGGATGGCTTCCAACTTGGTGACAATCCAGATTTTGTGTGCAGAGTTAAAGAAAGCATTATATGGTTTGAAACGGGCACCCAGAGCATGGTATGCAAGGTCGGATAACTATCTAATTAAACAAGGGTTCAAGAAAGGTTTGGTGGACAACAATTTATATGTCAAAAAAGAGAAGGGCCATCTTATTGTTCTTGTTGTTTATGTAGATGATATAATATTTGGCAACAACATGAATGAATATTGCAAAGACATATCAACTAAAATGAAGAAAGAATTTGAGATGTCTATGATTGGTGAACTTTCTTATTTCCTAGGACTGCAGATAAATCAAAATGAAAAGGGCATTTTTATTTCTCAAGTTAAATATGTAAAAGAAATGCTGAAAAAGTTCACAATGGAAGATAGTAAACCTGTTAGCACTCCCATGACAACAGGCTGCAAGTTGAGCAAGGATGATAAATCTCCAGATGTAGATCAAACAATGTACAGGTCTATGATTGGAAGCCTGTTGTATTTAACAGCCACTAGACCAGATATATTACAGGAAGTATGCATGGTTGCAAGATTTCAGGCTAGTCCCAAAGAAACTCATGTCACAGCTGTAAAGAGGATCTTCAGATACCTCAAGGGTACTATGGATTATGGGTTGTGGTACCCAAAAGGTAAAGACTTCACTTTGATTGCATATTCTGATGCAGATTGGGCAGGATGTATTGATGACAGAAAGAGTACAAGTGGAGGAGCATTTTATCTTGGAGACAGGTCGGTAGCATGGCACAACAAGAAACAAGAATCAGTCTCTCTATCCACTGCAGAGGCAGAATACATTGCAAGCAACAACATGTTGTACTCAGATATTATGGATGAGACAAACGTTGAAAGATCTTGGTATTCATTTCAAAGAGCCAATTTCAATTAAATGTGATAACACTAGTGCTATCAACATATCCAAGAATCCAGTTATGCATTCAAGAACCAAACATATTGCAATCCGGTATCATTTCTTGAAGGATAAAGTTGCAGAAGGAGAGGTCAAATTGGATTTTGTTCCAACTACAGAGCAAGTAGCTGATATATTCACAAAACCATTGCCCAAGGATGTTTTTGAGTACCTTCGGAATAAGTTGGGAGTGGTCACAATTCCCAAGAACTGACTATCATTTGGGATCACATTCTCAAGGGGTGCATTTATGCCTATACTTATAGTTTTGCTTATACTTATGATTTTTGCTAACTATAACAACATTTGTCTGAGAATGGTGTGCAGAGACTCAGGGGGAGTCTGCAGCAGCCCTTTGGTATTATTGTCAAAGGGGGAGAAGAATTACAGGAGAGTGCATAAGTGTTGCCAACAATTCCAAAGGGGGAGATTGTTGAACAAGGTACAACAAAAGTATTGTCATTGTTGTCAACACAGACAGCAATTGATGCAGTTGAAGCAATGGACAAGAATTCTGAAGTCAGTCAGATCAAGTACAGTGAATTTCCAAGAAAACAGAAGTGACCCAGATTCAAAAATTTGCAGAAAAAGACAAGTAAGAAAACTGTCGCGATATCGCGACAGGTTGAGAGGTCCGAAGGCAGAAAGAAAAATTGTCGCGATTTCGCGACATAACCGAGGAGAGAGAAAATGCAAGAAAAATTGTCGCGATTTCGCGACATAGCCGAGGAGAGAGAAAATGCAAGAAAAATTGTCGCGATTTCACGACATGGCCGAGGAGAGAGAAAATGCATGCCAAATTGTCGCGATTTCGCGACATGGCCGAGGAGAGAGAAAATGCATGCCAAATTGTCGCGATTTCGCGACATGGCCGAGGAGAGAGAAGGTGCAAGCAAAATTGTCGTGATTTCACGACATGGCCGAGGAGAGAGAAGGTGCAAGCAAAATTGTCGCGATTTCGTGACATGTTTGGAAAGGCGGAGCAATGAAAAGTTGTAGCGATTTCGCGACATGTCGAATGGAAGAACAAAAAAGTGTAGCGATTTCGCTGCATGTCAAAATGCATGGAAACAAAGGTGTAGCGATTTCGCTACATGACAAAATGCATGGAAACAAAGGTGTAGCGATTTCGCTACATGACAAAAAGTACAAACAAAAGGTGTAGCGATTTCGCTACAAGTCAAAAAGCAAAGCTGAAAGGTGTAGCGATTTCGCTACAAAGTTGTATGATTTCGCTACCGCATGAAGCAAGAATTGTACGGAAGCCAGAAGCGTCACGATTTCACGACAAAGTTGAGGATGACGTCAGCAAAATTGAAAATGTCACGATTTCATGACAGGGTGAAAGAAAAGCCGCTAGAAGCTGAAAGCGTCGCGATTTCACGACAAAAATGAGGATGACGTCAGCAAAAGCTGAAGTGTCACGATTTCGCGACAAGTTGCAAAAGAGACCTCAGGAAGCCGGAAGCGTCGCGATTTCGCGACAACATTGAGGATGACGTCAGCAAAAGCTGAAAGTGTCACGATTTCGTGACAAGTTGCAAGAGAAGCCTCAGGAAGCCGAAAGCGTCACGATTTCGCGACAACATTAAGGATGACGTCAGCAAAAGTTTGAAGTGTCGCGATTTCATGACATGAACGTTGGGAAAGCTTTCAAAAGCCAAAATGGTCACGATTTCATGACAACAAGGGCATGAAGGTGTACGGCTACAAAAAGTGTCGCGATATCGCGACATGTTAGTATTTCGCTATAGGTAACAGGTTGGCTGGTAAAAGCCGAAGGAACATGCAAGGTGACACGTGTCGAAAAAGCATCATGCAGCCAGTTACGTAAGAAGTAACTGAAGTCAGATCGGCAGTTACACATTGACAGGTGTTGGACATGCACTGGAACAGCTGTATATGCATGATTGAAAAGCTTTCAAAGAGTCGTATAGGCAGGATCGAAAAAGCATTCGAATAACCGTATTGCAAGGATTCGAACAATCGAATATGCAGGATTGAAAAAGCATTAGAACAGACGTATTTACAGGATTCAAAGAGTCGTATAGGCAGGATCGAAAAAGCATTAAAACATACGTATTTGCAGCATTCAAAGAGTCGTATAGTGGGCAAAAAGGATTCGAACAATCGTATTTGCAAGGATTCGAACGACCACTTATGGAGAGGAGAAAAGAATTCGAACTAGTCGAGTATGTCATTCGACTGCATGCAGGTTTGAAAAGTGATAGAAGACGAAGAGTCTCGATGGAAAAAGGGGGTTATAAAAGAATAGTCATACAGAGAAAGATTTTGCTGCTGTTAGAGGGAAATTGCTATGAAAAGAGGGTTAGAAGAGAGCCAAGAGAGAAATTAGCAGAGCCGTGAGAGTGTGCAGAGTTTGATTAATTGCAGACCAGTCAGGGTCGTGTAAGAAGTGAAGACATTTTTATGTCATTTTAAATTGCTCAGAATTGCAGTCCAAGTTGGTGCTTGGTACTAGGGGTTGGTGCTCCTATCTGTTGCAGCAGAAAACTAAGGGGTTGGTGCTCCTTCCAGTAGATGCTGGTAAAGTGTTTGTAAAATTGGTATTTTGCAAAGACTGGATTTGGATTGGAGTCCAAGCAATCATTTTTGAGGAGTAGCCAAATTGGTGAACCTCGGTATATTGAGTGTTGTGGTGTGCTCTATTGTTCAATTTGCTTTTCTGGTTTTTAAGTTCTCTTTGCTTCATTTTTAAATGTTGTAGATATTAATATTAATAGTTACACTGATTCACCCCCCCTCTCAGTGTCATTGTGTGAATATCAAATAAGACTCCAGTGAAGAGTTTCGATGGAGATAAGAGATTGGTGATCTCCAATGCATATTAAATACTTCACCCTGAAGAAGCTGAAGAGACCCTTAGAAGGTCCAGTTACAAAACTTCCATATCTAGAAGATTGGAGGTTGGTGATCTCCATTAAATCCTGTAGATTGTAGAATTAAAGAAGTGTAACAATCCTAAAATCAAGAAACAAGAAACACACAAAAAGAGAAAGAATTTTTTTTTTTTACTAAGACGAGGGATTCATAAACCCCTAACCAACTTTAAATTTAATTTAATGTTTAACAAATCCTCTAGTTTTTTCAAAGAGCTACACCTTAATTTACAAAACAAACTAATTTTATATTTATTTATTAAATTAAAGTCAACTACTTCAATTCATAAATAAACCCTTTCTTTTCATTTCATAAATCAAAGACCCATACCCTTAATTTACAAAACAAACTAATTTTATTTTTATTTATTTATTTAATTAAAGTTAACTACTTCAATTCATAAATAAACCCTTTTCTTTTCATTTCATAAATAAAATACTCTTCCTTAATCTATTCAAATAACTCAAAGTCCCTTACTTTCATTATTGGAATAGCAAAGTATTCACTTACGTAACCCCAAAGTTCTTTGTTTCCCTTTTAACCAAACAATGACATATTTGATTTAATAAAGAAACCCATGGCCCCCTCAAAACTATAAACAAGATTTTTGGTTTGAACTATGGAATTACATAGATGAGGAACTACCAAAGAAGCACAACGACGATGACTAATAACCACATAAATCTAAGGTGAAACCAACATGCCTATCACTACGAGACTTCCTAACACTAAGCTCTCTACAACATTTCCCATGGATAAGGTTGAACATAGCCAAGAATGAAGAAGAGAAATGTTGCTAGACTCACGATGACCTAACAACATCTTCACAAAGTTGTGCTAAAGCCACACTACCTAACTTGTTGGGGTAGCTACAGGTTTTAACATCGATGTAAAATCCAACTCTTCAATGTGAATTTTGAAAGAGGTTACACAGTAAGTACCCTTCAAGGGTCACGATACTCTAAGATGCAACATTGCCTAACTGGGCAGACTAACACAGTGCCCAACTGATATAGTGTTGAACACGATATCAATAACTTATACACTCTATGGCACCGTCAGTAGGATAGCGAGTGTTTAGAGTTCATGGCTCGTTGTCCTTAAAGGGATAATCCTAATCAAAGAGTAAGCAACAACTATGCTAAGGGAGTAAAACAAGAAAGATATGTACAAGCATGAGAAGCCTTGATAGAGCATCTAATAAATGATTTAAACCAACTAAGGGGGTAAGTGTAATATCACACCAACCTGAATATCCTGTCAAGCTACAAGTTGTCGATCCAGAGTGCTCTCTGCCTTCAAACGATCTATCCTCTAGAATTTGTGTCTACTTCTCTCTAGTTTCTTTTTTTTGTTTCCAAGAAAATCCAACCCTCATTTCATCTTACCTTTCTCCTTATAAGGAAGGATATTCCATTGCCACGTCTTTCGACGTGCTTTCCTCCACTATAGCTCTTACCAACATCCATTTAATTTACCCTTATCCAAGCAAGATATTTTTTATTTTAAATCTCTTGTTTGCTTACTTCAAATCTTACCAACAAGACGTTCTCCTCCTACTGACGGTAATGGGGAGCTTCCACTACACACCCATCCCTTCACATCTGCTCTCCATAACTCCTCACCCGCAACTTCCCATCCAAGCGATATTTATTCTTTTAATCATTTTTGCCTTGGATTAAAGATTCTACATTAATGTGAGGTTTTCTAATGGGATTCTTCTCATCATTCAGATCTTGGAGCTATATTTTATTTTAATAGAATTTCTCTTCAATATTTTATCCATTCTTTTAAGAAGATTCTTATTTTAAATAAAGAAATGCTTCCATTTAAAGAACTATAATGTTCCTAAAAGTAACTCTATTAAAATATATATATATATATATATATATAAAATAATTAATCCTTCATTTACAAATGAATCTCTTTATCCATTAGAATAGTTATAATATTATTTATAATGAAGTTCCATCAAAATAATTTAAAACTATTACTTTTTAATGAAATTCCATTATCATCAAAATAATTTAAAACTATTACTTTAATGAAATTCTATTTTCATTAAAATAATACAAAACTATTACTTTAATGAAATTCTATTATCATTAAAATAATACAATTTATTTTAGAAATGAAATTCTATTATCCTTCCAAAATAATACACTTCCTTTTTAAAATGAATTTCCATTATTATTTCAAAATGGAATCTTTCTATTTATTTAAGAGTAGAGAGTAAAAGGTTTTCCAATTAAACAAGAAGCTATCAAAGGTATCTTTTTCATTCATCTTTTTTTTTGTTTCAAAAACCCAATAGGCAGATAGTGATGAAGTAAAATATAATTTAAACACAAACAACATACAAAGATGGAATCTTTCCATCAACCTAGTCACTTGTCTTAGCCTCTAGAACTTACGATAGCTACTAGGCTATCAATCTAGGGCTCAAAGTGACTAGCTATTGACAAATATCCCTAATCAATTATGCATGCCTATTTGAAGGTATCCATCCATGTTGCCCCCGAGTTGCCTTATCATCACTTCCCTGACCTCAAGTACCCTCATATTTGGTGGATGACTCAACCTCTTCCACCTATGAGTGTACCTGATCCTATACATTGGCAACTTGTTAGAAATATCATGTCCTTCAATATCAACTAACATCACATAGTAGCTCAATTGCACAAAACCAAGTATTAAAACTTCCTTAATTAATACATTGTTTTCCCATGTCACAAAGTCCTTCAGGGAGGGTCATGACATCCTCTCCCACTAGGACTAAACATTATCCTGGTGTTTCCAGTTTTACACAATCACGACAATAAGAAAAATCAAATTATTACATTTTAGAAATCTTCAAACAAAAAAGGAAAATATTTTTGCAAATCTGTCACTTTCTCCCAAGTGGCATTCCTTTTAGAGAAACGATCCCACTAGACCTTGCATTGCTCAAGAGTCTGATTTTACATAGTCTTAGAGCAAAACTCTAGAATATTTACCAACATTACTTCAATTTCCTATGGATTTACCATATATAAATTAGAGACATCCCACACATTTTCAGGGTTAACAATATATTTCCTAAGTAAATATATGTGGAAGGTGTCATGGATTTTTGACAAATTTTGAGGTAAAGCAAGTCGGTATGCAACTAGACTAATCCTTTCAATGATATCAAAGGAACCTCAAACCGTGGATCCAATTTTATGGATTTGATCACACTTTTCATTGGTTTAACCCTTAGGAACACTTTATCTCCCATCGAGTACTCCCTTGGAGTTCTCTTTAAATTAGCATAACTCTTATGTCTATCAGTAGCTTCCTTGAGTCTTTATCTGATTACCTTCAATTGTTCTTCCTTTTCTCTGACCATTTTTACCCAATCACAACTCTATCCTCTAGGTTGTCCCATGACAATGGCATCCTACACTTTCATCCATACAAGGCATCGAAAGGTGCCATTCCCAGAGATGAGTGATGCCCATTATTGTAGGCGAACTCTACTAGAGGTAGATAATCTTCTCAGCGAGACTTGTGATCCATGCAGTATATGCAGAGCATGTCTTCTAGTACTTGGTTTACCCATTCTATTTGACTGTCTGTCTTAGGGTGGCATACTGAATTCATGTTCAGTTTCATATCTATTATATTATGAAGGGCTTTCTAAAATTCAAAAGTGAACTTGGAATCCCTATCTGAGATGATTACCTCTAGAAATCCATGCAATCAAAACACTTCCTTGGAAAATCTATTAGCCACCACCTGAGCATCGTCCTTGGTGATCCTAGGTATAAAATGTGCAACCTTAGTCAATTTTTTGACTACTACTAAGATTGCATCATATTGGTACCTGGTCTTAGGTAAACCTACTATAAAATCCATAGATATGACCTATCATTTTTGCATAGATATACTATGTGGATACAACTATTCTATGGTATGCTTACATTATGCCTTAACCTTTTGACATTCGAGGCATCGAGCAACAAAAATCAATGATATCTTTCTTCATTTCTACCTAGAATAGGTTCTTCTCATGTTTTCCCTCAGTAATTCTCATGATCTTGAGATGTTTATTGTGATATTCCTTGTTCTAAGAGTATTTTAGGATATCATAAAGAAATAAAAGGATAAACTAGTCCAAATACCTTCTAAACATATCGTTCATTAAGTTCATGAAGGCGGTTGGGGCATTAGTCAGTCCAAAGGGTAGGACTGTAAACTCGTAGTGTCCATACCTAGTCTTAAATGTTATTTTGTGAGTATACTCCTCATGTATTCTTAATTGGTGATACCCTAACCTCATATCTATCTTAGTAAACATCGTGACATCTCTTAGTTGATCAAATAAATCTTTGATTCTAAGTAGGGGATACCGGTTCTTGATTGTATCTTTATTCAACATCTTGTAATCAATACACAATCTTAAAGAGCCATCATTTTTTTTTCATAAATAAAACCAGTACACCTCAAGGTGAAACACTTGGTTTTATCAACCCCTTTTATAATAACCCTTTCAATTGTACCTTTAATTCCTACATCTCGATAGGTTTCATCCTATATGGAGATCTATGAATTGGTTTCACTCCTGGCATAAGATCAATAGTGAAATAAAATTCTTGCATAGGAGGGAGTCCAGGTAAATCCTCAAGAAATACATCCTTAAAATCCTACAAAATTGGGTGTGTTTCCAACACCTCTTTCTTTTTATATCCTTCAAATTTATTTAGCTTAATTACATATACTATCCCTCCTTTTTTTAGGGCTTTCTTTAGTTGCATAGCTGCCAACATCTAGGGTTTAAATACCCCATACTCACTATGAATTTGTAGTCTTTCCTTACCTCCTTCAGAATATTTGATTCATCTATCCTAGAAATTGATTTTGGCTTTATGGACCTGTAATCAATCCATCCCTAGGATCACATCGAAGGCATGAAGTGGATCTACATATAAGCAACCTTCCGTGGTTCCACTAGCTAAAGCAATTTCTATCATAGAAAAATATTGGTTTATGGAGTAGGTCTATCTAGAACCATACTCGACCTTCCATCCATGAGCCAAATATCATGGTCTTTTTGGCATATATTTTTCTAATTTACAAGAAATGAAGCTATAAATGGCCCCACTATCAATTAAAATATTGACTTGCTTATCAAAAAAATTACCTTTTATAATCAATGGGGTGGTTTTCACCTCAAGCTTCTAACTCCTAGTTGCAACATAGATATGGTGTGTAGGTTCTTTTCATTTAGAACTAGATGTGCTCGACCCTGGTCGATATGGCCACCAATTAGCAAAATGCGGGTCTCTGCAATGGTAACACCCATCCTTGGGCCCTTATCACTTTTCTGATTTCTACTCCTCTCCTTTAATTACTGGAACTAAATTTTGCAGTTTCTATGGTTGAGGTTTAGTGTTATTAGGGTTGTTACCTTTCTTATAAAATTTCTTCTTGAACTTTTTTTGGTTTCCATGAGATTTCTTCTTAGGATTTTGGGGGTTTTTAGCCTTCTGACCTTATTCAGCCTCACACTTTATAAACCCATCGCTATTTTTCTTCTTTAGTTCCAATCGATCTTGCTCATACAAGGTGTCATATTTGTAACGAAATTATGACTCTACTTTCTTCACTAGGTCATACGTCTTTTGTAATGTCTTAGGCTCATGCATCTCTACAGCATGCTTTATCCTAGATTCCAACCCATGAGTAAAATTATGAACTTGCATTTTCTTATTATAGGCAAGTACATACTTTAGAAATCTTACCAATTTTTTGTAGTATACCTCCACCAAGTTGGTTCCTTGCCTTAAACTGGAAAAATCCTCTAATTTTAGGGCATAGAAATGTTTTGCAAGGAACCTCTTTTTGAATATGACTATAAATTCCTTCCATGGAATGTCTACTGGTTCAATAATAGTTTCCTCATAATAAGTTTCCCACCAGTCTAGGGCATCCCCTTTAAGATAAATCATAGCCTAAACAGTTTGGGTCCCTAGAGAATATCCCTTTACCATGAAGTAAACTTCCAATTCCCTTAACCAAGCCTCAGATGCATCTCCTTCTCCTTCTCCATCAAACTTGGAGATACAAACATTCTTTAGGTCTCTTACTATTTCTTTTTCTAGGAGGGCTCTAGCTTGTAACTGATCCGTATTCAGTCCCTCAACTTGGTTAACTTTTGAACCTCTAGCTTGCAAATTTTGGTTCACAATGGTTTCTAACACCTATATCATCTGATCTTGCATAGCGGTAACTATAGTAGTGAGATATTCCATTCCTGAATTGGGAGTTTTTGGATCTTCATTTTCAATCATTTCTTCAATATTACTTTAACGAGTCTTCCTAGGTGTAAGCCTCTCTTTTATGGCCTTAAGTGGCATCTTAACTTGGTTCCAACCAAGAAAAGGATTAGGTTACAAATTTATTTTAAATTGTACCACTAATTCAAGCCACACTACAAATTTCTTCTTACAAAAGCATCAATAATCTAACTAGGATAACATTCCAAGATTATGATGTATCATTAATACCAAAGCCCATACTGAAGTATCATAACATTCATCCGCTCTTGGGATCAATTCCCATTAGATTCTAGTAAGAAAAAATTTTAGGTCATCCTAGCTTTAGCTTAAACTTAAGCAAGCCTTCATTGGAGACATCCAGATCTCTTTTAGCACATAAGAATCTCTATACCCTCATACCTGGAGCTTTGATACCAAATGTAACAACCCTAAAATCAAGAAACAATAAATACACTGAAAGAGAAAGAAATTTTTTTTTACTAAGGAGAGGGATTCATAAACCCCTAACCAACCTTAGATTAACTTAATGTTTAAAAAATCCCCTAAGTTTCTCAAAGAGCTACACCTCACAATATTTCCCTCACGCAAGTATCTCATGTTATGCACATAAGTCCATCCATATCATCATTCTTAATGAGCTAGACTTATCACCTTCAATCATTAGAAGGTGTACATGCATCTCCATACTCTACACAAGCCATTATGCATAGGTATGCTACGTTTACTACAAGTTAAGCTATCAATCTCATATTTCGACAAGCTATATTAACTCATGTACAGTATTTCATAAACCTAGTTACCATTCTCCCTAAGGGGTATTAATCCCTTAGGTCCACTATGTTCCTCCTAAGGGGGTCTCAAACCCTTAGGTTACCCTCAAAGTTCACCCTAGAACTTGCCACTAAATTCCATAAAAGGTTATTAAATCATGAAAATAAAAGATAGATCTAGATACTAAATCTAACAAAACATAACTCAACAAACATACAAAAGATAACTAGAAACACTGAGTAATATTTAAAGGATAGACATGAACTAGAAAATATTTAGATACAATCATAATGAATCAAATAGAATATAAAGGTGTATCTACCAACATTAATCATTTATTACATAAGCATATATGGGAAAACCTCCATACCCTTAAATAATACATTACATCAATTTTATCAAGGAAATCTCCCCACAAAACTAGTCTATTTGTGCATAAGTAAAAAATATGTAAGTAGATAGCAAACTAATGCATTGGTCCATCTGTAAATTTGGTCCTCTCAATATTCCATCGATCATTTGAGGATAGTAGGGGATCAGCGCACTCATATTTCAAGATACCTCTAAATGCATTTACTCATTTCATTGTCAAATTGTAACTATACAATCAAATCAAGTAATATAACCATCTATTGCATAGTTGATCTCATAGAAACTACACTTTCTATTTCCCCTCTCATCATCTTATGAGAGTCTTTGAAAAATGCATCTAGATTACATAATTTACTTGAAATAAATTACTCAACCCTTATTCAACAATTAAAGTCATATACCCTTAATTGCCAAGCAATCTAGGTTCATATTTATTCATAGAATCAAAGACAACTACTTTAATCCATAAATAAACCCTTTCTTTCATTTCATAAATTAAAGACCCATATCCTTAATTTGCAAAAACAAACCAATTTCATATATATTTATTAAATTAAATTCAACTACTTCAATTCATAAATAAACCCTTTGTTTTCATTTCACAAATTAAAGACCCATACCCTTAATTTACAAAACAAACCAGTTTCATATTTATTTATAAATTAAAGTCAACTACTTCAAGTCATAAACAAACCCTTTCTTTTTATTTCATAAATTAAAGATCCATACCCTTAATTTACAAAACAAACTAATTTTATATTTATTTATTAAATTTAAGTCAACTACTTCAATTCATAAATAAACTATTTCTTTTCATTTCATAAATTAAAGACCCATACCTTTAATATACAAAACAAACCAATTTCATATTTATTTATTAAATTAAATTCAACTACTTCAATTCATAAATAAACCATTTCTTTTCATTTCATACATCAAAGACCCATACCCTTAATTTACAAAACAAACAAGTTTTATATTTATTTATTAAATTAAAGTCAACTACTTCAATTCATAAATAAACCCTTTCTTTTCATTTTATAAATTAAAGACCCATACCCTTAATTTACAAAATAAACTAATTTTATATTTATTTATTAAATTAAATTCAACTACTTCAATTCATAAATAAACCCTTTCTTTTCATTTCATAAATTAAAGACCCATACCCTTAATTTACAAAACAAACCAATTTCATATTTATTTATTAAATTAAATTCAACTACTTCAATTCATAAATAAACCCTTTCTTTTCATTTCATAAATTAAAGACCCATACCCTTAATTTACAAAACAAATGAATTTTATATTTATTTAATAAATTAAAGTCAACTACTTCAATTCATAAATTAACCTTTTCTTTTCATAAATCAAAGACCCATATTGAATTAAATTCAACTACTTCAATTCATAAATAAACCCTTTATTTTTCATTTCATAAATGAAAGACCCTTCCTTAATCTATTTAAATAACTCAAAGTCCCTTACTTTCATTAATTGAATAGCAAAGTATTCACTTACGTAACCCCAAAGTTCTTTGTTTCCCTTTTAGCCAAACAATGACAATTGATTTAATAAAAAATCCCACAATCCCCACAAAACAATAAAGAAGCTTTCTGGGTTGAACTGTGGAATTACATAGAGGGGGAACTGCCAAAGAAGCATGACGATCGCTACCAGCAACCACCTAAATCTAAGGTAAAACCAACATGCCTATCGCTACGAGACTTCCTAACATTGAGCTCTCTATAGTATTTCCCACGGACGGGGTTAAACATAGCCAAGAATGAAGAAGAGAAAGGTTGCTAGACTCACGATGATCCAACGATGTCTTCACAAAGTTATGCTCAAGCCACTCTACCTGACTTGATGGGGTGGCTACAGGTTTTAACATCGATGTAAAAGCCAACCCGTCAGTGTGAGGTTGCAAAGAGGTTACACAACAAGAAGTACCCCTCGAGGGTTGTGGCACTCTAAGGTGCAATGCTATCTGACTAGGTTAGTGCCCAACCGGTGTAGTGCTAAACATGATGCTAGCAACTTCTACACTCTATGGCACCGTTAGTGGGATAGCAAAAGTTTAGAGCTCATGGGTCGTTGTCCTTAAAGGAACAATTCAAATCAAATGGCAACCTACAACTATGCTAAGGGAGTAAAATAAGAAAGAGATGTACAGGCATAAGGATCCTTGACAGAGCATCCAATAAACAATCTAAACCAGCTAAGAGGGTAAGTGTAATCTCACACCAACCTGAATATCCTTTTGAGCTGCGAGTTGTCGATCCAGAGCACTCTCTACCTTCAAATGATCTGTCCTCTAGAATTTTTGTCTACTCTCTGGTTTCTTTTTTTCATTTCCAAGATAATCCAACCCTCGTTTCATCTTAACTTTCTCCTTATAAAGAAGAAGATTTTGTTGCCACATCTTTCGATGCGCTTTCCTCCACCGTAGCTCTTACCAATCTCCATTTAATTCACCCTCATCCAAGCAAGATATTTTTTATTTTAAAACTCTTGTTTTCTTACTTCGAAGCTTACCAACAAGAGGTTCTCCTCTTGTTGATGGTAATGGGAAGCTTCCACTGCACACCCATCCCTTCACATCTGCTCACCATAACTCTTCACCTACAACGACCCATCCAAGCGATATTTTCTATTCTTTTAATCGTTTCTTCCTTGGATCGAAGCTTCTACATTAGTGTGAGGTCATTGGCCGAGCTCTGATGGGAGTCTTCTCATAATTTAGATCTTAGGGCTATATTTTATTTTAATAGAACATCTCTTCAAGATTTTATCCATTCTTTTAATAAGATCCTTATTTTAAATAAAGAAATGCTTCTATTTAAAGAACTATAATGTTCCTAAAAGTAACTCTATTAATATATATATATATATTAAATAATTAAGCCTTCATTTACAAATGAATCTCTTTATCCATTAGAATAGTTATAATATTATTTATAATGAAGTTCCATCAAAATAATTTAAAACTATTACTTTTTAATGAAATTCCATTATCATCAAAATAATTTAAAACTATTACTTTAATGAAATTCTATTTTCATTAAAATAATACAAAACTATTACTTTAATGAAATTCTATTATTATTAAAATAATACAATTTATTTTAGAAATGAAATTCTATTATCCTTCCAAAACAATACACTTCCTTTTTAAAATGAATTTCCATTATTATTTCAAAGTGGAATCTTTCTATTTATTTACGAGTAGAGAGTAAGAGGTTTTTCAATTAAACAAGAAGTTATTAAAGGCATATTTTTCATTCATCTTTTTTTTCTTGTTTCAAAAACCCAATAGGCAGATAGTGATGAAGTAAAAGATAATTTAAACACAAACAATAGACAAAGAGGGAATCTTTCCATCAACCTAGTCACTTGTCTCAGCCTCTGGAACTTACTAGGCTATCAATATAGGTCTCAAAATGACTAGTTGTTGATGATTATCCCTAATCGATTATGCATACCTATATGAAGGTATCCATCCATGTTACCCCCAAGTTGCCTTATCATCACTTCTCTAATCTCAAGTACCCTCGTATTTGGTGGATGATCAATCTATTCCACCTACGAGCGTACCTAATCCTACACATTGGCAACTTGTCAGCAATATCATGTCCTTCAATACCAACTAACATCACACAACAGCTCAATTGCACAAAACCAAGTATTAAAAATTAATTAAAACATTGTTTCCCCATGTCACAAAGTCCTTCAGGAAGGGTCATGACAAGAAGGACCAGCAAGGTCCTATTCCAAATTCCAGTAGCAATGGATTTCAGATATCCGAGAGGGAGATATCACTACCAACACTTCCATAGTAGAAGGTTGAAAGAAAGGTCTCATTTGGAATACCATAAGATCTATGAGATTGAATACCTTGGTGAGGTCTCAAGGAGAAATAAGGAGGAGGTTTGGTGAGCCATATTAAAAGGAGATCTGGAGAAGACTATTAAAGAAGTTCATAGGAGAACTCATTGGAGAAATCTACCACCAAGAAGAAGTTCCTGATAGAGGAATATTTTGGGGTAATTGTTGCCATATGACAACAAGCCCAAATTGAGATAGATTTGGTAATGACTTTACCAAATCTCGGAGGAGATTGGTGAAGACCTCAAGGCTTTCATATTCTTGAGAAGAGGGCCTAGATAAAAGTTAAAATTTGACAAGGAGGAAAATCAAATTCACCTACTACCGTTAAAGGGTAGCAAATTAGAGGGTTTTTAGAGCTGAAAAAGGTGAGTTATAGAGCTATTTCGGATAGCTAGGAATAGTTATAAAATCATCCAGTTAAAAGGTAGCAATTTGGTGAATCAAATCACCAAGAAATCTCTTATCTACAGAGATCATTAAGGTAATAAATTTAGGTGCAAATAGGTTCTTTAATTGAACTTTAAATTAATTTCATTGAGCACCATATTTAGAGTTTTAAGAAGTTGCAAAGTGAAGGTTGCATATTATAGTCTTCAAAAGAGTGCAAAAGGAAGTTTGTTTTAAAGGCTAATACTTGCACATTAAAATAGGAGTTAAATATATTTCAACAAAAATAAAATTATCATCTTCCTATTATCTAAGTTACAACAAAGAAGACTACATTAAGTTACAAAGATTATAGTCCTCTACAAGGAGCAATTACTAAGTGCATATTTCAAGGAGTAATAAGGTGAGATTAATATTGCACTATTCTAGTTGTTCTTTAGATGCACTAAGTATTTTTAGACTACAGTGAAAATTAGTGCATATTTCAAGTTATTTTGAGGATTCATTTATAGGAGCAATAAGGTGAAATTGCTCTATTCCAGTTATTATTAAGAGCATCAAACCTGGAGATATTATTGATGCTAGTTACCCTTAAGTTTTAAAGTGCATTAAGAGGTTATAAAAGGAAGTTTTAGTGCACAAATTAGGGTAAGATAAAAGTGTCTAAAGACACTATTAAGCATCTAGAACATGCTGCATATCTTGGTGAAATTAATTCGCCAAAAGAAGACAACATAACAGCAATATTACTATCAATAAGCCGCCTCATAAATAAAATTAAAGGTTAAAATAAAAAGGAGGAATATATTCGATCTATAATCCTAGTGCAAGTTAAGGTACTAAACCTTAACTATTACAACAATATTTACATACATGAGAAGCACCAGTTGTGTCCTTTCAAATTCATAAAAGGACAATTAATTTATCCTCTATAGGCATTATAGTGACAAGCAAGGATGGTTACATGGTAGTCATTTTAGCAAGGTAGAAGGGTAGAGTTCGAGCAAGAGAAGAAAGCCATAAAAAGAGATCACATTAGTCAAAGTTAAGGTGCCTAAATAACATCGTATTCACCATCGAATTGAATACCTATAGCAAGCATCTACCCTATAGCATCAACCCAATGCAAATAGGTCATTACCAATTGTTATCTAAGTAAACAAGGAATAATTCTTAAGACAAGCAATAATAAGAAAGGTACAAGGAGCTTTACCCATGATAGAGGAACCACCAGCTGAAACTAAGCTTCCATAGCCACCATTGGATTGCCATAGAACCTCCATCAAAGCATTCCTCATCACCTTAGCTGGAGCCACCCACACAACATCTATGTCATCTTGGAAAGAAGGCATTGGAGATAATTTATCAAGAGCATTTGCTGTAAAGATATATACAAGATATAATATGTTGGAGGGAAGGTCTACATGCATAAAACCTAAGCACCACTTGGAAAAATCATTCTAGGTGCCCTCACATTCCTCAATGTACGTCTAGGAGAAGAACGCTCAAGGAATAATCTAACATCTATCTTTGAGTCGTTACCAGCATCATTGGGAGGTTAATTACCATAGTCATCATTGCAAGGAGGAATAAATGTTGAAATAACCTAAGTCATAATGCTCATATTTAATGTAACTCTCAAGTGCCACTTATCTAAATTTGAGAGGCATTTGTGCTATTTAAAAAGCCTAAACTCGAAGGAGGAGACAACAAAATCAAGGCACACAGTCAAGCATTGAAAGGAGGAGTCAAAGGGTTATTTCAGAGGAGAGAAAGATGCTCCTCTACATTTAAGATCCTCAATAATTCATAGAAGTGCACAGGAATTTAGAACACATACACCAATCAACGTGGATGAAATACCTTGCAAGGAAGATAGTCTAAGGTTTCTAACGTTAGAGTGGAAGCAAATCTGAGAGCGCACTGATTTGAGGTGCATTAAAGACACTCATAAGAGAATGTTCACCAGGCCTGTCATAAACCAACGAAGAATTACCATTGAGTGCGAGGATATTGAAGTCAAGCACAACACTCATCAAACCTATTAAGGTATTTTATGATTAGTTTTCTTTCATAAGGGGTAATAAGGGATACTATAAGGTTGAAACTATTATTATTATTTGCATGTGTAAAATCAACCTTAATAAATTGAAAGCATATAAAGTATTTCATAGTACTTCAAATCATTTGGTTGAAATACTTTGATATTTACAATTAAACACCATAGGAGATATAAGGGTTACTACTTAGAAAATATTATTATTGCAAATATTATTATCATTAATTTCTAATATTCCAAATTTTGGAGTTATAAGGTATACTACATCAAACATAGATTATTGGAAATTAGAAATATTAAACTATTAAGGGGTGTAAAAGGAAGTTCATTATTTACTTAAAGGAGTTGGAATTATATACTTATACTTGTCTCATACTCATACTAAAGGGACAAAATAAATCCAACCATAGAGAACTTCAAATTAAGTGCATAGTTCACTAGGAGAGATAAGGTAACACAAAAGTTGATTATTGATTTACAAAATATTACAAGATCAACTCAAAAGGTGAAGTTATTACTTACTAAAAACTTTATCAAATTTACAGCATAATCCAATCATTAGGGAGACATAAGGAATCCTACAAAACCTAAATCTTAGAAAGGTTTTATCAACATGGTTCATATACTCTATACTAAGGACCTATAAGGATGTCCACTCCAAATAACACATTAGATAATGTAATTAGAAAAGGAGAAAGGAAAATACCATTATGGTTTAAAAGCATGATTGATGATTCAAAAAACTCATTGGATAATAGAGAAGATACAAATAAAATAGAAAAATAAATAGAACTTAAAAGAACTTCTGGAAAATTACAAACTAATAGTTTTGTGAAAGAAGATTCTTCAGCTATATCTTCTAAAGAGATAGTAAAGGGATTTGATGATAATACTAATATTGAAGATCATATTCAGGAAAATAACATTGATAAAAAATATCTCATATAGATCTTTGAAAAATGTAAAGATAGAATAACTTCAATTGTACACTCATGGTTCAACTATTTCATTAAATAAATGGATAAACATGGTATTCCTAAAATAGATAACAAAGACAATGGTATATCTTTACTATGCACCTACTATGGCAAAAGTGGTCATGAGAAAAGTAATTCTTGGAGTTTCATTCCATGTAAATATTGTAGAGGAAAATATAATTCATCTTACTATTGTTACAATAAAGACAAATACTATAAAATATTTGAGGAGAAACCAATATTTAGACTAGACTGTTTCTTCCAAACTCTTATTTCAAAAGGATCCACTAACAATGAGCTCAAGATTAAATTTTGTGAAGATCAAGGAAATAAATCATACAAGAAACCAATCAATGATTATCCATTGGTAACTTGTAAAATTATGAGATCATTAGTCCATTAAGGATACGTAGAAGACTACAAGGTCAAAGATTCTTCCAAATACTCAGAAACAACAAAAGGTAGTGGAGTTAAAATGACAAGAAGAATCAACACAAAAACAAAATCAGAAGAAGAATAAGAATAAGAAGAAGAAGAAGAAGACCCAAATAAAGTTGAATATTATTATGAAGACAAAGATCCATACTGAAGACTAAAGTCTTCAATACCCAAATAATGTAATACAAGGGGGTGTTAGAGTATATTATATTATTTAGATTCATGTAAATGTACCACCCTTGGTACGTTACTAGAGTATGAGTTTACTTTAGAGTAAAGTTGGTTACTTCAAGTATTGTAATAAATGCACAAGTTTTAATGAGCAAGTTGTAAATGTGCATGTAGTCCACATGTACATGAGTCCTAGGTAGAGTAAAGGCCAAGGAACATATATTCCTATAAAAAGGCCTCAAAGTGAGTGATTATAGAGAGAACAGATTATATAGTGAGTGTGTGGTATAGATTAGTAGTATGGTACAATATAGTATTTTTATATCCTCTATTATATAGCATTGTATTATTTTTATCACTTTTATTAATGGCATATTTTTGAGTTATTTGCAGATGTTCAGTTCATTATCTTCCTACATATTATTGTGCCATTATTTTATAGTTATCTCAGATTATTTATCCTGCATCTTGTGGTTGTTCTTTCTATAAAACTTTCCCATAAAAAGCTAACAGTACCCAATCTCCTATCTAAACCTCCACCATGCATTGATCTTGGTCTTGCTCCAATGCTTCTCTCTTAAGACTTGTTTTTTCTTAGACCTCATGTAGGATTTAGGATTGACCTAGTGTTTCTTTTGATAGAAGGTCGCATAAGACCTTAACATTTGTGATGCTTTTATGATTAGCCATTTTTATTGCACCCCTTTCAACATCAAATTTTGATCGAGTCTCATGTACCATTTTTCTCAAGATTTTGATGCTCGTTAGCTAGGTAGTGAACTCGCCATTAGGTTCATAGTTCCATTTATCCTTAATTATTTTAAACCCTAGGTCCTTTAGCTTATTTTCTAAGATAGGGAAGATTTTTTCTTTACCAAGGTCATGTTGTCAATGTTGAGAGGAGGATTGTAAAAGCCAATTTTCCCTTTTTACGCCCAAATACCATATTTATGGCATCCATATACCTAATTAGCTCCAAAGAAAAACCCTATCCAATACAAACTTAGGCAGTTGATAAAAAGGTTTATTAAACCCATAAAGTCTAAAAATAGTGGTCTTCTATCAAATGCAATCCTTCCCTAATCCTCCACTACAAAATATATATATTAGATGTCAAAATGTGCTCCAATTTTTACCCCTTTATTGCTACAATAGTTGGTTCTAAAAATGCCTTCACAAAAGTGTAACATGAGGAGGTCTTGCATAGGGCCTTCATATAAAATAAATTGGCCACATATAGTTGATTTCCTCTACTATCTTTAGATTCAAACATTGGTACTACTAAGATTCTCGTATAAAACTAGTGGGCCAAAAATACCAAATACTAAAAACTTTGGATTCTCTTGAATTTGGACAACCCCTTATAAATTTGGTCAACGATATAATTGTTGAAGTCAAAAATCACCTCCTTATTCTTGGGCGTGTACCTTATAATGCATATTATGCTCAATCAAGCTAGAAACACCCCTTTCTTATTACCAAAGTAAAAAATGAATTCTAGCATGCTCAAATCCTCCCTTGTGTTATCGGTAATGTTTTCATATTTAAGGAAAAATTTAGCAATGAGGTTTTCTTAGAGTTGCATTCACTATTTAGGAACCCTAGCTTGTCCTATATATCTTCATAGTACTTGGTTGCACTCTCCAAATTTATTCTATGTCCCTTGACTCCACTAAAAATATCTTGTAGATAACATGTGGGGTGATGGCAACTTTGAAACTCTCATCACATGATTTGAACCCTCAAGCCTAGGCATCATAGAGATTCATGCATGTAGCCACTAATTTGTAGCATTTTTACAACATGTAGGGCACCATGTAGTGGGCCAAAAAGCTACTCTATATCATTACTTAAAAGGATTTAGGGGGTCTCATTTTGAATCTCTAAAAGGCTCCTCTTAGGTCCTTGGTATTCTTAGGCAATTTAAGGTCTACTACCCTATCAATAGGGCCCCTAACCAACTCGAGGATTACAACTTGGAGAGCTTGAGTTGGTGCCTCCCAAATTGAGGTGGAGGGAGGGCTACAACCACCCTTGAATTGGAACCAGTGGAAGGGCTTACTCTAGCTAATAGTTGGAGGATGGTGGAAGTTTTCGTCCTTGGTTCCATGTTTGATAATGGCTCTTAAAACACTATTATGCTTGCAAACTCGCTTCCTAACAGTTTGGCTCTACAAGTATTCTCTTTTGTGTTCGAAGCAATTTTTTCTCACTTAAATTCTCAAGACTAAGTGAGAAATAAATTAAAGTATGATGGATTTTTTATGGATTTTCTATTCAAATATTATGGTGCCTATGTACATTGAATTCACTCTTTCATCCTACAAAGCTAGCAGGAAATTTTTGCCACCTTTATCAATAAAAAAATTCTTTATTTAAATTCATTCTCATTTTCTACAAAGCCAATAGCACAAGTTTACCATCTTTTATAAGTATTCAATTCCTACTTTTAAAGCTATCTACCAAATTTTCAACATTAAATTCATGTTGCATGCATTTATTGTTTCCTTCTACAAAAATGACAAGAAAATATCGCCACCTTCTCTAGGTATTAAATTCATCCCAAGCGAATTTAGTTTTCTCCATGCAAAGTTGGTAGAAGGATCCCACCATATTTTTCCACTAACTTGACGATCTATGAACCTTATTCATTAGATAATTGGACCATTGGTGTCATCCTGAGGAGCTTCTTGCATTTTTCCTCAACAACTAATGCCACCCATTGATTATTTGATCAGATAGTTTGTGTTAGCTAACCTCTCAATATTTTCTTTGGTAACTCTTGGTTGAGCACATGCCTACCATGTGTCACCAACTGCATGGGATATTGACTCCAAAATTTAATTTAAGATACAAGGGAAATTGCAATATAGGAAAAATATCTAAGTGTGAAACACACATGCAAAGGGATATTCATGGATTGAATGGCTCATGGTATTCTCCCCTTTATAATTTGATGGTTGTTATTGCTCAAGAAGAAAATTCTACACTTAAAATCTTTGGGATCATGCAGACCATTGATTTGATCAACTAGGGGCTTTTAGTGATATGAATTACTCTCATATATTCACATTTTTGCAACTTCTTGCAATCTATGTGAACAATGTAAGTAGAATAATATTTTTGGACAATGGTGCAGACCAAGCACCTAAAATGAAACCTATTACAAAATAAACTAAAATATAATGTTAAGTATAATACATATATATATATATATATATATATATATATATATATTCTTAGAGCAATCATAGATAGCTCTTCAAGTAGATCCCATTGACTAGGATCGGCAATGCACAACCATCGAGCATTGAGAGCTCAAATGAATTTTCCATCTTGCCAAGTGGTGATGATGTAAGGACCACTCCAAAGGGAATAAAACTTAGTATGGAAACCTATTTTACTCATATATTCATACCACTTGAGAACCTGATTTCCAACCTTGAATTTTTGAGGAGTTTCTCTTTTATTAAACCATCTCTTAACCACTCCCTAATGCTTTAACTATTCTTTGTTTTCTTCTCTCTGCTCTTCGATTCAAAAGAACTCACCCATTCTTATGGTCATGGTGTCATTTTTCTAGATTTCTAGCTGATAAAGTAACTAAAGTGTTGACAACTCTATGGAGATAGGTAATATTGCTTTGTTTCCATATATTAAGGTGTAAGGTGAACACCCTATAACCTTATTTAGAGTGATTATGTTTTCCCATAAGGATCTTCTAAGATGGAGGTGACACTATTTCTAATTCTTTAAACCAATCCTCTTCAAAATCTTGATGTGGATTCTACTAGACCATTACCCTAAGGATAGCAATTTGAGGAAGCATTTAAATATATTTCATACTAGAGGAAAATTTGGGTTATTTTGTCTCTTGTGAATGCTTTTGTATTATCTATGATGACAATGTTTAGGATACCAAATCTGGTTATAATATCCTTTAGGAAATCAATAATCACCTTCTTAGTGGATTTCTTTAGTGGAACTACTTTTTTCCATCTCATAAAGTAATCAATGATACTGAGAATTCATTTATGACCCTCACTTGATGGTGGATTTACCATACCAATGAAATCCAATCCCTACTGGGAGAATGGTTCATCTGCTACTATGGGCTTCATATGAATGTGTGCATTCCTCTTCCTTCTAGTAAAAACATTGCACTGGTCACATCTCCTCATCCACTTGTGAGCATCTAAAAATATTGTAGGCCAATAATATCCAACTCTCATAATTTTTGTAGCAATAGTTTGAGTTGAGAAATGGCCACCTGAGAACCATTGATGAATTCTTGAACCAGGGAGTCAATATGGTCTATTTTAATATACCTTAATAGAATGCTATCAAAGTTCCTCCAAAAAATAACATATTTAATGAAAACATAATGGATATTTTGTAGTCTAAATGCCCTTCTCTAATCCCTATTTAGGTTTGAGGGGTATTGACCTATATGCATGTATTTAACCCTCTCATCAACCTAGTCCAACACTTCTCTATACAAATTTACTAAGCATAGGTATTCGTCAACTCCTATTTCAATAATGTCTTTGGCCAGTCCTTGGAACAATGCTCTTTTCTTGATCAGCTTAGTAGGTTTGATCTCTATATCATATTCTAGAATCTTGATGATCTATCATGCTCTTTTCTCATCGATTTTTCTTCCCCTTATGTATTCCTTTATGCTTGAGAATATGACATAGGTGATAATTTTTTGGTTAGATACCAAGTGCTTGAACTTCTTTAATCATCTAATTAGGGTATATCCTTGCTTCTCAAAAAATTTATATCTCTCCTCATGGTCATTTAATGTTTTGATAAAATTGAATATGAAATTGATACGAAATTAAGAGAGGTAAACATAACAAGGAGCAACAAAATAAATATGCAAACACAAAACAAGAGAATAACAAGGGAAAACCCCCCTTGGGGATGTCCACACATTCCACTTTTTCTATTAGCAATCTCAAATAAATACTACATTGCATATTCTACAAGGCAAACCCTAGCATATGTCATTGTCAACTCACATGTGCATGTAAAATGACACCTCATCCTTACATACACATTGACACCTCATCCTTGGACTTTGATCCATATTAAAAATGTGTGATTACATAGGCATTTAATGCCAACATTCCCCCTTAATGACATATTTTTAATTATGTAGTACAAACAATAATTTTGACACAACCCTTTATGGGCACAAGCTACAGCTAGTCCTTTTGAAGATAAGTAACCTTAACCTGGTTACTACCAGCCTCTAGGACTATAACTTCCACCAACTATATATGATAATTCCAAGATCTAGCCACCTTACAAGCTACCTCTAGCCTTCTAAACACATTAAATTCACCTGTTACCCTCAACAATATACCAGTAAGGTAACAAAAAGTCCAAAAAACACTCTTAAAATATTACAAATATTATTGGAGCTAACTCTAAGAACATTACACTAGGCAACCACCACTAGCATCCACACCAGTCTCTTTTGGGCACAACTACACCAATTATAGTAGCATTAACAACCCTACAAGCTATACATAAAATGGAAAGAATACTAGCTGTAAAATGAAACCTCATGCATGGACACCTCTGCAACTTGCACAATAAAACCACTAGAACAAGCATTTCCAACCTTAAACTCTAGCACCTATTCAAAAAATAAACATTTGAATATAGATAAAACATAGTGTCATCATCGAAGCTCACTAGGTCTACCACTATCGAAGCCCACCATATCTACCACTTTTGCAGCTCACACTCACAAAAAATAAGCATACGAATATAAATAAAACACAGTGTTGCTATCGAATCTCACCAAGTCTATCATTGTTGGAGCTCACCAGATTTGCCACTATTGAAGCTTACTAGATATGTCATTGTCAAAGCTCACTAGATATTCCACTACCAAATCCCACACACAAAAAATAAACATCTGAATATAGATAAAACATAGTGTCATTATCAAATCTCACTAGGTCTACCACTTCCAAAGCTCACCATATCTATTGTTAGCGAAGATCGCTAGATTTACTACTATTGAAGCTCACCAAATCTATTGTTGTTGAAGCTCACTATATTTTATAATGTCGAAGCTCATCATATCTACCACTATAGAATCTCAATAAGATTTAAATATCAAACCCTAGGATGAACAATCCTTAATCTAGATTTGTCATTGTTGAAGCTCACCAGATTTGTTGTTGTCGGAGCTCACTAGATTTTTTGCAAGTCATAAACCCTTGTATCTCTTCATACAATGTCATAAACTACCTAGGTTCAAGACCATAGGCTCTGATACCAAATTTTAAAATTGAACATGATATTAATACAAAATGAAGAGAGTCAAACATAGCAAGGAGCAGCAAAATAAAGAAATAACAAGGGAAACCCCCCTTGGGGAATGTCTATAGACATTCCACTTTTTTCCATTAGAAATCTCAAATAAATACTACATTGCATATTCTACAAGGAAAACCCTAGCATCTATCGCTGCCAACTCACATGTGCATGTAAAGTGACATCTCATCCTTACATACACATTGACACCTCATCCTTGGACTTTGATTCATATTATAAATATGTTATTACATAGGCATTTAATGCCAACATGTTTGACTAAAGAAGATAATTGGATGCCCATTCTTGTCATCATCTTCTTGGGTAAGCAATATTGCAATGCTAAACTCACCCCCATATGCATAGAGGATGAAATCTTTGTTGAAATTTTGGTTCATCAGCACTGGAGTCTCTGTTATAGTTTTCTTTATTACTTCAAAGGATTTCTTGCCCTCCTCAATCCACTTGTATACCTTTTCATTTTTAGCATAAGATTCATATGTCTACCAATGCTTTCAAATTATGATATAAAATTTCTCACAAAGTTTATTTAACCAAAGAAATATTGGAGTGCTTTCTTATGTTGGGTTAATGAGAGGTTGGTAATGTACTTGGCTTTATTAGAGTTGATAGCAACAACTTCCTTTGACAAAATGTAGCCTATATTTTACCTTGAGGAACACAAAGGATGCATTTCTTGGGATTGATGCAAACATCGAAATCTTGGTAATGCTTGAAAACCTTCTCTAGGTGTACAAAGTGATCTTACTTTTTCTTAGATAAGATGGTCAAATCATCTAAACATACCATGATTATTTTATTGATCAGATCTTTGAATACAATGCCAATGTATCTCTAAAACATAGCACCTACATTGGGTAGACCAAAAGGCATTCGTTGATATGTAAAGGTGCTACATTTGGTTGTGAAGGTTGTCTTTTGTTAGTTTTCATCCTTCATACACACTTGGTTATAGAAATAATTCATCCAACAATGTGAATATTTAAGAACTAGCAACAGTATAGAGGATCTAGTCCATTGAAGTCAAGGGATAGTGGTCTTCCAATGAAGATTTGTTCAAGTTCCTCAAATCAACATAGATCATAATCTCTTCATTCTTCTTCATTATAGGAAAAAAATTGGAGACCCATGTGGTATGCTTGAGGGGATGTATAATCCTTGATGAAATCAATTTAAACAACTCTTTTTGCATGAGATACCCAATTTTAGGATTAACAGGTCTTTGCTTCTACCTAATTAGTTTAGCCTTATGAGCTACCTTTATTGTATGATGGATGATATCTTTGATGTGCATTTCATGTATTTGTAATTCTATGTTGTCACTCCATTATACTAGTAGTAGACATGTACCAAATATTTCTTCTTCACTTGATTAGAAACTTTACCCATATTCAAGGTTCACCCTAGGGAAATCATTAGAATTTGGTAATCTTCTTTATCGGTAGTGTTCCCTCTCTTTCCTTTGAATTTATCATCTAGATTGAACAAGGATTCTAATGTAACTAGCCCCTTGGGAAGCTTGTTAGAATTCAATTATATAATTTGATTCTCATATGACTCTGATCTTGGGGCTCAATTCTTTGATAAATTCAGCCTCTTGTTAGATGAAATGAACAATGTGTTTATCACTATCAAACACTTTCTAATGTACCTCATTGTTTGGTATTACGAACCTAACCACCAACATCACATATTATTGGTTTTATAGTAGATCATTCATAGGATCAAACTATGATCCTATGATTGTCACTTGGTTAGCATCCATATTTTGGGATCTCGAGATGACTTAAAATTTTATTGCATAAAAAGCTTCAATAAAATCCTAGATATTGTGTTTATAATATCTCATCAATTTGTTCTTGACTAAGCATTTATACCTTACTTGTTTTATCACTAAATTGGTGTTGCCAAAGACTTGTAATAGTTTGATGCCATTTTTCCTACAAGTTGGAGACCATGCACCAAGACCTCATACTCAACAACATTGTTCAAGCAATAGAACTATAGTCAATAAGACTATAGCATTTTCCTCTTCTCGATAAAATCAAATAGACACTGACATCGACTTCCCTTTTGCTCTTGGAACCATCAAAGTACAAAATCTCCATATGCTAGTTAGGTCTTTCTCTATTTTTATGACCTTGGAGATACATGTCTCTCCTTTTGAATCAAATAAGTGCCCATACATGTTTGCTCAAATATTTCATAGGTATTTAAATCCCATATTTTAGATTCCCATTGGTCCATCTAATCATTGAAAATGGAAGAATAGACTTAATCGATAGATAAGTTTGCTTTGAATTGTCCTTCCTTTGCAACATAGGTCTTATTAACATCGAGCTTGACTAAAGTTATATATTCCACATGATGAATATGGAGGGTTTTTTATGAGATCTTTATCTTAGTCCCATACCAGGTTCTTAGAAACATATGCATCCAATCTAGAGATAAATAGTCTTTTATCTTAGCGGTGAATTCTCTTGACAAATAGATACAAAAAGTAGTTAGAATTTTGATCACTACTATATCCTCATAGACCATGAGATTTGCGAAACATATAATGAAATGGAGAGATTCACCATTACAAATATTTAAATAAGGCTTCCATCCACCTGAACTACATCTTTATTAATAGGTTCATACACTAGCCCTAATACATCTACCATCTTTCTAGACATAACTAGAATACTTGACCCAGAGTCTACCATACAAGTATGGATCAAATTTATCACCATAAACTAAAGTCAGGTAAAATGACATAGGTGTAGCTTTCCTTACGTTAGGGCAAAATATTTACAAGACTGCGGGTGATTTTTGTTTATCAAGTGATTTTTGTCTCTCTAGAGCTTTCTCCAAGAGCTTCATCTACTCAAGCATAGATAAGACATCCCAAAGATGCATGGCCATAATAGACTTATTTAGATGATCCACTACATTAAATGGCTCGATGGATTGGGTCCTTTGAGAGGTGCTTGATACTCATTGAGGTTTAGGCCTCTCTATAGTAGGATGGGGAACTCTAACGTGACCTAAGATTAGCTCATGATGCCTAGGGAATTTAGGAACATTCCTTTTTATGGTCACTAAGATGCTTTGCACATATCTATCAAGTGTAGTCATAGGAAACATGCCTTTTCTAGGATCAATCTACTTACTTTGGGCATTAAGACCCACTTGATTAGCTTCCTCTTGCTCCTTTATCACTTTCTTCTTGGTCCTTGTCGTGTAATTAAACTAGCCTTGCATCTTTCTAGGTGTTAAGGTACCTGGTCCATATGATACAACATACACCTCTTCCTCATCCCAAGTGATCAGAGTCTATTCAAAATGAGTAGATGCTAAGACCCCATCCTAACATTATTATGTAATTCTCATATTATTATGTAATGACCCCTTTCCAACGTGGGGACCCCATTATAATGATATTTTGTAATATTTTGTAATGGTATGTGGCAATTGAGGCGCCTAGACAAGTGGGGCCATTTCATGTAACCGTTATCAAGAATGTAATTGTTTGTTTGGTAGAAGATTCTAGCTCGAGTGGCACTTTGCATGTAAGCCAACTCTTGAGCATTAGGTTAGGGTTGCATGAAGTGTATCTTTAAAAGACAAGGGTCCATAAACAAATGTATCTTTTTGCATATTGAATGAAAGTATTGAAGGAGGTTGCCCCCTCGAAGAGGCCCACGATTCTGTGTTGTGATTTGTGAGATTATTATATTTCTGCATTTACATTTCGTATTGCAATATTTTGTTCTTTCATGAATTTTTGCTTTTATTGCAATATTTATGTGAATGTGCTTATTTTAATTAGAAGGTTCCTAACAAGTGGTATCAGAGCACTTTCCAGGGCCGTGTTCCACTATGACTATGATAGTTCTTGCCCTGCCATTTCGACTGTTAGGTATAAATTTTTTATGTTTTCATTTTTTTGCCTGTTTCCTTATTAAAAAATCTAGCTTTTATTTTTGCATTAGTTTATTAGGTTAGAAACCTTGTGTTGGGGGTTTTAAAATATCATGGAGGAGTTATCATTATTGGCTAAGCTAGATTCCCGTAAAATGTCTAGTGAAGTGAGGGGCAAATAGACTCCAATACCTAGGCCTCAGACAACACCCATATATAGAATTGAGCTCCCACATATCTTTGGGTATATCAGGAGACCCCCTAGGATTAGGAGAAACCTTTAGCCCTAGGAATATTTTTGATCATGTATTCTCCATAGTACATCGGACACAACATCTAAGAAGATCACCCTCTCATACTATTAAAGAGGTGAGTAGTGTGCTCAAGGGTATGCATGGAATCCTCCTTGAGTAGTGGCCTAAAATATTGGTTCGAGCACTATCATTCATCACTATAGTATAACAGAGGGCCTATGGGCAGTACACACACCCTAGCTTAGAGTACCCTATTTTTGTTTATCCTACATGTCAAAAAACTACATCACAAAAATTGAGCATACTAAGGAGACTACACTATCACAAAATTAACTAAACAAAAACAATCAATAAAAAATTAGTGGTGAGAATAACAATCACAACAAGGTCTATCAATAATAGTCAAGTAACAATCAAGATAGAGTCTATCAACATCAATAATAATTACCTATAACATTTAAGAATCATAACATATAGGGAATTTGTCAGTAGCAAATTTACCTAGATAGTGAGCTATAATGTCAGTGATAAAATAGTATCAGACAGAATTAAATAGATTCAATAACAAACAATGTAGAGTCTAGTAAGGGGTTGTCAGACAAAAGTCAATTTTTTGAGTGAACCAAGACTCCAAGAGAAAAAACAACACTTGAAGACAACACTCCCCTAAAAAAAAGTTTAGGGTGCCAAAAAATAATGTTGTGGGATATAGCTCATTGTAATCATCTCATCAAGATGATCATTTTGGTATATAGCCTCCATGCACTTTTTCTAGGGTGCCAAAAAATGTCATTGTGAGACCTAGTCCATTGTATTCATCTTTTCGAGCTGATCATTTTGATATATAGCACCCAAACACTTTTTTGGCCCATTACTAAAAATAGTAACTCCTAGAACAACACTTCTATTTTTAGTAAGTCAGTGGGAGTGGTTCAAATCATACATAAATGGTTGGAGGAACTAGAGGACAACAAAAGGAGTTAGAACAAAGCAACTTTATGGAGCAAGTGAGTATCACACTCACTAACCTTGGAAATGAATTTAAATAGATGAGGGAAGAAGTATCACTTATGAGAAATGACCAACTTAGATCCAAAGTTGAATTTGAAGAAAAATTCCTAGAGGTTGAAGACAGATTAAGGGAAGCCCCAAAGGTGTTTGAGCATCTTAACATTGAAAAACTAGGTGGTAGTTTAGGCAATAAAGAGAAAGGAGTCCATAAGGAGAAAGAAGGCTATCATTCTCTTTTTGACACAGATACTCCATTTAAGATGCCTAAATTAGACTTTCCTAAGTTCAATGGAAAGGATGTTGATGGGTGGTTATGTCGAGCAGATCAGTTCTTCAAACTTCATAATGTACCTAAATATTTGTGGGTCACCATGGCATCTTTCAACTTTGAATCTGAAGCCTTACAATGGTATCAATGGTTACAAAACATGACTCCAGACCCTTCTTGGGAAGATTTTGAGTCACAATTACTCACTCATTTTGGCCCTAGTGAGTATGAGGACTTTACAAGAGCCTTGACCAAATTGAAACAAACCTCTACTATCCATGAATATCAAACTCAATTTGAGAAATTGGCTAATAGGACAAAGGGGTTGAATGAAGGATTTTTTCAGAGTTGTTTTATCAGTGGATTGAAAGATGATATCAAGGTTGAGGTAAAAATGTTCAAACCACAATCTATGATGCAAGCCATAGGATTGGTGAGATTAGTAGAAGAATATTTTGGCTCAAAGGAGACCATCTAAATTTCCACAAGCCAAACCCACATTTCCTTCCAAGTTCACACCAAATATTGGCAATAAGTCTACCCCATTCAAGTATTTGACTATGGAAGAAATGGATGCCCATCGAGCACAAGGCTTATGTTATAATTGTGATGAGAAGTATTCACCAAGGCATAAATGCATCCAAAAGAAGTTATTTTTGTTGGATGTAGAGGAATCAATAAGTAATGAACAACTTGATGAAGAAGTAGAACCACCAGAGGAACAACTTAAGGATGAGGGTGAAACACAAGAAGAACCATAGCCAAAAATATTTGTCCATGCACTTGCAGGAATTTCTACCCCTCAGACGATGAAGGTAGTAGGATTCTTCAAAGGGCAATGTATTACAATTCTCATTGATTCAGGAAATACACATAATTTTATTGATCCTCGAGTAGCCAAGCAAGCAAATTGTTACATACATGCTTGCAACTCCTTTGAGGTTATGGTGGCAAATGGTGGAACATTACCTTGTAAGGGTAAATGCCATAATGTTAAGTTGAAGATAGGGGACTATGAACTCAAAACTGATATGTTTGCTCTTCAACTGGGAGGATGTGATGTTGTGCTAGGAGCTCAATGGCTAGGTACCTTGGGAACAATAGCCTAGAACTTTGCAGAATTATGGATGCAGTTCTCATAGAATGGTAAGTCCTACACTCTCTATGGTTCACCAACAAGATCTCCATAGATTATCAGTTCAAGTCATATGGAGAAGTTGTTAAAAAATCTTCACATGGGGTAGTAGCTCAAATATTTGCAATTCAACCACAAACTTTAGAGAAGACAAGCCCCAAGAAGATTTGCAACTCATTCTGACTAAGCATGATGCAGTTTTTATGAAACCGATAGAATTACCTCCATATCATTCCCATGATCATGCAATACCATTGGTACCTAGTAGCGTGCCACCTAACATCAAACCTTACCAGTACCCCTATGCCCTTAAGTCAAAAATTGAGAAATTGGTACAAGAATTGCTACAAGTAGGAGTCATTCAGCCTAGTAACAATCCTTATTCTTCTCTAGTACTATTGGTTAGAAAGAAATATGGGTCATGGTGATTGTGTATAGATTTTTATGAGCTCAATAAGCTCACCATTAAGGATAAATTTACTATTCTAATGGTCGATGAATTGTTGGATGAGCTACATGGTGCAATGTTTTTCTCCAAGTTGGATCTTCGCTCGAGCTATCATCAGATAAGGCTCAAGGAGGAAGATATTCCCAAAATAACATTTTGAACTCATGAGGGCCATTATGAATTTTTGGTTATGCCATTTGGCCTAACGAATGCACCATCCACATTTTAGAGCCTCATGAATAATATCTTTCACCCATTCCTTTGCAAATTTATTCTAGTTTTCTTTGATGATATTTTGATTTATAGTCACTCTTGGGAGGAGCACCTCATACATTTGGATCAGACTCTACAACTTTTGTCTCAGAATAAACTTTATGCCAAGAGGTCTAAGTGTTCTTTTGGGATGATAGAAGTGGAGTATTTGGGTCACATTGTCACCAAAGATGGAGTTAAAGTTGACCCTAAAAAGATTCAAGTTATTCAAGATTGGCCAAAGCCTCACACTGACTTCAAGGATTTTTGGGACTCATAAGGTATTACCATAAATTTATCCAAAACTATGGAAAAATAATAGCTCCTTTAACAACCATGTTGAAAAAAATATTTTTTACTTGGTCAAACCCAATTGAGAAGGCTTTCTTTGACTTAAAGCAAGCCATGACAACCACCCCAATGTTAGCAATGCTTAATTTTTCTAAACCTTTTGTAATTGAAAGTGATGCTTCGAGAAATGGCATAGGGGCCATGTTGATGCAAGAGGGAAGACCATTGGCCTTCACTAGTAAAGCACTTTCAGGCCAAAATTTGGGTAAATCTACTTATGCAAAGGAGATGCTAGCTATTTTGCATGTGGTTAATCACTGGAGGCCCTATCTCATTGGGTATCATTTTTCAATCAAAATAGACCACCAAAGTCTCAAGTACTTCCTAGAACAATGGGTCGCCACACCTAAACAACAAAAGTGGGTCTCTAAATTAATGGGCTATGATTATGAGATTACATATAAAAAGGAAAGGAGAACATCATGGCTGATGCACTCTCTCGACAATTTGAGGATCAGAGTATGTTAAATGCTATCTCTTCTCCCATACCTCAATGGATTAATTCTCTCAGAGAGGACATGATCAAGGACTCAGGATTGCAAACTTTGATCACCAAACTTCAAACAGAGCCTAACTCATGCCCGGGATACACTTGGGATGGACAAGATTTGAGATATCTTGACCACCTTGTTATTCCCCAAACTTCACAACTATGAGAATTCATCTTGAAGGAAATGCATGCCTCACCAACCACGAGATATTATGGGTTCCTAAAGACTTATGAAAGGATTAAGCATACTTTATTCTAGAAGGGAATGAAGAAGGATATTCAAACTTTTGTGGCTGAATGTGACATGTGCCAAAGAATGAAAGGAGAAATGGTGCATTCCCTTGGAACTCTTCAGCCCTTGCCAATTCTAGAACAAGTATGGATAGATATTTCCATGGATTTTATTGAAGGGTTACCTAAGTTAGGAGGAAAATCAGTTATTTTAGTGGTAGTGGATCATCTCACAAAGTATGCTCATTTTTGTTCCCTCTCCCATCCCTACATAGCCTTAGTAGTAGCCCAAATCTTTCTAGACTCCATATTTTGCCTTCATGGCATGCCCGCATCTATTGTGTCCGATAGAGACCCTACCTTTACTAGTCATTTTTGGCAAGAATTGTTTAAGTTGTAGGGAACTCAACTCAAAATGAGTTCAGCCTATCATCCATAGACGGATGGCCAAACAAAAATTGTTAACAAATGCTTGGAGACCTACCTTCGTTGCTTTGCCTCTGAACATCCTGCACAATGGGCGAAGTGGCTTCCCTTGGCCGAATGGTGGTATAATACTTCATATCACACCATGACCAAGGTTACCCCTTTTGAAGTAGTATATGGTCATCCTCCATCAACACCCTCCTCCTACATTCTAAGAAGCTCCAAGGTTCACGTTGTTGACACTACACTCAGCCAACATGCCATAGTCCTCTATCAACTGAAGATGAATCTGGAATTGGCCCAAAATCATATGCGTCAACAAGTTGATCAACACCATTCTGAGCATAACTTTGAAGTAGGAGATATGGTTTTTCTCTACCTATAGCCCTATAAACAATCATCACTCCAACTTCATAGATGCCAAAAACTAGCTACCAAATACTATGGACCCTACCAAGTATTACAGGTGAAATGGTGTAACGACTACCCTTCCAGCTATGTCAAAGCTCCATCCAATCTTTCATGTCTCCTCTCTCAAGAAGGTTATGGGTAATAAGGTACAGGTTCAATCCGCTTTACCAAAACTAGATGAAGAGGGTTCCATCTTGCTCGAGCCTGAACAAATTTTGGATCAGAGATCGTGCACCCTTCAAAACCATGTCATCACTGAGGTTCTTGTTCAATGGCATGGATTACAACCTAAAGATGCCACTTGGGAGTCTCTCCAATAGCTACAACAACAGTTTCCTCATCTCCAGCTTTGAGGACAAAGATTTTTGAAGGGGAAGGGCATGTTAGGACCCCATCCTAACATTATTATGTAATTCTCATATTATTATGTAATGACCCCTTTCCAACGTGGGGACCCCATTATAATGATATTTTGTAATGGTATGTGGTAATTGAGGTGCCTAGACAAGTGGGGCCATTTCATGTAACCATTATCAAGAATGTAACTATTTGTTTGGTAGAAGATTCTAGCTCAAGTGGCACTTTGCATGTAAGCCAACTCTTGAGCATTAGGTTAGGGTTGCATGAAGTGTATCTTTAAAAGACAAGGGTCCATAAACGAATGTATATTTTTGCATATTGAATGAAAGTATTGAAGGAGGTTGCCCCCTCGAAGAGGCCCATGATTCTGTGTTGTGATTTGTGAGATTAATATATTTCTGCATTTACATTTCGTATTGCAATATTCTGTTCTTTCATGAATTTTTGCTTTTATTGCAATATTTATGTGAATGTGCTTATTTTAATTAGAAGGTTCCTAACAAGTAGAGCTTGTTCTTGGGAGAGTGTTATGTGATTGAACATGAGGGGATTGGCCCTACATTTGTGAATATATATGAGGGAAAGTAATAGGTTGTTGGGTATATATATAGCCTCACTTTATACGGTTGTGATTTGTTGAGGATCATTTTCAAGATAAGTATTGGGAGATTAGGTGTCTAGATAGAGGCAGTACCATGCATTGGGATCCTCCACATAATTGTTTTGTGTGGTATCTATATCCCTAACATCGTTAGGGGGAATTTGTTGTAATGGGAGTTGTACAAGCACTATCTATTTATTTGAGCTTTTGGGCTAGCTTGCATTCCTATTAGGCTAGAAATAAGAGGTTTGATAACATTGGCCAGTTGGAGGTCTATGACCTTGATTGTTCTATTCAAATAGAGATCTCGAATTATTTTGATATTAAAACGTTTGTGCATTTTGTTTTCTTCTAAGGGCTATGACCTCATTGAAAATAGTTCTAAGCAAGTTCTTCAACTCATCTAGCTCATTGGAGGAGTAAGGACTTGTAGAGGGATATTCTAGAGCATGGAGAGAAGTTGGAGCCTTTATAGGGTTTATGGCAAGAGTAAATTCAAAATTTGTAGGATGGATGACAAGGGGTGGTTGATAAGGTGGTTGGACATTTAAGAATAGTGATATAGAGGGTTTGAAAGCTAGACTTTATATTTGAATCAAGTTATTTTTAGCTTGGATGGCTATCACATAAGTTGTTGGGTGAGAGTTACCTCTTCTAGACTTAATCATCATGGCAATTTTTGAATTGATAGATTTCAAAGAATAAATGCATGCCATATTTGGAAGAGGACATATTTTATTAAGGATTTTGTGCCAAGTCTTGTGAAACTAGGTGTTGAAATCATTCATGGTCTCCATGGGTTCTCTCTTAATAGTGGTCAATTGCTCAAGGAGAGACATGCCATCTACCTTTTCTCTGAATCTATCAACCAGTAAGTCTATGAGTTGGTCTTAACTTTTGATTGAATTTGGGGCAAGGCATATGTACCATTATCATGCCTTCCCTCTAAGAGATGTCGCTAGTAACCTAAGAGTCACATTTTGTTCCTTGATACTATGTACTATGCATAGTATGACTATGTAATATAGATGCTCAGTAGATGTAGTTGTATCTTTTTTGGTGAAGTAGGGCAATGACTTGAGCATTGAGGTAGGAATGAGATCCAATGTTGTAGGATCAATAGATAGTTACAAGGGGTCTCTATCATTTTAGACTAGGTACCTCCTTGAGGGTTAATTTTGTTATGCAACCATGTTTTAACATCAACATATTCTTTTGGATACTTGGTTCAAGGGTGGCACTAGCACTTGCATATTTTCTCTTGAAATGGACCTAGTAGTAGTTCTTGCACTCATAAATTTGCGGGTCCTTTGTTCTTAATTGATTTGCTAGGTGAATGCTCTATACTTCAACAAGGAAGTTGAGATCTTTACCAAAATCACAAGCAAAATCAATTGGATTTGTGGGAAAAATCATATTAGATTCATCCCACTAGGTGTCCCAAATGAACTATTGGTCACTCAAAATGTCGTGGTCATCTATTACAGTAGCCAGATGCGCCCGACACTCATGTATTGCATAAAGAAAACTTATGGGAAGCTCTACAAGTGTGAGACTTGGCTTGTAGGGAAACCTCTAGGATTTTACTAAGGTTGGATCCTTATTGGATATGATCTTTGATGCTTACCTTTCGAAACTACTTACATGTATCAAAGGAAAAAAAAGAGAATTACAGAAAAAAAAACCCTAATCTAACAAAGATGATGTGCCAAGATCAAAGATTATTTTATGTATTGTTGGAATAAAATAAACACATGCATCACCCATTATCATCCAATAAAGTAAGCATAATTTCAATTATTTACATGATGCACACACACCTAAGATGTATACAAAAATAGAGCAAAGCAAAATTAGCCACAACTTCATATATTATAGTCCAACATTACGTAAGTATTAGATTGAAAGAGGCTTGAAGTTCATAACAAAATGACTTAAGGTTCGAGTTCAAACTAATACATAGAAAAAAATGAAAGGAAATTCCAACAAGGTTAGATACTAAGTACAAGTTGGCAATTTCCAATGTCTTATAATGATCATGAAATCGTTATTTATAGAAAAAAACTAGGGATTTTTCCCTTCAAAAATATGTATAAGTAACCCCAAAATTACCTTTAAATTGATCAAGGGATTCTTCTACATTCAATTTGTTGGGCTCAAGGTCTCTAGATCAAGAACCAATAATGTTGGTAGGCTTGAGGTCTTTAGATTAGAGCCCTTGCAGCTACCACCTTTAAGACACTAGTCACTTTCCTTAGGATGTCATGTCTGAGTGGTTTAGGTAGGTGGATTTGAGACTTTTTTGCAATTGTTTCCTTTGTAGGCCCAATTGCTCCTTCTTGTAATATTGTGCTTCAACATTACCTATAGTAAAAGCAAATACTTTGCTATGAGCCCCTTATCATGAGCAGGTAGAGGGTTGGTGGAAAATTTTGAAAATACATTATTGCCACTTTCAAAATTGTGACCTATTAGATTAGATTGTTCTTCTCTCAATTGGATGGCTAGTAGAGCTTCCCCTTATCTCCTTTTATTTGTTTCTCTCATAGGATGTTAATCATTGAGATCTAATGGTTGGAACGATTTCTTAATGTTACAACATCCAAGAGTCCTTCAAGTTCTCATGAGTTGCTAGATTTGCTACCTATCCAAGATTGACAATGATTCTCATAATAGTCCATAGGGAGGTTGAATGGTTATCGTTTGGTCAATTGTTATCTTTATATGCTTCAAGAACAACTTTGTATTGTTCATTAATTTGACCAATGGTGGGGCTACTTCTAATCATCTTTGAAAATATTTTTAGGATAACACATGCCATCGATCGATGAGATCATACAGTCCACATGACTTTGCAACCAAGCTATCTCAATATTTTCTCAAAATCTTATGATTTGTTGGATCTGCCACTTGTCTAAGATCATTGGTGAGGTTTTCTTTGATGTGATCCTTGGCAAGACAGTTGGTTAAGTCTACTTAAGCTTCCAATGTATTGCCATGTGTCTTTAATGTCAACCAATGGTAGGGATTTCCTATGACAATTTCATTGAAAGTCTTCTAAACTAGCATGAGACATTAGATAGACCATCAATGGTTGGTGGTGCTTTGAAAGCCTCTTTTATCCAATTTTCTCAAAATCGATGCTTATCATTTGATTAGATGAGATCAATAGCCCACGTCATCTTATTGTTTTTGTTTTTTTATTTTTTAAGAATCAACACCCATTGTAGATCAACAACATCTACGGTTGTCATGATATCAAAACTTTAACATAGTTATTCCCCACCAAATTAGTACTTGTTACAGATTTGAAAAATCAATTATGCACTTTACTTCCACTTCTTTTCTTGTTCAACTTGCCAATTTTCTTTCTGTTAAGGCTGAATTAAAAAATGGCCAAGGCATACTCCTCTCAAGTGTAATGAAAATTCACTACAACAACCATCTATGTTCTATGTGCAACATTTGGACCAAGGGATTTCCCTGTGCTCCTTACGACCCTATTTGACCAACTACCACTCAAATTTTAAGCATTACCTTGGCCCTAGTTAAAAATTAAAATCTAGCCTAAAGAACCTATTTTGGATGGTCCTAATTGTCCTAATGATAAGGTAGCTATGTTTGATATGATAATATAATAACTAGACCTAGTTAGGCTTTGAGATAAAGTTGTACTCATAGGTAGATTGATCTAGGCATTAGATGCCAAAGGTTGACTCACATTATTTAGATTGTCAAGAGGTATTAGGAATTGATTTTTTGAAGAATTATTTATATCAACCATTGGAACTCTACAAAGAGGGTTCATATGAGTCTAGGTGGAACTTGTATCCGCTTAGGTTGAATGACGAAAGAGTTACAAGGAAAACTGAAAACACCATTTGTTGAGATGAAGAATTTTGACTTGATTAGCCCTTTTCCTTTTAATGAAGCGAGATTGAGCATAGGATCTTGTTTAATATCTTCATCTTGATACAGCCATGCAATGATTTGCTCCTTTATCTTCTCCTTTGAATTCTTTCGTGTGTATGTGATAAATTCCACCAAGTAAAAATCTTTATTAGAGCATTGCATTTCTAAAATGTGTATTCATAAGCCTAGGTTTCTTCACATAGGTGCCTATATAGACAGAGTTTTGGGATAAAATTCTAACTTTTAACAAAAAAATAGTCTATAGAGTGAATCACTACCCAACGAGAGCAAATCACTATTAGAACTTGAACTTATAAAATTTTGTAAGTCAAGGGCCAAGCGAATTGCTCAAAGTAAATCACTTCAATTATGGGGGAAATTGTTCTCCTAGGAGTAAGAAAAATTTCTTGACCTTGCAAATTCAATCGCTCCTCAAAAATTGGGTGAATCACTCTTTTGATCCTACTTAGGAGAATTTTGCAATGGAGCAAATTGCTAGTTGTATTGAGTGAATCACTAGTTGATTGGAGTGAATCACTGGCAAGATTAGACTTTGATAACTTTTGGACCTTTTGGGGGCAATTGACCTCAATTCGAGAGAATCACTTTTATTTTGCAATGAATCTCTTCTAGAGTGAGGACTTGATAATATTTTCCTAAATTTATTCCAACTACTTTCTACCTATGGTAGATGCAAATTTGGAGCCAAAAGTAGGAAATTTTGGCAATCTAGTGTCACCTTGCTTGCTTGCCTAACAAAAAAATTATAATTCTAAAGTTCATAACAAAGTTTCCATTTGCAAAGGACCTACAAAAATCGAACACAAATAATAAAAAAGATGTGAAATTAAAGGTTAATTTGGGGCTAGGCTTGATAGATCAAGTTCTTAGTCTGGGCAAATCACTCTGGATTCGAGTTCTTAAAGTTTTGCACATTTGAGGCAAATCACTAGCTTAGTGGAGCAAATAGCTTCTTGATTTTGACTTAGAAACATTTTCTTGATTTTCAAGTGATTTACCTCAAACAAAGTGAATCGCTACCTAAATGAGGACTTAGCAAAAATTCCTCAAAATTGGACCAACTGCTATTTGTCTATGCTAAATACAAATTTGGTACCAAAATTGAGAAATCCATCTAATAAAGGACTAAAAGGACTAGGGTCCCACCAAGCATATCACAAACTATGTTGAATTGGGGTATTATCCAGCTTCTTATGCACCCTTAATTCAAGTTTCAACAAGATTGGATGCAATAGGGTAATGCCTCTTCCAACCTCCAAATTTAAACCAACTCCCCACTATCCTTGCTAAAATCTAAACTTATCTAATCTAATTACATAAAATAAAATATGAGAACTAAAATGTATGAAAGTAAATCATGGAGTTTAGGGTGCAATATTAAAAGTAGATATGACCAAAAACATAGCAAGGAGAGTGTGTGATCAATCAACACATGTTGAAATTGAGTAAGAATAGAGTATTCCCATCCATGAGTTAAAATTTTTAGAGATATATTAATATGGACAAAAGGGTGGTACCACAATCATCACACATTCTTCAATCCAAGAGGACAATGCCATATTCATCGCGCATTCCACAATCCAAGTGTTGGAATTCACAATATTTTCTAGAAATGAATAGAGGCAATCCAACCACTCAAATGTTTGCAGAAAGTGGAAAAGGACATGAAAAGAGTAAAAAGAGATAAATATTGGAGGGTGCTCATATGCACCATAAATAATCATTCTATTATTCATGGATAAGAATTACAACACTTTGATGATAAAATGAGAAGTGGTTGGGGGTATTTATACCAATACCAAAACCCCAAATACATAAATGAACTTAACTTTAAGTCGACATAACAAGAAAGACTTTAAGGTTAATTACAAGTTTATAAGGAGGGTTTAACCATAACAAAATTAACCGCAGCCCATAGGGCTTACATAATAATATATTATAATAAATTCAATACATTGTACAATGAGTGCCCTTAGGCCTATCCAATATTAAACAATAAAATGTTTACCTTGGCCATAAATTAGATTATAATTTCAACACCCCCATAATCTGAACTGAGGGGCCAAGGAGAGAAGACATTAGTGACAATAATATCTTCCTCCCCTAACGAATTCTCTAGTGGGACTCTATAGTAGATGCAGATCCTTCATAATCTCCCTCATCATGTGGAAGACGTCCACTCATCTTCAAGAACTTGGCTTCAATCCTTTGCAATTTCAACAAGCAATTCTTCATTGATGTCCTTCCCTCTTGCAGTATATACAAATTGTCTTCATCTTCTTCAAAGAATTAACTTGGCCCTTGGATCCCTAGGTCTTAGCCTCATTATATTCAAATTTCTTTGCGTAAGCCTGAATTTGCGAAGTGTCACCACAATTCCTCATTGCCACCTAAAAATAAACTAGAAGAGAGAAAGTTGATCAAGAGTAAGAGTTTTTTGAGATTCCAAAAACATAAGAATCATATGAACCATGAGGTTTAACATTTGAAAAGAAGAGGAGATATTAGTAAGGACAATCTTCATGCATTTTACATCTTTTTTTTTGCCTCTAGAAGATGCAAAATTTGCTCTCAATGCCTTGAATCTCATCATATGGTCCTCAATGTTTTCAAACTCAACCAATTTAAGAGAAGAAAGCTCTAATTCCAAGCAACTTACTTCAATAGTATTAACTTTTCCAAATAACTCATGCAATTTTAACCATACCTTAATAGGTTCACTCTTCTCTTTGATGTGGAAAAGCAACTTTGGTTCAATCAACAAGAAAAATAGGCCCAGAGCTTCTTCTTCCCTTTGGTGGTGAGTTTTTTCATCAAGGGTTGATGCTTTATCTTCTTGAAAGATGCACAAGTTCTTACTGTGTTCAGGCCAATCATTTGAGCTGACCAAATACTATAATTCCGCTCATTAAGGCAAGTAACTAGGGCTTGGTGTTCACAATTCGACCCTTAACACTATAGTAGGAGCTTGAGTTGATGCCAACAGTATATAGAACTCAAAAAATTGTGCAATTTAAATAAAATGGGCTCAAAACGCTTATGCATGCAAAAGTTTTTGCCTTCAAAATTTTTGCCCTAATGGACCCCAATAATGAAAAATTAAAACTCCCAATCACAGAGAAGTGATATACAATTGTCCATTGCCACTTGGCAATCCATGATTCGATGGTGTCTTCCACTTATCATTTGTCGACCTATGTGACTTCGACACTTGGTGATCTCTGATTCGTTGGAATCTCATATATATAATAAAAGAAATCGTGTGTGGCATATGGTGATGCCACAACATCGGCAAAACTTCATGCCTTTGAAAATTGCTTGAATAGCATCGAAGAGGATTGAACCTCAATCTCTAAGCACATTGTACTAACCAACTTGGCGGTCACATGTTTGTGAGGTAGGAGAATCTCCCTTGTATTCCTACCAAGTTGCCTCAACCAAGAGGAGCATGTTCAGTGCAACAAAGAAGATCATGTGCAAGATTTGAATGTGCACCCTTTCTTCCCTAATATCTTCCTACTAGCCAATCTATCGTCACACATGAAGGCAACACTTACATAGCACGAACATAACCTCCTCTCAGTTACAAAGAAAAAATGGGTCATGAATCAAATGTACGACCTACTCTTTCCAATGCACCATCTAAACCACCACACTAGGTCGTTGGATGGAGAAAAAGGTTTCAATTTTACTCCTATTCAGAGTTCCAAAGTCTCTACCATTAGGCTACTCAGGTTGTACACCATGCTTTAGCAACCAGAGTATGGTTGGATAACCATATATTGGGTAAACAATATTTGTCTCATATGGCCTACGGCCTTGTGGATGTTAAAAACTACTTTACCCTCTTTACCCTTATTGCTTCCAAAATGTCCATCAAAGTCATTTCCTCGATGCAAAAATTACACCTGCAGTGTTTTGAACCTGAGCAAAATCCACATGAACACTAACCAATATATTAGTTGGCCACAATGGTCACTCCTCATGGTGGAGATGAGTGCTCCCCTTCTCCATAAAGAGGGGTCCTATGCGCTTTGGACCATTTGAGAACCAAGCCAAAGCCTCCTTGTGGGAATCACTAAAAATTTGACTTCGAATTTGTGCACATATTTTTCTTCTTTGAAACAATTACTTTGTGTGTTGATCCTTTAGTTGTCAAGGATAAAATTTCTAAAACTTATTTTCATGAAGAGAAGGGTAAAAATTCTTCATTGCTCTCAAAATAACAAATGAAAAAAGGAAAAACACCTCCTCTTTTTTACTCCATCCAAAAACTCTGAAGAATGATTTTGAATGACCAAGTGTGACAACTCTATACCCGCTCTGTTACCATGCTAGAATTCACAATATTTTCTAGAAACGACAAAAACAATCCATCCTCTCAAATATTATACAAAAGGCATAAAAGGATGTAAAGAAAAAAAAAGACAGATTGGAGGGCGCCCATGGGCACCATAAATAATCACTATATTATCCGTGGATTAGAACCACAACACTATAATGATAAAATAAGTAGTAGGGGGTATTTATATCAATACCAAAATCCCAAATACATAAATGAACTTAACATAAAGCCAACATAACAAGAAAGGTTTTAAGTTTAATTACAAGTTTGTAAAATGGGTTAAATCATAACAAGGTTAATCGTCGCCCATAGGGCTTACATAATAAAATATTATAATAAATTCAATACATTATACAATGAATCTTAGGCCTATCTAACATTACATCATACGATATTGGCCTTGGTCATGAATCAGATTATATTTCAACACCAAAAAGGTGGTGCCACTGGTAGAAAGCCAAAGATTTATCAATTTCTCATCAATCTCATGAAGACGAGCACAATGTGTGTCTCACAAAGTGTAACTTTGACTTCCTCAAGGTCAAAAGATGTTTATAATGGAGGCTATTTATAGGAAGAATTCACCCCTAAGTTACCTTAGGTGAGAAACTCTTACTCCTAGTAAAAGTAAAGATTTAGGGGCATCTCTAACAAAATGATGCACCTCCAAATGTTACATGCCTCTAATTACACTCCTAAATGACTTAGTAGGCCTCTAAAATAAGATATGACACCACTGCACGCCAAAATATCAGTTTCTAAAAATCTTCCTCAAGACTTGCACATCTCTTTCTACCCCTCTACCTGACCATGAGCAATTTACTCTAGGAAGCAAGTGAATTGCTCCAATTTCCTAGCACTTTGCTCCAATGTGCTAGCACTTCAATGCTATGATCCAATCACTCTGTCATGCTAGCAGATTGCTCATGTGAGCCAATCAGTCCCTTTAGAGCTAATCGATCCTTGATCTTATCAAAATTTTGGGCTTTTGGATGTCTTAATTGGTTGTTCTTAAGGTTTTGTAGCTCGCCAACATAGTTGGAACCTCCAAGTAATAACCTATTACTACACTTAAACTCCCTTTCGTGTTTTGCTTGTACTTAAAATGTTGTTTTTTAATTCTTATATTTAATATCACAATTATTCATATCAATTAGTTATAACATTTAAAACATTTCACAATTGAATTTATAAAAAAATATTATCAAATATCACACAACATTGTAAATTTAAAACAAACATTACTTAAAAGCATTATATATACTTTTAAAAATAAATTATTTCCTATCAAGGTGCCTATGTCCTTGTGGAGCCAATATTCGTTTACTTATCTTTTAGAGTAAAAGGATCCTACTAAATAAAAAAGAGATAATATTTTTAATGCTTTTTTTTTTTTTTTAATTTATATGGTGGAATCGATAGCTGCCACAAATTCGAGCAAGCTATTTGGTTTTTATGGCCGCCACAGTATTTTGTGTTGTCTGATTCGAAATCCGCCACACAATTCTTCGTGTTATTTGGCCCTATAATCACCATGCCACAATTATTTTAAACCTTTTACGTCGTTGAAAGTATCAAGAAACGAACAAGCGTTCAATTCGACAAGGCCCGAGATTTGAACCTTGGACCTCCACCCCCTTACGAGGTTTGGTCGAACCAATTGGTCTACACCTCGGACCTAATATTTTCAATGTGGCAATTGGAACTTCTTTACTAAATGCCCGAGATTAATATAAAGGTAATATTGATTTTTAGTGAGGAACCACATTTTATCAATATCAACATAACAAAGTAAAAAAAAATTATTTTTTAAAGTTCGGGTAGTGTGAAAAACCCCCAAACCATGTTTAGGGTTGAGCATTCCCAACCCAATCATGACCCCTTATAAGGCCAACAGCTAAATTTATCAATAAGGACCGATACTTAGGGCCTCGCATTCCTATCCCAACCATGATCCCTCGTAGGGCAGAGAGCTAAACTTATCAATAGGGATTAACACAGGTATACACACCCACCTCTCTCACACACACTCACTATGTCACGATTTGAACCTTGGACCTCCTGAAGAAGAACCAAAAACCGTTGCTCAAGACACAATTTATCTTTAAGGCCGGGCCGCGCCTTTCCCCACTTTTCCAATTGATTTATGGATAGAGAGCCCGCCCACCCAGTCGAAAGAATCTGGCAAGGTTTCGGGGTGACAGATTTTTATTTGAAAATAAGAGTGAATACGTTGAAAATAGTGTTGGAAGTAAAACATCAATCACTTTAACCATAGGGCATGGGGTTACATGGGGTTACAGTGAATCTCTAGAATCCCGAACTAATTCAGAATTAAGTGAGAATACATCTGATGAATTACATGAAGTAATATAAATGAAAATAGATTTATACAGGAATGGCTCATGTTGCAAGCTCTGCTCTGATCTTGTTTCTTTTAGATAATCTGCTTAATACAGTCTCGAAGGTGATTGTCAAGTGCAAACACTCAAGAAAGGCACCCAAGTTTCATATCTCAAAAATACTAAGACAAGATACAGTATTCCTTCATTCCATAATTGGGGAATCAAAGAGTTTCATTTATGTCTTGTTGGTATATACAATAAATTGATAGCTACTGCATAAAATTTCTAATCATTTTTTTTGGCCGTCTGTGCTCTAGCATGGGAACACCCCAAAACATGATCGGCAAATTCATCAAAAAGACAATGTGCTCCACAAACTCAAAACCAGAGCTTTCAGAGACCAATTATCATGGGATGATATTTACATGGATGATGTCATCTTCCTCTTCAGTTGTTGCTTGCCGTCAGATTTCATTCACTGACCTGTCAATACCATGCAAGTTGTATCTTTCAATTACTCTCCCACGATTTATTGACCACCATACTTCTGCTTGCTTCTCACTAAACTTTTTTCGGCTGCAAGACATGTAGAACATAATCGTTAACTTTTTTGAAGATTTAAAAATTGAGTGCAGACAGTCTTTCTGAACCAACTTGTTTTAAGTGTTAGGCTGTTCAAAATGATTCTTTCCAAAAGATGTACAAAGCAAAAAGAATGGAACACTTTCAAGTACATATACCTGAATCTCACACGTTTCAGGTACTTAGTACCATCTGGCAGTAACAAAAGAGTAAGGTATACCCCAGGTTCATCTTCCTCCACCTTCTCTAGCTCCGCTTCAAGCCTATTATCTACTTCGGCTTTTGTGAATCTTGAACAATTGTTATCTGCTAACCTTATAGTTTCTAGTTGCAAACCCATAATAGTCCCATCATGTAAGGGATCCTTTCCGTTGTTTCCATTAAATTCAGTAGTTGCATCCAAAAGGGAATTGTGGCTGAAAACCTCTAGGTGATCACTTGCTAAAGCAGTATTTGAAATGGTAGGTTTAAGTATTAAACTTGAAGTAGGTGCTGACCTGAGACTATTATTAACACATTCTCCTGGTATTGTCTCTGCCATATCCTTCATCTTAAGAGAATCAACAAGCACAATAACAGCAGTTAAATTAGTTTTATGTTCAAATGATTTTCAGACTAAATTTTGAAAGATTATGATATTTATTTATTTTAACTACTTCATGACAGAAAGCATATTTTAAAACTATGCTGAGGATAAAGTTCATTTTAGCAATAGGATGTTCATAGAAATTAAAAACATTGGCAAAGGAAACGACTTTAAATTTGTGAAACTTGATGTCTAAAAACTATGAAGCACAGAAGATAACAAAGTTTCAGAGCCCCCCAGATCAGAACTAAGAAAAAGAAATACAATGTTTTTTTTTCCTTGGAAAAAATATGTAATTTTCATTGCTGAGTTTGAAAAAAAAAATACAATACTACGAGTATAAAGTATCCTCAGAAATTTTAGTTACATCCCATCTAGGAGCTGGTCTAAACTGAATTGAAAGGAGTACTAGCCTCCCTCCTGAAATATCCTACAGTCAACTTACAATTCAAAAACAGAATCTTTATAATAGGACTAGCAGGTGGAAAGCAGGAGTAACTTCTTGATCAATCACAGTTCTCGAATAACTCTTGCCTGAGTTCCAAAACTGAGGACTCAGGTTTCAATTCTGAAGATTGACACTATTCTAAAGCTTGTCTTTCTATAGAATAAAGACGATGGTCCTTTTCAGAACCCTTTTTTTGCTATTAATAGATCTCTAATATGATCCTTAATAAGAGGAGGACTGTGAGGAAACCACAAGTCCTCTAACCACTTCTTCCCTCTGCCATGTGCTTTCTGGAAGGTTCAAACCATCTTTTGAAAGACCATCTGTTTCTACATTTAGTTCCCTATAGATGTGCTTGTATGAAATTTTTGTTATAGAAGATTCTAATAATTTCACTTGCTCATAGAAAGGACTAAGGAGCAAGTTTTTCATCTCAACATGATCTGCAACCCAACTTATCACTAATTTTGAATCTCCATATATATGTAAAGTTGTAATTCCTTGTTCCACTGCTATTCTCATCAAAAGGATCAATGCTTTCCATTCTGCCATATTATTTGTGCCTTCCCTTAAACCTGCCTTGAAAGTGATCTTATGATTTTTATTTGGGTAAAGTTCTCCCCCTACCCCACACCTGCCTGGGCTGCCCTGACAAGATACATCAAAGAAGGCCCATGGCTTCATAGGATCCACTATTAATGTACCTATATGTTTGCTCAGTTTTGATTTTGGGGAGATTTTTAGACTTTCAAAAATGGATTTAATCTACATTTGCACCTGAATCACTGGAATTTCTTTACCTTCAAACAGTCTGGCATTTCTAGCTAGCCATAAGCCCCATGCCACTATCAAAGGGACACATCTATACTCCTTTAAGACTCTTTCTTTGAACCACTGTTGCATCGTTGCATGTTATCGGAAAGGTTCCTAGCAGGCCACTGTCCTTTCCCTAGAGACAAAGGCAGAATTAAATTCCACGTCTCTTGCAAAAGGGCAATGAACCAGAAGATGGTCCATTGTTTCTTCTTCCTTTTGTGCACATGATAGACTGACTTGGTCCTTGCCAGGACCTTTTTTGAAGAACACCCCATGCTAGTGTTTTTTTGGCTAGAGCTGACCAAGCAAAGATTCTAGTTTTTAGTGGAGCTTTTATCTTCCATATTCTACTCCCCCACCAAAGCTTTTCCTCATCGTTGTTGTCAAAGCTTGCCTTATACCCTTCTTTGGCCATGTACTGCCCACTTGCTAGATTCTTGGACCATATCAGAAAGTCTCTTTGCTGATTTAGTCTTATATTTGCTCTTTCTAGTTCCTTTGTGTAATCATGCCAAATATGTGCTTCATTTCCTCCCAATGTTAGCTCTTTTGATGTGATTCATCCTTGTTTCCATAAATTAGTGCTCCACCAATACCATCTTTCCTTGGCTATGGAGATGATTTACTATATTTTGCCTAGCCAAGGATCTTTGCCTATCCTTACTTCCTTTCCATTCCCTATTTTCCATGCAAAGAAATTCCCGACTAATGGGAAAGCTCTCACTAGTGCTTTCCAAATAATTGTGGCTTTTGAAACTGATTTATTCTGCAGTCTAATCCAATCTACAAAAGACAAGGTGCCTAGATATTTTTCTTGAATTACTTCCTACCATAATCTTTTGCCGGTTATTAATCTCCATAAACTTTTTTCTACTAAAGCTTTTTCAAAATTATGTGTATTCTTGAGGCCCCATCCTCCGTCTGATTTTGGTTTAGCTATTCTGTTCCATTTAACTAGTACCATTGCATCCTTCTGTTTGTTCCCTAACCAAGGGAATTGGAAACACTTCTTCCTTATTTTCTCTACTATTGTGATGGGAATGTAAGCCAGGGAGTGCCAGTAGACTAGGGTGGCTTCCAAGACTGATTTCACCAATGTAAGGTGACCCCCCAATGATAGCCACCTAGTGCACCAGGTGGTGATCCTCTTCTTTATTTTGGTGTATACCCAGATCCAGCCTTGGTACCCATAGTCATTAGGTTTCAGATGAAAGCCTAAACATTTTATCCCTTTATCAAAGTCTACTTGCTTGAAACCATAAATTCTGATTACTGTTTCTATTTGCCCAGGCTGAAACCCATTGAAGGCTATATATGGTTTTTGTAGACTTATTTCCATTCTTGTAGCCATACAATATAGGTCCAACACTTATTTACACTTTGAGGCTTCCTTAAATGTCCTATTTCCAAAAATTAAAACATCATCTGCAAAGAGCAAATAGGTAACCTTCAAAGAGTTACCAATTTTGATACCCTTGATTATTTCCTGTCTTTTTTGTTCCCTGGTCAATCTACTCAAACCTTCTGCTACCAAAATAAAAAGGAGAGGAGAAAGAGGACGCCCTTGTCTCAAACCTATGGAAGACTTGAAAAAACTATAAGCTGAGCCATTGATAAGTTAAGCAAAAGCAGCTGAATTGATACATCCAATCACCCAATTCACAAAGGGAATGCTACGTCCAATTTGAATTAGGCTCAGCCTGATGTATAACCAAATTGCTTTATTGAAAGATTTTGCTAGATCCAATTTTATTACCATTGTTTGTTCCTTCCTTGTCTTTATTGAATGTAGTCCTTCCTGGGCTGCCCCTATTACTTCATGAATCTACATTTTACTTAAAAATCCGAACTGTTCTAAAAAATTATCTGAGAAGATCCCTTTAATTCTCCTAGCTATAATCTTTGAGATGATTTTGTAGAGGGTATTACATAAAAAGATAGGTCTGTAATCCCTGAAAGATTCAGGATTGTACTTTTTTGGTATCAAGACCAAGAAAGTGGAGTTTATGGATCCTAGCAATTGTTCCTTAATCCTTGGAGTTTACGTATGCACATTTTGTCAAACGCTTTGTGTACAACTACAAAATAACCCAAAACTAAATGTGGACATCAATTTGCCTACCTACAAAATGTTTATGTGTTTTGCAGGTGAATACCTCAATTGAGGGTGAGATAAAGCAGTTGAAAAAACATAGGGCTTCTGTATTACCATTGTACTGTCATGTCGTTACTTGCAACCCAGAAACCAGAATTGTTGTGAAACTTGGGTCAAGTCTTAAGTGTATGCATGTACCCTAGCATGGCAAGGAGAAGATATTACTAAGTCAGCAATTGACAATTAAAAATTTTTATTTTTATTTTTATGATTATCTTAATACTTTGGAGTATTTTAATAATTATGGAGGCTTAGAAAATCCCAGTCATTAAAGAAAAATAACTTGGAGCCATTTCCAACCAACACATTATTTACCTATTCCTGATTTAAGTTTAGAAGTATATATAGAAGAAAATATTAAAACCAAACTAAATCCATTTTTTGCATACAAATTGAATCCACAAGGAGTAGTGGAAAAATGACATGATTACTATCCACTTGGAGTAGTGGAAAACATGACACGATTACTCCCTTAACCATCATACAAAGGAGACAGGATGGAGAAAAGAGGAGAGCACACACAAACAGAGGAGGAGGAAGGAAAAAGAAAACGCAACAGGGGAAAGAATTGAGTTCTAGGGTGAATGAAAACTTGCAACTAAAAAGTTAAAAATAAGGTAAGCCTTCATAGTTTAAATTTGATAAGCTTCTAATAATACAAGTGGAATTAAAATTTATTTAACAATGACCCTCCCCTTGACAGAAACTCTCTGTAGCATGTTGGGTGAAGTGGCCGATGTTTTGTTATCCAAACCAAGGCATGCATGGGTGGACAGGTCTTTGTATTTGAGATAAGATTCTACTTGTGCCAGCCATAGGCATCCTCTGTGTTTGTAATTGTAAAAGTTTATGTATTTAAAGTTCAAACATGGTGTCAGGTTGAAGGGTCCTTCATGGCTGCCAAAATGTTTGACATGAAGTAAAGTGGTAGCTTCTCCATGCTAGAAATTACATGAGCGGATATGGGGGTAGCCTCCTGTTAAATTGATAAATTTATGCCAAAGCAAGCGGTTCTTATCCAAAGTTGGATGAGGGGGGATTATGCTGGAGCAAGTGTAACTTCTCCATACATGGATGCGATCCATATATATCAACCTGACCTATGACCTATGAGGATGTTAGAAGCTTACAAGTAGGATTATGTATTTTGCATGTGTCTATGTTACTGCTCAATGTTCTTCATAAGTCTATATTTCTGAAATTGTGAGATGGTAAACATGTCTTATAAAGTTCTGGTGAGAGGCAGGGCAGTAAAGACTTGTCCTCAATTGTGGTTGTCCAAGACGACTATAGCAATTGGAGGCATCAACCATCTTGCTACTTTTATTGGAATGATCCATCCGTATTCGAACAAGAAATGTCTTTACTTGTTCACCATACAGAAAATGACTAACAATCGTTAAGGATGTGTACTAACTCAGTTTTTGATATGTAATTGTAAGATCTGCTCTATTCAAAGCTTATTGTTTATATGTTCAGCTGTGACATATGTGTATATAAAGTTGTCCAATTGCTGGATTGTGAATCAGGACTGAACTTAAGTTCTTCTAATCTATTGAAGGAAAATGGAAAGTATGATTTTGTGGCTTGATATAGGAACTAAAAATGTAGTTATGTATATCTTGACTTTCAGGTAAATTCCTTAAATGAATAAATGGATTCATGGTCATTTTGTTTAAAATGTTTACATGAATCAAAAGCTTGTTGTGAATGGATGCTGAAAGAATTTAGATTTGAGAGTAATATAACAAAAGAGTAGTTCCAATATCATGGTGAAGCGTAAGTCTGTTCTTGGAGTCATATTTAAATTTTTTACCTCTCAAGCAGTTAAGTCAAAAATTGACAAATGATGTTGGAATTTAAGTGAATACTTTCACCACAACTTCTGAAATCCTATTGAAAGGAATTATGTTTAGCAATTAAATCCTGCCATGCCTAAGAATTTCCTCTTATGTACAAATGGTAATGATTTATGCGTAAATACAAAGAAATCGTGAGAGCAGCCTATGAACGAATGTTAACCCAGTGAGTAGAATGCATTCTACGTGTTATTGATTCATAACCAAAGTTGTGCACTCCCTTTTTGAAAATTTCCGTACTGTGCCTATTTATCTTCATGGAACCTGTTGGAGACCCCTTATCAATTTCACACTTTGGACAAATAAAAATAACCTTTATGAAGTTTGTACACAGACATTGTTATCTCTTTTGGAAAATATTTAATCCTTGTGAGAATCCAAAGCTACTCCTATCAAAATGTTAAGGAGCAAAACTTGGATAAGATGAAGTTTCGACTCCTTTCCACCTTCAAACTTCAAAACCTTAACAATGTTAGATATGAGATTTAGAGGTTCCAATTGGATTTTGTACACAAGTCTTAAACTTGGGTATTGTCTAAACCATAGTTACAAAAATCCCGATTTAATCCCAAATCCGATCCAATTTTTCCCGATTCAACAGGGTTGCCGATTCAAATCGCATCAAAATCCCGATTTTTTCAAAAATCGGTGATTTTTGCCGATTTTTTCCAAAAAATTATGATATGCATGAAAAAAGCTTTTTTTCAATGAAAATTTGCATTTTCTTCCGGGGGGGTTCGTTGATTTTTCCCGATTTTTTTGTCAATTCACAATTTTTCCTGATTCTTTTTCCATGTTGTTTCTTATTTTCTCAACTATGGTCTAAACAAACTTGCCACTTAAATTTCCGAACTTCGAACTTTGGAATTTCAGATTTTCAGACTCCAAGCCTTCGGACTCTGGATTTCTAACAATATTAAAAATGATATTGTAGTTCAAGTTGGATGTGTGCCCAAGTTCGGAACTTGGGTAATGTTCATATATGACACGTGTTCAAGCTTTAGTAATACATGTAGCAATGTAAACCCAAAAGTAAACCTTAGCAGTTTAACTTAAATAATGTTACTTCATTTGAAAGTTGAAACTAACAATGTCTTTAGGTTAGACCAAGAAGTTAGCTTGCATAAAGTTGACTTCGCTTTTGGCTTAAGTGGATTCAATTTCATTTAGTAATCATTGAATGAACTTTCATTGAAATAATTTCGACCTTGATCAATTGAACTTTGCTTTAAATAAGTTTGGCTTTGATTAAACAAGTTTCTCAAAAATAAGTTCAGCTTCAAACTTTAGCTATTTTGGTTGATTTCAATACCTAAGTTTTGGGCTTTGTTAGTGTGCCCAAATGAACCTTTCCATAGGTAAACTTTGGTCTCCAATGAATGAAGCTTTCTATAAGGGAATTTCGGCCTTCTCGAAACAATCTACCCCGTAGATATCTAAGATGCATTATGAGTTTGTTCTTCGGATGAGAAAGAGAATTAAAGACTTTGTCATAGCGGTTGACTCCATAATATAATATAATATAAGAAAATGAGGAACTTCAGTCAGTTCCATGTTTGAATCTTGCCATGTTAAAAGCATAACTACCAAAGGTTCTCTTTCAATAATAAAATTCTGTAACTACATTTTAGTTGTCCCTGCAAACATTGGACATGTAGTTATTTCTTAGTAATCCTTAAGGATATATTTCCTTGCAAACCATGCTTACCTATTAAATGTATTCATTTTGAAAGAAATTTTTAAGTTTACTTTTGTTGCTCAAAGGAGGGGCATCATATGTGGTATCAAAGCCTTGGTTGCAACAATCGGGCCTTAGATTGAATAGGTTTACCTCAAATGAATTGCTTAACATATACTATGACTGTAGATGCTGCCTAAGAAGAGAGGACGCATAGCTACTTGTTATGATGCTAGAACCAATGTCAGAATAGGAAGAGAGCGACAAAATTGAAAACCCAACAAGTAGCTACTCAGTGGAGGATCAAAGGGAAACCAATCAAGAGGACTTTGGAATAGACTGTAACCAGGAAGCTTTGGGAAGTGAACAGCTTGATCAAACAGAACAAGTTCTAGAGGCCATTCATAACATGACTACTGTTATGATGCATCGACAAATGTAGACAGACAACAACAAGGAGGAAATGAAGACCAACATGGGCAAGTTTACAATGATCAACTATGTCATCAACTCGGTCAAAAAGTTGGTCAGAGAGATATCTTCAAAAACCAGAAGAAGGTAGAACCAACTAAATTCTTGAGTCAATTGATGTGAAACCAGAGCCAAAGATTGGCTTGTCAAAATGCAATGTTGCTTTAAGGTGGATAATTATACCAACCAAAAGAAGGCTAAAATAGTCACCTTTCAACTGGAGGGATTTGCAGCCACATGGTGGCATAACGAAGAGTTCACAATGAGGTATTGTTAAATAGATGTAACTTGGGAACAGTTTGAAGAAAGATTTAGAAACAAATACCTATCCCAAGTGTGCATTCAATGAAAAATTCAGGATTTCTCAACCTTTAGCAAAGGAGTAAGTCAGTTATGGAATATGAGCAAGGCTTTGCAGAACTCCTAAATGAGATATCTCCAGTTGCAAATGAGGTTATGCAAGTGAGAAGAAACAATCCACTAACCTAGCAAAAGGCTTATTAACAAGTCTTAGGCATGGAAGATGACCCTGGTGGTCCATTTGAGGCCAAAGAGCAAAACTGTTATCAATGGTTTACCAAATTCCAAGGGTCAGTCAACAATCTTCCTAAATTTAATAGTAATCCCCCTCAAAAACAACAACATTAGGCAAAATCTATACTTTATCAATTTCAATAGAGGTCAAGAAAATTTAAGGATAGAAGATCTCTAGATAATTTTGAAGGAGGACCTTTCAAAGGATGATTTGTGGGGCAAGGTATACCATCAAGGCCTTCTGGACCTCCTCATCAAACCCTTCCTTTTCAATCCAAGGCCCCACAACAGAATCATAATAGACCCACTTCAAGTGCTCAAATCATGGGACCACAAGAAGGATGCTTCTTGTTTTGAGGTCCTCGTTATGTTAAAGAATTGTCATCAAGCTAGTTAGGGAGTAGGAAGAGCAAGTGCAAATCAACAACAATCTACCCAAAGAGGGAGTAATGCACCAAATCAACATTAGGTGTATGCAGTTGTGGAAAAGTGCCAAGCTGAGCACCAAGCTACATGTGAAGGAGCATGTAGAAGAGAAATCAAATAGTGAATGCGTCACAAAACCTCCCAAAATTTGTCTAAGTCTGGCAAAAGTACCGATTCGCTTGCAAAAGAGACCAATTGGCTCCAAGGAGTGATCTGCTAGCAAAAGGGGTCAATTGGCTCAAAGGAGCGATTTGCTCAAGAACAGGTACCGATTTGTTTTCAAATGCAACCAATTCACTCGCTAATTGGAGCGAATCTTTTGGAAAGCAACATTTTGGCATGTAGTGGCGCACTAAGTCATTTTGGAAGCCTTCTAAGCCTATTAGAGGCATGTAACATTTGGTGGTGCATCATTTTGCTAAAGATTCCCCCAAATATTTACTTCTACTAGGAGTAATTGTTTCTCACCCCAGCTAACTCAGAGGTAAACTCTTACTATAAATAGAGGCCTAAGGCCCCATTGTATTCATCTTTTGGCCATGAAAATTCAAAGCTACACTCTATGAAACCCACATTGTGCTTTGACCTCATGAGATTGTAAGAAATTGGCAAGTCCTTATACATTCCATTAGTGGCACTGCTCTCTTGGTTTGCTAAGTGCACAACGATTGTGGCATGGCCCTTCTAGCCCATATTAATATTCACTTATCAATTTTATTATTTAATGAATGGGTGGACATTGATATTATTTTACTTCTCATGCATTGATTGATCACACACTTTCCTCACTACAATTTAAACCCATATTTGCTTTGAATCACTTGCACCCTTAAACTTTCATGCATTTTTATTTCATACTTTACTTTTTGCATTTTATTTTTTGCACTTTACTTTTAATGCAAATTAGTGTAGGTTAGCGTAGGAGTATTCCACAAGGACAATGGGGAGCTGCCTTAACTCCAAAGGTTGGGAGAAGCCATCGGTAATCCCTTCCAACTTTGTTGAAATGAGAATTAGAAGTCAGGAAAATTCTGTGGTTCAACATAGTTTTTGGCATGCCCGATGGGACCAACCCTCATCCTCAAATTGCACTTAATTACTCAATTTTCGTGCCAAATTTGCATTCATCACAGATGAAGCATTGGCTCAAAATTGAGAAAAAAAATTACTAAGTCAAGTTTCAAGAAGAGATTTGCTCCAAATCTTGAGCGATCACTCCACTTTTAGCAAAGCGCTTGCAATTTTCAAGGTCAAATTTGTGAGCAACTCGTTCCAGATTGCAAGTGATTCGCTTGCATTTGCGAGTGATTCGCTCCATTTTGGGAGGAGTTAGCTCCGAAATTTCTGCACTTTCATAAGTCGAATCCAAAGTGATTCCTCGAGGCCAAAGACTTGATCTATTCGTTTCAATCTCAAATTGACTTTAAAAATTCATCATTTTCATTATCTATGCTCAATTTTTGTAAGTACTTTGCGAATGGCAACTCCAACACAAACACCAAAATTTTGAAATTTTCGAAAAGACAACTTTGACAGCATCCGAGAATCATTAAAACTCAAATCTGACCTCATATGTGCCTCTATCATAGACAGAAGGAATTTAAGGTGGATTTTGAGGCTTTTGTCAAAATATCAAATCAACAAGCAATTTGCTCAACTTAGCGAGTGATTCACTCCCAAAAACAGTGAAATCACTCCAAGTCAGATTTGACAAGTGATTCACTCTGAATCCGAGAAGCGATTTGTTAGGAAAAACAAGATTCTTCCTCCCTCCATCACGGGAAGGCGATTCGTTCCAATTTCGAGGTGCTTCGCTCCAAGCAATTCACTTAAATCCCTTCTTGAAAATTTTTTAAGTTTCCCAATTTTCAAGCGAATCACTTGCATTTGCAAACAAATCGCTCCATTCTACAAGCAAAGCACTCTGCAAGCAAAATTCTTCTAAATTATTTCTGCTAGCAATCGCTCCAAATTGCAAGAGAATCACTTGGTTTTGCAAGAGAATCGCTCTGCCAGTAAATTTATGAGATTTTGCAAATTTTGACCTCGAAACTTTGTTTGTGTAGGTCTATACACGTAAGCTTATGAATACATGATTGAAGACTCAAAAAATGAGGAAAGACTACCGATTGGTGGAAATCATTGCATACCATTGAAGAAACATGAAAGGGCAAAGAAAATAACAAGCCATTGCATGGGTGCATCCAAAAGACAAGTTTGAGGAAAATCTAGTGTCCAATCCCGTCTTGTCAAAAGGCAAAAGCCCCATGGCCAACCTTGTCAGTCAGAGATTCACAACCCTACAAATTGGTTACTTAGGCCAGCAAATGAGTTATTCATCCGCTTTAGCAAATTAAACTTAGTCTAGTACAAGTCTGACCTTAACACATACCAACCCCTTTATGGTATACCAATCAAAGTGAATAATATCACAAATAATGCACTCTTTGGAAGCCAATACTATGATGGCGATCCACCACCAACCTCTAATGTCCAATACATCCCTCCTACAAGCACTTATTCGACATAAAGCCCACCTAGATCGAGTTTGTTATATATGTCTAACATTCATCCAAGTCAATCTATGACCCCTAAAGTAGGATCTTCAAGGTTAAACCAAAACCAAAACCTTACTTAAAACGCTCCCACTGGCTGGACAAATGGGGTCCTAGGTATCCTAGCAAAATACCCAAGGGTTAACACCTCCTCCAGCTAGCCAAGTGTAACAAAATGTGCAAGGTCCACCTCCTCAAAATCAACAAGTTCCACAAATAGGTCTTCATTCCCCTCCACAACAAAATATGCAATTACCTCCAAATCAACAGTGGGTTTGCCAAAATCTTTCACCTTTGTATCCTCTGCCTTATTATCCTCTGTATCCTCTATACCCACCTCATGGTTATGTGATGTATCCTTATCTGCCTCCACATCAGTAATATGGCCAACCTCCCCCTCAACAAAATAACCCGAGAGCGCCCCCTAGGCCACAATCAATTTCCAAATTGGAACTACCAAGGCCACTAAATTTAGTGACTATTCTCGCATTACCCCAACAACTATGAAAGCATTGCCTACCTTTGATGGGAACGGGAACAAGATGGCATTGGATAACCTCAATGATTTGTCAACACTCAAATCGATCCATCGCATTTTGGATAAGGACATAATGGTACGTGTTGGTTACAGATCCGCCACAGGAAAGGATTTGGTCTGTCTACGTGCCCTAGACCCGCCCAACAAATTGAAAAGGCGTAAGGAAGAGATGCCTTCCGTGCCAATCTCCGGAGAAGGTCAGCTCCTATACTACACTACACTGGGGTTTTAGATTAGGGAACAGGAAAGAAATCGGGAAATTACTGAAAGAAATAAATAACTGAAAGAAATAGAAAATGCAGATGATTTCAAGGGGAAGAACAGGCAGCACGATTACTAACTAATACTTGAAACAGCAGCAATCAATACGAAGAATAAAGCAGAAACTAACGCTATATTTCCCCCTCTATGTATCCTCCAGGAAAATTCCAGGGTTTCGTTCTCAATCGCACACTTAAATCCAGATTGCAGAATTACTGTATGCAAATGAAGAAACAAAATTAACAGAAATAATCACAGAAGGCATCATACAAAGAAGGAATAGAGTCAAAGCCAGGAGTTCTTAGCATTGATGCAAAAATCAGAGTACAGCAACTTTCAAGCAAATGTTCCCCCCTTTTACAATGCGCTCAGCGCCCTTTTATAGAAGAAATTTCCCCCCATTACAGTTATGCTCAAATTTTAAAAGTCAGTTGGGACAGCTGACATTTGCCCTTTTGTCAGGTGATAGTACACCGGAGGAATACGGCACACTCGTGCTTGCAGTTTTGAGGTACGGCTCCGGACGAGTTGTACCGATGGAATTAACTGTCATATTATTACGGTAGGTGGGGGGTCTTGTCTTCTCAGCTTAGCAGTGCCTTCTTGACGGAATGGGGGGCCTTCAAACCATTCTTTTCCCTACTGAAGTGCTCATATAACTAACCGCGATAAAGTTCGCCCAAACCCTACTGAAGTTCGACCAAACTTGGTGTGAGGACGGTGTTCGCTGAAGGTTGGTAGCATGGGAAATACTTACTCTGTTTTATTTCAACTAGACACAAATCAAAGACACCCTCGAGAAAATATACACGGTTTTAATACTAGATTCTTGAGAACCTTGAATTGAATCCCACAAAATGTTAGGCCAAATGAAGAACAAGCATTGCCTTACTACATTAGAGGTTTACAACTTGGATTTAATGGTATGTAATGCTAACCATCGTACACTAGTTTCAGTTTTTGAAGAACCAGCCCAAGGAGAAGACATTCTCATTCATGTAGGAAAACTGCCCCCTACTCCACCAATGGCCTATGCAGACCATATTACCCAGAACACATCCATACCCAGTTTTGTGCCCACCATTTTGCCCACTCCTAATCCTAAGCTAATTGTTGCCACTAATCCTTCTTCGTCACTATATATCATTACTCACCCTTACCAAAGCACATCATCCACTGTAGCCTTCCAACCATAATTTCCAGCCCTTCCTACTCCATCTAACGCAAACAATGGGTCAAATGATAATTTTGCAATGAAAAGGATATTGAAAGTGATTAAAACCTTAATAAATCAAAACAATGTTGTAAGGCAACAATAACAACAACCACAGAACTAGCAACCTTGAAAGACTCCATATCTCACAAAAGATCAGGTGCCTCGACAAGGAGCTAATCAAGAGGGGAGTTGAACTCACAACCATATGGTTAATGCCAATTCAAAAGTAGAACCAGCATGGCGTCTTCCATATAATGATAGGATGTTCCCACAGAATGTGTTGGAGCCATCGTGCATTCTAAAACTGTCTAGTATGTTAGGAAAAACTTCAGATTTTAGACCTACAAGTAGAAACACAATGACAAAGAACAAAAACAGCAACACAAGTAACACAGAGATTTACATGGAAACCTGCAATGTGCAGGAAAACCACGGGGCAATAGCAACTTCTCCTTTTTATTATTTTCAGCAAAACTTTACATTCACGTTACAACCTTACATGCAAGGGATCAATTCCCTTTTATAGAGCAAAAAAGAAAGACCCTAAACTGTTTGTTTCCTCTCCCAAAGGAAGCCTCCGAAAACTGTTCATTTCCACTCCCAAGGAAGGCCTTTGAAACTGTTCGTCTTTTGCATTTAGATGTCTGTTCGTCTAGTACTGTTGCCTAGACGTTTGGCACTACTACCTGGACGTCTGGCTGCCTAGACATTTGTAGCCTAGACGTCTAGTACTGCTGCCTAGACGTCTGGCATTGCTGCCTAGATGTCTAGCAGCCTAGACGTCTACTGCCTAGACATCTAGTACTGCTGCCTAGACGTCTAGCAGTGTTGCCTAGACGTCTAGCAGCCTAGACGTCTGCTGCCTAGATGTCTAATACTGCTGCCTAGACGTCTAGCAGCAGTCTCTGCTGGCTAAAACACTGCATAGTGACTTCACCTCCTAACATTCTCCCACTTGAAGTCAGTATTCAGGAATTCTTCTGCCAAAGATTTTCAGCCAGTGCCAATTGCCCAATGCTGCCCTTGTTACTTTTTCAGCAAGCCTAGAGAAGTTCTGCACCACTCAAACTTCTCTACCTTGACCGGCTTTGTAAGCATATCTTGAGGATTCACTTCAGTGTCGATTTTCTGCAATAGGATCCTACCTTCTTCCACCACATTTCTTATAAAGTGGTACTTGACATCAATTTGTTTCGTGCGATCATGGAATGTTGGGTTCTTCACTAGCTGAATAGCACTTTGGCTATCACAATGCAGCGTAATTTTCTCCTGCATTACCTTGAAGTCACCCAACAATCACTCTAGCCAAATTACCTCTTTGTTGGCATGAGTCGCTGCAATATATTATGCTTTAGTGGTTGATAAAGCCACAACAAACTGCAACTTAGAAGCCCAACTCATCGCTCCACCAGCAAAAGTGAAGGTATATCCTGTAGTGGACTTTCTCCCATCTCTATCTCCACCATAATCAGAATCCACAAAACCTTTAACTTGCAAATTTGTTGATCCAAAGTAAATGGCAACATCTGAAGTGGCTCTTAAATATCTAAATATCCACTTCACCGCATTCCAATGCTCCTTACCAGGATTTGTCATGTACCGGCTGACTACTGCTTGGGCAATATCCGGTCTAGTGCTCACCATGGCATAAATGAGGCTTCCTACTACTGATGAATACAGTACACGAGACATGCTTGTCTTCTCTGCTTCTGTTCTAGGACACTGGTTGGAATACAATTTTAAGTGTGAAAAAAGTGGGGTACTAACTGGTTTTGCATTATGCATATTGAAGCGCTACATAATCTTTTCCACATACGACTTTTGACTTAATTTTTTGTCCCTGTGTATCTTCATCCCTAAAATTTGGTTTGTTGCTCCTAAATCCTTCATTTCAAATGTCCTAGCCAATTGAGCCTTAAGTTCAATGATTTTCTTCATGTTAGGGGCCTGCAACCAACATATCATCCACATACAACAGCAAAATAATAAAACTGCCATCATCAAACCTCTTATAGTATCCACAATGGTCAGCTTCACTCCTGTTGAAACCTTGGCTCTTCATGAAGGTGTCAAATTTCCTATACGACATCTTTGGCGCCTATTTCAACCCGTACAGTGATTTCTTCAGTCTGCAAAACAAATGCTCTTTGCCTCTTTCCTCATAGCCCTCAGGCTGATCCATATAAATCTCTTCCTCAAGATCACCATGCAGGAAAGCAGTCTTCACATCAAGCTGCTCCAGTTCTAAATCCTGTGCAGCTACAAGTGCAAGTAGAACTCTAATAGTAGTCATCTTCACAACTAGAGAGAAATTTTCATTACAGTCAATACCTGACTTCTGCACATAGCCTTTTGCCACCAAGCGAGCTTTATAGCATTCCAACAACCCATCGTTGTTCCTCGTCACTTTGTATACCCACTTGTTTCCAACAGTCTTTCTTCCAGGTGGGATATCCACAAGTTCCCGCGTTTTATTCTTGCGAAGTGCCTCGATTTTCTCCTCCATGGATTTCCTCCTCTTTTCTGCGTTCTCAGACTCTCTAGCTTCTTGAAATAAACTAGGTTCACCATCATCAATTAAAAAAGCAAAAGAGGACTGATAAATATGAGAATACCTTTCCGGACACTTTTCTGGACGCGTAGATCTTCTAACCCAATGATCTATTGATTGTGGCTCTTGGTCTTGTGATCGTTGTGGCTGCTCTACTTGTTGTTTTGCATGCTGATCAAAAACTTCAGCATGCTGATTTTCACTTTCATCTTCATTCATTTCTACTTCAACTCGTACAACATTAGGAGTTTGTTGTACCTCCTTCATTTGCATGGATTTTTCATCAACAATAACATCCTGGCTAATAATTACCTTGTGGGCAGTAGGATCCCACAATATATACACCTTCATTATATCTCCATAGCCTAGAAAAACACATTTGCTTGACTTTGGGTGAAGCTTGGACCTTTTTTCTTTGGGTACATGGGCAAACGCATCACAGCCAAAGGTACGCAAATGAGAGTAATCAATTGGCTTACAACACCAAACCTCCTCCGAAATCTGTCCATCCAACGCAGTGTAGGTGACCTGTTAATAAGATAAACAGTTGTATTAACAACCTCCGCCCAAAACTTTTTCTCCAACATGGCTACGCTAAGCATGCTTCTTGCACGTTCCATAATTGTGTGATTCATCCGCTCAACCACACCATTTTGCTGTGGAGTGTATAGTACAGTCTTCTGGTGGTTAATACCTTCCTTCATACAAAATTTATCAAATTCCTTGGAGCAAGATTCACCCTCATTATCTGACCTGAGACATAAAATCGACTTTCCCAAACTCTTCTCTACCCGTGCTTTGAACTCTTTAAATTTTTGCAAAGCTTCCGACTTCTTCAAAAAATAAACCTACACTCTCCTAGAATAATCATCTATAAAAGTCAGAAAATATATGGCGCCATTTAAGGACTGAGTGGGGACTGGTCCAAATATATCCGAATGTATAAGTTGCAGAAAATCAAAACTCTTACCAGGACTTGCAGCAAACCGAACCCTCTTTTGTTTACCAAAAATACGGTGCTCACATAAGTCTAAATTGCAAGACTTAATCCCAGAAAGCATACCTTTGTCATGCAAAATTTTCAGACCTTTTTCACTCATATGGCCTAGGCATTGATGCCATAGCATTACTGCATCCTGAACAAAAGTTGTTGCTGCATGGTTTGTCACCGTATCACCGCATAAACGATATAGGGTCCCATAAGATTCTCCCTTTGCTACTACAAGTGCTCCTCTGGTAATTTTGCAGTAGTTTTTACTGGAAGTGACAAAATACCCTAGCTTATCCATCATCTTGATTGAGAGGAAATTCTTCCGCAAATCGGGCAAATGTCGTACATCACATAACATCCTTTCTCTACCATCATCCAACCTGATCCTTATATCCCCTCTTCCCACAAATTCTAAAAGGTGATCATCACCCAAATAGACCTTTCTACCACATTATGGTTGATATTTGTCAAACCAGTCTCTGTGGGGAGACATGTGGAAAGATGCACTTTTGTCCAAAATCCAGGTATATAAAACAGATCTGTTGTTACTGATACAGAAGGCTTCACATGTTGTCGTCTCTCCTGAATCTGTTGCACTGGCCTTAACTGATGGCTGATTTTGCTTTTCACCATTTTTTAATTGCCAACTGTCCTTCTTTAAGTGCCCTGGCTTCCCACAGCACTTCCCTTTCTGCTTATGTCCTTTAGAATTAGATCTGGACTATTTTCTACATTGTTTACTCCTCTCGAACGATCGACCTCTCACAGATAGGGCTTCATTGGTTGAGGGTTCCAGAGACGTTTTTCGCCTCAACTCTTCTGCCAACAAAGCGGCTACCACATCATCAAAGCTCCTGATGATGCATTACTGATGGTCATCACCATATGATCCCAAGTGTTCGAAAGGGAACAAAGTAGGTTGATAGCTCTATCCTCATCCTCCATCTTGACATTAAGTGAAACAAGTTTACTGATAAGAGTATTAAACTCATTCCAATGATCTTCCACGGATGAGCTTTGCTTCATCCTCAAGCTATAAAGCTGCTTTTTCAGAAAAAGCTTATTTGTTGTTGATTTTGTCTCTTACAACTTTTCAAGCTTTTGCCAAAGGGCTTCCGCGGTCTTCTCTTCAGCTACATTGAACAAGACAGAGTCCGCTAGGCAGAGACGGATTGTAGAAACCACATCCCTGTCAATCGTTGCCCACTCCTCATCTTTCATGCTGCTCGATTTACTCGCGACCCCTTTCAAGGCTTGAGCTTGGTCATTCTGAACCAGCAAATCCTCCACCTTCATCTTCCATAGAGTAAAGTTCATGCCATCAAATTTCTCAATCTCAAACTTGGTTACACCTCCTGTCATTATTGCAGCTCCCACTCGCACAAAACCTTGAGCTTTGATACCAGATGTTAGGAAAAACTTCAGATTTTACACATGCAAGTAGAAACACAATGACGGAGAACTAAAAACAGCAACACAAGTAACACAGAGATTTACGTGGAAACCTGCAATGTGGAGGAAAACCATGGGGCAATGGCAACTTCTCCATTTTATTATTTTCCGCAAAATTTTACATTCGCGTTACAACCTTACATGCAATGGATCAATTCCCTTTTATAGAGCGGAAAAGGAAGACCCTCAACTGTACATTTCCTCTCCCAAAGGAAGCCTCCGAAAACTGTTCGTTTCCACTCCCAAGGAAGGCGTCTGAAACTGTTCGTCTTCCGCATTTAGACATCTGTCCCAGACGTTTGCTGCCTTGACGTTTGTTGCCTAGACGTCTAGTACTGCTGCCTAGATGTCTGGCACTGCTGCCTAGACGTCTGACAACCTAGATGCCTGCAACCTAGACGTCTAGTACTGCTGCCTAGACATCTGGCACTACTGCCTAGACGTCTAGCAGCGTAGACATCTGCTGCCTCCAGTTTTGCGCCCACCATTTTGCCCACTCCTAATCGTAAGCTAACTGTTGCCACTAATCCTTCTTCGTCACTATATATCATTACTCACCCTTACCAAAGCACATCATCCACTGTAGCCTTCCAACCATAATTTCCAGCCCTTCCTACTCCATCTAACGCAAACAATGGGTCAAATGATAATTTTGCAATGAAAAGGATATTGAAAGTGATTAAAACCTTAATAAATCAAAACAATGTTGAAAGGCAACAATAACAACAACCACAGAACTAGCAACCTTGAAAGACTCCATATCTCACAAAAGATCAAGTGCCTCGACAAGGAGCTAATCAAGAGGGGAGTTGAACTCACAACCATATGGTTAATGCCAATTCAAAAGTAGAACCAGCATGGCGTCTTCCATATAATGATAGGCATGTTCCCACATAATGTGTTGGAGCCATCGTGCATTCTCAAACTGTCCAGTATAACCAACAATGCTAGGCTCAACAGGCCGCCATCTTGGGTCAATTGGTCTCCACAACTAATCAGCCTACGTACCAACAACCCTAGACTCACAGTCAATACTTGTCTTACCCAACCCCAACAATGCCAACCTAGCTAACTTTAGTGCCATAAAAATGGATTAAGAGTCGACATTTGAAGACGATGCCATAGGGGTTGTTACCAGGGGTAAGAAAAAGGCTTCCAAAGAGCAACCAGCTAAGAAGCAGATTGAAGCCAAAAAAGGCACGACAGTCCTTAGGAGGAGGAAGACCACCTTTGCATTTAAAATATAAAGGGCCTCTAGTGGCAGAACAAGAGAAACAAAAGGAGAAAAAGAGTACAAAAAAGAAAGCCACAAGTACACCTTAGAAGGAAAGAGAAGAGGCACAAACCAACACGGATAGATGAATAGATAAGGGAAAATGTTGAGGAATATTACATTATTTGGTACATGCAAATGTACCCCCATGGTACCTTCATGGTATAAATGTAAATATGTAATAGATTAGGGTTGAGTCTATAGTTTAGGTGAGTGATTTTATATTTCCCTTTTATGTAAGTGTCAATGTGCAAGAAATGCACAAGTGTCATGTAAGAGTGCAATGTGTAGGAAATGCACAAGTATCATGTAAGTTAGAGTGCAAGTGTGTATTGAGAGAATGTGCACAAGTGTCTTGTATGTAAGTGTGCAAATATGTAAAGTGAGGATGTGCAAAAGTGTCTTGTATTAGGAGTGCATGTAGGAGAGTAAGAGTCATGTAGAAGTGTGCAAGTGTCATAAGTTTAAGTATGCATGTAAAAAGAAAGTGAAGAGTCTAGTATACAAGTGGCAAGATGATAAGCCAAAGGTCATGGGAGTTGTCATATGGAGAGTAATAGTCAAGTACATGAAGAGTCATCTTCTATGTCTATATTATGGAGACAAAGCTCCACACCATATAACACGAAGAAATACGAGAAAACACAAACGAGAGAAAAGGAGCAAGCATTAATAAAGCTTGTATACATATTTTGAGCAATTAATATTGTAAGTATTCTTCATGCATGTTCATGAATGATTTTGGCCATTTACATTCATATTTGATATTATAAGTGAATGTTATTTTATCATTATATTGGCCTTGATATACATATTTGATTGCTCATATATTATTCTACTCTTGATTATTGATATTTCAACCTATAATATTGTTGGTTTATTTACATTGGGACCTGTGATATTTTGAGATAGTTAAGCTTAAAAGCCAACAGTGGTATCAGAGCTACCACTTAACTCTGTCCATTCTTGATAGAGTTATATTAGAGTCTGTCCACTTTGAAAGCAATGAAGACTTGGACTCTATTTTTAAAGGTCTAATTGAGTAGAGATTGAGGGGACAAGGATTAGTCACCCTGATTTGGATGCTAGGGTATTTCCACTTGGTTGAAGGAAAACCAATGAAGACTAGGACTCAGCTAAGATTTGATTAAGGACCAACTCAGAAGAAAGTTGGACATTGAGATAGAAAGCCAACTCAGAAGAAAGTTGGAAGTTCGAGGACATTCAAAGTCACCCTAATAATATTCAGGATTCTTTAGAGAAAAGAGGAGAATCACTATTGAAGATTGAGAGAACCAACTCAAGAGAAAGTTGGTCATTCGGGGACATTCATAGTCACCCTGATATTGATATTGGGTTCTCTAGAAAGGAGGAGAATCATATTTTGTTCTTAGGTGCAACCTAAGACATTGGAGAAGATTTCAGATATCAGAGTTAAAGTACAGGAGATTGAGAAGCATTCAAGCTTCCAAGGATTGAGAAGCATTCAAGCTTCCTAAGTACAGAGATAAGGAAAGCAGCAGTATACAAAGATAAGAGTTGTACTGAGAAGTACAGAGAAGAAGCATCCAAAGATAAGGAAAGATAGAGGCATAGAGAAATTCTGGTTATTCAAAAAACCAGAAGCATCAGGCTGATTGTAGCAATTTCAGTCTTAGTCTTGACTTATTATTGGAGAAGTTTTTAAGCGCATTATCCTACAACAAGCAAAGCACTGTCTATAGTCCCATAGTAGACAACAAGCAAGAAGCATTAAGGGATATTAAGTGGAGCCATTATCCACCATAGAAGCAAAGAGGCCAGCACCCAAGCGGCCAATATATATATTTTGAAGGCCAGCATTCAAGCGGCCAATATTGTAGTGAAGCCAGCAGCCTAAGCAGCCATTACTGGGAGATAGAGGCAAGTAGACTAAGCAGCTATCACAGAGAAGCCAGTGAAGACCAAGGCTCTCATAGCAAGAGCGCTGTCCAGACCAGAGAAGACCAACGCTCTCATAGCAAGAGCGCTGTCCAGACCAGAGAAGACCAACGCTCTCATAGCAAGAGCGCTGTCCAGACCAGAGAAGACCAACGCTCTCATAGCAAGAGCGCTGTCCAGACCAGAGAAGACCACTGCTCTCATAAAAGAGCGCTGTCCAATGCTCTAACAGCAAAGAGCATAGCCGAGATCATTCGCATATAGAGAAAGAGAGTTTCCAGAGAAAGAGAGCTTCCAGTTATAGAGGAAAAGAGCTTCATAACAGAGAAAAAGGCATTCGCTTCCAGAGAAAGGGAGCACTGTTCTAGAGAAAGAGCATTGTAACAGAGAGTGCCATCCGCTATTGAGTAACAGAAACTAGAGCACCTTCCAAGAGTGCCATCCAGTCCGAGCGCACTGTCTAGAGGAGGACATTAAGCGTGTCAAGTAACACACTAAGCGTGCCTTCCAAGGAAGAAGATATGCATAGCAGGAGTCCGGAAGAATGTTTTGAACATTCTATGCAGCAAACCCTAAGACGCCATAGCATTGAAGAGCATTAAGCTAGGTGCCGAGATAGAAGGAATACTAAGCGCCAGTTTTAGGAAATTCAAACGTCTGAGTCTTGAGCGAGTGCAGCATTACAGTCGGGATTTCAGCATAGAAGGTGGAGTAATACAAGGTAACATCATACATTACCAATCAAAAGCTTCATTAGTGGAAAGGTACACTAAAATAGCCTTTCCTACTTTTATTCATTGGAGGGAAAAGAAAGTTTCAAATTTGAATTTTATTAAAGTTTTTCAACTAGGGAGTTATAAGGTTTTCTACCTTGATATTTTTTAAGTTTATTTATTTCAAAAGCTTATATTTTTGAAAAGATTTAAAGGATTGGAGTGAAAAGGTTTTAAGTGTTTTTGTTTTTGAAGATTAAAAGATTTGAAAGTAGTGGAGTTTAAAGATTTAAATTTAAAGTTATTTGCAGTTTTTTTAAAAGGCTTTTAAATTTGGAGTTATTTGAAGATTTTTTAAGTTTTTGAATATTAGAAAAAAAATTGAAAATTTTTTGAAATTTTGCAAATTTAATTTACTAGGGAGTTAAAAGGATTTTAACATCAAAGAATTTTTTAGAAAATTTAAAATTTGCAAATTTCTTATTTGAGTTATTTCTTAACTAGGGAGATATAAGGTTTACTACTTCAAAGGAATTAAATCATCAAGTTGAATCACTGATTATTATGGAAGAAATTATTAGAAATGCATTCAGTGAGGATAGTGAAGAAATGGTGAACAAGCTAAAGTTTTATTCTCAAAACTTAATAGATGATTTTGATGGAAAGAAGCAAATGACAAATGTTTTAAAAGAAAAATTATCTTTATTTCTCAAGGATGCAAAAGATGAAAAGTTCACAACACTTATAAGTTATCTTCATGAAAATCTTTTTAGAACATGGTGGAATTCACAAAACACCATTATATTTTCCTCAGAAGAATGCTTAATGATGTACTTGTCACTACTTACCTTTGAGATCTTTCAAGAAAAAGGACAAGAGAAGAAGAATGTAAATTGTGACACACATGGCTTGAATGAAGCTTATGTTAGATTTAATGAGGAATCATTGAAATCCAGAATGTATTATTGTGATGATTTACTAACCCAATATTTAGAAAGCATACCATCAAGTACATCACAACTAAAGATGAAGAAAAGAAGAGCAAAGAAGAAGAATAGAAGAAAACACAAAAGGAAGGAGAACAGAAGACATGAATTAAAAGCCAAAGAAGGATCAAATACTGAAGACTCAGATAAAGACCTGAAGGAGGTAGATTGAAGATCAAAGAATGAAGTTGGAGACCAAGGTCGCTTGAAGATTGAAGAACAAAGACGAAGACCAAGATTGAAGACTAAAGTTTTCAATAACCAAATAATGTAATACAAGGGGGTGTTGAGGAATATTACATTATTTGGTACATGCAAATGTACCCCCATGGTACCTTCATGGTATAAATGTAAATATGTAATAGATTAGGGTTGAGTCTATAGTTTAGGTGAGTGTTTTATATTTCCCTTTTATGTAAGTGTCAATGTGCAATAAATGCACAAGTGTCATGTAAGAGTGCAATGTGTAGGAAATGCACAAGTGTCATGTAAGTTAGAGTGCAAGTGTGTATTGAGAGAATGTGCACAAGTGTCTTGTAAGTGTGCAAATATGTAAAGTGAGGATGTGCACAAGTGTCTTGTATTAGGAGTGCATGTAGGAGAGTAAGAGTCATGTAGAAGTGTGCAAGTGTCATTGGTTCAAGTGTGCATGTAAGAAGAAAGTGAAGAGTTTAGTATACAAGTGGCAAGATGATAAGCCAAAGGTCATAGGAGTTGTCATATGGAGAGCAATAGTCAAGTACATGAAGAGTCATCTTCTATGTCTATATTATGGAGACAAAGCTCCATACAATGTAACACGAAGAAATACGAGAAAACACGAAAGAGAGAAAAGGAGCAAGCATTGATAATAAAGCTTGTATACATATTTTAAGCAATTAATATTGTAAGTATTCTTCATGCATGTTCATGAATGATTTTGGCCATTTACATTCATATTTGATATTATAAGTGAATGTTATTTTATCATTATATTGGCCTTGATATACATATTTAATTGCTCATCTATTGTTCTACTCTTGATTCTTGATATTTCGACCTATAACATTGTTGGTTTATTTAAACTGGGACCTGTTATATTTTGAGATAGTTAAGCATAAAAGCCAACAAAAACGACCCCAAAACAGATAAAGGGAATAGAGGAACAAATAGACCTACTGATAAAACATGGCTAGTAATTGCTCATATATTATTACTCTTTATTGGAAGAGTAATAAAGAAAGAGGTCAGCTTCAGTGAGAAGTCGATCAACGGCTAAAACACCTCTCTCACAAGCAAAGGACACAAGACAGCTACAAGCCAATATCGAAAGTTCATAGCGTGAAGTGAGAGTGCCTCCATGGAATTCAAATTTAAAATCGCAGAGATGAAAAGGTACCCACTAAAGTCAGTATCCTAGAAGCATTAGCTCTACCCCAGTGGTGGGACCTACTCCGAGAGGTTCTGAAAGAGCAAGAAAGGAGTTATGCTAAGGGTAAAAAATTAGAGCTTGCTCCAACCTATATAGCTGATCAACAGAATTTGATGGCAAAGCATCCAACAAACATCCAAGTCAACACAGCCAATATATTGAATGTCCCAAAGCCTAAGACATTGAAGCCACCCTTGTTGTATGTGACCCTCAAAATTGTAAACTACATACTAAGGAGTTTGCATGGTTGATTCGGGGGAAGCCGTTGATGACTAACCGCACATTCCAAAGATAGGAGTAAGCACAATAAGCATCGTGAGTCAGTCTTCCAAAGGTGTATAGAATTTGATATATCACTTAATCCTAACAAGTCTATTTTTATGGTTCAAGAAGGCAAATTACTAGGTCACATAGTATCAAAAGAAAGTTTAGCCATAGACCCCGACCGCATAAAGGCCATCCAAGATCTCCCATTAGCCTTGTTTATCAAAGGAATAAGATCATTCCTTGGACAAATCCAGTTTATTGCCTAATTCATCACAAATTTTGCCCAAACAGTCAAACCTAATACCAAAATGTTGAAAAAAGACGCCACTCTAGAGTGGACCGAAGAGTGAAAGAAAGCTTTCCAAGATGTTGAAGATGCCATCACCAGAGTCCCAGTCTTGATCAACCCAGATTTCTCCAAAGATTTCAGGTTATATGTGATTGGTACAGAAGAAAGCATCGCTATCATCCTGACCCAAAAGAACAATGAGGATGAGAAGCATCCCATCTCATTCATGAGTCAAGCCCTCCACAACTATGAAGAAAGATACACCCTTATGAAGAAACAAGTGTTTGCCATCATGAAAGATCTCAAGAAATTCAAGCACTATTTGTCGCAAAGCAAGACCATCGTCTTTGTGGTACGCCCTGATGTCTAATAAGTTGTTCTTCATAGAGAGTTAGGAGAAAAGAGGGTTAGGTGGATCAATAAAATTCAGTCATCTCGCTTAGAGATCAAATCCACCAAACTAATCAGTGGAAGGGCCTTATGTGAAAGCCTAGCAATGACAGTCTCTAAAATTTAGATTGCTCTAGTAGAAGAGATAGACATGGATGACAGGCTTGGTTGGATGGGCAACATATGCAAATATATGGCCATAGGACAAATACCAAAACAGTTGACAGCCAAAAAGAGAGCTCAATTCAGGCAGAAAGTAACACATTATTACTGGCTTGATGGTGTCTTGTTTAAGAAATGATATGACAACGTCTTACCACGTTGCATGGAAGAAGAAAGGATAGGAGCCCCGATCAAACAATACCATAATGAAGGAGGGCATTCCATTGCACCCACCACAGCTCGCAAGATCCTAATAGTTGGATACTATTGGCCTACCATTTTCGTCGATTGCCAGCAGCAGGTCAAAGATTGCAGATCCTACTACATGTTCAAAGTGAGAAAAAGAAGAGCTACAATGCCCCTACAACCCATCATCATAACCAAACCATTCCAACAATGGGGCCTAGACTTCATAAGCAAAATCAACCTGATGTCAAGTGTAGGACATGGATGTATCCTGACCACTACGGATTATTTCACCAAATAGGTCGAAGCGGTCCCAGCCAAGGCAGCCAATAAGGAAACGATGGCCCAATTGTTAGAGAATATCATCACCAGATTCAAGGCACCTAGCACCATAGTCACAGATAACACCCCCCACTTCAAGGGAGCCAAGGTGATGAAGTTCCCCCTAGAATATGGGTTATTGCTCAAAACATCTTTCAACTACTATCCTTAAAGCAATGGGTTAACTAAGTCAACTAACAAGAATATCACAAGGATCTTGAAAATAATCATTTTTGTATCACAAAGGGATTGACACACCAAGCTACATAAGGCATTATGGGCAAATAGAGTGACACCAAAAGCATCCACCGATTCGGCACCTTACAAATTGGTCTATGGCAAGGAGGTCGTGTTACTAATCAATTTGGAGCTCCCTTCTCTCCAAATGTGTAGCAACTTGAGCTAGAAGACCCTAACATTGAACCCATGCAAACAAGGCCAAATGCATCATTGGCCCTAAAGGAACAAAGAGAAAAGCCTTCAAAAGAATGGTGGAGCACCAGGAGTTTGTCAAGAGGTGGTTCGACAAGCAAGCCACAAAGATGAACTACAAAGAGGGGAATCATGTATTCAAGTGGGATGAAGACTAGACATACCCAAGGGAACACCAAAAGTTTGACTCCTTGTGGAATGGGCCCTACCAAATTCTAAAGATCACAAGGTCGAAGGCTTACAAACTTGCCACCATGGATGAGAGGACATTGTCTATTTCCGTGAATGGACAACACCGCTGCCTAATTTAGCAACAAAAAATCTGGCCAAAAGTGTATGTAAATATGTACAGATTTTCCAAACGGTTATTTTTGGCAATTATTTCCCCTCTTTCTTCTAAGAACTCCACTTCGATCATCCCCCTTCTAAAAATATTTCTCGTCGTCTTGCCTAATTTTCCCTTTCTTTCTATCTCTCTTTCCTTTATCATCATGGCCTATTGATGTAACTCATCATGATGTTAAAAAAAAAGCTAAGTTAAGAAATGTGAGCAAGTCGCGCACTAAAGAGGGTGACCCGCTTGCTGATGCACATGCCATCAACAAACCGCATAGGCAGGGAAGTCGGCCCTCTTTGGATCTTCCACCCTGCCTGGACGGGCCCGCGCAACGCAAGATTCATAAAACACCCCACACCAAGGGGGGTCCTTCATTTTGCTCACTTGCCCCCGTAACACTCAAGCATGTTGCGCAAACATTATTGTTGAGCCACACATGCCCTACCCTCTACTATGTGCAAACCGCGCCCCTCTATCATGCACAAATTGCACGTCCTGTTGCGCAAACCATGCCCCCTACTGAGCACAAACCACACCCCTCTACCATGTGTGAACTGCACCTTGCTCAGTAGGTCGGTAAGGTCCCTGCACTCTCCAAAAAAGTACTAAAGAGTGAGAATCGCTTGACACCAAAGGTCAAATTTTTTTCTAACTCTTAAACCAAGCAAATCGCTTGCAAGTTCGAGCGAATTGTTTTGCCCTAAAATCCCTCTAAGTGCCTCAAAAGTAAGTGAATCACTGCTTCCATAAAATTTTCCAAAGTTCCAAAAAGTGAGCAAATCGTTCCCTTTTTCCCAACTTGGCAATTTTTTTGCCTTTTTTCCAAAATTTCATGGTCGGCCCACATCTCCATTTTTTCACCCCAAATCGTCATGGATATCACTTTGGCATCTGTCAACCCTTCTTTGCTTGAAGCACGCTCGATCTCACAACCCTCCACTGTCACTACTCCACCCACATCCGCTCCACCATCACCTATACATGTACTTCCTGAGGAGGTTAGACCATCAGGGGGACAACCAAAGAAGAAAAGAGGAAAGAGAATGAGGCAGGGCTCCCCTCCCCAAAAAAGGCTAGAATATTCTTATCATGATCCCTATCGGAGGGTGGAGGAGGGGAACTATACACACTCAATTGGGCAGGTCAAGAAGGAAGACCTGAGAAGGTTCAACCTCGGACCTCAAATGGACTCCTAGAGTATAAGCAACATTTGGACGTCAAGGCTAACTATGAACCTAGTGCCCCAAGTTTGAAGTTGAGAGTTAGTAAAAACCATTGTGGAGAGATATGACCCCTAGGTAAAAAAATTTAGACTCCACCAATGGAGCGAAGATGCATTCTACATAAGGGAGGGAGTTATAAAGAAAATGCTTAAGGCGGCCGACAACTGACAATATGGGTTTCTTGCAACCCTAAAATCCAAAAGGATTTTTACTAGACACACAAGCACCTACTAGCGAGATTTCCTAATCCCATATCTAAAGAAATCCAACTTGCTAGCCAACTTCAATATCCCACTAAAGTTGGACTTATTCAAAGAGGATGTACAGACGGTTTTGTCTAGTATAGCCACAGTTTTGGGGGAGAGGAACAATTTAAAGCTCTATTAAGAGTATATTTCCCTACTTCGTGCTATGCAAACCTACCTTGGTCATTCATAGATGATTGATAGTACCGAGTACATAGCTGATCAAATGGACAATCAACTTAAAGCCTTCAAAAAAGAGAGGAAATTCAACTATACCTACTACTTGATCTAAGCCATTCTATATCAAAAGAAACACTAGTTCCCAACCTCTCCCGGTTGTTGAATGCACAGACGTACCCTATTGAGAAGTCGGAAAGACCTCCTACTACTTCTATGTTGAGGTGTACAAGACAATCATGGAAAAATTCAAGGAATGACCAAGCGAAGATTTCTACTTGGGGAGGACATGATCCTTCATCCGCCTCTATGGCTTTTCAACCATGCCCTTCGAGTTTCTTGCATGCATACCTAACTACATATTCAATCTAGAGTACGTGTGCAACTTGACTATGTGGACTTGAAGTACTTCCAGGAGTAGAAGAAAACCACCTTTTACCCTCTCAAGCAGTCGATCATGAAGATCACTCCAAAGTTGTATGGATTCCACCAAGTGATAAAGGCGAGATTAAGAGAGATGGAAGTATAGTAGCTAAGGGATCATTGGTCCTATAACCCACAAGGGATCTTTGAGAAGGCACTGAGAACAAAAGAACTAGATACCTTCTTTGGTCACAAAAAGAGATACAACATTCAATAGAAGGCGAATCCCATTGAAGAATTGGCCTTTGCCACTCTAAGGAGTAACCATGGATATGAACATGAAATTTTGAGTTGGTATACCAATCCACCAAAATGGAACACCTTTTACACAAAGGTAAAGAATGACTTTGAGCTAGATATTAAAATGAATCATCAATAGTTGGGGGCATTAGAAAGCTGGAGTACACCAATAGAAAAATCCTAGCATGGTAGAGAATGAGGTACGAAACCAGCACAATCGACAAGACTACTAGGGATAGCCCGTTTGACAAAGAGTTCTTCGTCATATGAGACAAAATACACCCTAAACGTGCAAAAAGTGCCAAGACTATCAATGAAGTTGCGACAAGCACATCAACCTCCCAAAGACCATAAAAGAGACTAGTGCCTGAGATCACCATCTCTGTTGCACCAAGGACACTAGCAGTGGTCAATTTGGCGGTGAAACAGACAACAATAAAGGGACAGAGAGGTTTTGCGAGGTACGGATCAATTTTCAGCGAGGTTGCAATGGCCAAGGAACAGCAACAGCGAACAACCTAGCTTGAGGGGGAAATCCCTCAAGGAGGCTCCCCTTCTGAGTTGGGAATGGCCAATATCATGGCCACTACTACTACCTCTCTCACTTTCCTTCCACCATTCACTGCTACCCCTTCTTTCCCTACCCATTCTTCTACTCTCGTTTCTTCTCTCACTTCCCATTCTTTTACTGCACTTATCTCACCTTCCATCAATGCAACCCATAGTTCTCTAAGGGACACCCCACCCCCAACAATTTCTATCGCAATTGAGACTACACCCATCACATCATTCCCATCACCTACCATCAAAGTCACCACCACACAACCTTTGATCCCATACACCACATCATCACCATCATGCATGCCCTCACCAACCATGTCACCACTTGCTGACACGCTAGTACAACTGGCGTCAAAGCCCACTCCCACCATTTCCACTTTGTTTCTTATGATCACCATGCAGTTCGCTCCACCTTACACCACCACGCCTATCATCCCAAGCAAGGCAACTTCTCTTGCAAACTACGATGCCCACTTCCCTAGCTCAAGTAGTTGAGTCTATAGGAGCACCCCCTCAAACCAACACAACTACTAAGCCAAGTACGGCCTTCGCATAGTAGACGGTATGTGAGCCTGAAGAGACAAACTTCACCAAGGCATTTGATGTCCTTGCTACCGAAGAAAAGAAATGGAAGAGCACAAATGGCTCAGCAAAAGTACCTCTAAGGCTTCTATCCTTACGCAGTCGCAGTTGGCAAGGAAATGGGACAAAATATATATTGTTAAGGCTACTGAGTCTGAACCTTCTAGAGCACCAACAACTCTTGTTGACTTCACTACCAAAGTGTCCAAGCTAGACCTAAATAGAATGGACCCGTACCAAATGGTCCAACTTACAAATCAAGTCACACCTGGCACAGCCATGAAGTTTGGTTGCCTGGCAATTGAGGATAAAGTTGTCCAAAGGAGAAACAGGAAGCTTGAGGCAGAAGTAGCACAACTACAAAAGCAGAGACTAGAGTCAGCAAGAGAACCAAGCTCTAAGAAGAAATGCTTTAGAAAAGGACCAACTAAAGAAGCGGGTCGAGGACCTTAACTTTCGACTTGTTGAGGCTGAAAAGAATCAACAACTAGAAGACCTTGCAAAGTAACTCACACAAGAGCAGAGTCAACTCCAGGAGGCCTTAAAAGCAAAGGATTAGCAGATTACAGGATTGACAGCCTCAAGACAAACAGAGACAACTATAGACCCCAAGACAACAAAGGACATTCTAAGAGTCAAGTCCCTCTAGGACAAGATCAAGGGGGAGGTGAAGAATGCTATGAGTACTTCCAATCGACCGCCTTTGCAGAAGAGAGGTTAGAAAAGGTAGTAGAAACAATTGATCAAGTAGAAAAACAACTATTTGCAAGAAGTGAGTACCAAGAAGTCCTTAAACTTCTCACATCAATGACAACGTCACAAGCACACCAACTTGAATGGATCGCATGGATCTAGTTAGAAAATTAAGATCCTGGATGTCCAGAGGAACCTCCAATTTTGCAAAGACATTGGCATCGCTGAAGATTCAAGTGCAAGAAATGAGCAAGGAATTCAAGGATTAATTATTGTCGGAATGCCTAATATATTTGATCAACAAATGCACATGGATGATGACGTTATTGACCATAAGTTCGAAGAAGAAAAGAGCCAAGCCGAAAGGGGATGCAGTTGACACCTACAAGAAGTTGGAGCTAATATATGCCAAGCTGCAAGAGCTAGCCGGAAAACAAGAAGAATAATTAGAAAATCCTTTTGAAGGTATGAAGGAGAAGAGAAAGACCTTGCTTAGGCCAGTTGTCAAGCAAAGAAGAAGAAGAAGAAGAAGAGGTATATGTTAGGGTTGCTACCTCAGAAAACTAAATGAAGAGAACCAAAATTTTGACAATTTTGCTACAGAACTCCTAATTTTGTAAACTCCATGCCCAAGGATAAAGGCAAGATCTGGGATCTCACACCAATCTAGCTTGACACCCCATGAAGTCACAAGAAATGTAGTACCTCAGCACTACCTTAGGATTCGCAAATTTTGAAAGAGCATGTGGAAGAGAAATCAAATGGCAGACACCTCACAAAACCTTCCAAAATTTGTCTAAGTTTGGCACAAGTATTGATTTGCTTACAAAAGAACCTGATTGGCTCCTAGGAGAGATCCCCTAGCAAAAGGGGTCAATTGGATTCAAGGAGTGATTCGCTTAGAAACAGGTATTGATTCGCTTCCAAATGCAAGCAATTCACTCAAGAGCAGGTACCAACTCGCTTGCAAAGGCAAGCGACTCGCTCACTAATTGGAGCAAATTGCTCGAAAGGTCATAGATTCGAATTTGGAGGCACGGATCTCAAGGCAAATCTTTTGGAAAGTGACATTTTGGCATGTAGTGGTGCACTAAGTCATTTTGGAAGCCTTCTAAGCCTATTAGAAGCATGTAATATTTGGTGATGCATCATTTTACTAAAGATACCCCCAAATATTTACTTTTATTAGGAGTAATTGTTTCTCATCCCAAGTAACTCAAAGGTAAACTCTTACTATAAATAGGGGCCTAGGGCCCCGTTTTATTCATCTTTTGGCCATGAGAATTCAAAGCTACATTTTGTGAAATCCACATTGTCTTTGACCTCATGAGATTGTAAGAAATTGCAAGTCCATATGCATCCATCAATGGCACCGCTCTCCTGGTCTACTAAGAGTGCGGCGATTGTGGCATTTCCCTTTTAGCCCATCTTGTCATTTTCTTATCAATTTCATATCGAATGAATGAGTGGACATTGATGTTATTCGACTTCTCATATGTTGATTGATCACAAACTTTCCTCGCTATATTTTAAACCTATATTTGCTTTGAATCATTTGCACCCTTAAACTTTCATGCATTTCTATTCTGTACTTTACTTTCCGCACTTTACTTTTAATGCAAGTTAGTGTAGGTAAGCGTAGGAGTATTCCGCAAGGATAGTGGGGAGCCGGCCTAAATCCAAAGGTTGGGAGAAGCCATTGGCAATACCTTCCAACTTTGTTGAAACTAGAATTGGGGCACAAATCTTAATTAGAAGTCAGGAAAATTCCCCGATTCAACACTATTGTAACTGAAACTTCAGGTTATATCTTGAGTCACCAAGTATCTATTTTGATCAACTTTAAAGATTCTACTTCTTTTATTAACTCTAATTTAGTAGGGCAGCTTGGTTTGGTAGAAGAAGAGCTAGGCTAACCTTGCCAAGTGGAGATGGCTTCAAGTACTCTCCAAGCCATTAAGAGCAAAGTGAAGAAGTGTGAAGTTGATTTTGGAGATTGGATCACATGTTAAGATCTCTTGGTGATGTCTTTGGGATCATATTATGTTATTTTTGGCATGGATTGGTTAGGTAGTCATCAAGCAAAACTCGATTGCTACACTAAAAGTGTTGAATGTGTTTGTGATTTGGGAAGGAAGATAGGGATCAAAGGAGTAGCTCATGCTATGTCTTTAAAGATGATTTCAGCAATGCAACTCAAAAGAAGCTTCAGCAAGGGATGTCAACTATTTGCTACCATGGTTCAAGATAACCAGAGTGAGAAAAGAGAAAAAACCATAGATTCCCATCCAGTTCTTAAGGAATTCGAGGATGTCTTTCCTAATGAGTTGCCAAGGCGACCTCTTACAAGGGCGCTCGATTTCTCAATAGAGCTCGTGCCTAGAATTGAACCAATATCCAAGACGCCTTACAGGACGACAAGTGTCATGTTAAACTAAAGATTCAGCTTCAAGAACTGCTTGAAAAAGGTTTGTTTTGCCCTAGTGTGTCGCCAAGGAGGGTACTTGTAATTTTTGTTAAGAAAAAAGGATGGATCAATGAGGCTTTACAATGATTATAGGCAGTTGAATAAAGCCACCATCAAGAATAGATACCTTTTGCCCCACATTGACAACCTACTTGATCAAATGCAAAGAGCAACAATCTTTTTGAAGATTGATTTGAGATCAGGGTATCACCAATTGTTTATAAAGGATGTTGATATCCACAAGACAGCATTGAGAACTTGTTATGGGCACTATGAGTTCATGGTTCTTCCTTTTGGACTAACCAATCTGCCGACAATATTTATGAGTTTGATAAACAATGTATTCAGGAAGTACCTAGGTAAGTTTGTTTTTATATTTCTTGAAGACATATTAATCTACTCCAAGAATGAACATGAACATAAAGAACACTTAAGACAAGCTCTACAATGTCTTGGAGAACAAAAATTGTATGCAAAATTTTCAAAATACTCTTCTGTTCAAAAATAGATACAATATCCAGGGCATATTATATCCACAAAAGGAATACTAGTTTACCCACCAAATATTGAGGCCATTTTAAATTGGCCCCCCTATCAATGTTTTGGAAGTCAGAAATTTTATGGGATTAGCAAGATACTATTGAAGATTTGTTCAAAACTTTTCCAAAATGGCTTATTCTATCACATCTCTACAGAGAAAAAAGAAATATGTTTGGGCAAAGAAATGTGAGGCAACGTTTCAAGAGCTGAAACGATTGTTGACTTGTGCACCTATTTTGGCTGTACCAGATCCAAATAAACTTTTTGTAGTGTGTATTGATCCTTCCAAGGAAGGATTAAGGGGATTCTTGATTCAGGATGTGCATGTAATTGCTTACGAGTTGCAAAAACTCAAGGATTGTGAAGTGAATTACCCTACACAAGACTTGATTAAGCTACAATTGTTCATGTTTTAACAATGTGGAGGCAATATCTACTAAGGCAAAGATTCGAACTAAAGATGTATCACCAAAGTTTAAGTTTTATTTTCACTTAACCAAATCTAATTGACCGACAACATAGATGGATGGAATTCCTTTGTGATTATGACTTTGGCATCTCCTATATCAAAGGCAAGTAGAATAAGGTCGCAGATGCCTTGAGCAGGAGAAGACACATTTGTGCAGCAATAGTGGTAACTTTGAACTTTAAAAATCAAAAAATAATCTTCAGGGAGATCCATGGTACAATAAAGTTAAATACGCTAAGCTTTCTGGCAAGCTAAGCAAGGAGAAGTATGCAGGATATTCCTTTGATGATGACAGAGCATTTAGATTTCAAGGGGATTGATATGTACCATCAACAGGTGAATTGAGAACTCTTAAATTAAACGAAGCCCATAAAGCGTCATATGTAGCCCATCCATGGGTGAAAAAAATGTATGCTGATTTGAGAAAACATTCTTTTGGCCAGGAATGAAGAGAGATGTAGTAGAGTTTGTGGCAAGGTGCTTATAGTGTTAGCATGCAAAGGCAGAACATCAACATCCTGCAAGTTTATAGCATTTGCATCAAACCCCATAATGGAAATGGGATATGGCGTCCATGTTAACTCAGCAAAGGCATGATTCTATTTTGGTGGGTGTAGACAAGTTGACTAAGGCTGCACATTCCCTGCCAATGAGACAAATTTGAATTTAAGGATGTAGCTCAACTTTATGTTGATGAAATCCTTAGACTTCATGGAGTGCCCAAAATAATTATATCAAATCCCGAATTCTTATTCATGTCATGTTTTTGGAAAACCTTCCAAAACCCATTGGTACTCAACTAAATTTCAGTACAACATATCATCCTTAAACAGATGGACAAAGAGAAAGAGAAAGAGTAAATCGTGTGTTAGAAGATATGTTGCCGATGTATGCAATGGACCAGCCTAAGCAATGGGAGAAGTATCTAAATTTGGTCAAGTTTGCTTATAACAATAGCTATCATAGATTTCCAACCTCCTTTGAATGACTATAAGTTCATATTTACGTGTTCACTAGTAGGCAGAAAACAATAATGACTTGGTCCCGAAGGTTCATTGCCAGCTAAAGGTAAGTAGATAACAAGCACAACATAACACATTGTATGACAAGAAACTTCAAAAAGGTGATTATACAAAGATACGACAAAATTATTAGAAAAATGCACAGGAAAAATTTGGGAAAATGGGAGTTACAAAGAAACCAAGCACCCTATCAATGATCGGTTTTAAGAAAGGAGGAGAAAAGTTTGCAGCCACAGACGCCACAATGGAAAGAGAAGAAAATGGACCACAAAAGGCAAGGTCACCAGCAAAAGGAGGACTAATGACATCATAAGGACCAAGTTGGCAATGAAAGAACTATCAAGCAAGGACAATGGACAAAGATTGCAAATGAAAGGTAAAGGAGATTAACGATGAGGGTTAGCTCGACAATGAAGACAAAGATGTGCTTGATGAGAATATTAATGGTGGGATAAAACTCGTATAGAGAAATACAAGGCACGAATCGATGACTTTGAATTTGATGGTGAACCTTTTTGCTTGGAATCTATGAAATGGTGGTAGGAATTTGTGATGCGAATGAAGAACCAACATTTTTATGGATAGTCCAATTTTATTGAAGGAGACAGGGGTTGCATTTTAGAAGATGAAGAGAAGATTAGCAAGACAAGTTGAATTAGAGAAGATAAATACCACCTTGAGTATCAAGGTCAGTGATGAGAACATTTTTAAGACCATTGAGACAACAGTGGAGGCAGTTCATAGTCATGGCAAATTTGATAGATTTTAGAGATAGAAAGAAGTTATTATTACGAGAAAAAATGACAAGGACCCCAAATGAAGCTAATAGTACAGATCATTCTTGGTGATCTTGAGAGAAGTCTTGAGTAGGACAAGGATAAGACAATTATGTAAAGTTTTGAAATTTATAGCACCATAATGAGTAAGAATGACACTCTCTGCATGGATGAACCTTAATAAATTTGTTTCCCTTACAAAGAGCCCATCAAGGTTCAATTCCCATGAGAACCCACTAGGGTTCAATTGTGATGTGTATTGTGATAATGGAACATGTTGTAATACCATTATATGGTTTGTAGAAATACTGTGGTAATGTTGTCATAATGTAATATAGTTGGGGCCCATTTCAATCCCATATAAACACTTTACAAATAAAAAATAAAAAACATTGACATCGTCAGAGCATATAAAAGAGGGTTGAAATAGTTAATCTTAAAGTTGATAGTGTCACTTTTTTCAATTTGCTAAAAGTAACACATTGGACCTTCTTGCTTATGCCGATAAAGGAAACTTTCATGGGTGCATTTTGTACATTTGTCATCTTCTTTGCTTATCATTATATAAAATTCATATGTAATTTTCTTGGATTTTTTCCCTAGTTAGTGTTGGTTACGAATCTGCCACTAGGATAGGATTTAGTGTAATGCGCCCTAGATTCGCCCAGCAAATTGAAAGGCCGGAAGGAAGTAATGCCTTCCGTGCCAATCTCCAGAGAAGGCCAGCTCCTATGTTTCCTCAGTTTGGGGTTTTAGCTCAGAGTGCAGGAAAGAAATTAGAGATGCAGAAAGAAATATAAATATGATTGTTCCGGGTGGGGAAGATAAGCAGCACGGCAACAGCCAATCACCAATACTAACAGCAATTAAACACAAAATATGTTGCAGAAACTATCAACACCATTCATCCTATGTATCCTTCCCTTTTGCATTCCAGGAATACTTAACTATCAAATACCGATATCCAGAAAAGCATAATAATAGTAAGCAATAACATAAGCAACATGAGGCAGAACTACTCAGTAAAGGCAGCATACAAGACAAATACAATCAATAGAGCCAAGTATATTTCATATTCAGAAGCAAACGCGCAACTACAGCAATTCCCTAGCGATATATCCCCTTCCACCCCTTTTACAATGATATGGCGCAGCTATTTATAGCGCAATTTTCCCCCCAATTACAACTTTGGGCATAGAATCCCAGACCTGACAATAGCTAACAAAGCTAACAAAAGCGGCAAAAAGCGGCTGATGTCGACCTCTGCGGGTATGGAATGTACTTGCAGCAAGGTCCGCCTGAAAACCTAGCAGCTATGTGGCAGTGCGGTAGATGAAACCTCGAGTCAGCTTGAATGAGGGTAGTTGCGGTACAAAAAGTCAGTTCACGCTCGCACACCTTCTGTCACATCTTTGGCTCGAATCTCAAGGCTGGACACCTGTCGGAATCTGATAAGGGAAAAATCTGCCTTTGAAGCTCATAATTTCTCTCTTGCCCGACTTCGCCCAAAATTGGAGCGTAACCGGGCAGCGCAGCTGGGAAGGCCTTCGTGCCTTAGAAATTTTTCGGGCAGATTTTTAACATTCTTCGCCCGAGTGCGCACAAGTCAGCGAGCGCAGCCCGACTTTGCTGCGAAGTCGGGCGGCTCGACAGTTAGCCGATTTTTATGAAGTCACCATGGCAAATCGCCCGGCTGCGCACTTCCTCCGAGGTGAAGCCCGACTTCGCTGCGAAGTCGGGCAGTCCAGCAATTCCTGGGCTAGTCTTCTGATATATGCTTCCCAAGCGCGCCCGAAACTAGGAGCGCAGCCCAACTTCGCTGCGAAGTCGGGCGGCTCCACACTTAGAAAATTCCTGGGCCAGTCTTCTGATAATCTCGCCCAGTTGCGCACAGATAGTCGAGCGCAGCCTGAATTTGCTGCGAAGTCGGGCCGACAACAACACTTAGAAAGTTTTTTGGGCTCTTTGCCCACTCAAAGAAACAGTTAGAAATATGGGGGAGGAGATGGAGAGGATGAAACTGATGGCAGAAAAGAAGGGGGATGGTGGAGAAGGGGAGAGAAGAAAGAGGGAAGGGAAAGCAGCATCCTTACAAAAAATTCGAAGACATGGCACCCCGTGCAAAATATGGCAACAGTTAGTCCCTTCCTATGTAATTTCTCCTTATCAAGAGGGGTTGGGGGACTGCATTTCCGATAGTGTATTCATTTTAGAAACCATACACATTTCCAAGTTCCATGCAACTTAGGAAAATATTCTCAACTACCCAAGGGGAATCCCAAGGCTATGAAGAACACAAGCTTATACTGAGAGAGGGGGGGGGGCGGTGAACAGTATAAGAGCACTTTTTACTTTTCTTTCCAAATCAATATTATGCAATGTATAGATAGCAATATCAACAACAGTAATCAAAGCAATGCACAAATCACCACACACAATAGAGACACATATTTAACGTGGTTCACCCAAAGATGGCTACTTCCACGGAGAAAATATTTCTTCTAAATATTTCTCAAATAATCTCTTGGGAATCCTTCCCAATTACAATTTTTATGGACATTTGTCCAAAGGAGACATTGATCCCCCAAATCTGGTTTGTGGATCTCTATCCACAGGAGAACTCCTTCTCCTCTGCTTTGGTTGGTGATCCTCTAGAAGACTACTGCCTCTGATCTGGCTTGTGGATCTCTTTCCACTGAAGACTCTTGTCCCCACTCAGAAGACCTGTCCTCACTGCCCTGGCTTATGGATCTCTATCCACTGGAGACTATTGTCCTCTTTGCTGTATCACCTCCAAAGCTCTGTCTCAAATCTGTACTAAACACAATCCAGTCGGTCTAGCACAAATCTGCTCAACAAGTCCACTCAAATCTGCAATAAACACAGTCCAATCGGTCTAGCACAAATCTGCTCAATAAGTCCACTCAAATCTGCACTAAACACAGTCCAGTCGGTCTAGCACAAATCTACTCAATAAGTCCACTCAAATCTGTACTAAACACAGTCCAGTTAGCACAAATATGCTCAACAAGTTCACACAGAACTTGCTCAACTCTGCTCAACAGGTCCACTCAGAACCTGCTCAAATTTGCTCAACAAGCTCACACAAAACTTGCTCAACTCTGCTCAACAGGTCCACTCAGAACCTGCTCAAATCTACTCAACAAGCTCACACAGAACTTGTCCCAATCAGCTCAATAAGTCCTCTCTAGAACTTAACCAAATTTGTATTGTAAGCTTCCACAAAAGCTCACAAAAAATCAGTCCACAAGTCTTCTCAAAGACTTGCCTCAAATCTGCTTAACAAGTCCACACATAGAACTTGTCCAATCTCATAGAAGCATAAAGAGAATTGTTAGAGACTCAATATGTTCTATTCTTAATGCACAATCACTTTCTCAATTTTCTCAATCTCATAGAAGCATAAAGAGAATTGTTAGAGACTCAATATGTTCTATACTCAATGCTCAATCACTTTCACAACTCAAATCAGAATATAGAATAGTTTGTTTTATGGAACTTGAACAATCACTTTATACAACCACTTGACTAGGCTCAACGAACTCAACTCAACCAATTACTTAATGAAACTCCCCTTTCTCACAAACCCTATTCCAAGCATATATCAACCAACTCAAAATGTTTCCAACAATGCTCAACAACAAATTTCACATAACAATGATACTCATGTTCTTTTCAAACCCTAGTTCAAGTTATTTGCACAACAACTCACTGCAACAACAATGCTCATAAAACACTCCACATAACAATGATACTCATGTTCTTTTAAAAACCCTAACTCAATTCTTCACACAATTCAATGACTTCAACAACTATGCTTATCAAACAAGGTTTTAATCACAACTCTTAATTCCAGAAAACCTTGAAGCATTAACTCAAGCACTTTCGAAAAGGAAACCCTAATCAAATCCTTTTCACTCCAAACTTTATTTTCTAGTAAGCAATCAATCAACTCAACCAAGAAAGAATTTGCCCATACCTTTTTGCTTGTCAAGAAGTTGATCTCACAAATCTGCCACACTCACAATTACTTCTTTGCCAATCAAACAATAAGGGTTAGAAGATAATAATTTCCTCAACAAAACACAATGCAAAATGATATCAAAATTACACCTTATCACTCAAACTTAAATAATATTCAATACCTTCACAATAATCTTCTTTAACACTAAAACCCCTTATTAAAATTAAACAACCCTCAAAAGTCTTAATCCTTCAATATGCCAATATAGTAATTTAAGACTATCAAAAATAATTAAAACCAAAACTTCCTTATTACTCCAAATGATAATATTCAACTACCACCACTATCCAACAAACACCCTTTCTAAACAATTCCACTAACAATCCTTATACCTCCAAACTTAGGCAAATAACAAAAATTTAATGCAAAATATTTACCTTGCCTTTGGAGGGATTCGAACCCTCAATAATGCCCACGACGTACGCCTTGTCGCGGCTCCAACAGCCGCACAAGTTACATGCTTGTTTGAGATGGAGGAAGCACCACGTGCTTCAAAACGTATCACGCTCTTACCCCTTTGCAAAAACGTGCGCCTTTGGTGCCTTCAACCAACACGTCTGTCAATGCACACCGCCGCGTTTCGAACGCTGGCTCCCTTGCCAACAAACGATTTACCACCTGCCCACTTGCCACTAGGCCAAGCTGCCTGGTTGGGCTTGTTTGAGATGGAGGAAGCACCACGTGCTTCAAAACGTATCACGCTCTTACCCCTTTGCAAAAACGTGCGCCTTTGGTGCCTTCAACCAACACGTCTGTCAATGCACACCGCCGCGTTTCGAACGCTGGCTCCCTTGCCAACAAACGATTTACCACCTGCCCACTTGCCACTAGGCCAAGCTGCCTGGTTGGGCTTCAACCATTCGACGCCTTCCACTTAGTTTCTATTCGCTGGCAATTCAAACACGAAAATCACAGTCCTTCTTTCACGAGCTCTTCACTTTAAATAATTCGTATGCAAAATAATCGATTGAGCAAGGATAAGGTTCAATGCCCTTTGGCATAGGTATTTATATTAAATTCCTCCATGCTTTGTAAAACGTCGGTGCCTTTGAAGCTTTCATTACCATGAGACGTCGACGAAGATTAGAACCTTGATAAAGTGCTTTGAATATTTTAAACTCCAAGCCCATCTTTGGGTAAAGTAAAATATTAAATATTTTACTTTGGGCTTTTAACCAAATCACTTTAATACTATAATATCAAACATTATAATATTATATCCTTTTAACCATTATAATATTATTGCTTCCTTCACATTGCATTCCATGGTGTAAATAATATTTATTTATAAAATTTAAATTCTCATTGAATTTAAATAATTTATAAAAAATATTATATCTCCTTTTTAACTTTGCACTGAATCTCTTGACCTTTGACCTTCTTCCTAGATATAAAATAACAACTTTGACAACTTTGTTCCTTGACGAAAAACCTTGATATTAATGTTGACTTCATTTCTTGACATCAATGACAACTTTAACTTTTAGGACTCAAAATGTCCAACAGGCTATGTGACAAATAATACCAAAGGTAGTCATAATGAACAATAGTGCCAACAACAGTATGAAATCCATCTAGAGTGGAAATTTGCAAGGGGGGGTCTGAGTCACCTTGAGATATTGTTAATTCACATTTTCTTGGATAGCTCTATTAATTTCTGCCCTAGTGGGGAAAAGGTGAGATTAGCATCTAGGTGAAATTGAAGGGAAGAAGTCAATCTATGAAGAGGCTAATAGACTGAAGAATCAACCCCGTCTTGGAAAACTAACATTATCATAGTTCAAGGAAAACCAATGAGGCAACCCAATGGATGGGATATAAAGCTAGATATGAGTATATAGGAAAGAAACCTAAAGACACTTATGATGAAGAGATTGAGCATTGATTTGCATTCGAACAATACTGAGGAAACATTCATTTACAGTGGATCATGCATTAGAGCAAAGAAAACTATGTTGTCTCAACATGTGCTCATCAACAACCCCTAAACAGAGGCCCAAACCTTTAATTCATACGAAATGCTGAATCAAAGAGACTTCTCTTCTAAAGGATATCTTGGAAATGTATTAAAAAAGAAATATACCTGACAAAGTCATGGCTAAGAGCAAGGCCCTAAGTCGAGAACTAGACCTGTAATCTAAATCCTCACAATGTGTAAGTTGTATTAATAAAGATTGTTCACCTTTGTAGAAAACCTAAAACATGGAGAAAGATTCTTTAGAAGTATTAAAGACTATGACCTTTGTTTTTCTAAGGTTACCCACTAGCTAGTATAGCTCACAAGGGTGAGCAAGAGCATCTAGTTGTCTCTATCATCTCCACTAGAGAATAATATTGCTCACTACTTATTGCATCTATTGATAGAAAACTCTTTAAACTGTTGACCAATATGAGCTCATTTATAACAATTGGTCAACATCTTTGAGAAACGCAGTATCAAAGTCACACGAATCACCTAAGAAGGGTGTCATTCCTGTTTGTAGGGCACAAGATTCCTGCTTGCTAGAAAAGTTTCCATTATACCGATATAAGGAAAAGTTTCCAGGAGGAAAAGAACACCAGTTAGACATTTTGGGAAGCCAAACTTTGATACCCATTTAAAAATAAATAAAAAATTGTGTAGGTTTACCATATAAGTTCACTTAAGTTTTCAATGGCTAAATAAAACCTGGAAAACCAGTTCTATAACATTGATTCTGGAAGTGAACCGATTTTAAGATACATTTGAATGCTTGAAGAGCAGTAGCACAACAGGTTGTGATAGCCAGCAAACATTCTTCCTCTGAACGATGATTGTCCTTGGTTGTGATAGTTTAGTGTTCAACCTAACTCCAGTAATTGACAGTTTGCAAGAACACTTCCGATTGTCATTGCTCAGAGATATCATTTGAATTTCGGGATTTTTGTCTTGGTTCAGATTGTTTAACCCTCAGCTTTTGATTTGGAGCTAGACATTGACAGAAGCATCACAGAAGAGGGCATGCAAAGCCATCAAGAAGTATCTTAGAGAGCAAACCCTCAGGCATCCAGTTAATGCACTTGATTTTCCCCTTGTCGGACAAACAAAGGTTACCCTCAAACATGTGGAGTGGCAAAGGCTGGTGAGGCTTTATGGAGAGTTTTATACATGGCCTTTAGCCATTGCAATAGTCGATGTCTCTTGCTGGGATTTAGAAAGACTTTATATTGTACTTATGCCTTGCCTTAAGCGGAGGAAACTCTCCACATTGCACATGGCAAATTTCAATATTGTTTAGCTTATCAGTTTGTATTCAGCTACCATGAGCTGTCGAGGTTTTTGGGTTTAGTAATTAGTATTAAGAACTTGGGATGTTGGTTTTCAATTGAGATTGATACCTTGAGTTTGGAAGACAGTTCATAACTTACTTGGTTGCTAATTTCAATTTGTTAGGGAAGACTACAAATTTTATACCTGCAAGAGGAAACACAATAACAGAGAATAGAAAACAGCAACACAAGTGACACAAAGATTTACGTGGAAACCTGCAATGTGCAGGAAAAACCACGGGGCAATGGCAACTTCTCCTTTTATTATTTTCAGCAAACTTTACATTCACGTTTCTCAACGTTTTCAACAACATAACATATGCAAGGGATCACATCCCTTTTATAGAGCAGAAGGAAGACTCCAAACTATTCGTTTCCTCTCCCGACGGAAGCCTCCAAAAACTATTCGTTTTCGCTTCCAAGGAAAGCGCCTAAACCTGTTCGTCTTCCGCGTTTAGATGTCTATCTGGACGTCTACTTTTTTAGACGTCTGGTCTTCTGCCTAGACGTCTGGCCAAGACGTCTAGCAGCCCAGACGTCTGGCCTGCTGCCTAGACGTATGGCCCAGACGTCCAACAAGTCAGACGTCTGGCCTGCTACCTAGACGTCTGACGCAAACGTCTAGCAGGTTAGACTTTTGGCCTGCTACCTAGACGTCTGACTCAAACGTCTAGCAGGTCAAACGTCTGGCCTACTGCCTAGAGTCTAACCTAGACGTCTAGCAGGCCAAACGTCTAGCATACTGCAGCTTCCCTTTCTGCTGCCTATACCTGCATAGTGACTTCACCTCCTAACATTCTCCCACTTGAAGTCAGTATTCAAGAATTCTTCTGCCAAAGATTTTCAGCCAGTGCCAATTGCCCAATGCTGCCCTTGTTACTTTTTCAGCAAACCCAGAGAAATTCTACACCACTCAAACTTCTCTACCTTGACCGGCTTTGTAAGCATATCTTGAGGACTCACTTCAATGTCGATTTTCTGCAATAGGATCCTACCTTCTTCCACCACATTTCTTATAAAGTGGTACTTGACATCAATTTGTTTCGTGCGATCATGGAATGTTGGGTTCTTCACTAGCTGAATAGCACTTTGGCTATCCCAATGCAGAGTAATTTTCTCCTGCATTACTTTGAAGTCACCCAACAGTCGCTCTAGCCAAATTGCCTCTTTGTTGGCATGAGTCGCTGCAATATATTCTGCTTTAGTGGTTGATAAAGCCACAACAGACTGCAACTTAGAAGCCCAACTCACTGCTCCACCAGCAAGAGTGAAGGTATATCCTGTAGTGGACTTTCTCCCATCTCTATCTCCACCATAATCAGAATCCACAAAACCTTTAACTTGCAAATCTGCTGATCCAAAGTAAATGGCAACATCTGAAGTGGATCTTAAATATCTAAATATCCACTTCACCGCATTCCAATGCTCCTTACCAGGATTTGCCATGTACCGGCTGACTACTCCCACTGCTTGGGCAATATTCGATCTGGTGCTCACCATGGCATAAATGAGGCTTCCTATTGCTGATGAATACGGTACACAAGACATGCTTGTCTTCTCTGCTTTTGTTCTAGGACACTGGTTGGAAGACAATTTTAAGTGTGAAAGAAGTGGGGTATTAACTGGTTTTGCATTCTGCATATTGAAGCGCTACAAAATCTTTTCCACATATGACTTTTGACTTAATTCTCTGTCCATGTGTATCTTCATCCCTAAAATATGGTTTGTTGCTCCTAAATCCTTCATTTCAAATGTCCTAGCCAATTGAGCCTTAAGTTCAATGATTTTCTTCATGTTGGGGCCTGCAACCAACATATCATCAACATACAACAACAAAATAATTAAACTGCCATCATCAAACCTCTTATAGTATCCACAATGGTCAGCTTCACTCCTGCTGAAACCTTGGCTCTTCATGAAGGTGTCAAATTTCCTGTACCACATCATTGGCGCCTAGTTCAACCCGTACAGTGATTTCTTCAGTCTGCAAAACAAATGCTCTTTGCCTCTTTCCTCATAGCGCTCAGGCTGATCCATATAAATCTCTTCCTCGAGATCACCATGCAGGAAAGCAGTCTTCACATCAAGCGGCTCCAGCTCTAAATCCTATGCAGCTACAAGTGCAAGTAGAACTCTAATAGTAGTCATCTTCACAACTAGAGAGAAATTTTCATTAAAGTCAATACCTGACTTATGCACATAGCCTTCTGCCACCAAGCGAGCTTTATAGTGTTCCAACAACCCATCGATGTTCTTCACTTTGTACACCCACTTGTTTCCAACAGTCTTTCTTCCAGGTGGGAGATCCACAAGTTCCCACGTTTTATTCTTGCGAAGTGCCTCGATTTCCTCCTCCATGGATTTCCTCCTCTTTTCTGCATTCTCAGACTCTCTAGCTTTTTGAAATGAACTAGGTTCACCATCATCAGTTAACAAAGCAAAAGAGGACTGATACACATGAGAATACCTTTCCGGACACTTTTGTGGACGTGTAGATCTTCTAACCCAATGATCTGTCGATTGTGGCTCTTGGTCTTGTGACCGTTGTGGTTGCTCTACTTGTTGTTCTACTTGTTCTGCATGCTGATTTTCAAATTCATATTCATTCATTTCTACTACAACTGGTACAACATTAGGAGTTTATTGTACCTCCTTCCTTTGCATGGATTTTTCATCAACAATTACATCTCGGCTAATAATTACCTTGTGGGCAGTAGAATCCCACAGTCTATACCCCTTCACTATACCTCCATAGCCAATAAAAACACATTTGCTTGACTTTGGATCAAGCTTGGACCTTTTTTCTTTGGGTACATGGGCAAACGCATCATAGCCAAAGGTACGCAGATGAGAGTAATCAACTGGCTTACAACACCAATCCTCCTCCGGAATCTGTCCATCCAACGCAATTGTAGGTGACCTGTTAATAAGATAAACAGTTGTATTAACAGCCTCCGCCCAGAACATTTTCTCCAAGATGGCTACACTAAGCATGCTTCTTGCATGTTCCATGATTATGCGATTCATCCGCTCAGCCACACCATTTTGTTGTGGAGTATATGGAACTGTCTTCTGGTGCTTAATTCCTTCCTACGTACAAAATTTATCAAATTCCTTGGAGCTATATTCACCCCCATTATCTGACCTGAGACATAAATTCAACTTGCCCAAACTCTTTTCTACCCGTGCTTTGAACTCCTTAAATTTTTGCAAAGCTTCCAACTTCTTCTTCAGAAAATAAACTTACACTCTCCTAGAATAATCATCTATAAAAGTCAGAAAATAGATGGTGCCATTCAAGGATTGGTCCAAATATATCCAAATGTATAAGTTGCAGAAAATCAAAACTCTTACCAAGACTTGCAGTAAACCGAACCCTCTTATGTTTACCAAAAATACAATGCTCACATAAGTCTAAATTACAAGACTTAATCCCAAAAAGCATACCTCTGTCATGCAGAATTTTCAGGCCTTTTTCACTCAGATGGCCTAGGCATTGATGCCATAGCATTACTGCATCCTGAACTGAAGTTGTTGTTGTTGCATGATTTGTCACCGTATCACCGCATAAACGATATAGGGTTCCATAAGATTCTCCCTTACTTACTCTAAGAGCCCTTCTGGTAATTTTGCAGTAGTTGTTGGCGAAAGTGACAGAATACCCTAGCTTATCCATCATTTTGATTGAGAGCAAATTCTTCCGCAAATCGGGCACATGTCGCACATCACATAACATCCTTTCTCTACCATCATCCAGCCTGATCCTTATATCCCCTCTTCCCACAATTTCTAAAGGGTGATCATCACCCAAATAGACCTTTCCACCATAGTATGGCTGATATTTGTCAAACCAGTCTCTGTGGGGAGACGTGGAAAGATGCACCTGAGTCCAAAACCCAAGTATATAAAACAAATCTGTTGTTACTGATACAGAAGGCTTCACATGTTGTCGTCTCTCCTGAATCTGCTGCACTGGCCTCAGCTGATGGCTGATTTTTCTTTTCACCATTCTTTAATTGCCAACAGTCCTTCTTTGAGTGTCCTGGCTTCCCACAATGCCAACACTTTCCTTTCTGCTTACATCCTTTAGACTTAGATCTAGACTGTTTTCTACCTTGTTTACTCCCCTCGAAAGATCGACCTCTCACAGATAGGGCTTCATTGGTTGAGGGTTCCAGAGACGTTTTTCGCCTCAACTCTTCTGCCAACAAAGCGGCTACCACATCATCAAATTTGAGAGTTCCTGATGATGAATTAATGATGGTCATCACCATATGATCCCAAGTGTCCGGGAGGGAACAAAGTAGGGTGATAGCTCTATCTTCATCCTCCATCTTCACATTAACTAAAACCAATTTACTGATAAGAGTATTAAACTCATTCAAATGATCTACCACGGATGAACTTTCCTTCATCCTCAAGCTATAAAGCTGCTTTTCAGAAAAACCTTATTTGTTGTTGATTTTGTTTCATACAACTTTTCAAGCTTTTGCCACAGGGCTTCCGCGATCTTCTCTTCAGCTACATTGAACAAGACAAAGTCTACTAGGTAGAGACGGATTGTAGAAACCGCCTTCTTGTCAAGCGTTGCCCACTCCTCATCTTTCATGTTGCTCGGTTTACTCGCAACCCCTTTCAAGGCTTGAGCTTGGTCATTCTGAACCAGCAAATCCTCCACCTTCATCTTCCATAGAGCAAAGTTCCTGCCATCAAATATCTCAATCTCGAACTTGGTTACACCCCCTGTCATTGTTGCAGCTCCCACTCGCACAAAACCTTTGCTCTGATACCAGATGTTAGGAAAGACTACAAATTTTATACCTGCAAGAGGAAACACAATAACAGAGAATAGAAAACAGCAACACAAGTGACAGAGATTTACGTGGAAACCTGCAATGTCAAGGAAAAACTACGAGGCAATGACAACTTCTCCTTTTATTATTTTCAGCAAACTTTACATTCACGTTTCTCAACGTTTTCAACATAACATATGCAAGGGATCACATCCCTTTTATAGAGAAGAAGGAAGACTCCAAATTGTTCGTTTCCTCTCCCGACGGAAGCCTCCAAAAACTGTTCATTTTCACTCCCAAGGAAAGCGCCTAACTCACTTCCTAACAAAATTGAATCCTCTACATAGTGCTTTATGCCTGATTGTGTGTTCTATTAGCCTGAGACTGTGAGGGAGAGATTATTCACTGAAATTGGAAGGTATCCCTTTCAATTCCAAAGAGCAATTTATTTAGCGTGTTTATGCTAATTCATTCTCTCTTCCTTTCCTTTCTCAAAGTCGCTGATTATTGTGCAAATGTATTTGGAAATTCAAAAAAAATGAAAGGAAAATCAGTGTCTTCATGTCAGGAAATTAAAAACACGCAAGTTGAACAACAATAAACAGTACACAATATTTTACGTGGAAACCCTACAGTGTGCAAGGAAAAACCACAAGGCAAAAGGCAATTTTTCTCTTTTATTATTCTCAGCTAGCTTTCATACATTCGCACTATTCAAATGCAAGGGGCATTCCCCTTTTTATAGAAATACAAAGGAAGATTCCAAAAAAGTCATGGCACATTCCAAATAAAAGCGCTTTATTAAAAACGCGCTTTATTAACTGTGTTTTATAACAAACGCGCTTTATTGCGTTTTAGTAACCCGCATCGTACGATTACACGGACAAAAATTTTCGAGTCGAGGGCTCTGCCCCCGAACCCCCGAGCAAGGAGGAACCTAGCCGATTCCCCCTACGACCCCCCTTGGCATGCCCCGCACATACAAGCAGTGCATGGGGTTGGGTTACTATATGCTGCACCACCATGCTCCACTCTGCTGAAGAACATCGGAGATCTGGATATTGACTTCACCTCCTAACACTTCATTCCTTGCTACTGTAATGCATTTGAAAATGAATAAGTGGTTCCTTGCATTCCTCCAATGTGTATATCGTTAATGTGCAGCCAAGAAGATCATGATGTATGGACAAGTAACATCAAATGATTACAATCTTGTTTCATCTGTCATTATGTCGAAAGTTCAAGTTTGTTTAAAGGTATATACTTTGTATCTGATCACAAAAATAGGCTTATTGCATAAATTTGGAACATGTACAAACTGAAGCCTTTCCACTCTTTTTTGTGTTTCTTGTGTGTTCACCTGCTGGCATGATCTAAATTGCAAACATCATATGAGCTATTATATGATTGTGGGAAGCTACAGATTGGTTAGTTAAACCTACCCCTTCGTCCTTATGTTTGTCTTGTCTATACAAATAAGACATTGAGTTGTGAAAGTAAATTTACTTGGATGGATTTTGTGTTGCTATCCATATATTGTAGTAGCATTAGTACTTGCCTTTCTTAAGCTTATTTTTAAGGAAGCACGAATATTGATTAAGAGATAACTAATGCACATGCTTTGTGAATGGGAAATGGAGTTGTAATTCTATGTAGTGTGTGAATTGATGAGTGCCTATTGTGAACTCTTAGGAAAGCAATTATTCCCTTTTTGTAAGTAGTGTTGGAGCAGCAGTGTTAGAGGGTTTTTGTGAAAAACATCTGAGCAGCGACATCCAAGGATTTTGTGGAAAAACTGAGCAGCAACGTAAGAGGATTTCTGTGGAAAAATTTGAGCAGCAGCGTTAGAGGATTTCTATGGAAAACATCTGAGCAGCGACATCCAGTGGTTTTGTGGAAAAAACTGAGCAGCAGCGTAAGAGGATTTTGTGGAAAAAACTGAGCAACAACGTAAGAGGATTTTCAAGGAGAAGAGGGTTTGTTGGAGGTTGTCGCCACTGCCGCACCAGGTTGTGGTTGATCCATCATCATCACTACCCGGTAACAGTTGAAGACCCATCTGTAATTTTGATGAAAGCTCAGACTATGAAGGAGGTAAGCATTCATCTTTCTTACATTTAAATTTTCTTTGGAAGAAGTTTGTCGGCTGTAATCATAAAATGCATGCAATGAAGCTAGGGTTTGCAAAGTGAAGCACAAAGGAATTAATTCGAAGGGGTGAAAGGATTTATTTTGCTAGGGAGGAATATTTCTATGCATGTGAACAACAGTTTGAAGAATTTTGTTTGGCTAGAACTGCGGAGTGCACACAGTAAAGCTAAGGTTTACAAGTGAAGCATAGAGAAAAGTAAAAAGCACAACAAGTGGCAATATTTTATTTTTTCTAAAACTAGAATGTGCTCAGATCTATTCATGTGAATAAAATGAAGGTGGATCCAGTTCTTGACTAATATCTTTAAAAAAATGACACAAGAAGCATCATCATTTTTTTAAAATAGAAGTGCGCTCAGATTTGTTCATGTGAAGAAAATGAAGGCTGGACAACTTACTTTCTAGATTCAAAGCATGCAAAAGTATAATTTGGAAAATCAGTTTCTTGTTTTTTGATGGAGAATGAAGAGGAATGTTTGGACTTCTCAGAGGACCCCTTTGAGGGGCAACACATTTTTTCAACTCCAAGGGCCAAGGGTCCCATTTTTGAACAAGACTTAGAAGTTGAGAAGTGGGGGTCCTTGGGTTTTTTGAGTGATCAGAATAATACTGCAGGTGATCAGACTTTAGTGGACAGAGGGGAGTCTATGTCAAAAGGTTCAGACCAGGTCAGTTGTCCTATTGATTGCTCATTCTTAGTTGTCTCAAAACACTCTACTCAAGTGATGGGTCTAATGAATGAGCAAGCATTTCATTGCGGGGAAGAAAAACTTGAGCAGGCTCCAAACAACCCAAACTCACTTTGTCAGACAAAGTTTCCTTTGTTTGGTTCAGGTTTTATTGGTAAAAGTCTTGATTTGGAGGCCCTAAGTGGAGTGGGTCCAAACTTTCAATCAGCACAGTCTACAACTCCGGTTACTAAAGTGCGTAAGGCACAAAAAGTGGTTAAAAAGAGAAGGTCAAAGATTAGAATGGTACTTGGGGAAGACTTGAGGATGGAACAAGTTTTGGATTTTTCGGGGAAGGCCCTCATTGGAAAGTTTCATGGACATCAAATAGCTGATAATACACTAAATGAGTGGTTGCAGAAGGTATGGGTTCCAATTTTAGGATATGGGCCAATTTTTCACTTACTTGCCAGAGGATGGATAGGTTTCCTTTTTCGATCTGAGGAAGATGCACAAAAAATTATGGGAGGTCGTTGGTATTGGGGGTCTTCTTTTTTGGCTTTGAAGGCTTGGACGACTTGCTTTGATCCTAGGACTGAAGTTGCTAGGAGAATCCCAATCTGGGTAAAATTTCAAGGTCTACCAATAGAGTTATGGTCAGAAAGAGCTTTGAAAGAGATTGGAGATTCATTAGGTAAAACCTTGGATATAGAAATTTCTTTCAAATCTAGTATTTTTGGTCTGTAGCTCGGGTTTTGGTTGAGATGGATATCAGTGAAGGCTTACCAGACTGTATGGAGATAGTTGTGGGGAATACAGTTCATAATCAAATCTTGGATTATTTGAAGATTCTCTTTAGATGTGTTCGTTGTCATGTTTATGGACATATTGCTAAGGAATGTTCTCAAGCTTTCACACAGAAAGTATGGAGGAGAAAACAAATGACTAGTGGGGATTTCAAGTCAGCTAACAACAATCAAGAGATACCTATTTTTCAGAGCTCAATAGTGCTCCCTGATTTGGCACAAACAAACAAAAAGAAAGTTGTTGAACCTAGAACCAAAACTCTAGAGAAGGAGGAAGAAATTTTGGGCCTAGCATTGTCTTCATTTCACTGTTCACAAGCTTTAGAGGAGACGAAGTCATAAATGAAATGAAGTGAAAGATTTTAATTACGTCCGCGAGACCCAAATATGGTCTATGGGACCTCAAATATGCAAGTACAACTACTCAAATCATATCATATGATTTTTAATATCTTTGAGAAGGTTGTTCCTTCTCCTGCTGATTTGGGTTAGCAATTCCCCAACTTTTTTTATTTTACTGTCTTCAAATAACTTTGCCATAGATCCTTTTCCAAGTGTTTCTTTGTATTTGTCATGAATATCTGAAAAACTTGGGCATTTATAGATGAAGTGTTCCTCTGTCTCTACTACCTTTGTGCTGCATAGAGGACATATCCTTTCTTCCCATTGTTCTTTGGGCGTTGTCCATCTCCCTGTTTCACATCTAAGCCTATGAGAGCTAGTCCTTATTTGAGCAATGAGGATTTTTTCCTTCCACTTGATTTCAGCGCCTATAAAGAAAACTATGAAAGGATTGGAACCCAATACTGTTAAGTTTGTTGATCAGACATCTAAGCCTTATGACAATTACTGTCCAATACATGAGAATAATACGAGAGCCTGCTTGTGGAAACTCCTGAGTCATATGAGCAAGGCCTTTCAAGACATTCCGTGGATTATAGCTGGTGACTTCAACACCCCGCTTTTCCCATCTGATAAGAAAGGAGGGGCAGGACTCCCGACTAGGAGCATGGAGGACTTTAGCGAGTTTGTGCACACAAACCAGTTGATGGACGTCAAGCTTAAGGACGCCAAGTATACGTGGAGCAATAGGCGCTTGGGAAGAAACCTCATCCAGGAGCGGCTAGACAGGGTCCTTCTCTCACAGGAAGCTATCCAGGTCTTTGGTGCGTCCTCCTTGCACGCCTTTCCTAAGGTCGGGTCTGACCATAACCCCATTCTCCTGGAAACTCCTCAGACCTCCACTTCCAGCTGCAAGCGCCCCTTTCGCTTCGAAGCAATGTGGACCAAACACCCAGACCTAAAAAACAGGATCAACCAATGGTGGCAGCAGCCTTGCCAAGGTAGTCATTCCTACAAACTTTCACAAAAGCTTACTCGGGTCAAGAATAACCTCAAAATTTGGAACAAAGAAGTGTTTGGAAATATCTTTGAAAAAAAAAGGTTGTAACTGAAAAACTAAAAGCTATCGACAACCAGATCCAACATGGAGTGCTAGATGATGACACCAGGATTGAGGAGAGAACGCTCCTGTCAGAATACCACAACATCCTGGCCTATGAAGAGACCTTCTAGAGACAAAAGTCTAGGGCCCTATGGCTCAAAGAGGGTGACTCCAATTCCAAGTTCTTCCATGTCTCCACTCTCAAAAATAGAAGCAACAACCGAATCAAACAGTTAACAAGAGCGGATGGGTCCAGCAACCAAGACAACAATGACATTAATAATGAAGTTGTGAACTTTTTTAGCTCCATCCTGGGTGAGGAACCTATGTGTCATGAAGCTGCTCAGGACTCTCTACTCCAATTCATTCCCCAAAGGATAGAAAAGGCTGCCAATTCAAAGCTTATCACTCCTTTTTATGATCAAGAAATCAGGGAGGCACTTTTTTCCATGAATCCTGACAAGGCCCCGGGCCCCGATGGTTTCTCACCAAGGTTCTTCCAAATCTTCTAGGACATCCTAGGAGATGAGGTGTGCTCCACTGTCTAGGAATTCCAAGCTTCCAAGCACATCCCATGAAGCTACAACTCTACCTTCTTAGCCCTGATCCCGAAAGGACCGGTACCTAAGTCCATAACAAATTTTAGACCAATCAGCCTATGCAATGTTTTATATAAGATCCTCATCAAAGCCATTGCGAATTACATGAAAAGTGTGCTCCATCAGATCATTGACCCCTGCCAAGGCAGCTCCATCCAAGGCAGGTCGATCCTGGATGGCATCATCACAGTCCATGAAGCTCTTCACTCTGCCTCTCAGACCAAGAAGGCTACCTTTGCTTTAAAGATCGACATGAACAAGGCTTTTGATAGAGTTAATTGGGATTTTGTGAGCGCCATACTGCTAAAATTTGGGTTCCATCCTGAATGGGTCAGGCTCATTAGTTGCTACATCTGCACCCCCTGGTTTTTGGTGTTGGTCAATGGGGAGCCAACAGGTTTCTTCCAAAGCCGAAGAGGGCTTAGGCAAGGGGATCCTATCAGCCCCTTGTTGTTCATCATTGTCATCGAAGCCCTAGGAAGAACAATCAAAGCTACCATTGCATCAGGGCTTATCTCAGGTATCAAAGCTACATCCCTCACGGAGGCCATTACCCACCAGTAATTTGTGGATGACACCCTATTTTTGACTATGGCGTCAGTGGCAGAGGAAAAAAACATTAGGTATATCCTTAAGATCTACGAAGATGTGGCAGGGCAAAAAGTCAATTTCAACAAAATTAAAGTGTATTTCCTTAACACTCCCCTTTCGAGACAAATCAAAATCACCAAAATTTTAGGGTGCTCCACCTCCACTCTACCTACTTCTTACTTGGGCCTTCCCCTATTCACTGGGGTTCCGACGGTGCCCATGTGGAACATTGTCCTTGAAAGAATCCAAAAGAAGCTCTCAGGGTGGAAGAGTCACTTGTTGTCCCAGGCAGGTAAGGCAACGTTAACCATGGCTTCCATTCAAAGTATTTCAGTCTATTTCTTATCAGTTTTCAAAGCACCGGTTAAAGTCTATCAGAGAATCAAAAGGTACCAAAAAAAATTTCTCTGGTCTGGCTCTGAAGATAAGCAGAGAATCCACCTGGTGGGATGGGACAAAGTTTGTAGGCCTAAAGATGTCGAAGGGCTAGGGTTAAGGAAAGTTTCCCACCTCAACCTAGTGCTTATAGCTAAACAAGCCTGGCGATTAATGTCCAATGAAAGAAATGAGTGGACAACAATCATAAAGCGTAAGTATCTCCAAGGCACTAAGTTTCTCAGCAATGCCATTCCAACCCAAGGATCCTTCTTCTGGAAAGTGATCCTAACCTACAAGGAAGTGATAAAGAAAGGCATAATATGGATCCTTGGAAATGGGCGAAGGATTGACTTTTGGGAGGATAGATGGGCAAGAACAGAAGCCCTAATCGGTGATCCTATTTTGGCTCCGCTGAAAACCCTAACCACTGAAGGCTTTGGGCCCAAGGTTGCTAATTTCTTATGACAAAACAGGAGCAAATCCAACTGGAAGCCCATTGCCTTTCAAGGGTGGGAGACAGTGACCGAGAAACTCAATAGCATTTTACTTCATCAGTTTGTCCCCACAAGACCGACAAAAGACCAGATGAGATGGACCACGACAGACAGTGGCAAATTCATAGTCAAATCAACGTACAAATTGTTAATCCATCCTGAGGCTCCTCACTTCCAAAATCAGTTAGTCTGGGTTAACTGACTCATCCCCAAAATATCCTTTTTTGCATGGCTTGTGGTTCAAGGGAAAATTCTTACTATTGACAATTTGATAAAAAAAGGATTAACCATCCCGAACAGATGTTATTTGTGCAGGGCTGACTGGGAGTCCATCCAAAACCTCTTCATCGAATGCCCCTTTGCCACCACAATCCTTAATGGCATCTTCCAAAATTTTGACATGACTTGGGTCAGACCCGAGTCCCTCAGTGAGTTCCTCCTGCAATGACCCAAACCATTTGTTAGTGGCAGATTAAAATTCCTTTGGAATATCAGCTTCCACCATTTCCTATGGCAAGTTTGGCTTGAAAGGAACCTGTGGATTTTCAATGAGGCTACTAGGGACCCAGGATCCATAACTAATAAAATCATTGCCTTTGCTAAGGAGAATGCCCTATATTGCACTGATGAGCCCTACTCGACTCCCCTGGGTGAAAAGCTCCTAGCCCAGTCCCTGAGTCTGCCCTGCCAAGATGGCCTTAGGAAGACTAATCCGAGGTGTGAGGTTGGTTGGATCCCCCCGACCGAATGCCTAAAGTTAAACTTTGATGGTGCCACCAAGGGCAATCCTGGTAGAGCAGGGGCGGGCGGGACCGTCAAAAATCATCAGGGCGACCTTGTCCTAGCTTTCGCTGAGACCCTGGGTACCACAACCAACAATGATACTGAAGCTAGAGTTGTTTGGCGTGGTATTATCCTAGCTAAGACGTCCAAGGCCGGTTAATTATGGAAGGAGACTCCCAAGTTATCATCAATCTCCTCAAAAATGATAAGGATCCTCCGTGGAAGTTTGAGGCTTGCATTAAGGAAGCAAGGAACCTCTTAACCAACATAGGTGACAACGTGGCTCAACACATCTTCAGAGAGGCCAACAAGGCGGCAGACAAACTGGCAAACATAGGTGTTGATGCGGCTAGTTTGACCACGTGGATGCATGACCTCCCGATGGACGTGGATGGTATCTTCCAGGGAGAGTGACAACATGAAGTTTGATGTGGAATGCTAATCCAAATCAGCTCTCAAATGCAATGGTATCGATAAATTCAGCCATACGACATCAGGATTGCTCGTATCAACATATCAACATTTCCAAGGTAACCTCCCCGGATAACCACGTGACTAGAAAGAAGTGGCGGTGGCTCCTCGGACCTCCGCTGGACAGTTCCCTGAGGATTGACATTCTCTGGCGGGCTGCGTCTCGCAGTAAATCCGCTAATTGCGTCTCGTGCGGAGTTGGGGCGTGGGAAGGCCCACCCACCACAACGAGACACGTGATCCCTCGAACGGCCATGATGACCACCAAGAATAGCTTGTATCTTTCCTAGAAGGAGAACATTAAGGCTCCCAATTCCTTTTCCAGATTAGCCACGCAGCATGGCACCCAGGTGGTAGGTATGCGTTGGCTTGCCATCAAAGCTGGCACTCACCTTAATGAGCCTTTTCGTTTAAGATTGAAAGTCCTCTCTTGCCATCACCACTCTTCCCTCCTTTCTGATTCTGAGAGCAAGCATTTCCTTCAAGCTGCCAGACAAGTTTCATAGGATCCCAGAGGTGAGATTACAATGACGTACATTGAGCCAAGTATGGTGGTCATGGAGCCGGCTGTGCAAGCCATCCTTACTGAGAGGAAGTTCATGCAATTCTTTGACATGTTTGCTGGTCCGGACGACAGCATTACTGCCGAGGTTATGGAATCCTGGGATGAGGGCAGAGTGGTTATCCACGGGCATGAGATTTTTGTTGATATTAACCTTCTAGCAACCCTAACTGGGCAGACGGTGAGGGGCCACTCCATCCATAGGAAAAAACATAACTGGGAATTCAAATTGCGTGAGTTTAATGATAACCTCAAGATCTTTAAGGAGGCAAAGAACGGATTGACAAGGATGAACCTCCCTGCCCCGTGGAACTCTGTAATGAAAAACGTAATGGAATTCATTACAGCAGAGGACCTCAGCAAGGTTCTTCTAAGCTTCCAATATGCCTTCATCGACTTCTTCCGTGACATCAACCCCATTAGCATCCCACAATTTCTCCTGAATTCCATGAACTACACCATCAATTCTTGTCATAGCAAGAAGGGCACAATAATGCCTATGCACCAGAGCCTATTCAAGGTGATTTACAAATTTGCCCTTGCCACCTCTCCCCAACCTGAACCCCCTACTTTTCCCCTTGCTGAGATCCCTAGCTCTAGGCCCAAGCTACCCAAGCCCCACTCTGGGTCCTCTGCTAAGAAGCGTGAGCTAGAGGTGTCAATCACTGGCATAGGAGCAAGGAGAAAACTGAAGATTGAGGAAGCAGAGGGATCCAAACGATCCTCTGCAAGACTTAGGAATAAGCTTGGGTAGGGAAGTTCCACAACCGTTATCTTAGACCCTGAGGCTGAGGGTCCTAAAATCAACGTTTTGGTCCTCAAATGTTTTGTTATGATCACCCTGGCGTCCATGGCCTAGCAGATGTAGGAGGTCCTCGATGCCCTATCCAAGGTCTTCTTCAACGAAGGCTATCAGAGCAATGCCCCTACTCAAGTCAACACAGAGGTCGAGGACCCATAAAATGATAAGGATGATGACCAGTTTGAGGACAAAGACGAGGAGGATTAGGCAAGTTTTAGACCCTTTCCTTTTTGTGGCGGGCGCTTCTGAAGGCCCGATGACGGTGTCTTTTTGTTCATGGACCTAATTTCGCTTCTTCCATTCATGTTTGATGGGAGAAGTGAAATATCTCTCGGTGTTTTTGCTGCCTGACATTTCAGGACTATTTTCACAAAGGATTAAGGATCCTTAGTCTATTTCTTTTCTCTGTGCTCAGCTATATGCTATTTTTGTACAAGGTTTTGGGTCAACCTGAAAAACCCGTTTGATATAAAAAGCTTACTTATCAAAAAAAATATGGACTTAGGTAATAAAGAACTTTGTACACTGCCTTATGAATCTTCGAAGAGAAGTCCCAAGGACAACGAATTTTCTAATATTTTGGACAATGGACCGGTAACCTCAAACATATTGAATAGGGATTGTGATCCAAATATTTCTACTATTGGGGGGCGTCTTTGTGACCTATCAGGTGAATCTTCTAAGGAGGTAACTATTTCAGGGGATGGTTTGGAGACAGGCTCCTCTTGCAGATATTTATTGTGTTCTAGGAAAAAGGAATCTGAGCTGAAAACTTGTGCAGTTGTTGGAAGGTTGGGGTTAGGTTTGGACCATATAAAGGAATCTTCCACTACTTCTGCAGGTAGGAAATCATTTTTGTTTCATGCAAAGGAGAAGGCTTTGAGGGAAATTCAGCAGGGTAAACAAAAATCTATCGAAAGGGGTCCTTAGAGCAGGACAAAACCCCTCTAAGATGTTTAAATGATCTTGTTATCCCTTAATATTCGAGGTCTTGGCAGTCCCTCTAAAAGACTTGCCTTATCCAGGCTGGTGGAAATTCATAATCCGGATGTTATCTATCTACAAGAAACCATGGGGGCAAGTACAAAAGTCATTGAAGGGTTAAGTAAATTGCTTAGGGACTGGGAGTTCTTGGCTCTAGATGCTCCCAGAAATTCAAGGGGTGTTTTGACTGGCTGGAAGAACTCAGTATCCTTAATTAATTCTTCCTTTATGGTTTCAGGCTTGTGGACAAAATTCTTTTTAAAGACTTGGGTTTGTTATTAGTTATTAATTGTTATGGTCCCTATGAAAATAGAAAGGTCTTCTGGGAAGATTTTTTCTCCCAAAGGTGTGTTAGGGATGAAAGAGTTATCATTGGTGGGGACTTAAATTTTACTATGAATAGAAGTGAGGTATGGGGAGAATCTGCAAGACTTGATAGAATTGCAGATTACTTCAAGCATAAGATTGAAGAAGTTGGTTTAATTGATTTGGAACCAATAAAATTAATGCCTACGTGGAGAAATAATAGAGTTGGGGAAGCTGGGATCTCAAAGAGGTTGGACAGATTTTTGATCTCAAAGTCATTATATAATGAAATAGACAAAAAATGGTCATGGGTTGAGACTAGAGGTGGCTCAGATCATTCTCCCATACTTCTTCAATTAGAAATTCAAGAGGCAAAACCTGCTAGTCCTTTTAAGCTCAATCCAATTTGGTTGGAGGAAGAATATTTTCAACAACTGATTAAAAAAGAATGGATTGGTTATGACCAAAGTTCTAGGTCATCAGCGAGTTTTCAATTTGCTGCTGCTCTAAAAAAATTAAAAGGAGTTGTGTCATCTTGGATTGCAGTTAAAAATGAGAGTATGAATAGAGATCTCAAGTTGGTGGAGAAGGAAATTTTTAGAAATTCATAAAAAAAATGAGGCTGGTTTGTTTAAAGAGGAGGAGAAAACAAGACTGTTTGAACTAGAAATTAAGAAGAACAAATTCTTGGAGTGGAGGGAAGCTGAATGGAGAATGAAAAGTAGAGTTGTATGGTTAAAAAAGGGGATGAAAATACTAAGTTTTTTCATAATTTTGCTAATCACAGGAAGAAGGTTAACACTATCTGGGAGATGCAGAATGAAGAAGGGGCTCTCATTAGGAGTTTTGCTGAGCTAGCAGATTTGGGAGTAAAACATTTTCAAACAATCTATAAAGAACCTGATAGAGTCAATTTTGGGGAAATTTTAAAGTTTCTTTCTTCCCCAGTTTTGTCACAGAGGAGGACAATAAGTTAGGAGGTCACAAAGGAAGAACTGAAAGCTGTCCTAACTTCTTTCAAAAAGGATAAAATTCCAAGGCCTGATGGATGGCCTGTGGAGTTTTTTCTAGTTTTCTATGATCTGGTTGAGGATCTTCTCAGAGTAATGGAAGAAGTTAGGTTGAGTGGTCAGGTTTTGGGGGTTTTTAACTCCACTTTTTTAGCTTTGATTCCAAAAAAGGAGAAGCCTGAAACCTTTGATGAATTTAGAACCATTTCATTGTGTAACTGTATCTATAAAATCATTGCAAAGATTCTGGTTGTTAGATTGAAGAAGATTTTCTCTGAAGTTATTTCTCAGGAGCAGTTTGGGTTTTTAGCAGGTAGACAGATTTTTGAAGCCATAGGAGCTGCACAAGAGGGCCTTCACTCTATTAAAACTAAAAATCTTCCTGCAATGGTCCTTAAACTAGATCTATCTAAAGCTTATGACAGAACTAGCTGGTTGTATCTCAGATTGATGCTCTTACATGTGGGCTTTAGCTATCCGATAGTAAAGTGGATTATGGGATGTATTTCTTCTGTATCTTTTGCTGTTCTTATCAATGGATCAGCTTCCAAATTCTTTAGACCCTCGAGAGGATTGAGACAGGGATGTCCTTTATCTCCTTTACTTTTTTTGCTGGTTGTTGAAGGATTGAGTAGAGCTGTTTTGGATGCAAAGAGGGTAGGATCCTTGACTAGGATCAAAGTGGGGGTCCTTTATTTATCTCATTTATTATTTGCCGATGATGTTTTGTTGTTCACAAATGGCAGTTTAAGGGAAGCTAGAAAGTTGAAGGAAATTTTGGACACTTACAGTATTGCTACCGGCATGGAGATGAATTTTCAAAAATCCTCTATTTGCTTTAATGGTCTAGAGCAAGAGATTGAACAGGATTTAATCAGAAATTTTCCTTTTAATCTCTTAGATTTCCAGGAAGGCTTTAAGTATCTGAGTTTTGTATTGAAGCCAAATACTTACAGGAAAAGAGATTGGGGATGGCTTTTAGAGAAGATTGATTTTAGGATTAACCATTGGTGTAATAGATGGTTGTCTATTGGTGGGAGATTAACACTTGTAAACTCGGTTCTTGAGGCAATTCCTGTGTTTTGGCACTCCTTGGCCTTCATTCCTAAAGGAGTTTTAGAGAAAATAAGAAAACTTTGCTTCAGATTTCTTTGGACTGGACGCAAGGAACATGAAGGCATTCCTTTAGTTAAGTGGCAGAGTATTGCTAGGCCAAAGGAGGAAGGTGGTTGGGGTCTTAAAAATATCCATCTTTTTGGTTCTTCTCTGGCAGCAAAAAGTTTATGGAGGATTTTGACCAAAGAAGGATTATGGAAGAAGATTATTGAACAGAAGTATATTTGTCCAGGGACCTTTATGGATTGGATCAGAAGTCCACAGAAAAACATTAAAAATGTTTCCATTCAATGGAAGGCACTAGTACAGGCCTTTCCTATGATTGGAAAATATTTGGCTTGGAAAGTGGGCAATGGTGAACAAGTAAGAATAGGGGCTGATATGCAAATTTGGAAGGATAACTTCCCTCAAGAACTATTGGTGTTGGCTGCTAGAGAAGAGCTAAGATCAAACCTGTTAGAGCATCAGGAGATCAGAGGGGCTGATGATGAGTAATCCGACAGATGGAATTAGGCAGAAAAGGCATCCCATTTGCTGGGGCCTGGGAGGTGACAAGTGTACAGTACAGCAACCTAGTGTTAGTAAGTGCTAGGTGTTGTTTGGTTTTTGTTTTATCCTGAATAGTCAAGCGACAAGTATAGGACTGTGGACTCTAAGTATGGCTTAATGTGAGTCTTAGAAAGATCCATTTTGTATTTTGATTATACGGGCTTGATGCTAGAACCAGCCCATTTTGACTTTGTAAAAGGTTTGTGGACCTTATAACCACCTCTACCTTATACCAAAAAAAGAATAGGGGCTGATTCTATTTTGGGTTGTGGAGAAAACATTTTGTTGCCGGAAGCTATGATAAGTTCTTTACAAGACAAAGGTTTTTTCTTTCTTCATTAGGTGGGGGAATCAGATTCTTCTAGTCTTTGGACCCAAGGTTGGAAGCAGGCTCAGGTCTTGGGTCTTTCTGATGAGCAGGCTGTTTTGTGGAAGGCTTACACTGATAGTCTTAATAAGAGTCATATCAAGTTGAGAGCTGAACCAAATACTATTGCTTGGGCATACAACAAATCTGGGGGTCAATATACGGCTAGACTTGGTTACAAAGCAAGTTTTGACCCTCATCCTCAAGGGCCTACTTGGTGGTGGAAGCAAATTTGGAAATTATCTGCCCCAAAAAAAACAATTATTTTCATGTGGTTAGCTTTGAGAAATAAGGCTTTGACTTGGGAAGTTTTACAGAGGAGAAGCAGACAAGGTCCAAGTATTTATATGTTGTGTCAGTCAGAGGAGGAAAACATCACACATTTGTTAATCAAATGCCCTTTTTCTCAACAGGTTTGGTTAGAAGCTGAACAGATAACTGGAGTACAAAATATTTTGGAAGGAGAAACAGTGGAGGTATGCTTAAGACAGTGGTTTTTGAAAAAATAGTTGAAACAATTTCTTTTTTTACCATGTCTTATATGTTGGGGTATATGGTTGGCACAAAATGCAGCTATTTTTGAAGGAAAGTTAATACCCCCATTTCAAGTCATTTTTCAGGTGAGGACTTTGGTCTCAATCAACAAAGGGCCTGACAAACATAAGAAACCTCGACAAGTAGGTAATTTGTTCATTGAAAAGTCTCAGCCATGGGGTTTTTGATGGGGCCAGTCAGAGACAGTCATCTTTTAGTAGTGCAGGAGGCATTCTATACTTCTCAGATACCCACTATATCAAATTTAAAGCAGGTCTTGGGACAGGTTCCAACAATTTTGCTGAGTTCCAAGCGTTGAGATTGCTAATGAAGTGTGCTGCGAAGAGAAATGTGAAAAAATTACAAATTTTTGGAGATTCTACTCTAGTCATCAACTGGATGAATAGATCCACTCAATTAAAAAATAATTTGCTTAGACCAGTGGGAGATGAACTACTGGAGGTGATTTCCCTTTTTGAAAATATCTTTTTTACTCATGTTTATAGGGAATTAAATCAAGAAGCAGATAAGCTATCAAAAGAAGGTCAACAGGTTCCAGAAGGTTTCTTGCAAATGGAAGAGAACAAGGATGGAGTTTCTTCTTTCACCCACATATCATACCCCTAGTTCCTATGCTAGCTCTGGGTTTTACTGTGGGCCTGTTCATTTGATTAGAGCTTTATGGCAGTTTTTAACTGTTTCCTTTCTTTCTGCTGGTTTCTTTTTCACTGATATCTATCCAGGTTTTGGACATGGAGGTTATTTGGATGATTAAGTATTGATATATAAGGATATTTATCCTTATTATCCCCATGCTATTTCGAAGATGGGTTTTTTTCCTCTCCGATCTGCCCGACTGTAATTATATCTTGACTCCTAGAAATCTGTTTTTATCTGGGTTTTTGTTTGTGCTAAGGCACCTGAGAAGTGTAATTTTATTTCATTCTTGAAATAAAATTACGATTTTTTTCTTGTAAAAAAAAAAGTAGTGTTTGAGAAAGAGAGTTGAACTAGCCTTATGGTTTGTAACATCGACTGAGTGCCCTATAACTACATACTTCTTATATGCGTGTCTTAAGAAAAACAGAATTATCGATGCCTATGTTTATTAGATAAAAAATTATTGGCACTTGATGAAGGACTGTTTGTCTGGGCATCATTGTTCTTCATTGCATGATTCTAGTTTCTACTTATGTGGTTTATTTCATTGTCAGCATGGTATTGATTCTTGTTGCTATCTAAGGTTTCTTTTCAGCTCAAAAACTGCATGGAAGGGCAAAATGGATTAACTTAGGTGATATAAAGTTATAAACCCAACCCCTGTAGTTAAGGATAGCTCCTTTATGGACTTCAAGCAATGTACTTGAGTGTAATAGGGAAGGGTTCTATATATAGACGCATGCAGTCAGCTCCTCAAAGCTTAATACTATCCTCAGATTCTTGCATAGTGTCTTCCTTATGTCCACCACTTGCCAAAAGTATCTACCATTTGGAAACACTTTCTCTGTCAAGCTGTGCAGCTGTTAGCTGCAAAACTATTCCAGAAACACAGTGATGGAAAGGCAGACAACTTTAAGGAGAATCATTGGTGGCATTCTCTTCAAAATTCCAAATTATTCAGTTTCCAGTATCTTTTGATATAAACTCTTGCAGTTACATAATTCAAAGGAGTTTTCCAAGTACACAGGAATAAACAAAGATAAACAAAAATTGTTAAAATGGTCAACTACTAGTAAGTGCTCCTTCAATGACTCTAAGTCTTAATAATGGAACAAGGTTGAGTGTCTTTTGTTGGTATATGCCTTAGTAATGACTGTTGTGTGTTACAATAACTAGTAGAACATTCTTGATCATTATGCATAGTAAGTTATGTTTAGTCCTAGTATATTTTTCAGATCTAATTTTTATCAATGCCATCACATAAGTGTGTTGATAACAAAGGAACTGTGTTTCCTATTAGCATCTAATATTCTTCCATGTTAACATTTTCAGGATGTTTCATCAGATTGAGCACAATAATATCAACTCATTGTAGCATCTTGATGATGGATTACAGAAGGTGATTCATAATGTCGATGTATGTCTCACCTTTCCTTGATGTAGATTATTTCAGAAATCCTTCCAAAATAATAATATTGTTTTTAGCTGAAAAACATTAGTAAAAAAACAACAGAGTTCATCTAGGTGACACCAAATTCTATAGAGCAAAATCTAGCTGCGTATACACGGATATGTATTGCCATGGTTATTTCAAAATCTTTGCCAAAATCCCTCATGATTTAATCTGAATCAAGACTATGGGTTCAACAAGTCAGTTATCAAGACTTTGCATTGTGGTGCTGCATATGCCATGAGACCAGATGCATGGCAAGAGAATGCAAAAGGAAAACAGTTGAGAAAGAGGCAAAAGGTTATAAGCCAAGAGTTGAAGCAAGGGGATCAAATTGCAGTAGAAGATGGCTCAAATCAAGGATTTTCTTCTCCCAAACAAGCAGCAAGGAAAGACCATCTGCCTTATCAAATGGGAAAGACCATAACGGTTCATTTGGAGCAATCATTGGAACAAACCAGAAGGATTTAATGGATGAGCATTTGCCACACGTGAGTTCAAATTCAGAAGGAACCAAAGCTGCGAAGGAAGATTTGAAGCCAATTTTCAAAGCAAAGAAGGAATAGAATAGAAGGCTTTTAACATCTATGAGGCCAAACAACCTATGGGACAACAAAGATTTGTTATAAAACGCAATATGTTATCTTACTCATTCCTTTAAAAGGAAATAAGTTTATGTGAAAAAATCTAAGTTGATCCATCATTTTCTCTTTCTGAAGAACTGATCTTTTGCTACTGATCTTCTCTTCTTTCATTTCTGTTTTTTGATAGATTCAAACTGATATTTTGTTTTTTGTTATTGTTCATGTGTGGGGTTGAACTCAGCAAGACAGTGCTCCTTCTTTTTCCTAACTCTTTTGTTAACATTACTGCCCTGAATTTTTCCCTAGTTAAGTAAATAATGTCCATTTCTTTGAATATAAGAAAGCCATCTCCTTACAAATAAAAAAGAAAGCAGTGTGGAGGCTGTCCCACTGCATTTAATAATTTCTAAGGCAGCATAAAAAAGAAAGTAGTATGGATGTTGTCTTGAATATAGACCCCCAAGAAAGACATACCAAGGAATTAATATATAGTCCTGAATTTGTTTTAATATTGGAAACAAAAATAGGTAGTGACAAATGTAAGGATGCACTAAAACGATCTTGAAGACAAAGGATTGTTTGGTGGTTTTTGCAATGGGAACTTCAGGAGGTATTGCAAATGCCTAGGACAATCACAAATAGGATGGAGAATTGCTAGAAGCAAGAAGTAATTGGTTTGCTAGTGTTTCCTGTAAAAAAAATAAGAGAATTAGAGTTCTAAATGTACATAAATGCCTAGGACAATCACAAATAGGATGGAGAATTGCTAGAAGCAAGAAGTAATTGGGTTGCTAGTCTTTCCTGTGAAACAAATAAGAGAAGTAGAGTTCTAAATGTACATACTCCAAATCCGGTTACTCTTCAAGATAGATGCTAGAAGGACCTCAGTTTATTCCTGTCAAATTCAATGATGATCCACAATTATGAGCTCTGGATTCTTGGGTGGGACGTTAACCTAATTTTGTATCCTTTGAATAAAAGGGTGGTGATTTTGGCTGGTCTAGTTTGGTAAAAGACTGTTTTCCTTGTAAATCTAAATGGCCATTAGGATGATATTCCTTCAAGTTTTCATTATACATGGGACAACAAGCATATTGGGAGATTTCATGTGGCAGAATGATTGGATAGAGTTTTTGTTGCTTAATAATTGGTTACAAGCTGCAAGCAGGATCAGATCACAAACCAATACACTTGAGATGTCAACTTCCCAATAATTGTCATCCAAAGCCATTTCATTTCCAATCGATGTGGTTTGAAGGCCCTAATTTATTCCAAATGGTTAAAGATCATGTACGTACAGGTTTGTTTAAAAGATGAAATATCTAATTAGGTAGATGAAGATATAAAATATCAGATCCTTTGATAATATATTTTATAGGAAGGAGAAAATTAAATCTGAGTTCAAGGATTTACAAGTTATAGTGGAAACCAACAGAGTGGACCAACATTCTTATATGAAAGAAAAGCAACTTATTGTTGTTATCATAACTTATACAAAAGGAAGATGGCTTAAAGAGGCTGATAGCAATACCGAATTTTTCCATGCTACTACCAAAAAATAGATCGGTCATTTCACCATATCAAAAACATTTTAACTCCAAATGGAAGGAATATTGAGGAATAAGAAGAAATCACGAAGGAAGCAATCAATTAGTTCAAAGATATTTTATTAGAAGTTGGGCAGGATAAGGAGCCTCGAGGTGAGCTTTTGCAAAACATTCCATTAATTGTGATGCACACACAAAATGAGAGCTTGATGAGGAAAATTTCAATAGAGGAGCTAGAAGAGGCAATTTTCTGTTTCCACCCTAAAGAGGTGTGGGTTTCTGACAATTTGTTTTTAAAAAATTGGCAAGATTTTGAAGAGTGATATGCTGGCTGTGGTAGAAAAATCTTAGAAAGAGAAGGCTACAATAAATGCGATCGATGCCACATTTATTGCACTGATCCCCAAGAAATATGAGATACTATTTCAATAATTATCGTTCAAGAACCTTTGTAATATGATTATAAGATAATTTTAAAAACTATGGCAAATAGACTGAAACCCATTTTAGATTATGTTATCTTAGATAAACAAGATGGTTTTTCATGATAAGTAGATCCTTGATGGTATAATCATTGCACAAGAGACCATACATTCTCTTCAGTCCATGAATAAACCAGGTATGCCCGTACAATTGGATATGAACAATGCATATGATAGGGTTTGCTAGAGTCTTCAATATGATGCTCCAAGAAATTTTGGTTTTGATCAGTTTAAAAGAATAAACACAGGCTTCTTTGTTTGCATTTATAAGCATATATTTACAGTGATTTACATTTTGATAACCTGTTTGTGCTGATAAGAACAAATCATAACAATCCTAACAAGTTACCCTAACAAATTAACCAACTATACAAACACGACAAGATAGATATTTCTATTTTATCTTCTTTCTAACAGACTTTATTCTAATACCCCTCCTGACCCCCTTAATGACTAACCCAGATAAAATCCCAAGTTTATCCCTAAATTTTACAAATTTTTCTCTGCCTAGGGATTTAGTCATTACATAAGCAATCTGTTCAGAAGTTGGACAATGATTTAAACAAGTTTCTTATGCTCCACCAGTTGTCGGATATAGTGATGATGAGCTCCAATATGTTTTGTTTTGGGATGATATACTAGATTTTTCACCAACTTGAACACACTTTGATTACTACAATGAAGTGGTGTTGATGCTATTTGGTTGATTTGAAAATCATACAATATGCGCCGCCACCAAATAGCTTCACAACCTGCATTACATCTTGCCTGATATTTTGCTTTAGTTGATATCAAAACAATTGTATGTTGAAGTTTGATCTGCCAAGAAATAGCCCCTGATCCAAGAGCAAATATATAGCTACTAGTAGATTTACAATCATCGATTGATCCTGCCTAATCTGCATCAGTGTATCCCACCAACTGAAAATCCTTAAGATTGTTGGTAACTTGGTACAATATACCAAAGTCAAAAGTGATAAACTTAAGAATACGTTTTGCAGCTTGCCAATGTCCTCTTCGAGGATTTGTCATGAAACAAGACAAATAACTTATTGCAAAACATAAACCCGGTGGAGTGGTTGTAAGGTAAATTAAGTTGCCCACCAATCGACGACAAACCAACTCACTGACTGAAGATGACTAAGAGTAGACTGACAGTTTCAGCCCAACTTCCATAGGTGTAGATATTGGATTACACTCTATAATATGAAATCTTTCCAAAAAACTTTTGGCATACTTGCTTTGTGATACAAAAATGGCATGATCAAGTTGCCAAACATCTACATCCAGGTAGTAATGAAGGATCCTGTTGTCACATTTTGCACGGGGTGCAATGTCTTCAATATTGTTTTGTAACAGTGCTGCTCTTCTTTTCCTCCTTCCGTTTTTCTTCCTTCTCTCCCTTTCCTTTTCTTTCCCATTCTCTTTCTCTCCCCCCTTTTTTCCTTGGAGTCCCCCAGTTGATTTTCCAGCTTTCCGGCGAGTCTATACGAAATTGGCTAAGTCTGGGTGCGAAGTTCGCACTTCGCCCGATTTTGGTGCGAAGTGCGCACTTCGCCCAGTTTTGGTGCGAAGTTCGTACTTCGCCCAGTTTTGGTGCGAAGTCCGACTTCGCCCCACTTCTGGGCGCACCTTGCATTGCGGTCGGCGGGTCAACGCGAGAAGAAAGATAAAATGCCGGAGCGAGTCCATATGGCGGCGGACACCGGTGTTCGCACTGTGCGCGATTCGACTTCTCAACGAGTCGGAATGCGCCCTTGGCGAGTGTGCGGTAGGGGAACAAACCCAGAATTTGACCAAGGCTTGAAGGCCTTCCCCAACTGCACTGATTTCTGCACGCATCCCAAGGAGCCCCGATCCCAAGCGAAGATGGATAGACTTCCCTCTAAGGCAGGCATGTGTCCTACGACATAACCCATCATCGGACAAGTGTCCGGCTTCGGGATTTGAACCAAGGCTGCCGACCAAAAGGGATAAGCATGGGCTGCTGCACCGCTGCGTTAATATCCTCATTCAAAGCTGATCCGAGGTTTCACTGCTCCGGCTACCGGCGAGCCTGCCGACTTGAAGTTTTGCCCGGCACTCCGCCACGTAGCTGCCCGGCTTCCGGGAAGACCATCTTGCGGGTACGGCCCGATCCGACAAAAGGTCGGCATTTGCGGCTCTTTCGCCGCTTACGTCGGCTTATGTTTGGCGGGACTCTGTGCCCATTAATGTAACGGGTGGGACTCGGGCTATAAAAGCCCATCTTGAATTCATTGTAAAGGGTGGAAGGGGAATGTTTGTCAGGGAACTACGTACTTCTTGTAACCGTGCTTACCTTATGAATACAATCTGTATGCACAGTTACATTCTCTTGTCTTTATTCTTTTATCTTTGTCTTTCATTATATGCCTTAGGCCCACATGTATCGCGGCTCGTTGATTCATTTCGGCATTTGGCGATCGGGTTCCTCTAGCATTGCTTGTTTAAAGCACCTTATGTACTTCATTAATTTAAAGCATTCATATAATAGATGTGGTAGCGGTTCCATCGGTTATGTGTGACGTTGCTGGCCCGTATCACAGTGATTGATGCGATCCCTGCTTGTTAGTTCCTTGTAGGGAATGTTTGCTAGGGAGCCATTGAAGGCTGTGCGGTTAAACTCTCTGCCTAACACATATACACAGCTCACGACATCTCTAGGTTTACTTTCTACCCCTGTCGGTGTACGTATCCGGTGATTGATACGATCCCTAGCTGTTAGTTCCTTGTAGGGAATGTTTGCTAGGGAGCTATTGAAGGCTGTGCATACTGCTGCTGGTGTATCGGAAGTACGCCTAGGTTTTGCGGTTCCTTGTCATGCTCTGTGTTTGTATGCGGTAAGTAGCGGTGATTGGTGTGTTCCCGTACTGTTAGTTCCCCCCACCAACCTTTGGACATATTTGTAATCTCTTTCTGTACATTTGTCTCTTTCAGTTCATTTATTTCTTTCCTGTTCCCTTTGGCTTAAATCAGACCCCCCCAAAGGAGCCGGCCTTCTCCGGAGATTGGCTCGGAAGGCATCTCTTCCTTCAGGCCTTTCATCTTTGGTGGGCGAATGCGGGCGCATTAACCAAAAATCCTTTCCTCATGGCAGATTCGTAACCAACGGTTTCTCTGGCACGCCGGTGGGACGCTTGTCCCACGATTTAAAGAAAGAGTACCCGTCCAGTTTCCACCTAGCGCAACAGTTCTTCTGACCCGCTCGGCGGAACACGGGTCCCACATCTGACGAGAGATTTTCCGATCGGTCTCCACACGGCGGCGACGGTTCTGAGCTCTTGGTGAGACAAGGAAGTTTCTCACCCCGACGAGAATCGAAGCACCGGTGTTCGCTTCATTGCTTGTTCCAAATCCGAACACTGGCGACTACTGCACGAACAAATCCTCTGAGTCTAGAAGACCGGTCCTGTCACCTTCATGCACACGAGAAGGTGGCGAACAAGAAATCCGAGAAGCCCGCTTGAGTTCTACGAACTAGACATCCACGCTCGAGGCGAGATACCCAGGCTGGCTGATCCGCGAGCTCGTTTCGACGAAGCCGAGGCTGAGATCCAAGAAGAGGCCGAAGCTGAGGTCGGAAGAGCCGAGTACGAAGTAGAAGAGGCCGAGGAAGAGGAAAATCCTGCATCCTCGGAAAGTACCGACACCGAGTACACAACCGACGGCGGAGAAGAAGAAGAAATGGCTGCTCAACAGCCGAATGACGATGATCTCTTCCCGGCGGTGGACTCTACGAGGGCCTTTGGCCTTGATCGGTCAGCAAGCTGTGCCCCCTGCTGCTTTAAAGTCTATTCCCACATACGACGGCTACGGTAAGACGGCGTACGAGCACATCCGGGACATCCTTGCCACGGCCGCATCGCATACCATCACCGATGAAAGTGTGAAGACCCGTCTGCTGGCCCTTTCCACGAGGGGAAAGCTTCTCTCCTGGTGGAGATCGGCTGCCGAGAGGGATCCATCACTTGGGTGGCCTGGCTTGCCAGGAGGCTCGTAAAAGGATGCAACGAGTCTGCTGATCCTACCTCTCTACTGCATCAGTTCCAAGCAATCCAGAGGCATCCTCAAGAGGAGGTGTATGATTTTAACATTAGGTTTGCGAGATCCTGGAAACGGGTACCTCGCGAACTTCGGCCTTCAGCCGGCATGGCTGCTCACTACTATACGAGGTCTTTCAACTCGGACATATGCCTCTTCTTGAAGATCGCCCGAATTGACGAATTCCTGCACTATACGAAGGCTGCCCGACAAGCTGAAGGCGACATTATCTCCATCGGCGGGCTTCCGTCCGAGTGCGGGAGCCGATTCATCCCGACTTTCCCGGATCGCGGTATCCTTACGCCACGGTGGTGTGCCGTCTACTTCGGGGCGGCAACCCCAACCGCAGTGGAATCCGGCGCCGGTCGTAACTCAATACGGCCCGCCTCAGTTGCATTACCCTCATCCGCCTCCTCCCGCTCCGCATTTTCCAGCGCTTCCTGCTCCCCCGCGGTATGCGTCTTATTCTAACCCTCCTCCATTGGCCGCTTTGCCTCCACCGGCACAGTTGCCGCCTCCAGCAGACGGCATCCGAACACGATTCTACAAGAAGTGCGGGCTTTGGCCTCCGGATATCATGCCATGTCCAATGACATGACCGCTATGAAAAAGAAGCGGGCCCAAATGGACTTTGCTCCTAGAAGGCCGTATGCGCCACCGGCGCGACAAAAGATAAAGCCCCGAGAGAACCAACCGCGAGGCGTCCGCCTCGAGAAATCTTGCTATAGATGACCCACCTGGTCCTCCGACCGAGTCAGCCGAGTGCACTACGTGCAATGACCCGCATTCGGAGGAAGGCGCACTTTGCACCGGCACTACATCCGGGACCTTGGCCGGCGGCACTATAGAAGATGATGAGGTGTACATGATCTTGGACGGCGAGGCCAATTTTGCCTGCCGAGAAGAGAATCCGGTGGCGCCCGCCAAGGAAGAAAGAAAGGCTGCGGACGCGGCTAAACCTTTGCGGGTATACGCGAGAAGAGAAAAACCGCGGCCGATGGGCTGCCACCGTCCTAGCGGGCGTGGCCTTACACGGCCCGGGAGAAGGCGTCCAAAGATAAAGCTCCCGCTAAACCTTCTCCGGCAAAGGCCGCTGCTGTTCCGGCTAAGCCTCCAGCAAAGGCCCCAACTCCCGCTAAGCTTCCTGTACTTCGGCCCCAGGCGAAACCAAAGAACAAGCCCGGGAGAAGGCTGAAGTACCCGTCTCGACCAAGAGACGGCGAGTTGAGGCCACCCAACGGTACCGGACCAGGTATGAACCGGCTAAACCGGCGGAAGGAGCTAGTACCTCGGGCTACGGCATTGTAGACGAGTTAAAGAAGACTCTGCCGGAATCGGCATGTACGATGCTCTTACGCTTCCGAGGCCGGGTAGATCTGCTGCAAGAATCAGCGAAGAACATGAAGAACGGCAAGCGGATGCGGCTGCTGTCATGGTTCAACCTTTGACGATCTCCGCCATTGGGAAGAGCAGGACCGCCACCCTTTTATCTGTCTTTGCGGATGCAAGGGCACATAGTTCCTAGCTGCATGGTGGATTACGGTGCTTCCTCGGCTGTGATGCCGAAGGCCGTCTGCGATGAGATCGGGATGGAATACACACGGAGCAGCCAAGGTGTCTTTGCAATTAGACGGCACCCCTGTCAAGGCAGGTTGGTGTCATAAAGGACATCCCTATCCGAGCTGCACAAAGCTCTCGACATTGTGGTCATCCAAGAGGTCGTGATTGTTGACATGGAGCCTTACTTCGGCATGTGTCTCTCTCGGGAGTTCAACTGCGAAGTTGGGCGAGTACTGTCTCTAGACTACTCGCACATGGAAGTGCCCTTCAAAGGAAGGAGGCTGAAAATTTTCAATGAGAAGCCTTCCCCTTTTCTAGTAGACAAGATACCGGAGGAGAGATGGGCTGCATGGTCCGGTTGTCGGAAGGAAGAAGCGGTGACGATGGAGCGGCCGAGCAAGCTCTCGAAGTGCTACGGCTTGAAGACGAGTTCTCGTTGCAAGACTTCAATGCTGTAATCGGGACGGAGCGAGTGCATTACTCCATTAAGCGGCCCGAGGAGCTTGACGTGTCCGTTGCGAAGGAAGTAGGACCTGCACCCGAAGAGGCTGTGGAAGCTTTTCTTTGACGGCGCGCGTTGCAAGAATGGCGCCGGTGCGGGGGTCCTCCTGGTTTCCCCAACCGGAGTCCGGAGGGACTATGCCTACGAGCTGGCACTGGAGGCTGTACTAACAATTCGGCGGAATACGAAGCCCTGTGCTTGGGTGTGCGAAAGGCGGAAAGGCTCGGAATCAAGCATCTCCAAATTTTCGGAGATTCGGAGTTAGTGTGTCATCAAGTTACGAATAAATGCGCGTCTAAGCATCACTATCTTAGAGCGTACCGCAATCGGGTGCGGGACTGATGGAATCGTTTGACTCATTGAACGTTAAGGCAATATCGCGTGAGAGAAACAAGCACGGCGATATTACGGCGTACGTTGGAGCCAGTGCGTTCCAGTGAAGACGTCGTCCGAAGCTGAAGCCGGTCCGCACCATTTACGAGGCCTTACGTGCACGATAGGGATACCTTACAGCGGGTATTCAGTTGTGACGAGGAGATCGTCACATTCCTGGTTAACGAAGTGTGTGTAATCGAAGGTAGAGACCATGATGACGAGCAATATGAGGGGTTGATACGATTACTGGAATAATCACGTCCCAAAAGGAGTGATTACATTAGAGAGTCTCTTTGATCGAAATGACGAGCAATATCCCACGGGATCAAAGTAGACCCGAGGCGGTATGCTGACACTGGAGCTCGAACCTGGTAAAACCATCAAGGTCGGAGCAGTACGCACGTCGGAGGAGGCTGGTGCGGATTAGATCAGCTGTGCCGGGAGTTCCCCGACATCGTGGCACTGGTGCTACGAGGATTTGAGGGGTATGACAGATCTGTCATCCGGCATACCATCGAGCTAGAGGATGGCGCCAAGCCGTTCCGACAAAAGCAAAGGGCCGTAAATCCAAAGATTGAGGCCATGATGAAGACCGAGCTCTTGAAGATCTTTGGAGGCCAAGATCATCTACCCCATCAAACATTCATCCTGGGTCGCGAATTTGGTGCCGTGAGGAAAAAGAATGGCGACATACGTCTATGTGTCGACTTCAGAAACCTAAATCGGGCTTCCCTCAGGGACCACTATCCGCTTCCCCAAATCGACCAGATTCTGCATATCGTTCTTTGGAGCCCGAGAGATTTTCACTTTTAGATGGATTTTCCGGCTACAACCAGATTTGGGTCAAAGACGAAGACCGGCATAAGACGGCGTTTACCACGAAGTGGGGACGTTCGCCTATCGGCGCATGCCGTTTGGCTTATCCAATCGTCGGTGCCACGTTCCAAAGGGCCATGGACCTGGCCTTAGAAAGCTGCTCAACAAGATTATTGTCATCTACCTTGATGACATGAGTATTTTCTCTCACCGACGAGAAGATCATGTTTCGCACTGCGGCGAGATATTTGAAAGTTGTCGAGAATTCGGCATCTCTATAAACCCGAAGAAGTACGTCTTCGCGGTAAAGGAAGGAAAGGCTGTTGGGACATGTCATCTCCGAGGAAGGCCTCGCCATTGACCACGACGGAGCGGAAGCCCTCGTTACGCTTGCCACCCCACGATAAAAAAGGGCTGCGAGTCCTTCTTCGGTCGGATTAACTTCGTGCGGAAGTTCATTCCGGACTTCGCACGGGTGATCAAGCCTATGGCCGAGCTGTTGAAGAAAGATACACCTTACGAATGGGTGATGAGAGAGAGCAAGCCTTCAAGGAAATCAAGGCTCGGATTGCGCAAGCTCCGGTGTTGACAAACCCGGACTACTCCAAGGACTTCATCCTGTATGCAGTGGGAGAACCCGAAAGTTATGCTGCAGTCCTGACTCAGAAGGGAGACGACGGTGAGGAGCGCCCCATTGCGTTCCTAAGCCAAGTGATTTTGCCGCACGAAGAGAAGTACAATTTTATAGAGCGGCAAGTCCATGCGGTCATGAAGTCCCTTCGAAAGTTCGAGGCACTTTGTCTCCCGGAGTAAGACCACTTGTCTTTGTGATTCACCCCGATGTTCGCAGTTTCATCTTGCAAGGAGAACCGGGTCACAAGAGAGCGGGATGGATTGCCAAGATCCGGGAGTTTGACATCGAAGTACGGCCCACCAAGCTTATTAGAGGCCGAGCCTTGTGTCGGGAATTGGCCCGAAGCGCTGTAGCCGGCATCTCCGCTGCAAGTGGGAGGACACGGCGACACGCATCTACCTAGCCAACTCCTTATCGGAGGGGAGTGATTGGACGGATGAGCTGGTGAGATACTTACGCACGGAAGATGTCCCGATCACTGAACGCCTCACAACGAAGGAGATTTCGGCTAGGTGCACTAAGGTACACTCTTCGCCCCGAGGGGCTTTACTTCAAAAACATTGACGGCATCCTGTTGCGGTGCGTCATAAAATCCGACCAGCCTAGGATCCTCGGAGACTTTCATTCTGGGATGCCTGGGGGTCACCATTCTTCAAGGCCAACGGCCTTAAAAATAATAAGGGCTGGATACTATTGGCCCACTCTGTTCGTAGACGCGTATGCGGTCTGCGCCAAATGTGATCAATGCCAGAGGTATGCTGGCCGAAGCAGAAAAGCACCCCTGCCCCTTCAACCGATTCAAGCCGAAGTTCCGTTCCAGCAATGGGGTCTAGACTTCATTGGGGTGATTTCTCCTAACTCCTCCGCCGGCCACAAGTTTATTCTCACGACTCTCGACTATTTCACACGGTGGACGGAGGCGATCCCGACCAAGAACGCCGACCAAGAAACGGTCATCGGGTTCATTGAGAGCACGATTACCCGCTTCGGGGTTCCAGAGTCGATTGTGACGGACAACGGTCCGGGATTTGTAGGCGCTGTACTCACGGAGTACACCGGCAGACTTGGCATCTATCACAAGATGTCTTCTAATTACTACCCGCGGGGGAATGGCCTTGCCGAGTCTACTAACAAGAACCTCCAGAAAATTCTCCGGAGGACCATTGAAAAGAATAAGCGGACTTGGCACTTGCTCCTGAACCGGGCGCGTGGGCGGACGAGTTGCGTTCAAGAAATCCCTCAAGACGTCCCCCTACGCGCTCGTCTATGGCAAGCAGGCTGTTATGCCATCACACATTGAAATCCCCGCCACTGTGGATGGTTGATGAAGACGGGAGCGGCGGAGACCCGGTAGACGGCAGTTGTGCCAACTCCTGCCGGTTGGAAGAAGACGAGAGAAAGTGCATACCGGGCCTTCGCGGATCACATTGCGGCCACTAAAGGCTGGTTTGCCAAAGGCACCATTGCCAGAGTTTTGAAGTCGGGGACACAGTGCTGAAGTGGGACTCATACAAGGCAAAACCGGGTAATCACGGAAAATTTGACGCTCTACGGGAGGGCCCTTATCGGATTGCCGGGTGAATCGGTTCAATGCCTACATACTTTCGGATATGGAGGGTCAGCTCCTCCCCATCCCCGTCAACGGGTTCCACTTGAAGCTTTATCGCTGTTGAAGGCGCCCGAGTGGCCCTTCCTTGTAAAAATTTTTCCTTGTGTTTTTTATTTTTCCCCGCATGTATAGTTTCCAGTTTTAGCTTTCAGTTTATTTTTCCTTCTTTGAGCTTAAATGCGGCATGGGAGAGAAAGACAGACTTCGCAGCGAAGTCTGTCGTTGCCCCCGAGGAGGGCGAAGTTCGGCTATGCGAGAGAAAGAAAGGAGAAAAAGAGCAAAAAATCGACTAAGTGTTGGCGAAGCCCGACTCGCGCGACTGACTCGACCCGGCCGAATTGCGAAGTTTGTTCGAGAAAACAACTGAAGCACCAGAAGAACTCTCGTTCCTTTATCCGAAGTACGCTTTAGCGCAACCCTTCGTGCGAAGTACGCACTGCGCGCAAAGTTTGCGCGAAGTGCGAACTTCGCAGCGAAGCCTGACTTCGGCCAGCGCTCGCGCGAAGTGCGCGCTGCGCTCTATTCTCGTGCGAAGCGCGAAGTTCGCACTTCGCACCAAGCTTCGGCCGAAGTCCGAACAAAGTCAGCATCGCATTGCGCAGTTCGGACAACGGGCGAAGGTTGCAAAGATGTGTGAAGCCCAAAGGCGGCAAAGACCCAGACCGCGCCGAAGCCTTGGGCGCGGCAAGCAAGCAGAAGAGTTCAAGCACGCGCTTCGCGCGAAGTTCAAACTTCGCCCGAAATTCGGGCGAAGTCCGACTTCGCCGGCGAGGTCGGGCCGCGCCCAACTTCGGGCGAAGCCCGGCTGCGCCTAGTTTTCCGGGCCAGCGTTGGGACGCGTTTCAAAAGAAAAATAATAATGAAAAATTCAAAAACCCCCAAGCTGGGCCCAAGGCGCGCTTGCACTTGTTTTAATGCGGGTTTCCGCGCCAAAGGTTTTGTCTTGAGCAGTGTGCCCAAGTGGTGGCGGCAACGTCAGCCATGGTGCAGTCCCCAACGCTGAATTAATGATTGCGCGTTTTTCAAGGAAAAATGCAACTAAAGAAGCAAGGCACGTCTGCCGGGCGCGTCTTTTCTCAAACGTTCTCTGCTGCGACCACCAAGGGTTTTAACTCAGCCGACCTACCCCTCTTGCGTTGCATTAATGGCGCTGTTTTTATCTAGAAAAGGGGGTCGAGAATCATGCCAACATTCCAGTTGCGAGAGATTATTCCTCGGACGAGTGCTAATTATTCCTACGATAGCGAAATTTGTTGCGAGACGGCTGAACTGTCATTATTGCTGACTCGGAGAGATGGACAAGGGAAAAAGGCCCGTGTCAGCGCAGTCCAGCGAAAGCAGCGAACCAGGGGATTTGCCGCGGCCAGGAGTTTTCAAAGGCGATCCTCCGCCAGAGAAAAAGTCAAAGGCCCGGACGAAGAAGGTACGGCGTGGGCAATCCCCACCACCTCCGGTGAATTACATGGCAGGATATGTGGACGGCTTGTTTTCCATGAGCCTAACTCAGTTGCGAGCGAATGTGGAGAGGCTGGGTGACAAAGTTTCGCCCTCCCATCATTTTGGAGCGGCGTACAAATCAAATCTCTACAGATTCTTGTGCCCTCCTGTCCATCAATGCCGGAGGTGATAGACTTAATTGTTAGACATTATAAACCAGCTTCCGGCAAATCTGCGATTCCGTTGGCAAACCCTTGTTCGCACTGCGCGAGGAAGCTGTGCGACCGGCTTTCGCCCCAAGGCTGGAGTATGACTCCGACACCATCCTCGAAAAAATCGGTGCGGGCGAACAAGCGGGACGTTTCACGCACACCAAGCGAATGAGGGATTTCCTCAATTCGGAGCTCAACGCCCCGCTTCCCGGCGGACAATGGCCGGCGGCCCCATGCCTTTGGCGAAATTTCGGAGCAAGTATCTATATACCATCTTGGCATGGATCCTCGAGCTGCGACTCCGATGGTGGTGCACCCGTACCAGTGGCGCGCGAGAATGCCTCTGTGTGGAGAATCTTACGAACCGGCGGCGCGGCGGAGCGGAAAGCGCCCCATCTCTTTCGGCCAGGCGGATCGGTGGCTTACGCCATTCATTCCGGCTGTTGAAGATTCGGAAGAAGCGATCAACCGATTTTCGTTTCGGTTCCGTTACGGCCTGGCTTTGTTTGTACCATCTGCACCCCCAAATGCCGATCCACGAACCTAAAGAAGGTTAACGAGAAGGGAGAGCCCCGACCCGTCTATAAGCTGGACGGATGACTTATACCGGAAAGGGTCCTACTACAAGTTCAACTTCAACTTTACGGGATTCGTCATGTCGGTCTTCACCGAAAGTGAAATCCCCCGTCCCCGAGAGAAATGACGAGTGCTTTGATAAATCGGAAGCTCGGGGACGTTTTTAGGCGACGCGAGGGATTGTGATCAGAATCTACGGGTTCAAGGGCAAACCCTATTTGCTGCCCTATTGGTGCTCGGAGCATATGTTCGGGATGGAGGTTGCCCGACAGATGGACTATGTGGAAGAAGAGTTTGGCCTAGGGAAGAAAAGAGGACAGATTTTCCAATACCCTCTTTCCTGGGCCAACGTTGAGATTGCTGAGGTAGGACAACATGTCTACCTAGAGCAAGCGCTGTCCCGGATTGGCCTGGTTTCTTTGCCGCAGTGGCTGGAAGTATGACCCTCATGGGATAAGGGGAAAGTTTGCACATTTGTGCCCCGGGATATAACCGAAGATAGATGCGACGTGGTCCATGTGGACCTTGGTGGGAGATTGAATTAATGGAAGCTTCTCCCCCACTGGCGGGATTTCTCTGCGAGGAGGTGACATATGACCCCAAGCGAAACCCGGACCATCACTTCTCATCTCCGGGGTTCAAAAAATTTCTGTCCAAGATTGCGAGGCCTTAAGCTGGTCTAAAGAAAAGATTACTGAATCTTTGGAAAATGAGATGCCGCACGCGACACGATAAATCCACAAGGAGAAACATGGCCGTAGATGACGACTTCTCGGTTCTCTATGACCGGCATCATGACGGTGGCGGCCGTTCGCATATCAAGGTTACGTTCCCAGAGGCCCCTTTGAGGATTATAAAAGTGGGTCTCCTCCCAAACGAGTTGTACACTTCGGCAGCTGCCGGCGCGAGCCCGACAAGTACCCGAGCCGATCCAATGCAGCCCGTGGCTCCTAAGGCGGCGCACGAAAAGGCGAAAAGAGTTAGTCAAGGCGGCGCCGAGGCACTTCCTCGAGGCAAGAAAAGCGCCGGCGCCGCCGAAAGCGAGACCGGTCGCGGCGGACCTTACGCAAGTCAAACCCCGGTACAAGTTTACCGTGGGAGCATCGGTCACTGCTGCACACAGCCGTCTCCTTCCCACGATCCGACGGTTGTTCCGAGAAGAGAAGAAGCGGAGGAGAGTTGAGAAAATCGGGCGACCCTAGCACGATAGTGCGGCGACCGATCGCGAGCCGCGGCCGCGTCCTGCCGCCGCGAGAGGCAATTCCTTTGGGCGAGTCCCAAGCCGGCCGCCGAGACAAGAAGCGAAGACATTCACCCGGCATCGGCTCGGGGCGGAGCCCGCGAGTACGTTTGCTGTCCACTGTCTCTCTAGTCTCACCCGAGTTCTACTTCCACTCGGTCCCCCGCTCAATGCGGGCGAGCCATGACCACATCCTCCTCCCCGTCTCCGCGTCCTTCTAGCGGTCCCCATTCTTTCGATCGGTTTGCTCGAGAACCCTAACGTCTCTCTTTCTATGAGCACAACTCCAAACCCTTCGCCCGAGGTCAGTCTTGAGGCTGTCCGTTCACCATCACATCCTCCGCCTCAGCCGCTTCAAACCCTCACAGTGTCAGCCGCTCCCATTTCCATTTCCCGGTCGCCCCCACAAGCGGCCGATTCTTCCAAGGTCTGTCCGGTTCCTCCGATCCCATCCCCGCGGGAGAGACGTCTCGGCGGATCCCTAGGGTGGGGGAACCAGATTTTATGGACGACCTTCGAACTCGGATGACTTGCCCACGGCAGCGAGAGCCGTAGAGTATTACTGTCTCTTTCCGCCAAGACACAGAAGCGGAGGAGACACGAAGAGATAGCCGCCCGGCAAAACGCGCAAAGTATGATTTCGGAAGGAGAGTGATTACAACGGAGAAAATAATCCCAATAGTGAAGAAGCCTCTCCGAGAAATGACTAAGGCGGACTACGTGCTCCAGACAAAGGAGAAAAGCTTTGACGACATTGATAAACAATATGAGATTCAGACGATCATGCGCAAAGCTGACAATCTCTTTGTCAAGAGTGCGGAGGAGCGGGGAAGAACTTTTCGCGTTGCGGGACAAAGTAAGGCAACTTGAAGAGGACCTATCTAGGTCCAACGAGCGGCTGGAAGCGGCGCGGCGAGAAGCAGAGATGAATTCAAAGCCCGGCTGGCCGCTTCTCGACAACGAGCCGCAACCGAAAGAAAGCGGCCTCGGAGCAGATTTCTCGGCTCCGGGAGTCTTTGAAGCGAGCGCGATCGCGGCTTGCGGAGAAAACATCTCAAGCGGTTGTCTTTTCAAAGACAAAAGTTAAGGAAATGAGGGCTGGTTTGCTTTGAGGGAATGCAAGCCCCATACCTTTAAGGCGATGGCGGTCCTGGACTTCGCATCCGGGATTCAAGAAGTTTACGCCGGGAAAGCTTGTGGTAGAGGAGGCCGAGCGCCGAGGCAAAGCAATGGCTGGACACGGCGATAAATCTTCGGGGAGCGCGAGCGCGGCGGCGTCCTTTTCCCCCGTGTCCTCATTCGGCTGCAGAATGGGCAGGTGCAAGGGTGACCTTGCACAAATATTTCGAAAAAGTTGAAGAGGTGAGAGTGGCCGGACGAATGCTAGACGCATTCGGACATGAAAGAGATATCTGTACGGCCCCCTTTCACGCTCTTTCGAGAACTTGGGTGTCCGGGTTTTGTTGAGAATGGCGAGCTCCTCACCCTAGATCGGGTAAAGAAGAATTGGCAGTCCTTTGAAGCGGATACGGCTGAAATTGATAGTTGGGTGAGCCAATTCAAGACAGTCGAGTCACTCGGATGGTGTCCAGATATTCCGGGATCCGCTCCTATTTTCGGGAGTTAGAGAAAAGATACCTCACCATCGACATGCACGCGGTCGCTGCTTTTCACGGAGCATTAGAAGATATAGGTGACCGCAAGCCATTCGAAGCGGAAGCATGGCACTCAGCCCAAGAGGCGTACACTCGCATGTGCGAGGCGAAGCGAGGAAATGGAGACCTTTCGGAAGGAGATGCGGTGAGGCAAGCGACAAAGATGAATACGAAGAACGGTTGCCGCAAGGAGAACGATTAGAGCAGCAAAAGGCAGGGGAGGTAAGTTCCTCTGCACCCAAAGGATGAAGGCATGGATTCTTTGCACCGAGACGAGCTCGACACCCGCGAGCCGCCGGAAATGTTGTCACATTTTGCACGGGGTGCAATGTCTTCAATATTGTTTTGTAACGGTCTTTGCTCTTCTTTTCCTCCTTCCGTTTTTCTTCCTTCTCTCCCTTTCCTTTTCTTTCCCATTCTCTTTCTCTCCCCCTTTTTTCCTTGGAGTCCCCAGTTGATTTTCCAGCTTTCCGGCGAGTCTATACGAAATTGGCTAAGTGCGGGTGCGAAGTTCGCACTTCGCCCGATTTTGGTGCGAAGTGCGTACTTCGCCCGTTTTGGGCGCAGTCGGACTTCGCCCCACTTTCGGGCGCACCTTGCATTGCGGTGGCGAGGTCAATGCGAGAAGAAAGATAAAATGCCGGAGCGGGTCCATATGGCGGCGGACACCGGTGTTCGCACGTGCGCAGTTTGACTTCTCAACAGAGTCGGAATGCGCCCTTGACAAGTGTGCGGTAGGGGAACAAACCCAGAATTTGACCAAGGCTTGAAGTCTTTCCCCAACTGCACTGATTTCTGCACGCATCCCAAGGAGCCCCGATCCCAAGCGAAGATGGATAGGCGCCCTCTAAGGCGGGCATGTGTCCTACGACATAACCCATCATCGGACAAGTGTCCGGCTTCGGGATTTGAACCAAGGCTGCCGACCAAAAGGGATAAGCATGGGCTGCTGCACCGCTGCGTTAATATCCTCATTCAAAGCTGATCCGAGGTTTCACTGCTCCGGCTACCGGCGAGCCTGCCGACTTGAAGTTTTGCCCGGCACTCCGCCACGTAGCTGCCCGGCTTCCGGGAAGACCATGCTTGCGGGTACGACCGATCCGACAAAAGGTCGGCATTTGCGGCTCTTTCGCCGCTTACGTCGACTTATGTTTGGTGGGACTCTGTGCCCATTAATGTAACGGGTGGGACTCGGGCTATAAAAGCCCATCTTGAATTCATTGTAAAGGGTGGAAGGGGAATGTTTGTTAGGGAACTACGTACTTCTTGTAACCGTGCTTACGCTTATGAATACAATCTGTATGCACAGTTACTATTCTCTTGTCTTTATTCTTTTATCTTTGTCTTTCATTATATGCCTTAGGCCCACATGTATCGCGGCTCGTTGATTCATTTCGGCATTTGGCGATCGGGTTCCTCTAGCATTGCTTGTTTAAAGCACCTTATGTACTTCATTAATTTAAAGCATTCATATAATAGATGTGGTAGCGGTTCCATCGGTTATGTGTGACGTTGCTGGCCCGTATCACGGTGATTGATGCGATCCCTAGTTATTAGTTCCTTGTAGGGAATGTTTGCTAGGGAGCCATTGAAGGTTGTGCGGTTAAACTCTCTGCCTAACACATATACACAGCTCACGACATCTCTAGGTTTACTTTCTACCCACTGTCGGTGTACGTATCCGGTGATTGATACGATCCCTACTTGTTAGTTCCTTGTAGGGAATGTTTGCTAGGGAGCTATTGAAACTGTGCATACGCTGCTGGTGTATCGGAAGTACGCCTAGGTTTTGCAGTTCCTTGTCATGCTCTGTGTTTGTATGCAGTAAGTAGCGGTGATTGGTGTGTTCCCGTACTGTTAGTTCCCCCCACCAACCTTTGGACATATTTGTAATCTCTTTCTGTACATTTGTCTCTTTCCGTTCATTTATTTCTTTCCTGTTCCCTTTGGCTTAAATCAGACCCCCCCCAAGGAGCCGGCCTTCTCCGGAGATTGGCTCGGAAGGCATCTCTTCCTTCCGGCCTTTCATGCTGGTGGGCGAATCTGGGCGCATTAACCAAAAATCCTTTCCTCATGGCAGATTCGTAACCAACAGATCCCTAAATCTATCATATCAAAAACTGAACACAAATCAGATTTTACTTGTTGAATCAGGTGGGCTCCACTACCATCAATAACAAGATTGTCAACATAAACAATTAGAATTACAATGTCATCACTTGCAGTTTTAATATAGAGATTAGGATCAGAAAAGCTCCAACTAAACCTTAAATCTCTAAGATGTTCATCAATATTAAAGTACCAAGCTCGGGGAGCCTATTTAAGTTTGTATATGGAATTAATCGATTTGCAAACCATATGTTCTTTCCTGGTACTTCTAAACCCTTGTGGCTGCACCAAGTAGACTTCCTCTTCTAAATTTCCATTCAAGAAGGCACTCTTAACATTCATCTGATATACTTGTCAATCAAATTGTGCTACAATTGAAAGAACTAACCGAAAAATTGCCATCTTCGTAGTTGGGGCAAATGTCTCTCCATAGTCTATACCTTCCTGCTGTGCATAACCTTTAGTAACAAGATGGGCTTTGAACTTATCAATTGTACCATCTGATTTACTTGTACCTTATAAACCCATTTAGCCAATGGGTTTCTTTCTATGGGGTAGTTTCCAAAGTTTCTATGTTTTATTCTTCGTCAAAGAATCAAACTCTGCCTTCATGGCAGCCTCCAATCTGGTTTACTTCTGGCCTCTTCATATCTGTTGCATTTAAAAACCTGTGAAACTAGAGCAAAATTAGCTTGCTCATTCACTTGATTAAGCTCTTTTCTAGATCACATAGATCACCCAGCTACTGCTTTCTCATCCTCCTTGACATCTTTCATTGTCTGTGTATACCACTTTGATTATTGGATGGCTCTTGTTGCTGGTGAAATTCACTTGGGTGTACCTCTGTCAAGCTTTGTTCTCAAAGGTCATCCCAAAGTGGATTTGCAACACACCTGTGTGGCTGAGTCTTCACATCTTTCTTTTCATCATCAGTCTTTGATATATCGGAATCCAAATGAACCTCACTACCTGTTGCAGCACTATCAACAATTTTGAAACATATAGAAACCTCTATAGGTTTACCATAATCAGAGAATAAAAGAGTCTTCTCATGCACAATAATATCTCTGCCAATTACAATCTTATTAGTAGAGACATCAAGCAATTTGCATACCTTGGATTGTTCATTATAGCCAACAAACATGAACTTCTTGTTTTCCGAATCTAGCTTCTTTTCTACTTAGGAATTAATGCAAAACCAACAAAACCAAAAGTACAGAAATGACTAACCAAAGGTTTTCTACTAGACCATGCTTCCTAAAGAATAACATTTTGCTGAGATTTACATGGACGCCTGTTGAAAATGAAGATTGTAGTATTTACTACTTCTTCCCAATAACAATATGGTGCATTTGGGGTATGCACCATGCATTTGGCCATCTCCATGATTGTCCCATTCCTCCTCTCTACTACACCATTTTGTTGTGGAGTGTATGAAGATGTATATTGCCTGTGTATACCCTCATGCCTGCAAAAATGTTGAAACTGTTGAGGTAAACTCACCTCCCTTATCTAACCTTAAGGCCTTGATTTGCTTTCTAGATTGTTTCCCTACTAGGGCCTTATATGTTTGAAAGTATGGAAAACATTCAGATTTATATTTCAGGAAGTATACCCACATCTTTCTCGAATAATTGTGAACAATCAGCAAAAAATATTTTGCATCATAGAGTGAAGGTGCATTCATTGGACCACACAAATCAATATGCACTAACTCCAAAACACCTTGTGCATGCCAAGACTTACCTGTCTCAAATGGTTGGCAACTCCACTTTCCAAGTTGACATCCTGCACATGAATGTTACTGCTCCTAAATGGATGGCAATCCATGAACCATGTTAGTGAGAATTGACAAGTACTTGTAGTGCCTCAGCACTACCTTAAGATTCGCAATTTTGAAGGAGCATGAAACAGGGAAATGAGACAGCAAACGCCTCTCAAAACCCTCCAAAATTTGCCAAAGTCTAGAATAGGTGCCGATTGGCTTAGGACCGATTCACTTGCAAAAGGTGTTGATTGGCTCAAGAGTGATTCGCTAGCAAAGTGGCCCAATTGGCTCCAAGGAGCAAACCACTCAAGAACAGCTAGCAATTTGCTTGCAAAAGTGAGCGGCATGTCGTAGGGAGGTAAAATTGAAAGCGCAAATCCCAAGGCAAATCTTTTGAGAGCGATATTTTGGCATGTAGTGGCACACTAAGTCATTTTGGAAGCCTTCTAAGCCTGTTAGAGGCATAATTAGAGGCATGTAACATTTGGTGGTGCATCATTTTGCTAAAGATGCCCCTAAATCTTTACTTTTACTAGGAGTAATTGTTTCTCACCCCAAGTAACTCAAAGGTAAACTCTTACTATTAGTAGGAGTTGAGGGCCCCATTGTACTCATCTTTTAGCCATGAGAATTTAGAGCTACACTTTGTGCAACCCACATTCTGCTTTGACCTCATGCGATTGTAAGAAATTGACAAGTCATTATGCATTTCATCAGTGGCACCACCATCCTGGTTTGCTAAGTGTGCGGTGATTGCGGCATTTGCCCTTTTAGCCTATCTTGTCATTCGCTTATCAATTTCATATCTAAAGAATGGGTGGACATTGATGTTATTCGAATTTTTATGTGTTGATTGATCACATACTTTCCTCACTATAGTTTAAACCCGTATTTGTTTTGAATCACTTGCAACTTTCATCTTTCATGCATGTTTATTTTTTGCACTTACTTTTCATGCGATTGGTGTAGGTTAGCATAGGAGTGTTCTATGAAGACAATGGGAAGTCAGCCTCAATCCGAAAGTTGGGAGGACCCATTGGCAATCCCTTCCAACTTTGTTGAAACTAGAATTGGGGCGCAAACACCATATTAGAAGTTAAGACAAGTCCCCAATTCAACATAGTTTCTGGCATGCTGGGTGGGACCAACCTTCCTCGGCCTCCCTCCTTTCTATAAACTATCAAACTTCACCCCTAAATCCCCAATGGATTCCTCAAATTTTGCCTAATTTGGCTAAAATTCCTCGATTTTCACACCAAATTTTCATTCATCGTTGATGAAGCGATTGGCTCAAAATTGAGCAAATTTTTGCTAAGTCCAATTTGAGGAAGTGATTCACTCCAAATTTGAAGTGATTCACTCTGTTTGAGCAAATCACCTGAAACTTTTCTTAAGTCTAATCTTGCGAGCAATTTGCTCCAAATTGCAGGCAATTCGCTCTTAATTTCCTACACTTTCACAAGTTGAATCCACAGCAATTCGCCGAGGTCAGGAACTTGATTTATCAATCCTAGTCTCAAATTGACTTTAAAAATTCATCATTTTCGTTATTTGTGCTGAAATTTTTGAAGTACTTTGTAAATGGTGACTCTGATACAAACTCCATAATTCTGAAATTTTTCACAAAGACAACAACGCGAACAGCATCAGAGCACCATCAAACCTCAAATCTAACCTCATATATGCATTTGTCAAAAACATTTAAGGTAAATTCTGAGTCATTTTTTCCAAAAGACAAATCTACAAGCAATTCACTCCAAAAACAATAAAATTTAACCAAGTCAAATCTGATGAGAGATTCGCTAGGAAAGACAAGATTCTTCCTCCCTCCCTCACTGGAAGGCAATTCACTCCAACTTCAAAGCAATTTGCTCCGACTTCAAAGCAATTCGCTTTGAGCGATTCACTTGGACCCTTTTCATTCGAAATTTTTTAAATTTTGCAAATTTTAAACCCAAATCTCTTTCCATGTAGGTCCATACGTGCAAGCTTAAGAATACACGCTCAAAGACTCAAAAAATGAGGAAAGAACATAAATCAATGGAGATCATTACATACCATTGAAGAAACACAAAGGGGAAAAGAAAAGAATAGACCACCATGTGGGTGCATCCAGACATCGAGTTTGAGGAGATTCATACCTATTTCCTTGAAAGGAAAAAGCCCCAGCCAACCCCGTCAATCAAAGCTTCACACCCCTAGAAATTGGTTTCCTAGGCCAACAAATGTGTTACTCTTCCGCCTTAGCAAACCAAACTTGGTTCATTATAGGTCCAACCTTAACACATACAAATCCCCTTTATGGTGTGCTCGTCAATATAAATAACCTCATGAACAACACACTTTTTGGAAGCCAACACTATGTTGGTAGCATGAATCCACGACCTACCTCTGATGCCCAAAACATCCCTCCTATGAGCACTTCTCCAATACAAACCCTACCTATATCTAGTTTGTCAAATACATCTAACATTCCACCAAGTCAGTCTATGGCTCCCAATGTGGGGTCTTAAAGGCAAAACTAAGGCCTTGCTCAAAATACTCAAGTGTTGGCTAGACAAATGGGGTCGCATGTGTCCCATGGAAAAACCCAAGGGGCCAACATCACCTCCAACTAGTTAGGCATAGCAAAATGTGCAAGGCCCACCTCCCCCAAATCAGCAAGTCCCACAACAAGGTCTACATTACCCTCGTCCACATCCAAATATGCAAACTCCTCAAAATCAATAATGGGGTTTTCAAAATCTGCCACCTCAGTATCCTCCACCTCATTTTCCCCCAACTTATTATCCTCCATACCTATATCCTCCAAACCCTCCATACCCACCTCATGGTTATGTGATATATCCTTATCCACCTCCACACCAACAATATGATCAACCTCCTCGTTAACAGAATAATCTAGAAGTACCCCTAGGCCACAAAATCAACTTCCTTATTGGACCTACCAAGGACCATTAAATTTAGAGGCTTATTCTCCCATTCCCCCAACAGCTATGAAAGAGTTGCCTAACTTTGATGGGAATAGGAACAAGATGGCACTAGATCACTTTTAGTGAGTTGTCAATGCTCAAATGATTCACCGCATCCAAGAGGAAGACATAGTGGTATATTTGCTAATCTACTCTCTTCGTAATAAGGTTGCTTTATGGTACAGAGGGTTTCCAGGTAATCTATCCCAGTATAGATGTCACTTTCAAAACTACCAGCAAGTATAGCCTTTGAATTTCACAAAACTTAAAGAGATCTTCTTTGGAAAGGATGTGAGAAGAAGATTAAATTTCCTCTTTGCAAATGAGATAGGCTTTGGAATGGAAAGAATATGAGAAATGCAGGCTTGTAAAATTGGATATAAGTTTGCATTAGGGGCAAAACTTGGTTGGCAATTATTCAAAGATCAAGGAAAGAGTTAGGCAATAATGTTGCTTCAAAAAAATATGGGCTCTAATGGAGAAAAATGTTCAAGAAATGAGTTGTGCCTGAAGATCTACAACATGGAACTTCATATCTGAAATTCTGCAATTAATCAAGAAATAAATTATATGGCATATCAATGAGAGTGATTCTACAGAGTTCTAGTCCAATGCCTGGTTAATTCCTTATCCTCTAATTTCTAGTCCAAAGAGGCAACCATTGACCTAGGCCTCTTTGGCTTGTAGAGATTAGAAAGACAAAAATTATATTAAAATAAGCTACAACTCCAGATCTTAGATTCCATTGGCAATCTGGTTGAGGGAGAGGACCCCAAACAAGCAGCAAAGGAGCTCAAAAAGATGTTGCTAGAATTCTATTTGCCAATTTTTCAGAAAAGAATGAGTTCATTTGGAACCTATCAAAAGATGGCAGATATTCAGTCAAGGTGGGATATAAGGCTTTGGAGCAATCAAAATTTCTTAATCCCAAGGATTTTCCTTGGAAGAAACTTTGGTCACCTAAGGCCCTCCTAAGGACTCAACATTCTATTGGTCAGCAGTCCAAAGCAAAATTCTTATGGGTGATAGCCAACAAAGAAGGGAATATCCTAGACCCTTTAAGTGTGCTTTGTGTGAGAATGACCTAGAATTATCAGATCATCTACCTCTTTATTGTCTATTTACTTCCACTATATGGGGTTGCTTTTTTAAGAAAATGAGAATATGATAGGCTACCCCACCAACATTGGAAGAGTTGATGAAAGTTGGATTAGTTGTTTGAAAACAAAAACATTAAGCATTCTATGGAGGATTCCTGCTTTTATTTGTTGGAATCTCTAGCTTGAAAAGAATAATAGAACCTTCAAAAATAAATCTCAAATCATATCCAAATTTGAATTCTTGTTGTTGCTTCTCTTACAAGATGTATGCAAGCATGTTGTTCAGCATGGGAAGTCTAGGATGTGGAAAAGGATGTGTTGGCCTCTTGGTTACAAGATTTGAATATATATGCAAAGGTTGATCTACAGCAATAAAGTTAGCACAAAAGGATCTATATCAATCACTGGTAAAATGGAAATGTCTGGAAGTTGCGTTCATCAAACTTAGTTGAGATGGTGCTTTAAAGTAAACCTTGGGAAAGCCAATAGAGGTGGTGTTTCTTGGAATGATGAAGGCAAAATTCTCCTTACCTACTACGAATCACATGGAACTTCAAAGAATGGCTATGTGGAGGCTAGAGCACTTACCATTGAAAACAGATGATGAGATATTATTACAATTGAAGGGATTCACAGATTAGTATTAATGCTATCATGAAAAATGGATGTGGATATTGGATCAACAATAGCATTGTTCTTGATGGCAGTCCAATCTTGACAAAGGCAATAATCTTAGAAATGTCAGCATATTTATAAACAAGGAAATAGTATGTCAAATAATTTAGCCAACCACAATGATGATCTTTAGCTTGGTGAAGTTCAGATTCTAGAAGGCAATTGGCCAAAGGAAATTCTATCTCTTGATAAAAATGTTATCAAGGATTTAACAAAGGTAAAGTAGCGGCTCAAGGAGAAGAGGAGGAATCTAGGAAATACCTTTCATAGAAAGACAAGTTGGAAACAATTCGTGGAAATTTTTCTTGGATATGGTCTAATTAACCTGATGACATATCTAATGTTTGTTTATTTTGATGGGAGTGGCCCCCAATAGAAGCCACATATAACTTATAAAAAATAATAATAACATTGTTTTTAGCTAATCAACTTCACTCTAGAGGAGTTTCTTTTCTTCGTTCCCTCTTTCATAACTGTCATTCTTAAGATCTTGTATCATCCAACAATAATATTTCTTTGATTGATCATATAGCCTCTTTTGTCTTGCATACAGTATTTCTTCTTTAATTTATTTTTTGGGTTTGTCATTATCTTTCATTAACTATATAATCATCTCTCCCTAAGAAGGTTGTCTTGAATTTTACCAGAATGAAGTCCAAAACTCTGTTACAAATGGAATTTAATATGTTTCCAAGCCTATCTTTGTCCAAAAACATAACTTGCATAGAAATTATAAATTTTGGCCATCATTTTTTAAATTTTGTAAAGCATCTTGTTCTGAAATCGTTCTTGGTTTTGTTCAGAAATTTTCCAAGGTACCATGATATTAAACTAGACTCTTCATTTATCATTAATATGTTAAAACTAAAGGTCATACTTCAGAAATTATATTATGTCCTAAGAGGAGTGGAATGCATTGTACCTAGGCCCATGACATTATAATGTACATTTGTGTTATGAAGTAGTCATCATATGGCACACATAACCCTTAGCCATAGTAGGAAAAAGGATTCAATTGTGATAAGACAACATGAAGAACAAGTTGGTTTTGGGTTTAACTTGCCCCTAAAATTAAAGATATGTGCATAAGGTCATGAATGAGATATTGTAGTTGAGCGGTCATGTAATCAGTTTTGCTCTCACTTGTGTAGCAATTTCTTTCTTAAGGTGTATTTGATAACGTTACACGGCCTTAAAGGTACTTTTTTCAGTCACTGAATATTCAAGTACCTGCCAGATATCCACTGTAGGTCGATTTTATTGTGTATTTTGATGTCATTTCTGTTACTTGCTCCCATATTCCATGGTAATTTTTTTTTCTAAAAGAGTGTGGCTGCTTTCACAAGCATGCCATTTAATCTAATTTATATGCAGAGTTGGAAAAAAGCACGCCATTCAATCAATCCAATTTATATGCAGAGCTGGAAAAGCATGCCTTTCAATCAATCCAATTTAATTGCAGAGCTCGAAAGTCATCCATCTCTTGCAATACTTGCACTTCACTCCTTTATGGCCATTTTCCCCTCATAGTGGCTAAACTACAACAAAGTCCACCATTTCCATCTGTGTGAGATAAATCATGCCTATCCTGCACAGTCCAATTAGGTATCCACCGTACCTCATTTTCTTAGATAAGGATAAGCTCAAATGGGCATTCAAGATATAGGAAAATGGTTGCTACATGAACAGCAATGTCAAAAGGACAAAAAGGATTTAAAAAAAACAATTGGCAGTTATGCACAGACAAAAATGGAAGAAACAATGTTTGAATGGAAATGCTAAGAGTAAGGATGATTTAAGACCCATATGCTTTAAAAGTTTGAAAATATAAAGGTAATATTTTGGAGAATGACAGGGGAGAACAGTCAAGATGATAGGGGGATTGTAGCAGAAGGCTTGCCTTACGACCCTCCTATCCACTTGATGTGATCACATAGTTTTTTTGAAATAATATAAAAAAATTCCTTGGGAGAAAAGAAAAAAGAGGAGGATGATTGAGCGGAGAACAGAAGGAACAAGGAGAAAAATGGCATGGAAATATAAAATGAACAAACAGTGGCTGAAGAGTTTGCAGAGAAGAGGTTCTTATACCACTTGGGTTGAATCCAAAGGTAACAGGCAAATGTGTGAGAATCTCTTCAACAACCCTTGTCCATGAATTCCCATTAGCCATTTTTCTATACAAGCAGCTAGCAACCTGAGTATTCTCAAAAAGAGCAAGAACTCATTTTATTGCAAACCTCCTTCGATTTGTGATATCTAACTGGGTTATGACATCCCTACCTCTTACAAAATGAATGCTATAAGCATTCTTGGAAATGAAAGTACAGTGCCTTGAGAACAAATAGTATGTCTATGCACACCACATAAACACGAGGATTTGGAGCAAGTTAATAATAAAATTGCATGTAAGGCTGTTCAGAAAGTGGATAGCGTACAAGTTTTGTTAGAATCCCAGAAAGATGCCAAAACTCCGTCTCCTATATCAAATCTCTATGAAGTCTTTATACACAATTTCCGGAGCCTGAAGAAACCACTGCTTCATACCCCATAATGTAGAGGGAGGAAGAGTTCTTCTGAGGTTTTCTGATAGGTCTTCTGTGACAGTTGTTTATATTGAGTGCAAAGTTTTCCTATATGACCTTAAATATCTACCCCAGTGAAGGTTCCACTATGGGATTCAAAATTCCCTGCAATTTTTTCAAGCAATGAAAAAAATGACACAAACCATGAGAAGACTATTACATCAATCATAAGGTAGAACTTAGAGAAAACACAAACAGTTACTTTGTTTCAATTTTAACAAAAATGGTTAGGTTGTTATTTTGAGTAGACAGATAATGGACAGGCTTACAAAAACACTATTAAATTTATTTCCCCTTCTATCAATTACAGTTAGAATGGAACCTATTTTTTAAATTCACTTTTTCTACTTCAAATAGCCATCAAATTGGAAGCTATTGTTAGGATGGAATTCAATCAAAAAGCATGTTGTAGAATATTACCCATACAAGTCAAAAGTGAGCATTTTTTTCACAACTTTTATTACATTTTTTAAATTAGATTACAACATTTAAAGCAAAAGATTAATTCTCTACACAGATTATTATTTGAATAAATGTAGTTGTTCTCCAAATATAACTCATGCAGATAGTGTATCAAATGGCATCAGCTCAACCGGTTATATTTCTCAACTTTCAAGAAGAAGACCCAGGTTTGAGTCTTACCAAGCAATACATGCATATTTGCCAAACTGTTGTAATACCACTATGTGGTCATTATGTAATACGGATGGGGGCTGTTTCAATCCCATATGACCAATTTAAAAAATAAAAATAAAAAAACTCATGGAGATGATGTAGATAGTCATCAATAAATTTATGAATTTTGTGTCTTAATGTTGTTTAGTTTTAACAGTTTGTATATTCCCGAAGACAAAAAATGATGAATTGAATGTGCATGCATGCATGTGTGCATATGATTTTATTATAACAACAAACATTCTTACATTATCGGATCCCACAAAATCTCCAATGAGTATCATACTCTATCAGGGTACTTTGCACAAACAAGGGCAACTGCTAGTTATGTTATAGAGGTTTCATGCAGTCTTCCAGCCTTTTGATATATACTACTACGTTTCATGTTTACAAGGCATGTTTCATCAGCAGATTATTTGCATTTTTATGTTTAAAGGAATATAGTCAGTTCTGGAAAAACTGCAAATCTGTTACAATGATTATTATAAACCTTAAGTTTATGACACATTTTAATATAATATTTTCTACCAATTGAAAAAAGAAACAAGGATAAAGAAAATGCTCAATAGATGGAACATCATCAGAAAATAAAATTATAAAAAATACTTCCAAATCACTTATTATTACCAAGCCTAAGGCCAACATAGTATACCTGTGCTGTAAGGGACCTAATAACCTCCTTTGCAGCTTTGCACTTAGCAGATTCTTCTGCTGCCAAGGTGATGGTTTCTTTTGTCAGCTCAGCAGTCCGCTGTAATTCATGTTCTTGACACTGGCATTGCTTTGTGAGCTTTTCAACCTAGAAAATACAATAACAAGAAATATGATGTCACCATCCATTCACCTGAGAAAAGCATCTAAAATAATCAGGATAAAAGCTAACAAAATTAAGTGGCCAACATCAGTAGAAGTGACAGAACATTGAATATACTATATTAAAATGAATTACCTGACCTCTCAGCTTCAGCACTTCTTGAGTCAAAAATTCATTAGTTTTTTTCAGATCATTAATAACACTTTTGGGTGTTGCAAGGCTTGTTGGAGTTGGTGTTGCAGAACAAGGTGGACTTGCCTTTCTCAAAAATGGTGAAACAGCCCTTAAGCTGTTCCCAGTGTGATGAAAAGATGTAAGATGCATCTTTGACATGATTTGTGGTGGATCAGATCTTATAAAATTAATATCATTCAATTGAAATAAAGTCGGGTTGTCTGCTTCTCCACTTGACAGTGGCTGCTCAATCTTCTTACCACGCATGATTTGAGACATCCCTTCGAGTTGTTTAAACTGTTCAAGACTAGGGCGCCATGCTGTCCTTAAAATTTTTATTTCTGGCTTGTCAAGCTTATCCTTTTTGTTATTGTTCATGTTAATACCAGTTTCTGTCGGTTTCTTCAATGTTAAATAACAAGAATCACAGACACGAAATGTCTTAATTGTATTTGGTGCCAATGCAGCATTCATAGCCTTCTTAGAGCTACATGAATGGCAGTATACTTGTCTGCAATTATAACAACTGTGGCGCTTTCTAGTGAACCCAAATGATTGCCTGCACCCAGAGCACATTGCACCTGAAACCCTCTTATGAAGGCATACAGCTGCAGTAAAACTGGATCCACATGCAATAGTTTTCACTTCTTTCTCCTTTAAATCCTCGACGAGTGTTGGGGTCCTGCAATCTTCCATATTACCATGTCCAAGCCTTCCATTTGCCCCTTTTCCCCAAGTGTAAACCTCTTTATTAGCTGTCAGAACTGCTACATGATATGCTCCACAAGCAACTTCCACAACTGTTTCTTCTGCCAACTTTCCCTCTACTAAACAAGGCAGCATACCATTGGAAGGAGTACCAAGCTGCCCATATGAACTGCTTCCCATGGTAAAGACTTTCCCTGATGCCCTAACAACTGTAAGACTGTGTCCACATGCAACTTCCTGAACATTATATTTTGTTAATGTTGACACACAAACAGGAACAAGCCTTTGCTCCATATCACCATGTCCAAGGCGACCTTTGTCTCCATCCCCCCAAGTGAATAGATTTCCTGAAAAGCAATTACCGGGACTAGAACATCCCTGTCTAGACTCCACCACTGCAGCTGTATGCCACACACCACAAGCCACATGACGAGTTTGAAGACCCTTTAGAACCTCAACTTCCCTAGGGTAAAATACGCTTTTAAAATCTCCATGCCCCAGGACTCCAAATGCTCCATCACCAAAAGTAAACAACTGACCCCCAGTAGTTATTAAAGCAGCATGCCATGTTCCACAAGAAACAAAATTAACTTTTATGCTATCTAAGCACCCAGAAACTTTCCTGGGAATCCAATGACCAAGACTGTTTCCATGCCCCAAAATACCAACATTGTGGGTACCATCACCCCATGTATACAGCTCACCTGTATCAGTAACTGCGCATGTGTGGTAATCACCACACGCTGCAAATGTAACAGCAGTATTTGCCAAAGCATCAACTACTAGTGGTTGTGAAACATCTGTAGCTACTGCATAGCCAAGGCGACCACCACACTCATGGCCCCATGTAAAAAGTTCTCCTTGTCTTGTAACCAAAGCAGCATGTCTTCCTCCACAAGCAATATTTCGCACATCTAAAACTAATGCAGACTCCAATCTCTTTGGTCTAAGAGTACATGTTTTAACATGTGAACCATTTCCTTTTTTGTGTGTCCCATTCTCAGAAAAGTCATCCCAACTGAGTTCACCCCACATGTAAACATCCCCTAGAACATCACTGTCATCATGCATTGAGCTTTGACTTGAAGAACTAAGAGCACTAGAAACACTGACTCGAAGTTCTTCCACTGAGACCCCTTCTGACTGCATGTTTCCACTACTTACCCAACATGAAACTGGTGAAATGAACAGAAAACACAAGAAAGCCAATCTCAAATAAACTTCTTGGATCCAGATTGTTCGATCACTGAAACATGTTTCTGGTGTACTGCAACCAGGGTTCTAGAATGGATCATTGATATTATAGGCTCTGGATTCCTGAGGAAATCAGATATTGTCTCAGTAACCGCTTTACCAAAGAAAAACTTCACAGAAAGATACTTTTTCTATTAAATGTTAACACTGTTCATCCATGCCTGTTTCCTGGGATGACAAACTCAGCAAAAGATGTTCAACTGAATTTCAGGGTATAGTAGTCATGAAGTGATCATTGCTCGAATATCATTTTCTATGCATCCATGAAGTAATATGGCCAAAACAAAACAGGGGAATGTTATGAAAACTAACCAGTGTTGTTCAAATGCCAAGGAAGTATCATACACAGGACACAGCTATAACTATATAGAGCAAAACAACACAACTTTTAGTGAATGTGGATGTAAAAAAGGTACTTGACAACATCTCATACTATCCATTAGATGAAAGAAGATGGCAGTTGCTTTTGAAGTATTTTCTTCTAACCTTTTACAGAAAGGCAACAAAGAACTACAATAAATGTACCAAGAGCACAACTATGTTAGAGATCTCCCAGCACTCTTCCGATGCTACAAGAGTCTAAAGGTAATAAACTTTAATAAACCAACACAAAACCCACTTTAGCCAGGATGGTAAGGCAAAGTAAATGATAAGAGGCTCCGCCTTATTTAACCATGTTTCATCAGCGAAAGTGATCCTTGTGTGAAACATCTACTGCATCGTTCTCACAAGAATTTCAAGCTACAAGAAAACAGTAAAGAAGTAACATGGGCAAACAGCAAAAAGGCAAATAAGCCCATAATTATAGCTTTACCAATGCTTCTTTGCAGTAACACTTAAAGCCAAAAAGAGAAGATGTGTCTCTAACACCAAAAGGGACCAAAGAAAATAAATATGTGTTTTGTTTTTTCATCCAAGGCAGGGTGCGAATAACGCAATCAAAATTTATCTTAAAGTTAGCAGCATAAGTCAATAAAATAAGGCGAAAGAAAAAGGGTAGCCTGAGGTGAATAATCTGCACTTCCCATGGTTTTAGCTGCCTAACTGTTCTTCAATGTTGTATGTGTCAGAGAGACAATCTCATACTGCATAAGGCGTTCCGTCTACAAAGAAGAAAGTTACAAGCCTTTTAGTTTGGTATGAAAATGTTCATATTTTCAATACTCTGGGCATGCTTTAGATTCTGGTCTGTGGTCTACATGTTTCCATTGTGGGAATAATTATGCCTTGGTTGAAATAACTAAAATGGATGTCGCTTCAACTTCAACGAAACAACTAAATAGGTGTCACTTCAACTTACATGAACTGAATACCGTACGTTAAAAATCGAACAAATGAGAGCCGCAGTAATAACCTTATCTTGTGTACAAAGAGGCGTTGCCTATACAGATATTTGATCACAATCATGGAGTAAAATTACAGTCTGTCTTGAGACAATCCTTGCATAGTAGTATATCTAACTTAGCTTTAACTCAAAGGGAAACCATAATTGTCTAATACTCTACACATGAACTTGATTCATTTCCTTACCTGCCATTCTGTGTGAAATAACTTTCCATAGAAAATATTTTTCTCAAGTTTTCTTTGATTTAATATTATCTTGATTTTAATATTATCTTTCGTATTGCCCGTCTGATTGAATTCCTTTTGCATTCTCCCAAGTTCTGGTAGAGCAAAACTTTCAGCCGAATTAATTCCACCGTACAACAGGGGTAATCACGCGTGTTGGTCAAAATCTCAAAATTTGCTTTCTGCAAAGTCATACACCATGTTTAAGACCTAACTTCCAGATGCGTCCCTCAACTGCCTCAGACTTGAGTCATTTCCGACATGGAAACATAACATACATTCGTTTTCTGAATCTCTTCCATTGCATGCCTTTTCTTATGGAATGTTCATCTTGCACTGAATCTCTTCCTCAGCTGGTATGAAGTTTGCATTTGCCAATATAATTGACATGGAGCCAATACATCCACATGCTGCTAGAAGGTGCCAATGCCACAAGCACCCTTTAGGCGATACCAACATGTTCCACATTAAACACCCAATAATATAAATCTTCTTTGCTTTAAAACTTGCTGCTGCCAACAATAAACGATACCTGACAAAGCAGTCATCCTTTTGCACACTTCACCATCCACATCCATTCATCAGCGAGTGAAGCATAGTATACCTGAAAATGCTTCCCTTACTCTCTCCACAAAAGGAAAGTATACCTGAAAATGTGCATCCTTTACTTCTCCAGTCTATCAAGCTGCAAGCATTCCCATTCTGGGTGAAAGTTACATTTGCAAAATCACATTGGGTGCTCCAAATGCCAAACACGGCCCTTCCTTCAATAAGCATCAAACGGCAACTCTCCCACCCTCATCCATCTTAAACTCTGAACCAAGTCTGTACCCTCCTGCAACAAAAATATAGTTTAAAAAGAAACACATCCAAACACAATCTAAAATCTTTAAAGACATACACGTAAAACAATGCCCATAAATGCAGACAATAAACTAAAAGATAAAAGGACTTTGCACAGTAGGTCAAAGAAAGAAGCGTACACCAAATGGAGATCCTGTACTGCACTTCTCCAAAAAGCTGAGTCTGCAATTGTATTCGTCTGGGATCGCTCGCTTCCCCCTATACTATACTAGCAAAATGGCTAATGGACAACTCTAGCGATGTTGTAGAGGTCTTGTTTTTTCTTCTTGTTGCAGTTTCATGTACTATAAAACGGCGTTGCCACCCTCGGGCAGCGGAGCGAGCTGACGTGGAAGTGGGAGGGGAAGGCTCAACAACCTGAACCCCTCTTTCTAAACAGTTAAGAAATAAGTCAACAAACAAACCAAGAATCCCACTTTTTAATTTAGAAGAATCTTGATATGTCGGAGAGCGGAGAGCTGTAAATTTTGACAAAATCATCACCCCCTTTTGACTATGAAGGTATGAAGGAGACGTTAGCCTTGGAAAACTAGTACAAGGGACGTCCCTTATCATTTGAAGGATGTTTTGTTTATGAGTGTTATGAAAATTAGGCAAAGGTCCCCTATGGATTTCACACATCTATACCGGAGGTGGGGGTGCTTGCGTCCGGCTGTTTTACTTTACATTGACTTTCTTTGAGTGATAGCGACGTAGTTTATATAAATAATTAAACAATGATGTGATTTCACTAGAACTCGATTCAAAGTCTTGTTTCACATTAATATCCTTCAATTTTTTATTATTCTTACATTGAAGTTTTGTTTCACATTAATACCTCTTCAATTTTTTATTATTCCTAAATTGAAATTTCATTCCACTTTGATATTTCTTCTTAAGATTGTTTGAAATTTAATCCCAAAAGGTAAAGGTTTGACTGGTCAACACTTAAATACTTCTTCTTAAGATTGTTTGACATTTAATAGAGGTAAAGGTTTGCCTAGGAAAGTATTTGTCAAGAAGAGACTTGGGTTCAAATCTTAGGGGTACGACTTTAGCTTTAGCAAAGGTAGTAGTCCGTGTTGAATTTTCTAAGTGCGCATCAGACTAAAGACGACGATACAAACCCTGATCGATTGGTGATCTCCATCTCACTTCAGGTCAACAACAACAAGACGAATAGACTGTTGGGAGCAGTCCCTATGATTTGAACTTTGTGCTTTCCAGTCACTGAAAACAGTGACTGTAACCAACTCCCTATGTAACCAAAAAAAAATTGTTTGACATATAATCGCAAGAGATAAAGCTGATATTTGAACTTCGTGCTTCATAAATAATAATATTTGAATAGTTTCAAAAGCCAAGCTTAATGCAATGGTAAGGCTTTAGCTTCTTTTTGAAAGGTCCAAGTTTCAAACCTCACTCGATATGAGGGAACTGGGACCCCTCATAAAAACCCGTGTAAACTCGTCCAAGACAACGCAACAGTTTGGATGTTGGCTCTTCAAGAGGTCCAAGGTTCGGGCTTTGGCTCTTCAGGTTGTCTAAGGTTCCAACCGTAGGGTGTGAGTGGTTGTGTTAAATTCCTTATTGATAAGTTCAACTCTTCCCCTTATGAGAGGTCATGGTGGGATGAGAATGCCCAATCCTAAACATCGGTTGTAGGTGTTTCTCACACTAACCAAATCCAACCAAAAATAAATAAATAGGGGTTATCACAATAAGTCTGAGGGATAGCACAGTAGTTCGGGCTTTGGGCTTTGCGGTTCAAACTGCAAGGTGTGAGTGGTTTTGTGTTAAATTCCTTATTGATAAGCTTAGCTCTCCCTCTTATGAGAGGTCATGGTGGGATGGGGATGCCCAACCCTAAACATCGATCGTAGATGTTTCTCAAAATAACTAAATCCAACCAAAAATAAATAAATAGGGGTTACCACAATAAATCCAGGATAGCACAACAGTTCGGGATTTGCTCTTCTTCAGGAGGTCCAAAGTTCAAATCGCAGTGTGTGTTAAATTTCCTATTGATAAGCTTAGATCTTTCCTTGATGAGAGGTAATGGTGGGATGGGGATGTCGTGATCATTAGTTGTAGGGGTTTTTCATACTAACCAAACCTAAAAATAAAAAATATATATAAATAATATTTGAGTAAATATTTCCCTTACCAGAGGTTTAAATCCAACCAAAAATAAATAAATAGGGGTTATCATAATAAGTTCGAGGGATAGCACAACAATTCGGGCTTTGCTCTTCTTCGAGAGGTTCAAAGTTCAAATTGCAGCGTGTTAAATTCTCGAAGCTTAGCTCTTCCCCTTATGAGAGGTTATGGTGGGATGGGAATGCCCTTGTAGGGGTTTCTCATACTAACCAAATCTAAAAATAAATATATATAAAAAAAAATTGAGTAAATATTTCTCTTACAAGAGGTCATGGTGGAATGGAGAGATGTCTAACCCTGAGTGTAAGTCGTAAGGGTTTTTTACACTAATCAGACCTAAAAAATAATAATAATAATTGAGAAGTCTCAGGGTTAAACATTCAACCTCTTGAAAAAGAACCAAATCCTAAATCATTGTACTGTGCCCCGATGTCTAACCCCCCTGAGTGTAAGTCGTAAGGGTTTCTTACACTAATCAGACCTAAAAAATAATAATAATAATTGAGAAGTCTCAGGGGCACAGTACAATGATTTAGGCTTTGGTTCTTTTTCAAGAGGTTGAATGTTTAACCCTGAGCGTAGGTTGTACGGGTTTCTTACATTAACCAAATCTTTAAAATAATAATAATTGAGTAGTTTCATGGGCATAGCGCAATGATTTAGGCTTTGGTTCTTTTTCGAGAGGTTTAATGTTCAAATCACAACGTGTGTAGTTGTGTGTTAAATTCCCTATTGATAAACTTAGCCCTCTCCCTTACGAGAGGTTATGAGAGGTCATGGTGGGATGAGAATACCCTGTGTTAAACTCCTTATTGATAAGCTTAGTTATCCCTCAGATGAGAGGTTATGAGAGGTCATGGTGGGATGGGGATACCTAGCCTTGAACGTCAGTTGTAGAGGTTTTTTGTACTAACCAAATCTAAAAATTAAAAATTAAAAAATAATATAATATAAATAATATTCGAGTAAATATTTATAGTACAAATGATGAAAGATGATTTTTCTCTAAAAAAATATTTTATTTTTAGGAGTCATATCTTTGTGAAGGGTTGTCTGATTCAACTGATTTTTAGACCACTTTATACGAAATTTGAAGAGCTTTAAAAGGAGTGGTCATATAAAGAAATCTGAGCAATATTGAGGGAGATACGACCTTGTGAAGTCAACCATATGAAACAAGCGCAATAACTATTTTTCAAGTCACAAAAAACAAAATTACAAATATTTGTCAGCCAGGGTCTCGATGATGGGAGGAGCAATGGAGGGCTAGGGATTCAGTGAGGCAAGACATTATGTTTGGGCATAGAATTTTTCAGTTAAGTTTATTTTTTCCTTATTTATCTTATATTGCAAATTATTATAATTTTTTTATCAAATATTATATTCGCTATAGGATATTCTGATAAATTTCACTAGATTTTGATTTTTAGTTTCCTTTCCATGGATCAATTTTTAGCTAAATCCTTATAATCATCTCTAGTATATAGGTTAGTGAGAAAACCATAGAGGATCGATCCTTACTGCTTAAAGATAAGGTAATTTTTGGTAAATTTAATGGGTATTGGTCAAGGGCTTCGACCTTGAGAAAATAGATTGATATGAGTTGGAAGTCTCTAGGAGTGATTCTATCATTTCTTCCCAAAGGTTTTTTCCTAGCCATTTTTTGTTCTAGGTAAAAAAAATATAGAATCCTAAAAGGGGGTCCTTGGTTTATGGGAAGAGCAGGACTCTTCCTTACCGGTATGAAGTCTTTTCACCTAAAAATATAAATTTATCCCTAGTACCAGTGTGGTAGGATGTATGGGATGGGGATACCTAGCCTTGGTTATGAGAGGTCATGGTGGGATGGGGATACCTAGCCTTGAACGTCAATTGTAGAGGTTTCTCGTACTAACCAAATCTAAAAATTTAAAATTTAAAAATAATATAATATAAATAATATTTGAGTAAATATTTATAGTACAAATGATGAAAGATAATTTTTCCCTGAAAAAATATTTTATTTTTAGGAGACATATCTTTGTGAAGGGTTGTCTGATTCAATTGATTTTTAGACCACTTTATGCGAAATTTGAAGAGCTTTAAAATGAGTGGTCATATAAAGAAATCTGAGCAATATTGAGGGAGATACGACCTTGTGAAGTCAACCATATGAAACAAGCGCAATAACTATTTTTCAAGTCACAAAAAACACAATTACAAATATTTGTCAACCAGGGTCTCGATGATGGGAGGAGCAATGGAGGGCTAGGGATTCAGTGAGGTAAGACATTATATTTGGGCATAGAATTTTTCAGTTAAGTTTGTTTTTTCCTTCTTTATCTTATATTGCAAATTATTATAATTTTTTTATCAAATATTATATTCGCTATAGGATATTCTGATAAATTTCACTAGATTTTGATTTTTAGTTTCCTTTCCATGGATCAATTTTTAGCTAAATCCTTATAATCATCTCTAGTATATAGGTTAGTGAGAAAACCATAGAGGATTGATCCTTACTGCTTAAAGATAAGGTAATTTTTGGTAAATTTAATGGGTATTGGTCAAGGGCTTCAGCCTTGAGAAAATAGATTGATATGAGTTGGAAGTCTCTAGGAGTGATTCTATCATTTCTTCCCAAAGATTTTTTCCTAGCCATTTTTTGTTCTAGGTAAAAAAAATATAGAATCCTAAAAGGGGGTCCTTGGTTTATGGGAAGAGCAGGACTCTTCCTTATTGGTATGAAGTCTTTTCACCTAAAAATATAAATTTATCCCTTGTACCAGTTTGGTAGGATGTATGGGATGGGGATACCTAGCCTTGGTTATGAGAGGTCATGGTGGGATGGGGATACCTAGCCTTGAACGTCAGTTGTAGAGGTTTCTCGTACTAACCAAATCTAAAAATTTAAAATTTAAAAATAATATAATATAAATAATATTTGAGTAAATATTTATAGTACAAATGATGAAAGATAATTTTTCTTTGAAAAAATATTTTATTTTTAGGAGTCATATCTTTGTGAAGGGTTGTCCGATTCAACTGATTTTTAGACCACTTTATGCGAAATTTGAAGAGCTTTAAAATGAGTGGTCATATAAAGAAATCTGAGCAATATTGAGGGAGATACGACCTTGTGAAGTCAACCATATGAAACAAGCGCAATAACTATTTTTCAAGTCACAAAAAACAAAATTACAAATATTTGTCAGCCAGGGTCTCGATGATGGGAGGAGCAATGGAGGGCTAGGGATTCAGTGAGGCAAGACATTATGTTTGGGCATAGAATTTTTCAGTTCAGTTTATTTTTTCCTTCTTTATCTTATATTGCAAATTATTATAATTTTGTAATCAAATATTATATTCGCTATAGGATATTCTGATAAATTTCATTAGATTTTGATTTTTAGTTTCCTTTCCATGGATCAATTTATAGCTAAATCCTTATAATCATCTCTAGTATATAGGTTAGTGAGAAAACCATAGAGGATCGATCCTTACTGCTTAAAGATAAGGTAATTTTTGGTAAATTTAATGGGTATTGGTCAAGGGCTTCGACCTTGAGAAAATAGATTGATATGAGTTGGAAGTCTCTAGGAGTGATTCTATCATTTCTTCCCAAAGGTTTTTTCCTAGCCATTTTTTGTTCTAGGTAAAAAAAATATAGAATCCTAAAAGGGGGTCCTTGGTTTATGGGAAGAGCATGACTCTTCCTTACTCGGTATGAAGTCTTTTCACCTAAAAATATAAATTTATCCCTAGTACCAGTTTGGTAGGATGTATGGGTTGCCCATTGAGTTTTTGAAATGGATACCTTTAAGGCAATACGCAGCACTCTAAGAGAATTCCTTGAGATTTTAGAAACTATGAAAGATGGATTCTTGGCTATTTATGTTTGGATATTGGTGATGATAAATATAAGTAAACCTTTACCAAAATCAATCATTCTTAAGTATGAAGATAATATGTGGACCTAAACCATAGATTATGAAAACACATCTTTTAGATGTAGAAGATGTCATGAGGTGGGGCATATTGAGAGATCATGTCCTAAGAAGAGTCCAACATAATCATATGTAGAAAATCGCAAGAGAAACTTACAAATGGATATGGATGATGATGGTTTTCAACTTCCAAAAAATAAAAATAGACAAATGAAAGCAAATAAACAATGAAGACCAAAAAGGAAAGATAATGGAGACCAATAAGGAAAGATACTAGAAGAAATTCCAACTCTTTTGAGGCTTTAGCGTATGAAAACAAAGTAGATCAAATCTTAGAGGACACAGTACAACAGATTCATCATATTAACAAGGAACTGTATATTTAGTATGATCTTTGATTTAGGGACAAACATTATCGATGAACCTAGGGAATGTGTCAAATCAGATTTTGAAGACTCTCTTGAAGTATTATGCACCATTCAGGAGGAAAAATTGGTAAAAAAAATACAATGTTAGATGTTAATACATCTACCATTAATAAGAAAATACGATAAAATGAGCAAGACAAGTCAAAAGCTTCCATAGTAGATCTAGGAGAGGATAAGTCTAAGGAAAAATAAAGTTGTGAAAGAATATTGAGGAATAGAATAATAAAACCTACTCTTGATACAAGCAAGTCAAAAAAAGAAAAACCCTCAAATTATCGAGCAAGATCTAGGGAAGCAAGAGCAAACATAGAGAAAATAACACAAACTAAGTTGGTTGAACTTCTCTTTACCAAACAACAAAATGATATTGGTAATTCCTAAGTGGGGCCAATAGCCCCTAATGATACATAATTACCATCTCATGGAATATAAGGGGTGTTAATGCACTCTTAAAGCATAGGTGTATCAAGAACCTTAGTTTAAGTAATAAGCCTAATATTCTTTGTATCCAAGAAACTAAATTTGTAAAAGAAATTTCCAAAACTATGAAAGCAGTATGGGCAAGATGTGAATGGGAAATTATAGATTTTGAAGGAGCAACGGAGGGAATTCTAAATTTTTGGAATCCTATTAGAACCTCTTGTATAATCATTCATAAAACTAGGCATTGGATAGCCTCTTTAGTCGCATGCTTCTTTGCAAATATTTATTTCATCCTTATCAATATCTATGGACCTACAACTCAGATAGGCAAATTAGAAGTTTGGAGTGGGATTGAAGCCTTTATGAGAAGTAAAGACCAAGAACTCGATTCATTATCATAGGATAATTTAATACCATAATCAAGTTGGATGAAAATTAGGGAAATTAGGAAACTAACCCAAAGTATGAGAGATTTCTCAACTTTTATTCAAAACAATAATCTATTGAAGGTTGATGAAGAGAAATAATACCCCGATAAACAAAATCTAGAAAATAAGTAATTGCATAATCAAAGGAAAAATTGAGAACACATTACACAAGAATTTATCCTGGGAAACCCTTTTGAGAAAAAACCCAACAAGAATATATCCTTATCGTATAAACTTGACCATCTCCAATACAATAAAATCCTTTAGTTTCTTTCTCACTTACTCTATCGCTTGCGATTACATTTATTGCATATTGTATTCGCCCCCTTGGGAGGTGTCTAGACCTTCCCCTCTTACCAAACCCTCATGCAAGTGTTGTTTTATATACCAACAACACAAGAAGAGGTTTAACAATACCATGGGTGCAAAAACATAGGTTCAAATATATTAACCCAAAATAGTCCATATTGGTCTAAACATATAGGTCTAAACATATGTTAACTTGCCTGAATAACTTGAAAAATATCGAACATATTTTCAACATTCTCCCACTTGTTGAATACTTTCCATAGGGGTTGAAAACTACCATTGTCAATTATCAAGGGCAACCATGCCCATAGCATAATTTGTAGTTCCACACAAGTATTTGAAGATCCTCTTCACAACAGTCCAATATTCCTTCCTTAGATTGGACATATATTTGCTAACTACTCCCACTACATGTGCAATGTCAGATCTAGTGCAAACCATTACATACATCAGACTGCCAACAATGCTAGCATAAGGAACATGATGCATTTCTTCAATTTCCTCATCCTTGGACTTTGACCCATATTACAAATGTGTGATTACATAAGCATTTAATGCCAACATTCCCCCTTAATGACATATTTGTAATTATGTAGTACAAACAATAATTTTTTACACAACCCTTCATGGGCACAAGTTAAAATTAGTCCTTCCAAATACAAGTAGCATTAACCCGGTTATTACTAGCCTCTAAACCTATAGCTTCCACTAGCTATATTTATACATTCAAATACCTAGCCACCTACAAGCTACCCCCAACCTTCTAAACACATTAGCTTCACTTATTACCCTCAACCATATACCAACAACGTAACAAAAATAGTCCAAAAAAACACTTTAAAAAATATTACAAATATTACTCGAGCTAACTTTGAGAACATTACACCAAGCAACCACCACTAGCATCCACACCAATATCTTTTAGGTACTACACCAGTTATGGTAGCTTCTTCAGGTACAAGCTACACCAATTAAAGTAGTTAATACTTGCTCAAAAACTTATGGTACAACCAATAAACCACCTCAGATATTTTTGAGCAACTTTGTAATAAAACCACTCGAATAAGCATTTCTAGCCTTAAACTCTAGATCTATCGTTGTCAAAGATCACCAAATCTACCATATTTGAATCTCACCAAATCTATCGCTATCGAAGCTCACCACATCTATCACTATCAAAGCTCACAAGATATACTACTATCGAAGCTCACCATATCTATCATTGCTAAAGCTCACCAAATATACCGCTACCAAAGCTCACCAGATCTACCACTATCGAAGCTCACTAGATATATCACTATCGAAGCTCATCAGGCCTATCATTGTCAAAGCTCACTAGATCTACTACTGTCAAAGCTCACCAGATCTATCGCTATCAAAGCTCACTAGATCTATCATTATTGAAAGCTCACCAAATATATCACTATCAAAGCTCATCAGATCTACTGCTATTGAAGCTCACCAGATCTACCATTATCGAAGCTCACCAAATCTATCACTATCAAAGCTCACTAGATCTACCACTACCAAAGTTCATCATGTCTATCACTATCGAAGCTCACTAGATCTATCATTGTTAAAGCTCACCAGATTTATCGTTGTTAAAGTTCACCAAATCTGTCACTATCGAAGCACACTGGATCTATTGTTATCGAAGTTCACCACATCTATTGTTGTTGAAGCTCACCAAATCTCTACTTGTGTGCCTCCCATAATTTCTCCTTAGATTCTTTCGTGCACTACTTCCACTCAAGAATTGATTTATCACAGGGTTGAAATCATTTCTCTTCGAACCAAGCTACAACCTAGCTTTGATACCAAATGAAATGAAATAATACCACGATAAAATGAAATCTTTAAAAGAAGTAATTACAAAATAAAAGGAAAAAATAAATAAGAACACATTACACAAGAATTTATCTTGGAAAACCCTTTTGAAAAAAAAACCCAGCAAGAATATCTCCTTATTGTATAAACTTGACCGTCTCTAATACAACAATTTCCTTTAGTTTTTTCTCACTTACTCTATCGTTTGGGATTACATTTTTTGCATATTGCATTCCCCCCCTTAGGGGGTGTTCGGACCTTCCCCTTCTGCTAAACCCTCATGCAAGTGTTGTTTTATATACCAACAACACAAGAAGGGGTTTAACAATACCATGGGTGCAAAAACATGGGTTCAAATATATTAACCCAAATATATTAAAACATGGGTTCAAATATATTAACCCAAAACAACCCATATGGGTCTAAACATATAGGTCTAAACATATGTTAACTTGCTAGAATAACATGGAAAATATTCAACACATTTCCAACAATTGAGTTTGAAGAAGACAAGCATACATGGACCAACAACAGGAGAGGCCATAACCTAATGGAAAAAAAAATAGACAGATGCATTCTCTTAGATCATTAGCTAGATGAAGGAACATGTGCTAAAATTAATACCTTAACAAGGATTGGTTCAAATCATCGGCCAATAAAAGTTAAAATGGTGGTAAGTGAATTAAAAAAATACTATATTTTAAATATGAGAAAATGTAGGAAGACCATCCTTAATTTGTTGATATGATAGTACAAACATGAAATTCTTTAGGAAATGGTGGGTTGTATACACTTCCAAAATAAATTAAATCAATGACATCTAGATTAAAAGAATAGAACAATAACACTTTTGGAAATATTTTTGAGAAGAAAGAACTAAAAGATAAACTTTTTAAAATTTCAAAAAGGTGATCATAATAATCCAAGCTTGGAGGAAAAGGAGTTAGTGAATATCATAATATTTTGAGTAAGAAAGATAAATTTTGGAGATTAAAATCAATAAAAGACTTGGTTAAAAGCAAATAAAAATACAAAGTGTTTTCATAGGATGACAATAGTACAAAGATCATCATCTATAATTAGTAGATTTAAATCAACAAAAGGGGTTTGGATTGAAGACTAGAGTGAAATAAAAAATGAGGTAAGGTATTTTTATCATAATATTCTAGGATCAAAGGAATTAAAGTTCTTAATGATAAACTTATACAAGAATTTCCTCCAGTTATAATATATTACGACAATAGGAAACTAATGGAGCTTATTACTCTGGAAGAAGTTCATCTTGATGGTTTTTTAATCTTTAATACTAACATAAAACTCACAGGATCAAATATAATATAGCCACAATACAGTAAGATCAAGATACTGATATAAGTAGAATAATATGAGCAAGTTAATATGTAAATCAAGGCTTATAATATATCAAATAACATTCATTAATAAACAACAATATGAATGTAAATAACCTAAATCATATATGTACAAAGCATGTAGCACAACTTACAATATTAATTTCTCAAAATGTATGTAATCTTTATTACTCCACAAATATGGCACTTGTCTCTTGATACTTGATAATTGAATACTTAGATCATCTCTATGGAGTACTATATAGCCATAGTAGAATGACTCTTTAGATACTTGACTATTCCTTTCCATATGCCAAGTCTCATGACTCTTGGCTTCTCTATATGACACTTGCATACTTGATGAACACATGACTCTATATTGTATGCACACATAGACATGACTCTTGACCTTCACTTTGCACACTCTAACCTAAGATACTTGTGCACATATTTACATTACATATTTTCACTCTTACATATAAGACACTTGTGCACATAGACTCACCTTACACTTGCACACTCACTCACATGACACTTGTGCATTTCTTGCACATACACACTTACATAGAAAGGGGAATACAACTCACACTCTAAACTGTGGCTAAACCCTAATCTAATATTTACATATGTACCATGAAGGTACCATGGGGTACATTAGCATGTACCAAATAATGTAATATACTTCAAAACCCCCTTGTATTACATTATTTGGTTATTGAAGACTTTAGTCTTCAATCATAGTCTTCATCTTGATATTCAATATACAAGTGACCTTGCAAAACATGTGATATAATTTCTTTGTAGACTTTAGTCTTCAATCATAGTCTTCATCTTGATATTCAATATACAAGTGACCTTGCAAAACATGTGATATAATTTCTTTGTAAGACAAATTTGGACCATGTTTGATCCATTTTTCTTTTTCATGCTTACTAAATGATTTCTCTTCCTATATTTTAGATATTGCACACTTGAATCCATTGTTAGAAGATGCTTCAAAAATGAGTTTTTGAAAAAGATAATTTAATCTGAATATTAATGCTCTTTCAAATCTTCTCTAATACTTCTCTTTGTAGCAAACAGAAAATAGATAAATGAGATTTTCTTCCACAATATTTACATAGATGGAGATTCCAACAATTTGTTTTTTTGTAACCAATTCTATTGCAATAGACACATCTTGAAGGTATTTGTATTGCTTTATCCAACCTCCTTAAGGTTTCAAGTTCATGTATCTGCTTGATAAAATAGCATAACCATTTATGTACAACCAAAGTTATTCTATCCTTATTTTATATGTAGATAAGTTGTAGATGAAAGTCTTCAATATCTTTAGTAGTTTCTATTTTTGAGATTGATGAACTACTAGAATAATATTTTGTAGTAACAAGATCCAATGATGTATCCTCTTGACTATTTTGTAATCTTGTTGATTTCTTCTCACTATCAAAGTCATCTATCATTTTTTGAAAATAGCCTTTTAGTTTATTTGCTATATCTTCATTATTGAATGCATTTTTTATTTCTTCCATGATATGCAATCAATATTAAGAATATATTTCCTTTCATGTAGACAACCTTGTTACTCCTAAGTCTAAATAATTTAAAGTTTCTAAATTTAAATCCTATGAAGTAGTACTCCTTGTTTCCCTAGTTCTCAGAAACTAAGAATATGAATTTTTCAAATTTTATATTCCTAAGTTTGATGTTGAAACCTTTTGACTCTCAAATTAATTAATTTGCAAATATTCAAATTTTTAAATTCTTTTCAAAAATAAAAAACCAAATATATTTCAAAAAACTTGAAAGCTTTAAAAAACAAATATACTACTTTTATTGCTTATCACTCCATTTTAATCAAAAAATTTAAAAAGTAAATATTCAAAAACTTAAACTACTTATAACTCCAATAATAAAGACATCACTATTTATCTCTCCACTAATAAAACATTAATACTTATCACTCCTTAATAACACTATTAAACTATTTAACTTTACCTTATCACTACACTAATATTTAAAATTTAAACTTATACCTTGAAATCTTATCACGTGTGGCTTTCTACATTTCTCTATTGTGAATTCTTTGGAGATGTTGCTTCTGACTCATGAAAACTGCTCTAACTAGTTAAGATGAATGCTACGTGCCACCAAGACATTTCATTATAGGGCGTTCTATCTTGAGGCAAACAAAATTAAGTGTTAGAATTTATAACATTTCATTTCAAATGCCTTTCACAGATGATGCTTCCAAGTGTCTGGAAAACACTACACCTTTGGTTCTACCTTTCTCCTTGCTTCACTTTTGTTACTCACTAGCATTGAAAAACTTTGGTTCTTCTTTTCATTACTTGTTGGCGATGAGACCTTTGGTGCTACCTACATTTATTCACTAGCGTTGAGACCTTTGGCACTTATTTTTGTTACTTGTTGGCGATGAGCCCTTTGGTGCTACCTATCATTACTTGTTGGTATTGAGACCTTTGGCACTTTCTTCTCTCCTTTTCTTTAAAATATTGGCACTTGGAATTCATTTCTTTGTTGGACGTGTGAGATGTTGCATTGAATTGACAATGCTTTGCAACTTTGTATTTACCTCAACATGCTTCATTCAACGCTAATGTGTTTGTTGCTTAATGTAGCTCAGCTCAACCTTGTACTATGATGATGTGATTTGGTGTTGCTCACTAGATAACTTAGATTACACCCATGTAACACTTTATTCTTTGTGATTTATTCCTTATACTTGTTCTATTGTTATCAAAATTGATATTCACCATGGTTCTCAAGAAGGACATACCTGGACCATCACAATGCTCAATATGGTTTTTGCTACTATGAGTTACGATTGTGGTGTTCTTAAGAGCTTTGCTACTCCAAGATGAGAGTTGAATGTACTAGAGTGAGCCAAATGACTCTATTCATACTACTAACTTAATCTTAGCTGATTCCCTTAGATTTATTTGCTTCCATAGAGTTTTTTATATAAGATATTTTTTTTATTTGTGCCTCTTTCTAATAAAGGCTTCTTTTATGCTATTTTTTTCTCATCTTTCTTTTTCTTCTCCAAGATCAATAACTCTAAAATCAATACCTCTCTTTAAGACATGTTCTCCTTATAGACCACCTCTATTTTAAATCTCTTCAAAAGAGGTAATCTCGATCTTCTGATGTTCTTCTATCTTTATTAAGGTATATATGACCTGAGTCTTCAATATCTTAGAAACTTATTTCAAGTAAAGGTCTCTCTTCAAGACTTGAAATCTCTTTTATGTCAAGGTCTCTCTTCAAGACTTAAAAGCTCAATAGCTTACAACTTTAATTAATTTTCACTTGATAAAAGCTTACTTTTAGATAGATATATTAGACCTTGATATATCCTTCTCCTTTTATGCTTTCTCTTGCACTTAGAAGATGAAATTATTCTCTATCTATTGTAGGAAGCTTCTCACACTTCTGATGATCAATCTCTACTACAACTTTCTCAATAATATCTTAGGTCACCCCTAAGAACTCACACCTTTAATTTCAAGGTGACGTTGAATTTCCCTAATGCCTTAATCAAAGTTAAGATGATTTGATTATTTTGAATTCTTCAACTTCCTTATGAGTTGATAGAAATTAGTGTGAAGGAATTTTTCTGTCCATGAAATCCTTCTATCTCTAAAATCAATATCAAGGGTTGGCTATTTCCCTATAATGATCAACTATCTTAAAGTTGATACGCCTTCCAAAATATATGAACCCTAATATTCACTAGTTATCCTTCAATTGTGGAAAGACTTTATAGTTGAGTCCCAGTCTTCATTGATTATTCTTCAACCATGGAAAGAATCTAGCCTTTCTACTCACTTTAATCTTACAATAGAGTCTAAGTCTAACTGCCTTTAAAGTAGATAGACTCAAGATCAATTTTATCAAACTAGATAAAATCGATTTTTGTATGTATCCAAATAAATTCTCAACCCGTGGAGGAAACTACTTGCAGCAGCTCTAATATCATTGACAAATTTTTAAGCCTTAATACTAACATAAAACTTACAGGATAAATATTACAAGATCAAATATAATATAGCCACAATACAATAAGACCAAGATAATGATGTAAGTAGAATAATATGAGCAATGTAATATATAAATCAAGGCTTATAATATATCAAATACCATTAATTAATAAACAATAATATGAATGTAAACAACCTAAATCATACATGCACAAAGCTTGTAGCACAACTTACAATATTAATTGCTCAAAATGTATGCAATCTTTATTACTTCATAAATATGGCACTTTACTCTTGATACTTGATAATTGGATACTTGGATCATCTCTATGGAGTACTATATAGCCATTGTAGAATGACTCTTCGGATACTTGACTATTCCTTTCCATATGCCAAGTCTCATGACTTTTGACCTTCACTTTGCACACTCTAACTTAATACACTTGTGCACATAGACTCACCTTACACTTGCACACTCACTCACATGACACTTGTGCATTTCCTGCACATACACACTTACATAAAAAGGGGAATACAACTCACACTCTAAAATATGACTCAACCCTAATCTAATATTTACATATGTACCATGAAGGTACCATGGGGTACATTAGTATGTACCAAATAATGTAATATACTCCAACACATCTAACTCTTTTCTCTTTTAAAAAGGATAAATCTCTAGGTTTGGATGGGCTCTCTACAACATTCTATCAACATAATTGAGATATAGTGAAGGATTCTTCATTGGTGGTAATGAAACAGTATAGGATAAAACAATATATACCTTATAAAATAAATGCAATATGTCTTACCCTGATTTAAAAAAAGGATGTGTAATTGTTTGATTCATTTCGACCCATAAGCCTATGTAATGTGGCATATAAGATTATTTTCAAAGTGATGGTGAATCGGTTAAAGACCAATGTTAGAAAAAATTATTTCAAAATAGCAAGGAGGATTTATGAAAGGGAGATGGATTTTGGACGTGATCATAGTAGCTCATGAAGTTATGCATTCAACAACTTCAAAAAAAGAGAAAGCAATGATCTTAAAACTTGATATGAATAAGGCCTATGATAGTGTTAAATAGAATTTTATTTTTGTAGTATTAGAAAAGTTTGTATTTGGGAAGAAATGAGTTAGATGGATTAAAGCTTGTGTCTCTACAATTTCATATTCAATGTTGGTCAATGGGTTAGTAACATAATCATTTAAAGCCAAGAGAGGCCTTAGATAGGGAGATCCTCTATCATCATATTTGTTCATTATTATGGTAGAGGTTTTGGGTAGGAACTTGAAGAAGACTTACAAATATGGGTTTCTAAGTAAACTTAAGGCTAGTAATAACATCGACAACATCACCCATCAATAATTTGTATATGATACAACTCTTTTTGGAAGGGCAAGGATAAATAAGGTCAAAGATTTGAATAACTTATTAAAAGAATATGAAAGAGCATCAAGACATAAAGTTAATAGAACAAAATCCAAAATTTACTTCCTAAACACCCTAACTAAAATCAAAGCAAGGATATGTAGGTTACTTCAAATGGAGGATGTAAATTTACCAACAACTTATCTAGGAATACCCTTATTTGAGGGAAGAATGAGGATAGAATTATGGTATCTAGTTATAAGTAAAGTTCAAAATAAATGACCGGTATAGAAATGCAGATGATTATCGTTAGCAGGAAGAGTGCAACTAATTAAATAAGTCTTACAAGCCATTCCAACATATTATGTCCTCGTATTATATGTCAAAATTGCTAGAAACAAGTTTAATCTTTATTATGTAGATATTTTTATGGTAAGGATTACATGATAAAAGGAAATTTCCTTTGGTGAAATGAAGCAAGGTGTGTGATGATAAAACTAGGGGAGGTTTCGGTTTAAGAGTTCTTATAGATGCAAACTTAGCTCTTAGGGGAAAAGTATGTTAGTTTTTGATGCTTAATACTTAAAGAAAAATAACCACAAGATCTAAAATAAAGTTGTTGTATGAAATATAAGTCAATGGCAATATTCTAAACATATAAAACTCATAAATAACTTTTGCAACAACTCATAAAAGTTTCATTAACAAATGCTCACGAAAATAGTATCTTGATAGAATAAAGATCTCCAATACACCATACTTCCACACACTCTCACTCTACATTGTATCTCACACACACACATAAACACATATATAATGGAATGTGACTCTTCATATGGAGTACTCTTGGCCTTCGCTTCTCTTGAGACTCTTCATTTTCCTACTCTATGGACTCGTGCACATGGACTATTACACATATTTACATTATTAAAAACTTTGCACATTCTAATAATACTTATGCATTTATTACATTGCATAAAGTAAATACTCACACTCTAATCTAGGACACTCTCCTAATCTAAAGATGTACCCAATGTGGTACATTAGCATGTACTAAATAATGTAATATACGCTAACACCCCATGTATTACATTATTTGGTTATTGAAGACTTTAGTCTTCAATATAGTCTTTGTCTTGGTTTTGGAACTTGTGCTTTTCTTTTTTGCTTTCTTCATTATGCTCACTATTTGTATTCTGTTCAAGTAAATGATTGGTTGGCAAGGGATGCGTCTCCCTTGCCAACCAAGATATCAGATGCCATACGACAAGTCAGGAGAGGGGCACGTAAGGGTGCCACGTGGCAGTCATTCTTTGGATGCGGTGACCACGTCAAAGTCCGCCTTTGATTATCGTAAGTATGCCTTTTAAACGTAAAGTGCCGAAGTGTTGCGATATCGCGATGTCGCGATATCGCGACACTTCGGCAGAGCCTCCCCTTGGGGCCAAAGGTGTCGCGATATCGCGACGCGCGATATCGCGACACCTTTGGCCGAGGCTCCCCTCGAGGCCAAAGGTGTCGCGATATTGCGACACCTTTGGCCGAGGGGAGCCTCGAGGCCAAAGGTGTCGCGATATCGCGACACCTTTGGCCTCGATTGCTAAAAATACTTTAACTTCATGTTCTTTTGTAGGTTCTTCCAATTCTTGAATTTCTTGAATCTCTTGAGCTAAGTGCCCCTTTTGATTTCCTTCTCTATATTGTAGCTAAGGTTGATTGTACTGATGCTAAAATTGTTGTTGATGTGGTCTATATTGATTATGATATTATCTTGGTTGAAATGACCTATTTGATTGGCTTCCATAATTTGTTTGATTCTCTTGATACTGATTTCTTGGATTGAATCTATAATAATTTGTACTACGTCCTCTTTTTCTGCATACTTGATAATATGTATTATTCCATTTTGATCTTTTCCTTGAGAATGAAGTAATATTTCCTTGTGGATTATCTTTTGAGACTAAGGCATTGTTAGTCATTTCATCTTTGACTAAATTCTCCACCTCATACTCTTGTAGTATATTGACTAACTCATCAAACGATGTGTCTTTACTAAAAATTTATAAAGATGTGGCTAGATGCTTGTAGCTTTTTAGAAGCGCTCTTAGAATCACTTGAACAAAAAACTTGTCTTCTACCTTTTTCCAAAGGTTAATAATTTTTCTTTTATATCTGCCACTTTTCTTAGAAATAATTCTATACTTTCACCACTATTAACTTTTAGAGAATGCAATTGGGTTTGAAGATTCAAGATAGTGGCTTTATTCGTTCCTTCAAATATCTTGGCTAAAGTATTCCAAGATTCTGTAGAAGTTACTACTGAACTACTGTATGGTTTTATATCATCTGTAATTGTAAATATTATTATCGTGAGTGATTTTTCTTCATATTCCTCATACATTTGAATTTACCTATCATCTTCGGTAGGTTTAGGTTTTACTCCTTTAATAATATTCCAAAGCTTTTCTATTATAAAATTGATCTCACTTTATTTGTCCATGAAGTGTAATTAGGACCTTTAAGAAGTTGGGATTCTAAAATAAATAATTTATTTGTTGTTATGATAACACTTGCAAACTACTTTATATCTCCCTAATGTTTTAATGATAATTTTAATATAAATTTCAAATTCTATTCTTCAAGTCATGTAGTATACCTTGTATTTTCTAATGTTTGGATAATGATCAAACAATAGTTTTGACAAAGGTTTCAATTATTTAAATCTCTAGGTTGAATTCCTTTTGTCTCCCAAATTTCAAAAATATAATTTCTCAATTCTAAATTTCACAAACCTATGTTGGTGTTGAATTCCTTATAAATATCCAATTAGAAATTTAGAAATTCTATAAAAGATATTTGCAAGTTTTGTATTCCTAATTTGATGTAGGAAACCTTATTTCTCCAAAATTATCAATTTGCAAATATTTCAAATTGTTTTGCAAACTCAAATAATCCAATTACAAAACTTCAAATTAATTTCTCAAATTTTCAAATCAACTTTTCAAATTCTCATAAAACTTTCCAAATAGCAATAATGTTTCTAAGGTTTCAAATTTCACTTCTATATCTTATCTCTCCAATAATCAAACAAATAGATTAATCTTCCTTCAACCTTAGAAGATAATACTACCCAACCTTATAACTCCTAACTTGGAAAAATAATCAAATTGTAAATAAATTGCTTTACCTCCAAACTTGAGGCACAAAATATTTGGTCAAAAATATTTGACCTTCCCTTGAATGGAGCTCTTCCATGAAATCTCACTCCTCTATCACACGTATGGCACTTCTCTCCACTCTACCGTACTCAGACCTGATGCTCCACAAATATGGACCAATTTGTCATGCTTAGCTTGATGTTAGATGGTCATGCTTCGAAAATTGGTTATTTCTTAATGACTTGTCCACCATGCATTTAAGGTGGTATGGAGATATTTTAACAACCCTACGATGGTTGGCACTCCCTCCTATGAAGTGACACTTGTCACTTTGGCTCTTCACTTCCTCATAACATGGTTACCAAGTGGTATTGACCATTTTAGATTCTTCTTTGACCTATCATTTCAAATTTTCAATGCAACCTTTAATTTTCTTGAATGTAACACTCTAGAAAATTTAATTTTCTATCAAAGTGAAACAACACGTAATTTTCGTTCCTTTGATATTGAAAATGGACGTTTGGTTTTCTACCTCCTGAATCAATTGCTATAATAGATGGTGCTTCAGATGACCTTCTAACACTCGCTTTATGTTTGGCTTACTCTTTACTATGTGTTCTATTGTTGTTAAAAAACTCAGACAATTGGCTTTCTACCTCCCTTATGGATCTTAGTCTTTGATCCAAAAATACATTGTCATTCTACCTTCCAACGTTATTCAAGCTCGATGAAATACATTGGTTGTTTGGTATTCTTACTTATTTTCAACGACTCTTCATTCTTACTCTAGGTGGTGCTCCTCTTCAACTTTGTTCTTAGTTGAATAGTGGTGTTTTTCAAATGCTCTTGGTTGGATCTTTAGTAATGGTGGATACTTCCTCCAATATGGTGGCTCCTCCACTTTTTCCTGGTGGTGCTACCACTTCTTTGGCTTCTTCTCACCACTATCTCTTGTAACTTTTACTGTGCCTTTTTGGTGTCTTTACACACCTTTAATCTTGTCGTATCTTGAACTCTATTCAACCTCCAAATGCTTCAATAATATTGCACTATTTTTTTAAAACAACATTCACTATGTAATATATCCTTCTCCTTATTACTCCTTTCAAGCAATTTTAACTCTACTTTATGCTATTGTATTTTGTAGGTTCGAATATGACAACAATGTCTCCTTTAGCTTGGAGACACTCAACTTTGAATTTATTTTTGATGGCTTTAAAACTTGAATATGTAGCTAATAAAACAATTTCTTTAATGCTTTAATAAAATACTTTTATAGCTACCTTTTTTCTCACCAAGCTTACTACCAAAAATGCTGAAATCACATCTCCTTTGCTTCTTGAAATTGTTGCCCAATATATTGCAATATTGCTATCCAAAAATCTTTTGATTTGTAGCTGTCAATGCTACCCAAAATGCTATCTTCTCGCTGTCCAAAATTTTGTAATTTTGCAGCTATAAATGCAGTCCAAAATGCTACCTCTAACTCCTTCAATTTGTTGTCTTTTGTTGTTCATAAACTTTGCTTCAAATTGCTATCAGCTCCTCCTTCATAAATTAGCCTTCAAAATCTTAATGGCTATCTTCAAACTTCTCAATTTGGTGGCCTCTTCTATCCTCTTTCTCCTCCTTAGATCTCATTGAATTCTATATTTGAATTTGACCTCTTTGTTGGCCTCTTCTTAAATAATTTGAATGTCTTGAAGTCTTCAAAAAATACTTTCTCAAATTTGGCAAACTTCTTGCCAAAAATCTTCTCCTTGAATCAATTTCACAAATCCTTTTGGGCTTGTTGTTGAAAGACAACAATTTTCCCAATTTTGATGTGATTACCTCTTTTCAAGAGTTTCTTCTTCTTGCAATATTCTTCCTCAAACTTTCTTCAAATCTTCTCCAATGGCCACTTCTTCAACTTTCTCAATAGGGCTTCTCTAGCCTTCTTCTTACTCCTTCCAAATTCGCTTGAAACCTCTTCTCTTGGGTTTCCAAACTCTTCAATATTCTATCTCCTTTCTCAAATCTGCAATGGGGACCTCTTCTCTCAAGTCTCCTCTTTATTCAATCTTCAATAGAACTTCTCTATCCTCTTTCTCTCTTCTCAATATTCAATCTACTATGGGGACCTCTTTCTTGGGTCTCCTCAATATTTAATCTACAGTATTCAATCTTCAATGGGGACCTCTTTCTTGGGTCTCCTCAATCTTCTATCTTCAATCTCCAATGGGACCTCTTTCTTGGACCTCCTTAATATTCAATGTCTACTCTTTTGTTGCAACTCAAAACTAATCCCTGCACAAGGAAAGCACATAGACTTTTAGGTAATTGAAGGTGAAATTATTCTCTATCTATTGTAGGAAGCTTCTCAACTTCTAAGAACTAATTTTTTGCAACAAAAACTTAGATAGTAGCAATCAAATACATCCAAATCTCTAGAATTCTAAAATTAATAAACTTCACTAGTTATTCTCAAAATTAGTGGAAAGAAATATACGTTGAGTCCTAGTCTTCACGAGTTTTCCTTCAACCTTTTGGAAAGAATATAGCCAAAAAGCAATCTAGAATCTTCTTCTACCTTCAAATCTATCAAATAAGACCTCCTTATTGGGTCTCTTAATCTTATCAATGTCAAGGTCTATCTTCAAGACCTGTAAATTTCCTTCTATTCTGAATAGTATCTTGGATTAGGTAAATTAAATCTTTATTCTTCACTGGTTTTTCTTCAATACAGTGGAAAATATTATCTTCTCTGGTTTTCTTTTTCTAGAGGTAATTTCCTCAACTTCACTGGTTTCTCCTTAATTAGTGGAAATCTCCTTTGCAACTTTTTAAAAAACCCATGCAAGACAAAACCTTATTATAGCTCTGATACCATTGTTAGCTTTTGATGTTTAATACTTAAAGCAAAATAACCACAAGATCTAAAATAAAGTTGTATGAAATATAAGTCAATGACAATATTCTAAACATATAAAACTCATAAATAACTTCTGCAACAACTCATAAAAGTGCCATTAACAAATGCTCACAAAAATAGTATCTTGATAGAATAAATATCTCCAATACACCATACTTCCACACACTCACTCTACATTGTGTCTCACACACACACACATAGACACATATATAATGGAATGTGACTCTTCATATGGAGTACTCTTGGACTTCAATCTTCTTGAGACTCTTCACTTTCCTACTTTATGGAATCATGTGCACATGGACTATTATGCACATTTGCATTGTTAAATACTTTGCATATTTTTATAATACTTGTGCATTTATTACATTGCATATAGTAAATTCTCACTCTAATATAGGACACTCTCCTAATCTAACTATGTACCGAAGGTGGTACATTAGCATGTATCAAATAATATAATATACACTAACAAAGTAATTTGGAGATTATATAAAGAGAATAAAAAACAATGGGTAAGAATTATTCTAAGTATGTTGAGCCCAATGACCCAAGATTAATATTTATTAGCATTCTCTCTACAAAATGGTTCTGCACTATGGAATGATTTACAAAATTCAATTTATCTAGTGATTAAAGGTTTAATATGGGTGGGGGAAACTAGAGAAAAAAATTGTATTTAGATGGATACTTAGTGTGATAAAAAACCACTCAATATAGACCCTATTTTGAAACCATGGATGAGATTACTTCAAGATAAATATGGTGATGGAGTTTCAAACATTTTTTACAAGGATTAGGAAGGGAGATACAAATGGAAATAATATTTGTTTTACAAGTATACAAGACATTGATAGTAGGAGGCAATTGAGTAGAAATATAATAACAATGATTATTTTGAGGGGAGCCAAGGATAAGTTGATATGGGAGTTGAATAGCTTAGGAGAATATACAACAAGAAGTGGATATAGTATAAGCACCATCAAAATAGGAATGTCACAAGCATATGGAGAGATATTTGGGATAGCCTAAGCATTCCTAAAATCAAAATGTTTGTTTGGCTAGTAGGTCATAGAAGAATTTTATCCTAGGTTAATCTTATGAAAAGGAGTTTTCATCTCCCCTCAAAATGTGTTCTTTGTAAAATGGAGGAGAGTATAGACCATCTCTTGAGACACTACTCAATAGTATGGAAACTATGACAATGGTTTGTTAATATGTTTGGTAAATTTATGGTGATGAATGAAAGAATTGAAGAATGGTTAAAGCAATGGTAAAGCACTTTTAAAAGTGACACTTTACAGATAATATGGGATATATCAAAAGATAAAATACTTTGGACTATATAGAAGAATATTTAAAGGAAAGGAAAGAAATTTAAAGGTAATGAAAAGGAAGATTTTTTTAGCCATAGACGAGTTTAAACCAACCCTATCAAATCAGCCAATCCCTAATCTAGAAGCAGAGAGCCTTGATAGATGGAGTCAAGTCATCAAATGGAATTATGATGTCGGGAATAGGAGAAAAAAAGAGAAGGCAAAGAATATAAAGTGGAAACCACTAGATGTGGAGTTGGTCAAATTGAATTTTGATGGAGCATCTAAAGGAAATCTAGGACCAACAAGATAAGGAAGAATAATTAGATATAATAGAGGAGAGAATTTATCTCATTACACTTTTAGTAGTGGATTTAAGAAAATAAATGAAGTTGAAGCTTGGGCATATTTGGAAGGGTTAAAAATATGCAAACAAATGAAATGGAACAAAGTATGGATGGAAGGTGATTCACTCATAATAATAAATGTTATTTTGAGGAAAGCAAAGGCTCCATGGAACATACAAGAGATAATTGTGGAAATTCATGATATTTCTATAGAGTTTATAGAAATTAGGTTTACATTAAGGGAAGGAAATAGATGTATAGATAGGCTAGCCGATAAACAATTTTAATTGAGGATTATGAAGTTAAATTCTCTTTTCCTTGGTTAGAGGAAGTAGTAAGTTTAGCTGAAGCTAACAATAAAAGGTTGAATGACTGGATCAAATAATGATTAAGATTTACTTTAATGTTTTCCATTGGTAATATATACTTTATTTTATAACATTAATGTGATCTCATATAAATTATTTATTACAATTTTTGCGGTTGCACTTGTGCTTCATGAAGGAAATTAGCAATCCATATTTGGTAAAGTGGATTATGATAGTGCGATGTTTTGGAAACATTACTCTACTAAGATGCAATGCATAGATAGTAGAGGTGAAGTTTTGGTATTGTGAAGGCTATTGTAGGAAAATATCAAGAAAGATGCTGGATTCTAGAATATTTGTATTCACATAGAAAATTGAAAAAGTTTTAGAAAATAAAAATCAAGAATTCAGACATTTTATGTAAAATGATATACAACTCAATTGAGATAAGAATTGAATTTGTTTGTAAAATCTCATGCTCTAACGAAGATATTTGTGATTTTTCAAGGGTAGGGGACCCAAGTACAACCACTTGTTCTCCAAAAAAAAATAGCTTGATATTTGACTTTTAGTACATAGAATGCATAGTGTGTTTCTTTGAAAATAAAAAGATGCGTGACCTTGAAAGCATATGAGGTTAGGTTGATTGAGTGTATATTAAATGGGTGGGTCTCCTCACACTCCAAACATAGTCAACATAATAACCATAAGATGTTTTAATAAATTTTAATTAGTTATTTTTTTAAATTATATATTAAAGTCTTGTTATATATTCATAAGAGTTGGAATAATTGGTAAGAGTAAAAAGTTTTGCACCTTAAATTAAGGTTCAAATATTATAAGTAGACCTTCATATTTTGATAAAAAAGTATGAGTCTAATTTATTAAATTCCTTGAATTTTAAGGAGGAGATCCATGTTCAAATATTTATGAATGATACATAAGAACTTTACAAAGAAAAGTGGCTATCAACTCCAAAACTTAACTTAATTATTTTTCTTTCTATAGCATTGATTGTTTGTTATCGATCACCATGGTTAGCTCAAACATTATTATATGCCTCACATTCTAAGGTAAAATACTTCTTTGTCTCAGTTGCCCTTGATGTACAAAAGGTACATATTCTCTCCCCTTCCATTCCTCTTTTGGTCTCTTCCATTTATTTGTTTCATATCTACTTTGGTGAGAGCTTATCCTTATTTAGACCATGAGAATATTTACTCTTCAATTAATATCTTCCAATATATAGGCCTTTTGTGATCGTACATAGAGTTAAATTCAATAAGACAATATTATATTTCTTCATAACTTCTTTTTCCACATAGCTACTCTAATTTTTTCTTAACAAATGCTTTTATTTCTTTATTTTTATTTTGGCATTCATCCATGTACATATTCCATTTATTCATCCACTTATTTCACTTCATCTATGTTTTATTTCCTTTGTTCAAGTCTTCTATCACAACTTTAGGCCATCTATTTTTGCAACCATTTATTTGATATATTTTAGTCCCATAATTTTGTTGAAATATGTGGTGGTTAAGCTTCACTTGAGGTTATGGTTTACTTTGTATTGTATTGTATGTATAAGCCCTTTGGGTCCTTATAGAACTTGTAAAAGGTATTTTTTATAATATTTTATTATTTAAACCTTAAGGTCAATTACTTAACCATACCCTAAAGATGACTTGTAATTGGGTATAAATACCCCACCAAATCAACCATTTCATTATTGGTTGGAGCGTATTCTATTTCATACGAAAGCATTTTGAGCCTATTTTTTCAAATCATATAGCTAATCGAGCTATTTGCATTGGTGGTGTTGTTTCAATCACAATAGCATGCAAGATTTTGTATATGGATCAACATGTGCCCCTACTAAACATTCCAAACTATAGCACTTGGAAAATTAAGATTAAATTTTTACTCCATAACAAGGGATTGCTCAAATATGTGGAGGAACCTCAAAAGACTGATTCTAAAGAGATAAAATGTCTTTATAGGGATAAAAAGGATGAGGCTCTTGGTGTGATAACTCTTCATATTGATAAGATCTATCACACACATGTTAGCAATACCACAAACCCTAAGGAACTACCTGGTAAGTTTTAAGGATTGTATGACAATATTGATTCTACACATATTAATAGGTTGGAGGTAGAGCTTGCTACTTTGACTATGGGTTTTTTTGAGATTTTTTATGAGTTTATTAGTTGATTCAAAAAATTACAAGATAATATCTGAACTTGCTAGAAGAATTTCAAAAGTGATAAGAGAATTTTAGGAGGTTGTGGAAAAAGAGAAGAATATTGAACTATTAAGTAGTCTTCGACATTATTTTAGAGACATATGAGATAGTTGCAGTTGATTTGAGATGTTTTATATCTAATTTCCTAATTTTCCTTCACCACAAATTGATGAGGTATTCAAGTACCTTCTTCATCATCATGCTAGAAGATAGAGGTATTAGGGTAATGCTTTCCTCATTCAAATCCATCCAAAACAAATAATAAAAGTTCAAAATGATAAGAAATCAAAGTAGGATTAGAAGAAGCCCAAGAATCCTTTTAAAAATTCAACATATGAGTTTTGGAAGAAGGAAGAACATAAAGTATAATTTTTCTAGATTTGCATCAAGAAGATTAAGGAATAAAAAAAAGGAGGTATTGATGTTACTCTATTGTATGCACAAGGGGAGGATAGTCTAATGGATAAACCTCATAGACTCATGTAGTTGTCCATTCAATATATCAGATATCCACCTCTTATGAATAGTGAATTGTAGATTGAAGGGCAACAAGGCACATGGTAAAGCATAAAAATTTCCTCTAGGGTACAATATATAACATTTAGGGGAGAGTGTTTTCATTGGAGATTACTCTTCTTTAATGGTGGTAGGATATGGATGGGTTAGTATGCATCTTCTTATTTTGATTAAGTTCTTCATATTCCTAGTGTTGGCCCCAACCTTTTGTATATTTATTGTAATACTCGTATGAAAAAAAATCTAGAATTATGGCTTTATCATTGGGTAATCAAGGATATAGAAAATGGATTCAAGGAAAGTGTTTATGGTTATTATAGTGAGTTGGATCAAATATATAAGCCAAGGAAAAGATTGACTCTTATTTCTTTTTCTCGAAAAAAATATTATGTCCATGGTGGCTCATGTAGATGATGAGAGTAAAAAATGGTGCCATATGCTTGGGCATCATAGTTATAGATATTTGAGATACATGAGATATCATAAAATGGATATTGGACTTCCTTACACTTCACCTATAAGTGGTGCATGTAATAGATCAATTCTAGGGAAGCATCACGGGGAGACCTTTCCAAAAGGGATAGTAAGAAGTATTATTCACCCCTTAGATATCATATACAATGACATACATGGACTTATGGTACACCCTCAATTTCTAGAAATAGGTACTTCCTTCTCTTTATTGATGATCTCTCTAGATATGTGTGGTTATATAGTATTCATACCAATGACAAGGACTTTGAGAACTTCAATCATTTAAAGTACCAGGAGAAAACTAGGTAGATAAAGTGTCTTAGGTCAAATAGGGGAGGCAAGTACATGAGCAATGCCTTTCATGATTTTATGACTCTTCATGGGATAACATATCAAAGGATTATTCGCTATAATATAGAGTAGAATAGGATAGTTGAGAGGAAGAATAGGGTAATCATGGAGGTGGAATGTTGCATGATTCATGTTAAGGGGATGAAGCATAAATTAAATGGTGAGGTCATCACTTGTGAAACATACATCATCAATAGGATTCCCACTTGAGTTATCTCAGGTTTGACACCTTTTGAGAGGTTGATAGGTAATAAGCCTGATTTGTATCTATTTTACATCTTTGGTTCTTCAGCATGGGTTTAGGTACCCAAATATCATAAAAAATAAGAGCTATCAAAGAGTCATAGATGCATTTTTGTGGGGTATTTTGATCCCTCTAAGGTATAACATATTTATGATCCTCGGATATATCAGATCCTCATTCAAAGAGATATCATTTTTATAAAATTATTCTAGGGGATTCATCTAGTCTAGCATTTGAGCCTTTAATAGGAGATCCTCCTATTTATTTAATTTATCCAATAGATTCTTCTAGGCTATATTATTATTATACCATATTCCTCATCTTCTAGTGAAGACCCTATACTTATAGATTTATCCACTCTCAAGAAACACCATCTACAATGCCTTTAGTATTAGAATTAGGGAATTTTGAGCTTGGCATATTAGTTTCATGTGCTTCAATTTTATAAGAAATATGAGTGGTAAGTTTGAGTTGGATTCTTTAGGTTTATCTTCTAATTTTACTTTGCTATAGGATGTGTCTATTTCTTCTTTAGTTCATCCAACACCCATGTGGGTTCAAACACTTCTCCAGGATGCTCAACACATTTTATCCTTGGAGCAACATCAAAATACCCCTTCTTGAGCATTGTTATCAAAGGTTGATAATTCTAAGATCCTCTTACATATTTTTAGGCTAAGGGTTGATCAAAGTGGGAAGATACTATGCTTACAAAATATGAGTCCTTGATGAAGAATAGGACATGGGAGCTTGTTCCTCTTTTGGAAGGGAAGAATGTGGTTGGATGAAAATGGATCTATAGGACTATGTACACTTTCGATGGCCTCGTGGAAAAGCACAAGGTATGCCTTTACTCTATTATGATGGATTTTGTTAGGATAATTATTTCTATAACTAATTATTTTGGTTGTAAGACACATTAGATGAATGTAAAAAGTGCCTTCATGGTGATATTTAGGAGGAGATCTATACATAATAATTACTTGATTTTGAGCTTAAGTGTCCCACTCCCTTAGTTTATCAGTTGACTTGGTCCTTGTATGATATTAAATAGGCTCCCCATGCTTGGTATGTGAAGATCTATTCCTTGTTCCTTAGTTGTGGTTTTTTGTGGTACAAGGTTGAACATGATGTTTATATCAAGAATTGGGATGGGGATGCCTTGGTGATTGTTCTCTATGTGGATTATCTTCTAAATATATGTAGTTCTATTTCCTTGATTAAAGACATGAAATCATGAATTTGTGCTTCCTTTGAGATGATATATTTTGATCTCCTACAATATTTCTTAGCATTTTAGATTTATTATATTACTTTTGGGATCACTATCTAATAGCCAAGTATGCCTGGATCTATTTCAGTGCTTTAAGATGAGGAATTATAAGTTCAATTAAACTCCTTTTGTTTTAGGACTAAATATTTGAGCTTATTATATGAATCACTATGGATGCCACTCTATATCAATATTTTGTGGGGGGTATCCTGTACTTTACCCATATGCAACCTGATATTGCCTTGGTTGTCAACTATTACTCTAGGTACATGTAGGCCCCTTAATAAAGTCACTACACCATGACCAAAAGGATCCTCAAATATATTAGAGATACTTATTATATGGGTATTCATTATTTAATTGGCTGACCTCTAATTTTGATAATATTTCTAGATATAAATTAGGTTCATAATTTGTATGAACAATAATATGGATTTCGACCCTATTTTATGGTGTTCAAGACAACAATCTACTATCTCTCAATATTCCATGGAAGTTAAGTATTATGATACCAATAAGGTAGCTAAGCACCTTCTATGGATGCTCATGATTTTGGTGTAGGTGGGCATTGCTTAGAATAATCCCATCACTCTTTGATGTGATAATTAGAGCATCATCCAACTTATTCACAATCTAGTATTTCATCAATGGATGAAGCACATTGTGATTTGGATGCGTTATGTGAGATGACTTTATGCTTATGGTATGCTTGATCTAGTCTTCATGCCATTAGAAGAGCAAGCAATGGATATCCTAACCAAGGTTATACCTAGATTCCTTTTGTATGCATTTAAGAGTTACTTGGTGTGGGAGAGTGTCCCATAAGGGGGGATGACAAGTAAGGGTCTCTCTCCATGTCTCTCATTCAACTTAAGGGGGGCTATTAAAATATGTGGTGGTAAGCTTCACTTGAGGCCATGGTTGATTTTATATTTTATTGTATGTATAGACCCTTGTAAACCTTTTAAAAAGTATTTTTGTGCTATTTTAGTATTTAAACCTAAAGGTCAATTACTTAACCTTGACCTGAAGATAACTTGCAATTGGTTATAAATACACCATTATACCAACCATTTTATTTTCAGTTGGAGTATATTATATTTTTATATAGTGATATTATTTGGTGTCCATGGACACCCCCTTATATCATGTGTATTTGGTTTCTGTGTATTTTTTCAACAACATTGGGTAATGTGTTAAATATTTTGATTTATAGAAACCACTATGAAACACAACAAATTTAACCTCTTGACTTCTATTTTCTAATGTAAAAAATCCTCTTTGTCCTCCCAATGTTCTCTTTATTCTAAGTGTTTTCCAATTTAGCTTACTGTTAAAGTTTATCCCAATATATTTGTACCATGTTACTTCTTCTAGAATATCCCCTTCAAAAATAAGATTTAACTATTTTGTTCTCCTTTGATTGGAAAATATAATGATCTTAGTTTGGTTGGTATTTACTTGTATACCTACCTCCTTGCAAAAATGTTGTAAGTCCTCTAAATGCTCTCCCAAACCTTGAGTTAACCTTACAATTAGAATGATATTATCTTCATCCAAAAGAGACCTCATCACATATCTTCCCAAATGAACATTGTATCTTCGTTCATATTTAGCTATCATTCTAATTTATTAATATATAAATCAAACAAGGTAGGGATAATGAGAATCATTTTCTAACCCCTGTGTCACTTCTAAAGCATTTTGAAAGGCCTACTTGCATTCCAATTTTAGGTTAAACCTCCTCATACAATCTATGAATTGTTGCTTTGTATTTTTCTGGTATGCTTAAGTCTTCAATTCTACTCCAAAATTTAATTATAGGTAATATGTTAAACGTTTTATTGAAGTCCACAAAACAATAATAAGGCTTCTCCTTTTTCATTCTATATTTTTCAATGATGTCTCAAATTGATTATGTGGTCTATTATCAAATGTTTTGGTCTAAAATATGCTTTTCTTTTTACCTTATTTCCTTTTTATTCTACCCACTTGCATTGTTAACCATATTTCCAAATAATATTGTAAAGAGAGGATTTACCATAATGTTTTGGTAATTTGAGGGGTTGTGTACATATCTAATCTAAAGAGTGATGTTATTAGATTTGTTGTTCAATACCTTGGAAAGCCATATTGGATGATGCTAGTGAATATCCTCTTGATGTGTGGTGCTAAATCCTCTGCTTTCTATTTTAATTATTTTTATAGTCCATCCACATCACAAGCCTTACTTGTTCCTAGCTTTTTAATACCTTCCTTGACCTCCCTTAAGGTAAATAAATTTGTTATCATGATGATTGCAAGATGAGCCTTTTTTTATTGCTCTTGTTCATACAACTATTTTCTATATTTTAGCCATTGGATTTCTGTAATGTTATTTTATGTTTGTTTCTGTTCTAGTGAAGTTCCTTCCAGAATATCTTTAGGTTATTTTTCCTTAAATAAATTAGTTGTTCTTATCTTGAACTAACATACTTCTTTTTTATTTCTTTCACTATATGTTTGTAAAAAATTGTTTTTCTTTTCTTTATCTCATTCTTTTATAACTCTTCTTGTTTCCCTATATTCTTCATCATACCATGAATTTGTCAAAAAAATTGAAAGTTATAATCTTAGTTTATTGGTAAAGACCAACATTATATGATGTAAATGTAACAACCCACCAACTCAACCCAAGGGAGAGAGATTTTTTTCATTTTCACAAGGAATAACTCACAAATAAGTCCCAATATTTTTAGTAGTATAAGGCATAACCACATTTTGAGTTTATTGTCGTTTCAAATGATACTCAAGTGGAAAGGAGTGGTCAACTTCCCATACTTCTTGGGTTCACTTTTCTAAACCTCACCGTTTAGAAAAAGTACCATTAATGGTCCTCCCACTTTTCCTATACCCTCAACATTATAGAACTACTTGACCATGACATAGGGATTACCCTATAAATACCATAACACTTAAAGGTGATTACTATTCCCAAACCCTACATAAGCTCATCTATGCAAGATTAATCTAACGTGATGCCTTAGTGATTAGTTAGCTTAACCTCACCATGAGCTGACTAAGACCATTACCACTCACCTAGTAATGATCATGGTCACACTTTCCTCACCGTAAGATGCCACCATTATATTACCTTGTGAATGGTCTGGTGGATTGTCCCATTATAATCCACCATTCCAAGATTGCATATTAGAGATGGAGGGTTGCCCAAACAATTTGGATTTCTAGTGAGTAATTCTTCATGGAAAAATAAGTTTCCAGTTCATTTAGCCAAGACTATGCTACATTACCATCTTCTCTTCCATTAAATTTAGATACCTTGATATTTTTAAGGTCCTTGGAAAGCTCAGCCTCAATCTGAGCTTTACCCTCATGGATACCTCTAGCAGTATTCTCTTCTTGTCTACCCTATGAATCCTTGTTACTAGTTTCTTAATTAAGTAGTGTTTTTAATATTTTTTGTTTTTGCTCCATTTGCTCTTGAAGCAACTTAACTATAGAAGTAAGGTTTTCCACCCTTTCATTAGATTCCATTGTTCTTCTAGTTTTCTTTATGGAGTCCATTGTTATTCCATATTTCTTACTGGAGTTCAATTTTCTTCCATATTTCTTCTGGGGAGAGTTGTAGTTTCCTCCTGTGTAGTTTATCCCAACTTATTGAATGATCCTTCTCTCAAAATAAGTTATAAATCCTATCCATAAAAAGGAGTTGGATAAGTTACAATTTCTCCAAAATTATACTTAAGATCAATTAGTTTCATCTCCCCATGAACTAACTTAGACCATTATCACTTACTTGATAATGATCATGGTCACACTTGCCTACTCATAAGGTGCTATCTCTAGTAAGACCATTATCACTCACCTAATAATGATCATGGCCACACTTGCCTCATCGTAATGTACCATTCCCAATAAAAAGCTATACTTTCCAATATTTTTACTCCTTGGTATGATCAATCAAGACAATGTGTAGTACCTATCTTGTCCCAAATCAGCTTAAGGTCCCTATAAGAGTAAACCTCCCCAGAGTAGCACATAAAGTCAAGGTCAACCTAGGTTCTCTCTATGGAAGCTTCTAGTTCTACGACCTAGACTTTGATACCAAATGTAACAACCCATCAACTTGACCCAAGGGAGAGATTTTGTTTCAATTTTCACAAGGAATAACTCACAAAGAAGTCCCGTTACTTTTTAATAGTTAAAAACATAACCAAAAATTGAGTTTATTATTGCTGTAGATGACACTCAAGTGGATAGGAGTGGCCAATTTCTCTTACTTTTGGGGTTCACTTTTCTAAACCTCATCGTTTAAAAAAGATACCATTGGTAGTCCCCCGACTTTTTCTAAACCCTCATTGGTATAGGACAACTTGACCATGACGTAAGGATTATCATTTAAGACCCATAACACTTAAAAGGGGATACCTTTTCCTTAACCCAATATAAGTCCATCTATATGGATTATTCTAGCATGATGCCTTAGTTCTTAGTTACCAACACCTCAATGGGTTAACTAAGGTGATTACCACTCACTTGGTAATGAGCATGGTCACTCGAAACTCACTATTAAATGTGCCACCACTATATTGTTTTGTGAATGATTCTATCAATAAATCCACCATTTAGATTCCTAGGCCTCACTGCTAGGAATACATCCAAGCTTCACCTCTTAGGACTACCCAAAAGCCTCACCACTTTGTGAACACCCGATCCTCACCATTCAAGGAGTTTCATTCACAACTTGGTTATTGTATCAATGTAACTTCTCCCAATATTGGGTACATCTTGACTTTGGGGTTCTCTAATATGGCTCTAGATTCATGCCCAAAAACCCCAAAACCAAAACCAATAACCTTAACATTTAAAGAAATAAACATTCCTCCCAAAAGAAAATAAAGTGCTATAATAGACAACCAAATTCAACATATCACATTGGTAAGACTAGTAATTTAAATTCTTTCCAAACATAGTACTAGCATTTAACATTTCCTTTATCTATAACAAAAGGATAACAACATATAAGGAATTATATCCATAATCCATGAATTAGATAGCACATTCATTCTATTTGCACATAACTAATATTCCAAGAGCTTTACATAAAGAATAATAACATTTAATATTCCATTATAGGAATTAGTCTCAGATAATATAAAAAAATGCTAATCCCAAAGCATTTATTCTTTCCTCAATAATCATAAAACTCATAAAGATCCTCATACCCCAAAATTTATTACATTTCAATCTTTTAATTACAAGAATAAACTTTAATTTTTTTCTCCAGATCTTCAACTTGTTGGTTCTTCTCCAACGAACAATACAAGTAAGTCTAGGGATCTAGACAACTCTTGAAATGCATATGCAAACCTCACATGCACTATGTACATATCATACCAAAATGCAAAAGCATACAAATGCAAAAAAACACAATACATTGAGATAATCCCATACTTCTCTCAAATATGGACTCCTTAGCTACTCAAGCCTCATCCATATTTAAATCCATTCATAATCCTCTTTTCATAAATTTCTTCAACATTAATCCATGGATACAACCCCACAAATTGAATATTATATTTTATCAATAAATAAAGACAAGGTTTTCTTTTTAATAACAATATTTTCTTCCAAAAAATCAATAAAATAATTGATTAATTAAAGCAAGCATGAAACATTAATAAAAGATATTAATAGCTCTATTTTAATAGTAATGTTTCCTTCTAGCAACCAATAAAACCATTAACTAAAACAAGCATGGAAACATTGATAAGAGATATTAAGAGCTTTAAAAATATCAACTTTAGCCATTAAATAAACTTAAAACTATTAAATAACCACACTGCATTAATAAAATATCCCATTGGTCCATTAACCAAATAAAGTAGAACGTTACCCAAAACTATGGATACGTCAAAATACACTACCCTAAACAAAATCTAGGGATTAAAGAAAACAAAAGGCTTGGCTAAAATTTGCACTTTCACATGTAAGCCACAACAACTAGCTATATCCATGGACCACTTGAACCTTAACCTCTATTGGATACCACCCTTACCGAAATCTCAACATAGTCTAACAATGTAGATAACCCCATGTTGGCACCCCACAACTTACACCTCCGTGAAGGCACTTCGGATCAAACAACAACCACCACTATTAGGGATAAATGTGGTGAGGGAGATACACAAGTCAATGTAAGCATAACCTTGCTCAAGTAACCTCTACTGCTAGAACAACAACATCAAGTTGGTATTCAAACAATGCCCCAAACAACAAGGTCGACTCTTGAACTAAAGACTTCAACAAATCACAAGATGGAGGATACTTCTCCCAAGTAAACCACTCTCCTGCTCTATGAAACCAAAAGAGATAAAACAAGCATAGAATGAATACGTTGGATGACTAGGAAAAGTAGGCTAAACTTAAAGCAAAAAAAAACTAAACCAGTCCACACCAAGTCCCTCCAAGCTATATAGACTAGAAAACTCAAGAAAAACCCTAATTAAGGCCTCCTAGGGAATGATTTACCCATCGCTCCTAAAAAATAAAAACCAACAACAATTGAAAGCAAGAAAATATTTAATTAAAAGCAATGCTTAATATCAAGCACACAACAAGAAACAATATATCATCTTCAACAATAATCCACATGAAGCATTCATTCACTGAAAATAACTCAAGAGGACAAATACCTCCACCAAAAGCCACTTCAGGTAATGCTCCTTTCTTCAAGATTTTTGTTCCTTGCTCTTCTTCCCATTTAGCTTCTCAACTTGGTGATCTCCACCATGTTTTTATTCCTAAAGAAACCAAAGGAAGACCCAAGAAGGAAGTGATTTCTTCCTTGCATGCTTATTCCATTATGCACCAAAAGTAATGTTTCATTTCTTCATTACAAGAAAATTTCCAACGTTGCCAACTATTACAACATTTCCAAATTTCCAACTTGCCATTATTATGATCAATATTTATTAATGAAATTTCCCTTTTATTAAAGCTTACCTTAATTCATTAATACCCATAGGTCTAGCTTTAATAATTAAACACTATCTCATTAATTCAATTGCTTTTCTTCTAATGTTCGTGACATCAACTAACATTAGAATTAAATCAATTACTCACCTCCAAGAATTGATTTAATTAATATTGAGTGTTAATATTAACCATTAACACCAATGTTAGTATTAAGTATTAGTTATTAATACCTAATCAAACATTTTTTGTACTTCAAAAACACATACATGAATGCATCTCAATTATAGAATACAATTCATAATGCAACAACAATATGCACAAACCATGCTATTTCCTTAAGTAAGAGGTTTTATGATAACTGCAACGTTATCACCCACCTACTAAGGATGACTCTTTCACTTAATAGCAACCTCCTCACCTGACTGTGCATTTTAATCAGACACACACATATATGAAATGCATCTATATGAAGGGTTTTATTTTACCCTTGAGCTGTCGATGTTAATATCATTCATAATTTCCCTTTTACTCTCAATTCTTGTGGTTGTCCCATACCAATCCACCCATAAGAGTACCTAGTCTTGCAATCACAAAATTCATCAACAATACCATATTCTAAAAGTATCATAATCCAACTTTTAGAAAGCATAACTATCAATTCATCATGATAGAACACAATAAGATTATGCATTAATATCCACACATTAGTACATAAATCACACAATAAGGATAGTCCTATCATGAGGATCATTACATACTCCCCCTAGGAACAAACACAATCCCCTATGTCTTCTTAAAGCAACAAAATATATTATTCAATCAAATATGAAAATTACTTCCTTATTTCCTCAACATCTTCCCAAGTTGCATAAATTTCAAAATAATGGTCCCACTAGACATTACATTGATCTAGGGTTTATTTTCTTGAGATCTTAGAATGAAATCCTAGAATCCTTATCGATCGCACCTCAATGGCTAAGGGATCTTCCATCCATAATTTTGATAGATTCAAAATGTGAGAAGGATCAGCAACATACTTCCTAAGCAGGGATATGTGGAAAGTGTCATGGATATTTGATAGGTTGGGTGGCAAGGTGAGCCTATAGGCTACTGTAATAATCTTATCAATGATATTAAAAGGTCCAACAAAATAAAGATACAACTTAGCTAACTTGATGGTACTTTTCATGGGTCTTACCCTCAAGAAGATTGTCTCCCATAGAGAATTCTCTTGGTGATATTTTTAGATTAGCATAGATCTTCTAGCTATCATTTGCTTCCTTAAGCCTCTATCGAATTATGTTGAGCTACTCCTCCATCTCTCTAACAGTGTCTAGTTTGATCACCACCCAATATTTTGGATTACCCCATGATAGAGGGGTTCTACACCTTCTTCCATACAAGGCCTCAAGTAGAGCCATTCCAAAGGATGAACGGTGTCCATTATTACATATAAATTCAACCAGATGCAAATAGTATTCCCACTTTTGATTCATGCAATACATGTAAATCATGTCTTTTAGGACTTGGTTCACCCTCTCCATTTGCCCATCTATTTTTGGATGGTTAGTAGAACTGATATTCAATTTAGTGCCCAATGCACAATGAAGAGCCTATCATAATTCTAACGTAAATATGGAATCTCTATCTAATATGATCACCTTAGGAAAACCATGTAACTTGATTATTTCCTTAGCAAAATTATTTGCCACAATTGGTGCATCATCCCTGATATTACCTGGTATAAAATGTGCAACCTTAGTCAACTTGTCTACCACCACAAGTATTATATCATGTTGGTACCTTGTCTTAGGTAAACCCATAATAAAATCCATAGATATAACCTGCAACTTCTGAGTAGGTATATCATGTGGGTACAAATTTTCAACTAGATGTTGATGTTATGCCTTTACCTTTTAGCATTCCAAACATCTAGCAATGAAACTATTAATATCCTATTTCATTCAAGAACAATAAAAGGTCTTTTTCATATTTTCTCTCATCTTTGCACCTCCTATATGAGCAAAATATGGAGAACTATGCACCTCCTACATAATTATTCTCCTAAAATCATAAGTCTTGGATATAACAACCCTATCCTTAAAACATAAAAATCCATCTTTAATGTTAAAATCCTTATTTTCCTCAAGATAGTTTTCTCAATTTTAACCAAAAATTTAATGCAATATTGATCCTATATATGCATTTCCCTAACTTTATCCATCAAGTATACATGACTCTGTGTTAACGTTATTATGTGCCTTCTCCTGCTCAAGGCATCAACAACCTTGTTTTCCTTTCCTATGATATACTCTATACCAAATTCATATTTGGCTAGGAACACTATCCACCTTCTTTGCCTTGCATTCAACATAGATTGGGTAAATATATACCTTAGTATTTGGTGGTTTGTCCTTAGCTTGAAATGTTTTCCAAACAAATAATACCTCTAGACCTTTAGAGCATGGACAACTACTGCTAGCTCTAGATTATGTGTAGCATAATTCAACTCATGCTTCTTGAGTTTCTTGGATTCATATGCTATTGCAGCTTCATTTTGGGATAACACCCCTCCCAAACCTTCTAAGGAAGCATTTGTACATACTATAAAATTCCCATAAGGATATGGTATCCTAAGAATTAATACTGTAGTTAGCTTATTCTTTAGAGTCTCAAATGTGGCTTCACACTTATTCGTCCATTTGGAATCTTTTCCTTTGCTCTAAAGGTTGATAATATAGTAGGCAGTTTTTGAGTAATCTTTTACAAATAACCTATAATAACTAGTTATTCCCATGAAGCTTCTAAATTTAGACACATTGGTGGATGCAGGACAACTTAATATGGCTTCAATTTTCTTAGGATCCACAACAACCTCTTTTGAAAATATAATATACCCCAAATACTAAACTTGTGAGGCATAGAACTCACATTTTGATAACTTTCGATAAAGTTAATTCTTCCTTAACACCTCTAATACCAACCTCAAATATTGGTCATGTTCCTCTATAGTGTAGAAATATGTCAAGATATCATCCAAAAATATCAAAACAAAATGATCCAGATATTTCTTGAACACACTATTCATCATATTCATGAAGACCACTATGGCATTTGTCAACCCAAATGGTAGAACTATGAACTCATAGTGTCCATATCTAGTCTTAAAGGTTATTTTGTGAGTATCCTCCTCATGAATCCTCACTTTATGATATCCCGATTTTAAATCAATTTTTGAAAAATAGTGGCATCCTTTAGCTGATAAAAGAGATCATCCATCCTTAGCAATGAATACCTATTTTTGATGGTCACCTTATTCAACATCCTAAATTCAATACATAATCTTAAGGAACCATCCTTCTTCTTCACAAACAACATTAGGGCACCTCAGTGTGACACACTAGGTTTAATTAAACCTTTCTCCAACAAATATTGAAGTTGCACCTTTAACTCTTGCAACTCAATATGATTTATTCAGTAAGATGTCCTTGCAATAGGTTCAACTCTAGACATTAATTCAATGGTGAAATTGACTTCATGTCGAGGTGGAAGGCTTGGGAGATCCTTTGGAAACACATCCTTAAATTCATGCATAATTGGATGTTAAATATTTTCATATCTTCATTATCACTTTTCTTACCATTTATCTTAACCACATACAATATTCTGCCTCTTTTAATTGCTTTCTTAAGCTTCATAGTTGACAATAAATGTGGTTGAAAAGACTCTTGAGTACTTTGAACCTATATTTTTCTCTTATCCTTATCAATATAGTCCATCAACATTTCTTGGAAATCGATTTGGGCTCCATGAGATTTTAACCAATCCATCAATAAGATAATATCAAAAGCATGTAGCAGTGTTACAAATAAGTGTCAAATAGTGGATCTATTAGGTAAAGAGATCCTAACAGTAGGGAAACATTGATTCACTGAGTAAGTCTATTTAGACCCATACTCAAATTTCCACCCTTATGCCAAATATTTAGGTTATTCTGGCATATCCCCAATAATACTAGTGGAAATAAAACTATATGTAGCTCCATAATCAATTAAAACTTCTACATTTTTGTTAAACTTACCATTCAATAGCATGGGAGTTGCCTTACCATCTAGGTTTTAACTTTGTATGGTTGCATGGATTCGATGTGGTTGCTCCTTGACTCTACTACTTGACTCTGGCCTTTAGGTACACTTATTTACATAATGAAGACCCCCACAAATTAAACAACCTATCCTGGGTACTTGAGATCTTTGATGAGCCCTAAAAATGCTCATTTTTGTATAAACTTTCCATATATATTGCAACATTTATTTTAACTGAAATATATGTTTTAGGCAAATTTTATATGTATTTAACATTAGATTACGCATGTTATCTAATATTTGTTTTTGAGTGGATTATGTGTAAATGCAGTGGATTTTATGGTATTTTGGCATGTTTACATCGAGGTCCCACTCGAACCTGGAAATTTCCATTTATGATGAAAAATTGAAGGTAAAAATATCTGCAACAAAACAATGATAAAGAGCTAATTCTGGTGTCCAACTTCTGTTTAGGCACCGATTCCCATTTGATGCTTGACTATCGGGCATCCGATTCCCATTTGGTGCTTGACTATCGGGCATCCGATTCCCATTTGGTGCTTGAATTTTGGGCGTCTGATTCCCGTTAGGCACCCAAATTTCATTTTGGTGCTTGATTCCCATCTTCTATAGATAAGGCACCTAATTCTCATTGACACAGAATTACAACACAACCCCTATTGTCAAAGAAAATAATAACGATTTCAACGATGGGTGCAGACGCGATTTCAACGATGGGTGCGGACGGACAACGTCAATGACCATATATCATCTATTTTTTAACAATCACATAAAAATCAATGTAATCAGATAGAGAAAAATATCAGATGTATTCTGTTTGAGTTTAATGTTTTGCTTTATCTCCTTTATTTTTGCGTATTGTTTTAACAACAAAATCGAAAATTGATTTGCTTTCAAAATATAACAGGGCATGGCTGTATATCTTATAAATATACAAGCAACCCCTAAAAAATAGATCCTGGATTTTCTCTCTAAATTTTTGGTGTAATTCCAAATACAATTCATATGAGTCTTTTGATCAAATAAACTAGCATACGATGAATGTCTTAATGCAGGTGGAATCTTCTGGAAGCCTGGGACCACTCTCAATAGTATTCCTCCCTTATTTTACCTATTTTCTATTATTTTAATTAATTTTTCTATTTTTTGTTGTTTTAATTTAATTTTGCAATTTCCCCTATTTTTTGTAAAATTCTAGCAAGTATGCAGTTTTGATTTCAGTAATGCATTTCAATCATATATTTGATAATATAAATTATATTAGTGTTCTGGAAGATAAACAAGAACTCCAACAAAACAACAACACCCCCCAAACCATAGAATCTAAGGGACTCATTTTATTAAAGGGATATTATAGGCATATATAGTGCAGGGTTACTCACAAGTTTATGAGTTATCTTGGGTTGACAATTAAATGGAGGCAATGATTTATACCATAGAAAACTAACCAATATTTTGTGCAACATTTTGGCACTATTTCTGGGGAGTAGCTAGTTGTAATTTTTTGTTTTGAAGAAAGTATGTTAGAAATAGTTTAGCTTACTTTCTACAGAACCTCCATTTGAAATTTTGTATGAGTCCACCTAGAGTTAGAGGACCGGACGGTCGTTTCATCAAGAACAAAAATGTTGTTTCTTCAAAAACCTCTATTGCAGTTGTGCCAAATCTTGACAATGATATCTATCCACCACCATCTCCACCTATGCATTGGAGTCAACATCCAATTTTTGCATAGGATCCTTTTGAACCAGACCAACAATAAGTTAGTGAAGGATCAGTGGTCGAAATAGTTCAATCTAAGGAAGATTTGCTTAACCTTCAATGTTAGCAAGCAATTAAATATGGGACTATCTCAAATACCAATTTAGTAATCCTTCTAGAGGATAAAAGAAATGAATTAGAAGCCTTTAAAGCTTCCCTGAATGTAGTAGGTGTAGAAACCTTGATAGCAGACAAGATGGCTAAAACAGTAGAAGAAGCATCCACTAGTTTTAACTTCCCCATAAAAGAGGCAAGAGGAGACCACAAGATGAAACATATCTCTCCTGCCCACCTTCCAATATTTAGAGTATTTCAATCAGAATATCCTGACCTATTTCTCTACAAGTTTGACATTCTATGTAGGTCGATGGACTATAAAACTGATACTTAGAAATTAAAGTTATTTCCCTCAACTCTTGATGATGTAGCCCTATGCTGGTTCATCAGTTTAGGACACAGATAAATAACTACCTAGGAAGACATGAAAAAACTCTTTCTAGATCAGTATCAAGACTTTGGTAGGGCACAAGATTCTAGAGAAGAAGTCTTGGATATGACACAAAAGGAAGAAGAATCATTAGAGGAGTATTGGGATAGGTTTAGCTTTAATTTGCAAAGATCTCCCCATGCAAGACTAGGAGATAGGTCCTTAAAGAGTATCTTCTTAAAAGGGCTTACAAATGAATCTCTTGAAGCCTTAAACATGATTTATTGTGGGGACATTTATCAATACCAAATTTTTGATATCCTGTAGTTGTGTTGAAACTTTTTAAGAAGGTTAAGTTAACCCCTAGGAATGTCAAACAATCAGCCACAATCACAAAAATAGAAATAGGAAATATGCTAGAAGACCTCAAGAGTTAGATGTTTTCATATCTTGCACTTCAAATGAACACTTTTTAGCTTCAGAGAAATAAGTAGGAGAATAAGGCAACATTAGCCTATTTTTATCCTAAATGTAGGGGAAAGCATCCGAGAAATGAATGTCCTAAAAACAAAGTTAGAGTATGCGTTGTATGCCAAAAATATCATAAAACTAAGTTGTGTCTATAGTTATCAAAATATAGAGAGGAACCTGAAGTAACAGAAGCATACTTCATGGGTAATAGGAGAAACTGACAATAGTCTCCTATGGGAAACAACATGCCAATAGGAATGTCATCCTATGGGGGCAACAATTATCATAACCAAGGTCAATTTAAGCCACCCTACATGGACTGGTGGGAACAACAACCTTGGACTCAATTTCCCTAAGGATAAAATCCTTACAATCCCTACCCATTGATGCCATACTAGCATCCTGGATAGTAGTGGAGAAATCAGAATGCTTGGAGCCAAAATCCATAGCATGCTACACCAATCCCACTACAGCTAAGTGGTAGGATCCAAATATTCCTAGCACAATAATTTAATAAGTGAGAAAAAATAAAATAAATAGATTCGCTTTTAGATACTAATCGCCTTTTGCATTGGTTTGGGAAGTCCCTCCAATGGGTTTAAAAATATATATATTCTATTCTTGGATGATTTGTGTGAATGGCCAACCTAATATATATATATATACCCTAAAGCTACGTTGGTGAAGAGACGTGATGGTTCACGTTATGAAGAGACGTGATGGTTCACGTTATGAAGAGATGTGATGGTTCACTTTATGAGTTAATAATATAATAATTAAATGATTAATAATACTAACTAATACTAACTAATAATGTTAGGATGGAGGATCCTAACATGCCACCCTCCTTAAAAAGAGCTTTGTCCTCAAAGCTCAAAGTGAGGAGCTTTGTCCTTTGTTTTCCAAGAAGGATTTGCATAAGTTCTTGGACTCTTTTAATGTCATCCTTCCGTAGGCAGGGATATCGAGAAGGATGAAGCATTAACAGGGGATTGCCAAAAATATTAGTAAATGTGTGATGATGAGGGAAGGACAATCCTTGGGGTTCTTCGAACACCTTAGAATGATGCATAAAAAGAGGTGGTAAAACTTCTACATTCTCCTGTTGTTCCCTAGGAGAGGTAATGGAGGAGTGTGCAGTCACCTTTCTGCCTTGTTTTTGAATAGGTTTGACCCTGTGGCGATAACTCACTATTGGAGAGGAAATTGAGTGTAGTTCTTGTAGAGTGCATGTTTGGCCATAATGAGTCACTTTGGGAATGTCTACCTCATCCTTTCCTGATGCATCGATCACTTCTGGCATATCAACCGTATTGCCTTCATTGTTGTGATCAAGTGCTTTGGGTATTGCTTGCTCATTATCCTCATTTTCCACATCTTCATTATATTTATCATCTTCCTCACGTGTAATTTCTTCATTTTCCTGTGCTTCCATAAAATTTTCAATGCACTTACTAATAGTATTTTCTATAATATTTTTGAAATGTTGCACACTAAAAATATTTTCTATAATATTTTCGAAATGTTGCCAATCTGGTTGAGGCAATTCCTAAAATTTTACCTTCAATTTTTGAACTTCTTCCTTAAATTTTTGGTCCCATATGGCTGGATCCATAATGCTCTGATACCAGATGGTAGGAACCAAGGGTTCCTAGCACAATAATTTAATAAATGAGAAATAAATAAAATAAATAGAATCACTTTTAGATACAAATCACCTTTTGCATTGGTTTGGGAAATCCCTCCAATGGGTTTAAACAAATATATATTCTCTTCTTGGATGATTTGTGTGAATGACCAACCAAATATATATCTACCCTAAAGCTGTATTGGTGAAGAGACGTGATGGTTCACATTATGAAGAGATGTGATGGTTCACTTTATGAGTTAATAATATAATAATTAAATGATTAATAATACTAACTAATACTAACTAATAATGTTAGTATGGAGGATCCTAACACTAAGTTTGCTAGATCCCTCTACTTTGAGACCTGTTAAATTATTGACACAACCTACTTCTAATCCAAACAACAAACCACAGTCAGCATACCAGATGAAGAATGAGATGTCCCCATGTATAATATCAAAGTAGATTGTAGTCCCATACAATTAAGGTTAGGTATAGAGGTAGATGTAAAAGTAGCTCCTCTAGTAGAAGAGGAAAGTATAGAGTTAGAAAAATAGCAATCACCTCTTATGGAAGAAGTAGAAGAAGAATCAACAACTGTAAATAACAGAGAAAGGGTTCCACCTTTTTCAAATAGGTTGCAGGAACCCAAGAAGCCAATACAACCAAAATTTAATATTCTTTCTAGTTTGAAGAACCTAACAGTCATAATTCCTCTCTTTCAAGCCATCAGGGATATTCCTATCTATAGCAAGGCCATAAGAGAGTTGTGTCTAAGAAAAATAGGGAGAAAACTAGCACATGCAATCAATTTGGTAGGACAACTAGCTGATCTTATGCTATGAAATACCTACAGCCAAAAATATTTAGACCCAAGAACCCTGTTTTAATTATGAAAATTGGGGGCTATGTTTTACCCAATACATTAGAAGATCTGGGGGCGACCATTAATGTCATGCCTAAGTAAACCATGCAGAAACTCAGTTTAACCAATCTGAAGCCAACCAAAACTATCCTTCAGTTGGTAGATAGGTCTACAGTGGTCCCTGAGGGAATGCTGGAAGACATCACTATTACAATAGATGCATGGGAGTACCCAGCAGATTTCTTAGTGCTATGATGTAAGTTTGGGTTAGATGGATATCCTCTAATCTTAGGTAGGTCTTGGTTGACAACAACTGATACCTACATAAGTTGTAGAAATGGACAAATGACCATTTTTGATGGTCAAAATGTGAAAAATCTGATTATCCATCCACCTGCATAGTCTATAGAATTGTTGGGAGAACCTAACAGTAAAAACTAGAACATGAGTGGTTTATCAATGATTCAATACATCATGGCACTTGATGAGTTGGAGGATAAGAGTGATGAGGATAGGGTGATATCAAAATTTTTCCAAGGAGAACCCTTCTGTCCTCCTCTAGAGTTGTCATTAGTGGGAGGTAAAGATCACCATATTCAAAAAATAGAAGTTGCACTTGGGAGAGTATTAAAAATAAATGATGGGTTGAAATCTAAACAACATATCAAACTAAGAGAAATATTAGTAAAAAATTAAGGTGCCTTTGCTTGGGAGTATTCAAACATGAGAGGAATAGTTCTTGAAACCTGTACTCATCGAATATATTTGGAAGATGAAATAAAACTGGTAAGACAACCACAATGTAGGATGAATCCAACTATGAAAGAGATTGTTAAAATAGAATTGTAGAAACTTCTGACAGTTGGGTTTACCTACCCTATCTCTGATAGTCAATGGGTATCACCTTTGGAGGTGGTGCCCAAAAAAAATGGAAAGTGAAGGATTTGTGTTGATTATAGGTCACTAAATAAAGCAACCAAGAAAGACCACTTCCCCTTACCTTTCATAGATCAAGTCCTTCAAACCTTAGCAGGAAAAAAATACTTTTTTCCTAGATGGGTTCAGTGGATATAATCAGATTTAGATTGGGGAAGAGGACCAACATAAGACCATGTTCACTTGTCCATAGGGAACCTTCTCTTACCAAGTTTTAGCTTTTGGTTTTTGCAATACACCTACCACATTTCAAAGGGAAGTTTTGAGCATATTCTCTAACATGAATAGAGAAACTGTGGAAGTATACATAGATGATTTCATTGTTTATGGTGAAACTTTTGAAGAAGCCATAGAAAATATAGAAAGAACACTCGAATGGTATGAGGAAACCAATCTGTCCCTAAGCAATGAGAAATATTATATGTTAATGGAGGAGGGGATAATAGTAGGGCATTACATTTCTGTAGATGGGATCAAGGTAGATAGAAAGAAGATAGAGGTAATCCAAAATTTGCCTACTCCCAAAACTCAGAAAGATATCCAGAGCTTACTTGGCTTAGCTGGATATTATAGGATAGTTATAGCAAAATTTAGTAAAACTACTAAACCCCGAAGCATAATGTTAGAAAAAGGCATAGAGTTTGTCTAGAAAAATGACTTCTGCTCTAGTCCTGAGGGGTCCAAATTGGACCATCCCATTTCACATATATGTAGATGCATTCAATAATGTGATAGGGTCAGTTCTGGGACACAAATATGGTGATGATTTTTTATACCATCTATTATGTCAGTAAACATCTTACAGGTGTTGAGTTCAATTATACTATCATAGAAAAGGAATTCCTTGCAATCATACATGCTTTTAACAAATTTTACCACTATATTACAAGTTATCAGGTTTTTGTGCACACTGATCATTCAACTATCATATACCTAACAAAAAAACTTGGCATTAATGGTAGAATTATCAAATGGCTATTACTTTTGCAAGAATTTGATGTGACACTTGTGGATAAACTAGACAAGTACAATGTGGTGGTATATTTCCTTTCCAGATTGACACCCCATGAACATATAACCATAGAAGATCAGTTTCTATATGAGCATTTGTTTGCTCTTAATGAACAGATACCATGGTACGTAGATATGGCTAATTATTTAGCCACTGGTACAGTATCACCTTCACTTTCACCAAGTGAGAAATAAACTTTAATTGAGAAAAGTGCAGACTTCTCATGGATTGATGGGCGCTTGTTTAAAATAGGGCATGATCAGATCATGAGAAGATGTGTTGCTGATAATGATATCATAGAAATACTAAAAGTTTACCATAATGAACCTTGTGGTGGCCAATTTGCAGGAAAATGAATTGCATTCAAAGTATTGCAGGTTGGATACTTCTGGCCTTCACTATTCAAAGATGCAGCCAAGCATGTGAGCCAATGTAACCAATATCAAAGGATGGGTAGACCAACTCTCATAGATGAAATGCCACTCCAACCACATGTGCACATAGATACATTTGATAAATAAAAGATGGACTTCATAGGACCCATTAATCCATAGTCAACAGGTAAAAGGTATATCTTAGTTTGCATTGACTATGCGACCAAGTGGGTGGAAGTGCAAGCAGTATGTGATTCTAAAGAGAATACTGTAGCATAATTCCTATTTTCATCTATATTTACAAGATTTGGGGTTCCAAGGGAGATCAAAACTGACCAAGGGCCTCAATTTACTTCAAATTTGATCCAATAATAATTCAACAATATAAAATTAGGCATAACAAAACCACTCCTTACCATCCACAAGAAAATTGGAAGGTAGAGGTAACCAATCGTGAACTGGAGAACATTCTCACAAAGACAGTACAACAACATATGAAGGACTAGACCACAAAATTACCATAAGCAGTATGGGCTTACAAAACCACCTGGAAAACTACCATTGGTTTCACACCATTCCAATTGGTATATGGGAAGAATGTTATGATGCCCTTAGAATTTGAGATTAAGACTCTCAGAACTGTAGTAGATTTAGATTTGAATCTAGATGAGGCATAAAAGGAATGAATTAAGTAGCTTAATCAATAATATGAATATCATCGTGATGCTCTATATAGGACAAACGTCATCCAAAAACAAAGAGCCAAGTGACATGATCGTCACACTAGGCCAAAGCAGTTCAAGGTAGGGAAATGGGCATTATTATATGACTCCCGATTCCAGGAGAGGAAAGAGAAACTCATGCAGTGCTATATGGGGCCATATGAAGTGACTGAAATAATCAATAATGGAGTTGTTAGAATCAAAATAATTAATGGTAACAACATTTTATTAACAGTTAATGGTCACCGACTGCGTCCATATCATGTGTCTGTGACTTATATGATGAAGTCCAAATTAGGCATGGGGGAGACCCCAATTGATTCTAGTTTTAAAATGAGTCAGTAATATGTGTATATTGTCCACATGGTCCAAAAACAATTATTCTTTTAAAGTTCTACAATTTTTTCTTTCTTTAGTTGTATTTCTGTTTTGTAGGAACGATACCCTGAGTGCAACTGTTACGTAGCCTGGGAAACCTAGGCCTAACAAGAACAAGAACCATAAACTTGCACAATCCCAATTTTCTATGAGATTAAATTCCAGTAGAAGTATCTTATTCCCACTTGGAGGGGGAAACCATATCTGAACAAGTGTTTGGGTATTTGTTTTTGGTCTTCATGAAGAAAAATATACTTGAATGTTGGTTCAGGTAGCAAATGCTAATTTTGTCCCTGTTATTCAAACCAGAATACTGAAGGCCTAATAAACTATAAGCGTACACTAGTGGATACATCAATAGATGTGGAAATAAAGGAGGAGCACCTACTTTTCATTTTCTAAATAGGAAGGCACCCAATTCCTATTTTCTGGAGAAGAAGGTGCTCGACTCCCATTTTTATTAAAGAAGGCGTCCGATTCCTATATTTTAGAGAAACGATGCCCAATTTCCATTTGTAGGGTAGAAGGCACCCAAATACCAGTATGTCAAGAAAAATGTGCTTGAGTCCCATTTTCTGATAGATCGATGCCTAATTCCTGTTTTTCTAAGGAAATGGCACCTAACTTCCATTTTTTTGAGAAAGCAATACCTAATTTCCTGGACATAAAAGAAAAAAATTACTTTTTGTTTTTAAGTATGGCATCCGATTGCCAATAAAAAGGTGCGTGCTTTCTATTTTATACTTTAAGTACGATGCCCGATTTTTGGCAAAAGGTGTCTGCTTTCCATATTAAACACGATGCTTGATTGCTAACAAAAGACATCTGCTTTCTGTTTACCAAGCACCTGCATGTCTTGATTGCTAACCAAAGGTGCTTACTTTCTATTTTCATAGGCGTTTGTGCCTCGTATGAATAATCTTTAGCATTGGAAAGTGGCCCAAGCCATGTCAGGATTTCACCCATGTGCATAAGTCAAAATTCATAGATAAAATTATTTTAATTTTTCTATAAGAGATTTATGCACGTTCCAAGGTCATCAACGAACAATTTCCAAGGGAGGGATGTGTGTCGTCCCGTGAAGATATGTTTTTTCGTAATATTTTATTGAAATCTTGCAAGAATTCTCAAATGAATTAAATTGCAGCAATTGAGAACAGGTCCTACGAAGGAAAATTTACCGCATGGGAAATATGCCTATCATTTTTTTTTTGTTTCAGAACGCCTAGTCATCATAAAGTAGCCAATTCCAGTGCACAACGAGCATTTGTACATTATACACACATGAAACATAATACAGATACGTGCATAATTTTTTATTTTTTATATATATTGTTTTCATAGGCGCATATTTCTATAAAATAGTGTTGGCACAATCTCCATTGAATTACCAACCACCTATTTCTCTCCATTTGGTATTTTTCCATGTGTCACTGCTCTGATTGGGAAAAAAACTCATGGTCATCATCTACACAGAATTTGGAACATGCTTTGATAAAATCTTGCATGGATAACCATAATTATTTCTAATTACGATAATAAACCACGTCATGGATGCATCTGGTTTTAAAATTATACATCAAAAAATTATTGTGTAAAAAAATAACAGTGTCGTAGAAAAACCAGGGTGAGAGAAAATATTAGCAAAACTAGTCCAAAACCAAGAAAACATTTCAAATTTTGCCATGGGGGGAAAATCGAGCAACAACTTACTAAAGAAGAATTTACCATATGATTATTTAGGTATTAGTAAATATGTGCAGACTCAATTTGAAGTCGTCAGATGGATGGAATACTATCGTCTGGTTAGCCAAAATTAGGATGCATATGTGGTTAAAGAATTTACGATATCTATGAGGGATAAAGTTGTTAGCATACGAGGACTAGATATTTCAGTCAACAAAGAGTACATTACTGTGATAACAGACCTTCCCCAAATAGGGAAATGTACATATTAGGAGGACAACCCTACACTTTGCGTGTAATAATTCTTTGGGGACCCCTCGCAATACCTGATGTGCACTAGTTTTTCGAAGCAGTACATCCCCAAATTTTGGAGACCGATCTTTGGTAGATTGTTTAGTTCTTCACATGTATGGGTAGGTTTTCCAAATTAAACTCTAACCATTTTTTGTTTCCTCAACCATTTACTGCATGGGGACAAGATCAATGTCCCCCATTATCCTATATGTGCACTTAAGGATGAGTCCAGTTGGTACGAGGTAGGCACAATGTCTCACCTGGCTAACCATGGCTTGATTGTGGCCTTAGTGTGACATGCTGAGTCACACATATATGTAACAATTGAAGAAGCTAAAGGAAATAATGTAGTTCCTGAGTAGAGGAAGAAGTGGTGGCACAAAAACAGACAAACTGACTGGATGATAGGATTATAGAGCAAATAGAGATGATGCCTGCATCCCAGCCTAAGAACAATACATGGGATGTAGGGCAAGCCTCATCCCCTATTTTTCCTCTATTTGACAAGGATGCAAGATAGGCCTTGTCCCCTATTTTTCCTCAATTTTATGAGGATCCAGGATAGGCTTCATCCCTTATTGACCCTCAATTTGATGATGAGGTAGGGCATGGTCCGCCAAGCCCTACTTACATGCTGGTATCCACCAAAACCAGGAGCAAAAGAACGAAGGCATCCATGGTGGTTTATAGCTCATCGAATGATGATGTAGCTATTTATGAGTTGAATAAGGATGAGTTCATGGTCCATATATTGTAGGACTTGTCCAAGGGAAATACTCAGCAAAAAATGTAGACGGAGGATCTACAACAACAACTGTAGATATTGAAAGAATAGGCCTATACTTGGGAGGCCAAGTATAAGGAGGAGCAAAATATTTTTCAAGAGTCCAAAAAAGTAGCTATAGTGAAATTATAGGAGCTGTATCAGACCATATTTCAACTATAAGAGATGATATTGAAGTTGTAGTTACAGGCCCAACAAATTGAGGCTGAACGACTAGCCAAGGAAAATATGGTGGTTCAAACTGAATGAGCAATAGAAGTTCCCACTACCTCTCCAAATCTTGAGGAGAGAATAGCCTCCTCTAGCCCTTCTCAATCAGATGTGAGAAATTCTAGCAAAAAAGATGAGGCAAGGGACCAATCAGTGGCTTCTACTAAAACTATTTCTACACAGGGGAGTCCCAATTCTCGAGCAGGGACCCCTACAATTATTATTGAAAGTGCAACTAAAGAATCCTCCCTAAAAGCTTACGTAGAAGTAGAGTAGGAAACAAACGTAAAAATGGAGGTTGAACAACCCCATTCACTAACTCACTTTGTAGAACAAGGATAAGATCAAGATGTTGAAGTTAACATGGAGCAGTCTCCAGCATCATATTCCTCTACAAATATAGAGGTAAACTAGGAGGATGGAACTGAGGTTGAAGAACCTCAAGTGTCAGCAAAATCCGTATAGGAAGATAACAAATAAGAAAATTAAATTGAGGTTGAAGAGCCTCAAAATTTAGATAAGGCTATAGAGGATGATTAGGAGGTTACAAAATCTCAAGAGTCTACTCACTTTGCGGGCCAGGAACGAGAAGGAGGTGCAGGGGCTAAGCCTAAGCAGCTTCAGGTAGAGAAAGACATTTCAATAGAGGAATTACTTACTACACAAAATGTGACTGAAGGGTCACCTAAGAAAATGCCTACAAAGTAGGCACAGGAGACTCAAAAGTCTCTAACTTCTGAAGATCAAGCAGAAACAATAGTAGAAATAGTAGAAGGGGGAAATCCCCCTGTTTTAGATATATCTACAGACCCTGCAAGATAGTCTAAGAAGTTGATATCGAAGAGGAAGGTTGTAAGGGAACCTCAATGAATACCTAGGACTAGAGCAAGGACTACATAGCTAAAATAATCAGACATGAATTCTAATGAAGAATGGGCAGAGAATTTGAAGCTATTTGATGATCAAAAAAATAAGTTTGAATAGCTCAAGGCAGATATCAAGGTAGATAAGGAGTATACGAAAGCCTCTAAGAGAGTGGCTAAGAAAACTAGAAAAGAGGCCAAAAAGGTATCCAAAGCTCCTCGTAAGAAAATCAAATTTGCTCAACCAGTGTAATTCTAGGATTTGTATGGGTCAAAAGGTGATCAACCTTCAAATATGAAGATATATTTCATGAAGATGGGACTCCTAGGTCCTGTACCACTTGCAGCTCAAGCAACAAAAAGCAAAGCTCCTCTGGTAGAAGAAGTAGATTCTGAAGACGATGTTGAACTTGAGCTAGTGATGTCCAATTTTCTAAAGGCCAAGGTTACTGACAAATCTAGCATTTTGTTTGGTGATGAATCTACAGTGCTAGTTGGAGAAAGTTTACCCCCTCACCATGAATACTAGAAGCAAGCTAAGCCAACATTCTAGAAGGATACCTCCACTTTTATTGGCTACTACTTGAGGAATGTGATAGGGAGAAAAACTTGGAAAAAGGAACATCCAGGTGAAGAAGCAAGACCAAGTCAGCCAACTCGGTGCAGTAAGCGCCAAAAATAGCTGTAGTAGAAAAAGAACACCCCTGAGGTACAAAAAGGATGAAAACCTAGAGATAAAAAAAAGCCAAGGCCACAACCAAAAAAATGAAGGAGAAAAATAGGGCCTACTGGAAAGATGTAAATAAAATCGGTAATTACCAGTTTAAAGTGGCACAGAAACGTGCCAACCCTTAAGCATGGGGGAATGATGAGCCCTGAAAATGCTTATTTTTGTATAAAATTTCCATATATATTGTAGCATTTATTTTAATAGAAATATATTTTTTATGCAAATTTTATATGTAATTAACGTTAGATTACGCATGTTATATAATATTTATTTTTGAGTGGATTATGTGTAAATGTAGTGGATTTTATGATATTTTGGCATGTTTACATCGAGGTTCCACTCAAACTTGGCACTTTTCGTGTTTGATGCTTGACTGTCGGGTGTTCGATTCCTGTTTGGTGCTTGACTGTTGGGCACATGATTTCCGTTAGGCACCCAAATTTCATTTTGGTGCTTGATTCACATCTTCTTTAGATAAGGCACCTGATTCTTGTTGACGCAAAATTACAACACAACCCCTATTATCGGTAGAACAGAACGATGATTTTAGCGATGGGTGTGGATGTGATTTCAGCGATGGATGTGGACCAAGGACAACATCAATGACCTTATGTCCTCTATTTTTTAGCAATAACATAAAAATCAATGTAATCAAGTAGAGCAAAATATTAGATATATTCTATTCTGATACAGAATACGTTGAATATATTCTAAGTTTAATGTTTTGTTTTATCTCCTTTATTTTTGCATATTATTGTAAAAAAAAAATCAAAAACCAATTTACTTTCAGAATGTAACAGGGCATGGCTGCATATCTTACAAATATGCATGCCATCCCTGAAAAATAGATCCTAGGTTTTCTTTATAAATTTCCACTGTAATTCCAAATATAATTCATTTGAGTATTTTGATCAACTCAACTAGCATCCGATGAATGTCTTAATGTGGGAGGAATCTGCTAGAAGTCTGGGCCCACTCTCAACAGTATTCCTCCCTTATTTTACCCTTTTTCTATAATTTTACTTCATTTTCCTATTTCTTGTAGTTTAATTTAATTATGCAATTTCCCCTATTTTCTGTAAAATTGTAGCAAGTGTGCAGTTTTGATTTCAGTAATGCATTTTAGTCATATCTTTGATAATGTAAATTAGATTAGTGGTTTGGAAGATAAAAAAGAACTCCAACAAAATAAAAACACCCCCCAAACCATATAATCTAAGGGTCTCATTTGATTAAAGGGAGATTACAGGCATATATTGTGTAGGGTTACTCACAAGTTTACAAGTTGTCCCAGGTTGACAATTAAATGGAGGTAATGATTTATACCATAGAAAACTAACCAATATTTTTCCCAATAATTTTTCCTACCTTTTATCCCCTATATCTTCCTTCTGAGTTGAATCATTCTACTTCTAAGGTTGGGGTTTTGAATTGTCCTTCCTTTGGAAATTATTCTTATAAATTTTCTTATTCCCATTGTTCCTATTTTTGAACTTTGATTTTCCCTTGCATTTTTATTTTTCTCTTTATCCCATTTTATAAACCCCACACTCTTCCTCTTATTAAATTCTTTTTTTTCTCCTTCTTTCAACATTGCATAGTTGAAGGTCTTCTTGGTGTGTTGATTGGTCTCTTCTTGTCGAGCCAAATCATATGATTTTTGAAGGGTTTTGGGTTTGAAAAAATTAATCACTATTCGAATCTTAGGATCCACCTCCAAGATGAACTTATGCACCTTCAATTGTTCATTGATCTCACACTCAGGAATGAATTTCAATATTTAATGAATCTTTGATAATATATCTCCACAGACAATGTACCATATTGGAGAGTAGATAACTCCTCAAACTTCTCTATATAAAACTGATCTGATAGGAATATCTTCTTAAATGCCCTTACAAAACTATCCCATTTAAGGTCCACTACTTGGATTCTTCTACCTACCTTGATTGTGTCCCATCATTCCAAGGCCTCATATTAAAGATGAAGGGTTTCCCAAATAGTTTATATTTTGGTGAGTAATTCTTCATGGAAAAATAAGTTTCCAATTCATTCAACCAAGACTCTATTGCATAAGTCCCTTATCTTCCATTAAATTTAGATACCTTGAAATTTTTAAGGTCCTTGGCAAGCTTAGCCTCAATTTGATCTTTACCCTCATGAATTCCTCTAGCAGGATTCTCTTCCTATCTATCCTCTGAATCCTTGTTACTAGTATCCTAATTAACCAATGTTTCCAATATTTTTTATTGTTGCTCCATATGCTCTTGAAGCAAATTAACTATAGAAGTAAGGTTTTCCACCCTTTCATTGGAGTTCACTGTTCTTATAGTTTTCTTGCTAGAGTCCATTGTTCTTCTAGACTTCTTACTGGAGTCCATTGTTCTTCCAGATTTACTATTAGAGTCCATTGTTCTTTTAGATTTATTTTGAGGACAAGCTATAGCTTCCTCCTATGTAGTTGACCTTGACTTCTTGGATGATCCTCCTATCAAAATAAGTGTCATCTTCTATCTACAAAAAGGAGTTGGATAAGTTACAATTTCTATAAAACTGTACTTAAGATCAATTAGTTTCATCTCCCCATGAACTAACTTAGACCATTATCACTCATTTCATAATGATCATGGTCACACTTTCCTACCCACAAGGTTCTATCTATTGTAATATATTTATCACTCATTTGATAATGATCATGGCCACACTTGCCTCATCGTAAGGTACCATTTCTAATAATAAGTTGTACTTTCTAGGATTTTTACTCCTTGGTCTAACCGATCAAGATGACATGCAATACCTACCTTGTCCCAAATCAACTTAAGATCCCTATAAGAGTAAACCTCCCCAAAGTAGCACATCAAGTCAAAGCTCAACCTAGGTTCTCTCCATGGAAGCTTCTAGTCCTATGACCTAGGCTCTAATACCAATTGTAACAACCCACCAATTTGACCCAAGGGAGATATTTTTTTCATTTTCACAAGGAATAACTCACAAAGAAGTCCCAATATTTTTTAGCAGTATAAGGCATAACCACATTTTGAGTTCATTATTGTTGTAGATGACACTCAAGTGGACAAGAGTGGCCAAATTCTCATACTTTTGGAGTTCACTTTTCTAAACCTCACCATTTAGAAAAGATACCATTAGTGGTCCCCCCACTTTTCCTATACCCTCATTGGTATAGGACAACTTGACCATGGTGTAGGGATTATCCTTTAAGGCCCATAACACTTAAAGGGGGATGCCTTTTCTCTAACCCAATATAATTCCATTTATGTAGGATTATTTTGGCATGATACCTTAGTGTTTAGTTACCAACACCTTCGTGGGCTAACTAAGGCCATTACCATTCACTTTGTAACGAGCATGGTCACTCAAGCCTCACCATTTAAGGTGCCACCACTATATTTTATTGTGAATAATTTGATGGATTAATACACCATTTAGATTACTAGACCTCACCACTAAGAATATGTCCAAGCGTCACTACTTAGGACTACCCAAAATCCTCACCGCTTTGGGAACACCCAAGCCTTATTTTTCGAGGTGTATCATTCACAAATACCTAGTTATTGCATCATCGCAACTCCTTCTAGGATTGGGTACATATTGACTTTAGAGTTTTATAATATGGCTCTATATTCATGCCTAAAAACCCCAAAACCAAAACCTATAACCTTAACATTTAAAGAAATAAACATCTCTCCCAAAAGGAAATAAAGTGCTATAACATACATCACTAAATTCAACATATCACATTGCTAAGACTAGTAATTTAAATTCTTTTTAAACATAGTACTAGCATTTAACATTTCCTTTATCTATAATAAAAGGAGAACAACATCTAAGGAATTATATCCATAATCCATGAAATAGATAGCATATTCATTCCATTTGCACATAACTAATATTCCAAGAGCTTTAAATAAAGAATAATAACATTTAATCTTCCATTCTAGGAATCGCTCTCAAATCATATAAAAAAATGCTAATCCCAAAGCGTTTATTCTTTCCTCAATAATAATAAAACTCATAAATATCCTCATCCTCCAAAATATATTACATTTCAATCTTTTAATTACAAGAATAAAATTTCATCTTTTCCTCAAGATCTTCCACTTGTTGGTTCTTCTCCAATGAACAATGAAAGTAAGTCTAGGGATCAAGACAACTCTTGAAATGCATATGCAAGCCTAACATGCACTATGCAAATATCATACCAAAATGTGAAAATATACAAATGCAAAGCAACACAATACATTTAGAGAATCCCACACTTCTCTAAAATATGGACTTCTTAGCTACTGGATCCTCATCCATATTTAAATACATTAATAATCCTCTATTCATAAATTATTTCAACATTAATCCATATATACAGCCTCACAACTCGATAAATACATTTGATCAATAAATAAAGACAAGTTTTTCTTTTTAATAGCAATGTTTTCTTCTAACAAATCAATAAAACAATTGATTAATTAAAGCAAGCATGAAACATTAATAAAATATATTAATAGCTCTATTTAATTAGTAATATTTCTTCTAGCAACCAATAAAACCATTCCTTAAAATGAGCATGGAAACATTAATAAGAGATATTAAGAGCTCTAAAAATATCAACTTTAGCCATTAAATAAACTTAAAACTATTAAATAACCACACTACATAAATAAAAAATCCCATTGGTTCATTAACCAACTAAAGTACATGGTTATACAAAACCGTGGATATGTCAAAATGCACTACCCTATACAAAATCTAGGGATTAAAGACAACCAAAGGGTTGGCTAAGGTTTGTAGTTTTGCATGCAAGCCATGATGACTAGCTAGATCCATGGACCACCTAGATCCTAACCTCTATTGGATACCACCCTTGCTAGATGTTCAACACAATATAAAATTATAGACAACCCTACACTGGCACGCCATAACTTACAACTCCCTTAAGGTGCTTTAGATAAAACAACAACCATTGCTATCAAGGATAAGGGTGACAAGGAAGGCACACAAGCCAATGCAAGCACAACCTTGCTAAACAAACCTCTATTATCAAAACAACAATACCATATTGAATTCCAAACACTGTCCCAAAAAACAAGGTCAAATCCTAAACTAAATACTGTAATAGCACACAAGATGAAGGATACTTATCCCAAGCTCTTCTTCTCTATGAAATCAAAAGAGCTAAAACTAGTAGAGAATGACTATGCTAGACGACTAGGCAAAAACTAAACTAGCTCACACCAAGCTCCTCCAAGCTCTATAGACTAGAAAAATCAAGAAAGCCCTTGGCTAAGGCCTCCTAGGAAATGATTTACCCATTGCTCCCAACCAAGAAAAACCAACAACAATCAAAAGTGAGCAAACATTTGATTAAAAATTATGATTAAAACAATGCTTAATATCAAGCACCTAGCAAGAAACAATATATCATATCCAACAATACTCCACATGAAGCCTTCATTCACTAAAAATAACTCAAGAGGACAAATACCTCTACCAAAAGCCACTGCAGGCAATGCTTCTTTCTTCAAGATTTTTGTTCCTTGCTCTCCTCCCCAACTAGTTTCTTAACTTGGCAATATCCACAATGTTTTTATTCCCAAAGGAACCAAAGGATGACCCAAGAAGGAAGTGATTTCTTCCTTGCATGCTTATTCCATTATGCACCAAAAGTAACATTTCATTTTTATGTTACAAGAAATTTTTTAACGTTGCCAACTATTAAAATGTTTCTCAATTTCCAATTTACCATTATTATGATCAATATTTATTAATGAAAATTTCCTTTTATTAAAGCTTATCTTAATTCATTAATACCTATATATCTAGCTTTAATAATTAAACACTATTCCATTAATTCAATTACTCTTCTTCTAATGTCCATGACATCAACTAACATTAGAATTAATTCAATTACTCACCTCCAAGAATTGATTTAACTAATATCAAGTGTTAATATTAACCATTAACACCGATTTTATTATTGGGTATTAATTATTAATATCTAATCAAATAATTTTCATACTTCAAAAACACATACATGAATGCATCTCAATTATAGACTACAATCCATAATGTCAATAATAATATGCATAAACCATGCTATTTCCTTAAGAAAGAGGCTTTATGATAACTACAACACTATCATCCACCTACTAAGGATGGCTCTTTTGCTTATAATTTACCTCCTTGCCTGATGGTGTATTTTAATCAAACACACATATATGCAATGCATCTATATGAAGGTGTTTCTTTTACCCTTGAGTTTTCGATGAGAATGCCATCCATCATTTTCCTTTTACTCTCAACTCTAGTGGTTGTTTCATACCAATCCACCCGTGAGAGTACCTAGTCCTACAACCACAAAATTCATCAATATTACCATATTCTAAAAGTATCATAATATGAATTTTAGAAAGCATAACTATTAATTCATCATGATAGACACAATGAGATTTTGCATTAATATCCATACACTAGTACAAAAATCACACAATAAGGGTAGTTATGTCATGAGGGTAGTTATGTCATGAGGGTCGTTACAATAAACATGTGTAAGGCTATGGGTAATATTTATGCAATGTAATTATTAATTAGTTACATATAAGCCTAAGGATCCATGGCTAACCTTGTCATGGTTAAATACTAACCTATAAGTAACTTTAAGCCTTTACTTTAGCTTAGGTTAATGATATTATATAATAATTATTATTAAGATTTAGATATTAGTATGAATTCCCCCATCCACTTAATCCATTATATTGGAGTGTTGTGATTCTTATCTATAGATAATAAAGTGATTATTGGTGCTCAAGGGCACCCATTATTTGTGTCTATTATTTTTTCTTTTACCCCATTTTTCCTTTCTATATAAGATTTAACTAAAAATATTTTTTCTATTTCTTACTAGGAGTTGGTGTAAAATCTAACATGGCATTAGAGTGAGTATGGAGTGTCATTACTTGGTTATACATAAGACATTTAAAGCCTCAAAATTTTCTTCTAATTATAAGGGTAAATTACTTCTCAAAGCTTCATAAGCATCTTTAGTCATGTAAGGAGTAAAAAAGGAATTTATTCTTCTTATTATTTCTTGCAAAAATTTAGAGGGATTTTTTTAAAAATGTCACTCTAGGGATATTTTGGAAGGCAAATATCTAGAGGCCATAACCTTAGCATACAAAAGCATTTTGACCCTTATTTTTTTCAAATAACTTAAAATTTCAAGCTCTTTTCATTTATGGTATTTGTTCAAGGGCATGTTATAGGTGGATGGGTATATCATTGTATGATTTTATTCGAGAAGTATATCCCATATTCAAAGAGGTAAATGTATAGTATATTATGGAATAATAATATTTGGTCCATATTCATCGGAGAGATAGTTGGCATTGAGGTGTTGAAATCAGTTATTAGATCTTTCATAGGAACACATAAAAAATATTTAGAATGTGCTCTTATCAATCCTTCCTCTTCCTATTAGATGTTTGGACTATTAGTTCATTTTATGCATGAATATCTAACTCTTCATGATATTTTCTCTATTGTATTTTTTGTCTAGGTATTCATGGCTAATTATGATGGCTCTTCTCATAAACAAGTTCATGCAAAGTCTCTTTTGGTGATTATGGTCAAGTGGCCCAAGGGAAATTCAAAGTCTTTAAATAAGAAGAAGCATATTATGAATGGGAAGGTCATGTTTTCAAGCCTTACCTTCTGTGACTATAGAATATTAGAGCAATTTCAAAGAGAGAGTGTCTTTGGCTCATATTTCTCATATGGAGTTATAGAGAAGGTGTTCTTTGTATATATGTGGGAGTATCCAATATTGGTTGTGGTGACTATGATTAAGCTTGAGGGGAATATTGTGCAAGTGTAGGGGCATATTCACATAAGTAGACTTTCAAATGATGAGGGGGATTCAACTAAGTCTTTATTACGTATAGATTCAAATAGGCATCTTTACATGGGAAAGATACTATTGTCACAAATGTATTCTCTATTTGGACCCTTAATTTAGATTACGAGGGGGTGCTAAAAGTTGTAATATAATCTTATTGGTCAATATTGACATTGCATGATGTAAATGTGAGTAAGGCCACAAGAAATAATTATGCAATGTTATTAATTATTTATGTATATACCTAAGAACTCATGATTAACCTTGTCATGGTTAAACTTTAACTTGTAATTAACCTTAAGAATCATTGTCATATTGACATAGGTTAATGATATTATGTAATTATTACTAGTGGGATTTATGTATTGATATAAATATCCCCATCCACCCAATCCATTAAATTAGAGTGTTATGAATCTTTTTTTGTTGGAGAACAAGGGGTTGTACTCGGGTCCCCCACCCTTGACAAATCACAACTCTCTCCTTTAGAGCTTGAGAGTTTACAAACAGATTCAATTCTCATCTCAATTGAGTTGCTATAGCTAGATACCTACATCATTTTTCATAAAATGTCTGAATTCTTGATTTTCATTTTCTGGATCTTCTTCAATTTTCTGTGTGAATACAAATATTCCAAAATTCAACATCCTTCTTCTTGACATTTTCCTACAACAACCTTCACAATACCAAAACTCCACCTCTACTATCTATGCATTGCATCTTAGTAGAGTAATATTTCCAAAACTTTGCGCTATCATAGTCCGCTTTACCAGATCTGGATTGCTAGTTTCCTTCCTGAAGCATAAGTGCAACCACAAGAATTGTAATAAATAGTTTATATGAAAACACATTAATGTTATAAAATAAAACAAATATTACCAATGGAAAACATTAAAGTAAATCTTAATCATTATTTGATTCAGGCAATCAACATTTTCTTGTCAGCTTCAGCTAAACTTACTACTTCCTCTAACCATGGAAAAGAGAATTTAACTTCATGATCCTCAATTAAAACCCCTCTATTGGCTAGCCTATCTACACATTTGTTTCCTTCCCTTAACGTATGTGTAAACCTGATTTCTTCAAACTCTATAGCAAGGTCTTGTATTTCCACAATTATCTCTTGTATGTTCCATGGAGCCTTTGCTTTCCTCAAAATTACATTTATTACTATTAGTGAATCACCTTCCATCCATACTCTATTCCATTTCATTTGTTTACATATTTTTAACCCTTCCAAAGCCGCCCAAGCTTCAACTTCATTATTTGTCTTAAATCCACTATTGAAAGCGTAATGAGACAAAATATCTCCCCTATTATTTCTAATTATTCCTCCTCCTCCTATTGTCCTAGATTTCCTTTAGATGCTCCATCAAAATTCAATTTGACCAACTCCACTTCTAGTGGTTTCCACTTTATATTCTTTGCCTTCCTTTTGTTTCTCCTATACCCAACATCATAATTCCATTTGATGACTTGAATCCATCTATCAAGGCTCTCTACTTCAATATTAGGGATTGGGTGAGTTGATAGGGTTGGTTTAGACTCCTCTATGGCTAAACAAATCTTCCTTTTCATTACCTCTAAACTGCTTTCCTTTCCTTTAAATATTATTCTATTCCTTTCCAGCCATATAATCCAAAGTATTATATCTTTTGATATATCCTAGATTATCTATAAAGCCTCACTTTTAAAAGTGCTCTACCATTGCTTTAACCATTCTTCAATTCTACCATTCATCACCATGCATTTACCAAACATATTAAGAATCCATTGCCATAGTTTCTAGACTATTGAGTAGTGTCCCAAGAGATGGTCTATACTCTCCTCCTTTTTACATAGAACACATTATGAGGGGCCATGAAAACCCCTTTTCATAAGGTTATCCCAGGATAAAATTCTTCTATGACCTACTAGCCAAACAAACATTTTAACTTTAGGAATGCTCAAGCTATCCCAAATATCTCTCCATATTCTTATGATATTCCTATTTTGTTGGTGCTTTACATTATATCTACTTCTTATTGTGTATTCTCTTAAGCTATTCAACTCCCAAATCAGCTTATCCTTAGCTCCCCTTAAATAATCATTGTTGTTATATTTCTACTCAACTACCTCCTAGCATCAATGTCTTGTATACTTGTAAAAAATCTTCTTTCCATTTGTATCTTCCTTCCTAATCCTTGTACATAATGTTTGAAACCCTATCACCATATTTATCTTGAAGTAATCTCATCCATGGTTTCAAAATTAGATCTAGATTGAGTGGTTTTTTATCACACCAAGTATCCATCCAAATAGAATTTTTTCTCCAATTCCCACCACCCATCTTAGACCTTTAATCACTAGATCAATTGATTTTTTAAATCATTCCATAGTGCAGAACCATCTGGTAGTGAGAATGTAATAAATATTAAGCTTGGGTCATTGGGCTCAACATACTTAGAAGAATTCTTGCCCATTGTCTTTGACTCTCTTTGTACAATCTCCAAATTACTTTTCCCCTAAGAGCTAAGTTTGCATCCATAAGAACTCTTAAACCAAGACCTCCCCTAGTTTTATCATCACACACCTTGCTCCATTTCACCAAAGGAAATTTCCTTTTATCATGTAATCCTAACCACAAAAATGACCACATAATATAGATTAAACTTTTTCTATCAATTTTGGCATAGTATACAAGGACATATAATATGTTGGAATGGCCTATAAGACTGATTTAATTAGTTGCACTCTTCCTGCTAATGATAACCATCTACCTTTCCATGTTGGTAGTTTATTCTAAACTTTACTTATAACTAGATTCCACAATTCTATCCTCATTCTCCCCTCAAATAAGGGCATCCCTAGATAAGTTGCTAGTAAATTTGCCTCCTCCATTTGAAGTAACCTGCATATCCCTACTTTGATTCTAGTTAGAGTGTTTAGGAAGTAAATTTTAGATTTTGTCCTATTAACTTTCTCCCTAATGCTCTTTCATATTCCTTTAATAAGTTATTCAAAGCTCTAGCCTCATTTATCCCTACCCTCCCAAAAAGGGTTGTATCATCTACAAACTATTGATGGGTGATGTTGTCGATGTTATTACTAGCCTTAAGTCCACTTATTAGCCCATATTTGTTAGCCTTCTTCAAGTTCCTACCCAATACCTCTACCATAATAATGAATAAATATGGTGATAGAGGATCTCCCTATCTAAGACCTCTCTTGGCTTTAAATGATTATGTTACTAACCCATTGACCAACACTGAATATGATACTATAGAGACACAAGCTTTAATCCATCTAACCCATTTCTTCCCAAATCCAAACTTTTCTAATATTACAAAAAAAATCCCATTTAACCCTATCATAGGCTTTACTCATATCAAGTTTTAAGATCATTGCTCTCTCTTTTCTTGAAGTTGTTGAATGCATAACTTCATGAGCTACTATGATCCCATCCAGAATTTATCTCCCTTTCACAAATCCTCCTTGCTCTTCTAAAATAATTTTGTCTAACAATGGTCTTAACCAATTTACCATCACTTTGGAGATTATCTTATATGCCATATTACATAGGCTTATGGGCCTAAATGAATCAAACAATTTATGCATCCTTCTTTTTGGAATTAAGGTAAGATATGTTGCATTTATTTTATAAGGTATGTATTATTTTACCCTAGACTATTCCACTACCACCAATAAAGAATCCTTCACTATATCCCAATTATGTTGATAGAATGTTGTAGAGAGCCCATCTAGACCTAGGGATTTATCCTTATCAAAAGAGAAAAGAGCTAAATGAACTTCTTCTAGAGTAATAGGCTCCATCAATTTCCTATTGTCTTCATATATTATAATTAAAGGTACTTCTTGTAGTAGTTTATCATTAAGAACTTCAAACTCCTCTGATCCTAGAATATTATAGTAAAAAACCTTACCTCCTTTCTGATTTCACTCTGGTCTTCAATCCAAACCCCTTCTACTAATTTAATTCTACTAATTCTAGATGTTGATCTCTATACTATTGCCATCCTATGAAAAACTGTGTTTTTATCTCCTTTTAACCAAGTCTATCTCAATTTTAATCTCCAAAATTTATCTTCCTTACTCAAAATATTATGATATTCACTAAGCAACTCCCTTTCCTCTAAGCTTGGATTATTATGCTCACCTTTTTAGAATTTTGAAAGTTTCTCTTTTAGTTCTTTCTTCTCAAAAATATTTTCAAAAGTGTTCTTGTTCCATTCTTTTAATCTAGATGTCATTGATTTAATTTGTTTTGGAAGTGTATACAACCCACCATTTCCTAAAGAATTCCATATTTGTGCTATCATATCAACAAATTGAGGATGGTCTTCCCACATCTACTCATATTTAAAATATGATATTTTTTAATTCACTTACCACCATTTTAACTCTTATTGGCCAATGATCTAAACCAATCCTTGTCAAGGTATTAATTTTAGCACAAGTCCCTTCATCTAGCCAATGATCTGAGAGTATGCATCTATCTAATTTTTTACTATTAGGTTTTAGCCTCTCCTATTGTTGGTCCATGTATAGTTGTCCTCTTCAAACTCAACCTCCCATAGATTATTATTTTGAATAAAAGCTGAGAAATATCTCATACTTTGGGTTATTTTCCTAATTCCCCAAAATTTTCATCCAACTTGGTTATGGCATTAAAATATCCTATGATCATGAATTAAATTTCTTGGTCTTTACTTCTCATAAAGGCTTCAATCCCACTCCATACTTCTAATCTACTTGACTGAGTTGTAGGTCCATAGACATTGATAAGGATGAAATAAATATCTACAAAGTAGCATGTGACTAATGAGGCTATCCAATGCCTAGTTTTATGAATGGTTGCATAAGAGGTTCTAATAAGATTCCAACATGTTAGAATTCCCCCTATCACTCCTTTAGAATCCATAACATCCCATTCACATCTTGCCCATACTACTTTCATAGTTTTGGAAACTTCTTCCTTTGTCATTTTAGTTTCTTGGATACAAAGAATATCAAGCTTATTACTTAAACAGAGGTCCCTAATACACCTCTACTTTGAGGGGGCATTAGCACCCTTATATTCCATGAGATGGTAATCATGTCTCATTAGGGGCTACTAGCCCCACCTATGAATTACCAATATCATTTTGTTATTTGGTAAAGAGAAGTTCAACCAACTTAGATTGTGTTCCTTTCTCTATGTTTGCTCTTGCTTCCCTAGCTCTCGCTTGATAATTTGAGGGTTTTCCTCTTTTTGCCTTGCCTATATCAAGAGTAGGTCTTATTATTCTATTCCTCAATATTCTTTCACAACTTTCCTTTTCATTAGATTTATCCTCTCCTAGCTCTACTAAAAAAGATTTTGACTTATCCTACTCATTTTTTAGTATTTCCTTATTAATGGTAGAGGTATTAACATCTAACACTACATTTTCTCTACCAATTTTCTTCTCTTAAATGGTGCATGGTACTTCAAGAGAGTCTTCAAAATATGATGAGGCACATTCCTTAGGTTCAATAAGAATGTTCATCCCTAAATCAGGATCATACTGAATAGATGATTCCTTATTAATATTTTAATCCTATTGTATCATGTCCTCTAAGCTTTGATCTACTTTTTCTTCATAGGCTAAAGCCTCAAAAGAATTGGTATTTCTTCCAATATCCTTCCTTACTAGTCTCCACTATTTATTTACTTTCATCTATCTAGACCTATTTTTTGGAAGTTGAAAACCATCCTCATCCATATCCATTTGTAAGTTTCTCTTATGATTTTCTACATATATTTCTATTGGACTCTTCTTAGGGCATGATCTCTCAATATGCCCCACCTCATGACATCTTCTACATCTAAAATATATATTTTCATAATCTATGGTTTGGATCCACAACTTACCCCCATACTTAAGAATGATTGATTCTAGTAAAGGTTTACTTATATCAATCATGACCAATATCCAAGCATAAATAGCCAAGAATCCATCTTTTATAGTTTCTAAAATCTCAAGGAATTCTCCTAAAGTGTTGCCTATTGCCTTGAAGGTATCCATTTCCTAAAATTCAATGGGTAACCCATACATCCTAACCTAGACTGGTACTAGGGATAGATTTACGTTTTTAGGTGCAAAGCCTTCATACCAGTGGGTAAGGAAGAGTCCTGCTCTTCCCATAAACCAAGGACCCCCTTTTAGGATTCTATCTCTTTCCTCCCTGGAACAAAAAATGGCTAGGAAGAAACCTTTGGGAAGAAAGGATAGACTCACTCCTAGAGACTTCCAACTCCTATCAATCCATTTTCTCAAGGCCGAAGCCCCTGGCCAAGACCCATTAAATTTACCAATAATTGCCCTATCTTTGAGCAACAAGGATCGCTTCTCTATGAGGTCCTCACTAACCTCTACTACTAGGGATGATTCTAAGGATTTAGCTATAAATCGGTCCATGGGAAGGAAACTATAACTCAAAATCTACTAAAATTTACCAGTATATCCTATAGTGATTATATTATTTGAAAATAAACCTATAATAATTTGCATGCAAAACTTCTAAGATAATGAAGGGAAAAAGAAACTTAGCTAAAAAATTCTATGCCTAGATAAAATGTCCTGCCTTATTGATGCCCTAGCCCTCCATTGCTCCTCCCATCATCCGAACCCTAGCTGATAGATATCTGCAATTTTATTTTTCATGACTTGAAAAATCATCATTGCCCTTGTTCTGGATGGCTGACTTCACAAGGTCGTATCTCCCTCAATACTGCTTAGATTCCTTCATATGACCACTCATTTTAAAGCTCTTCAAATTCTGCACAAATTGATCCAAGAATCATCTGTCCTATTTTTGAATGGTTGTCTTCTCATGGTCATATCTCCCTCAACTATGCTTTTAGTGTTGTGATTTTTATCTAAAAATAATGTAATAATTATTGGTTCTCAAGGGAACCCCTCATTTATGCCTATTGCTTTTCCTTTTTCATTATTTTTTCCTTTCTATATAATATTTGAGTAAATGGAGTATTTCTATTGGTTTTTAAAAATTGGTATGAATTCCAATGGAAAAATTACCTTTTATTATTCCTAACTTTAGATATTTTGTACACTTTAGTGCTTCTAGAATTATAATTGTCAACTCACAACTCTTGAATCCTTTATCTCTTATTTGTTTTCCTTCCTTTGCAAAATATGTTATATTGATTCCTTGAAAATCAAATGATTCTCTTGGGTCATGAGAACCTTTCTCTCTATTAACGATTATTATTATTATTATTATTTTAAATTTTATTTCAAAAAAATATAGAATAAATTCAATGTATATACTTGTGGCTAACACCCTTTGCTACATAAATCAAATATATCTAATTCCTAATGCCATAAAGAAAAATTTAATTACTGAGACAACAACTGCCTGTGAACCCACAAAGGAGAGGGAATAAAGCCATGACTCTCCAAGATTCCAAGCATAGCTGCTCACTCCAATTGTAGATTCTCATACTATAAAGGCCACCTACTACAAAAAACCCCCTCTCACAATGTTTCACAAGACAACTCAATTACCTTATAGGAACCCCTATTTTTGGTATGATATGCATTCCTAATTGCTCCACCAACAAAGCATACTTCTGCAATTATAAATGTTAACCAGGTTGTAATGAATAAAGTAATAGACCATGCAAAAGATCCTCCTGGCCTAAAATAATTTTCAAAGCACAAACATCACATGACATCCAATATCACCACCTGGTTTAGAATGAGAAAGAGGAATGCTCCCACTCCATAGCTAGTTTCTATGCCAAAATCATACACACATTAAGTGTAAAAGGTAATTTGGCTCATTTATAGGATGCTTCAAATTCTGCTTGTTGTTGGCCCCTATTCTAAGAGTTGCTTGATTGGCATATCTTTAAAACTCCCTCCCTTAGCCGGGTTCCTTTATTGGCCAGCTGGTCTGCTCTCTTATTTAGACTCTTAGGGATGTGTTCAAATTGGATATGGTCAAATTTAAGGCTGATTTGCTTCACTTCTTGATACACCCTTTGAAGCCAAATGAATTTTGGCTAGATTTTATTGTTCAAAAGGTTAATAACCAATTGAGAATCCTCCTCACTATAAGTTGTTTGATCTCCTTTTCAATTTCTAGATCCATTCCTATCTTAAGGGCATAAAATTCAGCAAAATTGTTAGAATTAAAACTAGTTGATTGAAAATAAGATAAAATCTCCAAGCCTTCTTCGTTGAGGATAGTTCCCCCTGCTCCAAAACTGCATGGGTTACCTTTGGAAGTACCATCAAACTTTAAAAGATGATTTGTGTCTACCTTATCTTGAGGAAGCAAAATAGGGTAAGCTTTGATGGAATTGCTAACTAGACAATGGATTTTGATCCTAGTTCTGTCTATGGTAGAAGCTTCCTCCTTGAAAATTTTCTTGTTTCTACTAATCCAAATTCCCCAGCAAAAGTATCTAGAAATTATTTTCCAAATTCGGAGTATAGATTTATCATTTCTAATTTCTACAGGAAGGTAGAGATTTCTAGGAGAAATAAACTCATAAATAAAAGAAAGAATTGGGGCTTCACTGTAGCCAAGAAGACCTTCATGGATCCTGGTCCATACTTATCTAGAGAAAGGGTATGATAACACTAAATGAGCTAAATTTTCCTCCTCGCTATGGCATAAGGGACAAATAGATGGGCTATACAAACCCTTTTTTTTAATATTATCTTGAGTGAGCTGATTATTGTGACAAGTAGTCCAAAGAAAGAAGTTGACCTTTGGAATAGAAAAAAGTGTCCATATAAAATTCCAATAGAGGTTACTTATAGAAGTAGAATTCATTTTGGACTAATATCCCTTGTTAAAAATATAAATACCATCTCCACTAGGAGATCCCAAAATGATTATATATTTATTTCTAGTATAATATGGCCGTCTTCCACTCATTTATAATTTAACCATCTATTAATGAGGTTGTAAATTAATAGAAATACCAAGTTTCTCTTTGTTTTTCAACTTTTGGTTGTGCATGGAGTTGAGATATTTGAAGTTATTGTCCTTCAGCCACTTCTAAAGAGGAGGCTCTCTTTGAAGCCTATAATTTTTTAAAATCTTGTGAGAGAGAGAAGCATATCTTCCAGAGATGGGATTTCATGATAGTTCTTCAATAATGATGTCTTTGGCCTCTATAATTCCTTTCCAAATTTTAGATGTCTTTAGAATTTTTGGATTGAAAAAGGTCTCTATTCCAGTTTTCCCATTGTAGTATTTGTACACCAATGCTTGCGCTCACCATGTTGAAGGCTGGGTGATCATTTTCCAAACTGGTTTTGCTTTTAAGTCCAAAATTTCCTTATAGCTTTAATATATAAATATCCTTCACTCATTGGCTAGTTATAATATCCCACTCGATAAGACTATATTTTGTTTTACCATCCTATTTACCCCTTGTACAAAGAAATCTTCTCATAATTTTCTCCATATCATTTAGAAATGACTTTGGAGCATGGATAATAGAGCATTGGTAGATGGGCAATGCACAGCATAGTACAAAAAATTTGGAAGACTAGACAATGGGCTTCATCCCCAGTGGAGGGATCTACAGGAGGTCTGTTGTGTCTATGGGACCTTGAGAAGGTCAAAGGCAAAGTCATCTCCAGCTCCAGCAGAACCTTAAACATAATGTTTTATTGCAAAGAAAACAAATTCACTTGGGTGTTGTCCAACATCTACACCCCAAATAATCCTATGGAGAGATTCAACATGTGGAAGTCCCTGTACCTCATGAAGGATGCCTTCTCCCAATTCCCATGGATGATTGCAGGAGACTTCAATTCTCCTCTCTTCCATTCTGACAATAAAGTGGGGGCTTCCTCCCCATATAAAAGCATTATGGATTTTAGGCCTTTGTCACTGAAAATGAACTCATGGATATTCAAATTCGTGGCCACCAATTCACTTGGAGTAACAAAAGAGTGGGTGCTGAGCATATTCAGGTTAAGCTGGATATATTTTTTCTCTCTCAATAGGCCATTCCTCTGTTTGGAGACACATCTCTGATCCCCCTTCCCAGGATTGGCTCTGATCACTCCCCCCTCTTGTTGAAATAAAATAAGGCTCCATCCTTCCCAACCCCATTCAAGTTTGAGAATATGTGGATCCAACACCCAAATTCGAAACAACGGATTGAAGATTGGTGGATGACTCCTGTCCCTGGTTCAGCTATGTCCAGAGTATCTCACAAACTTAAGATCATAAAAGATAACCTGAAAACTTGGAACAGGGAAGTCTTCGGGGACATTTTTGATCTCAAGGCAAAAACGTTAAGCAAACTCAAAGATCTAGAGCAACAAACTCAGCATGATCAATGGACCCACCAACTTAGGGAAGAAGAAAAGCAGTTGCTCGTCGATTATCATAACATCCTAGCCAAGGAGGAGACCTTATGGCACCAAAAATCTTGAGACCTATGGCTCAAAGAGGGGAATGGCAATACCAATTTCTTCCACGCTTCCACTCTGCATAATAGAAGCACTAACAATATTAGAGAACTTACCTTAAGGGATGGCTATGTGACTCAGGACATCATCCGAATTCGAGAAGAAGCCGCCACCTTCTTCAACAACATCATGGAATCTGAAAATACATCCAATCTTGTAGCCCAGGATGCCCTGCTTGAAAATATTCCCCCCTTGGTCACCCCTAATATGAAAAAATCCCTGATTCAACCCCTCTCTGAGAAAGAAATCAAATGTGCTTTATTCTCCATGAAAGCTGACAAGGCTCTTGGGCCGGATGGGTTTCCCCCTAGGTTTTTCCAAACTTTCTAGGACACAGTTGGGAAGGATGTGAGTGACACCATCAAGCAACTCCAAAAAACCAAAACCATCCCTCGAGGAAAAAATTCCACATTCATCACCTTGGTTCCCAAAAACCCCCAATGCAAATCCATGAATGACTTCAGACCTATCAGCCTCTGCAACATATTGTACAAGATCCTAGCCAAATCCATAGATCTTAGGCTAAAAAATATTCTTCCTTCATTATTGATCCATGCTAGGGAATATTTGTCAAAGGTAGATCAATCATCGACATCATCATATCTCTTCATGCAACCCTCCATTCATCAAAGTGCAACAAGAAAGCAACCATGTTTCTAAAACTAGACATTAGCAAGGCTTTTGATAGGGTGGACAATATTTTTCTTCTCAAAGTGCTAGATCATTTTGGATTCCACTCAGATTGGGTTCACATCATAAAGGGATGCATCACCTCTCCTTGGTTCTCAGTTCTGGTCAACGGGTCTACTACAGGTTATTTCCCTAGCCTCAAAGGGATCAGACAGGGAGATCCCTTGTCCCCCTTCCTCTTCATCATTTTGGTTGAATCCCTGGGTAGATATTTCAAACAGGACATGGCTTTGGAAGGCATGTCAAGTATAAAATATTCTTCCAAATCTTCCCCCTTGTCTCACCAATATTTTGTGGATGATACTATTGTTACAACTTTGGCCTCCATTATCCAAGCTAAGTCCATCAAAGTAATCCTTGATACCTACGCTTCTATTGCAGGGCAAGATATCAACTATATCAAGAGTAAGTGTTACTTCCTAAACACTCCAGGTAACAGACAAAGGAAAATTGCTCGTATCCTCTAGTGCTGTATCACTACCTTCCCCACCTCCTACTTGGGTCTCCATCTGTTCACCATGAACTCGAAGGAATCAATGTGGGACAATGTCATTGAAAGGATCAACCGTAAGCTTGCTGCCTGGAAAGGCTCCCTCCTATCCCAAGAATCCAAAGAAAACCTCACCATGGTAGTCCTCAATAGCATCCTGGTCTACTTCATGTCAGTATTCAAAGTGCCTACCTCAGTTCATTCCAAAATTGAGCAAATACAAAAAAGATTTCTGTGGGCCAGCCTAAAATTTTTGAAGAAATTCCACCTTGTTAGTTGGGACAAAGTATGCCAACCCAAGAACTTAGGGAGACTTGGCATGAGGATATCAGCAAACATAAACATTTTCCTACTAGAAAAATAGACATGGAAGTTGTTCATCAACTACAAAGCAAAATGGGTCACCATTGTCCAAAGCAAATATCTCAAAAACTTAACCCTTATGGATAATAGCATCCCTACAAATGGATCAGCCTTCTAGAGGGGTGTTATCCAAATGAAACCTCTTATCCTGAGAGGGACACGGTGGTAGCTAGGCTCAGGTGCTTCCATAGACTTTTGGGAAGACACATGGTTGAAAGACAAACCCATCAAGGATCTACCTTAGGTGTCTAGACTTAGACCAAGTTTCGAAAGGAGATGGGAAAGCAAAGTGATGCATTACATAGATAGGGGCACATGGAAGATTATCCCCGAGGATAGCGAGCACCTATTGTGGAGCGGTAAGACTTTGTCTAAGATGCTGAGAACCACCATCATCCCTACCATAGTCTCCCAAGACTACCCTATCTGGGTGGGAACTGATAGTGGGGATTTCATGGTCAAGTCTACCAACTCCATGTTAGTCAAATCCCGAGTCCCCACCATTCCGTTCAAGTTAGTTTGGGTTAAACACCTTGTCTCAAAAATTGGTTTGTTTGCATGGAAAACCATTCAAAACAAGGTCCTCACCACAAAAAATATTATGAAAAGAGGGATCCCTATCCCTAATAGATGCCACCTCTATCTGTCCAACTGGGAATTCATTGACCTCCTTCTTTTAGAGTGTGTGTTCACTAGGGAGGGCTTAGACCAGTTGTTCACTACCTTTCAAATCCATTGGGCCCGACCCAACTCCCTATTGGACATGTTAATTCAATGGTCTGCTCCCTTCAAAAACCCCAAAGTAGCTTTCATGTGGAAAATTTGTCTCCACCATTTCATTTGGCAAGTTTGGCTCGAATGCAACCATAGGGTCTTTTCTTCTGCCTGTTACAACTCCACCTCTTTAGCCACCAAAGCCATCTCATTCATCTATGAAAACTACCATCTCATCCCCTGGTCTAGCTCCCCCTTGAACAAGAATGAGGTTGACATCATCAATTCCCTCAACATCCCCATACCCACCTTACTCCATCCCTCGATCTATCCTAGAACCAAAGCTCGTTGGCTTCCCCCTCCTGAGAAATGGATGAAAGTAAACTTTGATGGTGCATCGAAAGGAAATCCCATGCTTGCTGGGGCAAGGGAAGTGATCAAGGATCATAGAGGAAAGATAGTTATAGCTTTTGCATAGAATATTTATCATCAGACCAATATGTGGTCGAGGCATGGTCCCTGTGGCAAAGTTTACACCTCATCAAGGGGTCATGTGCCAAGATCCATGTCGAAGGGGACTCTCTCAATATCATTGGCTACCTCATTTCAAACAAAGTTCCTTCGTGGAATATCAGATCCCTTATTTAAGAAAGTAGGAAGCTTTTAAATCAGCATTTCCAAGTGGAATTCAGTCATACTTTCAGAGAAGCCAATTGGCTTGCGGATAGGCTGGCAAAATTGGGCTTAGGGCAAACACCCATCTCCATGTGGCAAGACCCCTTCCCGTAAGATGTCCTTCAAATTGCGATGTCGGACAGCCATGGTAGGTACTCCAAATCCATCCATGCTAACCAATGATTTATTGTTTCTATAATGTGTAGGATTTACATCGGGTGTCCCATTATCCTAGAGCCTCACGATGTGTGCTCCAACACCCGCTGATGATTAGCTGCCCTATTGGTTCTCATAAAACAAAGTCAAAGTGCGGTTTTCCATTTGCGATGTCCCAATGCTCTTTGCCAGTGACCTCTACCACATTTCCAGCCGCACCCCCTTTCCCCTCCACATTTCTTCCCATGTCTACAAACCTCACCCAATTTTTCACCTCCACTTATGTGGATATGGTCCCTAGGCTGCCCTTTAATCCCCGACATCCCCGACATGGCATCCCCCTATCCACATGTCACCCATCCGTAAGGCCCAACATGATTTGTTTTCCTCACTTGACCTATTTAATTCCCATTTTTAGCTTAGCCTAAGACACTCCCTTCTGCAAGTCTATCCTGTGGGCCTCATCCACCACCACTCTTCCTGTCCCCACCTCTGCCACCATGGCCTACCTTGAATCGAGCTCTCTATATCTAGACAACGTAGCATCTGCTTACCTGTAGGGCACCCAACTCACCACCCTATTATCAAAATTCCATGGAGTTGAGGACGACATCATGAAGGACTTTGTTCGCACGTGGTCGAATGACCATGTCTGTGTTAGGAACCTACGCTTCAAGGTCACTCTAGAGATGATTAGTGAGATTGCAGAGCTTCTGGTTGGAGGGCGTCTTGTCCGATGAGACAAAAATTGCTGGGAACCTGAGTTGGAAGGCTTCCCCAACTACCAGAACTTCTCGTGGGATGGCCATGCACTGGACCATCAATCCCTTCCCCCATTCCTAATTATTACCATTCCCATCATTCAATACTTAGCCTACAATGATCCCAAAAATCCTATGGCAAGCTTACACCTTGCCGTTGTCAACCATATTCAGGGTTATAGACCCATGAACATTCCAGGGTTTTTTTATCGGTCTATGCATCTCTTTGTAGCTGCTGCTCGCAAGAAAGGTACCCCCCTACCTACCAGGGACATTTATCCTCTATCTTCTATCATGTTTTGGCTAATCCTCCCATTGCGACTACCCATTTGCAAGATTCCCCCCCTTTTCCCAAGCCCCCAAAAGCCTTTCTCATTCCATCTTGAGCGAGCTTATGACCATCGATGGAGTTCCTAGCACCTCGACCTATGAGAAAGGCACTGTTGCTACTTCCCCATCCATTCCATATTTGTATCTTTACAAACCCATCCCCTCTCCCCCCACCCCCACTCTCTCCCCTTCCAAGCCAACCCCTTCCCCTTCCAAACTCGCTCTGTCCCCATCCAAAACCACCCCTCCCACCAGCAATAAACCTTCGGTGGGAAAATGTAAAGCTAAAATCGAAGAAGTGGTAAACCCTGTACGTGGGTCCTCTAGGGCAAAAAAGCCCAAAATAAAATCCAGTCAAAATTATCCTCTGGAAATTGAAGACCTCAACGGAGACTCAGCCCCCACTTCTAGCATCTCCAATCATCTCACTTGGATGTTTCTTCGGAGTTTCATCATTGCCTTTGAAAGCACTAGTGTCGCTCTGAAGTATGCCCTCCAGTAGAGTGCCGACCATCCTGAAGAGGACATCACAGATATTGACCCTTGAGTTGCTGTAGGTATGTGGGTTTTTTCATTATTTTTGAGGTTTGTTGGGGTTTTTGATGTAATGTTTGGCAATGTCTGGTCTAGTGTTGGGCTACCCACCCGTTTGGGTCTCCTTGTGTCAGCCCCTACGAGGGCTCTAGTGAATATCTATGGATTATTTTTGGTTTACTTTAGTACCCCCTGTGAGGGCAAGCACCACCTGATTACTAATTTCTACATCCCCTATGAGGGAATTTTGGCAAACATATCCCCTGCATAGGATTGGTTAGACCGTTGTAGACTGATCCCTCCTAGGCAAAGGATTATGCAACATGAATGCACTTTCAATCCGATGAAGTTTTTGTATATCTGGGAGTGTGACCCAGTTAAAACCCTCTAAAATACAACTAAAAATTACCAAAAAAAAATGCACTCATGATAAATTTTATTAAGGTCATTTACCATGCTGAGTGAGCCAGACATTAGACCATCCTTCAATTCTCTTCTTTATTTTTTGATAATCTCATTCCATTGATTACTCTAAATTTTGTTAAAGCCAATAAGAACTCCTAGATAATTGAAAGTGGCATTATTCTTACTTTGAAAATCTATTATTCTCTCCATATCTTTGAATTTTCTATTATTGTTGCTAGAAAAATAAATAGCAAACTTGCAGAAATTTATATTGTTTCCTATTGTTTCTTGATAAGTTTCAAGAGCCTTTTTTATTATTATTGTAGCTGCTTTACTGGATTTACTCAATAGGATTAGGTCATATAAAAACTAAGCATTGCTAATGCTTTGAAAATTCTCATGGATGGGAAGTCTTGGAAGCTTTTTTATACCTCTTTGTTATTATAGAATATGAGAAACATTTTGTAGCCAAAATGAATAAATACGGGAAGAGAGGACAACCTTGTCTAACTTCTCTGGAAGACTGGAAGGAGGTGTGTCTACCATTAATTAGGGGAGAAATCCAAGGCCTTGAAATACAAGTAGCTATCCATTTTATAAACTATTCATGGAATCCCATATTGATAAGAGTTTTCAAGATCATGTCATGGTCTATTCAGTCAAAAGCACTTATCATATCTACTTTGAGGGCCATATCATTAGATTAATCCTTCCTGCTAGAGTGCACAACTTCTTGAACTAATATTATAACTTCATAGATCCTTCATCCTTTTATGAACCTTGATTGGCTAGGAGAAATAACTGAATCTAGAAATGAAAGCTTTCTATTTTTAATGATTTTGAAAATGATTTTGTATGAAGTATTGCAAATCAAAATTGGTCTAAATATTTGCAATGAATGGACATGCTTTTTTTAGGAATCAGGGCTAGAACAGTGGAGTTGATTCCCCCATGTATTTGTTGTTTAGTTATGCTTTCCTCAACCATATCCAAAATATACTTCTTTATTATGTACCAAAAATCTTGATAAAAATTTACATTAAATATGTCAGGCCCTAGGGCTTTATCACGTTGTATGGAAAATACCACTCCTTTGAGCTCCTCCATGGTGATAGGTTGCATCAAATTTTAATTGTACTCTTGCTTTAGAGAACCAATAATGAGATCAATAAGAGCGTATTGGTTATTTGCTTTAATTTCTCCATCTTTGCTCAACAGATTTTTGAAAAAATCAAGAAAATGTTCTTTCATTTATTGTACATTGCTTGATATTGCCCCATATTCTATTTTTAGCTTTGTTATTGTGTTGTACATATTTATTTGATGCACTTTCTTATTAAATAATTTGGTGTTTTTATCACCATATTTAAGCCAAATCATTATAGATTTTATTCTCTAATTATTTTCTTCTTCTCCCCCTCTATTAATGATTGTTGATTGGGTTGTGCTTATTCTATTTTCTAATTTCTTTCCTACCATAATAATTTTATGGTTTGTGATCTCATTTTAATTCTGTTAGAGAGTATTCAATATCTACTTCAATTACCTTCTCTATCAAGCTTTGCAAACAATTTACAACCAATAATGCTTGCAACATTATCGTATTTGCATGTATATATTACAATTTTTTCCATCTACTTACACCATTGTAGATGAACAATCCATTATGCCACACAAGATTAATAAGTCTTCACCAAAATGAGTGATGATATCTTTTTCCTTTGAGCATCTTGTCTTTTATTGATTTTCTTCTTTTGCTACCCACAAGGGATTTCCACCTAGACCCTTCATATTGTTTAATATGTTGTTTTACTTGCTTGTTGTCCTCACATTAAAATCCTTATTAGAATTATCTCTAAAAGTTTGGAATATGATGGAATGTATTTCTTTAAATTTGAATATGGATTCTCATAATCCATCCACATTATTGTAGGCTTTAGATGTCTATGGAGCAAAATAGCAAGTTATAATTCTAATAGTTATTCCTTTTCTCTTATTTTAGTCCATATGTGTTGGTTTTTTATGCCTTACTACCACAAAATATCATAGGTCCCAAATATAAAATAGCCACAATATTAAAGGTCAAAGTAATAATAATATGAGAAAATTAATATGTATATCAAGGCTTATATAATACTGAAATAAAAATTCACTTATATAATCAAATATGAATGTAAATAGCCTGAATCATTCATGAACCATGCAAAATAATTTGCTCAAAAATTTGTATACAAGCTTTATACTCCTCTTTCTCTTACAATAAAATAATGAGATATTTAAATCATATTGCTTTCCTATGGAGCATTGTGTCCATAATATACCCATAATAATATGACTCTCCAAGTACTTGACTATTTCTCTTCATATGCCAAGTCTCATGACTCTTGGTTTATCAACTTTCCACTTGCATACTAGATGGACACTTGACTCTAATACACTTGCACACATGACTCTTACACTTCTACATGCAATCCTACTGCTCATAGCACCGAATGTGCTATTTATATTATTGCTTTTGGTGATGCTCCTCATATTTTTGAATGTATTTCTTTGCTTATTTTTGCATGTGTTGCTTCTCTTCACTTATAAACTTTTATCTAATTGTACCTTATGTGCTTCCTTCAAGTGCTTTATCAAATGTCTATAATATTGCCTTAATAATGCTTTTCAAATACTTAATAAGAACTTTTATGAATGCTTTATGAGTGCTTTACATAAAATCTTCTTTAGCACTATCAAATATTTTGTTGTCCTGTATAGCTCTTCTGCTGCTGTAAATGGCTATACTCTGATTATAAACTTTTTATTTTCAATATTGGTCTTTGTAAAAAGGCCTATAATGATCCTCTATTCTAGAAGCTAAAATTATTCTCTATCTTTGTAGGAATCTTCTCAAACTTTTGAAGTAATGTTGCTTCTTCCTTCTTTCTAAAATCTTCAATGTCTTAAGTCCTATCTAAGAATCCAACATGATTCTCCTCCTTACTAGAGAACCCAATATCAATGTTAGGGTGGAAAATTCCTTGAATGATCAAATTTATTCTAAGTTGATTTTTTCTTAATATTCAAACTTCAAATTTTCAAATCTTCAAAAATTCAATCTTCAATTCTTCAAATCAATGGCAGGGGGGCTCTATCCTTGAATGATCGATTTTATCCTGAGTTGGTTTAATCTATCTATCAATGTAAAACTTCTCTTATAAGTTGTACATTTCTATCAATATAGCTAAGTCCTAGTCTTGATTGGTTTTCCTTCAACCAAGTGGAAATACCTTAGCTTGCTCTACCCAATAATACATTTAAAAATTAGAGTCCAAATCTACACTGCATTTTAAGTGGATAAAATATAAATTGAATTTATAAAAAATAATATTGGTGGCTTAATAAACTTTATAAAAAATGAATAAATTCTAGTGGTAGCTTTGATACCACTATTGGCTTTTAAGCCTTACTACCACAAAATATCATAGTCCCAAATATAAAATATCCACAATATTAAATGTTAAAGTAATAATAAGATGAGTAGAATAATATGAGCAAATTAATATGTATATCAAGGCTTATATAATAATGAAATAAACATTCACATAGCATGAATCATTCATGAACTATGCATGAAGAAAAAATTACAATATTAATTGCTCAAAAATCTGTATACAAGCTTTTATTACCCCTCTTCCTATTACAATCAAATACTGATATATATGAGTTGGATTGCTTTCCTATGGAGATTTATCTCCATAATATAGCCATAGTAATGTGACTCTTCAAGTACTTGACTATTGCTCTCCATATGTCAAGTCTCATGACTCTTGGTTTATCAACTTACCACTTGCATACTAGATGGACACTTGACTCTAAGACACTTGCACACATGACTCTTACACTTCTACATGCACTCCTAATCTAGGACACTTGTGCACATCCTCACATTACATATTTACACTCTTACATACAAGAAATATGTGCACATTCTATCAATCTACACTTTCACTCTAACTTACGTGACACTTGTGCATTTTCTACACATTACACTCTTACATCACTTGTGCATTTATTGCATATTGACACTTACATAAAAGAGGAAATATAAAGCACACTCTAAACTATAGACTCAACCCTAATCTATTACATATTTACAATTGTACCATGAAGGTACCATGGGGGCACATTAGCATGTACCAAATAATGTAATATTTCTCAACAATATTATTGTTTATTGGGATCCTATTACTCTAATTGAATGTTATTACCCCTAGTGTTTTTTTATCATAATTATTTTCCTCTACATCCCTTGTCATTTTTCTATTGTTTCATTCGATACTACAATATTCCTATAAAATTCAAATGTTTGGATACTACACTTATCATGCTCATGTATTTTTGTGAGATAAATTTATGTCTCTTCCTTCTATAATAGGACCTAACCCAAATTATTTCCTCGAAGGGTAGCCTCTATAGTACCAATATACCAAATTTAACTACTCTTGTGGGGTCAATTTCCCTATTTATTTTAGAACCTTTAACTATATATGCATGTCTTTCCTTTTTAAACCATTTTCATTTACTTTCATTTCTTATTGTTCATGCTTTTTCTAAATTTCACCTTCTTTCTTCTTGTTGTATTGGTGTCTCTTGGAAATTTTGACTAGTGATTTAAGCCATTTATTTTTTAACCATGCCCATTTTCCTTCATTTCTTGTGGTACTTTTTTTTATTCTAATTTTACTATTCTCTCTTCTTCTTGTATTGGGGTTAAGTCTTTATCTATGAAAAATTGTGAACTTTTCAAAAGACTCCTATTTCTTAGAATTTGATTCTTATCATTTGTTTTATCATGGTAACTTTATTGTCTTCCTTCTCATGTTTTTCCATTCTCCTCACTTGGAAAATTTATCCTTTTCAATATAGTTTATCTTTAAGGAAGCCTGTTGTAAGATTAAATGTATCTCTAACTTCTCCATAGTCTCTTACCCCTTTCATAATTATATTTTTAAACTATCATATCTTTCTTTGTTTTCTCTTACATGTATTCTAGTTTATTTTCATCCATATTTTTTTTCCTATGTATTGATCCTTTTACTACTTATGCCCATGTATTGACCTCTTTTATCTAGTTTCCTACATGCTTTCTTTTAGTTTCATAGCTATCATTGTTTTTTTTTGTATCAGATGTGTTCCTTCCTCCATACCTTTTAAATTTTTGCTCATATTTATTTATTCTTGATTGGTTTATATATTTTGTTTTATGGCTTGCCATTCTTGATTGTCTCCCTTTAAATATTTTTATAGCATTTATAATTTTTCCTTTAGTGTTCTATTATCCTTTAGATTTTGATTTATCTCTATAGTTCCTTGGAGTTTACAATTAATTTTTTACTCCCTACTTTCCATGGGTTCCAAACTACTCTTGGAGCTCATCAACTATTCCATATACAAATTTGATGCATTTTGTAATAGTGGTATTTGTTCCTTTCCTATTTTATTATCCTTCTCCAACTTTTGAATTCTCTCCATAATTCCTTGGAGCTTTTGATTATTTTGTTGCTCCTTACTTTCTATGCATTCAAATATACTTTTGAATCACATCAAAAATTCCACAAAAAACTCTAATTCTCATGTAAACAAGGCTTTATGTGGGGCTACAACATTCTTCCTCTTTGCTCCCTTTCCTTTGGTTCTCATCTATTTGATATGCATGTATTTTTGCATAGTTATTTAAGCTTGATTTTGGTAGATATATTATTTTTGTTTTATACTTATTTTTTGCAATTGATTAAGCTTGTTTATGCTTTAGTATCCTAAGATATTAATTTATATTTACAAAAAAAATCTTTCTATTTTTATCTGCTAATGCTATTTTTAGGTGGATTAAGCCATATTTAAAATGGTCTTGTATACCTAATGAGTATACAAAGATACTTCTAGGTGTTGTTTCTATTATGCTCTCATATCAGTATTAAGTCATTGTATATTTTCCCATAACATATGACCTTCTATGCTCTATTATTCATTTTATACTTTCTCCTAATATCTTGTTGACCACTAACATCTATTTATAGTAAAACAAAGAACCTAATACAAAAGAAGAGAAATTTCTAATTACTTTTTTAATCAATCCTATGGGATTGAAATAGGCCCTATCCTCATTAGTTTATAATCATAAAGTGGTATTATAATATGTTGTCTATTATTCATGTATCACTTGATAAGATTGTGTAAGCTTTAGCAGCATTCAATCACAACAAAAGACAGAGATCAAAGCAATAGCACATCTTATTGAATGAATAGAAGTGATACATTCGAGTAGAGATATGAGGCTCTTTATATAGGAAGTTAGATTCCTTAGCCAACACTCTACCTAGTTGTACAAGGGACAACTTGCACATATACAACTTGCACATTGACACTTGTGCATTTATTACATTGCATGAAGTTACTAGATAACTTCCTCCTGAAGTAATCTAATATACCCAAATGATGTAATATATTCTAACACCCCCTTGTATTACATTATTTGGTATGAAGTTCTCTTGAGTCACATAGATGATCTCTGAATGTTTGAAACTTGATTTTTCCAAGTGCCTTTGTAAAAATGTCTGCCAACTGATCTTCTGTAGGAACATACTTGAGGATGATATGCTTGTTCTAAAAATATTCCCTAATAAAATGACATTGTGCTTCAATGTGTTTTGTCCTTTCATGTATGATTGGATTCTTGATCAGATTCAGTACTCCTTGATTATCACAAAATATCATAGTGGGAGTTCATTTGATTCCCATGTCAGATAGTATGTATTGTAACCATAGAGCTTCATAGGTAGTGTCTCTTGTTGCTCGATACTCTACCTCAGTTGATGATTGTGCTACTGTATGTTGTTTCTTGTTGTGCCAGGATATAGGCCCTGATCCGAGATAGAAGACATAGCCTGAGGTAGATTTCCTATCATCAATGGACCCAACATAATCTGAATTTGAGTATCCCTGTAGACAAAAATCTTTGACATCCTTCATATAAGTCAATCCATAATCTGCAGTCTTCTTGATATATTGTAATATTCTCTTTGTAGCTTTCCAATGGCTTTCCCTTGGTTCTTGCATGAACCGTGAAAGATAATTTACTGCAAATGCTATGTCTGGTCGGCTATTTGTTAAGTATAGAAGACTTCCAATCAACTGATGATACATTGTAGCTGAAACCAATGGTGTTTTATCATTTTTGGATAGTTGAATCCCTTGTTCCATTGGTGTATCTTTAGGCTTGCATTATGTCATTCTGTACTTATCAAGGAGAGCTTTTGCATATTTTTATTGAGTGATAACTATTTTATCCTTTCCTTGATAAATTTCTAAACCAAGGTAGTAGTTCATTAATCCTAGATCTGTCATTTCAAATGCTTTCTCTAGATCCTTTTTTATATCACTTATTAACATCTCTGAACTTCCAGTAATCACTATGTCATCAACATATACTATGAGGATCAAGATATCATTTCCAATTTTCTTGGTATATAGACTGGGATCTGATGAACTCCTTTTGAAATCATGATGTAGTAGATGATTATTGATCTTTATATTCCATGCTCTGGGAGCTTGTTTCAAACCATATAGAGATTTATTCAATTTGCATACCTTGCTTTCTTGTCCTTGAATAACAAAGCCTTCAGGTTGTGTCATATAGACTTCTTCTTCTAAGTCACCATTAAGGAATGCACTTTTTACATCCATCTGATGAAGTTTCCACCCTTGATGTGCAGCTAGTGCATAAACTATTTGGATAGTAGTCATTCGAGTTGTTGGTGCAAATGTTTCTTCATAATCAATTCCTTCTATTTGAGTATATCCTTTTGCTACTAGTTGAGCTTTGTATTTTTCTAGTGTCCCATCTGCTTTGTATTTGATTTTGTAAACCCACTTGCATCCCACTACTTTCTTTCCTAGAGGTAGATTTACTAGATTCCAGGTCTTATTCTTTTTGAGTGATGCATATTCAGATTCCATAGCTGCTTTCTAGTGTGAGTCTTTCAGTGCTTGAGAGGTTGATGTTGGTTCCACTGAGTTACTTAGCATTCCTCTATTTATTCTGGTCATGCTATGAGTTTGAGGTCCTATAGAAGTGAGATCAAGCATTCTTTCTAGATTTGATTCTCTGAGAGTGTCTTTGAGCCATATTGGTTCTTTTCTAGGTGGTACTATTGGTGCTTCTGTATCTTGTTCTTGAGATTCTGATTTTGACTCTATACTCATTGTGTCTTCTTCAAATAGATTTATGAGGACTTATGTATTACCACTAGATTTATCTGCATCAATCTTAGCTTTTTCATCAAAGACCACGTCTCTACTGATGTAGACTTTCTTTGTAGATGGATCTAGTATTATGTATCCTGTAGATTCATTATCATAGCCAACAAATATCCCTACCATAGTTTTGTCATCTAGTTTAGTCCTCTTTTGTTTTGGAACATGCATGTAGGCTTTGCATCCGAAGACCTTTAGCTTTTCTATGTTGGGCTTTTGTCCTGACCATGCTTCTTCTGGTGTAATATGTTTGAGTACCCTTGTTGGAAGTCTATTCTGTATATAGACTATTGTTTGAACTACTTCAACCCAATATTTGTGATCCAGGTGCACTTCTTTTAACATACATCTTACCATTTCCATTATTGATCTATTTCTTCTTTCTGCAATTCCATTCTGTTGAGGTGAATATGTTGTAGTAAGTTGTCTCTTAATTCCATTTTCTTCAAGAAATGAGTCAAATTCTTTGGAAATAAATTCTCCTCCTCTATCTGAGCGAAGTGCTTTTATGGTCTTCCTTGATTCCTTTTCCACTTGAAGTTTGAACTGTTTGAAGTGACTGAATGCTTCTGATTTGTACTTCATGAAAGATACCCACATTTTTTTGGTGTGATCATCAACAAATAATTGAAAGTATTTATGTCCTCCAACACTATCAACTTTCATTGGTCCACATAAATCTGTATATATTATTTCTAGAGGTTGTTGAGCTCTATGTTGATGAATTTTGAAAGGGATTCTATGTTGTTTTCCTGCTAGACATTCTGGACATACAATAGTTTCTGGAGATAAGTTGGGTAGACCTTCTACCATTTGATATCTTGATAATTCCCTCATTGATGTTTCATTGGTATGTCCTAGTCATTTGTGCCATAGTTCTGAAGTATTGGTGGAAAGAGTTGAGTGAATAGTAGTGTCTAGAACAAATAGACCATTTTTATATGATCCTGATGCTATCATTTTTCCCTATCTAGAAATGTGACATTGTTTTCTACTAGTGAGAACCTTGAACTCAATGGTTAAATCTTGATCCATAAGTTGAGAGATAGAAATAAGATTAGTAGTTAATCCTGGAACATACAATACATTTTTGATCATACCTCTTCCATATTTAAGATTTATTGGAATATCTCCAATTCCTTTTACTTCATATGTTTTGCTATCTGCTACGACAACTAGTTTTTCATTTATCTTCTTCAAATATTTGAACCAATGTATGTTTCCTGTCATATGCTTACTTGCACCTGAATCTATATACCAATAACCCATGATCAAGATTTGTGAAATACCTTATGTCTCCCAAGTATGTTATGGATAAGATATAGTGCTTTTGTAGAATTATAGTTCAATATTTGATTGATTTTGTAAAGTTTTGTAGAATACCAAAATCAATTCCTATTATCCCTTATTGCTCCTATTGAACTAAGCACTGTTCCCAAATTTTAAAGAGGTTATAATGTTGGATATTTTATCTCCTTTTGAGAAGTTTGAGACAATAATATTATGAATATCCAACCTATGAAAAACTCTCTTTATAAATAACCCTTTGGGAATTAGGTTAAGTGTATCTAATTTTCCAATTAATTGATTTGATGTAGTAGCCCTTATGACTCCCTAATATTTGGATAAATTAGATCACAATAATATTTGCAAATATTCAATATTTATCCAAGTAGAAACCCTTATTACTCCTAGGTTTTATATTGCAAATATTTGATTCATTTGATAAAATATTCCCCTTGATGTATGGCTTTCAATGTAAATAAATTCCTTTAATTTAAACCTTATAACTCCAAGGAAAGAAAGCACATATAAATGGAAATAATTTTACCTTTCTCCAAGCAATGTTCGGCGTTGATTTTAGAGAAGCTTGGACTGCAAAATTTACGTAGATGTCATGGATGCTGTGGATGTATCCTCCAATGGAAGCACTTTAGGTTTAATGCGTTCCAAATCTGGCATCTTCTAGTCTCTTCCCTTGACTTCGGTTGCCTTGAGCATTAAAGGCTCTAACACCTTCTTGACATGCTGCAACTCGCCCTTTTCATGCAGACGATGAGATAGTAAATTCGAAGATGAAGAATGCTTGTTGACTTTGGTCATTGATATCCTTAAAATGGAGAAGATTCATCTCTGATGTGCCAAGTGGCACGACCATTTCCCTTCGAGCGCTTGAGGAGAGTTTGGTGCCAATGAAACGTTTGTCTACCTTCTTGTAATGTAAGAACATTACGTTCTTTAGAAAAATGCTTGGTCTTCCTCTTTGACAAGTGTATCCCATACACTCAATGCACCAACCTGTTCGTGTAACTCCTCCTTGAAGATGAGCGCTCTCTTGATTCGAGCGTTAGGATTTTCCTTTAGTGACAAGTGTCACTTTCTTCTCTGCATGGACGTCGTCTCTATTGCTGGTTCGAACGGACCCTTTGGAGATCTTTTTAGCTTCACAAATCCCCACCTTTTCTTTCATTCACCTACATAGTCTTCTGTTGGGATATGGAGCAACAATATGGAGGCCTTGAGCACCACTTTCAGTGAGCGTATATGGAGTAAGTAACACTCCAATGGTGCTTCAACTTTTCTTTTCCTTTATATTTGTTTTTCATCCTCCTTACGTAGATGTTATTGCTCTTGAATGATGTTGTTTCTCCCTTGCTCTTGTACGTGTATCTTGCAGGTTCGGCCATCTAGGATGTGAGGAGTATGAGCCCTTTGAATGGCTCCTTGAGCTAGGCTTGGATGGCTGCTAGCATACGACCACTTTCGACTGGTTTTTCCAGCAAGTGTAGTGCCTTTGAGGCACCTTTAAATCTGCCTTCTCTCCCTGTATAACCAGATTAGAATAGTGCAATATAATGTAAAATAGTTTTTATACAAGATGACCTTGTTGCACCTTCTTTTGCACTCCTCTTTGTAAATCTGAATTTTTGGTTTTTGAGGCAGAATATTGAGTGCAATATAGGGGTTTTGAGGTTGTCTCTTTGATTAGACACCTTTCCTTGTTTGCTTGGATATTTTATAAATGAATCCAAGCTTGTAACCACATGATAGAAGCTATTTTTTTGCACTATTTTCTTGTGCTTTGAACTTGAGACTCACCAAGTCTCATTCGAGGCTTCTTTTGATGCTCTTATGGTGGTTACTTTCTTCTCCAATGCTTGGAGGATTGAGCTGATTTTGTGGCTTCCTTAGGCCACTTCAAAGTTGCAGATCTCAGTGCACTAATAGTGTCTTTAGACACTTTGACAAATTCTATTTTTGTGCCCTTCTAATGAACACAAACAATAATATTTGAGAGCAATATAATAGTGCAAATGAATCTAATAATATTTTACTTCTACTGCACTAACAATTTCACCTTATCACTCCAATCAACTCTAAAAAATAATGCACTTAATCAATTTACTGCAACTAATCAAGAATAATCTGAAATGAATCTTCAAGAATTATTCTGAAATTTCTTTATAAGCAAGGTAATAGGAGCTAGTCTTCTTTTTCTTTCCAAAGTAGATGATAGGTAGTTGATAGATAGTTTGAGATTCTGAAATCTAATCAACTCCTAAAGTGCAAATGAACCTTAAAGAATCCTTTATTTTTGCACTTTTGAAGACTCTTAATTCAACTCTCCTTTTTGCAACTTTACTCCAATCAAGGTGCTTAAACAAATCTGATAAGTAATCCACTTAATGAATTTACTTGCACCAATAGTTGCTTACCTTTTTTGAAAGCCCTTTTTGCCACTTCTGTAGAGGATGTAGATCTTGGTGTCTAAGATCACCAAGTTGTTGCCTTGAGTAAGATCTTGCAGCTCTCTGTAGGCTACCTTGAACAACTTCATCTTCACCAAAATATGGTCTCCAACTCTCTTTCACGAGCCTAGGATTTTGGTGGCTTGTTCTCCTCTTGTAGTCTCCTCCTTTTGTTGTAGATTAGAAGAGATATTTGATTCTGAAGTGGTGCCTTCTTGCTGTGAGAGGTAATCTCCAAATATCCTGGATTTGGTAGGCTTCTTCTTGGGCTTGTTGTCGGATGGCGATAATTGTCCCAAATATTTCACTATCTCCAATGAGTTCTTGCCAAACTCTTCACACGATCTCAAAACAATGGAATTTGCAAGTGGTAGGTCCAAAGGCGTATCTATTTTGCAAACACCCATAGTAATGACTTTCCCTATTTCTATCTAGGAATGATCATAGCTCTGATACCACTGTAAGCTTTAGCAACATTCAATCACAACAAAGGATAGAGATCAAAGCAATAGAACATCTTATTGAATGAATAGAAGTGATACATTTGAGTAGAGATATGAGGCTCTTTATATAGGAAGTTAGATTCCTTAGCCAACACTCTACCTAGTTGTACAAGGGACAACTTGCACATATACAACTTGCACATTGACACTTGTGCATTTATTACATTGCATGAAGTTACTAGATAACTTCCTCCTAAAGTAATCTAATATACCCAAATGATGTAATATATTCCAAAAGATTTTAATCCTAGTCTCCTCCTTAAAAGTTAATGAATTTAATAGACTAAGCTAATGTAATTTGATAAAATTTTAAGGTTCACCCATGATATTTGAACCTTGGTTTAATATGTGAAAATCTTCATTCCCAAGTAATTACTCTAAACCCCATGGGATAAATGTGAAGATTCACCCATGAGATTTAAAATTTGGTATGGGGTGTGAAACTTCTCTCTCCCACCAATTGCTTTAAACCTCACGAACAGGAAATTCCTAATTGTTTACTATTTTTTTAAATAAGTCATTCCTAGCTTTTATTAGGGGTCCTTACCATTAAAATAATAAAACATTACATTGCTATTAGGTTAATTAAACCACATCTAGCTTGACATTTTATCCAAGATATTCTTCATTTTCCTATCAAAGATATTTGTCATCTTCCTCAAACTGCTATGTTTTTGCAATCAACTCCTTGATATCATTTTTATTAAGAGATAAAATCTCACTCATATAGTTGCCTTCTAAAATTTGGATTTTTCTAGTATGAAATTTAACAATTTGAATGGCTAAAATATTTACTACCTTGTTTCCATATCTATAAATATATTGTATATAACAACTTGTCAATTCATTAACACCTATTTTTTTAGGTCTTATTCATGCCCTTAATATTCCATGACGTCATTTTCATCATCAGTTTTTATTTTATATTTATGTTTTTAGCTCCACTTCTTGTTAGCATTTGTCATGTTTGCTATTGTTTTCCCATTCTTTATTCCTTTGAGTTTTTTTTTCTCTTTGTTTTTACTTCTTAGATCATCCTCTCTTTTTTCATTCCCACCAACACTTTCATCTTCATCACTTTATTCAACTTTTTTACAATGCTTATAGTGAGACTTATCATCTATAGGCTTGTGTTACTCTAAAGGATTCAAAGTGTAAGGAATAACCTCAAAAGCACTTTCTTCTTAATATTACCTCAAAAACCCTAAAGTGTAAGGATGATCCTCCATAACAACTACCTTTTTATGCTACCCTAAAAGCCATAAATTGTTATGTATTTTCCTCATCCTCATATCTTTATTATACTTCTATTCAAACCTTAAAGTGCAAGGGATAATGTCGACACTACTTTCATTTCTATTGCTAGGAGAAAATTCTATACTATTTGAGAAAAATAAAAAGAATTTACCTAGAATGAACCTGACCTCTTTTACCATCTTTATTTTAAGTTTTCTTCCATATATTCCTTTGCACATTTAATTACTTCTAAATTTGAGATTATATATTGTACTTTCTCATTCCTTGTATCCTTATTTGATTCTTCTAATGATTGATCCAAGTGAACTATGGTGGCTTTAACCATATGATGTTGTAGATAGGCTCTTATTGCATCTTCTTTTGGATTGAAATATCTTTGATCTAATATATATTATATTACAATATGATTTTCTTGCTTCATATCGAGTTTATCTCAGGATCAAATTTTTTGTCTCTTTCTTCATAGTTTTCACTTTGCAATCTCTTGCCATGTGTCTAGACTCATAATTGTGGCATGAAAATGCAATGTTCACTTTTTGATTCTATTCTATTGATTTAGATTTAATCTTAAATTATTATGGTAAACGTTTTTAAATATCCATAACAACACATATTTGAGTATATATAGCATGATTTTGCTTCTTAGTAATTAGTTACTCCTTGATGAATTCCCACTAGGGTATTTCCAATATTATTCAAAACATCCTTACTGATAAGTTGATATGGAATTCTAAAAATCTTAACCCACACAAAAAGTGTTTTAATAATTTCATTTTCAATAGATTTTTTTCACTCCATAATCTTAAATAAAGGGCATCTCTCTCCATAAACCATGGGCTACTACCCATTGTTTTATCCCTAATTTTTGAATTGGAAAATATGATGAGAAATTTTTTTTTGGAAAAAAAGTTATAAACTAACTTGAATTCAATCCCCACTTGATCCAATTTTTAATCTTTGAAAACCTTGGCTAGTGTCCATGGAACTTATAAATTAACCATCTACTCTTAAGAACTATTATATCATGCTCGATCATCTCATCCTTGATAATCACTTCTGGTGTAACATCTCCTTCTTGGATTAAACTTGCCATATCACCACTTTTCCTATTATCTCCAACTTGGTAATCCATACTTCAAGCTAGGGCATACTGACTTACCATTAGGGATTTCAAATGACTTTCATTCCTTGCCATCTAGTGCAACTTGATTTTGGATCATATCCAAAGTATCCTAGTGGTTTATTATTTAAGTAAAAAAATAAAAATTATTGACAAAAATGCAAGAATAAAATCTAATAAAACAAATTAAAGACTTATAATAATCGATGAAATATTTTCAAATAATAAACTATGTATAGTGATTTTTCACTACTTGTATGATCCAATAACAAATTCACACTCAAATCGAAATGTCATAAGAAATCTGATAACAAAGTAGCTCAACACCATAGTAACTCAACACTTAGAAGGGATCTTGTGCCAAAAGCCACTACCCAAACCTAGTGATTGGGACAACAAGAGAAAAATAGAAGATAAATGATCGTTCGAATACCGCATTGAGAATAAAATTTTGGTTGTCATAAATCAAGAAAGGACAAGGTACGGTGAGCAATGACTTGATTTGATATTAGAGCCCACACAACTTGAGTCAACTTTGGAATTGGTGAAAGAGCTCCCTTAGTAGATAAAGGTGGGTATCACTAGCATCATCACAACATAAACTACCAAAATAGGGGAAGCTCATTAAGACTATGGTAAAAAGAGATAATCCAATATATTAATGATGATTGGATCCTCCACCAAATCCAAACCTACCAACACCACATCCTAGGTGCAGTGAGCTAGGAGGACGTTGAAGTTGTTGCTTATGCTTATTTGGGAAAGATTAAAATTTTGAATTCCAATCAAAGCTAAATAAATAGCTAATTTTATACCTTAGTTAAGAGTAGGGGGAAATCGCCAATTCCTCATGTCTAGTATTTGGTCCAATTAGTGTTCTCTTATCATTTTCTCTTATGTATTGATTTGAACTCGAGCCTTGAGTCAGGCTATACACATGCCCCTTCAAACCCTTTCATTGTAGCATATGCATTAAACTAGTTTTAACACACACACAAATAAAAGCTATGGCTATTTGATTTTTATCCCATTCTTTGTGTATGTAAATTTGAATGGGAATCTCATGAATAGTATATATCCCTTGTGCAAATTTTATAAGAAGCAATGGATACGCTATAATGAGACATGTTCACTTTTTTAGCATGGGTGATTCATGTGTTCATTAATCCCATTATTGCATATAAAATATTTTCTTTTATTGGAACATCACCACACCTTAGCTTAGGCTAGTTAGGTTTATTGATTTATTTATTATTTTTCTTCTAATTCTTTCCCAGACAAGACCTAGTAGACTAGGCTGGAGTAGGAAGAAGTGCACCAAGAAGACATCTAGACAAGGAGTTGACCTTGGTAAAAAAACCTTGAAGGCTATCCTTAGATCCATATACCACTCTTCCTAAAATTTCAAAACTATATGCTTCATGTGAGACATAGGCATTAAATACACCCAACAACTATAGCGGGTGGTCACCATGCAAGATCATGGATTGGAGTAAATCCAATTTATAACAGTCAAACTAGCACACCTAGCGGGACCAACCACACAATAGTAGGCTGAGACCCTAGTGAAAGTATTATTTACCTATAGTAAACCGGAGTTGAAAAATGGCAGAGAGTGGAATCGCAAGCGGGACCGCAAGCGGGAGGCACTCTGGGAGCCCTCCGGGATCCACCTCCCTGGTTTCTGGACCCGACGGTCCAGAGCCTGATCCACCTGAGGAAGGGGAGATTCCCCCTCGGAAACCCCCCGATCCCTCTTCACCATCCCAGGGATCGTATGCGCATGCAGTTTCTAAAGGGACCCCAATCCCTCTTCCCTCTCAAACCCTGCTTCCCAACGGCTCTGACCTGGTGATCCCAGGGGCATTGCTGGATAGCTTTGCGGCTCAGGACAAATTCACCCTCATCGGCAAGTTCATCGGAGGCAGACCAGATATGGAAACAATTCGTAAATGGGCGAGCAAAAAATGGCGCACTAGTGGGAGCTTGTAGCTTATAGCCCCGTCCAGTGGGTTTTTTTGCGATCGTATTAAATAATGCGGAAGATTCATGTAATATCCTTGCTGGGGGGCCCTGGTTCCTAGGTAGGCGAAGCCTTTTCCTCCGCAGGTGGGGAGAGGACTTCAACCCGCACACGCAGAATATCAATGTGGCGCCTATTTTGATTCGGCTTCCAAACCTACCCTTCCACCGCCTGGCAAGAAGAAGTCCTGAGAGGAATTGCCCGCACTATTGGAGATCTCGTTGCTGTAGATTCGTCTACTAAGGTACGCTCCCGCATGATCCACGCTCGCCTGTGTGTCAATGCCAATTTGGAAACCGCCCTTCCTTCCTTTGTTAACCTGTTCAAGGATTCCATTCTCATCAAAAAGCAGCCCATTGTTTATGAAAACAAACCCGCTTTCGCTTCTGCATGCAATACCCAAGGGCATCTCATCAACCAATGTCCCCAAGCTCGAGTTCTGAAGCCTCCTTCGCAGGGCCCTCTTGGTAAAGGCGAGTTCAATGTTCCTAGTCGTGGCAGGGAAGTCCCAGTCCCGGAGGGGGAAACCCCCATCGTCCCTTCAGAAGTCCAAGGTCTGAGCCAGGAGGGGCTTCTCACAGGCAAATCTCTAGATTCTGCTTCAAACCCTAGCACCAACCTCGAACCATCCCCGTAAGCCCTCAAAGCCTCTCGCTTCCAATTCGGAATCCTTAAACCCCATCCTCCAGGAAATTGAGAACTTCCTACCCCACCAGTCTTCGTCTGGGAAGTTCAGTCCAATCAACACCAAAAGCAAAGGGCAAACCATGGACTCTGGAGCCGAGAGAAAAAGAGGTCGACCTTCTACAGCTGAACAACGTATCAGGGCAACGGAGGATGACCTAGCTAACGGCTCCCAGCGAACCCTGTTCCTAAACTCTGACGCATCCATATCCGATGATCCTAAAGTATCTAAACCCCCTTCCAAAGAGCGAAGGGAGGCAAGAAACCTCTCAGATCTTCTAGATGAAAATCCTCTCCTGGAATGCGAGAGGGCTCAACAAAGGCAACCAAGCTTAGACTGGCTGCTAATATGCGTAAGGATATCAAACCCTCCATATTTATTATGCAAGAAACCAAATGTGACGAGAAGTCCTCCAGGAAAGCTGCCAGGTCCATCTGGTCTCAAGGTGAAGCTCTTCACAGCCCCGCTCATGGTTCCTGCGGTGGACTTATTTGCTTCTGGGACCCGTCCCAAGTGGAAGGTAGGCTCCTATCATCCTCCAGCAGAGTCATTAATATTCTCTTTCATTGCATCTCCAAGAATCAGTCTTGGATCCTGTCCAACCCGTACGCTCCTAATTCCCCTCTCGAGAGAACGGAATTTTGGAAGTCCATCTCACGGATGAGGGACTCTTTCAGCAATATCCCTTGGGTGGCTACAGGGGATTTCAACAGCCCCCTGTATCCGACGGAGAAAAAGGGAGGGTTGGCTGCCACTCACCGTTCTACCGAGGATCTAAAGGATTTTGTGGACTCAAACGAGCTCATTGACATTCCTCTCAAAGGGACTCGCTATACGTGGAGCAACAGGAGAATTGGAGGTAGCCTGATTCAGGTCAAATTGGATAGGTTCCTGATCTCCCAGGAAGCTATTTCTCTCTTTGGTGTTGCTTCCCTTTCGGCCCTCCCCAAGATTGGTTCAGACCATAATCCCATTATCCTCCAGGTGGGCAAGTCTCCTGTGTTTCAAACCCCTTTCGGTTTCAGGCTATGTGGCTCAAACACAAGGACTTCCGTGAGATGATGAGTCAGTGGTGGAGCCAGCATGTCCATGGATCTCCCATCTTCAGGATAACTCAGAAGCTCAAGTTCACCAAGGATAACTTGCGGAGGTGGAACAGAGAGGTGTTTGGCAACATTTTCAGCCAGAAGAAGCTTATTTCTGACCAACTCCGAGCCATTGAGAGAAGGATCGAAGAAGGGGAATCCGGGGATGCCGTGAGGAAGGAGGAAGGGAAACTTCTTGCTGAATTCCACTCCATTCTTGCCAGTGAGGAATCCTTCTGGAGGCAGAAATCCAGAGAACTATGGATCAAAGCGGGAGACTCCAATACCGCATTCTTCCATGCTACAACCATGAGACACAGAGGCTCCAATAAGATTAGTAAAATTCAATGCAACGATGGTTCCAAAGATCGAAGATATCAACGAGATCAGATTTGAGGTTGTCTCTTTCTTTCAAAACCTCCTAGGAACCTCCCCAAAAGCTCGCCTCGCCAAGGCCGCCCTTCTGGAGAACATCCCCAGTCTGGTTTCTGGCGACTTCAATTCTTCCCTCCTCAAGCCCTTCTCCGACTCAAAAATTAAGGAGGTGGTCTTCTCCATGCAACCCGATAAAGCCCCCGGGCCGGACGGTTTTCCTCCCCGGTTCTACCAAGCTTGCTGGGACCTGGTAGGACCGGACGTCTGCGCTGCCATTCGTGATCTCCAATCTCACCCCATCCCCCGGCTGTTAACTCCACCTTCATTGCTTTGATCCCCAAGTCCCCCGATTGCCGGCCTATGGCTGATTTCCGCCCCATTAGTCTCTCGCAACGTTCTCTTCAAGATCCTCTCCAAAGCCATGGCATCCAGGATGAAGCCCATCCTCCCCATCATTATTGACCCCCACCAAGGAAGCTCGGTCAAAGGCAGAAACATTCTGGACGGAGTCATTTCCATTCATGAAACCCTCCATTCTGCGGTCCGAAAAAAAAAAGTAGGTCTCTTTCTCAAGCTTGATATGACCAAAGCTTTTGATCGGGTTAGTTGGGAGTTTCTTCGGGACGTCCTCTTGAAGTTCGGCTTCCACCCCAGTTGGGTTCAGCTAATCCATAATTGCTTCTCCTCGGCCTGGTTCTTAGTGCTGGTCAATGGCTCCCCCGCTGGGTTTTTTCCCAGCGTTAGAGGACTCCGTCAAGGAGACCCTCTATCCCCTCTTTTGTTCATCATTCTCGCGGAATCCCTTGGCGTAACCCTTTCTGCGGCCAGAGTGGCGGGGAAGATCTCTGGCATCCCAGTGACGTCCAACTCCACTCCCACTACTCACCAAAAATTTGTTGATGACACCATCCTTTCTACGCAGGCATCTATCTTCCAGGCTAGGAACATCAAGCATATCCTCTCCCTCTATGAGAAAGCGGCTGGGCAGCAGGTGAACTTCTCCAAAAGCAAGCTATTTTTTGTTCACACCCCCCTGGACCGTCAGGGCAGGATTGGGCGGATCCTTGGGTGCTCTGCTGGAGCCCTCCCTTCCTCCTATCTGGGGCTCCCTTTTTCTGGGGAAGACCTAAAGAGAGTATGTGGAACAATGTTGTTGAAAGATTCCAACGAAAGCTGGCAGCCTGGAAAGGTAAACTTCTTTCCCAAGCGGCAAAAGCAACCCTATCAAGTTCAACCCTCCGGAGCATCCCCATCTACTTCATGTCGTTGTTCCCTCTTCCCAAGTCGCAGTGCAAGCTCATTGAACGCATCCGAAAAAGTTTCTATGGTCGGATCCGAAGACAAAGCTAAGATTCCCCCGGTGGCTTGGGACACTGTCTCGCAAGTAAGAAGCAAGGAGGGCCGGGCTTCGTAAAACTGTCGGACATGAACACAGCCTTTGCTAGGCAAGCAGGCTTGGAGGATTATCTCGAAAGACCCTGCGGAGTGGACCATGCTGGTGTGTAAGAAATATATGGGAAACCATTCCTTCCTTGATTCTGGCAACCACCCCAATGGATCTGCCTTCTGGAAGGCTGTGACTCAGGCCAAAGCGCTCATCCAGAAAGGCCTCAGATGGGTTCTGGGGGACGGTCGGAGCATTGATTTCTGGAGCGACAGATGGTTGTTGGATGAACCCCTAAGCGGCAGAGCGGACCTCGCCATGCTTCAAACGGTCCCGGACTCTCGGTTGGGAATGAAAGTTTCTGACTTCATAGTTTGGGAGGATGGTCATCCCTGTTGGAGGCTCCTCGCGGGCTCCTCTCCTGAGGTTGCTGCTCTCAACCTTTTACTCCAAGCAACTACCATTCCCACTGAGCAAAAAGTTGACAAGCCTGCCTGGGCTGGTTCTGACAAAGGGCTGTACACTGTTAAGTCTGCCTTCTCCCTCCTGAAGGACCACCCTGTCTCCCCTTCCCATATTGTTTGGAAGAAGAACCTCATTCCGAAAGTGGCCTTCTTCTCGTGGATTGCCTTCCAAAACAAACCCCTCACCACTGAGAACCTCATCAAAAGAGGCATTCCCCTTCCCAACAGATGTTACCTGTGCCTGTCCAGCTGGGAATCCACCGATCACTTGTTCCTCCACTGTGAGTTCACCTCGGCTGTGTTTGGGTTCACCCTGTCTACCTTCCAGATCCAATGGGCTCCTCCCAAGTCTTTGTGTGGTGCCTTCTACCAGTGGCCCCAACCCTTTGCTAATCTTAAGCTTCGTTTTCTCTGGGACATCTGCCTTCACCACCTGATCTGGCAAGTCTGGCTTGAGAGAAACTACAGGATCTTTGGGACCTCTTCCCGAGATCCTCATTCGGTGGCCATCAGGGCTATGGCTTTCGCTTCCAAAAATGCTAATCTCATTCACTGTTCCAGCCCCTCTCCTCTGTCCCGGGAAGGGCGTATCCTCTCTTCTCTCAATATTTCTATTTGTCCCCCCCTGGGGAACCCTCTGCCTCATCCCCGTATCCTTGCCAAGTGGAGCCCTCCCCCTTCGGGATGGATCAAGCTAAACTTTGACGGGGCTTCCAAAGGGAACCCAGGAGCAACGGGGCCGGTGGCGCGGTCGTGGACCATCGGGGCATGGTTATCCTCGCTTTCTCCGAAGATCTTGGGGTTCAGACCAACCATGTCGCGGAAGCCAGAGCCCTTTGGAGAGGTTTAGTCCTCATTTCGGAGGACCCCAAAGCTATCATCATTGAAGGTGACTCCATGAACATCATAAACTACTTGAACAAGGATAAGACCCCTACCTGGAGGGTCCATAACACCATCGGAGAAATTCGAAGGATTCTCCGCAGTAAGACCTACAGATGCCAGCACATCTTCAGGGAAGGAAATTCTTTGGCTGACCTCCTAGCCAACAGAGGATCTTCCTCCGACAGACTCACCACGTGGGATCTTGAAATCCCTCAAGATGTTGCTGACGTGGCTGCGTCAGAATTCCAAAAAGGTCAATGAGTCTCGCCAGATCAGCGAGGTGGGACACGTCAAGCGTTCTTGGAAAGGGGGACATTACTTGGCGGTTGGGTTTCTTGCGGCATCCAATTACTGCCTGCGGTGAGTCATTCCCCGGCTTACCCGTCAGCACCCCTGACGTGGGCGGCAGTCCCAAGCTGGCTATCAGCTCTTTTTTTGCTCCTAACGCATTGCTAGGCATGACTTTCGTTCGTCTTCGGGACCGCGCGAGCCTATCTTCTTCCTATCCGATGGCTCCCCTCTTTTCGCCTGTTTCCCATGCATGCGACTTACGCGATCCGTCGTCCTTCCGACGCAAGCTCCCTATATTTTTATTCCAGGGTGGTGATACGGGTGTTTTCTCCACTGCGTTCTCTTGCCTTCAGGCCCTCTTCTCGCAGATCCCCTGCTCCTCCCATGGCTCCTCCCATGGCTGTTCCTTACATTGAGCCAGAACTCTCCTCCCTGTCTGAGGAGGAGAAAATCTTCATGAAAGCCCTTGGGCTAATCCCTTTCCTCAACAAGTTTCAGGGCCCAGATGATGAAATCACGTCCGATTTCATGAAGACTTGGCAAGATGGGGAGGTCCGGGTGAAAGGTGTCCACCTGAAGGTCACCTTCGATCTCTTGGTCGAGATTACTGGAATGCCGGGCACTGGGCGTTTCATCCGGCGGGACAAGCACAACTGGCAGGAGGAATTGGACCAGTTTTCGGACAAAGGGAAAAGCTTGGGCTGGGACAAGTCCTCCCTCTTCAGAGAGGAGCTGGAAGAACCGTGGAGCTGGGCTTTAAAGCCGTTGATGCAGTTCATTTGCTGCGACGATCCGGATAAGCCTCTTCGCAGCTACCACATCACTCTCGTGAACCACTTGCGGGCGTCCAAGAAGCTGTGCTTCCCGGACTTCCTCAACTACTCCCTCGGGTGTTCCATTGAGGCCGCTCGGAAGAACAAGGCCATGCCGCGGCACCAGGGGCTTATGGGCATTATTTTCCGCCATTGTATCTCTAACAGGGCCCCCCCAGATTGTCCCTCCCCTCTCTTCCAACCCGCCTGCTTCCCCGGACGCAGACGCTCCCAAGGCCGAGTCTCCCACTCCTCCTGACCAGGCTACCCCCAGTCGCAGTCGCTGTCGCAGGCGGGCCAAGGCCACTCCTCCGAGTGGCAGATCCTCCAGGCGGCTCAAGAAAGCCAAGGCCAAAGTTGAGAACGAGCCCCCTCTCCACCTGAGCTCGGACTCTGAGTCGGTGCAGAAGAAGGAGCAGCAGAAAATTCCCCTCAGCATGCTCATCGATCTGGCCATCGACGCTATGGGAAACATCTCCAGGGCTGCTGATTCAGCAATCCTCTACCTCCGCAATCTCAAGGCGCATTTTGAAGGACCCTCTGGGATCCCGGAGAATCCTACTTCCAATTAAGGGTGCTGACGCTTCTTGGTCGGTTGGGTTTTTGAGCTAAGGCAGCTTCTCTTTTCTATGCTATGACAGTTTCTTTTTTCTGTCTTTCTGTTCAGGTCTGAGGCTCGCTTTGAGACCTCAACCTCGCGGCTGTAATGGGTTCACCCCATTTTTGTAATAAGGTTTTTGGGATCCTCTAGAAAAACCCACTTTTGTATATAAATGTTACTTATTAAAAAAAAAGTATTATTTACCTACTAATTGAAGCATTTTTAAAGTTCACCTAGTGACTCCACTAAAAAAACTCATCATGTGGTAACTATTTTATTTTAAGGTGAACTCAATAATTTATGAGTTGAAGACCAAAAATAAGGTATTACATAAGGGAAAACCCTTAATTGCTATTTCCATTGCTAAACCACGATTGTAGAAGAAAAGGCCAATGATAAAACATGGCTACAACACCAAACCAAAATTAGAGAAGCCTACCAACATGGAGCAATAAAGGCATACTACAACCACTGATATCACCTATCACATGGGATGAGATCCTACTCTCAACACAGAAGTCTCTATCATCCTTCATCAAAGAAGGCATGATAACCCTTATTGAGCACCTCCAATGTATGGTTAGTCTTTGTGCCCTATATAACATCAACAAATAAAATAAGTTGTTAAGGTAATTGGTAGTATTTTTAAATAGGAAGGTGTAAGAGTGGTACATATCATTCACCCTGCATTCCATTTCCAATTGGAACCAGCTTGCTAATTTTCTTGCAAATATATTCAACAAAAAGGAACATGGGGTATCCCTCGTAGAGCAACTATAAACTATCAAAAGGTCCCTTCTAGAGGCTATGGATAATTTAATGCCATATTCCATAAGACTTGGCATAAAACTCTTGAATATATACAACCCCCACTAGGTATGTCCTTTATCTACTATTTAAAGGCTTTTGATTCATAAATAACTATAATGATAAATTCCAAAGGAGGGAAATCTCTATTAGAGGCATATGGTATTACCATATGAGCTGAAAGAGATCTCATATAGATTGAGATATTAGATCATAAGCCCCTATTTCCTAACATCCAATCACCCTATCAACCACCCAATATGTGTAACCTTCCACCTTCCAATAATTTCCAGTATTCAACTAGGTCCTAGTACAAGCCAAACTCCACCCACAAGTCAACCCCCATAACCTCTCAATCCTTAAAAATTAATAACCTAAAGAACTCCATGAAGACATTGACCAATGAAATGACATTCAAGTAGCAATAAAATTTATAGAGCTTTATTTATCATAACTATCCCAAGCCTTCCTTCGAATTGGGTAACAAATGGTATCAATGTCCTCCAAATGGCTACTAGAGATATTTACCTCAATCAAATATAGAGGCCAATCAATACAATATATAGTATCTAGATAGTTCATGTATTGATCCCCATGCAACAAATTTCATCAAGTCTAGTAAGGGATATAGTGCCAGTCCAAAATAATTACATAGAAGACACATATGTATGACAATATCCTTATCCTAGCCCCTAATTTTTTGGTCACAAGGAATTATAATAGGACACATATCCCATTCCTCAAGTCCCCTATTTAGAGCCAACTATACAACCATTGAGGTCAATCATGCAAAGCTTACCCCAAAAGACAACTCGAGATTGGTGATCAGGTGACAAAAATAGATATTGGTAACATAGGATGAAAGTAGAGTTTGATGGTGTAGAACCCCCTGGTCATGGTTTCTCAGACCAAGGCAGCTTCGCAAGGGATTTTTTTCTAAATTAAAAAAAAATACAGGATGAAGGTAAAGTTTATGTTACCATAAGAAGGACCAATACCATATGGGGCAACCAACCTTAGGTAAAATTTGGTGTCCTCACCAAGGGCAAGAGGAGGGCTACAAAGGAGGATTGAAAAGTGAATTTGATAGCTACAAGTACTACACTAGGATTCAATAGCTTCAAATCTAGGCATAATTATAAATCCATCCTAATGGGACCAAGGAGGCCAATACCATAACCATCTAGAGTTTCCTATCCTATTATTGAAAATCCAAGGCCCCAATGGATCCCAAAGGAGCACTAAGAGCTCAATAGTTAGAAATATTTAATATGGTTAAGCATTTAAAGAAATCCAATGTTCCTATGCCCCTCTAGGATGTTATCACCCTACCAAAATAAATAAAGTAGCCAGAGGAGGTGTTGGAAAAGTATATCACTAGATGAAAAAATATGCCAACAATCCTATAGATATTTGGTCTAGGTCCCATTAGGCCAAAGCCCCTACCCTTCTACCTAACACTCATATGCAGGGACAAATTGGTCAATAGTTGTCTCATGGATTTTAGGTCAACCACTACAATCATACCCAAGTGAATGTTTGATGTCTTTGGATATTCCTATGACTTAGGTGGTTAGAGGACCATGCAACTAGATGGTAAACCAATACCAGTATTTTATCTCATAAAGGACCTCTCGCTTTCTCTCCATGCTTGTTCAACCATGATAGCCACCCAAGATATAATAGTGATTGAGCTACATTCTTTAATGTTTGCATATCCTAGGACTTGATGGCCAAGATTAAGGGCTACCTATTGCTATACGAGACCCATATGTTATTGAGAACTCAATATGGGACTAAGGTGAAAATTCTATCTGAGTCACCTCACATACACCAAGTGGAGAATGTACCATCAACCAAGGTATATGTAAGGTATATGTTCTTAGTGGAAGGAATTGGTCAAATTTTGAGTTACATATGGATAAATTCTATACTCTAGTCGTAGGTGACTAGATAGATGAGTGGGATGCAAGAAGATAGGAATTAAACCTATATGATGCTCTTGGGTTGACTGGGGTGGGTACATATATAATCCAGGAAGAGGAAACTTTTATCACCAAGGACATGGAAACCTCCAAAGATCAGGATTGAGACTCATTTATAGTCCTCCTACTTATAATTACTCAAGACCATGAGGCAAAGGGCAACCAAATAAAAAATATCCAAGCTCAACCTGATCCAACGAAAGATGGACTAAAAAGTAGACAATATAACAATAATATCACTAGTTCAACTACAAAAAATTTAAAGTTCCTCGATAGGTTTCTAGTGGTGAAAAATATATTATCCACTCTTCCAAGTAAAGTATGGAGGTTGCAAAGAAATTAGATCCAAAAATTTGAGAAACTTACAAAGGCCAAATCTCTCAGCCCAATAGTGATGCCCCCCCAACAAGTTAGCCATGCCAAATCCCTCATTTAGTTTTAATAGGTATTCCTTAATAAAAATAAGTGTCGTTATAGATAAAGGGGATAGCCCAAAAGTTAAAATAAATATTGGACAAGACTCACAAATGGAAAAAATGACCATCTTGAGAGAGGGCTAAAGCATAATTGACCTATGCTAAAGGTACTCCAGGGTGGTGACATGGAACCCCTATCTGGGAAGTCCACCCTTTTTCCTATGTATCTATATTAAAAAAAGGGAAGAAAAAGAGACTATGAGGCCATGCTATCATGTCCCTTTCATCATCACACATAGGATGAAGAACCAATACATGCATAAGGTATCCAAAAGTAAGGATGAAATCCCTCTCTTGGTTGTGAGGAAGAGAAATAGAATAAGGTCACTAGATTTTCCAATCCTATAATGACATTGGGAGAGGCACCCTAAAAAGACACCTAGAACCCTACATGGATGACATAAAATTTATAACCAATAAATTAAATATGAGCTATTCGATTAACCTTCCAATGGCCTTGATTGGAAAATTTCCAAGTGTAACAATTGCACATTAAATACCAGTCACTTCCTAGCAACAAAAAATCAAATTCAGCCAATCATGGAGTAGGTCACACATGCTAAAACACTCCTAAGAACCTAGAGATTAGCTCTAGCCAATATAACCAACCATGTTCAAGAATGATGGAATGTGCCTAGACTTGTAACAACCAAAAGGTTAGGATATTAAAACCCACATTTTGTTCTTGGTAATCCTAGTACCCTTTTGTACCCAATATTTATTGAGCTTGTAAGCACAAGAAATTAAAAAAAGGAGGTTGTTGTGTGATATATAAAGCACCATCCATAGAATCTAAGAAGAGGAATTGATCTGCCTAGATAATTCACTCTCAAGCAAAGAAACACACTGGTGGTAAACCATAGAAAGCTAAAGCTAAACACATGACAACTAACATGACCAATAAGGTAGTAGACCTTAAACTATCTAAGAACATAAAATGGTTGAAAGAGACTATACACAAGAAAACCATCATTAATAACCTAAGTGCTTAACAGAATACATGGTACACCAAGTGCAAAATTCTACGAATTAGTAGTAGCCTGTGTTGCCCACTATGCTTCCCAACACAAAGAGATCGGGGTATTGGATGGTTGGTTTAAAATTACCATTTTATCCCAAGCTATGTGAGACACGTTGATGGTCTCAGAATGACTCAAAATGAACCCATAAATAGCCAAAAATTTCAACTTGCAGCTTTTGGACCTCATAAAATATATAAATTATGAGCTTCTAGAGGACAACAAATTGGCCACCATGCGAATGTTCCCTTTGAGATTATATCTCTTTAAGAGCAATGCTCGAGATGTCCTAAGCATGTAAATTTTTCTCTTCAGTATGGACAATGCCAAATTTATCACTCGAGAGGAGGTAGCAGTTCTACACATGCTAAGGTATATCCCCAATTATTGACCCTAGATTTTCAATTTTGATAGTCTCATCATAAAATAGATTCACAAAGGGCTCCAAGGCTTCAAAAATGCCCCCACCTTTTGATATAGCTATTTCTTGGTCCATCTAGTATTGGCCCAAAACTCACAACTATATGGGTACCTAAACCTATATATGAAAAATGTAGCAAAAAAATATCAGTCTATCCCCAAGTGGATGGGAGTGCTTTATTAGATATCCTTCTAATACAATTTCACAAATAGTTTATTGATGCCCACTTTGCATACCATCGAAGAGACCAAGCTTGGATGCATCCTTTAAAGGAGTGCCATATTTTTACATAGCGAATATTGAGGAGACTGATTTTACCTTAACACTACTACCATCATACAAATGCATGGCTTCACTAAGATGGTCTACCTATTACCAAGGTATGCTACCAAGAGGGCTGTCTCCCTTAAAATATTGGGGTAAATAGAATTGAATAATGTCCCCTTTAGGAGTGAATAAGGAAAAGAGAGCTACTACAAGTTACCAATGTACTTACCATGGTGTGCCAACTCAAGAGAAATATAGTTTCCCTCATGGATGAGAAAATCAAAGGTTTGGGCCTCAACAAATTTGAGGAATCATGACCTTATGACCTGAAAGGTATATTCAAGGAATATCTATCCAAAATTTTCAACACCAAAAAGTTTCAACACCAACCCTATGGTGGATACAGGCCCATTGGATTCTCAAAGAAGGGACTCATCCACTACTCTAAGATGCCAATTTCCTATGGTCGAGAAATACCAAGAGTGGTATGTTACCTTTTATAAGCCCATTGATGTAGATTGAATTCCTTAGAGCAATCTTCTTTGGGTTTAAATTATTCAAGATATGATGCATTATAGGTTCCCAAAGGTATGCTTTTTGCAATATTTTCTTCTTCTTTATTCAATGACTCAAGATTTAGGGGATTTGTTTGATTGTCTTCTTGTAATTCTACTATTACAAACAGTTTTGGATTAAGCAATATTTTTCTTGAGTGGAGTTTAATATTTTTATAGTCAATAGCACTAATATTAACTATGTTTTGTGTTCTATGTTGTAGATAGGGGTTGCCTGCTTGTTATTATTTGGATTGGCTATAGGTTGTGTTGGTAGTGAAGGTTACTTTGGCAGTTGTGGTTGTACTATTTGGGGAGCACCAGTGGGTCATGGTACCAATGCTTGCTATTGATTTTGAAATAATTGCATAAGGTTGATTAAATTAGGATTGTATTGACCATTGTTGGTTCTGAGTTGACCATGATTAATTAGGTATTCATTGCATCCATGGTTGGTTAAACCATCCTATATTAGTCCACTTAGGAGATGGGGACCAAGGGTACTAGCCTTATTGTTGTTATGGTGAGGCATGTTCCATGGAGAATTCCATAGATTTTTTGTACCCACGACACTCTTTGAATATGGGAGAAATTATTTTGCTATCATGCATAATTAAGTTCTTCTATGGTAGAATGACTATTTCCAACGGTGGCTTTGATTTCAAACAAACGATCACATCAATCCATAGAGTAGATTTTCTCATAGATGCTACATATATTATTCTTGTTTAAAGGGCATTCCTATAAGGAATGTTTCTACCTACATATTGGAAAATATATGGCCAATTTTTTAGTGACCTTAATTTTAGCTTGTAATTCATCCAATATTGTGTTCAGGTATAGGAGAATGACAATATTGAAATTGGTAAATTCTTCTTTTAATTCTCCTATATCATTACCACTCTTTTATACTTGGTGTTTTTGAGTTCCTCTTCTTGTACGAGAATAATTTCTACATAGTTCCATAATATTAGGAATATTTAATTTATTTACATCACATTTTCCCATGAGGTTTAGGACACCCCTTGACTTATCTTGTAATACTCATAAAAATATTACCTTGATAAGTTCTAGGTCCAACACTTCCTTACATCTTCTATGGATGAAATGAAATCTATGTATATAGTCTTTGATAATTTCATCTTCATTTTATGTCATTCTAAATAATTATTATTTCCAATCCTTGACATGATAGTATTCTTGGTATTTCTCTAGAAAGACCCTTTCCATCTCACCCCATCTAGGAATGGAATATGGGACCAACCCCAAAAACCATCACATGGCTGAGTCTTTGAGTGTGAAGGGAATTAATTTAAGTTTTTGATTTTTGATTATATAATAATAAGTTTGACATATGACTTTAAATTTTAACAAAAACTTATTTAAGTATTTTGTTGTAGTCCCCCTAGAGATGGGTAAGTTTGATGGAGATATTTTTTTCATGGGGGATTTTGTATGGGGATCGAACCAAATGGGGCATGCGAATGTCCTAGTACCATTATTGGTTTCTTCATGGCTATGTATATAAATTTTTCCATCCCATATGTTATTTTATCTTTCCTATCCCCACATTGTTGTCTTCCTAATAAATGTTATAAATTTATCTAAATATTTCAAAAAATGTAAATATGTATGGGGTAGGTGGAAGACTACTGGATTGTTCTTGGGAATTATCAAATCTAGGAGATCTTAAAGACCCTAGAATTAATTATGATGGTCTACTAGTACTTCCTACCTATACACTTATTTATGATGGGCCACTTAGAACCATAACTATGGGTAATGAGTACTTTTGTGCAACCTCTAAATGTGATTGTTGTGTACATGTGATTTTTTGGGGTTCTTTTTAAAATAATTACCCTTCTATCCCTAGATCTATTCATACATCCTAACTTATCAAATAAATCATTTTTCTAACACGTCTACCTTTCCTTCTCAACACCATTAGTTTTTACTTAGTTTTAGCTAATTAGTCTCTTATCAACATAGGCATAAATTAGGGTAGTAGGTAACTTGTTTATAAGATTAGCCTTAATCTGTCCTAGTGAACACTTATGTCATGACCAACTAAGGAGGTATGTTTTAACCTCTACAACTAATCAATTTTCTAGCCAAGTAAAAGGTTGCGATTTTGGATATTCAACAAGTTCTAAAATGATCCTAGCAACATTGTGTTCTCTAGCATTGACTCCAAAAAGTGATGGGTGTCCATATACCTCACTTTAATTTATTATAAAATCTAGGGTAGTTTTCATGGGCTATATGTACTAGGAATGAATTAGGTAAGTCCAAGTATAGGTTCTCTAATATAAAGCATTAAAAAAGTAACAATAAAATCACTACAACAAAAATAGAAAGGGCTAACCTAAGAAACATAACATGCTAAAAATAAAAATGATTATAGTAGAAAAGAAATAAAGAACAATATGGAAATATAAACATAGAGAAATACTTCTTCTAACACTATGCTATAGCAGTAATAATTTTAAGCTAGTTGGCTATATAGTCCTCATGGGAGATAAATTTAAACAACTAATTAATTGCTATGAACTGCAAGAAATAACAACAATCTAATCTATTTTATAGTAAATATAAAATATAGTAAAATGACACCTTCCACATAGCCTAGAGTGGACCATTGATCCATAACAATGTAGGGAAAACATTTAACTCAATTCATGCAAATAAAATATTCTAGAAATCTAAAGAAATCAAGAAAATCCTTGGCATTTATGAGAAAGTAGTAGGGTAGAATGTTCTTGAAGAGTAAAGTATTATTCATCAACATTCCTCTTAGAAGGTAGAAAATAATTGCTCATATTATTGGATGCGAGATTGCATAATTTCCCTCAATCTACCTCGATATGCCACTCTTCAAGGGTAAAATGAAGGATGAACTCTAGAACTTGGTTCTTGAAAGAATTCAAAGGAAGCTGGGAAGATGGAAGGGGGCACTCCTTAGTCAAGCAGGTAAAGCCCAACTTATCAAATCCACCCTATAGAGTATCCTTGTATTCTTCTTGTCGTTACTCAAGATTCCATTAAAATTTTGTCAAAAGATAGAACAAATTCAAAAGACATTTCTATGGTTTAGATCTGAATATAAAAAGAGATTCACCCTGGTGGATTGGGAGTAGGTTTGTTCAAAGAAATAAGTAAGAGGTCTAGGATTCAGGAAGCTGAGATAGATGAAAAAATCTCTTAGGTCAAAATTGGGTTGAAAAATTATGAGACAAGAGGACAAGGGTTGGGTTCACATTCTCACTACTAAATGCCTTAGTCAAGGAAGAAATTTTTTGATGTTCCCAACCCCCAAATGGGTCGACTTTTTGGAACATCCTACTTAAAACTAAATGTATGATCCAATTAGGGATGATATGGAAATTGGGATTTGGAACTAAAATAAACTTCTAGAGAGATCCCTAAATCTCATATTCCTCCCTAATCCTCAAACTAGACTTGGTAGTCCTGGAACTTTCCACCACCCATATCTTTAGGAATAAATTTTTTGACTATATTGAAGAAAGAGAAGGAAGAAAGTTTTGGAAATGTATCCTTATCAAGGGCCTTGATCTCAAAGGAGAGCAATCCAATAAATAACTCTCCAATATGCTAAGAAACCAATATATAAAGAACTATGATGCAAAGGAATATTTGATCCAAAAAATAGAAAAAATGATTTATTCTCAGTCATATTAGCATACAATTTGATAGAGGAAGATTGTGGGGGTTGGATCCTGATGAATCAAGTTTGGCTCAAGAATCTCATACCCAAAATTTATTCTTCTTCTAGTTGGCTATTCAAAACAAGATCCTTACAATTGAAAACCTTTAGAAAAGAGGCTTGGACATTCTTAACAGGTGCTACTTTTGTGAATCCAATAGAGAAGAAAAAAATAATATTTTCTTGGAGTTCCCCTTCTCCCATGAGATTTTTAATATCCTCCTTAGAAGATTTGAAGTTCCCTGGGTGAAGTCTAAAAAATATAGTTGAGATGTGCATCTAGTGGTATTCCCCATTTGAAGGTGATCAATTGAGCACCCTATGGAAACTAAGTTACTTGCATTTCATACGGGGAGTTTGGAAGGAACAAAATAATAGAGTTTTTAAAAATTTAAAAAGAGACCCTAAGTTAGTTGGATTCAAAATCATTGATGCTTTGGTTGAAAATTTTCCATTATCCCTTTCAGTAATGAGTGGGAAAGTGAGTCTAAAACCTGAATTACAGAGAAACTTGGCCTTCCTAAGAGGAAGAATCACATGTTGAAGTAGGAGAAGCCTGATCACTCCTAAGTTAGATGGGAACCCCCACCTTCTAACTAGTTAAATCTAAAATTTGATGGGGTGGTAAAAAAGAATCCTAGAATCTTCGATGCTGAGGAGTGATGAGAAACAATAAAGGGGAAATTCTCCTTGCTTATGAAGAAAACCTAGGGTTTCAAACTAGCCACTTTGTAGACACCAAATAACTTTTTTAGGGTGTTAATTTTATGCGAGGTTTGGATAACAAGATGGTCATAATTGAAGGATATTGATTCAACATCATCAATATCATGAAAGAATCCCACCCGCCTATCTAGAGTATTGAATATTTCTTAAAGGAAACTAAACAAAATATCCAACTATTGGAGAACTCACAATTCAACCATCTATATCATGACGGAAATATGACTGTTGACTATATGGATAATCTTGGTATTCACCAAGAAACACTCACGGTCTATAGATAAAGATTCCCCTAGGAACTTACTCATATCACGATTGAGGAATCTTGGGATAAATCCCATTGATGGTGGGTTTTTTTCCTCTTATGGTTCTTAATTGGTAATTTAGGGTGGTGGAGTTTGTCCCCTATTCTATGTAGGTTGCTAGCTCCTTCCTATGTTGAGTGCATGTTAATGTTTCACTTCATTGCTTATGTTGGTAATATGAATCATTTTTCTATGATGAGATGGTGCAAAAGAGGCCCCACTCGCCTTGTTATCATGCTTAAGCAAAGTCAATTCATGGGTACTCCAAGTTTCTATGCCACATTTTGAAACAAGGTTTTAATTTTTTGGAGTAATAGAGTTGCTTGCTATTTAAGGTAGATTTTTTGAAAGACTTGGGACAACAAGGGGGCTTGGGAAGCATCTATCCCCATGTTCAAACCCCTAACTTGTAGTATGATTAACAATAATTTATAGAAGGTATGCATAAGCACAACTTTAAATACATGTGGAGTGTCAAATTTTACCATTGCCTCTATCCCATTTCTTGTTTGATATTTGACTATTCATTTCTAGTAGTGTCTAGAACCTGAAGGATTTAATGGGGGATGAAGAGTGAAGAATTGAGCTATCAGCTTGAACTTTGTACAAGGATGTCTAGAATGTTTTCATGAAGGGAGGCTTCCTAAATTTCTTGAAGAAATTTAGTAGGTGTGAGAGGGAGTTATCCATAGAGCTAGTGTATTCATGGGAAGAGGGGAAGGTTAAAGTTAGAGGTTTTGAATTCACTATCAACAAAGGAAATCATTCATTGGTAAAATATATATTTTTTGTAGTAAAGGTGAGAATGTGGAAAAATTCTAGAATGGTATCCTAGGAGAATTCCTCCCTAAGCCTTGATATAGTGTGGTCCTCATGGTCATGCAATACCTCATGCTTGATGGTAATTTCACCATTGTTGGAAGCTTCCATGTTGTAATCCTAAACCACCTTAGGAGGAAGAAAAGGATGAATGTCTTGGATTTTATCTTTAAATCCTTAGAGAAAACTATGAAGCATATCCAAAAATGTAATGCATATATCTCTTTGCACCAAGATCTACTCAAGATTCTCTTTCTTCATTATGTTAAGAAAGATGAGAAGGCAAGGGTTGTGAACTTGGGCCTAGATTATGGGAGCTTATCAAAGTTGGAGAAAAGCCCTATTTCCTAGGAAAAATCTTGAAAATATGGGTATGTGATCCAAGGTTCAGTTGAGCAGAAGGATTCCTCCTCCGAATTCTCCCCTTTGGGGAACTTGGAGCAGAATTTAGATAGTGTCCAATAGCTAAGAGGAATAACCTCCGCTAAGAAGGCTCCTGACCATGGTGTGGAGGATGTTTAAGGTACTAAATTGAAATAAAAAATTTAAAGGCATTCCAAAAGGATAAATATGAAGGTAAAAAGAGTGAAAGGAACTCCTCTACATACCAACTTTGATAAGAATTTAGAATATTCCTAGGAGTCATAACCGATCTCTCCTCTAAAAATGATATCTCACACTTTTCCCTTAAAGTTGGTTAAGCATCACCTCAATTTCTCTATGAGGAAGAAAGTTGCTACAAAGTATCCAGATCCTCACTTGGGTTTAAAGAATTACATATTAGGCCTAAATGATATCATTACTTCTATATGAAGGGTGAGTAAAATGATAGTGACATATGCAGATGAGGCCTCTCTACTCCTGGGTAACGTAAAGAAGAAATTTAAAGTTTTGGGTTCATGTTTGGAGTAGGATTCTAAAGATAAAAGGACTAGGAAGTATGATGATTAATTGGCTCTTGCTAGATTTTACTCTACTCCCTAGGTGGGGTTTCTCAATTTGGTTTAGTTTCTTCTTTAGTTTCATTGTTGTTCCTCCACTTGGATCCCTTTTTGGTTGATGGATCCTAAAGTGTCTTTTTGCTGTTCTACTTATTTGTTTCTTGTATTTCTCTTTTCTTGTTGATTGTAAAAGGTTTTGGGAGCATTTTAAAACCCCTTCTTATACCTAATAAAAATAAAAATCTATCAATATCAAACCAACTTATTATTGTATGTCTACAAGTAACATAGTTTTCTTACAAAATATAGTAACCATAATTACAACATAACATCAGTAGCTACTACTACTTCTTTACCTGTTACATAAAGCTACATCCATTATATATAAGTGAGGAGGACAAGACCCTCCTCTTGCCTATGTTATCAAATAGTTGCAATAGTAGAATATCCAACAAATCCCATCCAACAGGTAAGGATAAATATAGGTGCAACTAAGTCTTAATCTAGTTATACCCACTTACATGGAATCTTTATCTGCCATTATGGAAATATTGAGAAAATAAGAATTTGGTTGCCAAGTGGTTTCACCTTACCTAATGTGTAAAATTATCTTACGTTCTACCTCAAAAGTAATTCCTAGTTGTTCCAAATTAGTAGGTAGTTGACTATCTGTTGATGTCACCCATAGGTGGCTAGAAAAACTACATCTTGTTGGATTAAATAACAAAAATGAGATCTATGAGTTGGATGATGCTATTAGTATTCAACCACATCCCTATTGTCTTCTTCTACCATGCCTAGAGCTAGCCTATTTTCCAATGTCTAGTTCCAACATGTCTTCTAACATCCAATGCTAGCTTATCTTTCAATTGTCCAATGCCAATAGTGTTGTCTCATATGATGCTAGTCAAGAGCTATCATGTCTAGTATTGACTATATAGTGTTGCATATGGTACCTATTCTAGTCTCTACTTTTGATTCCAGGTAGTCTTTTATTTTTGGTGTTGGCTTTCATACTGTCCCAACAGTTCTAATTGTCGTGCAAAAATTTGATAACCCTTTTTATTCCCTAAAGCTTGGTATTGGTCAAAATTTTTTTTATTTTTACCTCTCCTAGCATATAATATCACTCTTTATATCTAAGTTTGTATTTAATTATAATTACTACATTTAATAAAAAAATAATACATAGATGAAGAAAAAAATGTTCAAATAGTGCAAAAAGGAGGTAAAAAGGTTGTATAAAATGCGACACTTTTTAGCCTCATAACATAGACTATTTAGGAAATAATAAAAAAAACAAAGTCCTATGGACTTGGACTATCTAGGCAGTCAAAAGCAATAAAATTCCTACACACATAGACTTTCTAGGTACTCAAAAGCAATTTAAACAAAACATTAAAGTTCTATAGGCATAGATTGTCTAGGCAATATTCAAATTCATCTAAGCACTTGTTTATTAATCAAGCTAAAAGTCCACTGCTTAGGGATGAAGTAAATAATTAAATTTTGAAAAATGCAATACATCTAGACAAAGCATCTTATTATGTACATATAGAAAAATACAGTCAAAAACCATGTTAAGCAACTTGTTTAACATGTAAACCAATAAATATTTATTATACTTAATAAAAGAAAATATTGCATATGTTTGCATCAAAACAAGAATTCACAAAAAAATAATCACACAAATCAATAATGATTGATATATCATATTAATGATCAAAGCTTCAATTACAACATCCAAAAATTAGACATCACCCAAAATTGATGCATGGCATCTACATATTACGATTATTGAGACCCACTATCAAGTGCCCTCCTAAAAGGTGGGGACATCCTCATTGACCTTTGAGAAAATATACTCATTGATCTTGAGTATATTTGTGACCATGTCCTTGTAGGTGATAAAAGCCATTAGTCTATAGGTACTGCCACATGATACATCACCCTATAGTTTATTTCTTACTCTATCTCTACTTGTGGATTTTATTGATTAATTTGAAGCTCCTCCTGAGTAGCCATTAGGTCTATTTATGCCCTATCCAACTCCTCCTACACCTAAGCTATACCCCACTTCATGTGACTCAACTCCCTATATGATTGACCAAGCTCACCCTATATCTCTAATAACATGTGCATCATATCTCCTCGTTCATTTGTTGTGGATGTAGTAGCCTATCCTATGGATTCATAACACTATGTAATCAGGATTTTGATAGTCTAATGCATCATAATATTCTTTTCTAACAACTAATATCTTTCTTGCTACAAGTCATATCTCTCTCTCCATAAATCCATGAACACTCTCTCCAAATTAGAAATCTATCTATTCCTTTCTGTTTAAATTTGATCTAACTCCACCTATAGTTGATTTCTCTCTGATTGAAGCATTATCATATCTATCTTGTTATTCCTCCTTTGGTCATTGTGTAGTCTTCCAACTTACTTATTTCCCTCCTAGAGTGTATCTCTCTAACTATACCTCAAATATATGTTATATTAGTATTAGAGATATTACATTATTTTATAACATTGTAGATATTTAGATTACTATGCAAGTTTGATATTTGTGTATATAGTATGTGTCAAGTTAGTAGGTGTGAGCATGTGTCATGTAATTAAGTGTGTGAGGTGTCTAGTTAGCAAGTGAGAGTTATTTGAGTGATGTGTCAAGTTTAGAAGTAGGGAGTTATATGCAATCATGAGAGACTTTGTATTTATGTAATATGTGAGAAGAATATGAATATTTAAGTTCTCCCATGAGTTTTAGGAGAGCAAAGAACAAGAGTCATGTAATATGAAGAGTCTCATGTATATTTATATTGAATATTAAAAAATGTAATATGTAACTCGAAGATGATTTCCTTTATGCATTGATTTAGGAGTTTCAATAAAGTTTTTAATATGATTTATAACCCTAAAATTATTTAACTTGTAAAAATAGCATTATTTTTGCTAATAGTGGTATCAAATCCACATTGAGTGGATTTCATGATAGCCATCTAGAGCCGAATAGCTATAGGAAGATTTAGTTGTAGGAATTAGATAAGGAATGTGAGAAGAACTAATGAAGGTGATGGAGGAAGAATATTTGGAAAAATATTGCTAATTGCTAGAGGAAGGATTGCATGTTTGCAAAAGGAACATTGAAGGAGATAGAATCAAGAAGAATATGAAGGTTGACATCAAGGTTGGAAGCCAACCAAATTGATACAACATGTGAGAGGAGAAGATTAAATAATAAAGTGACCATTTGAAGTTATGGATGTTATGAGAGGTGTTGAGCATTGGGAAGTTATGAATATTGCTAATAACATTATGGACATAAAGAAGAATTTAGAACCAAATATAGGTGTGGACTATCGAGGATGTAGAGGAGCATTAAATATTTTGAAGTTATGGAAGCTACACTAGAGATAAGTACAAACGGTTGAGAATGGAGAGGGGCATTGAAGCTTGGTTTGTGAATGTTAGAGTTGAGAAGAAAGGAAGAAACTAGATTTATTTTACATTCTGCCGTATTCACTTGAAGAAGAGAGATTCATGCTGTATACTGCTACATTAGAGCCTGTTGGAGAATGAAACATACAAAGGTTTAATGCCTGAGTGTAGAGAAGTGGAAGGTGATTGGGTGTAATAGTCTGAGTAACGCCTTGGTAGGAGATAGTTTTTAGAAACATCATTACGCAGACAAACAACAGATAAGACATTGCTAAGAATACCATCATATATAAGATACATTATAACCTTTGGATTATTTAATATTCTTGAATATATTTGAGGAGATTTAATTTATTTGATTTGATTTAAAGTGGAGTGATAAGAGGATAAAGCATAACTTAAGTTTTGAAATGAATGATTGGAAGTTATAAGTAGAAGGAAATAATTACTAAAAGAAGGAAAGAATTAATGATTGAAGAAATTGATGAATGACGAAAATGAATTAAGAAGATTCAAGAAATTGAATTAATGATTGAAGGAAATAAAATTTAATTAATTTGAAGAATTTAATAATTGCCAAATTGAATTAAAGGGAGGTATAAGAAGAAATAATTTGAAAAAAAATTAAATTTTGATAGTTAAAATTGAAATGATGAAGGAAATTAATTAAAGAATATAAGAAATTGATTGGTCGAATTAAAAGGGAGAAATAAGATTTTTATTAAAATTGAATATTTGATTGAATTGAAGAAAGATTGATTGAAGAATAAAATTGAAAGAAGAATAAATGAAATATTGAAATTAAGAGAGAAATTTGAAGGAAAAGTGGAATTAAAGATTGAATTAATTGAATTAAAATTTTGGAGATACAAAAATTTCTACAAAAATAAATAGGAAGAATATTAAAAAAAATTGAAATTGAAAGATTGATTAAATTGAAGGGAGGAAATTAAATTGAAGAATTGAAGAAGATTGAATTTAATTTGGGAGCAATAAGGAATTCCACATCAAAGGAAATCAAATTAAAAGGGATTTGTATTGATTGAAAGAAAATGAGTACATCAAGAAGACCATATAGATTTAAAGGACCAAGCTACATGAAACAAAAAATTCAAAAACAATAATATTTTCATAGGCTTGTGCTAAGATATAATGATCCATGAGAAATACAAGCAAATCCAAAACTAGAATATGAAGATAGCTCATGGTAAATTGATTCAGGAGCAAGCCACTATATGACATGAAATATAGATTGGTTTGATTGAATTCAAATAAAAATAAATTTACCAATTAAGATAGCATATGATAAATTTCATCATGTACAATGATCATGAATGTCACCCTTAGTCTACCATATTATGAATGTAACTTAAAAATTGTACTTTATGTTCTGGCATAACAAATAATCTTAATTTCAATATCACAATTATTGGAAAAAGGAAAAATGATTGAGTTCAAATATATTAATGGTAATAAGAAATGTCTCATTAAGAGATTAAATAAAATTGAAGCCATGGGATCCTATAAAAGTGGCATATTTTCCTTGGATGTAATTGAAATTGCTCAAAAATATTTAGATCAAATTTTTCCAAAAGAAAGATATTAAAGAAGTATTACATTAAACACAAAACTTTTATGGCAAAAGAATATGATAATATATTTGTTGATGACTCACCCAGGTGTTGTAGGTGAGTTGGAGAGGTGAGGGCAATCCTTCAAGGTAGGTCCCAGGTTCGAGTCTCCACCCTACCAAAAAGTTGAATTGGGTACCCAAAATCCAATTGATAATGTTGGTGCAGGGCAGGACTGGGTGCAACACCCAAGTGACTTTGACAGTTTAGAATCCTCTGGTCGTGGTCTCTTAGACCAAGGCAGCATTGCAAGGTTTTTTGCTTAAAAAAAATATTTGTTGATGAATTCTTAAAAAGAATAGAAAATAGGTCAATGGAATAGACATAGTGCTATTATCTCAAGCAATATTAAGGTCAAAGTTAGAGAATGAAGATGAGGGAGAGACTGAAAAATTGAAGGAAAAATATTTCATACCAAATAATGTAATATAGGGGTGGGGGTGTTAGAGGTATTACATTATTTAGTACTATTTTAAATATTTATATTAGACTATGAGATTGATATTTGTGTATATATTATATGTCAAGTCAGTTGGTGTGAGAATGTGTCATTAAGTGTGTGAGGTGTGTAGTTAGCAAGTGAGAGTTATTTGAGTGATGTGTCAAGTTTAGAACTAGGGAGTTATATGCAATCATTATAGACTTTATCTTTATGTGGTATGTGATAGGAACATGAAGAGTTAAGTTCTCCCATGATTTTGAGGAGATAAAAGGTCAAGAGTCATGTAATATGAAGAGTCTCATGTATATTTATATTGACGATAAAACCATATAATATGTAACTCAAAGAATATTTGCTTTATGCATTGCTTTAATTATTTTAATAAAGCTTTCAATGTGATTTATGGAATTATTTAATATGCAAGAATAAAATTATTTTTGCTAATAATTAGAACCTCCCTACTCTCTCCAACCTTTTGGTGGTGACCTACCACCCTTAGACTTATGGCAAATACGTGATGACCTACCACCCTCATGCCAAAAATTGATAGGTGGCAATATTCTACCCTCTATCTCCCCTATTGTATTCTCCAATGGGGATAACCCCTAAAATGATGGAGTTATTATAGGAAGAACCTTTGTATCTACTACCTAAAGAAATCCTAAATGTGTCTTCATAGATATTAATCTACCCTTTTCCATGGTCTAGGTATCTACTTCTATGGTAAGGTAACTCATTGAGGGTAAAGTTCCTAATACCAAATTTCATAACCCTCAACCACACCAACATAATCCTACCCAAGCCCTTGAATAATAGGATCATCCACATACTCCTCTATATAACTCTAGATTGGAAAATTTCCCAACTCCTTACTCTCGACGAGCTCTCTTATATCAAAATGCCTCCTTAGGAATAACTTGTACCATATAGAACTATCTAGTAACTTTATCTATAGTTATAGCTCTTGCTCTCCTCTTGGTTTGTATAGCTATATAAAATACTATACTCGATACAAATGGCATCCATCATTTGTCCACCCAAGATGTAGTCAATAATATCATCATAGGACCTAATATGGATGAAGCTCATCTAATGCCATTCTAATTTTATAAAGACACTACATGGTAGATGACCTACCCCTAGTATCAAAGTGTTATGCCCAATGGAATGCCAAAAACATCTCTTGGTCATCCACCATCCCTGGTAATTTGCATGACCATAGGATTACGATAAGCTTCCATGCCCAAACCTAAAGTAAGATGCCACACACCAATCCATGATTACCTCTGTGTATTATCCAGTATAATGTGTGGTAGAGTTATACCAACACTAATATCCCCCGTACAAAAACAACCTTGTTGTCTCTCGTATTTGTTATAATACCACTCCAAACCTAGTGTATTACTTACGCTTTTTGTATCAAGAGTGTAGATCTAGCAATTCAGGATTTTTTTGACAAGGTATCAAGTTTTATTGATTTACTTATGCTTTATATATTTTTGCACTTCATTTAGCAAGTATTTCAGATAGGATTAGTATTTTACACTTGCATGCTTTAGCGGACCTCACACTATGGAGGCCTCACAGGTGTTACTAACTTTATTTTGATTTGTTATAAGAGGTATTTCTATTGATGGTTGTTGCAACTTTGAGTGGTCCCATAGGGATAAACAACTTCACTCACACTTGTTTGGAGTGAATATGATCCAAAGAAACCAACATTCATTTGAACGAGGGATTTAAACCCGTTAATTATAATAATTGTATTAAAGAAAACCTTGCATTGTAACCCCTGATTTGGGGTATATCTATGTATAAAGTAGATATCTAGGCTCCCCGAGTTTATAATAAATAAGATCTTTCATTTTATGCATACATTGTTATCTGCTTTGATTTATTTCTTTTATTGGTGTTGGTTGATTTCTCTTTACAAAATGGCGATCATGATGGGACCCCCAAAGGGTGTCACTTTTTAATTTACCTTGTTAATATTGAGTTTTTGATCTACATGTTTCTATGTTTTTACTATAGGTTTTTGAAAATTTGATCATGCAATAATCATGAAGTCTAGAGCTATGATTTTTAGGAGTTGTGGGACTCAATCTGTGGTCGTGTGGATGCCATATAGTATTCAGGGGATTCCACACAATGTTTATGTGGACACCATAAAGTATCTAAGAGATGCCACAAAGTATCTATGAGATTTAGTAGAGTATATGAGAGATTCAATGCCATGTATACAAATTTGGGGAAAGAATACGTAGGCTTCTGGGTAAGCTATTTTCAAACCCTACTTACGTTTTTGCTTTTTAAAAGAGAAAAAAAAATAAATGTTTATTTTTCTATTTAAAAAGCAATATATCATGCATTGTTAGGAATTATAGGCATTCATAGGCATTTTTATTTACAATAAATCAATAAAAAAAGAGAAAAGGAAGTGCATTTTTAGAATCATATAAATTTGCATATAGGGGTAGATCTGCACCTATACATTCATTTCTAGTTGCATTAGACATTCACTACAACTGATTCAAGTTTTGCTATTCTTCATGGTGTTTTTATTTCTACATTGTGTGATGAGTGTATTTTCATTTGCGCTTTAGGAAACAAACTAAAAAGCATATTAGTTGCACTCTAGGCTAAGTTTTCCCACTTCTCACTCTTCTAGGTTGGGATAAGTCACTTGTACTCAAGCTTCCTCCCACTGTTGGAAACACTTGTTGATTTAGAGTGGAAGAGCTAGGTGAACCCTCCACACATTGTGGATCTTAAGTGATGTACCCTAGACTCTTTTGAGGACCTCATACTTGGCACTAGTATTCCTAGTCACCACCTTGGTTGATGTGAAGTGTGATTTATTTTTAGAGAAACACCATAGAAAATGAAAACTTAAAAGGAATCCACACACATTGCATGTTTCATATTCAACATTAGTGAGTTAGATTTCATCACCAACCACTGATCGAGACCAACGATGGTGGGCTTCATATCCATCCATTGGATCACCCCATAGATACCAATAGTAGCCCATGAGTGGTTTTTTTGGGCTTCATCACCAAAAAATTCCCCTCTCGAGAGACCCACTTTAGGAAGCCATTTAAGCCATTTGCATTTAATTTATTGTCAGAGAGATGAGTGTGAACACAACTATCCACCCTGCATGGTTGTATTAGGCTTAGGGAGTCATAACATCAAACACACACACACAGACACACAAAAAAAAAAGAATCAAAATAAAAAATATTATTGCAAGACATAGGATACAACTATTTGTTTGATCTTTGTGTTTTTCAATACCATATCACTTTCCACACACACCCTACACATTCACTACACCTACCTACTTATAGATCATGGTATTAACTAGAAATTAAGCCAAAGCCATGAGTCAAGTACCTACCTCATCCATGGAGTTGTCCAATCCTTTCCCAACAACTTCTATAGCTAACTCATCCAATGTGGTGTAGATAGGCTATTTTGGCTTGTCTAATGGTCCTTCTCACACAATATTCACTTCAAATATAGATGTGATAAAAAGGTCTATCCACACCACCATTTCAAAAGCTGATCCATCCAAACCCATCGACCACCATGTCACTTACATAGATTCTGAAAAACTCATAAGCTATTTAAGACCCACTAGTCTAATTCTAGAACCAATTAATAGTCCACCCAGACATGTTCCTTCTTCTCAGTAGGAACTTGCTCACTCACATCCCAATAACTTTAACCAAGTCTACACCAACCCTCTTTTTGAGGCAACATCCGCACCCTCACACCAAATTCCACCACAACAATGTAGCCAAAGCACCTCCATCCCATTTACCTACACCACTACCTATTCCAACCCACTCTACGAAGCACAAGTTAATGTTGCTTCGTAGATTCCATCCACCATTCCATCTACCACCCCTCATTCAGTTGTGATCCCTTTCACAACTTACCCTCCATTAACCTCAACCAATATTTCCAACACTCATATCATACCTACATCCACTTCCACCATAACCACACAATATGCATATGAAATTAACATACAACAAGCATGCCAACACCTCAATCAACTGCTCATGGGCCATCAAGATTCTCATTCTTTCCCTAAAAAATAATCACAGGTAGCATATTTTAAACCCCACTCCATTCCAAACCAACACACCTTCTTCACCCCTGATCCATCTTGGGTATCAAAATATTCTAAGGTTACCATACCCACGCCTCCATTCACCCACATCAACACCACTTCCATAACCCAACACATTCAAATCCCCCAAAATTCATCCCTACTTCATCAACACCATTCCCTCCATAACCAAACCCAACAACACATCCAACATCACCAAATACCCATCAATCCATCAAACAATGAATACCACATTCCATCCCAACAATTCATCACTCAAACACACACCACCTCCATACACTCATCAAACAAACCAAGGCTTCCACACACACATGGAAGATCCTAAGATCTAAGCATTACAACAACATATTGATAGCTTAATTATGCATACTCCTGGTATGATGTACCAAAAAGCTACATTGATATAGCTATTCAATCAACCCATTCATTCTTTGGTACCTTCACCACCTTATATGGAATATTTACACTGCCAAATTTTGACAAACTCAAAGGGGTTGAGGACCTTAGGGAGCACATTAGCACATTCATCCATTCATATTTTTGAATCCAAGAAAATGATGCTCTAACACTCTAAAATTTTCCTCAGACATTAGGGGAAGACACCTTAGATTGGTACAATCATCTACCACATCATAATGTTTACGTATTTGAACAATTGGCAAACAAATTTTTGGAAAGGTTCTCCCTCAATGTTCATAAGAAAACTACCTTGAAGGACTTGTATAATCTCAAATTTTTTGAAGAAGATATGGTCTATGAATTCAAAAATCATTGGAGGGTAGTCATCACCACGTTACCATTCTCCCTCCCAATGGAAGAATTAGCTCGAATGTTTCCAAGGATTTTTTTAAAACCTATCTCCTTATTATTGCAATTACATAAATATAAAATATTTTATGAAGCTCTTTCCCAGGCCCGTGTCACTGAAGAAAACAAAATTCAAGAGGGTGAGATCAAACAAAAGAAAAATGAATGGTAAAACAAGGGCTAATATAAAGAAAACTATTTTGGTCAATCAAAACTAGGACAAGTCAATCAAGTGGTTTTGAGTCAACACCAAATGATTCAACAACCCCATGGTCATCACCAACCATAACCATCATCACAAAAATTGCAACAAGTGTCTTATAAAGTGGTTCCCCCACCATAATAATTCCATAACAGAGCTCCAACTGTGGATATAGTCAACATCAAAAATCTGTTCGATAGGCTCATACTTACACACCCTTATCCAAATTATATACCTCCATATTTCCTAGGTTGTATGACACCAATGCTATTACCTTACTTGAAGTTAAACCAGATGATCCAACCAACTATGGCAAGGGCTATAAGGAGAATTTATTTTATCCTTTCTATATATAGAAAGGGCATGCTATTAATAACTTCTTTTCATTTAAAACATGGTGTAAAATTTGATAGACCTAGGAGCCATTAAGTTGGATAGTCCCTTGGCATAATAAAATAAAAATATTGGTATCTACCAAACACCACTTCCTCATCATTAGGAACCACAAAAGACAACAAGGGGATAAAATACCATGAATCCCCCTAACCAAGTCAATCATGTGCAATAGTACCAAGGTTTATGGGGGCTATCCATGTAGTCACTTGAGGTCAACGAAGCACCAATCACCAAAAAAAACAACCTCAAGCAGTTCAACCTCCCATGGAACCTCAAGTGAGTGTGCCTCCACAACCTACTAATTCATCTCCACCCATTCATTTTTTTTCCAATTCATCTTAATTATTTCACCTTCCAAGTCATCTATCCAAACCTATTCATCCCCTAAGCCATTGAAAAAGACCTATCATCACGTTGAGTAGTCGGCTAACAACTAGTCTCAAAATAGCTTCAACAAAACTATCGATCTACGAGCTTATACAACAATCTCTTCCACACCATGAGGCATTAATGGAAATCTTAAAATCCATTGAACTTAAATCTCAATATGCTAATGCCTTTAACAATTTTGTGGGGAGTATTAAAACATGTATGGAGCCCTCTATCACATTCTATGATTTTGAGATCAAATTAATATCATCAGAATCACTAGTCCTCCATTACATATCATGGCTCAAGTTGATGGGAAGCCTTTCAAAAAAGTCCTGATTGACACAGACTCATCCATCAACATCATTACCACCTCAGCCCTTCAACATCTCAATATTCCACCTTCACACATCATCAAATACACTTTCACCTTGCAAGCATTTGATGATGCTCTATGTTCTATTGTTAGCATTGTGGTCTTACCCATAGAAGTGGCCAGTCCTTGCTAATATAGAGCACATGTTCAATTTTTCATCATGATTTTTCATTAGGTTAATTGGTAAGGATATGGTTTAGGACAACAAGAATAGGGAATGCATGACATAATTGAAACTCAATATCAATAATCACATGATCATTCAGGTTTGGGATACAATCCATATTCTTGCACTTCCTCTTTTGAACAAGCTTTTCAAATCCTACATTTAGATTCAGAAGAGGAAACCAATCACAATGATGAATTTGAGGAATTATATGAACAATACGATAACATATCGATAGCTTCAGATGAACCCAAAGAGGAATTAGTCCCAATCACACCATTCAAAAAATATGATGAGTATTATCTCATAATGTTCCCCATCCATCAACCCATTTTCCATTTTCTTCTTCCAAGGGATCAAGCTGAGCCTACCGGTGAACCACTACCTCCACTTAATTTATAACCTCAAAACAACATCATGTAACATACGTACATGAAAAAAATATGTTTTTGAATTTTTGCAATTGCATATCCCTACTATTTGCATTTATACTTGTTACTTGTTGTTATCCAAGTTCACAAGGTTCAATTTAATAATATAGGCTTGCCATTCTAGGGGGAGTAGGAGATCCCAAACCACTAAAAATTATCCACTTGAGAGTGTTCTATGCTTAATGCAATTCATATATGTATATATACATGGCTAAAAAAAAATCATCAAATCATCCATACACACTACATTTCATACATCCACACTACATACTCACATTCATTATCATTTCAGCACATTCCACCCACCATATTAGGGATCATTTGCTTAGTTCAGATAATAATTGATCCAATAAGTCTTGTTACCTTAATTAGGGGCACCCTTGAGTTAATATACATCTCATTTCCATAGTTCATAAGTCATAACATCATTTGTACTATCATTCCATCATTCCTAGGTGTTTTCGGTCACTCAACCACTCCTAGTGTTTCAAGCAACCTCCAATACATGCCAATTTTTTTCTAGGACTAAGGCACATTTTCACTAAGAAAATCTTGAGTTTTGAGAGTTGAATCTAACATTCTTGAACCAAACACATATAAAACCTATTAAAAACATCTTGTGTCAAAGAGGGATAACACCATGATTGGGTTGAACCTCAAAGCAAAAAAGTCATCTTTGCTTGTCCCATTATGCACATAATCCAAAATCAAAACAATGGTCTTTACCACTAACAATACCTCCAAATAAAAGAATGAGTAGTAAGGATAGGAAATCATTCTCATCACACCACGGTTGAGAACCTGACTCCCAAAAGCTCTAATTCTTTTATAAATCACACACCAAAGATCCTCAAGTAGTAAGGATAGAACTACATTTATATCCAAATGGTTAGGTAGTCTGATTCCCCAAAGATTAGAGATTAGATCATTGGACTATGGAGCTAGCCTCCATCAGGGTTATAGATGCTTGATTGGTAGTGGAGTACGCTCATGCATGGCAACACACCTCTTTTGAAGAGACCTCTGACTACACATAAGGACAAGCTAGCTTCCTGATCTTCTCCATGATAGATTTCATTTCAATTTACTCAAGATAGGTTAATTAACTCACTTGTACACACATTGGTTCTTGATTACCTTGAGTCATTATCATGCTCATGATTGGTAAATGATAACTCACAACACACATTTGGTCTTGGAGAAATTAGATAGAACTTAGTGAGTTTTTTTCCAATCACTAGGATATTTGAGTCTTTGTGAAACCATTTCAAATCAAACATCCATAAGATAAAACAACATCCATGTCATTATCACATCATACATGAGTTTTCCATTTCACATACCACCATTTTGGTGCCCTTTATTAAGTGACAATGATGGTCAAGAAAAATCTAAACTACAAATTATCATTAGTGTGTCAATTTACTTGCATTATTATCATAAAGTATAAACATCATCATTACATTATCATCCATCACATCACATACACATGCATTCACACAAAAGTCATAGCATAAAATAAAAGCCATGTATATATATAGTCATAGGTATAATGAAATTATGAAGGCTATATAAAATGGAGCACTAAGGCTCATATATAAAAGTGTGTCAAGGCACTAACTAGCACCCATAGGCAAACCCCTAAGATCATGATGGTGCCAAAAATGGAGAGTCACTATACCTAGAGTCACTATGCTTAATAGAACCCACTAGGAAGGAGAAAGACCATAGTAACAACCCAATGTGATGTTTCATAAGTAGATCCTCCAACTCATGAGTATACCCTCTCAAGATCAAAGGCATAGCACATCCTACCTCTGACAAACATCCCTCTATGCTAGCTCTACCTAGAGCTTCACTATCACATACCCACCTCCACCTACCACCATCCATACCTCCTGCTCCACCCGTAGTTGAAAATTCTTAGCATCTTGAGATGCTATCATTGCATCTAGCTCCACCACCATCTACGAGAGCTGATATTGCTCAACCTTGAGCTCAATCCACTCCTCCTCACTTTGACCAGGAGGTCTCTCCAGAATCTTCTCCATACCATCCCACCATAACCATCATCGCCAATCTCTAGAGGCTACTCTACTATCACCCTCGCCTACCTGCTTCAGCTGCTAGATCAATGATGTCTTTGACATTAAGGAGTCTCCTCGACCTACATTGCTACCTCCCCATCCTCTCCATTACCCTCCTCAACCACATAACTTGTTACCCATGGAGGATATGAAGTAAACCATGCATCATAGTCATTAGTGGTCCCAACATCATCCATATTTGAGAGATATATCTCCTCATCATACTCATAATCCACCCACCACTCCACACAAGGTAGGCTTGACTCATTAGATCAATACCTATACAACACTGGAGCATCAGGTACCCCTATTGTATCTCAAACTACCATAGCACCCATTAGAATTGGATCAACTCCACCTCACTCCCATGACTCCCAACCATCCATCATGCCTACTTGACCCATTGTAGTTGCTCTCTATTATTGGGCCACCTAGCATCCTACCATGGTCTCCAGTACACCTAGTCCAGTGTCAACCCTACCCATAGATCTCTATACTCCTAGCCACTACAACTAGGATGACTTGACTATATCTCCTTAGCTACCCATCATATCAATGCATAGGGTTTATCCCTATCCCACTCACATGGTAGGCCCATAGAACAAGCCAAACTAACATGCTCCCAACCCTATATCTATGGTAGCACACTACAGCACAATTCCTTTCACCCCCACCTATTAACCTCATAAAACTCTAGGTATGTTTGCACTATTAGTGTAGGTTCCCATGCATACACCCGAGACTCATCGATTATATCGAACACCAACTGAATCATGTTCCATGGAAAATTACAACCGATGTTGTTGGGAACCAAAATTTTGGCTAGTAGGAACATGACTAAGGTTAGTAGTGCCTCAAAATACCTCTCCACTTATATATATCCAAGTACCTAATCCCACCACACCTAATGTTCACCCCCCTCCATCCTTAACCAAAATTTTACCTCATCTCATATTCCTTGTCATGCCCAACTTGGACACACAACCCCTCTATTGGTACTCAAAAGATGTTGTACACATCCTTCAGTATCACCGTCATCTCCCCTATTGAGATATAGAAGGTCCCCCCTTCTAGATTGCATCTCTATGCTAAGGTAGAGAGGCACCCCTAATAGACCCTCACCACATCAATTTGGGTACACCCCACCAATACCTCCCGCTTCAACCAATCCTAGTGGTCCTTCTACAGTGTCTTTCTCACCCTTGGTATGATGGATGAGAATCGATGGTGAGCCTTCAATATCCTCAACTGTAGCACAACAAAAATGTAAATACACATCATCATCTTATTAAACAAAAAAATTACACTATAAAATCCAAACAAGAGAGCTAATAGCACTTACCTCCACGACCTGCGCCTCCACTCTTGTTGTCGCATCCACTCCCTGCATTGTCATCACCTCACTCACTCAATATTCTTTGGATGTCACTTCTCAAACTCTCAAATGTAAGAATGAATCAAAATTATCTCCTGTAACTATTTTATAGCCAATTTTGACATGCTCAAATTCCCTAGTGCATCTGGCTAGTGCACTCAAATGCTACCTTACATCTTCCAAGTGGCAGACGCTCTCTCACATCTATGCATGATGTGGATGCAGGCTGATGTTTGGATATAGAATGCTGTAAAAGGATTCAAAGGGCTTAGAATCATAGTAATCCCATAAAATCACCTCAAAATCCATCCATGCATTCATTACATCATTCCATTACATTTTGTGATAGCATGGATTGATTTGGATGCTTAATTTTTGATTACAACCAAAAGTTGTAAAAATACCTAAATCACATCAAAACACCTCAAAACGGTCCAAAATTTCACAAAACTACCACATTCACTATTCCAATAATCCATCACATCATTTCATCACATTTTGTGATAACATAGATTGATTTGGGCATTTAATTATTGTTTGTGACTAAAAATCGTAAAAATGCCTCAAATTGCTTCAAAATGTCCCAAAACAATTCCAAATTTCACAAAATCATTAAATTCACCCATAAATGCATTTCCATATTCATTCAAACTCATACATCATCATTCAACATTGCCCAATTCACTCATCAATGCATTTCCATTCAACATTTTCAAATCCACTTATATTTTCAAGTGAACCTTGTATCTAGTGGTTTGCACTATTCCCCTAATAATTACAATGATTAATTATCCATGCATTTTGGTAGGATGGGTAGATCACCATAAGTATGCTTACTCATATCATCATTCAACATTACCCAATTCACTTATCAAGGCATTTTTATTCAACATTTTGAAATTCACTTGCATTCAAGTGATCTTTGTATCTAGTGGTTTACTCTATTCCTTTGGCGACTGCAATAATTGGTTATCCATGCAATTGGTAGGATGGGTACATCACCATAAGGATTCTTGCTCCTATAATCATACATCTTCTTGTTTAAAAACAAAATCTATTTGGTTCCTCATTTTTTGAACAAGACTATGCACAAACTAATTTTCTCAAAAGCTATCATTGATGCCATTTTATATGGGGTAACAAACACGGGTGACTTTTGCTACATTATTTCCTTTACATTTCAATAGTCACCATGGATAATAGCCCACTAGGATTATTGGTTCCTCACTTTATATTCAAGAATTTCTACAGTCACTAATAGACCCCTAGGATGATTGGTTCCTTTACTTTTTTATTTTTTGCATTTTTATAATTTTGCATTTCAATGATGCCAAAAGGTATATTTTTCAACAGCACAGCCTTACCCAAAAATTGGGGTAACCAAATTTGATTTTTATTTCCCATATTGGGATACATCATTCATATTATTCACATAATAAAAATCTCATTTTTCTATTTGGGGTAAAAGCAGAATCAATCATTGCATCATTCACATTCATTTACATCATTCATATCATATACATGTCAAAAACCCCTTTTTTTATTAGGGTAAAAAGTAGAATTAATAATTACACCATTCATATTCATATTCATTTACATCATTCATATCATCCACAGTTCTATCTATTGGATTTTGATATTCATTCTTCACTCATCTGCCAATTGAGGGGGTAAGCTACAACATCAATTTTTGTCTTCAGGATCTTCTTGCGCATTGAGGAAAGAAGCCACTTCACCAACCAAGTGTCTCTTATTTTTAAACTGCATTGTGTTTCATGTAACACGATACAAAAAGGGGCATCTTTAGACACCAAATCCTAGCCACTTGTCATCTATGCATCAAAAATTCATAGCCATACATTATAAACATACATATATATAAATATTATATATATGAATACATATCAGCCACCCATCACATCTTAATATTGACCATTCATTTAACATGATCCATGTCACTTATCAAATCACAATCTCATCCCTTCATAATATTTTAATCTTGACCACCTGTTGGTGTCATTGAAACCCTAACATGTTTTAAGGGCAAATTATAAAAGATCATTCACTTGTATGAATGAAGGTCAAAATATTTTTGAGAGGTCAAGATCTGAAAGCATTGATCATCCATCATTTCATAAACCCTAGCACTCTTCTAACACATTCCCTCCTTGCTACCACCATATCCGCCATATCCACCGTTGAAACCTCTACAAACCAGATCAAATTCTCTAGGGTGTCCTTCAAAAACCTTGAATGATCCAAGGAATTCCTTGAATACTATAGATCATTTCCAAAATATTGTAGGGCATCCACAACCATCCCTAAATGCTATAGGGTATTTGCATTACACTGGTTTGCAGTCACCAAACCCTCGAATGCTCGTGAGTATTTGTGCATCACTAGATTGAGTCATCAAACATGTAGATCTAGCAACTCAAGCATATTTTAACAAGGAATCAAGTTTCATTATTTTACTAACATTTTATATATTTTTACACTTCATTTGGAAAGTATTGTAGCTAGGATTAGTATTTTCACTTTCATGTTTTAGTGGGCCTCACATTGTGGAGGCCCCGTAGGTGTTACTAACTTTATTCTAATATGTTTGTGTGTAGGTTACAAGAGGTATTTTTAGTGATGGTTTTTGCAGCTTCAAGTGGCCTCATAGGGATACACAAGACCACTCACACTTGTTTGGAGTGAATATGATCTAGAGACACCAACATTCATTTGAACGAGGGTTTTAAAACCCTTTGATTGTAATAATTGTATCAAAAGCAAAACACTATATTGTAACTCTTGATATGGGGTATATCTATGTATAAAGTAGAGATCTAGGCTCCATAATTTTATAATAAATATAATCTTTTATTTTATGTGTACATTGTTATCTACTTTGATTTACTGCTTTTAATGGTGTTGGTCGATTTTGCTTTACAAAAATTTTTTTGGTAAGTTAAAAAAATTGTATTAATCAGGGAATTTGAAAGGTACCCTAATGCCTTAATACAACAAAATGATTAAGGGATGCATCATCCACAAAAACCTCATGGCATCCACATAAATCCTAGGATATTTAGACAAACTCGAAATAAACCAAAAGGACAAGGATGAAATAAAACGTCCTAACCAGACATATCCTAGGAATAGTAGACAAACTGCATACAATTACGCATTAGCATAATCCTTGGTGTTATGCTTTTTGACATCCTTAGAATTTTATTTAAACACTTCCTTGGTAATTTCCACCATGTTATATTCCTTGACACCAGCTCTAGCTCCATCAATGTTTCCTGGGAGATCCTCAATGAAGTTGTCACAAAAAATAGCAGATTCAGAGTGTTCCTGTGCTCTTTCATTTGGGAAATGACCACCATGCTTGCAATTATAGCACTTTCCATCTGGATTATGGTAGTTGTGGTGGTATTTATAATGTATTCTTGAAGTATCTTAATCACAAGATCCTCGAACTCGTTCTCGGTAAAACCATGCATTTTTCCTTGATTCTGAATAAAATTATTCTTTAAGCATTGAGAGCTTCTTGTTGGGGTAGGCCGATCCTAAACCTTATCCTTATTTCTTACTAATTACTTAGTATCCAGGTAGCTTCCATCCACTTTCCTCTTATTTTAACCTCGAACACTTGAGGAAGGTGTGAAGGACATATCCTCCTCCATCGTTTGCTTGGAATATCCTTGATGTTCCTGTGAAGCCACATTTCATTTGGGAAATTTCTCCAAAAAATGAGCATAGATTACCTTAAAAAACCCATGATGTGAGGGCCAAGCCTCATATTTATTCAAACGGGTTACCTTGATGGATTAATCTATAGACAGATACAAAAGTTTGAGGATATTAAGAGGTTTCAACTCCCTAAAATGATTGACGAAAGCAATGTGGAAGCTCCTTATAAAGGAACTTGGGTCATTAATTATAATGTATTCCATCACCAGTTTCATGACCTCCTTCTAGGGGGTGGGTAAATCCTCTCAAACCATACCTAGTTTAACGAGCTTGCATAGGCTTGATTTTGGCTCGAACTGCTTGAGCTTAGTATCCCAATTATGATTATCTCTTTGGATAGTTATTCCAATTATGCTTTACATACATTAATGTCAATGCTAAACTATACAATCATAAAATTCTCATTCCCAATAAACCTTCATAGATACCGCTCCTAATTCTATCCCATTTTCACTTTGGCACCCTTAATAGGGATTCAAAGGATCCATAAGACATCCTCTAATGTAACTCCCGTCTCCTCTATAGGGAGGTGAAAAGTACTCATCTCTAAGTATCATCACTCTACTAAGGCTGCCATGAAGGCCTAGTTGAAACTAAATTTGGTTATGTAAACAAGATAATATAAGCCTATAGTAGCTAGCAACCCATAATCCACTTCATCCAACAAATTCATTATGGCCTATAATGTATGAGGTCTCCTATAGTAACACTCTAGAATATATGGATAGTCTTTCATCCTTAAAAATTGTAAACATTAGGTATATAAAACCACTATTTGGAACACCAAAAATCACATCAAAACATCACAATAGCCACATCGTTAGAAAGAGGTTAGAAATATATTTCCAATAGATATAAATAAGCATAATATTACCTTAAAATTGGTACCCCAAAACGTTAACAAATAGTAGCACCTAAAAGTGGCACATTGGAGTGAGGAAACACCCTAACCTTTGAGGCCTATAAAACTACCTCAAGCTATAACAAAAATTCACAAGAATAGTACTATTAGAGATATCTCAAAATATATTTCCAACGAGTATAAACTCAACCATGTTTGCTTAAAAATTGATGCTCCCAAAAAATGTTCTAAGAAAAATTACCCTAGCCTAATGATAGTGTTGTATAGTCCATATAACACTTATGTTAGCAATGATAGCACCATATAGAAGTGTTGTATAGATAAACATAGGTATTTGACACATGTCAACATCATCCAAAAGTACATATCATAATGCTAGCATTGTTTGATGATATAAGCACTATACAGATATCCAAATGCCATATGATAAAAATACTATATTGTCACATAAGCTGTATATAGCAATAAAAGCATTGTACACCTATAGTAGAACCATATGGATGACGACTATGCTATATGAATGTATTTTCTAGCGCAAAATTTTAGCTAAGGCATGCACACAAATAACACATTTTCTCCCTCTACGAAAGTAACATAATATCAAATCAACATACTAAGAGAAAACAAAAGTGTAGACATCCATTTTTGACATGCCTAATCAACTATACCCAAAAATTAATCTTCATTGAATCAAGCTAATGCAACCAAACACCCCTCATTTTCTACCTCAAAGCAATAGAACTAATATTCCATACAAGTGTTATATGCAACATTATTGTAAAAGACTAGCACTATTTCAATTTGACTAATTTTTATTAGTTTGACCCTCCAAAAATTAAATCTATAAAAATCACTAACATTTAATAATAGTACTACAATTAGTGGTATTGCAAAAATACAACACTATCATTGACATGAGTCAAATCCCTACAACATGAGCCAAAAGCACACAAACTTCTTCCTCCACTCTCTAGTTTGATTACACTTTCTACCTCTCCTCCTCAATCCTATGGAATTTGAGTTCCTTCCCTTATCCAAATTGCATCTTTGACCTCTCTTTACGTCCAATAATGTTCCCTCCCAAAATCTATAAATGCAGCTCATGGGATGGTCATTCAACAAGCATTCTTGAAGCATCAAAACTCTATCAAATTTTCCTCAGAGCTCTCTTTCTTTCTCATTCCTTCGCTATTATTTCTTGAAAAAATTTTATAGCATTTAGGGCAAGAAAAGGAAGGCATGGGGTATTTGGAGTAAGGTTACATATTATTATTGCTACCATCAAGGAGGGACTTCTTGGCTAAGACGAGGAAGTTCTGCTGGGATTTTGTTGTATTTTCCATTACCAACTTATTCTTCTCTTTATTTTGCTTCTTATTTTAAAATGTTATTCCCTTATTACCTTGCTAACCATTTTTGGTGAAATATATAGCTGCTAACATTTCTTTAGTGTCCTTTTACTACTCATAGCATATCATTTTATGTTTTATAACCTATTTTGTAGCTTTTGATCTTGGTTAATTCTTACTTTGGGTTATTTTATGGCTACTTATAGTCATTAAAGCTTATATCCATCCTATCATAGTCACATTAGCTTATAAAATTGCTCTAATATATTTTCTTATGATTTTACATCCTTTATTAGACTTATCGTAGGCTAGTTAATGAATATTTATCCCTTTTTATATTATTTCCTTAGGTATTATCAGTTCTCTTCTTAGCTTTCAGCACCTAGGATTTATTTCTCCCACTCAGTCATCTACTTGGGATTTCTATCTTGGTTTTACTTCTAGTTTGAGAGAATTATATTAAATTCATATTGTTTCTTACTCTATAGCTCATATTTTTATTGCATGCTATTTTTTGGTCCATGTTTTTTTAGGTTCATAGTTTTACACTCAAATATGCTTTTAGACATCTTATCTCAAGATTCCTTTGTAAAATTGAACCTCTTGATAAGATTTCTCCAAGTCTTTTTAATCCTAGATACCTGCTTTTGAGTTATAGGAACAATAGTGCTAACAATCTCCAATAACCTTAATGATTATGTTCTCTATTTTATCATAGCATAATAGTACCACTTTTCCGTGATAGTGCCACTACTAGTGCTATTGCTAAATTTTGGTGCTATTATGGGAACTACAAATCTACTTCCATTTTAGGCTTAAATATTTATTGTTAAAAGAGATAGAGTGTCTAATCAACCTGACTATATAGTCACCCACTTCTCTGTAATTAGATAAGCCCCGTAAACCCGATCCCTATTGATTTTTTTTAGTTTTGTCGGTGCATCTATGATAGAAATATAAATCCATGATAGCACTAGTACCAATGTGTCTATAGGAAGTTAGTACTATTGCTCAACCATTAGAATTAAGTAATATCTATGTTTGGTTATATTTTATGCTTCCTACAGTCTATTTTCTATTGTTTCATATCTGATTAATGTAATTTATAACCTATTTTTAACAACTAAATAAAAGGAAAGGAATTAGACCTAGGACATTTTAATTTGATAAAATATTTTAGGGAAGGAATCATAATATCATTTGGTTGCATTTAGGCTAGTTTTCTTGCATAATCTATTCTTTTGTCCTTGAAAAGAGGAGACTTTCTACTTTCTTGTAACCATTGAAATTGAAAAAATTAGATAGTATAGGACTTTGTTTGCTTTAATAATTGTATTCTTGCATCCTTTCATATTTTGTTTTAGTTTACAATGGTCTTGCTTAGAGGTTATTAAGTTTAGGTGAAACCAAACTTAGGTGATTTGATAAGTTGACACATAAGACATTCACTTGAAATATATACTTGTATATATACATATACATGTCAGGTAGACCAACATGCATGAAAGTTTTAGGCCCCCTTTGGAAAAGGATCTAGGGTCTTGGCCTGCATGGATCACTATCTACATTTTGATTAACTCAACATGAAACACACATCTTGACTTAATAAAAGATAAAATTAATTTGAACATAAGCAAGACCATTTTAAATTTATTTTTTTAGTTTAGATCATATCAATCAATATTAAGAATTTGTTCAGTCTACTGGTGTGAAAGTATCAATACTAAGTCACATATCTAGGTGTGGTTGATCCTTGTATTGTTCCTTATTTATGTACCTCAAGGTTTTCCCTCATGTATGGTCATGTATGTCAGGGGAACCAAGCCTCTTTTGCATACCAACAAGTATCTTAGGAGGGAAGGTATATCAGATAGGTTTAGGTATATCAAAAGACTCTCCTAAAGTATACATCGACCAATTTTTTATATTCATAGTATTTGCTACCTTTCTTAATAAAGATTTAATTAATTGATCAACCATTTTATCCTAACCTTCTATATATGGATGGACATCTATATAATACCCATAGTAGAGGTTTACCATCATCTTCTTACCTTCCTTTTCCAAATACCCAATAAGAAGAAAAAAACCCATGGGTAAACCCTAACTATAGAGAGGTGGAACATGTTGTAGAAAGGGTAAAATTTGATTTTTTATATCATATCAAGGAATACGTTATACAAATCTAAAATATATTTTTAGACATCATTAGGGAAGAACTTGATGATGAAAATAGGGGAGAACCTTCTAATTTTGGTCCAAGAAACAAAAATTTTGAACATTCAAATAGTTAATATGTTATTATGCCAATAATTGAAAACCAAGTTAATAATTCAAGCCTTAGTGTAGCTATGGCACATCCCATTTATTATACTAACCCTCCAATTATTTCTAAAGGTATACCTAATTCTATCACATTTTCTAACATTTCTCTACATATTTCACTTACTTCAAATCCTGTTTCTATCAATCCTTTATTTTCAACTGACTTAAGTTATAATTATGCACAAGCACCTACAATGTGCAATAAAATAATACCACCTTTAGAGTCACTCCCTTAAGTATCTCAAAATTTCCTCAATTATCAACCCACATTAGTATTGCCAATACCTCCAAAGCAGGCATCCCTAGAATTCTAAAATATAAACTCTAAATTAGAACATCTTGAAAAATGATACTCCAAATTTTAAAAATTAGAAATCCATGTTGCCTCTATTCAAGGGGACTCATTTGGATAAAACTATTCCTTTAATGATTTTATAGCAAACCATTAGATCCTTTAGCCATCCATTTCTACCAAATTTTTAGACAGTAAAATTTTAAATGTATGATAGGAAATAGGATCCTATTAACCACCTTAGATTATTTTAATTTGCTTGTAGTGACATAAGTCATGATGAATTGCTTCTTCTTAGGATCTTTCAGAAAAGTCTTAGTGACCTAGCATTGGAATGGTACTTCCAAATACCTCGTGATTCTAATAAAAACTTTAGGGAATTTATGGAAGCATTTGTAAAATAATTTTTAGTATATATCAAAGAAAATATCACAAAATATGACCTTTATCAATTGAAATAAGATAAATATGAATATTTTACCACTTTCTTAGAAAAATGACACTCTTGTTAGAAGGCTCTAATACATTCCTCCACCAAAGGTAATATTCATGAATAATTATCGTGTCCCTTAGAAACTACTAATATTACCTTGTTTGAAGAAGCATTAGACATGGCTAAATGTGTAGAAGCCATCCTCCTATGAAGGGGGTACCTTAAGTACAAGAAAGAAGATGATAAACCATCATCCTCTAGCAATAAAGGATAATATAAAAATAAACATGTAGTAGATGATGATGTTACCGATTCCTTACAAATAAACAACATAAATACAATAGCCACTACTCCCCAAAACTTATCTTAGAAAAATAAGATAAACCAAGATGTCAATTCACTAACACTGGTCAAACCCAAATAACCATTTAAAAACTACTTAAAAAAATGATAAATCTCCTTCTTATTAGACCTATATATACCATAAAAGAATGATCTAATTGGTATTGGCATGATGAAGATTATGATTATCATTGAGTCGATGGCCATATAATTCATAAGTGTAACACTTTATGCAATGTCATTCAAAATGGTATAGATGAAGGGAAAATTATATTTAATAATCAAGCTTCACCTAATCAAAAATTAAAAATATTTCAAAATCCTTTGTCAACCCATAACAAGAAAGCCACTAATTATGCTCAAGGTCATAACTCTTGATGCTTCGATCTACTTAGAATAAAAATTGCACCCTAGACCAAAGTCAAGATTGAATGGATTAAGTGCTTCTAAGACAACCTTCAAAGAAGGTTGGTTTTTATTATCTAAATCCTACTATGTGAAAGATTAAAGACAAAAAAGTGAGAGGGTTAAGATAAGAGTAGGGATAGAGAGAATTATTAATACAACCAAATCTTAGAAAACAACATTGTGTTCAACTAAATGAGAATTGACCATCTACTATGAGAAATGCCTAATAGATCAAGCCTCAACTAAAGATATACAGAAAGAAGAGTGAACTCAAATATTATAGAATTCAACATTCAAATAAATTTTAATAGAAATAAACCAAACAAATTCAAGGCTAATAGATCTTATTGTCACTAAAGCATAAAAAAAATGCTAAAAGTGCATAGATTACTATAGTTAATATTTATATATAATTCAAAAGAGACAAGTCAAACAACCCTTGATGATATTAGAACAATATGGACACATATTACAATAGGAAAACACTGAATTATTTAACCCTTTCTAATGAGGGGTATTTCCTTATTTATAGCTTTTGCTAAGCTAAGATGTATCTAACTACTATGTACAATCATGAGCAAAATTGACCAACCACGATCAATGATGAGTTGGCATCACTTCACATAATTAGCAAATTAAATTCATCTTCTATCAATAGTTATGATTTGTAGGGTCATCAATTATGCTCAGATGGAGTGGCTATGTTTTTCATGCAACTTTGGCTTAACTTCCCTATTCTAGAAATACTAGGTGCCTTTTTCTTGAAGTTATCATGCTTCTTAAACATGCTAGACATTCTCTTGGTTTTGTTGTTATATTATATGCTAATAAACTATATTCAAGGGGCTAATTTTCTCTATTTTGTGCTCCAGGCTAATTTTCATACTTAATGCAGTTTTTCACTAGGTTAAATTTTTTTGAAGGCTAAATTGACATCATAGTAAAAACATTCTAGACTACTATTATTTTTTAGACTTGAGATCAAAGGCTAAGTGATTATTGACCATGTCAAGCTTTTGAAAGTGATTTGCTAACATCAACAATTTTTTTTTTTGACATGTTTCATCCCCAACTTTTGAATGGTTTCTGGACTTGTAAGAGTGAAAGGCCATTGATCGAATCTTGAAGGCCTATGCTAAAATCACCATGGAAAAGTTTTAACATGCTCCATCCCCAAATTTTGAATGGTTTTTGGACTTATAAGAGTAAAATACCATTGATCAAACATTGGGGCTTTAACCTTATGTTGGGTCAAAATTTTTTGAAGGCCTATGCTAACATAATCATGGAAAATTTCTAGCTAGATATCCTCTCGAGTCAAACTCTAGCCTTCAATATCTTCACCTTTCCAAATATTTTGAGGTACTCTTATTGATGTCACTGTCAATATTTTTTGATCGTAAGATTTACAATCCCAAATTTAAAGAATAGCAAGCTAGTCCAAACAAAATATTTTGGCTTTGAGTAGGCAACCCTTAAACAATTTCAAGCTAAGAATTGCTTGTTTAAACTTTTAAAATAAAATAATTAAAAATCTAATGGATATGGATAGGTCCTTCAAGCTTGAATGCTATCCAAAGTTTATATTACCACCTTATCAAGAATCTCCTGGTCTAATGAACGTCTTTTAGTACTGCCCAATTTCTTGCTTCTTTTTAATTCTCTAAAGGCTATTTTTATAAGCTATTCTTCTTGTCCAGTTTTATCCAATTCACTCCCATTTGTTCTCTTATCACAACCTTTCAGAGTGGTCTTCATAGGGGTCAACAAATCTAGATAGTCTATGGAGGTTTCATAGCTTAAAATCTCTAAGATTCTTGTGTTTTCATATATTACTAGGTATTAATATCCTTTTGATGAAAATATAAGAGCTTATCTTACTAATTCCTTAACTGAACACCTTGGGTCCCATTTCTTCCTCCATTGTTTCTAAGTTCTATTCTTGAGGGTCCCTTGTTGGACAATCATTACAAGCCCCATTAGATGTGGAGTGTAATCCAAACTATAGACTCATCCTTCTAGATGAGTTATGAATTTGTAGACACTATATCAGATGAAATATTGCCAAAGATAGAGCCCTTTTAACTATCACTATAAAGGATTTGGAACTCTTACCAATGGTGAGGTCTAATTTAGCTACCATAAAAAATCCTATGAGCCATTATCTATTCAATCTAGTTGGTTAGTATAGTCTCATGGCATAGGGATTTTAGAATTTGCTACCAAATATTTATGAAGGCCTTCCCTTGTTAGCATATTTGTCAATTTTACAACACCAACTACTTGATATATTGATAGGTATTTAGGTCCTTTCATCTTGATTTTATTCAAATTTAGCTCCAGGTGGCAATCTTGCTTAAAATTCTCCTTTCCAATGGGATTTTCCTGGTGTAGTAAAATTTCACTATAGTTTGGTGACTCTTAGGGGGCTTCTAATTATAGGAGAAAAGAAACCTAGAAATAAAAGCCTTATCTATTAGGCATGACATCTATAATAGTAAATCTCAAGAATTTTGGAGCTTAACGGGATGGGAGGACTTATATATCGAAGGACAACTCTTCTTAGAATTTCATGGAATACTTGAGAAGGAAGCTATCCTTTTATAGTCCTCTCCCACTGGGAAAGTGATTAAATTCACTCATCTAATCAATTCTTTGCATCGATTTCTTTTCTAGCAATCCAATATGGAAGGACTGCTCTTGCATTAATGAATCAACAAAGATGTAATCTACCATTTCACCTCATGTTTAACCATGGATTGTTTCTCTTAATTAATCCAATGGCTCTTGAGTGGATGACAATAATCTAGAGAAGGCTTTTCCTTAGCTCTTTTGCTAACTTTTGGACCCCTTGACTTGTGTGCACTTCATGATCAATGTGAGCCTTCCTTCAAACATGCATTTAAACTACCTTGTATTGAATCACATATTTAAAAAAAAAATTGGTTTGTGTGAGTGCCTTGATCTATTCTTAGATTTAGCAACATTGTCTTTCATAGCCAATAGCTATTTGACAATGCAGATTTTATTTAAAATTAGCTTAATTTTAAATGTTGTTATTTACAATATGATACATGGATTTAGTGCACCTTTTGTACCAAATATTTTAAAATTTTACTTGCTCATTAAAATTGATAGCGTCTACACTAGAGTGATTCAAAATTCTAATGTTTAAGCTTGTATACTTTTTAGAATGGCTGATTTGTGATGTTCAAAATCTCATGTTTCTTTGATTTTAGTATATAGCAAGCTCCCAAGTTAGTGTAAATTATTGCATTGAAATTAGTCAAAGAGAACTCTTCTTCCATCAATAACTCTTCAGTCATTTCCTCTAGATATTCTAAATACTTCAATCAGATTGACCTATTCTTTTATTTTTCTATGTGATATAGGCTAGGCTTCTCTACATATATTCTCACCTTCTTTTCATTCAAAGGAATCACTGTATGAGAATAATCCAAGGATAAATATAATTTGAGCTTAGATGTAAAATCTCTCGATAAGCATAGGCTAAAGATAGGAGGAAGATCAACCACTATCACCTCTTTGATGAGAGTGACTTTTGAAATATTATGAAACACCATATGAATGTATTTCACTACTTCGTCTATTTGGACTAGGGTCTCATCTAGTTGTAGCACTCTAAAACTAGTTTGGGTGCATTCTATGTCCATTGCATCACATACATCTTTAGGCATGATCGTTGTAGCAACTTTTAAGTCCACCATAAAATTGTGTATAACCCATCCTTCCATGTATAAAGACATATAGAAGGGTAGAGGCCTATTTTTTTGCACCCTTAGTGTTTGCTGATCTTGATCTAGATTCAAGTTTGGACAACCAAGTCTGCTTGAGAATTTATTCTTTAGTGATACTCTGAGAAAATATATTTATCTAGGGATTAGCAATGCATCATACATGCTGCCTCTTTAAGGAGTCTTCTTCAAATATTTTATAATATTGTAATTGGAGGCCTTTGATAACTTTTCTTCTTTCTGAATTGGCTCCTCAAAATTTTTTTAAGTATTGCTATGTGGCATGTTTCCTTTTCCTTTTGGTGACTAAGGGTAACTAGAACTTCTTTAGGGCTTGTTATCTAGTTTCTTCTTGACCAACCTAGGGTACTTCTAGCTTTTTCTACTCCTTAGGCCATTCCTTAGTCTATTCCTTTTGTTGCTGAGTTGAAACATTTAGATTATCATACTTGTGAGGATCCATAAGGAGAGTTATATTTTTAAATATGGTCAATATGTGATATGTTTAGGAGCTTGCGAGTTCTATAGCTAAGAGGTTCTGATATGGATCCATAAGCATATTTACTAACCCTTTTACTTCTCTTATATTTTTATGACCTATAGCCAACTAGAATTGGTGCTGATAGACCATAAAAGTGTTAATATTATGAGGATCATTGCAAGCCATACACCAATATTTCTCCTAGACTATAGATTTTTTTCCCTCTTGGCTTCTAGCAATGACAATTTTATTTCTATTCATGTTGTTAGTTGAAGCCCCTTGGTCTATTGTGACATAGGGGCATCTTATTTTTTGATATCTTTTAAACCTATTTTTAGCATTTTTTCACTCTATCATAGTGATTAATTTTTTAGATTCTTAATAATTATTTTTAGCTCTTAAATCTCTATTGATTGTTTTGGATCTAAAACAGGTAAAGATTGCATTGTGATAAGTGAAATACTAGGTTGAGGATGTAGATTTGGAACCTCACATGCACACGGGGTGTATCTATTGGAACACTTGCTTTACCACTTGAGGGTATCTTTCCAAAGGAGACCACAAAGATATGGGAATCTTCAACACGAGTAGGCTCTACCTCATGTATAAAATAAGGTGACTATGTGTGTTGTGTTGATGTTATGCTTATACAATGTTTAATGAATTAATTCAACAAAAACCTAAGATTTTTGGATCACTAATCTAACTCTTTATAGAGCCTTATCAAGATATTTTTTTCAAACTTAAATGAAAGATCACCTAAGGTTGTATGTTAAAATGCAATTAAAGAGTAATGCAAGAAACAAGTTGTCTATCCTAAATGATTTTGAATTTGAATGATGAACTATGCTAAAAGAGAGTTTTATTTTCCAAGGAAAACAAGAGATAATGCATCAAACAAGCTAGCCTAAAATGCAACTATATGACTTTTGATTCCTTGCCTATTTGCTTTTGAAGGAAAGAGTGGGTTTTGAAAGGGCCTTAAAACATTTTACAGCAAATTATTACAATATTTATTAGGGAGACAATATTCACAAGGAGATGGTCTCCACAAAAGGATGATCAACACAAAGATAGTCATGAGAGGACTATATTGAAACCACTAGATGGGATCATCTTGTTCATAAAAAAACAAGTGGTAAATATTAAAGTTAAAGGGTCCTGCCTAGAAGGGACCTAGGATAGAAAGTACAAATGATCCAAAATGTAAAAATAAATCTTACCTAGAAGGGGTGTGGTAAAAAAGATACACATGTGGAGACTTGTTGAGAAATAGGTAGGAATTCATAGATTTAAAATTTGAACACAAGTACAATGAATCCCTACCCAGTCAAACATCACTTAGCGAAAAAACCAGGAATTTGAATCCCATCCAGGAAGATGGAAACCATGTGGAGATAAGCCCAAACAGACCTAGGACAATAGGAACAACTGAGAAATAGGTAGGAATATAAAGATTTAAAACTTAGACATAGGAAAAATGAAGGAAAAAATTTAGGTCTATGCTAATGTTCTTTGATTTTTTTGAAAATAAATGGGCTTAGAAGAAGATTTTGAACAATTCTAAGGGTTCCTTAATTTCCCAAAGTAAATATGATTGTAGGCAAAAAAATTGTGAAAATATAAATTAGGAAGCAAAAGGTAATTAAAAATAGTAAACAATGAGGTGCCAGGTGGTAGGGTTAATTGTTATGAAGCCTGATCAAATTTGCCACAACTTGTCAAATTTACCACTGATATTTTTATAACTAAGTGGTATTTTTAAAACTTGTAAAAATAGACTATTTTTTTTTGGTTTATCTAATTTAGGGGGTCCATCTAAGTGAAATGAGTCAATTTTCTATCTTCCTAGCTAATCAAATCCCCTGTTAAAATTATTAGAGTTAGAGCATATTATATTATTTGGGTCATGTAAATGTACCACCTTTGGTACATAGTTAGAGTAGGAGATTACTTTAGGGTAAATTTAGCTACTTACTTCAAGCAATGTAATAAATGCACAAGTGTCAATGTGCAAGTTGTAATGTGCAAGGTGTCCCATTCTACATCTAGGTAGAGTGTTGGGCAAGGAATCTCTCTTTCTATATAAAGGGCCTCATAGTGAGATATCAAGAACATATCAAGCATATCAAGTGCATTATAAGAGAGAGTAGTAGATAGTGGTAGAACTCTTGTATGGTGTACAATGTAGTTCTTTAGCTTATATTAATGGAGTGACCATCACCTCCATATTGCATTGTATTTTTACCACTTTCTATTTATAGTATATTTAAGTTATATTGCAGAATCACTTTCTCTCATATTTTCTGCATCTTATTAGGACCTGTGTTAGATCTCTCCCATTGCATAAATACTCAAAAGCTAAAAAAATAGTATTGAGTATGAACCTGAGCCTTTTGGGATGGAAATAGCTTATATTAAATTTTCCACAATGGTAAATTTGCCAGTGGTATTTTTAACAAAGTGGTATTTTTGCTCTGTGTATTCTAGAGAGTCAAATTTACCAATGGTTGTAGGTAGTGGTGATTTTTCCTTGTAGCAAAGGCCAACTGAGTTTTTGGTTAAAATTTGGGGTTATATAGGTTAATTTGGTATAGAATTTGAGAAGGGATATGAGAGAGTCAATCTCTAAGCCTTTTAGCTTAGATATTTATAGGATGTAAGGGAAATTGCTACCAATTTTATAAAACTTATGGAGGGATGTGAATGAAGCCAAGAGGAAGATGAAGGAGTTGTAAAATTCTTGAATATGCCCCCAAAAAGAGATGCAAAAGAACCTAGATGCTAAGAGGAATCCTAAAATACCTTTAAGATGAAACTAAAGGGGATTATAGGCTAAGAAATAGCAAATGCCAATGTGAAATGAGAGCAAATATGAGATAAAAATATTATTTAAAGTGCATGAAAGTAAAGAGCATGTGAATAAAAAGTTAAATGAGCATATAATATTACAAATAAAATGAAAAATGAGCACAGAAGAGAATCTAAATAAAGGTTAGAGCTACAAGTATATATGAGTTAGATTAAACAAATGGTAAATGCCTCCAAAATGAAAGAGATTAATGACTAAAATGAATGGATTTAGAGAGAATAATATTAGTATGAGATAATGAAAGAGAAATTGCTTATGAAATGGAAGAAACTTGCTGTAAATGAAGAAAGTAAATACAAATGAATATGAAAGGCTACAACAAATATTGTTAGGAATGCTAAATAGACAAGAGATAAAATATTAGAAAATACCAAATGAGAAACCCAAGTTAGAAAGGCCAAAATAAGAGGGAAATGCATGAAATGAAGGCAAGAAAATGAAAAGAGAGGGGTTCTTGTTGAGTGTTAATTTGTCATATTACAAATAATAACACGCAACTTAGAGTCTCGAACAAAAGACTCTTTCTTGCAAAGAAATAATTTATTTTATTTTCCTTCCTTTTATTATTTCTCCAAGCTTCTTTGTGAAACAACTTTTACGTATATAAAAATGAATTTTAATTTTAATACATACGAGTGATATATCCCGGGAATAACTCAAAATCCTGCAGATAGCTGTTAACAAGGGGCCTTTGTTGATTCTCAATGAACTTTATAATCTTGACTTGTTTGATTAATCAAAAATAAACAAAACTCCTTTTGATGTTCTAATATTCACAATTTATTCTAAGGTTAACTTGTTCGTTTTATCTCTATTCAATAGTTCTATTATTTCAGTGTTAGTCTCTGACATGAAATTAAGCATATCAAGGAATAAAACAGAAACTGTTATTTTGAATCAGCTGGAAAATAATGAAGGATATTAAAATGGTTCACGATCTCCTCCCTGCAAAATCCCAAGTTAAGAGATGAAGTCCCCAAAACAACCCAACCGATCAGATCTGTACTAACACACAATCTAATCAGATCAGATGCAAGACTCTAAGGAAACGAATATAACTGCATCATTCTACCATTCACCTATCGTAACCCATCCCATGGCGTAAACGAAATAGATACAAGACAAAATGATGCAATGGAAAGATTGACAGTAAAACAATAGTTTTGGCTTCGATCTCCTTTTGATTTTACACACAAAAGTCGTGTTACCAAAGAAAAATCCTTTATTTCAATAAGTAATGCTTTTTTGTTACAGTCTCCAGCCCCTGTATCCATCTACATTTCTGCTATTTAACCTTTTTGTCACACGTTCTCGGCTGCTCCATGATGCTTCGTTTCGACTCCCGGGACCCTTCGCTTCAATTCCCGCCTTTTGGTATTCTAACCCTTGCGTGCAATCGTAACGCTCGATCTCTGTGGCCAGTAACTATTGTTATGAAATGTTACTCTGGTTCTGTCATTTTTGCCATGTGTCCTACGTCTCCTGCACCTTTCGTAACGCCTTCCCACGGAAATCCTGGCAGAATTTGCATTTGGCCTCTTCCGTTTCCTAGCCGCGATAACGCGACATGTCACGAAATCGTGACATGTCACGATATCGCGACATGTTCTTGGTCCGTACGCCCGCAGTAGCTCGTTGTAGCGATATCGCTACCGACTTTGCTTTGCCTTCTTTTCAAAAAGTGGTAGCGATATCGCTACCACTTTGGTTCCGAGCCTTCCTTTCAAAAAGTGGTAGCGATATCGCTACCACTTTGGTTCCGAGCCTTCCTTCGATGAAGTGGTAGCGATATCGCTACCACTTTGGTTCCGAGCCTTCCTTCGATGAAGTGGTAGCGATATCGCTACCACTATGGTCTCGAGCCTTTGCTTCACGAAGTGGTAGCGATTCGCTACCACTTTTCCTTCGAGCCTACGCTTCACGAAGTGGTAGCGATTCGCTACCACTTTTCCTCGAGCCTCCACCACGAAGTGGTAGCGATTCGCTACCACTTTTCCTTTGAGCCTTCGCTTCACGAAGTGGTAGCGATTCGCTACCACTTTCAACCTTGTGCTTCCTCTCGGCAACTCGTAGCGATGGAGAGACAGGTCACGATTTCGCGACATGTCGCGATATCGCGACATGTCGCGATTTCGTGACCCTTTCAACACTTAGGCATTTTTCTTCTTTTCTTCATTTTTAGCATCCGGGTCTTTGAGATCTTCCCTAAAACCTGCAAAAACAAAGGTGGGTCCCCACTTCTGGGGTGTGTTGTGGATGAACCACAACAAATGGCGACTCTGCTGTCAAATGCTCTTGAGCATTTTAGTAAGAACCCAACCTAACACAAATCACAAATTTGAAAACATGGGTTAGCCCATAATCAATATAACTAATGCCCAAAATCAGAAGTACATGAATTATCAGAATCATCAAGTACTAGCTCGGTGTGTGCAATGAATTCCTTTCCTTATCATTTGAATTTGATCCACATTCCATCATCGGTTTTGCATGAATGCATATGCGAAATTGTGAATGATTTGCGTATCCTACTGAATATGCCATGAGAAAATGTATAGTCACTCTTGTAGTATTATGTGCAAACATTCAAGACGGCCAAACCCTCTTAGGATCCACTAGTGAACGGTTCATTATATCCCAAAGTTGGTTATGAGTCCCTACTATCTTGAACCCATGTGCAAGTGGATGTGAAATCAGAACTTTGGGGAATCGGACTCCCAACCAACCGAGATGAGAGTTTAACCCTATCCTTACTATTCTGATTTAGAATTCTTTACCTCACTTTGAGCAAAATAACTAAACCAATTATGGAAGAAATGGTCATGCTAGTCTAACCCTCTAGACAATCAGTGGTCTTATTTTTTAGGCAAGACATGATGCCATGCATGGGCCTATCTAACCCCATAATCCAAAACTTATCTTCATTTCTTTGGACCTTGGGGATGACTACCCATCCCTTGGAGAGGACAAGTAGTACGATCCTTACAATCCAATATAAGGATGATATGGGAAAAATTTATTTATTTTACTTCTTGGACCTTGGGGATGACTACCCATCCTGGTTAGGGACAAATAGTACGATCCTTACAACCCAAGATTTTAAATGTAAATGGAAAATATTAATCTTGTTACTTAGACCTTGGGGATGACTACCCATCCTTTGCGAGAGGACAAATAGTACGATCCTTACAATCTAAGACTTAATACGAAATGAAACATAAGAGCTTTGGGGAATCGGATTCTCAACCAACCGAGATGAGAATTTATGCCCTATCCTTACTACTCCATGTGGGTCCAATCAAAGCTTTGGGGAATTAGATTCTCAACCAACCGAGATGAGAATTTAACCCTATCCTTACTACTCTGATTTTAGGCTTTAAGCTCTATGGAAGTGGTCAAAACCACTTGTTTTTAGGATCATGTTGCATAATAGGATAGACATGAAAACCATTTTCGCCCAACCTTTTCCTCCAAGTTAGGTTTTGATCATTTTGCTCAAGATCCCTTTTAATGTATGAAACGTGCTTGGTCCTAGATACTTCAAGACTCAGTTTCCAACCTTAGGATTTACTTAAATTTATGTTATAACATAACCCTAAGAGGATTCAACATACTCAAATGAATTGCACCTAAGATGCATATGCCACTACGGTGAAATGTATGAAAAGTGAGATGGAACATGAATGCATTATTTCTTGAATTGCAAATGAGATGATTTGTCATGCAAAACCGACTTTTTCATGCATCACAAGCTTCAAATGATCTAAATTAAGCTGTTTGTATTACATGTGGAGCTTATACAACATGATTCCAATGTTTCATATTCTCCCAATCTTAGGCATGCGTTCAACATCAAGCTTTTATTCCCCCTTTTTTTTTTTTTTTTAAAGGCAATGAAAAGGAAATCAAAGGAACACCACCGCCTAAATGTCCAACCTGCACACAAACGCAAAAAAAAACCCAACATTAATACAAGAAAAACCTGAAATAAAAAATGAATACATACTAACATATCAAATCTGCACATCAAGAAACTAAATTACAGCATTGACACAAAACTAGATATCTCCTGAAATACACACTTAAGTATCAAATCTGCTGCCAGATAAAATGTCTGGATGTTACACCTGCAAGCACAATAGGTGGAAACAAAACTACCCACGTTAATTGTTAGAACAAATCAAAATTGCAAAGCAATACAGAAGGCCCTCCTTCTAGCGCCAAAATGTTGAGTGTTAATTTGTCATATTACAAATAATAACACGCAACTTAGAGTCTCGAACAAAAGACTCTTTCTTGCAAAGAAATAATTTATTTTATTTTCCTTCCTTTTATTATTTCTCCAAGCTTCTTTGTGAAACAACTTTTACGTATATAAAAATGAATTTTAATTTTAATACATACAGCTGATATATCCCAGAATAACTCAAAATCCTGCAGATAGCTGTTAACAAGGGGCCTTTGTTGATTCTCAATGAACTTTATAATCTTGACTTGTTTGATTAATCAAAAATAAACAAAACTCCTTTTGATGTTCTAATATTCACAATTTATTCTAAGGTTAACCTGTTCGTTTTATCTCTATTCAATAGTTATGTTATTTCAGTGTTAGTCTCTGACATGAAATTAAGCATATCAAGGAATAAAACAGAAACTGTTATTTTGAATCATCTGGAAAATAATGAAGGATATTAAAATGGTTCACGATCTCCTCCCTGCAAAATCCCAAGTTAAGAGATGAAGTCCCCAAAACAACCCAACCGATCAGATCTGTACTAACACACAATCTAATCAGATCAGATGCAAGACTCTAAGGAAACGAATATAATTGCATCATTCTACCATTCACCTATCGTAACCCATCCCATGGCATAAACGAAATAGATACAAGACAAAATGATGCAACGGAAATATTGACAGTAAAACAATAGTTTTGGCTTCGATCTCCTTTTGATTTTACACACAAAAGTCGTGTTACCAAAGAAAAATCCTTTATTTCAATAAGTAATGCTTTTTTGTTATAGTCTCCAGCCCCTGTATCCATCTACATTTCTGCTATTTAACCTTTCTATCACGCGTTCTCGGCTGCTCCATGACGCTTCGTTTCGACTCCCGGGACCCTTCGCTTCAATTCCCGCCTTTTGGTATTCTAACCCTTGCGTGCAATCGTAACGCTCGATCTCTGCGGCCAGTAACTGTTGTTATGAAACGTTACTCTGGTTCTGTCATTTTTGCCACGTGTCCTACGTCTCCTGCACCTTTCGTAACGCCTTCCCACGGAAATCCTGACAGAATTTGCATTTGGCCTCTTCCGTTTCCTAGCCGCGATAACGCGACATGTCGTGAAATCGTGACATGTCACGATATCGCGACATGTTCTTGGTCCGTACGCCCGTAGTAGCTCGTTGTAGCGATATCGCTACCGACTTTGCTTTGCCTTCTTTTCAAAAAAGTGGTAGCGATATCGCTACCACTTTGGTTCCGAGCCTTCCTTTCAAAAAGTGGTAGCGATATCGCTACCACTTTGGTTCCGAGCCTTCCTTCGATGAAGTGGTAGCGATATCGCTACCACTTTGGTTCCGAGCCTTCCTTCGATGAAGTGGTAGCGATATCGCTACCACTATGGTCTCGAGCCTTTGCTTCACGAAGTGGTAGCGATTCGCTACCACTTTTCCTTGAGCTCCGTTCACGAAGTGGTAGCGATTCACTACCACTTTTCCCGAGCCTCCACTTCACGAAGTGGTAGCGATTCGCTACCACTTTTCTTTCGAGCCTCTGCTTCACGAAGTGGTAGCGATTCGCTACCACTTTCAACCTTGTGCTTCCTCTCGAAAACTCGTAGCGATGGAGAGACAGGTCACGATTTCACGACATGTCGCGATATCGCGACATGTCGTGAAATCGCGACCCTTTCAACACTTAGGCATTTTTCTTCTTTTCTTCATTTTTAGCATCCGGGTCTTTGAGATCTTCCCTAAAACCTGCAAAAACAAAGGTGGGTCCCCACTTCTGGGGTGTGTTGTGGATGAACCACAACAGTTCTAAAAAGCTATAAAATCCTAGCAATGGATTCCTCTCCTTCCAAGATGATTCCCTAGCTCCAATTCCCCCTTTGCCTTGCTTGACTTGCCCCAAATGGTCGATGAAGATGCTCCAAATTATTGGTGAGAGTGCTCCAAATGAGAGAATGCTAATGATAGAAAGAGAAAGAGATCTTGAGAAGATAAATCTATAGAGCTTTGATAGCTTGAGAATGCTTGATGAATGCCCATCCCATGGGATCTATTTATAGATTTTTGGAGGAGGAATTGAGGGGGAAAAATGGATTCAAAATGTCATGAGAGGGAAAACCAAAATTCAAATTTCACAGGAAGGTAGTGGAATGAAGGAATCCATTTTCTTTAAGCTTATGCTAGATGATTTTGGCCATTTTGGCAAAAATTCCACTTCATGTAAAAATCAACATTGGAATTTTTGTTCTAACTTGGTGATTTTGACTGACAACTAGTTTTACTGGTCAAATGATTAAAAAATGGTTGTTTGTAAATTTACCATAAGTGACGAATTTGCCATTGGAAAATTTTACAATGGATGGTATTTTTTGTCAGGAGGCTAGTTGACTAGTCAAATAACCTAAAATGTGTTGTTTACAAATTTTCCACAAATTTGTAAAATTGCCATTGGCATTTTTGACAACTTCTGGCATTTTTGCAACTATAATAACTATGTGCAGTTTTTGTGCAATTTAAGAAATCAATTGATATCCAAACATGGGCATATATACTCATTGAAAATATATTTTTAAGCCCAATCTAATGTGGTATGTTTATGAAGTTTTGAGATGATTTGATAAGGTAAAATATGTCCCAAATATGACCTTACTTTTAGGGCCATAAAACATCCCATATTTGGGTATGAATATGATTGATTTGATTTGCTTGATCAAAATGCTTGTGAAGGAAAGTTAATTGATGAGTTTTAGTAGGATTAGAAATTTATAAAATTTACCAAATTTGATGTCCAATTTTCCATGATTAGGGTGTCCTACTGATGTGCTATTTTAAGCCTTTATTGAGGATGTCATTGTCCAGGAATGTCAAAATTGGTTGTCTACATTTTTCCCCTTTTTGATATATTTATTATATAATGAATACATCAAAAATATGTTGTGGGACCCCAATTTTGACACCAACATGTTTGTTGATATTGAAGAAGTTGATTTGATGATTGATTAGTCATTGCTTTTGATGATGTGATGAATTGTGATGTGAGATTTATTTTGATGAGACAAATTATGTATGATTTAGAGATGAAAATAAAAATAAAGATACCTTAAGATGATGGAGGAATTTGAATTAAAAATTTACCCTAGCGATGGTCTGGGAAACTAGATAACGAACAAGCGCTAACATTGATTTGATTTTATTGTTGAGTGATGACCTAAAATTCTAATAATGGATAGACACTTAGGAGTATGCTTTTATGTTGATTGTGTTTATGACAAGTGGCCTTTGGACCTAATAAAGGACAAGCACTCATTATGATCCCAATTTAAGTATCATCCTTTGAGCCTAGAGAACACTTGTGGGATAAATGTACATCTTTAAGCAAAGTCTTCAGTATTATCCTTTGAGCTTGGAAATACTTATGGACTAGTGCTTGAAAATATGTGATGATTCCATTCCCAAGCAATGGCCTAAGAGCCATGATAATGGACAAGCATTGAGGGAGATGGAATAAAAATCTCACCATAATTAAATGATGGCTTAATATGCCACATAAAAGATAATAACTTAAGACATGACGAGGTGTCTATGATATATACAATATATATGTATTATTATTAGTAGAGTTAGTTGTTAGTGATTGTTAGTAATGTACACTTTGAGTGGCATACCCAAAGGATTTTTTTGATCAAATGCATACTTTGAGTGCCATACCTGAAGGATTTTGTTGATCAAAATCATGCTTTGAGTGGTATACCCAAAGTATTTTATTGAGCAAATGCACGCTTTGAGTGGTGTACCCAAAATATTTTACTGAGCAAATACATTTCATGTTGTGAAAATCATGGCCTAAGAGGATTTAAATGTGAATAATATATTATGAATTGAAAAGTGGTCTGAGAGTTGTGCATGTTTGTATAAGTGTAATATACCATAGGGGGTATAGGTAAGATCTGAGCATATTTATAATGTTTAAAAATATATTTGTAGTGATATCTATGTGTGATATGATGCAAAATGTTCATGATAATATTTATGATATATGAATATAAAATAATTATTTATATATTTTATTTAATACTTACCCCCAATTGGGGAGAAGATACATAATGGATATAGATTTTGATGTCTGAATGATAAGATAGAAACTTGGGAGAATGAGATGCCCCCAAGTATGTGTAAAGAAAATTTTGTAGATGTATTGATTTTAATGTGATGACATGCCTTGGAAGTTATGTCTCACTATTGCACAAGCTTCTAAAAAAAATGATGAATGAACAAATACTTATTGTCAACATGAGGGAGAGAATGTGATGGATAGATGTCCCTTCTTTAGCCTATTTATAGACCAATTAGGAGCATTGATGTGAAGATGCTTTATCTAAAGTAATGTTGAGGATTGTATTTTGGGTAGCATTAAATGCTATAATGATTGATATGTGCTTCATTGAACTTCAGAGGGGAGACCAAAATCAAATTGAGGAACTCAATTTATATGGGATGATGGGAACAAATTGTCTAGGATGGGTTGAACAGGGTGAGTTGTTTAGGATGATGATTGATTGTGAAAATGTGTATAATTGGGTGAGATTGCTTATGGTTTTTAATGTCCCTATGAGTGGAGGGTAATAAGTGATTTAAAATATGTACATGATATTTACAAGATATTATGTCAATTCACCCTTAAGTGGTAGTGTTGGAGCTTGATTACTAGTTAAACACTTAAAGGGTGTTTCAAATGATGATGTATCCAAGAGAAGAAAAACAAGTGTACAAATATCTCTTAGAAAATATTGAGAGTTGCTTGAAGGACTTTTTTTTCTTGTCTGGAGGACTTTGTTAACTTGCTCGAAGGGCTTAGTTAGCTTGCTTGGAGTAGTTTGTTATCTTTCCTAGAGGACTTTGTTAGCTTACCTGGAGGTCTTAGTTAGCTTTCCCATAGCACTTTGTTAGCTTTCCTGGAGGACTTAGTTAGCTTGCCTAGAGGACTCTGTTAGATTTCCTTAAGGACTTTGTTAGTTTTCTAGGACTTAGTTAGCTTTCCTAGAGGACTTTGTTAGTTTTCTCGAAGGACTTTGTTAGCTTTCCCAAAGGACTTGGCATGGTGATATGATATGATACGTACAAATTGTGTCTAAGCAAAAAATATATGTACAAATAACACTTGGACAATATTTTTGAGATGAGATATATCTAAGCAAGTGCGTAAGGAGTATCTAGTATGGTATTTTTCTATGATATAAGATATGTTGTCTTTGATTTACTACCTAAATGGGGTTCTTGGTTTTGAATGTACCAAGGGTGGGATTTTCATGTGAATGTTTCCAAGGGGGACTTTTAAATTTCTATTCCCAAGAGGGACTTGCAATGTTTTTGTTCAAAGAGGGATTTTAAATGATTGCTCCAAAGGGGGGATTTTAAACATATTTCCCAAGGCAGCTTTAAATGATTTTCCCAAGGGAGACTTTAAATGTTTGTGCTCCAGGGGGAATTAAAATTTTTGTGTCCCAAGGAGGACTTTAAATGTTTGTGCCCCATGGGGGACTTCAAATGTGTGTGCCCCAAAAAGGGGACTTTTTGTAGATTTCCCCTTTAAGAAAAAAGGGGTCATAAGTCACAATAAAGTGTTTTTCAAAGATGCCAATTGAGTCATCCTTGACCAAATGTATTAGTGATGTTCTAAGGTACTCATAATATGTTAAAATAATAGGCATGAGATATGTGTATTTGATGTAGTCATAAAAGGGTGATTTGATGGTTAATTGTAATATGTTTTGATTCATGCCCTATGTGGAAAGGAGGAAAATTGAGATTATTGTAGTGGCAATTATGTGAACATACTCATCTTATTTTAAAGAGAGTTTTATGGTTTGAAAGAGTGTAATAGTTTGATAAATATGTGATAGATAATAATAATCTATGTTTAGGTTGGAAAAATATAAAGGTGTCTAAGTGAATATTGATGACGGGGATTGAGTTTATGACTAAGCACGTGTAATAAAGCAATTATGATAAAAGACAACCATGTATACAAGGAGCCAATGCAAATATTTATATGAGTAGATAAGAAGATATGTGGATTTAAAGGGTGGCTATGATCTAGAAAAGGATCCTTAACTATTTTAAATGATTTATAAATATGGTGTAGCTAAAGTGAAAAGCATACTACCATTTAGGATGACCTTATTCTACAATATACTTATCTTCTCGGAATGATTGAAAGGACCTTAATGCACCTAATATTTGACATGAAGCTAAAAGGTTTTCATGGTAAAGGTTAATCAAAAGAGTGATAGTGTCATAACACCCTAGTATGAAGGTGGGACATCAAGTTTGCAAGCATGGTTTGTTGCCTCTTGGATATGGATAGGTGATGGATCTTGGAAGGTTCTAATATTCTAAACTAAGGGTAGGAACTAGAACTACTAAGGTCAAGGTTTCTATTATCTATCAAGTCTTAGATTAGATTTGTAAGGCCTCTACAATTATTTGTTGCATGGCCATTAATATAGTAGAAAGCATAATGTTCATGAGAATGGGATGAATGAGTTTTTCATTTTACAAGGTTGATAGAATTAATAGGTGGAAGATCTATAATTTTAGTTTCAATAATTTTTAATAGGATAGCGATAGGAGATTGATCTAACTTAGTGAAATTTTATTGTGGTTTTAGTTGTATAACAATATTTTAAGGGTTTGTAGTGGCATTGACATTATTGATTTGCTGAACACTTGTGACTTCATTGCCTATGACATGTTTGTTATCATATTACCCCTTTGGGTAGGGGAAATATTACTCTACTTCTTTATAAGTATAGGTCTTTAATTTCCTCCTTCTACAGAGGACGATTTCTGCCCTTTTGGCCATTTTTATGGTGTCTTCAAAGGAAGACACATTGGATACTTCTAAGTGAAAGGATGGTTGCTCATTGATGTTTCTTATAAATATGTTTAAGAGGTATTTTTATGGAGGGATAGTTTGAAGCCTCCATATCAAAGCTTACCACCTTGCTAGGAAGTCAAGGAGATTATAGTCTTGAGCTTGTTTGAGTTTTAGAAGGTTAATAAGTGTGGGATTCTTTTCAATGTAAATGGATAATTGTTTGAAATATAATTCAAGAAAGTCTCTAAAGTTTTTGATGTAGTGCCTTGGTAATTGAAAATACCATTTCAAGGCAAGAAAACTAAGACTTTTAGGGAAGGTTTTGAGTTACAATATTTCCTCATGTTGAATGCCCATACATGTGATTTGGAAAAGCCTAAGGTGTTTGATAGGGTCTTTATTTAATTCATATATTTAAAGTTTTAGTGTTTTAATGTTAGGAGGAAAGGGATGACTAACTATGGTATGATATAGTGGTTGGTTTATCAAGTCCTCATAGGAGTACTTGGGGTTAGAAGATGATATTTGGAGAGAGGCTATTTGTGGCTCTAGTTTCTCTAATTTAGAGTCTTGCTTTTCTAATTGTTCTAGTCTAAAGTTTATATTTTGATAGCCACAGAGAAGTGATTTTGAAGGTGCTTGAGGTGTGATCAAAGGAGGTTGTGAAATAACACAAGGATAAGATGAATATTTTAGAAGGGATGGTATCAAAGCTGATACCCTATGGCTTATCCCTAGATTACTTGGTTTAAGAGGTTTGATAAAAGTAGGACAAGTGGTGGGAGAGATAGAGGTTTAAGCAAGACTTAAATTTGCATTAATGGAACTAGAAGATATGTTGGTGAAAGGATGAGTGATTGAAGCACTAGGTGGTATCCATAAAGTAGGGGTGTTTTCCATATTGGCTTGTTGAGATATATTGTCTCTCAAGAATTCATATTAAGATAAGGAATGATGATGTATTGAAGGTTGAGCATCTTGGATTCTAATATTTTTAACATCATTGTTGATAAGGTTAGGTTGTAAAGCATTGAGGTTTGTAGTATCTTGTGAGAGAATAAGATTTGGGTGAAAAGGGTAATCCATAGGGGATTATTTCCTTAAAGGAATGTTTTATTCATTGTTATTATCTATGGAAATGGTAGTAAAAAAAGAGGGTAATTGATCATAATTGGATATCAAAGGATAATCCTTAAGGAAGTTTTCCTTTAAGGGAATATCTTATTTGTTGTTGATGTTATTAAGAAATTTGATGATAATTTCCTTATGCTCTTGTGAGAGGGTTGTATAATGATTGGGGGAACTAGGAGTTGTGCTCTTTTCATCATTGTTATGAATTCTATTATCAAGTAATTCTTGGATGTAACATCCCCATTATTTTGATTATTATTTTACTTGAAGAATGTGATACTGTTGGAAGTACTATGATTGTAGGTACAAGTATCTTCTTCATATCAAGCGAGCTAGTACCCACCCCTAGTAGAGACAATGATTTAAAACATCAGGTAAGGTGGAATATGATATTGTGCTTTGATAACTGTGGCCTGTGGGTATATGGAAGCCCACTATAGGGACTTCATACTGCCTACTGCTACTTTTTGTGCATTAAGTTTGATTGTGAAATATTCTTTATTGCTGGATGAAAATTGATGTTATGTGGTACTTCTTTTTGTTAAAAAAAAATAAACTATTATTGAAATGATAAAGTAAAAATATTAAAACTAAATGCTTATATGTCTAAAATATAAAATAAAATAAAAAAATAATCATAAAAATAAACTAATAATAATAATAAAATAATATAACAATGATAATAATATTTAAGTATAAAAATATATTTAGTTTTCATTTTTTCATATACCAAATAGATGAGCATGTCACCACCATCTGGAAATTGGTTGTGCAAAATGTTTTGCATGAACAATGAGAAGGTGTCATATTGAAACTTGATTGAATACTCTATTAATAAGGGAGGAAATGAAAATTCAATTATGAGCTATTCCTTCAAGAAACTATGGTGTTACTTTAGAAATTCATCGCTAATTTGGAGTTGTTAGCTTTAGCTCTGCAACTATCATCTAACGTTAGCAGGTTGGCTTCTCCCAGTATTCTGCTGTTATGTTGAAAATATTGAATTAAATGTATTTGTTATTCTATGTTGGATGACTTTGGTTCTTTTGCTTCTATAAGTTGTGACTGGTGAATATCTGTTATAAACTTTTTAAAAAAAATTGAGTGCAAAAGTATAGTTTACTCCTAGAAGGAATGTTTATATTGTTAAGATGTGGATGTAATAGTTATATAATTATATATATAATCTATATGTTTTCAGTAATATAAAATAAGACATGAACAATTGTGAATAGATGAATATTTGTGTTGGGATTGAATAGAATGGATTATAAGATGATCTACCTTTGTGAAATGCTTGTTGCATATCTATTTATTATATATTTGCATTCATAAAATTAAGGCCAAACTGACCCAAAAAGGCATTTTCAATCACTCACTGTCCCACCTGCCTAAAGTCTAATGAACATAGCCACTGAGTGGAGAGCTTTGTGATGCGATGGAACATCTTCTCCAAGTGATATTCTACGTTTTGAATGAAATATTAGGATTGCTACAACCATTTTGTTTCTAAAATACAAGTGCATTTTTGTAGGGACAATTCTTGCTCTATTGGATACTACGTAACTATGAAATAAGACTGTGTAAACTCCATTTGAACTGAATTGAATGATAGAACATACCATATTTTAGAAATAACATATATTATATAATTATGATGTTATTTTATCCACTGATAATAGTGTTGAATGCTTTGTAATAGATTGGAGATGATATATGAATATAAGGTTATAGTTTTGTAAATGCTTAAATCATAAAATGACGTCGCAACTAAAAAAAAACCAAGCAAAAGTTACCACAAATAGAATGATATTTCATAGTTTGAATAGGCAAATGGATAGGAGAGAAATGAAACATTGAAACATGCCAGGTAGTTCATTATTTCTAAAATAATAGTCACCTTATACTTAATTAAAATATTTAGTTGAATGTTGTTGTGGAGTCTAGCATACGCCAGGTTAATGACATCCTAGACTACTCTGAATGTTTTGGAATTTTATAACATATATCCTTTGATTTTTGAAAATATCGGGTCAATGGTTGTAGGTGACATAGTGAATGTAATTTAGTTATATAATACAATTATTTAATAATTAGCATTACTATTCGAATAATATTCATATATGAAGTGCAACCCTTTGTATGATGTGCATGGTAAAACCATTCCATTCCAAAAAACTATAAGAGCAATTTCACCATGTCCATGATGGCTATTAAATATATGTTGAAGGAAAATGCTATAATTCAAAAATTTATAACCTTAGGATAGTCCTCGATAGAAGTGATATGTAAGCCCTACTATGACTCAAAGTATTATAAGTAAATCTAGAAAGAAGCAAATATTTGTTTTCCAACCATCCATCATTGGGAGTTGCTTGACTATCATTGATAGTAGATATGCCTTTAAAGTCTTCACTGACAAACTTAGAAGTTATGTATTGTTTAATTAGATGTTGGACTTTGCTTAGTTTCTATAAGGGACTCAAAGTTACTAGGAAAACCAACCATGATGATATATAAACTAAGATAATAAAACTGTGTTTTGGTAGAACCATCTAACTATGCGGTGTCTTGGCTAATTATTAATCGGATGTAAAACTCTCTCTTTTCATTCATTTCAAGTATAGTACGTAGAGCCCTTGACCATATTTAGAATATTTAATTTGTCAAGGTAATTTATAGCTTGTAATAAGATGTGATGGTCTTTAATTGCACATGATTACATACTTACTTATTGACGTGTGTTATTGTCCTATGCACTACGTACATGGTTGTAATGAACATATACTTATTAATTTACTAGCTAAGACACAACACATAGCATGTGGTATTGTAGAAGTATATATTATTCATACATGAAGGTTATTTAATACCTTAATTAAAATAAAATAATTAAAGGTCTAAAATGACCTTTAGTTGATTATGTATTATAGGTAATTTTAGGTATTTAGTAATCATTTTTAAATTATTTTATCTCAAGTAAATTAAAGATATTTTGATGTTTGAAGTGTATTTAAGTAATCACTCAGGTTTTTTTTAAGTGAAAAAAATGTTACTTTTGCTCATCGGTTTTTGTTGTTAATTTTCAAATTACTTTCATAAATTTGAGAACAAAGCATCAAACTTGAAATAAAATATAAATGGGTAATTCATGAAATCATTGTTTTAAAACTCAACCCAATTATTAACCGATGGACGATATTGAAAGATTTTGTGAACATAATGATGGATTATTTTCAATGATACTGATGCCATTGAGAAGGATGTGCATCTACCCAAAACCAGTAACTCATAGGAGTATCTTCTAGGAATCAGGGCAATCGTTCTCTAGCATTAACTAAAATATCAAGGGATCCCATGCTAATGAGAGTAATGAAAGATGGTATGAGACATCGTTCTAGGTTGCCGTATGATGTAGTACATGAAGGTTCCTGTAAATCAAAATCCAGTTGTGGAATTGCCAACTAAACTCAAGGCTAGAGTGCTAGTCCTTGGGGTTGGAAGGTCAAATGGTAGATGGTATGGGCAAAATTATTGTCAACTAAGTCAAGATTCGAGATACCTATTCTAGAGACTAGAGTAGTGGCGGATCCTGATAATACCTTAGAAGAAGGTCAATTATTAGGCACTTGCATAGTTATGCTAACTCTAGCATGGTTTACGCATAAATTGTAAATTGGATCAGTGGACCATTATGGCATAAGTCCTCCATGCTATGATATGGGGAAAATAGAACGTCCACCCTTCCAGTTGAAATGGGCCCTGGAAGGACAACCCCATGCCAAGATCCCTACATCGAGAAGGAGAAATGGGTCTCTTGTAAGATAATTTATAGCAGGAAATTGGCTGATCCTGAGCACTTGAGCATTTGTATGCAGTGGTTTGAGAACTCAAAGTGTGTAATTCAATTCCAAGTACTAACACATGTTGGGTGTGTATACATCGATATAAGACCATTGTATTTGGTTAAATTAAAATTTTGAAATTGTGTGTTTGGACAACTAGGTGGGTAGACTTGGGTTGTTATAGTTGGTATTAGAGCCTTGTTGGAAATTTTGAGTCCCTAAGCCAAAGTTGTCATTGATGTCAAGATGCCAGTGAGAGTTCTTCTTCAGTTCGAGTGCAAAGTTTAATGGAAGTTTATAATGGGTTAAAATATTTTATTTTACACCCAAAAATATTGGGTCAGAAAGAGGTTTTTATTTCTCCATGGAAGCAATTCATCCGAAGCATTGGAAGGTTAAAAATATTATAATTGTTATTATAATATTTACCAAAGTGGTAAAAATCTAATTAAATATTATAATTTTTAATTATAATATAATTAGATTTTAAAGGATAAAGTTCATTTGATTAAAACCCTAAGGTTGGGTTTTAGAAAATTAAAATATATTCGAGCGCAAAGTTTTTAGAGATTAAAAACCCAAAGGTTGGGTTTTACTAAGGCTTTCGAAGCCTTAGAGCGCCGACGTGATGCATTCAAATCAAAGCACCGACGTCCTAGACAAAGGAGGAGGGCAATATAAATATATGCCCAAAGTTGTTCATTAATCATCCTTGCTCGAATGAAATTTGTGTGGCATATGCGAAAACGAGCTCGTGTGGTTTAAAACATTTGGCAAAGGAAGCAGAGGATAACATGGAGAGAGACCACCCCCCAATTCGCATTGGGCAGTGTGGCCTAGTGGCAGCTTGGAGAGCATGAAGGCGTTGAGAGCACGGAGGTCATGCGTTCGATTCTCGCAAAGTGGTTTTTGGTGGCAGTGTTGTGGAAGCGCCCAAGGTGCACATTTTTGTTAAACATGGGCAAGGAGAAGCGCAAAGAGGAAGCACGTGGTGCTTCCCCTTTGCGAATGAGCGTGTAGCTCATGTGGCAACCTTAGCCACGGCTAAGGCGCTCATAGTGAGGGCAAGTCGTGGGGTCGAAACCCCTTGAGGTAGGTACAATTTTTTAATTAAAATTTTATGATTTATGCCCTAAGGTTGGAGTGATAAGGTTGTTCTAAAGTTTATTAATTTTTAATAAACTTTATTAAATAAAGGTTGTGGTGATTGATTTTTGAAGGTGAAGTGTTGATGATTATTTGAGTTCTATAATTTGGAAATTGTTGTTTTGAGAGTTATGTTTTAGGAGGTATAAGGAGTTATAATAAAGGCTTAATTGAGATTTATTTTAAGACTTGTTGGCTATTATTTTTTATAAGGGTTTCTTCTAAAAGGACTTTGGTGGATGTTAAAATTAAGTTGGAGTAATAAGGTGTTATTGGTTTTGCATTGTGATTTTTATTGAAGTCTTCTAACCCTTATTGAGATTGGAAAAGAGAAATTTGTGAGTGTGGCAGATTTGTGAGATCAACTCCTTGACATTCAAAAGGTATGGGCAAATTCTTCTTTGATTGAGTTGATTGATTGGCTTTATTGAAAATTAAGTTTGGAGTGAAAAGGACTTGATTAGGGTTTCCTTTTCGAAAGTGGTTGAGTTATTGCTTCAAGGTTTTCTGATTTGAGAGTTGAGATTAAAACCTTGTTTTATTAGCATTGTTGTTGAGATCATTGGTTGAGTGAAGTGTTTGAGTTAATGCTTCAAGGTTTTCTAAAATTGAGAGTTGTGATTAAAACATTGTTTGATGAGCATGGTTGTTGAAGTGAGTTGTTATGCAAAGAACTTGAACTAGGGTTTGAAAAGATCATGAGTATCATTGTTATGTGAGATTTGTTGTTGAGCATTGTTGGAAACATTTTGAGTTGGATGATACATGCTTGGACTAGGGTTTGTGAGCAAGAGTTGTTTCTTGAGTGATTGGTTGAGTAGAGTTGATTGGGCCTAGTCAAGTGGATGTATGAAGTGATTGTTCAAGTTCCATAAAATAAACTATTCTATATTCTGATTTGAGTTGAGATTGAGTTTTTGAGAATAGAACATATTGAGTCTCTAACAATTCTCTTTATGCTTCTATGAGATTGATTTGAGAAAGAGATTGAGTTTTTGAGTATAGAACATATTGAGTCTCTAACAATTCTCTTTATGCTTCTATGATTGATTTGAGTTGAGAAAGTGATTGAGTAGATTTGGACAAGTTCTATGTGAGCTTATTGAGCATATTTGGACAAGTTCTATGTGAGCTTGTTGAGCAGATTTGGACAAGTTCTGTGTGAGCTTGTTGAGCAGATTTGGACAGGTTCTATGTGGACCTATTGAGCAGAGTTGAGCAGGTTCTATGTGGACCTAGTGAGCAGATTTGGATAGGTTCTATGTGGACCTATTGAGCAGATTTGAGCAGGTTCTAAGTGGACCTATTGAGCAGATTTGAGCAAGTTCTAGTGGACCTATTGAGAAGAGTTTAGAAATTTGAGAAGTTTGAGGAACTATTATTATTATATTTGTGCTAGACCGAACTGGACTATGTTTAGTGTAGATTTGAGTGGACTTGTGCTAGACCAATGACTATGTTTAGTGCAAGAGATTGAGAAGAGTTGTGCTAGACCGACTAGACTATGTTTAGTATAGAATTGAGATAGAGATTTGGAGGTGATAGAGTAGAGAGGACAAAGTCTCCAGTGGATAGAGATCCATCAGCCAGGACATTGAGGATAGGTCTTCTGAGTGAGGACAAGAGTCTTCAAGTGGAGAGAGATCCACTAGTCAGTGCAGTGGAGGTAGAGTCTTCTAGAGGATCACCAACTAGAGTAGAGGAGAAGGAGTTCTCCTATGGATAGAGATCCACAAACTAGATTTAGGGGATCAGCATCTCCTTTGGACAGAGGTCCATAAATATTGTAATTGGGAAGGATTCCCAAGAGATTGATTGAGAAAATTTAGTGAAATATTTTCTCTGTGGAAGTAGCCATATTTGGGTGAACCACGTAAATTGTTGTGTCTCTATTATGTGTGGTGTTGTGTACATTGATTTGATTACTATTGTTGATATTGATATCTTTACATTGCATATATTGGTTTGAGAGAAAAAGTAAAAAGTGCTCTTATACTGTTCACCCCCTCTCAGTATAAGCTTGTGTTCTTCAATTGGTATCAGAGCGGGTTCCTTCAGAATATTTTGACAGCTTGAAGGAAAAGTGGTCAAGAACACAATGGATCAAAAGGATCAAAGGGATGGGTCCATCAATAATATAGTACCAATATTTGATGGAAGTGACTTCTTGTATTGGTGTATGCTGATGAGGTTTCACTTGATGGCACTTGGAAATGAAGTTTGGGATGTAGTGGAACTTGGATATGATTCAACAGTCAATCCTCCTACAGATAAGGAAGGTAAGCTTCTAATGCATGCAAATTCAAGAGCTATGAATGCAATTATAAAAGGGTTGCATAGATCAGAATCTATGAAGGTTATGGATTGTAAAACAACAAATGAAATGTGGGAACTACTGCATAACATATATGAAGGAGATAAAGGTGTCAGGAAAGCTAAGATCAAAAATATCAAAGGAGAATTTGAAAATCTAAGAATACGAGATGATGAAAATATTCATGACTATCTCAGTAAGATTGATGAACTTGTACATGAGATGAGAGGTCTTGGAATGAAGGTCGATGAATCTGATGCTTGTGATAAGATCTTGAGAACTCTTCCAAAAAGGTACAGTGAAAAAGTCTCTGCTATAGAAACTTCAATTGATAGTGACAGTCTGACAAGAAATTCTTTACTTGGCATGCTTACAACTTTTGAGATAAGAACAAAAGATCCTATCCCTCCAAAAGAGGTTGCTTTCAAAGCAAACAAGAAGATAAAGGGTAAGAAGTCAGAATCAAGTAGTGAGTCATCCAGTGATGAAGAAGCAAATTATGGTAGAAGAGATAAAGGTTCTAGAAGACCCATAGATCTAAGATCTATTAAGTGTTTCAATTATGGAAAGTATGGACATTTTGCAACAGATTGTAAAGAGCCAAAGAACAACAATGGTGAAGAAAAATAAGATCACAGGTACAAGGAATCAGAAAGACACAGGCACCAAAAGAAAAGCAAATATGGACAAAGCAGACAAGGAAGGAAGTTCTTCCGAAGACAAAAGAGGAGCTACTATGTGGACAATGCAAGTAAGTACTCAAATGATAGTGATGCTAGTTCTTCAGATAATGATAGAGATGAAGTCCTATTTATGATTGAAGAAAAAGAACCAGTTAAGAAAAAGACTCCAGTTATTCTCAAGTGTTTTAGATGTGGTAAATTTGGACATCTTGAAGATGATTGTACAAGGGATGGTTATAGTTTCAGTGATGATGAATATGAGAATGCACTTGAAGGACTAGATGAAAATCTTCTAATGGATTTAGAAGAAGAAGTAAGTGATCCTATAGAAGATAAGCCAAAAGAAAGTAATGATGTGGACAAAGGTAAACAAATAGAGGATTATTCAATAGAGAATGGTTATGATCTCAAGGGAGAACTTATCTATGCCCTTGACATGGTAAAGAAGGTAAGAAAGCAACACTCTAAACTTGAAATTCAGTTTCAAGAATGTGATGAAGAGAGAAGATTGCTCATAGAGGATTTAGAAAAATCAAAGGCTAAGGCAAAAAGGTTCAAAGATAAGTTAGAAGCAAAGATCTTGGAATGTGAGAAGTTAGCACAAGAAGTGGCACTACTAAAAGAAGATTTAGAGGACTCCAAGATCAAGATGAAAGGATTCAAGAATAGCTCAAATATTATGGATAAGATAGTCAAGGTTCAAAGAAGGTCAACAAACAAAACAGGTCTTGGTTTTGAACAAACTCAAAAGAAACAGGAAGGAGAGTTAACTTCAAGTTCTAAAGAGGAAACTTCAGATGAAGATACTTTAGAAGAAGACAGTGTAAGAGAAATTCAGACATCAGAGGAAGAGTTGGACAATAGAGAGTTCAACAAAGATAGGAACAATGCACAGAGAAGATACAGATGGAACAACAATCAGAACAGGAGACCGATGAGGTCAAAACAAGGAAGCTTCAATGGAAGATGTTTTTCATGTCACAGGTTTGGGCACATGGCTTCACAATGCAGGACACATGAAAGATAAGAATATGGGAATGGATAATTTTTCCATGGGTATTGCTACTCATGTAATCAGTTTGGTCACAAGGCAATGAATTGCAGGGTTCATGAAAGAAGAGGATATGACTTCACTAGGAGAAATCCTAAGATATTTGCACCTCCAAGGAATAATATCATTAAGTGTTATAAGTGCAATAATGATGGTCACACAACAAAGTGGTGTAGAGCAGATATTCCAAAAATATGTATGAACAGGAACATGAACAGGAACATGAACATGAATAGGAACATGAACAAGAACATGAACAAGAACAGGAATAGGAACATGGATGAGAACAAGAATAGGAACAAGAACTAGATGGAACATGGATGAGAATAGGAACAAGAACAAGAATGATGATAGGAACAGGGATGATGACTTGGATAGAAACAGTCAGAGGATTCAAAAACTCAAAAAATAAGGGAAAAGAATAAAGGTAAAGAACAGTGCTTTTGGGGAGTAGAAATACTCCCACCCTAAAATTAACCACCTCATGAGGAGGTGGGGGAGGGGCTAAGCTAAGAGGCTCATTCTTAGCCTCGAGCCCCAAAGGTGACCCTTTGCCATTGATGTCAAAGGGGGAGAGATTTGTGTATTGGGGAGAGATTTGATATCCGAGAGAGCATTGAGCCAGGGGGAGCAATGTCCCAGGGGGAGAGCAGAAGGAAAAAGAAAGGTCAGGTTTCAAGTAAAAAGAATGTGGGTTGCCATCAATGACAAAGGGGGAGATTGTTGGACATTTTGAGTCCCTAAGCCAAAGTTGTCATTGATGTCAAGATGCCAGTGAGAGTTCTTCTTCAGTTTGAGTGCAAAGTTTAATGGAAGTTTATAATGGGTTAAAATATTTTATTTTACACCCAAAAATATTGGGTCAGAAAGAGGTTTTTATTTCTCCATGGAAGCAATTCATCCGAAGCATTGGAAGGTTAAAAATATTATAATTGTTATTATAATATTTACCAAAGTGGTAAAAATCTAATTAAATATTATAATTTTTAATTATAATATAATTAGATTTTAAAGGATAAAGTTCATTTGATTAAAACCCTAAGGTTGGGTTTTAGAAAATTAAAATATATTCGAGCGCAAAGTTTTTAGAGATTAAAAACCCAAAGGTTGGGTTTTACTAAGGCTTTCGAAGCCTTAGAGCATCGACGTGATGCATTCAAATCAAAGCATCGACGTCCTAGACAAAGGAGGAGGGCAATATAAATATATGCCCAAAGTTGTTCATTAATCATCCTTGCTCGAATGAAATTTGTGTGGCATATGCGAAAATGAGCTCGTGTGGTTTAAAACGTTTGGCAAAGGAAGAAGAGGATAACACGGAGAGAGACCACCCCCAATTCGCATTGGGCAGTGTGGCCTAGTGGTAGCTTGGAGAGCACGAAGGTGTTGAGAGCACGGAGGTCGTGCGTTCGATTCTCACGAAGTGGTTTTTGGTGGCAGTGTTGTGGAAGCGCCCAAGGTGCACATTTTTGTTAAACGTGGGCAAGGAGAAGCGCAAAGAGGAAGCACGTGGTGCTTCCCCTTTGTGAACGAGCGTGTAGCTCATGTGGCAACCTTAGCCATGGCTAAGGCGCTCGCGGTGAGGGCAAGTCATGGGGTCGAAACCCCTTGAGGCAGGTACGATTTTTTAATTAAAATTTTATGATTTATGCCCTAAGGTTGGAGTGATAAGGTTGTTCTAAAGTTTATTAATTTTTAATAAACTTTATTAAATAAAGGTTGTGGTGATTGATTTTTGAAGGTGAAGTGTTGATGATTATTTGAGTTCTATAATTTGGAAATTGTTGTTTTGAGAGTTATGTTTTAGGAGGTATAAGGAGTTATAATAAAGGCTTAATTGAGATTTATTTTAAGACTTGTTGGCTATTATTTTTTATAAGGGTTTCTTCTAAAAGGACTTTGGTGGATGTTAAAATTAAGTTGGAGTAATAAGGTGTTATTGAGTTATTATTTTTGTATTGTGATTTTTATTGAAGTCTTCTAACCCTTATTGAGATTGGAAAAGAGAAATTTGTGAGTGTGGTATATTTGTGAGATCAACTCCTTGACATTCAAAAGGTATGGGCAAATTCTTCTTTGGTTGAGTTGATTGATTGGATTTATTGAAAATTAAGTTTGGAGTGAAAAGGACTTGATTAGGGTTTCCTTTTCGAAAGTGGTTGAGTTATTGCTTCAAGGTTTTCTGATTTGAGAGTTGAGATTAAAACCTTGTTTTATTAGCATTGTTGTTGAGATCATTGGTTGAGTGAAGTGTTTGAGTTAATGCTTCAAGGTTTTCTGAAATTGAGAGTTGTGATTAAAACATTGTTTGATGAGCATGGTTGTTGAAGTGAGTTGTTATGCAAAGAACTTGAACTAGGGTTTGAAAAGATCATGAGTATCATTGTTATGTGAGATTTATTGTTGAGCATTATTGGAAATATTTTGAGTTGGATGATACATGCTTGGACTAGGGTTTGTGAGCAAGAGTTGTTTCTTGAGTGATTGGTTGAGTAGAGTTGATTGAGCCTAGTCAAGTGGATGTATGAAGTGATTGTTCAAGTTCCATAAAACAAACTATTCTATATTCTGATTTGAGTTGAGATTGAGTTTGTGAGAATAGAACATATTGAGTCTCTAACAATTCTCTTTATGCTTCTATGATATTGAGTTGAGAAAGAGATTGAGTTTTGAGAATAGAACATATTGAGTCTCTAACAATTCTCTTTATGCTTCTATGAGATTATTGAGTTGAGAAAGTAATTGAGTATTATATAAATATATAGACTATTGGACAATTTTTTTGAGCTTATTGAGATTTGACAAGTTCTATGTGAGCTTGTTGAGCAGATTTGGACAAGTTCTATGTGAGCTTGTTGAGCAGATTTGGACAAGTTCTGTGTGGACCTATTGAGTAGAGTTGAGAAGGTTCTATGTGGACCTAGTGAGCATATTTGGATAGGTTCTATGTGGACCTATTGAGCAGATTTGAGCAGGTTCTATGTGGACCTATTGAGCATATTTGAGCAAGTTCTAGTGGACTTGTTGAGAATATTTTGAGAAATTGGATAGAATAATTAATTTGTGCTAGAATTCATGGACTATGTTTAGTGCAGATTTGAGTGGACTTGTGCTAGACCGAATAGACTATGTTTAGTGCAAGAGATTGAGTAGAGTTATGCTAGACCAACTGGACTGTGTTTAGTATAGAATTGAGATAGAGCTTTGGAGGTGACAGAGCAGAGAGGACAGAGTCTCCAGTGGATAGAGATCCATCAGCCAAGACATTGAGGATAGGTCTTCTGAGTGAGGACAAGAGTCTTCAAGTGGAGAGAGATCCACCAGTCAGTGTAGTGGAGGCAGAGTCTTCTAGAGGATCACCAGCCAGAGCAGAGGAGAAGGAGTTCTCCTATGGATAGAGATCCACAAAACAAGATTTAGGGGATCAACATCTCCTTTGGAAAGAGGTCCATAAACATTGTAATTGGGAAGGATTCCCAAGATATTGATTGAGAAAATTTAGTGAAATATTTTCTCCGTGGAAGTAGCCATCTTTGGGTGAACCACGTAAATTGTTGTGTCTCTATTGTGTGTGGTGTTGTGTACATTGCTTTGATTACTATTGTTGATATTGCTATCTTTACATTGCATATATTGGTTTGAGAGAAAAAGTAAAAAGTGCTCTTATACTGTTCACCCCCTCCTCAGTATAAGCTTGTGTTCTTCAAACCTAGGTTGCGAAACCCTAGGTTATAACCATGAACTACTGAATTGACATAGCTCTTTTATCACCAGGTATGGCGGGGACCTCGAGGAGAGCGAGTGCTAATCTGTAAGAGGATATTGCAAAAGTTTCAAGGAAGGGACTAAGATGACTCATGAGGGAGTCAGAGAGAGTACAAACAGTCGAAGTGCCTCGATGTGTTATAAGAAAAGAGGAGCCAGTAGCTGCAAGAGCTACACAAAATGATGAGAATATGATAAAAATGATTCAGTTAATGCAAGAACAACTAAATCAGTAGCGAGAACAAATGGAAATCCAAAGGGCTCAAATGAGTGAGCACATGGATAAAAAAAGAGCACAAATGGCTCAACAACAAGAGATCATTACTCAATAGCAGAAGGTTATTGAAAATCTAACTAAAAGTAAGGAAATAGAAAGAGTAAGTGAGTTTCCAGAAGGATCTTCGAGAAGGAAGGTTGGTGTGGAATTGCAAAAAGAAATTAAGAAATTAGATATTTCCAAATTTTATGGAAAGGGTGATGGTGAAGTAGTCATTAATTGGTTGAGTGAAGCTGAAGGGTATTTCTCAATTCAACCCCTTTGTGCAAAATCCAAAACAACTTGGGTAGTGGCACATTTAGTAGGTCCGGCCAGAGATTGGTGGACCACCTACAAGAAAACCACTCAGAAGGAGGCTGCAAACATCCCTTGGGAGGAATTTGAAAGGGAATTTAAGGATCGTTTCCTTATGCCACAATTCTATATTGAGAAATACACTGAATTCACCAATTTGTGCCAAGAGAACATGACTGTGATCGAATACTATCAAAAATTTATCCAACTTTTGAAATACGCTCTAGAATATGATAAGCATGAGGAATTCAAAGCTCAAAAATTTGTAATGGGACTACATCCCAAACTTGGAACACCTGTTGGGAGAGGAGTACCTAAAAACTTGATAGTTGCTTATGATGCTGCCTGATATGAGGAGATAAGTAAAAAAATGCAAAGGTTTACTACCAAAAAATTGAAAAGGAGGATCCTAAGAAAAGAAAATACCTAGAGCCAGTTAAGGGTAAAGATCAGTATAAGAAATATAGAGATGGTGGTCATTTTAGAGGAGATAATAGAAACAAAGGAAAGTTTTAGGGGAATAAGGGATAGGCAGATAGAAGGAATTTTCAAGAGAAAAGGAATAATTTCCAGGACAAGGGTAAGAATGTCAACCAAAATAGAGAAGGGGATAAACAAAAGAATAAAGGACCAAATGTATGCTTTGTTTGTGGAGCCCTAGATCATTATGCGAATCAATGCCCATAGAGAGCCAACAAGAGAAATCCAACAGAAGAGGCCCCACATAGGATCTATGCTGCCACAGGTAAACCTAACCTTTTAGGGCAAGCCACTCCATTTCTCATTAAAGGAAAACTAGGCAAGAAAGATGTTAATATTTTAATAGATAGTGGTGCAACTGATAGTTTTATATCATCTAGTATTTTGAGGGACATACCAGTTAAACCTGGGATCATGGCAAATGGGTGGCAAGTTGAGTATGGCTCAAGATAGACCTATATGGTCAACCAATGTTTATTTGACCCTCAAATAGATATACCCCAAGGAAATATTAATTGGCATATTTATGTAGCACCCTTACATGCTTTTGATATTGTCCTAGGAGTAGATTGGCTAAAAGCCCACAAAGCCTTGCTAAATTTTGAGGAGAGGTGGTTGGACTTCATAGATGGTTCTAATAAGCAAATTCGTGTCCATTGTAATAGAACATATTTTGAACCCCACATGATGACTGCAATGCAAGTCAAAAGAGCTTTAAGGAAAGGGTGTAAACTTTATGTAGTCAAATTGAATAAGAAGGAAGAAACTAAGTCTAGCTCCACTCTGTTTCAACAATATCCTATACTAAATGAGTTTAGGGATGTTTTTCCTGAAGACCTACCTGGACTTCCTCCAAAAAGAGAATTTGAATTTTCTATTGAGCTTTTACCGGGAGCATCTCCTGTAGTCAGAACCCCTTACCGAATGACACCCCTTGAATTGCAAGAACTCAAGACCCAGCTACAAGATTTATTAGAAAAAGGGTACATTAAGCCTAGTGTCTCACCATGGGGAGCACCAGTTCTGTTTGTGAAAAAGAAGGATAGATCTTTGAGACTTTGTATTGACTATAGGATGCTCAATAAAATGACAATAAAGAACAAGTATTCTTTGCCTAGGATTGATGATCTATTTGATCAATTAAGGGGAGCGACTATCTTTTCAAAGATCGATCTTAGGTCAAGATATCATCAACTGAGAATCAGGGAAGAGGATACCTTCAAAACTACTTTTAGAACTCGATATGGGCATTATGAGTTCATAGTGCTGCCGTTTGGATTAACAAATGCACCAGTTGCTTTTATGAACCTAATGAATAGTGTTTTTAGAGAACAGTTAGATCAATTTGTATTGATATTTCTGGATGATATTCTGATCTACTCTCAAAATAAAGAAGAGCATGATCAACATATGAGAATAGTTCTAGAAATCCTCAAGAAAAATCAGTTGTATGGAAAATTATCTAAATGCGAGTTTTATACTCCACAAGTTCAATATTTGGGATATATTGTCTCAGCTGAAGGGGTAGTGGTTGACCCCAAGAAGATTGAGGCCATAGTAGATTGGCCAACTCCCACCAATGTAACCAAAGTGAGAAGTTTTATGGGAATGGCTGGATACTATCGATGATTTGTAAAAGGATTTTCAAAGATTGCTTTTCCTATCACCAATATGCAAAGAAAGGGAAAAGCATTTAAATGGACTGCTCAATGTGAAGAAGCTTTTAGGGTCCTTAAAGAAAAGTTGACCACTACACCTATCCTTCAAATACCAGACCCCAATAAATCATTTACAGTATGTACTAATGCCTCTCTAGAAGGACTAGGAGGTGTCTTGTTGCAAGATGAGGTTGTTGTAGCATATGAGTCCAGGAAGCTCAAGAAACATGAAGTTAATTATGCTACTCATGATCTTGAATTGGTTGCTATTGTCCATGCTCTTAAAATATGGTGACACTACCTATTGGGAAAGCCCTTTGAGCTAAAAATTGATCATCAGAGTTTGAGATACATTTTTACTCAACCTCTATTAAATGCTAGACAACGGAGATGGATGGAATTTTTGGCCGAATATGATTTTGGAATTGAATATATTAAAGGGAAGGAAAATAAACTAGTAGATGCCCTTAGTCGTAGAAGACACATAGTTGCTCTAACACGATGCCAGTATGGACTAAAGGAGCAAATTAAGGAAATGCAAAAAAATGATGAATTTTGCAACCAATGCCGCACTAAGGTCAAGCAAGGACCAAAATGGCATATGGATTTCAAAATCAAAGAAGATCTGGTATACTTCAGGGATCGGATAATAGTACCTAATAATGAAGGGATAAAAAGAACAATTTTACAAGAAGCACATTGCGCTCCATATTCAGCTCACCCAGGAGTGGTAAAAATGAGAGAGAATTTGAAAAATGACTTCTACTGGCCTGGCATGAAGAAGGATGTAGTTCAATTTGTTGCAAAATGTCTAGAATATCAAAAAGTCAAAGTTGAGCATCAACATCCTAGGGGAAAACTACACCTATTTGATATACCAGAGCAGAAATGGCAAGTAATTTCCATGGATTTTATAGTTGGTCTTCCCAAGACTCGATTCCAGCATGATGTAATTTTTGTTGTAGTTGATAAATTAACAAAAGTGGCACATTTTATTCTGGGCAATGTTCATGATGATGCCCCTACTATAGCACAAAAATTTTCTCGAGAAATCGTGAGGTTGCATGGTTTCCTTGAAATAATCATCTCGAACAAAGATTCATGATTCACTTTTGAATTTTGGTAAGCTTTGCACCGAGCATGGGGCACAAAGCTTAATATCAACACAACCTATCATCCTGAAATGGATGGGTAGACCGAGAGGGTCAATCAGGTGTTGGAGGATATCCTATGAATATACTGTATGGATCACCAAAGTAAGTGGGAAGATTATCTTTTCCTGGTGGAATTTGAATACAAAAAGCTATCATACCACGTTGGGCATGGCCCCTTTTGAGGCCCTATATGGGCGAAGGTGTAGAACACCATTAACATGGGATAATTTGGACGATCGAGAAATGATCGGTCTTGATGCTATTAAGAAAATGGAGGTCCAATTAAAAGAGATCTTCCAGTGACTTTGCAAAGTTGCAGACCATCAGAAGAGTTATGCTGACCTAAAATGAACCCCTCGAGAATTTTCTATTGGTGATAAGGTCTTTCTTAGAGTCAAACTGACCAAAATCTCCATCAAGTCTACCAAACTTAGTCCCAGATTTGTTGGTCCATTTGAGATCATTGCCAAAATAAGTCTTGTTGCGTATAAACTTGCACTGCCACCTAATTTGTCCAAGATCCACAGTGTTTTCCATGTGTCCCTCCTCCATAAATATGTAGCTGACCCATCTCATATTTTGGATGTTTCTCATTTGCAGACATCGAACCCATAACTCATTGAGGTTCGCCCTATCAAAATTTTGGGGTATAGGACTAAGTAGTTGAGGAAAAGAACAGTTGATCAGTGTAGAGTCCAGTGGGACCTCTACTCGGAAAGGAATGCCACCTGGGAGGATGTGGTAGAGATGAAAAGACAATTTTCCTTTTCTATTTGAAAACTGATAATCAAATGAACAATTTGGATATTTGATAAGATAATACATGTATATTTTGGTCTTATGGTACATGTTTTGATTTATTGATGTTGTAATAAATGCAACTTTTTGTGATACCACATAATATATGGATAATATTTATGATTACATGTTCTATCCTACGATAATATATATTGACTAACACAGAGGCTATGTTAATTTATCGTAGGGGAGTTTTGTGGAGTTTTCTCGCTTACCCTTCAGATATTTGTCACGTCATGGGAAACTCAAGAATCACAACCAGTATTGTGGATTCTGGTGGATCCACCTCTTTAACCCAGGAATAGATTACTCAAAAAGGCTCTAGATAGACCAGGTTGGGTAAGGAAACCCCAGACAGTGGGTTTTGATATATCTGATTTAATGGTGCAATCACCCACTTATGCTAGACAAAATGATTCTATATTGTTTTGATTATTTTTGTGACCAAACCTAACATAAACAAAGCTTATTAAGTCTAGACCGGTGCCTTATCCATTGGGTAGTCATAGCAGATTTATATTTATGATCAAAGTAGAAAAATAAGAGGGGGACTAGTTCGTTTTAATTCATTCGAATAACATAATGCAAGAAAACGATTAAACTAGTGAAAAGAAATCATCATCCACATGTTTTGATTACAAGAACACATAAATGAGCATTACACAAACCATACACATAGAAGATGCCAAAGGAAGAGTTGGAGTTTGTATTAATATTCATAAGATTTACATAAAGCAGGCCAAGCAGAGTGCTTGGGTCCCATATGTCAACGATTTACAATAAACCCCTAGTTTGAATGTTCATAACAAGGGGTGATTTACCTCTGTCCTAATTACAATGATGTAAGGGTCTCCAACTCTAGCACATCCATAGGAAATGATCTCGGTGAACAACGCTCTCTGGCAGTCCTTGGAAATGGCTGAAATAAAGGGTGATAAGAAACACAAACATAGAACACAAGGATAATACGACTAAAACACTAGAAAAGGCTTGTACCTAGGAATTTCTATCTTAGAGGTTTGATAAAAATACCGTTACTGCAACGGTCTTCTATATATAGAGCTAGGTGTTGAGGCAGGCTGCAACTGCTTTCTCATCGGCCCTCCATCTGGCCTGATCTCCTCTTGTAAAAATGTGGCTGAATCAAAACTTGGCACGTGGCCCACGACCTTCTCTTCATAGGAATTACAGTTATTGTTGCAGGCTATCCTTCTCACTTTCCTAGGCTGGTGGCTGTGGTGTGCTTGGATCGTGAGCTTCCCTTGGTGTACTGGCCCCACCTCTTCCCTTCCATGATTCTGTAGACTTTTCCATCCTTAATGTAGCAATAAAACATAACCTTTCTGCTAACTCTTCGTAACTGTCTTGCATTCACAGATGCTATCAGTAGTACCATGTCTCTCACATATAGGTAAGTATACATATATACAAATACATATTTGCTTTCTGTCAATACTCAACTAAGGAGGGTTACCACACCTGTCCAATTTTTGTTGGGAGCCTCTACACGACCGATCGTCCACCTGCTTCTTTGTTAAAATATGGGGCACACAACTTAAAATGGGGTGCACAAAATCATGTATCCTTGAAGACCTTCATGCGCTCCATAGGAAAATGGGGTGCACGAACTTAAAATGGGACACATGAACTCGCATGCCCCTTAGATTTTCATGCGCTCCAAAAATAGGGTAAAATTTAAAGTTCTCAAAATTTGATGAAACTTCTCAGGGGTCTAAACGGGCCAAATGGGTACTCAAATCAGTTGAGATAATCAAACAAATCCTATTGGTTGATGAGATATAGCCCTTCAAAGTTGAATGAAAATGTGTGCACATGAAAATGGGGCGCACGTCTTTAATGTGGGGCGCACGAACTTGTGCGCCCTTCAAGACCTTGGTGTACTCATAGGAAAATGGGGTGCACAAAATTAACATGGGGTGCACAAAATTAACATGGGGTGCATGAACTCGCACGCCCCTCGGGATTTTGCGTGCTCCAAAATTAGGGTAAAAATAAAAGTTCTCAAAATTTGACAAAACTTCTCAAGGGTCTAAACAGGCCAAATGGGTACTCAAATTAGTTGAGATCATTGAAAAATTCCTCCCGGTTCATGAGATATAGCCTTTCAAAGTTGGACATAAATGTGCATACACGTGAAAATGGGGCACATGAACTCGTGCACCCTTCAAGACCTTGGTGCACTCTATAGGAAAATGGGGCGCACAAAATTAACATAGGGCACATGAAATCAGGTGCCCCTTAAGATTTTACGCTCCAAAATTAGGGTAAAAATTGAAGTTCTCAGAATTTAATGAAATTTCTTAGGGGTGTAAATGGGCCAAATGGGTACCCAAATCAGTTAAGGTCATCAAAAAATTCCTCGCGGTTCATGAGATATAGCCCTTCAAAGTTGGACATAAATGTGCATGCGCGAAAATGGGGCCCATGACTTTAAAATGGGGTGCACGAACTCATGCACCCTTCAAGACCTTTGTGCACTCTTCAAGATCTTTGTGTGCTCCATAAGAAAATGGGATGCATGAACTTAACATGGGGTGCACGAACTCATGCACCCCTTAGAATTTTGCACACTCAAAATTAGGGTAAAAATTAAAGTTCTCAGAATTCAATGAAATTTTTCAAGTGTCTAAACAGGCCAAATGGGTACCCAAATCAGTTGAGATCATCAAAAAATTCCTCCCGGTTCGTGAGATATAGCCCTTCAAAGTTGGACATAAAATTGTGCGCGCATCAATGGGGCGCACGACTTTAAAATGGGGTGCACAAACTCGTGCACCCTTCAAGACCTTGGTGCACTCCATAGGAAAATGGGATGCACAAATTTAACATGGGGTGCACGAACTCGCACGCCCCTTAGGATTTTGCACGCTCCAAAACTAGGGCAAAAATTAAAGTTCTCAAAATTCGATGAAATTTTATAGGCATCTAAATGGCCAAAATGGGTACTCGAATCAGTTGAGATCATCAAAAAATTCCTCTTAGATAGGGAGATATACCCCTTCAAATTTTAATGTAAATCAGTGCACGTGAATTCACGTGCCCCTTAAGACCTTTGTGCGCTCCATGGGGTGCACGACTTCAAATCAAGGTGCACGAACCTATGTGACCCTTGAGAACTTTGTGTGATCCATATGATATTCTCAAAATTTAGTTCCATTGTGAAGATTGGATCAAGCTCTTTCCCCCAGTTTTTGGATTAGCTCAAATGGAGTCTTCTAGCTCAAGTTATGGCCATATCAATTTACATCCAAATGTAGGGCAAAAGTGATGAAATTGGAGCAGTCTTGAAATGAAATTCAATTAATTAAGCCTTTGAAAATATTAAAAAATGCTCAATCCAAACCATTGCCACTAGACCTCGACCTTCAAGATACAAATCTCAACACTTTTGCAAGCCAAAAATTTAGATTAAACCCAAGCCTTAATTTTTTGGAATCATCAAAAATTGGGCCTTGCACCCTAAGCTCACCTAGACATCAATTCAATGAAATTTTTCAAAAACAATGGGGTGAAAACTAAGTTGTGACAATGGGGTACAACATCGGCTCTGACTGGGACAGGTAGTATGAATGGCACATGAATGCTCCTGAGAACTCCAGAATCTTCGGTTGACAATCAAGAGACCACAAAAATTTAGACTAAAAGCCAAAAAGGAAAACAAAGAAAAAAAATACTAAAGGATGGACCTTGGTTCTGATCAGTAAAATTTGATGACCCAGTTTAAAAATAGATGAACTTTGACTTATGGGGGAACAAATCTATCAGCAATGTCTTAAGATAGAGTTAAGGCAAATTTATTTGGAAGTTGTTGTGTCATCATGCCTAGGCTTGTGTGTGTTTTGTGCATTCATTCTTATCCCTTGATCAGTCAAAAATTCACCATATCGACAGGAGTTGAGCCTATTAAGTATTTCACTCTGATAGATATTCACCTTGACATTGCTCCACTGCCAGCCAGGCGTCTATAGCCCTGGTGGAGATGACCTCGATTTCCTCCAGACCTGCTCTACTACCAGCCATGCATCTATAGCCCTGGTAGAGGTTATCCGGATACCCCAACATATAGTTGCTTTGCATTATTTATATATTTTCTTCTTTTTGAGAAGGATTATGATGAATTACAAAGCTCACATTGGGTTAGAAATCTGTAAGGCTAAGGAAGTAGAGTGTATGTATTTTTAGCTCAAGGCATCCTGTCAATGATGACTTCATTCTTCTTGATCTTGGAATATCCTTAAAATATGTGGGAGATGTGAAGCTTCAGCATAATGCACCGCACCTTCCTCCTAATCTGTTTTAGCCTCAGACTTGTTGGACCATTGCCTAAAACCTGGCCCACCAGATCTCAGTGTCATCTACCCTCACTCTAGGTCTTCTTTCTTTGACTGATTAGAACAAGTCTATCAAAATTGTAGTGTGCAACAAAAAATTTTAAGGAGACAAAATCATAATCACTGTTGGATACTGATGGTGATCAAACAAAAGGGAAATTATCTCATTGGAATATTTGCAATGAAATCAACTTTTCTGGGATAATTTCTGTGAAACCTAGAACAAGATGGGGGGTAATGCTTCATTTTGCAAAAAGAGCTTAATGACCTCAGGATGTAGAGTGAGTTCAAATTCCTTTTGTTTTTGTCTGGATGGCCTAGGATACACTCTCAATTCTTGATGACTCTAGAGAAAAATAGACTGCAGTCGAACTTTATGCATTCTTTTTATCCTTGTCCTTTTCATGATGTATCTTCTGTTAGACTGGCCAATTCTTGTGGGGTTCCTGATGATGGGTTGGGCATTGGGGATTTCACTCTGAAATGAGGTAACAGATGCAATATTACCTAGGATTGGGGCATTGTTAATGAACATGATGGTGAAGTCAGCAAAGGGACCAATGTCATTTCCCAGACCAATGAATTTATCGATTTCATCTGATTTGTCTTGTTTTAATCTGACTAATTTTGCACTAGAAACAGGGAGATAGTTCTTTGCAGAAGAAAGACTCAACAGATCAACTATGATTTTACATGAAGTTCTATTATCAGGCGGGTGATTGCAGACAGAGTAGTCATTCATTGAATTCAACATATATCTTTGGAAAACATGGAGGGGCCTCATTTTTGACTGATTAATAAGCTTAGAAGACCTAGAAAATTCATCTTCCTTTTGTGCTATGATTCTCTGACCAATATATTTTTTTGACTTAACTATACTTTTAGGCTTGTGATTAGTCAGTTCTATCTCATGGTCTTCCTCTGCATTGGGCTTCACAAGGAGAACTACATATTTGGATAAATCATCCTCAATCATTGGCCTTTCATCTACTTTTTCATCTTCAACCTCCACAGTTTTGTTGGTCAATGCCTCTTCCTCTGAATGTTGTTCTGGTATTTCTAATATGTCGAAATCATCAATTTGAAGGCTTTTTGGAATTTCTACTATTACAGATTGATCTTGTTGGCTTTCATCAAAACTATCATCAGGAGCTTGATGATGATGTTCTTTTCTGGGAAACAAAGTCCTTTGCTCATTACTGACAAGGCAGACATTGATATCTCCTTCAACCCATGGTTTGTGATCAATCCATTCTATTTTGTGGTTCTCTTCCGCATTGGACTTAAAAAGACCCCCATTTTTAGACTCATCATTATTAATTGTTGCCCCCTTATCAATTTCTTCTTCTTCAGTCTGCACTATTTTATCTGATAGTGCCTCTGCATCTGAGTGTTGTTCTCTCATCTCACCCATATTAGGAACATTCATCTCATCTATTGTACTCTCAAAGTCCATGGCATGGCTTTCTTGAAAAATATCCACTGCTACAATAAGTGGTTCCCATTTGGCTTCATCAAGTATGACATTAGAGGTTTCAGGATGAAGTTGCTCTCTTTTGGATATTAAAGTTCTTTGTTCTCGATAGACCTCAATATCTCCTTTAGATTTAGTGTGATTATCCTTGCAATATGAATTGGTCTTGACTGCTTTACTAGGTCGATCCTTGAGGTTCAAGCTAGGGTGTGAAGCTAAATAGATGGCACAACTAGAAGGCTTATGAGGTGAACTACAAGCAGGGCAATAGAAAGGGAATTTACTGTCGATCATGTTCCTTTCTACGTGAATAGCCTTATTCATGCACTCATCAATAGTGTTTACTTGCTCTTTCCCTAGTTCATGATTAAATTCTATAGAGAAAGCATTTTTATAAAAGCAAATGGATCGTTGATCATCGAGAGCTAACTTATCAAAAATTTTATCCTTAACCTTGATGAATCTTTTGTTGAAGTCATTAACCGATTCATTTTTCTATTTTTTCATTGTAGCCAATTCAGTTATGAGTGAACGTATATTTCTCTCCTCACCATACCTTTCTAAAAAGGCTTCTTCCATTTCCTGGAAACCCAATATGCAATGTGGGGGAAGACTATTGAACCAATCTAAAGCATCTTTCTCTAGGGTTTGCCAAAATAGCCTAAGAGCCACATCTTCTTCTTCGACTTCCAATCTATCCATGGCATACAAAAAATCTTGAATGTGGTCTTCCCCAGTTATAGTGTTATCCCCTAGGAATTTGGGTATGTATTTGTGGGCCTTAGGGGGTAATGGATTTAAGATCGGGGGTAAGATAAAAGGCCTGTATCTATTTGTATGCCAGTTGTTTAAAAGAGGATTGGCCATTTTTGTAACTGGGCCCCTTGGCATAGGAGGTACAATAGACATAATAGTACTTGATAGATGGGGAATTTTAGAAACAAAACTAGTACTATTGTTATGATGCTTATCTAAAGGAACAGAGAGTGAAAGTTCCTTTCTAATCTTACATGGATGGAAAAGTACCTGTGGATCTGGAAGTTTGGGGCAGAGTTCCTTTTCGCTGCTTCTTGTGATCGCCAGATCAGCTCCTTCTTCTTGATGATGGGTTCTTCAGAGTCGCCAACACAAAGTGCAAAGTAATGAATATAGGAGTGCACTCTGGCCAAGATTGCTCGGCCCAATAACTCTAAATCTCACAGGGAAAACAAAAAGAACCGGGAGACTTTGCAGATATTTAGTGGAAGGTTAGTCCCCAACAACGGTGCCAAAAATTGTTGTGGAGTTTTCCCACTTACCCTTCAAATATTTGTCACATCATGGGAAACTCAGGGAATCATAACCAGTATTGTGGATTCTGGTGGATCCACCTCTTTAACCCAGGAATAGATTACTCGAAAAGGCTCTAGATAGACTAGGTTGGGTAAGGAAACCCCAGACAGTGGGTTTTGATATATCTGATTTAATGGTGCAATCACCCACTTATGCCAGACAAAATGATTCTATATTGTTTTGATTATTTTTGTGACCAAACCTAACATTAACAAAGCTTATCAAGGCCAGACCGGTGCCTTATCCATTGGGTAGTCGTAGCAGATTTATATTTATGACCAAAGTAGAAAAAGAGAGGGGAACTAGTTCATTTTAATTCATTCAAATAATGTAATGCAAGAAAATGATTAAACTAGTGAAAAGAAAGCGTCATCCACATATTTTGATTGCAAGAACACATAAATGAGCATTACACAAACCATACACATAGAAGATGCCAAAGGAAGAGTTGGAGTTTGTATTAATATTCATAAGATTTACATAAAGCAAGCCCAACAGAGTGCTTGGGTCCTGTATGTCAATGATTTACAATAAACCCCTAGTTTGAATGTTCATAACAAGGGGTGATTTCCCTCCATCCTGATTGCAATGATGTAAGGGTCTCCAACTCTAGCGCGTTCCACAGGAAATGATCTCGGTGAACAATGCTCTTTGGCAATCCCTGGAAATGGCAGAAAGAAAGGGCGATAAGAAACACAGACAGAGAACACAAGGAGAATACGACTAAAACACTAGACAAGGCTTATACCTGGGCTTTTCTCTCTTAGAGGTTTGATAAAAATGCCACTACTGCAATGGTCTTCTATATATAGAGCTAGGTGTTGAGGCAGGCTGCAACTGCTTTCTCATTGGCCCTCCATTTGGCATGATCTCCTCTTCCTTGTAAAAATATGGCAGAATCAAAACTGGGTACGTGGCCCATGACCTTCTCTTCATAGGGATTACGGTTATTGTTGCAAGCTATCCTTCTCACTTTCCTAGGCTGGCAGCTGTGGTGTGCTTGGATCGTGAGCTTCCTTTGGTGTACTGGCCCCACCTCTTCTCTTCCGTGATTATGTAGACTTTTCCATCCTTAATGTAGCAATAAAACATAGCCTTTCTACTAACTCTTCGTAATTGTCCTGCATTCACAGATGCTATCAGTAGTACCATGTCTCTCACATATAGGTAAGTATACATATTTGCTTTCTGTCAAGGGTTACCACACCTGTTCGAGTTTTTGTTGGGAGCCTCTACACGACCAATCGTCCACCTGCTTCTTTGTTAAAACATGGGATGCACAACTTAAAATGGGGCACACAAAATCATGCACCCTTTAAGACCTTCATGTGCTCCATAGGAAAATGGGGTGCACTAACTTAAAATGGGGTGCATGAACTCGCGTGCCCCTTAGATTTTTGTGTGCTCCAAAAATAGGGTAAAATTCAAAGTTCTCAAAATTTGACAAAACTTCTCAAGGGTCTAAACGGGCCAAATGGGTACTCAAATCAGTTGAGATCATCAAAAAATTCCTCCTGGTTCATGAGATATAACCCTTCAAAGTTGGACATAAATGTGCGCGCGTGAAAATGGGACGCACTGGGATGCACGAACTCGTGCGCCCTTCAAGACCTTGGTGCGCTCCATAGGAAAATGGGGTGCATAAAATTAATGTGGGGCACACAAAATTAACATGGGGCACACAAACTTAAAATGGGGCACACGAACTCGTGCTCCCCTCGGGATTTCATGTGCTCCAAAATTAGGGTAAACATAAAAGTTCTCAGAATTTGACAAAACTTCTCAGGGGTCTAAACGGGCCAAATGGGTACTCAAATCAGTTGAGATCATTGAAAAATTCCTCTCGGTTCATGAGATATAGCCCTTCAAAGTTGGACGTAAATGTGCGCATGCGAAAATGGGGCGCACGAACTCGTGCACCCTTCAAGATCTTGGTGCGCTCCATAGGAAAATGGGGTGCACAAAATTAACATGGGGTGCACGAAATTAACATGGGGCGCACGAACTCGCGCGCCCCTCGGGATTTTGTGCTCCAAAATTAGGGCAAAAATTAAAGTTCTTAGAATTTGATGAAATTTCTCAAGGGTCTAAATGGGCCAAATGGGTACTCAAATCAGTTGAGATAATCAAAAAATTCCTCCCGGTTTGTGAGATATAGCCCTTCAAAGTTGGACATAAATGTGCGTGCGCGAAAATGGGATGCATGACTTTAAAATGGGGCGCATGAACTCATGCACCCTTCAAGAGCTTTATGCACTCTTCAAGATCTTTGTATGCTCCATAAGAAAATAGGGTGCACAAACTTAACATGGGGCGCACGAACTTGTGCGCCCCTTAGGATTTCGTACACTCAAAATTAGGGCAAAAATTAAAGTTCTTGGAATTTGATGAAATTTTTCAGGTGTCTAAACGGGCCAAATGGGTACCCAAATAAGTTGAGACTATCAAAAAATTCTTCTTTTTTGTGAGATACAGCCCTTCAAAGTTGGACCTAAATGTGCGCGCGCAAAAATGGGATGCACGACATTAAAATGGGGCACACAAAATTGTGCGCCCTTCAATACCGTTATGCACTCTTCAAGATCTTTGTGTGCTCCATAAGAAAATGGGGCACACAAACTTAACATTGGGCGCATGAACTTGTGCACCCCTTAGGATTTTGCACACTCAAAATTAGGGCAAAAATTAAAGTTCTTGGAATTTTATGCAATTTTACAGGTGTCTAAATGGGCCACATGGGTACCCAAATCAGTTGATACCATCAAAAAATTCCTAATGGTTTGTGATATATAGCCCTTCAAAGTTGGATGTAAAACTATGCGCGCGTCAATGGGGCGCATGAATTTAAAATGGGGTGCACAAAATCGTGCGCCTTTAAATACCTTGGTGCACTCATAGGAAAATGGAGTGCACAAAATTGACATGGGCTGCACGAAATTAACATGGGGCGCACAAAATCGCACGCCCCTTGAGATTTTGCCCGCTCCAAAATTAGGGCAAAAATTAAATTTCTTGGAATTTGATGAAAGTTTTCAAGTGTCTAAATGGGCAAAATAGGTACTCAAATACACTATTATCATCAAAAAATTCCTCACCATTCATGAGATATACCCATTCAAAGTTTAACATAAATCGACGTGCGTAAATTCACGCGCCCCCTAAGACTTTTGTGCGCTCCATGGGGTACACAAACTCATGTGACCCTTGAGAACTTTGTGTGCTCCATATTATATTCTCAAAATTTATTTCAATTGTGAAGATTGGATCAAGCTCTTTCCCCCCATTTTTGGATTATCTCAAATGGAGTCTTCTAGCTCAAGTTATGGCCATATCAATTTACATCCAAATGCAGGGCAAAAGTGACGAAATTAGAGCAGTCCTAAAATGAAATTCAATTAGTTAAGCATTTGAAAATATTCAAAAATGCCCAATCCATTGCCACTAGAACCCGACCTTCAAGATACAAATCATAACACTTTTGCTAGCCAAAAATTTGGATTAAACTCAAGCCTTAATTTTTTGGAATCATCAAAAATTGGGCCTTGCACCCTAAGCTCACCTAGACATCAATTCAATGAAAATTTCCCAAAAAATGGGGTGAAAACTAAGTTGTGACAATGGGGTACAACAAGGAGATTGTAACATCCCCATTATTTTGATTATTATTTTACTTGAAGAATGTGATACTATCGGAAGTGCTGTGATTGCAAGTACAAGTCTCTTCTTCATATCAAATGATTTGGTACCCACCCCTGGTGGAGGAAGTGATTGAAAATGTCAAGTAATATGGGATATGATGTTGTGCTTTAAGCATCGTGGCCTGTGGGTACATGGAAGCCCACTGTAGGAAATTCATCCTGCCTGTTGTTGCATTTTGTGCATTAAGTTTGATTATGAAATATCCTTTATTGTTGGATGAAAATTGATGTTGTGTGGTACTTATTTTTATTTAAAAAAAAAATAAAACTATTATTGAAACGATAAAGTAAAATATTAAAACTAAATGCGTATATGTCTAAAATATTAAAAAAAAAATTATAAAAATAAAATAATAATAATAAAATAATATAACAATGATAATAATATTTAAGTATAAAAATAATATTTAGTTTTCATTTTTCCATATACCAAATGGATGAGCACATCACCACCATATGGAAATTGGTTGTGCAAACTGTTTTGCATGAACAATGCGAAGGTGTCATCTTAAAACTTGATTGAATACTCTATTAATAAGGGGAGGAAATGGAAATTCAATTATGAGTTTTTACTTTGAGAAATTGTGGTGTTACTTTAGAAATTCATCATTAATTTGGAGCTATGGAGGTGTTAGATTCATCTCTGCAACTACGATTTGATGTTAGCAGGTTGGATTCTCCTGGGCTTCTGTTGTTATGTTGAAAATATTGAAGTCAACGTATTTGTTGTTCTATGTTTGATGACTTTGGTTCTTTTGATTCTATAAGTTGTGACTGGTGAATATCTTTTATAGACTTTTAAAAAAAAAAATTTGAGTGCAAAATTATAGTTTACTCCTAGAAGGAACATTTATATTGTTAAGTTGTGGATGTAATCGTTATATAATTATATATATAATTTATATTTTTTAAGTAATATAAAATAAGGTATGAACAATTGTGAACATACAAATATTTCTTTGTGTTGGGATTGAATAGAATGGATTATAAGATGATCTGCCTTTGTGAAATACTTGTCGCATATATTTTTATTATATAGTTGCATTCATAAAGTTAAGGCCATGCTGACCCAATAAGGCATTTTCAATCACTTGCTGCCCCTCCTGCCTAAAGTCTAATGAATAGAGCCACTGAGTAGAGAGCTTTGTGATGCGATGGAAAGTCTTCTCCAAGAGAGATTCTATATTTTGGATGAAATATTAGGTTTATTACAATCGTTTTGTTCCCAAATCTTGCTCTGTTGGATATTATGTAGCTGTGAAATAAGATTTGAATTATATTGAATCATAGAACATACCATCTTTGAGAAATGGCATATATTATATAATTATGATTTTGTTTTATCCATTGATAATAGTGCTGAATATTTTGTAATAGCTTGAAGATGATAAATGAAGATAATGTTATAGTTTTGTAAATGGTCAAATCGTAAATTGACGCCGCAACTAAAAAAAGAACAAGCAAAAGTTACCACGAATAGAATGAGATTTCATAGTTTGAATAGGTAAATGGATTGGAGAGAAATGAAACATTGAAACATGCTAGGTAGTTCATTATTTCTAAAAGAATAGTCACCTTACAATTTATTAAAATATTTAGTTGAATGTTGTTGTGGAGTCTAGCATACACCAGGTTAATGACATCCTAGACTACTCTGAATGTTTTGGAATTTTATAACATATATCCTTTGATTTTCAAAAACACTAGGCCAATGGTTGTAGGCAACATAGTGAATGTAATTTATTTATATAATACAATTATTTAACAATCAACGTTGATGTTCAAATAAGATTCATAGGTGAAGTGCAACCCTTTGTATGATGTTCCTGGTAAAACCATTCTATTCCTAAAAACTATAAGAGCAGTTTTGACATGTCCATGACGGCTATTAAATATATGTTGAAGGGAAATGCTACAGTTAAAAAATTTATAACCTTAGGATAGTCCTTGGTAGCAGTGATATGTAAGCCCTATCGTGACTCAAAGTATTCTAAGTAAATATAGAAAGAAGTAAAGAATCATTTTTCAACCATCTATCGTTGGGAGTTTCTTGACAATAGATATGGCTTTAAAGTCTTCACTGACAAGCTTAGAAGTTATGTATTGTTTAATTAGATGTTGGAATTTGCTCAGTTTCTATAAAGGACTCAAAGTTACTAGGAAAACCAACCATGATGATATATAAACTAAGATAATAAAACTGTGCTTTGGTAGAACCATCTAACTATGCGGTGTCTTGGAGAATTATTAATCGGATGTAAAACTCTCTCTTTTCATTCATTTCTAGTATAGTACGTAGAGCCCTTGACCACCTTTAGAATATTTAATTTGTTAAGGTAATTCATAGCTTGTAATAAGATGTGATGGTCTTTAATTGCACATGATTACATACTTACTTATTGACATGTGTTATTGCATTGGTACTATGCACTGCGTACATAGTTGTAATGAACATAAACTTATTAGTTTACTATCTAACACACAAGGCATAGCATGTGGTATTGTAGAAGTAGCTCTTATTGGTACATGAAGGTTATACCTTAATTCAAATAAAATAATTAAAGGTCTAAAATGACCTTTAGTTGATTATGTATTATACGGAATTTAAGGTATTTAGTAATCATTTTTAAATTATTTTATCTCAAGTAAAGTAAAGATATTTCAATGTTTGAAGTGTATTTAAGTAATCACTCTTATTATTTTGTTAAGTGAAACAAAATTGTTACTTTTGATCATCGGTTTTTGTTGTTATTTTTCAAATTAATTTCATAAATTTGAGAACCAAGCATCAATCTTGAACTAAAATATAAATGGGTAATTCATGAAATCATTGTTTTAAAACTCAACCCAATTATTAACCGATGGAGGGTATTGAAATATTTTGTAAACATAATGATGGATGATTTTTAATGATATTGATACCATCGAGAAGGATGTGCATCCACCCAACACCAACAACTCACATGGGTATCTTATGGGAATCAGGGCAACCGTTCTCTAGCATTAAATGAAGTATCAGGGGATCCCATGCTAACGAGAGTAATGAATGATGGTATGGGATATCATTCTAGGTTTTCGTATGATGTAGTACGTGAAGGTTCCTATGAATCAAAATCTAGTTGTAAAATTGCCAACTAAACTCAAGGCTAGAGTGCTAGTCCTTGGGGTTGGAAGGTCTACCGATAGATGGTATGGGTAGCATTACCGTCAATTGAGTCAAGATTCAGGACACCTATTTCAGAGACTAGAGTAGTGGTAGATCCTGATAATACCTTAGAAGAAGGTCAATTATCAAGCACTAGCATAGTTATGCTAACTCTAGCATGGTTTATGCATAAATCATAAATTGGGTTAGTGGACCATTATGGCATAAGTACTCCATGCTACAAGATGAGGATAATAGAGTGTCCACCCTTCCAGGTGATATGGGCCCTGGAAGGACAACCCCATGCCAAGACCCCTACCTCGAGAAGGATAAATGGGTCTCTTGTAAGGCAATCTATAGTGGGAAATTGGTCGATTTTGAGCCCTTGAGTATCCATCTGTAGTGGTTTGAGAACTCAAAGTGTGTAATTCTATGCCAAGTACTAATACATGTTGGGTGTGTATACGTCGATATAAGACCATTGTATTTGGTTAAATCAAAATTTTAAAATTGTGTGTTTGGACAACTAGGTGGGTAGACTTGGGTTGTTACATTGGATGATAGCTTAGTTTTATTATGAGGAAGACATTATATGATTAGGGGATTCTAAGGTTATCCTATTTTGATCATGGTTTGGTAATTGACTAAGGAATTCATTGATTATGTCTTCATGTTCTTGTGAAAAAGGTATTGTATGACTAAGAGCTTTAGGGGTTGTTTTCTCTTGATCATTATTAAGAAATTCATTGATAACATCTCTATGCTCTTGTAAAGAGGTTATCATATGGTTAAGGTAATCATGAAGGGAGATTAAAGAGTCAAGAATTGTGACATCTTTATCTCATTTATTGGAATTAGGATTTTTTTGGGTGTTAGATTCTTCCTATTCTTCCACCAAAATTCTTGGATGGGTAGCTACTTTACGAGTTGTATAGTATGCTTTGGATTTTAGAAATATTTGAAAAAGGAAGAGAATCCATTTTAATAACTTGTAAGGTTTAATAATATGACTATTGAATAAGGTTAGGAAAGAGTGGGTTTATTGATTTTATTAAAGTTTTGTTTCCAAAGTACTTATAGAAAAGAAGAGAATATGTTTTGAAATCCTTATGTCACCTTGGAAAAGCAACCCACCTTATGACTCCCGTTAGCCCACCATAATATACTAGCCAAGAGGTAAATCCCCTAAGGTTTATATGTGGGTTTACTCAAGGTGTCATTATCCTTCTCCTAGTAGGGCTAACAATTTGGTTATATTCTTGTTATATTGCATTAATGTTATTTACACTATGCAAACAAATTAGATGATTCTGTTTAAGTTTGAATAATTTGTATCTTGTTAAGGCAAAGGAGTGTGTTCACATCGGGTTCACCAGAATGTATATTTGAAACCTTGCACACATGTGGGGAATCCACTAGAACCCTTGCTTCCCTACTTGAGGGTCTCTTTCCAAAGGATACCTCGAAGATATGGGAATATTCAACGTGAGTAGGCTCTACCTCATGTATAAAATAAGGTGACCATGTGCATTGTGTTGATGTTTTTCTTATATGATGTTTAATAAATTAATTAAACAAACACCTAAGGATTTTGGATCACTAATTTGACTCTTTATAGATCCTAATAATTTTTTTTTTTTTTTCAAACTTAAGGGAAATATCACCTAAGGTTGTATGCTAAAATACAATCAAACAATAATGGAAGAAAATAAGTTGTCTACCCTAGTATGCTTTTGAATTTGAATGACGAACTCTGCTAAAATAGAGTTTTCTTTTTAAGGTAAACAAAAGATAATGAATTAAACAAGCTAGCCTAAAATGTGACTCTATGACTTTTTATTCCTTGCCTATTTACTTTTTAAGGAAAGAATTTAGGTCTATGCTAAGATTCTTTGATTTTTTTTGAAAATAAATGTGTTTAGAATAAGAATTTGAACTATTCTAAGGGTTCCTTAATTTTCCAAATTAAATGTGATTTTAGGTAAACAAATTGTGAAAACAGAGATTAAGAAGAAAAATGTAATAAAAAATAGCGATTAGGGAGGTGCTAAGTGGTAGGGTTACCTATTTCGAAGGTTGATAAAATGTGCCACAACCTATCAAATTTTCCATTGATATTTTTGCAAATAAGTGACATTTTTAAAACCTACAAAAGTAGTCCAAAAAAATAGTTTTATCTAATTTAGGGGGTTTGTTTGAGTGTAGTGTGTTGATTTTCTATCTTCCCAGCTGATCAAACCCTTTGTTAATATAATTTTGAGTATGAACCTAAGAATTTTGGGATGGAAACAACTTCTATCAAATTTTCCATAGTATAAAATTCACCAATGAAATTTCTAAGTGGTATTTTTGCTTTGTGTATTCTAGAGAGTCAAATTTGTTAATGGATTTAGGTAGTGATGATTTCCCTATGTAAAAGCTGACTAAGTTTTTGGTTGAAAGTTGGGGTTATATAGGTCAATTTAATCTAGAATTTGAGAAGGGAGATGAGATATTCAATCTCTAAGGCTTGAAACGTAGATATTTATAGAATCTAAGGGGAATTGCTATCAATTTTATAAAAATTATGGAGGGATGTGAATGAAACCAAGAGGAATATGAAGTTGTCAAATGCTTGAATATACCCCAAATGGAGATGCAAAGGAACCTAGATTCTAAGAGGAATCCTAGCCTCTAATATGAAACTAAAGGGGATTCTAGGCTAAGAAAGAGAAAATGTCAATGTGAAATGAGAGCAATATGAGATGAAAATATTATTTAAAGTGCATGAAAGTAAAGAAAATGTGAATAAGAAGTTGAATGAAAACATAATATTACAAATAAAATAGAAAATGAGCATGGAAGATAAGATAAATAAAGGTTAGAGTTGCAAGTAGATATGAGTTAGATGAAACAAAAGGTAAATACTTCAAAATTGAAAGAGATAATGACTAAAATGAATGGATTTAAATATAAAATGATGATGGCACCCTAAGGGGCCTGACAAATGGTTTGGTGCTTTAACGATCAACAAATATGAAGGTTGAAGGAGCATGGAAGGTTGGAGGCTAAAGGAGCATGGAAGGCTAGAGGTTGAAGGAGCGTGGAAGGTTGGAGGCTAAAGGAGTGTGGAAGGTTGGAGGTTGAAGGAGCATGGAAGGCTGAATGATGAGTTGATATTTGGAGTGTCAAGGCTAAAGGAGCATGGAAGGCTAGGTTGGCTGAAGGAGCATGGAAGGTTGGGTTGGATGAAGGAGCTACAATCAAAGGCTGGGATATTGGGTGGAAGACTGGGATGGTTGAAGGAGCATGGAAGGATGATAAGGTTGAAGGATCATGGAAGGGTAGGCCAAATTAAGGAGCTACAATGAAAGGCTGGGATACTAAGAGGAAGGCTGGGAAGGTTGAAGGAGCATGGAAGACTGCTTACAATGAGAAAAATAAAAATACAAAGTATGAAGGATTATGGTTTTTTCCTAAAAGATGATTTTTTCCTAAAACATATCTCATCTTTTAGGAGCTATATATTCATAAAGAGTTATATGATTCAGCTAATTCTTGGACCAACTTGTGCATAGTTTGAATAGATTTAAAATGAGTGGTCATTTGCAAACATTTGAGTAATATTGAGGGAGATACGACCCTATGAAGTTAACCATTTGAAACAAGGATAGTGATGATTTTTCAAGTCACAAAAAATGAAATTGCAAATATTTTCCAACTAGGGTTCAAACAATGGGAAGAGCAATGAAGGGTTATGACTTCACGAGGAAGGAAACTAGCAATTCAGATTTGGTAAATCAGACTATGATAGTGTGCTATTTTAAAAATATTACTCTACTAAGATGCAAGGCATAGATAGTAGAGGTGAAGTTTTGGCATTGTGAAGGTTGCTATAGGAAAATGTCAAGAAATATGCTAAATTCTAGAGTAATTGTATTCTTACAAAAATTTGAAAATATCTAGAAAATAAAAATCAAGAATTCAGATATTTTATGTAAAATGATGTAGATTTCTAGCTATAGCATATCAATTGATATGAGAAGTGTATCTATCTGTAATCTCTCAAGCTCTAAATAAGAGATATGTAATTTTTCAAGGGTGGGGGAACCGAGTACAACACCTTATTATCCAAAAAAAAGAAGAGAAAATGATATTAGTATGCTATAATGAAAGAAAAATTGCTTATGAAATTGAAGAAACTTGCTATAAATGAAGAAGGTAAATACAAATGAATATGAAAGGCAGCAAAAAATAATTGTTAGGAATGCTAAATAGACAAGAGATAAAATATTAGAAAATACCAAATGAGAAATCCAAGTTAGCAAGGCCAAAATAAGAGGGAAAATGCATGAAATGAAGACAAGAAAATGAAAAGAGAGGGATGCTAAGAAAGCTATACAATCCTAGCAATGGCTTCCTCTCCTTCCAAGATGATTCCCTTGCTCCAATTCCCCCTTTTCCTTGCTTGAATTGCCTTAAATTATTGATGAAGTTGCTCCAAATGCTTGGTGAGAGTGCTCCAAATGAGAGAATACTAATGAGAGAAAGAGAAAGAGAGCTTGAGAAGAGAAATTTATAGATATTTGATAGATTGATAATGCTTGATGAATGCCCATCCCATGGGATCTATTTATAGAATTTTGGAGGAGGAATTGAGGGGGAAAAATGGATTCAAAATATCATGATGGGGAAAATCAAAATTTAAATTTCATAGACCTCGGATGAATCACAACATGTGTGATCAAGGAAGGTAGTGGAATGAAGGAATTCATATGCTTCTTGTTGGAAATATTAAGTTGTCATTGATTTCAAAGGCATAAATATATTCAAAGATAAAATCAAAGGCAAAAATATCTTCAAGGATAAAATGTTGATGTCAAAGGTAGAAATATCTTCAAGGTTGAAATGATGAGTTATCATTGAAGTGTAAGGTAAATATCTTAAACGGTGATTTAAAGTTGTCAAAGCAAAAGTGATCTAATATGCTTTAATATTTAAATATTAAAGGAGGTATATATTTAAATCAAAGGATTTAAATATAGTGTAAAAGTTTAAATATTTAAATGTTTCAAAGTTCAAATGATGGACGACCTCCTTAAAAACACCATGCAAAAATATTATGGGCCGACCATGCAAAAAGTTGAAAATTCAAATATTCAAAAGTTTGGGCCAACTTTATTGGGAGCATGAAAAAATATATAAATGGAAGACCCTAAGTTCACTTTGGTGCAATCATTGGAAATCGAATAATATCAATTAAGCGACGAGCGACAACGAGGAGGAAGGAGCGGAGCACAGGTTTTGGAAGCATCACAACAAAAAGTAAATATTAAATATTAATTCATGCCCCATCTATCTCAACCGAATGATTAGACCAATCGGTAGCTAGGCTTGTGCTAAGATGCTGTGTTGCGAGAGGTTGAGGGATCGAATCTGGTCAATGCTATTTTTTTGAAGAGTGAAGGTAGAGTTTTGAAGGATTTAAATATTATTTTTGCGCTTTTGATTCCATCCACTGGGGTAGCCCAGATGGTTATCTAGCTTGTTTGGAAGCGCTGTTGTGCAGGAGGTTAAAGGATTGAATCCCTTTGATGCTATTTTGTTTTGCTGAAGGATAGAAAATAGAGTGCTGAAGGAAATAAATATTTTTTTGCACTATTTGGTTTCATGTGCTACATTAGTGCAACTGGTCACTAGCCCAAGTTAGGGCATTGCGATTCTAGATGTCAAGAGATCAAATCCCATCTGCAACTGTGCAAGGTATTTATAAATTAAGTTTTATTAAATTTGATAAAGGGAGATATAGGGTGTAATGTTGTGATTTGATTTTTGCAAATTATAAAAAGGGAAATATAAAGTGTAATGTTGTGATTTGATTTTTGGGAGATATAAGGTGTGATGTTGTGATTTTATTTTTGCAATTCAATATAAAGGAGATGTTAGAATAAAGCTTTATATTGTAAGTTTCAAAAGGGAGATATAAGGAGTTATTTTTAAGCTTAATTGTGTATGTTTTGAAAGAAGTGATAAAGGTTAAAATGGTTGATTTGATATTTAAATCAAGAATGGAAAAAGATAACTATTGACCAGATTTGAAAAGCACATGAAAGAGGAAGATTATCATTATTGAGGTAGATTTGGAGGGCACATATTTGGAACAAGTCAAGGTGTCAAAGAATATTAAGTGCACATATTCACCCAAGAATTCAATTTCCAAGGAAGGACAATTCAGCAAATTCAAATAAGAAAATGTGTACATGATAGAGGAAGAAGAGCAAGGTATGAGCATCTCCAAGTAAACACACAAGTAAGTTAGCCAATACTAGAATTGAGCTACCTTTAAAATGTAATAAATGTGATATATGTGGAAGTGACAAACTTAATGAATGTGAAGAACATATTGACCATTTTAAGCTTACTATATTAGTGCATATTATTCTTTATATGTTCATGAAGATAAAATAATTATGGGTAGAATGTGTCTGAATTGATTTTAGTTGAGAAAAGCAAAGGTGAAGAACTTGATGCCATTATTTATCAAGTTTGGTAAGTAGATTTGTGTATTGGTTATGATTGAATTTTGGAGTAAATGTGAAAGGGTTATAGATCATATTTGGAGCAGATTTGAGCAGGCCTTGTGAGCAGATTTTGGAGTAGATTTGAGTAGGTTTTGTGGGCAGATTTTGGAGTAGATTTGAGCAGGTTTTGTAAGTAGTTTTGAGCAGATTTTGGAGAAGATTTGAGTAGGTTTTGTGAGCATATTTTAGAGAAAATTTGAGTAGGTTTGTGAGAAAATTTGAGTAGGTTTGTGAGAAAATTTTGGAGAATATTTAAGAAGATTTTGTGAGAAATTTTTTAAAATAGGTTTGAGTAGGTTTTTTATGAGCAGATTATGGAGAAGATCTGAGCAAGTTTTGGAGCAAAATTAATCAAGGGGATTGGTGTCTCCTGTGGATTGGTATCCATAAACTAGAGTAGAGGGGATTGGTGTCTCTTGTGGATTGGTGTCCATGAAATTGAGAGGGGATTGGTGTCTCCTATGGATTGGTGTCCACAAACCAGTAGAGGGGATTGGTGTCTCCTATGGATTGGTATCCATGAACTTGAGAGGGGATTGGTGTCTCTTGTGGATTGGTATCCATAAAATTGTATAGGGTATTGGTGTCTCATGTGGATTGGTGTCCATAAACTTGTAAAGGAGATTGGTGTCTCTTGTGGGGTTGTGCCCACAAAATTTATTGAAGAAATATATAAGTAATATTTTGTCGTGGTTTTTTTACAAGAGGATATTTTCACATAAAAGTTGTGTATCTTATATGTGTGATGATTTGTGCATTGTTTCATTATTGTATTAATATTATTGTTGTTAATTATTTGGATTGAAAAGTGAAAAGTTTTATCTTATATTGTTCACCCCCCTCTTAGTATAAGTTTGTGTTCTTCAATTGGTATCAGAGTGGGTTCCTTCATTAAAGCCTAAAAACTTGAAGGAAGATCTTACAGGAACACACATGGCACATCAAGAAGGATTTTTATCAAATAGAGCTCCATTGTTTGATGGGACTAACTATACTTTCTAGAGAATGAGGATGCAGACTTATTTGATGGCACATGGATATGATATATGGCAATCTATTGAGAATGGGTTCACACCACCTACAACTCCTCCCATAGATGCAAATGGTAAGAAACCATATGAAAATAATGCTAGGGCAATGAATGCAATTTTAAGTGGGTTATGTGAATCAAATTTTGTGAAAGTCATGCAATGCACTTTAGCAAAAGAAATATGGGATAAGTTACAGAGAATTTATGAAGGATACGACAAGGTTAAAATGGCAAAACTTCAAACCCATAGGAGGAAGTTTGAAGAATTGAAGATGAAAGATGAGGAAGATATTTCTAGGTATCTAATTCTTGTTGATGAGGTTGTCAACTCCATTCATGGACTTGGAGAAAGTATTGAAGACTCTAAGATTATTCAAAAAATCTTGAGGTCACTTCCCATGAGGTTTGATGCAAAGGTTTCAACAATTGAAGAAATGAAGGATCTCAAAACTTTGAGCATGGATGAGCTACATGGGATTCTCACAGCCTATGAGATGAGGATAAAAAAATATCAAACATCCAAAAGAGAGGCATCATTCAAAGCTTCAAAGAAGGCAAAGAATAAGGAACCAGAATCAAGTGAAGAGTCAAGCGGCATAGAAGAAGCTAACTTTGTGCGAAAGAATAAGAAGGGTCCAAGAAAACACAAAGGTATGCATTCTATGAAATGTTTTAATTATGGTAACCTTGGTCACTATGCATCTATTTGTCCACAATCTAGAAGTAGTAGCAGTGAAGAAGAAAATGAATATGAGAAAAAGAAAGAAAGAAAATTTTATCATGAAAGGAAAAATAGGTATGGTCAAAACAAGCATGAGAAGAAGATATTTCAAAGACACAAGAAGAGTCTCTATGTTGAGGAAGCAAGCAATTCCTCCAGCAGTAGTGATGAAAGTCTCTCAAATAGTGAAAGAGAAGAAATCCTATTTTTGGCCATAGAAGAGAAAGAAGATGCTCCTGTTTTTGAAGACCAAGAAGAAGAGAAATATTCAGAAAATGAAGAGGAAGCCACAATTGGCATAGAAGAGGAACTTATTGTTGCTATTGAAGAATTGAAAAGGGTTAGAAAGAAGAACTCAAGATTGAAGGCTCAAGTACAAGAGGATGAGAAGACAAAGGCAAAGGTGTCACAAGAACTCATTGACCTAAAAGTTAAAGTTGAAGAGGTAAAGCAAATTGAAGAAGGTATGGCTAAACAGTTAAAGGGAAAAGAATTAGAGTGTGAAAGACTATAACATGAAGCTATCATTCTAAGGAAGGGACTTGAAAATTTTAATGATAAGATATATCAGTTTAGGAAAAGCTCAAAAAACTTGGATGATATTATCAAAGCACATAGATCTCCATTTATGAAGACTAGACTTGGTTTTGAAGAAGGTCAAGAGAAACAAAAGGGGGAGTCAAGCTCAAAAGGAAAAGAGGCATCAAAGAAAATTGAAGAAGATCCTAAGACCTATGATGATATGTTGAGAAGTGGAAGCATCAATGAGGAAGAAAACAAAGCACCACAAGGAACATGAACCATCACAAAAAAACAATGAGAGAACCATGCAACAATATCCTCCAAGGCAATCAGACAAGTTTCAAAACTTCTTCCATGGTCATTGTTTCTCATGTAAACATTTTTGTCATAAAGTTATAAATTGCATAGTCCATGCTATGAATGATTTTGGTTTCACCAAGAGGAATTTCAATTCATTTGCACCTCTCATGGACTACAATATCATTTGTTACAAATGTAACAATTTTGGGCATACAACTAGATGGTGTAGAACAGTGTTCCCTAAACTTTTGAAGTCAAGCAAAAAGGAGAATGGTCAAAATGTTCAAAAGGGTATGATCTCCAAATTTTGGAGAAAGAAAATGAAATAAGAAGAGGAGCATATTAATTTGGGAGTTTCACTCCCATATCATAATTGATTTTCTAAGTAAGAGCATGGAATGAGGGGCATTGCCAAGTGACTTATCTTACAAGCCCCAAGGAGCATTTTCCATTGATGTCAAAGGGGGAGAGTTTTTAGTAAGGGGTAGCAGATTTTCAGGGGAGCAGCTTGTGATCCTATTCAATAAATTTCAGTTTCAGTATAGGGTTGCCATCAATGAAAAGGGGGAGATTGTTGGAAATATTGAGTTTTCATTGATGTCAAAGGTAAAAATATCTTCAAGGATAAAATCAAAAGCAAAAATATCTTCAAGGATAAAATCAAAGGCAAAAATATCTTCAAGGATAAAGTGTTGATTTGAAAGGTAAAAATATCTTCAAGGTTGAAATGATGAGTTATCATTGAAGTGCAAGGCAGATATCTTAAAAGGTGATTTAAAGTTATCAAAGAAAAAGTGATCTAATATGCTTTAATATTTAAATATTAAATAAGGAGGTATATATTTAAATCAAAGGATTTAAATATAGTGTAAAAGTTTAAATATTTAAAATTTAAATATTTAAATGTTTCAAAGTTCAAATGATGGGCGACCTCCTTAAAAACACCATGCAAAAATATTATGGACCGACCATGCAAAAATTTGAAGATTCAAATATTCAAAAGTTTGGCCGACTTCATTGGGAGCATGAAAAAGCATATAAATGGAAGACCCTAAGTTCCCTTTGGTGCAAGCAATGGAAACCGAATAATATCAATTAAGCAATGAGCGACAACAAGGAGGAAGGAGGAGCGAAGCACAAGTTTTGGTAGCATCATAGCAGAAAGAAAATATTAAATATTGGTTTGTGTCCCATCTATCTCAACTGACCGATTAGACCAATCAGTAGCCAGACACACTAAGGTGTTGTGTTGTGAAAGGTTGAGGGGTTGAATCTGGTCGATGCCATTTTGTTGAAGAGTGAGGATATAGTTTCGAAGGATTTAAATATCATTTTTGCACTTTTGATTCCATATTCTAGGGTAGCCAAGACGGTCGTCTAGCTTGTGTGAAAGCACTATTGTGCAGGAGGTTAAGGGATCGAATCCCTTCGACGTAATTTTATTTTGCTAAAGGATAGAAAACAGAGCACCAAATGAAACAAATATTATTTTGCACTATTTGGTTTCATGTGCTACATTAGCGCAACTAGTAACTAGCCTAAGTTAGGGTGCTACGCTTCTAGAGGTTAAGAGATCAAATCCCATCCACGACTGTGCAAGGTATTTAAAAAATTTATTTTATTAAATTTAATAAAGGGAGATATAAGGTGTAATGTTGTGATTTAATTTTTGTTTAAAAAGGGAAATATAAAGTGTGATGTTGTGATTTAATTTTTGGGAGATATAAGGTGTGATGTGATTTTATTTTTGCAATTCAATATAAAGGAGATGCTAGAATAAAGCTTTATATTGTAAGTTTCAAAAGGGAGATATAAGGAGTTATTTTTAAGATTCATTGTGTATGTTTTGAAATAAATTATAAAGGTTAAAATGTTTGATTTGATACTTAAATCAAGAAGGAAAAAAGAGAATTATTGACCAGATTTAAAAAGCACATGCAAGAGGAAGATTATCATTACCGAGGCAAATTTGGAGGGCACAAATTTGGAACAAGTCAAGGTGTTAAAGAAAATTAAGTGCACATATTCACCCAAACATTCAATTTCCAAGGAAGGACAATTTAACAAATTCAAATAATAAGGAAAGGCACACATGATAGAGGAAGAAGAGCAAGGTATGAGCATCTCCAAGTCAACACACAAGTAAGTTATTCAAAACTGGACTTGAGATACCTTTAAAATGTAATAAATGTGAGATATGTGGAAGTGAAAGACTTAATGAATATGAAGAACATATTGACAATTTGAAGCTTACTACATTAGTGAATATTATTCTCTATATGTTCATGAAGATAAAATAATTATGGGTAGAATGTGTCTGAATTGCTTTTAGTTGAGAAAAGCAAAGGTGAAGAACTTGATGCCATTATTGATCAAGTTTGGTAAGCAGATTTATGCATTGGTTATGATTGAATTTGGGAGTAAATGTGCAAGGGTTATAGATCATATTTGGAGTATATTTGAGCAGGCATTGTGAGCATGTTTTGGAGCAAATTTGAGCAGGTTTTATGAGCAGATTTTGGAGAAGATTTGAGCAGGTTTTGTAAGCAGATTTGAGCAGATTTTGGAGTAGATTTGAGAAGGTTTTATGAGCAGATTTTGGAGTATATTTGAGTAGGTTTGTAATAATATTTTAAAGCATATTTGAATAGATTTTATGAGTAGTTTTTTTAAGAAGATTTGAGTAGGTTTTTATGAACAGATTATGGAGCAGATTTGAGCAAGTTTTGGAGAAGACTTGAGCAAGGGGATTGGTGTCTCTTGTGTATTTGTGTCCATAAAATAGAACAAGTGGATTGATGTCTCCTATGGATTGGTATCCATGAACTTGATAGGGTATTGGTGTCTCCTATGGATTGGTGTCCACAAACTTGAGATGGGATTGGTGTTTCCATGTGGATTGGTGTCCACAAAATTGAGAGGGGGTTGGTGTTTCCTATGGATTGGTGTCCACAAACTAGAACAGAGGGGATTGGTGTATCTTGTGTATTGGTGTCCATAAAATTTATAGGGGATTGGTGTATCCTATGGATTGGTGTCCATGAACTTGAGAGGGGATTGGTGTCTCCTATGAATTGATGTCCACAAACTAGAGTAGAGGGGATTGGTGTCTCATGTAGATTGGTGTCTCTTATGGATTGGTGTTCATGAACTTGAGAGGGGATTTGTGTATCCTATGGATTTGTGTCCACAAAATAGAGGATTTGTATCTCCTATGGATTGGTTTCCACAAACTTGTAAAGAGGATTGGTGTCTCCTATGGGTTGGTGCCTACAAAATTTATTGAAGAAATATATAAGCAATATTTTGCCATGGTTTTCTCTCGAGAGGGTGTTTTCACGTAAAAGTTGTATCTCTCATATGTGTGATTATTTGTGCATTGTTTCATTATTGCATTAATATTAATGTTGTTAATAATTTGGATTGAAAAGTGAATAGTTTTATCTTATACTATTCACCCCCCTAGTATAAGTTTATGTTCTTCAATCCAAAACAAAATTCCTAGACAAGTTTATGGTTTTCTCCCAAGAGGGGTGCTAAGAAAGCTATACAATCCTATACATGGCTCCCTCTCCTTCAAAGGTGATTCTCTTGATCCAATTCCTCCTTTGCCTTGCTCGAATTGCCTTAAATTATTGATGAAGATGCTCCAATTGCTTGGTGAGAGTGCTCCAAATGAGAGAATACTAATGAGAGAAAGAGAAAGAGAGCTTGAGAAGAGAAATTTATAGAGATTTTATAGCTTGAGAATGCTTGATGAATGCCCATACCATGGGCTTTATTTATAGACTTTTGTAGGAGGAATTGAGGGGGAAAATGGATTCAAAATGTCATGAGGGAGAAAACCAAAATTCAAATTTCATAGGTCTTGGATGAATCACAACATGTGTGATCAAGGAAGGTAGTGGAATGAAGGAATCCATATACTTCTCGCTTGTGCTTGATGATTCTAGCCATTTTGGTAAAAATACCACTTCATGTCAAAATTAAAATTGGCATTTTTTTCTAACTTGGTGATTTTGACTAACGAACAGTTTGACTCATCAAATGACTAAAAAATGGTTGTTTGGAAATTCACCACAAGTGATAAATTCACCACTGGAAAATTTGCCAATTGATGGTGTTTTTTGTCATGAGGCTAGTTGATTGGTCAAATGACATAAAATTACCTATTTGCAAATTCACCACAAGTGTGCAAAATTGCCACTAGTATTTTTGATAGCTTGTGGTACTTTTGCAACTATACTACCTAGGTGTAGCTTTTGTGCAATTTGAGACATTAATCAATATCTAAAAATATGCATATCTATACTCATAAAAAATATATATTTAAGCTTGATCTAATGGTGACATTTAGATGAAGTTTTTAGATGATTTGATATGAAAAATATATTCGGAAGATGACCTTACTTTTGGGGCCACAAAATACCCCAAATTTAGGGATGAAGATGATTGATTTGATTTGCTTGATCAAAAGGCTTGTGAAGGTAAGGTAATTGATGATTTTTAATAGGATTGGAAATTTATGAAATATGCCAAATTTGATGTCCAATTTTCCATAATTAGGGTGTCCTAATTGTGCTATTTGGTGCATTGATTGAGGATGTCATTGGATAGGAGTGTAAAAATAGAGGATACTACCTAGGCATAAAAAATAGCTAATGAAGGTGTTGAGGAAGCCAGAAGAAAATCTTGTTGATTTTGCTAAGGAATTTTTGGAAATTATGGAATTACAACCTTTAGGGGGAGCTTACCAACTGAGATGAGGGCATTCTCTATTACCACAACAACTTGAAAAACCTGAGGATATATTATCTCATTGGACTATTGGATCTATAAGCTTAAGGTTAAAATAATATTTTGAAGGTAGTGGATGTAATATTGATCTTGAAAAGGTCTTACCTCTTGAGTAATTCTCCTCCATATCTTACTAAGTTGGATGTTGAAACTTGTGATGTTATCCTAAGGATGCCTATGTATGAAAGTAAATAATGTGAGAAGTGAAAATGAATCCCCTAGATCATTGAACTCTAGGATAAAAGGCTTATCTAGTTCAACCCATGTGTTGATGCTACCTTCTAAAAAGTGGTATTGTCAGTACTTTACCTTTGAAATATAAGGCTAATAACCTCACCATTTCATATTCATGGATTATATTATGCATAGTAGCTAAAGTGGCTATATCCTAGCAATATTCATATTCTATTTTCACTATGATCATAAGAGGGTAAATGTTTTAGTGAAACTTACATAATGTCATAAAGATTATGGAGATTATGGGCTCTAACATTGTTCTAGCCAGGGTAGATTCTTTTGGCATTTTTCTAAGTTGGAATTTAGCAAGTGATTCTAGATATATGGCCTGTAGGGATGTAGGAATTTGAATAGAGAAGGTCCAGATGGGTGAAAGCAACCTTCCTTTTTTGGATACCCTAAAATTTGTCAACTCAATAAATTTACAAGGTTTATTTAAGCTTCTTGGCCTTTGAACTTGTGATCATAATATTCTAGGGTTATATCTTCTAGCGAAGTTGCCAATTATTCTTAGTTCTTGAATGCAAAGTTGCTAGGTGAATTAATTTTTATCTACTTAAGAAATCAAGATATTCACCATAAATCTAATCATTTATTAATCATGGAAATGAATATTGATTGATTCATCCCACCAAGAAGTCCAAAAACTCTTGATTCCCCTAGGATGGATGGATGAATTGTTGCAATAAACTTTGCTCTATCTCATCAATGATTCTTTGTGGGGTAAACTAAATTTTTTTGGTCTCTATTAGATTTTTATGGAATGGTAGTAGAGTAAATACAACCAGAATATGAAAGATAACTAATTTTATATGACTACAAACTAATGGAACAAAAATATGCAGGAAAATAATAAGATGAACATATACAAATAACTAAAAAATATGCCATTAATAAAAGTGATAAAAATAGTACAATGCTATACAATGGAGGACATGAACACTCCATGAAAGGATATGAAAGGACTATATTGTACTAAACTATACCACACACTCTCTATATTTACTATTGTACCTCAAAACACTCACTATGAGGTCTTTATATTGGAACATAGATTCCTTGGCCTTTACTTCACCTTTGACTATATCCTATGACTTATGTACATGTGGACTACATGCACTTTTACATTATTGCACATTAACACTTGTGCAATTATTATATGTAGAAGTAACTACATAAATTTATTCTAAAGTAAACTCCTACTCTAGTAATGTACCAAAGGTGGTACATTGATATGTACCCAATGATGTAATATATTCTCTAACACCCCATTGTATTAAATTATTTGGGTATTGAAGAATTTAGTCTTCAATATGGATCTTCGATCTTCAGATGTCCTTTTGCTTGATTCAGTTCTTCTTCTTCTTCAACTTTAGCATTAGATTCATTCTTTGTGATTTATTCATTATACTCTCTATTTGTATCCTGTTGAGTATTTTTTTCTTGTTCTCTTCTACCATGTTTTCTCTTCCTCCTTCTTCTTCTTCATTTTTGCATTGTTACTAGAGGAATATCTGCTTCATGATGAGTTAGTCTATCATCACAATAATATTGACTTGGATTCAAAGATTCATTACTAGTATTTACTTTCATTTGTTTCATTCCTCGAAATAACTCAAAAGTGATTAATGACAAATAGAACATTAAGCACTCTTCTGAGGAAATAATAATCACATTTTGAGTGTTCCACCAAGTCTTGAATAGATTTTCATGAAGATATCCAATTAATTTTGTAAAGTCCTCTTCCTTTTGCTTCCTTCAAAAACAAGGAAAATATTTCTTTCAAATCTGTAGATAAGAGTTTGAACCCATCAAAGTTTTCTATCAAATTTTATGAATAGAACCTAAGTTCATGAAATAACACTTCAATATTTTCATTGAGTGAATTATTAATTATTTCCTCCATTTTACTTTAAATAATAAACCTTTTTATGTTTATGTATTTTATTACTTTTAAAGTTGGCTTCCTTATGACTCCCTAGTTTAGAGTATGTGAACTACTTTGATAAAACCTTTCTAAGACTTAGGTTTTGTAGGATTCCTTATGTCTCCCTAGTGATTGGAATGTGCTATAAGTTTGATAAAGTGCTTAGTAAGTAATAGTTCACATTTTGGGTTGATTTTGTAATATTTTGTGAATAACAATAATCAACTCCTATTTCACCTTATCTCTCCTAATGAACTATGCACTTATCAATTTGAAGTTCTCTATGGTTGGATTTATTTTATCCCTTTAGTATGAGTATGAGACAAGTGTAAGTAAATAATTCCAACTCCTTTAAGTAAATAATGAACTTCCTTTTATAGCCCTTAATATCCAATAGTTTAATATTTCTAAATTCCAATAATCTATGTTTGATGTAGTATACCTTATATCTCCCTAATTTTGGAATTTTAGAAAATAATGATATTTGCAATAATAATTTATTTCCAAGTAGAAAACCTTATACCTCCTATGATATTAATTGCAAATATTGTATTTCAGCTAGAGTGATAATACTATTTAAGGATAAGAATATTAACTCCTTGATTTGCTCTCAAATCTATTAAGGTTTGATTTTTTTGGGGAAAAAAATCTTTAAAGAAGCCCTCAAAAAAAAAAAACAAAAAAAAAAAAAAACAAAAAAAAAAAAAAAAAAAAAAAAAAAAAAAAACCAAAAATCGCCGCCCCGATTTTGCAAATAACTTTAAATGCAAAAGATAATGATAATTTCAACCTTATATTATCCCTTATTACTCCTTATGAAAGCAAATTAATCAACCTATATAAAATAATACCTTAGTAAGGTTGATGAGTGCTAAAACTCCTTGAAATGCGTTGTATCCTCTTGTTGGTTTATGATAGGCTAGTGGACGTCCTCTTATGATAGTCTTAAATGCACCTTTGACTCCTTGACTTCAAGCTTTGAATACGCTCTCACTTAATGCAGGCTTAGAATGCGCTTCGACTCTCTCCAAGAGCGCTCCTTTTTATGGTGGCTACAAACGTGCTATCACCTTCTTGTTGGGTGTGCCAAGTGGCATGAGGTGTTACCAAGATTCTTTTATCTCCTCCTTGAGTAGCACTTGTCTTTGAGGAGCATTAGACCATGTGGCATAGGATGAATTCCTTCTTGTTGAGTGTTGAAAATTCTTGGATGTTAGGGCAATGATGGAAGGTATTACTTAGATGGGCGCCTTTCTTTTGAGAATTGGAGATAAGATGAGAGCATTACTTGGTTGAGCGCTCTTCCTCCTTGAGCACGAGCATTAGGGTTTGAATATTCTCTTACATCATTGTGCCAAGTGGCACAATATTTCCTCCTTGTCAAGACAAGTGTTTGAGCCTTCTTTGCATGCACTCTTACCTTCAATGTACCAATGTCTTAAGGCTTCTCAACGTATTCTTACCAACTATTGCAAGCTTTCTTTTGCCTCCTCTGTGATAGCAAATTGTGAGATGGCTCCTCCTTTTCTCCAACGAAGATGGATGATGTATTCCAACAAGGTTGGCTCCAACTATGAATATTCTCAAGCATTGCAATGGTGCTCCCTCTTGGCTGGTGGTTCTTCCACGTTGGAGCTTTGGTAAGACACTCCTTGTTATACGTAGGATGTGTTGTGTTGTCCTTTGTATTGTCCACCTTGCAATGAGTGTTGGTTTCTTACGTAGTATTGTTGCTATTGCTTGTTGTGTAGATGCTGAGTTGGTGTAGATATCGAGCTCTCTAGGACAAGCTCTATTCTTAAGCACCTTGAGTGTGCTTTCACCTTGCTAGTGATGGATGTTGAGCCCCTTTGGAATGGATCTCTACCCTTTCTCAAAGTTTTCTCCTCAAACTTCAGTGATGTGGTCGCTTGGAGATTGTGTCTTGTTGTTGTAATAGTGTCTTTAAGACACTCTTTCTTTGTCCTATTTTGTTGTAACTGAAAGGACAAAGTTGGTGCCAATGTAATGCAAAACCCTTTGCAATATTATATTTTGCATCGAAGTTATACATCTCCTATTGAAGCTTCCCTTGCTTCTTAAATATGGTGGCACTCTGCTCTATTTCTTGAGAGCAAGATGTAATGTATTGTTGCCTTCTTTGCTAGACAACACTAACCTCTAACTCTTTACTTGGATAACTTTAGCACCAATGAATCCAATCTCTTAACCATGCAACTAATTTTAGAGGTTTAACTTTGCACTAATGTTCACTTTAACTAAAAATCCTTAGTGAACTTTCAATAACTAATATAGTGCAATAATAGTTTCTCCTTATTACTCCTGTAAATGAACCCTCAAAGTAACTCAAAATATGCACTAATTTTCACTGCAACTTAAAATACTTAGTGCATCTTAAGAAATTCTTAAAACAACTAGTATAGTGCAATATTGATCTCACCTTATCACTCCTTCTAATGAACCTTAAATCATGCACTAGTAATATTTGTAGTCTTATTTGTTTCAACTAAACAATAGGAAGATGATATTTTTATTTCTGTCGAAATATATCCAACTCCTATTTTAATGTGCAGGTAATAAACCTTAAAAGAAACTTCCTTCTGCACTCCCTTGAAGACTATAATATGCAACCTTCTCTTTGCAAATTCTAAACTCTAATAAGGTGCTCAATGAAACTAAATAATGAACCAAATATAAGTGTTCATAAAATGAACCCTTTGCACCTAAGTTGCTTACCTTTAAGATCTCTAAAGATGAAGGATTGCTAGGTGATTAGATTCACCTTATTGCTGCCTTGAACTTGCAGCTATTCTTGGCTGTCCTAAACAACTCCTCAACTCACCAATTCACAGCTTAGTAACTCCTCTATCTTGCTGCTTGAAACTATAGTGTGGTGGTTTTGATTCTCCTTCAGGATGCTCTCTATAAATCTGAAGTTTTGTAGCTAGTAATGTTGTCCTAATTGTTGCCCTTTCATAATCAATTTCTGCACTGAAATGTTATCCTTGAAACTCAAAAATTTGGTAGGGAATTCCCCCAAATCGTAGCTGAGTTTTTCTTCAAGAACCCTTCAGTATTCTATTGTAGATTTAGCAAACCCCTATCTCCGAATGAGCCTTCTAGCCTTCAAAGGAAATCTTCAAATCTCTTGGATTTGGTAGGCTCCTTTTGTCTTCGTTCTCCTTCAACCTCCTTGTTGAATTCTAACTTCAATCTAGGCCTTCTTCTCAAGAATATAAAAGTCTTGAGGTCTTCACCAATCTCCTCCAAAATTTGGCAAGCTTCTTGCCAAATCTATCTCCATTTGGGCTTGTTGTTGGATGGCAACAATTATCCCAAAAACTTCCTTTATCAGGAACTTCTCCTTGGTGGTAAATTTCTCCAATGAGTTCTCCTAGGAACTCCTCCAATGGCCTTCTTCAAATTCTGAAATAAGGCTCTCCAAGCCTTCTCCTTGTTTCTCCTTGAGACCTCTCCAAGGTCTTCAATCTCATAGCTCTTATGGTCTTCCAAATGAGACATTTTCTTCAACCTTCTACTATGGAAGTGTTGGTAATGATATCTTCCTCTCAGATCTCTGTATTCTGCTGCTTCTAGAATCTGGAATAGGACCTTGCTAGTCCTTCTTCACTCTGTAATCTGTAGGCTTCAATGGAGATCACCAACCTCCAATCTTCCAGAACTGGGAGTTCTTTAATGAGACCTCTCGTAGGTCTTCTTCAGTTTCTCTGGCTGATTTCTTCAATCTGTAATGGAGATCACCAATCTCCTATATTCTTTTGGACTCTTCTCTGGAGTCTCTTGAATCAATAGTAAGGCTACTATGGCATTTTCTTCTTCTGCACTCTACAGGTCTACAATCTCTAGTAATGGGACCTTTTCTTCAGGCCTCCAAATATTTGATCTTTTATTTGTTGCTTCTAGTGTTAGATTGATTCCAAAGAAGATATTCTTCCTAGCTCTATGTAGGAAGCTTCCCAACTTACTTCGAATCTCCTTTCCCTACAACAAAGTATTAGGACTGTAATGGAAGAAATTTTGAATCTAGAGATAATCAGTCTTCACTAGTTGATTTGTCAATCTAGTGGAATCCTTGCTGAGTCCTAGTCTTCACGAGTTTTTTTGCAACCCTGTGGAAAGACTCTAGCCAAATGCAATCTCAAAAATTCTGTAAATGAGATTTTTGGATTTCTCTCAATCTCTCTTGTGGCTCTCCCTATCTTCTAACTAATCTACCGTGGCTCTGATACCATTATTAGCTTTTGATGGAATGGTAGTATAGGAAATACAACCACAAGATGAAAGATAACTAATCTGAGATGACTATAAACTAATGGCACAATAATATGCAAAAAAATAATGAGATGAACATCTGCAAATAACTCAAAAATATGCCATTAATGAAAGTGTTAGGACTGAAACTGGAGGGGATATTTTATTGATAAAAATGTGTTACATATATAGGCAGAAGGCCTATATGATAAACTGACAAGTGTCAGTATAAACTGACAAGTGTCAAAACAGAGACATAGTGCACTTTAACTCTAACATTCCCCCTTAAAGTGCACTATCCTAACTAAAGAAAAAAACAAGTCAACATTAGGTAACATTCCCCCTTAATGTTGACTTCTAAAAAAATTCTACATCCTCCTTTATTGCTGATTTGGTCTAGGCTCGTGCTCTTTGCGCTTGGCTCTCCAACTGTGAATAATGCTAGATTCACTGTGTATACATCTCGGTCTGTTGCCTCAAGGTTAGCCACTTCCACGGGTTTGTTGCCACTGGGTCAGCCGTCTAAGTGCCTCAGGGTCATCATGGGTGCCTTAGGGTCAGCCACTTCTGGGTCTGTTGCCTCTGCAGGTCATCCTCAGAGGATGTTGCCTCTCGTAGGTCACTGACTAGATTCACCATGAGTATGAAATCCCTCCACATGGTGAACTCAATCTAGAAGGTGTCGGTCTCTGCCAAAAAAGCACCTAATACAAAGAAAAAATGAGCCATATAAGAGTGTCGGTCTCTGCCGAAAATGCACTCAATACAATAAAATGAGCCATAGATCAAAATAGGAGGAGAGAAGAAGAAAAGAAGAGAATCTTCTGAAGTGTCTTCGTCTGTAGTCTTCAGAAGTAGATCCGGAAAAAACCTCGGATAGAGTCTAGGGTGTCTTTGTCTGTAGTCCCTAGTATAAGTGTCCTTATGGTGACCATGTCATCCCACAAAAATGCATGGGTAACTAGCCGCTACATTCGCCAAGTGTATAGAAAAGATCACTAGGTACAAGGATCACATATAAAATTACCTTGGGAGTGTCGGGTACAACCGAGAGTGCACTCCAAGGTAGAAAAACTTTGAGGCTAAAAAACTCAATTGAAACAACCTCAAAATTACAATATGACACCACCATTGTGTCCGTCGTGGAAAAACATTTCCAACGAGTATAAATACCCCTATACTTGTTGCAAAAATAAATAGGGGTCATGTGTTCAACATCTCTTTGAAAAAAATACAATAAGAAGCCATGAGGGCCTTCTTCCACTTCCACTCTCCATGTGGAAAAAAAAAAAGACAGGCCAAGCCACTCTTTAGCATGATTATAAAGTTTCCTTCCAGGGAAATTTACATAGGCCATGTGGCCATACAATAAAAAGTACCCCACTTAACCTAGATTAAGTGTCCATTAAAGTGGTCCCCTCCACTAAAAACAAAATATGCCCCCTTCTTAAATAGATTGGCCCACCTACTTGAATGAAAAAAGGCTGTGACCATAAATTTAAAAGGCTTCCCCACTTTCTTTTAAAAATGCTTATGAAAAACTGATCAACTACTTCAATCTTTTCACCTCATTGGCCATCGTAATTGGTGTTAATAAAAATAACAGCATCAAAGAAATAGGCAGCATTTGTTATTCTGTCTACCATGTACTCATCATTATATTGGAATTGCAGTGGAAGGTGAGAAAATCCACCGCCCATGCGAAAAACGTGACATTGAGTCCGAAAAGGTCTCTGCAGACCACTCGAAACCCATCCGGGCATCGACGGTAGCGGTTTCAGAGAACGTCAAGTGGCGGTTGGTCGATGAGAACATCTGGCAAGAGGCGGCGCAGATCCGTGGCAATGGCACTAGCTGTGAGTTCTCAATAAAATATGTGCCCTTCTACCATGTGGTACACCATCTAACAGTCGAACACCAAGAAAAGTCCACCCCAAACGGTGAAGCTGCCACCGACATTCCCGTCACTTGCAGAAAATGTCATTTAACAAAAGACATCAGCTGTGATCCAAAAACCCCCACTAAGCCGATCAACGGCCACTTATGACTGTGATCCTCTATTTTTGTCAAGCCGTTTTGATCGCCTCGACTTTGAAATATTCCACACAAGATGCTAAAAAAAAATTATCATTCATTCTTGAAATTATAGTAGCTAACCCAAATAAAATGCCTGCTTCTAGTCCAGCTATAATTTCCTCCACCACATCTGTCTGCATCAATTCCTGAGCTCGACGCTGGCGTTTGTGAAGGCTAAGCCATCCATTAAGAAACCCAAACAAAATCAACTTATTGCACTGCCTGCCATTGATTTTCTGAAGAACATAGAGACTACTACAGGGCCCATGAAAAATTTTCCCGCTGTGATCAACTACGACAGCCTGGGAGCAGCACGTTTTCAGAACATGTTGCAGGTGACTTGAATGCAGGTTACAAATTTGATTAAAATATTATGAGGGCCCATCTCAAAAGCCATACATGTCCCCCTTCAATACCAAACACTATGCAACACCAAATTGTGTTGTAGTAGTTGAAAAAACACGCCTCTTCGAACATGCAACATCCACCTTCTTCAGCACCATGTGGAGAACACAACCAGTCGAGTCTTCGTTTCTCAACAGTTGTGGAAATCAAATAAAATTTTAACAGTCCAAGCTATAGATCAGCAAAAAATGCTTGATCTCATGGCTACTAATGGTTTTTGGGCAACGATATTGTGGAGGTACAACCAACGCCAATCATCGGCCTTGGATATCCACATTTCAACTGCACATTAACTGCACTTCAATGGCACTTCCACTAATAGATAGTACCTCCACGAACAACTCCATGCCGTCATGCAACTTCACAATGCAGAATTTACTTCGAAATAGCCTGTTCTCCTTCGCTAATAGTATTTATTCTCCATGAGTATTTACCACCACAAAATCATAAAGAAATGCATGTTCAACAGCAACCACATCAGCAACGCACCACGGATTCGAATGAGGCCCTTGACGCCAGGGCTAAGCGTCTGCAATGCGAGCAACTTGTGGCTGTGGTGGAGGGAAGAATGCTCTTTGCATAGATGAACAAATCAGAGAGCACGCAGACAGATGTTCTCGATGCGTCACTCGCCATCGTCGAATCTTTATCCCTGCCAGATGTTCTCGATGCGTCACTTGCACAAGACAATATCGACAATTTTGGGAGATTGTTGTTGCAGAGAAATACAGAGGGTATCCTACTGGGATTGTGCAATAGATCTTCACTTCAGCTACTGTAGTGTCTCTTCCTATTAATGTGGGTGCTCTGAACTTTAACTATAGATCTGCGAATCAAGAATAAAAAAAAACTTTCCATAATTTCCAGATCTGAGACAGATGTTGCATCCTCGCCCTCCGTTGAATCACAAAAAAAAAAATTTGTAACCACAGCTCTAAAATTCACTCTAAAAATATTTGGGGGCAGCCATTAATTTTCAAAAATCTGGTTTCTGATTCATCCATCAAGGATGAAGAGCATACTCCCTATTTTGAAAAAAAATGGGGGGAAAATGAAAAATTGAAAAATGGGAAAAAAGATGAGGGGGGAGGGAGGATTTCCATGAGGGAAATCCCCCCTCAAGCTCACAAGGCCAGAGAAAGCCTAGAGCTCTGATACCAAATGTTAGGAGTGAAACTAAAGGGATTATATTTTATTGATAAAAATGTGTTACATATATAGGCAGAAGGCCTATATGATAAACTGACAAGTGTCAAAACAGAGACATAGTGCACTTTAACTCTAACAGAAAGTGATACAAATAGTACAATTCTATATAATGGAGGATGTGAACACTCCATGAAATGATATGAAAGGACTACATTGTACCAAACTATACCACACACTCTCTATATTTACTACTACATCTCAAACACTCATTATGAGGCCTTAATATAGGAAGATAGATTCATTGGCATTTGCTCTACATTTGAATATATCCTATGACTTATATACATATGTATTACATGCACATTTATATTATTACACATTAATACTTGTGCATTTATTATATGTTGAAGTAACTACATAACTTTACTTTAAAGTAAACTCCTACTCTAGTAATGTACCAAAGGTGGTACATTGATATGTACCCAATAATGTAATATATTCTCTACCAGTCCCACTAGGCATGCCAATAACTCTTGATGCTTGCATGGTTGTGTGGGGGCACCAAAGAGAATCGACCCATGTTCGAACATGAGAGCCCCACTACTGGCTCATCATTTTGATGCATTATTTTGAGATTAAATCTTTGGTGAGGAAAAATTTATGGATTCACCAAAGGTAGTTTATAAATTTTCCAAAATCTAATTTAATGAGTTCAATTTGTAAACACCTAAGGTTTTTCTTTTTATTGTTTAATATGCAAGGATGTCCATGCAATGGATATGAAAACAAGTGTAGCAAACAAAAATCTAACCTATATTCAATTTTAATTTTCTTGATCTATTTATAAGATCTAAAGGAGAGATTTCAAAAAGAATTTTACTTTTCCTTTTCTTTTTAAATAATAAAAAAAAAAAACATGCAAACAAAGTGTTTAACCTAAATAAAATACACATGCACTTCACTTTGATGCCTAAAACAAAAGGAGCAAAATTATGCTAAGAAACTAAACTAAGATTCCTTCTCCTTTTCATTTGTTTTTATTTTAATGTTTTGAAATTAAATGGAAAGAAGAATAGAGGTAGACAACAAAATAGAACAATTCAAAATAAAAAATAGAAAGATAGGATAAAACCTTCTTGATTTTATGGTCAGGATAAATCCATTTCCTACAGACAAATCCATTACCTCATGAAACTACCACCTTTAATCCTCACAACTAGAAAATTTGTTGAAACCTATAAAATAAATAGACTAAAAAAGGAATATTAGTTTCTATGGGCCTATCAAACAATAGGAGATATCCAACTAGGGATAGCTTGGCTTCCCCTAGAGTACCCCCCAATAATGGATGGGCATGATTGATTACAATAATTTTAATCTATGTTTGTCTAGTGATTTATTTTAGTATTGAGGGATATATACTTGTATCTATGTATGGAGTAGGTTGGGTTCTCTTGGTTTGGCCCATGATAGTGATGAGTGTATTTGTTGTAATTGGAACTTGTTAGATACTATATGCAACTTGCCTACTGTAATGACATGTATCACTGGAATATCACCTTATTCATGGCCAATATTGGAGGAAGGTAATGTATGAAAAACATGTCACTAAATGCTACCCAAAATTTTTATTTTTTAGAAAGTTAAGATCTAAATTAAAAATGCATTTTACTGAATGCTACTCAAATCATACATGCAACTAGATAATTATAAGTTATCATATCATTGAATGCTACACAAATCAAAAGTAAATACCATAAATATAGTAGACAATTAACTACAAGATATACAAGTTAAAGTTTCATAGCAAGAATAAATCTTGTATATATATATATATGGTACATGTGGGTACAATATGGTACATGACACATTGAGTGCCATTGTCCTATATTTTCTAATATTTTACTACAAAAATTATTTTCTACATACTATTCTACTATGTTTTATAGGGATATCATAGGGATAGTGCTTCTATGGGTTTAGGCTCATGCCAAAATCATCTATGAACTATGATTTTTTATCATCTTACAACCAACTAGATTTTTTTAGGTATTTGGGTATTTCTATAGGTAAATTCCTTTCAAGCTACATGGGGCAAGAAAAAATTAATATCTTCCAACCAATTTTTTTTAGGGTATATACAAGTAAATTTTAGGTATATTTCATGTAATTTTATATTTTTGGTTGTGTTTTTGCATGCTTTTTCTATTTATTTATTTATTTATTTTTGCATAGACAATAAAATCAAAATTGCAAAAAGTTTTGCTTTTGCTTTTTAGAATAGAATTTTTATTTTTGTTGCTTTGGATATCACATATCAATTTTTTTTTTTTAAGGACTAATGAGTGGCTATCCCTTATAGTGTCACATGTACTACATAGGGAGGAAAATATGTAGTTGTAAAAAAGAACACTAACAACTAACTTTGGATATGTTGGAGAGTCTCATTCTCCTATATATGGGATAAGGGTAGACTAACTTTGTTAGTCTTTAGGTAGGATGTTGATAAGCTAGTTGGCTAAAGGATTTGGTTCCGTTATAAATTATTTTTTTGTATCTTTTTGTCAACATCTAGGCATTTGCCTTCTATCGATATTTTTCCCCTTTTAAATAATTCCATGAGTTACCGTTTTCCATTTTATGTTAAAATCCTTTATATGTTTTAAATAAATGTTTAAATAAGAGTTTAAAATTGGAACCTTTTAAATTTAAAGTTTAAAAATTTAAATAAAATGGGAATTAATTAAACTTTGACTATCAATCTCAAAAAGAAAGGTTATCACCATATAAATACCCATTTCACGCTCTCATTTTCTTACCATATAACTACATATTGATGATTATTACTACTAACACTACTCTTAAGCTTTCTACCTATAGATTTTTTTTTTAAAATTCAATCCACCATGAACCTCATTAACTGGCCTTCTGATTAACCAAAATGAATCCACCTTCTTCATGCCTAAATTTAGAGCATTTAGTGCTCCAAAAATAAAGGCATCTTTAGGGCATTAATATCTATTACAAATCTTCATAAATTTTCAAAGAAATACTTTCATTTGAACAAGATTGAAAATATATTTTCAATGAGTATATATGACCCCATGCTTATATAACAATTAATATCTCTAATTTCCCCAAAGTAGAAGTGTCACGACCTTGCAAAAACGACATACTAAGATACTTCTACCAATCAAGAAATGAAGACCCTTTCTTGCCCAATTTTGACCCCCAATAGTTAAATAATGATAACACATGTTTTCTCTCTTGCTTTTCCTTAATTAGACCCTAAAAACTAAAATCCTAAATTATAAAATCTAAACCCTAAACCTTTATACCTTAATTTTTAAGCCCTAGAAAGCCACCCCTTGGGGAGGCCTTCAAAAAAAAGAGAAGGATCCCTAATAACAACTTTTTATACTTTGATAGCAACGCTTTTACCACTGAAGGATCTATCAAGTGCTTTTTAAAAAAAATAACAAGAAAATTTTTAGCAATTCACAGTTGGCATCAAGTTATCACCAAGGCATAAAAAATTATTTATCAACAAGCTTTTATAACAAAAATAGACAACTATGGCCTTCAGTTGTGTCTATTCCTCCTTTTTCTTCATCTATTCAACATATGGCCTTTAGCTTTCACTTTAATCTACATCTAATCAATATTTATTCTATGAATTTCATTTTAATCTAAATTAATTTAGCATTTGTCCTTTGGTTGTCATTTTGGTTGCATTTTATATTTTTGCATGCATTCCTTTTGAGACTCATTGACCTTTATGAGTTGAATTTTCTTGATAATTTATCTTAAAAATAAGGGGTTTGATTGTCATAATCAAGGAAGGGTATCATCCTTTGTTGAGACTTGATAGACCCGTCTACATTGATTATCCCTTTCCCTATTTTTGTTTTATAGGTTTCTAGTTTTTGGCTTCAACTATGAATTAGGTTTTTGGTTTTTTTATTCTACTATGAATCAGGTTCCTAGTTTTTTTTGGTTTTGCTATGAATAAGGTTTTTTAGTTTCAATATTTTGTCAGTTCCTACCTTAAGACCTTAAATTTGTCCATTTTGTTTTTTTGAAAAATCAAAATTTATTTTTATAAAGTAATTTTGTAGAAAAAGGAAATAGTGAATCCATTTCAGTCACAAATCCTAAAGGGGAAAAATTGAACCATTCTTTTGTCTATAGGCATTGAAACAAAAATTACAAGTAGTTTAGATTATTGGATAAACTATTGTTACATTTTTTTACTTGTGTAAAAAAGAAAAAAAAAGGAATGATTTTTATTCTATTTTTATTTGAAATTAAAAAGCATAATCTATTTATAGTTTTTTTGTTGCATTTATTGTTTATGCATCATAGATCTAGATATAGAGAGGGGAAAACTACCCATTGCATACGATTTTGACTGGATCAATTGGGATTCAAGGTGACTGTGGGGGTATGCTGCTTCCTCTACATTTGAGGGCTTAGGGATTGAAGAGTTCACCAAGAATGGTTTAAGGATTTGCTTCAAGTCTAGGATGGAACGTTTAATGTGTTTATTTGAACAAGCACCTATGTTTGGCCTTACTAATATCTAAGCTAGAAAGAATTAAAGAACAATGTAGGGTAAACAATAATTCAAACAAAGGACTATTCCTAGAAGGATTCTTAATTTTAATGACTATTCCCTAAACTTTATAAGAAAATAAATCTCTTCTTTTTAAAGCAAGGGTTCAAGAGAATGCACAAACATGATTAACCTAAATGTAAAGTATATTCTTTTCTTTGTTGATGAAAATAAATTTCCTTTTTATTATGATCTAAATCTAGAATAAAAATGAACAAAAATGAACAAAGGCACTTAAAAAATAGCCTAAAATATCTATCAAAATATTTACTTGATCTGGTGGTTGATCCCAACCAAATTTGTACCCCATATTGTCCAATAGCTTCAAAACCATGGAAAAATTGATCAGTGTTTGGGGGCCTCCTTAGGCCACTATATGATTGGGCTTGGAGGTGTAGCAATCAAGCCCCCTTGGTCCTTTTAGCTGATCATTCAAGAAAAAAGGATTGTTGACCTTTGGAACAAGTAAATAAAATATAACTAATATGAAACAATATAAAATAGAATACAAACAAGAAGAATATAAAAAAATAAAACATATAATGATGTGGATTAGGGTTTTGGGAATAAAAACTTGCACCTAATCCCTAGTAACTAAATTCATGCCTTGTAAGGGGCAGGTGTGAATTTGGCTATCCAAATTTACACCTTGTATAAACTAGGTGTGAATTTGGTTTAGACCCTTTATACTCTACAAAGGTACCAAAATGTGATGCAAAATAGAGAATTAATATTCTAAAGAGACTAATAATGTAAGGAAAACATGATTAGCCAATAGAGAAAGCAAGTTGCAATAATAAAGTGAAGGTAGTGACAACAATGGTAGACCTCTACCATCGTCAAAGTTTATCCACTTATTCACCAAGGGCATCTAATAAAAAGAAGCACAAAAGTAAAACAACACAATAATCCAAAAGTAGAGATTCATCAAGAGCTCTTTTGGAAAAGATAGGGTAGATCAAGATCTGATCAGAAGTGGGCTTCAAGAACTTAGAACTTGAAACTTGGAACTTAGGGAAAAGGGAGTCTAATCCCCCTATTCATAAGAGGTTTTGGAGCAAGGAAAATACTAAAAACCAAAAATTAAACTTGGGTAAGGGCTGACATCACAAAGAGCCAGTGCAAGACTAATATTTTTGAGAGAAAAATCCAAGATTACCAAATTCATGCCTCATACTTGGTGGGTGCAAATTTTTCATGCCAAATTCATGCCCTGTAAGGGATGGGTGTGAATTTGGCAAGGCTAAGGCAAAAAAAACTAAACATAGGGTAAAAAATGACTCAAACTTGTACTTAGTATTTTTGAGGAAAATCCTAAGGATCTAAAAAAATGACTCATTTTGATGGGTCAATTTTCCATGTCTACAATTCCCCCCTCTTTGATGCATTTATGGCCAAATAAATGTATCAAAGAAAGATGTAGATACCTATGGATAAAGAACAAAAAACACAAAAATGGATGGCCTATTTAGGCGAAGGGACGGTAAAAAAATGGTATTGTTATGAACACTTTGATTTTTGCATGCCAATCATGGCATAAATTCCATTAATTCCTTTAAGGCTAGGGTACCCCCTTGAGTTTCAAACGGAATGCAAAATTTCTAAAGAAACTCGAAGTGACAAACACAAAAATCAAATAAGCAAACAAAGGAAAAGAGGAAGAAAATACAAAAAAGGGGAGACAAAAAAAAGGAGGGAAAAAGAAAAAAGAGGAGAGAGAAAGAGGGACAAAAAGAGAAAAGGGTAAAAATTGAAGTTATTTTCACCATGAGAAGAAGAAGAAAAGAGCTTTAGAGAAGAAAAGAAGAATAATGCTTCCTACACATTGTGTTGCAAGAGGTAAATTCAACACTATAGTAGATTAAGCATGGGTATGAACCTAAACCCATCTCTAGACTAGGTTAAATCAGGGTTTTAGCAATACATTTTTATATTTTTTTATGAATTTTTAGCATTCTTTTAGAAATTTCATTGCCATGCGCAAATTTGACAGCTAAGTGTTAATTCAATTGTATGACAGTATCAAATTCATGCTCAAGGGGTTTTATGTCATGAATTTGATAATTTTTTTAATTAATTTTATTTTTAAGCAAAAAACCCCTTGCGGGGCTGCCTTGGTCTGAGAGACCACAAACAGGGGGTTCTACACCGTAAAAGTCACTCGGGAGTCGCACCCGACCCTGCCCGCACCAACATTATCAATTGGATTTTGGATACCCAATTCAGATTTTTGGTAGGGTGGAGATTTGAACCTGGGACCTCCCTTGGAGGATTTCCCTCTCCTCTCCAACTCACCTACAACACCCGGGTAATTTTTTTAATTAATTCATGTGTTAAATTATTATCGTGGAATTGATGAAATTTTGTTAAATTTTATTATTGTAGCATGATGTACTCCAGAGTAGAGAGTGGTGATTGAGCACACTGGAGGAGGCTATGAGAGGGATCACAATGACAAATCAAGATACCCTATGGGATGTGGAGCTACAACATATGATAGAAATACCTCATGTTGGGGTTGACAAGGTGTTACTAATGACACTAGTTGAGCGATGGTACCCAAAGTTGTCCACCTTTCGATTATCAATAGGGGTCTGACTGTCACACTAGAGGACATGTGGTACATCTTGAGGATCCTCATCAAGAGGAGGATAATTTAGAGGGTATTAGTGACATAGGTAACATTAGGGAGTTTGTTGGGGAACTTGACACATGAGATCTAGTAGAGCAAATTTCATGTTGATGAGATGCCATAGTGATATGGAGTTGGGGCACTGAATTTTGTACTCTACAAGGTGGTGGAAGGGATACTAGTGTACCATATGAGTAGGCAAAAACTACCATGGGCATTGGTGGGAGTAGTGGTAGACATGTAAGACCAATAGGTGAGGTTTACATGGGGATCATATGTGTTATCCCACCTATATAGGAAATTACACAACATCATGTATAAGCGATATACATGGTAATTCTGTATAATATTTCTCTAGGTGTGTTGTTGGGAGCACATGGCTATCCATAGAATACATGCACTTCTATGACCATTTCCTAACCCAAAGTAACCAACAACATATAGGTGGAACTGATACTTTGAGCATGTGCAAAGAGCATACACGATTATCCTACCACTAGGGAGGTGGGTAATAGATGACCTATGGAAGCATATGATCATATGAAAACTATGGCATCTACACTATGGGTGGGATGAGGATGTAGAGGAGTTGGCTCAAGTTTAGAGGATCCAGTGGGTCACCACAAAGAAGTTCAAGTAGGAGTTTTATTGGTTTGGTCGAGTACAATGATATTTTTATATTCTCTAGGAGATTTTGGCTCTTAATGACTACTAGTTCAGGTAGGTTTAGAGGGATCCATCAGGAATGAAATGGGACTTTGATATGGGGAGGTTTATGGAGGACCTAGATGATCCTCTCTATGTTGATCTAGGAGTGGATGATGTCAAAGTAGCATTTAGGTATAGGAGATAATACAAGGGCATTATGGCCTTGAGGATATCCCCACTGATACCAGTGTAGAAGCACAAGATCATGGATCAATGGGTTAAACTAGCATTTTGAGAGGTTGAAAAACACACAATAAAGTAACCAAAGGGGTGCAAACTCTTCCAAGAAATCACAAGTACAAATTTTGGTGGAGATGGTGACAACCATGAGGATGACTATCACTATGTTTTGTCCAAGAGGAGGCAAAATAGTAGGAGTTTCCCCACAATGACACAAGAAAGACCTAGTAGGGCTATGGTTTAGGAGGATCTGGTTGGGAGGTAGAAGAACTATAGGCTAGGATGGTAGCCATGCAGTAGAATATGGAAATCATTCACATATATTGGGACCAATCCCTAGCAACATGGGGCACAACGAGGGTTGAGGTAGAGTACCTCAAAGGTAAGATGGGCTGAATAGAGCAAGAGTGGTAGAAGTCATAGATGGAGGGGATGGATATCATTATAGGAAGCCAATAGAATGAGGGGATCCAACTACTGCAGGAGGAGCTATAGAGGGTAACTAAGGCACTAGAGATAGCCATGTGGAGGGAGACCTACTACCAAGATGTCCTAGTAGATCAAAATATTCCTTTGCCATCCTCCCTATGATCATAGAGTTGCTCATAGTTTCAAACATGATCTATTTCATGATCCATGAACATGCCCCCACCAAGACCATCTCCAACAAGCATAGTAGAGGAGACATGCTCACATGGATAGGGTAGGGATCAGGATGGAATTTCAATTTTGATTATGGCATTCATCCCTAGGGATGGTCAAGTGTGCTAAGATTTATACTATGGGATACCGACTGGCTAACACACACTTTATAATTTTTGAGTAATATACATGTTGATTTATTTATGTGTAAAAAATGTGTGGGTTGTGTGTGCTTTTATTTGTTTTATTATGCATGATTATATGAATGGATGTATGAAATGAATCATGAACAAAATGCATGGTGACTGAAATTTAATAATGCATGAAGAAGAATGAGAAATAAGGATGATGGAAGAAGGAATAAAAGAGGAAGAAAATAGAAGAAAAATAGAAGCCAAAGAAGAAAGAAAAAGAAAATAAGAAGACGAACACTTTAATTGGTAGTAAGGTTGAATATTTCATTGACATTTCATCTGATTCTAAGCATTGCAATTTTTTTCATATTCCAAATTCTAATGGCCAAATATATGATGCTTTAGCTATTCTCAAAACCATCCTAAATGAAATAGTCATCCCCACTGGTAATTTCCTTGACTACTCTTTTTGAAAAGAGACTTATTCTGGGCTATTCATGGTTGAATCTGCTCATGGTCTGACTATTGATTATCAAGTGGTTCAAATATCTTATGATCGAGTGTGGATTAAATATCTCATTCTGAAAGTTGCTTATTTAATCTGGTTGGCCATCCAAAATAAGATTCTAACGATTGATAATCTTATGAAAAGGGGCATGGCTGTCCCTAAGAGATGCTATTTGTGCATGAATGCCTAGGAATCTATCAATCACATATTTTTGGAGTGCTCTTTCTCCAAGATAGATTTGGATCACCTTATGTCCACTTTTTATATCTCATGGGTTCCTCCTAATTCATTGAGTCACTTTTTCATCCAATGACTAGCTCCTTTCAAAAACCTTAGATTATATTCTTTATGGAAAGTGACCCTTCATCATATCTTATGGCAAGTGTGGCTTGAAAGAAATAGTAGGGTTTTTTCTTCCTCCTCTAAGGATCCCATATCTATTTCCAATAAAGCTATTGCCTTTGCTATAGAAAATTCCCAACTCTTCCCTTATCCCAAATCTCCTGATTCTAGATTGGAGTCTATCCTGTTCTCTTCGTTCAAAATTCCCTACAACTCTAGTTCTAGTTTATAGCCCCCATACCAGAGGGTGCCCATTGGATTCTTCCCACAAGTGAGTGGTTGAAACTTAACTTTTATGGTGCCTCAAAAGGAAATCTAGGGGATTCATGTGTAGGTGGTCTTGTCAGAGATCACAATGGTCGAGTTATTATGGCTTATGCTGAGTATTTGGGGTGTCAAACTAATCATTTTGCTTAAGATCATGCACTGTGGAGAGGGCTAGATCTTCTCAATTATTACAAAGGCAAATTTTTTATTGAGGGATATTATTTGAATATTATAAATTCTCTAAAAAATAATAGGTGTCCTCTTGGAATATCAGAATCATTATTCAGGAAGCTAAGAAGTTGTCCTAAAATTTTAATGATATCTCTATGACGGGGACCCGAAAAAAATCACACGTAATACCCACTCAGCAAATCCAAAAAATCTCATTCATTAAATTTGAAAATGCTACTACAAACAGCCCGCAGGCTTACAATGACCAGGGCTCGGCTTGGTCTTCACACTTCATGCTTCTATCCTCTACGTGAAATCTTACCGAATCCACTGTTTTGACTAAAAAAACAAACTGGGTTTTTATAGAGGCCTCGACCCTCTCACGCATTAAACTGGGACACCAACCCGATTAATTACATTAACTGGGTTTTTAAAGAGGTCCCGACCCTCTGAAACAATTACTCAAAAATCGGGATACCAACCCGATTAAAGACCCCTCTCCCCACAGTCCCTGTCATCTCTGAATCTGTCAAAAAATTTTGCATGCCCATCCTCTTCGTCTCCCGCACTCCTGGGTAATCCCTCGCTTTAACTTTAGCTTGTGCCATGTGGTGTCTTTGAACGGTCCTCGAAAATGTCGTTCCCACCATTTATTTCGCTTTCTCTCGTGCCTTCTTCTCTCTCCGTCGCGATATCACGACATGTCACGATATCGTGACGTTTTGGCCACATTGCGCTCTCTGCCCATTTTGGTCACGATATCGCGACATGTCACGATATCATGACCATTTTGCCTCTACACCTACATTTTTTATTCTTGTCGCGATATCGTGACGTCTCTGCTGCTCCCTCTGTTTCCCTTGTTTCGGTCGTGATTTCGCGACGTCATGATTTCGTGACATGTCACAAAATCGCGACCACACCCGCTGCTCTGCTCTAACTCCGTCTTGACGTCACGATTTTGTGACGTCATGAAATCACGTCGCGATTTCGCTACACAAACCTCCGCCCTTGCCTTCACCCTTCTGACGTCGCGATTTCATTGCAACTTTTCTCCTCTGCCTCTACCTCACTGAGACGTCACGATTTTGCAACGTCGTGAAATCACAACGTCACGATTTCGTTGCATGTTTCTACCTCTAATTATGCCTTGCTGCTGCTGTTGCGATTCTGCGACATGCCGCAATTTCGTGACATGTCGCGAAATTGCGACATTTTTCCAACTGCCCCTCCTCTTCCGCTGCGACGTCGCGAAATCGCATCGCGATTTCGTGACACTTTTTGGATTTTGCCTTAGAAAAATTTTTCTTGCTTTCTTCCTCTTCTTCCTGAGCCGACTCTTCAGGAGTGGCTTTTCTGCAACTTGATGCTTCTGCTACTGATGCTACCGGATGCTCCTGCATCAGACACCCGGGGTAAGTGGAGAAGTGATCTTCACTTCTGCTTGGTCTGGTTGCTGCCTCCTACAACACTTCCAGACTTTTCTCTGCCTTCTTTGCAGACTGCTCCAAACCCTTCTTCGGGTCCACACAACTTCTGTCTTCCACCAGACAGATTTCCCCACTGCTGCATACTTCTTCTGCAGCCTTCTTCAGCTTCTCCTCTTTCTTCCTCTTTCTCTCTTCTCGTCTTCTTTGCCGTTCCTCTTGCTCCCGCAACTTTATTGCGAGCCATTCCTTTTGCAGGGCTTTTAATTGATATTGCAAAGCTAAGACTTCTTCCTCCGGCACCATATCCTCCTTGCTGTCTCATCTTCTTCGAGAATGCATTTTTTTTTTCTTTCTTACAAAGCTTTAACGATCCGGTGTAGCTACCTCACGTCCGGCGATCTGCTAACATGCTCGGGATCTTAACTCACTCTCTCTCTCAAAAACCTCCATAGATCCTGGTGTAACTGCCTCACGCCCGGTGATCTGTTACACACTCAGGACCACTAGCTCTGATACCACTGACGGGGACCCGAAAAAATCACACGTAATACCCACTCAGCAAATCCAGAAAATCTCATTCATTAAATCTGAAAATGCTTCTACAAACAGCCCGCAGGCTTACAATGACCAGCGCTCGGCTTGGTCTTCACACTTCACGCTTCTATCCTCTACGTGCAATCTTACCCGAATCCACCGTCTCGACTAAAACAACAAACTAGGTTTTTATAGAGGCCCCGACCCTCTCACACATTAAACCATGCATTAATCGGGACACCAACCCGATTAATTACATTAATTGGGTTTTTAACGAGGTCCCGACCCTCTGAAACGATTACTCAAAAATCGGGATACCAACTCGATTAAAGACCCCTCTCCGCACGGTCCCTGTCATCTCTGAATCCATCAAAAAATTCTATGCGCCCATCCTCTTCGTCTCCCACGCTCCTAGGTAATCCCCCACTTTAACTTTAGCTTGTGCCACGTGGCATATTTGAACGGTCCTCGAAAATGCCGTTCCTACCATTTCTTTCGCTTTCTCCCATGCCTTCTTCTCTCTCCGTCGCGATATCGCGACATGTCACGATATCGCGACGTTTTGGCCACGCTGCTCTCTCTGCCCATTTTGGTCGTGATATCGTGACCATTTTGCCTCTGTGCCTGCATTTTCGATTCTTGTCGCAATATCGTGAGGTCGCGATATCGCGACATCTCTGCTGCTCCCTCTATTTGCCTTGTTCTGGTCATGATTTCTTGACATGTCACGAAATCGTGACCACACCCGTTGCTCTGCTCTAACTCCGTCTTGATGTCGAGATTTCGCGACGTCAAGAAATCACGTCACGATTTCGCTACACAAACCTCTGTCCTTGCCTTCGCCCTTCTAACGTCACAATTTCACGATGTCACGAAATCGCGACGTCGTGATTTCGCTACAACTTTTCTCCTCTGCCTCTGCCTCACTGAGACATCGCGATTTCACGACGTCGTGATTTCGCTGCATGTTTTTGCCTCTGCTTCCGCCTTGCTGCTGCTGTCGTGATTTTGCGACATGCCGTGATTTCGCGACATGTCGCGATTTCATGACATGTCATGAAATCATGACATTTTTCCAACTGCGCCTCCTCTTTCGCTGCGACGTCGCGATTTCACGACGTCGCAAAATCGCGTCGTGATTTCGCTACACTTTTCGGATTTTGCCTTAGCAAAATTTTTCTTGCTTTCTTCCTCTTCTTCCCAAGCCGACTCTTCAGGAGTGGCTTTCCCGCAACTTGATGCTTCTGCTGCTGATGCTGTCGGATGCTCCTACATCACTCTATCAATCATGTGTACCGCAAAGCTAACAGGCCTGTAGATATTATTACCAATTGGGAGGCTATCCATAAATCATTGTCCATTTGGAAAGAATGATTTCCCAAAGAAGTTTTAAATGCTACTAAAAATGATTTGGTTTGAAAGATGTGGTCACATATTTTGGCAGGTTAGCTTCTCCAATGACGATTCTAGCTTTTTCAGCATGATTTGTTTCTTTGGTTCCATTTCTTATGGTAGAAATTTTATGATTATTGTAACTTTTGGTCTTGCTATCAATACTGGTGGTTGGTTCTCCCGTTTCATTTTTGTGAAGTATGCTATGTACCAAGGTAGGCCTTGTCAGTGGGTTTATCTTGTGGTGGTATTCTCTAAGCATGTCAAGTCCCTTAGTAGGTCTAGGAAATGTAATTGGATTTTTTCAAACAAGGTCAATATGCATCAAGTATCGATATCCTATTTTTTATGTATTACAAATTTTGAGAATCATTTTTCCAATCAATTGGTACTCCCAATATTATCCCAGTCCTATCCTTTGCGTAGTCTGTCTTGTACCATGTCTATATTTTCTAGTGTCTATTCCCTATGGAGAATTACTAAGTGGTCCACCAATCACTCCAACTCAACTTTTGAAAAGGTAAATTATTGTACCAAAAATTTCTATATTTACAACCCTGGTTTGTGTCAATCTATTACCGTCTGGTTTTATCCACTATTGTGTGTCTTAAGTAGCAAGAAGCATAGTATCTAGTTTCTGTGGTCTTCCTTTTTCCCCAGTCTTACCAACATGGCCCTGCTTGATCCATCTAGCCTTTAGCTTTATCCCTTGTCTCAAACCTTTCTAGAAGCTCATTGTCCCATTAATTTCCTCAAAAAGTTCAAATGGGTTGAGCAAGATATCACTGAAGCCTTTTTCAATTCATAGAATAATGGTTATGTTGTTGTGTGTAACCTTTGTTTCAAAGTTACTGTTAAGCTGATAACTGAGGTGATAGAACTTTAGGTGAAAGGGCAAGCAGTGTGAAGAGATCATCATAATGTTGGAAATTTTGAGTTAGTTGTGTTGTCATTGATGTTAAGAGTTGGTGTCAGGAATTAGTGCAGGACTTGGCAAAAGAAGGATTAATACATTTATATTTTAAGCCCAAGAGATTTGGTTTAAGACCTTCACATGATTGAACAAAAGGATGGTTAAATACTCACAAGAAAAAGCCTAAAGGAAATAATATTATAATATTTATTATAATAATATTAAAGGAGGTCAGACAAGGTCTAAGGACGAAAGAGAAAAATACCTAGGCCCAATGGAAATAATATTTTAATATTTTTATTATAATATTAAATGTTAAATTAAAGCCTAAGGTAATTTATAAATAATTTATAATATTTTTATTATAAATTAATTTATAAAAATAATATTATTAAAACCCAAAGTTGGGTTGGGTGCAAATTTAATTTAAAATTTTATTCCCCCTACGTTCGAAGGATAGAAGCATATGGTATAAATACCATAACATTTGTCTCACAAATGCAAATATTTGAATTTATATGCACATGCAAGTATTGCAAGTGGAATACGATAAATTCGTGAGCAAAGGACAAAGAGGATATTAATTTTTTATTGGCAACCAAAGTTGTGAAGGAAAAAGTGACCAAGGCATAAAGCCTTATCACCAACCAATCGGTTGGGCTAGTGGCAAGCCCTTGGTGTGTAAGGCGTTGGGAATGCAGAGGTGCTATGTTCGAGTCTCGATAGCAGAGAAGGGACAAAACCTTTTTGGTTTTGGTTCTAGTCAAAGAAACAAAGAACTCAAAGCACTTTTGCCTCCCACATGAGTGCCTATCTCACGCGATAGTGACTAGGGTATAGGCAGCGACTTGACCTGGGATCGAGTCCCACCAAGGAGCGCATGAGGTATTTAATTTTTATTTTAATAAAAGTGCATGGTCTATGGTCTATGGTTGCTTGGTGGCACTAGTTGAAGCGTGTGGTTTGAAATTGCTTTGTGAGCACTATTTTAGCGCATGGTGTGATTTGATTAATTAAGTTCTTAGGGAGTTAAAAGGAGGGTAAGGTAAAATATTTTTTACCTTAGAAAAAAGGTGGTAAATAGTATTATTGAAGGTTAAAATTAAATTGCATTATTTTTATTTTATAAATTCAATTATTTTGGAAATGCAATTTTGAGTAGGGAGACATAAGTAGGATTCTGGATTAATTCATGCATTAAATTTTTGAAAGGGGTTATAGTGAAACTGAGTGAAAATTTATGATATCTAACCATTGATATTGGCAAAGAGGTTGATTGTGATTGAGATAGGTTTTGAGGTTATTTCTCCATCAAGAAAAAGGTATGGGCATATCTTCCTTATGAGTGGAATATTGTTGGATTGAATGATGTGAAATACAAAGTTGGAGTGAAAAGGTTTTGTTTGATAAGCATTGTTGGAAATTTTTGAGTGAGTTTTCACATGCATGATTGGTGAATGGTTGTGAGGAAAATTGAGTGTGATATTGTGAACTATCTTGAACTAGGGTTTGTGAAATAACATGAGTATCATTGTTATGTGAGATTGAGAATTATCTTGAACTAGGGTTTGTGAAAGATCATGAGTATCATTGTTATGTGAATTTGGAATTATCTTGAGTCAAGGTTTGAGTTCCATAGTGTGAGTTGTTGAAAGAATTGTGAAATTTTTTTTTAGGGTTTGTAAGCAAGTTATGTTTCATTGAGTGATTGGTTGAGTGAAGTTGATTGAGCATTATTGATTGAATGTATTGGAGTGATAGTTCAAGTTCTGTGAAACAAATTGTTCTTTATTTCTGAATTGGGTTGAAGAAAAGTTTGAGAGTGATTGAGTGGTTTGTGAGTATGAAACATATTGAGTCTCTAACAATTCTCTATATGCTTCTATGATTAAACAAGATTCTGAGTGAAACTTGTTTGTGTGATTGAAGAGGTTTTCTGAAAGGATTGAGTTGAGTTGTGTATGCAAGTTTTGCAATTGATTTGAATAAGCTTTGGTGAAATCTTGTGAGCATATTTGAGTAAGTCCTAGAGGGGACTTAATGACAAAGTTGAGTAAGCTTTTGTGAAAGCTTAAGGATAGATTTGTGTGAGCTTTTGTGGAAGCTTACAATAATATTGGACAAGTTCTAGTGAGGACTTGTTGAGCATATTTGAGGTAAGTCTTGGTGAAGACTTGTTGAGCATATTGGACAAGTTCTAGTGAGGACTTGTTGAGTAGATTTGAGGTAAGTCTTGGTGAAGACTTGTTGAGAAAATTGGACAAGTTCTAGTGAGGACTTGTGGATAGATTTGAGGTAAGTATTTGAGAAGACTTGAGAGCAAATTTGATTGATTGATTTATTCAAACCTTGAGTTAATATTTGGGACAGATCTAGTAGAGTTGATTTGTGATTGAGTCAAGATTTGTGTTAAGGCTTGAGGAAAAATTTGAAGATAGAGTTTGGTGCAGACCTGAGGATAGATTTGTACCAGACCAAAGACAAATATTGAGTAGATTTGTGCTAGATTGAAGGATTGTGTTTAGTGCAGATTTGAGGATAGATATTGAGTAGATTTGTGCTAGATCGAAGGACTATGTTTAGTGTATATTTGAGGACAGATATTAAGTAGATTTGTGCTAGATCGAAGGACTATGTTTAGTGTAAATTTGAGATAGAGATTGAGCAAATTTGTGCTAGATCGAAAGACTATGTTTAGTGTAGATTTGAGACAAAGATTGAGTAGAGCTGAGAGTAAGCTTTGGAGGTGACATAGTAGAGGACAGTAGTCTCTAGTGGATAGAGATCCATTAGCTAGGGTAGTGAGGATAAAGGTATTCTGAGTGAGGACATGAATATTCAAGTGGAGAGAGATCCACGAGCCAATGTAGTGGAGGTAGTAGTCTTCTAGAGGATCACCAACCAGAGCAAAGGATAAGGAGTTCTCCTATGGATAGAGATCCATGAACTAGAAAAGGGGATTGGTGTCTCTTATGTATAGGTATCCAAAAAATTGATTAGGGTATTGGTGTCTCATTTGGACAGTGGTCCATAAACATTGTAATAGGGAAGGATTCCCAAGAGATTTGTTGAGAAAATTTTAGTGAAATATTTTCTTTGTGGATGTAGCCCACATTGGGTGAACCACGTTAAATTGGTATCTCTATTGTGTGTGGTGATTTATGCATTTCTTTGATTACTACTATTGATATTACCATTGATATATTGGATATTATTGTTTGATAAATAAAAGTAAAAAGTGGTCTTATATTGTTCACCCCCTCTCATTATAAGCTTGTGTTCTTCAATTGGTATCAGAGTGGGTTCCTTTGGAAGATTTTAATAGCTTGAAGGAAAATCTCACAAGAACACAAATGGATTCTCAAAATGGATCTTTAGGGAATTCAACACCATTTTTTGATGGGAACAATTATGCACTTTGGAGTATGAGAATGAAGATTCATATAATGGCACATGGAAATAAAATTTTGCAAGCAGTTGAGGATGGATATATACCACTAGCAACTCCACCTATAGATAAAAATGGTAAGATCCTAAAGGTAATGAATTTAATTTTAAAGGGTTTATGTGAAACATAGTTTATATTGGTTATGCATTGCACATAAACAAAGGAAATTTAGGATAAGTTGAAAGGTATATATGAGGAAGACAAAAATGTCAAAAGGGTAAAGTTGCAAAATTACAAGAGAACATTTGAAGACCTAAATATGAAGGATGACAAAAATATTGCTAATACCTACTTCATGTGGATGAGGTTGTTAACTCCATGCAAGGACTTGGGATTAAAGTTAAAGAAACAGATGTTTGTGATAAGATTTTAAGGTCACTCCCAAAAAGGTATAGTGAAAATATTTCATCTATAGAAGAGTTTTGACATATTGAAATTTTGACAAGGGATGGATTACATGGAATTATCACAACTTTTGAGATGAGAATAAAAGAAGAACCTATTCCACAAAAAGAAGCAACCTTCAAACACTGCAAATGGCTAAGCAGAGATTGCATATTCTGGCTCTGAACTAGGGTTTATGGAACTTCAAAAAATCTAGGGCATCACCGGATTGCGATGCTTTCGGGTACGGTGGATCTCGAAGGCTAGATTGGTGCCCCAGGAGGGTCCAATGGGGACTTCTCCGACTCCTTTTCCAGGGAGTAGTAGCTCATATGCAGATTTGTTTAAAGAAAAATCTCCTCCAAAGAATGACGAAGCTCAAAAAATGACATATAAAATGCTCTTCATAGCTGCTAGGAATAGGTCGACAACACATAGTGTGAATGGATGTTTGCTGCAGCCGAAACCAAGAAAGAGGAAAAAAGAAAAAAGGGAGAGGGAAGGGAAAGAAAGAAGAAAAGGGAAAAAGAAAAAGGAGAGAAGAAAGGAAGAAGGAGGAGGAGGGGAAGGAAAGGAAGAAGGAGAGAAGAGGGAAGAGAAGAAAGGGGAAGAGAGAGAGAAAGGAAAGGGGAGAATAGAAAAGAAAAGAGAGGAAAAAAAAGAAAGAGAGGGGAAAAAAAGAAAAAGAAAAGAAAAAAGGAAAAGAAAAAGAAAAAAGAAAAGAGGAAAGAGAGGAGGGAAAGAAAAAGGAGAAAGGAAAAGGAGAAAGAGAGAAAAAAGAAAGGGAAAGAGGGGAAAGGAAAAAAAGAAAAAAAAAGGGAGAAAAAAAGGAAAAGGAGAAAAAGAGGGAGGAGGGAGGAAGGGAAAAAGGAGGAAAAAAAAGAAAAGAAAGAGGAAAAAAGGAGGGGAAAGGAGGAGAGAAGAGAAAGGAAGAAGGGGGAAAAATGGAGAGGGAGGGGAAGAAAGGGAAGGGGAGAAAGAAAGGGAAAGGAAAAAAGGGGGAAGAAGGAAGGAAAGAAGGAGAGGAGGAAAAGAAAAAAGAAGGGAGGAAGGAGGAAAAAAGAAAGGGGAAAAAGGAAAAAAAAGAGAGGGAGGAGAGGAAAAGAGAGGAAAGAGGGAGAAGGAGAGGGAAAAGAGAGGAAGAGAAAGAGAAAAAGAAGAAGAGGGAGAAAGGGGAAAAAAGGGAAAAGAAAGAAAAAGAAAAAAAGGGAGGAGGGGGAAAAAGGAAAAAAAAGAAAAAAGAAAGGGGGAGGAGGGAAAGGAGGGGGGGGGAAAAAAGGAAAAAGGGAAAAAAAGAGAAAGGAGAAGGGAGGAAAAATGAAGGAAGAGGAAGAGGGGAGAGGAGAAGGAGGAGGGAGAAGGGAAAAGAGGAAGAGGAGAAGAAAAGGAGAAGGGAGGGAGGGAAGAAGAGGGGAGAGGAGGGGGAGGAGAGAAGAAGGAAGAAAGAAAGGATAAGAAAAGGGAAAAGGAAAAGAAGGGGAAAAGGAAAAAGGAGAGAGGAGAAAGGAAGAAGAAAAGGGAAAGAGGGAAGAGAGAAAGGGAAGGAGAAAGGGAGAGAGAAAGGGGAGGGGGAAAAGAACAAGGTGAAAGGAGGCTAGGAGAGAAAAAAGATGAAAAGAAACTTGAGAAAGAGGAGAGACCAACCCCCAAAGCACAGAAAAACGGGAAGGCAACAGAGAAGAGCGCCAGGAGAGGCCAGAGCAAAGGGTAGAAAGCAGGAAAGTGGGAAGAAAAGGGAGAAAGAAAAGAGAGGAAAGGGAGGAGAAAAGGGGAGGAAGAAGAAGAAGGGAGAGAGGAGAAGAGAAAAGGGGGAGAGGGAGGAGAAAGCGGGGAGGGAGCGGAAGAGAGAGGAGGAAAAGCCAGGGGGAGGGAAAAAGAAGAAGAGAAAAGAGAAGGGGAAAGGAGAAAGGGAAAAGGGAAGAGAAAAAGGGGAAGAGAACGGGAGGAGGAAGGAAGAGGAAGGGGGGGAAAAAGAGGGGGAACCAAGGAGGCCAAAAAAGCAAGCAAACAAAACCCGGCACCCTATTGTGATTGTGTCCTCCCGGGCTCGGAGAGCTCTTCCCACATTGTAATTGATCTATGTCTTAATACAAGTGTTTTTTTCAAAATTTCAAAAAAAAAAGAAGCAACCTTCAAAGTTACAAAGAAGACAAAGGGTAAGAAGTCAGATTCAAGAAATGAGTTATCCAGTGATGAGGAAGCAAATTATGGAAGAAGGAACAAGGACTCAAGAAAGTATAAAGGTACAAAATTAGTTAGATGTTTTAATTGTGGAAAATATGGTCACTATGCAACTAATTTTCTAGAATCTAGAAATAGTAGTGAGGATGAGAAACAGGATCACAAGAACAAGGAAATAGGAAAACATAGGTATCAAAAGAAAAGTAGGGATGGACAAGGCAAGCAAGGAAATAATTTTTTCCAAAGGTATAAGAAGATTTTTTATGCAGATAAGGCAGGTAAGAGTTCAAGTGATAGTGATGGAAGCTCCTCAGATAATGATGAAGAAGAAATTCTATTTTTGATAGAAGAAAAAGAAGATGTTAGAAAAAGGGCACCAATAATTCTCAAGTGTTTTAGGTGTGGTAACTTTGGTCATCTTGAGGATAGTTGTACAAAGAATGGATTTAGTTTTAGTGAAGATGAATATGAATATGCTCTTGAAGGACTAGAAGAAGAAAGTCTTCTTATGGCAATAGAAGAAGAAGGAAGTGCTCCTAGTGGAAATGAATCAAAAAAGAATGAAGATGATCTTGAAGACAAAAGAGTAGAGGAAGAATAAAAAAATTTAGAGGAAGGAGAATTTGATCTTGAGGGTGAGCTTATTTCTGCCCTTGATGCATTAAGGAAGGTAAGAAAGCAGAACTCAAAACTCAAGCTTCAATTTCAAGAATGTGATGAAGAGAAAGGAAAGCTTATTGAGGATCTAACCAACTCAATAGCTAAGACAAGGAGATTTAAAGAGAAGTTAGAAGCTAAGGTTTTAGAATGTGAAAAATTAGAGCATGAGGTAGCTTCACTAAGGAAGGAAGTAAAAGAGTCTAGAGATAAGCTACACAGGTTTGAGAGAAGCTCAAAGAAATTGGATAATATTATCAAGGTACAAAGACCTTCATCAAACAAAACAAGACTTGGTTTTGAACAGGAACAAAGAGAACAAGGAGAGGAGTCAATCTCAAGCTCCAAAGAAGAAGAAGCTTCAAAAGAGGAGAGTGTAAGAGAAAGTGAGACTTCTAAGGATGAGTTGGACAATAGAAAGTTCAATAAGAGAAGGAACAATGCACAAATGAGGAACATATGGAACAAGAAACAACACAGGGTAGAAGAGACTAAGAGACCAATGGGGTCAAGGTAAGGTTTCTTCAATGGATGTTGCTTCTCATGTCATAGGTTTGGGCACAAGGCTACACAGTGTAGGACACATGGAAGATAGGAATATGGAAACTTCAGAAATAGGCATCTCTTTCAAGGGTATTGCTACTCTTGTAATCAGTTTGGTCATAAGGTAGTTAATTGTAGGGTTCATGATAGGAATGGATATGGCTTCACCAAGAGAAACTTCAAAACATTTGCACCTTCAAGGAACCACAAAATTAAGTGTTATAAGTGTAATAATGTTGGGCATACAACAAAGTGGTGTAGAGAAGAATTTCCAGAGACAAGCAAGAACAGGAATATTCAGAGGAATCAAAAGGATCAGTTGAGGAAAAAGGTGGACAAAGGTGAAGATCAGTGCATGCTGGGAGTAGAGATACTCCCACCCTAGAATTAACCACCTCAAGAGAGGAGGTGGGGGAGGGGCTAAGCTAAGAGTCTCATTCTTAGCCCCAAGCCCCAAAGGTGGCCCTTTGCCATTGATGTCAAAGGGGGAGAGATTTGAGTTAGGGGGAGAGCATTCAGTTAGGGGAGAGGGGGAGAATATTGAAAAAGGAAAAGGAATGGTTACAAAAAAAGGGGTTGCCATCAATGACAAAGGGGGAGATTGTTGGAAATTTTGAGTTAGTTGTGTTGTCATTGATGTCAAGAGTCAGTGTCAGGAATCAATGCAGGACTTGGCAAAAGAAGGGTTAAAATATTTATATTTTAAGCCCAAGAGATTTGGTTTAAGAGCTTCACATGATTGGTCAAAAGGATGGTTAAATACCCTAAAGAAAAGGCCTAAAGGAAATAATATTATAATATTTTTATTATAATATTAAAGGTTAAATTAAAGCCTAAGGTAATTTATAAATAATTTATAATATTTATATTATAAATTAATTTATAAAAATAATATTATTAAAACCCAAAGTTGGGTTGGGTGCAAATTTAATTTAAACTTTTATTTCCCCACCGAAGTTCGAAGGATAGAAGCATATGGTATAAATACCATAACATTTGTCTCACAAATGCAAGTCTTTGAATATTAATGCACATGCGAGTATTGGAAGTGGAATGCGATAAATTCATGAGCAAAGGACAAAGAGGATATTAATTTTTTATTGGTAGCCAAAGTTGTGAAGGACAAAGTGACCAAGGCATAAAGCCTTGTCACCAACCAATCGGTTGGGCTAGTGGCAAGCCCTTGGTGTGTAAGGCACTGGGAACGCAGAGGTGCTGCATTCGAGTCTCGATGGTAGAGAAGGGACAAAGCCTTTTTGGCTTTGGCACTGGTTGGAGAAACAAAGAACTCAAAGCACTTTTGCCTCCCACGTGAGCACCTAGCTCACGCAGTAGCTAGGCCACGGCTAGGGTGCAGGTGATGGCTTGACCTGGGATCGAGTCCCACCAAGGAGCGCGTGAGGTATTTAATTTTTGTTTTAATAAAAGTGCATGGTCTATGGTCTATGGTTGCTTGGTGGTGCTAGTTGAAGCGCGTGGTTTGAAATTGCTTTGTGAGCGCTATTTTAGCGTGTGGTGTGATTTGATTAATTAAGTGCTTAGGGAGTTAAAAGGAGGGTAAGGTAAAATATTTTTTTACCTTAGACAAAAGGGTGGTAAATAGTATTATTGAAGGTTAAAAGTAAATTGCATTGTTTTTGTTTTATAAAGTCAATTATTTTGGAAATGCAATTTTGAGTAGGGAGACATAAGTAGGATTCTGGATTAATTCATGCATTAAATTTCTGAAAGGGGTTATAGTGAAACTGAGTGAAAATTTGTGATATCTAACCATTGAGATTGGCAAAGAGGTTGATTGTGATTGAGACAGATTTTGAGGTTATTTCTCCATCAAGAAAAAGGTATGGGCATATCTTCCTTATGAGTGGAATATTGTTGGATTGAATGTTGTGAAATACAAAGTTGGAGTGAAAAGGTTTTGTTTGATAAGCATTGTTGGAAATGTTTGAGTGAGTTTTCACATGCATGATTGGTGAATGGTTGTGAGGAAAATTGAGTGTGAGATTGAGAACTATCTTGAACTAGGGTTTGTGAAAGAACATGAGTATCATTGTTATGTGAGATTGAGAACTATCTTGAACTAGGATTTGTGAAAGATCATGAGTATCATTGTTATGTGAATTTGGAATCATCTTGAGTCAAGGTTTGAGTTCCATAGTGTGAGTTGTTGAAAGCATTGTGAAACACTTGTTTAGGGTTTGTAAGCAAGTTATGTTTCATTGAGTGATTGGTTGAGTGGAGTTGATTGAGCATAGTTGATTGAAAGTGTTGGAGTGATAGTTCAAGTTCTGTGAAACAAATTGTTCTTTATTCTAAATTGATTTGAAGGAGAGTTTGAAAGTTATTGAGTACCTTGTGAGTGTGAAACATATTGAGTCTCTAACCATTCTCTATATGTTTCTATAAGTTAAACAAGATTATGAGTGAAACTTATTTGTGGGATTGAAGAGGTTTTATGAAAGGATTGAGTTGAGTTGTGTATGCAAGTTTTGCAATTGATTTGAATAAGCTTTGGTGAAAGCTTGTGAGTAGATTTGAGTAAGTCCTAGAGGGGACTTAAGGATAGAGTTGAGTAAGCTTTTATGAAAGCTTAAGGATATATTTGTGTGAGATTTTATGGAAGCTTACAATCAGATTGGACAAGTTCTAGTGAGGACTTGTTGAGCAGATTTGAGGTAAGTCTTGGTGAAGACTTGTTGAGCATATTGGACAAGTTCTAGTGAGGACTTGTTGAGTAGATTTGAGGTAAGTCTTGGTGAAGACTTGTTGAGCAGATTGGATAAGTTCTAGTGAGGACTTGTGGATAGATTTGAGGTAAGTCTTTGAGAAGACTTGAGAGTAGAGTTGATTGATTGATTTGTTCAAACCTTGAGTTAAGGTTTGGGATAGATCTAGCAGAGTTGATTTATGATTGAGTCAAGCTTTGTGTTAAGGCTTAAGGATAGATTTGAAGATAGAGTTTGGTGCAGACCTGAGGATAAATTTGTACTAGACCAAGATAGAGATTGAGTAAATTTGTGCTAGATCAAGGACTATATTTAGTGTAGATTTGAGGATAGATATTGAGTAGATTTGTGCTAGATCGAAGGACTATTTTTAGTGCAGATTTGAGATAGATATTGAGAAGATTTGTGCTAGACCAAAGGACTATGTTTAGTGCAGATTTGAGATAGAGATTGAGTAGAGTTGAGAGCAAGCTTTGGAGGTGATAGAGCAGAGGATAGTAGTCTCTAGTGGATAGAGATCCATTAGCTAGGGTAGTGAGGACAAAGGTCTTCTAAGTGAGGACAAGAGTCTTCAAGTGGAGAGAGATCCACAAGCTAGTGTAGTGGAGGTAGTAGTCTTCTAGAGGATCACCAACCAGAGTAGAGGAGAAGGAGTTCTCCTATGGATAGAGATCCAAAAACCAGCAAAGGGGATTGGTGTCTCCTGTGGATAGGTATCCATGAAATTGATTAGGGGATTGGTGTCTCCTTTGGATAGTGGTCCATAAACATTGTAATAGGGAAGGATTCCCAAGATATTTGTTGAGAAAATTTTAGTGAAATATTTTCTCCATGGATGTAGCCCACATTGGGTGAACCACATTAAATTGGTGTATCTATTGTGTGTGGTGATTTGTGCATTACTTTGATTACTACTTTTGATATTGCCATTGATATATTGGATATTATTGTTTGAGAAAGAAAAGTAAAAAGTGGTCTTATACTATTCACCCCCCCTCTTAGTATAAGCTTGTGTTCTTCACATAATTGGGAACCTGAGCTCTAGGGCTTCCCATTACTATTTCTAAGTTCTTTATTTCCCCTGCATGGGTATTTTTGAATACTATGGTTCTTCTTGTTTAGGTATTTATTATAGTTTTTTTTTATCTTTTGTGAGAATCCCCTACATGGGTTTTTGTTATAGCTCCTTTACAAGGTTTATAGGTAGTTAATTCTCTTAAGCAAACCCTACATGGGTATTGATCAGGATGTATTTTTATGTTTATGACATTAAGTATCCACTCAAACTTCTCTACTACCGTTTGGTCCTTTTCATTCAGGTTGTAGCGTACCAATGTGTAAGCTTGTGTCACCTTATGCTATTGTTTTAGCTACCAATTTATGTACTTGGGTTTGGGGCCCATTTAAACCATGCACTTAAGCAATTTTACTTACAAAAAAAAACAAAATAAAGAAAAAAAGGTGCATAGAATATACCATTTGAATCACCGTAGTCTACAAGGGTTCAATTTGATAAAATGAACATAAACTAGGCAAAATAAAAGAAAAATATGGAGCGAAATCTTGTAAGGATGTATGCTCACAAATGGTCACGGATGGAGAAAAACCCACTATGGGTGTAGTGCTCATGAGTGGCCATGAAGCTATTCTATGAGGGTGTAATGCTCACTAAAAATAATAAGTGTGAAATGATACCCACTATGGGTGTGATGCTTGCTAATGGCTATATGTGGAGAGATACCTGCTAGAATGTATGCTTGCAAATGGCCTGATGTGGAGATTGGTGCTCGCTTAGCAGCCATGAAGCTATCTTGTATGGGGTGTAATTTTTGATTGATTTTCCAAAATGAGTGTAACCCAATAGGGGTGTGGTGTGTGCAAATATGGGTGAGAAAAGCAAAGCATAGTAGAAAAATATGTGTGTGTATGTGCATGTGTTAGACAAAAGGAAGAAAAATGAGATAAGCAAGAAGTAAACAAGGTTGTGTGTATGTTCTTTTTGAAATTTCAATAGCTAAGAGATGTGCATAATATAGTCAGTGGTTATATGAAAATCATAAATAGTATTCATGCACTATCTACCCTATCCCACGAGGATTCCTTAACAATTGGAAGATTGAAAAGGAAAAATGTGAGCAAAAACAAGATGCACGAGTATAAGAATAAATGCATATCCTTTGTCTTGGAGAAAATAAGAAATGAATATCCCTTGACTTGAAGGAATTTTTATGATTATTAAAAATTTCAAGGTCAAGGAATATATGAGAAGAGGAAATAAGAAAAGAATGATTGACAACAATTTACACAAATATATAAAAAATGTATGGAGATATGCCTTAGGTTAGGGGTTTCTTAAGTATCAGTGACCTAGTATGATTGTAATGCATGTGATATAAAACCTAACTAGGTTTCATCAGTTGCATCATTGCAAAGTCCTAAAGAATATATATTCTCATGTAGTCATGCAATTATGCTCAAGCCACAAAGTATCTATATGACAAGCAAATATGTAGAATGTAATAAAATATCAATCAATTCATGCAAAGTATGACAAGTAGTCATGTAGTATGAGGAAGCAAACCAAATGGAGGATGAATATGGAAGATGTAAAATCATGCATAATATAATTTTAGGCACATTATTTTCATTGGTTCTTTAAGATATTTACCATATAATGTTGCTAAATGATAGGATCCTAAGCCAAACTTGGCCTTTATGACAAAGAGGCCTAACCAATTGGGCTAAAATTTGCCTTTGATATCTGTACGAGCATTAGTGTTCTTCTGGTTTTTCTTGAGGATGAGGTTACCAACCTCAAAAGAATAAGTGTAAACTTTCTTAAAGTAAGATTTCTTGAGCCTATTTTGATAGGCTCTAAGATGCTCTAAGGTATGGATGTGCTTCTCATCTAATAGGTCCAACTAGTTTAAATGATCTAAATGATACTTATCACTGACTAAGGTATCTTGTAACAAGATACGAAAGGATGAGACTTCTAGCTCAAAGGGAAATACTTGCCTTAGTGTTATAGACCAAGAAATATGGGGTTGCACCTATAGGAGTTCACACGCTAGTACAAATATCCCATAAGGTAGGGTACAAATCGATATGCTAGTCATGATTGGTCTTACTTAACAACTTCTTAAGGACCTTAACTAAGGACTTTTTGGAAGATTCGGATTGACCATTACCCTAAGGGTAATATGAAGTTGACCATTTGTGTTGAATCTTGTACTTAACACAAATTTTATGGATATCCTTTGATGGCAGACAAGAGATTACACCTTCTCAAAAATTCAACTTTTCATTAATTTCTTCTGTTATAAATACATACAGCAAAATAAAATCGCCCGCAGGCTTTACAAAGGACCAAGCTCGGCTTGGTCTTCTCCCCTGCACTCTGTCTCCCCTGTTCTCTAATTTGCCACCCCCACTATTACAAAATTCTGAGTTTTTATCGAGGTCTCGGCCCTCTATGCCATTAATGCCCACCAGCACGAATTTATGAAATAAAATAAGAAAGTCCGCTTCCTCTGCAAGTTTTCGAATTTCCCTCCATCAATGGGCAACTGCCCCGATCCGCTATGGAAGCTTACATTAAAGACGCCCCCTTGCCCTGCAAACACCGTTTTGGTCAGACTGTTCCTCTGCACCACTGTCTCATCCCATACTGTCTATGGCCTGCAACTGTCGCCTTGTCAGAATATTTCCTTGAGATGGTTATCCCTATTTTAATACATGCGGCTTTCATCTCTATTTTAATATACGTGGCCTTCATCTTTATTTTAATACACGTGGCTGCCCGCATGTCTATTTCGGCCTGTCTTCTTCTTGGCCATGATATCTTAATCCACGTGGCAGCCTTCAACTGGTCACGAACCTCCGCGCCCTTCTGCCTTTGCCTTGCCTTGCCTTTGGAACCGTGATTTCGTGACATGTCACGAAATCATGACATGTCACGATTTCATGGCTCCCTCGCCTTTGCCTTTGGAGCCGTGATTTTGCGACATGTCACGAAATCGTGACATGTCACGATTTCATGGCTCCCCTGCCTTTGCCTTCTGCCTTTGCCTTTGGAGCTGCGATTTCGTGACATGTCACGATTTCGTGACATGTCACAAAATCGCGGCTCCAAAGGCAAAGGCAGGGGAGCTACGAAATCATGACATGTCATGATTTTGTGGCTCCAAAGGCAAAGGTAGAAGGCAAAGGCAGGGGAGCCGTGAAATTGTGACATGTCACGATTTCGCGACATGTCATGAAATCGTGGCTCCAAAGGCAAGGCAAAGGTAGAAGGGCACGGAGGTCATGATATCGTGACATGTCGCGATATCGTGACATGTCGCGATATCGCGACCAGTTGAAGGCTGCCACGTGGATTAAGATATCGCGGCCAAGAAGAAGATAGGCCGAAATAGACACGCGGGCAGCCACGTGTATTAAAATAAAGATGAAGGCCACGTATATTAAAATAGAGATGACAGCCGCGTGTATTAAAACAGGGATAACCATCTCAAGGAAATATTCTGACAAGGCGACAGTTGTAGGCCATAGACAGTATGGGATGAGACAGTGGTGCAGAGGAACAGTCTGACCAAACGGTGTTTGCAAGGCAAATGGGTGTCTTTAATGTAAGCTTCCATAGCGGATCGGGGTAGTTGCCCATTGATGGAGGGAAATTCAAAAACTTGCAGAGGAAGCGGACTTTCTTATTTTATTTCATGAATTCACGCTGGTGGGCATTAATGGCATAGAGGGTCGAGACCTCGATAAAAAATTAGAATTTTGTAATAGTGGGGGGTGGCGGATTAGAGAACAGGGGAGACAGAGTGCAGGGGAGAAGACCGAGCCGAGCTTGGTCCTTTGTAAAGCCTGCGGGCTGTTTTATTTTGCTGTATGTATTTATAACAGAAGAAATTAATGAAAAGTCAAATTTTTGAGAAGGTGTAATCTCTTGTCCGCCATCAGTGGTATCAGAGCCAGAAGTTCCTGAGTGTGTAATAGATCGTCAGACGTGAGGCAGTTACACCAGGATCTGTGGGAAGGCTCATGAAAAGTGAGTAGAATGCCTCCAAGAAGAAACCTTGTTGGTGGGGGAGGCATGATGGCAGCAGCAGATTTCCAAGCTTTGCAGCGGCAAGTTCAGGCCCTGCAAGAAGAACTGCGCAGAGGACACGAACCAAGAAGAGATGCAGACAGTGAAGACAAAGTTGATGAAGAAGAAGACCAGTCTGAGGAAGAAGAAGAGGTTGTGGATCCTGCACAAGCCAGGTTGTACAAAGCCATATCTCAGATTGGAAAGCAACCAAAAATGGAGGTTTCTACATATTCGGGAAACCTAAATCCAGAAGAGGTGATTGACTAGATAAATGACTTAGAATAATATTTTGAATATGAGGAGGTTGAAGACCCTAATCAGGTCAGATTTGCTAAGACCAAGCTGAAAGGTCATGCCAGCATATGGTGGAAGGGAGTACAGCTGGAATGAAACCGAAGAGGAAAAGAATGGATAACAAGATGGGAACGGATGGTAGAAAAATTAAAAAGACAATTTATTTCGACAGATTACGAGTTGGATCTACTGAGAAAAATGCAGGGTTTGAGACAGATGAATAAAACTGTCCAAGAATATACGGAGGAGTTTTATAAAATCTTCATTAGAACCGGCAATTTGGAAGCAAGCAAGGAGAAGGTGGCCCGTTATATTAATGGGTTGAGACCCAGTATTCAAGAAGAGTTGAGCTTAGTTCAGGTGAGCACCATTGAAGATGCTTACAAGTTTGCTCTGAAAGTTGAAGAAAAATTGAACAGAAGGTTTGAGAGCAAGCAAAGAGGAAGAGGGCACGGAGGAAAGGCTAATGGAATAAAAGAGGAAGGAAAAGAGGAGAAGAAGGAAGAGGTTAGAAGTAGCCAGGATCAGAAAGAATATGAAGAACCCAAACCCCAAGTTTAGAACAATGGCTACCCAAGGGGAAGAGGTAGATCTGGACATGGGTATGGAAGAGGAGTGTTTTGGGGAACATATTTCCATTGTGGAGAAGAGGGACATCGGGCATATGAGTGTCCCCAGCACCCTAAGAGAGTGAACAAGAAACAAGTGGGTCCTGCCAGAGCTGTTGTGGCAGTGGAAGATGCTGAATCAAAACATTCTGAAGAAGCTGAGAAAGGAGAAGCAATGATCGTGAGGAGGACCATGTTGATTGATGAAGACAAACTAGAGCAGAGGAGAAGCCTGTTTTGCACATGATGCAAAAGTGCAGGCAAAGTCTGTAATGTTATTATAGACAATGGGAGTATAGATAACTTAGTCTCCGAGGAGATGGTTGCTAAGTTACAGCTGGAGAGAAGGAGACACCCGCATCCATATCGGATTGCGTGGTTGCGGAAGGACCATAGAGCATGGGTTCGTGAATAGTGCTTAGTCACGTTCAATATTGGGAAGTACCAGGATGAGGTCCTATGTGATGTTTTCCCCATGGATGCTTGCCATTTGTTGTTAGGAAGGCCATGGCAGTTTGATCAGAGTGCAGTGCATGATGGTCGTGCAAATATGTACTCCTTGATGAAAGGTGGAGTGCACCACAAATTAAAGCCATTACAGGCAGTGGATGAGAAGGTGTGCAGCAATGCCAGAATTTTTTGGTAGAAGGTAGAAAAAGTTTTTGCCAGGAGACGGGGTTGAAGCAGGTTGGAGGAACAGGTGCCCGTTTGGAGATGTTTCAAAAGATGCGGATTGAACAACATAGAAGTGAAGGTCACTTCTCCTTTTTACCCTAGGTGTCTGATGCAGGAGCATCCGACGATAGCAGGACAATCTGGCATCAACCAAATTTTCTAAGTAATTTGTTCAGTTTCTTTTCTTTCCCAAGGCAAAAGTTGGGGGGGGGTTGCGAAATCGTGACATGTCACGATTTCGTGACATGTCACGAAATCGTGACCCCAAAGGCTGCGGCAAGGCAAAGGCAGGTTTTGTCGCGATATCGCGACATCACGATGTCACGATGTTTTTATCGACAAAGGCACGGAGGGAGTTTTCGTCACGATATCGCGACGCTATTTAGGTAGAAGGCAAGGGCAGGGGAGCCGCAAAATCGTGACATGTCGTGATTTCGTGACATGTCACGAAATCATGGCTCCAAAGGCAAAGGCAGGGGAGCCACGAAATCATGACATGTTGTGAAATCGCGGCTCCAAAGGCAAAGGCAAAAGGCAAAGGTAGGGGAGCCACGAAATCATGACATGTCACGATTTCACGACATGTCACGAAATCGCGGCTCCAAAGGCAAGGCAAAGGCAGAAGGGTGCGGAGGTCGCGATACCGCGACGTGTCGTGATATCGCGACATGTCGCGATATCGTGACCAGTTGAAGGCTGATTAAGATATCACGGCCAAGAAGAAGACAGGCCGAAATAGACACGCGGGCAGCCACGTGTATTAAAATAAAGATGAAGGCCATGTATATTAAAATAGAGATGACAACCGCGTGTATTAAAACAGGGATAACCATCTCAAGGAAATATTTTGACAAGGCGACAGTTGCAGGCCATAGACAGTATGGGATGAGACAGTGGTGCAGAGGAACAGTCTGACCAAAATGGCATTTGCAGGGCAAGGGGGCGTCTTTAATGTAAGCTTCCATAGCGGATCGGGGCAGTTGCCCATTGATGGAGGGAAATTCGAAAACTTGCAGAGGAAGCGGACTTTCTTATTTTATTTCATAAATTCATGCTGGTGGGCATTAATAGCATAGAGGGCTGAGACCTCGATAAAAAATCAGAATTTTGTAATAGTGGGGGGTGGCAGATTAGAGAACAGGGGAGGCAGAGTGCAGGGGAGAAGATCGAGCCGAGCTTGGTCCTTTGTAAAGCCTGCGGGCGGTTTTATTTTGCTGTATGTATTTATAACAGAAGAAATTAATGAAAAGTCAAATTTTTTAGAAGGTGTAATCTCTTGTCTGCCATCATCCTTGTTCTTGAAAGGAGTGCTATTGTTATAAAGAAGAACCAAAGGAATCCCATACCTACAAAGGATCTAGTTGAATATGAACTTGAAAACTTGAGTGCTAGTCATCATAGACGGGCATAACTTCTACCCACTTGATGAAGTACTCCATTGTAATAATAATGAACTTATAACCATCCAATAACATTGGGTTAATATTCCTAATAATTTCTAATCCCCATATGGAGAATGGGCAAGAAGAAGAAATAACCTAAAGGTTTTGAGAAGGAGCATGAACAAGGTTGGCGTGGCATTGACACTTGTTGCAACATCAAACATAGTCACATGTGTCTTTCTCCATGGAAGGCCAACATGAGCCAATCTGAAGGAACTTATTAGCAATAATATTATCGTTAAAATGACCTCAACATGATCCTTTGTGAGCTTCATTAAGGGCTATCCATGCTTCATCAAATTTAAGGCATCTGAAGAGGATGTCCTCAAAAGAACATTGATATAAAGTATTACCAATTATCACAAATTAGCAGGCTATTTTATGTAAAATATTTTTCTAATTATGGTCTAAGCTAGTAGGCATTGAACCATCCTTAAGTAAATTAAACACGTCCATGTACCAAGGCTCAAATTGAGAAAATCTAATGTTTAGGACATCTAACAAAATGAGGCTAGAACTAAGGGATGTAGGCTCTTAGAGTTGTCATATAATAATCATTGCTTGATCATCTTCTAACTCCAAGGGGATAAGGGACGCAATAGCATCCATGGAATCCACATGAAGGTTAGAATATCTAGGGATAGACTCTATATTCACCCTATCAAAGGTAAAATAAAGCTTATTGACAATCTCCTTGTAAGGTTTTAGTTTATCATCTCTGGTTTGATAAACATTGTTGATTTGATTAACCACAAATTGAGAGTCACCAAATATTGAAAGGACTCTAATTTTCAAGGATAAGGCTACTCTAAGACTTAATATCAAGGCTTAATACTCTACAATGTCATTAGTTCAAGAGAAATGAAGCTTGAAGGCAAGGAGGATGAGCTATTTTTGTGGGGTGACTAGAATGATTCCAACATTGTAGACATGTAAAATTAACCCATTAAGATGAGCCATTTTTCTTAGATCCCTAGTTTTCCCCTCAAAATTGCCAAAGTGAAAATTTAAACCCCTTATCCCTTTTGTTTAGCTTGTTTTCCTTAGCCTTGCCAAATTTACACTTAGGGGGTGCAAATTTGGCATTCCCACCGTCTAAAAGCAAGGTGTGAATTTGGCAATTTTAGGTTTTTCCTCTCAAAAATCCTCTTCAACATCAACTCTTTGTGATTCAACACTTTCCTGAGGTTAACCTTTATTTTCTTGCCATTTTCTCACTCCAAAACCTCATATAAATAGAGGGATTGGACCCCTTTTTTTCCCCTAATTATGAAGTTTTATGAAGTTCTAAGTTCTTTTGCAAAAAGTGCTCTTGACAAATTTGTGCTATTCGATTGCTACTGCTTTTGCTTATGTGTTTATTTTGGTTAGCTACTCTTGGTGAACAAGTGGAGGAGCTTTGATGATAGGATAAGTCTACCATTTTGGTAGCTACCTTAACTTCCTCATTGCTCCTTACTTTCTTTGTGAGCTAATCATTATTAGTATTTTAGAACACTAAGTTTTTATTTTGCATTGTATTTTTGTAGACTAAAAAAGGCTTTGAATCAAATTTGCACCTGATCCATATGAGGTGTGAATTTGGTAATTAGGGCTTAAGGGTAAGTTTTTGTTCTTAAAACTCTAATCCATCTTCTTGCATGTTTTGTTTCTATCATTCTTTTTGTCTATGCTTTATTTCCACTATTTCATGTTTTCTATATCTTGTTTTCTTGTTCCAAAGGTCAACAATTACTTTTATTTTTGAATGGTTAGCTAAAAGAACCAAGGGGGCTTGACTATTATGCCTCCAAGCTTAGTTATATAATGGCCTAAGTAGGCCCCCAAATACTGATAAATTTTCCAAGGGTTTTGAAGTTGTTGGATATATTTGGACATAAGTTTTAGCTAGGATCAACCACTAGATCAAGTACTTTTATAGATATTTTAGGTTGTTTTTTGAGTGTCTTTTGATTTACTATTAATTTATGTTTTAGATCTAGTTTATGATAAAATGAAATATATTTTACTTTGTTTCTAGGCATCAATAAAGAAAAGCATATAGTTTGCATCTAGGCTAATCCTATTTGTGCATTCTCTTGAACCCTTGCTTAAAAATATAAAAAAAATCTTTATTGCAAATTAGGGAAAGTCTTCATTGAAATAAAGAATCATTCTAGGGATAACTTCTTGTTTGGTTGCATCATTGTTTTCCTTGCATTGTTCTTTAATTTTTTTTTGTTTTTTTAGAAAGACCAAACATAGGTGCTTGTTCAAATAAACACATCAAACCATTCCATCCTGAACTTGGAGCGATTACTAAAACCATTCTTGGTGAACCCTTCAATCCCCCAAGCCCCCAAGTGTAGAGGAAACAACAAATATCTACTGTCACCTTGAATCCTAGCGGATCTGATCAAGAATTATATGTGGTAGGGGAGTTTTCCCCCCTCTACATCTTTGGTGAACCCAATGTGAAAAATGTCCTTAGTGTCCATCTAGGAAGCCATTTTCTTTATTTTATTTTTAAACCATACATAAGACCATTAAAATTTATTTGTTTAGATTAGAAAAATATAAAAATATTTAATAAAATGTTTTGTGTTTCTTTTATTAGTTTTAGATCTCCCTTCATCTCTCATATCCTTTTTCTTAATCGTAATGGCTCCCAACCTTAGGAGTAAGTGAAAGCTTTTAGAATCTAATGAGAATCCTCAAGGGGATGATAAAATTGATAGGAAGAATCCCAATCTAGATGTAGAAGAGGACATAGAAACTGGTAATGACCTTGATCCTACTAAGGGGTCTAATGGACACCTTACCTTTAAATAATTTTATCATATCTAGAATTTCTTTAAGCATCATATGGATGCTTTGAATAAGGCTATGGATGAAGAAGCACAACTCAAAGAGGCTAGGATATTTCATCATCAAACCATTTCTCCTCATAATATTCATATCTATTTTTTTGTTTGAATCCTCTCATAATGTTAATCCATTTCATAAATCTACATATGCTATTACTACAACCACCAAAATTAGGATAATTCCACAAGTTCTTCCAACTGGTAGCTCATCTTAGAATCATGTTCAATTTTATCCTCTTTCTATCCCTCCTTATAACATTTCTTCTGTTCTACTAAATGTGATTTATCCATCCAATGTGGAAGAAATTCTTACCCTGATGGGCTGGCATGCCTGGGAAAGAAATGACCTTATGAGGAAGAATGGAACTAGTGCATGGCTTGATTCGTGGTTCAGGTCCTACTACTGATATGTGTTTGATTGGTTATCTCTGACATATTGATTTGATTTCAATTTATTTTAAGTTTTAAATTATGTATGGTCTTACTTATGTATTGGTTTGGCTTTGGAAGGGGTAAATCCTCTGATTGGTCATTCCTCGATTATTACCGGATGTAAGTAATTTTGGCTCCCTATTTTTGGACGGGGTTTAGTCTCTTTTGTACAAGGTTTGGAGATCCTTTCAAAAATCCTTCATCCATATAATAAAAAAAATGCCATGCAAAACATCTCATATCATAATCCATATCATAAAAATGTTAATATTTCTAACATTAGCCAAACCCATTTTCAAAAATCCACCAATAACCCTCTAGGGAACTTAGGGGTATTTCATAAAAAAAATCCTGATATGGAAAGCTTAACAAGTGTAGTGAAATAATTGGTGTTAAAAATGGATATGCTTCAACCTCCAAGTTTCACCTATGACTATAAGGAAATGTGAAATCAACCTCTAGACCCTATGGTCACCACTAGGCCCTACCCTAAGCATTTACCAATGTCAGTATTACCTATTTATAAGGGAACTAAGGGCCCAATTGAACATTTAAGTATGTTTAGTATAACATGCCATGATATTATATATGATGACATGTTAAAAATATTCCCTAAGAGACTTCATGGTATAGAATTGGAATGGTATTATCAACTACCTCATCATTATTTAAGGAATTTTGAAGAGACAATTGGGTTATTCGTTCAACAATTTAGAGCTTGTGTTGAGAAAAATGTGACTATGCAAGATTTATATCTTTTAAAGCAAGGTAAAGATGAAAGTTTCTCAAAGTTTTTGGCTCGATGGAAAATTTTAGTTGGACGATGAAGATGTACCTTACCTCCTCGATACATGTTAGAGATATTTATTGAAAATTTACAAGAGCAGATTTTATATGAGTTAGAAACAACTATTGTTACCTCTTACAAACAAGCAATATATTTGGCAAGAAGAGTGGAGAAAGCTCGATTCAAAGAGGACAACTCAAGTTTTGTAAAGAAGAGGATAGTACCATGAAAAACCAATATAAGAATAAGCATGCAGTTGGTGATGGTGATGCAGGAGCATCCAACTGGAAAGATCCAACTACGAAGGACCTCATGCAAAAGCTAGATTTTTAGAAAAAAGATGTATTTTTAGAAAAATCTAGAAACTTCATGCGAATAAAGAATGGATAAGAATGCTTAGTTGTCATATGGATAAGAATGCTTAGTTGGAAACTCATTGCCCATGTTTATAAATAATAAGTGGATGTGGAGTGTGAGAGGGGAGCAAGGGGCTCCAAAGTAATTGGCACTCGGTGTAGTGCTTGCAGGAGGTTTCTGTTGTGAAGCCTCAGGGGAAGGAAATTGGCACTCGGTGTAGTGCTTGCAGGAGGTTTGTGGTGTAAAACCTCAGAGGAAGGAATTAGTTTGGTGTAAAACCTCAGAGGAAGGAATTTGGCACTCTATGCAGTGCTTGCAGGAGGTTTGAGATGTAAAACCTCATATGGAAGAAGGAGATTGGTACTCTGAGGAGTGCTTGTAGATATGAAGCTCTATAGAGAGCAATTATGTAATGTTGATGTGGTAGCTAAAATATAATAAAAACAATATTGTGTGTTTTTTGTGTTTCATGGGTTATGTTGTTATGTTTTTCTTTTATGTGTGGTGCATGAAGATGTCTGAGCAGCTAGGAGAGGTTGTTGTTAAATTGATCCCCTCTCCGTCGTTGCATCATAATGGTATCAAAGCCAGAAGATCGATGGGGTTGTGTATGATGCAAGAGCTTTGTGAGCAGGAGCTCACATTTTTTTTGTTACCCAGTGAGTTTGATGCAGGAGCATCCAGCTGGAAAGAGCCAACTACGAAGGACCTCATGCAAAAGCTATATTTTTAGAAAAAATATGTATTTTTAGAAGAAAAAAAGCTAGAAACTTCATGCGAATAAAGAATGGATAAGATCTGCTTGTTGTGGTGCAGTGGTAAATGACCTGGGTGCTGGTAGAGGCTGACCCAGGTTCCATTACCCTTGTCTCCTTCCTACAAATATATGGTATAGTTAGGAATGCCCTATGTGCTAGTAGAGGCCGACAAGGCTCCATTCCTCCTATGCCCAACCTGTTGAAAGTGGCACCTCAAAAGGGGTGTTTTCCACTATAAATTAGTTTATACCCAGGTGTTGTAGGTGAGTTGGAGAGGAGAGGGCAATCATCTAAGGGAGGTCCCAGGTTCGAATCCCCACCCTACCAAAAAGCTGAATTGGGTACCCAAAATCCAATTGATAATGTTGGTGCGAGCAGGGCTGGGTGTGACTCCCGGGTGATTTTGATAGTGTAGAACCCCCTGTTCATGGTATCTCAGACCAAGGTAGCTCCACAAGGGGTTTTTAGCTTTTAAAAAAATAATGGATAAGAATGCTTAGTTGGCAAATCATTGCCCATGTTTATAAATAAGAAGTGGATGTGGAGCGTGAGAGGGGAGCAAGGGGCTCCAAAGTAATTGGCACTCGATGCAGTGCTTGTAGGAGGTTTCTGTTGTGAAGCCTTAGGGGAAGGAAATTGGCACTCGGTGTAGTGCTTGCAGGAGGTTTGTGGTGTAAAACCTCAGAGGAAGGAATTTTTTATGGTGTAAAACCTCAAAGGAAGGAATTTGGCACTCTGTGCAATTATTGTGAGATGTAAAACCTCATATGGAAGAAGGAGATTGGTACTCTAAGGAGTGCTTGCAGATATGAAGCTCTATAGAGAGCAATTATGTAATGTTGATGTGGTAGCTAAAATATAATAAAAACAATATTGTGTTTTTTTTGTGTTTCATGGGTTATGTTGTTATGTTTTTCTTTTATGTGTGGTGCATGAAGATGTTTGAGCAGCTAGGAGAGGTTGTTGTTCAATTGACCCCCTCTTCATCATTGCAACATATGGGGTTACAGATAATAGGTAAACTAATAATGTTAATGCTGCTAGTACCTTATAGAAGATGGTACTTAGTAGACCTCAAAAATCTCCACCAAGGAATTTTACAAGACAACCAACCTATTTCATCAGTCCTTAAGCATATTTTGGAGGCTAAGATGATTGAGTTACCTCCCATAAGGCAACCTGATACCACAATAGTTTGGTATAAGCCTGATTAGAATTGTGAGTATCATAAAGTGGAAGGGCATATGTCACACTCATGTAAGAGGTTGAAACATGTGGTTCAAGACTTAATATATGAGGGTCATCTTGTCATAGGGAAATCCCAACCTATGCCTAACCACAAACCTCCAAATAATCAACCTCCTACTCAATAGGTACCTACAACTAATCAAGATAGGGGGATATTCCAAAATCCCCTACCCAATAATCAATAAAAGATAACCAACTAGGTGTCTTATCATAATATGCCACCTCCCTATAACAATATGGTTTGTATTATAGTAGCTACTACAAGACAACAAGATTAACTGCAACCGACTCAACAAGTTATAAATAAGACATGTTCTACATCCAACCAACCTTCTAAACCATCTTTAGTTTTAAAGAGTACCCAAAAAAGGAGTACAAGTGTAGAAAACCCACCTTTGGTATTGAAGCCAAAACCAAAAGTCTCCTTTGACATTCAACAATAGTCAAGTAACACACCTACCAAGATATCCCTCTTAGAGCTTTTGCAAACTTCTCCTATTCATAGGGAAGTCTTGTTGAAGCTTCTAAGTCAACAATATATCCTACAAGATCTTCCCCCTAGTAACTTAGGTAATTTTGTAGGTTCCCTTAGGATTAATAATATAATCTTTTATGATGATGATCTTCCTTCCTTAAAATTTCCATGGTATTCTCCTCTTTACATAACCACATACATTGGGATAATTTTTATCAAGAGAATCTTGGTGGACAATGGTTCCTCCCTCAATCTATGCACTTATAAAATTTTCAAAAATATTGGATTAAAGGAGGAAGATTTAACCAAATTTGATGTCATCATAAAATATTTCAACAATGATTCCCAAGGGGCTTGTGGTATTTTTACTCTTCTCCTTAGGGTAGGACCCAAGATTTTAGATACCTTGTTTTATGTGGTATCTTGCCCAACATCTTTTAATATTCTTCTTGGACACCCTTGGATTCATGCAATGAGGGTTGTCCCTTCTACTCTTCATCAATGTTTAAAATATGAATTCAAAGATCAAATTATCACCATTCAGGAAGAACCTCATTCATTTAAATATTATTCAATGGTTGAGCAAGCCCAATCCAATCTCAATTTTTGTCCATCAATTTCTCTTCACAAAATTTATTCTACTTTTTCTACTTTATCTGACATCACTAAGGAGTTTGAAAATTTCAAAATAAGTAAGGAAAAACCAACCTTAATATCATCATGGGATCAAATAAACCTACTCGATAAGAGTCCTCTTCTAGATCTAGCAAAGCTACCACCTTCACCCTAAAATATGGGTTTACTCCATAAAAAGGGTGAAGTAGTACACATCGGTATGTGTACCTTTGTCTACATGGGTATGTCTATCAAATAAAAATTTCATGGTAGCAACCCCTTTATTGTAGAGTGAGCCTTTTCCCATTGTTATCTATCCAATGATTACCCACTTCCTAAGAAGATATTTTCTAGTATGCGATATGTAGGTAAGGGTTTGGGGCCATAATATAAAGGTATTCAAGAGCCTCTAGAGGTTGAGATTTGGTCTGAGAGATGTGGTATTCGATAAATCACCAATAAAAACCAACCCTTACCAATGGATTATGATCAATTTGTTACTTATGATGAACTCATTGATCATCATGGCTTAGAGTGGAGTAATGAGGATGAGGGACCGCATTCTCCCTTTAACATATTATTTTGCAATGTGATAAATTTAGTGCACCCCGAGTTAGTTGTGATCCCATGAGAGTATGCTAAAGTGGATAATCTTTGTGATATGGATCATGAAGATATCCTTCAAAAAAGCTTCTTATTTTATGGGACAGTCCCTTGTGTTGTCCATGTCAAGTCTTCTAGTTATTAAGAGGATTTTGTTCCTATGTATTTTTAATATCTTGAGCAATTATGAGTTGTCTTTCTTATTTCTAATAAGGAATTCACATTCAAAGTATGTGCCAACTTTCATTTAGCAACTCCTAGAGAATGTGCTAAGGGGGATACTCTTTGTGACATGGCTCATGATAATTTCCTCTGTACTAACCTTTTATTTGAGGAGTTAGTCTCTTGTGTCATCATTTTGATAGCTAAGAAATATGGTACCATCAGAGAGTGTGCTATTTTTTTTAAAAGTATTTAAACCAATTAGAAATATTGTATGAAAAGTGCATTCATACCTTAGAGCATCTTCAAGCCTATTAGAGTAGGATCAAGCAAGCTTACTCTAAGAAAATTTTCAATCATTATTTTGAGGTTGGGGACCTTGTGTCAAAGAAAATCAAAAGAATACTAATGCTCATTCATATATAAAAGGAAGTTTTAGCCCAATTGGGTAGATCCATTTATCATAACAACTAAGTTTGGTTCAAGATCCTATCATTTAGCAATGTTATATGGTAAAGATATTAAGTAACCAATGAATATAATGCACTTAAAATGATATTATGTGTGATTCTACATGTTCATTCTTCATATTGCATTTGTTTTGCTTGCTCATAATACATGATTTCCTGTCATATCTTACATGAATTATCTGACATTCTATTCCATTTGCATGTTTGCTTGTCATATAGTTGCATTATTGCTTGATCATACTTGCAGGATCACTTGATCATATAGATTTTTGGGACTTCACCATGAGGCAAAGGATGAAATCTAGTTAGGTTCTAGCTCACATGCATTGCACTCATACTAGGTCACTAATGCTTATCAAACTCCCAACCAGAGTGCATATTTATGCATTATCATATCATTGCATTTCTCATTCATCCTTTTCATCTCTTATTATATTCCTTGACCTTTGAAAGGATAAAGTAATCATTCAAATTTCTTTAAGTCAAGGGATATAGTTCATATTTTTTGTCCTTTGCAAGTTTTCAATCCTTTCTTCTTTTTCTCCAAGACAAAGGATATACATTCCTTCTTCCATCTACACATCTTGTTTTGCTCACACTTATTTTTATCTTTTGATTATTAAATGATCCTCATGAGATAGGGTAGATACCATGTGAATATAAATTATGGTGGTCATAGAACCACTTACTATCTTATGCACATCTCTTAACTATCAAAAAAAAAAAAATAACACACATACACTTCCTATTTCATCTCTATTTATTATATGTTTCTTCTAGCACATGCACCCACACACACTTCCTCTTTCATCTCTATTTATTATATATTTATTCTAGCACATGCACACACACACACACACATTATTTGATCATTTATCTTTTACATACACCATGCCACTATCGGGTTACATTTCTATTGGTAGGTCAATCACATCACTACATCCCACACATGATGACTTCATGGTCACCAAGCGAGGACAATCTCCATATTAGACCATTTACGAGCATACATCCTAGTAGGTATCTATCCAAATATAGCCATTAGTGAACACCATACCCATAGTGGGTATCTCTTCACACTTGATCACTTTGTGAGAAGAACACCTTATGGGATAACTTCATGGACAATAGTAAGGGGCAACCTACACATCCGACCATTTATGAGCATACATCCTTACAAGGTTTTGCTCCTTTTTTTTTCTTTTTGACCTCTTTGAAACTTTGCTTCTCTCTTATTTATTCTTTCTTTATTTCTCTTCCTCCTATCACTGATTATTTCTCTTCTTTTCTTCTTTTTTTCTTACCTGTTTGTTTCATTTGCATTCATTTTAGTTAGATTTTATTCATGCATTTAATTAGTTAGATTTATTTTCATTCTACATTCATTTAATTAATATTATTATGCATTGTATTCATTATATTTATGATCATCATGCATAGTTAAAAAAATTAACAAAGCACACATATAATACACACATATATTACACCATAAATAATAAAAGTAGCATGTTTACTCACAAATTATAGAGTGCATGTCAACTGATTGATGTGCCATAGTAAAAAGCTTAGCACACAACCATCCCTAAGGATGCATACCACAATCAAAATTGACATGTCATATCAATCCCTATCCTATCCATGTGAGTCTATCTCCTTTACTTTACCTGCTATAGGTGGTCCTAGGGGGTATGTTCATGGATCATGAAATAGATTGTGTTTGTGATTGCAATGACTTCATGATCATAGGGATGATAGTGCTAATATTGTTTGCCCTATTGGAACTTCTTGAAAGTATAATTCTTGGTAGAAGGACTCCCTTTATGTTGTCATCTCATGTGCCTCCCTCAATCTCTATAGCTCCTCTTGTAGAATCTAGATATCCTTGCCCTATTGGATTCTTGTAATGATAACCATCCCCTCTATCTAGTCTTGTTATCACTCTCACTCGAGCTGACCCATATCCCCTCTGAGGTGTTCTACCTTAGCCTTCAATGGATCCCTATCTATCACTATCACATATTTCTCTACCTATTTTTAGTTTCTTTCTATATGGATAGAGTCCATCTCAACTTGCATAGCTACCCTCCTAGCCTATAGTTCCTTCACCTCCCTCATTGGGTCAACCTGATCCACAACCCTATTAGGTCCCACCCATGTTGTCATGGAGGCACCTTCAAATGCTTCCCTCCAGCTAAAACAAATAGGGTGATGGTCATCCTCACGACTATCACCATATCCATCCTAATATTCATCCCTACCATCCTTTATGGTTTTGACCCCTTTGGCATTGCTTTGCTATGTGTTGATTAGCCTCTTGAAGCACCAACTAAACTCATCAATCCATGACCTGGTGTCTCTGCACTAGAATTAGTGGGGAGACCCTCAAGGGTATAATATCCTTATACCATCTATATTCTAGAGCTACCCTAACATGGTCCACTCATATATTGACATAGAGAGGATCATCTAGATCCTCCTCTATAAACTACCCCATATCAAGGTCCCTTATGACTCCTAATGGGTCCTTTTAAACCTGCCTAAACTAGTAGTCACTAAAATATAGAATCTCATAGATAATTTTAAACTACCAATGTACTTGATCAAATTCTTGGTCATCCTTCTTCATGGTAACCCATCGAATCCTCCAAAATTGAGCCAACTCCTCATCCTCATACAAACTAGGGTGTAGAAATCATGGTTACTATATGATTTAGTGGTCTTGTAGCTCATCTATTATCTACCTACCTAGTGGTAGGATACCCTAATATGATTTTTACACATGCTCAAAGTGTTATCTCCACCTATATATTGTTGGCCACTCTGGGTTGGACAAAGGCCCTAGTAGTGCATTTGATCTTTAGATCGTTATGTGCTCCTAAAACCACACCTAGAGCAATATCGTATAGAAAAATACTATATGCCATGCAAAGTCCTAAATAAGTGGGCCAAAACATATGGTCCCCATGCAAACCTAACCTACTGGTCTCACATGTCTACCACTACTACCACTAGTACCTATGGTAGGTGTCTCTTACTCATATGGCACACTAGCATCCCTACCACCACTCCATAGAGTATAAAAGTTAGTGGCCCAACTCTATATCATTGTGACATCTCATCGAAATGAAATTTTCTCTATTGGATATCATGTGTTAGGTCCTCTAAAAATCTCTCTGATGCTACCTATGGCACATATACCTTATAAATTATCCTCTCCTTGAAGGAGATCCTTAATATGCACCACATATCCTCTAGTGTGATACTCATCTCCCCTATTGGTAATGAAAAAGTGGATGCCTCTAGATACCATCACTCAAACAAAACCATTAGTAGTGCCCTATCAACCTCAGACCAAGGCATCTCTACCATATGTAGTAGCCCCACATCCTATAAGGTATCCCAATATACCATTGTGAGTCGCATCATAGACTCCTCTGGAGTGCTTAGTCTCCATTCTCTACTTAAGAATATATCATGTTGTAATCATAACCATTAAATAATATTTCATTGGTTTCATCATTAAACATGCACATTAATTAATTAATTTTAATCTTTTTTACCAAATTCACACCCTAGAATCCTTAGGTGTGAATTTGACATTGTCATGTAGTTGAATTCACACTCAAATGTTGAATTTGCACTTGGCAATGAAATATATCAAAATATTCTAATTTTTTTTTATAAAAAATTAAAATTAATGAATGAAACCCTATTATAGCCTAGTCTAAAGATGGCTTTAGGTTCATACCCGTGCTCAGTCTACTGCAGTACCAAATTTACCCCTCGTAATGGCCCCACAGTGTGTAGAGAGTGCCATTTTCTTATCCAAAGTTCTTTTCTTCTTATTCTTGATGTAAAAATGATTTCATTTCACCTTTTTCTCTTCTTATTTCTCTTTTCCCTCATTTATTTTCTCTCTTCTCCTTTTTGATTTTCTCTTCTCCTCTGTTTGCTTTCTTATTTTTTGTGTTTATTGTTTAGAGTTTCTTTAGGAATTTTACATTCCTTTTGAAACTTAAGGGGATACCCCAGTTGTAGAGACATTAATTTTCATTAATACCTTGTTTTGCATGTAAATTTGTAGTGTCTAGAATGACATCATTTTTGCATTATCCCTTATTTTAAACCAACCACTCCTTTTGTGTTTGTTGTTCTCTACTCATAGGTGCACATATTTCTTTGATGTATTTATTAGGCCATAAATGCATAAAATATGGGGTAAAATATAGACATGGAAAATAGACCCCTTAAGATGAGTCATTTTTCTTAGATCCTTAGTTTTCCCCTCAAAATTGCCAAAGTCCAAATTTGAGCCCCTTTTCCCTTTTGTTTAGCTTGTTTTTACCTTAGCCTTGCCAAATTTGCACCCTTTAAAAGTGAGGGTACAAATTTAGGTTTTTCCTCTAATAAAACCTCTCTAGCATTGGCTCTTTATGATGTTGGCCCTTTCTTGAGGTTGACCTTTGTTTTCCTGCCATTTTCCCTCTCCAAAACCTCATATAAATAGAGGGATTGGACTCCTTTTCTTCCCCCAATTGTGAAGTTCTAAGAATTTCTGAGTTCTTCTTTTGTAAAAGTGCTCTTGATAAATCTTTGCTTTTGGATTGTTGTTGTTGTTGTTTTTACTTTTATGTTTCTTTGGATTAGCTACCCTTGGTGAACAAGTGGAGGAGCCTTGATGATAGGAGAGGTCTACCATTTTGGTCACTACCTTCACTTTCTCATTGCTCCTTGCTTTCTCCATAAACTAATCAAGTTTTATTTTCATTGTTAGTCTTTTAGAATATTAGTTTTCTATTTTGCATCATATTTTTGTATTTTTTTAGATCAAAAAAGGATCTAAATCAAATTCACACCTGATCCATATGGGGTGCAAATTTGGCTTGCCAAGTTCGCACATTCCATTTACAAGGTGTGAATTTGGTAATTAGGGTTTGGAGGCTAGTTTCTATTCTTGAAACTCTAAACCATATTCTTGTATGTTCTATTTCTATCATATTAATTTTGTTCATGCTTTGTTTCCACTGCTTCATGTTCACTATATCTTGTTTGCTTGTTCCAAAGGTCAACAATCACTTTTATTTTTGAATGGTCAACTAAAATGACCAAGTGAGATTAACTTTTGTGCCTCCAATCTCAGTCATATAGTGGCCTAAGCAGACTCGTAAACACTGATCATTTTTACAAGGGTTTTGAAGATATTTTGTAAGTTTTAAAGCTGTTGGATATATCTAGATGTAAGTTCTAGCTAGGATAAACCACAAGATCAAATAAATGCTTTTATATATCTTTTAGACCATTTTTTAGTGTCTTTTGATTTACTTCCATTAATTTATATTCTAAATCTAGTTTATGATAAAATAAAAAGTATTTGACTTTGTTATTATGTATCAACAAAGAAAATCATATAGTTTACATCTAGGCTAATAGTTTTTGTGCATTCTCTTGAGCCCTTAATTAAAAAGAGAAAAAAATATTTATTACAAATTAGGGATAGTTTTAATTGAAACAAAGAATAATTATAGGGATAGATCCTTGTTTGATTGCATCATTGTTTATCATGCATTGTTCTTTAATTTCTTATAGCTTAGATCTTAGAAAAAACAAACATAGGTGCTTGTTCAAATAAACACATCAAACCATTCCATCCTGGACTTAGAGGAAGTCCTAAAAATATTCTTGGTGAACCCTTCAATCCCCAAAACCCTCAAGTGTAGAGAAACAACAAACCCATATAGTTACCTTAGCTTCTAATGAACCTAATTGGGAATCTATGTAGTAGGGTATTTTACCCCCTCTACAAGCATTAGCACCATTTAAGAATTGGGCTCCATAAAAAAAAAATTACAAGACTTAGGCTCTACTACTTCTAATCTAAAACACTCATTGGGAAACTCAATGACTAAGGGATGGGCAACTTCTAGGGGAGCAACGACTAGCTGGTCAGTAATCACCTGATATTTTATAGTATTTTGACCTATGAGTGTTAATTCAAACTTAGTAAGAACTAGGACCCACTTAGCAACTTGACCTAAAATATGGGGTTTTGACATTAAATAGCAGAGAGGATTAAAATTTGTGACTACTAATATCTTATCACTAAACATGTAGTGTCTCAAATTTTGAGAGGTAAACACTACAACAAGGTAAAGCTTCTCTAATGGATTTTACCAGGTTTTATAGCTAACCAAGGTACTACTAATGTAGTATATGGATTGCTATTTTTTTTTACCATTATGTTGAGCTAGCATAGCCTCCAAAGCTTAGGTTGTGGCTATTATGTAAAGCATTAAATTATTATTTAGTCTACGAAGAACAAGGATATATGAGGAAGTGAGATACTTCTTGAGTTCATAAAAGGCTCTTTGACACTTAGCATCCCACTTGAAAACTACATATTTATTAAAAATCTTAAGAAATGGCTAACACTTATCGACTAACTAGACTACAAACTGATGAATAACTTGGAGTTTACCTTGAAAGCTATGCAACTCAGTTAGGTTACAGGGAGGAGGCATATTAGTAATAGCTACTATCTTAGTAGGATTTAATTCAATGCCTCACCTAGACTCTATGAAACCTAAAATTTTCCTAGATGCTACTCCAAAAATGAACTTAGAGGGCTTAAGATGAAATTTGTATTATCGAATTCTTTCAAAGATACATATTATATCTTGAGCATGAGTTTCTCAATTTATGGAGTGATCAAGAAGATTGTCCACATAGTGTTCAACAATATCTTGCATCATGTTATAAAAAATATATATCATGGTCCTTTGGTATGAGGTACTAGTATTATCCAAGAAAAATGTATGACTTTATAATGAAAGCTACCCCATGGAGTTATGAAAGCTATCTTGAACTAGTCCTCAAAGGTAATAATGGTTTGAATGTATCCTAAGAAACCATCCATGAGTGATATCATTCCACATCTAGCAAAAAATATATGATCATATATATGTTGGGGGGGGAAATAATCCCTAGGACATTTTAAGTTAATATCCTAAAAGTTTATAAATATTTTGATTATTCCTTCCTTCTTAGCTATAGGAACAATATTGGAGATTCAATCAGAATAGTTAATGGCCTTGAAAAAACCAACACCAAGGAGATTTGGGAGCTCCTCCTTGACTAACAGGGTGACCTTAATATGTATCTTCCTAAGTTTTTGCTTAACAGTATTTGCATTGGGTCTAAATACCAGATGATGTATAACAACGAAGGAATCAAGCCATGGCATGTTGGTATATGACTAGGAAAAAATATCTTTAAATAATTTTAATAACTTGGTCAAATACTCCTGCTCATCCATGGATAAGGCTTTGCCTAACTTAAGGATTCTAGGACTTTTCTTAGAACCTATATTAACATCCAAGGTTTCCTCAATGAGGATGTGTGATTCATCATCATAATGATGAGGGGTAGGGATCACTCCTAACTACTCAAGGTATTAAGGAGACATAAGAACATGGTCCACTTGGGAACCAGAAGACTCAACATGGGTGACACAAGGGACTGACCTATCAAAGAAGAATATATTTTGAAGGATATCTTCATGATCCATATCAAAATTAGTATCCACTTTAGCATACTCCCCTAGGGTCACAACTAACTCAGGGTTCCCCAAGGTTATCACATTGCAAAATAATATGTTAGAGGGATAAGGTGGTCCCTTATCCTCATTACTCCAATCCAATCCATGATGATCCATGAGTTCAACATAAGTAATGACTTGATCATGATAAATTAGTAAGGGTTGGTTTTTGTTGGGGATGTAGCCTCTTCCACATCTCCTAGTACAAAGCTAAAATTCCAAAGGTTCTTGAATACCTTTCTATTGTGGTCCCAAACCCTTACCTACATATCTCATACTAGATAGGATCTGCTTAGGAAGTGGATATTCATTGGATAGATAATACTTGGTAAAGGTTCACTCTATTAGAAAGGGGTTTCTACCATGGATATTTTCTTCATGGGATGTACCCATGTAGAAAAATGTACAAATACCAATGTGTACTACACCCTTTTTATGGAGTAAACCTATAGTTTAGGGTGAATGTGGTAGCTTAGCTAGATCTATAAGGGGATTATCATTGAGTAGATTAGCTTGATACTATTATGAGATTATGATTTATGGTTCCTTAATTATTTTGAAGTTATCAAAATTCATGGCAATTTTAAAGTTATGAGAAGAGATGAAATAAGAAGTAGAAAAAAGAGAAACACATGGACAAAAATTGATGCTTGATTGAGTTTTCTCAACCATTGAACAATATTGGAATGGGTGAGGGTCAGCTAAAATAGTTATAAGTTGATTTTTAAATTCATACTTCAAACATTGATGAATATTAGAAGGGAAAACCCTAATCGCATGAATCCAAGGGTATCTAACAAGAATATTAAGGGATGTGGAACAAGATACCACATAAAAAAAAGTGTCTAAGATCTTGGGTCTTACCCTGAGGGGAAGGAATAAATGTTGTAGACCTCTTGGGACTCGTTTTTGAAAGACTTTATAATGACATCAAATTTGGTTAAAAATTCTTCCCTAAGTACAAAATTTTAAAAGAAATTATAAGTGCATATATTGAGGGAGAAACCATTATCCACCAAGATCATCTTGATAAAATTTTCTCCAATATATCCAGTGATGTAAAGGGAAAAATTTCCTTGTAAGTTTGAGGAAGGAATCTCATAATCATAAAAGATATATGATTTATCTCAAAAGTACCTACAAGATTGTCTAGGTTTCTAGAGGGAAGATCTTGTGGAATAGATTGTTGACTTAGAAGCTTCAACATTGCTTCCCTATGAATAGAAGTCTGTAAAAGTTCTAAGAGGGATATATTGGTAGGTGTGTTACTTAAATATTTTTGGATGTCAAAGGAGACATTTTTTTGTGGCTTAAACACTAAGGTTATTTTTTATACACTTGTCCTCCTTTTTTGCGTACTCTTAAGAAATAAATATGGTCTAGAGGGTTGGTTGGATGTAGAACTTGTCTCTCTATAATATTGTTGAGTTCATTGAGCTTGAGGTTGTTTCTTGGTAGTAGTTGCTATCATGCCAACCATGTTGTTGTAGGGAGGAGACACATTATGATATGAAATTTGATTAGTTTTATGTTGCCCATGATTGGATAGGGTATTTTGGGAGATCCCCATATCTTGATTAGTTGTTGGTTTTTATTGAGTAGGAGGTTGATTAGTTGAATGTTTGTGATTAGGAGCAACTTGGGAGTCATCCATAACAAGATGACCCTCTTACATAAGTTCATCACATGTCCCTCCACTATATGATACTCAATATGTTGACCATGTGTTTTGACCTCTTACATGAGTTCATCACATACCCCTCCACTCTATGATACTCAATATGTTGACCAATATTATACCAATATACCATGGTATCAGGTTTCCTTATGGGAGGTAACTTAATCATGTTAGCCTCCAAGAGCTACTTAAGGATTAAAAAAACAAGTTGGTTGAGTCTAGTGAAGTTCCTTGGTGGGGCTATTTGAGTTTTGCTAAGTACTAATTTTTACAAGGTACTAGCAACATTAACATTGTTGGTTTACCTATTATTTGTTACCCCATCACCAATGACATGCTTTTTATGATATTGGGTTTTTATGATTCTTTCTTCTTGTTTCTTTAAATTTATTTGACCTCTTATTACAAGAGCCTTATCTACTCTTCATGCCAAATTAATTTCTTGTTTGAAATATATAACAATTGATGTTTCCAACTCATCTGAGATTTATTCTTGCAAATTCCTAGTAAAAATATCTAACATGTCTCTAGGAGGTAAGGTGTACCTTAATTATCCAACTAAAATCCTCCATTGAGATAAAAATTCTAAAAAACCTTAATATTTAGCTTGATTTAGGAGGTATAAATCTTGAATGGTTACTCCTTTCTCCACATAAGCACCAAATTACTAAACAAATAACTCAATTGTTTCTTCAAATTTTCTTAAAGAATGACATGATAGTTGATAATACCATTCCAATGCCATACCACCAAGACTCTTAGGAAATATTTTTAGCAACAACATATCATCATATATAATATCATGGTATATTGTTGTAACTATACTTAAATTTTTTATTGGGTCCTCTATTCCCTTATAAATAGGTAAAATCGATATTGAAAAATGCTTAGGGTAGGGCCTAACAGCTACCATGGGATCTAAGGGTTGATTGCAAATTTCCTTATAGTTATAAGTAAAACTTGGAGCTTGAAGTGTATCCATTCTTAATACCAATTATTTAACTATACGTGTCAAACTTTGCATGTTGGGATTGTTATTGTGCAATACCCCTAGATTTCTTAAGGGTGGGTTATAGGTAGGTTGTTGAAAGAAAACTTGGTTAATGTTGGAGGCATTAACATTGTTATGATATGGGTTATAATACATGATGTTTTGTGTAGTATCTTGTTATGGGATGAAATTTATGTTTGGTGGAATAGAAGAAGGAATGAGAAGAAAATTGAACATTATGATGGAATGCACTACTAGTTGGAGGAGTCTATGAAATTACCCTAATTTTGGTGGTTGTTGTAGTAGCATATGTAGGTTTATGAAATGGATTAATGTGATGCAAGTATTGAAACAAAGGATTAACACAAATATTGAGAGGTGAATTGGTTTGATGATAATATGTTCCAACTTCTTTGAAGTGGGCATCTTCACCCAGGGTCTTATTTAAGGCTTTCTTATTTCCCCTATAGAATTTTAAGAAATTATTATATGATTTGAAGGTGAATTGATTGTGGGGCCTTTGAATATGATCAAATTCATCACCAGTCTCTATGTCATCTTCTTATAGATTTGGATTCTCCCTATTGATTTGATCATCCTCATGACATAGAGGATTCTCTTTTGGCTCTATCATATTTCACTTACTCCTAAGGCTTGGGGCCATAGGATTAAGAGAAAGATAAAGGGAGAAAAGCTAACACAAAAAGCAAATGAAACAAAAGAGTTTATTAAGTATTTTTGTTTAATTTTTCTAATCTATGCAAACAAATTAAATGGTCTTGCTTATGGTTTAAAAAGAACAAAAAAAGGAAAAAGGCTTTCTAGATAACCACTAAGGATGTGTCTCACATTAGGTTCACCAAATATGTAGAGGGGAAAAACTACCCACTGTATATCTCAACTGGATCTACTAGGAGCCGAGGTGACCATGGGGGTATGTTGCTTCCTCTACACTTGGGAGCTTGGGAATCAAAGGGTTCACTAGGAATAATTTAAGGACTCACTCCAAGTCTAAGATGGATTTTTTGATGGGTTTATTTGAGCAAGCACCTATGTTTGGTCTTACTAAGATCTAATCTAGAAAGAATTAAAGAGCAATATAGGGCAAACAATAATACAAACAAAAAAAGGACTATTACTAGAAGTATTCTTAATTTCAATGAGGACTATTCCTTAGACTTTGCAAGAAAGTAAATCCCTTATTTTTCAAGCAAGGGTTCAATATAATGCACAAATAGGATTACCCTAATTTCAAACTATATGCTTTTCTTTGTTGATGTCTAGAAATAAAATCAAATAACTTTCCTTTTTATTATGATCTAAATATGGAATAGAAATGAACAAAAATGAACAAAAGCACTTAACAAAAAATCTAAAAGATCTATCAGAACGCTTACCTGATCTGATGGTTGATCCTAGCCAAATTTTTACCCTATTATTTTCAACCTTAGAAAATTGATTAGTGTTTGGGGGCCTGCTTAGGCTGCTATGTGACTAAGCTTAGAGGCACACCAGTCAACTCCTCTTGGTCCTTTTGGCTGACCATTTAAGAAAAAGTGATTATTGAATTTTGGAAAACAAAAACAATATATAAAAAACATGAAAAATAGAAAACATAGCACAAATAGGAAGAATATGACATAAATAAAACATGTAAGGAGATGGGTTAGGGTTTTGGGAATAGAAACTTGTCCCAAGCCCTAGTAACCAAATTCACACCCCATAAGGCATAGGTGCAACTTTGGATAGAAAAATTCACACCCTATATGGATCAAGTACAAATTTGGTTTAGACCCTTTTCTAGCCTACAAAAGTTCTAAAATATGATGCAAAACAAATAATTAATGTTCTAAAGATACTAATAATGCAAGGAAATATGATTAGTTGATGGAGAAAGCAAGGGGCAATGAGAAAGTGAAGGTAGTGACCAAAATTATAGACCTATCACATTGTTAAGGCTCCTCCACTTGTTCACCAAGGGCAACTAATCACAAGAATAACATAAGCAAAACAACACAACAATCCAAAAACAAATATTTGTTAAGAGCACTTTTGCAAAAGATGAGGTAGATCAAGATTAAATCAGAAGTAGGCTTCAAGAACTTAGCACTTGGAACTTAGGGAAAAAGGGAATTCAATCCCTCTATTTATAAGAGGATTTAGAGTAGGAAAAAGGTGGGAAAATAAAACTTAAACTTGGGCAAGGGCCAACATCACAAAGAGTTGATGCAAGACTAGGATTTTTGAGAGAAAAAACCTAATATTACCAAATTCATACCCCATACTTGGCAAGAGTGAATTTGACATTCCAAATTTGCATCGCATAAGATATGGATGCAAAATTGGCAAGGCTAAGAAAAATCAAGCTAAACTGAGGGGAAAAAGGGGCTCAAACTTGCACTTAGCAATTTTGAGGGGAATCCTAGGGATCTAAGGAAAATAACTCATTTTGATGTGTCAATTAGATAAGACCAAATTAAAAGGTTTGCACTAGATATAAGTGTATCTCAAGAGGAAACTTTATTTTATTAGAAATGTAGTTTTTTGCTAAAAAACACATTAAACATAGTTTTTGTCTTATCGCTTTTACTTCCCAAATATTAAAGTGTGAAGTAGAAAGAGGAAAGGCATTGGGATCCTCCTCATTGACCCCATCTTAATTCTTTTTTTTTTCCTTCTCACATTTTGGTGAACATGACATGAATACCACAATGATTTCCAAAAGGTCCTTTATTTCCTAGATAGATCTTAATCAAGATAAAATCAACCTTACTTTAATCAAGATCACTTAAATATTGCTTGTTTTGTTAGACAATATTAATCAATATTAAAAAGAGTATAACCAAGGGCTAGTCCTACTAGGTATTGTACATGATTCTCTCAATAACTATTATATGATCCACTAAGCTCTATTGGGTATATAATGAGCCTAGGATCCCAACCATTTACATAGGGTCTCATGCATACTTATGATTAGTGATGACTATATCATGATGGGCTAGTGGGAGGTATAAGATGGATTTCTATTACCCTTCATGTACTACCTTGGGCCATGTATATAAAGGGTTACTTCCATGTATTATTGGATATCCATGTACCAAATGTCTCTCATGTACCAAAGGGTATATAGAGAGTAGTTAGGTATCCAGGGACCTTTGGCATACAAGGAGGCCCTTGAGGTATATAGTTCAGGTTAGTATATCAAGGGAAAGTGATATAAGGATATCAAAAAAATCTTCTCTCTTCTTCTTTAATCAATGCTATAAACAAAAACTTAATATATTTAATATACCTTCTCTCTAAACCATGGTCAAGCGATGCTACATGACAAGTAGTGTTGCTCACCAACTAGACATTAATTATGATCCCTTGGTTGGTCATCAAGAGGACCAAATAACATTTGAAAATGCACTTTATGAAGAAGAAAATGAGAGATCCCCTCCATTAAATTCCTTGTCCCTTGTCCATAATTATTAGGGAATGGTAGTCTTAAAGTCACTTAATCACTTTGCTACTTTCCTCCATAGACATAAAGAGGTTCTAACACTTATGTTTAAGGAAATAAGCAACCCCCTAACCACTTATACCAATGAATTTTCTCTCTTAAACCATGTCCAATAGCCAAATTCTACCCCCTAGCTCCTAATTAAGAAGACCCCTCCATTGGATCCTTAAATGTTAACCTTAATATATATACTTCTAATTATGCTAACTCTAATCATATAGCTATCACCACTTTTATGGATGGTAGGGCATACAATCCCCCATAATTTTTGTGAAATCATTCATATCTTCCTCATTTTAAGGAGAAATTATGGGTTAAAATTTTTTTTCCCACCTCTCAACAAGTGAGCATGAGTTATATTCTCAAACTATACATACTTAGTGCTCTACCTTATCATCCTTGTAATAATAAATATCCTCCTAAAGAACACAAGCTTATACTGAGAGGGGGGTGAACAGTATAAGACCACTTTTTACTTTTCTTTCCAATCAATATTATTCAATATAATCAATAGCAATATCAATAGCAGTAACCAAAGCAATGCACAAATCATCACACACAATAGAGACACCAATTTAACGTGGTTCACCCAATGTGGGCTACTCCACGGAGAAAATATTTCACTAAAATTTTCTCAATCAATCTCTTGGGAATCCTTTCCCTATTACAATATTTATGGACCTCTATCCAAAGGAGATACCAATCCCCTAAATCAAGTTCATGGATCTCTATCCACAGGAGACACCATTCTCCTAATATTTGCTCTAGTTGGTGATCTTCTAGAAGAATTGCTACCTCCACTGCACTGGCTAATGGATCTCTATCCACTGAAGACTCTTGTCCTCACTTAGAAGACCTATCCTCACTACCCTGGCTAATGGATCTCTATCCACTAGAGACTATCATCTTCTATACTCTGTCACCTCCAAAGCTTGCACTCATCTCTATCTCAAATCTGTACTAAACACAATCCTTTGGTCTAGCACAAATCTGCTCAATCTCTGTCTCTGGTCTAGCACAAACCTATCCTCAAATCTGCACCAAAATCTATCCTCAAATATGTACTAAACACAGTCCTTCGGTCTAGCACAAATCTGTCCTCAATCTCTATCCTCAAGCCTTAACTCAAAGCTTGACTCAATCTCAAATCAACTTTGTTAGATATGCCCCAAACCTTAACTCAAGGTTTGAACAAATCAATCAACTCTCTCAAGTCTTCTCAAAGACTTATCTCAAATCTGCCTTGTAAGCTTCCACAAAATCTCACACTAATCTGTCCACAAGTCCTCTCTAGAACTTGTCCAAATCTGCTCAATAAGTCCTCTCTAGAACTTATCCAAATATGCTCAATAAGTCCTCTCAAGAACTTATCCAAATCTGCTCAATAAGTCCTCTCAAGAACTTATCCAAATATACTCAATAAGTCCTCTCAAGAACTTATCCAATGCCAAACTTGTCCAATCTCAATATGTATTGTAAGCTTCCACAAAATCTTACCCAAATCTGTCCACAAGTCTTCTCAAAGACTTACCTCAAATCTGCTCAACAAGTCCACACTAGAACTTGTCCAATCTCATAGAAACATAAAGAGAATTGTTAGAGACTCAATATGCTCTATACTCAACACAATGCTCAATCACTTTCAATCACTCTTTCAGAAACATACAGAGAATTGTTAGAGACTCAATATGCTTCAACTCAATCACTTTCTCAATTTAGAATATAGAATAGTTTATTTTATGGAACTTGAACAATCACTTCACACATCCACTTGACTAGGCTCAACCAACTCTACTCAACCAATATCTCAATGAAACAATCCTTCCTTACAAACCCTAGTCCAAGCATATAGACATTCACTCAAAATATTTCCAACAATGCTCAACAACCAATCTCACATAACAATGATACTCATGTTCTTTTCAAACCCTAGTTCAAGTTCTTCACACAACTCACTTCAACAACAATGCTTATGAAACAACTCTCACATAACAATGATACTCATGTTCTTTTCAAACCCTAGTTCTTTGCTCAACCAATGGCTTCAACAACAATGCTTATAAAACAAGGTTTTAATAATAACTCTTTATTCCAGAAAACCTTGAAGCATTAACTCAAACACACTCAATAAGGAAGCCCTAATCAAATCCTTTTCACTCCAAACTTATTTTCAGAAATACACTCACATTCATCATTTTTACACATGGAAGAATTTGCCCATACCTTTTTCTTGATTGGAGAAAGTCCTCTCAAAATTGCCTTCAAACAATGCCTTCTTATTTGCCAAGTACCAAGGGTTAGATAACAAGTGTTATACTTCACAAATACAAGTATAGCTCAATTTCATGATACACCTTATATCTCCATCTCAATAGCAATATTCAACAATAATATCTTCACAAAAATTACCCTTTCAAAATACACCTTCAATTTCTCAATATCACAAAAATTGATATCCAACTCAATTCTTTATCTCCTAAGGTAAAATAATATTTACCCTAGTAAAATACCTATTTACCACCTAGGTAAATAATTCCAATATTACCTTATGACTCCCTAACCTTAGCATAATAATCAAATTGCATAAAACACCCCTTATACCTCCTAAACCTTAGCACACATGCAAAATAAAATTTAATTTATAAAAACCTTTGTAAAATCCCCTTCCGCGATTTTCGGGGATTCGACCCTGCGCCCTCTCCTCGGCTGGCGCCTTGGTTGTGGCTAGCTAGCCATGTGAGCCAAGCGCTCCACGTGCTAGCTTAAGCGCCTTGGCTGCTTAAGCCCTTTCAACAAAGGCTTTAAAGCCTTTGGCCTCTCCTTTGCCTAGCCTCTGGCTAGACCACACGAGCGCTCTCCTCCACCTTGCCACTTGCACGACCACGACATGCTCCCTTCGCCTTTGCTATCTCTGACTCCACAATTTCTGCAGACTCCAAATTTTTGCATGTGCCTCAAATCGAATAATCAATTTTCCTAAGGTTTGCATTGGGGTTTAAATACCCTTTATTGCCTTTGCACTTCACGTCGGTGGATGTTTTGATTTTGATGACGTCGACACTTTATAATTTATAAATTATTTAAATTCAAAAGAATTTAAATCTTATAAATTATATTTATAAACCTTAGACTTTAATAAAAATTAAAGCCCCCTTGTATAAGTAATATTTATTTATAAAATTTAAATTCAAATTGAATTTAAATATTTTATAAAGTAAATATTAAAACCTCCTTTAGCTTTTAAAAAGCTTCCTTGGGTTTTTATGAAAAACCTTTTAATTTGCTCATCCATGGTTTTAATAAAAACTCGCCTTCATTTGCTTCCACATAATATTAAAAATATTATGAAGCTCTTTTGCCATTAACCTTTGCATTGTTCTTCTTGACATCAATGATGACTTTATTCCTTGACATCAATGACAACTTAACTCAAAATGTCCAACAATCTCCCCCTTTGTCATTGATGGCAACCCAAATTCTTTTTACCGAAAACTTGACCTTTCCTTTGTTCTTCTCCCCCTGGGACATTGCTCCCCCTGGCTCAATGCTCTCCTCTTTACTCAAATACCAAATCTCTCCCCCTTACTCAAATCTCTCCCCCTTTGACATCAATGGCAAAGGGTCACCTTTGGGGCTCGGGGCTAAGAATGAGCCTCTTAGCTTAGCCCCTCCCCCACCTCCTCTTGAGGTGGTTAATTCTAGGGTGGGAGTATTTCTACTCCCATAAAGCATTGTTCTTTACCTTTATCCTCTTTTCTTCTTATCTGATCCTTCTGATTCCTCTGACTATTTCTTTCCATGTCCATGTTCCTGTCCATGTCCATATTCCTATTCTTGTTCATATCTGTTCTTGTTCTTGTTCCTGTTCATACTTGATTCTGGAATGTCTGCTCTACACCACTTTGTTGTGTGACCATCATTATTGCACTTATAACACTTAATGTTATTATTCCTTGGAGGTGCAAATATCTTAGGATTTCTCCTAGTGAAGCCATATCCTCTTCTATCATGAACCCTAAAATTCATTGCCTTATGACCAAACTGATTACATGAGTAGCAATACCCATGGAAAAGTTATCCATGTTCCCATATTCCTATCTTCCATGTGTCCTACACTGTGAAGCCATGTGCCCAAACCTGTGACATGAGAAGCATCATCCATTGAAGAAACCTTGCCTAGACCCCATTGGTCTCTTAGTCTCTTCTACCTTGTCCTATTTCCTGTTCCATCTGTTCCTTACTTGTGTATTGTTCCTTTCCTTGTTGAACTTTCTATTGTCCAATATATCCTTAGAAGTCTCACTTTCTCTTTTACTTACTTCTTTTGAAGCTTCTTCCTTTTTGGTGTTTGAGCTTGACTCTCCTTTTTTTGCTTCATGTTTCCCTTGTTCTTCTTTAGAACTAAGTCTTGTTTTGGTGACTGATGATCTTTGTGCATTGATAATCCTGTCCAAAGTCTTTGAATTTTCCTCAACCTTGTGTAGCTTGTCCTTAGAACCTTTTACTTCCATCCTTAGTGAAACTATCTCATGCTCTAATATTTCACACTCTAGATCTTTTATCTTTAATTTTTTGGCCATACCTTCTTCAATTTTTCTTGCCTCTTCAACCTTGATTTTGAAGTTGGTGAGTTCCTGTAGAAACTTTACTTTTGCTTTCTCATCTTCTTGAGCTTGAACCCTTAATCTTGAGTTCTCCCTTTTTAATTCTTCAAGAGTAACCATAAGTCTTTCACATTCTATCTCTTTTACCTTTGAATGTTCAACCATACCTTTTTCAACTCTCCTTGCCTTTTCAACCTTATCTCTCAAGTCAGAGAGATCTTGTAGAAGCTTTGTCTTACATTTCTCATCTTCTTGTATTTGAGCCTTCAATTCTAAATTCTACCTTTTCAATTCAACAAGTTCCTTAAGAGTGGCTTCCTCCTTTTTTTTTTTTGAATCTTCCTCTTCTTTTAATTGATCTTCAATAGGAGTATTTTCTTCTAATACTAAAAGTAGAGTTTTTTCTTCATACCTATTTTGATTGTCCCTATTATCCTTTCTTGAACCAACCTCTAGGATTTCATTTCTGAGAATATCATCTTCATCTTCACCGCTACTAAACCCATTGCAATAACCTGCATCATGATCGAGTTGACCACAAACAAAACATTCTTCACCTTCTTGTGGACAATAAGCTGCATGGTGACATGTATTCCTACATCTGGTACAAAACTTTATCCATCTAATATTTTCTCCATTGCTTGATTCATCTCTTGAATCTATTTCTATTCTTCCTCCCAAAACAACAATATTGAATTCATCTTCCTTTTCTTTCATGACCATGTGTGTTCTTTTCTTCTTGTGTCTCATGGTTCTACCTTTGCATTTCTTTGCCATTTGTGTTCTTGTAAGATCTTCCTTCAAGATATTAAACCCTTTTCAAAGGAACCATCTCTGATACCAATTGAAGAACACAAGCTTATACTAAGAGGGGGTGAACAATATAAGACCACTTTTTACTTTTCTTTCCCAAATAGTATTAATCAATATAATAAATGGTAATATCAATAAAAGTAACTAAAGTAATGCACAAATCATCACACACAATAGAGACACCAATTTAACGTGGTTCACCCAATGTGGGCTACTCCACGGAGAAAATATTTCACTAAAATTTTCTCAATCAATCTCTTGGGAATCCTTTCCCTATTACAATATTTATGGACCTCTATCCAAAGGAGATACCAATCCCCTAAATCAAGTTTATGGATCTCTATCCATAGGAGACACCAATCTCCTAATCTTTGCTCTGGCTAGTGATCTTCTAGAAGAACTACTACCTCTACTGCACTGGCTAATGGATCTCTATCCACTGAAGACTCTTGTCCTCACTCAGAAGACCTATCCTCACTACCCTGGCTAATGGATCTCTATCCACTAGAGACTATCATCTTCTATACTCTATCACCTCCAAAGATTACACTCAACTCTATCTCAAATCTATACTAAACACAATCCTTAGATCTAGCACAAATTTACTCAATATCTATCTCTAGTCTAGCACAAACCTATCCTCAAATATGCACCAAACTCTATCCTCAAATCTGTACTAAACATAGTCCTTCGATCTAGCACAAATCTATCCTCAATCTCTATCCTCAAGCCTTAACTCAAAGCTTGAATCAATCTCAAATCAACTCTGCTAGATCTACCCCAAACCTTAACTCAAGGTTTGAAAAAATCAATCAATCTTCTACTCTCAAGTCTTCTCAAAGACTTATCTCAAATATGCCTTGTAAGCTTCCACAAAATCTCACACTAATCTATCCACAAGTCCTCTCTAGAACTTGTCCAAATATGCTCAATAAGTCCTCTCTAGAACTTATCCAAATATGCTCAATAAGTCCTCTCAAGAACTTAACCAAATATACTCAATAAGTCCTCTCAAGAACTTATCCAAATATCTCAATAAGTCCTCTCAAGAACTTCCACATATCTCTCAAATATGTATTGTAAGCTTCCACAAAAGCTTACCCAAATCTATCCACAAGTCTTCTCAAAGACTTACCTCAAATCTGCTCAACAAGTCCACACTAGAACTTGTCCAATCTCATAGAAACATAAAGAGAATTGTTAGAGACTCAATATGCTCTATACTCAACACAATGCTCAATCACTTTCAATCACTCTTTCAGAAACATATAGAGAATTGTTAGAGACTCAATATGCTTCAACTCAATCACTTTCTCAATTCAATTTAGAATATAGAATAGTTTGTTTTATGGAACTTGAACAATCACTTCACACATCCACTTGACTAGGCTCAACCAACTCTACTCAACCAATCTCTCAATGAAACAATCCTTGCTTACAAACCCTAGTCCAAGCATATGACATTCACTCAAAATATTTCCAACAATGCTCAACAACCAATCTCACATAACAATGATACTCATGTTCTTTTCAAACCCTAGTTCAAGTTCTTCACACAACTCACTTCAACAACAATGCTTATGAAACAACTCTCACATAACAATGATACTCATATTCTTTTCAAACCCTAGTTCTTTGCTCAACCAATGGCTTCAACAACAATGCTTATAAAACAAGGTTTTAATAATAACTCTTTATTCCAGAAAACCTTGAAGCATTAACTCAAACACACTCAATAAGGAAGCCCTAATCAAATCCTTTTCACTCCAAAATTATTTTCAGAAATACACTCACATTCATCATTTTTACACATGGAAGAATTTGCCCATACCTTTTTCTTGATTGGAGAAAGTCCTCTCAAAACTGCCTTCAAACAATACCTTCTTATTTGCCAAGTACCAAGGGTTAGATAACAAGTGTTATACTTCACAAATACAAGTATAGCTCAATTTCATGATACACCTTATATCTCCATCTCAATAGCAATATTCAACAATAATATCTTCACAAAAATTACCCTTTCAAAATACACCTTCAATTTCTCAATATCACAAAAATTGATATCCCAACTCAATTTTTATCTCCTAAGGTAAAAATAATATTTACCCTAGTAAAATACCTATTTACCACCTAGGTAAATAATTCCAATATTACCTTATGACTCCCTAACCTTAGCATAATAATCAAATTGCATAAAACACCCCTTATACCTCCTAAACCTTAGCACACATGCAAAATAAAATTTAATTTATAAAAACCTTTGTAAAATCCCCTTCCATGATTTTTGGGGATTCGACCCTGCACCCTCTCCTCGATTGGCGCCTTGGCTACGGCTAGCTAGCCGTGTGAGCCAAGCACTCCACGTGCTAGCTTAAGCACCTTGGCTGTTTAAGCTCTTTCAACAAAGGCTTTAAAGCCTTTGGCCTCTCCTTTGCCTAGCCTCTGGCTAGACCATACGAGCGCTCTCCTCCACCTTGCCACTTGCATGACCACGATGCGCTCCCTTCGCCTTTGCTATCTCTGACTCCATAATTTTCGTAGACTCTGAATTTTTGCATGTGCCTCAAATCGAATAATCAATTTTCCTAAGGTTTGCATTGGGGTTTAAATACCCTTTATTGCCTTTGCACTTCACGTCGGTGGATGTTTTGATTTTGATGACGTCGACACTTTATAATTTAACCTTTATAATTTATAAATTATTTAAATTCAAAAGAATTTAAATCTTATAAATTATATTTATAAACCTTAGACTTTAATAAAAATTAAAGCCTCCTTGTATAAGTAATATTTATTTATAAAATTTAAATTCAAATTGAATTTAAATATTTTATAAAGTAAATATTAAAACCTCCTTTAGCTTTTAAAAAGCTTCCTTGGGTTTTTATGAAAAACCTTTTAATTTGCTCATCCATGGTTTTAATAAAAACCCGCCTTCATTTGCTTCCACATAATATTAAAAATATTATGAAGCTCTTTTGCCATTAACCTTTGCATTGTTCTTCTTGACATCAATGATGACTTTATTCCTTGACATCAATGACAACTTAACTCAAAATGTCCAACACCTCCTATATTAAGTGCAAATGTATATTTTTCTTAAAACCCCATTCTAGCAATCCTTCATCCTACATGTTTAAATCCTTTTATCTCAAATATCTTAGGGAGGAGTTGTACAATATCAAATTCAACATCATATGTCCCAATGCCCCAATCTCATCCTTTCATTAGCTATCAAACTCATCTCACCTCAAAACACACAATTTATATGCCATAAAATTCCCTTACTTCTAAAATTCAAACTTAACTTACCAATTAGGGTAAATAAAACAACAAATGACTTTGATATAAGGGTATTCATATTATCACATGTACTCTTATGAGGACTTGTTTAATCATCCTTTAGATCATATTATGGCAAGTTACCCCTTTCCTCCTAAATTTTAAATGCTCAAGTTTCAATTATAATAAGCAAAAGAGGATCCTATAAATCACCTTAGGCTTTTCTAAAATGCCTACAATGACATTTCATATGATGAGATGTCATTGCTCAAATATTCCCCCAAGATCTTTAATATATATGCTCTAGAGTGGTATTACCAAACACCCAAACATACTCTTAAGACCTTTAAGGATCTTGTTGAGTTTTTAGTCCAATATTTTTCTATCTATATTGATAAGGTCATTATTAGTAATCTATATAAACTCAAGTCATCCAAAGATGAGAGCTTTACAGATTTCCTATCTAGGTGGTAAACCTTAGTGGGATGGCTCCATTATGCTCCCCCATAAAGGTACATCTTGGGAGTTTTTATAGAAAATTGACCTCTTGGGAATTTTTATACAAAACCTCCATAACCAATTGGCCTTCTACCTAGAGATGGATAATCTATCTTCCTTTAAATATGCTATGAAGATGACCCAAAGAGTAAAATAAAACCATCTTAAAGCCAAAACCAATAAGGATGAATGTAAGTCCTCCTCCCATAAAAAGGGGTAGTACAACAACAAACACATTGTAGGTAATGGAGTCATTGAATCATGCTAAGCTAGCAATGTAAATACTATAATGGACCTTCAAAATCTTGTTATAGGGAAATATTAGTATTCAAAACCAAATAGGAAGTTCACCCAATTAAACCAACCTTATACAACTATCATTTACCATATTCTTGAGATAAAATGGTATAACTCCCACCCATCAAGCCTATAGATCTAGAAAGAGAGAAATCTCCTTGATTCCACCTTGAAGAGCAATGTGTCTTTTAGGTGTCAATGGTCATACCACCAATAAGTATAAAACCCTTAGAAAATTGATTCAAGAATTGATAGATTATGGTTATGTTATCTTTAGTAGTTCTTAGGCCCAATCCTCTTACAACCAAGATATTGGTATCTTTTAATATTTGCTGCTTAATCACAACCAAAAGGTTGTAAATAATATCCAATATAGGTATGTTTCCCTTCCAAGTAAATATATAGTGGGAATGGTCAACTCCTCTTTAATTAGTATTTTCACAAGGCAACAAAATAGGAATAAATCATCTAAGTAGTCTCCTAGACCCCCTTTGGTTCTTTGTTTAATATACAATTATTTCTCTAGAGGACCGCCACTAATTATACAATCTCAAAACAAAAACTCTTTCCTTGAACTCCTCAAAACCTCTTCAACATTGAGAAATTCTATTCAAAATCTTGAGAAAATAATTTATCCCTCAAAATCTAAACCTTAATGACCTCAATAAACATGGAAGGGTCCCTTGGGGTCAATCACACCATATTATCATTTTATGAGGATGATATTCTATCCAAATATATGGTTAGAGAGATCCCTCTCTACGTAAAAGGCTATATTGATGATACTCTTATCAAGTGAGTTCTTGTTGATAATCGATCAACTCTTATGTAGCCTAGATATCATTAGCAATTTTTATTTGGCTAAATAGTATTTTGAGAGATATAATCTTGTCATCAAGGCATTCAAAAACTAGGAGCCTGAGGCTAGTGATACCATAGTCTACCTCTAAAAGTTAGACCTTATGAATTGAATTACAATATTCTTATTGGTAAGGCCTTAGATCAGTGCAATGTGGGTCACCCCTTCTAATTTCCATTGATTCCTCAAATATAAATATTAGGATAAGTTGTATCATATTCCAATTGACCCTAAAACCTTTGATTATTACCAATTTATTGAGGTGGCAAATCCAAAAACACATCTTTGACAATCCTTAAATTTATTTTCATCAATTTCTTCTTCTTTTTCTTTTTTTTGGTAAATAAAAGTCTTCATTAATTATCGGGTTTTGCAAGTTAACCCAAAACCTATTACAATATCCAACCTTCTATTGAGATTGTAGATCCTAGTCATCCTTGAAACTTTCTTACCAGAACTTGTGTTGAATCCCCTACAACACCTTACTAACAAGGCACACCCATACCTAAACATAACTGTAAACATTACTTACATTGACAGGAAATTGAAGTTTGGAACTTTGCACTTGTGAAACCTATTGCTTGCCCATTTCCTATTCTCTATCGGAATCCTCCAAGGCTTACACCCTGTTACCTTCATTTCCAATTTGGTATGATTTATAGGGAAACCCCATAGTTATTACCAACTCCATGGGGAAAGAACACCCATTCATCTTTCTCCTTAACGGGTAGGTTTCTTTTCATGACTAATAATGTTTTCCACTTCACGTGGCACACCTTGTGTCCATGTCACCAAACTATCAACATCAACACCTATGTTTGCTAATTTTTCAGCTAACCTATTGGCCTCACAGTACACGTGACGAGCCCTCCTGTTCTCTCTTACCACAAAAAGAATCTTCACTTCATGGATGACTCCCTCGATTATTCATGGAGTTTTTTTTCCATTGGTTAACAGGTTGATGATGTTCATTGAATCACCTTCAATAATTAATTTACCTTGAGTTTCTTGGGCTACTTGCAACCCTCTCCAAAGGGCTCTAGCTTCTGCTTCGTTATTAGTTCTGATTCCCAATGGTTCAACGAAGGCCTTGACCAGATTTCCTTGATTATCCCTGATTATTCCTCCATCTCCAGCTCTTCCCGGGTTCTCCTTGGCTACACCATCAAAGTTTAGTTTAAACCAACCCTGGGGGGGTGGCTCCCAAGAAATCCCATTTTTGGGATTGGACAAAGGAATGGAAGGTTTGTCCTCAATACCTAAGGCCCGAGCTAATTGTTTTTCTTGGGGAGGAATTGAGTGGTTCTCATCCACTAAGGTGCTAAGGTTTTATTTCGCAAAGACAATAATCCTGTTGAGGATGGTTTTTGGGTTGTGAATGGTATCCTTAAAGGCTCTATGGTTCCTTTCTAGCCAAATCTTCCAGAGAAAATGATGCCAACAAATTTTCCATAGGTACTTAAGTTTTAGGCTAACAAAGGGTTGAGGCCATTGATGGAACACTTTCGATATAAGAGCAGGATTAACCCACGAGATCCTAAAGGCTTGGAAAAGTTCATCCAAGATGGACTCCGCTATCGAAAACTCTAGAAACAAGTGTTGGGTTGTCTCCCATCTTGCCCTACACATGTAGCAATGGTTAGCAATAACCATACCTTTAGATAACATATTGTCCATAGTGAGGATTTTTTCTTGAATCACCAGCCATGAAAAAGATGATATTTTAGGAATTAAGCCTTTGATCCAAACCAAACTCGGTTGAAATTGTTGACCTTCCACATTGAGAAGCAAATTATAGGTAGACTTAACTATGAAGTCACCACTTTCAGTCTCAGCCCAAACAATGTGATCTTCATCCTCTCTAGAGGGAATAATTTGCTAAGTTAAAATGTTATAAAGCTCTTCAGACTCGGCTTCAAAACCTTGTACTCTGATGTGTTTCCACCTGTTGATATTTATATCCTGCCACATATAATTTGCAACCTTCTTCCCAATATGCTGCTCCATATGCTCTTGAATCCTAGCCAAATGAGAATTCTGGGATAACTCCTCAGCTCTCACCCACTGATCCTTCCAAAAATCTATTGTTTGCCCATTTCCTAGAATCCATCTAAGACCTTTCTTGACAAGATCCCTGCTCATGAGGATTGCCTTCCAAAAAGCAGACCCCCTGCTTGCTAAGTTGTCATTAAGGAAGTTCACACCTTGGAGGTATTTCCTCCTAACTATGGTAGTCCATTAATTATCGACCTTAGTCAATAACCACCATGCTTGTTTGGCTAACAGAGATGTATTGATATGAACAACTCTCCTCAATCCTAACCCCCCATTAGATTTAGGTTTGCAAACCTTGTTCCAACCTACTAAATGGATCCTTTTCTTATCCTCAGTCCCTGACTAGAGAAAGTTTTTTTGAAGCTGCTCAATTTTGTGATACACCTTGCTAGGAGCTCTGAACACTGATATGAAGTAAACATGTATACTTTGAAGTGAAGCCATAGTTAAAACTGCTTTGTCTGATTGAGATAACAAATGTCCTTTCCAACCTGTTAGCTTTTTTTGGATCCTCTCCAGAACTATGTTCCACATTGATCCTTCAGGTTTCCCTATAAACAGGGGAAGACCTAAATAGGAGGTGGGAAGGGATGCAATCTGACATTCCATGATCCTTGCTATGTTGTTTTTCCTAGGAATGGGGGTATTGATGAAATAAATTTTGCTCTTATCAAAATTCACTTTCTATCCAGCCACTTCTTCATACATTATGAGAATATTTTTAATCCTTCTTGCCTCAACCATAGAATCCAAAGTCAGTAGCAATGTATCATCAACAAATTGCTGATGTGTCACCAGGGTAGTTAGCGACGTGGCCTTGATACCAAAAATGAGTCCAGCTACCGCTGCTGCCTTAATGGTTCTTCCCAAGGCCTCAGCTATGATGATGAACAACATAGGACTTATGGGATATCCTTGTCTTAGACCACATTTGCTTTGAAAAAAACCTATAGTAGAACCATTAACCAAAACTGAAAAACAAGGCTTAGAAATACACTCTCTTATTAACTTGACCCATTTCATGTTGAAGCCAAATTTTAATAAAACTGCCTCTAGGAATTCCCAATTTATCCTGTCATAAGATTTGTTCATGTCTAACTTTAAAGCCATGACTAATTTTTTGGTCTGAGCGGCTGTATGAAGAGCCTCATGAACAGTAATAACTCCATCTAAGATTGATCTTCCTTGTACAGAACTTCCTTGACTTGGATCAATGATAACTGGTAGAAATTTCTTCAAACGGTTGGCTAAAAGTTTGGACAAAATTTTATAGGATATATTACACAGGCTAACCAGCCTAAAGTCAGCCATAGTATTGGGGTTGGGGCCTTTAGGGATCAAAGCAATGAAAGTTGAATTGAAACCCCTTGGAATATGATTTGAACTTTGGAACTCCTTGATTGCAACAATAACTTTTGCTCCAACAATATCCCAACAAACTTGGAAAAACCGTGGTGAAAACCCATCCGACCCAGGAGCTTTGTCAGGATCCATGTTAAACAAAGCCTCCTTGATCTCTTCGTCTGAAAAAACTACTATAAGAGACTCATTAATCATTTCATCAATGATTTGTGGAATGAATTGAAGGAGAGAGTCCTTTGCTTGGGCATTACAGACCCGTTCTTCACCCAATAATGAACTGAAAAAATTAACAGCCTCGTCCCTGATCTCCTGAATGTTTTGAGTTGAGGATCCATCCACCTTAGTTAAATTTCTAATATTATTGTTGCTTCTATTTCTCAATGTGGTAACATGGAAAAAATTTGAATTAGAGTCCCCTTCCTTTAGCCATAATGCCCTTGATTTCTGCCTCCAATACATCTCCTCACAAGCTAAAATATTATAAAACTCACAAAGGGTTTCCTTCTCTTCAGTCCTTGTCGCCTCATCATAGGTTCCATTTTGGATTTTGCTTTCTATTATTCTCAGTTTTTCCCCCACTACTCTCTTATTCTCAAAAATATTTCTAAAGACTTCTTTATTCCATATTCTAAGGTTTTTTTTCACCATCTTAAGTTTTTGAGATAGTTTGAAGGAAGCACTTCCCTGGATAGGCTGCTGCCACCATTCCTTTATTCGTTTCTTGAAGTCCGGATGTTTAACCCACATTGAAAAAAATCTGAATGGATTTTTAAAGGAGTTAGCCTGAAATGCCTCCCATAGAATAAGATTATGGTCTGAAGCGCATTTAGGAAGGGCTTGTAACGTCGAATCACCAAACATTGTTGTAGCTTCCTTGGATAAAAAAACCTCGTCCAACCTTTCTTGAATCGACTGACTTCCTATCCTCTTGTTACTCCATGTAAATTTGGCTCCTTTTAGTCTTACATCTATCAATTCATTTGTGTTAATGAATTCATTGAAGTCCTCCATGCTCCTTGAGGGTAACCCAGATCCTCCCTTCTTATCAGATGGGTAAATGCGAGTATTAAAATCTCCCCCAATCACCCAAGGAATGTCTTTAAAAGCTTGGCTAAAATGCCCCAAAAACTCCCACAGTTCAGACCGCCCTTGGACAGAGGTGGGGGCATAAATATTTGATATAATCCAATTCTTATTAGTATCAAAATAATGAAATAATATGATTAAGACTCTTTCATTTGCCTGAATAATACTTCCTTCTATTTTAATAGGATCCCATAAGATCATGAGGCCCCCAGATGCTCCTCTCGCCTGTTGAAATGCCACTTCCCATTGCTTCCAAATCCTTCTAGCTATAAGTGCTGATTGTGCCGCTCTGTTTTGGTTTCTTGAAGAAAAATGATAGTAGGATTCCAATCCTTCCTTATAGACTTCACCATCCATTGTTTTGGTGGGTCGTTTAGGCCTCTCACATTCCATGAGAGAACCTTCATTTAGACTGTTTAATATTTTTTCCCCGCCCCCTCCCCTGAGCCAAAGGGGGTTTGTCAATTTTGCTATTATCCTGGCCGGGAATAGCTTGTCTGTAACAATGTTCTTTGCTTTCCGTTTGCTATTTCTTCATTGATTCTCATTCTATAGTGCTTTGCTGTAGATATTCTCCCTTTCTTTCTTTCACTTCCATAATCTATCGGAGGCTTGGTGGTGCTTCTAGTCTATTTTGGACTAAAATGAGGGGGCATATACTGTGATAGTCTAGGACTTGAACCTTCTTCCTCATTTTGGGGGTTTTCAATTCCTCTCAGCCTTGTTTTGATTCACCTCTCCTATCTGGTTCCTAAACAGGGGGCTTTCCTTCAAGGAACCTTTTACCGTTAGGCTCATTTGATAAGGGATAATTTGCTCCACTACTAGATTAGGAGCTACATTCCTGCCTCTTATTTCCACAACTTTGACTCTTGACTCTATTTTTTCCATGTTTAAATTGAAATGACCTGGCAATTTTTCTTCATTTTGAACATAGCTTTTGGGGTTTTTTGTCATAACTATGGAAGGTAACGATTTGGATGGGGAGTCTAGGGTTTCAAGAAACTTGACACTAATGGTATCATCCTTACTATTTTCTTTTTCAAATTCTATATTTGCTAGGATATCAAACATGTTCAAGCTGGGATCTTTATTACATACCTTATGATTTTTGCCTCCCTCATTATGTTGCTTTCCTTTCTCCTGGATTTTTGCCTATTTTGTGTTGGCTTGGTCAGCCTGGTTATTCTTAACTTGTCTGTATCCTTCCAAGTTAAGATGTGGTCCTTGAAACTTTGGGATCCCTCTCCCATTAGCTTTCCCCAAAAAACCTTCGCTCGTGGCTTCCTTGTTTGCAGTTATTGTCAGACATTGGGCTTGAATGTGGCCCTAGGTTTTGCACACGCTACAAAATGCCAGCTTGTTCTCATACTCCACAAGCTGAATCCTTAGAAACTCTCCATATGCTAGTTCCACCTGAGAAGGTAGATTAGAATCCAAGTTTGCATTTACACAGATCCTGGCATGCGTCAGTCTAGTCCTTGCTCGAGTTGAATGGTCTATTGCCACGAGCTCTCATATTGTCTTTGCTATGCCACTAAGCCAATACTTATTAATAAAATGGGCTGGGAGGTTTGGTAAGTAGACCCAAATGGGTGCTATATTAATGTTCTGCTTCTTAGGGTTGAAATCCTCCCCCCACTTCCTCAGAAAGAGGCTACGCCTTCCTAGAAACTAGGGTCCTCCTATCAAGATGTGCTCTGCATCATCTTTGTTGTTGAGTCTTATCATAAAAAAACCTCTTGACATGGCTACGATTTCTAAGCTTCCTGAAGTTTTCCACTTTGCCGTAGCCCATGAGTGAATAGTCTCAATGCTCGGACTTCCTCCCAAAAACTTGTCAACTAAGGATGATGCCTCCATATCCAAGAATCTTTCCATAATCTCCACTGGCGTAGTTAACCTGTTATTGTTTGGTATTAGGGGTGGTAGTTCACTGACTGGCTCCTTCTTTTTCCCTTTCAAGCATTTCCAAAAATGTTGGGCCCTTGTTGCCAGCTCCCAAACCCCAGTGGGACCCTTTGTCTGAGGGTTTATCTGGAGGATCTGTACCTTTAGCCTTTTCGAACTGAGCTGACAAGGAATCCTTTTCCTTTCCAGCTACATCATTATGCCCTACCTCTAGATCTTCTCCTTTCGTTGGTTCAAAATTCTTGCCTACCATTTTTGCTCCTCCTCTGCTTCCTCCACTTCCTCCACCGCTCCTCATCCCTGCATCTATAAAAATAAACATAGTAAATGCACCAGTCCTTACAAAAATTTTAGTTGTAGTGTTTATCCTCGATAGCAATAAACCTTCTTATTTCGTTGGATCTTTTCTAAAAGGTGCATTCAGTTCTTTCTCATTTTTTTTTAATACAACCTCCACATTCAAGCCCTTATCTTTGATAAACTTCTTCATCCATTTTTTTCTTTGATAGTGAATTGTAATTTTTTCCTCGCTTCAATAGCATTAGTCACACTAATTTTTGCAATCTTAATCAATGTTTTTATGGCACCCAGTTGCGTCAAGGTCTTATTTTTCTCATCCTTACATCATTGATGCATTAAGGTCATTAACCTTAAGTGATAAATCTTTAAATAGTGAATCTAGGGTTAAAAATTATAATTTAATTAACTCAAATAGTAATAATCAAGATCAAAATCTACATCTTTTGTACCTAGCCAAGCTCCCTACATCTCTGCAAACCTTAGGCTAACCTTTAGGAAGGATAAAATAGTATAAATAGGAATATATTTCTTAGTTTGTGTCTATGGATACACAAAATTATGTAGACCCCACACTCATTCTTTTTAGGCTTGAAGTGTGTTGCCTACTAGTCTATATTTTATGTGGTTATTAAAATACACCTAATGGTTCAAAACTCCTATTTTATCCTAAATGCAAGTTATGATGAAAATGAGATTTAGGTGCATACAAACAATGCAAGAATATAGGACCTATGTCTAAATGGTTTTTTACTTTCAATGCTTGCAAATAAATTAAATATTTTATTTCATTTTTATAAACAAGATATCAAAGAATAATGTATGTAAAACAAGTAAGATTAGCCTAGGATGCAAACTATATGTGTTTATGTTTAATGGCTAAGATTTTTGTAAGAAAGAAAACCAAGATCTAGGATAAATTTTTAAAAGAGTTTAATTCTTACAAATGGATATAATGGTACATGAAACATGTTATCTAATGGTACATGAAATAGGTCCTAAATCTATATGCTCTTTTGTCTTAAATGCTTACAATAAATGAAAATTTTCTTTTCTTTTGAACCCAAAACTAAGGAGATGCAATGGAATATTTATTTTTTCTTTTCTTTATGCAAGGCTAAAGAAGATACACATAATAACAAAAAGTTATCCCAAAGTGATATTATATGATTTTTACCTTTCAATGCCTACAAATATAGAAAAATACATAATTTCACAAAAGCCCCAAAATCATAAAATTTCTTTATAAAAATTATTTTACAAGACACAAGACTCATAAAACCTTAAATATTGATGATATTTCTTCATAAAATTGATGATTTTTAATCCAAATTACAACAATCTATAGGACCATCAATGATTTTATAACCAAGATATGCATTTGATTTATTTTGAAGATAAAACTCATAAAATACTTGATGATGATTACAAGATAGCCTAAATGGCCTAGATCTACTATTCTATAAAAGAAATAGAATAGATGAGAAAATAGATATTAAATGGGATAGAGAGAAGACTTTCCTAATCAGTGACCAAAACAAATTACCATAGTAATAGAAGTGCTACTCTAGATATAAGCACAACTCTATCTAAAAGTGCCACATTAGACATAAGTGCTACTCTAGATATAAGTGCCACTCCAAATAGAAGTGCCACACCAAATAGAAGTGTAGCATCAAATGGAAGTTCCACATAAGAAATAAGCATCACATAGGAGCCAAACCGCACTTTTGTGAAAAATGGTGCTACAATTCTATACCTACAAAATAGTAATTCTAAAAATTAGAGACAAACTTAATCAATGGTTAGCTTTTAGGGGACTATTTTCAACTCTACTCAGAAATTACTATTATAAATAGAGGGATAAAGCCCCATGATCATTTTATGGTGATAAAATGATAAGATAAAATATATAGATAAATTTTAAAATATAAATGGTTGGAGTAAGCAAAAAAGAAAGCAAATGAATGAAACTAAGAGGAAAGGAGTAAAGTCCTTTCCTGATCCATAAATTTACCCCAATATGCTTATAGATATATGCATGAATAAAATTTATTGGATGATATTTTAAGAGATATTTTTTGGTTCAAGATACTTATCAAACTTCAATGTGCCTCCAATGCTTCAACCAATCCCTCAAAATGTACCTTCCAAAATAAGAGAAACAACAAATTCCAAGTAAGAAAGAAAGCCCAAAAGTCCAAGGTTGAAGATCAAAGATTTAAAATAGATTACTTTCAAAGCTTACAAATATAAAATTTAAGAGACAAGATTGATTTATTGAGCATTCAAGAATGATTAAACAAAAATTATAGAACCCAAAGTTGATTGCACATTTATGCCTCCTCTAAGGTTGATTCTATATATTACCTCTTACCCATGAAGAATCCACTATGAGAATGCACAAAAGGATAAGGTTTTTGAGTTTTTATGGAGAGGTGAAAATTTGATTGATTTATGTGTCTAGTTCTATATTTAATTCAGAAAATAATTGTAGTGAAGTGTCTAGTTCAGAAAGAAGGTGTAGTGAGTTTGTAAAGGTAATAGGGGTGACTCAATAATCAAGGTAAGTTGCATGAAGTTAGTTGTAATAATTGTAAGTTACATGTGTATTTAGAGGTACTTAACTACCCTAAATGTTAATAAAAATTCTTAATAATGCATTAAATGGAGTGAAAGGTGAGATCCATAAGGAACAAGTGATGACACATAGTTAGACTACCAAGACTAGAGTCTTATCAATGGTTGTATCAAAGCACAAATAGGCTATATGGTGCTAATGTTAGTGAATAAAGTTCCAAATGGGTCATACAACATTACCATTAGTGATAAGAATTCTACACAGATTATATAGCACTTCCATATACAAACAAATCATCGTACAAGTCATACAATGCTACTATAGGCATATAAATCATATAACATTATCATTCCTAAGTTTTTAAAGGGTTCAACCTTGGCCAAACATAGACAAGTTTATACTTGTCAAAAACTTGAATTTGAGATATTTCCAATGGTACAAAATTTATGAAATTTTAAGACTACTAAATGAATTTTTGTAATCATCAAAGTTGATATCACTTTTTTGCCAAAATTTAGGTACCTGAGGAGTCGATTATGCTTAATTCATGAAAAATGTTGAATTAGTGATTCAAATTGGTTTCTAAGGAAGCAATAAAAATTGGGTGCCTATATTTACCACTTTTTAATGCATATATCATATAATAAATGCATAAAAAACTATCATCATGCCCTAATTTTATGACAAAATGTGGTACATATTTTCATGGAGGTAGGACTATGGTGATACGATTTGAAACCTCGAGATGCCCCATCAAGTTTTGGAAGTGAGATATTAATGAGAAAACTCAAAATTTTGTATGGATGATGCATGGATTGGGGGATAAATTTGAACCTTTGGTTTTAAAGGTTCAAAAAAATTATTAAAATTGGGGGAAAACCTTTAATATTAAGGTTTGATTAAAGCTGAAGGGAAATATATTTTGAAATTAGAAATAAGAGGGAAAATTAAGAGGAAAGGGTTATCAAGGGGTGGGTGAGTAAAAAAGGAGCTTCTTTTCATTATGTAGAGTCAAATTGGAGGTATATGAGATAGAGATTTTTAAATATGGCCGATGGACAACCAAGACACTGGGTAGAGATTGTGTCTGCCATAGAATGAGGAGAGGTTGTGCTAGCATACATATGTAGTGATAAGATTTAATTTTTGTAGACAATGGGCTATGTATATTGAAACCATATATACCTTTCCAAAGGGTATCTAAAATATTTATGCATGTTGGTCTACCTCACATGTATATGAATATGCACAAGTATATGTTTTAGGCAAATGTTTTGTGTTAATTTATCAATTCACCTAAGGTTGGTGTCACCTAGCCTTAATAACTTCTAGGAAATACCACTATAAGCTAAAATAAAAGATGAAAGGATGCAAGAATAAAAGTAAAAAAGCAAACAAAGTCCTAGACTACATATTTTTTCAATTTCAATGATTACAAGAAAAATAAGCCTTCTTGTTTTAAAGGTAAACAAAAATATGGTGCAAGCAAACAAACTAGCCTAAATGTGACTAAATGATTTTGTGATTCCTTATCTAATTTTTTTTTATGAAAATAATTTATCCTATGTTTAATTCCTTTCCTTTTTATTTGTTAAAAATAGGTTGTGAATTGTAGCAATTAGAGATGAAATAATAGAAAATAGACTTCAGGAAGTAGAAAAAATACAATTAGACATAGACATTACTTAATTTTTGTGGTTGGGAGAAATAACACTGATTTTCTATAGTAACACTAGTACCAATGCTATTGTGTATTTCTATCACTATTGTAGATACACTTAATTTTTTTTTAAAAGTAACAAGGATCAAGTTTAAGGGGCTTGTCTAATAATAGAGAAGTAGGTGACTATATGGTTAGGATGATCAAGCTCCATATTTCTTTTAACAATAAAAATTTGAGCCTAAAATGGAATCATATTTGTAGTTTTTGCAATAGTGCTAAAATTCAACAATAGCATTGGTTAGAAACACTATCATGGAAAGGTCACACTATCATGCTATGAAAAAATAAAGAGCATAATTATTGAGGTTCCTAGGGATTCTCAACACTATTGTTTTTTAAACTAAAAAATGGGTGTTTAAAATGAAAAATATTTGGAAAAATATTATCTATAGGTTCAATATGACAAAGTATCTTGAGATAGGATGTTTAAAAGAAAATTTGAGTGTGAAAATATGGACCTAAAGAACAACATGCCCCAAAAGTTAGCATTCAACAAATAGGTGATCTATAGAGTTAAAAATAAATTGAGTTTAATATAAGTATATCAAATTAGAAGTAAAACCAAGATAGAGAGCCCGGGTAGATGACCGAATAGAAGCAATAAATCCTAGGTGGTGAGACCTAATAAGATAACTTGCAATACCTAAGGAAACAAGAAAAAAAAATGGATAGATTCCATAACTAGACTACAATAAGTCTAATAAAGGATGTAAAAACATAAGAAAAAGTATTAGAGAAATTAGAGAAGCTAATGTGACTGTGATAGGATGAATATAGGCTTTATTGACTATAAGCAACTACAAAATAATACAAAGTGATATGAATCAAGATGAAAAAGCTACAAAATAAGTTACAAAACTTAAAATGAAATGCTATGATCAATAAAAGGATACTAATTTTTTTTTAGCATCTATAGATTAAATTAAAAGTGGTTACCAATCTAATAAGGAAATAATGCATAAAAATAAGAAGTAGAATAAAGAGAAAATAAGCTAGGAATGGAAGATACAACCAAATCCTAGTAGAAATTCCTCCTCTTAGCCAAGAAGTCTTCCTTAATTGTAGAAAAAAATAATGTGGCCTTGATCCAAATGACCCAATACCTTATTTCACTTGCCCCAAATGATATAAAATTTTTCAAAATTTTTGAGAGAAGGAATGAGAAAGAAAGAGAGCTAATAGGAAAATTTGATAGATTTTTTATTCTTTAAGAATACTTATTGAATGCCCATCCCATGGGTTACATTTATAAATTTTAGGAGAGAAATCCTTAAAGGGAAAGAGAGGTCAAAGATGCCATTTGGATAATGGAAGTAATTCAAATTTTTATAAACTTGAGAGGAGAGGTAGCATGTGTTATCGAACCAAATTTTGGAGGAAGGAATCCACATGATTCTATCTCATGTTATAGAGGTTTGACTTGTGCCAGCAATAATGTTGTGTTTTTCAATAGCACTGATAGTAGTGCTATCATAATATGTTAGTGCTTTTAACAAATTTTAATGTTGGAGGATCAAGCTAATAAAAATCATTTAAACTATAATAGCACCAGGTTTTTGCAATAATACCACATATAGCATTATCATGGAATATCAATGCTTTTGCTTTGAGGTAGAAGATGAGGGGTATTTTGGTTGGATTGGTTTTATTGACTAAAGATAAATTACTAGGTACCATTATTGGAGTGATAGTGAATTAGGCATGTCAAAATTGAATGTCTATATTGTGCCATTTTTTATGCATTTATTGTATAATAAATGCATCATAAATATATTGTAGGAGTCCAATTTTAATATTAGAATGCTTCTAAGTATCCAAATATGCTATTCTAAGGAAATGGTTGTAAAAGGAACTATTATGAAAATTAATTATTTATGAGTGTTATTAATGCATATATACCTCATAAATGCCCTAGGGGTTCCCCTTTGAGTTTTAAATGGAAAACAATATTTTCAAGAGGAAAATCAATTAAGTGGGCTATGGTGCAGGATAGATTGAAGAAGAAAATGGTGAAAAGAGAAAAGTTATTTGGGCAGGGTGGGAGGGTTAAAAGGAGAAGAGGGGGTGAAAATTGATTCATTTTCAATGCACATAATTTGTGACTTCAAGAAATTTAATCATGCATTAATATTTAATGGTATATTTTGAGAGACCTATTTATTATGCAGACCTTGTGTGAGAGGTCGTAAGATCAACTAACACCTTGCCCAAGGTATGGTCTTTAAAAATTTACCTTTATTTTTTTTGCATTTTAAAGTATTTTATAGCACTATTGCTTGGGGGTATTTCTATTGCATAGGGATTTTTTAAATGCTATGATGAAAAGGTTGCACTATCACAATCAACACTATCTCAAATAGTGCTATCACAAAATTTTTGTGCTATTGCCTAGGGGTTTTTGAAGGGAGGAAGAGATATAGAGGTTTATTTGGATTTTATAGAATAATAACTTGATTTGTTTTCATGATTTTAGGAGCTTGCAGTGTTAGATTGCTACAAGAGTTAGCCATGGACTTTGACCTCCATTCTTTATTTGTTGTATGATATGGATATTGGATTTTTAATAGCAATGGGCCTACATGACTTGGCATACATACCTAAGGTTAATTTTGATAGGGCATTATTGATAGCACTAGCTGAGATATGATATTCAAATATGAATACCCTTTTGCTATCCATAGGAGAGATGACAATCACCTTGGATGATGTCTAGTGCATCCTTAAGGTACCTATTAGAGGGGCTTAGATTTTACTTGGGAGTGATGAGCAGTGATGTATGGAGATCTTGATAGAGAAGAGGTATACCTCTAAAGTGAGGTCAAGAGTTGAAATTAACTCTACCTATAAGGGCATTCATTTAAATTACATTATTATCACTTTTTGTTTTATGATATATGGACTCCTCATAGTAGATACCAACTTGAGATGATATTAGGGGAGTTCATAGCTTTGATGAGAGCTGATCGAGTCATATTTGTGTGGGGTCTAGTGGTTCTAGAGAGGTTATACAAGAAAATTCTTAAGGTTTTGTACCATAATGGGAAGGGCCTTGCTTATTGCATGCTCCTAAAAGTTTGGGCATAAGATAATATAGTTGTTCAAAGGCTTCCTATTAGGCGTAGGCCTATGATCTAGGGAGGCCAACTCTTACATGTGGGGTGTTATGTGATAAGTAGACATGGGGACATTGATGACTTGAGAGGTGAGCATGTGAATTGGTAAACCTAGAGGGTCCACATTGGTTGGATTGAGTATTAATGGAAGCTAGCTAGGACTAGGTGGATTAGATGGATGACCAATGGAGAGGATGAGTGAGTTGCATTGGTTTTATTGAATAGTATTCTAGTTTAGTTTATGTTGGTCCAAAATCTACCTATGTTTAATTATTGTGCCCAAGACATGGCCAACATTTAAATAATGGGTAAGTTGTAGAGCTTTTTCAGTTAAATCTTCAAATAATGTTGGTTCCTGTGAGGTTATAACTTGCTAAAACTAATAGGGGAGGAGTAAAGAGTGCTAAAAGATATGTAAATATAGCCAATGATAGAACTTGATGTGGTACAAATTAGACAACAACAAGAATATGGATAAATGTTATGAATAGAACAACCTACAAAACCTTCTAACATACCAACCAATTTTATCATGTATAAACTAATCTTAAATCAATAATTAGATACACAAATTACTAACTCCAAAACTATTAAATATACATATGCAAGAATCCAAAAAATAGAATAAATGTCATGCAACTTCAAGTAGCTAAATAGAAGAATTCATCCATTCATACATACATTTGACTACAAAATATTGAACTAGAGGCCAAAAAAATATTTCTTATTGTATTGCTCCTTCAAAAGTATTTATACATTCAGCTTGTAAATGCCTAAGAGCCGACCCTTTTCACAAGAGTTTTTTGCTCCTATTTATATTACCTCTATGGTTCAAATATATAAAATACAAAATAACTTTAATTTAAATAGTTACAATAACACATCAGGTTGACAAAAATATTGTGCAACATCTTCAACCCATAAATGGAACGTCATGCTCAAATTCTAATTATGGTCTAAATATTATGTGCTTGCAGGGAAGGTGGTGGAGACGAGATCAAATCTAAGTCGTCTCTGATTCTTGAAAAAAAATCACCACCATCGATCTATAATAGATGTTGTTAGAGCATATTTTATCATGAATTATACCACCTAACTACCACGATCATGCCATACAAGCATATCGAAAGGCATCAACCCATTATACCTTTGAATCTTTCAAACGTTGGTGTGATGCAATGGATTGATGCAATGTCATGGTATTTCTAGGTTTTTTTGAACTCTTCAACTTTAACACGAGTGACGTGGTGATATGTCGCACCATCATGACCTTCCTTTTAACCTTGGCCTCATCAAAATTTAGCTATCACGATGTGGGAATGTCTTGATATCACTCCAAGTTTTTCATTTTAGAAACATTGGACTTAGGCAGTCACAGCAAAGAGATGAGATGTGAAATCACGACCGTTTGCAACATCTTGATTGCTTTCACTCTCATGATAGTGATGAAGGCACATGTCAAGAAATCGTGATGTTTTCTCAATTTGTGGATCTCTTGACTTTAGCACCTACGACACCAACACATGTCACGAAATTATGATGCTTTTTTAGTTTTACACCCTTCTAGTAGTTGTGATCATGATACATCGACATGTCACAATATTATTCCTCCAACACTGTTCTAAAGTTCTTCATTCATGATGTCATGATTTCATACCTGTCTGAGAAACTTAGGTACTTTGAATCATTCTCCATTTCTATTCTACAAATATTTAGATACTTACTCTTGGTTATTAAGATAGAAATATGCTTGGTTGTTGTAGTACTCATCTATTCCATCTTGCTCATAGTTATCTAACCTAAAAAGTTAGAAAAATAGGGTGGAAACACAAAAAATACCCAAATTCTTGGCAAGTCACAAGGGGACTTTGCTTGTAGAGTTACAGGACTTAGATTGTCTTATCATAGGCTAGAACTTTCTAAATTCAGAGAAATTTTAATATAGAAATAGGACAAAAAGATGAGATGAGGTAAGGCTAAGATTTATAGGGAGAGCAATCTTTCTACTCTTACAAAATTTGATTACTGGTTAGGAAAGAGAGGATATACAGAGAAGAAAGTGGGAAACTAAAAATAGTATACAAAAAAATACAAAATGAAGGCAAGGATGGTGGGTGCATATTATAAATAAAATATTTTACATGAAATAGTGGTGATTGGATAAGAAAGGGGACAAAAAAATAATATTTCAATCTACTAAAAAATGGAGGATGCTTAACAAAAATAGGAATACCATGAATTTACAGATAGGCAAAAGGGCCAACACTAAGGTGTTGGAGATAGGGAAAAGGAATAAACAAAAATAGGGAATTGGAGCTACACAAATCATGGGTAAACCCAACAACAAAAAACCTTCTTATGCACATTCCAATGGAACACAAGACCACTTCCAAGGTAGAAATATTACCAAAGTTTTAGGTAATTATCCATGTTTTTTGCATCTTGTTTATGGTTGAACACATGCAAAAAGGAATCTCCCTATCTTCATCCATTATCTAAAACCTTCTACTCACTCGACCAGACCCATTTTATGTATCAATAGCTTCACCCTTTAATTTTTAATTACAATATCTTATTTATATAGAGTTAAACTTGGAGGGAGTGTCCTACCAGGTGATGGTGGGAGAATCCTACTTTACAATTTTTTAGTGATTTTTAGCACACTTGAGCTAGAGTTCATGCGTAAGCTAGTATTTCACCCATGCTACTTTGTTTACTCTATGTCAGTTGAGTCCTTCACACATGCTTCTTTTGATTTAATCTGACATCATACTTGTGTGAGGCGTGTCACCAATCCTTGTTATGCATGCTTGAAAAACCTTTCATTGATATTTCATACCCCTGGGTGTACTTTCATGTTATTTTAGATGCAACTTGTCTTCATCCATTGGGCTAGAGATTCAAAGAATATATTTAGAAAATAAAAGTGGGAAAGGAGCAACATCATGTCTCATATTTTGATGATTGAACCATATGACACTTCTATCCTTATTACAATGTTAACCCTTTTGAAGAAAGATCCACCTGACCAACCTGCTATTTATTTGATCCATATATATTGATTTCCATAAGGAGCTAACCTCCTCATGAGAGAGTTGTACTTATGCATAATTACTATCATCAGTCACCTCGTATATATGCTACTTATATACATAAAAATGATGTGTTTGCTCATGCCCAACCTTCGAAGTCATTCATAAACATACCCTGTGAACTTGCAATATCCAGACCACATGGTATAAAAATTAAGCTATTCTTTGTGATATACTTACCATGGTACTTGGTTGTCATTAACTTTAGTAGAATTCCTTTCAGCTTTGGATTCTTATTCTGATATGATTGCATTCTGAGTATGGGTGGCAAGCCAAGTGCATGGTTCTTTTTTGCTTACATTGTGTGTTAGCATTTTTTATGATGCGTACAGATCTTCACCTCCTTGGGATATCTTGTTATATATTACCTAAATTATATGATCCTCAACCAAATTTGCACCATGGCTTGTCTCCTCCTAACAGAGATAATTACGGTATTTTGATCTTCTTTGATTATGAAATATTGTTATTGAATCACAGTGAGATATTTGATCAAAAAAATAAAATTAGACTCATATTTGAAAAATGGAGTTCTTTATGGGCTCTCAAGATCTTCATATTGATTCATACATATGGGATTTTTAATAGGATACATCCCCCACCTCTTATATTTTTCAACACAGAAAGTGTGTAAGCCTTGATTAGGCATTGTGATGGTATTTTTACCCCAAGATATTAGTATTTGATCTTGCACTTGGGTTATACATACCTCCAACTATCTTAGAAAATATTGGGATAGACACATCCTGAATAATGGAGGTACATCGACCACTTCCACATCTTGAATTATAGCTAAATCAGGATGTCCACATATCAACATTGGGATTTTGTGCAATGTTCCCACCCTCTTCAATTGTTTTCCTTTGAATTGCAATATGTCTGGCCCTTGCACATCTATTTTTAGACCTATATTTCTACAAATTTCTATTGGCATGATTGAGACTTGAGCTTTTGAATCTACTACATAGTTATGGAGTATCCCCTTTTGTAGAAAAAGAGACAAGTAGAAATGAAGGGAAACAACTCTTTTGGGAAGTGAAGAAGGGAACTTTTGGAGCTATGTCACTATTTTCTGGAAGCTTTTCAATGGCAACATTGACCAAGTCTACATGGTCTTATACCAATAGCTCTTCTTTTAACCCTGTGGATGTTGTGGTTGAGTTTGTAAAAAAATGTAAAATTGCTTTGATGCTTCTGCCTTCTGCTTGATTGTTATATCAATGAAATACAACTTCTTATACAAATCCAAATTCTTCTAGTCCATTGTATGATCCTTTAGGGATGTGCAATGGTTAGATGCCTGATTATTTAGGCCATGAACTTGTGGTGGTAGAGGTAGAATATTTATCTCTCCAATATCTCTGAGCTGGGGCATTGTACGGGCTATATCATCCCAGTGTTGGTAGTCCTGTATTGCATTGCATGCCATTATATCATCCATCAGAGAGAAAATATTTCCCTATTTTAAGTGTTCTTCCTGCTTCTCACCATGAATTTCATTATGGCTCTGAATCTTACCAAGAGTTTGATTGTTTTCCTATTTTTCATCATCACCATGCTATCCTTCATCTTAGAAGCTTGTTCTTGATTATGTTGTTAACTGCAACCAGTGAGGCTGATAGAGTTGATGTGTTATGTGCCCATAATCATATAGACCCTATCTTCTAATTTTTGGAGTTTGCCTTCCCATGATACTCACTTCTTCAATTAATATATGCATCTCTATCTTCAAATCTTGCTCTGCTTGGCACCTTTGCCCCTGATGCTCAGTAGGATAACCATTTCTTGTAACTTGGTATGTGTAAAACATGGTCTCTTCAGGTATGGTATGAGGAAAAATTTAGGGGGGATAAATATTTTATCTAGAGGGTATCTTTCCTACTTGAATAAATATTTTTTAGCATGGATGGCTTCTTTGAAAATTTATGTGAATTTCTTTTCTCTAGTTTCTAAATAATGATGATTATATCAGGGTGGAAAACACAAATATAATATAGATATGCTTGATTAGGAGATGATTGAAAATCACAAGGATTACTTCTCCAAGTCCTCTTGAACCATTTATTGAATTCAAAAATACTCTCAAGGTTTGCTCATTTAACAAATGAGAGCTGAGTAAGTAGTAGGAAGGGATCCTCGAAGTCATCAAAGACATCAATGAGAGCTTCTACTAAATCATCCCAAGTGTAGATACTCAGATCTTCCAATTTTCTATACCACATCAATGCTTTCCCCTTGAGAGAAAGAAAGAGCAATTTGAGCATTACATCTTCAAACATGATATTATGCATAATAGCTAAAGAAGCTACATCTTGACAATGCTCAAAGATAGTCTTCCTTGTACCATCAAAGTTGGGTAAGGTTTTCAAGGCAACCTTGGGAATATTATGCATGTAATGGATATTGATGGGGCCTATATCATCCCATATAGGATAATGTTGCTAAGCCATGGATCCTTTAATATGATACTGACATTTTCAACACCTTCAGAGGGTTTTTATAGGAAGTAATGGCTATAAGTTCATGGTTTCTATTACCACTCATCAGATATTAGGTCCTCAACAAGAGTGGAAAATGATTAAGGTTTAAGGAAAAATATGACCAATCATATGGTTGGATCTGGATTTCTTAGCAGAGTCACTAGGTGATTCAAAACTTATGCTCTAAATAGGGTATCACCTAACCCTGTTAGCTTGATAGTGGGACATGTGTCCCACTGGGTGTGCCAAAAATTATTGGTCCAAAATTTTCCTATGGTTAATTATTGCACCAATACAAGCTGCAAAGCTTTATCGATTCAATATCCAAAGAATACTGGTTTCTGTGAGGTTCTAACTTACTAAAACTAAGATGGGGGAGTAAAGAGTGTTGAAAGAGATGTAAATATAGCTAATTCTAGAACTTGATGTGGTATATATTAGACAATATAAATAATATGAAAAAATATTATGAATAGAACAACCTTTAAAACCTCCTAATAGACCAACCAATTTTATCATATGTAGACTAATCTTAAATCAATAACTAGATCCACATATTACTAACTCTAGAACTATTGAATATACATATGCAAGAATCCAAAAAAAATAGAATTAATGCCATGCACCTTCAAGTAGCTAAATAGAAGAATTCATCCATTCATACATACATTTGACTGCAAAATATTGAACCAAAGGCCCAACAAAGATTTCTTATTATTGCTCCTTCAAAAGTATTTATACATTTAGCTTGTAAACGCCTAAGAATTGAATTTTTTCACAAGATTCTGTTGCTCCTATTTATAATACCTCTATGTTTTAAATATACAAAATACAAAAATAACTTTAATTAAAATAATTACAATAGCATGTCAAGCTGGAAGAAACATCATGCAACATATTTGACCCATAAATGGAATGTCATGCTCAAATTCTTATTATGAGTCAGATATTATGCACATGCAGGGAAGGTGGTGGAGACAAGATCGAATCTGGGTCACTTTGTTTCTTGAAAAATATTCACCATAATTGATCTATAACAGACACTATTAGAGCATATTTTATCATGAATTCTACCACCTGTAACTACCATGATCATGTTGTATGATAATACCAAAAGGTAACAACCCATTATACCTCCAAACCTTTCAAGCGTTGGTGTGATGTAGTGGCTTTAGATGATGTCATGGTACTTTTAGATTTTTTTGAACTCTATGACCTTAGCACCAATGATGTAGTGACATGTCATACCATTACAACCTTCCTTTTATCCTCAGCCTTATCAAACTTTAGCTATCACAATGTGGGAATGTCTCGATATTGCTTTAGGTTTTTTATTTTAGCAACTCTGGACTTGGGTGATCACGACAAAGAGACAGGTCATGAAAATGTGACCGTTTGCAATATCTTGATTTCTTTCACTCTAATGATAGAAATGAAGGCACATGTCATGAAATTATAATGTTTTCTCATTTTATGGCTCTCTTGACTTTAGCACCCGTGACACCGATACATATTGTGAAATCATGATGTTTTTTTAGTTTTACGCCCTTCTAGCGGTTGCAACCATGATACAATGACATATCATGATATCACACCTCCAGAATTTTTATGAATTTCTTCATTCATGATGTCACAACTTCATGCCTATCTAAGAAACTTAGGCACTTTAAATCATTATCACTTTCTATTCTATAGATCTTTAAACACTTCCTCCTGGCTATCAAGATAAACATGCACTTGGCTATTGTAGTAGTCATCTTTATCATATTTCTCATGGCTATCTAACCTAAAAATTTAGAAAAATGGGGGGAAGCACAAAAATTACCCATAATTAGGTGTAGGTGATTCCATCTCATGAAGCTATCTAGTTTCAATAATTGATATGAGAGGTCAATTTTGGACTAGATCAAGATATTTTGTCATTTCTAGAGGACAATATATGATGCCCCTATCCTTAATTTGAGTAGATATTACCTAGGGGTGTATGATGGTTATTAAATATGGTATGTTGATCTCTATTTAGAGTGGATGACTCTAATTCTAGTGGTGCCATATCCTTTGAGGTCTTCTAAACCTAATATATATGATTATATTGCTGACATAGTTAGGTAAGTATACCAACAAATGTGACAAAAGGATAGAGAGTAGAGGAGGATAAGAGGATATGGTGGTGCTATAGGTGGAGAGGAGGTCAGATCAAACATGAAGTATCTATTATATGTAGACCCTTTGGTCATTCTCCCACCAATTTTTAGTGCATCTAGAAGGTATGGACCTAGTAGGTCACTAGAGGGGGCTATGCAAGTAAAGAGGCCTTGATACAAGGAATTAAGGTCCTTAAGACATTATTGGAAAGAATTCAAGTGGAGATGTCTCAAGTATAGCAAGATATTGATTGCGTGAGGAAAGAGTGAGACTAGGATCAAGACTAAATAGCTTAGCTATAGAGTGAGGTATATTATCTTAAGGCTAATAGGAATTTTGTTATCACTTGGGCAATGATGAGCAAGTTAGGAGGAGCCATGGTATAGTTAATAGTGAGTTAGTGGTAGGGTCAACTCTCTTAGTTGTAGGTGTAGTTGTAGAATGCCATTCAATAGGCCCATGATACAATGTAGGAAGCTAGTACAAAGATATAGATGATCACATATTATCAAGCTTGATACCATACTACCATCCATGTCTCACAAAGAGAGCCATCCCCTACCTAGAAGAAGAGTAGGTCAAGGTTGACCACTCAACAATCCTAATGGTATATCTATTTTTATAATCTGCCATCACCACCACCACCATCACCAAGAAGTAGGGATATAGGGTCTAGCTACTAAGAGGACACCTAATATTTTGGGGTTGACTACACCAATTTTGATCATTATGGTGAATTACCCCCTATATATTGGGCCAAGTGTACTGATTTTGTCATTGTAGGACATTGGATCCATAACTATGTACTTTAATGAGGTATTTCTATAAGAATATTTTGATATATACTTGATTATTTTTGATGTGATGTGTGGATGCTTTTATGATTTTTTAATGTGATATTGATTTTGGTATTATGTATAAATTTGTTCTAAAAAAAATTGAGAATAAATTCATAATTTGATCAACCATAATTTTTGATGCATCTGATGGGTTGTATTTGATATATAGATTGGATTATGATGTGATTTAAATGAATTAATGATGGCTTGATATTTTTAATAAATTTATTTTGTATAAAAAATATGAGATAAAGTGTTAAATATGGTTCATAATTAAAGAACTAGAAAATGATTAAGGCAATATAAAATCTAGTATGGATACACTATTATAAGGATATCATGATGGTTTAGGAGTGATTTAGGAAAGTTTTGATAAGGTTTTGTAAATCATGATATACCATAGATTAGGGGGAAAATCGAGAAAAGAAAAAAAATTAAAATTCATGCCACTTTAGAAAACCACAAAAATCTCTTATATGAGAAAAATTATGATGAGAGAATGTTGCAAACCAATTAGTAAATAGAATTAACAAATGGTAATATTTATAAAAATGTAAATTTGAATTTAATTTTTTTTAGATGTAATTAATTAGTGAATTTGATCAAATATTATTTAATTTATTAATAGATAAAAATCAAGATAACTATCAACTTGGTTACACTTGTTAAGTAGAGACATAGCCTCACAAATGCAACCACTGGCTAATTTGATAATTTTGAGTAAAGTTACCCAATAATTAAGTGATTAATTTGATTTGGAAAAATTTACTAATAAATCAATAATTTGAGGGAAAATAAATTTAAGTATTTCAATGGATTATTTTTATAAAATAAAGTTAGAATGACACTAATTATTGGGAAAATGATTCATTAGAAAATTCAAATTTATTTTTTTTGATAATGTATTTATGATTAATTTGTTGCAAGATGGATAAATCTCAATATGAGATGGCTTGCTAATAAAGAGGTAGTGATTTGAAAAAAGGTTAAGGTGAGGAATTTTGGGATGAATGATATCCAACTCTATCAATAGAATAATTGTTTTATGACTAGGATGACTAAATTCAAAAGGAATAGAAGGAGAACAAAAAAAAAAGGAAGAAAAAGGATGAGGGACATCTAGCAAGGAAATTGGAAGAAAATACCTAATAATGAGGTAGAAAGGAAGCTAATACTATGCTTAAAAAAATTACCCCAAGCGGTGGCCTAGTAGCCACATAATAGACAAGCAAGTTTAGTGGGTAAAAGTTTAATTTGACTTATTATCGAGTAGTGACTTGTGAGTCAAATGATAGACAAGTACTCATAAGAATGCTTATAATAAATTGTTCCTAGTGATGGCTTGTGAGCTTAATAATGGAAAATAACTCATGAATAGCATGTAAATATGTACAAGTTATTATCCCATTTTTGAGTAGTTGTCTTTTTGCCATGGTGATGGACAAGTAATCAAGAAGAGGAGAGATATATCTAGAAATATATAAGATAAATATTTCACCCCTAAGTGGTGGCTGAGAAGCCATGATAAAGGAGAAATACATAGAGAATATAACTATGATATAATATGGATAATGTCCAAATGATGGCCTTAGAGCCAAATATAGGACAAGCACTTTGTTCATGATGATAATATATCTGAAATATGTGCAGTATAATACAAAGAGATATATGATACATTAGTTAGTAATTATCACATGGGAACTTTGATTAGTAAATACCCAATGGAGAATTTTGTTAGTAATTTCCATAGGGGGACTTCGATTAGTAAATTCCCAAAGGGGACTTCTATTAGTAATTGATATAGGAAGGTTTCAATTAGTAAATGCCCAAGGAAAACTTATATTAGTAATTACCATAAGGGGACTTCAATTAGTAAATGCCCAAGGGGGACTTCTATTAGTAATTTTCATAGGGGAACTTTAATTAGTAAATGCCCAAGGGGAAATTATATTAGTAATTTCCATAAGAGGACTTTGATTAGTAAATGCCCAAGGGGTACTTCAAATGTCTACTTCGCAAGGGGCATGTCCAAGAGAGAATAAAAATATTTACAGTATAGGAGGCATTCCCAAAAGGGAACATCATAGGGGGAATTACCAAGGTGACATAAAATGTCAATGTCATAGGGAGAATGCTATAGAGGGACTTCAACTTTTTATGCTATAGTGGGCATGCCCAAGAGAAAATTTTAATATCTATTCCATAAGGGGCATCCTAAGAGGGACTTTAAATATCTATGCCATAGGGGGCATGCCCACAAGGGAATTTAAATTTCTACACCATTGGGGGGATGTCCAAGAGGGACTTTAAATATCTACACCATAGGGGGTATGTTTAAGAGGGACTTTAAATATCTATGTCATTGAGGGTGAGTAAAATATATATGCATATGTCATACAATTTTATTTTTATTAATAGGTTAATAAGGGAATTGAAAGGGTCCCATCTCTTTTACATAAAATTCCTTACAAGCAATTCATAAAAGGTGAAGAAAACATGGTGCCAAGTCCATTTGAACTATTAACAATCATAAAGAACCAACATAAATCACCTGATAAGAAACATACATACTACACTTATAATAACAATAATAACAATAATAACCATATAACAATTGAATTTATATACATAACAGTTTGCCACATATAGACTGGGACACCCATAACAATTTGCCCCAAGAACTAAATCCCAAAATTTGGCTTCTTCCAAGTGGAAAGTGAAAATCATTGGAATGATTTGGCTTCTACTTAGAAAAAAAATTCAATAAGTTGAAGTGGGAAATTATCTTCCCATATAATAATATCTTGATCCTCCACCCCCATGTTTACCAATAAATCTATAGTTGCATTCCATCTCGATAAACATGCTTCAACTGCAAGTTGTGATAAGACTCAAGGTTATGCATAGCAGTTAATTTCGCAAATTGGGGCAAATATAAGGATTTTTAAAATTGAAATTTGGTGAAAATAGGGACCCTAGATGTCGGCCCATTCACCCAAATTTTTTGGGACCAATTTTTTTTAGGGTCCATTCACCCGCTATGATACTTATTTTATGGAGCATTCCCACCAAACATTCGCCTTCAAATTATAAAAAATTTCATTTATCTTGCAAAATTCACCTCTTATACCCCAATTATATATAGCTAACATGAGAGTGATATTCATACATTTAAGACACTAATTATCCTCGATAGTGAGCGATAAAAAATAGGTGAGACAAGTAGAATATAGAAAGTAAGTGACAAATAATATAGCTAACACCAGCGATAGACAATAGGCTACCATAGCAAATGATAACCAATAGAGAACTATAGTACGTGACCTTAGAAAGTGATAGACATAGGTTAGTATTTTTGTCTTCTGTTCAAATTTACTATAGACATCCAGTCATTTTATCAATTACCATATAGCAATTACCATATGTCTATATTTATATCAACCACCATATGTTAGTTGACATATGTTTATATTCATATATCAAGCACCATATATCATATGCCATATGGTGGTAGACATATGGCAGATGATATATCATCCACCATATGGTATCCACCATATGGCGTCTGCCATATGTTATATGCCATATGGTGTTCACCATATGGCATCTGCCATATATCATCATCTGCCATATGGTGTTCACCATATGGCATCTACCATATGTCTTCCACCATATGTCACCCACCATATGGAAACTAACATATGGTGGATGACATATATCGGTAGACATATGTCATCCCCCATATATCAAGAGCCAAATGGTCGATACCATATGTCTGCCATATATCGAGAGCCAAATGGTGGATGACATATATCGAGAGCCAAATGGTCGATACCATATGTCTGCCCCTATATATCATCTGCCATATGGTACCTGACATATGGGGGATGATCACCATATATCAGGTGCCATATGGTGATAGACATATGGCATCCACAATATGGTGGATGACATATGGCATTCACCATATATCATATGCCATATGGAAGATGCCATATGGAGAACACCATATGGTAGATGACATATGATGGATGCCATATGCCATATGTTAGCCACCATATGTCATCCCCATATGTCTACCACCATCTACCATATGTAATCCATCATATGTCAGCTGCCATATATCGGACACCATATGATAGGCGCCATATCCTAGGTTCCATATGTCATCTTATTTTCCTAACCAATAATTCTTTTTTACCAGTAGTTTTTATTTTTTGAACATGATGTTCATGTTCATATTATGTTTATATAGGTAAAATGTCACCAGTTGGCAATGGAAACAAGGGAGGCCAATCTTACAATAAAAATAGTATCCTAAATTACTTTCATCATATTTCACAATCCAATCAGCCATCGACATTTGCACAAATTCAAGGTACAAACACCTTTTACTTACTAACTAGTGAATTTTTGTATGCTATTAATTTTATATATCCTATATTTCTTCATTAAAAAATGGTTTCTTTGTTGATGTCTTTGTATACTATTAATTTATTCCTATTTTTTAATAGAATGTGTATTTTAAAATAAAAAAAATGATATAAAAACCTTTGATTGTAGAAAACACTATTGATCTTGGTATGCCTCCACTTCCACATATCCTTGATAATGAAATACCCACAGATAAAAATTTTCTTAATGAAATACAACAACATGAAGAGATTCCTGAAACTAACACACCAAATAGAAAATAAAATAATATCTCTCATACGTCCCTACTTCCAAAGAATCTTCTTCTAAGAAACCTAAACGTACCAGGTTATCAAAGTGGATAATTAATAGAACATTTCAGCTTGATTGGGTATTAGAATTTCTATTTTATTGAGCTAGTGTAGCTAGATAATAGTAGTGAATAACTAAAAGAATTGATATGTGTAATTTGTAGTTAGAAACACGGAAGGGATCATATATTGCAAGTTAAGAAAGATATAGTAGAAAAACATTATGGAAAATTTTGTATAAAAATAAAATAAAGTGATGGAACAATATCAAAAAAATTTAGGTGGAAGGATGCATCAGAATGCACACATATCAGATATGTAGAAGAATATGATAAATAAATGAAACAACAACAAAATTTGGTTGAGAAAGGTGGAACGATTCAAGCCAAATTTCACAAAATGAGTAAGATCACTTTAGCTTCAAAACGTTTGTAGTTTGTTCCTGTATACACTATTCTTAACAAGGGTAGATCTATGTATGATTTCTTTGATTATAAACATCTATTTCAACTAGATGATGTGCAAAACCTTCATAGTGTCTATTGGTCAGATCGAAGTGGTTGGAAAATGATAAAATATCTCTCATTGGTTTAGCAAGAGGACCTCAAAGAGAATTTAAAAAAGTGCCAAATTCATTTCACTTTCAATTGATGAGGTGATTGCTGTTGACAACACATATTGGATTTGCATGCATGTTTACACATTGGAAAATCATTTAAGGAAACCTCATTTACTTTGAGTACATAATATGGTGGAAAATTACAATATGGAAAACCTTTACAATGTTGTTGTAACCAATTTCAAGGAAATAGAAGGAATGAATGATATGGAAATAGCCAGTAAGTTAATATGCATTGGAGTAGACGGTGCTGCTATAATGCAAGGATACATAAATGGTCTTTGTATTTGACTACAAACATCAATTACCTCATATTTGATCCCTATTCATTGCATGGCTCACAGAATGAATCCTGTATACAAAATTGTGAGCACATTTGAAAATGTAGCAAAAGTGGAAGAACTAGTTCATGAAATTCATTTTTATTTTTTGTGCAGTCCAAAAATATTTTTAGAGTTTCAACAGTTTGCACTAGGAGTTATTGAAGGTAAAAAACTGTTAAAATTTGTAGATACTAGGTGGATTTTGTTATACCAATTGACATATAGAGTTTTTAAACAATATCAATCCTTGGTAGGGTTTATGTATGCAAATTGTAGGGCAGTTGATAAGGCTAAAGATTTGTTATTTTGAATGAGTGACTTGGAAACACTTCCAACATTATGTGGTATGCTTCCAATGTTGGAATAAATGAATACTTTGATAAAATTTGCACAACAAAGATCAATTTATATTATATATTTCTTCAGGACAAGAAAACAAATTTGTATGCAAATTGATATGATGTACACATCTGCTGAATTTTTTATGGATCCCATGTTTGAGAGTTGGAGAACATTAACAAACATCAATGATCCTCAATTTTTTTTTGAATCTCAACATAAATGATCATCTTTGTATTAATTTCCATAGAAAGGTAATACCTTTATATTGTTTTGATCAACGAATGGATATATCTACAATTGAAATAGAAAAAATGCTGTAACATACAACATATTTGATGTAGTTGTACATGATACAAAAATTAAACTGATAAAAATAGCAAAAAATTTGACAAACAAAACAAGAGATCGTTTTCAAAGAGATGAATTGCTTGAGGCTATGGGTGTGGTTAACCCAATGTTTTGGAATCCTTGTAATGAATACCATACTATAAATGGTTTTTTTCTAAAATACATGGGCACTCTTTCTAACCATTTCACTAAATGTGTGAAATTTAATGGTATTGAAATCCATGCTATTCTCAAGAAAGATATTTTGATAAAAGAATCAAATAGTTTTGGAACGATAATGGTTTCTCAAGTTTCACAATTGACTAACCATCATGAAACAGGTTCTATTTTACATTTATGGAAAATATTGCATCCTAGTAGTGTCTTACAACATATGATGAGTGAATATTTTATTTTATATGAACTATGTCAAACGATGATTTTGGGATCAATAGAAGATGAAAGGGTGTTTAGTGCATTATCATTTGTAAAATATAAAGTTCAAAATAGGTTGGATAAAAATTTGGAAAATTGTTTGAGAGTATATGTGTTGACCTATGAGGTGGAGCAGTATCCTGTTGACAACACATATTGGATTTGCATGCATGTTTACACATTGGAAACTCATTTAAGGAAACCTCATTTACTTGGAGTACATAAGATGGTGGAAAATTGCAATGTGGAAAACCTTTACAATGTTGTTGTAACCACTTTAAAGGAAATAGAAGGAATGAATGATATGGAAATAGCCAGTAAGTTAATATGTATTGGAGCATACAGTGATGCTGTAATGCAAGGATATAGGAATGGTCTTTGTATTTGACTACAAACATCAATTACCCCATATTTGATCCCTATTCATTGCATGGCTCACATAATGAATCCCGCATACAAAATTGTGAGCACATTTGAAAATGTAGAAAAAGTGGAAGAACTTATCCGTGAAATTCATTTTTATTTTTTTTGCAGTTGTAAAATATTTTTAGAGTTTCAACGATTTGCACTATGAGTTATTGAAGGTAAAAAACTGTTAAATATGTATATACTAGGTGGATTTCGTTGTACCAATCGGTATTTAGAGTTTTCAAACAATATCAATCTTTGGTAGGGTTTATGTATGCAAATTGTAGGGCAATTGATGAGGCTAAATATTTGTTATTCTGAATGAGTGACTTGGAAACACTTCTCACATTGTGTGGTATTCTTCCAATATTGGAAGAAATTAATACTTTGATAAAACTTGCACAACAAAGATCAATTTATATTATGGATTTCATTAGGGTAAGAAAATAAATTTGTATGCATATTGATATGATGTACATGTCTGCTAAAATTTTTATGGATCATGTTTGAAAGTTGGAGAACATTAACAAACATCAATCATCCTAAAAAAAAAATTGAAGTTCAACAAAAACGATCATCTTTGTATTAATGTCAACAAAAAGGTAATACCTTTATATTATTTTGATCAATGAATGGATATAGCTACAAATGAAGTAGAAAAAATGCATATAACATAAAATATATTTGATGTAGTTGTACATGACATAAATATTAAATTGAGAAAAATAGCAGAAACCTTGACAAACAAAATAAGAGACTGTTTTCAAAAATATGAATTGCTTGAGGTTATGGGTGTGGTTAACCTGATGTTCTGGGATCCTTGTACTGAATACCAAACTATAAATGGTTTATTTCTAAAATACATGGGTACTATTGCTAACCATTTCACTAAATGTATGGAATTTAATGGTATTGAAATCAATGGTATTCTCAAGAAAAATATTTTGATAAGACAATCAAATAATTTTAGAACGATAAAAGTTGCTCAAGTTTCACAATTGACTAATCATCATGAAACAGGTTCTATTTTACATTTGTGGAAAATATTGCATCCTAGTAGTGTCTTACAACATATGATGAGTGAATATTTTCTTTTATATGAATTATGTCAAACAATGATTTTGGGATCAATGGAAGATGAAAGGGTGTTTAGTGCATTATTGTTTGTAAAATCTAAAGTTTGAAATAGGTTGGATAAAAATTTATAAAATTATTTGAGAGTATATGTGTCGACCTATGAGGTGGAGCAGTATCCTTATGACATATCTTTGGCATATTGGAAATCTCTTGTAGATAGAAGAGGTGAAACAAATACTCATGATGATGAGGATAATGGTAACACTGATCAAATTGTAGCAACAATTTTTTTAGATATGAGTACATATGATTTTGTATAGTCTGAAAAGTGTTTGTTTCATATCCCAGCATTGTAATCAATAGATGATTTAAAATTTTGAATATATTTCACATTATTCATTATCAGATTTCTATAGGATATTGAGAATTGATTTTTCATTTTACTTGGACATGTATTTTTTGATATTTAGAAAGTGTTTGTTTTAGCTTCCAACATTGTGAATTTGTTGTTTTTATATCACATCGTTGTTATTCTATTGTGTATATCTCCAAAAATATCTATTGTATATGTTGATGAAATTGTATGTTTAATATTTAAGCTCTATTATTGGATTATATGTCTATGGCAAAGCAAATATTTGTGCTACAATTCAGTCATTTAAAAAGTTTTTATAAAATATAAGAGAAATTTTTGCCTATATCCATCTTTGCTAGAAATTCATTTGTAATGAAAATTATTTATTGCATCCACATTAACTAATTAAAACATCATAATATTTAAAATAAAGTTTAAAAAAGATAATACAATTTTTTTGGAAATTGTCTCTTTTATTGATTTAAAAGCATCCTTTACAATTTACAAAATTCTTGACTACTATATAACAAAAGTTATAGTCAACTAGTTGGCTTTCTCTTGGGTGTCTAAAGCATGAGTTGGATCTTCTAGAGAATGATTTTAAGACCTTTTTGGACTTAGAATACTTATCTGAAAAAAAGACAACATTATTAGAAAACAAAAATTAGAATACCTTAAAAATGTATAATAACAAAAAATAAAATTTAAAAATATACTGCTCAAATATTGTAAATCAAGATCGTATTTGGTCTCCATTGTTAGTTTTTCATCATCGCTTAAACCATACTGATTGGTCACTAGTTGACTATTTGTATATGGCAGTCCTACAAGTCACTGTAGATATAAAGGTTTGACAGTAAAAGAAATATTCTTGTTGTCGATGGTCATTTGGACAACGGAGGCTTCACCGTCATAGGAGTTCATTATCCTTTGCATGAGGGAAACATTGGTGTTGTATTGTACCATTTTCATGATCCCTGCAAGAGCAGATTTCTAAACCCATTGTGTATCTCTTCTAGGTGTGTTGAAAATATTGGAAAGGTTAAAGCAAAAAGTGTTTTAAAGGTAACCCTTGAAGGAAGAGAAGAGGAAGAGATAGCCATTTGGATGGTGCACTGATCAGATCAAATCTAGATTCACCATTAAAAACAATAATATCTTACTTATTAGATTTAAAATATTACTAACTTCTTTTATCCATTCTTTATCCCACATAAAACCTTTATATTTAATCAATAACTTCTGAAAATTCAACATCAATTCAAATATTGAACTCTACAACTAAATAACAATTATTTTAAAATAACATATTAATCAATATAATAAAGGTACATTTACCTTCATGTACAATATCTACTTCCAAACTTCATTAATACAATGATAAGAATGGGCGTTTACATTGTATCTATGAAATATAATGAAACATTTATTATAATTATAAAAAAACTACATTTACAGTTTTTAAAACCCTTTTTTATATTTTCTTTAATCTTGGATTCATGTTATGTTAAATATATATATGTTTAAATAAAATTAAGTCATGTGGTATATATATATAATTATGGTATAAATGAGTATATATTATATGCCAATTTAACTTATTTGTTGTGTTTTTTAATGGTTATTAAATCGTCTTATATTTTCTTGAATTTATTATGTATAATAGATGACATAGATGTTGTTCTATCAACCTATGATATATCTAGTCAATATTTAAAATTTTTAGGTCATTTTTAAATTCAGGTTTAAATTTGGAATACATTTGATGTTGACGAAAATTGACAGCAACAAATTAGTGTAAAATTCTCTACTTAACATTGTACCACAACAAATGTTCAAAAATATAATTTTAATCCATTTTCATTAATTTTAATATATGAGATATAATTTAATTTTAAACAAAATATTCACAATTAAATTTGGTGCATGTTAAAGTTCTACACATTTAAAACAAAATTTTACACATTTATAACAAATTTTAAAATTTGAAGTCCAAGTACTCCACATCTTCTACTTAAAAAATTATTTCCACTTTAATACCTCCTCTTGTAGTTTACATACTCAATAACAACTCTCATGATTGTAAATCTTGCATTAGTCCCCATTTTGTTCTACCTTTTGTTATTGCACTATTGTCTTGGCAGGCTACTTAAAAACTCTACGCCCTAGTAAACGTAGAAAGGGTGTGCACTCGAATGTAGAATAAAGCTACACCTCCGTAACAACAAGAAAATGGTATTATTCGCTTTGTTAATGGATGTAGCAGGAAAGGAACATTGTATTATTAACTTGTCCCATGTCATAAGGTATCTTGGGACACCACAGTGATATAATTTTGAACATTTATCTAAAAGAATCCTAAAATTTTCCTAAAACAAATGGAATTTATCAATGTAATATTCATCCAGAAAAATAAAATGTTTCCCTTGTAGCTAATAAATGTATATATTTTTAAAACATTGAATCCATGCATTGATTTCACCAAACTTCTCCATGACTTGGTGACAACTTACTTTCCCTCAAAATATAATTTTGAAGAGCAATTTGTGTAAGAAATGAAATTTAACCTAAATTCTAACCAGATGCAATGAACAATCTCCAATTCTGAGCAATACATCAAATAAGAATTAATTAATAATGCTTAAATGCCATTGAATTGAATGAGCTCCATTCCCTCCCACTACAACAAAATATTACAAAGAATGTCATAGAAGTGGAAAAAATAAAATAAAAAAATCCAAAGATTGGCTTAGCCTCTTTTTAGCATGTGGTCCCATGGCCTACAATGCCAGGCCCTTCACATATAGATAGCCACCCCATAATTTTTTGAAATTCTTGATGACCACATGTGATGTGGACTTATAAAGGTGGCTGAAATAATGAATGATAGCTTAAGAAAAATATTGATAAACTCATAACTCGATAAACCTTACAACATTAACACACATACTTTTATCAGGTGATGCAACCACCTCCCTTTCGACTAGATAGGCCATGACACAATTTTGGAATGTCTACTGACCATATTTTTGTTTTTGGTCATATAATTTTCTGATTTTAGTTTCCGTTCTATATGATTTTTTTGTTAATGAGTGGAGATTAAAATGGAAAGCGGTCAGATGATGGGATGACTTCTCAATTATTGATTTATTTTTTGTATATCTACACTACACTCCTAAAAAATATACAAAATAAATATTAATTTTTTCTTAGACATGCATGGTAGTTTTTCATGAAATTATTATGATGTTCAGTCTACCAAATCCTTCTCAAGTGACCATTTTTTATTCCTTCCAAACTAAAAATAAAATGCCACTCCAAAATTTGAGCGCTATACATGCCAACATGTCTTTGTAGATTATGGATGTGTCATTTCCTTCAAAATTTAAGTGTTATACATGTCAACATGTCGTTGTGCATTATGGATGCATCCTTTGATTACTTATTTCTTCTATGGTCCATATAACTACTCTCGTTATGGTCTTAAACATTTCCTAGGTCTGAATATTATTCCATTATAATAGCAAATCAATAGTATCTAGCCTAATTGTCTTCAACGAGCATTTCTCATGCAGCAGATATCTCATAAAAAATAACTAGCATGGTAAATACTTTCACTCAATGAAAATGCTCTTTAAACCTTAAACGTCGATTTCGTAGTACAAAGTTGGTAAATGCATATAAAGGACTAGCATCGTTACTCTAGGTGGATGTGCTCCATAGCTAATTTATAATTTAATTACTTTGGTCTAAGGTTGATATCAAAAGAAACAAAATTTCTAAAATAAAACCATCATGTTTAAATATATATGAAATAATGAAACACCAACTCGACTTCTATGGTTTAATTTTACACCTACTACAGAAAGTAATTGACAAAAAAATTTAGTTCAGTAGATGCCTTTTAGTTGCATTGTTAGATGTGAATGAAAAGTAGATAGGGACATGCCTTAAAATTGAATCCAATATCATAATATGTGACTAAATTTTTAGATAATAGAACAACAAAGGTGACAGTTTAATTGTTGATTCAAAGGTTATCTCATAGAAATAAGAAATAAATAATGTTTAGAATCTTAAACATGACTGGATTGAAGTTGAATCAACTGTATCGAAGAGACATGTACATGCGTATTGCACATGAAATAGAAACACAAGATATTTGGAATATTGTTATGTACTCTATATTATTGTTCCTATTTACACATAAATATCTTTGTGATGAATTTATAATTATTTGAAAATAATTAAACAACATGAAAATACCTCTTTGTGAAAGTTTTTTTCATTTCTAAGCGTTCCTTCTCTAAGTGTTCTGAGGGAAAAGTGGGGGAGAAACCACGACATGAAGGAAGAAAAAATGTGTTGGGAAATGTTAATTTATAGGAGGCTACAGGGTGGAAGGTATGAGTTTGACATGTGGTGGGTGAAGGGCACATGGAAGCATCTTGATAAGTCGTGTTATTTTGGCATGTGGGTTGTCGGCTCACTGTGCCATTGCATGAAGGTAGGCTATGTGCTGCAGGTCGTGCTATGTCAACCACCATGTGGTGGTCAGCATAGTGTGGCCTATACCCCATGGTCTGCATTCACACGATGGCACAGTGAGCCACATTATTTTGGCATGTGGGATATTGACCACCATGTAGTGATCGACATCACATGGCTACCGTGTGAAGGCAAGATGTAGATGGCCACACTATGTTGACTACCACATGGTGGCAAATATAGCATAGGCTATAGCCTGTGTGAAAGCAGGCCATGAGCTATAGGCTATGCTATGTCGATCGCCACATGGTGGCTGACATAGTGTGGCCTGAAGCCCACGATATATCTTCATGTGGTGGCACAGTGCAACCACCATATGAAAGTAGGTCACGGATGGCTGCACTATGCTAGAAACCACATAGTGTGGCCTGTAGACCACGTGAAGGCAAACCACAATATTTAGGTCACTATATGTTGATTGCCACATGGTAGCCAACATAGCATGGCCTGTAGTCTGTGTGAAGGTGACCATGGTATGAAGAGAGGTTGCACTCTATCGGTCACCACATGGTAGCTTATATAGCATGGCTTGAAGCCCGCGACTTGCCTTCATGCAACAACATAGCGCAACCCCTACATGAAGATAGGATGTAGGTGGCCACACTATATAGATCGCCATGTGGCAGTTGACATAGCACAACCTACAACCTGTGTGAAGGTAGACCATGGGATGTAGGTTGCGATATGTTGACAACCATGTGGTGGACAACATAGCATGATCTACAACCTGTGTGAAGGTAGGCCATGGGCTGTAGACCATGCTATGCCAGCCACCACATGACCTGCATGCATTCGTAAAATAAATTTATGTTCTTATAATGTAAATGCTTTTTTTAATTTTAATTATATCATTAAATTTTATTTTATTAAACGCATATACATTTTTTTAATTATTAATTTTTTTTATCAATAATATTTTATTTAAAAATTTAAATCCTATTAAAACCCACAAGTGATTTCTATGTACTAAATTATAAACTCTTTTTTTGGTAAGTTAAGTTGAATTAAAAGTGGGTTTTTATCAAGGATCCCAAAACCTGATTACATCAAAATGCAAGAGGAACAGTCCAAGGATGGACATCAGGAAAGGCTTGAGGAAAGCCTTGAGGAATAGATTCAGGAAAGCATTGAGGATGAAAGTGAGGAAAATTGCGCAGAGCAAAATTTGAAAAACCCACCAGGTGGGAAAGGAGAAGGTGGTAGAAGAAAATGGAAAACCTGCCTAAAATCAAATTTGAAACTGCCCACAAGCGAGAAAAGAAATAGGTGCTTAAATTTGAAATTTGAAACATCCCAAGGGTGGGAAAAGGAACTAGGCACCAAACCACCCCTGGGAAACCAGAAACCATGATAGAAACAACTTCCCACATAGGGGAAAACTAGCCAAAAGTAGAAAAACCACCCTGCATCAAAGGGTGGAGCAAAGAAACTGAGATTATAGTAAATCCCACCAAGACAAGGATGGGAAGTAACCAAGGACGTCATAGGATCACTCAAGCTGCAAAAAAATTGAGTCCCTTGTGAGCCTGAAAGGTGGAACAACCATTAGAGGATTTCCTCAGGCCATGAAATCCTTAAGCATTGGATCATAGGCCTGGAAAGTGGGTCAGCATATTGAGGAACTCCATAGGCCACAAAGTCCTCATGTAATGAAGAAGGAAGCATTCAAGAACGCCATCCCAACAAAGTAAGCAACATAAGTAAAACCACACGTCGTAGGAAAAATATAGGAAAGTTCCCAAGGAACCCAAGAGGAAGGAGTCATGAGGAAGCCCAACTACAGACGATAAAGCCCAGATAGAAAGGATACAGCCAAAAATCCCAGACAACCTTCAGCATCACCACCGAACAACTTCAAGGAAGCATATGAGGAAGTCCTGCAAGGAAACAACAATAAGGAAACTAGAGGCCCACCAGGTAGGCCATGAAAGAAATTGAAATCCTACTAGACTCACAACATCAATCCCAAAGAGCAAAGTCACAGAAGAAAGCACATGGTCCTCCCCAAGACCAAAAGGATGTTGTGTAAAACTACTCATGAAACCACTTTTCTATAGCCTCAAAATTCCACAACTGAAGATCCTCCAAGATAAAACGTCAAGAAGACACCTGAAACACATGGGAAAAACTAAGAAATCCAAGAAAAAATCCTTGAACAACCCAGAAAACCCAAAGAAACTCCCAAGAAAGAATCCAAAATCATCCCAAGACCCAGGCACCAAAGGAAAACCCCACCACCGAGCAATAAAATGGGCATAACATTGGATCGATGATCTCCCACACCAAAGATATCATCTGCAACACCATCCTGCCAGAAGGAAGGGAAAAGGAAGTGCTAAGGAAGCTGGGATAGGAACAAGGAGTTGGGCCAAGGCCAGGGAAGGGATTAAATTATAAAATCTTATCTTTTAAATTATTTTTTAATATTCAAACATACTATAAATAACATATATATATATATATATATATAATCATAAAACATCATTAATCAATTGAAAGGATAACATTGTAATTAATAGTTTGGCACAAGTCAAAGAAAAGGTACGTACAAGTATTTAATAATATCAATTCTACCCATTTAGTCATACCATCATTCATAGAATATTTACAACTCTTTTTATATCATAGTGTTTTGATAGAGATCCATGTTCTATTCATGGGATAGGACAAGTTTTTGATATGCCATTTGTATATAATTTTTAATAAAATTGGTTCTACCCATCTACTTATACTACATTGATAATTTCTTTAGCATATTCACAATTCCCTTACCATCACGGTGTCTTAACAAAGACCCAAGTTCCTGGGGAGGGTGGTCCTTTGTGTATAACAAATTAATTATTTGATTGATGTACCACAATTGATCGACAAAGCGTGGACTACATGCCTTCATGTGACAACCTTTAATATAATTTAGAAATTTTAAATTAAATTCAAGAGACAAAGGTGCGAAGAAAGATGATTGAACAAATTTTAATTTAAAGGAGATGAAAGAGGTCATGATCAATCTAGATAGTTCATCTCCATAAAGTAATATTAATTTCCCTTCGTGCAATATAAATAGTAGTATAGAATGTCTTGGAAAAGATATGGTAGAAGCCTTAAGGTTCTAGCTAATATTTAATAAATGAATAAATAAAATAACATTAAAAAAAATCACTTTTAGGGTTGAATCACTATTGCATTGGAATGAGGAATCCCTCCAATGGGTTTAAAAATATATATATTCTTCTTCTTGGATGATTTGTGTGAATGGCCAACCTAATATATATATCTACCCTAAAGCTACGTTGGTGAAGAGACGTGATGGTTCATGTTAGGAAGAGATGTGATGGTTCACGTTATGAAGAGATGTGATGGTTCACTTTATGAGTTAATAATATAATAATTAAATGATTAATAATACTAACTAATAATGTTAGGATGGAGGATCCTAACATGCCACCCTCCTTAAAAAGATCTTTGTCCTCAAATATCAAAGTGAGGAGCTTTATCTTTTGTTTTCCAAGAAAATTTTTTGCAAGTTCTTGTACTATTTTAATGTCACTTTTTCGAAGGTAGGGATATCTTGAAGGTTAGAGTGTTAGTGGGGGGTTTCCAAGAACAATAGTAGAATCTTCCTTAGGAGAATCATGATGATGATGGGAGGGCAACCCTTGGGGTTCCTCAAACACTTTAGAATGATGCATCAAAAGTGATGGTAACACTTCCAAATCCTTTTATGGTTCCCTGGTAGAGCCAATAGAGGAGTGTGTAGTCACTCTGCAGTGGTTTCGAATAGGTTTGGTCATGTGGTGAGAACTCACTAATGGTGAGGAAGGTGTGTATAGGTCTTGTAGAGTACATGTCTAATCGACATTGATCACTTTGAGTATGTCTACCTCATCCTTGCTTGGTGCATCAATCACTTCCAGCATATCAACCCTATTGTTGTCATTGGTGGGATCAGGTATTTTGGGTATTTCTTGCTCATTGTCCTTGTTTTCCACATCTTCCTCCTCTTTCTTATATTTTGTGGCTTCCTCATCTTCCTTACCTTCCTCATAATTGCCATATTTAGTGCTATATTTAGGTGTATCCATCACTATGTCTACCTCAATCACATTTTCATCATTGGGAGAACTACAAGGAATAGTTGCATTTGAAATATATAGTGCAGGTGTAATACATTGATGATTATGAATAAATTTCTCATTGCAATGAAAACAAAGGCCATTTTCTCGTCATGCCTTCACTTCCACAAGGTGAATACATTTAATGGGTAAGAGTTGGGTAAGTTTTTGGGTTGTGTAAGTATTTTGTGATTCCCATATAGGTGGTTTTGTAATTGGGTCCTTCCATTGGCAAAAATCCTCCTTTGTAATAATTTTATTTGTAAGGTCATCCTTTTTTAGGGTTAAATTTCTTGCTATTTTTGTTTCAAAATCATCTTGTCATTTATTCATTACTTGTAGGATTTATTTTGAGATATATTTAAATAAACTTCTCCACTTGTGTCCAGAATTGATGCTTTGATACCAAATGGTAGAATCTTGAAGGTTCTACCTTATATTTCATAAATGAATAAATAAAATAACATTAAAAAAATTACTTTTAGGGTTGAATCATTGTTGCACTGGAATGGAGAATCCCTCCAATGGGTTTAAAAAAATATATATTCTTCTTCTTGGATGATTTGTGTGAATGGCCAACCTAATATATATATCTACCCTAAAGCTACATTGGTGAAGAGACGTGATGGTTCATGTTAGGAAGAGACGTGATGGTTCACGTTATGAAGAGATGCGATGGTTCACTTTATGAGTTAATAATATAATAATTAAATGATTAATAATACTAAATAATAATGTTATGATGAAGGATCCTAACAATATAACAAACTTGTCTCGAAAAATTAGTGCTTAGATTAAGCAAGATATATTTAAATATTCAATTTTGGTATTGTCTTGAAAAAGTAGAGCTAAATTGTCTAAGAAAAATATATTTAAAGATTTACAAAAGATAAGGGAACTTGTCTTGGAAAAGTAGAGCTTAAATCCACTAAGCAAGATATTTTTAAAGATTCAGTTTTGATATTCTTCCAATTTTTTTTAAACATTGAAATGTTTGACAAGTTAAATGGAAAATATGATCTTGTGATCAGGTTGATCCAAGTTTGTTTGAGGGTGACATCATACCTAGACTTATTACAGGTTGGATGGTAAGGATGCAATATTATATCTGTTTCGATTTGATTTTTTATTTGATTTTATTTAATATATATATTTTTCCAAATATTAGCAGAAATTCACCCCATTATTAAAATTTTTAGTTGAAATTTTTTTTCCATGACTTCTACATGAATTTGGGTAGGATTCACCTGGGTTTCGAAACTGATTCGCCCCCTTTTTATAAATAAATTTTGGGTTGGACCCCTTATGCATAACCCTGATAATACTGCATAATCTCTTTCATCCCCACAACCACATATGCAATGCTCCAACCAAATTTCTTTCTTTTAGAATATTTATAAGGTTTAGGGAGTACCCTTCCATAATAATATTTTTATAATGGCCTTCTTTGATTAACTTAGACCTTATAAAAAAATCCCAAGCCTTAGTAAAGTGGTTGGTCTTGATGGATAGAGACTCAATAAAGGCTTGCACAATAATCCCCCTAAAATCCCTACAAACTCCATCCACACCAACACGCCATGGGTTCCCTTTTGTAGCACCAACCACATTTAGTTTGATCCACCCATCTAGAGGGGGTTCCCACTTAACTTCCAACCTTAAGGATCTCAATAAAATGACACAAATTAAAGGCTTCAAATTACAACGAACAACAATGGCTTCCTCAATTCTACTTTCTACTACCTTAGGAAAGGATAAGGTTTGAGTTTTTTCTATAGAAGCATTAAAAATATAAAAAACAACCATAGAAGCCTCTCTTTTCCTATTTTCAAAAGTCTTGTTATTCCTCTCATTCCAAATTCCCCAAAGAAAATGGGGGAGATAAAACCTTCAGAGAACTTTCAACCTACCACTATTGAAATAAGGATCCCACTGCACATATAAATATCCTATAGTGGCTAGGAGGACCCAAGGAACATCAAAGAGTTCCAAAATCTTCTCTAAAATATTTCTAGCAAAGGAACATTTGAGAAAAATATGATGAACCAATTCCAAATTATGTTCACATAAATAACATATATTTACAACAGGGATGTTTTTTTTGTGTAAGTTATAAATAGTTAATATTCTATTTTGAGTCATAAACCATAAGAAGAAATCTATTTTAGGGATGAGCCCTTTAATCCAAATTTTCCTCACTAGAAACCAACTTCTACCTTCTATCTCAAGCAAATGGTATCTAGACTTAACAAAGTATTTTCTATTATTTTCCTCCTTCCAAATGATCAAATCATTGAAATGAGAGGACAATAGAGGATACAAATGAATCCATATTTTTAGATTGTTAATATGGCCAACCAAGTTTGGGTCTAAATCTGGAGCAAATAAATCTTTCCAAAAAATTTCACTATTTTTGGTTGTAATATAATCAACTTTGATACCAAACTAGAGGGATAGAGTAGGTTCTAATGCACTTACCTCTAGGTCCTATAAGAGGGGAATGTTCTTCAGCCAATGATATTTCCAAAATTTCACCTGATTTTCGTCTCCAATATGTCAATGAAGCCCTTTGCATAAAAAATATCTAATTTCCATAAGATCGTTCCAAAAGGAAGATCCTACTGGCAAGTCATTGGAGTATAATTTTTTTTCCATTTTGTAAATACTTGGATTTGAGGATCTTAAACCACTCAAGTTGATTTTTTTATTATTTTCCTTCCTATATTTCCCATTAAGTCTTCATTTAATTGTTCTACCCTTAAAAATCCCAACTCCCCTACATCTTTAGCAGAACATATTTGATCCTAGGAAACAAGGGCAAAACATCTTCTATCTTCTGATCTAGACTAGAGGAAGGATATTTGAATTTTCTCCATTTTAATCCTTATTTTAGCTAGAATATTTAAAATAGACATAAAATAAATGGGAATACTCTGTAAAGAAGACTTCAAATTTGAGCTTTACCTACCTAGCTAAGACGACTTCCTCTCTAACCTATTAAATTTTTTGCTAGTCTATCTAGAATTGGATTCAAAATATGTGACTCCATCCTAAATTTGAATATAGGTATACCCAAATACATGGTTGGGAGTTATCCAATACCACACCCAAAGATCCTCATGATCTTGATTTTCATTCTGGTTGGGGTGTTGATAAAATAAAATTTACTTTTTAAGTTCACTTTTTGATTAACAAATTTTTTATAAGACACTAATTTTTTTTAACTCCTTAGATTGAGGGATAGAGGAGAAGGATATCAAAAAATTATCATCAACAATATATTTATGATAAATAGGGTTCAATGTCGAGGTTGGTTTGAAATCATCTACTCTCCCACTTTCTATAGCCTCTAAAATAGATCTTCCTAGTGTTTCAACAAGAATAATAAAAAGATATAGTGATAACGAATCCCCTTGATGAAGACCACACCCACTTTTGAAGTAGACAGTAGGCACTCCATTTACCAAGATTGAAAATATAGAAATTAAAAGATATTTTTTAACCAACCCCACCCATTTACTCTAAAATCCAAATTTTAATAAGACTTTGGTCAAGAAGTCCTAAGAAACCCAATTGTAAGCTTTATTCACATCTAACTTTAGAAGCATACCAGTCCTCTTACTATTTTTTTAGGGTACCTAGGAATAAATATTTGGGGATATATTATTATATTGTATAAGGGTTGGCATGGACCACATATAACCCAAGGTTGATTGTATTATAATATTATATTATATTAGTAGTAGGCTCCCAAAAGTAGAATAAGAAGATGGATATATAAAGAAGAGATATGTGCCATTGCAATCATCACAGAGATCAATCTTATGTAATCATCTTTTCCCATGAAGTGGCTTATGGGACTTTACCCTCCTTAAGTTGCTCTCTCATCTTGGGAGATCTTGTGGAGTTATTCCTTCTTTAAGGATTATTATTGGTGTTTTCCTACCTTAAGGGTATTATCTATCTCTCTCTCATTTGTGGAATGTTATTGTGGATAATTATATTTGGATGAATGATTTGATATTTTTGTATATGGTGAATGATTTAGGGTAATGATAATAAAGTTCTGCAACAAGTGATATCAGAGAAACAATTTTGGCAAAGTGAGGATTTTTTTTTTGGAATTGTAGAATTAGGGCAGATTTTTTCTAGAAAAATATCTCATCTTTCAGGAGCAGTATCTCTACGAAATTTTATCCGATTCAGGTAATTCTTGGATCAATTTGTGCATAATTTGAAGAGATTTAAATGAGTGGTCATATGAAGGAATCCAAGCATTATTGAGGGATATATAACCTTTTGAATTCAGTCATCTAGAACAAGAATAGTGATGAATTTTGTAGATTTTTTTTGGAAAAACATATCATCTTTCAGGAGCCATATCTCTACAAAAGTTTATCCAATTTAGATAATTCTTGCATCAGTTTGTGCATAATTTGAAGCACTTTAAATGAGTGGTCTTATAAAGTAATCTAAGTAGTATTGATGGAGATACGATCTTTTGAAGTCATCCATCTGGAACAAGGGCAATGAAGAATTTTCAATTCACAATTTTTTTAAAGATGAAATTTGTTTAGTTCGGGTAAGAAAATCAGTTGCAATTTATTTTATTTAGAAGAAAAATTGCAGATCTAGTTGTCTTTATATAATTTTAGCTTCAACTCAGTGGGAATATTTTTATTTCCATAAAACCCTAGTTTGTATTAGGGCATGATAAATATTGTCAAAAAATCCTAGTTGCATTAGGGCATCAACTATGGCACTACAAAAATTTTCTGGAGAAGATGATATTGATGTTAGGGATTGGTGGAAATTTTTTAAATGGTTGTATCAACCTCTTTGGAAAATTATGCTTCCTCACTATCTTGGAGGAGAAGCTCTCTCTTGGTTTTATAGTTTTAATAGTGCCTTCACTTGGGATGAAATGGAGCATGCATTCTTGAGTAAATGGGACCCATATAAAAATATAACTAGTTTGAAGGTCATCATCAAGGGATATGAAGAAGAAATAAATATGCTTCAAAAAGAACAAAAGGAAATAAAAAGAGAGCTAGAAAATTTCAAATAAGTGGTAGAAGATAAAAATATGTCAGTATGCAAACAAAGGAAACCATACCTTTGGTAGAATATAAATTAAAAAGTGGAAAAAGGGATTTGTTTGAATCTAAAAATTCTATTTTGTAGGTTCATGGAAGCATTAAAAATGAACGGGTTATTATTTCCATTGACCCTAGTAGAAGATATAATTTTATTAATATTGCCTTGGATAAAAGGTTGTAAGTTCAAGCAACAAAAATTAAGGACACACATCTTGAGGGTGAGAATGTTCAGATTTTTGAATATTTGAAGATCACCATGGATAAATGTGTTTTACATTTAGATTTTCATGTTATTCATATAGATGATGAGGATATTATTCTTGGTTATCCTTGGTTATATTATTTGGGTACTATTAACATTAATGTGCAAAAGAAGTTTATGAAGTTATGGTACAAGAAAAAGAAAAATATTGTAGGATATTTCTTAGCTTAAGGAGCAAGTATCCAAGGAAAAACAAGAAGTGCTTGCAGAGAAATAAATTGAAGAACAAATAGAAGAACCTGATACAGAATCCAAGAAGGCAGTAGTAGAAATAGAGTCCATGGAAGAAGTAGCATCAATTGAGTCTATGGAAATAATAGTGGCAGAGTCCAAGGAAGCTTTGATAGAAGAGAAAAAGGACACACCAAACAAAGGGAACATGAAATAACAATGTGTAGAAGAATTTAGAACAATGGAGTCAAATGTTGAGGAGTCAAAGAAGGTAGAACATCAAGTTAAGGTTGCACCATATTTCCATCCACACCACCATGAGAATCAACAATCTTGGATTCATGGTTCAAAGTAGTAATATCATGGATCTACATGGAATCAAAAGGGTACCAACTATGACAGTGTTTGATAGAGAAATAATAGTAATCATGGTTTTTATAGCGATTCATAAACATCAAGGAACAAGTGGACCCATCATAAAAATACAGCAGTAGAAGCGTGGAGACAATGAAGTAGATTTGGATACTCAAGTAACAAAATGGTATACCAACATCAACGTGTTTCACTTGGATGGATGGATGATCGATATTGGTACCAATTGCTAATATTTCTTAGCAAATCATATAATATTATTTCTTCAATTTTTTTGAGGTAGGGTGGCATGTTAGGGTACTTAGGAATAGATATTTGGGGATATATTATTAAATTGTATAAGGGTTGGCATGGGCCACACATAACCCAAGGTTGATTGTATTATAATATTATATTAGTAGTAGGCTCCCCAAAGTAGAATAAGATGGATATATAAAGAAGAGATATTTTTCATTGTAATCATCATGGAGATCAATCTTATGTAATCGTCTTTGCCCATAAAGTGGCTTATGGGACTTTACCCTCCTTAAGTGGCTCTCTCATATTGGGAGATCTTGTGGAGTTATTCCTTCCTTAAGGATTATTATTGGTGTTTCCCTACCTTAAGGGTATTATCTATCTCTCTCATTTTTGGATTGTTATTATGGATAATTATTTGTGGATGAATGATTTGATATTTTTGCATATGGTGAATGATTTTTGTTAATGATAATAAAGTTATGCAATAATTTTTTATAGAATGAATAACCTCATGAATGGTAATTATGCTATCCAAAATTTGTCCATATTTAATAAAACCACCTTGCTGATAGACCCTTGTCAAATATATATATAGAAGAGAAAATAGTTAGATGATATTAGATCTTGGCTACTTGATAGACCCTTGCAAGGATTAGGCCATATGCACTAGTGCCTAGCAGATTTGTAAATAATTACAAGTTTACAAAATATTGGTGTATAAGTGTTGGACATTTTGAGGAGTGTTTGTTTTCATTGATGTCAAAAGCATTTTTGTGCTATGTTCGTCATCTTTGAGGACATTAAGTATTTCCTCCAAAAGCAAGAAGGTCTTGAAAAGCAATATTTTAAATATTATATACCTAGGAGGGTTCAAAGAATGAAGCTCAAAATAAGAAGAAGGAAGTTCAAAATTAAATAATAATATATTATTATTATTATTTTGGATCAAAAATCGAGTTTAAAAATATCAAGGAACAAGTTGGAAAAAACCCACAAAGAGATTTTAATTTAAATTAAAATTTTAATTTAAATAATGATGGGTGCTAAGGTTAATTTAAATATTTATTTAATATTTAAAATTAACTTTAATATTTGAATTAAAACTAAATTCGAATAATCATCGATGTTAAAATAAGCTAAATGTTGCATTTAAATAATGCCAAAGTTGGCATTTGGAAAATTATCCATGCGATAGTTTTTGGCTCGTGCAAAAGAGAAGTGTGAATTTCGTATGTGTTTTCAAGCAAGGGAAAAAAACAAGTATGACTAGCCTCTGAAAAATATTTGAAGCCCCTCATAGCTAAGTTGACAGCCAAGGGTTGCATAAGACGCATGTTAGGCGCCTGGTGCAGGTTCGAATCCCATGCATGTCATTTTGGGTGAAGGAAGGTTCACGTTTTAAGGTTGCACCATTCGAGGAAGAAGGTCAAAGGTAGCCTAGTACCTTTTGGCTCTTGTGGAGCCATGCAGCCCAGTTGCTGGGTGCGAGCACTATGTAAGCACTTGGGGAAGAACCAACAATAGTTTGAATACCACCAAGGCCTTTTGGACAGCACTATTGAGGTATGCACATTGTGAGGTTTTATTTGGCTTACAAAAAATAAAAGGGAAATATTTTGTTTGTTGGTTGTCTTGGCTTGCAAAAAATAAAAGGGAAAATATTTTGTTTCAAAGGCTTATGTTGATTAAAGTTTTTGCATAATTAATTTGATTATAAGTTGTTTAGGGGAGTTAAAAGGGAATGCAAAACTTTGATTTCTGGATTGAATTTTTAAGTGTTTAAGGAGTTATAAGAGAGTAAGGAAAGTTTATTTTTGAGATTCAAGGGTGTTGGATATTATTTTAAATTTTGATATTATAAGGTGTATTTGGATATTATTTTTGTATTGAAGAAATATTTTTAAGAAGTGTTAGGGTGATAATTATTGTCATCTAACCTTTATGCTTGGCAAGTAAAGTGGTTATAATTGAGAAATATTTTGAAGTCTAATATTCATCAAGTAAAAGGTATGGGCATATTCTTCTTGGGTTGAAATAATTGATTGGTTGAGATTTTCTAAAAACAATATTGGAGTGAAAAGGATTTGGTTAAGTTTTCCTTTGTGAATTTTATGAGTTGATGAGTTTTCTGAAATTAAAGTAAATTCTATAAACCTTGTTTGATAAGCATTGTTGGATATTTTGAGTGAGTGAATGCATATCTCATTGTTGTGTAATTGAGATCCCTTGTTGTTGAGTTTGAAGATTGAACTAGGGTTTGAAAGATCATGAGTATCATTGTTATGTGAAGTGGTGAAATATCTTGAACTAGGGTTTGCAAGATCATTGTTATGATTGGTTGATAAGCATTGTTGTTGAAGTGAGTGGTTGAGTAAAGAACTTGAACTAGGGTTTGCAATATCATGAGTATCATTGTTATGATTGGTTGATAAGAATTGTTGTTGAAGTGATTGGTTGAGTGGAAGTGATTTGAGTAGATGTGTTGAAGTGATAGTTCAAGTTCTGTGAAACAAATTGTTCTATATTCTAAATTTATTTGACAAAGAGGTTGAGTGCTTATGAGTGTGAAACATATTGAGTCTCTAACAATTCTCTATATGTTTCTGTGGTAAAAAGAGAGATTGAAAGTGATTGAGAATTGTGATGAGTGTGAAGCATATTGAGTCTCTAACAATTATCTATATGTTTTTGTGGTAAAAAGAGAGATTGAAAGTGATTGAGCATTATGGTGAATGTGAAGCATATTGAGTCTATAATAATTCTCTTTATGTTTCTATGAGATTGAACAAGTTCTAGTGAGGACTTGTTGAGCATATTGAGGCAAGTCTTTGAGAAGATTTGTGGATATATTGATGTGAGATTTTGTGGAAGCTTATAATACAAAATTAAGGACAAATGTTATTGATCAGATTGGACAAGTTCTAGTGAGGACTTGTTGAGCAAATTCGACAAGTTCTATAGAGTACTTGTGGATAGATTAGTGTGACCTTTTGTGAATTATTACAAGGTAGATTTGAGATAAGTCTTTGAGAAGACTTGTGAGCAGATTTTATTGATTGATTTGTTAAAACCTTGAGTTAAGGTTTGAGGCAGATCCAACAGATTTTATTTGTGATTAAGTTAAGCTTTGTGTTAAGGCTTAAGGACAAATATTGAGGATAAATTTGTGCTAAATCAAAGGACTATGTTTAGTGTATATTTGAGGACAGATATTAAGGATAAATTTGTGCTAGACCGAAGGACTATGTTTAGTGAAGATTTGAAGATAGAGTTTGGTGCAAATTTGAGAACAGGTTTATGCCAGACCAGATATAGAGTTTGAGCAGATGTGTGCTAAACCGAAGGACTATGTTTAGTATAGATTTGAGATAGAGCTGAGATCAAGCTTTGGAGGTGATAGAGTATAGAGGACGATAGTATTTTGTGGATAGAGATCCATTATCCAGGGTAGTGAGGACATGAGTCTTCAGTGGATAGAGATCCATTAGCCAGTGCAATGGAGGTAGCAGTTCTTCTAGAATATCACCAGACATAGCTAAGGAGAAAGGAGTTCTCCTATGGATAGATATCCACAAACTTGATTAGGGGATTGGTGTTCCCTTTGGATAGAGGTCCATAAACATTGTAATAGGGAAAGGATTCCCAAGAGATTGATTGAGAAAATTTTAGTGAAATATTTTCTTCGTGGAGTAGCCCACGTTGGGTGAACCATGTTAAATTGGTGTCTCTATTGTGTGTGGTAATTTATGCATTGCTTTGATTACTATTTTTGATATTGCTATTGATACATTACATAATATTGATTTGGAAATAAAAGTAAAAAGTGGTCTTATACTATTCACCCCCCTCTCAGTATAAGATTGTGTTCTTCAATAAGGCCTAATCTTCACAATGGTGTATGAGGTATTCAATTGTATTGATTGAATAGAAGCAATGATTTTAGAAATATCCTTAATTTTCTAGTATGTCAATAGGATTTTTGAAGCCTAATATCCATTACCTAGCATATGTGCAAAGGAGTTATAGATGTGCAATATATTGGACATAGAGATTTGATCCTCTCATTGATATATAAGGAATTAGGATTTGTGTAAGAAGTATTATGATATGTGTTCCAACCATGGGAGTAGGAACCATGCATCCATTAATTGACATAATCACAAATAATTATGAGCCCCTAAGAAATAGGATGTGCAAGAGTCCTACCTTCTTGGGTAGTGCACTAGGCAACATAACTAATTGCAAGAATAATGGTTGTTATATGACTAATTATTATAGATAATATTTAGTAGATATTAGGTTAAATAATCTATATGATAGGTTTAGATTTATCTCATGTCTATCTACTAGACCAATCTAGATATACTAACCCTATTAATTTATTACTTGACAAACTTACAAATGATTGCATATCCACAAGATAACAAATTAATAGGCCTAGACTCCTAGAGTGATATATTTAAGAATCTAGAGTCTATAGTGGAAAAGAAATATAATCAATGGATGGTTATACTTGATTTCCATGACTTCTTGATAGAATGAAGCAAGACCCAACCTTATAGATTCATTGCTTTTCAAGTCTACAAGTAATTGCAGATTTTTAAGGCATTGAATCTTCAAACTTGGCACTTGTTAAGGCCTATAAAGTGATCATGAGATTGTTTTTTTTTAGTATTTAAGAACTTGATAATGGTATTTATGTTCTAGATAAATAAAGTAGGAGGAAAGAAAGTTTATCGATTTCCTAGTACACCTTAGTTTACTAATATTGTTTGATTGATGCCAAAAGTAGACAAAAGAAAAAAGAAGGATTGGATCATCAGGTCCATGGATGATCATGCCATACATCATGTAACAATTGAGGGAAGAGAAAAAGAGAATATTAATTTAAAAGATATATTTTTTTTATAAGAAGAAAAAGAATAATGAAAATATAGCAAGATAGAAGTTTTAAGAACCTGGTAGGAGAAGTACAGGTTTTGCCTTTCAAGTGCACAACTCCCATCAATTTATCAAATTTTAAAATAAAAAATGATTGGATTAGCTTAAGTTCCTAAGTTAGAATGGTTAAAATCTACTAACATCATCAAATACATCCTAACAAAGTTTTGACATAGAAAGCAAAAGAAGTAAGAGAATTGTGGTACTAGGAGGACCACTAGCATCAAGTACCCATTGCAAATGTAATGTAAGTTATTTTTTTACTACGATCATCATAGCCTCATTGTGGGCATCTTAAATCTATGGTATAAATAGGAAAAATCAAGCAACCATGCAATCAAGCATGTATTTTCAAGAAGATATAAAATTCAAGCAACCATGCATACATGCAGGTGTGCAATTAGGCACATGAGCGAGTGGATCATTTAGATTCAAGCATAATATTTTTTAATATGCATTATATTAATTGGTTTTTTTGTTCTTCACCATCCACTATGTTGAGGTGATAGGCTCTAGATCTAAACTTTGTAGTGATGATGAATGGATCTAACCAATTGGGTTTGAATTTACCTTTAAGTTTAGCTTTAGCATTAGTGTTCTTTTTATTCTCTTTGATGATCAGGTCATCGAATTCAAAGGATATGGGTCATACATTTTTATTATAGGAACACAAAAGCCTATTATGGGAGGTTTTTAGATGCTCCATGTATTGATGTATTTTTAATCTAAGAGCTCTAGCTAATTGAGCAACCAAGATGAGATTCATATCCTATGGAAGAATCCTATAGTAAGAATATTAAATATGGAACTTATAGTTTGAAAGGAAAACAAACTTAGTTTTGTAGACCAAGGCATAGAGTGTTGTGCTAGCAGGAGTTTGGACACTGGTGTGATATGCCCATAAGGCAAGATATAGTTGCAATTTCCAATCATGACCAATTTTATTGAATCATTTCTTAAGAATCTTGATTAAAGGTTTTGTAGATAATTTTGCCTAGCCATTACCTTGAGGATAATAGGGTGTTGACCATTTATATTGAATTTTGTCTTTAGCATAGATCTTTCGGAATTATTTATTTTTAAAAGGTGTTCCATTACCTCATATTAGGATAGATGTTATGCCATAATGGTAAAGGATTTGACTAAATATGAATTTAGATATTTGTACTCTAGTAGAAAAAGATAACGGTATATCTTGATTCTATTTGGTGAATTATTTAGTAGCAATCATAATGAACTTGTGTCCGTCAAATGACTATGGGTCAATCTTCCCTATAATATAAAGGCCTCAAATTCACTAAGGGAAATGACCCATTTGGAAATGCATCTAGAGAGGTATGGTTTTGGTATAAGGTAACATAGATGCTCTACCCTTGCTACAACATAGGTCTTTTTTTGTTTGAATTTTTTTGGTAGTTTGTATTAAAAAGAGGATTTTGAAAGGGGTCCAAAACCTTTTACAAATGAATAAAGAGGAAACCAGGTCAACATACCAAACAACATGACAAAAGGTAGGCCTTTTAAAATTAAAAACAAATGGTGCATAGGAAGATAGTCCTAGAGGGACCATACTCAAACTAGGATGTAGAATCATCCTATACAGCACAAAATCAAAATTAAAAATATTTTCCAATAGGCCCAGGATTTAAAATAGAGAATTTTGTCTAGAGGATTTGAAAAAAAAAAGAACTAGCAAAAAAATTCAAAAATGGATCCCGCCCAAGGGGAAAACCACCATTGTTTCCTTCCCAGGAGAAACAGGAAGATAAAACCACTTGGAAAATAGAATAGGGAATGGCTATAGCAAAGGAGAATCTCATCCAGGTTGGCATGTGATCATCATAGATAGACCTAGTAGAGAGGATCATGCAATAGGGATGAACTGAAATAGGAATCCTGCAAGAAGCAAAGGTAAAAAATGACCTGGAAAGGGATCAATAGTCACTAGAGATCTTGGTAGGCCATAAGATCTCCCTGCAAAGAAAATTAAAAATGCAAACTATAGGTAAAATTCCAATGATACCAGTCACCATGAAGACCCCTAACTGGAGCAAAACTGAACACAGAGATTGTTGATCATGGTCGGATAATTATAGTAAACAATGATCCACGAGGTCCCCATCCCAAGACCTTAAATACTGTAACACTAAACCAAAAAAAAACCACCCAAAATAGAAGAGCACCTAGTCCCACCAAGTCTATTTAGGGATCAAACCATGAAAGCCAAAGCCTTAGCTGCATGAAGAAGCATAGGATCCTCTTGCAATATCGAAAAGATATACCGCAACATGAGGATCCACCAAAAAATTAAAAAATAGATAGATATTGAATCTATAGAGGGATTCCAAAGGTAATGCAAAGCCAAATATAGAGTAAAAAGGGATGGCCATATGTAGATGCTAAACACAAGGTACCCATGAAGCCACAAAAAATATATATAGAGATCCTGAGCAACTAGTTTAGGTAAACAAAACCAAACCCCTTTTGATATCCATAACCCCCCAACTGGGCTAGTTGGAAACAAACAAAACCATGAGCATATAGAAATGAGTCTCCAAGATGATCCCTATAGTTAAAAAAATAGTCATGCATAGGAGAAACACCCAAAAGATCCATGTAGGAGTCTCCAAAGAGCCTGGAATGCAGGCTAGGAATAGGGGGAGTGCAAAAATAGTGCGGGGCAATCCCTCTGGCCAGGACTAGCCCACCAAGGTGGGAGCCTCCCGACTCCTCCTTACAACATAGGTCTTTTGACTAAGCATGTAGTGCCTTAATTTAGGGTAGAGAAGATGACATCTAGAAATAATTTTTCTATTGGTGTATACCAAATCTCGTAGCTAACTAATGTTTTATTGATATAATAGATAGCCCTTTCTTTATGTTGATCATCATATTGGGATAACATGGATCCAAGGGCATGTGCAGTGGATAATATGTATAAAAATAATGGTTGAGTCAAATTAGGAGGTACAATGATAGGTGGTGTCATAAGATATATTTTAAAATAATCAGAAGCCTTTTGACACTCATGATCCCATTTGAAATTAGTACCTTTTCTCAAAATTTGTAAGAAAGTTTGGCATTTATTTGTGAGTTGTGAGATGAATCTCCAAATGGCTTAAAAATTGCCTTGAAGGCTATGGATATCTATGATATTCCTTAGAGGTGGTATGTCTACAATAACCGATACTTTATTGGGGTCTACTTTGATTTCATGGTGGGACATAATGAATCCTAACAATTTACCTGATATCACTTTAAATATACACTTATGTGGTTTTAATCAAATATTATATTCTCACAATAACTTAAAGATATGGTGTAGATCATGAATATGGTCTTCACACTTTAAGAACTACCCTAAGAGGTCATCTAAAAAATCTTATGTAATTTTGTGCATTAGGTCATGAGTGATATAGTCATTACTCTTTGATATGTTACCCTAACATTCTTTAAGCTGAAGGATATGACCTAATAGTAAAATGTTTCCTGAGGAGTAGTGAAGGTATTCTTTGATTGTTCTTGAGGAGCTTTGGTTGTAATTCAAAAATCCATCCATAAGGAATAACATTCCAAATCTATTGATGAAATCTACTATCATGTCAATGTTGGGTAGAGGAAAGTCATATTTGGGACAAACCTTGTTTAAATTCCTAAAATCTATACAATTTTAAATTATGTTTCCTTTCTTGGTAATGAGAATGATATTGGAAATCCAATCCAAATAGTATATTGCCTTGATGAAATTGATGTCTAAAATATTTTTGAGTTCATATTTGACTAAGAGAGAGATCTTATGATGCATTTTTATTAATTTTTGTTTAACTAGTTTAATATCTAGTCACACAACAAGGTGATAGATGACAACGGATGGGTCAAGGCTAGGCATATTTCTATAGGTCCAGATGAAGATCTTATTAAATTATTTTAGAAGAGTATTATACTTTATGCATTCATTATCAATCAAAACTTTACCTAATTTCAAAATTGATGGATCATCTTTATTGTCAATGTTGGCGTCTATGGTTTTTTTTGTTAAGATATGTGATTCATCCTCAAATTAAGAATAAGTAGGCAAAAATCCTAGGTTTTCAATATCTTTAGGGTCTGCAAATGATTTTTCCAATTATGAGGATGCAAGATTAGATATTTGGGAAAATGATCCCCCTACACAAGAGTTATCTTAAATTGGATTGTAGGGGATTCTCCTTGCTTAGGTTTATCTATGTTATATATTAATTTAGGATGAACTATGGTTAGAATATTGGGACTAGTGAAAACATGGTTCTATAGGGACTTGAAATAAGAAGAGACCAACGCTTATTTTCATATTTGTCATCACGTTTCAACCCATGTAAATATAGGACATCATTATGGGTTTACTAAGGTAACAATTGGTTTCATCGTCCTTTTATAAAAATAATAAAGTAGGTAATGATTCATTATTATTAGGAATATATCCTATTTTGTAGTGTGCCAGCCAAGCTTCAACCTCTAAAGGATCCTTAATACCTTGTTAAAGTCAACCTAAACCTTTCCCTTCATATCCCTTCTTAGCTAATATTTGTTTGGGAATAGTATAAGCAAAAAGATATATAACATGATGCATATAATTTTTCAATTGTGAGGGGGTTGGTCCCATTAATTTATTTATTATGAGTAGTGCTGCCAACATAAATGAAGGGAAAAATCCCTATTTGTAGCTTTACCCATTTTCTATTTGGTAGACCTAAATCATTAGGGGAAATAAAAATGTTGACTAGGTCCACAAATGGATCTTTATCTTTATTAATCTAATTTATTTGATATTTTTATTAATATTGGTGATCATCATTTAGATTGACAAGAGGCTCTTCAAATTCATTGTTATGTTTCTTAAGTGGAGAAGAGGTATATGGTAAAATAGGATGAAGAAATGGATAATTTTTTTTTTTATATTGTTTTGATTTTATTATTTGGTAGTAAGAAAAGGGTTTAAGGTCAATAGGAATATGGATTATCCTTCCTTAACATTCATATTTAAGACATTGATATAATATGGAAAAATAGCTTTTATATCATGGATCCAAGGTCATCCAAAGAGTATGTTATAAGTCACATTACAAGGAATGCCATAAAAAATGGTATTAAAAATATGTGGGTAACAAAATTAATCCACATGTATATAACATATCTTTGAAAGAGATTTGTTTTAAGATATCAGACTATATGTCCAAAAGCATAGCTGGGCACATAAAGTAATAGTGGAGTTGAAAAATATTTAGGACATAAGAATGAAACAAGACTTTACAACGTTGGAATGGAAATTTGGCTAAGTATAGAAAGCAACCAAACTTCTAAAAATTTAACATCATCAATGGTCATGAAAAAGGTTTGGCATCCAATAAAGTTGAATCTCAAAATTGGCTAAGGTAGGAAAGTCTAGCAATGCTAGACTCAAATTTGGGTTAGGTCTGAAGAGTAGGCTAGACTTTCAAAAGGTTGACATAATCAAAGGAAGCATAAAAATTTTGACAACCAACAAATTGGAGCCAAATTTTAGAGCACTGATATCATCATAAAATACATAAAAATCTTGAGAAGATAGACCAGATAAGAAAAATTTCTAAGGCATGAGGCCTGGCATAAGAAGGCACTAAATTTTAAAGTAGGCTTATCTTTGGCATTTGTAAGAGCACATTTCAAAAGTAGTCAAGTGTAAAACCAAGGGTTAAAATTTTAAGACATTGACATCATAAAAGCATAGAAAGTCGTGCATCTGTGAGCTAAATCAAGAACTTGGTTGTGTTAAAATAAGGGCCAAATCATTTATGAATCTGATGTCACCTAAGAAGCAAAAGTCAAACACAAAAAATAAGAGCTAGAACTAATTTTAGCTAAGGAAGAGATTTTGACAGAGTGCCAAGAATTTGGGGTTTCCCATCAAGTCAACTCTATTGTGTCATAGAATACCAATAACCAGATGCTTCCATATCCAAAACCTATCCTTATGTAGCTAGACCAATCATCAAGCAGATTGGTAAAAATTAATTTTGTCAAAGGACCTCATGAATCAACTTGAGACACGTAGAACACCATGTTCCTAGGAGAAATTAGAGTTAGTAACATCAACACAAAAACATCATGGTAGTTGCACCAAAATGATCTAGAGGGAGATGCACACATTCTATATTAAAATTTGTTTAGAAGACAATCATGCTGAGCTAACATAATAAAATATAAATCTATATATACTCAAATGTAGCCCATTTTTTGGGGTCAACTCTTTAGCTTTTATAATTGCATAAATTGTATGATCAAATGTTATATACCTCTTGATGAAAATTGAAGTGTTGTTTATCATCTATCTAAGAATGTTATAAACCATCTATGTATGATAATTTCATTGTTAAGAATTTCTATTAAAATTGGATGAATGTTGTATTTTGTTAAAAGTATTCTATTATATGGATATCTCCCTAGATTATTTTTTGTTCAATTTCTAAAATGCTTAGTTGTGTTTGTACTTATTTAATTAATTCCTTATAATATTGGATGATAGTTGGTATATTAGGTAGTTTATTTTAGTTAAGGGAATGAGAATCTCATGCTCTTATGTCTCTTATTATGGCTGAATCCCATCCATATTTCACTTCTAGCTTTTAACCCTTTTCATTCCTTCCTTTAGTCTTAACCCCATTGTTAATTTAGCTAATACCATATTAATTGGCCTACTCTAGAGGCTGATATAGAAGCTTTTTTTTGGTCTTCCAGTCTTGGTTGAGGTCAGGGTTATGCATAAGCATGAAATATCATAAATTGGCCCTATTTAGGATTTTCAAGATTTTTAATTGGCTAATTTTAGATTTTTTCACTAGGGTCCATTCACCTGAAATTTACGGGGTGGAAGTTTTTTTGGGGTAAATTTACATGTCGTTGATAATAATTAACCTATTTTTATTTTAATTCACTGACCTCAAATTATAAATGATTTTGAGTTCAAATAATAAATGATTTTATTTTTCCCACCCAAATCTCTTCATATACTACCCATATATATACTGTAGTGGGTACCGATAAACATACATATAAAATACTCTAACTCAAAAATATCTCTGAAATAATAAAAAACTTGACAAGGTTATAGAGGAGTGTCTATCGACATAAGCCGATCGATTTCAGAGGAGTGTTGATCGGTACAAGATGATTGGCATAAGTCGATTGATTGTAGAGTTGTATTTGTTAGCATAAGTTGATCGAATGCAAAGCCATGTTTGTTGGTATAAGATGATTGGTTGTAGAGCTGTATCTATCAGTTGTAGAGGTGTTGATCAACATTAGACTATCAGTTGTAGGGACATGTCGATTGACATTAGACTATCGGTTGTAGGGACGTGTTGATCGACATTAGACTATCGGTTGTAGGGATGTGTTGATCGATATTAGTCGAATGATTGCAGAGGTGTCGATCGATATTTATCTATCGGTTATAGGGAGATGTCAATTAGCATTAGAAAATTGATTGCAAAGGTGTCAATCAGTATCAACCTATCAGTTGTAGGGACTATCGATCGATATTTATCTATCGATTGTAGAGGTGTCGATCAACATTAGAATATTGGTTATAGGTTTATGTCGATCAACATTAGTCTATCAATTGTAGGGACGTGTCGATCAACATTAGTCTATCAGTTGTAGAGGTGTCGATCGGTATAAGTCGATCAGTTGCAAGGATGTGTCGATTAGTATAAGTTGATTGGTCATAGAGAAGTATCCATCAACATAAGCCAATCAGTTGCAGAGTAGTTTTTATCAAAACAAGGTTGTAGAGATGCATTAATCGGCCTAAGTCGATTGGTTTCTAAGAAGATACTATCAACAAAAGTTGATCGGTTGTAGAGGCATATATGTGGTTTGACCCATTGCAGAAGTGTGTCGATTGGCATAGGGCTATCGATTATAGAGGATTCATGACTAAAAATTAGTAGAGTATTCTTCTTCCATTGTTCTTTTGTCCAAATATTTTTTCTTCAGTTTTATAGGTATTGTAGATGAACTATATGCAATTGTGGTAGACAACTATCAATATCATATGGTTGTGTGTTAGGAGCATTTATCTTATTAGAGACTGCTTCTTGTCTCTTAGAGTATGTTTCATAGCTAGTGTAGAAGCACTATCTGCAATTTTGGTCGATAAATATCCATGTCATGTGTGTTAGGAGCATTTTCTTATTAAACTTATTCTTGTCTTTCAGATGTCATTCTACACGGTAGTGTAGGTTCGTCTTGAGAGATATCTACTATTTTCCTTCAATTTCATATACATTTACTAACATCTGAAGGTTTTGTATTTACATATACAATATCACCTACTGAAAATGGAAAGAAGGGAGTCTAATCTTCTTGTAAAAAGATAATTCTAAATTATTTTACACAAATATAAAAATACAATGAGGCATCAATCTCTACAAATTCTACACAACATGTAGGTACAAACACCTTTTACCATCAAATTTTTAATATTTATGTTATTCTTAAATATAAAACCTTTATTTATTAATAGATAAATGGTTGTCTACTTATCTACCTCTTTTTAAATGCTTTGTAAAACTGTATTATTTTAATTCTTTAAAATAGTGTCTTTTTTACTTCAAAAAATGATAGAGAACACCAAACATTGAATGCAGTAAACATTATCGAACCTGATGTGCATTCACTTGAAGATATTCTAATAGATGAGATGGGACCACATGATAATTTTCCTAATAATGACATTCAACAACCACTTCAAGAGATTTTAAATTCAGACACATCAACCAAAAAAGAAAATGACAGTACAATTAAAATGTAGACATCTAGGGAATCTTGTAGTCAAAAATCTAAACATCAAAAGATAAGTGAATGGACTATTGGAAGGGATTTTAAAAATGAATGGGTACGGTTATACCCTTTTATTGAGCGAGATGAGAAACTGAATGTGTGTAAATGCATTATTTGTACATGGAATTTGGGAAATGATCATTTATTGCAAAATAAGAAAGACACAATAGAAAAACACTGTGGAAAAGTTTACATAAAAGAAATACGAAGTGATGGAACAATTAATAGATTTTATAGGTGGAAGGATGCATCAGAATGTGTGCATGTGAGATATGCACTTGAATATGAAAAAGTAATGAAACAACAACAAACTCTCATTGAGAAGGGTGGAACAATCGAGGCACAATTTCAAAAAATTAATAAGACTGTATTAGCCTCAAAGAAATTGCAGTTTGCTATTGTATATAGTATTCTAAAAAAAGGTCAACCCATGTATGATTTTGCTGATTTTAAGGAAATACTTCAACTAGCCGATGTAAAAAACCTTACCAGTTCATATTGGTTAGATCAAAATGGTTGGGAAATGGTAAAATGTCTATTACTAGTTGAGAAGGAAGACCTAAGAGAGAATGTGAAATGACCCAAATTTATTTCACTTTCCATTGATGAGGTAACAGTTGTTGACAACACATCTTGGATTTGCATACATATTTACACATTCAAAAATCATTTGAGATAACCTCATTTACTAGCACTACATAAGATGATTGAAAATTGTAATGCGGAAAACATTTATAATGTTGTTGTAACCAATTTAAAGGATATTTCTAGAATGGATGAAAAGGAAATTACCACAAAGTTAATTTGTGTTAGAGCTGATGGTGCAGCTACAATGCAAGGACAAAGGAATGGTCTTTGTGTTAGGCTTCAGACATCAATTACCCCATATGTGATTCCTATTCATTGCATGGCTCATCGAATGAATCTTACATACAAAATTGTGAGCAATTTTGATAATGTAGCCAGAGTGGAAGAACTCATCCGTGAAATACACTCATACTTTTCATACAATCCAAAAAGGTTTGCAGAGTTTCAACAATTTTCTCGAGGTGTAACCGAAGGTAGAAAAATGTTAAAAGATGTGGAAACCAGGTGGATTTCACTGTTTCTTCCTGCAAAAAGGGTATTTTCAGAATATCAATCCTTGGTTGGGTTTATGTATGCACATCGTAGGGATGTTGACAAGGCAAAAAATTTGCTTTTTCGTATGACTGACTTGGAAAATCTTCTCACATTATGTGGTATTCTTCCAATGTTACAAAAAATGAATTCTTTGATTAAAATTGCATAGGAAGGGGTAATTTATATTGTCAATTTTATGAGGATGAGAAAACAAATATGTATGATTATTGACAGGATTTATTTATCCGAAAAACATTTTGAGGATCCCAATTTTGATAGTTGGAATATGTTAGTTAATGTCAATGATCCAAACAAATTTTTAAAGTTCAACATCAACGATAATCTTTGTATTGCTATCTATGGAAATTTGATTCCTGTATATCATTTTGAAAAGCGATTAGATACACTAACAGATGATGTTGAACAAGTGCCCATTACACATTTCGAATTCGATGAGGTTTTGGATAACACTAAGAATAAATTGAAAAGAATTTCAAATGCATTAACAAGTGAAATAAGATATCATTTTAAGATATGTGAGACACTTGAGGCCATGGTTGTTGTTAATCCCATATTCTGGAATCCTTGTGGTGACCATAGTAGTAGAAGTGAGTTTGTAAAATATATGGGTAATCTTATGACATATTTTTCTAAAAGTGTGGAAATAAATGGTATTGAAATCAATGATATTCTAAAAAAATATATTCTGAGACAAAAATCAACAAATTTTGAAATAACAATGGATTATCAAATTGCACATTTCAAAAATCCACATGAGACTAGTTCAATCACGCGTTTCTAGAAAAATTGTATTGAAGTAGTGTCTTACAAGAAACTATGAGTGAATACTTTATTTTATATGAATTATGTCAGATAATGATTTTGGGATTTATTTTGGGATTTGTTGAATATGAAAGGATTTTTAGTGCATTAGATTTTGTTAAATCAAAATTTCGTAACAGGTTGGAAAAAAATTTAGAAATTGTTTTGAGAATGTATGTGTCATCGTACGAGGTGGGTAAAGTTTCCATATGACAGAGCGTTAACATATTGGAAGTCCCTAGCAGAAAGAAGAGATCTCACTAATACTATTGATAATGACGAAAATGATCCAGCTTGGAGTGATGATGAGATTATGGAAACGTAGAATTCACAAATGATTCTCGATTATTTTGGAGAAGTCGATAAAGCTTTGTATCAACTTCCAGAAATATAAAAATTGCAATTATTATATGACAAGTTCATATAATCTATGATTTTTCGGATTTGAAATCATTTTGTAAAATTTTAGTGATTTGAATAAATTCATATTATCAATGATTTTCCATATTTGATATCATTTATAAATGTCAATGATTTGAAAATTTTCATATTATCAATGTTTTTTCGTATTTGATTTGTTGTAAAATTTTAGTGATTTGAAAAAATCATATAATCATTCTATTCTCAATGATTATGCATGTTTGCTTTTTAATGATATGGACTATCTATGTTTTCAAAATTTATGATTTATGCTATAGCTTTGAGTAAGCTAAAAATTTGAAAACCATGTATACGTAATGATGTTATGTTATTGAACTAATTGTATATGTTGAAAAAATATAGCGTTTTTTGCTTTGAATTTAAATTTATGTTTGTATGTATGATTAGTATCATTATTTGTATGGTATAACAATATATAGTGATTTTTTATGATTTATGTTTTTTCATTGAGTAAACCTTGTATGCATACATAACTAGTAAATAGTTCTCTACAAATGTATGAAAAATGCATGTAGTATATTTTTTTGGGTAAGTTAATTATTTTAATTAATCAAAAGGTGGCATTTGAAAGGCACTCCAATGCCTTGTACATCAGCGAATCAAAAGGAAGAACACTAGAGAAACCTAGAAAGGAACACAACAAAGAGGTAAAAGCCTGCAACAACAGAAAGAAGACAACCTTTGACAGAAAGGAACAAAAATACAGGCCTACAACCAACAAGAACAAACTAGAATAAAACCTTCAGACCGAAGGAATAAGAAAAGGAAGGAAAGATTCAGTAGTAGGTAGGTCCACTTCCACGCTTAGAGAGGAGCATCAGTTTGCATAGGTGAAATGATAGTAGTCTCCAGCATGGTAATCTTCGCTACATCCTTCGGTGCATCCTTTGGGTTTTCCTTCAGAACATCAATGCAGGCTTCCTTTGCAATTTCCACCACGTCCTCATCTTTGGCATCACCCTTGTCACCAGAGGGTACCTTAGCAACAAAAATGGTAGGAATGTCCTCAAACATATAACAAAATAACAGGAGACTGAGAGCTTGGTATTGTTCCTTAAGCTTTGATATTGCTTTACCAATGGCCATGTGAGTTGTTTCCATATGATCAATTATAGCAGAGGTTGCATGGACAACACGTTTATGGAGGTACTTTTCAACCATATCAGGCGAATTGGAATTATCCTTTATAGGTTTAATAGACGTGGAAGGAGGGGTTTCAACAATCTCTTTATGCTTGAGTCTTTGGGAGCATCTAACAGGCATACTTTTGACTTTAAAATTTTTTTTGATGTTGAAATCAGAGTGAGGTTTGTCATTCTTATCCTTCTTATATCTAGAGATTTTATGACTGGGGGTCGAGGAAGAATTTTCCTCATCAGAACTTTAGAAGGAGGTATTTATAAAGGACTTTAAAAAGCCCTTGGTGATAGGGTAGACCTTCTTCATTTTTAGACCTGGTAGAAATTATGGTGTAATCTATGGACCAAAATAGGGTAGTGGGAATGTTCATCATTTTGGCTTCACAGAAATGGTTTACGTAAGCTAAATGAAAGCAACAGAGCTAGGAATCGATATTATCAATGGTAAGGTATTGCATTATGGGTTTTATAATTTCTTTCCATGGAGTGGAGAGATGATGACAATACAAACCTTTTTTGAACATCTTGTGAATCATTGATTTGTTCTTAAAATGTGTCAGCTTCACATCCCAATCGTGTTTATTCCTCCTGATCACCTTTTCATCCAAAGGTTGTCCCGTAAGGTCCGCCAGAAACTCCATAGTAATTTAAAATTCCACATCATGAATAGTAACCAGGGCCTTGTCCCAAGATGCAACAAAATATTTTGTCACCTCCTCATCAACGCCAAAAAACAAATTTAAAAAATCAATAATTGCAACTTTATCCTTCCACATATTTCTGACAATGGATTCTAGCTCAAACACCTTAGGATCAATGAAAACGGGTTTTCCTTCCTTCATGTTTGCAGACAAAAATCAGCGAGAAGGAAGATAAAATGAATGGCTAGGGATAAACAGGACAGGCAAAATAGCAGTGAGGTGATGAGTAATCAGAGCATGCAAAGGGCCATATAAAAGAAAAACATTGATATAGCTTCGGGTTCTGCAGGAACGCCAGAAAGGATGCTTCAAAAAATGAAAAAAATACCTAAAGGAAAGATATTGGTTGGGGCAGATAACAAGGCAGATTTTCAGGCATGTAGTATATTACTCTAGATATGGAAAATAAAAATTTAAACGCATTCATAGATATATCCATCGTAAAATCACTTTGAAATATAAAAACAATATAACATAATATAAATGACCATATTTATTTTTATACAACAACTATAATGACTATGAATGCATTGAAAATTGTGACCTATGCATAGATATATCCTTTGAAATATAAAAATTATATAGCATAATACAAAAGACCATACACATTTTATATAACAACTAGAATGACTATGAATGCACTGAACATTGAAACTTATGCATAGATATATCCTTCGTAAAATCACTTAAAATATAAAAACAAAATAGCATAATACAAATGACAATACTCACATTTATACTACAATAAGAATGACTATGAATAAACTGAAATTTAAACCCATGCATAGATATATCATTCGTAAACTCATTTAAAAATTAAAATATAAAAACAACATAGCATAATATATGGAAATTGAAATTTAACCCCTTCTTAAATATCTCCATCATAAACTAACATTGAATATGAGAACGATATAGCATAATAATAAAGACAAAACACTTTTCTATACAACAACAAGAATGACTTTGAATAAACTAAAAATTTAAACCCATGCATAGATATATCCTTCGTAAACTCATTTGAAAATTGAAATATAGAAACAACATAGCAGAATACGCAAAACAATACTTATTTTTATATCACAACATGAATAACTTTGAATAACATGTAAATCTAAACCTATGCATACATATATTCTACGTAAACTCAAGCATATTTGAAACACCATAATACTCAAGAGATGAAAATAACACACAATTATAAATAGTAAATAGTGTAATAATAAAATCATAAAAGAAAGTATCTTGTTTTCAAATGAAAACATATAAAATGTCATAAAATAGTGTTTTCAAAATATCAAATTTTGAAATTCAATTTCATGATTAAGAATCTTTTCCCCCTTCCACCACTCCTTTTGCCTTTTTGATGACTTCCACAGTATACATAGCAATGAATCCTCCCTCATATTTCCCATGTTTAGCTCATTTTTCCTCATCCACTACTTCCACAATTTCCACATTCTACATTCCAACAACTCTTCCCTCGGGCTAGGTAATAGTACTATCAATTACTCCAGAATTGACAAGGATCTTCTCAATATTTTGCAATCCATCGAGAAGGGTGTTTTATTCTTTGCCAACATCTTCAGATGTTGGTCCTTGAACTTCTTTACCCTTATCATTTAGTAGAACATTAGGATCCAATCCGTTGCGGATAATGATTTTTCGTAAAATGTTGTTTTGTTGAACTGCTTCTTGTGCTCTTTTTTTGATTGTAATGAAAACGTTATAGAACTCCTTTGCCATCCTGAGATAGTCTTGCAGGTTTTGAACCTGCTTTTTAATATTATCATACTTTACCTACAAAAAGGAAAAATAGTTAATCAACAGATAATTACATTTTAAAAAAGAGAACAATAATTTTTTTAGCACAAAAGTGATAAAGTCAAACCTCAACAACATTCTTTGTAGCTACAACAACAACCTTTTTCTTATCACTTGCCCATTCATTGTAATAAGCTTGGGCCTCACTATTTATGTTCTCCAATCTGTTCATCCTAAACTTTAAAATTTCATATGTGTGAGATGTATTCACCTTCACAATGCCAGATTTTACTTGCTATAGCAGAGCCTCCATATTTTTAGGTTCATTTTCAACAACAAATTTTTATTTTATCTTTTAAAAAATTATTGTATCGGGCATTAATTTTCTTTATCAACACTTTGGCCCAATACTCCCATTTTTTCATTTCTGTTATATCTAGAAGTAGTAAATCCTTAATGGTAGATTCAATGTTATCAGAAACCAGATATTTTTTTGAAATATTTAATCCTTCATTCTCTAGTCGAGGAGGAGCCTAACGGGTGTTTGTTTCCCTAGGAGGAGATTTGCTTGAACATTCTGCTCCTTCATTTCCTTTATATTTAAGTAATTCTGATACTTGAAAAGTAGTGGGTGTGTTCTCTTGCAAAAAGAAATATTTATCAAGTGGAACCTCATCCAACCGAACATCAGAAGCTTTTGGTATATCCTTAAAATTAAAATTAGCAAGAGAAATATGACCAAATCCTAAAAATATCTTTGATGCTTCTTTCTCTGAAATTTGTTGTGTTGCTTCTCTCTATGGCCTAGATGAAAGAATTTATTTTTCAAATGGGAAGCATTGACCTCGTATTTGAGGTTGGCATGGTGGAGGAGGGGGTGTCATCACCTTTTAATTTTATTGATGATATTGTTGTATGGGAAATTAAAACATAAAAATAAAAATTACTTATAAATTTTGTGAAGGTAAAAAATTTGTGAAGATAGAAAATAAAAACTAGTTATAAAATTACATTATGAAAATTGGTTGGAAAATTTGTTATAACACTTACCGACAGAAGAAAAAACATCTTGCGTAGTTGTTGTTGCAAATGGAATGTGGGCATGATGTACATCTAAAAAAAAAATTAATTAAAAATAGTAAAAATTTTGTAAAAATATTTCGTCGACAGTCATTAAAACTTACTCCCCAAAGATGAAACCTCTTGCACAACTACGCTCGATGGTAGTGGATGTGCACCTATAGGTAGAGGTTGTCGATGATCAGGAGAACTAGATATTCTATGTTTCCATGTTGATATTCTCCTTAGCAGTGGTGTTGTTTCCTCTGCGGGTGTTTCGGAGTCTCCTGATTCCTTTGGATTATAATCTCTGACAACAACATCCCGCTTTAAAGAGGAAGAGGATACCCTTTTATATGTTTGGTATAAAATATCAAAATTATAAAAATACAAACATATGAAAAATAAAAAATGTTACTTAAATATTAACAAAAAATTACCTGAACCTGTTGTTCTGTCATGGCTGCATTGGCTAGGGTTGAGTGCCAAGATGTTGGTACTTGAGATAAAAATATTCATAAAAAAAAGTAATAATATAATTGCATGTGCTAACTGTTGGTGAGGGTGAAGCACGGGTTTTCACATTCTTGATTTCCAATCTGATCCGATGTGAGACATAGTTGGACCAATTGAATTCCTGGTGTGCAACACAACAAACCAAATACGCTAAGATCCACATTGGAATTTCTGTCGGCCTTCCTTGAAGAACTAGTTTGGCAAGGAAGAATTCACAACATGTTTGAAGAAATTTATTTTCAATTACTGGTATAATCAAACCCCTTATGGACTTGGTGGATGTAACTACAAAAAAATAAAATCAGTAATTGTACACTAGTGACTAGAATTTAAATTCAATTAAATAAAAAAATAGTTATACCTTGAAAAGAATCTAACTGCACATTGAATTTGGTCTCCAAGTAGAGTTTGTCATCATCATTTATTTGGTATTTTGAAGTGATAGGCTCACAAACAGCATGGGGCAATGTTGTCAATATGGTTACATCATGGGCTATGAAAGAAAGAATGACATTTTTGTTGTCGATGACAAGATTTACCTTGTCCGAATCAATATTATAACCTGTAATGATCTTCTCCATCAGTTTTGTGTCCATGTCAAACTGCGGTATTGAAACTAGACCCCAAAGACCACAGTCTATGACCCACGATATGTCATAACCTGGTGTTGATAAAATTTTAGAAATCAAGGGATAAACCAGGTTTTTAAAATTTAATTTTAAACATTCTAGGGGTTACAAGGGATGCCATAGGTTTATTTTGTTGTGTATGAGTATGGATCAGAAGATACAGAGGAAAAGGGTTAAAACTTGCTTAAAAATTAAGATAAAAGGTTAAAAACTAAGATAAAACTAGAGGAAGAGGGTTAAGAATGCATTAAAATAGGAGGAAAATGATTAAGAATGCGTTAAAATGGGAGGAAAATGGTTAAAACTGCGATAGAAAAGGCAAAAAAATAATTATTTATTCCTTTATATAGATTTTTTTGCATGCAATCAACTCATGGATGGGTGACATGTGGCCTCTGCATGCAATCATTTCACGGATGGCTGAAATGTGGCATAAATGTATTGCTACTACTAATTGGGTACTCGACACTATTGCAGCCAATCACCACACTTGTAATTGATCGACATTCCTATAATCGATCGTCGTGTCTACAATCTATCGGCATGCCTGCTTCTGATCAGCATGATTGCATCCAATCGATATTCCTACATTAAATTGTCATGATTATAACTGATCAGTATTCCTATAGACGATCGTCATACCTATTTTCAATCATCATATCTACACCCAATTGAAATTCCTACAACCGATCGTCATATATACAATCGATCGGTATTCCTACAAGCAATCATCGTATATACACCCGATCTGTATTCTTGCAACTGATTGTCATTTCTATAGTCGATCGATATTCCTGTAGATGATCATCATGTATGCAACCAATCGGTATTATTATAATCAATAGTTATAGCTACACCTAATAGGCATACTTGTAACCAATCATCATGCCTACAAGCTATCGTCATGCATGCCACTGGTCATCATATATGCAACTGATCATCATGCTCTACAGTCAATCATTATACCTACAGTCGATCGTCATATTTGTAGTCGATCGGCATACCTGCAACTGATTGCCACCTTTGCAGTCAATCATCATGCCTAAAACCGATCATCATTTTTGTAGCCGATCAATATACCTGCAACTAATCATCATATCTGTAGTCAATAGTCATGTTTGCAATTGATCGTCATACCTACAACTAATCATCATATTTGTAGCCGATCATCATCTCTATAGCCGATCGTCATGCCTGCAGTCAATCGTCATGTCTATAATCGATCATCATATTTGCAATCGATCATCATACCTAAAACCGATCGTCATGCATACCATTGATCATCATGTCTGCAACCGATCGTCATGCCTACAATCGATCATCATACATGTCTCATACTGATCATCATAATAACGGCTAAAATTCTTTCATGTTGGCCTAAAGCTTTTAAGCAGGGTTATGCATAGTGACGAATATTCACAAATTGGGTGAATATTAGGATTTCAAAAATTGAAAATTGACGAATATGAGGACCTTCGACGTCAGCCCATTCGTATAAAATTTTTAGGATCAATGTTTTCTTAGGATTAATTCGTCGTAATATATATCCAAACATAGACATATTTGTACTCGTTGGAAAGCTCTTTTCAAGCCTGATCTAATGGTGGTGTTTTTATGAAGTTATAAGATGATTTAATAGGTCAAAAGTGGCCCCAAAGATGAACTTACATTTTAGGGCTTCAAATACCCCAAATTTTGGTGTGAAGATGCTCAATTTGATTTGCTTAATATTATCCATGATTCACCTTGATTTTGATTAGGATTCACCATTTTTACAAGTACATTTTGAGTCCAATCCCTTATGCATAACCTTGCTTTTAATTTTTTCGTACATTTTAAGATTTTGCAAACTGAAATTCATAGCCCCCAACACAGAAACATTTACCACAGTTTGAAAATTTTTGGAGACAAATTAATGCAATTTGCCATGGTTTGAAAATTTTTGGAGATAAATAAATGCAATTCATCATGTATACTTCTTCATAATTCACTAGGATTCCAAGACAATTCATCTTGATTTTATAAATAGATTTGAAGGTCGAAACCTTATGCATAACCTTGTCTAATGTAATCACCATGATCAAGGCATGTTCGAGCACTAAAGAAGAGGTATCCAAATCATATGTCTTCTAGTGGTTCCCGATTCTAAGGATGCTACATAGTTGGATTTTTTTTTAATGTTGGGTCATCCTCAAAATTTTATCAAGACATTTGTAGGGTGTGTAATAGAGACTAGATGCCAAATATTTACGTCATGGTGGAAGCGCATCATAAAGAAAAGGAGATTTATTGGAGGCATATGCAAATAGGTGGAGGATGTGGTGGTTATGAAGTAATGAACAAAAGTGTTACTAAAGTATTTTTAAAACAAATAGAAACAATTCATCTTGTTGGTTATTAATGGAAGGAATAGAAAAGAAGTTAAGAGGAGAATGGTCAGGAGTTGAAGCGAAGAATAGGAAGTGAAGGGTCTTTGGTTTTGCAATTTTAAATATTCATTCAATGCATGAAATGGAGGTCAAAGAATTTTTGCAAGAAGTGCATGTTGGGAACCGACTTGATGTGGGATACATTTCTCCTCCCAAGTTGTTGGACTGCATCATTTCACCATTGGAAGCCATTTAATGCATGGTATTCTACATATGTAGTTGATTTTGAAAATATTTCTTTTGCCAATATATTGGAAATTTAGTGATTTTTTATGCATGTTAATGGTAAACTTGTCTATTATTTTTAATATATTGCACCCTTTTTCCTTAGAATATTGCACCTCATTGAATGTTGGATTGCATGAATACGGGTCACATTAATGCTGGTTTGATGTAGGATATTAATGTTTGCAGGGTCGATGTGAAATTTTAGAGTTACAGTGACTTGCTTTATTTTTATTTATTTCTCTAACCCTATCCTTTTTCATTTTTTTTAACTTCATCAAATAAAATTAAAAAAATATGAAAAAAATTAAAATCCAAAAAAGAGATACGTGGATTCCAAGATTAAGCTTCAAATTCTCATTTTAAGCAATTTAACTTTTATTTCAAAGGAAATTCGAAATTCCAAAAATGGTGCACAAATTCACATTTTAAAGGGAAAATCGGAATTTCAAGTTTTACATGATTTCACATTTTAAAGGAGAGTCAAAATTTCAAACTTTGCACTTTTGTTTTCAAGCAATAAATTAGCTTCACTTTATGAAAATTAAAATTCCAATCAATTTCAAATTTTCACTAAAGGGGGTAATTTATATGACATTCCAAAGGCTACTACATTTCAAAGTTAGTCATTTAGTTATTTTCTTTCATGCTCAAAGTAAAGTTTAACAAATCAAGATAAAATATATTCACAAATCAAGATAAATGAATCCAATCATCATCCAAGATTCACATTTCAGAGATAGATTTTAGTATTTCTTTCATGTTCAAAGCAAAGTTTAACAAAGAAGATAAAATTTGTTAAAATTTGCTTAACAAAAGAAGATAAAATTTGTTAAAATTTTCTTAACAAAAGAAGATAAAATCTACCTAAAACACTTCAAGATAAAATGAATTAAATCACCATTTCAGCATGGTCATATGAGGGCCAATCACATCACATTTTCTTTTCTTTTAAGTTTCATGAACAATAAAGAGCATGACAAAATAAAAGTAATACCAACACATACCCCTTATTAACAGTTATTTGCAAATATTAAGGTATTCTAAGCATAAATTGGCACAAATTTCATATACATTCAAGCACATGTTTTAATTAAGCTAAAGGAACCTTGGAGAGAATTCTAATTCTCTTTGCAAGAGAGGGTTTTCTAATCAATACCTTGACTGTGAGTATGATTTTGCAATTGGGCAAAATTATCACTAAACATAACTATTATCTATCAAAATTTGCTTGATAAATGTTTTTCCAATATATGCAGTGATAAACAAGGAAAAATCCCCTCATAAATTTGAGGAAGGAATATCGTCATCCAAAAATGTTATATGATATATCTCAAGGGAATCTACAACATTAGCTATAGTTCTAGGGGAAATATCTTGAGGGACATATTGTTGACTTAGAAGCTTCAACAAGGCTTCCCTATGAATAGGAGAATCTTACAAAAGCTCTAAGAGGGAAATCTTGGCTAGGGTACTAGCTAACTATTGTTGGATGTCGAACGAGACTTTAGGTTATGGCTTCAACACTAAGGGTGGTTTTTCTAATATCGTGCTCCTTTTTTTGGGTATTCTTCAAAACTAAGGATGGTTTAGAAGGTTGGTTGAATGTAGAACTCATCTTCTACTAAGATTGTTTGGTTGAGCTTGAGCTTGTTACCTTATAGTTATTTCTATCATACAAACCATATTACTATAGGGAGGTGACACATTACGACATTAAACTTGATTAGATACCTATTTACCATAATTAGGTAGGGGATTTTGGAAGATCTTAATGTTTTGATTAGTTGTGGGTGCTTGTTGAGTAGGAGGTTGATTGTTTGTTGGAAGATTACATTTAAAGTAGGTTGAAAATACTATATAACAAGATGACATGCATCAATTAAGTCTTGAACCACATGTTTCAACCTATTACATAAATGAGTTATGTTCCCCTCCACTCTATGATACTCACAATGTTGACCAGGCTTATACCAATTAGTCATGGTATCGGCCTTATGGGAGGTAAATCAATCATATTGGCTTCTAAGAGTTATTTTAGGACTTTGAAATAGATTGGTTGAGTCTTGTGATGTTTCTTTGTGGGGAGTTTTGATATTTTCTAAGTACCATCTTTTAAAAGGTATTAGCAACATAGTTGATAGGTCTATTGTCCATTACCCCATCACCAACTACATGCTTATTCTTATATTGGGTTTTTGTGGTCCTATATTCTTCTTTCTTTAGTTTAAGTTGACCTCTTAGAATAAGGGCTTGCTCTAATCTTCTTTCCATATATATTGCATGTTCAAAAGAGGTAATAGTTGTTATTTCCAATTCATATGATATTTTCTCTTGTAAATTTTTAATAAAGATCTCTAATATGTCTTAAGGAGGCATTGTATATCTTAATCGTCCAACTAAAATTCTCTAATGATATAAGAATTCTAAAAAACTTTCATCTTTACCTTGCTTCAGTAAATAGACATTTCATGGTCATAGTTTTCTCAACATAAGCTCCAAATTGTTGAACAAATAACTCTACTATCTCATCAAAATTACTCAAAGAATGATTAGGCAATTAATAATACCATTCTAATTCCATACCACCAAGGCTCTTAGAAATGTCTTTACAAACATATCATCATATATACTATCATGTCATGTTGTCCTAAACATCTTTAAATATTCAATTGGATCCTTTGTTCCCTTATAAATAGGTAAAAATAACATTGGAAAATGCTTAGGGTAGGGCCGAGAGGTGAAAACAGGGTCTAACTATTGATTGCACATTTCCTTATAGTTGTAGGTGAAACTTGGAGGTTGAATCATATCTACTCTTGATATCAATTGTTTCACCATGCTTTTCAAGCTTTTCATATTGGTATTGTTGCTTTGTAATGCCCTTAGGTTCTCTAAGGGAGGGTTATAGGTAGGTTGTTGAAAGGTAACTTGGTTAATTTTGGAGGTATTAATACTGTTATGATATGGGTTATGATATGTGGTATCTTGTTGTGGAGGATAACTGATATTTGGTGGAATAGAAGAATGAATGTTGAGATTAGCAGAATGAGGAGGAAATTGAGCATAATTTTGGGATGCACTACTAGTTAGAGGAACTTGTGGATTTTTTCCAACATTGGTGATTATAGTAGTAGCATATATTAGTTTATGAAATGGATTAGCATGATGTGAATATTTGAACAAAGGATTGGTGCAAATATTTGGAGTAGAAATGGTTTGATGATAAGATGACCCAACCTCTTCAAGTTGAACGTCTTCATCCATAGCCTTATTAAAGGCATCCTTGTGATTAGGATTCTACATTTTCTACCTCCTCTAGACTAGGATTCTCCTTATCAATATGGTCATCTTCCTAAAGAATCTCACAAGATTCTAAAATCCTTTATTTACTCCTAAGGTTGGGAGCCATAGGAGAAAGAGAAAGGATAGAGGAAAAAAGGGGGATCTAAAACTAGCGAAAAACACACAAAATCCTTAAGACATTTCTTAATATTTTTTATTCTAATAAAAAACTTTAATGGTCGTCCTTAAAGTTTTAAAAAGGAAAATAAAAAGGAAGAGGCTTCCTAATTTGTCCACTAAATACATGTATTCATGTTGGGTTCACCAAATATGTATAAGGGGAAAAATACCTTGCCATATATGATTCTCGGTTGGATATTTTGGGAGCCAAGGTGACCATGGGGTTGTGTTATATTCTCTACACTCAGGGCTTGGGGATCAAGGGGTTCACTAAGAATGGTTTTAGGACTCACTCCAAGTCCAAGGTGGAAATTTTTTTGTTTTATATATTGAGCAACCACCTATGTTTGGCCTTTCTAAGATCTAAGCTATGAAGAATGAAAGAACAATGCAAGGCAAATAATGATGCAAGAAGACAAGAAGATAACCCTAGAATGACTTAATTTTCAATGGGAACTAAAACCCTAACTTGCAATAAAGTAAGCTTTTTTCTTTCCAACAAGGGTTCAAGAGAATGCACAAAAATATTTAGCCTACGATGCAAACTATATGCCTTCTCTCTTTCAAATGTCTAGAAATAAAATCAAAATACCTTTTCCTTTCTTTATGATCTAGATTTGGAATAGGAATGGATAGAAAGCAAACAAAAAACAACCTAAGAAGTCTATTTGGAGCACTTACTTGATTTGGTGGTTGACCCTAGCTTTAATCTTGTGTCCAGATATATCCAAAAACTTCACAACCTTCAAAATAGATTCACAAACCCTAGAAAAAATTATCAACATTTGGTATCCTGCTTAGGTTGTTATGTGACCGAGCTTGGGGGCACAACAGTAAATCCCCCTTGGTCCTTTTAGCTGACTATTTAAAAACAAAAGTGATTATTGACCTTTTTGGAAGTGAACAAGACAAGATGCAACAAAATGAAATAGTGCAAAAAATAGAGTGCAAACAATAATATTATGATCTAAATGAAGCATGCAAAAGCAGGTTAAGGGTTTGGGAGTAAAAGTTTCCCCCAAACCTAAAGGATCCAAATGTGTGCACCGTAATGGGTGACTATGAATTCAGTAGCCTTGTACATATAGGGTGCGCATTCATGATAAAAGTACCAAAATAATTTATCATGCAGAATGAAATGAAAAATGGGAAATTAGCAATATATGAAAACTAAAAATGTAATAAGGAACCTAATGGCAATGAAAGAACAATAAAAAGGATGAAGATCCCCATAGCCGGGATAATCCTCCTCAAGGCTCCAAAAATTGTCCACCAAGAATAGAAAATCACAAAATAAGAGTAGTAGAACACTAGAAGACACTTGATCTTGATAGAAGAATTTATCAAAAATGCTTAGATCAACTTGTTAGAAAACTTGCCAAAAAACTTATTTGGGGAAAAGACGATCCAAACCCTCTATTTATAAGAGTTTTGGAGGTAAAAAGGATGGGAAAAAAGATAAAAACCTAGGTGAGGCTTGACATCCTAGAGGTTGGTCCAAAAATTTGGATTTTCTAAGAGAAAACCCTAATTTTCCAAATCCATGCCCCATACTGGGTGGTCGTAAATTCAGAAAAACTAGGGAAAAATGCAAAGGAGGAGGGGGAGAGAAATCCAAACTTGTACTTGATAAGTTTGAGGGAATTCTTATGGGATCTAGGAAAAATGACTCATTTATGTGGGTCAATTTTCTATGTTTGCACTGATATAAACCATTTTAGCAAATGTACAGTGAGATAAGTTCATGGTGATTGATCGATGTTAATAGTAACCATAGCGCAACTGGGTGATTGGATACAAGGGCCAGATTTTTAGTTGGATATCATACAAATAATGTTATTTATGAATTTTTAAGGGTTATTAATCGTATAATTGGCCACTAAATCATATAGTTAATAAATTATCTAGTCAATATTGCACGATTCACCAATTGAACATTTTAGCTAAATTGAACAATTTCCAATTGAACATTTGATAGAATTGAACAAATTACCAACTAAATATATCTTCTAAACTAAGAATTTTGGTAACAACAACTTAGGCGATATTATACATTTTGGGACCATGAAATTGTACCGTGATACATTTTTTGACCATATAGTTGTGCATTATACATTTTGTGAAGTTGTATAATTAGGTCCATACAATCATACAATTGTTGGAATTGTACATTGATAGTGAAATAGATGAATATAAATTTGAGGGATTATGCTTAAATATATCACCATCCCCTATCAATAATACCACCACATGTGCTACATTTGGCATCAATGCCTTTGAATGAGGAGGGTCTAGAATAGTAAGTAGAATGGAGGAAATAGGGGTGGATGATAAATACAAGTCTATAAATATGTTGGAGATGAGATCACAGAGAGGAATAAGTTCTAGTAAGAAGGAGTACATGGATTTCTCAAAGGGGTAATACGAGCAATATAGAAGCCTTAACTCAAGAAACAGAAAAACCAATATTAGAACAAGTATAAGAGGAAGGAGATACTAAGAGGTGGGAAACAATGTTTTTAAGTACAAAAGAAGTTCAAGAAAAACAACCAATGATTAGAGGAGATGTTAGTGTAAAGGAAGTTTCCAACATAGAAAAAGTGTAATAAAATGAGGGTGGATGGTGACACCTAAGAAAGTAATAAGAAGTTTTTCAAGGGGTGCAGAGGATGGGAGTTAGGCACCAGAGCAACCATGTGCAAGAACCCAAGAAGATAGACCAACACCACCATCTGTATACTAGTGGAGAAGGTCACACAATGAGGATGCACAAGAATTAGGAAGACAACTATTTGGTGAAAATAAAGTACCAAGGATAGAAACATCAAAAGAAGAACAAGATGAACCACCCATTATAGAAAGGGGTCATATAGAAATCCTAAGGGATTTCTTGTCAAGTGATGATGAAAAAGAAACTCCACCAATGGCTAATGTTTCCACTATAGTAGGTAGACAAAAATACCCACCCTTTATGGGGGAGGAAAGGAAGATCTAATTAGGCATATTGGCACATGTACCACTATTTGAAAAGAAAATGGGGTAAGATAACTAGATGAATGGTTGTAACTATTTCCTACCACATTACGAGGACTCACAATAGATTGGTATCTAAAGTGAGAAAATACAACAACCTTTTGGGTATGGAGCACAATAAAAGATGAATTCTTAAATTAATTTTATTCTTTGAGGGATGACATAGAAATAATCATTGAAATATATGCTACAAAACAAGGAAAATATGAGGATGTTAAAGCATACAATAGAAGACTAAATAAAATGATTGAAAAAATGCAAGTACCACCAGCTAATGGACTTATTAGAAGATAGTTCATTTATGGACAATTAACCAAATACAAGAAGAAGATGAAGGTAGTTCCATCATCAACGTATGCTGAAGCTTTAGAAAAAGCAAAGAAATTTGAAAGTGACTCAAAGAAAACAACAATAGGAATTGTTGGACATTCTAAGAATGAGGACTTAAATAGTGATGTAGATGATAAAGTGCATCATGCTATCCAATCCTTTCATAAATAATTTAATAAAATGATGAAGGAAGTCAAGGGGGAAACTAAGAAATACTAAAAGGATATATGATGTATTGATTACAAAACCAAAGGATATATGAACGTGAATTATCCTAGGAATGCATATTGTAATATATGTGATGTGTTAGGACATGAAGTGGCTAATTGTCCATTTAATCTGAAAGGGGCAAGACACAATATTCTAATAGTCCAAGAAAGTGAGAAAAAATTGAATGCCCAAGGAAATGGATAAGGTATAAATAGTGGTGGATATAGAAACAATCATAGAGAAGGTAGGCCATATCAAGATAATCAACAAGGAGGTAAAAGTCAATTATAGTATGATTTGGAAGGTAGAACAATCATACAATGTCACAATTGCTAAAAGGGGGGGTATTTTGCAAAAATTCTTGCTCCTCAAATAAATGAAACAATGCAGAACATTGTAATGTGTATGTGTCAATGGTGTGGTCTAGGTAACCATAAGGATGTTAAGTTTACTAAGAAGGCAAGTACAAGTAAATCATAGAATACCAATTTTATTGACATCGGCGTACCTCCAACAGGAAATGAAGAACAATAGAAAGATATTCTAGTCATGACACAAAGTTAGGCCAAGAAGAATAATTACCCTAAACCTTCCAAAGAGAAGAAGAGATGGTAAGTGGCTCAAAAGGTAATTGAAGAAGAAACACAAAAATATAAACAAGAAAGGTTAGTAGAACAAAAAGAGTTGAAGAAGCCAAGCGAATTAGAGGAGAAATCATCAATGCAAACACTAAAAACACAAGTCTTAAATACCATTGTGGAGGTTAAGGTGGTAAGTTTTCTAGGAGATATACTAGAATTACACATGATAATGGGAGAAGAATTACAACCCCAAAAGGTAATGGAAGTATAGGTCCAACCATTAAAATAAATCAAGGAGGATCATGTTGGCTCATATTTCATACACACCTTGTGAAGAGTAAACATAAAACACAAGTAACACTTAAATGGGAATAAATTCCCTCTCACTTTAGGATCTTGTTGGATATCCAAGGTGTGAGTTACAGGGTCGGGTTGAACATCCTCACTCTTTTTCACTTTTGGAATAGTTTTAGTGACCACTTGTTTTACTTGCAAGGGGGTTCAACTTCTATTCGTTGTTGTTTGGTTCATCACTAAGATTTGTATTTGTAAATAGATCTACCTCTTTTGTACTTCAGAAGATTAAAAGAATAAAGAATTTTAAGAAACATAAAAATGGATCTCTTTAAAATAAAAATAGAGAGGGTAAGGTAGGGCAAAAAAGAAGGGTGAAATCCTACAATTTTAATTGTTAATTATTCTTTCAACTTGGCATACTATTATGTTTTCCAATCATAACCAATAGAATAATAAATTGTCCAACTTTATAAGATCAATTTATTATCTAGCAAGGGGTGAAACAAGTTTATAGAACAGACCAATTTATTTAAATCATAATTTTCCTTATAACTAATAGGACATATCTATAGATAGCAAATGCTCATACACACAGACTAGAGCTATTAGTTCTAAATCCTTAAACTATGGATTTAAACACTCTCTTAAGATAGTTTAATAATAATATTCAATCTTGCTAGGATGATTTTATCGGTAGCATAGCACACGCATCAAAATGACATCTAGTAGGAAAAAAACTAAATTTGAGAATGAGTAAACCTCAATGAAGCTCTTCACATCATTAACATGCTAAAATCAATCAAACTTATAACAATAATTATCACATACATTTAAATGAAAACAAAAATAAGGAAATGAGCACCGTTCAAACTTTAAAAGCAGATTTATCACCTGGCTACATCACTTCAGAGTAACAACATCGCAAAAGATTCTATGTCAACAATAGAGAGACTTTCCAAAAAAGCAGTTTCATAGAAAACCCTTCTATTATAAATTCTTGCATCCCATTTTCTTTACATTCAATGGAAGTATTTATAGACTTAGGACATATCCTGATCTTTTCACAAAATATCCAGCTCCCAATCAAGCAAAAATAATTTAAAATTCCACTATAGGGCTTTGCACAATAAAAAAAACATTTTAATAGAAAATTGTTCAACTTCAACCACCTCAAATTTTTTTGAATATCTTACCATAAATGGAGAAGATATAATATGATCTTATCTCTGACAAATGGTGACTACGTGAAAGTGTATCTTTACTTTTTGACTAATTGCATGTGCATCTCATTAATTCTTCATATACAAAATTTGGGTGGATCATTGACTTCTCGCGTCTTCTATCTTCATACGGTAGCCTTTGCTTGGTTTGTGTTTAAATCCCCTTTCACCATCACTTTCGTCGTTACTTCTATCATTAAATGTAGCCACTAGCTATTTTTTGGAAAAATTAAAAAGAGGCAAAGGTTAGAACATTAGCAATAATATTAATTTAATTAATTTTAATTTTCCTAAGGTTTGAACCTTTAATTTTTAGTTTTTAATTTTTATTATTTTTCTAAGGTTTCCAGTAAAATATTTTTCCAGAATTATACATCATTCATTGCTAGGCTTCCCTTTGGGAATGATTTTCTAATGCCAAAATTTCATTTCTATTTGCCAAAATTATTTCCAATTGTTGGGGCTTTATTTTCCCATTTTCCAAGCTTTATTTCCATGGGTGGAGCTTTCTTCCAATTTGCATGGTTGTACTTCCTGGGTGGAGCTTTGGGTTCCTCACTTCATTACCAATGCTCAAAATCTCTACCCAAAAGCATGGGCAACACTTTTAGATGTTCACTTCTTCACCAATGTTCGAAATCTCCATCCGAAAGCATGGGCAACACTTTTAGATTTCATCGGGATGCGATAACATCTCATTTCTCTGCCCTCTAGGTTTTATTTCTTTGTTGAGAGTGGGTGGAACTTCGGGACTCCACTTTCTTCCACCAATGCATATTTTTACGCTCTCCATACTTAAGCAATTTCTCATTCTTTTATCGGGCATTCATTTTATACTTAGCAAACTCTAATATTTTCGATAATGTGCATGGGTGACACTTTAGGTTTTATCGGGATGTGGCCACTAGCAAATTTCTCTGCTCTCTAGGTTTTATTTCTTTTTTGAGTGTGGGTGGGGTTTCACAATGGCACTTTTTCCAACAACGTCACATTTTACCGCCTAAACTTACTTAGAAAACTTTTCATTTTCTTCAAGGTGGGAAAAACTTTGGGACTTTGCTTTTCTTGATAATGCTCAATTTCCACCCTAGATTTCTTCCTTTTTAAAGTCCATGGAACTTTAGGACTTCTTGGAGTGTGGTGGCTCCTCATTTCTCTGTCCTCTTCCAACACTTAGCAAATTTTCTAGAAATTGCACATGGATTTAAATGACTTTGTACTTTTGCATTTTGACACTTTAAATATTTGTGAAAGATCCTCATTGCTCAAAAAATGAATTTAAATTATCGAAAAGAAGCCCATTTCACATGGTGTAAAAATATGATGAAAATTGAAAGTGCCTATAATTGAACGAAACTTTTCAAAAGTCCAAATGAGCCAAATGGGTATCCAAATATGCAAAAAAAAATGTAAAAATTCCCATATCAAGAGATATAGCATTAATAAGTTCACTGGTTATAATTAGAAAATGTTATTTCTAGAATAAATCATACCTAAAAACTTGAAAATTTGGTATCATTGGAAATATCAGATTACAATGTTTGCACCCAACTTTGAATCACCCCAAATGGTTTTCACTATCAAAATATATGGAAATTTCAAGATTGAAGTAAAAATTAGGGCAAGATGAAGATTTTTTAAAAACCTTAGAAATTGATTTTAATATTTCAAACCTTAGGAAAACCATTGTAAATTAAATTTTTTGAAACACTTAACCAAAAATAATACCACCAGAAGGTAAATGCTCAAAATAAATCAACTAAGATCAATTTTCTATGCAAGCACTTTTGACACCTTAATGCACGTAAAATTTAAAGTCTAGACGCAAACAAAACTTGGATTAAAAACCCAAAAACTTCAAGAGGGTCCCCTCAGAAAATGAAAATTAATTATTTTCAAAGGATCAAACAATTTTTATTTTCAATGGGGGGTGTGTTGCTTCTCAAAAAATGACAATGTCTGTGGGGAAATAGTGGCACTATTTGGGACCCAAAACTCTAGTTTTAAAATAGTTCAAAATTATGTACCACACTTTACCACAAAAAAAATTCAAAATGTTTTAACTATTATCTACCAACCATTAAAATTTCCTAGGGACATACTAGGTTGAATCACTGAAAGAAAACTTTGGTGTGTGATCATGAGTGCATAAATTATTCCTTTTAATATGGCCATGGCTTAGAATTCTTACTGAGGATTAACCAGATTGTTTGGATTGCATAGGGTTATTCGAGCATAGCTCCATTGCTAGGACAAAATTACCCTTAGCTTTCCAAGACCTTGGTTCACATCCATGGGGCATCCATAGCCCTAGTGAACATGTCTAAAATTCCTCTTTCAAAAATCTTGACTATATCCTTTTATTATATAACTCTCTTTCATTTTTTTTATTTTTGTAGAACTTTCTTTCTCTTTTTACTAGATATCCGAGAATTCTTACTAGAGGTTTGAAAGTTGCATTTGCCTAGATATTTTATTAACCAAACAACTTATCAATTAACCATTTCAACTCAGGCACCAATAGTCTCTTTAGAGTAATTAAAATGATTTTATTGAATCAGATTTTTCCTCTCATGGCCAAATTTTCTTGGATTCCCTAGGAGTTCTCTAGCTTAACAATATAATAGTTTCTTTTATAGTTAAAATAATTGTGATGAGCAAGGTATAGAATATAAACTACCTCTCTACTATCATTCCAGATAACAAGAATTACTATTCTCTCCATACTTGAGCATATATTTTTATCAAAATTACCCCACTTTAAAATCTGAGGAACCAAGACAAAAACTAAAAGAGGGAAGAGAAAAAAGAAAACAAAGAAAAGTAGGAGAAACTTAATATCGAAAAATAAACTAAACAAAAGCAATGATTCACTCTTTTTTTAATATATACATATATACAAAGGACCCTATGATTATTCAAATGATGCAAAAAATGGAATAGCAAAAAATAATGTTTCAAATAATGACTATTGACAAGCAAGTTCAAAAAATTACCTTCCAGGCCTTGTATATGAAAGGTATTATTACCTAGAATTTCCACGATTTGATATGGCCATATCTACAAAGGTTGTAGCTTGGTGTGTTTAACTTTCTTTTCATGGGCTTTGTTCCACACGAGCACCACGTCTGCAAGTCTGAAGACCTTCACTTTTTCCCTCTTATCAAACCAACTGAAATGCTCCAAGGCCTGAAGTCGTTCATCCTATAAAATTAATCAAGTCTAGTATATGGGCTCCTACATCTGTATAATTATTAAAATAATCTAGAGCAAACTGGTAAATAGGCAATTTCATAGAAATAGGAAAAATATGTTGAGTACCATACAATAAAGAAAATTAAGAAGTTTTAAGAACATGTTTGTGCCTTTTCTATCATCCCAAAGTGTGTATAATGTTTCTACCTCCTTTAGAATCAGGGCATCAACATTTTTTTGTTTATGTCTGAAGGGTTTATAGAATTATTTCAAATATATTGTAGATGTAAACCTCCTAGGATCAAATATCTTAAGGCCTTTATAAATCCAGGCCATCACATCTTCATACTTATGTAACAACTCGATGAGATCATGCTTTATTTGTGGGTCATAGTTCTTAATAATTTGAACATTTTGTGGTTGCTCTACTATTCCAATGTTCAAGATTTTAGTTTCTATTTTACTAGAGGAATTTTCAAAATTTGTTCTTGTATCTAAGCCTTGCTTAGACTTAGTCCCATCAATGTGCAATGTCCAAATATCAATGTTATGATTGGTTTGAGCTTTAATGGGGTCTCACATTCTCAGTTGTAGTTGTTAGATTGTAAACTCCAATATCTACATCAACATAATTTTTATTATATCCAGTGATCATATATTTATATCTGAGCTCTCTCTTTATTTTAATTTGGTTGGCTACATTCTTCCAAGGCAACCACATGTGTGAAAAATTTATGGCTAAATACTCATTCAAATATTTTGACCAATCTCTGCTCAGAAGCATCCCATATCCTGCAACTTAAAAATTAATTTTATACTACGATTTAGGATAGGATGCTAAATAAATGTGCATACCTTGAAGTTCACCAATCACCTTGACCTCAGTTTTATCCATCTGAATGACTCTCCTCTCAAACTTCATAGGTGTTAGTACTAATCGTTGGAAAATGGCTAGAGGCATGACATTAGCTGAAGCACCAAAATCTACAAAGTAGTTATACAATTTTTTTTCCAAATATGTGAATTGTTAATAGAAAAGGTGGAACTTCAGTTTTCTATTTAGAGATAGCCACTTTTACATTTGAAATCTCTTTACCTTTATCCTAATTTTTAACCATGGGTTCTAAATATATCTTCAAAATATCATCTTCTTATTTTGTGATTTGATTTGATTCAAGCAAAGAGATATTGGCTTTGATCTTCTTCATATCCTTGACAATGTCATAATCCTTCCAAGATATTATGCTAGTTTTATCCTGAGTCTTACTTTTGTTACCCTTTGGTAGGGGAGGACCATTATTAGGAGTAGGTTTTAGATTCTCGTGTCTCAAATTATAATTGTCCCTTTGGAATTGTTGAAAAGCATGTACTTCATCCATAGGTACTTTTGCATACTCTTATGACTCATATGTAAAGGTGAATGAATACAAAACTATAGCAACACTATGTTTTGATGAACTGGAACTATCAATGTTTCTCTAATTTTTAGGGAAACCCAACTCACCAGATAGAGCTTCAAAAGCATTGTAAAATTCCAGATAATTTTATTCCCCATGTTGGGATGTTCCATGGATCCTACACCAGTTGGGTAAAGCCAAGTCACAAATGTTCACTTCAAGCACCTTACCTTTATTATAATCCTTATTGGCTTCATACGGTGGTCTAGATAACCTATTCGATTGGTAATAAAATTGGTTTGAACATTCTCCCATAAAAACTTACCTCTTAAAAGTTAGGAAGTCATTTTCCAAATTTTGGACCATCTTTGAGACTTTCTCAATCTCAATTTTATCAGATTCCTTATCTACAGTCTACATATGCCCAGTGTGTGCCAAGGTTAATGGATTTTCCTTAGGCAAATCTTGATACATTAGAATTAGCATCTGATATGGAATTGGATTCAAAGTGTTAGGTCCTAATTATCTTTCAAGAATAAAAGCTTCCTTGTTAGCTTGTATCAGGGTTGTGACATTGGTATCTTCTGAGAAAAATAAAGGTCACTTGATCTAAGACACTTTTGCAAATTTCTAAGGATAGACCTGCACTCGGTATGTAACGACTAGTCATTATACCATAAGCCTTTTGTAATCTCACATTGAAAGACCTGACAATTTCACCAAATTCTCTCTTAATGTTAGAAAATTGTTGATACAGCACGTTGGGATCAATCACTTGACCAAATTGAGAAATGAAAGCAATTTTTAATTCATCCTAACTGGTGATAGAGTCATTGGTTAGATTCAAAAACCATACATTAGCTCCCTCTTGGAGAGTGAATAGGAATAATATATAGGCCACATCTTCATGGACATTTAACAATTTAAGAGTATTCTTGAAGGTAACCATGTGCTCTTCAGTTGTTCTGATTCCATCATGTTTGTAGGTGGGAAGGTACTTCTCAGGATTCCTATGTAAATCATGGGTTGCACTAGGATATTTAGAGCAGTGACACCTAACCAATTAGCCATGACTATTTGATTAATGGTGGGATTTTGAGTCATAGTTCGAGGAACTACTAACAGAGATAAAACCATATTAGACAACTTTAACTCTCTTGAGATTGCTTCTCCTTGGGATTTCTAATTTAGACACAAGGATTTCTCTAGCTCTTGGGTGAGACTTGGTTATTCTAAAGGTAGAATCTAGTCTTACTAACTATCTTAACAAACAAAAAACGCAGGTGGCCCTCCTTCTAGTACCAATTTATGTTGGCTCATCTTTCATGCACACCTTGTGAAGAGTAAACATAAAATACAAGTAACACTTAAATGGGAATAAATTCCCTCTCATTTTAGGATCTTGTTGGATATCCAAGGTGTGAATTACAAGGTCGGGTCGAATGTCCTCGCTCTTTTCCACTTTTGGAATAGTTTTAATGACCACCTATTTTACCTGCAAGGGGGTTCAACTTCTGTCCATTGTTGTTTGGTTCAACAATCAGATTTACATTTGTAAATAGATCTAGCTCTTTTGGACTTCAATAGATTAAAAGAATAAAGAATTTTAAGAAACATAAAAATGGGTCTCTTCAAAATAAAAAATAGAGAGGGTAAGGTAGGGTAGAAAAGAAGGGTGAAATATTGTAATTTTAATTGTTAATTATTCTTTCAACTTGGCATACTATTATGTTTTCCAATCGTAACCAATAGAATAATAAATTTTCCAGCTTTCTAAGATCAATTTATTATTTAGCAAGGGGTGAAACAAGTTTATAGAACAGACCAATCTATTTAAATTATAATTTTTCTTATAACTAACATGATATATCTGCAGATAGCAAATGCCCATGCACATAGACCAAAGATATCAGTTCCAAATCCTTAAACTATGGATTTAAACATTCTCTTAGGATAGTTTAATCATTCTAAAGATTTAATCTTGTTGGGATGATTTTACTAGTAGCATAGCACACGTAGGAAAACTAGAGCCAATAGGAAAAGAACTAAATTTTAGAATGAGTAAACCTCAATGAAGCTTTTCACATCAACAACATGCCAAAATCAATTAAACTCATAACAATTATTATCACATACATTTCAATGAAAATAATAATAAGAAAATAAGCATCGTTCAAACTTCAAAAGCAGATTAAGCACCTGGCTATGCCACTTCAGAGTAACAACACCACAAAAGATCCTATGTCGATAATAGAGAAATTTTTTAGAAAAGCAATTTTATAGAAAACCCTTCTATTATAAATTCTTGCATCCCCTTTTATTTACATTCAATGGGAGTATTTATAGACTCAAGACATGCCCTGATATTTTTACAAAATATCCAGCAACCAATCAAGCAAAAATAATTTAAAATCCCACTATAGGGCTTTGCACAATAAAAAAAAACATATTTTAATAGTCCTATTCAACTCCAACCACCTTGAAAATCTACCTAAATATCTTGCCATAAATGGAGAATATATAATATGATCTTATCTTCGATAAATGGTGACTATGTGCAAGTGTATCTTTACTTTCCAACTAATTGTAAGTGCATCTGATTAATTCTTCATCTGCAAAATCTGGGTGGATCATTGACTTCCCATGTCTTCTATCTTTGCACGATCCCCTTTGCTTGGTTTTGTGTTAAAATTCCCTTTTGCCATCACTTCTCCCATTACTTCTATCATTAAATGCGACCACCAATAATTTTTTGCAAAAATTAAAGAGGCAAAGGTTAGAACATTAGAAATAATATTAATTTAATTAATTTTAATATTCTTAAGGTTTGAACCTTTTATTTTTAATTTTTATCATTTTTCTAAGGTTTCTGACAAAATATTTTTTCAAAATTATACATCATTCATTTCTAGGCTTCCATTTCAGATTTACCAGGAATGATTTTCTAATGCCAGAACTTCATTTCCATTTGCTAAAGTTATTTCCAATTTGTTGGGGTTTTATTTTCCTATTTTCCAAGCTTTATTTTCATAGGTGGATTTTTCTTCGAATTTGCATGGTTGTACTTCCCGAGCGAAGCTTTGGGTTCCTTAATTTATTGCCAATGCTTAAAATCTCTGCCCAAAAGCATGGCCAACACTTTTAGATGTTCACTTCTTCACCAATGTTTGAAATCTCCATCCAAAAGCATGGGTGACACTTTTAGATTTCATTAGGATGCGGTAACATCTCATTTCTTCGCCCTCTAGGTTTTATTTCTTTTTTTAGAGTTGACAAAACTTTGGGACTCCACTTTCTTCCACAAATACCTATTTTTCTGCCCTCCATACTTAAGTAATTTCTTATTATTTTATCATACATTCATTTTATACTTAGCAAACTCTAATATTTTTGATAATATGCATGGGCGACACTTTAGGTTTTATGATGCATGCGGCCACCAAAAAATTTCTTTGCCCTCTAGGTTTTATTTCTTTGTTGTGATTGTGGGCAGGGTTTCACAATGACACTTTCTGCAACAACATCCCATTTTGTCACCTAAGCTTACTTAGACAACTTTTTATTTTCCTGAATATGAGTAGAACTTTGGAACAATTTTTTCCAATAATGCTCTATTTCTCTACCCTAGCTTTATTCCTTTGTAAAGTGGGAAAAAATTTGAGACTTCTTGGAGTGTGGTGGCTACTCATTTCTCCGTCTTCTTCCAACACAACAAATTTTCTAGAAATTGCACATGGATTCCAATGACTCCGTGTCCTTTTGCATTTTGACACTTTAAAGGTTTGTGAAGGATCCTCCTTGGTCAAAAATAATTTCCAATACTAGAAAACAAATTTAATTTACCCGAAAGAAGCTCATTTCATGTGGTGTAAAAATATGACAAAAATTGGAAGTGCCTAGAATTGAAAAAAACTTTTCAAAAGTCCAAATGAGCCAAATAGGTATTTGAATCTGCAGAAAAAATACAAAAAATCATCCTGTATCAAGAGATATAGCATTAATAAGTCCATTGGCTACAATTAGAAACTACTATTTCTAGAAAGTATATCATACCAAAAAACCTAAAAATTTGGTATCATTGGAAAGATAAGCTTACAATATTTGCACCCAACTTTGAATCACCCCAAATGAATTTCACTATCAAAAAGATATGGCAATTTCAAGATTGAAGTAAACATTAGGGCAAGATGAAGATTTTTAAAGAATCTTAGAAATTGATTTTAAAATTTCAAGATTGAAGTAAACAGATTTTTATGAGGGGTTCTTGTCCCCTCATACTGAGTGGGGTTTGAACTTTGGACCTCTCAAAGAGAGGCCAAATCCCTTACCACTACACTAAGCTTGTAGCTTGACTAATATATTAAGGTATAAGAATAAAATAAACGTATACCTATATTTATTTTATTCTAAATCTAGTCAACTAAAGGTCAAAGGTGACATGGCATGAGGTGTGAGTGTGGTGGTATGTGTGGGGCACATAATAGCATGTGGTATGTGGCATAGGTGTTGTGGCATGTAACTTGAGTGTGATGGCACACACAAAGGTTTGGATGAGGACATATGGCCTCAACATTGAGTGGTGGCATAGAAGTGGAGTTGCATGAGACACTTGTCTTATACACTCCATGTTGTGGAGTTTTTCCTCCATGACTATTTTTCGATAGGAGAATAGCCCAAATTATATATTTGGGCTAAACTCCTTGCTTCTAGTTCATTCTTGTTTATTCTTGTGTTGATAAAATGATCTAATCATGAGGAAAAAAACTTGTATATTAAAGAGAATACAAAAATGGAGATAGGATTTTGACTGTGGTTTTTTCTCTTAAAGGGTTTCTATGTAATATTGGTATATTTTATGTGGTTTGACTATTTCTATCTTACCTTTCATTTTAATTTTTTTTTTTTTAATTCTATGCAATTTACATTTGTGTAATACATTTTATGGCATACTAATAATTTTGTTGATTAAGTTTGATTTAATCCATTGTATTTGGGGGATTTTACTTACTTCCTCCCCCTTCATCTAGTATTAGAACTCTAGGATTAATTCCTAAGGCTACAATTCTCTTCAAAACTCTCTATTTTGTAGGCTTATTTCTGCTCCTCTTCATTGTGTACGAACTGCATTGACAAAAAAAAACTCATAATTTTTTGAAACTTAGTTTGTTGGAATTGGATTGATCTATACATCCTTTATCTCTAAAGATCCAATTTCAAATTTTGATAATTAGAGGGTCAAAATTACCAAAAATATGATGGCTAGATTCTTTTTGCTAAAAATGAATTAGATCTTTAACTTTTTACAAAATTTCTTTTTCCTAACATCATTGTCTCCTCCATGTCATTCTTTTGAGTCTAGTTTTATAGGTTTTAATGGTAGATTTTGAAAGTTACAAGCAAAAATGTGATTCATCCCTTTAAAACCCCAATTGTGTTTTTAAATTTTATCTTTTTTTATACCCACTATTTCAAAAACTAATTGCAAATTCTAAATGACCTCATCGAGATCTATCCAACAAAATTTTTAATTTTTTGTTCAACTTTCATTTTTTGGCACAAATCCCTAGGTCGCACTGCCTATGTATGGACATGTACGATCCATTTGGTATAAATTTTCTGTCAAAATATTTCTTTGCTATATTTTTTATTTATTATAAGTTTTTTTCCAAAAAATATATAAATAATTAATAAATTATATATATAGGGTCGACACGGTCTACGGAAGGATTGTATTGCAAATACCTAGGTCATGCCTTTGTTTCTTTGGTTTTAAATTTTTTGCTTGGAAAGTTATAATTTTCATTACTACTAGGCAAAACGCATGAATGCATCTGCATTTCCTTAAAGATTTCACTTTAAGGACTTGTCTACTTCTTACTATTTGAATAAGGTTTCTTTGAATTGAAAAATAAAGAATTAAATAAAGGAAATAAATGCATATCTCTTTTAGTTTGTTGTATTCAAAATAGTAGCAACAATTTTACAATTTTCTTGGACATGGGTATTTGCTCTAAACTTAATTTGCTTCTACAAATTCAAACATAGGAGATCTTTAAAAAATTATTTATGGTTATTCAAATCTTCTTGGGATTGCATATAACATTTAGATGCATCTATGCTTTTCTTGTTGCTTATTTTCAAAAGATATAGTTGATTTTGATGCCTTTACAATTAAGATTTATGCTTCCATGTTGGTGAAGTCTTAAACTTGGAATTCTTATTTAAAATTGAGTTATGAGATATCATTATCTAGGTTGCTATAGATTTGAAAGAAAACCTCAAAATTTGTATTTAATTTTATTGTTTCTTAAATGCATACTCTAGAGGGTTTTGAAAATAGGGCTGCTACATGAATGTATGAAATTTTTTTAAATTGTTTTTCTCCAAGCTGGAAATTTTACTCATACTTTGCATGCATGTGTTGTACTCAATGTTGTGTGGTTATCAAGGATCTTTCTCATGGATGTAGCTGAAAAGTTTACCTAGCAAATTTTAAACTTTTGTTGCTAAACATAAATGGTTCTAGTCTCATTAGGGTTTCTTAATTCTAAAATTTTAATTTAAGATTTATAACCCATGCAAGAAGAAATACTTAGTGCCTCATGATATGAGTAGTTTCTAAAAATGATTGTTTTGGAAAAATGTTCTAAGTGGACTCCTATTCAACTGCAAGCAGATAACTAGATATGTAGGTTTAGAAGTCTCTTTCATATCTCCTTACTTAAGACTAGTATGGAAATACCAGTTGCACTTAAAGTGAGATGGATGACCATGATGTTGTACCATATTAAGTCATTATATACCATTGATGCATAATTAAAAAAAATCTGCTATATAGAAAATTATCATCATCAGGCCTATAATTGTGCAAGATATAAATATAAGGTTGAACCTAGTGCAGTGCCCATTGTAACAAGGGTTGTCATTCTCAATAAAGGACACTCTTTAAGGTTGCTTCTAAAATTACTATTGCACTACCGCTAGTGGTGTCATATTCATAACCTATACTTTCAATAAGAATTATATTTCTTACTATATGTTATTTTATGCCATATTCATAACCTAGATGTGTTGAAATAGCACCTATAAAATGCATACAAGAAATTTGATTGTGGATAGTTTGAATGATAGATAGATTACCCTGCATATAAATTGCTTGACTGCTATAAATACAAATTAAAAAGCACATTGATTGTTGTTTGGATAGATTGGCAATATAATTGACCTGCAACTAAAATTATGTGCTATATTATTTGGTAGGAATAATAGGCTCAACAATTAGTTTCACTTGCATTGGTATTCACTACTAATATTCTAGTTTGTTAAATAGATGGACTGTTGTATAAACACTTGAATTGCATGGATTATCTCCATTTAGAATTATTGCTACTATGTCTTTTTTCTAAGCACATTGAGTGTTATTATAACCACTTAATTGCAATATGTAACTGCATTTAGAATTGATTGCTACTATGATATTTTACTAAACATATGGAGTGTGGTTATGGCCATTTAAGCACATGATATATCTACATTTAGAATAACTGATGTTATACCTTTTGAGAGGTATAAGGGTTGATATTATAATAAATTGAAATTTTCTATCTACTGCTTATTTAAGATGGTTGAAATACTAACCTGGTATTTATTTGGTTGTTGCACTGAGTTGTCATCATAAAAATTAGATTGAAGAGGTATAACAACTCTGTTTGAAGTGGTATTTTGATTACATTATGCATGAATGACACAAGTTAATGATATCTTGAGTTCAACCAATCTAGATGGATTGAGAGATAGGTCTGAGTAACTGCCTTGTGTACCATGGACTAGGTGTAATACTCAGGGTTGAGTGTACAACTATGGAAAGGATTATTAATGGTATACACAATAGATGTATCACCTAGAAGTGTAATTTGATCACCTGCACATAAGACCAGATGTAGCTATGAGTACATACTTGTAAATCCATAGAATTAAATGTACATATATGTACTACATTTCACATTTTGAATTTCTCTAGATGGACTTGATTCCATGCATCTACTCCTTTGTCAAGAGTCAAAACTTCCTTGAGAAGTTGATATGGGGATGCTTTTTCAACTTATTTGGTAGGTGTATCGCTCCAAATTTTTTGCACCCTTACCTTCAGGCTATAGGATCCGCGCCCGAAAGGGGGATGGGAAAAGGATGGGACAATACCTCGGACTGAGAGGCCCTTTGAAGGTCCCGCCTCTCGGGGGAGGAGTATTAAGGTGATTTTTCGACGGATGGTGGGGTTCACCAGGAAACGTTTAGTGGCAGTCTCCACGCCTAGGTTGGGAATGTGTTTGATGTGTTCAGTTTTAGCTTTAATCATTCAAATCCTAGGTTTGGCCAAATGAATCTAAACTGTTCTATTAGGAAATGCAGATTTAAATGAATACAGAAAATAGAATTAAACAGAAAATACAGAGAACAAGCTAGGTGAGAAAAACCATACCTGATTCCGGATGTCTGATGGAGGTTCTGATTTTTGAAGCAGTCCAGATCGTCTGGAATTTGACAGGATCGTCTCCGATCTGACAGGATCATCTGAGATCTGACGAATTCGTCAGACGAATTCGTCAGAGACCTGCAATCAGAGAAATAGACACAGAATACAGAAAATGCAGCTATGATGACAGAGGGAAATGGTGTAAAATGGCGATAAAGATGTTAAGATGATAATTGCAAATAGAAATGCAAGTAAATTATCATGCTTTAATAGCTAATCATGATTTTATTATGTATTTAAGCTACATGGGTGAACTCCAAGATGCAGAATAGCAGAAAATAACAATAAACTGATCTAAATGCAGAATGAAATAGCAGACGAAAAGGGAAAAGTGCAAACTCTGGGCACCAATTGCCCCCAATGTTGACCGCAGTCGAAATCGTCTCGAATTGGGGCGTGATCGTCCGAGATTGTACAAGATCGTCTGCGATGATCTGAGCTTGCTCCGGCTGAAAAACGATGAAGTTCCTGCAAACAAACTTGGAAAAATACGAAGGCAAATGGTGATTTAAGATGGTCTAATGCAAATAGAACTCGTGTTACAGGAAATTTCAGCCAGGGGAATGTCAAGGGGAGGGCCTAAGATTAAATAGGCATAGGAAGGATGTTAGGAGGTTGGGGATCATCCCAATTTGGGAGATCTCCATCGGGGGAAGTCTCTAACCGCGTAGACACGCTTTTGCCCCGGTTAGAGACGTCGTTGAAACATAAGCTAATTATGAAAAATCAGTTTTGGGACGAAATCGTCTGGACGTTCTGCTCCAGACGAATTCGTCCGATCTGAGGCGATATCGTCTGATCGGCGACGATATCGTCCAACGGACAAAACAAATCCTAAAAATGGCACGAAAAATGAGGAAACGGGTAGCAAAGCGGTTTTGGAGCGGTTTTGGGGTTGAAATTTGAATTTGAATTATTTACTAAGGTAATTTTAATTATTTGCTAAGGTTTACTGCGCCAATTTTAGGGTGCTACATTTTGCCCCCTCTTTAGCGAATTTTTCGAAGAAAATGCGTTAAATATGAGTTCTTCTCGATCTACGAGAAAGCAAAAATTATTCCCATTTTTAGGCGACGATTCTAGGTCGAATCGTACGACAACTGACTATGGTGCCCCCTCCGTGTTTTTACCCAAATCGAACGTTTGAGGTAAAAACACGGAAAAGCAAAATTTTAAAATGTTTTTAATTGTTTTTTGAATAAAATTAAGAAAAATAGGGAAAAACCCTAATTCATTTTTACTGTTCATTTTCCTGGTTTCTAGAGCTCTGCAGACAAGATGGTCGAGACAACGCACAGATCGACAGAGGTCCGACGCGGGCTACGGGTAAGGGTCCAAACTTAGTTTAGAAGGCTTTTATTTTGAATTTCATGCTTTTTAGATTAATTTTGAATGATTTTTGAGCATCGCGGCCATTTTTGGGCCGTCGACGTCGTCGGGACGAAATCGTCTCAATTTCGTCGAAATCGTCTCGATATCGCCGATTTCGTCCAAGGGCGAAATCGGTGATATGGGGACGATTTCGTACAATAAGGGACGATTCCCTCTTGCGAAATCGGAGACGAATTTGCTCAAATTTTGGACGATATCGTCCAATAGTGGACGATATCATCATTTGTATGAAATTGAACTTGTTTTACTTGCATTTTTAATCACTGTGTTATTAATGATTTTTATTGTTTTGTTGTTTATGTTGCAGAGAGGATTACTAAAGAGCCGAGAATGGAAATACGATGGGCTGAGGGATGACTTGGCCGCTCTATCTCAAGCAGAGCGAGATCAGTTGGCTCAAGTCGGCTTGCAAGCATGTGGCAGATATGCCACAGGTTTCTACAGATATGGGGCTATTGACAGCCCTAGCAGAGAGGTGGTATCCGGGTTCTTCTTGTTTTCGGTTATCGATAGGGGAGATGACTCCCACATTGGAGGATGTATGGAGGATTTTGAGGATCCCCATACAAGGATGGCTAATAACTCCCATGGCCAATCAGGGCCACGCGATGATGCGACTGTGCGGAGATCCGAGCTTCGCCCTGGAGAAGGGCGGAGTGAACATCGAGTCGCTACGCCGGATGCCCGGGGCATCTAGACCGACACAGGTTTTGGCTGGGGTGGTAGGTGGTCTCTTGCTATGCCATCAGAGTGGATGCAGAGTACCATGGCTATTGACAGATGTGGTCTACGACATGAGAGACCACGGGTACAGGTTTGCTTGGGGGAGCTTTGTACTATGTCGATTGTATAGGATCCTGCATGGGGTCGTATACAAGGGCGGCCGATGTCTGGTCATGACATCACTACTGCAGGTTTGGTGCTGGGAGCACATCATGGTGCGGAGGCCGATAGGGCTCCCACTGATAGGGATTGATGGGGAGAGGCCCCGAGTTTTCTACTGGTGGCTCCGAAGAGGGTCACAATGGCGGATAGATCTGCCAATGTCCCGGAGACTACTTGACGACCTTGTCTCCGACCAGATCACCTGGAGGCCTTGGAGAGATCATCCAGGGTGGGCCGAGGATGGACAGGAGCTGGCTCGCGTTAGGCGAACCTGTTGGCTGAGGATGGAGAGGGGAGAGGTGGAGCTCCACCGCTACGACCGAGTTTTGAGGCAGTTCGGTCTACAGTAGGGGATCCCATCTCTCAGAGACTACGAGTTTTCTCGGACCATCCGGGATAACACTACAGTCAGTGGGGCTCCAGATATGCAGCGCTTCTAGAGTGAGGACGCGGACGATGCCCCCATTCAGCCAGTGGATGGGGATGACGCAGGGGTTGCTGACGGCTATGATGCCTGGTACGTAGGCATCCGCCCTCCTCGGATGACGAGGGCTCGGGGTCCGATTCATGTAGTTGTGCATCGGATGGGGAGGCGATGCTATGTGGCCATTGAGGTGGCACAGGGTCACAATGGGAGAGAGCAGAGGAGGCCACAGGCTCAGCAGAGGCCACGACAGTGGGAGAGGAGGGAGGAGAGACCCCCTTCTCCATGGAGAGAGAGGCCACCATCGCCCGATAAGGGCAAGGGTGTCGAGGTAGGAGAGAGTAGCGAGATGGCTACTCTTCGGGTGGAGACTGTCCGTCTCTAGGCTCAGGTGTAGTCCTTGCAGGATGAGGCTGCACGACACCGAGAGGAGGCCACACAGCTCAGAGATGAGGTCGCACGCCTCAGAGCATGGAGCGGAGGGGCGAGCACTCGGGACTTAGCATGGGCTATTGCCCAGATCACATTCTATCAGATGCTATACCACCATATGGTACCAGAGGGGCAGAGGTTACCGCTGTCGGCCCACATTGCGGAGCCTATCATGATGAGGTCATCGAGGACATCATCACGATCAGAGTCCAGGACTCATAGCACCACACGGACTACGATGGGGCCACCTCGTCCACCTCAGGGTGGGGGAGGAGATGAGGCTGAGAGCTCGAGGGGTTCTCGAGGCTAGCTGCTACAGATTGCACTGCATAGATTGATACATAGTGTTTATTATTTTTGATAGAGGATTGAGTATGCCGAGGTACAGATTGTGGCATACCGATCCAGTTTTGAGATGATGTATATATTGTTGATATATATATAGATGAGATATTTTTGATCATATGACTTGTCTTATGTGTTTGTATGATGCTTTAATGTTTTGATGTGATTGATTTGATGATTCATGTAATTATGTCGTTTGGAAATATTATGGTTTGAATGTCATGCTTTTAAAATTTAAATGAAATAATCTGATGTAAACAAATTGGTTGTTGTGATGTGATTTGATAAAAATAAAAGGGGACTTTTAACAATAATTTCAAAGGACATTGTCGCTATTATAGACCATTTCATGGAGTCGCCGCTCGCTAGGTCGTCAAGCTAATCCCGGTATAGAAATATTGCTAAAAGTAAAAGAGTGCTTAAGAGACTGTCTTAAGACTTTGTTGTGATGATGCAAATGATGATGATGATGGTGATTTGTTTTCAGATTTCCATGAAAATATTATGCATGAAATATATTTTTTAAAATGATTTTTGCTAGGCATAAATTCCTAAGTGTGATAAAATTTTTGAATAATTCCCTAGGAATTATACCATCATTGCAAAATTGAAGTTTGACATAATGACATGAAATAGTAACAATGTGCGTTGTTTTAAAGCATAATTGTGTAACATAATGATTTAAGTCATATGTTTTTATGATTTTAAATAAATGGGAAATAAAATTAGTACAATGGTTTGCGCTAGGCATAGAATATTTAGGTATAAACTTATACCATCATCGCGAAATCCAAAGAAGAAAATAATAGTTTTATTGCAAGATGCATTTTTGATCTGTGATAAACAGAAAAATAATAATATGAAAAGTTTGTTTGAAATTATTTATGAGATTTTGTGAGAAGATGTATGTAATTGCTTTGATACAAAACAAAAATTCTGAAATAAAAGGATAAAATTATTCTGAAAAGAGTTATAGAAATATTTTAAATTATCTCAAAGAGAAATGTAGATTTATAAGGAATCCTCATGTGCAAATGTGAATTCATTACCGATCTTGATTTATCATAATGATACAAAATCTCTCAAATACAAATGTGTGTGCGATTGTATTGTTCATTTACCAGTTTTGAGCAAGATAATTTGATACAAGTGATTTGCCTTAACCAAATAAGTGTTCATTAACCATGATTTAGATGCATATAACCGTACCAGACTACTATGTAAGTCGGGTTATCAAGAGCTAGCTAATCCATAAGCAGACATAGGTCTGTACAAAAGAAGGTCGCTAATGTGACAGACATATCACCACGCTAGGAGTTACCCAAGGCCAAGCGGGTTGGGCACAAACCACCTGTTATGGGGCTTACCTCACAGTTTTTGAATAATTGAGAATTCCAGGGATTCAAGCTCATCAACCCTTCTTTTCTTTTCAATGGGTAGGGAAAGGGATTTTATTGCTTTTGCTTTTGCTTGTTTCGCTTTCTTTTTCTTTTTTTTTTTTTGTATTTTGCTTTGATATTTGAGATAATGCTGAAATAGTGCTAAGAGAGTACAAAATGATTCTGAAATAATGCTTCTTTTTCTCATGATTTTGCTTGATTTTTCTTTTTCTTTTGCTTCCTATTCTAGGGATACTTGCTCGGATTAGTTGTAGAGCAAGGGATTTTTATTCTGGGTAGGGGTGAGCTTGTCCTTTTGTCAATTCTCAAATATTCTAGACCATGTGCATGATAGGATAGCAGGGGAAACTTTTCGCTCAAGAAACCACTTCTACAATGTAGCATAGCATGGACATTACAAATATAATCATTTTATTGTGAAAGGATATGCTTGGTTTAAGTAAATAACAAGATCAATTCTTCGTGCTCAAACTTTATTTAATTGAATTTTGTGGACTTTGATATAAGAGAGATTAGTAATCATGCCAGATAAAATCAAGATATTTATTTTTGTGTTTGCAAAAGTGAGAGATTCCAAATAAATGCTAATTTATCCAAAATAATTTGAAAATATAACTGCAATATTTTAAGAAGAAATATATACAACAAATATTTTTGAGGAGTTTGATAATTTTGACTCTCTCTTTCTTCTATATATATATATTGGTTTCGAAAGAGTCAATAATATTGTTGTTTGTTTTTGTTTAAATAGTTTTATACATTTTTAAAATGAGACAACATGCAAAATATATACAAATGATGAAATGACCAAATTTTATGCGTAATATCGCTTAAGATGCATAATATTCATAGGTTCTTTTAAATATTTACCATCTAAGGTAGCTAATTTGTATGCTCCCGATTCAAATTTAGCAATGATAATATATGGTCCAAGCCAGTTGGGCTCAAATTTACCTTTAAGGTCTTTAGTTGCATTAGTATTTTTTTGATTTTCTTTTAAAACAAGGTCGTCGACCTCAAAGGATCGATGACGAACTTTCTTAGCATATGATCTTTTAAGCTTGTTTTGGTAGGCACGAAGATGCTCCAAAGCATTGATGCGCTTTTCATCTAGGAGTTCCAGCTGACTGAGTCTCACAGCTCGATATTCATCTCCTACTTCGGTATCTTGAAGTAGTAGAGCCAAAGAAGGAACTTCTAATTCAAAGGGAAAAACAGCTTCAGCGCCATAAACCAAAACAAAAGGTGAAGTACCTGTGGGAGTACGCACACTAGTGCGATATGCCCACAAAGCCGGATATAATTGAATGTGCCAGTCGCGGCAAATTTATTGACCAATATTTTGAGGATTTTAATTAATGTTTTATTGGATGCTTCTGCTTGGCCATTACCCTGAGGATAATAGGGAGTGGACCAACGATGTTGAATCTTATATTTTTGGCATAATTTCTTAACATCTTTATTTTTGAAACAAGTTCCATTGTTCTGAGATGAGATTTGCAGGAATTCCGAACCTACAAATGATTTGATTAAAAATAAATTTAGAGACTTGTGTTCCAAGGCAGGAAGCTAAAGGCATAGCTTCAACCCACTTCGTAAAATACTCAGTGGCGGTTATGATGAATTTGTGTCCATCAGATGACACAGGATTAATTTTGCCAATAATGTCTAAGCCCCATTTTGAAAAGGGCCAAGGAGATGAAATAGCCTCGCAGTTCTTGTGCAGGGGCATGGACAAGGTCAACATGTTTCTAGCACTTGTTGCAATGGCGCACATAATCATGTGCATCAGCTTCCATGGTAGGCCAAAAGTAGCCTATCCTGAGAAGCTTTTTAGCAATGACACTACCACCGAAGTGTCCTCCACAAGATCCATCGTGGGCTTCACTCAAAGCTGATTTGGATTCTTCTAGATTCAAACATCTCAATAGGATACCTTCAAAAGATCTCCTATATAAAGTATTGCCAATTATTACAAATCGACTTGCTCGTCTACGTAATAACCGACGCTGGTTCCTATTAGAACTGGCAGGGAAAGTCCCATTGTGAAGAAAATCAAATATATCCGTATACCAAGGTTCAGGAGTAGTTTCATTGATTAGAAACACATCCAAAGGTTCTAAGCATGACTTATTTGAAGCGGGTTCCTGGAGTCGACGAATAATGATGGTGGCATATTCGTCATCTAACTCCAAGGGCAGAAGAGAGGCAGCTGCGGCCATAGCGTCAGCCGCACGGTTGCTAGTTCGAGGAATAGCTTCCAAGGTAACTTGATCAAATAGAGATATTAATTGTAAAACATATGCTTTATATGGGCATAATTTATCATCTCTGGTCTGATAAACTTCATTGATTTGATTTATGACAAGTTGAGAATCACCAAAAACTAGCAGATGTTTAATTTTTAGCGCCAAGGCAGCTCGTAATCCAAGGATTAGAGCTTCATATTCGGCAGTGTTATTGGTGCAAGCAAATGTTAATTTGAAGGACAGAGGTATAAGATGTTTTTGCGGAGATATTAAAATAATACCCGCACCAGCCCCACTCATGCATCGGGCTCCATCAAAGTATAAGGACCATTGTTCAACATGGTCTGCCTCTAATTGAAGGCATTCATCAAGAAACTCAATGATGAGGGGATGGGTAGACTCTAAGGGTGCAACAGCTAATTGATCTGCTATGATTTGACCCTTAACAGACTTCTGTCCTATGAACGTGAGTTCAAACTCGCTTAGAGCAAGAACCCACTTTGTTGTACGACCCGATAAATAAGGTCGACTCATGAGATACCGCAAGGGATCATATTTAGCAATGACATATGTTTTCTGACTGAGCATATAATGGCATAATTTTTGCGTAGAAAATACGACTGCTAGACATAGTTTTTCTAATGTTGTGTAGCGAGTTTCATAACTAATTAAAGTTTGGCTAATATAATAATTAGCACGTTCTCTTTTCTCATCATCAAGTTGAGCTAACATAGCTCCTAAAGCAAAATCTGAAGCTAAAATATACAGGATAAATGGGCGATCAAGTCTAGGCGGTGAAAGCACAGGTGGGTTAAGGAGGTATTGTTTGAGAAGTTCAAAAGCTTCCTTACATTCGTCGTCCCAATTAAAAGGGACATCCTTCTTAAGAAGCTTAAGAAAGGGACCGGTTTTGTCCGCCAGCTTATCGATGAAGCGACGGATAGCTTGAAGCTTACCTTGTAAACTTCGTAACTCAGATATATTGGTAGGTGCGGGCATATCAATGATAGCCGCAATCTTGAGAGGGTCGATTTTGATACCACGTAAAGAAACTAAAACCCCTAATAGTTTACCGGACTTGACTCCGAATATACATTTGGCTGGATTTAATCGAATAAGATATTCTCTTAACCGATTAAATACTTTTCTCAAATCATCTAAATGATCATCTTCATTAATAGAGCGAGCTATAATATCATCTACATAATCATGTAGGATATCATGCATCATATCATGAAAGATATAAGTCATGGCTCGTTGATATGTTGCGCCCGCATTCTTTAAACCAAATGGCATCACTTTCCAACAAAAGGTACCCCAAGGGGTAATAAAGGTTGTTTTAGCCTGATCTTCAGGAGCTATCCTGATCTGATTATAACCAGAAAATCCATCCATTAGGGACATCATTCCACTCCCAGAAGTAAAATCAATGATTTGATCCATGTTTGGAAGAGGAAAATCATCTTTAGGGCATGCAACGTTAATATCTCTAAAGTCTGTGCAAACCCTAACTTTGGTAGCTTCTTTCTTGGTGACTGGAACTACATTCGAGATCCATTCAGCATAATCAATAGCTTGTATAAAAATAACATTCAGGAGTTTTTCTAACTCCCCTTTGACTAGCAAGGCCACTTTGGGATGCATTTTTCTAAGTTTTTGTTTAACAGGTTTAGCATCCGGATGGACTACTAGGTGATGCATGACTACGGAAGGGTCTAAACCTCGGCATATCTTCATATGTCCAAGCGAAGACATCTTCATATTCTTTAAGGAATGCAATGTATTGCTCTTGTTTTTCTTGACTTAATTCTGATCCAATACCGATGATGTGAGGATTATCCTCAGGTCCAATGTTAACCTTAATGACGTTTTCTACTTCCATGTGTAGATCTCTTTCAAAATTAGGTGGGGCAGGTGAAACGCCCAATTCTTGTAATTCCTTTAAGGTTAACTTGGATAATTCATCTTGAGGAGTCGTGGCCTCAAGCTGGGCTATAGTAGGTATAGAACCATCAAAATAAAAACCATTGTGTAACATCTCTTCCACGGAGACATCATGGAAAATATCTCCTTCCAACTCATCGTCGGATTCAGCAATCATTTCAGGGTAGGCTATGGATAGCATATTGCAGGTAGAAGAATTATTCTTGGGATACAAAGAATCTTGTTTATCTAGATAATCTTGATAACATATGAGTTGATCATCATCTTCAAAAGGGAAGGGTTGATCCTTACTAGGAAATAGGCCCACACCACATCGGGCGGGCCATGGTTCTACCTCAAAGGGTTCTTTCATACCATTTTGGAAAGGTCCCAAGCCTTTCCCTTTATAGCCCAATTTAAGCATTATGGGTTTAGCTTTAATATATTCATTAGCAAAATAGCATCGAGCATATCCATCACAATGCGTCTTGATGTTTCGGGGTATTCTTCCCCAATCATATCCTTTATAAATAAAAGCACAACTCCCGACTTGGTAGATACTTCCCATAGGTTGTGGGAGGCCCAAGGTACGAGGAGAAGGCGGCAAATTACTTAAGATAATGGAATTTTGCATAGAAGCATTTGTTTTTTCTGATATAAGAATTTTAGATAAATCAGGTAAGAGTTCATCAGTGAGAGCATAAGAGGTAGAAGGAACATTTCCTATATCTTTAGATGTGGAAGGTATGATAGATGTAGAGAATGTGGAGGTGTTAATAAATGGGTCTATAGGTTTTGAAATTATAGGGATGGAACATGAAGGATTGGTTGTGGATTTAAGATCTTTTTGAGGTTCTAGTGTGGTTTGTTTAGAAGATTGTTGAGCTATATATGAGGGTGAAATTAATGGGGGAGAAATAGATGAAGTTATGGGTGTGTGTTTCACACGTTTAGATGAAAAATAAGAATTAGGATGTGTGGATGACAGAGCAGGGCAAAATTGAACTCCAACAGGTTCTGCCAAAGCACACATATCAAAGGGTCTAGGATCACCATGGATAGTGACCAACTGATTTTTAAATTCGAATTTAACACATTGGTGTAAAGTTGATGGGACAGCCCGCATTGCATTGATCCAAGGACGACCCAAGAGTATATTGTATGATGCGGGGCAATGTACAATAAACACGGTCGTGTCTAAGGTTCTCGGACCAACTTGCAATGGGATGGTGATAACTCCACATGTTTCTTGTGTTTCGTCATTGAAAGCTTTTATGATCATATCAGTTTTCTTCATTTCATCACTTCTAAACCCAAATATTTGGTAGAAGTCAAAAGTGCAAATGTTTAGAGATGAACCATTATCAATCAAGACCCTTTTGATCTGCTACATCTCCTATTAGGGCAGTAATATATAAGGGGTTATCCTTATGTAAACTATGTTGTGGGATATCTTTATCTCGAAAGTCAATACAATCGACTTCTCGAGTGATGATAGTATTGGACATGGCTTCAGGTTGAATATTTTGAGGTACCATCATTTGGCTTAATGTGAGCATTAATTCATCCCTATGGGTAGGAGAAGATCTTAACAAGTCCAACAGGGAAATTCTGGCTGTAGTATTGGATAATTGTTCATTAATATTGTAAGGAGGTTTAGGTTGAACATTAGACATATGATTCCCTTTATTGGGATTTTTCAAAATAAATGGAGCTGATCCATCATTCTGAGTTTGATCCTGTTGAGAGTTTTGAGCCTCTTGTCTGGTAACAACTCCGATGGTACCTACAATGTTATATTGAAGACGCTGAATTGGTCTCGGTCTAGCGTTTATGGCTTGTTCATTAGGAAGGAACTGATTAGAAGAGGGTCGAGTAGTAACTCTTCTAGGAAATGGTTCTTCCGGAACCATAGCATCTCGTGATAGGTTGAATCGGATCTCGATTCATTTTCAGAACTATTCGATTGGTTTGAGGTGATGTCTATTTCACTTTCAGTATCCGATTCTACATCACTAGGATCCGGTGTTTGAGTATTATATAGGGGTCTGGACGTAACCATGGAGAAAGTTGTGCCAAATATTTGAGGATCCTGAACAGATAATTGTCCGCTAATAGTCCCTACATATCGGGTAGGAGGGGGAACATTATGATGTTCAATTTGATTGGCCACCTCTTTACCATGTTTTGGTAAAGGATGTTGAAATATATCTAATGATTGATTAGCATTTTGATTCTGATTTTGGGGAATGTTCTTTTGAGCATTATTAGGAGGATTTTGTTTAGGTTGAAAGGCTTGCACCTCCATTTCATTATTATCAATCAAGTCTTGTATTTTATGTTTCAATATTTTACAAGAGTTTGTAGCATGTCCAGGTCCTCTATGAAAATCACAATGTAAATCAGCTCTGTATCCGGGTATAGTTGGATCAGGTTCCCGGATAGTTGGTAATTGAATCAAACCTCTTTCGAGTAATTGGGGTAGAATAGTTGATAATGGTTGATTCAATCTAGTAAACTCTCGAGGTGGTTTATCAGGAGGTTTTAATATAAACTTCTCCGTTGTTTTCGTAGTATTAACATTAGCAATGTTTCTACTATCAGTGACTCCGTCACCTACAACTTGTTTGTTTTTATATTGATTTCTAGATGTTTTCTCATCATCTTTCTTTTTAAGCTGACCTCTTCTAATGAGAGCATCTTCCACCCTTCGAGCTAAGTCTATAGCTTGATCGAAGGTGGTCAAGGTAGCAGTTGATAATTCATAGGATAGTTGTTCTTGCAAATTATTAATAAAAATGTCCAACATTTCCCTATAAGGTAGCACAAAGTGCAGTTTTCCTATCAACTGCCTCCATCTAGCTAAGAAATCAGCAAAACATTCATCTTTGTCTTGTTTTAAGTTGTATAAATCTTTAATGGTCACGTGTCTCTCGATGTAGGCACTAAATTGATGGACAAAAGATTCAACTGCTTTCTTCAAAATTCCTCAAAGAATGAGTGGGCAATTGATAGTACCACTCTAATGCCATTCCTCCTAAACTTTTTGGGAACATTTTTAGTAATAGCAAGTCATCATGTGATATATCATGACATGCTATCCTAAACATGCGAAGATGCTCTATGGGATCTTCAGTTCCTTTATATATAGGCAGGACGGGCATGGGAAAGTGCTTAGGGTATGGCTGTGCTACAACTATGGGATCCAAAGGTTGACTACACATCTCTCGATAATTATACGAGGGACGGTAGGGATCTATCTGGTCCATGCGGGAAGCTAACTGTTTCACCATGGCTTCCAGATTACTCGGTTTGCCCACCATATTGGTTCGATAGGGCATTAATATGGGATTTGTGAGCATATGATGGAGGGACATGAAGATTAGATGCTATATTGCTATTGTGTAAATTGTTGGTAGGAAGGGTGTTATGAAGAAGTTTTGAAGTTGTATTATGTTGTATCCCAGATTGTTGAAAATTGGTGTTTGGCTTCATTTTAGGTTTTTGTCGATTTGAAGCATATTGATCAATAGTTTGGCGAAATAAAGCAATGAATGAAGGTCTCTTTTGTGTGGGAATGATTTTAGGCTCAATAACAGGTTCCTTAGGGGGTTGGGTAACCTGTTGTTTTTGCATGTTCTGAATCATAGTAACCATATCTATATTGGATGGTCCAACTTTATCACTTTCTTGATCAACAAAGGACAAGGGATTAGTGTGTATGTTAAACATATCTTCCATGGCTGCTTGAGTGTCACTAATTTGGCCTCTATCAATACGAACTGCCATATTAAGAGCACCAATATTATTACTGAAGAATTTCCAGAAATGATCTAAGTTATCAAAAGTAACAGTTCCTTCTGGAGCCATTCTAGGGGATGAGGATCCTTCCTCTTTAACATTTTCTTCTTGTTCATCTAAAACCAGCTCATCTTCTCAGTTGTTCTAGAGTTTCTCCTTCTGGAATTGGATCCTCAGGAAGGGCATTTGATTTTTTTGTTTTCTTTCCTAACCAATCTTCTTCTTCTTCTTCTTCAATTTGTTTACCATTCCTAAGTCTAGTCATTGTGTTTAAACTTAGATTTCAGCAAATATATATATATATATATATATATATATATATATATATATATATATATGCAACAAGCTTAAGAGGTATATATTTTAATTATATACCTACTATAGTATTTAAAATAAAATGTTTTGGTTTTGTTATGTTTTTGGTTTTTCTTGTTTTTTTTTATAACAATATTATAAAGATAACAAACAACACACTAAATGCAAGAAATAATAATAATGAAAGCAATGATCTAGTTTTCTATAAACAATTTATAAATATCATTAACGGGCTCAAGTTCTTCAAGAGTCATGAAATGTTCTTCTTCAAATTGAAAATTTTCTTTCAAGAACTTGACAAAGTGTGCTATAGTGATATTATCTGTCTCAGACTCTGGTTGGTAGAAATAAAGTTCGTGGCAATACTCTCGATATAACACAGCTCTAGGAACTCTCCTCCATATTTTCCTATCCGTAAGAACGACTTCTTGGTCCTCTATACGACCTAGGAATTGGTGCACTATGGCTGCATTCTCGAGGAATTCCTCAAAGGTATACAACTCAGAAGACACAAGGGCTCTTCTATCTGCTAACCACCTATGGCAAGCTCTCTGAAGTTCATGATACAAAATCACTTGATCGGGATCCAGGATTCTATCTAGGACAAACCTCTTGATTTGTCTAAGTTCGGTTGCTCTAGATGAAATGAGATCTAATCTCCTATTAAGTTCGTCCCACAAAAGTTGGTTTCTATCTGTTTCAGGCACACTAAGCACATAATTAATTTCTATGGCTGCTAATTGGTTTTCAACATTTATAGTGACAACTAGTCTTTTCTTAGGAGCTACCATCTAAACATGATATGCAACTTAGTAGTTTTCTAATGATTTTAAATGCATCTATGTTTTTTTTTTTTTTTCAAAAGGTTTTAGTTTCACGTCGGGTTCACCAAAATGTATCGCTCCAAATTTTTCGCACCCTTACCTTCAGGCTATAGGATCCACGCCCGAAAGGGGGATGGGAAAAGGATGGGACAATACCTCGGACTGAGAGGCCCTTTGAAGGTCCCGCCTCTCGAGGGAGGAGTATTAAGGTGATTTTTCGATGGATGGTGGGGTTCACCAAGAAACATTTAGTGGCGTCTCCACGCCTAGGTTGGGAATGTGTTTGATGTGTTCAGTTTTAGCTTTAATCATTCAAATCCTAGGTTTGGCCAAATGAATCTAAACTGTTCTATTAGGAAATGCAGATTTAAATGAATACAAAAAATAGAATTAAACAGAAAATACAGAGAACAAGCTAAGTGAGAAAAACCATACCTGATTCCGGATGTCTGATGGAGGTTCTAATTTTTGAAGCAGTCCAGATCGTCTGGAATTTGACAGGATCGTCTCCGATCTGACAGGATCGTCTGAGATCTGGCGAATTCGTCAGACGAATTTGTCAGAGACCTGCAATCAGAGAAATAGACACAGAATACAGAAAATGCAGCTATGATGACAGAGGGAAATGGTGTAAAATGGCGATAAAGATGTTAAGATGATAATTGCAAATAGAAATGCAAGTAAATTATCATGCTTTAATAGCTAATCATGATTTTATTATGTATTTAAGCTACATGGGTGAACTCCAAGATGCAGAATAGCAGAAAATAACAATAAACTGATCTAAATGCAGAATGAAACAACAGACAAAAAGGGAAAAGTGCAAACTCTGGGCACCAATTGCCCCCAATGTTGACCGTAGTCGAAATCGTCTCGAATTGGGGCGTGATCATCCGAGATTGTACAAGATCGTCTACGACGATCTGAGCTTGCTCCGGCTGAAAAACGATGAAGTTCCTGCAAACAAACTTGGAAAAATACGAAGGCAAATGGTGATTTAAGATGGTCTAATGCAAATAGAACTCGTGTTACAGGAAATTTCAGCCAGGGGAATGTCAAGGGGAGGGCCTAAGATTAAATAGGCATAGGAAGGATGTTAGGAGGTTGGGGATCATCCCAATTTGGGAGATCTCCATCGGGGGAAGTCTCTAACCGCGTAGACACGCTTTTGCCCCGGTTAGAGACGTCGTTGAAACAGAAGCTAATTATGAAAAATTAGTTTTGGGACGAAATCGTCCGGACGTTCTGCTCCGGATGAATTCGTCCGATCCGAGGCGATATCGTCTGATCGGCGATGATATCGTCCAACGGACAAAACAAATCCTAAAAATGGCACGAAAAATGAGGAAACGGGTAGCAGAGCGTTTTGGAGCGGTTTTGGGGTTGAAATTTGAATTTGAATTATTTACTAAGGTAATTTTAATTATTTGCTAAGGTTTACTGCGCCAATTTTAGGGTGCTACAGATAGGGAAGCAAACTAGGCCTAAATGAATTACCCTCAAGGGGGAGTGATGCATAATATTGTGTGATGCCAATTTTTTTATATTTTTTTAAGGTTCAAACCTCGAGGGTAGCTTGTTTGCAAAGGTAGTAGTCTAATATGAATTCTCTGAGTGTGTGCTAGACCGATGATGATGGTACGAATCCCGAGTGATTGGTGGTCCCCTTCATGTCGGGTCAACAATAATGAAGCATAATAGGTTTGGTGGAAGCAACCCTGTGGTTTGAACCTTGCGCTTGTCAGTTACTAAAAATAGTGTGGTTGTGACCAACTCTCCTATGTAATCGAAAAAATATATTTGTTGATGGATGTATGCCATTTGTTTATCCATGTTGATGGATGTCATGTTTTCCATGTTGATGGAATATGTATGCCACTTGTTTATCCATGTTGATGGATGTTATATTTTCCATATTGATGGAATATATATATATATATATGCCATTTATTATTGATGTTATTTTTCCATTTTGATGGAATATGTATACCACTTGTTTATCCATGTTGATGGAATATATATATATATATGCCACTTATTATTGATATTTTCCATGTTTATGGAAACCTTATTTACATATTATATATATATATATATATATATATATATATATATATATATATATATATATATATATATATATATATATATATATATATATATATATATGATTATTGAATCCATGTCATGTTTTTCTTTTGTAGATCCATGTTGATGGATGGTGCCTTGCCTATTGCCACACAACTTGGAGTCTCTACTATGCTATTGTTGAAGAAGTATTTGCCAAAATGTATGCTCCTTTGTAAATTGATTCTTTGGAACCTCACCTCTTGTAAAATTGTATTAAACCCCAAAATTAGATTAAGGGGGAGTGTTGGAACAAATAATTCAATTTTGGGATTATATTGTAAATTCACCTAATTATAAAGGTGAATAATAAAATTAGGTATCTAAACTTTAATATAAATTAAATAGATAGGTATTTAATTTATATTTAATATACCTAGGTTAGACTAATATATATTAAGGTATATGAATAAAATAAATATATACCTATATTTATTTTATTCTAACTCTAGTCAACTCAAGGTCAAAGGTGACATGGCATGATACTTGAGTGTGGTGGTATGTGTGGGGAACATAATGGCATATGGCATGTGGCATAGGTGTGGTGGCATGTGACTTGAGTGTGTCACACACAAATATTTGAATGAGGACATGTGACCTCAAAATTGAGGGGTGGCATAGAAGTGGAATTGCATGAGACACTTGTCTCATTCACTCCATGTTGTGGTTTTCCTCCATTACTATTTTTCCAATAGGAGGATAGCTCAAATTATATATGTGGGCTAAAATCCTTGCTTATGGTTCTTTATTGTATATTCTTGTATTGAGAAAATGATCTAACTATGATGAAAAGTCTTGTATATTTTATTGAAGAGAATACAAAAGTGGAGATACGATTTTGGCCATGGTTTTTCTAATTACATGGTTTCCACGTAATATTGGTGTCTTTTATGTGGTTTGACTATTTATATCTTACCTTTCATTTTAAATATTAATTGTTTTAATTATATGCAATTTACATTTATGTAATACATTTTATGGCATACTAATAATTTTTTTGGTCAAGTTTGATTTAATCTACTACATTTGGGGGATTTTACTTACTTCCTCCCCCTTCATAATATTGGCCAAAGTAAATCACAACTAGGAAAAGCATTGAATAACATTCAAGAAAGGACAACACAAATATATGATGAATTTAAAACATCAAACGATTAGTGAAGATGTGGCTACAATAGATGAATCATGGAGTTCTTTAGAGGAAGAAGAACAATATGAGCCAAATGAGGAAGGAATTTTATACCTAGAGGAATATAGCAAAGATAAAACTCAATCTGATAGCAAACTTCTCCATTGCCAAAAGAAGTATGACATGTTTCAGCCCTCTGCCTCTGTATTCAAATAGAGGAGACTACAAAAACTCAAGATGAAAAAGAAGTCAGCAAGAAGACAAGGGAAGACAAAAAAGAGAAATGGATATTTCTAAAAATCTTCATAGAGTATACAGTTGGTGATGTGGAGATAGATGCAAAATCCACACATCCAAAAATTGTGGAGAAGGATAAGGTAAAACTAAAGAATATTAAATATGAAGGACCCAAGATGGTGGAAGTAAATTTAGGAACAAATGATGAACAAAGAATTATCCATTGTGGAGATGACTGGGATCTTGTCTTGAAAGTGATAAATTCCAAGATTTTATTAGATTATAAGGCTGTCTTTGCTTGGAAATACAAGTATTTGAAAGGGATACCTCTAGAACTATGTGTTCATGGCAGATCAACAAGGTGGTTTTATAAAATATCGATAAATTTTGGACAACATAATTACCATTCATGAGGTTACTAATTCCATGGAAAATTGTATGAGGGTTGGTATGCTTCTAAAGTTAGATATAAACAAAGCTTATGATCGAGTTTCTTGGGACTTCTTGACCAAAGTCCTATTGAAATTTGGCTTTCAGAGTAAATGGGTGGGGTTGGTTAAAAAGTGTTTTTCATTTGCTATGTTTTTAGTCTTGGTAAATGGAGTCCCTACTGGCTACTTCAAAAGTGGGTATGATATTCATCAAGGGGATTCATTATCACCATATATTTTATTATTCTTGTTGAAGTAATGGGAAAATCTATTTTAGAGGTTATATAAAGTGAGTGAGTAGATTATTTCAAACCAACCTCAATATTGGACCTTATTTCTCATTAATAGTTTATTGATGATACTTTGTTGATATCCTACTCCTCTATCCCTCAAGCTAAGGAGTTAAAAAAAAAATAGTGTCTTATAAAGAAGCTACTGGTCAAAAAGTGAACTTCTTAAAAAGTAAAGTTTATTTTATCAAAACCCCAACTGGAAGGAAAATAAATATCATGAGGATATTTGGGTGTAACATTGAAGAAATCCTAGCCATGTATTTGGGTATGCCTATGTTCATAGGTAGGATGGGGTCACATATTTGGAATCTAGTTCTAGATAGACTAGTAAAAAAGTTAATAGGTTGGAGAGGAAGTCTTCTTAGCTAGGCAGGTAAAGCTCAACTTGTGAAGTCTTCTTTATAGAGTATTCCAATTTATTTTATCTCTTTTCAATATTCTAGCTAAAATAAGGATTAAAATGGATCAAATTCAAATATCCTTCCTCTGGTCTATATTAGAAGATAGAAGACACTTTGCCCTTATAACCTGGGATCAAATATGGTATGCTAAATATGTAGGAGGTTTGGTCTTTAGAAGGGTAAAATAGATTAATGAAGCCTTTATGGGAAATATAGGATGGAAATTATTAAAAAATGATCATATTGAGTGGGTTAAGATCCTCAATGACTTACCAGATGGATTTTCCTTTTGGAATAGTCTTGTGGATATTAGACATTTTTTATGTGAAGGGCTTCACTGGCATATTGGAGATGGTAATCAGGTAAACTTTTGGAAATATCTTTGGCTAAATAACATTCCCCTCTCGAAGGACATAGAGGTAAGTGCATTGGAACCTTCTCTATCCCTTCATTTTGGTGTCAAAGTTGTTGATTATATTACAACTAAAAATAGTGAAAAATCTGGAAAGATTTATCTACTCCAAATTTAGACCCAAACTTCGTTGGTCATATTAACAATCTAAAAATATGGATTCATTTGTATCCTCTATCATTCTCTAGTTTTAGTTATTTTATCATTTGGTAGGAGGCAAATAATAGAAAATACTTTGTTGATTCTGGATACCATTTGCTTGAGACAGAAGGTAGAAGTTGGTTTCCAATGTGAAAAATATAGATTAAAGGGCTCATCCCTAAAATAGCTTTCTTCTTATGGTTGGTGGATCAAAATAAAAATATTAACTATTTATAACTTACACAAAAGAGGTATCCCTATTGTAAATAGATGTTATTTATGTGAACAGAATTTAGAGTCAGTTCATCATCCTTTTCTTGAATGTTCCTTTGCTAGACATATTTTAGAGAAGGTTTTGGAACCCTTTGATGTTCCTTGGGTCTTCCTATCCACTATAGTAGATTTGTGTGTGTAGTAGGATCCTCATTTCAATAGTGTTATATTGAAATTTCTCTGGAAGTTTTGTCTCCCCCATTTTATTTGGGGAATTTGGAATGAGAGGAATAATAGGGCTTTTGAAAATAGAAAAAGAGAGGCTTCTATGGTTGCTTTTCATATTTTTAATTCTACTTTGGAGAACACTCAAATATTATCCTTTCCTAATGTAGCTAAAAGTAGAATTGAGGAATCCATTGTTGTTCATTGTAAATTTAAGCCTTTAATCTATGTAAATTTGTTTAGATCTTTAAGGTTGGAAGTTAAGTGGGAACCCCCTCCAGGTGGGTGGATCAAACTAAATGTGGATGGAACTACAAAATGGAACCCAAGGTGCGTTGATGTAGGTGGATTTTTTAGGTATTCTAGAGGTATGATTGTGCAAGCCTTTGCTAAACCTCTATCTATCCAATCCAACCATTTTGTTGAGGCTTGTGCCTTTTTTATAGGGGATAAATTAATCAAATAAGGCCATTATAAAAATATTATTGTGGAAGGGGACTCCCTAAATGTTATAAGTATTCTAAAAGGAAGATAAGAAGCAAGTTGGAACATTGCAAATATGGTTGTGGGGACGAAATATATCTTGTATTCTTATCACAACCTTTAGTTGAAGCATGTTTATCTGGAAGGGAATTGAGCTATAGATTTATTGGTAAACATGGAGATGGAGGCTCAGGATATTACTATATGGGAAGATAATTTTCCACTTCAACTTATTGAATTTGTGGTTAAGGAGAAGCCAAATTGGCCCAATGATTTTCACTTTCTAGTTGGAAGAAACTAAATTTTGGGGTTCAATTCTTGGGGTAAACTGTTATGAGTGTCCCAGTATATATGTGGTAGACTATTATGTATGTAAATTCAAATTTTGTTTGGATATTTTTGTTATTTTTAGTGTAGTATGTATGTTTCTTATCAGGTGCTTTAGGTTGGTTCTTTATGACTGTTAATAGTTCAGACTTGGCAACAGGTTTTCTTTACCTTTTATGATCTGCTTGTAAGGAAGTTTCTGTAAAAGGGATAGGACTCTTTCAATCCCCTTCTTAACATATTAATAAAAAAATATATTCCATTATTTATAGAAGCCCAAATAGTTAGAAGAAGACATTACAAAATGCTTTGGTGAATGCAAAAATAGAAAATATGTTGGATGTTGACATTATTTTTAAAGTTATAACAAGTAAGTGGGTATCACCTATTGTGGTTACCCTTAAGAAATAAGTATATAAAATTAATATATGCATATAATTTTAAAGTATAAATATAAGTAACAATTAAGGATCCCTTCCCTATTCCATTCATTGTTTCCATCTTGGAGGAAGTAGATGGACATAAAATTTACTCATTTATGGATGGGTTTTCTAGCTACAATCAAATAAGTATAGTCGAAGAGGATAAGTTGAAGACCATGTTTCTGGTATAGAATGGTATTTATACCTACAATAGAATAACATTTGGTCTATGTAATACCTCAACCATGTTATAGATAATTATTTTGTACATATTTGATTAGTTGGCAGTAGGAATTTTCAAGGCATTCCTATATGACTAGTTCACATATGGAAATTTTTTGGAACATATACCAAATTTAAATGAATGTATGAGGTTATGTATAAATTTATATATAGCCTCAAATCTAAGATAATGTTATTTAATGGTGTTGTATGGCAAGTTGTTGGGACACATAGTGTGTAGAGAAGGATTGAAGCCAAATCCTGATAAAATTCACATAATCTTGAATATGGAAGAACCACATGATGTGAGCTTAAAAAAATTTATAGGATCAATGGGGAATTATCAAAGGTTTATAAAAAACTATGCCCATGTGTGCTATCTATTATATTATCTAACAAAAAATATGTCCCCTTTTAGTGGATAGAGGAACATCAAGGAGCTTTTGAATATTTGAAAGCAAAAATCATGTGTAGTATCATTTTGGTGTTTCTAGATTAGGATAAGGAGTTCCACATTCACATATATGCATCCAATTTTGTAATTGGATGCACATTTGCCTAGGAAGCACAATTTAGGCTAGACCAACCTATCTATTTTTCAAGACATCTAATATCAAGGGTAGAGAGGAACTACAGTACAACAAAGTGTGAGGCTTTGGGAATGGTATATGCAGTTCAAAAATTTAGATATTACCTATTGGCAAACCCATTTGCCTTTTATGCCAATCATTAGGCTTTGTTGCACTTGATTAATAAACCAATGATACAAGGATGAATTATAAGGTGGCTCATCACATTATAAGAATTCATGGTTTGGGTTATGGTCAATACTAGTAAGAAGCATGTAATAATAGATCAAGGATTCACTCAAGAGAACCTATAGGAACAAGAGTGTCAAATGAGTTTACCAATGCTCAAATATTTGCAATCAGTGTTGTACCATCATGGTACAAATTAATTGGAAAATATCTATCCATAGGAGAGCTACCCCAAGAATTGATGGCAATAAAAAAGATAAAAGTTATAATGAAGTCAACACATTTCCAGTTAATAGCTGGACTATTGTAGAAAATGGGTTTGGATGGTATTCTAAGAAGATGTGTAATGGAATAAGTAAAAGTAGCATTAAAATAATCTCATGAAGGCCTAGTAGAAGGATATATGGGGTCAGATGCTACTGCAAGGAATTTAATTTTGGTAGGATTGTGGTGGCCTAGGCTTTACCATGATATGAAAAAATATGTGCAAGCATGTGATACCTATCAAAGAGTAGGAAAACCATTATGTTTAAATTTCATGACCCTACATCCATATCAACCTCAAGAACTATTTGAAATATGGGGTTTGGAATTTTTAGGACCACTTAAAACAACCCATAGGTATAATTATCAATATATCATAGTTGCAACAAAATACCTAACCAAATGGGTAGAAGCAAGGATGTTATCGGATAATACGATGAAAAGTACAACCCTTTTATTGTATGAGCAAGTGATCACAAGATTCAAAATTCTACTTCAAATAAAAAGTGATAGAGGTGGTAACTTTGTGAATGAGGTTATTAAGAATCCGAAAACTAACTTTTGGATTTGTACACTCATTGTCAAGCCCGTACTACCTAGAGAAAATGGGTAGGCGAAGGTGACTAACAAAATATTGGTCTCTACATTGTACAAACCCTATGGAATAGAACGGGTAGATTGGGAAGAGAGGTTGCCATAAGTTTTATGGGAATATAGAATAACTTTTAAATCCATAATAGACCATAGACCATTTTAGTTAATGTATGCTTAGGAAGCAGTGGTGCTAGTAGAATTTTTGGTACTTAGTTTACGAGTAGGTGTGGAACATCGCTTAGGTGACCAAGAAAATCTAGAGGAAATATTGGCAACACTAATTAAGTTGGATGGAAATGGGTCATGGGATGGTGGGTGATTGTTTTTTCCTAAAAGAGAAGAAATTTGTGAAGGGGGAGGAAGTAAGCAAAATCCCCCAAATACAATGGATTAAAACAAACTCAAACAACAAATTATTAGTATGCCAAATATATATTACACAAATCAAGGTTATGCATAGCAGTGAATTCCGCAAATTGGGGTGAATATTAGGATTTTTACAATTGGAATTTGGCAAATATGGGGACCCTAGATGTCGGCCCATTCACCCAAAAATTTTGGGACCAAATTTTTTTAGGGTCCATTCGCCCACTATGATACTTATTTCATGGAGCATTCCCGCCTAACATTCACCTTCAAATTATAAAAAATTTCATTTATCCCACCAAATTTACCTCTTATACCCCCATTATATATAGCTAACATGAGAGTGATACTCATACATTTAAAACACTAATTCTCCTCGATAGCGAGTGATACACAATAAACGACAAACAATAGGTGAGACAATGAGTAGAAGATAGAAAGTAAGTGACAGATAAGATAGTTGACACCAACGATAGACAATAGGCGACCACCGTAAACAATAACCAAGAGAGACTCATAGTACGCGATCATAGAAGGCGATAAACATAGGTCAATATTTCTATCTTTCATTCAGATTTTCTATAGATATCCAATATTTTTTCAGTTTTTATATGGTAATCACCATATGTCTATCTTTTTATAAACCACCATATGTTAATTGACATATATTTGTTTCCATATGTCAAATGCCATATGTCAGATACCATATGATGGCAGATATATGGTGGATGACATATACCATCTACCATATGGCATCTGCCATATGTCATCTACATATGGTGTTCATCATATGGTGTCTACCATATTTCATCTGACATATGGTGTTCGCCATATGGCATCCACCATATGGCGGATGCCATATGTCTACCACCATATGCCACCCGTCATATGGTAGATGACATATGTCGATAAACATATGTCAGACATCAAATTTCTGATGATATATGACGGATGTCATATGTCTATCACCATATATCAGCTACCATATGTCATCCACCATATGGTGCCTGACATATGGAGGACGTCATATATCTATTGCCATATATCATCTGCCATATGGAGGACGGCATATATCTATCGCCATATGTCATCTACCATATGTCATCCACCATATTGCAGATGATATATGGTGAACACCATATGGAGAACACCATATGGCAGATGACATATGGTGGATGCCATCTACCATATGTTAGGTTCCATATGTCATCTGCCATATGGCATCCACCATATTGCAGATGGCATATGGCAAACACCATATGGCAGATGACATATGGTGGATGCCATCTACCATATGTTAGGATGACATATGGAACCTAGTATATGGTGCTTATCATATGGCATACGATATATGTGGATGACATATGAAATCACATATCATATATAACATATGAGATGACCATATGGAACCTAACATATGATAGATGGCGAACACCATATGGCATATGACATATGGTGGATGCCATCTACCATATGTTAGGTTCCATATGTCATCCCCATATGTCTACCACCATATGCCATATGTAATCCTTAATATGTCAACCACCATATATCGTATGCCATATGATAAGCACCATATACTAGGTTCCATATGTCATCCTATTTTCTTGACTAGTAATTCTTTTTTACTAGTAATTTTTATTTTTTAAACATGATGTTCATGTTCATATTTTGTTTATATAGGTAAAATATCACCTGTTGGCAATGGAAACAAGGGAGGCCAATCTTTCAATAAAAAGAGTATCCTAAAATACTTTCATCATATTTTAAAATCTAGTCAACCATCAACATCTGCACAAATTCAAGGTACAAACACCTTTTACTTACTAACCAGTTAATTTTTGTATACTATTAATTTTATATATAATGTCTTTCTTCATTAAAAAATGGTATTTTTTGGTTGATGACTTTGTCCAGTGTTTATCTATATTTTTAATAGAATGTGTGTTTTTAAATCAAAAAATGATATGGAAAACCTTTGTTTGCAGAAAACACTATTGACCTTGGTATACCTCCACTTCAAGATATCCTCGATAATGAAATACCCATAGATGAAATTTTTCTTAATGAAATGCAACAACAACATGAAGAGATTCCTAAAACTAGCATGCCAAATGAAAAAGAAAATAATAGTTCTCATACAATCCCCACTTTCGGAGAATCTTCTTCTAAGAAACCTAAATGTAGAAAGTTAGCCAAGTGGATAATTGGAAGAACATTTCAGCTTGAATGGTCATCAAAATTTCCATTTATTGAGCTAGTGTAGCCAGAGAATAGTAATGAAGAACTAAAAGAATGTAGATGCATAATTTGTAGTTGGAAACTCGAAAAGGATCATAGATTGCAAGTTAAGAAAGATACAATAGAAAAACATTGTGGAAAAGTTTATATAAAAACAAAAGAAAGTGATGGAACAATATCAAAAATATTAGGTGGAAGGATGCATCAGAATGTGCACATGTCAGATATGCACAAGAATATGATAAAGAAATGAAACAACAACAAACTTTGGTTGAGAAAGGTGGAACGATTCAAGCCCAATTTCAAAAAATGAATAAGATCACTTTAGCTTCAAAAAGTTTACAGTTTGTTGTTGTATACACTATTCTTAAAAAGGGTAGACCTATATCTGATTTCATTGATTATAAACATCTATTTCAACTAGTTGATGTGCAGAACCTTCCTAATGCCTATTGGTCAGATCGAAGTGGTTGGAAAATGGTAAAATGTCTCTCATTGGTTGAGAAGGAGGACCTCAAAGAGAAAGTAAAACATGCCAAATTCATTTCACTTTCAATTGATGAGGTGATTATTGTTGACAACACATCTTGGATTTGCATGCATGTTTACACATTGGAAAATCATTTTAGGCAACCTCATTTACTTGCACTACATAAGATGGTGGAAAATTGCAATGCAGAAAACCTTTACAATATTGTTGTAACTAGTTTAAAGGAAATAGTAGGAATGAATGATATGGAAATAGCCACTAAGTTAATATGCATTGGAGCTGATGGTGTTGCTACAATGCAAGGACACATGAATGGTCTTTGTGTTCGACTACAAACATCAATTACCCCATATTTGATCCCTATTCATTGCATGGCTCATAGAATGAATCTTGCATACAAAATTGTGAGCACATTTGAAAATGTAGCGAGAGTGGAAGAACTTGTCCATGAAATTCATGCTTATTTTTCATGCAGTCCAAAAATATTTTTAGAGTTTCAATAGTTTGCACTAGGAGTTACTAAAGGTAAAAAATTGTTAAAAGATGTAGATACTAGGTGGATTTCAATGTATCAACCGACATATAGAGTTTTCAAAGAATATCAATCCTTGGTAGGGTTTATGTACGCAAATCGTAGGGCAGTTGATAAGGCTAAATATTTATTATTTCGAATGAGTGACTTGGAAACACTTCTCACATTGTGTGGTATTCTTCCAATGTTGGAAGAAATGAATACTTTGATTAAACTTGCACAACAAAGATCAATTTATATTATGGATTTCATCAGGGTGAGAAAACAAATTTGTATGCATATTGATATGATGTACACGTCTAGTGAAAGTTTTATGGATCCCATGTTTGAGAGTTGGAGAACATTAACAAACATCAATGATCCTCAAAACTTTTTGAAGTTCAACATAAACGATCATCTTTGTATTAATATCCATGGAAAGGTGATACCTTTATATTGTTTTGATAAGTGAATGGATATAGCTACAAATGAAGTTGAACAAATACCCATAACATACAATAAATTTGATGTAGTTGTACATGATACAAAGATTAAACTGAGAAAAATAGTAGAAACCTTGACAAAAGAAATAAGAGACCATTTTCAAAGAGATGAATTGCTTGAGGCTATGGGTGTGGTTAACCCCATGTTTTGGGATCCTAATACTGAATACCAAACTATAAATGGTTTGTTTCTCAAATACATGGGCACTCTTGTTAACCATTTCACTAAACGTGTGGAAGTCAATGGTATTGAAATCAATGGTGTTCTCAACAAAGATCTTTTGATAAAACAATCAAATAATTTTGGAAGGACAATGGTTGGTCAAGTTTCATGATTGACTAACCATCATGAACCAGGTTCTATTTCACATTTGTGGAAAATATTGCATCCTAGTAGTGTCTTACAACATACGATGAGTGAATATTTTCTTTTATATGAATTATGTCAAATGATGATTTTGGGATCAGTGGAAGATGAAAGGGTGTTTAGTGCATTATCGTTTGTAAAATCTAAAGTTTGAAATAGGTTGGATAAAAATTTGGAAAATTGTTTGAGAGTATATGTGTCGACCTATGAGGTGGATAAGTATCCTTATGAAAGAGCTTTGGCATATTGGAAATCTCTAGCAGATAGAAGAGGTGTCATGAATACTCATGATGATGAGGATAATGGTAACACTGATCAGATTGTAGAGACAAAAATTTTGGGTATGAGTACAGAAGATTTTGTACAATCTGAAAAGTGTTTGTTTCAGCTTCCAACATTGTAATCAATGGATGATTTAAAAATTTGAATATATTTCACATTATTCATTATCAAATTTCTACAGGATATTGAGAATTGATTTTTCATTTTACTAGGACATGTATTTTTTGATATTTGAAAAGTGTTTGTTTCAGCTTCCAACATTGTGAATTTGTTGTTTTTATATCATATCATTGTTATTCTATTGTGTCTATCTCCAAAAATTTCTATTTATCATAGATGTGTTATTTATTTTTGTATATGTTGATGAAATTGTATGTTTAATATTTAAGCCTTGTTATTGGATTATCTGTCTATGATATTTAAATTATTTATTAGATTTGTATTTTATAAACCATTTATGGCAAAGCAGATATTTGTGTTGCAATTCAGTCATTTAAAAAGTTTTTATAAAACATAAGAGAACTTTTTGCCTATGTCCATATTTCCTAGCAATTCATTCATAATTGACAATTATTTATTGCATCCACATTAACTAATTAAAACATCATAATTTTTAAAACAAAATTTCAAAAATATAATACACAATTTCTAGAAATGGTCTCTTTTATTGATTTGAAAGCATTCTTTTACAATTTACAAAATTGTTGACTGCTATACAACAAAAGCTACAGTCAACTAGTTGGCTTTCTCCTGGGTGCCTGAAGCATGAGTTGGATCTTCTAGAGAATGAGTTTGTGTTGATGATCCCTCATCAATATCCCTCGCTTCTAGTGCACCAACTCTTACCAGACCTTGAGCCGTAGTGGTCAACCCCGCTAGCAATGATCCTTCTTCTTTCGAAGGATCTTCTCTAAAAGGTGCATTAAGTTCTTTCTCATTTTGTTTTAACAAAATATCCACATCCAAGCCATTATCTCTGATGACCTTCTTGAGCCAATTGTTTTCCCTCATGGTGTATTGTAATATTTTTTCACTTCCATAGCATTAAGCACACTATTTCTTGCAGTTTTAATTAATGTTTTCATGTCACTCACTTGCATCTTTAGGTATTCAAAATTAGACTACAAAAGAGAAGAGAAAGATGTTAATATAAATAAATAAAATATATGTAAGAAAAAATGACTTTCAGTTATATGTAAAACTTACATCAGTGGTAACTCTTGCAGTTTTTGCAACTGCTACTTTTTTCTTATCTGTTGACCATTCATTGAAATATGCTTGGGCCTCGACATTGAGGTTTTCCAATATGTTAAGCATAATTTTCAAAATTTCATCATTGTATGTGGAGTTGACCTCCACGCTGTCAGATTCAACCTGATGTAACAATGCATCAAGCTTTTGTGGTTCATTCTCCACCAATGAAAACATCTCCTTTCTTTTTGAAAAATTCTTGTATCAAACATTTATTTATTTTATTAAAACCTTTGCTCAATATTCCCAATATTTTAAGCCTTCAATATCTGAAAGTAAACTATCCTTAACTATAGCTTCACATCTATGAGCTAATAAAATATTTTCTAGAAAATTAACTTTCTCATCATCGCTTAGAGGATGTTGGGTGGTAGTTTGATGGGAGGGGATGAGGTAAGTGTGATGGTAGCCACCCCAACAGCCTCTTGTGCTTCATTATGGATTTGCAGATCATGAAGCACATCAGTTGCCTTGAAAGGTAAATATTCAGGATTGGTATCTTGATAAAGAAAATCATCATCAAGATTACCAGAGGGTATTTGAGAAGCGCTCTGCACATTTGAGAGATTCCCAAGGGAAAATGTAGAGAAGTCAGAAATAGTCTATGTTTGACTTATGGCTCATCCCAAAGGTAGTGGTGTAAGGAATTGTTTCCCATGCATGCGATATTGGCCTCTCATCATTGGTGGCACTTGTTATGGTTGCACTTGTTGTGGGTGCATTTGCCATGGTGGAGGTAGTGGAAGCATCAATTTTCTATATCTTTGGAAATGAGTCAACTCCCCTACAAAATTTTACATTAAAATTTCAATTAAAACTATTGTAAAAAACAATGCCATAAAAATAATTTTAATTAAACCACACTTACTAGAGGAAGATGTGACCTGCATAGCTGACTTTATCCTCGTTGATGATGGATCCACTTGTCGTTGCTCTAAAAACATATAAAAAATTTCATTAAACTAATTATAATTTTAAATCAATAAAATACATAATTTTAAATAGTAGTTTTGAATAGTAAGGTTACCTTTTGAGCCGGAGGTTACTTCTTCAACATCACCTGTAACATGTCTAGAAATAAAAGGAGCCGAAGGTGTACGCTGAGGAGGTGAGGAAGACCTCATACGTTTCGTAGTTCTTGTAGCACTTACTGGTGTGATTTTCGATTGTGTGTTGGAATCTCCAGTGGCTTCATGCATGTGACCCCTTAAGGTGACATCCCTTTGAGTAGCAGATCCAACTACTTTTTTCTGCATTCAAGCAAAAATTAGAAAATTAAAAAATTATTTGGAAAGAAGAATATATAGTTTTTTCAAAAATATAATTTTACTTGTATTTCTTCTTCGGTCAGACCAATAGCCATCAATCTCGGGTGCAATGCGGTTGGAGGTGGGGTATCTTTAACATTGTAGTATGCTTCATAAAAAAGGAAATAATAAAATGGGTGGATGTTACTACACATGTAGTTTGTTGTCTTCGGGCGCTGAGAAGATCTTGTTTAATGTGGTTCGAAATGTAGGTGCACCAGTCAAATATGGTGCCCAAAAGACATCGAACCAAATAGGCCAATGCCCAAAATGGCATGTCTGTAGGTCATCCTTGCAAAACAAGTCTTGCTTGGAAGAGTTCTATGCAAGCATGAAGAAAATTATCTGCAATGGTGGAAATGTTTAAGCCCCTTTTGGACTTAGTAGAGTGAACTAAAAAAAGGACAACATTATTAGAAAACAAAAATTAGAATACCTTAAAAATGTAGAATAATAAAAATTAAATTTTAAAAATATACCGCTCAAATATTGTAGATCGAGATCGTATTTGGTCTCCAAGGTTAGTTTGTCATCGTCGCTCAAACCGTATTGATTGGTCACTAGTTGACCATCGGTATATGGCAGCCCTGTTAGTCGCTGCAGATCTGAAGGTTTGATAGTAAAACAAATATTCTTGCTATCGATGGTCATCTGGATAGTGGATGCATCATCATCGTAGGAGTTGACTATCCTTTGCATGAGGGCGACATTGGTGTTGTATTGTGCCATTTTTATTACCCTTGCAAGACCAGAGTTCTCGATCCATTGCGTATCTCTTCCAGGTGTGTTGAAAATATTGGAAATGTTAAAGCAATAAGTGTTTTTGAAGGTAACCTTTGAAGGAAGAGGAGAGGAAGAGCTAGCCATTTGGATGATACACTGATTAGATCAAATATGGATTCACCATTAAAAATAACAATATCTTACTTCTTAGATTTAAAATATTACTAACTTCTTTTATCCATTCTTTATCCCACATAAAACCTTTATATTTAATCAATAACTTCTAAAACATTCAGCATCAATTCAAATCTTGAACTCTACAACTAAATAATAATTATTTTAAAATAACATATTAATCAATATAATAAAGGCACATTTGCCTTCCTTTACAAGATCTACTTCCAAACTTCATTAAGCCAATGATAAGAAAGGGCTTTTACATTGTATCTATGAAATATAATGAAACATTTATTATAATTATAAAAAACTACATTTACAGTTTTTAAAACCTTTTTTATATTTTCTTTAATCTTGGATTCATGTTATGTTAAAATATATATATATATATATATATGTTTAAATAAAATTAAGCAACGTAATATATATATATATATATATATATATATAATTAGAGTATAAATGAGTAAATTTTATAAGCCAATTTAACTTATTTTTTGTGTTTTGTAATGGTTATTAAATCATCTTATATTTTCTTGATATTATATTTTCTTAAATTTATTATGTATAAGAGAAGACATAGATGTTGTTCTATCAACCTATGATATATCTAGTCAATATTTAAAAGTTTGAGGTCATATTTAAATTCAACTTTAAATTTGGAATACATTTGATGTTGACAAAAATTGACAACAATAAATTAGTATAAAATGCTCTATTTAACATTGTACCACAACAAATGTTCAAAAATATAATTTTAATCCATTTTCATTAAATTTAATATATGGGATGTAATTTGATTTTAAAACAAAATTTTTGCAATTAAATTTGGTGCAGGTTAAAATTCTACACATTTACAACAAATTTTTACACATTTATAACAAATTTCAAATTTTAAAGTCCAAGTACTCTACATATTCTACTTTAATACCTCCTCTTCTAGTTTACATGGTCAATAACAACTCTCATGATTGGAAATATTGTATTAGTCCCCATTTTGTTCCACCTTTTAATATTGCACTATTATCTTGGTGAGCTACTTGAAACTCTACGCCCTAGTAAACGTGAAAGATAAGAAAGTGTGTGCACTCGAATGTAGAATAAAGTTGCACCTCTGTAACAATAGGAAAATGTTATTATTCACTTTGTTAATGGATGCAACAAGGAAGGAACATTGTATTATTCACTTATCCCATGTCATAAGGTATCTTGGGACACCACAGTGATATAATTTTCAACATTTATCTAAAAGAATCCTAAAAAATTTCTAGAATTTTCCTAAAACAAATGGAATTTCTCAATGTAATATTCGTCCAAAAAAAAAAAAATTTCTCTTGTAGCTAATAAATGCATATATTTTTAAAAATATTGAATCCATGCAATGATTTCACCAAACTTCTCCATGACTTGGTGACAACTTCCTTTCCTTCAAAATATAAGTTTGAAGAGCAATTTGTGTAATAAATGAAAGTTGAGCTAAATTCTAACCACATGCAATGAACAACCTCCAATTCTAAGCAATACATCAAAGAAGAATTAATTAGTAATGGTTAAATACCATTGAGTTGAATGATCTTCATCCCTCCCACTATAGCAAAATCTCACAAAAATGTCGTAGAAGGGGAAAAAATAAAATAAAAAAATCCAAAGATTAGCTTAGCCTTTTTTTAGCATGCAGTCCCATGCTAGCTTAGTGGTCTACAATGCTAGGTCCTTCGCATATAGATAGCCACCCCAAAAAAATTTGAAATTCCTGACGACCACGTGTGATGTCGACTTATAAAGGTGGCACAATTAATGAATCACAACTTAAGCAAAACCTTGATAAAATAATTAACCCGATAAACCTTTACAATATTAACACACAAATTTTTATCAGGTGATGCAGCCACCTCTCTTTCGACTAGACAGACCATGACACAATTTTGGAATGTCTACTGACTAGATTTTTGTTTTTGGTCATATAATTTTTCAATTTCAGTTTCTATTCGATATGATTTTTTCTGTTAACAAGTGGATATTGAAATGGAAAGCATCCAGATTATCAGATTGCTTCCCAATTATTGATTTATTTGTTGTATATCTACACTACACTTCTCAATAATATGCACAATAAATATTAATTTTTTTCTTATACGGGCATAGTAGTTTTTCACGAAATTATTATGATGTTCAGTCTGCCAACTCCTTCTTAGGCGACCATTTTTTGTTCCTTCTAAACTAAAAATAAAGCGTCACTCCTCTAAAATTTGAGCGCTATACATGCCAAAACATCTTTGTGCATTATGGATGTGTTCTATCCTATGAAATTTGAGTGCTATACATGCAAACACATCTTTGTGCATTATAGATGCATCCTTTGATTGCTCTTTTCTTCTATGGTCCATCTAACTTCTCTCATTTTTATCTTAAAAATTTTCAAGGTTTGAATATTCTTCCATTACAATAGCAAATCACTAGTATCTAACCTAACTACCTTTAGCAAGTATTTCTCATGCAACAAATGATTTCCCCTTTGGAAAACTCATACTCAAAAATGTTCACATCTCTGGTTATCTCATAAAAAATAACTAGTATGGTGAATATTTTCACTCAAGAAAAATGCTCTTTAAACTTTAAACGTCAATTGCGTAGTACAAAGTTGGTAAATGCGTATAAATGACTGGCATAATTACTCTGTGTGGATGTGCTCCATAGCAAATTTGGAATTTAATTACTTCGGTCTAAGGAATGTTGATATGAAAAGAACTAGAATTTCTAAAAAAAAACCGTCATGTTTAAATATATATATGAAGTAATGAAACACCAACTTGACAGAAGAGACTTTTGTGGTTTAATTTTACACCTACCACATAAAGTAATTGACCAAAAAATTTAGCTCAACAAATACCTTTTAGCCGCATCATTAGACGTGAACGAAAAGTAGACAAGGATAGGCCTCAAAATGGAATCCAATATCATAATATGTGACTATAGTTTTAGACAGTAGAATAGCAGAGGTGACAGTTTAATTGTTGATTCAAATCTTATCTCACAGAAATAAGAAAAAAAATAATGTTTAGAATCTTAAACATTACTGGATTGAAGTTGAATCAACTGTATTTAAGAGATGCGTACATACGTATTGCACACGAAAGAAAAAACATAAGATCTTTGGAATATTGTAATGTACTATGTATTATTGTTCATATTTGCACAAAAATATCTTTGCGATGAATTTAAAATTATTTGAAAATAATTAAACACCATGAAAAATACCTCTTTGTGAAAGTTTTTCCGTTTTTGAGTGTTCCTTCTAGATTTTTTTTTTTGAGCATTCCTTCTCTGAGCATTCTGAGGGAAAAGTGGGGGAGAAACCACGACATGAAAGGAGAAAAAAATGTGTTGGGAAATTTTAATTTATAGGAGGTTGTAGGGTGGAAGGTATGAGTTTGACATGTTGCGTGCAGAGGGCACGTGGTAGCATCTTGATAAGCCATGTTATTTTGGCACGTGGGTTTTCAACCACCACATGCTGGTCGACATAGCACAGCCACTCGTGTGCCAAAATAATATGGCTCACTATGCCATCGCGTGAAGGTAGTCTATGGGTTGTAGGCCATGCTATACCGGCCACCACGTGGTGGTTAGCATAGCGTGGCCTACAACCTGTGGTTTATCTTCATGCAATGGCATAAAAAACCATATTATTTTGACACATGGGTTATCGGTCGACACATAGCGGTTGACATAGCATGGTCATCGTGTGAAGGTAAAACATAAATGGCCATGCTATTTCGACTGCCACATGGTAGTCGATATAGCATGGCCTAAATCCCATGATCAACCTTCACGCACTGGCACAACATGGCTATCGTATGAAGTTTTGTTGTAGGTGGTCGTGCTATATCGACTGCCATGTAGTGGTCGATATAGCATGACCTACAGCCCACATGAAGGCAACCATCATGTGAAGATAGGTTGCAAGCCATGATATGTTGATCACCACATGGTGGTTGACATAACATGGCTTGAAGCTCGTGGCCTACCTTCATTCGGTGGCACAATGTGGCCATCGTGTAAATGCAGGATGGGGGTGGTCGATCCATGGATCATCAAACAACTACCCGATCGAGCCCATCAATAATGATCGAGGTTTGGGCTATATCGACTACCACATGGAAGTCAATATAGCATAGCCTATATCTCGCATGAATGCGGTCATCGCATGAAGGTAAGCCATAGGCTACAGGCCATAATATGTTGATCTCCACATGGCGGTCGACATAGCACGACCTGCAACCCGCGTGAAGGCAGGTTGTGGGCTGCAGGCCACGTGGTGATCAACATAGCGTGTCCTGCATACCTTCGTAAAATAAATTTATGTTCTTATAATGTAAATGCATTTTTTTATTTTAATTATATCATTACATTTTATTTTTATTAAACATATATTTTTTTTAACTATTAATTTTTTTTTATCAGTAGTCTTTTATTTAAAAATTTAAATCCTACTAAAACCCACATGTAATTCCTATGTACTAAAATTATAAAATCTTATTTTAAATAATTTTTTAATATTCAAACATACTATAAATAATATATATAATCATCCAACATCACTAACCAATTGAAAGGATAACACTGTAATTAATAGTTTGGTACAACTCAAAGAAAAGGTACGTACAAGTATTTAATAAAATCAATTATACCCATTTATTCATACCATCGTTTGTAGCATATTTACAATTATTTTACTATCACGGTGTTTTGATAGAGATTCATGTTCTATTCACGGGATAGGACAAGTTTTTGATGTGCCATCTATATACACATTTTAAATAAAATTACCACTTGCATTATCGGTGATGTGACCCGGGTTCAGTCCCCATGGTGGATGTGTATAAGAAGTATTACTAAAAAAATAAAAAAATTGGTTCTACCCATCTACTTATACCATCATTCATAATTTCTTTAGAATATTTACAATTCCTTTACCATCATGGTGTCTTAACAAAGACCTAAGTTCTTGGGGAGGGTGGCCCCTGATGTACCACAACTGAATGATTTGATTGATATACCATAATTGATCGGTATAGCGCGGCCTGCATGCCTTCACGCAGTGGCATTTAATATAATTTAGAAATTTTAAATTAAATTCAAGAGACAAAGGTGCGAAGAAAGATGATTGAAAAAATTTTAAATTAAAGGAGATAAAAGAGGTCATGACTAATCCAGGTATTTCATCTCCATCAAGTAAAATTTATTTCCCTCCATGCAATATATATAGTAGTATACGATACATACCCAGGTTAGATTCTCGGCTCGTGCACTTAATACATTATTGCACCTAGGGCGTAGTGCAACGGTTCGAGATTTGGCTCTTCTTTGGGATATCCAAGGTTCAAACTGTGGTGTGGGAGAGTGTGTGAGGGGGTAGGTGTGTGGTGGCTTTGTGTTAAATTCCCTATTTATAAGTATAGCTCTCAAATTTAGGAGGGATCATGGTTGGGAGGAGATTGCTCAGCCTTGTACGTCGATCATATGGGGTTTATCACAATAACCAAATCCAAATATATATATAGTAGTATAGAATGTATTGGAAAAGATAATAAATTTGTCTCAAAAAATTAGTGCTTAAATTAATCAAGGTATATTTAAAGATTCAATTTTGGTATTGTCTAAAAAAAAGTAGATCTAAATCACCTAAGCAAAATATATTTAAATATTCACAAAAGATAAGGAAACTTGTCTCAAAAAAGTAGAGCTTAAATCCCCTAAGCAAGATATTTTTAAAGATTCAATTTTGATATTCTTCCACATTTTTTTAAAATATTGAAACGTTTGACAAGTTAAATGGAAAATATGATCTTGTGACCAGGTTGATCCAGGTTTATTTGAGGGTGACATCAGATCTAGACTTATTGTAGGTTGGATGGTAAGGATGCAATCTTATATCTGTCCTGATTTGATTTTTTATTTTATTTTATTTAATATAAATTTAATTATTTTTCCAAATATTAGCAAAAATTCACCCCATTATTGTAATATTTAGTTTAAAAAATTGCCATGAGTTCTACACGAATTTGGGTAGGATTCGCCTGGGTTTCGAAACTGATTTACCCCATTTTTATAAATAGATTTTGGGTCGGACCCCTTATGCATAACCCTGAAAAAAAATTAAATAACATAAAATTTAATAAATTTTAAAAAAGTGTAAGGTAAGATGGAAATAAATCAAACCACATTAAAGACACCAATATTATGTAGTAACCCTATAAAGGGAAAAACAATGGTCAAAATCGTATCTCCACTTTTGTATTATCTTCAAAAAAATATACAAGTCTTTTTCCTCAAATGTGATTGATGAAAATCACCAATATCTCAAGTAAATAATAGTGTCTTACTATTAGCTATCCATAGTTCGCACTACACATTTAGCACTACATAGTTAGGTCTCTATCAACACAAGGATTTTAGCCCAAATATATAGTGTGGGCTATCCTCTTGTTGGAAAATAGTCATGGAGAAAAACCTCCACAACATGTGCCACCACACTCATGCCACATGCCATCATACATATGCCACATGCCATTATGTACCCTACACATGCCACCACACTCAAGTCTCAGGCCATGTCACCTTTGATGTTGAGTTGACTAGATTTAGACCAAATATTAGAATTATTTTAATTAGTAATTGTAGGAATAATAATATTAAGGTGTAGGATAAAAATATATAGGTATATATTTATTTGTTGGCAATTGTGGGTACTTTGGGTACATTGCCTTTGCTCAAGTGTATAAGTTGTCATTGATGTCAAAAGGCATTTTTGTGTTGATATCAAAAAGAGTGTGATGTCAAAAATATCTTGAGAAGCTTCATAATGTTAAAGGGTTTTTATTAAAACCATGGTGACAAGGTTAAAGGTTTTTCTTAAAACCATTTGGACTCATTAAGGGTTTTTATTAAAACCAAGCTTAACTTAATGCAAAGGTTTTTACTTCTTGAAAAACCTTGAAGGTCCATGTTTATTATTAATAATTAAATTAACTCAAACCTTTGACAAGGGTCTAAGTTTAATTTATTATTAATAAAATAATAATTATTATTATTTTAATTATTATTAAAGGGTCTTTCAACCCTTAAGCGATAGAGAAAAAATATTTCTTTCGCCGATGTGTTGCCATCGTTGGAGGAGCGCCGACGTCAAACAGTTAAGGAGAAATGGCTATATAAGTGGGGATGATTTTCTAAAGTGATTGTAACTCCGAGTAATAAAAATCGTAGCTCTGTGATCTTCGAGAAAGCGTTGTATTTCATTGAGAGTTGATTATCGATATTGAGTTGCCCAAGCATTTTCTTGTGTTTTCAGTTTGCGCTTTGACATCCGACAGATTGTGCTTCACCTACAATTGTTGGGACTGCACTCGAATTACGTTTTTAGTTTGCGCTTTGACATTCGACAGTTTGCTTTCACCTACGATTGATTGGATTGCACGAAGGATAACAGTTTTCTATTTGCACTGTGTGGATGATTATTTCTGTTGCCTAGTAAGTTACGTTTTGGACAGCGCTCACCAGTTTGCATGTGGCTTGAGGAAGACATTTACATTTTCCAGATTCTTGGCATCAAAGGAAGATAAAATATAGGGCAACACTGTATTTCTTCATTGGGCACTTGTGACCCAACGACGGTGGTGTTTAAGCGAAGGTGCTAGAAGGCAGAGGTGCCGAGTTCTATTATCTTCATGGGTAATTTTATTTTGGTCGTGGTGTGCAAAGGATAGTGGTTGTGAAAGCGCTGGAGGTATAAGGTTAAGGTATCATATTTGCTTTGACATTGTTTTATTGATGCTTAATGTTTATGTGGAGTAATAAGGTGTAAAGAGGTTTTACTTTGTATGTATATTATACTTATGGTGGTTTTTATTAAGTTGGAGAAATAAGGTGTTAATTTGGATCTTTATTATTGTATATTGTTGTATAGTTGCTAACTCTAATTGGTGGCAAATTGAGAGTTAGTGTTGTGATAGATTTTGAGTTCTCCATCTTCATCAAAGTAAAGGTATGGGCAACTTCTTCCATGTATATTGTTGATGGTATATTTTATGAAATTGAGTTTGGAGTGAAAAGGTTTCTACTAGGTATCCTTTGGCTAGGTGTAAATCCTATTTTCTGGTTTGTTGAAGACTCTTATGCATTGTTATCCTTGATAAGAGTTTTGGTGAATGCATAATTCTGGTTTGAGGTAGTGGAAGCATTGTGCACTAGGGTTTATGTTTGTGAGTCTTGCTACTTGCTTTGAGTTGGTGAAACCCTTAGTTGGCTGGTTTGATATTGATGGTTGATTTGCTTCCATAGAGGTTGTTTTGATCAAGTTAGTGCTTTACTTGATACATGATATTGGGCTTACTCCATTGAGTTGATTTGAGCAAGTTATTCTTTGCATTTGGTGATATTGTGTTGGTGGCTATTTTGTTCAAATATCCTTGGAGGGAAAAGGATTTCTACTTGTTTCATTTTCTTGTGATGATTGGTTGAATGCTTCAAGGTTGATGTTGAGTTGAATGGTGTTGGTTGACTAAACCTTGTTTGATGAGCATTGTTGTTGAAACCCTAGTTGTTGGTAAAAATAATATGAGTATCATTGTTATATGAGATATTGCATGGTTGGCAATTGTTGGGTTGTGTTTCATATTCTTGAGAAAAGCATACTACATCTATCTTATTATTTTGAGATTGATATTGAGTTGAGATTGATATTTGGAGTTAAGTATAGAACATATTGGGTCTCTAACAATTCTCTTTATGTTTCTATGAGACTTGAGATTGAGATTGGGAGTTAAGTATAGAACATATTGAGTCTCTAAAAATTCTCTTTATGCTTCTATGAGGTTTATGAATCACATTGGGTCTCTAACAATTATCTTTGTGGGTTCATGCTAAGCAAGTTTTTCTTGGTGAGCTTGCTGAGGTTTTGGACAGGTTCCGGTGGGGACTTGTGAGCAGGTTTTGGACAGGTTTCGGTGGGGACTTGTGAGCAGATTTGGACAGGTCCTAGCAGAGGACTTGTGAGCTGAGTTTTTGATAGTTCTATTAGATAACTTGAGGACAGAGGTGCATTGGTTCTTTGAGAAGAACCTAAGGATAGATTTGGCAAGTCTTTGAGAAGGCTTGTGTGCAGAGGATTGATTTGTTCAAGAGTTGGACAGATATGAAAGACAGAGGAAGACTTGTACTAGACCGACTGACTGTGTTTGGTACAGGTTGTTGAGCTGCTGTGGACGTGATCATAGAAGGTAGAGGTCTCTTAGGCTAAGCATTGAGGATAGGAGGTCTTCGGTGGAAAGGAGTTCCACATGCTGGCAAGAGGTAGAGGCAGTTGATCTTCTGAGGGATCATTTCCAGAGCAGAGGGGAAGGTATCTCCTTTGAGCATAGGCTCATAAATTTAGATTGGGGGAAGGTATCTCCTTTGAGCAGAGGCTCATAAATTCAGATTGGGGGAAGGTGTCTCCTTTGGGTCGAGGCTCAAACATTGTAATTGGGAAGGTTTCCCAAAGAACTTTGAGATAACTTTTAGAGAAAATTTTTGTGGACGTAGCCTAGGCATTCTGGGTGAACCACATTAAAATTGGTGTCACTTTGTGGATGATATTATGCATTGTTTTGATATTGCTTTGGGTATATTTCTTTACTATTTTGAAGTATAAAGGAAAAAGTAAAAATAGGTCTTATACTATTTTGAGTTGACTAGATTTAGACCAAATATTAGAATTATTTTAATTAGTAATTGTAGGAATAATAATATTAAGGTGTAGGATAAAAAAATATAGGTATATATTTATTTTATCCATATACCTTAATATATATTAGTCTAACCTAGGTATATATATATTAAATAAATATCTATTTAATTTATATTAAAGCTTAGATACCTAATTTTATCATTCACCTTTATACTTAGGTGAATTTACAATATAATCCCAAAATTGGATTATTTGTTCCAACAAGTTATGGCATGACAAGCACCTTCAAAAACTAGAATTGAAACAACGCGACTTAGCCTTGAAGTATAACAAAAAACGAGAAATCAAACCAAGGAAATTGAAAACCTTATGGCTTGGTCCCTTTAAAGTAGTGGAACTGATGGACAACAATGCGATGAAATTGTAAAAGTTGGATGGGATAATGGTTCTCAAACCATAAATGGGTCAAAATTAAAACTATACAAAGTACAATGCCTATTTATTGCTTTCTAAGAGATAGAGTGAATAAGGCAAGAGGAAGAGTCTCACAAACAACAAAATGTGGCCCAAAAAAATCAATATTCTCAACAAGAGGATGATATTAGGATGAGTTGCTTATTTGAAGAAGGGGAGGGAACACAACCAATCATAGAGCAAAAAGAAATGGAACCTCACCATGGTTAAAGAAGAAGGATGTAGGTACACATAAGGTTTGTAGATGAAACAAAAATAATTAAAATGAAAAAGAAGAGTGGATTCATCTTAATGAAGGAATCAAAATACAGAGACCTTAGCAACAAATTTGGTGGTACAATATGAAGTCTTACAACCAATGGTAAGAGTAGTATATCCTCAATTAGAGCAGTAAGAATTACCTCAACAATTATATGGTAAAAGGAGGATATGGCTAACAGTGTGATATTTAGATAGGATGAATACTTTTGACATGAAGATACCAAATCCAGATGATGGATGTGTCACAAATGAGGACTTATCAGGATTCACCCCATTAGCTCAAATAGGTATGACACACTAACATATTCATGACCAGGCACAATAGTTGCAAGAGGAATATGAGATATTGCAAGAACATAATGTGAGACTTTGGGGATAGATCATTCAAGAATTAGATGATATGGTACAAATAATAGACAAGCAATAGGTCACAAGGCAAAAATATATCAATCAATAGAATGTAGAGGATGAATATGCACCACAAATACAAGAGAGAGCATAAAGACACCAAGAAGGGTTAAAACAAATTACTAGTAGAGAAGAAATATTAAAAGTGGAACCAAGGGATCCAACACAAGATTTTCCAATTGTAGATAAAGTATCCAAGATAGTGTGGCTAGAGGTCAAAGAGGATATCAAATAACCTAAACTATGAATAAATTTGAAAGTAGAATCTAGTGATTCTAGTGATGAGGGAGTTCCTTTAGTGGTCAAGAACAGTAGCAGTAGTACTAGCAGTAGTGAATATTTCTTGCATAGAACCCAAGAAACACAAGTTATCCCAAATTAAAAACCTATGTCGTAGCATGTTGACAACTAAGAAGACAACGAAGGGAGGTAAGGATACTCCAAAGGATAATGGAGATGTCTCCTAGATTGTATTTGTGACAAGATGATAGTCGTAATAACTCAAGCACTGACTCTAATTTTTTAGATCAGTATAAGGAAGCCTTAGTAACTTTTGAACTATAATGATTTTTTGAGAAGAAAAAGTGGATAAGAGGATTCAGACATGCAGATCATAAATTGAGGTCCTGAAGATAATTATCACCAAAAAACTAGCATCATGAAGGGTATTTTACCAATATAGAATTTTTTAAATTAACTCCTAGTACTTGGGAAAGTGAGGAGTTAAGTAGATAACAAGAACACAAACTGGTGTCATATGTACCATAGGAAGGTATCTAGATCATCGATGAGACCTAAGATAATTAAATCAAGGTAGGAGTCAATAAAATCCTCTATTGAGTGGATTGAGTGGAAGGAATTGACATCCTATTCTAAGATGACCTATTTGACGTAATGATTTAGGGAATATTCCAATTTGATAAGGAATGCATAAAGGGAACATATCTTCTAGGGTGGACCTTTTCAACACTCTAGGGAATTACATTCCAATAGAGGAAATATATGGCAATCAGTAGTGCATCTGAAGAACACAGGCTTATACTGAGAAGGAGGGTGAACAATATGATCAACTTTTACTTTTCTTTCCCAAACAATATTATTCAATATTATCAATGGAAATATCAATAGTAGTAATTAAAGCAATGCATAAATCATCACACACAAGAGAGACACCAATTTAACGTGGTTCACCCAATGTGGGTTAATCCATGGAGAAAATATTTCTACTAAATTTTCTCAACAAATATTCTTTGTAATCAATTCCCTATTACAATTTTTATGGACCTCTATCCAAAGGATACACCAATCCCCTATGCTTTGGTTTTTTGATCTCTCTCCATAGGAGAACTCTTTCCCCTTTTCTCTGGTTCATGGAACTTGATCCAGGAGAACTCTATCTCCTCAACTGGTTTGTGGATCTCTCTCCATAGAATAACTCTATATCCTTAGTTGGTTCATGGATCACACTCCACAAGAGAACTCTTTCCCTTACTCTAGGTCATGGATCTCTTTTCATAGGAGAACTCTATCCCCTCTGCTCTAGCTGATGATCTTCTAGAAAAATTTTGCCCCCACTGCTCTAGCTTGTGAATCTCTCTCCACATGAGACCTCTGTCCCCACTGCACTAGTTGATGGATCTCTATCTACTGGATACTGCTATCCTCTTTTATCTATCACCTCCAAATATTTCTCTCAAATATATTTTAAATCTACACCAAAATCTATCCCAAGTCTAGTACAAATCTACTCTAACTCTGCTCACAAATTTACACTAATATTTACCTCAAATCTATCCCCAAGCCTTAACACAAAGCTTGATCAAATCACCAATCAACTGTTCTTAGATATACCCCAAACCTTAACACAAATATTGAAAAAATCATCAATAAACTCTACTTAAATCTGACCCAAGCCTTAACACAAAGCTTGAAAAAATCATCAATCAACTTTGCTTAGATATTCCCCAAGCCTTAACACAAATCTTGAACAAATCATCAATCAACTCTGCTTAGATCTACCCCAAGCCTTAACACAAAGCTTGAAAAAATCATCAATCAAAACCTGCTCTTAATATTGTTTCAAGTCTTCACAAGACTTGCTCAAATTTACCTTCAAGTCTTCACAAAGACTTGCTCAAATCTATCCTCAAGCCTTCTCAAAATCTTACTCAAATCTACCTTAAAGTCTTCACAAAGACTTGCTTAAATATATCCTTAAGCCCCCTCAAGGACTTGCTCTATTTTGATCTCAAGCCTTCATAAGGACTTGCTTAATTCTACTCTCAAGCCTTCTCAAAAATACTTGCTCAATTCTACTCTAACACATGCTCAAACCTGCTCTAACACATGCTCAAAAAAACTCACAAGATATGCTTAATCAATATCAAATCTTGCACACAATGCTATCAAATGCTTTGTCTAATATTCAAAGTAATTCGAATCTAACATCTAAAGTAGAGAAGAATCAAGGCACATTTACATCGAAAGCTCTGGCGATTTGGCGGGAAAACCTCTGAACTGGCGTCGGGCGATGCTCGAGGGTTTCTGGCCCGTTAGATCTTACCAGAGACTTTGGCGTTGTGGTTTTAAATTACTCTGAAGGTTTGTTCGTTGCTCCGGGAGGGCCCGATGGGGTCTCCTCCAGTCCCTCTTGCGGGGAGAAAGAGTTCATATGCTGAGATGTTGAAAGAAAACCCCTCGTCTTCCACTGGTGAAGCTCAGAGGACTACTTTTCAAACGCTACTCAAGAATGCTGGCAACAGCCCAAATGCTCACCGCGTTAATGGATGCCTCCCGCAATCCGCTTCCAGACCTAAGATTGTTATCGAACCCAAGCTGGTCGAGGAAACAATTGTCTACCGAGCTAACCATGACTTGATCTGCAAATTCATGGGCATCCGACCTTCTCTGAATTTTTTGCATACCTGGGTTCGACAGAACTGGGAGCCACAAGGTGAGTACTCTTTATGGCCAATAAGCAATGGGTATTTTATTATTAGTTTCTCTTCTTTAGCAGATAGAAACAGAGCATTTGAATCAGAAAAGAGAAACCACGGACCAGCAGGGTTATTTGTTCAACCCTGGAGAGTGGGCTTTGATCCTCGCATTGAACCCACGGCTGTTCCTTTGTCTGGATCCGACTGTACGCTCTCCCGATGGAGTTTTGGGGTGAGCAGGTTCTAGAAATAATAGGTAATTCCCTAGGCAGATATATTGGAGTCTCTAGAGACACCATAGAGGGAAATACAACTGTTTTTGCCAGAATCTGTGTAGAAATGGACATTAGCCAGCCTTTATCACCGAGGTGGAGCTTGAGTTGGCAGGAGTTCCCCGGATCCAAGCAGCTAGACTATGAGGCCCTACCTTTCAGTGCAGTAGTTTGCCATAAGCATGGACATTTGGCAAGGTTCTCGTCCTAACACCTCGAGCACAAAGGCGGAGGCTTCGACTGGAATGCCAAGCCGCCCTAGAGAGGGTAAGCCCACCCCTGTCAATGAACCTTCCAACACTTCTCCAGGTCCTGATGCTCAGAAGGATGGCTTTGAACAGCCGAAACGAAGGAGAAACAAAAAGAAAAATGGTAAGGAGCAGATGCATCTCAAGCCAAACAACCGGTATGAGATTTTTAAGTCATTACTGGATCTGGAAGACCAAGTCATGGAGGGAGTGGATGGGAATGGTGAGATTAACAACACTCACTCTCAAGATTCTCCTTCATCCACTCCTGTTGCCGATCAGGTGACTGCACCCTCTGAGAGTATGCAGCCGGAGAACCCTGGGGCATTGGTGATACACTCCCCAGCACAGCCGGCTATTAAAGATGTTACTATGGGAAATGCAGATAAAAATAGAGAAAGGCCAGCTTTAGGGATCACTCAGGTGGAGAAGAGATCTAAAAACAATAACTCTCAAGGAGCGGGAAGAAAATCCAATAAGGAACTGCTCACAGCACAAGGAGATAAGCTGATCAATGGAGGATCGGTGAGGTCAATTGATTCTTACCGCTCCCAAGGTTTTCAATGATTATTCAATCTTGGAACGTTAGGGGTTTAAACAGTAGAACCCATCAATCTGCTGTTCAAAGACTCTTAGGGAAGTATAAAACAGACTTTTTGCTTATCCAAGAGACAAAAATGTCGCTGGATCTTATGAGTAAAACTGTTAGTAGGATTTGGAGGGGCGCTGGGTATATGGATGTGGCTGCCCAAGGTGCCTCAGGGGGGATTGTCACTCTTTGGAACCCCCTGGAATGGACTCGCTCTAGAACATATTGCCTGGAGGGGTGTTCTCACTTCTCACTTCAGGAATATTGTCACAACTGAGCATGTTTTAATTACAAATTTCTATGGGGCTCAAAGCCTTGATGGCCAGAGGCTCCAATGGAAAGTTGTTCACAACATGAGGTCCTCTAGACAAGTTTGTGACTGGATCATTGCTGGAGATTTTAATGCCAAATTATCTACTCGGGATCAGGAAGGTGGAACCCCTGTTTTGGACCCGGGGGACAGGCTTCTGATTGCCTAGGTCCAGGCTTTTCACTTAGTGGATATCCAAGGTCCTGGAATTTTTTTCACTTGGACTAACAAGAGGAGGGAGCCACACTGTAGGAGGGTAAAGTTAGATCGCTTTCTGGTCTCAGAGGAGGCATTTGTTAAGTGGAATGTTAAATTCCAGATTTTGGATGGCCCTGTTTCTGATCATTCCCCCATCCCGCCTGGAGGGTGGGACTCAGACAGGGCAGTACCACAAACCGTTTAGATTTGAAAATTTTTGGCTACAAAAGGAGGATCTTCATGAGAAAATTCCGCAATGGTGGGATGAAGGTCGTCCACCTTTTGGGACAGCTATGTTTAAATTCCACAAACAGCTTCATTTTGTCAAAAGTAAACTGAAACAGTGGAGGCACGCCAATAAGTCGGATTTCCAACTGCAAAGAGCCCCCTTGATGGTCCGCTGGGAGGAGGTACGTAAACAATTCAGGGAAGGAATAATTACCGAACAGACTTAAAACCGAAGATGATACCCCGCGCAAAGTCGTTGAGGACATTGATAACCAAGAGGAAATTTACTGGAAACAACGGGCTAGAAATTCTTGGTTATTGGAAGGAGATAGAAATACAAAAATTTTCCATCGATCACCTCGTGCTAGAAGACAGATGAATAACATGGCAGCTCTACATGATGAGAATGGATACTCCTTTGATACTCTTCCTGGTATGCACTCCCACTCGGTGGATTATTTCTCTAAGCTTTTTGCAGAAAATAGGGAGCAAGATGTGGGGGCTCAAAATGAAGTTCTTGATGTTATTCCCCCTATTGTCACTCAAGAAGAAAACCTGGCTCTCCTTAGACCCATTGATAGAGATGAATTGAGGTCTGTGGTCTTTGGAATGAGCACAGCAAATCTCCCGGTCCAGACGGTTTCCCTATTGAGTTTTTCCAGGCCTTTTGGGATACCTTGGAGGAAGATGTTTTGGCTGTTACAGAGGAGTCCAGAATCAATAAGAGAATGCTTAAGGCTCTAAATCACACCTTCATCACTTTAATTCCTAAGGGGGAGGAAGGGGTTCATATCTCTGATTTTAGGCCTATTGCCTTATGTAATGTGATTTACAAAATTATCACAAAGATAATAGCTGAACGTCTTAAACCTCTCCTTCATAACCTCATCTCCTCAGAACAAGGGGGATTTGTTGAGGGTAGACAGATTTTGGATGGAGTGGTTCTTGCCCAGGAGGCTATTCATTCAATGCAAAACTCCGGCAACAAAGGAATGTTCATCAAACTGGATATGTCCAAGGCTTATGATAGAGTGGAGTGGGGCTTCCTGTCAAAAATGTTGGCCGCCTTTGGTTTTTCCCAGGACTGGATAGACTGGGTTATGAGCTGTGTTTCCACGCCTTCTTATTCTGTTCTAATTAAGGGGCTTCCCTCGCCTCCTTTTGGAGCTTCTCGCGGTCTCCGACAAGGGGACCCCTGCTCTCCCTATCTATTCCTTATTTTGGCTGAAGGATTAGGTAGACTCTTCTTCAGAAGAAGACTTCAAGGCCTGTTAACAGGTATTAAGGTTGGTTCAGAAATTCTGACTCATTTGCAATTTGTGGATGATACAGGCCTGGTTGGAGTGGCCAGTCTCAGGGAAGCCAGGGGAATCAGAGACTCTCTCAATGTTTACCTTAGGGCCTCCAATCAGGTTATCAATGACAGAAAATCCAAAGTGGTCTTTTTCAATCTTGATCAAAGGCTTCAGGGACAAAATTATGGAGATTTTGGGCTTCACTAGAACCTCTCTTCCTATAGTCTACTTGGGGGTTCCTTTGCACTTCAAGAAATTGAAAATTGACATTTGGAAAGATCTTTTGGATGGCTTCAAAGACAGTAATGAACCATTGGTCTCTTAAATGGTTAAGCTATGGCGGCCGATTAACCTTCTTACGACCGCTTATCCAAGCCATGCCAATTTATAAATTCTCTATCCCGGCTGCCCCACCTTCTATTTGGAAAGAGTTGGATAAATTGGCCAAAAGATTCTTATGGGAAGGAGCAAAGGGTGGGAGGAAATGGGCCTTGGTTGGCTGGGATAAAGTTACGCAGCCCAAAGAAAAAGGAGGGTCGGGATTGAGAAGCTCTAAACTCAACAACATAGCCTTAGCCGGTAAATTGTATTGGAGATGGATTTCCCACCATCTTCTTTATTCAAAGAGAATCTTAACCAAAAAATATCTGGGCCAAGTTCACCCCTCTGAAATAAGCCGCTTCCCTTTGGATGGTAATGGATCCCTAGTCTGGCAAGCTCTCAAGTTGGGTTCTCAAGTTATTAAAGACCAATTGTTCTGGAAAGTGGGAAGAGGGGAGAAGGCACGTTTCTGGACTGACTCTTGGGACCAGTTTCCACCCATCATTGCGGAATATCCTGAATTGCTTCCAATTAAAACTGCCATAGAATCCCAGGGATGGGTCACTATTGAGAATTATTTCAACACTAGCCAGTTGGGTGAGTATAAATTCAAGAAGTTTAAGCGGTTGGAGGAGTGGCCGATCACAATCCCTCCGGCGCTAGCAACCATTTTGACCAACATCTTGACAAAGACGGTTTCTCACGGGCAGAGATGAAGAGGATGAGTTAGCTTGGGGCCATGGGAACCTCGGGGTTTATACCGTGGAAGGCCGGATATGATCAGATCCTCCCAGAGCCTCCCCGCATTCATTTTCGGTTCAATATTGGAAGAAGATTTGGCATTCCAAGTGCTGGCCGAAAGTGAACTTCTTTGCCTGGCAGTTTATGCACAATGGCATTCTCACCTTCGATTTCCTCAAAAACAGAGGAATCATTGGCCCTTCTCAGTGTATTTTATGTCATAAGAATGAGGAGACTGCTGATCATTTGATGTTTGAGTGCTCTTTCACAGGTCAGATTTGGAATCGGTGGTTTTCCTTTTTTAAACTCCAGAGTAATGGTGCTCTGACTCGGAACAATATCTGGCAAAGATGGAAGAAAGGCAGATTTAAATCTAAAGCCCTCCGTCTGGGGTGGGATCTTGGTCTTTCCTTCATCTGGTGGCAAGTGTGGCTGGAAAGAAACGCTCGAATCTTTAGAGAGACCTTCTCCTCGCTTGATGGAATATGGCAAGTTATCTGGAGCAAAGTCACAGAGACGGTTGCCATATATGCTGATGAGGAAATTACGGCTGAGCTGGGTCCTCAGGAAGAGAGAGCTATTGCACAGGTTAGAAAGAACATAGCCAGTTGGAAGCCCCCCCCAGCAGGCTGGGTTAAAATTAACACAGACGGAGCTGCAAAGGGCAATCCGGGAATGCCGGAATTGGTGTTGTGTGCCGTGATCATGCTCGGAACCGTGCTTTACCGGGAACTACAGTGGTCCTGGGAAGAGCCACCAATAATGAAGCCGAAGCCTATGCTATCAAAATTGCTTCCATCCGGGCTGTCAAGCAGGGATACATAAAGATACTCCTTGAGACAGATTCTCAAATTCTGGTTGGCGCTCTTGATTGTTTGAGGAACTTTGCTTTGAAAGCTTGGAAGATACAGATTTTAGTCTCTCAAATCAAGGACCTTTGGAAGGAATTAGAAGATGTGATCCCTATCCATGTGAGTCGTGACTTAAATTCGGCGGCTGATTTCCTTGCAAAGATGGGTGCGGAAAAGGAGGTTGGAGTTCAGCTACACAGTGACATGCCTGTGGAAAATGCTGAGATTCGACAGGGACTTGCAAAATTCTTGAATCAATGAGAAATTTTTGTACTAAGGATGATTTTTGTCGCGTTTTCGTGACCTGCTTTGCTGTCGCGGCCCTTGGCAGGAAACTGTCGCGATATCGCGACAGGTTTTGTCGCCACGGCCTTGGGAAGGTTTCTGTCGCGATTTCGCGACGCTTTGAGCGCAGGGGCAATAAGGAGGAAAACAGTCGCGATATCGCGACGGTTTTTGTGTTTCGGAGACAAAAGGAAAAACTGTCGCGATATCGCGACAAGTTTGAGCGCAGGGGCAACAAGGAGGAAAACAGTCGCGATATCGCGACGGTTTTTGTGTTTCGGAGACAAGGGGAAAAACCGTCGCGATATCGCGACAAGTTTTGTCGCCACGGCCTTTGGAAGGTTTCCGTCGCGATTTCGCGACGCTTTGAGCGCAGGGGCATCAAGAAGGAAAACAGTCGCGATATCGCGACGGTTTTTGTGTTTCGGAGACAAGGGGAAAAACCGTCGCGATATCGCGACAAGTTTTGTCGCCACGGCCTTTGGATGGTTTCTGTCGCGATTTCGCGACGCGGTGAGCGCAGGGGCATCAAGGAGGAAAAAAGTCGCGATATCGCGACGGTTTTTGTTTTTTGGAGACAAGGGGAAAAACCGTCGCGATATCGCGACAATTGTTGTTGCCACGGCCTTTGGAAGGTTCCCGTCGCGATTTCGCGACGCTTTGAGAGCAGGGGCAACAAGGAGGAAAATAGTCGCGATATCGCGACGGTTTTTGTGTTTCGGAGACAAGGGGAAAATCCGTCGCGATATCGCGACGTTTTTGATGCCTGGGAGCCAGATAGAAGAACTGTCGCGATTTCGCGACACATTTGGCGCACTGAAGACTTCTGGAAAAGACGTCGCGATTTCGTGACCATTTTGGAGCTTGTGCATCATGAGGATAATTCGTCGCGATTTCGCGACACTTGGGAGGACTGGTTGCAGATTGACAATCTTGTCGCGATTTCGTGACACTTTTGGCGTAAAGGGGGCAAACGGAAAATGCGTCGCGATATCACGACCTTTTTGAGGGATGACTGCTCTGAGGAGAACCCGTCGCGATATCGCGACAATGTTGGTGGTCAGGAGTTGTTGGCTTTGGCTGTCGCGATTTCGCGACCGGTTGCCCGGTTGTGGCTTTGGCTGCCTTGACTGTCGCGATATCGCGACATGTCGCGATTTCACGACATGTCACGATTTCGCGCCTGGTTTTCTTCTTGTGCTTTGTGTTGGGAAGTGCTGCCCTCTTGCCCTTTGTGCTGGCTTCTTGCTTCCTGGTTCTTGGTTGGGATGTTTTCGATCCCTCTTGTATATACTCTTTGTATTAATATAAGCTTTTCACTTTCTTCAAAAAAAAATATTCAAAGTAATTCCTTTAACTTGAAATAGTTTAGACATTTATTAATCAGAATTTGTTTAACCTCTAGAACATATAGAGAATAATATGCACTTGCAAATAACTCAATATGTTCTACTCAATTATTAAGTATGTCGATTTTATATGTCTTACTTTTATTGCTCTTTTAAAGATAGATATAGTCTAGCACATGACACCTATCTTTCTTATTCCACACTCTTGCTTTCACAAATCTAATTTCTAATGTTTTCACATTCATTTTCAATATCACTCAAAACCAATGCCAAAATTTTTTACTCAATCATTCAACCAATGAAGCACAACTTGCTCACAAACCCTAAACAAGTATTTTCACACTTCTTCCAACAAAGATCACAATGTAGGTCTCAAACCCTAACTCAAATAATTCATAATCTCTATCTCAAATGTTCTCAAATCATTCAACAATGAAGCACATAAAACTCACTCAAATATTTCCAAAAATGCTTATCAAACAATCCTTTTCACTCCACCTTATGTTTCACAACATTCATTCCAACAAACACTTCAAATAAAGTATGATGTACTCATAACTCTTTGCTTTGATGTAGATATGTCTTCAAAACCTGTCTCACCAACAATCAATTCATTTTGTGCCACTTCAAGGTTAGATAGCAACAATCTATCTAAAAACCTCCACATGATTTTTTCCCTCAACAAGATGCTCAATGAATTCTAAAAATAATATTCTAGGAATCTTCTTTAGTTCTCATGGACAATGCATTAAAGCTCACAAAACTCTCTCAAAAATTTCCCTTTTTATAAAGCAAGAATTATAATCAAATAAAATACCTTTTACACCTTTTATCTCCACTCTTTCAAAATAATTTTCACTCCAATTTATTTTCCAAGAACAAATAATTACAATGATGAATAAACCACTTACAAACTTATCACTCCAAGCTTAGCATAAAAATAAATGATATTTAAACCCTTTAACTATAATGCCAAAAATATTTCTCCTTATATCTCCTATGTTTCAAACTATAGGCCAAATATCACTATAGATGATAATTCAACAATATAGCACATACCTTATACACTAAACAACATGGTGCATACCTTTTAAAAAATAATATTGCTTTGTCATGGATAGGAATCGGCCCTCCGACCTTGACCTTCCAAACATAGTGCTCGACCGCTTGTGCTAGATAAAATATTGAGACTAAGCCTCTAGCCTCAATGTCTTATACCTACTACCTCTTATGAACCAAAAACAAAAACTCTTCAATTGACGTTAGGGGGAATCAAACTTCGAACCTTACTTCTGCCAAAAACTTACATAGGACCCACCTGCCACTTGGGCTACCATCCCTCATTGGACCAAGATGTCCACTGCCTTGCCCTTATCCCCTGTCGCTTGTTCAACAAATGAAATTTCACCATGTTGTCCTCCACTTTTGAATTTCTCGCATGCGCCTTCACTTCGGATGATTCGAATTCAATTTTAATTTTTGCTTCTCAATTTTATATGATTTCAAGATAATTTCATGACGTCGGCGGAAAACTTAAGTGCCTCCAATTTAAATTTTGCTTTTGACACCTTTTGCCAATTTCAAATTTAATTATTTATTTAATATAATATTTAACTTTAGGTTAAATATTATATTATTTAATTTTAGTATTAAATAATACTTTTGCATGGGGGTCTTCGTCAAATATTATTTTTCCCTTTTTAATAAGACCTTTTGGATTAATTATTATAATATTAAAATATTATAATATCTTCTCTTTTCTCTTTAAAACCATGGGCATAAAATTTTGTCTTCAACCTTTTAGCCAACCTTTTTGGCTTATAATATAAAATATTATAACCAATTATTTTACCACTTTTCTTGTACCAAACTAAACTTTACCTTGCACCAAATACTTGACATCAATGATAACATTATTACTAAAAATTTCGAACAATCTCCCCTTTTGTCATTGATGGCAACCCCTTTTTTTAAACAACCCTTTTTCCTTTTTCAATTCTGCTCCCCTGAGAAACTACTCCCCCTGACTGAGTGCTCTCCCCCTAACTGAGTGCTCTCCCCCTGACTGAGTGCTCTCCCCCTTACTCAAATCTCTCCCCCTTTGACATCAATGGCAAAGGGACTCCTTTAGGGCTAAATATAAGACTCTAAGCTCAGCACCCTCCCCACCTCCTTTCCTTGAGGTGGTTAATTTTGGGGTGGGAGCATTTCTACTCCCAGAATACAATACTCTTTTCCTTTGTCAACCTTATTTCTCAACATACCCTTTTGATTCTTTTGAGTATCCCTATTCTTGCTTATCTCTAGAAGATCTGAAAACTTTGTTTTGCAACACTTGGCCTTATTTCTAATATTATTGCACTTATAACACTTAATGTTGTAGTTCCTAAAAGGTGCAAATGTCTTGAAGTTCCTCTTGGTCAAGCCATACCTATTTCTATCATGAAACCTACAGTGAATTGCTTTATGACCAAAATCGATTACAATAGTAGTAATACCCTTGAAAGAAATGTCCATATTTAAAGTTCCTCTTAGTAATTTCATACTCCTTATTTCCATGAATCCTACAATGCATAGCCTTGTGACCAAACTTGTTACATGAAAAACAATGTCCTTTGAAGAAATATTACCTTAAACCCATTCATCTCTTAGTCCTTTCTTCTTTGTGATGATCCATGTTCCTTGTTTGTGCATTGTTTTCTTCCTTGGTGAAGCTTCTACTCTCAATTTCTCCTTTACTCTCTTCCTCTAAAACATCTTCCTCTTTTGAGCTTGAACTTGACCCTTATTCTTGTTGCCCTTATCCTTCTTCAAAACCAAGTCCTATTTTGATAGATGAAGGTCTTTGTGCATTGATAATCTTATCCAAATTCTTTGAACTTTTTCTAAACCTGTGTATCTTACCCTTAGACTCTTCCATTTCCTTCCTTAGATAAACTACCTCTTGTTCTAATATTTCACATTCTAAGACTTTTACCTCTATATTTTCTTTAAATATCCTCGTCTTAGCTATTGATTTTTTTAGATCTTGTATAAGCTTTCCTTTTTCTTCATCACATTCTTGAAATTGAGCCTTGAATATTAAATTTTGCTTTCTAATCTTATCAATTCTTTGGGAGCAGCAATAAATTCTGCTTCTAGATCTACTACACCTTCCTCTTCATTCTCTAAATCTTTCTCTACTTCTTAGTCTTCAAGAGCATCTTCATACTTTTCAAATTCATCTTCAACATAAGCACTTCCTTCCTTTTCTATTGCCAAAAAGAGAATTTCTTCTTCACTATCTGAGGATCTTTCATCACTATCACTTGAAACCTTGCCTATCTTGTTCGCATAGAAACTCTTCTTATGCCTTTGAAAAAACTTATTTTCATGCTTGATTTGTCCATACCTATTTTTATTTTCATACCTGGATTTTCCTGCTTCCTTTTTCTTATGATCTTGTTTCTCTTCATCGCTACTATTTTCAGCTTCTAGACAGTTAAATGCATAGTGATCATATTTACCATAATTGAAACACTTTACTATTTTCGTACCTTTTTACTTTCTTGAATCCTTCTTGTTTCTTTTGCCATAGTTAGCTTCTTCATCACTGCTTGACATATCACTTGATTATGGTTTCTTATCTTTTGTCTTATTTGCTACTTTGAATTCTACCTCTTTATTGGGAATAGGATTCTTTATTATTCTCATCTTATAAATTGTGAGATTTCCATGTAACTCATCCATAGTCAAATTTTCAATATGTCTTATTTCTTCTATGGCTGAAACCTTTCCATCATACCTCATAGGAAGTGACCTTATAACCTTTTGAGCAACATTAGTATTCAATTTGAAATCCAAGTTCTCGCATGGTGTTAAAAAAATCATCCACACGAAGTAAGTATGCAATAATGTTTTCCTCATCTTTCATCTTCAAGTCTTCAAATGTCTTCTTATGATTTTATAATTTTTCCATTTTGACCATTTTATCTCCCTCATATTTTTGCTTTAGTTTTTCCCAAATATCTTTTGCTAATTTGCAATACATAACTTTTACAAACTCTGCTTCACGTAAACCACTTAAGATTACATTCATATCCTTGGCATTATTTGCATGCAAGAGATTACCATATTTATCTAAGGGAGGATTAGTTGTAGGTGTGAATCCATCCTCAACTTCTTGTCATGTTTCATATCCTTGTGCAATCAAGTAATTATTCATTCTTATGCTCTAGAAATCATAATTGTTCCCATCGAACAATGGTGACTTATTTGCTGAGTATCCACTCTAAGATACCATTTGTATTCCTGTACACTCTTCCTTCAAGCTGTTAGACTCTTTCAAAGTAACCCGCTCTGATACCAATTGAAGAACACATGTTTATACTGAGAGGGGGGCTGAACAGTATAAGATCAACTTTTACTTTTCTTTCCCAAACAATATTATCCAATACTATAAATGGCAATATCAATAGCAGTAACCAAAGAAATGCACAAATCACCACACACAAGAGATACATCAATTTAACATGGTTCACCCAATGTGGCCTACTCCATAGAGAGAATATTTCTACTAAATTTTCTCAACAAATATTCTTTGGAATCAATTCCTTATTACAATATTTATGGACCTCTATATAAAGGAGACATGAATCCCTTATGCTCTGATTTATGTATCTCTCTCCATAGGAGAACTCTTTCCCCTTTTCTCTGGTTTGTGGAACTTGATCCAGGAGAACTCTATCTCCTCAACTAGTTTGTGGATCTCTCTCCACAAAAGAACTCTATCTACCCAACTAATCCACTGATTAAACTCCATAGGAGAACTATTTCCCTTGATCTGGTTTGTGTATCTCTATCCATAGGATAACTCTATCCCCTCTGCTCTTTTTTGTGATCTTCTAGAAGACTTCTACCCCCACTACTCTGGCTTGTGAATCTCTCTCCATAGGATACCTCTGTCTCCACTATACTGGTTTATGGATATCTATCCACTAGATATTTTTGTCCTCTTTGATCTATCATTCCCAAATATTTCTCTCAAATCTATCTCAAATTTGCACCAAAATCTATCCCAAGTCTAGTACAAATCTGCTCTAACTTTGCTCACAAATAAACACTAATATTTCTATCAAATCTATCCACAAGCCTTAACATAAATCTTGATAAAATCACCAATCAAATTTGTTTAGATCTATCCCAATCCTTAACACAAATCTTGAACAAATCATCAATCAACTCTACTTAGATATGCCCCAAGACTTAACACAAAGCTTGAACAAATCATCAATCAACTTTGCTTAGATCTGCCCCAAGCCTTAACACAAATATTAAGTAAATCATCAATCAAATCTACTTATATCTACCCCAAGACTTAACAAAAATCTTGAACAAATCATCAATCAAAACTTGCTCTTAATGATATTTCAAGTCTTCACAAGACTTGCTCAAATCTACCTTCAAGTCTTCACAAAGACTTGCTCAAATCTATCCTCAAGCCTTCTCAAAAGCTTACTCAAATCTGCCTTCAAGTCTTTACAAAGACTTTCTCAAATCTATCCTCAAGACCCTTCAAGGACTTGCTCTATTATGCTCTCAAGCCTTCACAAGGACTTACTCAATTTTGCTCTCAAGACTTCTCAAAAAGACTTGCTCAATTCTGCTCTAGCACATGCTCAAACCTACTCTAATACATGCTCAAAATAGCTCACAAGATATGCTTAATCAATCTCAAATCTTGCACACAATGCTATCAAATGATTTGTCTAATATTCAAAGTAATTCCTTTAACTTGAAGCAATTTAGACATATTCTATCCAAAATTCGTTTAACCTCTAGAACATATAGATAATAATATGCACTTACAAATAGCTCAATATGTTCTACTCAATCATTAAGTCTATCGCTTCCACATGTCTTACTTTTATTACTCTTTTAAATATAGATCTAGTCTAGCACATGACACCTATATTTCTGATTCCACACTCTTGCTTTCACAAATCTGATTTCTAATGTTTGCAAATTCACTTTCAATATCACTCAAAACCAATGCCAAAATTTTTTACTCAATCATTCAACCAATGAAGCACAACTTGCTCACAAACCCTAAACAAGTGTTTTCAAAATTATTTCAAAAAAGAGCACAATGTAGGTCTTAAACCCTAATTCAAATAATTTATAATCTCTATCTCAAATGTTCTCAAAATATTCAACAATGAAGCACATAAAACTCACTCAAATATTTCCAACAATGCTTATCAAACAATCCATTTCACTCCACCTTATGTTTTGTTAGCGTAACCATATATTATTCCATTATTTCATTCTAGGGCATATAGTTATATGGTTGTAACTCCTGCTATTCTCACCACAGGTAGTTCCATATCTCACGGACTATTCTTGGGGTGCAGTGTATTATATATTTTCATTAATACAATTGCACTTGTGTTCGTTTGTTAACTTGGTATCAGAGTTGTAGAGGGGGCTCAATTTTTGAGGCTCTCGCGACTGGACTGAAACCCGATACTGGCCTAAAAAGGTCTGACTGGACTCGACATCAGAGCTACGTAGGATACTGGGTCTATTTTCTTGATGGACATGTTTTTATGAGACACAAAAAATAGGACACGTGGCATTGCTACTGGTGGACTGACAACAGACTAGACTGATGACATGTTGGACAAAATTGGGCCCACATGCCACTTAAACATGATGTGATTGGGTTGGACTCAGATCTGGCAAGTAGGGCCCCTCTAGCGTGATAGCCAGAAAGGCCCCACACCTACGAGGCCCCGCTGTCCTCTCAAGCAATGGCTCCCCGAGAGGAGACAAGAGCCTAAGTGGGCTCTTTTGGTTTTAAACCAAACACTAGCCCACTATCCCATGCATGTGGGATAAGTGCAACATAAAAAAAAAACACAGGCGACGAGACGTCTACAAAGGGGGGAATAAAATTATAGATATTTTAGTAACCCTACAACATTTTTTAATGTCAAGATCAGAGTTGCAGCGGATCGAACGCGAACGCCCTTTGCAGATGTGACACCAGGAAGGAGCAAAGATCTTATCGATGTAGACATTATCTTCTCTCAAGATGGACGAGAGATGGACCACGAAGAAAAGGAGATTATTTTAATGTTTGCATTCTGATTTGTAGCAAACCTCGCTGGAAGATCCCTCACAGAGGAGTCATGGACGAGTAGCGCCTCACTCATTCGATCCGCCTGGAGGATTTTAAGTAAGGGGAGCCTCCCCCTTACTCACGTCGAGCAGCCTAGCTCGGTTGGTTGGCAGCCCGGGCGTAAGGCGCTCCGGCAGAAGGTCGAGGGATCGAATCCCTCCGACCCCCATGCCTTGTTAAAGGTACAAATTTTTTTTATTAATTTTTTTTTCTTTAATTTTTCTCTTTTAATATGTTTTTCTAAGGTCCGAGGTGTAGATAAATTGGTTCATCCAAACCCCATAAGGGGGGCAGAGGTCCAAGGTTCAAATCTCGGCGTCGAACTGAACGCTTGTCCCTTTCCAGGTGCTTTCAACGACATAAAAGGTTTAAAATGATTGTGGCATGGTGGTTATAGGGGCGGACTACACAAATATTTTTGTGGTGGCTTCTGGGGTGGACAGTGCTGAATACTATGGCAGCCATAAAAAGCTAGACAGCCTGGCCGGATTCGTGGCGGCTATCGATTCCACCATGTAAATTCAAAAAAAAAAAAAATGTATGTTTTTCTAATTTTTTCCCTAGTTTAATTAATTTTTTTATTTTTTTTTAGAAAAAGTTATTTTGAATAAAAATAAATATTTGAAATAATTTTTTTTTAAAATGATTTAATTAAACTTTAGAAAAAGTTTTAAAACATTAAGGAGGAAAATTTTCAAACTTAACAAGGGGGCATTTTCTGCCTGCAAAATTCATTGTAAAAAGGTGCATTTTCGGTTGCGCCCGACACCTAGAGGTTTATTTCTATGGGCACTTTTATGTTGTATGTTGCATTTTCCATTTTTTGCACTACTTCATTAAAAGTTAAAAATCAAATTCACTCCCTAAGTCCCCGGAATAAATAAACCCATCTGTGCAATTTATTGCACTGTAGCGTTCGGTATTTGTGATACCTCTGGCCCACGCTTACAGGTAATGTTGTCGTGATTGGGCTACTGTATCCGCCGCCTAATATAGCTGCTAAAATGACGTCTGAGCTTGTTCTCTATAAATCGTCGGGGAGGAATAAGTACGCCATTTTTGCATTTTTTTACTCCATCCACTACCCTAATCGTTCTTGTGTTTAGGCGTAAATCCTGATGAAAGTTCTGACATCCAAAGTGTTTAGGGGAAGTTACGCCCCACGCATGAGGATTGACGACTTTCTATGGTAGGTGCCATCAACGAGACGATTCCCTTTCAGTACTGCCTACGTACCACGTATCGTATAATCTTTAAAATTACCTATAGTCTCCCTCACGTAAGGGCGGGTAATTTTTTTGATTTTTCAAAATACCTATAGTCTCCCTCACGTAAGGGCGGGTATTTTGTATGGTATAACGGCCTGGCATTAAGGTATAAAGAAAGGGGGACCAATTGGTGTTATAAGGAACCTTCACAATGTCTGCAAAATTAATGATTGATTCTCATCAGTTGTTGAAAGGTCCAAATTACACACCATGGAAAAACAAGATGAAGGCAATCCTAATCATGGATGATTTATGGGATGTTGTGTCTGGAGCAACAACAAGACCTTCATCTACTGCTGGAGCTACAGCTCCAACTGCTGATCAGAAAGACTTTGACAAGAAAGACAACAAAGCCAAAGTGCTCATCTTGCTTGTTGTGTCTGATGAAGTTCAACCCCATATTGCTGACTGTGAACATAGTAAAGAGGCATGGGATGCCCTTAAAACTATATATGAGGGAAAGAATGATTCCACTATTCTATTTCTTCAATCTCAATTACACAGTCTAAACATGAAGCAGGGGGAGACAGTTGAACTCTTTCTTTGCAGAGTGTCTGAATTGAAAGCAAAATTGAATTCTTTGGGAGAACCTATTGATGACAAGCTCCTTACTTCAATTGTATTGAGAGCTTTACCTGATTCTTATAGGGTGTTGATCACTTCCCTTCAGGTGTCACAACGAAAAGTTACCTTTGTAGAGTTGGTCAATATGCTTCAAGAAGAGGAGGCACGCCAACTACAACGAGATGATTCTTCTAACACTGCCCTATACACCAACAGGAAGGGGCCAAACAAGAAGAAGGGTAATTTTCAGAAGGGAGGTAGTTCTCAAAAGGATTCAAAAGGGAAACAACCTCAACAAACCAAAAGATATTGCAAGATCTATGACAAAGAGGGTCATGATACAAACAGATGTTGGCATAAGAATAAACAACCTAAACAGAAAGGCCAGAACAAACCACATAACAAAAACAAGCAACCCAAGGTGAATGTTGTTGTAGAAGAATCTGACTCGGATTCTGAGTGGGCACACAAGGTGCTCATGACTACCACAACCTCCAAGCAGACGGATCCTGTATGGTATGTCGATTCTGGCGCTAGTAAGCACATGACTGGCGACAAATCATGGTTTGAGTCCTTTGAGGCCAAAGAGGGCAAACCTGTCACTATTGTTGATGATAAAACCTACAAGGTTCAGGGAGAAGGTACTATTTTAGTCACTCTTTCTGATGGCAAGTGTCAGATTGAAAAAGTCCTCTATGTTCCAGGATTGGCGAACAATTTGTTGTCCATCACACAAATTTTGGACAAAGATATGGTTGTGAACTTTAGTGTTGAGGGAGGCAAGAAGTGTTGTTCTATTACCAGGAGGGGTAAGAACATTGCAACCGCTTCATATAAGCATGGCTTATTTGCCTTAGATGCTATCTCTACTCCACATGTCGCCATGACAGTCTCTACAAAGGAGGCAACTTCCCTATGGCACAAGAGATATGGGCATCTTAGTTCTGGTTACTTACTTGAGCTAAGTAAGTATGAGATGGTAAAGGGTCTTCCTTCCCTTTCTACCACATTGCCAGTGTGCTCTGACTGCTTGGCAGGAAAGCAACATAGAGTACCTTTTGAGAAAAGCTCTACAAGAGCAAAGAAACCTCTGGAGTTGATTCACACCGATCTGTGCGGTCCTTTCACACCCATCAGTTGTGGGGGGAAGAGGTATTTTTAGTTATTTGTAGATGATTACTCACGAAAAATGTGGGTGTTCTTTCTTACTCTAAAATCTGAGGCATTTGGTTTCTTTCAGCAATTCAAGAAATCTGTTGAGAAGGAGTCAGGGGCTTCTATAAAGACTCTCCGCTCAGATCGAGGGGGGGAGTTTACCTCTAAATAATTTTCTGCATTCTTGACTGCACATGGGATCACGAGATAGTTAACTACTGCTTATACTCCTCAAAAAATGGAGTTGCTGAAAGGAGGAACCGTTCCATCATGGAAATGGTTCGTTGCATGCTCACAGGAGCTAGTCTTGGGCAACAATATTGGGCAGAAGCTGTCACCACAGTAGTATATCTGTTGAATAGGGCACCCACAAAGGCCCTACAAGGAATGACTCCACAGGAAGCATGGAGTGGTAGGAAACCCTCCATTTCTCATCTACGTATTTTTGGGTGTAAAGCTTTCATGCACATACCAAAAGAGAAAAGGAAGAAGCTAGATGAGAAGACATTGAAGTGTATTCTTCTTGGCTATGATGAGCACTCTAAGGGTTATCATTTGATTGATCCCTTGACCAAGAAGATTCATGTCAGTAGAGATGTTGTTTTTGATGAGGCTTTCACATCACAAAGCACATCAGATGTATACCTAGATCTTGTGGAATCTAAAGTTGAGAAGTCTCCTTCATCATCAAAAATTGGAGGTTCCTCTCCATCTTCTTCAACACCACAGAATAAAAATCCAAAATGGTATACAAGTACAATCAGAGACTCCAAGCTATCTACTCCACCCGATTTGACTTTGGATAGGCCTCGTACTCACAGCATGGCTCGACAGGAGAGAGCAGCATAGAGACTACTGGGGTTGATGATCTTTGTCAATATTTTGAGGAACTTTCTGTTGATCCAGAGAGACCAACAGAGGATATGGATATAGATGAGGACAGGGTGTTTATGTCTTCAATGAATGAACATGAACCTGTTTCGGTGCAAGATGCCCTTAGTGAGCCACAATGGAAGGCTGCTATGGATGCTGAGTATCAGTCTTTGATGAAAAACAAAACTTGGAAGCTTGTCAATCTGCCATATGGAAAGAAGCCCATAGGCTGCAAATGGGTGTACAAAGTCAAGTACAAGGTAGATGGGACAATTGATAAGCATAAGGCCCGTCTTGTTGCAAAGGGCTATGCTCAAAAGGAAGGCATTGACTATGAGGAAACTTTTGCACCTACTGCTCGGATGACCACCATTCGAGTTCTTTGTGCTATGGCAGCACAGTATGGGTGGAAAGTTCACCAAATGGATGTCAAGAGTGCTTTTCTGAATGGTGATCTCCAAGAAGAAGTCTACATGACTCAACCTGAAGGATTTGAAGTGGAAGGCCAAGAGCAGAAAGTTTGCAAGTTGGTCAAATCCTTGTATGGTTTGAAACAAGCTCCTCGAGCTTGGTATATAAAAATGGATAATCACCTCCTACAGCATGGATTTAAGAGATGTCCGTCAGATGCAAACCTCTATTTCAAGAAACAAGGTTCTGAGATAGTGTTGCTTGTACTCTATGTTGATGATCTGCTCATTACAGGGAGTTCAGAAACTATGATCTCTGCTGTCAAAAGTGACTTGTGTAAATATTTTGAGATGACAGATCTCGGACTTCTCCATTATTGTCTTGGTCTGGAAGTAAGCCAGAAGGAGCACTACATCAAGGTGTCTCAAAAAAAATATGCCAAGACATTGTTAGAAAAATATCGCATGACTGATTGCAAGCCAATGGCAACTCCGATGGAATCAGGGCTTCAGTTATCATGGTATGATGATTCACCTCAGGTAGATGGTACTCTCTATCGACAGTTGATTGGGAGTCTCATATATCTGACAAACACTAGGCCAGATATCGTGTTTGTTGTTAACTATCTTTCGAGGTTCATGCAGGAACCTAAGACTACTCACTAGAAAGCAGCAAAACGTGTTCTTCACTATGTCCGTGGTACTATGGAATATGGCCTAGAATATAAGAGGAATGGTAAATTCTTCTTGCAAGGATACACGGACTCCGACTATGTCGGGTCGTTTGATGATCGCAAGTCAACTTCAGGATATATTTTTCATCTTGGATCCGGTCCTGTCTCTTGGCACAACAAGAAGCAATAGGTGGTTGCTATCTCATCTACAGAGGCAGAATATCATACCGCACGTGAAGCTATGTGTGAAGTGATATGGTTGCATCGCATTTTGACAAGTATGGGTCTTCCATCCAAATCTCCAATACACTTGTTTTGTGACAACCAGGGTGTTCTGAACCTAGTCAAGAATCCAGTGCATCATGAAAGAACCAAGCACATTGACACACAATGTCATTTCATTCGAGACGAAGTTCCAAGGCACCGAATTCAGCTTCAGTACATTCCCACCAATGCTCAAGTTGCAGACATTTTCACTAAGGCACTTGCACGTGTCAAATTTGAATTGTTTCGCAGCTCTCTATGTATTGCAAAATAATGTTCCCACCAAATTCATTCCAACAAACACTTCAAACAAAGGATGATGTGCCCATACCTCTTTTCTTTGATGGAGATATGTCTTCAAAATCTATCTCACCAACAACCAATTACTTTTGTGCCACTTCAAGGTTATATAGCAACAATCTATCTCAAAACCTCCACATGAATTTTTCCCTCAACAAGATGCTCAATGAATTCTAAAAATAATATTCTAGGACTCTTCTTTAGTTCTCATGGACAATGCATTAAAGCTCACAAAACTCTCTCAACATTTTCCCTTTTTATAAAGCAAGAATTACAATCAAATAAAATACTTTTTACACATTTTATCTCCACTCTTTCAAAATAATTTTCACTCCAATTTATTTTCCAAGAAAAAATAATTACAATTATGAATAAACCCTTCATAAACTTATCACTTCAAGCTTAGCATAAAAATAAATGACATTTAAACCCTTTAACTATAATGCCAAAAATATGTATCCTTATATATCCTATATTTCAAACTATAGGCCAAATATCACTATAGCCAACAATTCAACAATATAGTGCATACCTTATACACTAAAAAACATGGCACATACCTTTTAAAAATAATAATATTGCTTTGTCATGAAAGGGAATCGACCCTACGACCTCAGCCTTCCAAATAGAGTGCTCGACCGCTTGTGTTAGCCAAGCGGTTGAGACTAAGCCTCTAGCCTCAATGTATTATACCTACTATCTCCGATGAACCAAAAACAAAAACTCTTCAACTGATGTTAGGGGGAATCGAACCCCAAATATTCCTTATGCCAGCAACTTACGTAGGACCCACTTGCCACTTGGGCTACCAGCCCTTGCTGGACCAAGATGTCTATCACCTTGCCCTTATCCCCTGTCACTTGCTCGACAAATAAAATTTCACCACGTTTTGATGTCCTCCACTTTCAAATTTCTCACATGTGCATTCACTTCAGATGATTCGAATTCAATTTTAATTTTTGCTTCTCTCTTTTACATGCTTTCAAGATAATTGCATGACGTCAGTGGAAAATTTAAGTGCCTCCAATTTAAATTTAATTTTTGGTGCCATTTGCCAATTTCAAATTTAATTATTTATTTAATATAATATTTAACTTTAGGTTAAATATTATATTATTTAATTTTAGTATTAAATAATACTTTTGCATGGGGGTCTTCGTCAAATCTTATTTTTCTCTTTTTAATAAGCCCTTTTGGCTTAATTATTATAATATTAAAATATTATAATATCTTCTCTTTTCTCTTTAAAACCATGGGCGTAAAATTTTATCTTCAACCCTTTTAGCCAACCTTTTTGGCTTATAATATAAAATATTATAACCAATTATTTTACCACTTTTCTTGTACCAAAGTGAACTTTACCTTGCACCAAATACTTGACATCAATGACAAAATTATTACTCAAAATTTCCAATAGCATCAGCAAGGATCAATATGAATAGGAGCAGGAAGAGAATTACTCTAGATAGATGAAACACCATACAAAATTTAATGAGGTGCCACAATGGGACTACAAGGATGTAGAAGACATATGTGAGGAAGAGAGTCTTTTGGGATGGGAAGAGTGTAGTTTTAGTAGGAGAGTAGTCAAGCAAGTGAAGGACTTGTTCACCAAGTCTAGAGGTAGACTTAGTTCAAGGAGATAGGAGTAAAATCTTCCCAAATGAATATCATATAACAATGACTTATTCTAGAAATATTTTCCAAACAATCATCTCACAAGACAAATAGGAAGTCCAAAGTGAGACAATCGTATGAATCATCAATGAACCAGTCAAGAAAGGATCACTGATCATATGGATGAGGACTATATGATTAGTGAAGAAGATAATATGATTCTAATTATAGTAGATCATATGATTGGAAATCATACAATAGCAAATTGTATGATTCAATATGGAGATGACCGTCCAATTCAAGAAGGCATAAACCATATATAGAAATCATATGACCAACAATGAAAGAAATCATATGATCCTTGTAACTGATAATTCATCAAAGCAGTATGTTGACACGTCAACAAGTAAAATCATACAGGTGTAGGTAAATGTCATTGTATGATTTCTATGTTGTTAAAAAAATAAAAAAAGAAGAAGAAAAAGACAAAAATAAAAAGTGATAAAAGTAAAAAGTGCATGCAAACACTAAGGTGATAATCATCCATGCAATTGGCTATTATAAACCAACTTATAAAAGGACATGGAGATAGATTCAAAGATAATTCAAATGAATGAAGAACAATAGAATTTGGAGTGCATGCAAAGTCAATAATAGCATAATGAATCCAAGGTTGAGAAAAATTATCCAAAAATTGTAAAGGCACAAGAAATTTTCCAAAAGAAAGTGGAAGGGTTTGAAGAGCAAGGACCTACACAACACAAGAAAATTTGAAGAAAACAAATGGGATAAAAATGGTACACACCAAGCAACAATTGGGCCAAATTTTTTTTACAAGCACCCGTAATAGAAATTATGCAATGGTACCTTTGCACCAAAACCCTTTTTATTTTTTTAGAAAAGGAGAAAAATATAGGGTATGGATGGATTGTATCAATGTGTTGGTTGGTTGAATGGAAAAAGTGTACAAAGTAGTGAAGGGAAAAAACATAAAATTTGTTAGTGCATATATGCAAGTGAGGAAGACTTCCACATGAGCAAAGTGTTGGGGCAATTGCAAGTAAAATTAGGGAAGAAGAGAACCATACAAGGCCATCAAGAAAGAAGATTGTAAGATTGCATAAAAAGTAGAGAACCATACAAGTGAGGAAAAATTGCATGATCGTACACCTGTAAGGAACAAATTGTATTATTTTTGGTAGAATTGTATAGGTAGAAGCAAATCATAGGATTTCTAGAAGAATCATACAAGTAGAATTAAATTATATTGTTGTTGGCATAATCATACAAGTAGAAGCAAATTGTATGATTGATGGTAAAATCAGATAGGCATGAGCCAACCGTATGATGGTTGGAAAAATTGTACAAGCAAAAGGGAAATTGTATAATTTGCCTATGCATATATATTGTCATATTGAAACCACACTAATAGATAGTTACTAACACTGCCTACTATGGGGGAAAGGAGATCTTGACCTAAATTCTTTACCTATTAGTTGCAAAGGTTATCGAGATATGAGGAAAGGAGAGACAACATGTACCCAACCACTTACTCGCTCTCTTAACTCCCTTACCCACTCCATAACACCACAATCTATTGTAGGGTTGGAAAATTGATGCCTTCTTCCTCTACCACTAGAGAAATTATACAATACACACTAGATCATATATTTTTTTGTGAAATCATATAGTCAGGTGATCGTACAATAAAAATCATATATGCAAGGAGAAGAAAATTGTACAGTAGTAGTAGGGCAACATGATTTCTCTAGAAGAATGAGTGAAGGAAATAATATTTTAGACTACATATAGATAATTGTTGGAAGTAGAATTGAGCGTTCATCAGATCCATTGCATCAAAGGAACCCATGGCCAAAATAGGGAGAATTCTAATTTACACAATAGTAGGAGTCAATCTATTACCAATAAGGGAAAGGACAAGTATCTTAGTTGAGATGAGAATGAGGCTATGACCCCTAGATACGAAGAGGTTTTTGCCCATGGCAAGGACATGGTGATTGGCATAGTAGTAAGAAGGAGGAATAAAGTCAAATATTTATGGAATATTAAATGGAACCCCCAAGGGTACACCAGAGGGAACTTCAAAGTGAATTTCATAGAGAAACCATACCTAAAGAACAAAGTGATTCATAAAGTGAAGGAGAAGGTGAACAAGTGTCATTGAATGATATCACCTTCACCCAGTTGATAGAATAATTTTTCCAAAAATGATGGAATGAGCATCCAAAAAATCATAAATTGAAGGTAGCATTGGATAAAGTTAGTGTGAGTGTTCTAGCATAAGTACCTCCTTTTGATAGGAATTTCTTCAATGAGTACTTGTTATAGATTTTGTAATCGTATGATGCCAATAGGAACTGCATTTCCATCCACCTAGAAAATCAACATCTTAGGGTTGAAATTTTAGTAAAAAAATTATGAATATTTGGACTACCACAAGTAGGATAACCTATCAAGAAAAGATACATGGATCCAATCAAATGATATACATTGATTATTAACTTTATAGTCCTCAAGTCTCTATCGATAACCAAGTCCTTTGGCTCAGGAAGATGAGGAATAAAACAAAGCCAACTGAAGACAAAAGAACTTCAATGTGTTATGAACATTATGATGTTATGACTATTCGATGAGGCACAATTATTAGATATGCCTATGTGGTTGTCATAATACATGGAAGACATCACAAAAGGTATACAGTATGCTTAGGGCATGTACTTAGCTCAATGAATCTAGATATTAGTACAATGAACAGCTAAAAACTTCTTCATGATATTCCTTACGATTGTAGTGATGTTAGATTTAGTATCTCAGACTAGCATATTGTTCTATATAATGACAGCACCAAGGGATCTACCAAAATATCAACCTTCAATTTTGAGATGGATGAAGCTAGTAACACTAAAGAAGGCTACTCTAGTAAAACTCAAGACCAAAAGAAATACAAGGAAACTAGAGCCAATTGTAGTTGAAGAAAGTGAAACTTTAGAGGAAGAGGTACATCACCAATGGAAAAGAAGGAAGCTAAATTTGGATCTAGAACAAGAGGAGACCATACCTAAATATTGCTATAGGAGAAGCCAATTCTATAAAAGGAGAAAGAAGAGGAACCAACATCAATTCCTATAAATACAAGGTGACAATAAGAGCAGTGAAAAATATCATAGGAGCAATTTCTAGCACAGAGTGAGCAACAATAAGTATTGCTCACTAACCCAAATGAAGAGGTACAATTAGGCTTGGATGAACTAGACCTAATGGAAACAAATATTTCTATGGAAGAAAACTAGCTAAAAGGAATAGGTGGATCATCCACATTGATAAATGTAAATGAGTTCAAGTTGTTGGATGAAGCAAAATAGTGGTTAGAAAAGGTTGCAACACCATCAAGAGCTAGAATGAAAGAAAATAAAGTACTAGATGCACCACCTAAAGAGAAAAATAAAATAAGCAATTTTGAATTGTCATGAGAGGTGGTAATAACCATAAACTAGTTGAAGAAGAAAAGGTGGAGGAAGGAGAACCTGTTCCAATACTAGCACCATAGGAGAACATTGTAGAACAACAAGATCCAATAGAATAATTATAGGTGCAAGTTGAAGTGCAATAGATCTAGATATAAATAGAATAGGAGATTGATATAGATCCATTAAGTATAGATATCAAGATAGATCAATAAAAATAATATAAAATAATTGTAGCACAAATCACTTTGCAAGAAGAGACTAAATTCATGCAGTTGGAAGACAATAGGGGAATACCTTCTAATCATGAATAATTTGAGGAGGACTAAGCACATGGTACCAATAAAGGATTATAGACACACTTCCTGATTGAAATACCTATTTTTGGTATCTCTTATGGGTAAGGATAAGAAATGGATGGGATGATCAGTTCTTTGAGCAAGTATAAAAAATGTTTATGAATATTTAATTGCAGTTTTGGATGGGTTGTGTAAGACAACTAAAACATTGGAAATAAAGATAATTTAATGATATGGATAAAGTGATTAATTGGGTGTGCGATAAACATAGAATGACGAAAGTAGCTAAAATAGATGTGTAACAACCTTGGTAGTTACCTACTAGAGGGGTACCTAGTATGTTATGAGTCAATGAATTACCTGAAGAAACAAGAGTTAATTACAAAGTACCTCTGAGGCTATATCTAGACTTAAGTAGATCTCAACGATGTCTAGAAGATACAACAAATATGGAATACTGAAGAGCACCTCCAAAAGTAGCATTCTTGTTCCACAAAAATAAAATTTCCTACCACATTGGATAGAGTGGCTTACCTTGGTAATAAAGCATATTCATCAAGTTAATGAAGCACAATGAGGAGAAGCATAAGCTACACATAAGGAAATGGCTTCTATGGATAATGATTGAATGTATTAATAAAGAAGTTAAAACTAAATAGAAATACATGAATATTGAGATGAACAATATGAAGTAAGCCTTCAAAGGAAAGCTAAAAACTCTGGAGGAACAATGGCAACTCACAAAGCAACAGGTAGAAGATAAAAAAAAACAATTATAGAAGCAAGAGGAGTTATTAAATAGATATGTTGAATAATTGAAACAATAAGAATAGTAGTTGAAATTGAATACTCAACAACCAAAAAACTAGGAAGAGCAACTAATAACCAAGGATGAACAATTGAAGTAGGAGGAATAGTTGAAGATGAATGAGGTACAACTACAGTTGAAGGATCAAAATATGAATAAAATAAAAAAGGATATGGACCGATATAATAATAAGCTTCTCAAATATAAGGTCATACTTCAACTCAAGGAAGAACAACAATAGGCTCATCAAACAGAACTCCAATAGTGGGACCAGGTGATTTTTGAGAAGAACAAAGAGTTAGCCATTGCCATAAGAACAAAGGCAGCCTTGAAAAAAGTTACACAAAGGTACATCAGAATGAGAGGAGTTATTGTAGGATTTAGCCAAAGTAGAAGAGAAGGCAAATAAATATGAACTAAAGGCCCTAGAACTTAGTAATTATTCTACCAAGTTGCAGGATGATCGAGCAATCCTCTAGGTCTAAATTTTAGACCTCTAAGTTGGGCAGAAGTAGGAGTAGCTAGCCAAGGGTAAACAACAAGCATCAATAGGGATTTTGACTGATTTAAAGGGGAGTAAATATGTAGGTAGCAAATCCATCTCCCAAAAAATGAAGAAATAGAAATGTACAATTGCAAGATTTGATAAAGTTTTGTGCAATTTTGACTAAATGTAAATGAAATTTTGTGTGAAATGTAAATTAGATTTAAATTGAAATTAAATGAAATTAGGAGAAATGTACATGACATGCAATTTGATAAAAATCAAATTAGACTTTAGAAAAAATTATTAAACCTTAGGAACTACAATTGTGGGGTGGTAGCTATAAATAATCTTTGAATTAGTAGGAAAACCATTCTTAAAGGGTAACCCTAATTTCAACTAATGATTCTTATAAAGGTTATAAAATTTACACAAATTTTATATGGCATATATGAATACATATTTACATTGTATTAAAAATTTTGATAAAAAATAATGTATGTTGTCTATATGAGATTAAATATTTTTGTATTTATTTCACTTGATTATGCAAAGCTTTAATTTGATAAGAAAAATATTGGTTTTTTGCTTTGGGCTTAGTTGAAATTGGGAATATTTTGATTATCCTATGCCACTATTGATAAAGTATTTTATTTCTATAAAAAATATATATAATTAAGGAATAAGTATGTTGAACATTTAAAAAGTAAATTTATACATTCACATAGTTATTAGTAATATATTATAATAACAAGAGACTTTGATGTTGTTTTTGTGGATTTTGCATTCTCATGTACTCTAAGTCATATATTGTGCTTTGCATGTCCTCCACTTTATCCATTTAGGACCCTAAGTGTTATTTTGGGTGAAATTTCCAATATTTACAATATTATACAAGAATTGTTCTAAGAAAAACAATCAATAGTTAATTTAAGCTCAAATCCCCTAAAGAAAAAAAAAATAACCAAAGAAAATATGATAATTCTCATGAGATTTTTCTTTATGTTTTTCTAACTTATGCTTTGTAAAATCACCAACTCTATAGATTCTATAAAGGATGAAGATGGAACTCTATATTCTATATTGCTCATCAAATTCCTAAAGAAGTATTTACTCCATGAGAGGCATAAAGGGTTTTTCATTTTCATTTTATGGCTCAAAACTGAGTAGAAATTATAGCAAAAAAATCAGTATTTTTGTCCAACTCGGTCTACTTGGACACATAAATACTTGATGAATATTTTTACTTTGCACAAAAGTTCTATGTAAGTTGAGAATGGATAGCAGTATGTTTTAATGACTTCAAAAAATATTTTAAGATCTTGGATTCCATGCCTATATGCACATCCTGAAAGAAAGGTCAAGGAAAGGATTTAAAATGATATAGTCAAGGTAAGAAAATGACTTAAAACATGTATCATAAAATAATTATATAATATAGTTAATACATTTAACGGTTTAAATAATTTATTTATTTTTGAATTATTTATGCACACATGGCTTAGAATAGTTGAGGTTATGTTGACCTTGTGGACATGTCATTTTTAGGAAAGGGTAACTTTGGTGTGAAAACACTTAGGCAAGCACCAAGGAAGTAACAAAGGACTTTGTAAATCAACAACAATGAATCCTAACACCTACAATAGCGTAACAAAGAATGACATATACTTCATAATTAAGTTTTAATATGGAGTAAACATCTTCATTAAAATAATACTAATCAACTATTATGACATATGGTTACCCTAACTAGATGTCATTATCAACCATCCAGTTAAATTTAATATGGAAAGATTTGCGGTCATGACAATCATGGCAGTTGATCTCAAAATAACATCACAACCACAAAAAAATAAAAAATCTTTACTAATTACAAATAGTTTAAAGTGAATAATTGTGTACCCAAAACTTTAACAGAAGTGTAACAACCCAAAATCTAATGGGTTGCTATTTTTTTTAAACAAACACATACCACACTAAAAGCTAGCACATACCAAGAGAGAGATCCTTATCTCAATCAGTAACTAAAAGAGATCTAAGTTAACCCTAAGTTCAAGTTGTCTATCATTCTTCTACTTATCAACCTTCTATCTAGCATTTAATCAAGATAAGCCCATATTCATACCATACGGAAGTCCACCTGTGAAGGTATACTACGCGTATTGCGACAAGCTATTAGCCACATGTCTATTAGGGTTAGCTTATCTCATTCAATCCATTGAAGGGTACGCCCATCCATATACCCTACACAAGTCTATCTATGTGAGTGTATGATGCGTACTGCAAATAAAATACTCATATTATCCTCATGATAGGGTAGCCCAATCCTTTCATAGATAGTTTATTTCAATTAAAATTGCTAGGTTGTGTAATTCTGTTTAGTTCAATTTCTCTCGCTAAGTTCACCAAAATTTGGTTCTAAGAGATCCCATGATCCCTTAGGTTCTTCTACTCTATTTAACACATTAGCATTATTAATCAACTAAAGAATTTTCTTAACTACTCTAAGCATTTAAAAACCATCAACATAGGAGAATAAACAATAAGTCTATCAATTAAATCAAGCATGGAACATAATAAATAAGAAAAATATGAGATATGATTAAAAAGGAGATATATCTAACTAGATCATGCATAAATAAAAGACTAACATAATTAATCAACAAGGTACATCATAAATTACAATTAGGAGATACATTTTCATCCTTTAATAAATCATTACATAGTTTGAGTATGGTAAAAAAGACCCATACTTTTTAAAGAATAGAACATTACATAATTAGCTAAACAAAGGTTGCTCTAATAATATTTCATTCATAACATAAGCAAGTATCTATCTTGGATCTTTGATATTCTCCTTGGTCCTTTAGCTTACCCATCACTCAATTGATGGTAGTAAGGGATCAGGATAGCTCATGAAACTATGAATCATGCATCTACTAGATGATCATTTAATCTAGTGCATCAAAAATACCAAATTGTAACTATACAATCACCAATACATCTTTACAAATAATTCACTCAACATCTAGGGAGATCATATTTCATTTCAACATACATCCTTTAATCAATCAAAGGGTTCATCAGGGGGCAACACATAACATGGGGATTACCTCCTAAGGGGCCTGGCAAATGGTCTGGTGCTTTAATGATTAAAAAATTTGAAGGCTTAAGGATCATGGAATGCTGGAGGCTTAAGGAGCGTGGAAGGCTATAGGTTAAAGGAACATGGAAGGCTAGAGGCTAAAGGAGAATGGAAGGTTGAAGTCTGAAGGAGCATGGAAGGCTAGAGGTTGAAGGAGCGTGGAAGGCTAGAGGTTGAAGGAGTGTGGAATACTGAATGATGAGTTGATATTTGGAGTGTTAAGGCTAAAGGAGCGTGGAAGGCTAGGTTGGTTGAAGGAGCATGGAAGGTTGGACTAGTTGAAGGAGCTATAATGAAAGGCTAGGAAATTGGGTGGAAAGATGGGATGGCTAAAGAAATATGGAAGGCTGATGAGACTGGGATGGTTGAAGAAGCGTGGAAGGCTAGGCCAACTGAAGGAGATACAACAAAAGGCTAGGATGTTGAGTGGAAGTCTGGAAGGGTTGAAGGATCATGGAAGGTTGCTTACAATGAGAAAAACAAAATTGTAAAGTGTGAAGGATTAGGAATTTTTCCTAAAAAATATCTCATCTTTTAGGAGCCATATCTTCATGAAGAGTTATCCGATTCAGTTGATTATTGGACCAACTTGTGTAGAATTTGAATAGCTTTAAAATGAGTTGTCATATGCAAAAATCCGAGCAATATTAATGGATATACGACCCTATGAAGTCAACCATTCGGAACAAGGGCAGTGACAAATTTTCAAGTCACGAAAAATAAAATTGCAAAGTGTGAAGGATTAGGGTTTTTTCTTGAAAAATATCTCATATTTTAGGAGCCATATAAATCGTGAAGAGTTATCTGATTCAGCTTATTCTTGGACCAACATGTGCAAAATTTTAATAGCTTAAAAAATAATGGGCATATGCAAAAATCCAAGTAATATTGAGGGAGATACGACCCTATAATTTCAACCATTCGAAACAAGAGCAGTGACAATTTTTTAAGTCGTAAAAAATAAAATTTTAAAGTGCAAAGGATTAGGATTTTTTTTTGAAAAATGTTATCTTTTAGGAGCCATATCTTTGTAAAGAGTTATTTGATTCGACTGATTCTTATACCAATGTGTGTAGAATTTTAATAGCTTTAAAATGAGTAGTCGTATGTAAAAATCTAAGAAATATTAAGGGAGATACGACCCTATGAAGTCAACCATCCAAAACAAGGGTAGTGATGATTTTTCAAGTTGCAAAAAATGAAATTGTAAATATTTGCCAACTAGGGTTCGAACGATGGGAAGAGCAATGAAGGGCTATGACTTCAACGAGGAAGGAAACTAGCAATTCATATTTGGTAAAGTGGACTATGATATTAAGATGTTTTGGAAATATTACTTTACTAAGATGCAAGGCATAGATAGTAGAGGTGAATTTTTGGTATTGTGAAGGCTGCTATAGAAAAATATCAAGAAAGATGCTAAATTTTGGAGTAATTATATTCATACAGAAATTTGAAAAGATCCAAAAAATGAAAATCAAGAATTCATATATTTTATGTAAAATGATGTAGGTTTCTAGCTATAGCATCTCAACTGAGATGAGAAGTGTATCTATTTGTAAACTCTCAATCTATAAATAAGAGATGTAATTTGTCAAGGGTGGGGGATCCAAGTACAACCCCTTATTATCAAGCAAAAAAAAAATCAAAGGCTTAGTATTTAAACATAAAATCCTTCCCATAGATTTGATTAAATTTATTAGAACCCATTTATTTCTTTAACTAATTAAGGCCCCATAAACCTTAATAAATTAAATACTTAATATCCTATATTGTTTCATTTAAGCATAATCTATAATATTCCATTTTAAAAATATAAATTGCACTATTTCACTTAAGCATAGTCTATAATTTAAAATGTAAACCATACTATTTCAATTAAACAATAGCAATGATATTTCGAGTATAAATAACCTATATTATTTCATTTGCTATAAACCAATATGTTCTCTCATCAATTTTATCTATTCCTTTTCATTAAATATAAACAATGTTTTCTTTCATTAAGTATTGTCTATTTTCTTTCATTAAAAATCAACAACATATTGTCTACTTTTCTTATTTAAATATCAACAATATATTCTTTCATTACTTATTGTCCATTTTCTCTATAAAAATAATATAATCTTTCATTAAATATTGTCTATTTTCTCTATTAAATATAAACAATATAATCTTTCATTAAATTTTGTCTATTTTCTCTATTAAATAAAAACAATATAATCTTTCATTACATATAGTCTATTTCCTCTATTAAATAAAAATAATGTAATCTTTTATTAAGAATTCCATTAGCACAAGAGTCATTGTATCCACTGAATAATGGATAGAGGAATAAGGGAGTCAATCCCTTTCTAAAACACCACACTGCTCCTTCTAAAAGGAGGGGTTCTATTCTCGCACCAAAAAAACAACCAATCACAAGTGGTGATACATGATAAGTGATGGTAATGAGCACAATAGAATTCAAATCCAACAATGAATGACAACATCAAACAAGGGCAACAGTCATTCAATGTACCACCATTTAACACACAAGCGACCACCAAGTGGCTGATAGTGTGACCATCACTTGGTGATCGAAGGGCTTAGGGAGCCAAGCTCCCTTTAAGCCCTTCGATCACTAGAGCATGCCTCATGTGGGATATTGCTTGCGGATGGCTTCGTTGGAGCCATCTACTTGAGCGGCCTAAACACGAACCATTGTTTACAGTTCGCTTAGGGTGGTGACCAGAGACTTTAAGTCTCATTGGGGCACCTTCCAAATCCCACAAAAAATATATTCATAGTAGCAAAGGTCGAACTTAAGATGCTAAGGGGGGTCTACTACTAGTTTAAAGCATCGTAGCATTACAACATTATTTATTGGTATAAAGGTCATCAATTTGTATGAAGGATTCTATAGAGAGGTCTCTAACCTCTACAGGAGTCATCTATGCATACTCCAAGAGTTGTAGTTTCCAACAATGGATATTAGGGTGCAAAGGATTCCTAAACAAACCATTGATGTAGCACAATCGGTCGAAAAGCACATGCACAGGGTCAATCGTGAAACTAGCATGAAAAAGGGTGCTATTGGAGAACAAGAACAACATTGGTTGACAAACATAAAGCATAAAAATATACGTCATCCATAAATATTTGTGGTTGAGTCTTGTCTATGTCATAATACAAATATCTTACACATGGGCTCCAGATAGCAAGCTTCAAATTACAATTACCGTCTTGCCCTCTCAAACGAGGACATACAAGAAATGATTTAAACAAAACATAATTATTTACAAATTATTAAACCTGAGCAATGAAAATGAAGGATTCCAACCTGATTCTAAGATTATAACGATTGCTTCTAGTCCTTCTCTCTATGATCTCCTTCACATATTTGTATTCTTCACTTGGCCCAAAACTTTATTTCTTTTCTTCGCAACCCCTCCATGCATTTTGGGTCTTATTAACATGGGCAGATCGCGGCGAAGGATAACCAAGACTTTAAGGCAACGGATAGCATTTATGAGGAGGACTTTTACAGATGGGCAGATCCATCTGCCCATCTGCAAAAGTCCTCCTCATCAATGCTATTTTTTGCCTTAAAGTCTTGGTTATCCTTCGCAAGCGGCAAGAGAGATATTTTTTTTATTTTTAAAAGCATTTTTAATCATCGTCATCGTTTATGCTTCATATAGAAGCATATAATGCATTTTCATTTCTTATAATTTAAAAGACCTCGTGCCTTTTATTTCTCTTTTTTGAAAGAACCCTTATTTAATTTATAGAAAGGAGAAAGCATGAACATATCCTTCACAACATGCATCTATTACTTAAAAGCACTCATTTTTTCTATTTTTAAGATAACTTTTAAATATTTTAAATAAAATTTAGTTTTTATTAGTAAAAAAAACTAGTTTTTATTTAATATATAATATATTTTTAATTAAAAAATACAACTTATTTATTATTTTAAAATAATATATATATATATATATATATCCTAATAAAACACATTTATTATTATATATATAATTTAATTTAAAAATAAAACTCATTTATTATTTTTAAATTATATACCCATACTAATATCAACCATTAGTATGGTATATACAAACAAACTTGGGATAATGGACCCTCTATATCCATTAATCCTTTTTTCGACGAAGTTTTTTAACCAATTATTTTTACACACAACAAACAACCATACAATACAAACAATGAGGTTTATCAAACAAGGTGGGAGTCTTACCATTAACCCAGTCACCCATCTCAGCCAAAGAATTTATGATATCTACTAGGCTACCAACTTTGGATCTAAGTGGTTGGTTTGTTGATGATTACTCCTAAGAAATAATGCATGCCTATATGAGGGTAGTCATCAATGTTACCCTAAGCTATTTGAATCATCACTTCCCTTTTCAAGTACCCCATCCTTGGTGGGGTATTTCTACCTCTTCCATCCACGATATTACTTGGTGTTGCACATTGACAACACATTAGCAGTACCGTATTCTTCAAGATACATCAATATAACTAATGTGATAGTCATTCAATCATTTAAACCAAGCATCCATTTGTCATTTATCTTAACATAGTATATCAGGCCAAAGTTTTGCCAAAGGTGGGGTATGACATACAACCCCCCTTGGGTTACACCCAGTCCTTTGGGTTTCATGTTATAAAAAGTTATTACAAATTTTTAAACAAAAAATAAAAATGTTTCTTAATCTCATCCACTTTCTCCCAAGTGGAACTCCTTTTAGAATAACAATTCCACTAGACCGTACATTGTTCTTGAATCAGTTTCCTCAAGGCTCTAGAACAAAATTCTAGAATATTTATTGATATCACTTCAATAATCTCAAGGTTTTCCATCTGTAGTTTTGAAACATCCCATAAATGATCAGCGTTAGTAACATATTTCTTAAGTAGGGATATGTGGAATATGTCATGGATATTTGATAGGTTGGGTGGTAAGGCAAGTCGATAAGCAACCGGGATGATCTTCTCAGTTATCTCAAAGGCTCCTACAAATTGAGGATCCAACTTCATGTATTTGATTGCACTTTTCATTGGCTTCACCCTCAAGAACATACTTTCCCCCATAGATTATTCTCTTGAGTATTCTCTTGGAGTCCTCTTTGGATCAACATACCTCTTTTAACGATCATGAGCTTCCTGGAGCTTTTGCCTGATCATCTTAATTTGATCTTCCATTTATTTGACCATGTTAGGTCTAATCACAATGTGGTCTTCTAAATTATCCCATGACAATGGTGTCTTACACCTCTTTCCATATAAGGAATCGAATAGGACATACCCAAAGAAGAGTGATGCTCATTATTGTAGGTAAACTCCACAAGATATAGATAGTTTTCCCATCTATACTTCTATTCCATGTTGTACATGCAAATCATGCCTTCTAGTATTTGATTTACCCTTTCGTTTTGACCATTAGTCTCATGATAATATGCAGAGCTTATATTCGGTTTTGTGCCTACAACATGATGTAGGGCTTTCCAAAATTCAAAAGTGAATTTGGAATCTCTATTTGAAATTATCATTTTCGGAAACCCATGAATCCTAAATATCTCCTTGGAAAATTTGTTAATCACTACCTGAGCATCATCCGTGATGTTTCCTATTATGAAATGTGTAACCTTAGTCAACCTATCGACTATTACAATGATTTCATCATGTTGATACCTAGTCTTGGGTAAACCTACAATTAAATCCATAGATATAATTTACCACTTTTCCATACATATATCATGTGGATATAATTGCCCTGCAAGATGTCTACATTCAGCCTTCACCTTCTAGCATTCTAGACATCGAGTAACAAAATTGGTGATGTCATTCTTTATTCCTATCCAGAAGAAGGATTTTTTCATATTTTCTCTCATTTTGTCCCCTTTTGGATGGGAAAAATAAGGGATTATATGAACTTCTTGCATGATTAGTCTTCTTAAGTCACCCATTTTTGGTACGAAGATCCTATTTTTATAGCATAAAATACCATCCTTGGTGCAAAAATCCCTATTTTTATCTAGGTTTATGCTTATTTTAACCTGAATTTCATTGCAATCCTCATCTTGAGATTGCATTTTCCTTATTTGGTCAAGTAAATCTATGTGACTTTAGATCAGGATAGCTATGTACTTTTGTCTGCTTAAGACATCAACCATTGTATTCTCTTTCCCTTTAATCTATTCAATTTCAAAGTCATACTTTGCTAAGAAATTGACCCACCTTCTCTATGTTGCATTGAGCATAGGTTGGGTGAATATGTATATCAAGCTTTGATGGTTGGTTCTTAGTCCAAAATGTTTCCCTACCAAGTAATAATTCTAGCTCTTTAGAGCATGAACAACTATTGCCAACTCTAAATCATGTGTAGCATAGTTAACTTCAATTTTCTTTAGTTTCCTTGATGTATATGCTACGATAGAATCATCTTGTGATAGTACTCCTCGTAGCCCTTCTAGTGATGCATATGTGCATACTATAAAATTTTCCTATAGATATCGGATCTTGAGTATTGGTGTTGTGGTGAGCTTCTACTTAAGTATTGCAAAAGCAACCTCACACTTCTCAATCCACTTAAACTCCTTTCTCTTCTTTTCGAGGTTTGTTATTGCAACAACTATCTTGGAGTAATCCTTTATGTACCATCTATAGTAGCCCACCATTCCCATGAAGCTTCTTACTTCAATAACATTGGTAGGTGGTGGCCAATCCAAAATGACCTTTATCTTTTCTGGATCTATTATGATTCCCTTAGCAAATATGATATGTCCTAGATATTTTACTTTTGGAACATAGAAATTGTTTTTTTCTATATTTTCATAGAGTTGATTCTTCTTTAACAATTCCAACATAATTCTGAGGTTCTTGTCATGTTCTTCCTTATATTTGAAATAGATTAAGATATCATATAATAATACAAGGAAAAACTGGTCCAGATGCCTCCCAAATATGTTATTCATTATATTCATGAATGTGGTTGAGGAATTAGTTAGCCTAAAGGGCAGGACTGTAAATTCATAGTTCCTGTATCTAATTTTGAAATTAGTTTTGTGAGATTCCTCCTAATATATTCTTAGTTGATGGTATCCTGACTTCAAGCCAATATTCATAAATTTTATAGCGTCTTTCAGCTAATTGAACAGATCTTTGATTCTAGGTAAAGGATACATATTTTTTATGGTCACTTTGTTGAGCATCCTATAATCAATACATAGTCGTAGTGAGCCATACTTCTTCTTAATGAAGAGCACTAGTGCACCCCAAGGTGACACACTAGGTTTTATCAACCCTTTTTCCAACAACCCTTGAAGTTGGACTTTCAATTCTTGCATTTCTATAGGGTTCATCCTATATGGAGCTTTGTGAATAGGCTCCGGTCCTCGCATTTAATCAATCGTAAAGCCAAACTCGCACATAGGAGGAAGTCTAGGTAGATATTATGGAAATACTTATTTGAATTCCTATAGGATTGTATGTTTTCCAAACACCTTTTTTTTATCTTGACTTCATTGAATTTTATGACGTAAACCATCCCTCCTTTTTGAGGGTCTTCTTTAGTTGCATAGTGGATAGTAGTTGGATTTTGAATAATCCTTGCTCACTATGGATCCTTATTCTTCCTTTGGTCTCTTATGAAAACTCTATCCATCTATCCTAAAAGTTGATTAAGGCTTTATGAGCTTTTAACCAATCCATCCCTAATATGACATCAAATACATGTAGCGACATTACATACAAGCATCATTCAGTTGAATCTTTTTCTAAGGTGATTTCCACCATAGGCAAATATTGATCCACTAAGTAGGTCTTCCCAAAACCATACTCGACCTTCCCTATTTTCTATCATTCCTTCTTTTAGGTTTTGGATAGTTCTTACCCTCTTGATTTTGTTTCCCTTCCCACTTTATGAAACCTTCACTATTCATTTTTTGAGTTTTTGTCTGTCTCTTTTAGATAGAGTGGCATAATTGAACTGAAAGTGGGTTCTACCTTCTTTGCAAGATCATATGCCTTTTGTAGTGACTTGGATTCATGCATATTCACATCATATCTTATCCTAGACTCCAACCCAAGGATAAACTTATGGATCCTCATAATTTCATCATATGCAGATACATGTTTGAGTAACTTAACCAACTGCTAGTAGTATACCTCCACAATTTTAGTCCTTTGTCAAAGGTTGGCAAATTCTTCAAACTTCAACGCATAAAAATGCTCTGTGAGGAATATTTTCTTGAATATTATGACAAAGTCCTTCCACTTTAGATCGATAGCTTTTATCTTCCTCTTTTTTGAGTAGGTCTCCCACCAATCCAATGCAACCCCTTCTAGGTAGATCATTGCCCAAATTGTTCGGGTTCTAGGGGAGTAGTTCTTCATTGTAAAATAGATCTCTAACTCTCTTAGCCAAGATTCGGCCTCATCTCCCTCCCCTTCCCATAAAAATTAAATGTACAAATGTTCTTTAAGTCCTTAGTCAATTCTTTCTCTAACAAATTCTAACCTCTTGTTCTTCTATGGCTAGTTCATCAACTTGACCAACCTCTGAGCTCTTTGCTTGTAAATTCTTATTTTTGAAGGTTTTCATAAATTGTTTCATTTGATCTTGCATGGTAGTGATCATGGCAATGAGGTTATCTACCTCCTTATTAGAATTGCTTGAGTTTTCATAAAAGGTTCCTTCCTTGATATTATTTTGTTGGGTTCATCTAGCTGAAGGATTAGGCCTCTCTTTCCTTGGTGCCATTTATCTTGATCATAACCAAAAGAGTAGATTAGGTTACAACTCCCCTTTACTACACTACTAAACTCAGAGTTTTATTGCTAAAACAACCCTCATTCCATGAGAGGTGGTACTCTAAATATATTGAGTAACTCTATGCCAAAGGCCACACTTACTAATCGTAATGTGTTGTAGCATAGCATCTACTCCTAGGGTTAATTTCCCCCTTCTTTAACCTTTAACAAGTGGGATTTCTAGGTCTTCCCAGCTTGGCTTAAGAACTAAGCAAGGCCTGCATAGGAAGGTACCTAAATATCTAGCACAACAAGAACCTCTAGTCCCTCATAACCTAGAGCTATGATACCAAATGTAACAACCCAAAATCTAACTAAGGGGTTGTTATTTTTTGAAACAAACACATACCACATGAAAAACTAGCACATACCGAGAGAGATAGAGATATCCTTATCTCAATCAGTATGTGCAACTACAAGAGATCCAAGTTAGCCCTAAGTTCAAGTTGTCTATAATTCTCCTCATCACCAATATTTTATCTAGCATTTAATTAGGATACACCCATATCCATACCATACGCAAGTCCATCTATGCAGGTATACTATACGTATTGCAAAAAGCTATTAACCACATGTCTATTAGGGTTAGCTTATCTCCTTTAGTCCATCGAAGGGTATGTTTGTCCATATACCCTACACAAGTTTGTTTCTGCAAGTGTATGACATGTACTACAAATAGACTACTCATCTTATCCTTACGACAGGGTAGCCCAATCCTTTCATAGATAGTTTATTTCAATTAAAACTGCTAGGTTGTGTAAGTTTGTTAGGCTTTGTTTCTCTTACTAAGTTCACCAAATTCTGGTCCCAAGAGATGTCATAATCCCTTAGGTTCTTCTACTATATTTAACACATTAGTATTATTAATCAACTAAATGATTTTATTAACTACTATAAGCATTTAAAAACCATCAACATAGGAGAATAAACAATAAGTCTATCAATTAAATCAAGCATGGAACATAAAAAATATGAGAAATATAAAAGAGATGATTAAAAAGGAGATACAAGGTGCATAATAATTTACAATTAGGAGATACATTTCTATCTGTCAATAAATCATTACATAGTTTGAGTATGGTAAAGAGGACCTGTACTTTTTAAAGAATAGAACATTACATAATTAGCTAAACAAAGGTTTCTCTAATAATATTTCATTCATAACATAAGCAAGTACCTATCTTGGATCTTTGATGTTCTCCTTGGTCCTTTAGCTTGCCCATCACTCAATTGATGGTAGTAAGGGATCAGGACAACTCCTGAAACTATGAATAATGCATCTACTAGATGATATTTTCATCTAGTGCATCAAAAATACCAAATTGTAAGTATACAATCACCAATACATCTTTACAAATTATTCACTCAATATATAGGGAGATCATATTTCATTTCAACATACATCCTTTAATCAATCAAAGGGTTCATATTTTTTTTGAAGCAAAAAACCCCTTGCGGAACCGCCTTGGTCTAAGAGACCACGAACAGGGGGTTATACACTATCAAAGTCACCCAAGAGTCACACCCGACCCTGCTCGCACCAACATTATCAATTGGATTTTGGATACCCAATTCAACTTTTTGGTAGGGTGGATATTTGAACCTGGGACCTCCCTTGGAGGATTGCCCTCTCCTCTCCAACTCACCTACAACACCTGGGTCAAAGGGTTCATATTTAAACATAAAATTTATCCCATAGATTTGATTAAATTTATTAAAACCCTTTTATTTCTTTAACTAATTAAGGCCCCATAAACCTTAATCAATTAATTACTTAATATCCTATATTGTTTCATTTAAGCATAATCTATAATCTTCCATTTTATAAATATAAGTTGCACTATTTCACTTAAGCATAGTTTATAATTTAAAATGTAAACCATACTATTTCAATTAAACAATAGCTATGATCATTTGATTATAAACAACCTATATTATTTCATTTAATATAAACCAATATGTTCTCTCATCAATTTTGTCTATTCGTTTTCATTAAATATAAAATATGTTCTCTTTCATTAAGTATTGTCTATTTTATTTCATTAAAAATCAACAACATATTGTGTACTTTCCTTATTTAAATATCAACAATATATTCTTTCATTACTTATTTTCTATTTTCTCTATAAAAAAAAATATATTCTTTCATTAAATATTGTCTATATTCTCTATTAAATAAAAACAATATAATATTTCATTAAATATTGTCTATTTTCTCTTTTAAATAAAAACAATATAATCTTTCATTAAATATTTTCTATTTTCTATTTTAAATAAAAACAATATACTTTCATTAAGTATTGTTTATTTTCTCTATTAAATAAAAACAATATAATATTTCATTAAATATTTTATATTTTCTCTTTTAAATAAAAACAATATAATCTTTCATTAAATATTTTTTATTTTCTCTTTTAAATAGAAACAATATAATCTTTCATTAAGTATTGTTTATTTCCTCTATTAAATAAATCAATGTAATCTTTCATTACATATAGTCTATTTCCTCTATTAAGAATTCCATCAATGCAAGAGTTGTATCTATCGAATTGTGGATAGAGGAATAAGGGATTCAATCCCTTTTAAAACCACCATACCGCTCCTTATAAAAGGAGGATTCCTATTCTCGCACCAAACAAACAACAAATCACAAGCGATGACAAGTGATAAGTGGCAACAATGAGCACAACAAGGAGTCAAATCCAACAATGAATGGTAACATTGGACAAGGGCAACAATCATTCAACGTGCCACCATTCAGCACATAAGCGACCACCAAGTGGTTGGTCACCTTTAAGCCCTTCGATTGTTGGAGCATTCCCCATGTGGGACAATGCTCGTGGATGGCTTCATTGAAGCCATCCACCTAAGTGGCACGAACGCGAACCAGCATTCACAGTTCTATCAAGGTGATGATCAGATACTTTAAGTCTCATTGGAGCACCTTCCAAACCCCACAACAAATTCGTTCACAACAACAAAGACCAAACTTAGGATGTTAAGGGGGGTCTAATGTTGGTTCAAAACATCATAGTACTGCGACATTCTTGATTGGCATAGAGGTCATCCATTCGACTGAAGGAGGCGTCTAGGTATACTCCAATAGTTGTAGTTACCAACAATGGAGAGTAGGGTGCAAAGGCTTCCTAAATAAACCATTGATGCAACACAGTCGATCAAAAAGTACACTTACAGGTTCAATTGTGAAACTAGCATGAAAAGGATTGCTATTGGAGAACAAGAATAACACTGGTTGAAAAACATAAATCATAAAAATACATGCCATCCACAAAGATTCAGGGTTGAGGTTTTTCTAGTCCATAAGATAAATATCTTACACAAGGGCTACATATAGCAAGCTTCAAATTACAATTACTATCTTGCCCTCTCAAACGAGCACAAAAAAGAAATGATTTAAACAAAACATAATTATTCCAAATCATTAAACTCGAGCCATGTAAATGAAGAGTTCCAAATTGATTCTAAGCTTAAAATGATTGCTTCTAGTCCTTCTCTTTGTGATCTCCTTCACATCTTCATCTTCTTCACTTGGCCCAAAACTTTATTTCTTTTTTTTGCAATCCCTCCTTCATGCATTTTGGGTCTTACTAGCATGGGCATATCCATCTGCCCATCTACAAAAGTCCTCATCCTCATAAATGTTATTTGTCACCTTAAAGTCTTGGTTATCCTTTGCAGGTGACAAGAGAGATTTTTTATTTTTAAAAGCATTTTTAATCACCGTCATCGCTTATGCTTCATCTAGAAGCATATAAAGTGTTTTCATTTCTTATCATTTAAAAGACTTCATGCCGATTATTTCTCTTTTTTAAAATAACCTTTCTTATATTTATCAAAAGGAACGTATCCTTCACAACATGCATCTATTATTATAAAGTGCTCCTTTTTTCTATTTTTAAGATAACTTTTAAATATTTTAAATAAAATTCAGTTTTTAATTTAATATATATAATATATTTGTATATATATTATAAACTCTTTTTTATTATTTTAAAATTATTTTTTTCTAATAATACTCATTTGTTATTATTTAATATATTTTTAATTTAAAACTAAAACTTATTTATTATTTTAAAATAATATATATATCCTAATAAAACTCAATTGTTATTTTTAAATTATATACCCATACCAATATCAACCAATAGTATGGTATATACATACGGACTTAGGATAATGGACCCTCTATATCCATTAATCCTTTTTTTGACAAAGTTCTTTAACCAAATATTTTTACACACAGTAAACAACCAGACAATACAAGCAATCAAGTGCATAAAACAAGGTGGGAGTTTTACCATCAACCCAATAACCCATCTTAGTTAGAGAATTTACAATAGCTACTAGGCTACCAACTTTGGCTCTAGGTGGTCAGCTTGTTTATGATTACTCCTAAGCAATAATGGATGACTATATGAGGATAATCATCCATGTTACCCTGAGTTGTTTGAATCATCACTTCCCTTTTCAAGTACCCCATTCTTGGTGGGGTATTTCTGCCTCTTCCATCCATGAGGTTACCTGGTGTTGCACATCAACAACACATTAGCAGTACTATATTCTTCAAGATACATCAATATAATAATGAAATAATCATTTGAGAATTTAAACTAAGCATCCATTTGTCACTTATCTGAACATAGTATATCAGGCCAAAGTTTTGCCTAAGATGGGGTATGACAAGAAGAAAGCAAGTGAAGATTTGTAATCAATATTAATCATGTTGCAAAGAAACAACTTGTTAGTAGGATATTGACAATCAACTTTCAAGAAAAAATGTAGACATAAGTGCAAATGAGAAACACTTTGTCACAAGCAATAATCCAATTCTAATAGCACTTGATTTTTTAGAAGTTTTCATCTACCCCTAGTCTTTTATAAGTTATTCCATTGACATCAACCATAATCAACAAACTTGATAGGCATGTATAAAAAATCAAACCATACTCATAACCCATGAAAGGAGTCATGACAAAACCTACAATTTATTAAGTTTGAGAGCAAGTTGATGGACTTTCAATGGTGATTAAATTTACAATAACTCCATAATTTGCTCTCCTTCAATATTGTCCTATTATCAAGACATCAATATTTACATGAGTGACTATTTATAAAGTTCCTGGTTAAGGATGCATGCAAGCAACCATATATTGGATAAAATTAATAGATTTCACACAATGATAAAAATGACATCTCCAAAAAGCATCAACCATACATGGATACTCCAAACAACTAGGATCACCCTAGTAATATTGATGGGATTTATATTATAAGGGAGGTTATATTGATGATTTGGTCAACCAAAATCAATACTAACATTTAGTATGGCTCATGGAGTAAATTTTACCTCAACAGTCAAACCCATGTGTCAAGGGCACATGGGAGCACATTTATGACCTCATTTTTTTATCAAATTGCATGATATAACAAAAAATCATCTAATTAGATAGATGGAAAATATCTATTTGTAAAAAGAGCACTAGCAACTAACTTGTAGGTGGTGATGATATTTATCCTCCTAATATGTGTCAGTGGTAGACTAACTTTTTTAGTCCTTGGGTAAGATAAGAATGAGCCATGTTGACCAATGGTTTTGGTTCCCTTATAACAACTAGTTTGTCATATTTCTATCATTTTTCACTTGTAATTTTGCTTGAATTATTTCTCAAAAATATAAAACAAGGATATAGGTATGATTAAGGGATATATTTATATACCTCTCAAAGTGTTTGTCACAATAATCAACAGTGTTATGATTGCCATTGTAAGATATGATTGTGGTTTTTGATCAGGTTTTAGGGTTCTCAATGCATGGTTCAAAACCTATCATGTTTTTACACTTAGGATTAATACAATGCATCATTTCAATCGATATATGTGATTTTATAATCCCTACAAAGGTGTAATCTAGTTGGAAACCTCAAAAGAGAAAGTTTTTTGTTTCATCCATTAATACCCATTTTATTTTTTATTTCATCATAAATACATAAAATATCACATTTTTTATTGAACAATAATCCTATATTTTATTCTCTTCTATACCATTGTAGCATGCAACCCTTTCCATTTAATATGCCTCTTGTATTATATAGGTACAACCAAATCCATACCTTCCATGAAGGAGGATAGGATTCTCCTTAAGGCTTCATAATTAAATATTAAAGTTGTTTCTTGATGATCAGTTTTTAAGGTATCTCAAATACCCTATGTTGATCCAAAGTGTGACCCTTATTTATTATGGTGACACCATAAGCAAGATATAATAGTATCAAGTGCTTTAATGCTTAATATTGAAATATTGTTGATGTTTTGGGTCGAGTGATTTAAGGCTTAATATTAAAATATTGTTAATGCTTTGGTTCTTAATGCCCTGGGGTATCAAGTAATTTCTTTTTACATTAAAATTAAAATTGCAAATGCTTTGTTGATGATCTTAGTGTAGTAAGTTTTTTTATTCTCATACATTGTATATTGTTTTGATTAAGAAAATATTAGCTTACTTATTGCATGTTTTCTTATCGTGTTGCTTTCATTAGGGTACTTTAGTATATATTGTATTAATTTGATTAATTGTATAAGATATATCATTTTTCCATATAATAATTTGGTGAACCCAATGTAAAACTATCTTTAGTCCCTATGGTTTAGTAGGTTGGAAGTCGTAGGTCCTACTTTAGCTATTGCTTTTTGTTGTAATTTGTTTGAGTTTTTTTGTAGCTTTACTCTTTAACTTAGAGATTCTTTCAAATTAATATTGTTATTTACTAAGAGGGATTTTTGGTAGATTCCTTTCTCAATAGCTTGGTTGAGGCTAGATACTTTGTTAAAATCCTGGTTGCTTCTGAGTAGTTTTATGCTTACCCTTATGGATCCTCCTGCTTCTTCTTTGGGAATCAAATTAGTTACCAAGTTTACGAAGAATTAAATCCAATAAAGTGAGGTTATATGTTCTTCCATTCCTTGAAAATTATATATTTTATTATTTCCCCCTTATTCATGAAGAAGATATGCATATCAAAGATCTAGACAATAAGGAGGGACATTCTAATGATGGTGATAGGGACCCAATCAAGGATTATGATAAGTTATATCAATATATCATGGGGTCCCAAGAAGTCTTGGGAGTATTTGCAATTATTTTTTAATAATAACACAATGCTTTACCATCATCATTGTTTTATGTAGCAATCATAGCAGTGTTACATAAATTTAAAGAACAAATATAGGATATCATTCTCATCAATCCTAATTTTTGTCTACCCCATAGGATAAAAAATTAGTTTCTTAGATGACTACTATTAAGGAAATAGTTCCTTATCATCTAGAAAATCATAGGAGAGAAAATGAGAGGCAAATGGAAGCCAATAGGAGAGACAACCAAATAGTTGTAGGATATTGTGTAAAACAAGATGAATAACCTTACTCAAATCATGAGTGCTAATAAAATCCATATATTCTAATTTGTTATTCCTCCCTTAACCCTAAGGTGATTATGCTTATATTTATAGCCCCCTACTTTGATAAACTAGCAAATACAATCCCTAGACCCTAATATGGAAGCCATTGAATTGTCTAGGCATGTCCCCAAATTCATTTTTGATGATAAAAATAGATATTAACTATTTATGATAAATTCAGGGTTATGTGTAAGGGGTCTAACCCAAAATATATTTATATAAATGTGGTGAATCAATTTTAAAATTGAGGTGAATCATGTCCAAACTCATATAGAATACATGGTGAATTGCATTTTGTTTGCCACGAAAAATTATAAAAATGTGGCTAATTTATCATAATATTTTTAAAAACTTGCATGATAGACGACACATAGCAAAATAATTCACCATAAATTATACACAAAAATATAGAATGATAGACGAATACATAGGACAATAGATGAAAATATAGGATAGTAGACAAAAATATTGGACGATAGATAACAACTTTGGACAACAGACGATAGACGACAATATTAGACAATAAACAATAAAATAATGGATGACAGGCGATAGATGACAATATCAAATGATAAATAGTAAAATAACTTATGACAGACGATAGGCAACAATATTATATGATAGATAGAAAAATAACGAATGATATATGATAGATAGTAAAATAACAGATAATATAATATCGAAAACAAAAAAACAAATGATAGACGATAGACAACAAAACAATTGATAACAAATGGGCAACAACAAAATAAAGAACGATAGTTGATAGACAATAAAATAATGAACGATGGATGATAGATAGAAAAATAACAAATGACAGATGATAAACAAAAACATAATAGATGATGGATGATAGACAATAAAATAATGGATAATAGCAAATAGATAGTAAAATAACGGACAACGGATGGTAGACAACAAAATAATGGATGATAGATGATCGACATCAAAATAATGGATGACAATCGATAGATAGCAAAATAATAGATGACAAACGATAGAAAAAAACATAACAAATGATGGATGATAGATAATAACATAACGTATGATGGATGATAGATAGCAACATATGTATGACAATCGATAGACAACAAAATAATAAATGATGGACGACAAACAAAAAAATAATGAATGATAGAAAAAAAAATAATAGACGATAAATGATCAAAAAAATCACCAACTGATCCAATTAAATCCTACCATGTGTTGAACATGCATTTACTTCCTGCATGCAGATAAAAAGGCATGAAGAGTCATTTTTTAGTTTTTCCATCATAGAGTGAATCGAAGCAAAGCAGAACATTCTTCCAAAAGCCCTCATCCTCCAAAATATCTCTAAGTTGAATCTTTCCAGTATCCAAAGCCCTAATGGCTAGCTCTTCCTCCCATATTGTTTTAAAAAATCTTTTAAAAATGTTGTTTGCCCAACATTTTTTTCTATTTTGACCACACTTGGATATGATACCACATGGATTAAAGACTTTGGTCTTTATGGACTACTATCCATGTCCAAGTACAACATGGAAATCAAATTGCTCTAAATAATTATCAACTCGTACGATTATGAGTCATCAATTGTGAAGATCACAACTGATGGAAAGGACCTATCTTTCATAGTGAAACCCTTGAAAATTCGATGATTGACATGGCTGTCGCACAATGTATGTCTATTCTATCTAGCCAAAGTTCACTTTAACTAACCACGACAAAGGATACCTAGAGACCAAAATTTGCCTCTCAGTAGATTATTTGATAGGTACATGTAATATTATTTAATTTTAAATTCTTGAACAACTTTGTTAAGTAATAATTTGTTTATTATTTTTTTTGCAGTTCAAAGCACCAAGTTCAAAAGGGCCTTAAATATTGCAAGTGTTACAGATAAGATATTTTATGCTTGCATTGAATTATTTCAAGCAAGAATTGTTTTGCAAGGAAGAACATCAGACCTATCATTGTGGGTATTGACCTATTTGGTGCGATGTCTTGGCAACAATAAATTTGATTAGAGCACCTATATCTCAAATCACATTAAAATGATCTCCTCAATGCCCAAAGAAGTAGTAATGCCTTTGTCACATCCATAAATTTTATTATTTATTTTTTATGAATCATATTATAATGTGCAGGCTAGGGCATCAAACTAAAATATGTATTAGCATATTCTTTAAGGCTAGCCATGCACTCATGTCATTATCATAGGAAAATACATATATATTATATCATTAGAAACAAGTTTTAAACCTAGATGAGGAGCGGTGGAGGAAGCTGAGGAAGCGAAGGAGGAGAAAAAATGGCAGGCAAGAATTTTGAACCAACGAAAGGAGAAGATCCAAAGGCAGGATAGAATGTTATACCTAGAAAGGAAAAGGATTCTTTGTCAGCTCAGTTAAAAAAGGCTAAAGGTACAGATCCTCCAGATAAACCCTCTAACAAAGGGTCCCACTAGGGTTCGGGAGCTGGCAACAAAGGCCCAACCTTTTTGGAAATGCTGAAAGGGAAAAAGAAGGATCCAGTCAGTGAACTACCACCCCTAATACTAAACAATAACAGGTTAACTGCGCCAATGGATATTATGGAAATATTCTTGGATATGGAGGCATCATCCTTAGTTGGCAAGTTTTTGGGAGGAAGGCCGGACATTGAGACTATTCGCTCATGGGCCACGACAAAGTGGAAAACTTCAAGAAGCTTAGAAATCGTAGCCATGTCAAGAGGTTTTTTTATGATAAGACTCAAAAACAAAGATGATTCAGAGCGCATCTTGACAGGAGGACCCTGGTTTCTAGGAATGCATAGCCTCTTTCTGAGGAAGTGGGGGGAGGATTTCAACCCTGAGAAGTAGAACATTAATATAGCACCCATTTGGGTCTGCTTACCAAACCTGCCAGCCCAATTTGTTAATGAGTACTAGATTAGTGGCATAGCAAAGACGATAGGAGAGCTCATGGCAATAGACCATTCAACCCGGGCAAGGACTAGACTGACGCATGCCAAGATCTATGTAAATGCAAACTTGGATTCTAATCTACCTTCTTAGGTGGAACTAGCATATGGAGAGTTTCTAAGGATTTAGCCTATGGAGTATGAGAACAAGCCAACATTTTGTAGCATGTGCAAAACCCAGGGCCACCTTCAAACCCAATGTCTAACAATAACTGCAAACAAGGAAGCCATGAGCAAAGGTTTTCTGGGGAAAGTTAATGGGAGAGGGATCCCAAAGTTTCCAGGACTGCATCTTAACTTGGAAGGATACAGACAAGTTGAGAATAACCAGGTTGACCAAGCCAACACAGAACTGGCAAAAATCCAGGAGAAAGGAAAGCAACATAATGAGGGAGGCAAAAATCATAAGGTATGTAATAAAGATCCCAGCTTGAACATGTTTGATATCCTAGCAAATCTAGAATTTGAAAAAGAAAATAGTAAGGATGATACCATCAGTTTCAAGTTTCCTAAAACCCTAGACTCCCCATCCAAATCGGGACCATCCACAGTTATGACAAAAATCCCCAAAAGCTATGCTCAAAATGAAGAAAAATTGCCAGGTCATTTTAGTTTAAACATGGAAAAAATAGATTCAAGAGTTGAAGTTGTGGAAACAAGAGGCAAGAATGTAGCTCCTAATCCGGTAGTGGAGCAAATTATCCCTTACCAGACGAGCCCAACGGTAAAATGTTCCTTGAAGGAAAGCCCCATGTGTAGGAACCAGATAGGAGAGGTGAACCAAAACAAGGCTGAGGATGAAGAGGGAATTGAAAACCCCCAAAATGAGGAAGAAGGTTCAAGACCTAGACTATCACAATATATGCCCCCTCATTTTAGTCCAAAATAGACTAGAAGCACCACCAAGCCTCGGATAGATTATGGAAGTGAAAGAAAGAAAGGGAGAATATCTACAGCAGAGCACTATAGAATGAGAATCAATGAAGAAATTGCAAACGAAAAGCAAAGAACATTGTTACAACAAGCTATTCCTGGCCAGGATAATAGAAAAATTGACAAACCCCCTTTGGCTCAGGGAAGGGGGTGGGGAAAAAATATCAAATAGTCTAAATGAAGGTTCTCTCATGGAATGTGAGAGGCCTAAACGGGCCACCAAAACAAAGGATGGTGAAGTCTATAAGGAAGGATTGGAATCCTACTATCATTTTTCTTCAAGAAACCAAAATAGATGCGGCATAATCAGCACTTATAACTAGAAGGATTTGGAAGCAAGGGGAAGTGGCCTTTCAACAGGCGAGAGGAGCATCTAGGGGCCTCATGATCTTATGGGATCCTATTAAAATAGAAGGAAGTATTATTCAGGAAAATGAAAGAGTCTTAAGCATATTATTTCATGATTTTGATACTAATAAGAATTGGATTATGTCAAATGTTTATGCCCCCACCTCTTTCCAAGGGCGGTCTGAACTGTGGGAGTTTTTGGGGCATTTGAGCCAAGCTTTTAAAGACATTCCTTGGGTGATTGGGGGAGATTTCAATACCCCCCTTTACCCATATGATAAGAAGGGAGGATCTGGGTTACCCTCAAGGAGCATGGAGGACTTCAATGAATTCATTAACACAAATGAATTGATGGATGTAAGACTAAAAGGAGCCAAATTTACATGGAGTAACAAGAGGATAGGAAGTCAGTTGATTCAAGAAAGGTTGGATAGGTTTTTTTATCCAAGGAAGCTACAACAATGTTTGGTGATTCAGTGCTACAAGCCCTTCCTAAATGCAATTCAGACCATAATATTATTCTATGAGAGGCATTTCAAGCTAACTCCTTTAAAAAGCCATTCAGATTTCTATCAATGTGGATTAAACATTCGGACTTCAAGAAAGGAATAGAGGAATGGTGGCAGCAACCTATCCAGGGAAGTGCTTCCTTCAAACTATCTCAAAAACTTAAGATGGTGAAAAACAACCTTAGAATATGGAATAAAGAAGTCTTTGGAAATATTTTTGAGAATAAGAGAGTAGTGGGGGAAAATTTGAGAATAATAGAAAGCAAAATCCAAAATGGAACCTATGATGAGGCGAAAAGGACTGAAGAGAAGGAAACCCTTTGTGAGTTTTATAATATTTTAGCTTGTGAGGAGATGTATTGGAGGCAAAAATCAAGGGCATTATGGCTAAAGGAAGGGGACTCTAATTCAAAGTTTTTCCATGTTACCACATTGAGCAATAGAAGCAACAATAATATTAGAAATTTAACTAAGGTGGCTGGATCCTCAACTCAAAACATTCAAGAGATCAAGGACGAGGTTGTTAATTTTTTCAGTTCATTATTGGGTGAAGAACGGGTTTGTAATGCCCAAGAAAACGACTCTCTCCTTCAATTCATTCCATAACTCATTGATGAAATGATTAACGAGTCTCTTATAGTAGCTTTTTTAGATGAAGAGATCAAGGAGGCTTTGTTTAACATGGATCCTGACAAAGCTCCTGGGCCGGATGGGTTTTCACCATGGTTTTTCCAAGTTTGTTGGGATATTTTTGGAGCAGAAGTTATTGCTACAATCAAGGAGTTCCAAAGTTCTAATCATATTCCAAGGGGTTTCAATTCAACTTTCATTGCTTTGATCCCTAAAGGCTCCAACCCCAAGACTCTGGCTGAATTTATGCCAGTTAGCCTGTGTAATATATCCTATAAAATTATGTCCAAATTTTTAGCCAACCATTTGAAGAAATTTCTACCAGTTATCATTGATCCAAGTCAAGGAAGTTATGTACAAGGAAGATCAATCTTAGATGGAGTTATTACTATTCATGAGGCTCTTCATATAGCTGCTCAGACCAAAAAAGTAGTCATGGCTTTAAAGTTAGACATGAACAAAGCTTATGACAGGATAAATTGGGAATTCCTAGAGGCAGTTTTATTAAAATTTGGGTTCAACATGAAATGGGTCAAGTTAATAAGAGAGTGTATTTCCAAGCCTTGTTTTTCAGTTTTGGTTAATGGGTCTATTGTAGGTTTTTTTCAAAGAAAATTTGGTATAAGACAAGGAGATCCCATAAGTCCTATGTTGTTCATCATCGTAGTTGAGGCATTGGGAAGAACCATTAAGGCAGCAACGGTAGCTGTACTCATTTCAGGTATCAAGACCACATCACTAACTACCCCGGTGACACATCAGCAATTTTTTGATACATTGCTACTGAATTTGGCTTCTGTGGTTGAGGTAAAAATTATTAAAAATATTCTCATAATGTATGAAGAAGCGGCTAGACAAAAAATGAATTTTGATAAGAGCAAACTTTATTTCATCAATACCCCCATTCCTAGGCAAAACAGCATAGCAAGGATCATGGAATGTCAGATTGCATCCCTTCCCACCTCCTATTTAGGTCTTCCCTTGTTTACGGGGAAACCTGAAGGATCAATGTGGAACATATTTCTGGAGAGGATCCAAAAAAATCTAGCAGGTTGGAAAGGACATCTATTAGCTCAAGCAGGCAAAGCAGTTTTAACTATGGCTTCACTTCAAAGTATACCCGTTTACTTCCTATCAGTGTTCAAAGCTCCCAGCAAGGTGTATCACAAAATTGAGCAGCTTCAAAAAAAAATTCTCTAGTCAGGGACTAAGGATAATAAAAGGACCCATTTAGTAGGTTGAAACAAGGTTTGCAAACCTAAAGCTGATGGGGGGTTAGGATTGAGGAGAGTTGCTCATCTCAATACAGCTATGTTAGCCAAACAAGCGTGGCGGTTATTGACTAAGGTCGATAATGAATGGACTGCCATAGTTAGGAGGAAATACCTCCAAGGTGTGAACTTCCTTAATGACAACTTAGCAAGCAAGGGGTCTACTTTTTGGAAGGCAATCCTCATGAGCAGGGATCTTGTCAAGAAAGGTCTTAGATGGATTATAGGAAATGGCCAAACAATAGACTTTTGGAAGGATCGATGGGTGAGAGCTGAGGAGTTATCCTAGAATCCCCATTTGGCCAGGATTCAAGAGCATAGGGAGCAGCATAGTGGGAAGAAGGTTGCAAATTATATGTGGCAAGATATAAATATCAACAGGTGGAAACACATCAGAGTACAGGGTTTTGAAGCGGAGTCTGAAGAGCTTTATAACATTTTAACTCAAGCAAATTATTCCCTCTGGAGAGGATGAAGATCATATTGTTTGGGCTAAGACTGAAAGTGGTGACTTCACAGTTAAGTCTGCCTATAATTTGCTTCTTAATGTGGAAGGTCAAAAATTTCAATCGAGTTTGGTTTGGATCAAAGGCTTAATTCCTAAAATATCCCTTTTTTCATGGCTGGTGATTCAAGGAAAAATCCTCACTATGGACAATATGTTATCCAAAGGTATGGTTATTTCTAACTGTTGCTTCATGTGCAAGGCAGGATGGGAGACAACCCAACACTTGTTTCTAGAGTGTCCGAGTAGCGGAGTCCATCCTGGATGAAATTTTCCAAGCCTTTAGGATCTCGTGGGTTAAGCTCGCTCTTATATCCGAAGTGTTCCATCAATGGCCTCAACCCTTTGTTAGCCTAAAACTTAAGTACCTATGGAAAATCTGTTGGCATCATTTTATCTGGCAGATTTGGCTAGCAAGGAACCATAGAGCCTTTAAGGATACCATTCACAACCCAAAAACCATACTCAATAGGATTATTGTCTTTGCGAAAGAAAACCTTAGCACCTTAGTGGATTAGAACCACTCAATTCCTCCCCAAGAAAAACAATTAGCTCGGGCCTTAGGTATTGAGGACAAACCTTCCATTCCTTTGCCCAATCCCAAAAACGGGATTTCTTGGGAGCCACCCCCTAGGGTTGGTTTAAACTAAATTTTGATGGTGCAGCCAAGGAGAACCCGGGAAGAGCTAGAGCTAGAGGAATAATCAGGGATCATCAAGGAAATTTGGTCAAGGCCTTCGCTAAACCATTGGGAATCAAAACTAATAATGAAGAAGAAGCTAGAGTCCTTTAGAGAGGGTTGCAAGTAGCCCAAGCAATTCAAGTTAACTTAATGATTGAAGGTGATTCGATGAACATCATCAACCTGTTAACCAATGTCCAAAAACCTCCATGGAGAATCGAGGGATTCATCCATGAAGTGAGGATTATTTTTGCGGCGAGACAGAATAGGAGGGCTCGTCATGTGTATCGTGAGGCCAACAGGTCAGCTGACAAATTAGCCAACATAGGTGTTGATGTTGATAGTTTGGTGACATGGACACAAGGTGTGCCACGTGAAGTGGAAAAAATTATTAGTCATGAAAAGAAACCTACCCATTAAGGAGAAATATGAATGGGTGTTCTTTTCCCATGGAGTTGGTAATAACTATGGGGTTTCCCTCTAAATCATACCAAATTGGAAATGAAGGTAACAGGGTGTAAGCCTTGGAGGATTTCGACAGAGAATAGGAAATGGGCAAGCAACGGGTTTCACAAGTGCAAAGTTCCAAACTTCAATTTCATGTCAATGTAAGTAGTGTTTACAGTTATGTTTAGGTATGGGTGTGCCTTGTTAGTAAGGTGTTGTAGGGGATTCAACACAAGTTCTGGTAAGAAAGTTTCAAGGATGACCAGGATCTACAATCTTAGCAGAAGGCTGGATATTGTAATAGGTTTTGGGTTAACCTGCAAAACCCGGTAATTAATGAAGACTTTTATTTACCAAAAAAATATTATAATGTGCAGGAAACCTCACCACCAACTGCACTACACCCAAACTTGAGTGCTACTGGCATGACAATCGAACAGGTGCAGGTAAATTTAATTTTTGAATAATATCATTATTATTATATTTAAAAAAAATTGTAGTTTTTTAAATATTTTCTTGAAATTGAATGTAGAGAAGAGCAACCTCTTCCTCTACCAGAAGGGAGGTTGCTATACGAGGTCATTTCCAAGAAGCCACTAGAGATTCTACCATGTCATCGAAAATGACACCTCTAGCTAAAAGTTCTTGCAAAACACTTCAGTCTTCCTCCCCTATTTCTCGTGCACCACCATTAATAACAAAAGATATTTTAAATAATGTTGAATAAGTCAACCAACCAACGACAGGTAAAATCACTATTTGAATCTTTTGGTCAATATTATATATTTCCTTTATTTAAAATTATAATTAGTTTTAATAGAAACTTTAATGTTTTCAATCAAATGTCGAATGGAATCAATAGAATCTTCTTTACAGGTCATATATTCCACTGGTAAGTTTAGTTATAATAAATTAAATTTTATTGCATCTTATAACAATAGTTTTAAATAAAAATTGTTGTAATATTTTATAGGGGATTCAGCTCAATTAACACAAAAAAGATGAACAAATATGTTGTTGCTGCCTCCACCATGCCCACAATTCATGAGAGGCCAACAACGTATGCATGGGAAGCAATAATATTTTGTAAGGATTTGGGGAGGAGCAGCAAGCCAAACCATATCATATTTTCCAACTTTTTCTATTAGAAATATTTCAAGTTTGTATGACATTTTAGTTTTGGCAAATCCTTTGCTTGACGAGGATTACCTTTTTCAAGACAATATTCCTAACTCTAAGGGTTTGTTTTCATTGATGTGCTTCAATATCCAGCACAAAAAACTAAAGGGTTTATTGCTGCTACATAGAGCTCATCCCCTCTGCACCCAATCAGTGATCCCCTACCTCTCATAAATGATGAAAATTTGAATTTTTCACCAAAAAAATTATTATCTGATAATTGTGAAGCAACGATCAAGGAAAATGTGCTGCAATATATTGTAGAAATGAGAGAGTGAGAACATCAACCAAAATTTTTGACAAGGGAAATAAATGCCCGATATAAAAGAAATAAAAAAGACAAGACATTTTTTATTGGTGGAGAATGAACCACAAAAGCTTGATGCATTGTTACATCAAGCTAAATCTAGAAAGGTTAAGTCCACCTCTGTATATAATTATGATATTTTGGATATTCTTTTAAATATATTAGAAAACCTCAATGTCGAATCCCAAACATATTTCAATCAATGGGCTATGGATAAGAAGAAAGTACAAGTAGCAGAGGCGACAAGAAATGTTGCGAAGGTAAGATGTATATTTATGCATGAGAAGTGTTTATTCTATTTTTTCTCTATATTTATCAAGACTCAATTGACATATTTTTCTTCTTTTTCAATCCTATTTTTATCACCTAAATAAGCAGGTGAACAACTTGGTTGTACATCTAAACACTACGAACAAATCTGCTAATGGTTGTTAAGTTAAAGGAATGATTAAAAATAACAATAAAAGAGAACAACACATTTTGTAGGATCATTAAAAAATATAATCTAGATCCTAAAATTTTGCTTAAGGAGCACAAAAAAAAATTCTTTTTTTTTTATAGAAGGGGGTTTTTAAAGGGACCCCTAACCTTTTACAAAGCAAACCAAAAAGGGGGATCCAGAGCCGAAAACCTACAACATGAAGACAAAACGAAACACAATCAAAGGGAAAAGGACTGGAACACAATGACCCTAGAGGTAATTACCGCATCAAAAAAATTAGACATAGGTAAAAAGAAACATAGACTCAAGATTATCCCAGGGTGGTGGGATGATCCTGCTTGACATCATCAGTGTGCGGGGTCACCTCCATATTCTGGTTCACCTACACGATCTGGATTGGTACCTTCAACTTCAGGATTCTAGAAATAACTCTCCTAGCTTGAGTGAGCAGAGAGGATGTCGGGCTAACGAGATCATCCAGGTTAGTCAAGAGCTCATTCCCTTCATCTGGAGAGGCTTGAAATGATGATACACTAGGAGAAACTAGGCTATTGGGACCAATCTCATACGATTGCTTCTTGTGGCTTCCAAGATGGGAATCAAAGGTGAGATTATCCTAATTCAATATGATAACACATTTGCGTTTATCATCCATGGATTTAATTCTCAGAGAGAACCTATAAGGAGAAGGGTTGGTGCCACCAGGGAACATTAGCTTCATTTTATCAGCCCTTCCCAAAGTAGTAAACTTCAGCTCTGCCTCAACGTCACTCACGTCCATTCCTCGAGGTGATCTTGAGCTAGGCACAAAAATAGCAGGATGGTCCTTGACTTTCTTGGAAATGGATAACATTGGGGCTTGAGCTTAGTGTTGGAGCATAAATTTAAAAATCATGAGATAGATCCCCTAGTACTTCGGGTGGGAAGACTTCCCTTCTCTGATGCTAGATATGGACAACTCCATAGAGCAGTAGAGATAATCTAGGATATTGATAAATTTGATATCCTTCATATGGTTGAGAAACACTAAGTGGAAGTTGTGCAGTGATGAATTGTGGTCATCTATAGTAAAGTATTACATAACAAAGATCAGGATCCTATTCCATGGTTCCATGAGGTATTTTTGGATGATGTCATTATTTTCCTTTTTCATAATCAAAAGAACTAGAAGATTTGACAAAAGAAGATAGGGTGTTTTTGACGGGTTTAGAAACAATACAGGAAGACCTAATATAAATTGGTGCACTAGACAAGCAAGTTGTTGAGGAAAAATAACCTCAACCTCAAGAACAACCAAAAGATGCTTCAAGCCCCATGTAGATGCTATAAGAAAAATGTTTTATAGTTGATTGAAAATTTTTTTGTATAGCAATCAACATTTTTGTAAATTGTAATAATATAGTTTTTAAATTAATAAAAAGTACTTTTTATTAAAATTTGTGTATTCTATATTTCTATATATGTTCAATATTGTTACCATAGATATATCATGCAAATTTCATCCAAATCAGTAGTTGCGAGTGACTGATAAATGGTATAAGTTGCATACAAAAAGTAAATAAGTTGTTACCATAGATATTATCGAATGAATAAGTATCAAGTAAATAAAAAGTGGATGTAACATCACAATTTTATAGCTATAAATAATAACTATGCAATAACAAGGTTTAAATATAAATATAAAATTTTAAGAACATATACAGATAATCCAATAATAGGGTATGATATAAAACATAAATTTTTTTGAATATATATAATCCAATAACAACGAGAATTTTTAGAATACAGATAATCTAATAATAGGGCAATGATTTCAAACATATATTTCATATTTTTAGTAAACCAAAATTCCAATTTTTAAAATCTACTGAACAACTGATAACAAATATTGTGAAAAATATCAAACTTTTTGAATCGACAAAATATTACAATTGAGGTAATTGAAACAAACACTACTCAGAAGTCCAAAATTATTTGTATGCAAAAATGATCTTTGTGTCTCTACAATCTGATCACTACAAGTATCATTATACTTATTATCATGGGTATTAATGATACATCTTTTATCTGCTAGAGAGTTCCAAAATGTTAGAGCTTTTTCATAAGGATACTTTTCTAGCTCATAACATGACACATATATTCTTAAATAGTTTTCTAAATTTTTATCCAACTTGTTACGAACTTTAGATTTCACAAAATATAATGCACTAAAAACCCTTTCATCTTTCATAGATCCCAAAACCATTGTTTAAAATAATACATATAAATGAAAGTATTCACTAATGATATCTTGTAAGACACCATTGGGACACAATTATTCCAAAAATGTGTAATAGAACCTGGGTCATAAGGGTTAGTCAATGACAAATATTTATCAACCATTGTCATTCCAAAAAGGCTTGATTGTTTTGTCAATTTTTTTGTTGAGAATACCATTGATTTCATTACCATTGACTTCCACATATTTAGTGAAATATTTAATAAGTGTACCCATGTAGCTGATAAAAAATTTACTTATATTATTGTAGTCAATAAAAGGATTCTATAACATGGGGTTAACAACACCCATAACCTCAAGCAATTCATCTCTTTGAAAATGGTCTCTTATTTCTCTTGTCAAGGTTTTTGCTATTTTTCTCAATTTAATCTTTGTATTGCATAGAACTACATCAAATATGTTGTATGTTATAGGTATTTTGTTCAACATCGTCTCTAGGTATATTTTATCGTATTTCAAAAAATATAAAGGTATTTTATTTTCATGAAAATTAATATATAAATAATTATTGATGTTGAATTTCAAATATAATTTCGGATCATTGATGTTTGTTAAATTTCTCCAACTCTCAAACAAGGGATCCATAAAAATTTCTCCTAACAAGTACAACCTATCAATATGCATACATATTTGTTTTCTCCCCTTGATGAAATTGATAATATAAATAAATCTTTGTTGTGCAAGTTTAATCAAAGTATTCATTTCTTGCAACATTGGAAGAATACCACATAATATGAGAAATATTTCCAAGTCATTCATACGATATAGAAAATATTTTGCCTTAACAATAGCCCTACAATTTGCATACATAAAACTTGCTAAGGATTGATATTATTTGAAAACTCTTTTTGTAGGTTTGAACAATGAAATCCACCTAGTATCTACATCTTTTAATAATTTTCTATCGTCAACAACTCTAGTGCAAACTATTGAAACTCTGCAAATATTTTTGGACTACATGAAAAATAAGCATGTATTTCATGGATAAGTTCTTCTACTCTCACAATATTTTTAAATGTGCTCACAATTTTGCATGCAAGATTTATTATATGAGTCATGCAATGAGTGGGGATAAAATATGGGGTTATTTATGTCTGAAGTTAAACACAAAGACCATTCTTGTGTCCTTGCATTGTAGTAGCACCATCAACTCCAACACATATTAACTTAGTTGATATTTCTATATCATTCATTCCTACAATATCCTTTAAACTGCTTAAAACAACATTGTAATGGTTTTCTACACTATAATTTTTTACCATATTTTGTAGTGCTAATAAATAAGGTTGCCTTATGTAATTTTACAATGTGTAAACATGCATGCAAATTCAAGATGTGTTGTCAATAGCAATTACCTCATCAATTGAAAGTGAAATAAATTTTGCATGTTTTACTTTCTCTCTAAGGTTCTCCTCAACCAATGAGAGAAATTTTACCATTTTCCAACCACTTTGATCTAACCAATGGGCACTAAGAAGATTTTGCACATTAGCTAGTTGAAATAGATGTTTAAAATTATTAAAATCAGACACAGGTCTACCCTTTTTGAGTATGGTATAAACAATAACAAACTGCAAACTTTTAATAGCTAAAGTGGTCTTATGAATTTTTTGAAATTGGGCTTGAGTCATTCCACCCTTCTCAAAAAGAGTTTGTTGTTGTTTCATTTATTTTCATATTCATATGCATATCTCACATGTATGTATTTCGATGCATCTTTCCCCCTAATTATTTTCTTAATTGTTCTATCACTTTCTTTTACTATCACATAAACTTTTCCATAATGTTGTGTCCAACTTAAGTTGCATCTTATGATCTTTTCCTAGTTTCCAACTACAAATCATGCATCTACATTCTATAGGGATATCATCACTATTATTCGACTTTACTGGGCCAATAAAAAATATGTTGATGACCATTTAACCTAAAATTTTCTTCCAATAGTCCACCTGGTTAACTTTCTATGTTTTGGTTTCTGAGTGGAATATTCCCCAAAATTTGGGATTGTATTAGAAGGATCATTTTCTTTTTTGGTTGGGGTGGTAGTTTCGGGAATATCTTCAAGTGGTTGTTGAGAAAATTTTCATGTGGGGGTATTTCATCCTCAGGAGGCATATCAGGGTCAATTGTGTTTTCTATATACAAAGGTTTTCTATATCATTTTTTGTAATAAATTTATGAAAATTAACTATTTAATATATAAAATGGGTATATACCTTGAATTTGTGTAGAGGTCAATGGCTCACTCGATTTCAAAATATGGCTAAAGTATTTTAGGATACTCTTTTTAGAAGATTAGCCTCCCTTCTTTCCATTGCAAGTAGGTTCCATTGTACATGTTAGAATACTATTACCTTATTTGGTAATATGTAATATCTCCTAAGTAGATTAGTTTATTTATTTAGGTTAGTTTGTTTCTATCCTAGGTTAGTATTTTACTTTACCGATATTTCTTATGTCGACAGATATTATTTGTTAGGATATTATATGGTTAGTTGTGAGTGCTATTAGCTCGTTGGTTAGCGCTATTTTTAGCCTTAGTTGTTTGTATATATTTCATTAAATATCAATAATATATCAATTGTTTTTACTCTGTTTAATATGGTATCAGAGCCCACATTGTCAAGCTCATTTCGTAGCTCGCTAGGTTGATCGGGTATGCTTCTAGAGGCTCTGGTTTGTTGGTGTGACCAGGTCAATTCTTGGGCCTTGACCTGACAGATCTCAAAGCCTACCTCTAGGTTGGAAACTGTAGCTCGACCACACTCAGGCACATTTGAACCTAACTACTGGGTAACCCGAACATAATTCTTGGGTAGAGGCCAACTAAATGTAGATCCATGTTGTGAGGAGGTTGACTAGATGTAGATCCAGTCTATGAGAGGATTGTGAGTTAGCCTTCGACTCAGATCTAAACGTGGGTAGATCTGGACAAATTGTCAACTAATAGTTTGCAGAGGGCACCCAAGGACCCTAGATGAACTCTAGGTGGATAGCTCGATTGGAGCTAACCAGACAAGGTGGACCTCCTGCAAGAGGTGGACACTACGAGTAATGGATCTGAGAACTAGGACAACATGTGACCCTAAGCCTATACAATTTGATAGGTGATAGCGTGGATGCATGGACACCTAAGATAGGGAGGATGCAACCTGGACACAACCCTAAGCATCCTATTTGGTGGACAGGATGGACGGGAGACATATGTGATGTTGAGCAGATACACACCTAAAACTAGGATGCAGACGATTTAGATTTGGGCCAATTTCTAGACTACTAGGTGGCAACGTGGCTGACAAACCTACACTACTAGGTGGCAAGACATGGCACTAAAATGATCGACAAGGTGGAGATAAAATTTATCAATGACATGTGAAAGTGGATATCTCTCTATGCACTCATCGATTTGGGTATAGTGTATTGTAAAGTATACTATTTTGTTATTTGAGGCTTTTTGTTTTTAAAGTCTTAATACAACTGCATCACAGCCCATGTGGGATATATGCACCTAGTTTGTTATTTTATGCAGTCCATTGACTACGATGTTGCAGATGATATTCATCCATTTGAATATAGCCCCGACTGTGGATCTGTAGCACCCTAAAATTGGCGCAATAAACCTTAGCAAATAATTAAAATTACCTTAGTAATAATTCAAATTCAAATTTTAACCCCGAACCGCCTGTTAAACCGCTTTCCTTGTTTTTCATGCCATTTTTAGGATTTGTTGTGACCGTTGGATGATATCGTCGCCGATCAGACGATATCGCCTCAGATCGGACGAATTCGTCTGGAGAAGAACGTCCAGACGATTTCATCCCAAAACTAATTTTTCATAATTAGCTTATGTTTCAACGGCGTCTCTAAGCTGGGCAAAAGCGTGTCTGCACCGTTAGAGACCTCCCCCATTGGAGATCTTCCAGATTAGGATGATCTCCAACCTCCTAACCTCCTTCCTAAGCCTATTTAATCTTAGGCCCTCCCCTTGACATTCCCCTGGCTGAATTTTACTGCACTTCGAGTTTTACATGCATTAGAATGTCTTAGACTACTGTTTGCCTTTGTCCCTTTTCGAGTTTTCTTGCAGGAACTCTGTTATTCTTCAACCGGAGCAAGCTCAGATCATCGCAGATGATCTTGTACAATCTCGGATGATCACGCCCCAATTCGAGATGATTTCGCACTCTACAGATGATTTCGATTGTAGTCAACATTGGGGGCAATTAGTGCCCAGAGTTTGCACTTTTCTCTTTTCGTCTGCTGTTTCATTCTGCATTTAGATCAGTTTATTGTTATTTTTTGCTATTCTGCATTTTGGAGTTCACCCATATAGCTTAAGTGCATGATAAGATCATAATTTGTCATTAGAATACTATAATTTACTTGAATTTCTATTCGTAATTATCATTTTAGTATCTATATTGTCATTTTACACCGTTTTCCTCTGTTAGTATTGCTGCATTTTTTGTGTTCTGTGTCTATTTCTCTGATTGTAGGTCTCTGACGAATTCGTCTGATGAATTCGTCAGATCTCAGATGATCCTGTCAGATTAGAGACGATCCTGTCAAATTCCAGGCGATCTTGACTGCTTCAAAAATTAGAACCTCCATCAGACATCCGGATCAGGTATGGCTTTTTTCTAATCTAGTATATTTCCTGTATTTTCTATTTAATTCTATTTTTTGTATTCATTTAAATCTGCATTTCATATAGAATAGTTTAGATTCATTTGGCCAAACCTAGGATTTGAATGATCAAGCATAAAAATGAACACATCAAACACATTCCCAACCTAGGCGTGGAAACTGCCATTCAAAAGTTTCCTGGTGAACCCACCATCCATCGAAAATTCACCCTTATACACCTCCCCCGAGAGGCGGGACCTTCAAAGGGCCTCTCAGTCCGAGGTATTGTCCCATCCTTCTCACATCCCCCTTCCGGGCATGGATCCTATAGCCTGAAGGTAAGGGTGCAAAAAATTTGGAGCGATACATTTTGGTGAACCCGACGTGAAACTAAAACCTTTTGAAAACAAAAAAAACATAGATGCATTTAAAATCATTAAGTTGCATATCATGTTTAGATGGTAGCTCCTAAGAAAAGACTAGCTGTCACCATTAATGTTGAAAATCAAATAATAGCCATAGAGTTTAATTCTTTGCTTAGACTATCTCAAACATATAGAGTTCCACCTTTGTGGGATGAACTTAATAGGAGATTGGGTATTATTTCATCTAGATCAACCGAACTTAGGCAAATTAAGAGGTTTGCCCTAGATAGAATCCTGGATCCTCATCAACTCATTTTTTATCATGAACTTCAGAGAGCTTGCCATAGGTGGTTAGCTTATAGGAGAGCTCTTGTGTCTTCAGAATTGTTCACCTTCGAGGAATACCTCGAGAACGCAACTGTTATACACCAATTCCTAGGTCGTGTAGAAGACCAAGAGGTCATTCTTATGGATAGGGAAAGGTGGAGGAGAGTTCCTAGAGCTGTGTTATATCGAGAGTATTGCCACAAACTTTATTTCTACCAACCAGAGTCTGAGACAGATAATATCACTATAGCACTTTTTGTCAAATTCTTGAAAGAAAATTTTCAATTTGAAGAAGAACATTTCATGACTCTTGAAGAACTTGAGCCCGTTAATGATATTTATAAATTGTTTATAGAAAACTAGATCATTGCTTTCATTATTATTATTTCTTGCATTTAGTGTGTTGTTTGTTATCTTTATAATATTGTTATAAAAACAAAAAAAAACAAAAAAAACAAGAAAAACCAAAAACATAACAAAACCAAAACATTTTATTTTAAATACTATAGTAGGTATATAATTAAAATATATACCTCTTAAGCTTGTTGCATATATATATATATATATATATATATATATATATATATATATATATATATATATATATATATATATTTGCTGAAATCTAAACTTAAGCACAATGCCTAGACTTAGGAATGGTAAACAAACTGAAGAAGAAGAAGAAGAAGATTGGCTAGGAAACAAAACAAAAAACCCAAATGTCCTTCCTGAGGATTCAATTCCGGAAGGAGGAACTCTAGAACAGCCAGAAGATGAGCTTGTTGTAGATGAACAAGAAGAAAATGTTAAAGAGGAAGGATCCTCATCCCCTAGAATGGCTCCAGATGGAACTGTTGCTTTTGATAATATAGATCATTTCTGGAAATTTCTCAGTAATAACATTGGTGCTCTTAATATGGCAGTTCATATTGATAGAGGACAAATTAGTGACACTCAAGCAGCCATGGAACATATGTTTAACGTGCACACTAATCCTTTGTCTTTTATCGATCAAGAAAGTGATAAAGCTGGACCATCCAATATAGATATGGTCACTATGATTCAGAACATGCAAAAACAACAAGTTACCCAACCCCCTAAGGAACCTCTTATTGAGCCTAAAATCATTCCCACACAAAAGAGACCTTCATTCACTGCTTTATTTTGCCAAACTATTGATCAATATGCTTCAAATCGACAAAAACCTAAAATGAAGCCAAACACCAATTTTCAACAATCTGGGATACAACATAATACAACTTCAAAACTTCTTCATAACACCCTTCCTACCAACAATTTACACAATAGCAATATAGCATCTAATCTTCATGTCCCTCCATCATATGCTCACAAATCCCATATTAATACCCTACCGAACCAATATGGTGGGCAAACCAATAATCTGGAAGCCATGGTGAAACAGTTAGCTTCCCGCATGGACCAGATAGATCCCTACCGTCCCTCGTATAATTATCGAGAGATGTGTAGTCAGCCTTTGGATCCCATAGTTGTAGCACAGCCATACCCTAAGCACTTTCCCATGCCCGTCCTGCCTATATATAAAGGAACCGAAGATCCCATAGAGCATCTTCGCATGTTTAGGATAGCATGTCATGATATATCACATGATGACTTGCTATTACTAAAAATGTTCCCAAAAAGTTTAGGAGGAATGGCATTAGAGTGGTACTATCAATTGCCCACTCATTCTTTGAGGAATTTTGAAGAAACAGCTGAATCTTTTGTCCATCAATTTAGTGCCTACATCGAGAGACACGTGACCATTAAAGATTTATACAACTTAAAACAAGACAAAGATGAATGTTTTGCTGATTTCTTAGCTAGATGGAGGCAGTTGATAGGAAAACCGCACTTTGTGCTACCTTATAGGGAAATGTTGGACATTTTTATTAATAATTTGCAAGAACAAATATCCTATGAATTATCAATCGCTACCTTAACCACCTTCGATCAAGCTATAGACTTAGCTCGAAGGGTGGAAGATGCTCTCATTAGAAGAGGTCAGCTCAAAAAGAAAGATGATGAGAAAACATCCAGAAATCAATATAAAAACAAACAAGTTGTAGGTGACGGAGTCACCGATAGTAGAAACATTGCTAATGTTAATACTACGAAAACAACGGAGAAGTTTATATTAAAACCTCCTCGATAAACCACCTCGAGAGTTTACTAGATTGAATCAACCATTATCAACTATTCTACCCCAATTACTCGAAAGAGGTTTGATTCAATTACCAGCTATCCGGGAACCTGATCCAACTATACCCGGATACAGAGCTGATTTACATTGTGATTTTCATAGAGGACCTGGACATGCTACAAACTCTTGCAAAATATTAAAACATAAAATACAAGACTTGATTGATAATAATGAAATGGAGGTGCAAGCCTTTCAACCTAAACAAAATCCTCCTAGTAATACTCAAAAGAACATTCCCCAAAATCAGAATCAAAATGCTAATCAATCATTAGATATATTTCAACATCCTTTACCAAAACATGGTAAAGAGGTGGCCAATCAAATTGAGCATCATAATGTCCCTCCTCCTACCCGATATGTAGGAACTATTAGCGGACATTTACCTAATCATGATTTACAAAAATTTGACACAACTTTATCCATGGTTACGTCCAGACCCCTATATAATACTCAAACACCGGATCCTAGTGATGTAGAATCGGATATTGAAAGTGAAATAGACATCACCTCAAATCAATCGAATAGTTCTGAAGATGAATCAGATCCTATTCAACCTATCACAGATTCTATGGTTCCGGAAGAACCATTTCCTAGAAGAGTTACTACTCGACCCTCTTCTAATCAGTTCCTTCCTAATGAACAAGCCATAAACGCTAGACCGAGACCAATTCAGCGTCTTCAATATAACATTGTAGGTACCATCGGAGTTGTTACCAGACAACAGGCTCACAATTCTCAACAGGATCAAACTCAGAATGATGGATCAGCTCCATTTATTTTGAAAAATCCCAATAAAGGGAATCATATGTCTAATGTTCAACCAAAACCTCCTTACAATATTAATGAACAATTATCCAATACTACAGCCATAATTTCCCTTTTGGACTTGTTAAGATCTTCTCCTACCCATAGGGATGAATTAATGCTCACATTAAGCCAAATGATGGTACCTCAAAATATTCAACCTCGAAGCCATGTCCAATACTATCATCACTCGAGAAGTCGATTGTATTGACTTTCGAGATAAAGATATCCCACAACATAGTTTACATAAGGATAACCCCTTATATATTACTCCCCTAATAGGAGATGTAGCAGTCAAAAGGGTCTTGATTGATAATGGTTCATCTCTAAACATTTGCACTTTTGACTTCTACCAAATATTTGGGTTTAGAAGTGATGAAATGAAGAAAACCGACATGATCATAAAAGCTTTCAATGACGAAACACAAGAAACGTGTGGAGTTATCACCATCCCATTGCAAGTTGGTCCGAGAACCTTAGACACGACCGTGTTTATTGTACATTGCCCCGCATCATACAATATACTCTTGGGTCATCCTTGGATCAATGCAATGCGGGCTGTCCCATCAACTTTACACCAATGTGTTAAATTCGAATTTAAAAATCAGTTGGTCACTATCCATGGTGATCCTAGACCCTTTGATATGTGTGCTTTGGCAGAACCCGTTGGAGTTCAATTTTGCCCTGCTCTGTCATCCACACATCCTAATTCTTATTTTTCATCTAAACGTGTGAAACACACACCCATAACTTCATCTATTTCTCCTCCATTAATTTCACCCTCATATATAGCTCAACAATCTTCTAAACAAACCACACTAGAACCTCAAAAAGATCTTAAATCCACAACCAATCCTTCATGTTCCATCCCTATAATTTCAAAACCTATAGACCCATTTATTAACACCTCCACATTATCTACATCTATCATACCTTCCACATCTAAAGATATAGGGAATGATCCTTCTACCTCTTATGCTCTTTCTGATGAACTCTTACCTGATTTATCTAAAATTCTTATATCAGAAAAAACAAATGCTTCTATGCAAGATTCCATTATCTTAAGTAATTTGCCACCTTCTCCTCGTACCTTGGGCCTCCCACAACCTATGGGAAGTATCTACCAAGTCGGGAGTTGTGCTTTTATTTATAAAGGATATGATTGGGGAAGAATACCCCGAAACATCAAGACGCATTGTGATGGATATGCTCGATGCTATTTTGCTAATGAATATATTAAAGCTAAACCCATAATGCTTAAATTGGGATATAAAGGGAAAGGCTTGGGACCTCTCCAAGATGGTATGAAAGAACCCTTTGAGGTAGAACCATGGCCCGCCCGATGTGGTGTGGGCCTATTTCCTAGTAAGGATCAACCCTTCCCTTTTGAAGATGATGATCAACTCATATGTTATCAAGATTATCTAGATAAACAAGATTCTTTGTATCCCAAGAATAATTCTTCTACCTGCAATATGCTATCCATAGCCTATCCCGAAATGATTGTTGAATCCGACGATGAGTTGGAAGGAGATATTTTCCATGATGTCTCCGTGGAAGAGATGTTACACAATGGTTTTTATTTTGATGGTTCTATACCTACTATAGCCCAGCTTGAGGCCACGACTCCTCAAGATGAATTATCCAAGTTAACCTTAAAGGAATTACAAGAATTGGGCGTTTCACCTGCCCCACCTAATTTTGAAAGAGATCTACACATGGAAGTAGAAAACGTCATTAAGGTTAACATTGGAACTGAGGATAATCCTCACATCATCAGTATTGGATCAGAATTAAGTCAAGAAAAACAAGAGCAATACATTGCATTCCTTAAAGAATATGAAGATGTCTTCGCTTGGACATATGAAGATATGCCGGGTTTAGACCCTTACAGTAGTCATGCATCACCTAGTAGTCCATCCGGATGCTAAACCCGTTAAACAGAAACTTAGAAAAATGCATCCCAAAGTGGCCTTGCTAGTCAAAGGGGAGTTAGAAAAACTCCTGAATGTTGTTTTTATACAAGCTATTGATTATGCTGAATGGATCTCGAATGTAGTTCCAGTCACCAAGAAAGAAGCTACCAAAGTTAGGGTTTGCACAAACTTTAGAGATATTAACACTGCATGCCCTAAAGATGATTTTCCTCTTCCAAACATGGATCAAATCATTGAATATCCAGCTTTGTGGGCATATCGCACTAGTGTTCGTACTCCCACAGGTACTTCACCTTTTGTTTTGGTTTATGGCGCTGAAGCTATTTTTCCCTTTGAATTAGAAGTTCCTTCTTTGGCTCTACTACTTCAAGATACCGAAGTAGGAGATGAATATCGAGCTGGCAGACTCAATCAGTTGGAACTCCTAGATGAAAAGTGCATCAATGCTTTGGAGCATCTTCGTGCCTACCAAAACAAGCTTAAAAGATCATATGCTAAGAAAGTTCGTCATCGATCCTTTGAGGTCGACGACCTTGTTTTAAAAGAAAATCAAAAAAATACTAATGCAACTAAAGACCTTAAAGGTAAATTTGAACCCAACTGGCTTGGACCATATATTATCACTCGCTAAATTTGAATCGGGAGCATACAAATTAGCTACCTTAGATGGTAAAGATTTAAAAGAACCTATGAATATTATGCATCTTAAGCGATATTACGCATAAAATTTGGTCATTTCATCATTTGTATATATTTTGCATGTTGTCTCATTTTAAAAATGTATAAAACTGTTTAAACAAAAACAAACAACAATATTATTGACTCTTTCGAAACCAAAAAAAATAAAAAATAAAATAGAGAAGAAAGAGAGAGTCAAAATTATCAAACTCCTCAAAAATATTTGTTGTATATATTTCTTCTTAAAGTATTGCAGTTATATTTTCAAATTATTTTGGATAAATTAGCATTTATTTGGAATCTCTCACTTTTGCAAACACAAAAATAAATATCTTGATTTTATCTGGCATGATTACTAATCTCTCTTATATCAAAGTCCACAAAATTCAATTAAATAAAGTTTGAGCACAGAGAATTGATCTTGTTATTTACTTAAACCAAGCATATCCTTTCACAATAAAATGATTATATTTGTAATGTCCATGCTATGCTACATAGTAGAAGTGGTTTCTTGAGCGAAAAGTTTCCCCTGCTATCCTATCATGCACATGGTCTAGAATCTTTGAGAATTGACAAAAGGACAAGCTCACCCCTACCCAGAATAAAAATCCCTTGCTCTACAGCTAATCCGAGCAAGTATCCCTAGAATAGGAAGCAAAAGAAAAAGAAAAATCAAGCAAAATCATGAGAAAAAGAAGCATTATTTCAGAATCATTTTGTACTCTCTTAGCACTATTTCAGCATTATCTCAAATATCAAAGCAAAAGATACGAAAAAAAGAAAAATACAAAAAAAAAAGAAAAAGAAAGCAAAGAAAGCAAAACAAGCAAAAGCAAAAGCAATAAAATCCCTTTCCCTACCCATTGAAAAGAAAAGAAGGGTTGATGAGCTTGAATCCCTGGAATTCTCAATTATTCGAAAACTGTGAGGTAAGCCCCATAACAGGTGGTTTGTGCCCAACCCGCTTGGCCTTGGGTAACTCCTAGCGTGGTGATATGTCCGTCACATTAGCGACCTTCTTTTGTACAGACCTATGTCTGCTTATGGATTAGCTAGCTCTTGATAACCCGACTTACATAGTAGTTCGGTACGGTTATATGCATCTAAATCATGGTTAATGAACACTTATTTGGTTAATTCAAATCACTTGTATCAAAGTATCTTGCTCAAAACTCGTAAATGCACAAAGCAATTGCACACACATTTGTATTTGAGAGATTTTGTGTATCATTATGATAAATCAAGATCGGAAATGAACTCACATACGCACATGGGATTCCTTATAAATCTAACTTTTGTCTTTAAGATACTTTGAAATATTTTTGCAAATTGTCTGGAATAATTTCATTTTCTTATCTGAGAACCATTGTTTAGTATAAAGACAACTACATGCATTATCAAAAAAATCAAAATCATTTTCAAAAAACATGCAATAAAGTTACATTTATATATAACTTTTTGACTTTCGTGACGATGGTATAGTTCCAAAACCAAAATTGGAATTTTATGCCTAGCGCAAGTCCTCATATTTATATTTTCTGTTTATTTTCAAAAATTAAAAATCAACCATGCAATAAAACCAACAATCTATTTTCTTCTTTGGATTTCGCGATGATGGTATAAGTTTATACCTAAATATTCTATGCCTAGCGCAAACCATTGTACTAATTTTATTTCCCATTTATTTAAAATCATAAAAACATATGACTTAAATCATTATGTTACACAATTATGCTTTACAAACAAACGCACATTGTTACTATTTCATGTCATTATGTCAAACTTCAATTTTGCAATGATGGTATAAATTCCTAGGGAATTATTCAAAAATTTTATCACACTTAGGAATTTATGCCTAGCAAAAATCATATTTCTTTTCGTATTTCATGCATAATATTTTCATGAAAATCTGAAAACAAATCATCATCATCATCATCATTTGCATCATCACAACAAAGTCTTAAGACAGTCTCTTAAGCACTCTTTTACTTTTAACAATATTTCTATACCGGGATTAGCTTGACGACCGAGTGAGCGGCGACTCCATGAAATGGTCTATAATAGCGACAATGTCCTTTGAAATTATTGTTAGAAGTCCCTTTTATTTTTTATCAAATCACACCACAAACAACCAATTTGTTTACATCAGATTATTTCATTTAAATTTTAAAAGCATGACATCAAAATTATAATATTTCAAAACGACATAATTACATGAATCCTCAATCCAATAAGCAAACAATTCAAAACATTAAAGCATCATAAAACATATACACAAGTCATATCATCAAAAATATCATCAGAGAAAATGAATAGTAAAAATGAATTAGGGTTTTTCCCTATTTTCTTAATTTTATTCAAAAACAATTAACAACATTTTTAAATTTTTTGTTTTTCCGCGTTTTTACCTCAAACGTTCGATTTGGGTAAAAACACGGAGGGGGCACCATAGTAAGCTGTCGTACGATTCGACCTAGAATCGTCGCCTAAAAATGGGAATAAATTTTTGCTTTCTCGTAAATCGAGAAGAACTCGTCTTTAACGCATTTTCTTTGGAAAATTCGCTAAAGAGGGGGCAAAATGTAGCACCCTAAAATTGGCGCAGTAAACCCTTAGCAAATAATTAAAATTACCTTAGTAATAATTCAAATTCAAATTTTAACCCCGAACCGCCTGTTAAACCGCTTTCCTTGTTTTTCGTGCCATTTTTAGGATTTGTTGTGACCGTTGGACGATATCGTCGCCGATCAGACGATATCGCCTCAGATCGGACGAATTCGTCTGGAGAAGAACGTCCAGACGATTTCGTCCCAAAACTAATTTTTCATAATTAGCTTCTGTTTCAACGGCGTCTCTAAGTTGGGCAAAAGCGTGTCTGCATCGTTAGAGACCTCCCCCATTGGAGATCTTCCATATTAGGATGATCTCCAACCTCCTAACCTCCTTCCTAAGCCTATTTAATCTTAGGCCCTCCCCTTGACATTCCCTTGGCTGAATTTTACTGCACTTCGAGTTTTACATGCATTAGAATGTCTTAGACTACTGTTTGCCTTTGTCCCTTTTCGAGTTTTCTTGCAGGAACTCTGTTATTCTTCAGCCGGAGCAAGCTCAGATCGTCGTAGATGATCTTGTACAATCTCGGATGATCACGCCCCAATTCGAGACGATTTCGCACTCTATAGACGATTTCGACTGTAGTCAACATTGGGGGCAATTAGTGCCCAGAGTTTGCACTTTTCTCTTTTCGTCTCGTTGTTTCATTCTCGCATTTAGATTAGTTTATTGTTATTTTCTGCTATTCTGCATTTTGGAGTTCACCTATATAGCTTAAGTGCATGATAAGATCATAATTTGTCATTAGAATACTATAATTTACTTGAATTTCTATTCGTAATTATCATTTTAGTATCTATATTGTCATTTTACACCATTTTCCTCTGTTAGTATTGCTGCATTTTCTGTGTTCTGTGTCTATTTCTTTGATTGCAGGTCTCTGACGAATTCGTCTGATGAATTCGTCAGATCTCAGACGATCCTGTCAGATTAGAGATGATCCTGTCAAATTCTAGATGATCTGGACTGCTTCAAAAATTAGAACCTCCATCAGACATCCGGATCAGGTATGGCTTTTCTAATCTAGTATATTTCTTGTATTTTCTGTTTAATTCTATTTTTTGTATTCATATAATCAGCATTTCATATAGAATAGCTTAGATTCATTTGGCCAAACCTAGGATTTGAATGATCAAGCATAAAAATGAACACATCAAACACATTCCCAACCTAGGCATGGAAACTGCCATTCAAAAGTTTCCTGGTGAACCCACCATCCGTCAAAAATTCACCCTTATACACCTCCCCCGAGAGGCGGGACCTTCAAAGGGCCTCTCAGTCCGAGGTATTGTCCCATCCTTCTCGCATCCCCCTTCCGGGCACATGGATCCTATAGCCTGAAGGTAAGGGTGCAAAAAATTTGGAGCGATACATTTTGGTGAACCCGACGTGAAACTAAAACCTTTTGAAAACAAAAAAAAACATAGATGCATTTAAAATCGTTACTAAGTTGCATATCATGTTTAGATGGTAGCTCCTAAGAAAAGACTAGTTGTCACCATTAATGTTGAAAATCAAATAATAGCCATAGAGTTTAATTCTTTGCTTAGACTATCTCAAACATATAGAGTTCCACCTTTGTGGGACGAACTTAATAGGAGATTGGGTATTATTTCATCTAGATCAATCGAACTTAGGCAAATTAAGAGGTTTGCCCTAGATAGAATCCTGGATCCTCATCAACTCATTTTTTATCATGAACTTCAGAGAGCTTGCCATAGGTGGTTAGCTTATAGGAGAGCTCTTGTGTCTTCAGAATTGTTCACCTTCGAGGAATACCTCGAGAACGCAACTGTTATACACCAATTCCTAGGTCATGTAGAAGACCAAGAGGTCGTTCTTACGGATAGGGAAAGGTGGAGGAGAGTTCCTAGAGCTGTGTTATATCGAGAGTATTGCCACGAACTTTATTTCTACCAACCAGAGTCTGAGACAGATAATATCACTATAGCACTTTTTGTCAAATTCTTGAAAGAAAATTTTCAATTTGAAGAAGAACATTTCATGACTCCTGAAGAACTTGAGCCCGTTAATGATATTTATAAATTGTTTATAGAAAACTAGATCATTGCTTTCATTATTATTATTTCTTGCATTTAGTGTGTTGTTTGTTATCTTTATAATATTGTTATAAAAACACAAAAAAAAAAAAAAAAACAAGAAAAACCAAAAACATAACAAAACCAAAACATTTTATTTTAAATACTATAGTAGGTATATAATTAAAATATATACCTCTTAAGCTTGTTGCATATATATATATATATATATATATATATATATATATATATATATATATATATATATATATATATATATATATATATATATATATATATATTTGCTGAAATCTAAACTTAAGCACAATGCCTAGACTTAGGAATGGTAAACAAACTGAAGAAGAAGAAGAAGAAGATTGGCTAGGAAACAAAACAAAAAACCCAAATGTCCTTCCTGAGGATTCAATTCCGGAAGGAGGAACTCTAGAACAGCCAAAAGATGAGCTTGTTGTAGATGAACAAGAAGAAAATGTTAAAGAGGAAGGATCCTCATCCCCTAGAATGGCTCCAGATGGAACTGTTGCTTTTGATAATATAGATCATTTCTAGAAATTTCTCAATAATAACATTGGTGCTCTTAATATGGCAGTTCATATTGATAGAGGACAAATTAGTGACACTCAAGCAGCCATGGAACATATGTTTAACATGCACACTAATCCTTTGTCTTTTATCGATCAAGAAAGTGATAAAGCTGGACCATCCAATATAGATATGGTCACTATGATTCAGAACATGCAAAAACAACAGGTTACCCAACCCCCTAAGGAACCTGTTATTGAGCCTAAAATCATTCCCACACAAAAGAGACCTTCATTCACTGCTTTATTTCGCCAAACTATTGATCAATATGCTTCAAATCGACAAAAACCTAAAATGAAGCCAAACACCAATTTTCAACAATCTGGGATACAACATAATACAACTTCAAAACTTCTTCATAACACCCTTCCTACCAACAATTTACACAATAGCAATATAGCATCTAATCTTCATGTCCCTCCATCATATGCTCACAAATCCCATATTAATGCCCTACCGAACCAATATGGTGGGCAAACCAGTAATCTGGAAGCCATGGTGAAACAGTTAGCTTCCCGCATGGACCAAATAGATCCCTACCGTCCCTCGTACAATTATCGAGAGATGTGTAGTCAGCCTTTGGATCCCATAGTTGTAGCACAACCATACCCTAAGCACTTTCCCATGCCCGTCTTGCCTATATATAAAGGAACCGAAGATCCCATAGAGCATCTTCGCATGTTTAGGATAGCATGTCATGATATATCACATGATGACTTGCTATTACTAAAAATGTTCCCAAAAAGTTTAGGAGGAATGGCATTAGAGTGGTACTATCAATTGCCCACTCATTCTTTGAGGAATTTTGAAGAAACATCTGAATCTTTTGTCCATCAATTTAGTGCTTACATCGAGAGACACGTGACCATTAAAGATTTATACAACTTAAAACAAGACAAAGATGAATGTTTTGCTGATTTCTTAGCTAGATGGAGGCAGTTGATAGGAAAACTGCACTTTGTGCTACCTTATAGGGAAATGTTGGACATTTTTATTAATAATTTGCAAGAACAAATATCCTATGAATTATCAATTGCTACCTTAACCACCTTCGATCAAGCTATAGACTTAGCTCGAAGGGTGGAAGATGCTCTCATTAGAAGAGGTCAGCTCAAAAGGAAAGATGATGAGAAAACATCCAGAAATCAATATAAAAACAAACAAGTTGTAGGTGACGGAGTCATTGATAGTAGAAACATTGCTAATGTTAATACTATGAAAACAACGGAGAAGTTTATATTAAAACCTCCTGATAAACCACCTCGAGAGTTTACTAGATTGAATCAACCATTATCAACTATTCTACCCCAATTACTCGAAAGAGGTTTGATTCAATTACCAACTATCCGGGAACCTGATCCAACTATACCCGGATACGGAGCTGATTTACATTGTGATTTTCATAGAGGACCTGGACATGCTACAAACTCTTGCAAAATATTAAAACATAAAATACAAGACTTGATTGATAATAATGAAATGGAGGTGCAAGCCTTTCAACCTAAACAAAATCCTCCTAATAATACTCAAAAGAACATTCCCCAAAATCAGAATCAAAATGCTAATCAATCATTAGATATATTTCAACATCCTTTACCAAAACATGGTAAAGAGGTGGCCAATCAAATTGAGCATCATAATGTCCCTCCTCCTACCCGATATGTAGGAACTATTAGCGGACATTTACCTAATCATGATTTACAAAAATTTGACACAACTTTATCCATGGTTACGTCCAGACCCCTATATAATACTCAAACACCGGATCCTAGTGATGTAGAATCGGATACTGAAAGTGAAATAGACATCACCTCAAATCAATCGAATAGTTCTAAAGATGAATCAGATCCTATTCAACCTATCACAGATTCTATGGTTCCGGAAGAACCATTTCCTAGAAGAGTTACTACTCGACCCTCTTCTAATCAGTTCCTTCCTAATGAACAAGCCATAAACGCTAGACCGAGACCAATTCAACGTCTTCAATATAACATTGTAGGTACCATCGGAGTTGTTACCAGACAACAGGCTCACAATTCTCAACAGGATCAAACTCAGAATGATGGATCAGCTCCATTTATTTTGAAAAATCCCAATAAAGGGAATCATATGTCTAATGTTCAACCAAAACCTCCTTACAATATTAATGAACAATTATCCAATACTACAACCTAGAATTTCCCTTTTGGACTTGTTAAGATCTTCTCCTACCCATAGGGATGAATTAATGCTCACATTAAGCCAAATGATGGTACCTCAAAATATTCAAACTGAAGCCATGTCCAATACTATCATCACTCGAGAAGTCGATTGTATTGACTTTCGAGATAAAGATATCCCACAACATAGTTTACATAAGGATAACCCCTTATATATTACTGCCCTAATAGGAGATGTAGCAGTCAAAAGGGTCTTGATTGATAATGGTTCATCTCTAAACATTTGCACTTTTGACTTCTACCAAATATTTGGGTTTAGAAGTGATGAAATGAAGAAAACCGACATGATCATAAAAGCTTTCAATGACGAAACACAAGAAACGTGTGGAGTTATCACCATCCCATTGCAAGTTGGTCCGAGAACCTTAGACACGACCGTGTTTATTGTACATTGCCCCACATCATACAATATACTCTTGGGTCGTCCTTGGATCAATGCAATGCGGGCTGTCCCATCAACTTTACACCAATGTGTTAAATTCGAATTTAAAAATCAGTTGGTCACTATCCATGGTGATCCTAGACCCTTTGATATGTGTGCTTTGGCAGAACCTGTTGGAGTTCAATTTTGCCCTACTCTGTCATCCACACATCCTAATTCTTATTTTTCATCTAAACATGTGAAACACACACCCATAACTTCATCTATTTCTCCTCCATTAATTTCACCCTCATATATAGCTCAACAATCTTCTAAACAAACCACACTAGAACCTCAAAAAGATCTTAAATCCACAACCAATCCTTCATGTTCCATCCCTATAATTTCAAAACCTATAGACCCATTTATTAACACCTCCACATTATCTACATCTATCATACCTTCCACATCTAAAGATATAGGGAATGATCCTTCTACCTCTTATGCTCTTTCTGATGAACTCTTACCTGATTTATCTAAAATTCTTATATCAGAAAAAACAAATGCTTCTATGCAAGATTCCATTATCTTAAGTAATTTGCCGCCTTCTCCTCGTACCTTGGGCCTCCCACAACCTATGGGAAGTATCTACCAAGTCGGGAGTTGTGCTTTTATTTATAAAGGATATGATTGGGGAAGAATACCCCGAAACATCAAGACGCATTGTGATGGATATGCTCGATGCTATTTTGCTAATGAATATATTAAAGCTAAACCCATAATGCTTAAATTGGGATATAAAGGGAAAGGCTTGGGACCTCTCCAAGATGGTATGAAAGAACCCTTTGAGGTAGAACCATGGCCCGCCCGATGTGGTGTGGGCCTATTTCCTAGTAAGGGTCAACCCTTCCCTTTTGAAGATGATGATCAACTCATATGTTATCAAGATTATCTAGATAAACAAGATTCTTTGTATCCCAAGAATAATTCTTCTACCCGCAATATGCTATCCATAGCCTATCCTGAAATGATTGTTGAATCCGACGATGAGTTGGAAGGAGATATTTTCCATGATGTCTCCGTGGAAGAGATGTTACACAATGGTTTTTATTTTGATGGTTCTATACCTACTATAGCCCGGCTTGAGGCCACGACTCCTCAAGATGAATTATCCAAGTTAACCTTAAAGGAATTACAAGAATTGGGCGTTTCACCTGCCCCACCTAATTTTGAAAGAGATCTACACATGGAAGTAGAAAACGTCATTAAGGTTAACATTGGAACTGAGGATAATCCTCACATCATCAGTATTGGATCAGAATTAAGTCAAGAAAAACAAGAGCAATACATTGCATTCCTTAAAGAATATGAAGATGTCTTCGCTTGGACATATGAAGATATGCCAGGTTTAGACCCTTCTGTAGTCATGCATCACCTAGTAGTCCATCCAGATGCTAAACCTTTTTAAACAAAAACTTAGAAAAATGCATCCCAAAGTGGCCTTGCTAGTCAAAGGGGAGTTAGAAAAACTCCTGAATGTTGTTTTTATACAAGCTATTGATTATGCTGAATGGATCTCGAATGTAGTTCCAGTCACCAAGAAAGAAGCTACCAAAGTTAGGGTTTGCACAGACTTTAGAGATATTAACGTTGCATGCCCTAAAGATGATTTTCCTCTTCCAAACATGGATCAAATCATTGAATATCCAGCTTTGTGGGCATATCGCACTAGTGTTCGTACTCCCATAGGTACTTCACCTTTTGTTTTGGTTTATGGCGCTGAAGCTATTTTTCCCTTTGAATTAGAAGTTCCTTCTTTGGCTCTACTACTTCAAGATACCGAAGTAGGAGATGAATATCGAGCTGGCAGACTCAGTCAGCTAGAACTCCTAGATGAAAAGCGCATCAATGCTTTGGAGCATCTTTGTGCCTACCAAAACAAGCTTAAAAGATCATATGCTAAGAAAGTTCGTCATCGATCCTTTGAGGTCGGTGACCTTGTTTTAAAAGAAAATAAAAAAAATACTAATGCAACTAAAGACCTTAAAGGTAAATTTGAACCCAACTGGCTTGGACCATATATTATCACTGCTAAATTTGAATCGGGAGCATACAAATTAGCTACCTTAGATGGTAAATATTTAAAAGAACCTATGAATATTATGCATCTTAAGCGATATTACGCATAAAATTTGGTCATTTCATCATTTGTATATATTTTGCATGTTGTCTCATTTTAAAAATGTATAAAACTGTTTAAACAAAAACAAACAACAATATTATTGACTCTTTCGAAACCAAAAAAAAAAATAGAGAAGAAAGAGAGAGTCAAAATTATCAAACTCCTCAAAAATATTTGTTGTATATATTTCTTCTTAAAGTATTGCAATTATATTTTCAAATTATTTTGGATAAATTAGCATTTATTTGGAATCTCTCACTTTTGCAAACACAAAAATAAATATCTTGATTTTATCTGGCATGATTACTAATCTCTCTTATATCAAAGTCCACAAAATTCAATTAAATAAAGTTTGAGCACAGAGAATTGATCTTGTTATTTACTTAAACCAAGCATATCCTTTCACAATAAAATGATTATATTTGTAATGTCCATGCTATGCTACATAGTAGAAGTGGTTTCTTGAGCGAAAAGTTTCCCCTGCTATCCTATCATGCACATGGTCTAGAATATTTGAGAATTGACAAAAGGACAAGCTCACCCCTACCCAGAATAAAAATCCCTTGCTCTACAGCTAATCCGAGCAAGTATCCCTAGAATAGGAAGCAAAAGAAAAAGAAAAATCAAGCAAAATCATGAGAAAAAGAAGCATTATTTCAGAATCATTTTGTACTCTCTTAGCACTATTTCAGCATTATCTCAAATATCAAAGCAAAAGATACGAAAAAAGAAAAATACAAAAAAAAAGAAAAGAAAAAGAAAGCAAAGAAAGCAAAACAAGCAAAAGCAAAAGCAATAAAATCCCTTTCCCTACCCATTGAAAAGAAAAGAAGGGTTGATGAGCTTGAATCCCTGGAATTCTCAATTATTCGAAAACCGTGAGGTAAGCCCCATAACAGGTGGTTTGTGCCCAACCCGCTTGGCCTTGGGTAACTCCTAGCGTGGTGATATGTCTGTCACATTAGCGACCTTCTTTTGTACAGACCTATGTCTACTTATGGATTAGCTAGCTCTTGATAACCCGACTTACATAGTAGTCTGGTACGGTTATATGCATCTAAATCATGGTTAATGAACACTTATTTGGTTAATTCAAATCACTTGTATCAAATTATCTTGCTCAAAACTGGTAAATGCACAAAGCAATTGCACACACATTTGTATTTGAGAGATTTTGTGTATCATTATGATAAATCAAGATCGGAAATGAACTCACATACGCACATGGGATTCCTTATAAATCTAACTTTTGTCTTTAAGATACTTTGAAATATTTTTGCAAATTTTCTGGAATAATTTCATTTTCTTATCTGAGAACCATTGTTTAGTATAAAGACAACTACATGCATTATCAAAAAAAAAAAAAATCAAAATCATTTTCAAAAAACATGCAATAAAGTTACATTTATATATAACTTTTTGAATTTCGCGATGATGGTATAGTTCCAAAACCAAAATTGGAATTTTATGCCTAGTGCAAGTCCTCATCTTTATATTTTCTGTTTATTTTCAAAAATTAAAAATCAACCATGCAATAAAACTATTATTTTCTTCTTTGGATTTCGTGATGATGGTATAAGTTTATACCTAAATATTCTATGCCTAGCGCAAACCATTGTACTAATTTTATTTCCCATTTATTTAAAATCATAAAAACATATGACTTAAATCATTATGTTACACAATTATGCTTTAAAACAACGCACATTATTACTATTTCATGTCATTATGTCAAACTTCAATTTTGCAATGATGGTATAATTCCTAGGGAATTATTCAAAAATTTTATCACACTTAGGAATTTATGCCTAGCAAAATCATATTTTCATGCATACTATTTTTATGGAAATCTGAAAACAAATCATCAAACCATCATCATTTGCATCATCACAACAAAGTCTTAAGACAGTCTCTTAAGCACTCTTTTACTTTTAACAATATTTCTATACTGGGATTAGCTTGACGACCTAGTGAGCGGTGACTCCATGAAATGGTCATAAATAGCGACAATGTCCTTTGAAATTATTGTTAAAAGTCCCTTTTATTTTTATCAAATTATACCACAAACAACCAATTTGTTTACATCAGATTATTTCATTTAAATTTTAAAAGCATGACATTCAAACCATAATATTTCCAAACGACATAATTACATGAATCCTCAATCCAATAAGCAAACAATCAAAACATTAAAGCATCATACAAACACATAACACAAGTCATATCATCAAAAATATCATCAGAGAAAATGAACAGTAAAAATGAATTAGGGTTTCTCCCTATTTTTCTTAATTTTATTCAAAAACAATTAAAAACATTTTTAAATTTTTTTTTGTTTTTCGCGTTTTTACCTCAAATGTTCGATTTGGGTAAAAACACGGAGGGGGAACCATAGTAAGCTATCGTACGATTTGACCTAGAATCGTCGCCTAAAAATGGGAATAAATTTTTGCTTTCTCGTAAATCGAGAAGAACTCGTCTTTAATGCATTTTCTTTGGAAAATTCGCTAAAGAGGGGGCAAAATGTAGCACCCTAAAATTGGCATAGTAAACCCTTAGCAAATAATTAAAATTACCTTAGTAATAATTCAAATTCAAATTTTAACCCCGAACCGCTTGTTAAACCGCTTTCCTTGTTTTTTGCGCCATTTTTAGGATTTGTTGTGACCGTTGGACGATATCGTCACCAATCAGACGATATCACCTTAGATCGGATGAATTCATCTGGAGCAGAACGTCTAACGATTTCATCCCAAAACTGATTTTTCATAATTAGCTTCTGTTTCAACGGCTTCTCTAACTCGGGAAGAAGCGTGTCTGCGCCATTAGAGACCTCCCCCATTGGAGATCTTCCAGATTAGGATGATATCCAACCTCCTAACCTCCCTCCTGAGCCTATTTAATCTTAGTACCTCCCCTTGACATTCCCCTAGCTGAATTTTATTGCACTTCGAGTTTTACATGCATTAGAATGTCTTAGACTACTGTTTGCCTTTGTCCCTTTTCAATTTTTCTTGCAGGAATTCTGTTATTCTTCAGCTGGAGCAAGCTCAGATCGTCATAGATGATCTTGTACAATATCAGATGATCACACCCCAATTCGAGACGATTTTGCACTCTATAGACGATTTCGACTGCAGTCAACATTGGGGGCAATTAGTGCCCAGAGTTTGCACTTTTCTCTTTTTGTCTGTTGTTTCATTCTGCATTTAGATTAGTTTGTTGTTATTTTCTGCTATTCTACATTTTGGAGTTCACCCATATAGCTTAAGTGCATGATAAGATCATAATTTGTCATTAGAATACTATAATTTACTTGAATTTCTATTCGTAATTATCATTTTAGTATCTACATTGTCATTTTACACCATTTTCCTCTATTAGTATTGCTACATTTTCTGTGTTCTGTGTCTATTTCTCTGATTGCAGGTCTCTGACGAATTCGTCAGATCTCAGACGATCCTGTCAGATCAAAGATGATCCTATCAAATTCCAGATGATCTAGACTACTTCAAAAATTAGAACCTCCATCAGACATCCGGATCAGGTATGGCTTTTCTAATCTAGTATATTTCCTATATTTTTTGTTTAATTCTATTTTTTGTATTCATATAATCAGCATTTCATATAGCTTAGCTTAGATTCATTTGGCCAAACCTAGGATAGTAATTTTTGCGCCATATAATTTTTGCAAAATTACACTTTGCATTCGTTTGTTTTTAATCCAATAAAATCTGCTACAAAATTTTGCAAAATTTGTTGACAATGTTTTTTGCAAAACCCAAACTTGCTCAAAAGTTGCATTTTTTGTTCAAAAGTTGCTAAAATTGTTGACACTTTTCTTTGACAATTGTGTTTGAGCAACATTGTAAAGCCCAAGAGGCTCATATTTGTGCATTGTTTTTCACTCCTTTGGAAGCATTCAGCACTTTCCTGAGAGGCAACATTTGTAAAACAAGGGGGGATGCTTTTGCACTAAGAGAGGGTAACATTTTTTCTCCACCATAATTTTTTTTTTGCAACAAAAGGTGGGGATAATCACTAGTTTCTATCTTCAAGAAAATTTTGCAAAAAGTGGGGATAAGCTTATAAAGGTGCATTTTCGATAGTGATCGACACCTTAGTCCATTGTTTTTCAAAATTTCATTGAAAAAGGTGTATTTTTGGCAAAGACCGACACCTTAAAAATGGGCAAATCAAAGAAAAAGCAAGCCCCTAAAAAAACTGATGATGTTGTTACATCAATTAAAGGTCCTTATTTTCCACTTGAGATGGATGGACCAGATTTTTATGAAGAGGGGACATTTCTCACACTAACCAATGGTTTAGTAGCCCTAATTGAATATTCTGAGTCTTGTAAAGACCTTCAGATAAATGGTGCTTGATTCACTATTGGCGTTATAAGGGGCATATACATGTCATTGGTTGCACTTGACCTTGCCCAACGTAAAGTGAAATTGGACATAAGTGAGGAAAAATAGGTCCTAATGGTCAACGCTTGTTGTGACACAAGTGATCTTCAGCCCATTGTGGTGAATGCTTGTTGTGACATGAGTGACCTTCAACCCATTGTGGCAAATGCTTGTTGTGATACATGCGACCTCATACCTTCAATGGTAGATATCAGTTGTAGCACAGGTGATCTCATCACAGTAGCATATTTTGCTTGTGACACTAGTGACTTAAAAACTGAACCTCCTAAAAATGAGCACCATAATCTCATCAATAGTGATAAATACCATATTGTTAAAAGCATTTATGAATATGATGAAATTGGGTGTTTTGAAAAACACACCAAAGGATTTGGTTCCAAACTGATGAAGAAAATGGGATTCAATGGTGAGAGATTAGGTAAACAAGAACAAGGTATTAAAAATCCTATAATGCTAAATGTCAGGGCAAATAATGAAGGCCTTGGCTATTCTAGACAAGCAAGTACCAGTAAAACCATATTTGTAAACCCTAAATATCCTCCAAATCCTAAAAAGTATTGTTGCAATCATTATGGAAAAATAGGACATGTTGCAGCTAGATGTTGGAAATTACATCCTTGTGACTCATGTGGATGTACAAATCACTCTTCTTCCAGTTGTTGGTACAAAGTAAAAATGGCCAACAAGGTTCATATAGATTATGGATGGACAGATCTCACACAATGGACCATGATGAAAGCAATGTTGTATGGCTTCTACCGAAAAGGTAAAACCTATGGTAGACCCCGAGGCAAATCCAGTGATAGACTAAGTGGCAGTCCTAGAGATAATGACCCAGAGACAGACCTAAAGATAGACCCAGAGACAAAGTTCCAAAGGTAGATCTACAGGAAGATCCAAAGGCAATGATCCAGAGATAGATTTATAAGTATATCTTGAGATATATCTAGACGTACAAATCTAGAGGTACGCTTAGAGCCAGAGCCAGATCCATGAGCCAGAGTTAGAGCCAAAGACAAAGCAAGAGCCAGCATTCTTTCATTTCTCTTCTTCTTCACTGTATTGGGATAATTATATGTATTACCCAAATAATGTAATAAGGGGGGATGTTAGAATACTATTACCTTATTTGGTAATATGTAATTTCTCCTGAGTAGATTAGTTTATTTACTTAGGTTAGTTTGTTTCTATCCTAGGTTAGTAGTTTACTTTATCGATATTTCTTATGTCGGTAGATATTATTTGTTAGGATATTATTTGGTTAGTTTTTAGCGCTATTAGCTCGTTGGTTAGCGCTATTGTTAGCCTTAGTTTTTTGTATATATTTCATTCAATATAAATAATATATCAATCATTTTTGCTCTGCCTAATATTACATGTATAGAAAAAGTATTTTATGTTAGAAAATGAACATGATGTTAAAAAAAGATGAAAATTCAAATGGAATAAGGTAAATTATTGCTTGTAAAAATTTCATGTTGTCTATCACCTCTTATAACAATTGATCATCATTATTTTCTTTGTTGTTTGTCGCATATTCCATTAGTTGATCATCCTTGTTTTCTCTGGTGTCTATCATCTATTCCATCAGTCGATCACCCTTGTTTTCTATATTGTGTGTCACGTATTATATTAGTCAATCATCCTTGTTTATCCTATTGTCTATTGACTATTCTATCAGTGAATCGTCCTTGTATTCTCTATTGCCTATCATCTATTATATTATCTAATTGTTCAAGTTTCCTTGTTTTTCACCTAATATATTAGTAAATTGTCCTTGTTTTATCTATTATCTATCATCTATTCCATCAACTAATCACCCTTGTTTTCTTTTTTTGTTACTCATTATATCATTCGATCATCCTTGTTTTTCCTATTGTCTATCATTCATTATATCAGTCAATCACCCTTGTTTTCAATATTATCTATCACCTATTATATTAGTCAATTGTTCTTTTCCCTATTGTTTGCTGCCTATTATATTAGTCTATCGTCCTTATTTTCCTATTGTCGATTATCTATTCTATTAGCCATATCTGTTGTTAGCCATTTATTTTTTGCTGCTATAGGTTTTTTTTCAATTAGAATGAATATTTTAGATGTATGAGTATCATTTTCATGTTAGGTATATATAATAGTGGTATAAGAGGTAAATTTGGTGGGATAACTAAAATTATTTATAATTTCAAGACGAAAAGGTCCAATATTTAGGCGAGAGTGTTGGCAATTCAAAATAAAAATAGTGAAATTATTATCAAAGGGGGGCAAGCAGACCCAAAAAAAATTACTCCCAAAAATTTTGAGTGAATGGGTCGACGTCCAAGCTCCCCATACTTGCCATTTTCAAATTAAAAAAAATAATAATATTCGTGAATTAACGATGATTCACCACTATGCATAACCTTGGATAAATCCACTATAAACTATACTAAATAGTTGCATAAAGAATATTTATTATTAAAATTATTGGATACTAATTTGGTAGAAAATACTCTTGACTAGTTTGTGTCTTTGCCAAAATACCTTATTGACTCTTTAGATACTTTTGTTAAAAAAATAGAATAATATTTTAACAATAACATGACTATGATGGAAGCAATGAATTGTTTGTTAATGCCAAATAGGAAATATGTAAATAAGTAATTTAATTCCATAAGAGGTGAAAAATAGTTACATGCAATGTCAATATGACACTAATTGAAGAGGCAGTCTTTGGAATGTTTGTAAACAAGACAACATTTTTTGGCTAAGTTTTGAGAACATAACTAATAAAAATAACTTTGACAATTATAGCAATAGGTGTAGCAATCCAATAATGTGCAAATAACATTACCCAAATTATAATAATAAATCAGATCTAATTAATAAGGATCATGAGTCGAGAGCAAGTGCAAGCAGAAAGTGTGAAAGAAGTATGAGTAGGAAAGCAGGAAGTAGAAAGCAAAGTGCGAACAAGGAACAAGTGTCACTTCTTGTTCCATATATTAGGAGAATTTAAAAGATTCTTTTAAAGAAATTCTAGGTAACATGGAAAGAAATTCATTTATGAAAGTCTTTATTGAAAGTATGAATGGCCAAGTCGGAAGCATGGATGCCCTAGCTAGCAATAAGAAGAAGAGTGAATCTATGGCAAATCTTGTCGAAGTAGCATATTCTATACTAGAAGTGATTATCAAGGATGAGATGATTGAGCATGATATAATGGTTCTTAAAACTAGAGGATTAATATGTAAGTTTCATTCATACTGGCCAATTTTTTTGGAGATCCAAAATTGGATCAAGTGGAAGTGGGGATTGAATTCATATTACTCCATGGCTTTTTGTCCAAAAGGATTTTTCCTTATTATTTTCTCTAGTTCATAAATAAAGGATAAAATAATGGATGGAGGTTCATGGTTTAGGTGTAAATATGTATTATATTTAAGACCTTGGAGTGATCATTTTTATATGGACACTAAAACTTTTCAAGTCTTTTGTTATGGGTTAGGCTTTTTGGACTTCCTTATCAACTCATCAATAAGGATATTTTGAACAATATTAGTAATACTCTAGGTGAATTCATCCAGGAGGGACCAACTACTAAATATAGAAGGCATGTTGTATACACTTGATTATATGTTGCCATGGATATTTCAAAACCTTTACTGTAGTAAATTAGGATTAAATCTGAATCAAAATAATAGGATCAACAAGTGGATTATAAAAATATTGCATTTTGATGTCGCAAATGTCATGAAATTGGGTACATGTCAAGATACTGCAAAGTAAAAATGATGGAGGAAAAAATAGAAATTTGTGGACATGATGGTAGCTTCAATTTGAAACAAGGAGATCATATCATAGGAGAAGGTAGGTCAAATCAATTATTTTTCACTCCCAAAAAAATGGCTAGAAATATCTCTCTACATCATCATATGGTAAAGGTCATTACAGTTCACTCGAATCAACCATTAGAAGAAAAAATTGATATGAGGGATGAGGAAGTACAATGTGCAAGTTCAAATATAGGATCTAAAGGTTTGAAGGAAGAGGGGAAGGCAAATTTTAAAGCAAAGTAAGATGGGGAGGTGAATTTTAAAGAAAATGAGATGAAAGAGGTAAAGCTTAATGCAAGTAAATCACCTTTATTTTTCTCAAGTAGCATAAAATATTCTCCTCACAATAAAAATCAAAGTAATACGAAGTGTATTCCTTGCACTTTAAGGTTTGAAGAGTAGTACAATAAATAAAATATTGTAGACACCAAAATCCAGCCATTTGCAAGTCATCTATACCTTCCTGTCAGCCACGTGTCGGTCATCCACCTTCCCGCCATTATTTGGCCCAAATCCACACTTTCCCGCCATTATTTGGCCCAATTTCACCTTTCCCACCATTTTTCATCCCCAAATTTATTTAAATTAATATTTATATATATTTTTTAATATTTTAATATATATATTTAAATAATAGTTTAAGTGATTTAATCTGAGCCGTCCATCCTTCATTTAATCTCATTCGTCCATCCATCTTAATCCATTTCACAACCTAAATTTATTCTCTACCCTTAGATCCACTTTAATCTTAGCCACACGTTCAAAGTGTCGTTAAAACCCTAAAGTGTGCCCTAAGAGTGGATTATAAATAGAGTCACCTTGATGGCTCAAACCCTATCTCCTATGCGCTATCTCTGATTCTAATTCTTCTACTGCTATCTCCTCTATCTCTCTTTTGCTACCCTTTCACCGCATCCATCGCCGCTTTCGTCGCCGCCTTCGCCGCCATCTCTTCTACAGCATTCTGCAGAATCCCCCATTCTTGTCGCAAGTTCCTGCGGGCGTTTACCCCTTTACCAAGTGCCCACGGGAATTTACCAAGTGCCCACGGGCGTTTACCAAGTGCCCGCGGGCTTTTACCCACAGCCACAGACTCAGACCGGCGTTTGAAACCTTAATCTAGAAGCACGCGGGCGTTCAGCGAGTGCACCAGGGTGCCTTCCGCAGCCGATTTGATAGCCACATTACTTCCAGGTGTCGCCTGGTCTAGCTGCGTTAACAGAGAATAGGTATAAATTATTTTAAAGCAAGTAACTTCTTTTCTTTTATTGATCTGTTGTTGAATTCCTGAATTCTATTTTTCTAGGGTTTTAGATTGTTTCCAAGGGCTCACACAGTGGAGCCCTCTTATTAATTTCTAACTCCTTGATAGTGTTAATGTGTGCAGGTTTTGACAACAGATCCGGTTTATTGATGGCAGTTGATTAAGCTGGAGTGGTCCAAGCAAGGGATACAACAAAGCCCACTCACTCTGTTGGGATTGAAGATACATTCTTCGAAAGCGCCACCATTTGTGCCAGCTAGGGTTTTGGAGAACCCTAGCATAACTTGTAACTGTGTATGACAAATAAAGGGTTACAGGCCCAGTTGTATTCAAAAAGGAGTTTTTAAACTCCATCGATTAATAGAAATTGTTTGTTTTGTGCAACTATTCTGTACTCTGTCATTGTGATTTTATTTATTTTTGTTTGGCATGTATTTTTAATCTACAAATATTATGGAGGATATCCAAGAAAATTTAGAGTTTACAGGCCAACATAAGAAAGTAATGACTATGGAGGATCATCTATGCAGTTTAAATTTTTAGGGCAACATAAAGAATAAAATGCTAATGGGGATATTCCTTGCACTTTCAACTCTTTAGGGCAACATAAATATTTATAAGATAAGTCTCATTATGAACAATATGAAAAAATAAAAAAAATAGAAGATATTGATGAAGATGAGAGTGTTGGCAAGAATGGAAGAAGGAGAGGAAGGCCATAAAAGTAGGAACAAAGAGAAAAAGAAACTAACAAGGATATTGATCTGGGAAGCCAAATAAAAATATCACAGATGTTAACAAGAAGTGGGGCTAAGCCCACTAATAAAAATAAAAGTGTTGATGATGAAAATGATATCATGGAATATTAGGGGTATGAATAAAACCCCTACAAAAGAGTTATTAAGGAATTAATAGGTGGTTATAGTCCTAAGTTTATTTTAATACAAGAAATAAAATTAAGCAATGAGGAATTTAATGATGGTTTTAAGAAGATTTGGAAGATAAGTTATTGTTTAGCAGTTTTTGCTACAGGACTTCAGGAGGTATTGCAATAATATGGGACAAATGCAAATGGGATGGGAAATTATTATAAGCAAAATGTAATTGGGTTGTTGGATTATTTTATAGGAAAACATCGAAGTCAGGGTTATAAATGTATATTTTCCAACTACAATTACTCCTCATGAAATATGTTGGAAGGATCTTAGCATAATTTTATCAAATACAATGATGATTTATTGTGATCTATGGTTTCTTGGGGTGATTTGAATATTGTTCTTCTTTGGAAAAAAGGTGGTATTCAGGATGGTCTAAATCAATGCAAGATTTTGCTTCATTTATCACTTTCAAATGACCTTCGGGATGTTAGTCCCTCAATATTTCAATATACATGGGATAATAGACGCATTGGGAAAAATCATATAGCAAAAATACTAGATACATTATTGTTATCCAATAAATGGTTGTAAGAAAAGTATAAAATATCTTCAGATATTTTATTGCGAGCAGGATCAGATCATAAACCCATTCTTTTGACTTGTGAGTTACCTAATAATGGTCATCCAAAGCCATTTTGTTTCCAGTCTATGTGGCTCCAAGATCCTATTTTTTTCTAGATGGTTATGTTATGGTGGGATGAACCAAAATCTGAAGGATCATGTATGTACAAGTTTATTCAAAAGTTGAAATATTTAAAGGAGCAAATGAAGATATAGAATGCCAAATATTTTGGTAACATTTTTAAATAAAAGAAAGAAATTGAATCCAAGATCAAAAATTTATAAGAGATAGTAGAAACTAATGGAATGGATCAAGATTCTTATGTGAAATAAAAATAATTAATTTCTGATTATCATAATGCATTGAAAAAGGAGTCATATTTGTTCTAAAAAATAGAGAGAAATGACTCAAGGAAGGAGATAGAAATACAAAAAAAATGCATGCTATAGCAAAAACAATTTTTTTGTTCATCATATCAAAAGTATTTTAACTCCAAATGGAAGAAATATTGAGGATGGAGAAGATATAAGGAATGAAGCAATTAATTGTTTCAAAAATATTTTGTTAGATTCTAGACAAGATGCTAGCTTTTGAGGATATATGCAGTGGAGAGATCTAACACAGGTCCCAATGAAATATAGTAAACATGAAAGAAAGTGGAACAACAATATGACTGTAATATACTATAAATAGAAATGATGAAAATACAGGTCACTCCATTGATATGAGCTAAAGAGGATGATGATATGCAGATGATTGTAATATACTACTATGAGGCCCTTTATATAGTAAAATAGATTCCTTGGCCAACACTCTACCTAGTTGTACAAGGGGACACCTTACACATTACAATGTACACATTGCTACTTGTGCATTTAATACATTGCTTGAAGTAACTAGATAACTTCCCCCTAAAGTAATCTTCTATCCTAACTATGTACCTAAGGTGGTACATTTACATGAACCAAATGATGTAATATACTCTGACTCTAAAACCCCCTATATTACATTATTTGGATATTGAAGATTTCAATCTTCAATATGGATCTTTGTCTTCAAATTTTCTTCAGATTGATCTGGTCATCTTTAATTCACATTGCATTGTGTGCCTTCTTGCATTGGTTCTTCTTCTTCTTTATTAAAGTCCGTATTTTCATAGGTGGATGTGCTATCACCTGCTTCTTACAAAGAAATTTTCTCTTTGCTCTTGTCCTTGTCATCATTCTTTGTGTCCCGTATATTTGTGAAAAAAATGCTCATTGAATTAATTTTAACTTTGAACTTACAAGGCTTTTATAGAACCTAAAATAGTTAGGAATCACTATTCCCATGGAGATATGCTATCAACACTCTAGAATACTCTACGTTTAGAACACTCTAAACAATTCCCTATATGCTCTCAAAGCTAAACTAATAACCTCAAAAATAGCAACCTTCGTAACAATTAAATTAATACTAAATATTGAAACTTAGATACTCAAAGGAACATACTTTAAAGTCCAACATTCTCCCCCTTAAAGTTGAGAGGGCTGACAAGATAGTCTCTCAGCTTTATATACTGAGCTTTAGCAACTCCTTTGGTGAAGATGTCCGCTATGTTGTCCAAAGTGCTGCAATGTTTTAGCTCAACCACATTTTTCTCCACCATGTCTCTAATGAAGTGATACTTCATGTCGAAGTGCTTTGACCTACTGTGGTGGATAGGATTATGTGCCAATTGTATGGCACTCATATTGTCACAATACAATATGGTAGGACCACTTTGTCTCTCACCTATTTCTTCAAGTACTTTTCTCAACCATAAGGCTTGGGCACTAGCATTTGTGATTGCTATGTACTCAGCCTCAGTAGATGATAGTGCAACAATAGTTTACTTTTTAGAACTCCAAGTAATTAGTCCTGACCCAAGACTAAAACAATTCCCTGAAGTAGATTTCCTATCATCTATATTGCTTCCCCAATCACTATCACTAAAGCCAACTAATTTTACATCATCATTTTTGTGGTAATGGATCCCATAATCCATTGTACCCTTTACATATCTCAAAATTCTTTTAGTTGCTTGTAGATGAAGTTCAGATGGATCAGCCATATACCTTGATACTAGAGAGACAACATATTGAATATCCGGTCATGTGTTGGTGAGGAACATTAGACTCCCAACCATGCTCCTGTAAGTGGTCTTGTCAACTTTTGGTGCTCCATCTTCTTTGCTTAATTGTATCCCATGACCTATTGGAGTTGCAACAGACTTGCATTGCTCCATAGCAAATTTCTTTATCATGTCATGAGCATATTTATGTTGACATATGAAGATCCCATTTCCTGTTTGATGTACCTCCATTCCTAGGAAGTAATGCATCAAACCTAGATCCTTCATTTCAAACTCTTTCATCATGGAGTGTTTGAACTCCTCATTCATTTTAGCACTACTACCCATGAATATTAGATCATCCACATATAAGCACACAATGAGGATGTCTTTACCTTGTTTCATGTAGTAGAGAGTAGGTTCACTTTTGCTCCTAGTGAATCCATAGTTTTGAAAGTAGCCATCAATGCATGAGTACCATGCCCTTGGTGCTTGCTTTAGTCCATACAATGCTTTCTTCAATTTGTAGACAAGGTTCTCCTTACCTTGTTCTTCAAATCCTTGAGGTTGTTGCACAAAAACCTCTTCTTTCAAGTACCCATTAAGGAAGGCACTCTTAACATCCATGTGTTGAATGTTCCACCCTTTGTGGGCAGCCAAGGAAAGTACTAGTCTGATGGTCTCTTGTCTAGCAACCGGAGCAAAGGTTTCCTCATAGTCAATCCCATACTTTTGAGTAAACCCTTTTGCTACTAGCCTTGCCTTGTGTCTTTCAATGCTCCCATCAGCATTGAACTTGGTCTTATAGACCCATTTACATCCAATACATTTCTTTCCCTTAGGAAGCTCCACTAGCTCCCATGTGTCATTCCTTTTTATAGAGGTCATTTCCTCTTTCATGGCTTGTTGCCATACATCATGAGTACATGCTTTTTCATAACTAGATGGCTCTAGCTCTACACTAGTCATTAAAGCATAGTTTACAACATCTCCCTTAGGCTCTTGGGAGTCTTCATCACCATACATGTGCAAATTTTCAAGTCTTTTCAAGACTTCATTCATCTCACTAGCTTGACTTCTAGTGTACCTTCTTTGAAAATTCTTGTCCATCATTTGAAAAGAAGGATGGTACTGAAGTGTTCTCTTACCTCTTGATGGTGGATCTACTTCCATTGGAGAAGAACTTGATGATCTTTGTGGAGAAGAACTTGGAGTAGCACTTGTTGTACTTGAAGTAGAACTCTTTCTTGGACTTGGAGGAGGACTTCCATGGTTGTTCTTGTTAATGGGCTGCACTTGAGAGGAGCTTGCATCTTGAGATCCATCATCAACAAAAAGTTTTTGATGACCCCATACTCCCCCTTCATCAAAAATTACATCTCTTGAGATTACAACTTTGTGTGTTTTTGGATTGTAGAGTCTATATGCCTTTGAAGACTCACAATACCCAATGAAAATACATGCTTGACTTTTGGGATCAAGTTTCTTTCTTGTCTCATCAGGAATGTGTGCATATGCAAGACAACCAAAAACTTTGAAGTGCTTTACATTTGGCTTTTTGCCATACCATCCCTCATATGGAGTTATCCCATCTAAACTAGAAGTGGGACTCCTATTCAAAATGTAAACACTTGTCCTAACAACATCAGCCCAATACATGTTACTGAGTTTCTTTGTTTGAAGCATTGATCTAGCCATTTCTACAATAGTGTGGTTCTTCCTTTCAGCCACACCATTTTGTTGTGGGGTGTAGGCAGTAGTGAATTGCCTTTTGATCCCACAATCTTTACAATATTTGAGAAATGCATTTGAGAAAAACTCCCCTCCTCTATCAGTCCTTAATATTTTTACAACATACTCACTTTGATTCTCTACATTATTTTTGAAATCCTTGAAACATTCAAAAGCTTCATCTTTAGTTTTCAAAAAATAAATCCAACACATTCTAGAGAAATCATCAATGAAAGTGAGAAAGTAAGAATTGTTACCCAAGATTTTGGTATGCATTGGACCACAAATGTCCGAATGTACCAATTGTAGTGGATGGCTTGCTCTCCATGCTTGACCTCTTGGAAACTTTGTTCTTGAGTGCTTTCCCAAAGCACATCCTTCACACACCTCCTTGTGCTCTTCAACTTTTGGTAATCCACACACCATAGCTTGTGAAGTCAACAACTTCAAGCTTAAAAAATTAAGATGACCATATCTCAAGTGCCAAAGCACACTTGGATTTTCTATGGCCACACTAGCAAGTTGAGCACCTCCTTGTTCCCCAAAATTAAGAGGAAATAACCTATTCTTTGTCATAGGTACATTTGTGACAACTCTATTACAATTGTTTTTGTCAAAAATTACACATTTTCCATCTTCAAAAACAAGTTTATAGTTCTTTTCCATGATTTGTCCAACACTAAGCAAATTATGTTGGAGTTTAGGAGTGTAATAGATATTGTTCACCTTCTTTGTGCCTTCTTTTGTTGGAACCTCCATGGCTCCCATGCCTTCAACTTGTAGTGCCTTGTCATCTCCCAATTTGATCTTGGACTTGTATGTGGAATCCATTGTAGCAAATAACTCTTCTTTGCCACTCATATGATTTGAGCAACCAGTATCCAAAATCCAAGTTTCATTAAGATTTTGATCTGATTTTCCATATGTGAGGAACAAATTTGAAGAAGTTCCTTCCTCTTCTCCATAGTTTCCATAATTATTACTTCTCCCTTCTTGAGAAGCCTTTAGTCTACAATCTCTAGCAAAGTGACCAAGCTTGCCACAATGATAACAAGACTTGTTTGATTTGTCACCTCCTCTTCCTCTTCCTTTTCCTTGGTAGCCACCTCTTGATCTACCTCTTCCTCTTGCTCTTCCTCTTGAATATTGTCCTCTCCTTTGTCCTCTTCCTTGTCCTCTTCCTTGTGCATTGCCATGAGTCTCACCTTCCTTGGATGAGAATGCTTTTTCATCACCTCCAAAGCTTGATGATGTAGAACCTTGGAGTCTCTCTTCATGGGACATCAAAGAACCAATTAGTGCATCAAATGTTAGAGTAGACAAATCTTTAGATTCTTCAATAATAATAGCAATATGATTCCACTTATGAAGAAGTGTTCTCAACACTTTCTTCACAACCACTTCAGTTTTTATATCTTCTCCAAGTGTCTCCATTTTGTTTACAATTGCTTTCACTCTCACACAATAATCTCCTACTCTTTCATCATCTTGCATTTTGAGATTTTCAAAATCTCTCTTCAAAGTTTGAAGCCTCACTTGCTTCACTTGATTGCTCCCTTGATAGCTATCTCTCAAGGCTGTCCATGCTTCTAGGGCTATTGAACAAGAAGCAATCCTTGGAAATATGCTTTTCTCCAAAGCTGCTTGGAGATGGTAGAGAGCAAAAGAGTTCTTCTTTTGGGCATCCTTCTTAGTAGTTCTATCAACTGCACTCAAGGTGGTCCAATATGTTGGTTCAGTGTAGCCTTCTTCTACAATGTCCCATAACCCTTTGCCTATGAGTAAGGTCTTCATCTTGATAGACCAATACTCATAATCTAACCCATTAAATTCAGGAATGGGTAGGTTGTTATTGGCAGCCATTAATGCTTATGAGCAAAAACTTGGAAAATAGATGAACAATACCTCTCTACCTACTATTTTTCAATAGACCTACAACTCACCAAGCAACTTCTCCTCCTCTGGGTAGTAGTGTGACTCAACAAACGATGGGTCTCCTTACCACAACTCACACTACACCAATCACTATTAATTAGTGATATTTTATATCATGCACTCACAGTCTTCTTTTGGTGACTCCACACTGCAACAATGATCATCTTCTTTTGGTGTCTGGTCTCCTTTTTCTTGAGTTATGTAACATATCGCACTCACAGTAGATTACAACAAATCACTTACAATCAAAATGTCAAGCTAGTGCTAATACAATGTATCAAATGTTGCAACAAATGTGGATCTACTTCCATGCAAAAAATGTGTAGCAATCCTTACATCCTCCATGGAGCATTAAGACATCACACATGTGCATTTTACTGCTAAGTTTTTTACTGCGTCCCTCAATAGTTCACCAAACTATAGGTATACATCATACACAAAGGTATATTTCTCCATTGTCGTGGGATTAAGATGTCATATTTTACAAAAAAATGAGGATGGTATTAATTTTTTTTAACATACCACTTGGCTTATGTGCTTCACATCATCATTTGCAGAGCACCTTGGCTGAATCTTCTTCTGCTTGCTAATAAGTGTTACACCTTAAATACCTATAGGCTAAAAAAAACTATGTGATGTTGGATGCACTACCATCACACCTACAAATAAATTACCTCCCACCTGTAATCTATCATCACATCTCAATAGAAAATTCCCTACAATTCATAAAAATAACCTCCTCCAGCATTCTAATCAATTTTCTCCGACGGATCATGGTGCATGTGGGCTAGAATCTTCTCCGACGGATCGTTGCTCATGATTTTCACTTGTGGTAAACCTCCAAAACAAATTTTTATGCTTGTATTACAGTGCCTATTTTTGATCACCTACGCAGCTCCAGATCAACAATTCTCCTTTCTAGATTAGCACACCATGTCTCTTTCAACAACATCTCCTTCAATGTTTCATTTTTGCACAGATCACACCACGAACCAGAATAATTTGCATGATTCACTAGCATCGTCAAGCAACTTCAAAAATAATTTTATTTGGCCTATCTTAGATTGAGACACCAACACAGATCAGGACTGTTCTCAAACATCCTTCACCAGTAAGGGACGTCAACATAGCACATCTTCATAGATATTTTTACGATCAGGATTTACGTAGAGACACAAGATATGTCGTGGGCAAAGCACAGGCACTTTTCTTTATCATTAACTCATCCAAGACTATGGATAGAAATTCATGGTCCCTTCTTTCACAATGACTACACCTTCCTTCACAAGTACGCACACATTTTGCTTACACATGCACTTCTCACAGACTAAACAATGGCATCTCCTTCAAGCCTTAGATCTCTAAAATGGCAGAATCAAGCCTCTCTTAAGAGTGATCAATTCTCCACATACAATTCTGAAACTCCACAAGGTTTTTTAAACCCTTAAGATCTAAATTTGCTCTGATACCAAAATGTGAAAATAATGCTCATTGAATTAATTTGAACTCTGAACATACAAGGCTTTTATAGAACCTGAAATAATTAGGAATCACTATTCCCATGGAGATATGCTATCAACACTCTAGAATACTCTATGTTTAGAACACTCTAAACAATTCCCTATATGCTCTCAAAGCTAAACTAATAACCTCAAAAATAGCAACAAATAAATTAATACTAAATAATGAAACTTAGATACTCAAAGGAACATGCTTTAAATTCTAGCAATAGAAGCTTATGAACATACACTTAGAGCATCATGATAAGATTTTGAGTTAGTAGAATTCAAAGTACTAATACTGCATGAGGATTGAAATATCTTCATCTAACTCTATTTTTAGCTTAAGTAATTCTATCAATCCTTTATGTTCTACATTTTCATCCTTATAACATTTGAATGTAAGTAGTGCCATGTATAGTATACTTCCATATTCTAAAGGAATTTGAATGTCATTATTTCCTTTGTCAATTGCTTCAGTGAGTCGAGCATGTAGATAGTGCTCCATTATTTCAAACCTATCTTTCAAAGCTTCATTTTGTATCCTTTTTGAAATAGGATCTAAGTTTCCTTCAGATTTTATAAGTGAATTCTTGATTCCACTTTTTATGACACTTGCTCTTTCTTTTCTAATAGTGTTGTTCATGTCATTGTTTACTGTATTACTTGAGGCAGACATATTTATAGTTTCTTGGAACAAAGTGCTTGTAATTGATTAGATAGAGTCTTCTAAAGTGTTCTACCTTGTGACTCCCTAACTATTAGCTTTGATTTGATAGACCCTTTTTAGAGCTTAGGCTTTGTAGGCTTCCTTATATCTCCCTAGTTAAGAGATGTGAATCAGTAGAGTCCTTGTAGACTTTGTAGAGACCTTAGTACTTGATAATATTTGATGAATGCTATTGTTATCAAGTTTTGTAGAATACCTTATGTCTCCCTAGTGATTTTGGAAATGCTATATGATAGATAAAGTGCTTTTGAGAATAATAGTTCAATTTTGGGTTGATTTTGTAAAGTTTTGTGAATAGCAAAAATCAACTTCTTTTACACCTTATTACTCCTATTGAACTTTAAGCACTTTCTAATTTGATGAGGTTTTAATAGTTGGATTCCTTTTGTCCCTTTAATGTGTTTTGAGACAAGTATACCAATTAATTTCCAACTCTTGATTTTCCTTAATAAACCTCCTTTTATAGCCTTTAATAATTTGATATTAGTGTTTCTAAATTCCAATTACCTACTTTGATGTAGTATTCCTTATAACTCCCTAATATGGAATATTAGAAAACAATGAAATTTGCAATAATAGAAATTCTGATTTCCAAGTAGAATTCCTTATTTCTCCTATGTTATAATATTGCAAATATTAGGCTATTTAATATGTGTTTCTCCCTTTTATATTGCTTTCAAATATGGCTGATTTCCTTTAGTATTTCAACCTAATGTTATACCTTATAACTCCCTATTAATGAAAGTAAATTTAATAAAGTAGAGACCTTACCTTTGATGTTGTATTCTCTACGTATTCACCGTAGATTTTGGATGTATATGATAGTCCACTTTAATGCCTTTCCCTTGAGTGCTTATGGAGGATGGTGTACGTTGATTTTCCCTTGGCTTCAATGTTGGACTTCTTTGACCTCCTTGACCAGAGATTTTAATGCTCTTTCACCTTTCTTCCATGTTGTAATTCGGCCTATGCTGTGAGTAAATGCTGGAATATGGAATATATGGACTTCCTTGGTCTTTGGCACCTTTTAATAGAAGAGGGTTCTTGTGCTATGTGACAAGTGTCACGATAGTTACTTCTTGAGCGCTTGGAGGGAATAAAGATGCTTGAAACCACCTATAGGTAACGTATGGGTGTTACAACCTTGGAGGAGCACTTATTTCCTTTGAAGACAAGTGTCTCCCTTGTTCTAACGTACCACCTTTCTTGCTAGTAATGTTCCTTTGCTCGAACGTGTGAAATATGGGTGCTCATGTAAGGAACGTTAGGATTTATTTTCAAGTGACAAGTGTCACTTCCTCCTTATGCATGGGATATTTCTCTAACGCTTCTTTAACGTACCTTTGGAGCACCTTTAAATGCTATAATATTCTTAGCTCTTCCTTTGTTCGATGGTGCTTGCTTATGAGTTGGTTCCAGCTGGAGTGAAGAGCAATGCTTTGGTGGAGCTTTGGTGGAGTTTTGATGAACCTCCAATAATGGTATAGAATGCTCCTTGGACGTACGTCTAGCTTTGATATTGCTTCAACCTGTTATGCTCTCCTTTTTTCCCTTGAATATAATGCTTCTCTTTGCCTTGTATTGTGCTTTGTTTGCTTGCAGATTTGGTTGTCCAAGACGTAGAGGATTCAAGCCTTCTATGGGGCTCTTTTGCCTTGCTTGGAGTGTGCAAGTATTCGGCTGCCATGGGCTGTTATGCCTTGAGAATATTGTGCCTTTTAGACACTTAAAACTCTGCCCTTTTCCCTATGTAAAATAGATTAGGATAGTGCAAGATCATGTAATATATTTTGTATATAAAAATACCCTTATTGCACTTCTTTTTGCACTCCTTTTGCAGATCTGATTTTCTGATTTGATGATAGTTTTATTTGAAGGCAATGGGGGATCTTGAGGTTGTCTTTTGATTAGACACCTTTCCCCTTTTTTCTTGGATATTTGGCTAATGAACCCAAGCTTGTAACCACGTAGATAGAAGCTCATTTTTTTATGTTATTTCCTGTAATTTTTCCTTGTAGATAACCCTTCTATTGCTTTGAATTTGAGACTCACCAAGTCTCGATTTGAAGCTTCTCTTGCTGATTTTAATGGTGGATTTCTTCTCCACTCCTTGGAGGAATCTGATCTGATTTTGGTGGCTTCTTTTGGCCACTAAATGTTGTAGGTTCTATGCACCAAATAGTGTCTCTAGACACTTTGATTAATCTACTAGTTTTTGTGCTCTTGATCCTTAACAATCAACAAACACAAACTAACCTTTTTGAGAGTAACTAGTTAGAGATCAACTAGTATAGTGCCAATGCACTTTTTAATGATAACAATAATCTCACCTTATTGCTCCAGTAAATGAACTCTCAAAATAATTTTAGATGCACTTAATAATATCTGCAACTTTTAAGAGTAATCTGTAATGAACCCTTAATAAGTATTCTATAAATTTTCACTACAATCAATATTGTAGGATATAGTCTTCTTGCTTTCTAGATAGAAAATAGGTAGATGATAGTTTTCTTTCTTTCAAAAATATCCAACTCCTATTTAATGTGCAAATAATCCTTAAAATGAACTCTTCCTTTTTGCACTTTCTTGAAGACTATAATGCAATCTATTCTTCTACAACTTTTAATCCAAATATGATGCTTAATGGAATTTGATAATGAACCCTAATCTGAAGTTCAACTAGTTGCACCTTAGTTGCTTACCTTTTTGATGGCTTATGTAGATCTTGGTGTTTTGATTCACCAAGTTGCTGCTTTGTAGTGGATGGATACGCAACTTCTTTGTTGGTTGTCCCGAACAGCTTTCTGCTTCACCAATATGTAGCCTCAAACTTTCTATCTTGAGCCTTGGATTTGGTGGCTTAATCCTTCTAGTGACCTTCTATATTTCTACTGTAGATTCAGAGAACTCCTTTCTCTAAACTATGCCTCCTTGCTATGAGAGGTAATCTCCAAATCTCCTAGATTTGGTAGGCTTCTTCTATCTGAATCTTCCTTCAATCTTCTTATCAAATTTTGACTTCAAACATTATTCTTCTCAAGATTCTAATTTTCTTGAGGTCTTCATTAGATTCTTCTTCTAGATTTTGCACTCCTTACTCAATCTCTCTATTTGGCACTCCTTGCCAAATTCTTCTTCTCTTGGGCTTGTTTTTGGATGATGACAATTGTCCCAAGTCCTTCACTATCAAGGGCTTCTCCTTGGTAGTGGATTTCTCCAATGAGTTCTCCTAGGAACTCTTTTGATGATGCTTCTATGAGCTCTACAACAAGGCTCTCCAAGCCTTCTTATTTTTCTTCCTTGAGACCTCTCCAAGGTCTTCTATATTGTAGCTTCTCTGGTCTTCTGATTGAGACCTTTTCTTCAACCTTCTACTTCTGGAAGTGTTGGTGATGAGATCTTCTTCAAGGATCTCTGATTCTGCTACTTCTAGATTTGAACAGGACTCTCCTAGTCCTTCTCTTTCTTCTAGGAATGGAAGTTCTTCAATGAGATCATTCTCCACTCTTTTTAGAATATTTTAATCAGTAAAGGAGATCACCAATCTCCTATTTCTTGGACTCTTCTCTGGAGTCTTCTTTAGGAACTCCTTTCTAGAATTTTTCTTCTGAATCAAGAATTTTCCTTCTAAAACAAGAATTCTTCTCTGAAGTTTTCTTTAGAATTAAGGCTTCTATGGCCTTCTTCTTGATCAAGGCTCCTATGGCATTTTCTTCTTCAAGGCTTCTTTGGTCTATTCTTCTTCTAGGCTTCTTTGGCCTATTCTTCTTCTAGGATTCTTTGGCCTATTCTTCTTCTAGGCTTCTCTAGCCTATTCTTCTTCTAGGATTCTTTGGCCTTTTCTTCTTCTAGGCTTCTTTGGCCTTTTCTTATTCTGCACTCTGCAGGTATTAATATTGAATGGAGATCACCAATCTCCTATCTCCTCCTATGACTCAACTTCTAGAGTCTCTTCTTCCTTGAGTCTGCTATAAGGCTACTATGGCATTTTCTTTACTTATGCAATTTGTAGGATTGCAGCTCTTGTAATGAGACCTTTCTCGAGGTCTTTGAAATATTTAGTCTTCTCCTTGTTGCTACAAGTACTGGAGTGATTCTAAGAAGATATTCTTCCTAAATCTCTTGTAGGAAGCTTCCCAAACTTTTTTTGAATCTCCTTTTCCTACAACAAGTTGTTAGATACTGGAATGGAAGAACTTATAAATCTGGAGATAATAATCTTCACTAGTTGATTTGTCAAACTAGTGGCTTGAATGTTGAGTCCTAGTCTTCACGAGTTTTTTTTGCAACTCTGTGGAAAGACCCTAGCTAGATGTAATCTCATATTTTCTGCAACTGAGATTTATTTCAGTCCTCACTTTCCTAATCTTGTTGACTACTATGGCTTTTTCTATCAATTAATCCTAATGGTAACTTTTGCATGCAATGACACTCAATGGTAGATCCAGTTTGCAAATATGCAGGTCAATAGTAGTAATGGTGACTCTCCCTATTCCTCTTGACCTACTGGACTTCTCTTATAATGGATGTAGGTCCTCCTATCTCGATTAACCATGGCTTTGATACCACTATTAGCTTTTGAGGATATATGTAGTGGAGAGATCTAACACAGGTCCCAATGAAATATAGGAAATATGAAAGAAAGTGGAACAACAATATGACTAAAATATACTATAAATAGAAGTGATGAAAATACAATGCAATATGGAGGAAATGGTCACTCCATTAATATGAGCTAAAGAGCTACATTGTACTCCATACAAGAGTACTTGATAGATCTTGATATGAAGATGATAATATGAAGATGATTGTAATCTACTACTATGAGGCCCTTTATATAGGAAGATAGATTCCTTGGCCAACACTCTACCTAGTTGTACAAGGGGACACCTTGCACATTACAACTTGCACATTGCCACTTGTGCATTTATTACATTGCTTGAAGTAACTAGATAACTTCCCCCTAAAGTAATCTCCTATCCTAACTATGTACCTAAGGTGGTACATTTACATGACCCAAATGATGTAATATACTCTAACTCTAACACAAGATGAGGCACAAGAAAAACTTTTACAAAATATTCCATCAGTTATCACTCAAGGGAAAATGAAAGTTTTATGAAGAAGATATCTATGGAGGAGATCCATGAAGTAGTTTTCTCTTTCCATCCTAACAAGGCACCTGGCCCCAATGGATTCTTTTATTTCAAATATTTTAGGATTTATTGAAGAGTGATATGTTAGTTATAGTTGAAGATGCCCAAAAAAGGAAGGCTATAATAAGTGAGACCAATGCTATGTTTATTACGTTGGTTCCCAAGAAAGGTGACTCAAAATATTTTGATAATTTTCATCCAATAAGCCTTTGTAATATGATTTATAAGATCATTTCAAAAATTATGGCAAACATATTGAAGGTATTCTAGGGTATCTTATCTCAGAGGAAAAATGTGGCTTTGTTCATGGTAAACAAATTCTTTATGGTATAATTATTGCACAAGAGACCATACAATCTATTTATTCCATGAAAAGACTAGGTATGCTTTTGAAATTAGATATGAACAAAGCATATGATATGGTTTCCTAGAATTTTTTACATGCTATTCTCAAAATTTTTGGCTTTGATTATAGTTGGTGTGAGTGGATTAAATGATGTTTATAGCACTACAAAAATTCTTGTTTTGATCAATGGTTTTCCTATTGGTTACTTCAAGTCATCTTGTGGACTTCGTCAAGGTGATCCATTTTCTCCTTATCTATTCATTATTTTGGCAGAAGTATTAGAGAAAGCCTTTTCAAACATGAAAATAGAATGAAAAATCAATGGTATTCAAGTTGCAAAAAATGGTCTCTCCAAATCTCATCTCCAATTTACTGATAATACTTTTCTTTTGGGTCATCCCTCAGTCAATGAGGCCATAGAGTTTAAATCCATATTATCATGCTATAATAAGGTTATTGGACAATTGGTAAATACTATAAAATCTAATATTTTGTCATTAATATTGCCCTAGACTTACAAAAAAGTATTGTGAATATTTTAGGGTTTAAATTTAAAAATTCCCATCAACCTACTTGGGTATTCCTTTGTCTAATAAAGGAAATAAAAAGGAGCTTTGGATCTCTTTTTTAAAATATAATGAAATCTTGCTTGGTAGGTTGGAAATGTAAGTTCTTAACTATGGAAGGAAGGCTAAAACTCATAAAAACTACATTGAAATCCATTCATGTTTATATGATATCACTTTAAATACTGCCAACAAGTATAGCATAAGAAATTGATAAAATTCAAAGAGACTTTCTATGGAAAGGTTGTGAGGAAAAAATCAGGTTTCCTATTTGTAAGCAGGATAAGGTTTTTAAAGGAAATAATATTAAAGGAGCAAGCGTACATAATTGCAGACTTATGAATTTGACATTAGGAGAAAATCTTGGGTGGAGATTATTCAGAGATACAAGAAAGAAATGGGCAAAAATATTACTTCAAAAATATATAGGTTCTCTTATGCAATTAAATTATTTAGGAAAAGAACTCTACCCAAAGGATCATCAACATGGAACTTCATATCAAAGAATTTGAAATTGAAAAAGAAACATATTATATGTTTAGTCAATGAGGGGAGTTATACAAATTTTTGGTCTAGTTAAAGCCTTATCCTCTTATGTCTAAATAAAAATGGAAACCATTGGCTTAAGCATACCAATTATGTAAAAGTCCAAAGTTCAAATATTATTTATTATGATCAACAACTCCAGTTCATGGATTTCTTTTAGTAACCTGGTTTAAGAAGATAAACTCAAACAAATTGCAGATGAACTTCAAAATATACTTCAAGAGTTTTATTTATTGATTTTTACACAAAAGGATGATTTGGTCTGGAATTTATCAAAGGATGGTAAATACTCGGTAAATTTGGGATATGAGGATTTAGAACAATCAAATTTTTCTTCTCCCAAAGATTTTTCTTGGAAGAATTCTTGGTCATTAGAATCTCTCCCTAAGGCCTCAACGTTCCTTTGGTTAGTAGTTCAAAGTAAGATTCTTACAAGAGAGAGTCTAAAAAGAAGAGGATATTATGGACCCTTTAGATGTGCCTTGTGTGAGAAGGATTTAGAAATATTAGACCATTTACTTCTTCATTATCTATTTTCTCACACCATTTGGGGTTATTTTTTAAAATATGAAATTATATTGGATAGCTCCATAAACATTGAAAGAGTTGATAAAATGTTAGATTAATTATTTCAAAGCTAAATAATTATGTATTCTTTGGAGGATTGGCCCTACCATATTTTGTTGGAATTTATGGCTTGAAAGGAATAACAAAATTTTTAAAAATAAATCCCAAAAATCATGTCCAATTTTGGAAGCTTATTATTGCCTCTCTTGCAGAATGTCTACAAATATGGTGCTCATCATGGGAAACCTCAATTGCAAAAAAAAAAGTGCTACTAAATTGGCTATAGGATTTGAACATACATGGAAAATTCATCTACGATAATAGAACTAAAACAAAGGATCTAATCGATCTATGGTAAAATAGAAATGTCCAAAAATTGGGTTTATCAAAATTAATTTTGATGGTGATTCTAAAGGAAATCCAAGAAAAGTTGGTGGAGGTGGTGTTTTTAGAAATAGTGAAGGCAAAATTCTCCTCACTTATTCAAAATCATATGGAACTTCAACTAACAACTATGTAGATGCTAAGGCACTTCTTACAGGGATTAAAATTGTACTAGAAAAAGGATGAAAAAATATTTCAATTGAGAGGAACTCACAAATTATTATCAATGCTATTAACAAAAATGGACATAGAGACTGGATAAAAAAATAATATTATTTATTATGTTTGTCATATATTACTAAATTAAATCTCTTGGAAGTGTGAGCATATTTATAGAGAAGGAAATTGGGTAACAGATAAATTAGCGAATTGCAATGTTGATTTTCATCCCAATGAAATTCAAGTTTTAGAAGGCAACTAGCCAAGTGATATCTTATCTCTTATTCAAAATGATATCAAGGAGATAATTTTGGAAACATAACACTTTAAGGAAGTTGAATAATATATTTAAGAGAAAAAAGAAATGAAAAAATTTGATAAAAATGTATGCTGCAGCAAATCAGATAACTTATTAAAAATTAAAAAATATATAATAATAATTCAGATCTAGTTTCTAGAAAATAAAATATGCAATCAAATTCCAAATTCAAATCGATGCAAATCCTTATCCAATTAGAGAAATTAAAGACTCATAGCCACTTGGAGAGGGCAAAGTCTCATATGCATAGCAAATATGACTAAGATTTGAATATGAAATATAATCTCAACTACCACCTAAATCATCCTATTTATGAATTAAATAAATCACTAACCCTAACGCTAATTCCCAAGGATCGACTATATAAACCTAGGTCTCAAGCTAATAAATATAAAGATAGCCAATATGGCTATATTGGAGCTATTACATGGTGCTCCCTTGGAAGATTTGTTGTCAAAGTTGGAAAATACTAGAAAATTCTCTGAAGCTCCTACATAGAATCTTATTTTAGAAGGTCCTACCACTTGATGAGAAACTTCTAAATTTTTTGAGATTGAACATGAAAAGTTTTGGACCATAACTACTTCAATCTAGACAGTGATTTGACCTTCTTCATAAAGTACTAGAAGCTCTATCTGGGACTGCACCTTTTAGACAATAACATGTTTAAGACAAGATACATGAAAGTTAAGATGGATATGAGAATATGGTTGAAGCTCCAATTTATATGACATTTTACCAATGCAACAAACCACCTTTTAGGACCCATAAAACCAAGAAGTCAACTTTTACCTAGACTTTGTCTTTGAGGATAATTGATTGTAGGTTGCAAGCACAAAAACATCATATTTCCTATGGTAAATTGTCACTCATAATGGTGTAAATACTATCATTGCTTCATGTGATTCTAGGCTTGGGTTAAATTATATTTAAGAAGTTGAAGCACAAGTTATTGTTATTGTAACAAATTATCTACCTAGGCAACCTTAAAGGATCTTAGAATGTAGTCTACCACAAATGGAGGTTTTTGATCATACAATGCTTCAAATGGGACATCCTGAGGGATGCATGGTAAGACATTTTATGCCATTTTTTAGCTAATAAAATTCATTGAACTTAGTGATAATACTTGTCTTGAGTAAAATAACAAAGGTAAGTACCCAAATATTTATTTATAATCTATGTTTGTGTTAAATGTTTCTCATAATATATTAAAATGCAACTCACATATATTCCATCCATGTATCAAAGTAATTAAACATACTATATTCATGTGGATGACAAATTTATAATGTATTATAGTATAAATTATGCACTGTAATTTCCCATTACAAACAAACTCGCATGTTATCCCTACAAATAGCCTTTACAAAGAGTCTCTTAACATTTCATAATCAACTATCTCTTCATCTCCTCAAATTCACAGGAGATATGACTCTTCATATTTCTCATAGGAGAAATATATTTATTAACTCCCTAATAATTACAAACATCTAATGAATACTAAATGTTAAATATTTACAAGACTCCTAGACACCAAATATTTACAAAGTATTTACTAGATACTTGCATGGTACCAAATAGTGTAATATTCTTCAAAACCCCCTTATTGTGTTATTTGGTATAATGCCAATCCCTAGCTCTGATTCTGGCTCTTCAAATCTAACTCTAGTATAGACTCTAGCTCTTACTTTTTGGTTTTGACTATTTCGAAACATTTATCTCTCATATGTGCATATTTGTCACAATAGTTATAATTGGTAGTTATCACGAATTTGGCTTCATTGTTTCTTGCCACACATTCAATATTACCTATCACAACATTCCCTATTACAAAATTTGTATTAGTGTTCCCTATCATAAAATCACTCTCATCGACTTATCCTACAAATGTATTTGGGTTTATTTATGATTCAATAGATTTTTTTATTATGTCTTGTTTCATTTTATCATAGTTTAGTACCAATTGCTTTTGTGTGCCTTTCATTATCCTAATTTCTATTACCATTTGAATGCAATAAGTTATCACAAGACTATTTATCATAACTTAGATCATTACTGGTAAATTTCAAAAAATACAAATCATAATGATCACTATTACTCACAATATTTGAATGACTTATACCATCATTATCTCTATCACTATTTGAAGACTTCAAACCATTATCAACCCAATTTGTTTTAACACATCTAAAACTATCACTATCAAACTCAAAATGCCTCAAGACATGATTCTCTAGAGAAACATATCTAGTATTATCCTTATTATTATCAACAATATTTGAATGTTCATTAACAAAAAATGAACTAATACTATCATTAAATCTAGAAAATTGGACTTTATTTTGATTAACACACTCTACACAATCAATACAAAAAAAAATTGTACAAGCATTTTTAGGAACATTGTTCAAAACACTAGTGTCACAACTTGCATTTTTAATCATGAGCTTATTTTTCAATTCCTTTGTTTTTTTTTTGACACTGTTCTTGTAGGGTATCAAGTGTGGATAGAGCTATTTGTAATGTATTTAATTTATTTGAGGTATTCCTTACCATCTTATTTTAAGATATCTTTTTCTAGCATATAATCTTGATTTATTTCTTTTACCATGAGAGTCATGTGTACATTATTGTCTCTTTGATAATTTATATTTCTTTGATATTGCACTTGGAATATATATTTCATTCATTGTAGTAGCTAATTTAATTTTTTATGAAAAAATGTTATCATATCTAAGAGCAAATATGTCATTTTTGAAAGAACCAAAGGATTCAAGCTCTCTTTGTCTTTTAATGAAACATTTTTCACTTCTATTAATAGCCCTGAATTCAATTGTTCTTCTCTCATCCAACTATTTTGATAGTGATATCAATTTATTGATATCAATTTATTGGCTAGTTTAGGAACATAAAGCATATTTTTAAGTGTGCATTCAAGAAAATTTAGGTTGAATGAAACATTGCCTACTCTCTAGACCTGATAGATTTTATCATTTGTAATTTTTATAGGTATACTTTGTTTTACTCAAAGAAAATCAAGCCAATGCATATTGCTAGTCATATAATTACTTACTCCTAAATCAATATACCAACAATATCCTCCAACTTTCCTATGCCAAGGGCCATTTCAAATTTTCTGACTTCCCATTTTTTTATTGAAAGAATATGGTGGTTTGACTCAATTGAATATGTTCTTTTTTGTGACAAAATCTACTTTGTTTTTTAGGCTATTTTCTAACAAAATATGTTTCTTCAAACAAATATGACTTTGTGAGTCAAATTTTTTATGAAGACATAACTAGGATTCTTCGTATTTAAAATTTTTCATTTAATTGTTTTTCCAATTCTACAAATAAATGTAGAACCCTAAAATTAATGTCCACTTTTAAAAAATTTTATGGACCAAATAGTATTTTCCTTATTTAGTAGAAAACCTTTTGACTCCCTAATTATATTTATTTTAATATTCCAAAGATATTTGGAGAATATATGTTGAGGTAAAATTATTTCATATCATTTGGAGAGTGCTCAATAACTTGTCCTTATCTTTGAACATGCCTTCAATGTCTTCTTTGAAAATTTTAAATAATGTACCTTCCAAATATTCCTTTCAAAAATATCCTTTGCTTATTAAATGCACTTTATCAAATCAAATAGACTTCAATATTTGAAAAAATATTTGAATGAATTTTCCTTCTCAAAGAGCAAGCTAATATTTCCTTTCAATATCTCCTTTTATAATTTATCCTTTTTCTTTCTACCTTGAATTTTTGTTATAATCCCTTCTTATTATCAAATATTCTTCAATTTCATTTACTAAGGAAACAAATTAAAATATTTCCCCTTTAATAAACATCTTTGAATAAATCAAATATTCTTCTTCAATATTTCTTTTTTTCTTTTAAATTTTCTCTTCTTAAATATTTCCCTTTAAACATTGTCATGACCCTCCCTTGGCAAACTTATTCATATGATGGACTTATGAACTGATATGTTATTTTATTGATGAGATGTATGACTATTTTATATTTAGTTTTTGTAAACACCTATTTTATGAAAGAATATGATGTTGCTAATGGATTTGCACATTTGCAGGAACAGGTTTTCTCATGGGTGGAAGAAAGAATTAACCACCAAGAATGAGATGCCATAAGAAAGGGAAATGATGTGATGATTTATTCATCGAACAACTCGGAGCAACATGGATGAATGCTCTTTTCATGTAGTTGCATATCATGATCTGCATGAGGGAAATGTACCAAGTTTTGGATGAAATTTGTTTGATGCTTAAAAGATATTATTTTAGATGATATTTTATTTGATATAAAGAGATTCGTTGCAAAGAAAAAAAATGTTTAATTTTATTTCTTCTACTTAAAAGAAATATAAGGGATTTGTCTTTTGATTGACATCTTTTTTTAACATTAAGAGGGATTATTATGCTTGCTTGAATTCAATAATGATTAAGAATTTTCATTATTATTTTTTTATTAATGATTCTTATCTTCGTCTCCCATGGAAAAGAAAAATACTTCCTTTAATGAATAGGTTCATTAAGTAGGGACTTAATGACTCTGTGTTTGGGGTAATTGTGTTAAATTTTACTCTATAGTAAGTATGTTGTTAATCTAGCAAACAAATAAAATGTTAATTTTTAAATATTCAGTTTTGACTATAGAAAGAACTTTGGTAATATATCATTATGCTTGTTCATTAGTAATTCTCCATCATACTCCAAATGGGGGGAACGTGCATAGTGGTGTTTGTTTGATATAACGCTTAACCCTCAAAATATGCCTCAACAGAGTTGGATGATGGAGGAATGAGGTGGTACCTTTTCTTGGAAAGGAAGGGAAAAAAAGAAATGAGGAGAGACGAGAGGAGCTGTGGGGGAGAAAGAAGGAAGAAATTGTAGCTAGCAAACCAGAAGTGATCGTGGTACTCGATGATCTTGTGGGGTTTTACTATGATTTCTAGGTAGGATCTGAAAGCTTGTTCTCTTGGTTTGTAAGCTTGAAATATTACTTTTTGTTTAAAACCCATCTTGTTTTGAAGCTTATCTTAGCCTTTGTGATTCATTTGTTTGAAAACCTTCCTTCTTCTCTAAAATAAAGGAGAAAACATCTTATAATCATGCCTCTCAACTGTTGTATGTTTCTTTTGTTTTTTTTTATCAGGCTTGGGGACATATTCTTTCTATTATAGTAAAACCTAGTGATGGTTTTTACTACCTTCTTATTTTCTCATTGGTAATTTTTTTTTGTTTAATGAATTTCTCATTTGAAGAGGTCTATATGATAATTTAAACTGCAAGCTTGGTGCTTTTTGAACACAATTGATTAAAAATTTTATGAAGCTTAGGATAAAAAATTTATAGGGTAGAAAGCTTAAGTTAGTTAAGTTATTTCTCTTTTATTATATTTATATCTGGAAAATTCGATTGAGATCGAAATATGTTAAGAACCTGTTAGCGTCACCTGGTAAAGAGACTATTGAATGTTATCTTTATACCATGAATATCATAAGCTTTATATTTTTCATGATATATTCCTGAATATAGATATGGGAAGCAATCTTGAGTTTATTGTATTAATTCTATAGGTTTTAGATGATCGGGTGTTATTATTTTGGCTAAATAATAGACTCTTTGCTATTTGGATTAATGTCTATTACTTGGTATCATTGTTTATATACTACGAAATGTGAGATAAGATGTACATAGATGCTCAGATGAGGTGATAGTATCTTTTACATTCACTTTAACCTGTAGTGAGTCTATAGAAAATGTTTGAATCCACCCTATTGAATCCCTCTTGGTTGGAAAGTCATGATGAATTTTTCTAGTTTCCAAATAAAACTCTTGTTAATTGAACAATCCAATGTATGCCAGAGTGTGCTATCAATTATAAGTGAAAGCAAAGGTATCTTTATTGTTTAAGAAGACTTTTAATGATTTTTGTGTATGTAAATTATTGTATGAACGTAATTTCATATAAAATACCTAAGACTTATTGAAGGGTATATTTCTATAAATATAATATTATAATTCGTTGTGTGTTAGTATTTCCACATGTAACACCTATGACCTTTGAGTGGCATATTATATATATCCATACAGAAGGAAAATATTTATGGAAAATTAAAGTAGAGCAATTTGAATAATATTTCCTTTAGATTTTGACTATTATATGCTTACTTTCTAGAGCTATGTCAATATGTTTTTTTATTTATGTTAAAAGTGATTGCGGAACCCAATTTTTAGCAAAGGGAGTATGAGATCCCTTTCATTTGAAGTAAACAAATAATGCATGTAATTATTTTAAAAATTTGAGGTGTGGACCTGCAATATGCAAAAGTAAATATGGGGTTACCTTTGGGTTGTTGTTAATCCCTCTTTTAAAGAAGTGAGCATACTTAAATTACAACATTATTAGAAGGTACATAATAAAGTTTATCTTATGGGAATCTGCATGCAATGAAAAATAATAAATGTATTAGGGAATGCACTCTCATGCTAGGAGGTTTTTATGATCCCTTAAGACATCTATTTCTCGGTGGGTTAAAGAAGAACTCGAAGAAGGTGGGACCGAAGATGTCCATGAGCATAGAAAAACGGAGAGATTTTTTCAGTTACCTTAATCTTGGTCCTTGTTTGGATTGGACTTTGTAAGCAATGCATTTCCTTTTGATTATAAGATACTTGTATGTATCCTTTGTATTAAACATTATTGCTAGGATTCTCTTGAGAAGAAATAATACCTTGAAAGTTATCTAGTTGGGAAATTTTATGCTAAGAATGTCAATGATGATAAAATAGATTTGATTCAATAAGCTATTCTTCATGATTCATTTTATTGTTGTAAAGGGATTTATTAACTTTTATATTTGGCAATAAATATGGAAAGAGATGTATTTATATTGGTTAAATATGTGTTTTTCAGTTTTATGGATTTTCGATCATGGATAGGTTGGCTTATCATGGAGATGGGTCGAACAACCTAGCTACAGGTCACTAAGGTATTTAATAAATCCTTAGGAAAGGTCCTTGTTAAGTAAGACTAGGCCAATTCCTAGCAAGTATATGAGTAATTTTTATTAAAAAATGACGAGTGGGATGGAAAATTTTAGGATGGAATATATTTTTGGGTAGTGGCATTTGGTATCAAAGCTCATGGTCATAGGACTATAAGCTTCCTTAGATAAAACCTAGGCATAGTTAGGTTAGATGACGAAATGTTATTGTAGGTATAAAATCACTAGTAAGGGATATACCTCACATGGGGATAGGGTAACTACTGGTAACCAACTCTAATGCATAGTCAAGATAATGATGTGTCTAGTTAGTAGTAAATGGTACAACTTGGAGAAGGAATTGTGATATAACTCCAACTTTCTCTCTTGTGTGTGACCAGGGATAATGGCACCAAGAATGAGGAGAGTAAGGTTTGTCCCTTTGATTATGCAAACCCAATAGAATAATGTTGATATTAGGACTCTAGATTTAGGTGCAGGAAATTCTATGAGTGAGGGAGAACCTCACTACGATAGTTTCTCTAAATCAAGAATAGATGAAATAATAGAGGAAACTATTAGAAACCATAAAATATTAGGATTCATAGGTTAGGGTCTCTAAAGTTAGATAGGCTAATGATCCTCCTATGGAGGCACAAGAGGCCAAAGCTTGATTGGAGGTAAAAATGGCTAAATATTTGAAGCATGTACGCTCCTCCAAGTTTAATGGAGAAGGAGGTGATGCAGTCGAAGCTTGGTTGAGGGAATTGGAAACCTTCTTCACTATGAAGAATTACTCCATTAGGACCCGAACATCATATGCCACTTTGCATTTATAGGGTGTTGGACTAGATTGGTGGGAAAATTTTAGTGGGGAACAAAAAATTGAGGCAGTTGACCTAAAATGGGAGGATTTTGTCATAGCTTTTAAGGATAGGTTTCTCATGGAACATTTCTATGCCAAGAAATTTGAGGATTTCACCAATCTTCGGTAAGGAAATAATATGGTGGAGGCCTACTATCAAAAAAAAATTAATTTAATGAAATATGTGCCCGCATACAATGAGAAGATGAAGATCCACAAATTTATCTTAGGTACATATCCCAAAATTGGGTATGAAGTGAATATCCATGAGCCTAAAAACCTATAGAAGGCTTACAATATGGCTAGAAAATCTATGACTTATCTAAATCCCTACTTTGACTATGAAGGGGTGTTTAAGCAAGACCAACAGGCACTCAAGAAAAGAAATAATGTGGGTTTCATGAAATGGGAGAGAGAACAAAAAAATAAAATCTTCCCAAGGTATGACAAGAGAAATGTCAAAAAACAAATAAAGTTTAAGAGAAATGTTTAGGGGAAGAACAACAACACTAACAACCACAACAATAATAATAACAAGCCACCTCCTCAGAGGTAGCCTAGCCCTCCTCTAGAAGAGAGAGAAAAGGGATAGAAGTAGGAAGCAAACCCAATCCCCAAGGGCGGATGCTATGATTTTGGAGGCCCACACTAATCCAATCATTGCCTGTACAAAGTAGGATCAAGCTCAAAGGGAAAATAACCTGCTTATAAGGAACCTGCTCATAAGATCTACGTGACAATAGGAAGTTAGAACTTGGAAGGGTAAGCCACTCCTTTGCTCTTAAAGGGTAATATTTTTGGTAAAGATGTAAGGATTCTAATAGATAGTGGAGCTACTGATAGCTTTGTTTCATCTAGTTTGGTCAAGGATATACCAAAAAGTCTAGGAATCTTGGCACATGGGTGGAAGGTCGAGTATGGTTTTGGATAAACCTACTCTGTGGATCAATGTTACCCTATGACCAAAATTATCCTTGCCTAGTGGTACTACCATAGGATGTCTTTATGTAGCATCGCTACATGCTTTTGATGTAATCTTAGGGATGGATTGGCTACAAGCTCGAAGGGCTATGATCAATTTCCAAGAAAGGTGGATTGAATATTCAGAAGATGGTAGGGAAAGACAGAGAGTCCACAACAAGCAAGGGACATTCCAACCCCATATTATTTCTGCAATGCAATTAAAGAAAGCCATTAGGAGGGGAGGAATAATTTATGTAGTTAAGCTTAATGAAATCGAAGAGGAAAAGAAGGAAGAAGTGTTTGGAAAACACCCAATACTATAGGAATTTAGGGATGTGTTTCCAGAGGACTTACCTAGACTTCCTCCAAAATGTGAATTTGATTTCACTATTGAGCTAAAACCCAAAATAGAGCCTATTCATAGGGCTCCTTATAGGATGAATTCCATTGAGATGCAAGAGCTAAAGGTACAGCTACAAGGGTTGTTGGAAAAGGGATTAATCAAGCCGAGTGTGTCACCATGGGGTGCACCCGTATTATTTGTTAAGAAGAAGGATGGCTCCTTGTGATTATGCATAGATTACAGAATGCTCAACAAGGCAACCATCAAAAATAGATATCCTTTGCCCAGGATTGAAGATATTTTTGATCAACTAAAGGATGCCACCATCTTCTCCAAGATTGATTTGAAATTTGGATATCACCAATTGAGAATCTATGAAGAAGATACCCACAAGACAACATTTAAAACCTAGTATGGACACTATGAATTTATAGTCTTACCTTTTGGATTGATGAATGCTCTAGTAACATTCATGAACTTGATGAATAGTGTATTTAGAAAGCATCTGGACTGATTTATCCTTATATTTTTGGATGATATTCTGATTTATTCCTAGAATAGGATGAAGCATGATAGGCACCTTAGAATCATGCTAGGTTTATTAAGAAAGAATCAACTTTATGAGAATCTATCTAAGTGTGACTTCTATGTGTCAGAAGTACAATACTTAGGACACATAATATCAATAGAAGGGATCATTGTGGATCCAAGGAAGATAGAGGCTATACTAAATTGGTTGATGCCCACTAATATGACTGAAGTGTGAAGCTTCATGGGTATGATTGGTTATTATAGGTGCTATGTGAAGGATTATTCCAAGATAACCTATGCAATAACTAACCTTCAGAGAAAGGGAAAGGAATTCAAGTGGTCAGATAAGTGTGAGGTAACTTTTGAATTGCTCAAGCAAAAACTCACCACGACACCCATATTAAATATTCTAGACCCTCAGGGTAACTTCTCAATATGCACGGATGCATCTTTGGAAGGTTTGGGTGGAGTGCTTTCACAGGATGGGGTAGTCATAGCTTATGGTTCAAGGAAGCTCAAGAGGCATGAGGTCAATTATGCTACACATGATCTAGAGTTGGTAGTGGTTGTATATGCTCTCAAGATCTAGTGGCATTATCTGGTGGGAAGACCCTTCGAGTTGAGGACCAACCATCAGAGTCTGAAGTATATATTTACCCAACCTTTGCTCAATGCAAGATAGAGGAGATGGATGGAGTTCCTCACCGAATATGATTTTGGGATCGAATACATCAAGGGAAAGGAAAATAAGGTTGTAGATGCCCTAAGTAGGAGAAGACACATTGTTGCCTTGACCCGCAACCATGTGGATTTGATGGATCAAGTCAAAAAAATGCAATATTAGGATGAGTATTGCAACCAAATTTAGGCTAAAATGAAGAGAAAAACTCAAAGAAAGCAAGGATTTTGGCATCAAGGATGGTCTTATATGCTTCAAGTATCGGGTAGTGATCCCCAAAGTAGGAAATCTAAGAAGAATTATCATGCAATAAGTGCATAGATCTCCTTACTCTTCTCACCCAAGGGGAGCAAAGATGAGAGAAAACATGAAGAAAACCTTTTACTGGTCGGGGATGAAGAGAGATATCACCGAATTTGTTGCTTAGTGCCTTGAGTGCCAAAAAGTAAAGGTTGAACATAGACATCCTACAGGACTATTGTACCCACATGACATACCCATGCAGAAATGGTAGGTTATTTCAATGGATTTCATTGTAGGTTTTCCAAAAACTAGGTTCCAACATGACGCAATCCTTGTTGTAGTCAATAGATTGACTAAGGTTGTGTATTTTATACCCAAAAATACCAAGGATGATGCCTTGATTGTGGCTAATAGATTTTCCAAGGAAATATTTAGGCTTCATGGATTTCTTAAGGTGATTATTTTAGATAGGGACTCCAAGTTTACATCCGAGTTTTGGCAAGCTCTACATCATGCCATAGGCACCAGACTAAACATTAGCTCTATGTACCATCCAAAAACTGATGGGAAAACTGAAAGGGTGAACCAAGTTTTGGAAGATATGCTTTGCATGTATTGCATGGATTAAAAGTCTCTATGGAAAGACTATCTACACCTAGTAGAATTTGCTTATAACAATGGCCACCATTCATCCTTAGGCATGGCCCCATTCGAAGCCTTGTATGGCAGGAGGTGTAGGACATCGTTGTCATGGGATAATCCAGAGGACCAGGTTGTACTTGGGCCAAACATGGTTAGGGAAATGGAGGAAAAATTAAAGATGATCAGATAGAGGCTTAAGGAAGTCATTGATCATCAAAAAAGCTATGTTGATTTAAAGAGGATGCCAAGAGAGTTTTTTGTGGGTGACAAAGTGTTCTTGAGGGTGAGACCTAAGAAGAGTGTTATAAAGTCCACAAAACTAGATCCTCATTTTTTTGGACCTTTTGAAATCATAGAAAATATTAGTCCTATGGCGTATAGACTCACCTTGCCACCCAGTCTATCGAAGATCCATGATACCTTCCATATATCCTTGCTTAGGAAATACATTGCTAATCCTGATCATGTATGGGATTTTTCTAAATTGCAAATGGTGGACCCAAAGGCCATTAAGGTGTGACCGGTGAAGATCCTAGAGTTCCTCTCCAAAGTGATGACGAAGGGGATGTTGGAGCAATGTAAGGTCTAGTGGGACCATTATTTTGAGAGAAATTCCACTTGGGAGAAAGTGATAGATATGCAGAGACACTTTCCATTTTTGTTTGAAAATGAAATGTAACTGTTGTTTTAATTTTTGGACTTTGATGAAACATAGAGGACTGTGTTTAGCCTAAGGGGGGTAGTATGTCATGACCCTCCCTTGGAAAACTTATTCATATGATGGACTTATGAACTGATATGTTATCTTATTGATGAGATGTATGACTATTTCATGTTTAGTTTTTGTAAACATCTATTTTATGAAAGAATATGATGTTGCTAATGGATTTGCACTTTTGTAGGAACAAGTTTTCTCGTGGGTGGAAGAAAGAATTAACCACCAAGAATGGGATGCCATAAGAAAGGGAAATGATGTGATGATTTATTCATCGAACAACTCGGAGTAACATGGATGAATGCTATAGTTTTATATTAACGAATCATCCTTTTCTGACTCCAATTGTTTAGTTTAATTTGGACACTTTTGGAGGGTAGTTCGATGTTAGTTTGTTTTTTTTATTTCAAGTTAGCGTTGTTGACTCTAAAGTTATGCTTTACCATTGATGAGTCTTACATTACCTTACAATAAATTTGGGGGTGAAAGGGCCAACTTCAATCTGTGGGAGGCTGAAGTTTCTAATGACAAAATGTTCAAAAATTAGCACAAAAGTTTAGGCAAGATAAAAGTTCTTAATGCAGAGTTGGTTTGCGTTTAAATTTATTAAAATTTTAATATTATACTGAAAAGAGAATTTATTTATGTAGTTGCATATCATGATCTGCATGAGGAAAATATATCAAGTTTTGGATGAAACTTATTTGTTGCTTGATAATATTCCTTTAGATGAGATTTTATTTGATATAAAGAGATTCATTGCAAAGGAAAAATGTTTGATTTTATTTCTTCTACTTAAAAGACATATAATGGATTTATCTTTTTATTGACATATTATTTTAGCATTAAAATGAGGTATTATTATGCTTTCTTGAATTCAATAATGATTAAGAATTCTCATTATTATTTTTTATTAATGATTCTTGCCTTCATCATCCATGGAAAAGAAAAATACTTCCTTGAATGAAGAGGTTAATTAAGTAGGGACTTAATGACTTTGTGTTTGGGGTAATTGAGTTATTATTTTACTCTATAGTAAGTCTTTTGTTAATCTAGAAAACAAATAAAATGTTAATTTTTAAATATTCAGTTATGATTGTAGTAAGAACTTTGGTAATATAGCATTATGCTTGTTGGTTGGTAATTTCCCATCATACTTCGAATGGGGGGAAATGTGCGTAGTGGTGTTTGTTTGAGATAATGCTTAACCCTAAAAATATGCCCCGAAAATTTTGGATAATGGAGAAATGAGGTGGTACCTTTTCTTGGAAGGGAAGGAAAAAAAGGAGAGATGAGAGGAGCCATGGGGGAAAGAAGGAATAAATTGTAGCTAGCAAACCAGAAGTGAGCATGGTACTCGATGATCTTATGGAGTTTTACTGGGATTTCCAAATAGGATCTAAAAGCTTGCTCTCCTAGTTTGAAAGCTTGAAGCATTACTTTTTTATTAAAATCCAGCTTGTTCTTAATCTTATCTTAGCTCGTGTGATTCATTCATTTGAGAACCTTCGTTCTTCTCTAAAAGAAAGGGGAAACATCTTATAATCATACCTCTCAACTGTTGTATGTTTCTTTTGTTTTTTTATCAAGCTTGGGGAATATTCTTTGTAGTAGAGTAAAAACTGGTGATGGTTTTTACTACCTTCTTATTTTCTAATTGGGAATTTTGTTTGGTTTAATGAATTTCTCATTTGAAGAGGTATGTATGATAATTAATCTACAAGCTTGGTGCTTTTCGAACACAATTGAGTAAAACTTTTATGAAGCTTAGGATACAAAATTTATAGGCTAGAAATCTTAATTTAGTTAAGACTTTTATTTATATTAATATCTGGGAAATTCAGATGAGATCAAAATATGTTAAGAACCTGTTAGCATAACCTGGTAAAGAAACTATTGAATGTTATATTTATACCATGGATGTCATAAACTTTATTTTTTTCATGATATATGCCTAAATATAGATATGGGGAGTAGTTTCGAGTTTATTGTATTAAGTTTGTAGGTTTGATATGGTTGGGTGTTATTATTTTGGCTAAAAAATACTCTATTATCTTGATTAATTCTTTCTACTCGGTAATGTCATTTGTATACCGCAAAACGTGAGATAAGATGTACGTAGATGCTTGGATGAGGTGATAGCATCTTTTACATTCACTTTAACTTGAAGTGTGTCTATAGAAAATATTTGAATCCACCTTATTGAATCCCTCTTGGTTGGAAAGCTATGATGAAGTTTTCTATTTCCAAAAAAAAACTTTTATTAAATGAATAATGCAATGTATGCCAGAGTGTGCTATTAGTTTTGAGTAAAATCAAAGGCATATTTATTGTTTAAGAAGATTTTTAATGATTTTTGTGTATGTAAATTGCTCTATGAACGTAATTTCATATAAAATACCTGAGACTTATTGAAGGGTATATTTCTATAAATATAATGTTATAATTTTTTGTGTGTTAGTATTTCCGCATGTAGCACCTGTGACCTTTGAGTGGTATATTATATATATCCATGGAAGGAAAGTATTTATGGAAAATCAAAGTAGAGTAATTTGAATAATATTTCCTTCATATTTTTACTATTATATTCTTGCTTTATAGAGGTATGTCAATATGTTTTTCTATTTATGTTAAAAGTGGTTGTGGAATCCAATTTTTAGCGAAGGGAGTATGAGATCCCTTTCATTTCAAGAAAACAAAGGATACATGTAATTGTTTTAAAAATTTGAGTCGTGGAGCTGCAATATGCAAAAGTAAATATGGGGTTAGCTTTGGGTTGTTGTTAATCCCTCTTTTAAAGAAGTAAGCATAATTAAATTACAACATTATTAGAAGGTACATAATAGATTTTATCGTATAGGAATTTGCATGCAATGAAAAAGAATACATGCATTAGAGAATGCCAGGGAGTTGTTCTGATCCCTTAATACTTGTACATGAGCATAGAACAGCGGAGATATTTTTTTAGTTACCTTAATCTTGGTCCATGTTTGGATTGGACTTTGTAAGCAATTTATTTCCTTTATGTATCCTTTGTATTAAACATTGTTGCTAGGTTTCTCTTGAGATGAAAGAATACCTTGAAAGTTATCTAGTTGAGGAATTTTATGCTAAGAATGTCAATGATGGTCAAATAGCTTTATTTTATTTTTGTAAAAGGGTTTATTAACTTTTATATATGGCAATAAATATGGAAAGATATGGTATTTATATTGGTTAAATATGGGTTTTTCAGTTATATGAATGAGGTTGATGAAGTGAATGGACCTTAGTGGATTAGAACAAAATATTATTAAGTTTTTCATTTTAAAACATCGTATTAAGATATTTCTTAGATGAGATTTTATTTGATATAAAGAGATTCATTGCAAAGAAAAAATGTTTGATTTTATTTCTACTTAAAAGACATATAATGAATTTATCTTTTTATTGACATATTATTTTAGCATTAAAAGGAGGGATTATTATGCTTTCTTGAATTCAATAATGATTAAGAATTCTCATTATTATTTTTTATTAATGATTCTTGCCTTCATCATCCATGGAAAAGAAAAATACTTCCTTGAATAAAGACGTTAATTAAGTAGGGATTTAATGACTTTGTGTTTGGGGTAATTGAGTTATTATTTTACTCTATAGTAAGTCTTTTGTTAATCTAGAAAACAAATAAAATGTTAATTTTTAAATATTCAGTTATTATTGTAGTAAGAACTTTGGTAATATAACATTATGCTTGTTGGTTGGTAATTCCCCATCATGCTTCGAATGGGGGGAAACGTGCATAGTGGTGTTTGTTTGAGATAATGCTTAACCCTAAAAAGATGCCCCAAAAATTTTGGATAATGGAGGAATGAGGTGGTACCTTTTCTTGGAAGGGAAGGAAAAAAAAAGGAGAGATGAGAGGAGCCATGGGGGAAAGAAGGAAGAAATTGTAGCTAGCAAACCAGAAGTGATCATGGTACTCGACGATCTTGTGGAGTTTTACTGGGATTTCCAAATAGTATCTAAAAGCTTGCTCTCCTAGTTTGAAAGTTTGAAGTATTACTTTTTGATTAAAATCCAGCTTGTTCTTAAACTTATCTTAGCTCGTGTGATTCATTCATTTGAGAACCTTCTTTCTTCTCTAAAAGAAAGGGGAAACATATTATAATCATACCTCTCAACTGTTGTATGTTTCTTTTGTTTTTTATCAAGCTTGGGGAATATTCTTTGTAGTAGAGTAAAAACAGGTGATGGTTTTTACTACCTTCTTATTTTCTAATTGGGAATTTTGTTTGGTTTAATGAATTTCTCATTTGAAGAGGTATGTATGATAATTAATCTACGAGCTTGGTGCTTTTCGAACACAAATGAGTAAAAATTTTATGAAGCTTAGGATACAAAATTTATAGGCTAGAAAGCTTAAGTTAGTTAAGACTCTTTTATTTATATTAATATCTGGGAAATTCAAATGAGATCAAAATATGTTAAGAACCTGTTAGCATAACCTGGTAAAGAAACTATTGAATGTTATATTTATACCATGGATGTCATAAAATTTATTTTTTTCATGATATATGCCTGAATATAGATATGGGGAGCAGTTTCGAGTTTATCGTATTAAGTTTGCAGGTTTGATATGGTTGGGTGTTATTATTTTGGCTAAAAAATACTCTATTATCTTGATTAATTCTTGCTACTCGGTAATGTCATTTGTATACCACAAAATGTGAGATAAGATGTACGTAGATGCTTGGATGAGGTGATAGCATCGTTTACATTCACTTTAACCTGTAGTGTGTCTATAGAAAATGTTTGAATCCACCTTATTGAATCCCTCTTGGTTGGAAAGCTATGATGAAGTTTTCTATTTTCAAAAAAAACTTTTATTAAATGAATAATGCAATGTATGCCAGAGTGTGCTATTAGTTTTGAGTAAAATCAAAGGCATATTTATTGTTTAAGAAGACTTTTAATGATTTTTGTGTATGTAAATTGCTCTATGAACGTAATTTCGTATAAAATACCTGAGACTTATTGAAGGGTATATTTCTATAAATATAATGTTATAATTTTTTGTGTGTTAGTATTTAAGCATGTAGCACCTGTGACCTTTGAGTGGTATATTATATATATCCATGGAAGGAAATTCTTTATGGAAAACCAAAGTAGAGTAATTTGAATAATCTTTCCTTCATATTTTTACTATTATATTCTTGCTTTATAGAGGTATGTCAATATGTTTTTCTATTTATGTTAGAAGTGGTTGTGGAATCCAATTTTTAGCGAAGGGAGTATGAGATCCCTTTCATTTCAAGAAAACAAAGGATACATGTAATTGTTTTAAAAAATTGAGGCGTGGAGCTACAATATGCAAAAGTAAATATGGGGTTAGCTATGGGTTGTTGTTAATCCCTCTTTTAAAGAAGTAAGCATAATTAAATTACAACATTATTAGAAGGTACATAATAGAGTTTATCTTATAGGAATTTGCATGCAATGAAAAAGAATACATGCATTAGAGAATGCCAGGGAGTTGTTCTGATCCCTTAATACTTGTATATGAGCATAGAACAACGGAGAGATTTTTTTAGTTACCTTAATCTTGGTCCATGTTTGGATTGGACTTTGTAAGCAATTTATTTCCTTTATGTATCCTTTGTATTAAACATTGTTGCTAGGTTTCTCTTGAGATGAAAGAATACCTTGAAAGTTATCTAGTTGAGGAATTTTATGCTAATAATGTCAATGATGGTAAAATAGATTTGATTCAATAAGTTATTCTTCATGATTTATTTTATTTTTGTAAAAGGGTTTATTAAATTTTATATATGGCAATAAATATGGAAAGAGATGGTATTTATATTGGTTAAATATGGGTTTTTCAGTTATATGAATGAGGTATATTATTCATTGATGAGGTGAATGGACCTTAGTGGATTAAAATGAAATATTATTAAGTTCTTCATTTTAAAACATTGTGTTAAGATATTTCTTTAATGCGTCATAATGGATCATGATAGTTTCATCTAACAAGTGCATTGAAATTTATCAGAGGAAAGCAATTATATATCAAAAGAATGTTAATTCTTTTATGTTCCCTTTTAGGAAAGGTTAAGTTTTGGGATTAGAAAGTAACATAAATTTTTCTTATAAAATGACCTTAAGGGTACAACTTTGTAATGTAGTTGAGGAATAACTAATAAATGTATACCATGTTGGATTAAGTCCTTTCATGATGGACCATGGTAGTGTTTAAAAATAAACTTAATTAATTTGTATCTACTTATTAAGTATTAGAGTGAAACCTAATGATGAAAAGGCTAGCTCATCATTGATATGAGATGGATAGTCTGATCCCAAAGCGCTTAGTGCACTTACATAGATGGACTTATGTATAGTGCAGAGATTTGTGCACCACTTTTGACAAGCTAAAAGGGATAAGCTAACTCATTATGAGAATGATATTGATAGCTTTATTCTATTTTACATCTAGTACACTTACATAGACAGACATATGTAAGTTGTAGGTATGGGTGTACCCCTTGACGAATCAATTAGGGATAGATTGGCTTATCATGGATATGGGTCGAACAACTTAGCTAGGGGTCAGTAAGGTCTTTAATAAATCCTTAGGAAAGGTCCTTGTTAAGTAGGATTGGGCTAATTTCTAGTAATTAGATGAGTAATTTTTATAAATAAATAAATAAAACTAGTGGGATGGAAGATATTTTTGGGTAGTGACAAACATTTCCTTCCAATTCTCTTTTATCTCTCTTCTTATTTATTCATTGTCTCTTTAAATAAAGTTCATTTTGATTCCTTAATTATTCTTATTTTTAAAAATTATTGCTCTCTTTACTTTATAAAATGTATCTTACAATATCTTCATTCATAAAATTAAATCTCTCTTAATTATCAAGTATCCACAATATGATTTTGAAAATAAACCTGAGGAAAATATATGTGCATACCTTAGTGTGCCCTTAAATTTTAACTTTGTATTTCCCTCTAAACTTTAAAAAAAAGTTACCACACCTTTGAAACTTATGTGTTTACCATGTTGACATGTCATCAAGCATTATGTGTGTCTTTGGATTCCTTCTTCCGGCTCAGATTCATCCAAGTTGGTTTTATTTTTACTTTTAATGTATTCCAAATTTGGTTTCATCCTATTATAGTAGTTATTATCACGTATTTGACCTGGTAGTTTGGTACCATATTTATTAGGTGTTCATATTCCAAAAAATAATTTCTCCTTTGGAAACTCACACTTTTATTAGGGATAAAAATGGGTATGTTTCTCTTGTTATCTCACAAAAACAAGCAAGAGTCTAATGTTTCCCTTCTATAGGTTATAAAAAGGGCTTTGGAGGATAAGACTTTAATTGTAATTTTATGAATATGGAAACCAAGTATAGAAACTCAAGAGAGAGTTTCTCTCAATATGGCTTGACAAATTTTGACCAGAAATAATGCATATAATAGCATAATATAAAATTAACAACATATTTCTTACTTTCTCATGCAGGGCCATCTCTTTTCTAGAATCTCTCCATTGCTTTCTTTCTCCACCTCACAAACAAGTATACATAGAACTTGATTGAAGAACACAAGCTTATACTGAGAGGGGGGTGAACAGTATAAGACCTCTTTTTACTTTTTCCTTTATACTTCAAAACAGTAAAGCAATATACCCAAAGCAATATCAAAGCAATGCACAATATCATCCACAAAGTGACACCAATTTTAACGTGGTTCACCCAGAATGGTTGGGCTACGTCCACAAAACTTTTCTCTAAAAGTTATCTCAAAGTTCTTTGGGAATCCTTCCCAATTACAATGTTTATGAGCCTCGGCCCAAAGGAGATACCTTCCCCCAATCAGAATTTATGAGCCTCTCGCTCAAAGGAGATACCTTCCCCTCTGCTCTGGAAATGATCCCTCAGAAGATCAACTGCCTCTACCTCTTGCCAGCACGTGGAACTCCTTTCCACCGAAGACCTCCTGTCCTCAATGCTTAGCCTAAGAGACCTCTGCCTTCTATGATCACGTCCACAGTAGCTCAACAACCTGTACCAAACACAGTCAGTCGGTCTAGTACAAGTCTTCCTCTGTCTGTCAGATCTGTCCAACACTTGAACAAATCAATCCTCTGCACACAAGCCTTCTCAAAGACTTGCCAAATCTATCCTCAGGTTCTTCTCAAAGAACCAGTGCACCTCTATCCTCATACAGCAGCACTCCGCATTCGTCTTTGCCCTTTGTGCTCTCTACGCCCTCTGCTCTCTCTGCGCAATCACAGCCGCACTTGGTCGAACTTCAACCTTTGCACTCTCTATGCAATCACAGCGGCACTTAGAACAATTCACCATGACTCTTCGCTCACTCTGCACACTTCGATCGAATTTTGCACTCTGCTCTCGATGATCGAACTTCTCACTCTGCGCTCTATCTATGAACGTCGCAACTAACAACACAACCAACTCTTCAAAATAACCTACCTTTTATAATAACACTTTCAAGATCAAAACCTTAATCTTAGTCGGTTGTAACCCTGATCTTTAGTCAGCTGCACAACCCTAAACTTCATCAGCTACAAACCCTAATCTTCGTCGGCTCACATTTAACTTTGTCGGCTTCAACTGCCTCTGTAACTCTTCTGTAGCTTTTGTCGTGAAACTACAACATGTCGCGATATCGTGACACCTTTGCAACCGTACACTTTCTTTTGGCTTTTGTCATGATATCGTGACACTTCAGCCTTTGTCGACTTCAACTAAGCTCTTGTCACGATATCGTGACACTTCTATCTTTGTCAGCATCAACTTTGCTTTTGTCATGATATCGTGACACTTCTCCCTTCGTCGACCTCCTTTCTGCTTTTGTCATGAAATCGTGACACTTCTGCCTCTCAGACTTCGTCTTCACTTCTTCATGATATCGTGACACTTCTGTCTTCATAGCTTTCCTCTCTACTTTTTCATGAAAATGCGACACTTCTCCTATAAAAGACCTTTCTCATAAATCGTGACACTCTTCTCTCTTTCTTTTTTCTTCCAAATCGTGACACTTTCGCATCCGTACGCATTCTTTGCAACCCATCAAATATGCTTATCCTTTCCTTAACCCATACATGTCGCGATATCGTGACACTTTTCTAACTTGCTTTCTCTCTCCTTTAAGTCCTGAAATGCGACATGTCGCGATATCGTGACAGTTTTCTAACTCTTTCTCTCTAGTCGAAATCGACATGTCGCGATATCGTGACACTTTTTCCTCCTAGTAGCTTTTTTTCTTCGGTAACGACATGTCGCGATATCGTGACACTTTTTCTCCTTAGCCTTTTCTTTTCTTACCTAAAATTGTCACGAATATCGTGACACTTTTCCTTGCGAGCTCTTTCTCTCGAACCTGTCAGCTTGGGGTTTGCAAAAGACCTTTGAAACTATCATGTCGTAACCTTCATCAAAACAAATTATTTGACATCAAATCAAATTCCTTCAAAAGCTTCTTGACATCAATGACAACTTATATACTTGAGCAAAGGCAATGTACCCAAAGTACCCAAAATTGCCAACAATCTCCCCCTTTGTCATTGATGGCAAACCTTTACTGAAAACACTTCTCAAGAGCCAAAACTGAAACCAACTGTGCTAACAACTTAGAATCTTCCTTTGAAGTTTTGCTCCCCATGACTTGAAGCTTTCCTCTTCACTTTGAAGCTCTCCCCCTTACTCATATCTCTCCCCCTTTGTCATCAATGGCAAAGGGTCACCTTTGGGGCTCGGGACTAAGAATGAGCCTCTTAGCTTAGTCCCTCCCCCACCTCCTGATGAGGTGATTAATTCTTGGGTGGGAGTAAAACTCCCATTAGGCACCGATCATCATCAGCGTCTATAACTTCCTTGTCGGGCCTTCTCTTGAACTCTTTGTCCATATTCCTGTTCTTGTCACTGTTCTTGTTCTTGTTCTCATCCCTGTTCTTGTCCATGCCTTGATCCTTGGACCTGATCATGCCACTGTTCCTGTTCCTGTATTCTAGAATTTTAGCTCTACACTGTCTGATTATGTGACCTTCATTGTTGCACTTGAAACACTTGACGATGTTGTTTCTCTGAGGTAAACCTGATCTTTGAATCCACCTATTTTGACCAAACCTGTTTTGGCCAAACCTGTTCTGACCAAACCTGTTCCTGTTATTTGCCTTGCAATAAACTGCCTTGTGCCCAAACTGTTGACAAGAGTAGCAATACCCTTGAAAGAAACTAGCACTTCTGAAATTGTCGTTTACCTTCTTCACTTGAGCCATGCAATGTGAAGCCATGTGACCAAACTTATGACAAGCAAAACATCTGCCTTGAAATTTTCCTTTATTTGACCTCTTGGGTCCTGAAAACTTCTTCTTCTCATTCTGAATTCTGTTTTCTATTTCTGTGCATCTATCATTCAAGGACTCATGATCTGAAATACTTTCCTCATCAGAACTCTCTTCCTTTTGGAGTCTCTTACTAGACTCTCCAACTTGTTCCTTGTGTGGCTTAACAAAACCAAGGCCTGTTTTATCTGTTGTCTTTCTTTGACCTTTGATGAGTGACTTAACCTTTTTGGAGCTATCTTGAAACCTGTAAAGCTTATCCTTGTACTCTTTAGTTTCCTCTTTCAAAGAAGCCATTTTCTGTTCTAACTCACTATACTCAAGAACCTTAGACTCTAACTCATCCTTGAGTTCTTGTGTCTTAGCTATAGAGAAATCAAGATTTTCTATAAGATCATCTCTCTCCATACAACATTCATCTAACTTATCCTTGAGTCTAGCATTCTTCTTTCTTTCCTTTTTCAAAGCACTAAGAGCATTAATAAGTTCACTTTCAAGATCCTTTATTTGTTTGCTTTCTGAATCATCAAACCCTTTTTCAGATTTCTTATCACTAGAGGTGCTACCTTTTTCAAAAACCATACAAGCATCTTCCTTATAGTTTTCTGAAGCATCCTCATACATACTAGAAACCAAATCATTATTTGTACAATCATCCTCAAGGTGACCAAAATTTCCACATCTAAGACATTTCATGATAATGAATCTATGTTTCGGTTCTTCCTCTTTTTCGATATGAACAACATCTCATTTTCATTATCACTTGAAGAACTTTCACTATCACTACTAGAACACTTACTTGCTTTGTCTAGATAGAAACTCTTCTTGTGCTTGTGAGAATACCTCTTTCCTTGATTGTTGTGCTCATCTTTGTTCTTTCTGTGATGCTTATGCTTTTCAGAAACCTTGCTCATAGAATCCTGTTTATCTTCATCACTTTCATTCTTGGGAACAGTACGATCGGTAGCATAATGACCAAACTTTCCACAATTGAAACATCTTATATTTTTCATGCTTTTGTGCTTTCTAGAGAACTTGCCTTTCTTGTTGTAATATGCCTCTTCATCACTAGAAGACTCATCACTATCTTGAAGTTGTTTACCCTTGGATTTCTTGGTAGCCTTGAAAGTTGCCTCTTTCTTGACATCAACCTTCACTTGAGTTCTCAACTCAAATGCTGCAAGTATACTATGGAGCTCATCCTTTTTCAACTTATCCAAATCTTTAGCTTCCTCAATAGCAGAAATATTTTCACTAAATCTATTAGGAAGAGATCTTAAAATCTTATCACAAACATCATTTTCAGCAAGCTCAAGACCTAAGTCTTTCATGGAGTTAACAACCTCATCCATACGAAGCATGTAGTCACTAATATTTTCATCATCATTCATCTGGAGTTGTTCAAACATACCTTTGAAGTGTCTCAACTTGGCCTTTCTGACATTTGTATCACCTGTATGAACCACCTTCAACTGTTTCCACATTTCACTAGTTGTCTTGCAGTGAATCACTTTGGTGAGATCTGCTTTCTGTAAGCCTTTCAAGATTGCATTCATTGCTTTTGAATTGTTGTGATGTAGGAGCCTTTCTTCTTTAGTATTAGGACCATGTACAGGAATAGTGTACTCATCTTCAATCACTTCCCATACCTCATTACCAAGTGCCATTAGATGAACCTTCATCCTTGCACTCCAAAGACCAAAATCTGACCCATCAAGAATAGGTGTTGCATTGCTACTTGAATGATCCATTGTGTTCTTTACTAGCTTTTCCTTCAAGCTGTTAAACTTTTCGAAGGCACCTGCTCTGATACCAATTGAAGAACACAAGCTTATACTGAGAGGGGGGTGAACAGTATAAGACCTCTTTTTACTTTTTCCTTTATACTTCAAAATAGTAAAGCAATATACCCAAAGCAATATCAAAACAATGCACAATATCATCCACAAAGTGACACCAATTTTAACGTGGTTCACCCAGAATGGTTGGGCTACGTCCACAAAACTTTTCTCTAAAAGTTATCTCAAAGTTCTTTGGGAATCCTTCCCAATTACAATGTTTATGAGCCTCGGCCCAAAGGAGATACCTTCCCCCAATCAGAATTTATGAGCCTCTGCTCAAAGGAGATACCTTCCCCTCTGCTCTGGAAATGATCCCTCAGAAGATCAACTGCCTCTACCTCTTGCCAGCACGTGGAACTCCTTTCCACCGAAGACCTCCTATCCTCAATGCTTAGCCTAAGAGACCTCTGCCTTCTATGATCACGTCCACAGCAGCTCAACAACCTGTACCAAACACAGTCAGTCGGTCTAGTACAAGTCTTCCTCTATCTGTCAGATCTGTCCAACACTTGAACAAATCAATCCTCTGCACACAAGCCTTCTCAAAGACTTGCCAAATCTGTCCTCAGGTTCTTCTCAAAGAACCAGTGCACCTCTGTCCTCATACAACAGCACTCCACGTTCGTCTTTGCCCTTTGTGCTCTCTACGCCCTCTGCTCTTTCTGCAATCACAGCCGCACTTGGTCGAACTTCAACCTTTGCACTCTCTACGCAATCACAGCGGCACTTAGAACAATTCACCATGACTCTTCGCTCACTCTGCACACTTCGATCGAATTTTGCACTCTGCTCTCGACGATCGAACTTCTCACTCTACGCTCTATCTACGAACGTCGCAACTAACAACACAACCAACTCTTCAAAATAGCCTACCTTTTATAATAACACTTTCAAGATCAAAACCTTAATCTTAGTCGGTTGTAACCCTGATCTTTAGTCGGTTGCACAACCCTAAACTTCATCGGCTACAAACCCTAATCTTCGTCGGCTCACATTTAACTTTGTCGGCTTCAACTGCCTCTGTAACTCTTCTGTAGCTTTTGCCGTGAAACTACAACATGTCACGATATCGTGACACCTTTGCAACCGTACACTTTCTTTTGGCTTTTGTCATGATATCATGACACTTCAGCCTTTGTCGACTTCAACTAAGCTCTTGTCGTGATATCGTGACACTTCTATCTTTGTCGACATCAACTTTGCTTTTGTCACGATATCGCGACACTTCTCCCTTCGTCGACCTCCTTTCCTTTTGTCATGAAATCATGACACTTCTGCCTCTATGGACTTCGTCTTCACTCTATCGTGATATCGTGACACTTCATCTTCATAAGCCTTCCTCTCTGCTTTTGTCATGAAATCGTGACACTTCTCCTATAGAAGACCTGCTTTCAGTTTCTATCATGAAATCATGACACTTCTGCTTCTGTCTGCTTTCTTTACTGCCTATCATGAAATCGTGACACTTTTTGCATCCGTACGCATTCTTTGCAACCCTCATAAATCCTGACGCTTTCACTTTCTACCTTTCCTTGTAACCCTCAAATCTTTTTCTCTTGTCCAATTCGACATGTCGCGATATCCTGACACTTTTCTAACTTGCTTTCTCTCTCTAAGTCGCAAAAATGCGACATGTCGCGATATCCTGACACTTTTCTAACTTACTTTCTTCTTCTTGCTTAAAATCGACATGTCGCGATATCGTGACACTTTTCCTCCTTAGCTCTTTTCTTTTCTTCGGGTCGCAAAAACCTGACATGTCGCGATATCGTGACACTTTTTCTCCTTAGCGCCTCGAGCTCTTTCTCTCGAACCTGTCAACTTGGGGTTTGCAAAAGACCTTTGAAACTGTCATGCCGTAACCTTCATCAAAACAAATTATTTGACATCAAATCAAATTCCTTCAAAAGCTTCTTGACATCAATGACAACTTATATACTTGAGCAAAGGCAATGTACCCAAAGTACCCAAAATTGCCAACAATCTCCCCCTTTGTCATTGATGGCAAACCTTTACTGAAAACACTTCTCAAGAGCCAAAACTGAAACCAACTGTGCTAACAACTTAGAATCTTCCTTTGAAGTTTTGCTCCCCCTGACTTGAAGCTTTCCTCTTCACTTTGAAGCTCTCCCCCTTACTCATATCTCTCCCCCTTTGTCATCAATGGCAAAGGGTCACCTTTGGGGCTCGGGACTAAGAATGAGCCTCTTAGCTTAGTCCCTCCCCCACCTCCTGATGAGGTGATTAATTCTAGGGTGGGAGTAAAACTCCCATTAGGCACTGATCATCATCAGCGTCTATAACTTCCTTGTCGGGCCTTCTCTTGAACTCTTTGTCCATATTCCTGTTCTTGTCACTGTTCTTGTTCTTGTTCTCATCCCTGTTCTTGTCCATGCCTTGATCCTTGGACCCGATCATGCCACTGTTCCTGTTCCTGTATTCTAGAATTTCAGCTCTACACTGTCCGATTATGTGACCTTCATTGTTGCACTTGAAACACTTGACGATGTTTCTCTGAGGTAAACCTGATCTTTGAATCCACCTATTCTGACCAAACCTGTTCTGGCCAAACCTGTTCTGACCAAACCTGTTCCTGTTATTTACCTTGCAATAGACTGCCTTGTGCCCAAACTATTGACAAGAGTAGCAATACCCTTGAAAGAAACTAGCACTTCTGAAATTGTCGTTTACCTTCTTCACTTGAGCCATGCAATGTGAAGCCATGTGACCAAACTTATGACAAGCAAAACATCTGCCTTGAAATTTTCCTTTATTTGACCTCTTGGGTCCTGAAAACTTCTTCTTCTCATTCTGAATTCTGTTTTCTGTTTCTGTGCATCTATCATTCAAGGACTCATGATCTGAAATACTTTCCTCATCAAGACTCTCTTCCTTTTGGAGTCTCTTACTAGACTCTCCAACTTGTTCCTTGTGTGGCTTAACAAAACCAAGGCCTGTTTTATCTGTTGTCTTTCTTTGACCTTTGATGAGTGACTTAACCTTTTTGGAGCTATCTTGAAACCTGTAAAGCTTATCCTTGTACTCTTTAGTTTCCTCTTTCAAAGAAGCCATTTTCTGTTCTAACTCACTATACTCAAGAACCTTAGACTCTAACTCATCCTTGAGTTCTTGTGTCTTAGCTATAGAGAAATCAAGATTTTCTATAAGATCATCTCTCTCCATACAACATTCATCTAACTTATCCTTGAGTCTAGCATTCTTCTTTCTTTCCTTTTTCAAAGCACTAAGAGCATTAATAAGTTCACTTTCAAGATCCTTTATTTGTTTGCTTTCTGAATCATCAAAGCCTTTTTCAGATTTCTTATCACTAGAGGTGCTACCTTTTTCAAAAACCATACAAGCATCTTCCTTATAGTTTTCTGAAGCATCCTCATACATACTGGAAACCAAATCATTATTTGTACAATCATCCTCAAGGTGACCAAAATTTCCACATCTAAGACATTTCATGATAATGAATCTATGTTTCGGTTCTTCCTCTTTTTCTGATATGAACAACATCTCATTTTCATTATCACTTGAAGAACTTTCACTATCACTACTAGAACACTTACTTGCTTTGTCTAGATAGAAACTCTTCTTGTGCTTGTGAGAATACCTCTTTCCTTGATTGTTGTGCTCATCTTTGTTCTTTCTGTGATGCTTATGCTTTTCAGAAACCTTGCTCATAGAATCCTGTTTATCTTCATCACTTTCATTCTTGGGAACAGATACGATCAGTAGCATAATGACCAAACTTTCCACAATTGAAACATCTTATATTTTTCATGCTTTTGTGCTTTCTAGAGAACTTGCCTTTCTTGCTGTAATATGCCTCTTCATCACTAGAAGACTCATCACTATCTTGAAGTTGTTTACCCTTGGATTTCTTGGTAGCCTTGAAAGCTGCCTCTTTCTTGACATCAACCTTCACTTGAGTTCTCAACTCAAATGCTGCAAGTATACTATGGAGCTCATCCTTTTTCAACTTATCCAAATCTTTAGCTTCCTCAATAGCAAAAATCTTTTCACTAAATCTATTAGGAAGAGATCTTAAAATCTTATCACAAACATCATTTTCAGCAAGCTCAAGACCTAAGTCTTTCATGGAGTTAACAACCTCATCCATACGAAGCATGTAGTCACTAATATTTTCATCATCATTCATCTGGAGTTGTTCAAACATACCTTTGAAGTGTCTCAACTTGGCCTTTCCGACATTTGTATCACCTGTATGAACCACCTTCAACTGTTTCCACATTTCACTAGTTGTCTTGCGGTGAATCACTTTGGTGAGATCTACTTTATGTAAGCCTTTCAAGATTGCATTCATTGCTTTTGAATTGTTGTGATGTAGGAGCCTTTCTTCTTTAGTATTAGGACCATGTACAGGAATAGTGTACTCATCTTCAATCACTTCCCATACCTCATTACCAAGTGCCATTAGATGAACCTTCATCCTTGCACTCCAAAGACCAAAATCTGACCCATCAAGAATAGGTGTTGCATTGCTACTTGAATGATCCATTGTGTTCTTTACTAGCTTTTCCTTCAAGTTGTTAAACTTTTCGAAGGCACCTGCTCTGATACCAATTGAAGAACACAAGCTTATACTGAGAGGGGGGTGAACAGTATAAGACCTCTTTTTACTTTTTCCTTTATACTTCAAAATAGTAAAGCAATATACCCAAAGCAATATCAAAACAATGCACAATATCATCCACAAAGTGACACCAATTTTAACGTGGTTCACCCAGAATGGGTCAGGCTACGTCCACAAAACTTTTCTCTAAAAGTTATCTCAAAGTTCTTTGGGAATCCTTCCCAATTACAATGTTTATGAGCCTCGGCCCAAAGGAGATACCTTCCCCCAATCAGAATTTATGAGCCTCTGCTCAAAGGAGATACCTTCCCCTCTGCTCTGGAAATGATCCCTCAGAAGATCAACTGCCTCTACCTCTTGCCAGCACGTGGAACTCCTTTCCACCGAAGACCTCCTATCCTCAATGCTTAGCCTAAGAGACCTCTGCCTTCTATGATCACGTCCACAATAGCTCAACAACCTGTACCAAACATAGTCAGTCGGTCTAGTACAAGTCTTCCTCTATCTGTCAGATCTGTCCAACACTTGAACAAATCAATCCTCTGCACACAAGCCTTCTCAAAGACTTGCCAAATCTGTCCTCAGGTTCTTCTCAAAGAACCAGTGCACCTCTATCCTCATACAATAGCACTCCACGTTCGTCTTTGCCCTTTGTGCTCTCTACGCCCTCTGCTCTCTCTACGCAATCACAACCGCACTTGGTCGAACTTCAACCTTTGCACTCTCTACGCAATCACAGTGGCACTTAGAACAATTCACCATGACTCTTCGCTCACTCTGCACACTTCGATCAAATTTTGCACTCTGCTCTCGATGATCGAACTTCTCACTCTGTGCTCTATCTACGAACGTCGCAACTAACAACACCTCCAACTCTTCAAAATAACCTACCTTTTATAATAACACTTTCAAGATCAAAACCTTAATCTTAGTCGGTTGTAACCCTGATCTTTAGTCGACTGCACAACCCTAAACTTCATCAACTACAAACCCTAATCTTCGTCGGCTCACATTTAACTTTGTCGGCTTCAACTGCCTCTGTAACTCTTCTATAGCTTTTGTCGTGAAACTACAACATGTCACGATATCATGACACCTTTGCAACCGTACACTTTCTTTTGGCTTTTGTCATGATATCGTGACACTTCAGCCTTTGTCGACTTCAACTAAGCTCTTGTCGCGATATCATGACACTTCTGTCTTTGTCAACATCAACTTTGCTTTTGTCACGATATCATGACACTTCTCCCTTCGTCGACCTCCTTTCTACTTTTGTCATGAAATCGTGACACTTCTGCCTCTGCAGACTTCGTCTTCACTTCTATCATGATATCGTGACACTTCTATCTTCATAGCCTTCCTCTCTACTTTTGTCATGAAATCGTGACACTTCTCCTATAGAAGACCCTTTCATTTTATCATGAAATCGTGACACTTCTGCTTTCTTTTTCTATCGTAAATCGTGACACTTTCTGCATCCGTACGCATTCTTTGCAACCCATCGCAAAATCGTGACGCTTTCAGCTTTCGTACGCTTTCATTGTAACCCTCAAATCCTTTTTTCTCTTAGTCAAATCTGACATGTCGCGATATCCGTGACACTTTTCTAACTTTTCTCTCGATTCCTTTTCTCTCTTTTTCTCTTGCTTAAGTCGTGAAAATGCGACATGTCGCGATATCGCGACACTTTTCCTCCTTAGCTCTTTTCTATTCTTCGGGTCACGAAAACCCGACATGTCGCGATATCGTGACACTTTTTCTCCTTAGCGCTTTTCTTTTCTTCGGGTCACGAAAACCCGACATGTCGCGATATCGTGACACTTTTTCACTGCGAGCTCTTTCTCTCGAACCTGTCAGCTTGGGGTTTGCAAAAGACCTTTGAAACTGTCATGCCGTAACCTTCATCAAAACAAATTATTTGACATCAAATCAAATTCCTTCAAAAGCTTCTTGACATCAATGACAACTTATATACTTGAGCAAAGGCAATGTACCCAAAGTACCCAAAATTGCCAACATTGATGGTCTAAAAGTATACCTTGGCTTTCTCCTCTAGATATCTACCATGGATATGATACCACTATTAGCAAATGTGCTATATTCAACAAACACAAATTGGATACAATGTTAAATATTTCTCAAAATATATCATAATGCAACTCACATATATTCAATCCATAACTCGAAGTAAATAAACACACTATATTCACATAGATGACAAATTTACAATGCATTACAATACAAATGATACACTATAATTTCCTATTACATACAAACTCACATGTTATCCCTAAAAATAGCCTTTACAAAAAGTCTTTTAATATTTCATACTCAACTATCTCTTCATCTCCTCAAACTCATGAAATATATGACTCTTCATATTTCTCAAAGGAGAAATCTATTTATTAACTCCCTAATAATTACAAGCATCTAATGATTACTAAATGTTAAATATTTATGAGACTCCTAGACAAAAAATATTTACAAAGTATTTACAAGATACTTGCAAGGTACCAAATAATTTAATATTCTCCAACACCCCTTGTATTAAATTATTTGGTATAATTCCAATCTCTGACTCTAATTTAGGATCTTTGGATCTCTGGATCTAACTTTGGTATTGACTCTAGCTCTTGCTTTCTAGTTTTGGATCTTTCTAAAAATTTATAATTCATATGTACATATATGTTAATTGTCATTCGTACTTGTCACAAATCCAGATTCATTGTTTCTTGTTACATATTCAATATTACCTATCACAACATTCCCTGTTACAAAACTAGTATTAGTTTTCCTACCACAAAATCACTCTTATTGGCTTCTCTTGCGAATCCAAGGTATTTGTACTTTGGGCTTATTTTTTATAGAATATGTTCTTTCGTTCCTTTCCTTGTTTCACTATATCCTAGTTTAGTACCAATTACTTTTATGTACCTTTCATTATCCTTATTTAAATTACCATTTGAATGCAATAAATCATCACAAGAATATTTATCATAACTTAGATCATTACTGGTAAGTTCTAAAAAATACATATCATAATGATCATTATCACTCACAATATTTGAATAACTTATACCATCATTATCCTTATCACTATTTTGAAAAATTTAAACCATTATCAACAAAATTTGTTTTAACACATCTGAAATTATCACTATCAAACTCATAATGCCTCAATCATGATTCTCTAGAGAAACACATCTAGTTCTATCCTTGTCACTATCAACAAAATATGAATGTTCATTAAAAAATGAACTATTGTTGTTATTAACTCTAGCAATTTGGCCTTCATTTTGACTAACACACTCTACACAATCAATACAAACATATGTGTACAAGCATTTTCATGAACATTGTTCAAATAATTAGTGTTACACTAAACATCTATCATTTTGGGCTTCGAGTCATAGCTCATATATATCCTCTAATAAGGATCATGTGTCACAACTTATATTTTCAATCATGAGCTTATTTTTAATTTCTTTATTTTTTCTTCTTGTTTTTGGCATTGTTCTTGTAGGTAATCAAGTGTGGATAGATCCATTTATAATGTATTTTTAATTTCTTTGAGGTATTCTTGACCATCTTGTTTTGACCTATCTTTTCCTAGTATACAATCTTGATGTATTTCTTTTACCATGTGTACAATATTATCTCTTTTATGATTTACACTTCTTTGATATTGCACTTGGGATTTATATTTCTCTCATGGTAGTAGCTTATTTAATTATTTATGAGAAAGTGTTATTATATCTAAGAGAAAATATGTCATTTTTGAAAGAACCAAAGGCTTCAAGCTCTCTTTGTATTTTAATGAAACATTTTTTACTTCCATTAACAAACCTAAACTCAATTTTTCTTCCCTTATCCAACAATTATGATACTAATATCAATTTATTGGCTAGTTTAGGCACATAAAGTACATTTTCTAGTGTGCATTCAAGAAAAGGTAGGTTATATTGAGTGAAACATTACCTACTCCTTGGACCTGATAGATTTTATCGTTTGTAATTTTGATATGTATACTTTGTTTTACTTGAAGAGAATCAAACCAATGTAGATTGACAATCATGTGATTACTTGCTCCTAAATCAATATACCAACAATATTCCTCCAACTTTCATATTCCAAGTACCATTTCAAATTTTTCTAAGCCTAATTTTCCATTTTTCTATTGAAAGAATGGGATGGTTTAACTCATTTGAACATGTTCTTATTTGTGATAAAATTTCCTTTATTTTTTAGGCTCTTTTCTAACAAAATTTTGTTCTTCAACCAAATGAGGCTTTGTGAGAGGAATGTTTTACGAAGACATAACTAGGATTCGTTGTTTTTAAAAAAAATCTTCAATTGCTTTTCCAATTATCCAAATAAATGTAGAACCCTAGAATTAATGTCCACTTTTAAAATTTCTTTTTGACTAAATAATGTTTTCCTTCTTTAGTAGAAAATCTTTTAACTCCCTAATTTTGTTTCATTTAATATTCCAATTATTTTTAGAGAATATAAGCTAAGGTAGAATTATTTCATACCTTATGGAGTGTGCTCAATAATATATCCTTATCTTTCAACTTACCTTCAATATCTATGCTTTGAAAAATCTTCAACAATGTACCTTCCAAATATTCCTTTTAAAAATATCCTTTACAAATTAATTTTGCTTTATAAAATAAAATGGACTTCAATATTTGGAAAATTATTTGAATGAATTTTCCTTCTCAAATAGCAAGCTAATGTCTCCTATAATCTACCCTTTTTTCATTTTACCTTGAATTTTTGTTTTAATCCCTTCTTATTATCAAATCTTCTTCAATTTCATTTAATATAGAAACAAATTATAATCTTCTTTCCCCTTTTAATAAACTTCTTTAAATAAATCAAATATTATCCTTCAATATATTCTCTTATATCTTTTAAATTTCCTCTTATTAAATATTTCCTTCCCACTCTCTTTTATCTATTTTCTTATGAATTCATTGTCTCTTTAATCAGTGTTCCGTTTGATTCCTTAATTATTTTCCTTTTTAAAAAAATATTTTTCTCTTTACTTTATAACATACCCCTTTAAATATTGTGTTTAATAGAATTAAATCTCTCTTAAATATCAAGTATCGACTATACACTTTTGAAAATAAACATCATGCAAGTATATGAGTGTACCTTAGTGTGCACTTAAATTTCAACTTTGTGTTTCCCTCTAAACTTTAAAAAAATATGCCATACCTCCAAAACTTGTGCATTTACCATCCTAAAACATCATCGACCATTATGTGCATGTCTTTGGATTCCTTCTTCCATCTCTTGTTCATCTATGTTGGGTTTGTTCTAGCTTTGAACTTTTTTCAAGTCTAGTTTCCTCCTGTTATAGTAGCTATTCTCAAATTTTTAGCTTGGTAGTTTGGTATTGTCTTCAATAGGTATTCATCTTCAATATTATGTATTTTACTTTGGAAACTACACTTTTATTAGGAACAAAATGAGCAATTTTCTCTTATTATCTCACAAAAATTAGCAGCAGGCTGATGTTTTCCTTCTATATATTGTAAATAGGTCTTTGGAGGATAAGACTTCAATTGCAACTCTATGGATATGGCAACAAAGGATAGGAACTTAACAAAGAGTTTATCTTAGGTTGGCTCAACAAATTTAGACCAGATATAATGCATATAATATAATAACATCAAATTAGTATCATGTTCTTACTTTCTCACATAGGGTCATCTCTCTTCTAGAATCTATCCAATACACTCTTTATCCACATCACAAACAAGTATACACATAACTTGTTGGTCTAAGAGCAAGGGTGACTAAAACAAAGGTAAATTTAGCTATATAATACTATCACTAGATTACCTTGGCTTTCTTCCTATGGATCTTTACCATGGATATAATACCACTATTAGAAAATTTGCTATATTCAAAAAACAATTTTGTATACAAGGTTAAATATTTCTCACAATATATTAAAATGTAACTCACATATATTCAAGTCAAAGTAATTAAACACACTATATTCACATGAATGAAAATTTTATAATGTATTACAGTACAAATGATGCACTCCAATTTCCTATTACAAATAAACTCACATGTTATCCCTACAAATAGCCTTTACAAAGAGTCTCTTGATAAATTGTCTTCAACTATATCTTCATCTCCTTAAACTCATGGGAGATATGAATATTCATGTTTCTCATAGGATAAATATATTTATTGACTCCCTAATAATTACAAACATCTAATGATTACTAAATTCCAAATATTTACAAGACTCCTAGACACCAAATATTTATAAAGTATTTACAAGATACTTACAAGGTACTTGCAAGGTATCAAGAATGCAATTATGAGCTTACATCCCTTTCTTGAATATGCATAGTCTCTAGGTGAGAAATCCAATCTTCCTAAAGTTGAAAAATCCATTGTGGAAGAGGACTAGAGATGGTATTTATAGCAACAATATCCTCATATGCATGAGATAAGGCATCATCCACCACATGCTCCTTTCATTTCTTATAATCAATGATAAAATCATAACCTAAGAGCTTGGTCATCCATTTATTCTATTTAGGGCATAAGATACGTTACTTTGAGAAATACTTAAGGCTACTATGGCAGGTCTTGATGATGAAATGATACCCCAACAAATAATACCTCCATTTCTCTATGGCATGCAAAATGTATCGCTCCAAATTTTTTGCATCCTTACCTTCAGGCTATAGGATCCGCGCCCGAAAGGGGGATGCGAGAAGGATGGGACAATACCTCGGACTGAGAGGCCCTTTGAAGGTCCCGCCTCTCGGGGGAGGGGTATAAGGGTGAATTTTCGATGGATGGTGGGTTCACCAGGAAACTTTTGAGTGGCAGTTTCCACACCTAGGTTGATAGTGGGTTTGATGTGTTCATTTTGTACTTTAATCATTCAATTCCTAGGTTTGGCCAAGATGAATCTAAACTATTCTATATGCCAATGCTGATTTTTATGGATACAAAAAATATGAATAAATGCTAAACACAGAGAATATGCCGAATGGGACAGAACATACCTGATTTCGGATGTCTGATGAAGATTCTGAGTTTTGTAGCAGTCCAGATCGTCTCAACTCGTACGTAATCGTCTGAGATCAGACGAGATCATCGTCAATCTGATGAATTCGTTAGACGAATTCGTCAAAAACCTGCAATCATAGGAATAGATACAAAATACCAAAGATGCAACTGCAAAAGCAAAGGGGAATGATAGAAATAACAGCAAACATGCCTAAATAATAGATTCAAATAACAAATAAGAGAAATGCAATAGATTTAATGATTGATTTTAACTTTATCATGCGGTTATGCTAAATGAGGTGAACTCCAAGATGCATAAATATAATAACTAAGATAATGTATAAAGAAATGCAGAAAACAATAAAGAGATGCAAACTCTGGACTCTGATTGCCCCCAATCTGGACTACAGTCGGGATCGCCTCCAATCGTACGAGATCGTCTGTGCTCCTCGACAGGATCGTCCGAAATCGCCTGGAATCGCTTGCGACGATCCGAGCTAGCTTCGACTGAAAAATAGTAAAGTTCCTGCAAGAAAACATGAAATACAGAATGCAAATGATGGTGTGAGGATGCTCTGAGGTGCGTGGAAGTTCAGGGGGTTTAAGCAGAGTTTCAGGCAGAGAGTCAGGGGGATAAACTGAGAAAATCTCAGTTTATATAGGATTAGGGAGAGGTTAGGAGGTTGGAGATCATCCCAATTTGGGAGATCTCCAACGGGGAGACTCTAACTGCGTAGACACGCTTTCTGCCCAGGTTAGAGGAGCTGTTGGAACAGAAGCTAAGTATGAAAATTTGGTTTTGGGACGAAATCGTCTGGACGTTCTGTTCCAGACGAATTCGTCAGATCTAGGATGATTTCGTCTAATCTGCGATGATATCGTCCAACGGTCAAAACAAATCCTAAAAATGGCACGAAAAACAAGGGGAGCGGGTAACAGGCGGTTAACGGGCAGTTTGAGGTTAAAATTTGAATTTTTATCTTTTTACTAAGGTTTAACTGTGCCAATTTTAGGGTGCTACATTTTGCCCCCTCTTTAGCAAATTTTTTGAAGAAAATGCGTTAAAGACGAGTTCTTCCCGTTTTACGAGAAAGCAAAAATGTACTCAATTTTCTAGACGACGATTCTTGGTCGAATCGTACGACTGCTGACTATGGTGCCCCCTCCGTGTTTTTACCCAAATCGAACGTTTGAGGTAAAAGCATGGAAAAGCAAAAATAAATAAAAAGAAAGTTGTTTTTAAATAAAATTAAGAAAAATAGGGTAAAACCCTAATTCATTTTTACTATTCATTTTTATTGGTTTTAGAGCTCTGCAGAAAAAATGGTGGAGACAGCGCACCGATCGACAGAGGTCCGACACGGGCTACGGGTAAGGATCTAATCCTAGTAAATTAGGTTTGAATTTAATTTGTGCAATTTTTTGTTTTAAATTTTGATTGTTTGGGGCATCGCGGCCGTTTTTAGGCCGTCGACGACGTCGGGATGAAATCGTCCCTATTTCATCGAAATCGTCCCTAGATCGTCGATTTCGTCGGAGGGCGAAATCGGTGAACTAGGGGCGATCCCGTCCAACAAGGGGCGATCCCCAAGTTGCGAAATCGAGATGATTTCATCCTACAAAGGATGATTTTATCCAATTTGGGACGATATCATCCAATGGTGGACGATATCATCATATTTATGAAATTTTGCTTTGTTAAAATGTATTTAATTTGATTTTAATGATTGGTTTATTAATGAAATTTGTTGTTTTATTGTTTGTTTTGCAGAGGGGATTACTAAAGAGTCGAGAATGGAAATACAGGGGACTAAGAGATGACATAGCCACGCTCGACCAGGCAGAGCATGACCGACTAGCACAAGTCGGGCTACAGCATGTGGCAGAGATGCCACAAGTACCGACGGACATGGGGCTACTGACAGCCCTAGCAGAGAGGTGGTATCCGGGGTCATCCTGCTTTCGGTTACCGATAGGGGAGATGGCTCCCACACTAGAGGACGTATGGAGGATCATGAGGATCCCCATACAAGGACGGTTGATGACTCCTATGGCCAATCAAGGCCAGGCGATGATGAGATTGACCGGAGACCCGAGCTTCACCCTGGAGAAGGGCAGAGTGAACATCGAGTCTCTAAGGCAGATGCCTGGGGCATCTAGGCTGACTCGAGTTTTGGCAGGGGTGGTAGGTGGCTTACTGCTGTGCCACCAGAGTGGGTGCAGATTACCATGGCTCCTATCAGATGTGGTCTACGACATGAGAGACCACGGGTACAGGTTTACATGGGGCAGCTTTGTACTATGCCGCTTGTATAGGATCCTACATGGGGTCGTATACAAGGGAGGCCGATGTCTGGTCTTGACATCGCTACTACAGGTTTGGTGCTGGGAGCACATCATGGTGCGGAGGCCGGTAGGGCTCCCACTGATAGGGGTTGACCGAGAGAGGCCCCAGGTTTTCTACTGGTGGCTACAGAGGGGGTCACAATGATGGATAGATCTGTCGATGTCACGGAGGTTGCTAGATGACCTCATCCTAGACCAGATCACCTAGAGGCCATGGCGAGAGCACCCAGGGTGGGCAGAGGATGGGCAGGAGCTGGCTCGCATCAGGTGAGTCTGTTGGCTGAGGATGGAGCGGGGAGAGGTAGAGCTCCACCGCTACGACCGGGTTCTATGATAGTTCGGTCTACAGTAGGGGATCCCTTCTCTCAGGGATTACGAGTACTCCTGGACTATCCGAGATAGTACCACACTGAGCGGGGCTCCAGACATGCAACGGTTCTGGAGTCAGGACACGGATGATGCCCCCATCCAGCCAGTGGATGGTGATGATGCTGGGGTTACCGATGGATACGATGCCTGGTACGTAGGCATCCACCCTCCTCGGATGACGAGGGCATAGGGTCCGATGCACGCTATTGTGCAATGGATGGGGAGGCGACGCCAGGCTGCTATTGAGGTAGCATGGGGTCACGATGGGAGAGAGCAACGATGGTCTCCATAGGAGAGATGCCAGAGGATGGCACGAGCTCCACAGAGACCACAATAGATAGGGAGGAGGGAGGAGGGACTCCCTTCTCAGTAGGGGGAGAGACCACCATCGCCCGATAAGGGCAAGGGTGTCGAGGTAGGGGAGAGCAACGAGACGATGGCTCTTCGAGCTGAGGTTGCCCACCTTCGGGCTTAGGTGCAGACACTACAGGATGAGGCTACATGGCTCAGAGCTCAGGGTGGAGGAGCGAGCATGCAGGAGTTGGCACGGTCTATGGCTCAGACTACATTCTACCAGGGAGCATACTACCAGATGGTTCCAGAGAGCCAGAGGTTACAGCTGCCAGCCGACATTGCGGGGTCGATTAGGATGGGGTCATCGAGGACATCGTCACGATCGATGTCGAGGACCCACGACATAGGGTGGACTCCGATGGGGCCTCCTCCTCCACCTCAGGGTGGGAGAGGAGATGAGGCTAAGAGCTCGAGGGCTTCTCGAGGCTAGACGCTCACTGCACAGAGATTGTATTTATTATTATATATTTTTTGAGAGGATTGAGTATGCCAGGCTATTGATTGTGGCATACCAGTCCAGTTTTGATATGATGTACATAATTTGTTGATATATATATATGGTCTTTTTGATGATATGACTTGTGTATATGTTGTATGATGCTTTAATGTTGAATTTTGCAATTGATTATTGATGATTCATGTAATTATGTCATTTTAGAAATATTATAATTTTATGTCATGTTGTAAAATTTAAATGAAATAATCTGATGTAAACAATTGGTTGTTTTGGTGTGATTTGATGAAAAATAAAAGGGACTTCTAACAATAATTTCAAAGGACATTGTCGCTGTTATAGACCATTTCATGGAGTCACCGCTCGCTCGGTCGTCAAGCTAATCCCAGTATAGAAATATTGCTAAAAGTAAAAGAATGCTTAAGAGACTGTCTTAAGACTTTGTGTTGTGATGGTGATGATTTGTTTTCAGATTTTCATAAAAATATTATGCGTGAGATACTAAAAGAAATATGATTTTGCTAGGCATAAATTCCTAAGTGTGATAAAATTTTGAACAATTCCTTAGAAATTATACCATGGTTGCAAAATTGAATGTTGACATAATGACATGAAATAGAATAAGTGTTCGTTCGTTTTAAAGCACAATTGTGTAACATAATGATGTAAGCCATATGTTTTTATATTAAAATGAATGGGAAAATAAAATTAGAACAATGGTTTGCGCTAGGCATAGAATTATAGGTATAGACTTATACCATCATCGCGAAATCCAAAGAAGAAATTGATATTTTAGTTTTATTGCATGATTGATTTTTGATTTTTGATAAACAGAAAATAATAATATACAAACTTGACTTTATTTGCTAGATTTTGTAATAGGTTGTTTAAAAGAATTTTGGATTTTTGAAAACAATGTATGTAATTGTTTTTATACTAAACAGATGTTCTGAAATAAGAATAAAATTTATTCCAAAAGAGTTGCAGAAATATTTTAAATTATCTCAAAGACAAATGTAGATTTGTAAGGAACCCTCATGTGCATATGTGAGTTCATTGCCGATCTTGATTTATCATAATGATAGAGAATCTCTCAAATACAAATGTGTGTGCAATTGTATTGTTCGTTCACCAATTTTGAGCAAGATAATTTGATACAAGTAATTTGAATTAACCAAATGAATGTTCGTTGACCATGATTTATATGCATGTAACCGTACCATACTATTGTGTAAGTTAGGTTATCAAGAGCTAGCTAATCCATAAGCCGACATAGGTCTATACAAAAGAAGGTCGCTAATGTGACAGACATATCACCACGCTAGGGATTACCCAAGGCCAAGCGGGTTGGGCACAAACCACCTGTTATGGGGCTTACCTCACAGTTTTCGAATAATTGAGAATTCCAGGGATTCAAGCTCATTCACCCTTCTTTTCTTTTCAAGGGGTAGGGAAAGGGATTTATTGCATTTTGCTTTTGCCTTTTCTTTTTCTCTTCTTTTCTTCTCTCTTTTTTTTTTTTTTTGTATTTTTGCTTGGAACTTGAGATAATGCTGAAATATTGTTGCGATGGTACAAAATGATATTTTTCTTTTTCTCATTTTCTTTGACTTTTCTTTTTCTTCCTATGCTAGGGATACTTGCTCGGATTAGTCTGTAGAGCAAGGGATTTTTATTCTGGGTAGGGGTGAGCTTGTCCTTTTGTCAATTCTCAAAGATTCTAGACCATGTGCATGATAGGATAGCAGGGGAAACTTTTCGCTCAAGAAACCACTTTTACTATGTAGCATCATATTGAATTTGCAATGAAATCATTTTAATGTGAAAAGATATATTTGGTTCAAGTAAATAACAAGATCAGTTCTCTATGCTCAAAACTTTATTTAATTCAACTGTGGACTTTGATATAAGAGAGATTAATAATCATACAAAATAAAATCAAGATATTTATTCATGTGAATGTGAAAGTGCGGGATTCCAAATAAATGCTAATTTATCCAAAATAATTGAAAATATAACTGCAATACTTCAAGAATTGACAGGTATGAAAATAAAATATGTTTTTGAAGATTTTGACGATTTTGATGTTTTTATATTTTGATTTTGATTGATGAATTGCAAGAAGAAATACTATTACTATTTTTTTGAAATTTTACTAAAATGAAACAATATGCAAAATACACAATATATATAAATGATGAAAAAGGACCAAATGTTATGCATAATAACGCTTAAGATGCATAATGTTCATAGGTTCTTTAAGATCTTTACCATCTAAGGTAGCTAATCGATATGCTCCCGATCCAAATTTAGCAGTGATGACATATGGTCCGAGCCAGTTGGGCTCAAATTTACCTTTAAGGTCTTTAGTTGCATTAGTATTTTTTTGATTTTCTTTTAAGACAAGGTCGCCGATCTCAAAGGATCGTTGATGAACTTTCTTGAGGTATGCTCGTTTAAGCTTGTTTTGGTAGGCACGAAGATGCTCCAAAGCATTGATGCACTTCTCATCTAGGAGTTCCAGTTGACTAAGTCTGCCAAGACGATATTCATCTCCTACTTCAGTATCTTGAAGTAGCAGAGCCAAAGAAGGAACTTCTAATTCAAAGGGAAAAACTGCTTCAGCGCCATAGACCAAAACAAAGGGGGAAGTGCTTGTGGGAGTACGAACGCTAGTTCGATAAGCCCACAAAGCAGGATATAATTGAATATGCCAATCTCGGCCAGATTTGTTGACCAATATTTTAAGGATTTTGATTAATGTTTTATTAGATGCTTCTGCTTGGCCATTACCCCGAGGATAATAGGGAGTGGACCAACGATGTTGAATTTTATACTTTTGACATAATTTCTTAACATCTTTATTTTTAAAACAAGTTCCATTATCTGAGATGAGATTTGCAGGGATTCCGAACCTACAAATAATTTGATTAAAAATAAACTTGGAAACTTGGGTTCCAGTGCAAGAAGCTAATGGCATAGCTTCAACCCACTTCGTGAAATACTCAGTGGCGGTTATGATAAATTTGTGTCCATCAGATGACACAGGGTTGATTTTTCCAATGATGTCTAAGCCCCATTTTGAAAAGGGCCAAGGAGATGAAATAGCCTGCAGCTCTTGTGCAGGCGCATGGACAAGGTCAGCATGTTTTGGCACTTGTCGCAATGACGCACATAAGCATGTGCATCATTCTCCATGGTAGGCCAAAAATATCCTATCCTAAGGAGCTTCTTAGCAATGGCGCTACCACTAAAATGCCCCCCACAAGATCCATTGTGGGCTTCACTCAAAGCTGATCTAGATTCTGCTAGATTCAAACATCTCAGTAAGATGCCTTCAAAAGATCTCCTATACAAGGTATTACCAATAATCACGAAGCGACTTGCTCGTCTACGTAATAACCTACGCTGGTTGCTATTACAACCTTCAGGAAAGGTCCCATTTTGAAGAAAATTAAATAGATCAGTGTACCAATGTTCAGGAGTAGTTTCGTTGATTAGAAACACATCCAAAGGTTCTAAGCATGATTTGCTTGAAGCGGGTTCCTGGAGTCGATGAATAATGATGGTAGCATATTCGTCATCTAACTCCAAGGGCAAAAGAGATGCAACTGCAGCCATAGCGTCAACCGCACGGTTGTTAGTTCGAGGAATAGCTTCCAAGGTAACTTGATCAAACAAAGATAATAATTGTAAGACATATGCTTTGTATGGACGCAATTTATCATCTCGGGTTTGATAAACATCATTGATTTGATTTATGACAAGTTGAGAGTCACCAAAAACCAATAGATTTTTAATTTGTAGTGCTAAAGTAGCTCGTAATCCAAGGATAAGAGCTTCATATTCAGTAGTGTTATTAGTACAAGCAAATGTTAGTTTGAAGGACAGAGGTATAAGATGTTTCTATGGAGATATTAAAATAATACCTGCACCAGCCCCACTCATACATCGGGCTCCGTCAAAGTATAGGGACCATTGCTCTGGATGGTCTGCCTCTAGTTTAAGGCATTCATCAGGAAACTCAATGATGAGGGGATGGGTAGACTCTAAGGGTGCAGCGACTAATTGATCTGCTATGATTTGACCTTTAACAGACTTTTGTCCTATAAACGTGAGTTCAAACTCGCTTAGCGCAAGAACCCACTTTGTTGTGCGACCAGATAAGTACGGTCGACTCATGAGATATCGCAAAGGGTCGAATTTAGCAATAACATACGTTTTTTGGCTGAGCATATAATGTCGTAGTTTCTGTGTAGAAAATACGACTGCTAGACATAACTTCTCTAATACGGTATAGCGAGTTTCATAACTGATTAAGGTTCTGCTAATGTAATAATTAGCACGTTCTTTCTTCTCATCGTCAAGTTGAGCTAACATAGCTCCTAAGGCAAAATCGAAAGCAAAAATGTACAAAATAAATGGACGATCAGATCTAGGTGGTGAAAGCACCGGTGGTTTAAGGAGATATTGTTTGAGGAGTTCGAATGCTTCCTGACATTCGTCGTCCCAATGAAAAGAGACATCTTTCTTAAGAAGCTTAAGAAAAGGTCCGGTTTTGTCTGCCAACTTATCAATAAAGCGGCGAATAGCTTGAAGCTTACCTTGTAGACTTCGTAATTCCGATATATTTGTGGGTGCGGGCATATCAATGATAGCCATGATCTTGAGAGGGTCAATTTCAATGCCACGTAAAGAAACTATAACCCCTAATAATTTATCGGACTTAACTCCGAATATACATTTAGCTGGATTCAATCGGATAAGATACTCCCTTAACCGATCAAATACTTTTCTCAAGTCATCTAAATGATCATCTTCTTTGATGGAACGAGCTATAATATCATCTACATAATCATGTAGAATATTATGCATCATATCATGAAAGATATAAGTCATAGCGCGTTGATAAGTTGCACCTGCATTCTTTAAACCGAATGGCATCACTTTCCAACAAAAGGTCCCCCAAGGGGTAATAAAGGTTGTTTTAGCCTGATCTTCAGGAGCTATCCTGATCCGATTATAACCAAAAAATCCATCCATTAGGGATATCATTCCACTCCCAGCAGTAAAGTCAATGATCTGATCCATGTTGGGAAGAGGAAAATCATCTTTAGGGCATGCAACATTAATATCTCTGAAGTCTGTGCAAACCCTAACTTTAGTGGCTTCTTTCTTAGTTACTGGAACTACATTCGAGATCCATTCAACATAATCAATGGCTTGTATAAAAATAACATTTAAGAGTTTTTCTAATTCTCCTTTGACTAGTAAGGCCACTTTAGGATGCATTTTTCTAAGTTTTTGTTTAACAGGTTTAGCATCCGGATGGACTACTAGGTGATGCATAACTACAGAAGGGTCTAATCCTGGCATATCTTCATATGTCCAAGCAAAGACGTCTTCATATTGTTTAAGGAATGCAATGTATTTATCTTGTTTTTCTTGACTCAATTCTGATCCAATGTTGATTATGTGAGGGTTATCTTTGGTTCCAATGTTAATTTTTATGATGTTTTCTACTTCCATGTGTAGATCTCTCTCAAAATTAGGTGGGGCGGGTGAAACGCCTAATTCTTGTAATTCTTCCAAGGTTAGCTTGGATAATTCATCTTGAGGAGTCGTGGCCTCAAGCTGGGCTATACTAGGTATAGAGCCATCGAAATAAAATCCGTTATGTAACAATTCCTCAATGGAGACATCATGAAAGATATCCCCCTCCAACTCATCGTCGGATTCGACAATCATCTCAGGGTAAGCTATGGATAACATATTACATGTAAGAGGCTTATTCATTAAATGCAAGACATCCCGTTTATCCAGATAATCTTGGTAACATATGAGGTGGTCATCATCCTCGAATGGGAAGGGCTGACCTTTACTAGGAAATAGGCCCACACCACATCGGGCAAGCCACGGTTCTACCTCAAAAGGTTCTTTCATACCATTCTGGAAAGGTCCCAAACCTTTCCCTTTATATCCCAATTTAAGCATTATAGGCTTAGCTTTAATATACTCATTAGCAAAATAGCATCTAGCATATCCATCACAATGTGTCTTGATGTTTCTAGGTATTCTTCCCTAGTCATATCCCTTATAAATAAAAGCACAACTCCCGACTTGGTAAATACTTCCCATAGGCTGTGGGAGGCCCAAGGTACGAGGAGAGGGTGGGAGTTTATTTAAAATAAGGGAATCTTGCATGGCAGTGTTTGTTTTTTTTGATATAAGAATTTTAGATAAATCGGGTAAGAGCTCATCAATAAGAGCATAAGAGGTAGAAGGAACATTTCCTACATCGTCGGATGTGGAAAGTATGCCTGTAGTGGATGTAGATGTTATAGAGATATCGATGGATGAGTCTATAGGTATGGAAGTTATAGGAGTAAAACAAGAAGCATTGGTTGTAGTTTTAGGATCTTTTCGAGGTCCTAATGTGGTTTGTTCGGAAGATGGTTGAGCTATATGTAGAGGTGTAGTTGATGGGGAAAAAGTAGATGATGTTATGGGTGTGTGTTTCACACGTTTAGATGGTTGATGAGAATTAGGATGTGTGGATGACAGAGCAGGGCAAAATTGAACTCCAACAGGTTCTGCCAAAGCACACATATCAAAGGGTCTAGGATCACCATGAATGGTAACCAACTGATTTTTAAATTCGAATTTAACACACTGATGTAAAGTGGAGGGAACAACTCGCATCGCGTTGATCCAAGGGCGACCCAAAAGTATATTGTACGATGCAGGGCAATGTACAATAAACACGGTCGTGTCTAAGGTTCTCGGACCAACTTGCAAGGGGATAGTAATAACTCCACACGTTTCTTGTGTTTCGTCATTGAAGGCTTTTATGATCATATCAGCTTCTTTTCATTTCATCACTTCTAAACCCAAATATTTGGTAGAAGTCAAAAGTGCATATGTTTAAAGATGAACCATTATCAATCAAGACTCGTTTAACTCGCTACATCCCCAATTAGGGCAGTAATATATAAGGGGTTATCCTTATGTAAACTATGTTGTGGTATATCTTTATCCCGAAAGTCAATACAATCGACTTCTCGAGTTATGATAGTATTGGACATGGCTTCAGATTGAATATTTTGTGGTACCATCATTTGGCTTAATGTGAGCATTAATTCATCCCTATGGGTAGGAGAAGATCTTAAAAGGTCCAAAAGGGAAATTCTAGCTGTAGTATTTGATAATTGTTCATTAATATTATAAGGAGGCTTAGGTTGAACATTAGGCGCATGATTCCCTTTATTGGGATTTTTCAAAACAAATGGAGCTGATCCATCATTCTGAGTTTGATCCTCGTTGAGAGTTTTGAGCCTCGTTGTCTGGTAACGGCTCCGATGGTACCTACAATATTATTTTGTGGATGATGAATGGGCCTTGGTCTAGCGTTTATGGCTTGTTCATTAGAAAGTAATTGGTGAGAAGATGGTCTAGTAGTGACTCTTCTAGGAAATGGTTCTTCTGGAACCATAGAACTTGTGATAGGTTGAATAGGATCTGATTCATCTTCAGAACTATTCGATTGATTTGAGGTGATTTCCATGTCACTTTCAGTCTCATATTCGGTATCACTAAGATCAGGGGTCCGAATATTATATAGAGGTCTGGTCGTAACCATGGATAAAGTTGTGTCAAATACTTCCACATCATGAGTAGGTGAATGTCCACTAATAGTTCCTACATATCGGGTAGGAGGGGGAACATTATGATGCTCAATTTGATTAGCCACCTCTTTACCATGCTTTGGTAAAGGATGTTGAAATATGTCCAATGATTGATTGGCATTCTGATTCTGATTTTGGGGGATGTTCTTTTGAGCATTATTAGAAGGATTTTGTTTAGGTTGAAAGGCTTGCACCTCCATCTCATTGTTATCAATCAGGTCTTGTATTTTATGTTTTAATATTTTACAAGAGTTGGTAGCGTGTCCAGGCCCTCTATGGAAATCACAATGTAAATCAGCTCTGTATCCGGGTATAGTTGGATCAGGTTCCCGGATATTTGGTAATTGAATCAAACCTCGTGCTAATAGTTGCGGGAGAATGGTTGATAAAGGTTGATTTAACCTAGTAAATTCTCGGGGTGGTTTATCAGGAGGTTTCAATATGAACTTCTCTGTTGTTTTCATAGTATTAACATTGGCAACGTTTCTGCTATCAATGACTCCATCACCCACAACTTGTTTATTTTTATATTGATTTCTGGATGTTTTCTCATCATCTTTCTTTTTAAGCTGACCTCTCCTAATAAGAGCATCTTCCACTCTTCGGGCTAAGTCTATAGCTTGATCGAAGGTGGTCAAGGTAGCAGTTGATAATTCATAGGATAGTTGTTCTTGTAAATTATTGATAAAGATATCCAACATTTCTCGATAAGGTAACACAAAGTGTAATTTTCCTATCAACTGCCTCCATCGAGCTAAGAAGTCAGCAAAACACTCATCTTTGTCTTGTTTTAGGTTGTACAAATCTTTAATGGTTACATGCCTTTCAATATAGGCACTAAATTGATGCACAAAAGACTCGGCGGTTTCTTCGAAATTCCTCAAAGAATGAGTGGGTAGTTGATAATACCACTCCAATGCCATCCCTCCTAAAATTTTTGGGAACATCTTTAGTAATAACAAGTCATCATGTGATATATCATGACATGCTATCCTAAACATACGAAGATGCTCTATGGGATCTTCAGTTCCTTTGTATATAGGTAGGACAGGCATAGGAAAGTGTTTGGGATATGGTTGTGCTACAACTATAGGATCTAGAGGCTGACTACACATCTCTCGATAATTGTACGAGGGACGGTAGGGATCTATCTCGGTCCATGCGAGAGACTAACTGTTTCACCATGGCTTCCAGATTACCAGTTTGTCCACCATATTGGTTCGGTGGTACATGAGTATGGGATTTGTGAGCGTATGATGGCGTGACATAAGGATTAGATGCTATATTGTTGTTATGCAAATGGTTGGTAGGAAGAGTATTATGAAGAAGATTTGTTGTAGCATTATGTTGTATCCCAGATTGTTGGAAATTGGTATTTGGTTTTGTTTTAGGCTTTTGTTGATTTGAGGTATATTGATCAATAGCTTGGCGAAATAGAGCAGTGAATGAAGGTTTCTTTTGTGTGGGAATAACCCTAGGCTTGGTAATAGGCACTCTAGGTGGTTGGGTAACCTGTTGTTGTTGCGTGTTCTAGATTATAGCGGCCATATCCAAATTGGATGGTCCAGCTTGATCACTTTCTTGATCAACGAAGGACAAGGGATTAGTGCGTGTGTGATATATGTCTTCTAGGGTTGCTTGAGTGTCACTAATTTGATCTTTGTCCATATGGACTGCTCTATTAAGAGTGCCAATATTAGTATTGAGGAACTTCCAAAAATGTTCCATGTTCTCAAAAGTAATAGCTCCTTCTAGAGATATTTTAGGGGATGAGGATCCTTCCTCTCTATCATTTTCTTTTTGTTCATTTCCTACAACAAATTCTTCTTCTTGTTGGTCGAAGTTTCCTTCTTCCTAAATTGGGTCTTCAGGAAGGACATCTGGGTTATTTCCTGGTTTTCCTAACCAATCTTCTTCTACTTCAGTCTGTTTTCCATTCCTGAGTCTAGTCATTATGTCTAAATTTAGATTTTAGCAAATATATATTAATATATTTGCAACAAATTTGGGAGGTAGATATATTTTAATTATATACCTACTATAATACTTAAAAGAAAATGTTTTGATTTTTGTTATGATTTTTTTTAGTTTTTATTTTATTTGTATACATACATATATATTTTTTTATTTTATTTTTTGAATCAAAATGCCAGTTATTCAGCGGTCACCAAAATACGCCCAAATTTTCGCATCCTTACCTCAAGTATAGGATCCGCACCGGAAGGGGGATGCGAGAAGTATGGGACAATACCTCAAACCGAGAGGCCCTTGAAGGTCCCGCCTCTCGGGGAGGGGTATAAGGGTGAATTTTTTACGGATGGTGGGTTCACCAGGAAACTTTTGAGTGGCAGTTTCCACACCTAGGTTGATAGTGGGTTTGATGTGTTCATTTTGTACTTTAATCATTCAATTCCCTAAACTATTCTATATGCCAATGCTGATTTTTATGGATACAAAAAATATGAATAAATGCTAAACATAGAGAATGTGCCGAATGGGACAGAACATACCTAATTTCGGATGTCTGATGAAGATTGTGATTTTTGTAGCAGTCCAGATCTTCTCAACTCATACGTAATCGTCTGATATTTCATAGAATCATCTCAAATCTCAGACGATCATCTGAGATCAGATGAGATCATCGTCAATATGACGAATTCGTCAGATGAATTTGTTAAAAACCTGCAATCACAGGAATAGATACAAAATACCAAATATGCAACTGCAAAAGCAAAGGGGAATGATAGAAATAATAACAAACATGCCTAAATAATAGATTCAAATAACAAATAAGAGAAATGCAATAGATTTAATGATTGATTTTAACTTTATCATGCGGTTATGCTAAATGAGGTGAACTCCAAGATGCATAAATATAATAACTAAGATAATGTATAAAGGAATGCAAAAAATAATAAAGAGATGCAAACTCTGGACTCTGATTTCCCCCAATCTAGACTACAATCGGGATCGCCTCCAATCGTACGAGATCATATGCGCTCCTCGACAGGATCATCCGAAATCATCTAGAATCGCTTGCGATGATCCGAGCTAGCTTCGACTGAAAAATAGTAAAGTTCCTGCAAGAAAACATGAAATACAGAATGCAAATGATGGTGTGAGGATGCTCTAAGGTGCGTGGAAGTTCAAGGGGGTTTAAGAAGAGTTCTAGGCGAGAGAGTCAGGGGGATAAACTAAGAAAATCTCAGTTTATATAGGATTAGGGAGAGGTTAGGAGGTTGGGGATCATCCCAATCTGGGAGATCTCCAATGGGGAGATCTCTAACTGTGTAGACATGCTTTCTGCCCAAGTTAGAGGAGCTGTTGGAATAGAAGCTAAGTATGAAAATTTGGTTTTGGGACGAAATCATCTGGACATTCTATTCTAGAAGAATTCGTCAGATCTGGGACGATTTCGTCTAATCTGCGATGATATCGTCCAACGGTCAAAACAAATCCTAAAAATGGCACGAAAAACAAGGGGAGCGGGTAACAAGCGGTTAACGGACGGTTTGAGGTTAAAATTTGAATTTTTATCTTTTTACTAAGGTTTAACCGTGCCAATTTTAGGGTGCTACACAAAACAACTAACATTTTCTTCTCATAAGTGGATCATCCTAGATTCTTTCCCAAAAGTTGCTTACTTTCAAAGTCTAATGGGTATCCATATTACATCAAAATAACTCCAATACTTGTGTTGGAAGCATCACACTCAATGATAAAATGTTTGCTAAAGTTAGGAGTGGCATAAAAATCTTCTTTGAGGCTTGGAAGGCTTGGGAAGTGGCTTTAGACCAAACAAACATATTTTTTTTGTGAGAGCTGTGAGAGGAGTGATAATATTGCCATAGTTGTAGATAATTTTTTTGTAGTAGCCTATGAGTCTTAAAAATTCATAGAGTTGTTTAAGGAATTTGGGCAAGGGCAAATCTTGCATAGCTTTGATCTTGTTAGGATCTACCTTGGATACTTCATATGTTGCTATATGTACCAAGTATTCTACCTCCTAGACGTGAAAGGAATATTTGAACCTTTTGATAAAAAGTTTTTCCCTTTATGTTAGGTGAAGAACTTTTTCAACATGAACTAGATGATCCTCCTAGGACTTGCTATAAATTAAAATATTATAAAAAAACTAGGATAAACTTGTGAAGGAAACATCAAAACACAAATTTCATGAGACTTTGAAAACTTTAAGAAGAGACTAAAAGGCATGACTAGGAACTCATTATGACCCTCATGTATATAAAAATTAACATTAAGGATATCCTCTTCCCTAATTGAAATGCAAGTCTAGTCTTGTAAAGTATCTAGCACCATGCAATTCATCCATTAAATCATTTATATAAATAATGGATAACTTATCTTTAATAGTTATATTATTGAGAGGACAAAAATCAACACACATGCATCATGATTTATCCTTGTATTGCACTATCACCACTAGATACAAGTATAAATTGATGCTTGGATAGATGATTCCTTACTCCAGCATTTCCTAAATTAGCTTCTCAATTTCTAACTTTCGGGACTAGGGATAGTGGTAAGGATGAATATTAGGGGGTTGATTTCTTTGAATAAGGTGGATGGCATGATCATGTGTTATATTGGGAGGAAGGCTCATGGGCTAATTAAAAATCTCCTCATAGAAATCCATAATGTTATATAAATCTAAAATAAGAGTTGGAATAAGTTGTTCTAAAGCCTAAACCTTCATACAATCGACTTGGTCAAAGAATCCACAACCACCTTTCTTCAATATTTTGTCTATGCTATGTGAACTAACCACCTTGGAGGGATGGGGTTAGATTCCTTGGAGAAAAATGACTCTTCCCTTATCTATCTACTTAACATGTATTTTTTTCAAATTAATAGTAACATCACTAACCTGAGATAGCCATTGTACTCCCAAGATGACATATGAACTACTTAGGTTCATGGAAAAGAGATTTTTCTACTAAGTATAATTTCCCATTTGAATGTTAAATTTAGTTTTTTGACCCACACATTAAGTGGTACCCCCATTAGCAATTAAGACTTAAAAATTACCCTAATTTTAAGTATTAATATATAAGCCCAAGGACTTAATTGTCTAACTATCTACAAATTTGTGTGCTACCTAAATCATGATAGTATTAATAAATAATTGTACCTTGATAGGATGGTGATCTTGGAGCCCCATAAGAGCATGAGCAAATGAAGAACACAAGCTTATACTGAGAGGGGGGCTTAACAGTATAAGACCACTTTTTACTTTTATTTTCAATTCAATATTATGCAGTGTATAGATAGCAGTATCAATAGCAATAATAAAATAAATGCATAAAACACCATACACAATAGAGACACAAATTTAATGTGGTTCACCCAATGTGGGCTACCTCCATAGAGAAAATATTTCTTCTAAATATTTCTCAAATAATATTTTGGGAATCCTTCCCAATTACAATGTTTATGGACCTCTATCCAAAGGAAATGTTGATCCCCTAAATCTAATTTGTGGATATCTATCCACAAGATAACTCCTTCTCCTATGCTCTAGCTGGTGATCCTCTAGAAGACTGCCTCCATTACACTGATTGTGGATCTCTCTCCACTTGAATACTCTTGTCCTCACTCAGAAGACCTGTCCTCAATGTCCTGGTTGATGGATCTCTATGCGCTAGAGACTCTCCTCTCTGCTATGTCACCTCCAAAGCTCTACTCAATAGGTTCACTCAGAACCTTATCAAATCTACTCAACAGGTCCACTCAGAACCTGTCCAAATATGCTCAACAGGTTCACTCAGAACCTTTCCAAATTTGCTCAACAGGTCCACTCAGAACCTTCTCAAATCTACTCAACATATCCACTCAGAACCTGATCAAATTTGCTCAACAGGTCCACTCAAAACCTAATCAAATCTGCTCAACAAGTCCACTAAGAACCTGCTCAATAGGTCCACTCAGAACCTGCTCAAATCTTCTTAACAAGCTCACATAGAACTTGTCCAAATTTGCTCAAAAATATCACTTAGAACTTATCCAAATCTGCTCAATAAGTCCTCTCTAGGAGTTACTCAAATATGCATTACAAGCTTCCACAAAAGCTCACACAAAATCAGTCCACAAGCCTTCTCAAAGACTTGTCTCAAATTAGCTTAACAAGTCCACATAGAACTTGTCTAATCTCATAGAATCATAAATAGAATTGTTAAATACTCGATATGTCCTATACTCAATGCTCAATCACTTTCTCAACTCAATCTCATAGAAGCATAAATAGAATTGTTAGTCACTCAATATATCCTATACTCAATGCTCAATCACTTTCTCAACTCAATCTCATAGATGCATAAAGAGAATTGTTAGAGATTCAATATGTTCTATTCTCAAAGATCAATCTCAACTCAATAAAAATATAGAATAGTTTGTTTCATGGAACTTGAACAACCACTTCATTCATCCACTTGACTAGGCTTAATCAAATCTACTCAACCAATCACCTCAAGCAACAATCCTTTCTCACAAACCCTAGTCCAAGCATGTATCAACCAACTCAAAAAGTTTCCAACAATGCTAATAAGACAAGGTTTTAATCACAACTCTCAATTCAAAAAACCTTGAAGCATAAACTCAAAGTACTTCACTCAACCAATGGTCTAAACAACAATGCTTATAAAACAAGGTTTAATCACAACTCACAATCCAAAAAACCTTGAAGGACTAACTCAACCACTTTTGAAAAGGAAACCCTAATAAAATCCTTTTCACTCCAAACTTAATTTTCAATCAAGCCAACCATCTAACTCAACAAAGAAGAATTTTTCCCATACCTTTTCTTGAAGAGTAGTTGTCCTTACAAATCTGCCACACTCACAATTACTTCTTTGACAAACTCAATAAGGGTTAGAGGATAATTTTTATATCACAATTACACCTTATCACTCCAACTTAAACAATAAGCAATATCCTCACAATAATCAAAAACCCTTTATTCAAATACACCCACAAAGTCTTAACCTTCCAATATTCCACAATAGCAAAATTTAAGAGTTGAAAAATAAAAACAGAATTCTCCTTATACCTCCTAACAATATTTGTCAACTACCAACCTTTATCACAATGCAAAGACTTTAATCACCAAATACCTTATACCTCCAACTTAGGCTTTAATAAAATAAAACACAAAATGTTACCTTTGTCTTTGGAGAGTTTCAAACTCTCAACGTAGCCCACACAAATGTCTTTTCCCATGGTGCAAACCACCACACGAGCTACACGCTTGTTGGAAACTAAGAAGCACCACATGCTTCAACACCCTTGTCCTTTCTTACCTTGCAAAATGGATGCACCTAAAGTTTTGGCGCCTTCAACACGTCCACGAAATGCTTCCACCAAATTTTGAACACCAACCACCATGCACACCAAAAATGTAAGCCCTCTTGCCACTAGGCCAAAGCACCTTGGTGGCTTCCAACTAATCACTTTAATGCCTTTTTTTTTTTCCCTTTCGTCATCAAATCAAACACGATTTCTGCAACTTTATCTCACAAGCTCTGCATTAATTTGTATATCAGCATTTATCAAAATGAGCAAGGATAATTTTGGAAACAACTTTGGCAAGGTATTAATATGCATTTCAATTAAATCAAATGACATTGGCACTTACCTTTGGCTTATGATGTCGGCGCTTCCCTTTGGAAATAAACTTTGCCTTGTTTAAAACTCTAAATCCAACCTTTGGATTTATTAAAATAATCTTTGGTCTTAAACCTTTAAACCCAACCTTTGGGTTTAGATATTTTTAAAATTTATAAACCCACTTTGGTAATATAAAATATTGTAATAAAAATTAGAATTATTTTATTTGGGTTTTCACTATGGCACTTCTAACCATTATAATATTTATTTTTAAAATTTAAATTCATCCCGAATTTAAATAATTTATAAAATAAATATTATCACTCCTTTTTAACTTCTGTCTTTTGTATTGTTTCACTCAAACTTTTGCCTTTTGCTGAATATCAAATGACCATCTTTGTTGCCTTTATTTTTGCTGAAATATTGGTATTAATGATGACTCCATCTGGTGGTATCAATGGTGACATCAATGACAACTTTGACTTTGGGACTCAAAATATCCAATAACAAATATATCCATGGTATCATCCTCATGTTCTACCTCATCAACTTCTATCAGTTGCTCTTGTTATAATGAATCTTCATATTCAAATACTACTATGTCTTCTCCTTCCACTTAAAAGTTAATATGTTCTTCGTAGGTCTGATCTCAAGGATGGTGAGAATAATTTTTAAAATAGAATAATCCCTAGTAATACTCATTATTGTGGTAAGGATGATGAGATTTGAAATCATGTTTATGTTAAGGACTAGAATGTTGGAGTTTTTATTCTACCATCAAAGCTATATGTTGAGCATCATCGCAGGTATAGGAATTAAGCATGTTGACTTACCCCTAAATTTTATCTTTAAGACCATGGAAAAAGGTTGATACCACCACCACTAGATTCAATTAGTGGGTGTACATGAGAATATTGGTGAACTCGAAGCAATACTCATCCACTATTGTTATTTGCTTTGTTTCCATAAGATGGACCACAAACAATGTAGAATATCCTTTGTCAAATATTTGGAGATATTACTCTTTGAATTCAAGCCATAAAAGAGAATCACCATGTTAACAAAGCTACAACAATAACCATTGATGAACTTAGCTTCCCAAATTAGAAGCTACTAGTGATATGTGACCTACTTTAGGAACGTGATACAAGTAGATAAGGCTACCCATCTTGGATAGCCACCCTTTTGGATTGACACCTTTAAAGGTGGGTGTATCTTCATGAGGTCTATCAAGGAAAATAGAAGCACCTCCTATAATGGAATCTAAACCAAAAGTAAATACTATGTCATAAGCACCCATAACTACCCATAACTGGAGGAAAAACTTGGGTGGCATAAGGGGTTGAGTGACTTCCATTGGAATTTGGAGGACTATGACTAGGTGGTATTTGTGAAAGAACACTAGTATTTGGTGTCTAATGAATAATCAAATGTTACTATCCTGTGGTTTGTTATTATTCTTTTCCAAGAGGAGCTCTAGTAGTGGATATATTTAATACTCTTTGGATGTTATACAAGGACTTGGCAATGGAAGTAATTATCTGGTCTTGATTACTCAACAATTTGAAAATTAAATTAGTAATTTTCTATTTATTCAAAAGATATGCATGTAAATCAGGGTTAATAGTACTAGGAAAGGGATTACCAATTGAAGGGATAGTTGGAGTGATCAGGGGATGGTTATTAGGATGAGGAGAGGAAGAACATGAGGTGCTGAGAGGAGGTGAAGCCATGGCATTTAAGAAAGAAATAATACATTGCTTAATACTATTGATACTTAGGGAAGTGTTGTGATGCTTACTAGGATTTCTAGGTTGGTGCTTCTTTCTGGTCATACACACATTCTTTAAATGAATAGTACATTCTAATTAACCATTGATTCACTCCCAACCAATAGTTGTAGCAGGTTCATCCATATACAAGGGACAGCTAAAAAACTATAATTTACTTGGAATGCTACTAAAAAACCTAAAATTTACTTGGAATGCTACTAAAAAACCTAAAATTTACTTGGAATGCTACTAAAAAAAGTGTTGTAAAAATACCTCTTACTTTAATTAGCTTGAAGAGACAATCGCAAATGGTCCTGGGACACACCTTTTGAAAAGTGTTGTTGGAGATATCCCTTATTTTACCCATGTTGAAGATATGGTCATAATGGCATGTCTCTCACAAGGTTCCCATAACACCTGATACTCTTTTTTTAATCAAGTTTAGTAAAAGGAAATAACAATAGCAAAATCATAATATTTTAGAATATAATTGCACTAAAATATGGACTAAAATATATATGAAAATTTTACCACGAAAAAAATAGAAAAAATATTTTGCAAAGGTTCTACAATGGTTAACATGCCCTTCTAATGTAAATTCACAACCCATAGGGAGCTAATATTAAATCTTTCATACCACGTGTTACAAAACAACTTCAAGAATTATTGCAATAATAGTAGCAAACCAATTATGTGCAAATAACATTATCCAAATGATAATAATAATTTAGATTTAATTTCCAAAAAATCAAATATGCAATAATAAAATTTCATATTGAAATCAATGCAAGTCCTTAGCCACTTAGATATCACAATGTTGTATAGTCACTTGGAGAGGTAAAGTCACATATGCATAGCAAATACGACTAAGATTTGAGTAAGTTAATCTCAACTACCACCTAATTCTCCTTATTTATAGATTAAATCAATTTTTAACCCTAACCCTAATGCTCAAAGGATGAGTATCTAAACCTAGGGCTCGAGCTAGAAAAAATAAATATAGTTGATGTGGCTATATTGGAGTCATTACAATAACCCATATGTTTTCCCTCCATAGAAAAAAATTCATACACCAAAAGTTCCTTGGTTCAATGGTTGGTACAAATAGTTGATGTAGCCACACCAAGGTTCAAATATCGGTAGCACCAAATAGGACAATGTGACTAAATCGATGTAAAAGGGAAAGGGAAACCCTGTGAAAAAAAAAATCATACAATTTATATAAGACCTTGAACATTGGGAAAATAAAGATGGTTAAAATCCCTTAAAACCCAATAACCCTAACAAGAATGTTGTTGGGGATGGGATTTATGTTGTAGATATTCAAGATACCTCTTATGTGATAGAGATTGCTAGAACCCCTATAAACATGCTAACTAAGTCTATGGGGTCCAAAACCTAAGAATATTATACCATAATGGATACATGAAAAAATTCTCAATATTTTTCTATCCCCTATAATAAAGAATTGTCATTACACCAAAATATATGAAGCACCTAAGTGGAATTATCCAAACAATTTTTTTTTTTTGCATGGGACTTATTGACATGAATTGAGTACCTCGTCAAAGTTGCAAAATTTTTGTTATAGACAAAAAATTTGTCCTCACTTCAACATTGATAAAATCAATAATGATAGGATCAACATTTTCTATGAAAAGGTTAAGAGTCTCTAGAAAAATTTAAATCATCCTTCTAATTAGAGGCTAGGTATTTACAATACCCCATTTCCCAATCATGACTAGCAAGCCCCCATAATAAATATTAGCCCATACCTAATGAAGATCAAGGGTTCAACCATGGGGTAATTTGAATGTGAAAATTTATCAAAATCAAGGGTGTAACCCAATGCAAGGAAATCAAGGGTATAACCAAGGAGGGGGTCATAATAATCAAAATCAAAATTATATTCACTCCCAAACCAAAATCCTATTCCTAGTAATGTGTAAAATGCTCCTCAATCCAACCAAGTCTTTGTGCAACCTAGTCCAAATAGAGAGTGCATTTGTAGCTAACAAAATATAATCCAATATGTCAACATTCTATAGGTATAAAGGGAAATAATTGAGTCTTTATAATAATAAATTTTTGTTGTCACTAAAGTGCATGCCAAAATAAAAAGAAGCAACTTTTCAAGGAAGAAAAAGAGAAGAAATATAAGGCTAAACAACCTATTCAAGCAATGTTAAATCCAATTGTAAATGATAAAATTCAAAATCCTCCCTTATTCATCTAATAATTTGCTAAAAATATGGAAATGCCTCCTAATGCAAGAAATATCCCTAAAAACACTCAACCAATTCTATGAATACTTTTCTATTAAAAATATAAAAAACCCATCATTTCTACTTAAAGTGGTTATCCTAGTTTCCACAATAAAAAAAGGTTCCATGACATTATAAAGAATCATTACTTAAAGTAGTCATGAGGAAAACCAAAGCATGGAAAATTGTGGAAGAGTTGTGTACAATAACCTATAAGGTCCCACATATGAAACTACTTAGAACATATCCCTATCATTTACATAGATTAAGAGAAATATTTAATGATATGGAGATGCTTAGACCTAGGGTTACAAATATTATGCCCACCATTCCATGGCCTTAAGAAGTGTAATGTATTTGGTCACACAAGGAAAATATTTTATTGATGCACATACTAGCCCTAATTTAACTATCAAATTTTCTCTTAAAAACTTGATTATTGTTCATCATCTAGCAAGAGTTGATGATCTATCATTGATAATTAAAATTGTTTATAATGTTATGGTTGTTTGTAGGGATTTATTTGATGAAGAGTGTTCATATGTCATGTCATTATCCTTAATAGATCATTTAAAAATCTCTCAAGGGAATATCTTGTTTAATAGAAATCATTTCTATGTTTATAGCGGCATTCGCAAGACCCTATTGGTTGCATTTGGTTGTCTATTTCTATGGAACCCAAAGATGTTAGAGTGAATTTCATGGTGTTTGATTTCAAGACTAAGTACAACATGTTATTGGATAGACCTTGGACTAGTAAAATGAGATTCATTGCTTTCTTTGCTTGCCAGGTGGTTAAGTTTACCTCTAATAACAAAGTGTTTACTATAGAAGGAGATTTAGATCCTTAGGTAATTTGTCCTCCAAACTATGAAAATTGTTTAATTCCTTATATGGATGAAACATAGAAAATTCCAATCTATGAACATGAATAATAATGGCCTTCTAGAAGGAAGTTGTAGAAGAGGCATCATGAATTTCATTTATAATGCCCCCTAGACAAGTATGAATTAGAAGACGATCAACCTAATATGGATGTTATTATTCCTCTTCCTTGGGACAAAGTTGAAAAATAGCTACTATTGTTAAAACCTAAGAAGAGAGAACACCCTATCTTATTCTACCAATTATTATATTTGTTGCATAAACCCCACGAGGAAGATGCAAAGTTGAAGCAGGTAACTTATTATGCTAGTAATGATAGCATGGGAGAGACAATTGATAATGATACTGATAGTGGCCTAAATCAGGCTTACAACATTAAAACAAATAATACTTCTTCTAACAATCATATTTTTAACGTTGGGGTGTGGCATTATCAAGTATATTCAATGGATTTTTTATATTAAATGATTATGAGTATTATGCAGATGTTAATATTTGTGATGTGTCTAATAGAGATCGTAATAATTTATTTGTTTTTTGTATGCTTATAAATTATGAATGCAATAGCTAGACATAGATATGTTGATATTTCTATTCTCTCCACCATAAAATATTTAACCATTCAAAATGATATAGGAATTATTCTTTTGCCTAAGCATTTAACATAACTTGAGATATATCACTTTCAAAATTATTATGTAGATAATCCAATTGGTTGGTATATCTCTTATGGAATAAATTCTTGTATTATTCATAATTCTAACCATAGTTTTCTTCCAAAATCCATTGTCTTCTTAGAAAATATAGGGCCATATTTTGAATAACCATGATCACCATTTAAATTTATGGTCCTAGTTAAATCAAATTTCCTTGTAATTTCTAAGTTTATTCTCGTCATTCATGATCATGCATCTATTGATGATTGTTTATACTTAGAATTATTTGTTATATCAAATTCTTCAGATGTTTCTAGAAAACAAATCTTAAACCAAGATCATCACATTGATTTTTAGGGTATAGTACCTAACTAAACTATTGCATCTATTTTAGCTACCCTTATCCCTTGCTTAAAGAGGTTCTCTTGCTTAGATATGTTTTCAAATAAGTGGTATGACAAATTTATTAATCCTACACCCTCTTGTTCATATAGATACTTCATTTGTAGTAGAGTACTCTCCTTAGCTTAAGGTAAGGATTGTTATGGTTTCCTTGATAAAAGTTTATAAATGATTGAAGCCATATCATAAACCCCACCTTCATATCTTCCAAAGTTTTTAGATATATGTCCACATCCTCTCTTGGTTGAAAGGCAAGGGACATGATGTTGAATCTCTTTTTGAAATTCTATATAATGTACTCTTTATCCTTTCTCTACCTTACAAGGAAATCATTCTTAAAATTTTATATGTTGGAAAGGAATTAATCTTATGGAAACATCATGATAAAGGGTTTCTCAAAAAACCTAATCCTAAAATGGGTCGACATAAATGGTCTAATTATATTTAAAATATTGAGGTTAATTATGATTTTGAAAAATTCCCTCTACCCCAAATCATTTTGAAGAATTCAATATCATGAATATTGAGCCCACCATAGATATTGATATAGGCTCCCTTAAGTTTCCATGCATAGTTAAAATTAGGGCTAGTTTATCTAAAGAGGAATATGTCATATTTACTACTTTACTTAAAGAGTAAAAAGATGTTTGTACCTGGGAATATTCTAACATACTTGGAATTGTCCAAAAAAAGTAGAGAATATTCTGCGCATCATTTAAGACCAATGCAAAATAGAAATTTAGAAACAATTAGAAGTCAACTTTATAAGACCTATTAATTATTTAGGATGGGTATCTAGAATTGTTCCTATGAATAAGAAAGATAAGAATGTTATCTAAATTTTTTGTGATATTAAAAACATCAACACCACTTGTCCTAAGGATAACTTTCCTCTACCTTCAATAGATACCATTGCCTATTCTACCATGGGGTATAAGATGTTATTCCTTTTGAATGTTATTTAGGGTATAACAAAATCTAGATTACCCTTAAGGATTAAACTAAACAACCTTTACCAAACCTTGGTACACATTCTATTATGTTCTCATGACATCTATATTAAAGAACATTAGAGCAACTTATTAGTGGGCTATGATAAAAAAAAATTATGATCTAATTGGAAAGATAGTATAATCATATGTTTATGATCTCTTGTATGAGTCTAATAAATGGGTTGATCACCTTGTTGACATTCATGTCATTATTGAGTGATTACATCACTATAAAGTTAGACTTAATCCAAATAAGTGTGTATTTATATCACTAGTAGAAAGCTTTCAGGCTTCAAGGTGTCTCATAAGGGAATATATGTGGACCATGATAATATGAAGGCCATTGATGTTATGCCTTCTCCACATACTATAATAAGTATGAATTCTTTTTGGGTAAGCTTGGAGCTATTATATGGTTTATCCCTAAGCTAGTATTCAAATCTTATCTGGTCAATCAATTGCTTAAGAAATACATAGATTTTAAATGGTATGAGAGTTATGATATGGATTTTCTTGAGTTGAAGAAATTGATTTTACCCCAAAATATATTACTTTCCCAGCTATATAATTCCTTTGTTCTTAACATGTCATATATTCAAGTCTCTTTAGGTTTGGTGATTACTCAACACAATGATAACAATGAGTATACTATGTATTACACTAGTTATTGTTGAGTGATAATTTTGCCCAATTGCAAAACCACACTCACACTTAGGATTTTGATTAGAAAACCCTCTCTTGCAAAGAAGTTAAAAATGAAAACAACTTCTTTAAGGTTCCACTATATAAGCATTGCACATGTGTATTGTAATCTTGTGAAGATATGTCAAATAAGTGCTAGGAATACCTTAGTGATTTGCAACTGTTAACAAGGGGCCTATGTTGGTTTATTTTATCATGCTATACTAATGATTGTTCATCATAATTAAAGAAAGTGAATGTAAATGTGATTAAATTCCTCTAATTATTGCTTGATGAATGAAAAGGAAATAAATATGCATGAATAACTATAAAATGTAATGGCCTTGAAATTGTAATATAAACTACCCCTCCCTAATGAAATTGTAATTTTCATAAGGTGGAGATAATTTATTGCTTTAAACACAATAGCCTTTGATATATTCTATAAATTACCTCTCTTTAATGAAATCAGAATTTTCATAAAGAGAAGGTAATTTATTGCTCTAAAAATGATGGCCTATGAAATGCCATATAAATTACCCCCTTTAATGAAATTGCAATTTTCATAAAGGGAAGTTCATTTATTGCTTGTGAATAAAAATGCAAAGCTTAAAAATTGATTTACCTTCAAAATATGAAATAATGTAAAATTTCGAAATTATAAAAATCCCCATAAAACAACAATTTTCAATAATTTTTATAATTTTTAAATGCCTTCAAAATGAGATCGAAATTGTTTTGGATGAAATATTGAAGCTCGTTCTTCATACCCGTGCATTTATTTTTGGCATTTTTATTTTTTTCTAATTTTTTTTTAATCATCAAAGTTTAAAAAAAATATGCAAAAAGAAGAGTTAGACAAACTGAAAACATAAACCTGCAAAATAATCTCAGTATAATGCTACCCTACACAACAAAACTAGAGATAGCGAGAAATCTCAAAAGGGTAACCTAACCTAATAAAACCTACAAAAACACCATTTGAATTAGATCAATTGCTAGCCTCTAAGGAAAATAAATAAAATCTACATCCCACAGATTTTCACGTAGTGCAACAATGTTAAAAATTGGATAGAAATCTAGAAAAGCGTAGAGAAATATAGACAGTAAAACAACTACCCATTGAAATTATCTCCCCTAATGATGCTCACAATATGTAAGTTTCTAAAAATTTTGCATTTAAAAAAAAACTATTCTCTTTTACACAAAATGCATTTTCAGTTTCTCAACAATCCTCTAGCATCTAGCCTTCAAGAGGATCCAGCCCCTCTTATGTGTTTTGATGGCTCTTTCTAAAAACTCTTCAGTTCATCTTCGAACGCTGACTTTTCCATTACCTTCTCATTTTTTTGTTAGGCATGGCCTTGTACCAGTCGATTATTCAAACCTCACTGTTGCTTTCTCTAATAGTAAGCATGATGGGTGACTTTAAAACCATTATCTTCCTTTTATTATTTTGGTAACGTCTCCTTTTTACCTATACAACGTGTTGTATTATATGCACCAAAATTTAGCTTTTAATTAACACCCAATTAAACTTTTCTTAAATAAACACCTATGAGGCTAACGTGGCACATGATGGATAGTCCCTCCACTCATGTGGTCTTGAAGGTCTTCACACGCTATCCACATTATATTGTATGAAATAAGCATTTGAACTGCCTACTGTGGGTCCTACTTGAAATTTTCTAACAATAAAAACACCATGTGAGATTCAAACAATTTATGCAGCTTGATTTTCACTCTGATACACCAGATGTGGTCGCATCCATAATGTCAAAATATTTCCTTCATTCATCATTCTATCTTTTCCATTGACGGTCCCTCATTCATTGTGTTCTTCTCAATGCTACGTCTCCTTGGTGTTCTTCCGAGGTACCTATCATCGTTGTCACTGTATCCACTTGGCTAGACCATCCACTTTTTTGACCATGATATACTCAATGTACAATATTCAAAATAAAATAACTCGCATGAGGAATACACAATTTACCCATCCTAGCATGAATACACTATTTTCCAATAAATAGTTCATGAAACAGCATTGCTTACTTGACTTCCAACAGTTGTGCAAGTAGCTTCTCGTTCGAAGATGTTCTCTTCCAGATGTAGGTGGATAGAATACTCTAATTGAATCATCAAAACCATGAATCTAGGATGTTTGCATCATCATTCATTACCATATAATTAGTCGATGAATCTTCGTGGTGTTTGGTGGATCTTCATCCTTAACGTTGTTGGCCTATGTGTTTACTTTGGTAAGTCTGGCAACCAATTTAGATCATCACAACATCCATTTTCATGGTCTTGCTCCTCCAATGGGAAATCATAGTGCTAGGATTCCTGAGCATTTCGATCCTAAACAATGTCCCATCAAATGCCATCGCTTTTGGTTTTATCGCCCACGAATCGACCCCTGCTCCTAGCCTACCCTGTCGACCCTGCTCATGCATTATACATTTCTTATCATTGGCGCTACATCAAATGGGCTGCCATGTGGATGATGGATTTTAAAACACTATCTTCGACCTTTGTCTACTCATAATCGACACCCTCAGTGCGGTTACACCTAGTTTGTCCCCTTTGGTATCGCATTCTTGCATGTTGCATGAATTTACGCCAAACATCCAAATGCCTACACATATTCCATAAATTGTATCTGATACCACTTATTTTAGGATGTTTGCTTATCGGGCCCATTTCTTTCTAATGTAGAACATCGTGACTCATGACTGAATTCACTCTATCTGATTTGGTGTTGTTGACGAATTCCTCCACCGCCTACGATCACCTTCTACGTCTGCAACTCAACTCAATGATACCTAGCTCGAGGTAAATTTTTGGTGCCATGTCATATTGTACTTCATTGGGGTCACCACCATGGCATGATTACCTCTTCTATCCACACAAATCCCATAATCTCAACCTTCCTTAGGTAAAACCATAGATTATGTGTATGAATCTACCATGTCACTTCGTTGCTCCATGTGATCAGTCATCATTCCATATTCCTTCGGTGCTTAATGTGCGCTTTTTGTCTTTGTCGGCATCCAAGTTGTCCACCTAGTGACTGACACATTCGGTTGCGTCCGTACCATACCAGAGTTCAACCTGCCATGTCACGTTCATCCATCGTGTCCCGGTTAATCAAGGTCTTCGTGCAACGTCAACCTCCTTCATAGTTATGATCATTTGACTGGTCTCAAGTAGCTGTACCCATCCATGTCATTTGTTTTTGTCCTTATCACACAATTCACTGGTATGCATATCCACTGTCATATCCTGGTTACATACAGTAAAGAGATGCATTAGCGTATATAACCCTAAAACATCATGACAACCAAATTTAAACAAAAAGGTCAATATATATAAATAAAACCACATAATGATACTCATTAGCCTTTTATGTTTTATTTTATATTTTTATTTTTTATTATATTATATCACATTTTATATATATAAATATATTATATTTTTTTATTTATATATATATATATGTTTAAATTAAAAATTTATGCTTAGGTTTATTTAGTTTAAAAGAATATTAAAATTAATTAACACCTTTCAAACCAAACCAAGACCAAATAAAAGAAATTGAAAGACATGATCAGCAATTCACTCTGTGGACTCAAGGCACACAAAAGAAGATACTCCCTAACACACTCATCACTCTAACAACATGAGAAATCACTAACACAACAAAAGAAAGGTGGGTCCCCAATTTTGGGGTAGGTTGTGTGATAGTCACAACAAATGGTGACTCTGCTGGGAAATGCTCCTGAGCATTTTGGGTGAAGAACCCAATCTAAAATGAGAACACAAAATATCAGCAAAATACAAATTATTTAGCGATGTCCCAAGAAGGTGGGGGTAAACAACTTCGAATAAACAACAACTAATCCATCTGCCTTTGCTCAGTGTGTGACAAAGTGATTCATTTTGCATCCTTGAAAACCATCCAGATTCCATCACCTGGTTTACCTTTAGGCTATGAAGCATGTTGCTCATAATATTTCCTTTTTGAATAATATTTTTGCAAAGTCTCTTTTGAGCATAATTTGTTCAGATAGAGCCCCACTGCTAGTCAGGCGTCCATAGCCCCGGTGGAGATTTTCTGAACTCACCGGTGACTGATTTGATCTAATGCTTTTCAATGCTCATTTCTTATAATCGAGCTGTGTCTAGACAGAGCCCCACTGTCGGTCAAGCGTCTATAGCCCCGGTGGAGTTTATCTAGACTTTGTGACTGATTTGATCAATCTTTGCATTGCTTGTATTCTTCTTTTATAGATAACTTTGCAATCCTTTATGTATCACTTAGGAATAGAGTAGGAGCATGTTAGAATTTAGCCTTAATTTGCAAATCAAGATAACTTCATCCTTCAGGACTTCCAAAAATACCCTTTAATATGTGGGTTACATGTGGAGCTTTAGCGAAATATTTCATTGTTCCACTCTCCACCATTTTAGTCCCAAAATCTGAGCATGATCACAAAATAATTCATCCCCCTTTTCTCAGGTTCACCTGCTTTCAGATTAGGTATTCCAACCTACTTAACAAAGGAACACAAAAAATAGGCAAGAGGCCATAAATTAGTGACCACGAAACATCACCTCAAAACAAGGGAACAACCCAAAACACAAAACTAAAAACACAAACCAAATCCTAACCTAATGCAAACTAACAAGAAAGCAAAACAAACCAAAAATTAAGGACAAAGCACAAAAACAGCAAAGCTAAACAAAAACATGAAAACCAAAACTATATACAACAATATACAATATGGTACAAGATGGTGCAAAATTTGAGCCATCACTTCCCTGGATCCCAAACATGATTAGCACATTTCAAAAGACATATAACATGATACGCATGCCAAGTTTTATAGAAATCCAACAAAAACAAGATTAGGCCAAACAATACAACAATCTTCATCTTGCCTCTTTCACCCCACCAATTTGATTTAGTTCCATTAACAATCCCATAGGTGAGCTTCAAATCATTAAATTGATTAGACAATAACTGATTTTCAATTCCTTCTTGTCTATTCCTTAATATGTCAATCTCACAATTCGATTCATGATTTAGAATTAGGCCTTCCTTTTCAAATATGAGATCTTGCAAATAAGAGCCTATTTCTAAAAATTTCAAAGCCAATTCATTTTCCATGTTTGTAGGCCAATCAAATTTATGCAACATTTTGCAAGCATCTAGGATATTTATTAAATGAGGATCATTATAAGTTTTTATCCTAGATTCAATTATTAATTGTTGATGAACTTGATTCAACAATTCAAGCACATCAACTTCTCTTTCATTCAACAAAGCAATATCATTAGTGGTGTGAGGAGAAATTAACTCAAATTCTTTATCAACCACAAATGGCATTTCATCATTGATAGCATTTGAATCCAACAACCAATTAGGTAAACCTTCACCTGGAGTTCGAATGGTGGAACACAAAAGGTGAGATTTTACCTTTGGTACATTTCCATTTACCAATACTTGGAGAGGATTTGTCACTTCTTTTTCCTCATGATCTTCATCATCATCATCATGTAGCATTTCTTCTTCATCCATGACCTATTTATCAAAGACACCAAAATTAGGCACCCAATTAAAAACATGTCCATCATTTTCAAACCATGAGTCTTGTCTATCTAGGGATGTGTCAAATAACACATGCTCATGATCAATCATTTGAGTTGTTTTAGATAAAGTAACATTTTCAATTGGATCATCAGTGATATCAAACCCAAACCATTCAGGTTCTGGAATTTCCTCTAGTTGAGGTGACATAGGCATTATAGGATCCTTAGGTGAAACAATGCTTTCCATTTCTTGCATCTCAAATGGGAACAAAGTGAGTGAGTCTCCTTCTTTGCCTAGAATAGTAGAGTCATTATCATCCTTTTCTCTTTTAGCAAGATGTTCAATAAACTCATCTTCAAAATGATTGAATCTTGAAATCTCCTTCTCTATTTCTGCAAATGACTTGTCATATTTCGATTGTACAAGAATTTCCAAATCTTCATGCGAGATAGAGTTTTCAACATCCTGCCTATCAAGTGAAATAGAAATTTCATCAGTAGGAGCGTGAGAAAACAATGATTCCTCATACCTTTTCCTACAATTATAATAATGGTCATCTAAACCCATGGGATGAAACTCTATTGCATCCTCCTCGTAACTTTCAAGTTCTTCAAGAAATTCTTCTTCAAATTCTTCCTTGTCATCATCTCGAGGATGTTGAAGGCTTTGATCATCAAATTTAATCATCTCATCCAAATTTATGGAAGGTCCTGATTCATCACATGTTTCAAAACCAGTCCACTCTAGGATCCCTCCATTGTCCAAAATAATATCACTTTTAGTATCTTTGACCTTTGTCTCATGAGGATGATTTGGAGCATCATCAAGATACGCATCTTGAGGCCTTTGTTCTTGTAATTGAGCGATGTTTCCTTTAAGTTGTAGAACTAGCCTTTGCAACTTGTCTTGCATATCAGGTGAAGCGAGTGCTTCATTAGAAAGAGTGGAAAAGTTCTCCCATTTATTCCACCAACAATGATCATCTTCTAAAATTGGGGTGTGATGTTCAACCATACCTTCACATTCTTCAAATTCATCAATGGGTTGATCTTCAAACTCACCTTCACCTTCCTTAGATGGTTCAATTATTTTCAAAAGTGGGCTACTCTTTGTATTCAAGCTTGCAAGATCACAATCCACATTTGTAACCCATGATTCAATTTTATCACAATTTGGAAGGTGTGGGTTTTCTTGACCATCAGTTTCAACAATCTCATCCAAAGTGTCTTCCGAGAACAAGTGGTGAAATTTTGTTATGTCTTCGAATTCATTTATTGATTCTCTTTCAACCTCATTTTCAACCACTTTTGATGGCTTAGGGGTTTCTATAATGGGATCAATTTTTATATTCTTCTTTCTATGATCATCCCAATCCTCACTTGTAAACCATAACTTTGAGCCACTCATCTCCAGCTCATCACAACTTGACTCATGTTGGATTTCTTGATATTTACAATGATTGTCTTCTAAAAACAAGTGATGAGATTCCATCATGTCTTCAGATTCATCTCTTGACTCCTCAAATTCACTCTCAACCGCCTTTGGTGAGTCAAGGGTTTCTTCAATAAGATCAACTCTTGTATTTTTCTCCCAATGATTGTCCCAATCTTCCTTTGTGAATAAACATGAACCAATCTCCATATCTTGATGGGTTTGTTCACCCAAATCCTCATTAATGGACCTTGGCTTTGAGACTTGCACATCCTCTTGGATGAAATATAAGGTGGTTGTAATATTTGGACATTCAACTTTATCCCATTGATTGCTCACATTAGACCTCATTGAATTCAAGGGTGCTATATTGGATGGTTGGTGTTGGTTGGAATCCATAGCTCCTAAAAAACAATTCATCATGGGAGAAGGTTGTGTCTCACCCTGACTCATGGGTGGTATCTTATTTTGGGCCTTAGGATTAAGTAATGATAATCTACCCATATCAAAATTTCTCAAAGCCCACCATCATTCTACCATAATTGCCTCCTTGTAGGCCTTAGGCAAGGATGAATCTTCAAGAAGCTTCCTTAGAAATTTGGATATTATGGGGTCTAAGGCTCCCATGTAAATTTCAAAAGCTCTCTCTTCTAAAATGATGAAATGGGGCACCACTTTGGTATACAACTTATGGAACCTATCATTGAATTGACTCATGGACTCATTAGGTTCCTTATAGATAGAGACAAATTGATTTAGCATCAAAACTGGGTCAACTGATTTTCCAAAATGGCTAGTAAATATTGCTTCTAGTTGAGCCCAAGAAGTGATGGAACCTATAGGTAGGTATAGGTACCACTCAAATGCAACCTCATCCAATGTGTATGAAAACAATCTACAAGGAACATCTCCATTCCATATTTGCAAATGCCTTAAAATATCCTTGTATCTCTGAATATGTTCCTCAGCCGAGGTCACATCATGCTTAAACATGGGTAAATAATTTTCTACACCTTCAGGAATTTGATGAGTAGGCATGTCTAACTGACTATAATAGCTTGATAGGCTTGAAATCAATTAGTATTGTATTAATCAGTAAGAAGCATATATAGTACAACCTTAGGCTTAGAATATCCTGTAGTTGTAGGATTTAAGAAACAACTTAGAACCCGAAATAAAATAGGCTAAAAATAATTTAATAATATAATATTCCCTAACATCCTATTAATATCCCACTAATTAAATATATGCTAACATCCCCCCTTATTACATTATTTTGAAATACAAAGGGAGTTGCGAAACAACTCAAATTTGACACGTGCAAGTGCCTTAGTAAAAATATTCACAACTTGATCATTGGTGGGAATGTACTGAAGCTGAATATTATGCCTTGGAACTTCATCATGAATGAAGTGACATTGAGTTTCAATGTGTTTGGTACATTCATGAAACACTGGATTCTTTATGAGCTTCAAAACACCCTAGTTGTCACAAAATAAGTGAATTGGAGATTTGGATGGAAGACCCATACTTTTCAAGATGTGACGCAACCATATCACCTCACACATTGCTTCTCATGTGGCATGATACTTTACCTCTGTAGATGAAATAGCAACCACCTATTGCTTCTTGCTATGCCAAGAGATAGGACCGGATCCAAGATGAAAAATATATCCTGAAGTTGATTTTCGATCATCATATGACCCAACATAGTCTGAGTCCATGTATCCTTGCAAGAAGAATTGATCATTCTTCTTGTACTCTAGGCCATACTCAATAGTACCACAGACATAGTGAAGAATGTATTTTGCTACTTTCCAATGACTGACCTTAGGCTCCTGCATGAACCTCGAAAGATAATTTATAGCAAACACGATATCTGGCCTAGTGTTGGTTAGATATATGAGACTCTCGATTATCTAATGATAGAGAGTACCATCTACCTGAGGAGAATCATCATACCATGATAACTAAAGCCCTATTTCCATCAGAGTTGCCATAGGCTTACAATCAGTCATGCGATACTTCTCTAACAATGTCTTGGCATACTTTTTCTATGTCACCTTGATGTGATGCTTCTTTTGGTTCACTTCCAAGCCAAGACAATAGTGAAGAAGTCCTAGATCTGTCATCTCAAAATATTTTCTCAAGTCACCTTTGACTTTAGCTATCAATTTTTTTGAGTTGCCTATGATAATCAGATCATCTACATAGAGTACAAGTAGCACTATTTCAGAACCTTGTTTCTTGAAATAGATATTTGCATCCAAAGGACTTCTCTTGAATCTATGCTGCAATAGGTGATCATCCATCTTAATGTACCAAGCTCGTGGAGCTTATTTCAAACCATACAAGGACTTGACCAATTTGCAAAATTTTTGCTCTTGGCCTTCCACTTCAAATCCTTCAGGTTGTGACATATACACTTCCTCTTTGAGATCACCATTCAATAAGGCACTCTTGACATCCATCTGATGTACTTTCCACCTGAACTATGTTGCCATAGCACAAAGAACTTGAATGGTAGTCATTCGAGCAGTAGGTGCAAAAGTTTCCTCATAGTCAATGCCTTCTTTTTGTGCATAGCCCTTTGCAACAATATGGGCCTTATGCTTATCAATTATTCCATCTACCTTGTACTTTACTTTGTACACCCATTTGCAGCCAATGGGCTTCTTTCCATGCGATAGATCAACAAGCTTCCAAGTTTAATTTTTCTTTAGATACATGCACTCTACATCCATAGTAGCCTTCCATTATGGCTTACTAAGGGCATCTTGTACTGTGGTGAGTTCATGCTCATCAAGTGAAGACATAAAAACCCTAACATCATCCACATCCATATCTTCTATTTCTCTCTCTGGATCTATAGAAATATCCTCAAAGGATTGACAAAGATCATCAACCTCAGTAGTCTCTGTTGTTGCTCTATCTTGTCGAGCCATACTGCGAGTACGAGGTCTATTCAAAGTCATATCTGGTGGTGTGGATATATTTGAGTCTTTGATAGTACTTGTATACCACTTAGGAATATTTTTCTATGGTGAAGAAGAAGAAGGAGGAGACTTCTCAACCTTAGACTCCTCAAAATCAAGGTATACATTGGATGTGTTATGTGATGTGAAAGCTTCATCAAATACCACATCTCTACTGATATGAATCTTCTTGGTGAAAGGATCCATCAATAGATATCCCTTAGAATGCTCATCATAACCAAGAAGAACACATTGCAAGGTCTTCTCATCTAACTTCTTCCTCTTTTCTTTTGGTATGTGCATAAAATCCTTACATCCAAAAATGCGTAGATGATAAATGGAGGGTTTTTGACCACTCCATGCTTCTTGTGGAGTTATTTCCTTTAGGGCCTTTGTGGGTGCCCTATTCAGTAGGTATACTACTGTTGTGATAGCTTCTACCCAAAACTATTGCTCTAGATGGGCTCCTATAAGCATACAATGAACCATTTCCATGATGGAACGGTTCCTCCACTCAGCAACTCCATTTTGTTGTGGAGTATAGGTAGTAGTGAGTTGTCTCTTGATCCCATGTGCAATCAAATATGAGGAAAATTATTTAGAGGTGAACTCCCCCTCGATCTGAGCGGAGGGTCTTTATAGAAGTCCCTGACTCCTTCTCAACAGATTTCTTGAATTGTTGGAAGTAACTGAAAGCTTCTAATTTTAGATGAAGAAATAAAACCCACATATTCCATGAGTAGTCATCTACAAACAACTAAAAGTACCTCTTTCCCCATAGCTATTCGACATAGGACCACACAAATCGGTGTGAATTAACTCCAAAGGTTTCTTTGCTCGTGAAGATATCTTTTCAAATGGTACTCTATGTTGCTTCCCTACTAAGCAATCAGAGCACACTAGCAATGTAGAGGAAAGGGAGGGAAGACCCTTTACCATCTCATATTTACTTAGCTCAAGTAAATATCCAGAACTTAGATGCCCGTATCTCTTGTGCCAAAGTGAAGTAGCCTCCTTTATAGAGACTACCATGGCAACATGAGGGGTGGAGATAGCATCTAATGCAAATAAGACATGCTTGTATGAAGTTGTTGTGATGTGTTTATCCCTCTTGGTGATAAAGCAACACTTTTTTCCATACTCAACACAAAAAACAACAACCATGTTCTTATATAGTATTTGAGGTAGTGACAACAAATTGTTCGCCAATTTGGAACATAAGGACTTTTTCAATTTGATATTTTCCATTTGGAAGGGTGACTGAAACTATACCCTCACCCTGAACCTGGTAGGTCTTATCATCAACAATAGTTACTGGTTTGCCTTCCTTGGCTTCAAATATCTCAAACCATGACTTGTCGCCAGTCATGTGTTTACTAGTGCCAGAATCAACATACCACACATGATCCTTTTTCTTGGAGGTTGTGTTAGTCATGAGCACCTTGTGTGCCCACTCAAAATCTGAGTCTGATTCTTCAACAACAACATTTCCCTTGGGTTGCTTATTTTTGTTCTATGGTTTTTTAGGGCCCTTGTTTTTAGGTTGTTTATTTTTGTACCAACACTTATTGGTGTCATGGGTATCTTTCTCACAAATTTTACAATATCTCTTTTGTTGTTGAGGTTGTTTTCCTTTGGAATCCTTGGAAGAAGATCCTCCCTTCTAAAAATTACCTTTCTTCTTAGAACCCTTCTTGTTTGAATAGAGGGTTGTATTAGAAGCTTCATCTTTTTGAAGTTGGATGGCCTCCTCAGTTTGAAGCAAATTGACCAACTCCACAAAGGTAACTTGTCTTTGTGACACTTGAAGGGAAGTTATCAACATTCTGTATGAATTAGGTAAAGCTCTCAAAATCACTAAAGTGAGGAGCTTATCTTCTACAGTATCTCCCATAGAATTCAACCTTGACTTCAACTCGACCACTCTACATAGAAATAGTTCAACTGTCTCTCCATACCTCATACTCAAACTGTGAAGTTGATATTGAAGGTTAAGAATGGTGGAATCATTCTTACCCTCATAGATGGTCTTAAGTGCATCCCATGCATATTTACCATGTTCTTTATCTTCTATGTGAGGTTGAACATCATCTGTGATAGCAAGCAAGATGAGCATTCTTGCCCTACTATATTTCTTGTCATATGCAATCTGATCTACACCTAGTGTTGTAGGACGTTTTGTTGTGTCAGAGACAACATCCCACAATTCTTCTACTTGTAGAATAGCCTTCATTTTCATCTTCCATGGTGCATAATTGGAACCTTTTAGTAACTAAGTATTTGATAGATATTTGTGGATAGCGGCCATAATGAAGGTTCCTTATATCACCAAATGGTCTCCCTTTCTTTATACCTGTCAGGACTTTATACCGAACCTCTCGATATACCCCGCCCTTAAATGAGGGAGGCTATAAGGTATGTGAGAGTAGAACGATACGTGGAACATAGGCGATACTAAAAGGGAATCATTTTGTTTATGACACCTACCATAGAAGGTCTTCCACATGCGTGGGGCGTAACTTCCCCTAAACACTTTGGATAGACACTTCATCAGGATTTACATCTAACAACAATAACGATTTAGGGAAGTGAATGGAGTGAAAATAACAAAATGGTAAACTTATATCTCCCCAACGATTTATAGAGAACAAGCTCAGATGTCGTTGTTGCAGCTATGTTAGGTGTTAGATATAATAGCCCAAAGCACGACAACTTTACCTATAAGTGTGGGCTAGAGGTACCGTTTATACCGAACGCTACTATGCAAATAAATTGCATGGATGGGTTCAATTTTTGGGGACTTAAATGTGCTTGATTTTATACTTAATGAAGTAGTGCAAATGAAATGTAAATGCAACTAACAACAGAAAGTGCCCACAAAAAATTGAAAATTTAGGTGTCGGATTCCACCAAAAATGCACCTAATTACAATGCCAAATTTGTTTTGAAAATGAAGTTTCACTCACTATGATTCCCCCCTTTGCATCCTTATTTGAGAATTTTGCAATAAAATGACATAAAAAAATGCCCCCCTAGGTTTTGCAAAATAGACAAGGATGAAATTTGTTTGGGGTTTGTGCTTCAAAGGTATTTAAAAATTGTTATTTGAAAGCAAAAATTAATTTTAATGAAAATAATTTATACTAATTAAATATAAAAATTTCTTAATTAAATTAAAAATTAATTAAGAAAATAATATTTAATTAATAAAAAATTAATCATTAAAAAAAATTGCTTAGAAAAAACAAATAAAAATGATTACCTTTGATAGGTCGGTGGGAGTTGATCCCCCAACCTGCTGTTCGGCAACACCATAGCACGAGCAGCGTGACCACACGAACTATCAAGCTCGGTGAAAACTAAGGGAAATATTTCCCTTCTTATCATTTTCCTAGCCCACAGGAGCAGGTGGCATTCCACTCAATCTTAACCGCGTGGCTCTTCCTCCACCGTGCAACTCTACCTCCACCTTGTGACCAGATCCTCTACACACAGGCATAAAGCCCTAAACTAGTCAAAACACCATGATCTGTTGTTGTCATGATCATAGTGGATTTTTCTTGCAAAATGTGATGATGTCGAAGCTTTGTTTCTCCTACTTGAGTGCAAATCCTGTATTCTACCTATATATTGTTGTCTCTAGCACATGAAACACTGCAACACAAACTATGATCCACTTCACCTTGTCTACAACTGAGCGATTGTCGACTCGGATAGTCCCTTGCATCACCTGCATCCACAAACCACCTGCACGCTAGAGATCACAGAGATCACAGGTCTACATTGTGGAATTCTTCACTGCACCACACCGTCAAACATGCCTGTCTACAACTGAGTGAATTTTATAAACATCTATAGCTTGGCATTCATCGCGCAATCCACTGGGCGTGTTTGTTTTAGAAAATGCAAGAAACAAATCTAGGATAATATCCCACATGTGGTGTAGGAAAGCACTTTTAGTGCTTTATAAACAAAAACCCTCCCCTTGAAGGTTGTCTTCCTTCGAGGAGATGTTATCTCATGCGAGGTAGTTCATCTCATCGCCACGTATTAGAGTCGGTTTTGCAGAGTCGCTCATCCGCCTATTGTTCCTAGTCGTCCACTCATAGTGATGTCCACGTAGGTTGTCTTAGGGTCCACTTAGGTGTCATAGTCTACCACCTTCATCCCTAGCTTAGAAGTCTAGTTGTCCACCATAGGTCCTAGTCTAGGGTCCTGCATCATCTACCACGTGTGTCTAGGAGTCTAGTCAGAGTCTGTCTGTGATCTCGACCTACGTGCCAAAGATGCGTAGGTTGGTTGAGCTTGGGAAGAGTGTTTGGGTCGGTCCAGTGGTCAGGTCTGAATCTACTACATTGAAAATCGAGCCAGACCAAGAATTACTCTGATACCACTGATAAACGAGAAATCAATTAGTATTGTATTAATCAGTAAGAAGCATATATAGTACAACCTTAGGCTTAGAATAGCCCGTAGATCTAGGATCTAAGAAACAACTTCGAACCCAAAAAAAAAAAGGTTAACAATAATTTAACAATATAATATTCCCTAACAACCTATTAATATCCCACTAAATAAATAATGGAATAATTAAATATACGCTAACATAGTCACCTATCCAAGATGCAATTCCTACCTTGGTTGGAATAACCAATGCCATTAGTGAACCTTAAAGAATATAACTTTAATACCAAATTTATTAGTCAAATAAATATCTTGCAAAGAAACATGAAATGACTAACAAATTTCAAATGAATAAATCATCACATTCATCAATTATAATGCATGAATTAAACCATAGCAATAAAGAACATTCTCCAATTTGCAAAAGGTTAGTATCAATGCATCATCAATTGAAGAACTTTTAAATCAACGAATGTGATCAACAAAATCTCCTTAGTCAAGACCAATGCTTTCAAATAAACCTTTCAAGTAAACATGAACAATATAGCATTAAAAATCACAATAAAATGAACCACTTCAAGCCCTCCTTCTAGTGCCAAAATATTGAGTGGTAATTTTTCCCAATTGCAAAACCACACTCACACTTAGGATTTTGATTAGAAAACTCTCTCTTGCAAATAAATTAAAAACAAAAACAACTTCTTCAAGGTTCCACTATATAAGCATTGCACATGTGTATTGTAATCTTGTGAAGATATGTCAAATAAGTGCTAGGAATACCTTAGTGATTTGCAAGTAATTGTTAACAAGGGGCCTGTGTTGGTTTATTTTATCATGCTATACTAATGATTGTTCATGAAACTTAAAGAAAGCGAATGTAAATGTGATTTAATTCCTCTAATTATTGTTTTATGAATAAAAAGGAAATAAATATGCATTGCTAAATATAAAATGTAATGGCCTTGAAATTGTAATATAAACTACCCCTCCATGATGAAATTGTAATTTTCATAAGGTGGAGATACTTTATTGTTTTAAACATAATAGCGTTTGATATATTCTATAAATTACCACTCTTTAATGAAGTTAGAATTTTCATCAAGAGAAGGTAATTTATTGCTCTAAAAATTAAGGCCTATGGAATGCCATATAAATTACCCCCCTTAAATTAAATTGCAATTTTCATAAAGGGGAGTTCATTTATTGCTTGCGAATAAAAATGCAAAGCTTAAAAATCGATTTACCTTCAAAATATGAAATAATGTAAAATTTCGAAATTATAAAAATCCCCATAAAATAGTAATTTTCAATCATTTTTATAATTTCGAAATGGCTTCAGAATGAGATCGAAATTGTTTCGGATGAAATATTGAAGCTCGTTCTTCATACCCATGCATTTATTTTTGGTATTTTAATTTTTTTAATTTTTATTTTAATCATCAAAGTTTTAAAAAAATCTGCAAAAAGAAGAGTTAGAAAAATAAATGTAAAATTGAGAAAACAAGACAGAAAACTAAAAACATAAACATGCAAAATAATCTCAATATAATGCTACCCTACACAGCAAAACTAGACATAGCAAGAAATCTCAAAAGGGTAACCTGACCTAATCAAGCCTGCAAAAACACCATTTGAATTAGATCAAGTGCTAGCCTCGAAGGAACATAAATAAAATCTACACCCCATAGATCTTCATGTAGTGCAACAATGTTAAACATCGGATAGAAATCTAGGAAAGCATAGAGAAGGATAGACAGTAAAACAACTACCCATTGAAATTATCTCCCCCAATGATGCTCACAAGATGTAAGTTTCTAAGATTTTTATATTTAAAAAATTATTATATTTTACACAAAATACATTTTTAGTTTCTCAATAATCCTCCAACATCTGGCCTCCAAGAGGATCCTGCCCCTCTTCTATGTTCTGATGGCTCTTTTAAAATTTCTAAAAGCCCTTCAGTTCGTCTTCGAACGCTATCTTTTCCCTTACCTTCTCATTTTTATGTTAGGCATGGCCTTGTAACTGTCGATCATTCACACCTTGTTTCCATTTTCTTTGACAATAAGCATGATGGGTGATTTTAAAATCATTATCTTCATTTTATTATTTTGGTAACGTCTCCATTTTACCTATACAACGCATTGTATTATATGCATCCAAATTTAGCTTTTAATTAACACCCAATTGAGTTTTTCTTAAATAAACACCTATGAGGCTGATGCGACATGTGACGGATAGTCTCTCCACTCATGCAGCCTTGAAGATCTTCATGCATTGTCCACATTATATTGTATGAAATAAGTGTTTGAACTGCCTACTGGGGGTCCTACTTGAAACGTTCTAACAGCAAAAACACCATGTGAGATTCAAACAATTTATGTAGCTTGATTTTTGCTTTGATGCATCGGATGTGGCCACGTCCATAACGTTAAAATATTCCCTTCATTCACCATGCTATATTTTTCATCGATGATTCATATTCGTTGTGTTCTTCTCAATGTCGTGTCTCCTTGGTGTTCTCTAGAGGTACCTACCATCGTTGTCATTGTATCCACCTGGCTAGACCATCCACTTTTTTGACCATGATATACTCGATGTACGAGATTCAAAATAAAATAACTTGCATGAGGAATACACAATTTACCCATATTGCCATGAATACACTGTTGTCCAACAAATATTCCATGAAAAAATATTGCTTACTTGACTTCCAATAGTTGTGCAAGTAGCTTCTCGTTCAAAGAAGTTCTCTCCCATATGTAGGCGAATAGAATACTCCAACGGATAGAATACTCCAATTTAATCCCCAAAACCATGGATCCAAGATGCTTGCATCATCATTCATTGTCATCTAATTTGTCATTGGATCTTCATGGTGTTTGGTGAAGCTCCTTCCTTAACACCACTGGCCTATGTGTTTACTTTGGTAAGTTTGGAAATCGGCTTAGATCATCACAACATCCATTGTCATGGGCTTGCTCCTCCAATAGGAAATCATGATTCTAGGATGCTTGAGCATTTTGATCCCAGACAATGTCCCATAAAATGTCGTCGCTTTTGGTTTTATCACCTACAAATCAACCCCCGCTCCTAGCCTACCCTATCAAACCCACTCATGCATTCTATCTTCCTCATCGTAGATGCTACATCAAATGGACTACCATATGGGCGACAACTTTTAAAACACTATCTTCAAACTTTATCTTCTCACAATCGATGTCCTCAATACGGTTATGCCCAATCTGTCCCCTCTAGTGTTGCATTTTGGCATATCGCACGAATTCACACCAAACATCCAAACGCCTGCACACATTCCCCAAATTGTATCCGATACCACTTATTTTGGGATGTTCACTTATCAAGCCCATTTCCTTTTGAAGTAGAACATTGCAGCTCATGACTAAATTTGATCTATCTTATTTGGTGATGTTGACAAATTCCTCCACTGTCTATGATCACCCTCTGTGTCTGCAACTCAACTCCATGACGCTTAGCTCGATGGTAAATTTTTGGGGCCATATCATACTATACTTCATTGGGGTAACCACCTTCACTAGTTTTGGTGTGATTTCCTCTTCTATCCATGTGAAGCCCATAATCTCAACCTTCCTTAGGTGAAACCATAGATTACACGTATGAATCCGCCATGTCACTTCATCACTCCACGTGATCAGTCATAATGGCATCATCCTCTGGTGCTTACTGTGCACTTGTAGTCTTCATTGGCATCCAAGTCGTCCACCTAGTGGCTACCACGTCCAGTTAGGTCCACACCATGTTGGAGTTCAACCTGCCATGTCACGTTCATCCGTCGTGTCCCGATCAATTAAGGTCTTTGTGCCACATCAACCTCCTTCTGATTTATGATCGTTTGGCTAGTTTCTAGTAGTTGTGCCCATCTACATCATCTGTTTTGGGTCCTTGTCACGCAATTCACTAGTCTGTGTATCCGTCATCATATCCTGGTTGCATACAATAAAGAGATGCATTAGCGTGTATAACCCTAAAACATCACGATAACCAACTTTAAACAAAAAGGCCAATATATATAAATAAAACTACATAATGATACTCATTAGCCTTTTATGTTTTATTTTATATTTTTATTTTGTAATATATTATATCACATTTTATATATATATATATATATATAATTATATTATATTTTTTAATTATAATTTTTTTGTTTATATATATATAATAAATATTTATTTTAATTAAAAATTTATGCTTAGGTTGATTTAGTTTAAAATAATATTAAAATTAATTAACACCTTTCAAACCAAACCAAGACCAAATAAAAGAAATTAAAAGACATGATCAACAATCCACACTGTGGACTCAAGGCACGCAAAAGAATATACTCCCTAACACACTCATCACTCGAACAACATGAGAAATCCCCAACACAACGAAAGAAAGGTGGGTCTCCAATTTTGGGGTAGGTTGTGCAATAGTCACAACAGTTATACATGCTTTTAATAGGAACTCGATATATTCTCATGGAGAAAGACTACTTTGCATTCATTTTGCTTATGAGAAACTTTAACATAATATATTGTATCAAAATTTTATTTGATCATTAAATCACATCCCTTGAGACACTTTATTCAAAAGCTATACATCCTAGTGACACTCAGTATGGAATAGGGATCACCATAATGCAAGAATTTAATCTCTATGTTGTAACCCAAAAGGCTATGAAATTCAAAGTGATTATTATTCGATTTGTTGTTGCTCTAGATCCAACGTGGTAGCCCTTAAATGAATCATTATGATATGAGTTTATAATGATTATTTATTGTGACCCTCATGACTTTGTCATATTTCCATCCTCCATTGCTTCGTCTTATTCAATATTTTGATCTGTATGCTCTTACTGACCAAAAAAAATTCATCTTAAAGTCTCATGAAGCTACTGATATTAAATATGAGTCTAAATTTAAGGACAAATAAGACATCCTCTAATACAATAAAAAACCCAAGGAGGACCTTCCTCTTGACATGTGGACCCTTTACTTTGAGAGCACAAAAAATGAGATTGGGATAGGGGCTAGTATTTTTCCTAAGTATCCAACTAGCCTAACCATTACTATGGTATTTTGCTTAAAAAAGTTAGGCATTACCAATATGTTTTGGATTATGAGGCTTTAATTTTAGGGATTCTAACCACTCAATGCAAGAATGCACAACACATCACAGTGCTAGGGAATTCCCAAATTATGGCCTATAAAATCTCCAATGAGTATGTTTTCAAAGCACCACATTTGATTCCTTATCATCAAGTTGCTAAAAATCTTATTGATATTTTTTAGTCCTTTTCCATTAACCATTCCCCACTAGGAAAAAAGGTTTAGGTTGAGTATCTAGGCACTTTGGCTAGAAAATTCATACCACATGACAATATCATTAAAAACAATTTTTATGGTACAATTTCATGATAAATTTATTATTTGTCATTGAAGGATCAATGGATGTGCATACAATTGAAGTTAACATCATTGATTGTCAAATTCCCTTAGAAGATCCTTGGTGTCTTACTATCTTACATTTCCTTGATAATCAAACCTACCAATTTAAGGATAATTCTAAGTAGAGGGTTCATATCCATAGGATATCTTTTAGATATGTGGTTCTTGGTAGAGTCTTATACTATATAAATCCAAATGGTACCCTCTTACAATGCCTTACGGAGTCAAAAGTTCCTAAAGCCCTATTTGATGTCCATAATGGTGACAATGGTGGACATTTTAGTGGTCATTTCATATCTTGTAAAATTTTAAGGATGGGTTAATTCTATCCTATAATGGAAGTTGATGCTAATAATTATGCTAAATTATGTGATAAATGTTACTTCCACAAGGATGAAATACATACCTTTGCAAAGGTTCTTCACCTCGTTGAGTCGCATTAGTCTTTTTCCACTTGGGATCTTGACCTTCTAGGACTTATCTCTCTTGTGTCCTCTAACAAGTACATGTTTATTATCACAACCATAGAGTACTTCATAAAGTGGGTGGAGGCTATACCTCTCACTAACCAATCATTTCTCACCGTGTCTAAATTTATCTTTAATATAATTATGTATGGATTTGGTGTTCCCTCTACTATCATTTTAGATAATGGTACTCTATTTAAAAATGAGGAAGTGGATAAATTTACTATGAGTTTAAGTATCCAACACCATTTCCACGTCTTATTATCCACAAAGGAATGATCAAGCTAAGTCTAGCAACAAAATTTTGGTTAATATTAAAAAGATAAATAATCAAAGAAAAATGGCACTCAAAGTTGTCATATATTATGGGTGTACTGCACAAGCATTATAATGTCCATATGGGTAACTCTTTTTTCTTTGGTCTATGTTACTAAAGTTTTTTTATCACTTCAAATCAAATTTATTCCTTGTATTTTTCTTTAAAGAATATATTAATTCATAATGAGTATCATTAGGACTATTACAAAGCAAGCCTTGCCAAAGTTACTACTAATGAGAGGTGGCTTTATGCTCTTGAGCTTAATAGAGCCTACAAGAATTGTGTTTCCAAATAGTATAATAAGAAAGTCTATCATTGTGATTTTAATGTCAAGGATATCATCTTCAAGCTCGATAACGGGCATAAAAGTGCAAGGGCAAGTATAATTAGAAATGTATTGGTCCATATACGGCCAAAGAGTTGTATGGATTTGGGATAACAAAATTGCAACAAATGGATGGAGTTGAGTTAGAATAATCCATCAATTCTATGCATGAAAAATGCTTTTAAGAATAACCCCTTTTGTTTTGCTTGTATAGTTTTTGTCCTTTCTTGGTTTTTTTGTTGATTTTATTGTCGTTTCTTACACTTTGTTTTATTTGCTTGTTCACTTTTCAAGTCTATACATGTGTTAGTCTTATATATTATTTACTATTGGCATATATCTTTATGTTTTTATGATGTCATTTTTAATATTTTTCTCTATTAATCACAATCACAACTATTGGCATGTCTCTGTGTTTTTATGATGTCATTTTTTTTATTTTTTCTCTATTGATCACAATCATGACTATTGACATGTCTCTTTGTGTTTTTGTGATGTCATTTTTGAGATTTTTCTCTATTGATCACAATCACCGCTTTAAGAAATAACCTTGGTTTTATGATAATTTTGGTTCAACAATAGACAATATAATCATCCTTTGGTCTTTAATTCTTCCATTTGCATGATTGTTTTGCATTTTTTCTCATTGTTTGGTGTTTTATCGCTTTCTAATTTGACTTTATTATTATTGAATTTATTTTTACTTTATTTACTCTCCCCCATAATTATATTATTATTGCCATTAAGAGGCATCATGATGCCTCCAAGGTCTTCCTAGCTGTTTTATTTGATCGTTTTGTATCAGTATCATGCTTTAAGTGCCATAAAGTAAACCACCTTAGTGCAAACCATGTTATATTCCAAATGGTATGGGGTATGAATGTCAAGGCAAAAATTTTAATATTTTCTAAGATTAAAAATATCATAGACCAAATGAATCAATCAATCATTGTTATCTTCAACTATAGTGGAGAGCATGTCTTGTTTGACACATCATCATTTTTTGGATACTATAGTGCATGATACTAGCTTATTGTAGTAGGGGCATATGGGTTCTTTTCTTCATAGGGACTTTTTGGTATAGACATGCTATAATGTTTATATTGTTCATTTATTTTTATTTGCTCTTGCTTTAATTATTGTCTCCCATTGTAGTGGTGAGCATGCCTTATTTTACAAATCATGCTTTATTGGAAACTACAATGTATAAGTATAGCCTATTATAGTATGGGTATATGGGTTCTCTTCTTCACAGGGACTTCTTGTTGTAGGTATTTTATAGAGCATATCTTGCCCATTTATTTCCATTCTCTCTTGCTTTTTCTTTGTTCTCCCTCTATCATGATGGGTGTGTCTTATTTGATACATAAGACTCATATAATATAACAAGGTATGATTTGGATTGATAGATAGATCACATGCATATATTTATGTTGGTATAATACTCTTAGTCCAATTTTTATAGTGGTGGATATGCCTTATTTGACACATTGTGTTTACAAAATATTGTATTGTAGCTTGTTTTTCCTATGATAGTTGCTAGTATGTCTTGTTTAACATGTCATGCCTATCATATATTGTCTTGTGGCTATATTTTATCACTATAGTGATTGAGATACCTAATTTGATAAATCATGCTTACTAGATATTGTAGTGTGTTGATCTCCACTACAATGGTTAGTATATATTATTTGACACATCATGCTTGTTGGGTATTGTAAGAACTCTTTGGATTGAAGTATAGGTCACTTGCATTCCTTGTTGGTGGTATCAAATTGATTTATTTCTTGTTGTAGTGATGAGCATGTCTTTTTGACATATTATGCTTACCAAATAATATAGATGGTTTCTTTTCCAACTACAATGGTTGGAATATTTTGTTTCACACATCATGATTGCCTCATCTTGTAGTGTGTTTTTTTCCTCTTGTAGTGGTATGCATGTCTTGTTTGAAACATCATGCTTACTATATACTATAGGGATATGGTCTAATATAAGACACAAATCACCTATGTTTCTTATTTGTGGTGTCATTTTGGTCCTTGTTGTTTCCTTTTGAGGTATGTTTTCAATATTTTGAATAGAGTTGTAAGGTTTTAGAAGACATGTTATATGAATTCTATGGTAATATGTCATGCAAAATCTTGCTAGAGTGGAGAACCTTATAAATTGGTATTAATTTTGATCATGCATGCAAGTGCAAATAAGAACATATAAATATTGCATTTTCCATACTATTTTGTTGATTTTTGTAGGTATATAATAGGGGTAATGCTTCTAGGGATTTTGGCTTACTTTGAACTTGTCTGTGTGCTTTTCTATGCATTTGGAACCCAACTAATGTTCTTTAGTGTTTTGGGTAGTTTTGTAGGTAAAATTATTTGAAGCCACATGGGGTAAGCAAAAAGTATTTTTGTTTGACCAAAGTTTCCAAGAGTGAATATAGGTAAGTATCATGTAAGTTTTCCTATGATTTTCCACTATTTGAATGTGTTTTTGTATTATTTTAGTAGTTAAAAAAATATATATTACATATTTATAGATTCAATCTAGAAATGTAATTGTTTTTGTATCATAGTAGATTCAAAATAACAAAATTTTTTTTTTCTTCGGCTATCCAACATTGCTCTTTTTCTTTTACCTAAGGATTCATGATTGGCTATCCCTTTTGGTGTTGTTCATGATCCTTATAGAGGGGCAATATATATTTATAAAAATAGCACTAACAATTTATGTATAGGTGGTGGAGAACTTCGTCCTTCTAATATGGAATGGTGGTGGATAGGATAATGATGGGCCATGTAGGCTATTGGTTTTTTTTCCCTTCTAACACTAAGTTTGTCATCTTTCTATCATATTTTCCTTATCATTTTACTCACTAAATTTCTCAAAAAATTGAAATAAATATATAGGCACAATTAAGGGATACGTTTACATGTGTTCCCAAAAGCATCTCTTGATGATTAATGGTGTTATTATAACCACTTTAATAGGTGATCATGATCAAAGATTTGGTTTTAGGATTTTAAATGTGTGATCCAACATATAACATGTTTTTACACTTAGGGTTAAGATAGCATGTCATTTCAACTAACAATTATGACTTTATAGTCTAGACAAATGTGTAATAAGCCTGTTTGCCTCAAACGAAGAAAAAAATTTGTTTCATTTAGTAAATACCCATTTTATTTCCTTATTTCTTGACCAATAAATCAAAATATCAAACATCTACTATAGAATAATAATCTTATATTTTATTTTCTTTAACCTGTGTTATCGTCGTAGATGACCCTTTCCTTTAAATACCTCTCTCTTCTTATTCCATGAAGGAGAAGGGAATGCTCTACTATGCTTCACAATTGTTTGAGGACTACTAAATTCCCTATGCTAATCCTAGGTGTGGCCATTTATTATCATTTTGGTGACACCCTTTCTTAATAGGGTTGAGTGATTATGCTTAATATTGCAATATTGATAATTTTTTGGTCCTTGATGCTCTAGAGTATCAAATATTTGCTTTTTTGCATGAGGATTAGATTTTTTTTTGTCAGTTAAATTAAACGTGAGTTTTTATCAAGGATCCCAAAACCTGATTACAAAAAGTTAAAAGACTAAAAGCAAGGCCCCAAGGCCAAAGAAAAGGACACCAAAATCTAAAGGAAATACATAAAGAATACCTTTCAAGACAGGGTAAGGATAGCCTTACAGGATAGGTTAAGGATAGCCTTAAAGAAAATGCTAGAGGATAGTCGTAAAGGATAAAATTAAATTTTCTAATTTTTTTTGAACCTTTACATAGAATTTTGGGACACCACTATCCCACCCAGAACAAAACAAAAACACATGTGCAAAGGGATAGCCTAAAAAGCACGTGATGAGGAAATTTAAAAAAGCAAACCCACCTAGGAAAAATTGAAACAGGGCTATCCCACCCATTACAACAATTTAAAATTTTCAAATTTAAACTTAAAGTGGGAAACACAATAAATTATTGCCTGAGGATGCACAAGGATGCAGCAAGAGGATGCAACAACAGGGACCAACCATCCCGAATAGGCCTACAAGTGAAACAACAACCATGGGACTCCAAAGGCCATGAAATCCCATTATAGTAGAGAAACTACTCAAAGGCCAAAGGAGACAAAGGAAACAACAATGCAGAAGCGAGAGCCAAGGAAAATGATGGGGAGGTCCTAGGAGACCTCAACAAAGGAACTATGAAGCAAGAGCTACCACCTGAAAATGTAGGACCCCCCCAAATGCCAGAAAAAAAGTAGCAAGAGCTCCATAGTAACCTCCAACGCCATATCCAAGTAGCTTTAGGGAACCAAAATAGGATGACCCATAGGAACATAGTAGAAATTAGCACAGAGGCTCTCCTCAAAGCCATGAAAATCTGAGACATGCCATCAAACCAGCAAACAAAAACCCAAAGAGCAACACCATAAGAATAAGCATACGGCCCCATCCAAGCTAAAAGATACTATGAAGAGTTTCTCATGAAGCCAAAAACCTCAGCCACACCACACTGCACTAGAAGAAACTTTGATCCTTAGCACCAAGTAGGACCCTACAAGAAAAAAGAGGAAAGAGTTCTTGAAAGAACTCAGAAAACCCAAAGGATGACCCAGGAAAAACCAGGGATAACCCAAAAAATCCTAGGGACATCCCAGTTCATAGGAACCAAAATAAAAACCCTACCAGAAGCCATGGAAAGGGGTAGATAAGCGAATTAGGGATCTCCCAACCCAAGGATATCATCTGCAACACCATCCAACCAAGGAGGAGGGTAAAGGAGTGCCAAGGAATTGTAAAAAAACCCAAGGACGTCCCAAAACACCAGGTTCATCCTAGATCACAGGCACCAATAGAAAACCTCACCAAACAGCAAGGAAAGGGGTTGACAAATGGAACAGTAATCTCCCACCCCAAGGAGATCATATGCAATGCCAACCAGCCGAGGAGGAAGGGCCAAGGAAGTACTAGGTATTCAGGACAAATCTAGGGATCTATAACAGGGCCAAGGATGAGCTGTAGGGAAGTGGTGCATAAGGATTAGACTTACAAATACTTTTTTGATGATACTAATGTAGTAAACTTCTATATTTCCATGCATTATATTTTATTTTGTTTAAGATAATGTTAACTCAATTATTGCATGTTTGCTTATCTTGTTATTACTTTGATATTTCGGTTTAAGTAATTTATCACATTTTGTAATAATTCGAGTAAATGTATGAGATATGTCATTTTCTCCACAACAACATGGTAATTGAATAGTTGAGTTTAAAAAAAAATTGAATGGGTGTCATCGAAGGTTGTGTATCAATTAGAGTTGCCTAATGGGTGAAATATATTTATATGCTCTTTACAATTTTTTTAAAGAATTCATTCCCATTATAAGTGTCATTGAAGTCATATGCAAGAATCATCCTATCACCATCTTAAATATACTACTTGATCACTTGAAAAACCTCCACTTTAGAATCATCTATAAATATCTATTAAAATATAGAAGCCTTAAGTTCACCCTATTGAAAGAAGAAAAAATTGATCCAAAAATAAATCAATTTGACAATAAATTTAAATAATGTTTATCAAATTTAATATTCTTTGTTAAAAAGATTTTAATTGGTTATATGGAATTGAAACAAGTCCCACTTGTATTACATCATAACCATATAATGGTATTATAATAGCTTGGTAACTATGTATGTATCACTATTGAAATATGTGTAATCTAATCTTGTTTAGGCCAAGGCCAAAAGTGTGAAAAAGTGATTATGAGCACTATTAGTGTAGCCTAGGAGCATTTTCGTATAAGTCTAAGGGTCCATTTCATATTTCACCCTTTGTGGTATTAGTTAATCTATCTTTGTGGATAACCTTGCTTAAAGGGCAATTTAGTATTATTTTATTATAAGGTTAACTTCAAGGTTAAGTTTATGTCAGTTTGAGGTTAACCTCTCATTGGGAAATTGGCATCACTATAAATATCCCTCGATGAGGATCTATTTGTATGATAAGTGTGAACAAAATGTGATATATTGGGGTGCCCACGAGCTCCCACCTACTTCTTCTTGTCATCTCCCTTCCTCTTTTTACTTCATTTATTGTTGTTACTTTTAAATCACCTTTTGTTCTTTTCCACATACAATTGTGGTGAATTCATGTTTTAAATTTTTTTTGGAAAATATTACAATTTTGAAAAATCACTTAGCAATATTTGAACCTGGACTCCTCCTTGAAAGTTGAGGAATTTAGTTGGTTGAGATCATTCCATTTGAATTCTTAAAATGATTTTTTTTTGGTACATAGGTGAATTGGTTACAATCACAATTTGTAGTAACTGCCAAGGCAGGGTTCCAACCATCAGCGACTGCATCCAACAAACCCATCTGTCTCGTTGATGGTAACCCGACGTGAGATGGGGACCACCGAACGCATAGGGTTCGTACCATCGTCGTCAGTCTGGTTCAACACATGGCAAGAGATGGGGGTCACCAAACATGCAAGAAATAGACCACCGTCGTCAGTTAGGTGCAACACGTAGAGGATTCAGATCGGACTACTGGCTATGCATGGGCACGCCCGTGAGGATTTCTTAAAATTATTATTAATTAGTATTTAACTATTGAATTTATTTTTTTAGTAAGTTATTTGTGGCTTTTATTAGACAAATCTCAAATAATATTATGTTCTTTTTATGTGAATTAAACCATATCTAACATGTCATGTTGTTAAAAATATTCTTCAACCCTTTTACTATCAAATATATTCTTCAATTTCTTCAAACAACTATATTTCCATGATCGACTCCATGCCATCATGTTCATTAAGAGATAAAATCTTACTTGGGCATCTATCTTCTAAAATTTGAATCTAATCCAAACAAATATTAGCAACTTGATTGGGTAAATTTTTTACTACATGGTTATAATATGTTGGTGTTTCTAAAATATTACCTCTAGCAATAGTTGATGAATACTAGAAATAATGTTATTTATTAATCCAATCTCCACACTCATTTTTCTTATAGAATTAATAATAATTTTTAACCCTCTTCTATTGAAACATACTTCCATCCTTTCTCAATGGAAATTTTGATCCCTAAGAAGTGCCCTAGCCTCTTCATAGTTGTTAGTTAAATTTCTATGTGATTATAAGCAAGCAAGAAGAAATATGCATTCGTTGTTTTGAAAAACACAGCCTCCTTAAACTTTTCCTAAATTTTACTTATAAGCACCATCAAATTAAATTTTATAAACCTAACTCTTAGACATGTCAGTTTACCATATATTGAGGTATGTCTTTTATGTTAACTTTGTTGTCATAAATGGTCCTTCCATGTATATTCAATTTGTGTAGACAAGAATCTAGCACCTCTTTTTTTACAATTGAGACTTCCCATGATGAGCACCATGTCTATAAATATTTTTCCATAGAGGCAATAATATAATTTCAAACTTGAGCATGATTTTGATATTTTTCTTTAATATAATCTTCCTTTCAAGCCATAAATTGCAACAACTAATTCAATATTTCATTAACTCTTTTAATGTTGATAGGTCTCCCCAATATATTTTTATATTTTTGAAAAAGTAACCCTAAACGATGTAAGCAAAGGGACAATGAAGAAGTAAGGGATCCAATGTTTCTAAATACATCTCACACAATTCCCTCCACAGTACCTTCTTTGTAAACTCTCACCTATAAGGATCTTACTTTAGGCTTCTAAGTAAAGTAATGTTGAAGCTTTAAGGAAGGCCTTGAGTGACAAAACATTATTCCAAGAGAACTCTTAAGGGGTAGGCAATTTTGGTTGTTGTAAATGCTTATATCCTAACTTGATTGAGTATAAATCATCTTATGATAGATTTCAAACCAACTCATTCTTCTACTTAAAAATAGGTAAATATTACACTTAAAGCTCATTGATGAGGCTAAAAAAAGCCTTATGTGGTACAACCTTGTAAACTCTTTACTACGCCATTTAACCATGAATAATTTTATATTTTGCATTAGTATTTCAATTAAGCATAGTAACTAGGATAAATACAGTGCTAAGTTAGGAAGTGTGAAATTGTGTGCTTAGAGAAATGAAAATAGGAAATTTTTAGTCTAATGCCAGAATTTATGGGTTGGAAAGGATTGCCAGTATTTTATAAGTCTAATAAATTATAACAAGAGTACTAGAGATAATTGTATGATATAGCATTGAATATGATCTCGCACTTGGCACCAAAGATAGTGGTATTAGTTGGAACTAGATGTGATAATAAGCACTTGGAACTAGATGCAATAGTAGTCAATTGGCACCAAATATGGTAGTGGTTGGAGGACATTGTTGGCAATTTGAGTTGTTTTATGTTGTCATTGATGTCACATTAATGTCACAAGGTAACATTGAGTTTTGATGACCAAAGCATTCATATTTTGGAGAGCATGGATATATATAGGGTTTTTGTGAAAATCAAGGTAGGTAAAATAAAAGGTTTTATTTAAAACCATGGATGGAATATTTGAAATGGGTTTTTCTTAAAACCCAGGTTGGCTTTTTGTTTCATCGAAAAAGGTGCCCCAGAGATGGAGATATTCAATTTTGAATATTTGATTTAAATTTTAATATTTAAAATTTAATTTTAAATTTTAAAATTAAAATTACCTCAGCGCCGTCGTCATAATCAAAAAGAATTTAATTTAAAAGCATCACCAACGTTTGCAAAATTAAAGGGAAGTTGAATATAAATGCAAAGGCTTTTATTTCAAAAGCCTTGGAATCGAATGCAGAGGAGATAAGACGAAAAGTGCTGAAATCTTCGTGTGGTAGCGTGGTCCAACGGCGAGCGAGGGGAGTGCAAAGGTTTTTTCTTGTGAAAGAGACGAGGTTCGATTCCCATAGGTCAGAATTTTGATCAAGAGAATTGGCCCACATTTTTTTGACGTGAGCAAGGGGAGAAGGACAAAAGCGCATTCTGCGCTCTTCATCCTATGCGAGCACGTAGCTCGTGTGGTCTTTGGCACCATGGTTGAGGATTGTTTGGAAAAATACGAGGTTCGATTCCCTCTAAGAGGTAAGTAACATTTTTATTAATAAATTTTTATTATTTCCTAATGTTGGAGGAATAATGTGTGAGGGTTGATTTGATTTTTTATTGGAAGGCAAGTTTAAAATCACTTTTAGAAAAGAAGATATTTATGGTATTTTCATTTTATAAAAGTATATCATATTATATATCGTTGGAAATCTTATTTTGAGGGCTATTTTACTAACTCATTTAGAATGAGAAATAAGGTGTATGTAGAGAGATATTTCTATTTTTGTAAAGGGTTTCAAAGTGAAGGTTGTTTTGTTTCAAAGTGTGTTGAGTGTGGCATATTTCCAAAGGGGTTTCTTCACTTCATAAAAGGTATGGGTACATTATCCTATTGATTGTTTATGGTGGTTGATTTCTGAAATATAATTGGAAGGAAAAGGATTGTTTGTGGTTTCCTTTTCGAAAGTGGTTGGTTGCATGCATCAAGGTTTTCTGAATTGAGAGTTGTGTTTAAACCTTGTGTTATAAGCATAGTGGTTGAAGTCCATTGGTTGTGAAAGAACTTGAGTTAGAAAAGAACATGAGTACCATTGTTATGTGAAATTTTTGGTTGAGAATTGTTGGAAACATTTGATTTGGTTGATACATACTTGGACTAGGGTTGTGTGAGAGAGTTGTCCCTTGTGATGATTGGTTGAGTTGAGTTTATTGAGCCTAGTCAAGTGATGTGTGAAGTGATTGTTCAAGTTCTATAAAACAAACTATTTCATCATTCTATGTTGAGTTGAGATTGAGGTTAGAACATATTGAGTCTCTAAAAATTCTCTTTATGGTTCTATAAGACTTGAGTTGAGTTGAGGTTGACTTGAATTGAGTTGAGGTTGATTTGAGTTGAGAGTGAGTTTAGAACATATTGAGTCTCTAACAATTCTCTTTATGCTTTTATGAGTTGAGTTGAGATTGATTTGGGTTGAGAGTGAGATTAGAACATATTGAGTCTCTAACAATTCTCTTTATGCTAATATGAAGTGGATTTGAGTTAATATTGCCATTCATTGTTGAGTTCATTTTGAGTACTACTTGAGCAAGATTTATTGAGCCTTTGAGAAGGCCTTTGGTACAGATTTGAGGACAGTGTTGGGATAGATTTGTGGATAGTTTTTGGCAAGTTCTTGGTGAGCTTGCTAGAGCATATTTGAAAAATTTCTTAGTGAGCTTGTTGGAGCAGCATTGGACAAGTTCTGTGTGAGCTTGTTATTTAGCATTGGACAGGTTCTGTGTGAGCTTGTTATTCAACATTTTACAGGTTCTGTGTAAGCTTGTTATTCAGCATTATACAGGTTCTGTGTGAGCTTGTTATTCAGCATTGGATAAATTCTATGTGAGCTTGTTAAGCAGGCTCTATATGAACCTATTGAGCAGGTTCTTTGTGAGCCTATTGATAGAGCTTTGGAGGTGACAGAGTACAGAGGACAGAGTCTTAGTGGATAGAGATCCAGCAGCCAACATAGTTGAAGACAGATCTAAGTGAGGAGTCTTCAAGTGGAGAGAGGTCCACCAATAAGTGCAGTAGAGAGACAGAGTCTTATAGAAGATCACATAGCCAGAGCATAAGGGGAAAGAGTTATCCTTTGGACAGAGATCCATAAACATTGTAATTGGGAGTGATTCCCAAAGAGATTGATTGAGAAAGTTTTAGTAAAATATTTTCTCCATGGAGTAGCCCACATTGGGTGAACCACGTAAATTGTTGTCTCAATTGTGTGTGATGACTTGTGCTCTTGCATACTACTGCTATATGAGTTATTAATGCACACTGCTATATTTGGTTATTGCAAGTAAGGACATTAATTGATATTGGTTTGGAAAGAAAGTACAAAGTGATCTTATACTGTTCATCCCCCCCTCTCAGTATAAGCTTGTGTTCTTCAGACACTAGGAACATTAAGTTGGCACTAAATACCTCATGAGATATCATTGTAGTTGTAGCCAATAGAAACAATAGTTAGAGCTAACATGGACTTAGCAACATCATTATCTCCAACGTGGTGATGATGTTAGTAGCAAAGTGGGTCAACCACCAGGTGAACCAAGAATAGCCATATTTGATATTATTTACATAGTAGTAAAAAATTGGAGGCTTATTCTTTGTAAGCTGGCAATGAGGAGCAACTTGCACAATTAGAGAAATCTACCATTTTTTACCTAGGTTCAACCAAATCTGGTGGACTAATTTAGCCACTGTTTCATTTATCTTTGTTTGTATTTGTTAAATTACACTAGATGTTGTTTGATAGTTTACATGATTGATTGTGTATAATAAGAGGTTGCTATCCTCTTAACTTATAATAAGTTTGTAATTTTGAAAGATATTTACCTCTTGCATTCTACTATTTTTTTGAATCTATCGCATTATGTTTTCCTTTGTGTAACTTGAGAATTGCAATGAAATGCTACTAATTTGAACTGTCAATAGGTGTTTCTTAATTATTTAAGCTAAAGTAACTTTCTTCTTTGTACGATGTCATGGAGAAAGTGCTCACTCCCAACAAAGTGGAAAGTGTTATCTTTGGTATGCAATTTCCTATTTTACTATAGCTAGAATTGAATTAAGTTTTCTTGCTTTAGTAGGATTTAAAAGGATCAAGTTAGTCAATCAATAATCTCCCAAGAGGAAAAAAAGGATAATAGTTTAACCCTATAATAAAATCCAACTTTATTTTCAACTTTATTATTCTGCAAATTGAATAGATAATCTTGCATTTCATTTCCAACCTATTATTTATTCTATTTTTGTTCCAAATTGAATTTTATTTCAGCATTCAAGTCCTTTTCAGTAGGGTAGTTTTATTTTCCAGCAACTTGTGTGTTTCTTTTCTATTCTTTAGCCATTAGGATGAAGAATCCAAAACATGACCATGCATATCTTCTCCTCATACATATAGCCTATGGACACCACCCCAAATTTGATATAATTAAAGTGAGAGTAATACTCATACTCATAACTTTTTGGCATCGTTGCCAGGGACTCAACGTTGCTAAGATAACTTTAAAAATATGTTAGATATCCAACATCACAACCTTCTTGTTAGGATATAATTTAGTTGATCATTGAGGTTAGTATCCAAACCATATATCCTTAGTTGGCCATATTCTAGTATAATTTCTCATTAGGTTAGGTTAAGGTTGATTCTTTAATCCATGATATCCAATGCCCTTGTCTGTGCTTTATTCCAATAAGATATTTATTAGCCAAAATTGAACAAGAGCTATAGGTGTTAAGAGGAAAAGGAAGAGGTATTGTTGATTTAAGGTTTCCAAATTTGAAAAAGTAATTGGGATAAGATGTATGAATATACATAGGAAATAAAAGGGGTAGAATTATTAGCTAAAACCTCCAATGAACCATAAATACTCAACAATCATGCTTGGAGGTTATATTGAACAACCCATTACCTAAAGCCATGGTCCCAAGTGGTTCACTAGAAATAAGCAAAGGGGAAGCAAGTACAAGTAGAACACCATCATTAATTTTAGAGCTCTTGATGTCTCTTGAACTAGAAAATTCTTTAGAACAATATAGTAGTCTTCCACCTACCCCAAATATATTTGTATCTACAAAACACTTTAAGAAAATTTATAACATTTATTAGGGAAATAATAATATGGGGAATAGACAAGATGATAATAACATAGGGTATGGAAAAAGTGATACATATCATGATGGGGAGGCTAGAAATGGTACTAGAACATTAACATACCCTATTAGATTGGACCCCAACATGCAAACCCCTATGAAAAATATATCTCCATCAATATTGCTAACCTTTAGGGGAACTACTTCAAGGGACCCAGATCAATTCCTGTTTGAGTTCAAAATCCTATGCCATTCATATGATTATGGAAATGATAATCAAAAACTTAAATTATTCCCCTCCATGCTTAAGGATTTAATGATGCACTAGTTTATGGGTTTGGCACCTAACTCTATATAAACTAAGGAAAAAAATGGAGAAAACCTTTCTAGACAAATATCAAGAATATTGCCATGTTAAAATTGAAAAGAATAATTATTTAGGATAAAATAAAATGATGATGAGACTTTGAAAGATAATTTAGATTAGTTTTTGTTCATTCATAGGTGGTGTGGAGATGGGATAGACCAAGAATTGAACAAGGTAATTTTCCTACAAGGTTTGAATGATGAATTAAGAGATGTTTTGAACCTCGTGGGGAAGGGTGAAGTGAAAAAATTGGAGCTTCTCAACATCATGTAACTTTGTATTAACTATTCTAGCACAAGGGAAAGAATTTGAAGGTATAGAATAGGCAAGAGTGGTAATGAGATAGGAATGAGATAGGAGAGCCAATGTTGAGGATACTAAGGCTTATTATTTTATTATTATTATTAAGCCTAAGTTAGTATTTAAATATTAAGTTAGTATTTAAATATTTTATTTTCATGCATTTTAATAAATGTGTTGGCATAGTATGCACATGTAGTTTGGTTTGTTCGAACTATTAACTTGGATTGTCTTCTAGCAGTTCATTTTGTTTGCACTCTATGTTTGTTGAAGCGGATTACTCCTGCTAAGATTGTTGGTTGTAGGTTGTTGTAACCCTCCACCATTTGATCGTTTGATCGTGTATATATACTTGTACTTTGAATAATAATATTAGATTCACTTTTGGTTTCTATATCACTGATAATCATAGCCTATGGAAATATTGGTCCTAGGTTAATGCTTGCGTGAATTTGGTTGACACCAGCCATAGCATTCTATGAATCTCTTGGGGTGACAGCAAGCAAACTTTTTCCTTGCATCCATTTTCCTAACAAAAGGTCATAGGGTTAACCTGTATGGTTAACCTCCTTTGCCTCGCTTACAGGTAAATTTTCTATTTTTTGGAGATCATATTTAGGCTCGTAGCATTTGCAGCGGCAAGCTCGATAGTTTTTAACGTGAAGAAATATTGTGTCATGAATAAAACTTTGGCTTTTCTAAAGTCTTAATATTTTTAGGCATGTCTTTTAGGGTTTCGACACCAGTATTCCATTTTTCGACGTCGTTCCTCGAGCGCGCTCCCAGAACGTATTCTACTGATGGCTTTGCAATAGTTTTTCATGTAATTTTTGGGCAATGTTTTTGCCTCAACAATAATTTTCTCCTTCATCCATTTTGCATCCTTCTTGTATCATGTTATTTGGAGAGGAGACGAGTTTGCACTAAGTGTTCCTTATCTAAGCAAAAGCGATCATTATACCTCGGGTGACATAGCTCCCTGGTGAAATTCGTAGTCTTCAGCCACAAACATCTAATCTGGATATTTCTGTAGCTTCCCTGGTGAGATCCTAGCCTCAAGCAATAATAGATCCCCTCCTCGACACTTTGAAATCGACCATGGCATAAAAAAAAGCATTCCCTAGTGCGTAAAATCCTCCTTCAACATTCGTATTCATTCTTTGATGAGCGTAATATTTCCTGGTGAGGACATTTGATGTGAAGCCTAAGTTTCTAAGGTTTCCAATTAATTTTTATTATCGATGGTTCCTTTTCAGCCTCCGTCAAACCCGACCGACATCATCGCGATTTCTACGACATCGCGATCTTCTCTGGTGTGATAAAATCAAACGGCGATTTCCTTTTCCAGACGGTGTATCCAGCATGACAAAAAATTAAATTGTGAGTTGCATTTTAATTTTTCTAAAGTTAGCACCCCCAGTTTTTATTTGCTCCACCGGCGCTCTTTTTCGATGACGTCTTGCTCCGTCGGCGATCACAAGGAGGGAAAGCATAATTTTTCACTTGCACTTTTTCCCACACTGGCTGTGTTGGGGCTAATTTATGCCTTATAACTTCCAACACTCCCATAGTGGAGTGCCTAGCTTAGGGGGCATACTACGTTGCTCATGCGCACAGGCATCAAATGGTAGTGCATAATTCGAGACGTTGACAGCTGACTATCACTGTCTCATTGAATTTGGCCATAGTTTAACCGATTAACCCATGAACCACGTGGACTGTTGACTCTAACCAGTTGACCACTCTGTTGATCATTGAATACGGGCAGTTGACTACACAATCAGACCCACCACCAAATTTTGCTGCAAAGACTTTTGGCGATTTTGGAGGTGAATTTTTCTCAATTTTTGCAAAAAATATCACTCATTTTTTTTTGGAGAAATTACTCATTTTTATCCCAAAAGATCATAATTTTGTAGTAGGGATACATTTTTCAAAGTTTTTAAGTGTAAATTTTGCTTGTTAAATTGGAAAAAGAGTTGAATTTTGTAGCACTAAAACTCACCCTAATTTGCAATTTGAAGAGGCAAAATTTATGATTTGGTCTAAATTTTTGCAAACCTATACTAGCATACACTAGAAAATAAATGGAAAATGATCTTGCACAAGTAGCTAAAATTACTCATTTTTTTTTGGAGAAATTACTCATTTTTATCCCAAAAGATCATAATTTTGTAGTAGGGATACATTTTTCAAAGTTTTTAAGTGTAAATTTTGCTTGTTAAATTGGAAAAAGAGTTGAATTTTGTAGCACTAAAACTCACCCTAATTTGCAATTTGAAGAGGCAAAATTTATGATTTGGTCTAAATTTTTGCAAACCTATACTAGCATACACTAGAAAATAAATGGAAAATGATCTTGCACAAGTAGCTAAAATTACTCATTTTTTTTTGGAGAAATTACTCATTTTTATCCCAAAAGATCATAATTTTGTAGTAGGGATACATTTTTCAAAGTTTTTAAGTGTAAATTTTGCTTGTTAAATTGGAAAAAGAGTTGAATTTTGTAGCACTAAAACTCACCCTAATTTGCAATTTGAAGAGGCAAAATTTATGATTTGGTCTAAATTTTTGCAAACCTATACTAGCATACACTAGAAAATAAATGGAAAATGATCTTGCACAAGTAGCTAAAATTACCACTGTTTTTGGTGACTTAATGGATAGAGTGAAGGAGATGTCAAAATTTACAACAACAAATTTGCCAAAAAAATCAAATGTGATGTTAAACCTTATGATGGATCTAGAAATCTTGATGTGTTGTCTACCTGGATCTTGGATATGGAGACTTGGTTCTCATATGTTGAGCTCCAAGAAGATGAACAATTACCTTTGGCAAGGGTAAGACTTACAGGTTTAGCAAAAATATTGGTTTTTGATGGTACAACCAAGGTCAACAATTGGAAAGAATTAGTGGCACTCTTGAAAGAAATATTTTTTCCGCCTAACTACCAAGGTGATCTAAGGATCAAGTGGTATAGGTTGAAGCAAGGTTTTAATATGCCAGTTTTTTATTACATTTTTCAGTTCAATAGGCTTAGAGTTCTTTTTGGAGTCACTTCTTCAGATCCAGAGCTTATTGAAAAATTTGTAAGTGGTTTGCATGATCCTATAATGAGAGAAGTGAAATTCATTCCTTTTGCTACTTTGTCAACGATATTCAAGCATGCAATACTTGTGGAGGAGAAAGTTGGTGGTTCTCAAAAACCTTGATCCTCATAGGAGAGCTAAGAAGGGTCACATCAACACCAAAAAAAGGTGAAGAATTCTTCATCTTCTTCTTCCCCCATTCTTCTTCTCCTCCTGCTTCACCTAAATCCTCCTCTTCTTCTTCTCATTCTTCTTCTTCTACAATATATTATGATTATCGTAAGAAGCCTGGTCACACCAAAGCTAAATGTTATGCTCTTGAATGAGAAAAGAAGAAGTCCCTAATTGTACAACCTACATATGAGGAGCCATAATATGGTCCCATTTTGACTACAGGGACAGAAGAAGAATATCCTTCTTTAAAGGGTAAACTAAACAAAGCTACCCTCATGAAGAATATGTTTGCACAAGGGGGTCGTGACCATTTGTTTGTCACTATATCTGACCTTACACATGATTTTATGTGGATTGTATCATAGATAATGGCTTGCAAAAGAACCTCATCGTGAAGTATGTTGTAGAGAAGTTGAAGCTTCCCATAAAGCTACATATCAAATCCTATGCACTTGGGTGGAAGGATGTAGACTCCACATCTAACATCACACACACTTGCACCTTGAATTTTTCTTTTGGTGATAAATTTATGGACAAAGCAAGATGTGATGTCACAAATATGGATTGTTATGGACTATTGCTTGGTAAACCCTATCAATTTGATAGGAATATTGTATATCATGCTAAAAAGAACACATACACATTGGATTTGCATGATAAAATCTACTTGATACAAAGCACTACACCCACATCAAATTTGATGCTAAGTTGTAGGTAAGTTTGTAAGCCATTAAGTCAAGCACTTATTTTGGCTCCTACTTGCATAAGTTCCACACATGATGAATAACAAGTACCATCAAAGGTTCATGATAAATAAGAAGCTTCACTTCCACAAATTGAACAATCACAAGAGCTCGTGGTTAAGGAACCCATCACTCTCACTCATGAGAAAGATACCAACCATTCTATTTGTATCATTTTGGGTACACCTATGGACACACAACCACTTGCTTCATAGAATTTGCCTTTGTCTTTGCCCTCTTCCACCATTGCATATATGGAGGAGCAATTTAAGGTCTCTTCATTCAACACCGGTAGAGCCTTTAGGACAATATAACACGGGACTTGTAGGAGACTCAACAAGAGCAATAGAGAGTGATGCACAAGCATCATAGTCCTCACTCATTTTAGGTTGGAGATAGATTTTTGCTTCCTTTGGATAAGTGACATTTTCTAGAGACACCATTTTAGGATCCTCCTTTGGTACCTAAACCTATCATCAGCCCTCAAGCAGCAGTGGCACCTGACCATTAGCTTTTACTCACTACATATAGAGTTTTCGAGATGAAGACTCATGACACTTGATAAGGTTCTTCAACTTCTTACCTTGTCGCCCGTTGCGATCATTTTCCACATATGGCTTGCTAGATTCCTCACCATCAAATGGCCCATGACTTTCCATATTTTTTGAGAGCATTGGGGTCCAATGCTTCTATGGTTGGGAGGAGTGTTGAGGATACTTAGGCTTATTATTTTATTATTATTAAGCCTAAGTTAGTATTTAATTATTTTATTTTCATGCATTGTAATAAACGTGTTGGCATAGTATGCACACGTAGTTTGGTTTGTTCGAACTGTTAGCTTGGATTATCTTCTAGCAGTTCATTTTGTTTGCACTCTATGTTTGTTGGAGCAGATTACCCCTACTGAGATTGTTGGTTGTAGGTTGTTGTAACCCTCCACCATTTGATCATGTATATATATTTGTACTCTGAATAATAATATTAGCTTCACTTTTGGTTTCTATATCAGTCAATAGAAGAATTTTCCAACTTAAAAACTAACAATCTACTACATTTGAACACAACATTGGATGGATTACAAGCTAAAAATAAATTTGTTGAACCATTAGTAATGTATTGTTCTAGATGTAGGTAAAAGCATGCTCTTCAAGAGTGCCCCCTAAACAAAACTACTATATGTAGTATCTATGAATGTAGGCACCCTATAAGTCATTATAATATCTTACCTGATATCAAATAAACCCTTGATAGAAGTAATTCATCCATGGAAGAACATAATTATGTGGGGAAAAGGAAAAATTTCTCCTATAATCAATACCCCCAAAACCTCCATGGATGGATCACCCCTTGGAATATGCCACCACCTCTACAACAATGGGGCCAATATCCATGGCCATTGTTGAGCACCAAAAATGCTCATTTTTTAAAGGGGTACTATATGGCATATTTAAGACTAGAAATTTTTTTTTGTATAATTATTGCATATATTTAATAGAAAATGAAGTATTATGCTTGAATGATGTTTTTAGTGGAAAATGTGCATAGATACAGGTTTTTTCTACTAATTTGGAATTTTTGAGTCAACATCCCATTCAGACCTAGAAATGCACAAAGACATCTTGAAGAGACTATGGTGACTGGCAAAGATAAACACCTGTATTCCAGTGACAAGCATGCACTTGTATTCTAGCAATAGATAGGCACCTGTATCCCAATAACAGGTAGGCACATGTATTCCAATGATATGTAGGTGCTTGTATCCCAGTGATAGGTAGATGCAAGTATACCAGTGATAGGAAAGCACCTATATCCTGGCGCCTGTATCCCGTAGGTAGGCACCTACATCCAACAAGAATATATGAGCCACATTCAAATGTTGATCGGTTGACCAATTGAAATTTGGCCAGTTAAACAATTCAATGTTGATCGATTGACCAATTCAACATTGATCGATTGACCAGTTGACTAGTTGACCAATTGACCATGCAATTTTTATGGAAGTTATTGCAAAAAGATAAGGAAGAATTATTCTTACCTATGCATGATTAAAGGCCACTCTATTAATAAATCTATGCATGATTAAAATTAAACGACCATGTTTTTAATAGAAGAAAATAACAATTGTGCACCAAATGGGTGTAGAAAATCACGTTGCATGATTAAAATAGAACAAGTTATTTTTATAACAGGATTGGTTGCATTCTATATAAGAACACATGCCATTCCTGAGAAGACCAATATTGAATCTCCAAGTGTATTGCATAATTTATAAATAAAGTTTTTGAGTGTTCTTTTATTTGCGTAGATTAAGAGAGTGATTTTTACGTAGTCAACTCGGTGGACCATCTGTGAAAGCTTGGGCCCACTCTAGGCAATAATCCTCCCCTATTTATTTTATTTTCTATTTTATTTATTTCAGTTGTGTGTTTATTTCCTACACTTTTATTTCGAATCGTGTGTTTATTTCCAGCAATTTATTTTCTAGTTGTATGTTTATTTTTAGCAATTTATTTTCTAGTCGTGTGTTTATTTCTAGCATCTTAATTTTAGTTTGTGTACTTTTTTTTTTGAATTTAGTGAAAAATCCCTTGCAAGGCCATCTTGGTCTAAGAAACCACGACTAGGGGGTTCTACATCGTCAAAGTCACTCAGGAGTCGCGCCCAGCCCTGATTGCACCAGCATTATCAACTGGATTTTGGATACCTGATGTGTGTTTGGTAGGGTGGATATTCAAACCAAGGACCTCCCTTGGAGGATTTCCCTACCCTCTCCAAATCATCTACAACACATGGGTAGTTGTGTGTTTATTTTAAAATTGTAATTTATTTATTTATTTTCATGCACTTCATTTTATTGGGTTTGGATGAACTAAAAATACACGAACAAATCCCTCCACCAAACCAATAAGGCACATAGGAACTCATTCCCCACACTACATGCATATACTATGCATGGCACACACAAGTTTACGAACTATCGGATTGATAATTAATGGAAAGGAAATAATTGTTTTCATAACATAATTTCTGCTCACCATTTTTGCGTTGTTGTTTGGGAGTGTCAAAACTATAGTTTTAGGATCCATAGGTTATCCAGTTTGAATTGCATGTTTAGATTACCTTACCTATAGATCTCATACCTAAGAAGCATGAGCCAACCAAAGGCTTAGAAAATCCAATGAATAAAATATTTAAAAAATAGAAGATACCTCAGAGCTCAAGATATTCTAAAAATATCTATCAAAGAGAAAATCCCCTCTACTTGAGTCACCTTAGCATGAAAACTCATTATACGAAATAATTTAGTGACCAAGCTAACATCAATGGGAAAAACCAAGCTAACGTCAATGGGAAAATTCAACAAATATTTTGGAACTATTCTATTCTAAGAGAAAAGAAAAATTGCCAACACAAGGAATACAAACAATAGCCTCCATAGTCAAAATAGAAATAGAAACATTGCTTGAAGGTATGCAGAGTAATATTTTATCTCTTGCTTTACATTTAGACACATTCTAGAAGAAGAAGCAAGAAACTGCAGCAATGTTTATCTTTTTCTGCCCGAGGTGTAGAAAAAACCATGAAAAAAATAAATGTTCGAAAAATAAAGTGGAAGTCTGTGGAAACTGTCACCTGGATCATCAGACTAGGTTGTGTCTAAAAATAACAAAATAAGATCTAAAAGAAGTAGAAACATACTTTGTGGATCCACTTCCACAAACAGAACCATCAGAACATCCTAACTTACTAGCTTCACCTATTACAAGGCCAAAACAGTTATTTACACAACCAGAGCTAAATCCTAATGGCAACAGTGTAAATTCACCAGCTTATCAGGTAGATGTGGGAATGAACTCGATGTACCATATTAGTGCAGAAGTAGAAACAAATCATCTTGAACAATCAAATATTGAAGGAATTCAACTATATCCCAAAAGGTTACGAGAAATTAGAAAAATGACACAACCCAAGTTTGATATTATGGAACAGTTGAAAACTCTTACTATTATCATTCCTCAAACTATCAAGGATGTGTCTATTTACATAGAATCCATTAGGTATTTATGCCTCAAGAAACCGATATGGAAGCCACAACCAACAAAAATGAAAGTGATAGGTCAACACATTGATTTAATATTAAACAAAACCTATCTCAATCCAAGAAGCCCAATTTTAATGATGAAAATTACAGGCTTAACATTACCCAACACTTTGGTAAATTTTAATGCTAACATTAGTTGCAAAACAGGAACAATGACATTTAATGAAAAACTATAAAAAAACATAGTCATCTACCTACCTACACAATCTACCAATGAGTTGGAAGAGTCTGGTTTTGAGGCCATCGAGGAAGATGCTCTTCCCATGCTGCAACATATCATAATACTTGATGAAGTAGGGGATGGGACAAATGAAGACTTAGTCATATCAAATTTTAGATACAGACTAAGATCTAATCACAAGCTCTAAATTCCAGAGGCTAGCTCGATTGTAGGCATCGGAGAGACCTTACCTTCAATATTACAACCAGCAGCACAATGAACGCTATTACAGTGTTCAATATAAAAACAAAAAATAAATAAATAAATAGAGTTTTTTTTGTTAACACCATTAGTTTAGGTTTTTATTTTTTATTTTGTTATATTTTGCAGGATAACATGAAGTGAAATGCATATTGTAGGCATCCAAGGTAAAAGGGCCTATCAAACAAGTGTTGCTCCATCCTACTTTCCTTAGAAAAAAGAAGAAAAAATCATGATGAATAAAGAAATTGGCTATGAAGATTTCGCAAAGTGAAGGATTTGTATGGGGAGTTTGTAATAGTGCATGACAAAAAAATATGAGTAATAGTCAATGGACTCCATTTATAGCCTTACCATGTGCCTCACATCCATGATATTGGATCAAACATAGGCATGAGGGAGATCTCATCTTTCAATACCATACCGACAGTTTGATGAATGTTCGCACATTTGTCGTAAAAACAAAACAAAAAAATAGAAAGATATGAAAAAATATAAAGGAAAAAAGAAAAAAAATATGTGAAAAAACATAAGAGAGAAAAACAACCGACGAAAAAAAAATGAAGAAAAAAAATTGATGAGGAAAGGAGGCATGGAACCTGTTTTTCTTAACAATGTTAGAATAGATTTTCTTTTATTTATGTTTTTGTTTTGCAGGATTATGTACCCTAAATGCAATCTGTAGGTAGCCTAGGTAACCTAGGCCTATCAAGCATAGGCCATGATTCCTATTTTCTTTTTACGTGTATTTTGTGTGTTTATTTTTGCAAGACACGTGACCCTAAATGCAATTTGTAGGTAACCAGGTCAAACTAGGTCTATCAGGCACCGGCCCATGTTGCCCAACGTATTTTTCTACTTTTTAGGAGTGCAATGATGCGGAAAAAGATACCTACTTCCCACCAAGAAGGTAGTGCCTACATTCAGACCAATGTAGAGGTGCCTTCTTCCCACCTAGAGGAAGGCATTGATATTCGAGCCACCACAAAAGTGCCTATCTTCCACTAGGAGGAGTAGTACCCATATCTAGACCAAAAAATAGATGCCTAGTTCTTAGCAGGAGAGTGAAACCTATATCCAACAGTAGTAGTAGTGCTTCCTTCCCACCAAGAGGGTAGCACTCGTATCTAAAAGCAGTCAGAGGCATCTAATTTCCATCAGAAAGGTAGCACCTATATTAATGTGAGCATGATGATATCTATTTTCGGTATATGAAGTATGTTGATTTTGCAATTTCTAATAATACAGTATGTGTACTTATAATAGAGTACAACCACGATCGAGTTCCAATAGGGAAGTGTGTCTTCCCATGCTAGTTAATTAATATTTTTTATTTTTAGCATGAGATCTCGAAACTCAAAAGTATGCAGTATCCAAGAAATAAAACAAAAATAATAAAAGGAAAAAATCAGAGCCACATCACCTTTAATGAATCACATAGCATATGGAAGAGCGCAAGACATTGATTTGCTACAACACATCAGTCAACCAATTGTGTAGTACCACCCAATGTCATACGTATCATGATCTACAAAAACTCACTCAGGTATGTATCGAGTTTTCTATTATTTATGTTCATAATTATTACAAAAGACGTCTCTATGTTAAATACCAAAACAAACCCATATGTTTGTTGTCCATACATGCAAACCCCATGTGAGAAATCAGCCACATGGCATTGGGAATGCAAAGAATTGCAACAAATATTATTGCACCTAGGCACACATCTAAAAAAAATTATTAAGATGTAGTAATATTATTTAACAGTGGGAGGAAGCATCAACATGCTATCATCCAGAGGTGTTGTCACTGTATATATACCCAGAAAAAAAAATGAGCTTGTTGATTTCACAACAATAATGGGTGAGTACAAGAGAAAAAAATGTTGAGTCTATGAGTTGGTTAGAATATTGCAGTTTGTGGACTGGGGAGCAAGTAAAAAAGGAGGGTCAAACCATCTGTATATGCCCAGCAACCAAGGCCCAATTTAAAAATAAATAAATAAAATGTTGACCAGACTCACACAGAGTTTATATGTGGTCACACAAAAAATATTGACCATACTCTATCATGAGATTCAGAAGGCTCAACAGAAGAAGAAAAAAAATAGCAGAAAACATCAGTAGACCAGAATTTCAGTATGGTTGGAGCCTTGGGAAATTAGGAATATTTCTTGTGACAATGGGCTGAAGCAGAGTTTCAAAATGGACGAGTTACTCTTGCTCTACATCCACCAACAAAAACATCGAGGTAGCTACTGTGTAAAAAAAATAAAAAATAAAGAAAAAAATAAGAAAAGAAAAAATATCATGTTGTACAGGAAGAATTTCAAGAATCGGTACACTGTTTAGCATAATCAATGCACTGTGCAGCAAAAATAGTGCAATAATTGAAAAAAATCAAGCCACACTGTGCAGTAAAAATAGTGTAGCAATTGAAAAAATAATGTAGTGTGCAGATGTTGTTGTTGTTGTGCAGTGTGCAGATATTGTTGTTGTTGTGTAGTGTGCAAATGTTGTTGTTGTTGTGTAGATGTTACTATTTTTGTGCAGATGTTGTTGTGGACGTAGTTGGTCGACTAGAAGTAAAACATTTTTTAGTTGCCCAACCTGTTGATGAGTAAAAAAAATATTTTTTTGTTGCCCAATCAGTTGGTCAGCCAACAGTTGAATAGTTTATAATTGTCTAGTCTATTGGTAAATCAGTCAACAAAACATTATGTTGCTATCCAGTTAGTTGGTCAACCAATAGCTAAACATTTCCAAGCTACCTAATCTACTAGTAAATCAGTCAATAGATCATTCTATTGTTGCCTAGTCATGTGGTCAGCTAATAGCTGAACATTTCCTAGTTGTTCAGTCTATTGGTGAGTCAACAGAACATTCTGCTACTACCTAGTCAACTGGTCAACCAACAACTAAATATTTCAATAAATACCTAGTTTGTGTTGGAAAATGAAATGCTTGATATTATTTACTTGAAATGTGTTAGAAAATGAAATGCTTGATATTATTTACTTGAAAGGACCTTGCTTAAATAGCAAGTGCTTACAATCTGATCCATTGGATCATAACTAATTGAGCTAATCTCAACCACATAAATTATCCTAGTAACAACTTAGGATATAATTTATTATTCTAACACCCCCCTTAAGTGGTACTAGGATATACTAACACCCCCCTTAAGAAAAACTTCCTTCAAGAAGCCTGCAAACCCTAAAAAAACTAAAAAATAACCTCCCAAACTTTAAAAATTTTAAACCTTCTGGTTTCTGATCCATCAAAATAGGGAGAGCATACTCCCTCAGTAAAAAAAATAGGAAAAAAAAGGTGGGGAGAAAAAAAGGAAAAATGAGGGAGAGATTTCTATAAGGGAAATCCCCACATGAGGATAATCTCCTCAGGCTCATAGGGCAGGGAAGGCCTGCTCTAATACCATGTTGGAAAATAGAATACTTGATATTATTGACTTGAAAGTACCTTGCTTAAATAGCAAGTGCTTACAATATGATCCATTGGATCATAACTAACTGAGCTAATCTCAACCACACAATATCCTAGTAACAACTTAGGATATAATTTTATTATTCTAATAGTTTTTTGGTGAGTCAACAAAATATTCTACTACTACCCAATCAACTGGTCAGTCAATAGTTAAATATTTCATAAATACCCAGTCTACTGGTGAGTCAACAAAACATTCTATTGTTGCCTAGTTAGTTGGTCAAAGATTGACCATTCCATAGCTACCCAGTCAGTTGGTTAGCCAACAATTAAATATTTGACTATTAAATATGTTGGATAACCAAGTGCATAACAACCTATCACTGAACAACTCAGACCATAAGTAGAACCACCCATAACATAATATACTAGGGGAATGTGACATGAGGACATGTCAAAGGTTCAGCATGGGGGATGATGAGCACCAAAAATACTCATTTTTATGCATGTTTTAAAGGGGTATTATATGACATATTTAACACTAGAAATGTGTTTTTGTATAATTATTGCATATATTTAATAGAAAATGAAGTATTATGCTTGATTGGTGTTTTTAGTGGAAAATGTGTGTAGATGCAAGTTTTTGCTACTAATTTGGCATTTTCGAGTCAATGTCCCATTCAAACCTGGCAATGCACGAAGACATCTTGAAGAGAACTGTGGTGAATGGTAAAGGCAAGCACTTGTATTCCAACGACATGCAGACACCTGTATTCCAACGACAGGCAGGCGCTTATATCCCAACGACAGGTAGGCATTTGTATTCTAGTGATAAGCAGGTGCTTGTATTGCAGCGACAGGTTGGTTCCTGTATGCCAGCGACAGGCAAGCGCTTATATTCTGGCACCTATATGCTGATAATAGGTAGGTTCCTATATTTTTCAAGGACAACTTGGACTTTAATCCAAGAAGAATGGTTATCCATTAATCCTTATATGGTCGTGGCTTGCTATGACAGTTGCTTTTATCGATTATCAATTCGGCTATATGATCATTTCTAATGGGATGAACTCAAAAAATAATTCGTATATCCACCAGTTAGACCTCCCATGGAATTTTTTGGTAACTTATGAGTTGATGAACCAGATGAATAAGAAATATTTGCCTATTTAGCCATGGTCACTATAAAGGAGCACATGGATGAATTAGATCCCTTGGAAGGAGATTTTTTTAAGGATGATACTATGTTGCTAGAATTCTCATGTGAGTCTTGTTTGGATTATGAACAAGTCATTGCTCATTGACTCCTTTGGGAAGATGAATGTGAAACATCTAAATGATTACTACTAATATCTTTACAAGATAGTCCCCTTACCATGACACATGAATGGAAAAAACATCTTCTTTCCTCTTTTCAATGCCCATTGACAAATATTATTCCTTCAAGAAAACACTAGGATTTTCCACTCTCTATTGCCTCACCCACCATTGCCCCTTGAATTCATTGGTGAGCAAGTATGAAAGAATCAACTCGGTGCACCTTGGCACCAAATAGATAGAAATTCAACCAAGAAAAACCCTAAACATCAGCAACTAGCTACATGATGAAGAGGAGGTAAAGTCATTTGATGTGTTAAGTAGACATACAAAAGCCTTCGCATGGAATTATAATGATATGAAGAGGATGCACCCTGATATCTTGTAACAACCCAGATCTAACACATATGGGTTGTTCAATCCAATCAAACTCACAGCAGTCAAAAAGAAAATTTTGATCAAACACAAGGTTTATACCATGGAAAGTCTATTATACACCCAAAATTTAATTAGTACATAGGCATAGAGTTACTCGCTCTGATAATACTGACCATTGAAGACGATATCTTAAGTGGTTGAGATTGGCTAGATCCTGCAAAAGGTGTCATCTTGTGAACACATTCTTCTCCTTTACCAGAGGTCTAAGTTCATGATTGGGATTGTCCTTCTAGGCCCCATTTCACCTAGAAGGGTGGACACATAATTCCTCGCCCCATAGCATGGAGGACTTAGGTTCCTTTGGCCTAAATTATGTCCTTAGTTTAGTATTATTATTCTTTTAAGACATGCTAGGGTATAGCGTAAATATGCCTAGTGCCTAATTGAGAGTCCAACATCTTATGGAGTCAATTAGGGCCCACCAATACACTGGCTCGGGACTAGGTATCTCAGTTCATGTTACGATTGACAAGGAGTTATCCCATTCCAACTCGTCACTAAACCTTCTAGCACTAGTATCTAGTGACTTCTAGTACTAGTATTCTGCTAGCAATTTTCCAATCGAACAATAAGCATGAGACCCCTCACCTTACTACTCGTATAATAACCTAGAGGTGACATCCCATCCCACCCCTTGTTACTTGTTCTTGGAAAAAGGACCACTTATCCTGGGTAGGTTTGCTAGAAAGCAGTTGTTATTGAATTGCAGTAATTGCCTACCTAAAATTATCGGTGTTGGGTGGATGTTCATCCTTCTTGATGAACATCAAAATAATTTAATATTCCATTCTCCTTGAAGTAAATTTTCATGGCTTCCAAAAGTATCCATAAGTTTATTTTTTTCTAAGGATATACTCGTGTTAAGTAAAATTGTTAATTGATATATATATATATATATATATATATATATATATATATATATATATATATTGTAACTAAAGCAAAAGCATAAAATAATATTTTATTTAATCATTCATACATAAATACTATCTAAAATTTTTATGAAAGCATAAGTTCATATATCAACCTAAACCAATTTATAAGATATTCTTTTTTATATAATCCAAATATTTTTAAATGTACAACCAATGCTTCCAAATAAACTAGCAAATCATTCATGCATTAATACAATCAGAGATCACTAAAACTCCTTTAATGAAAGATAATTAATCATAGTCTATGGCAACAAAAAATATTAAATAACCTTCATATACTGGGAACTCTTTCACATCTAATTAAACTAAAAAAAGAACTAATTAAAGGTCATTTCCAATAAGACCAAAATTTTCAAAATTTTAATAAAACCAAATGTGAACTAACCAACTACCAACCATTTATAACACATTTGAAGAAATCTCTCTGGAACCTCTTGAAATATAGAGTTTTAATTTGTTTATATTTTTTTGGGTTCTAAGACGTTATACAACTGACCACATTATCACTGGCATTGTTTTATGACTGGTTTTTAATTTAGAACATTTAAAAAGGGTGCTTCTAATATCTAACTATGAATTAATGAAATTAATTTGGTTATGAAGATTTGATATAAATATTTCACAAATAATATGACTACTCTAGACATCCAAATTACTTCATATATTTTCTAAAAATAATTTAAATGGCGTTGTCTAATACCGATGCCCAAACCAGCTTTTAAATCATAATGAAGTTGAATTACTAATTTTCTTCCTTTTCTAGGTGTTTGGCGGTTATTGTGGAGAATGTATCCTCATGTTTTTTAGAAGATAAACCCAAGGAGTCTAAACGAAGATTGGAGAATCTGTTGGGTTTTAAACTAGTTAGGGAGCCAGCTTTACCTATTGTAGCTAATCAAAGATTATCCAATATTTGGATTCCCCTACCTTTTGATTAGTTCAAATTAATTTTTTATGGTGATTCAAAAGTTAACCTGAGAAGAGAAAGTGTCGGGGTAATTAGATATCATAGGGGTGATATTTTATTAGCCTTTTCTAAAGGGCTTGGAGTAAACTCCAATCAGTTCACAGAAGTCAGGGCCCTTTACCAAGGCATACAGGTAGCCAGCTCATTGGGACTCCATAAAATTGTCATAGAATGGACTCCCTTACTATCATCAACTACACGAAAGGATGACCCCTAGGAAATTTGTCAGTGAAAAGTATTATTCTTGAAGCTAAAAGAATCACCTTGTTTTTCGAGGATGTCATATTTTAGCATACTTTTCGGGAAGGTAATAAGTCTATGGACTTCATGGCAAACATGGGTGTGGACCACCCTGGACTCTGTATTTTATGGGAGGACTTCCTTGAGGGCTTGTGCTCTCTAGAGACAACAAATTTTCCTGGTAGAGAATTGGAGCATGGTTAATTATTATTTTTATTTACTGCTCAATCATCCTACTTCCCTGCACGAAAGTCCTTTTCAATTTTCTTGAATCTGTATTTGGCATTTCTCTCGATTCTCCCTTGGTGGCTGTGGAGCTAGGGCTTGGAAGCTTTGTTGGCATTTCTCTCTATTCTCTCTTGGTGGTTGTAGACCTAGGGCTTGGAAGCTCTGTTGGTTTCTTTCTTGTGTGCTGCTAGTTTGGTTGTGTTGGATTTTTTACCCTCGACCAATCTCTTTTTGGCCTTGGCTTGTCTTGTAAAAGGTTCGAGGATCCTTTCAAAACCCCTTCTACCTTTTATCAAAAAAACTCTTCAGGAACAAATCTGAAGAACATGTGCTTATACTGAGATGGGGGTTGAATAGTATAATATAAAAATTTTCCCCAAATAGTAGCATTAACATTAATAAAGTAGTAAACATCACACAAAGCATCACACACATGAGAGACATCATTTTTAATGTGATTCACCCAATGTGGGATACCTCCACAGAAAATATTTTTTCTAAATATTTCTCAAATAATATCTTGGGAATCCTTCCCAGTTACAATATTTATGGACATCTATCCAAAGGATATGTTGATCCCCTAAATCTCAAGTTCGTGGATCTCTTCCACAGAAGAACTCTTTCCCCTTTTGCTCTGGCTAGAGATCTTCTAGAAGACTTTGTCTCTCAGTTGCATTGACTTGTGGATCTCTCTCCACTTGAAGACTCCTCACTTAGATTTGTCTTCAATTGTCCTGGCTACTAGATCTCAATCCACTAAGACTCTGTTAATAGGCTCACTCAAAACCTTCTCAAATATGCTCAATAGGTCCACTCAGAACTTGCTCAAATCTGCTCAACAAGGCTCACTCAGAACCTACTCAAATATGCTCAACAAGCTCACTCAGAACTTGTCCAAATCTGCTCAACAAGCTCACTCAGAACTTGTCCAAATCTGCTCAATAAGTCCTCTCTAGGACTTGCTCAAATCTGCATAGCAAGCTTTCACAAAATCTTACTTCAAAATCAGTCCACAAGCCTTCTCAAATACTTGCCTCAAATCAGCTCAATAAAATCTCAACTCAATCTCATAGAAGCATAAATATAATTGTTAGAGACTCAATATGTTCTACACTCAAATCCCAATATCAACTCAAATCAATCTCAACTCAACAATCTCATAGAAGCATAAAGAGAATTTTTAGAGACTCAATATGTTCTATACTCAAATCCCAATCTCAACTCAACTCAAATCATAATATAGAATAGTTTATTTTATGGAACTTGAAAAACAACTTCACACAATCACTTGACTAGGCTCAAACAACTCTACTCAACCAATCACCACAAGGAGCAACTCTTTCTCACAAACCCTAGTCCAAACATGAATCAACCAACTCAAAATGTTTCCAACAATGTTCAACAACAAATCTCACATAACAATGATACTCATGTTCTTCTCAAACCCTAACTCAGGTTTTTCACACAACTAATGGCTTCAACAATAATGCTTATAAAACAAGGTTTTAACCATAACTCTCAAACCAAAAATCCTTGAAGCATTCAACCAACAACTCTCAAAAGGAAACCACAACCAATCTTTTTCACTCCAATGATATTTTCAGAAATCAACCACCCAATCAAATTAATGGAGAATATTGCCCATACCTTTTTGATGCCAAGAAGTTATCCACAAAATCTACCACACTCAACACACTTTCTTTTTCCAATATCAACAAGGGTTAGTGGACTTCAAATAATAATCACAAGATAAATTATAACTCAATTTACACCTTTTTACTCCAACTCAATAATCACATCCACCAAAGTCCATCTATAGAAAAACCCTCTAAAATAATAATCAATAAGTCACTATTATAATCCTCAAATTCAAAACCCTTATTTATCCTAAAATAATGCTCTCAAAAATTCAAATCAATACCATAAAGCTCAAATAATCATCTATGGATTTCACCAAAAAAATAATTATTTAACCTTTTAAACACAACAAAGGTTTTACAAAATGAAATATTTTCTAACCCTTATCACTCCAAACTTTAGGGCATCAATAAAAATTAATTAACAAAAAATTTCATACCTCCTCAAGGGGTTTCGACCCCTCAACCTGCCCTCACCACGAGCGCCTTAGCCGTGGCTAAGGTTGCCACACGAGCTAGCCGCTCGTTCGCAAAGGGAAAGGCACAACGTGCCTTTTCTTTGCCTCACTACCCACGTGCACCAAATCACCATGCGCCTTGGGCGCTCCACTTCGCAATTGCCAAAATGACTCTGCCAAAACTTGAATGTACAACCTCGTGCCTCCCAATACCTTTGCGCTGCTCGAGTTGCCAATAGGCCACACTGCCCATGTTGTCTTGGGATTCGACCACACCCCGATTTATTCGTTGCCTCTGCCTTTAAATGTTTTTCGCACGAGCTCGATTTGCATACACTAGCCAACAAAAATAGCACGAGCAAGGATAGATGTTAATAAACCTTAGGTGCCCCTTTATATAGTCTTCTCCCTCATATTCGATGACGTCGATGGGAATTTCCACTTTGGAAATTTAAATTTTAAAATATTAAAATTTAAACTTTAAACTTCAAAGTTAAATAACTTTGTCATCGGGACTCCTTTTTCGATGAAACAAAAAGCCAACTTGGGTTTTAAGAAAAACCCATTTCAAATATGATGTCCATGGTTTTAAATAAAACCTTTAAAATTAAATATCTTCATCACCGGGGCACCTTTTTTGATGAAACGAAAAGACAACTTGGGTTTTAAGAAAAACCCATTTCAAATTTGCCATCCATAGTTTTAAATAAAAACCCTTTCCCAAGCTTCCCTTGAAGCTCTTTTTTTTGGAACCAAATGCCATGCATCCTTTTTATCAAAACCTTTGCTTCTCATGAACCTCTTTGTGGAGAAAATCATAGTGCTTACTTGCATAGTCCTTTTGACATCAATGACAACTTTTTAGCCTAGGGACTCAAATGTCCAACAATCTCCTCCTTTGTCATTTATGGCAACCCATATTTATTTATCGAAATCTAACCTTCTTTTTTTCTCTCCTTGGGACTTTGCTCCCCCTGGCTCAATGCTCTCTCAAATATGAAATCTCTCCCCATATCAAAAACTCTCCCCAATATACAAATCTCTCCCCCTTTGTCATCAATGGCAAAAGGTCACCTTTGGGGCTCGGGGCTAAGAATGAGCCTCTTAGCTTTGCCCCTCCCCCATCTCCACATGAGGTGGTTAATTCTGGGGTGGGAGTCTCACTCCCAATTTTCCTTGAAGATACTCAAAAGTGTCTTTTGAGAGTGGCTTAGTGAAAATATCTACTATTAGTTCCTTTGTAGTGACATACTCCAATCTGACCTGTTTATCTAATACCTATTCTCTCAAAAAATGATACTTAATCGGAATGTGCTTCGTCCTAGAATGCATTACTAGATTTTTTGAGATACATATGGCACTGGTATTATCACATAGTATAGGAATAGGTTGATCATGTTTTATCTTGAAGTCTTCTAAAGTCCTCTTCATCCATAACACTTGTGTACAACTGGCTACTGTTGTAATATATTCTGCCTCTGATGTGGATAGTGATACTGAAACCTACTTCTTACTTAACCAGGATACTAGTTTTTCTCCAAGAAAGAAATCTCCCCCACTTGTGCTTTTTCTATCATCAATATTTTCAGCCCAATCTGCATCTGTATATGTTGTGAGTGTGAAACTGTCACTTTTAGGATACCAAAGTCCAAAATCCATAGTCCCTTTTAGATACCTAAAAATTCTTTTTACTGCTGCCACATGTGTTTCCTTAGGTGCTGCCTTAAATCTTGTCACTAATCCTACTGACTATACTATGTCTAGTCTTATAGCTGTGACATACAATAAGCTACCAATCATGGATCTATATAGTCTCTGATCTACCTCTGAAGATTCATCATCCTTACTTAACTTGCACCCTGTGACCATAGGAGTACTTACTGGTTTGCAATATTCTAATTCGAATTTCTTTAACATCTCCTTGATGTATTTGGCTTGAGAAATAAACACTCCCTTTTCTGATTGTAAAATCTGAAGACCAAGAAATAAGGATAATTCACCAAGCATAGACATATCAAATTCACTCTGCATATTCTTAGCAAAATCTTTGCACATCTTGTCATTATTTCCCCCAAAAATTATGTCATCAACATAAACAACCACTATCAGAAGATCATTTCCTTCATTTTTGATATACAAATTACTGTTTGCTATTCCTTTCCTAAATCCATGTTCCTGTAGATACCTATCCAATCTTGAATACCATGCTCTGGGAGCCTACTTTAAGCCATATAATGCCTTTTTCAATCTGCATACCTAATTTGGAGTATCTAATAGTATAAATCCCTCTGGTTGTTCAATGTAGACCTCTTCTTCTAGAATCCCATTTAGAAAAGTTGACTTAACATCCATTTGATATACTTTGAAATTCTTGAAACTTGAAAAAGCTAAAAACATCCTTATAGCTTCAAGTCATGCAATTGGAGCAAAGGTTTCATAAAAATCAATTACTTCTACTTGTGCATAACCTTTGCAAACTAACCTTGCTTTATTTATGACAACTTGTCCATCTTCATTCAACTTATTTCTGAAGACCCATTTTGTGCCAGTCACATTTTTGTCCTTTGGTATTGGAATAAGTTTACAAGTCTTTCTCTTCTCAATCTGATCTAATTCTTCATTCATTGCTTTAACCCAAATTCATCTTCACTATCCTGAGAGAAATATATTGGCTCAATCTTAGATAGCAAAGAAATATTTGCTTGTTGAGATGGTTTTATTATTCTTCTCCTTGTATGTCTTTCATTCGAATTTCCAATGATCTAATCTTTAGGGTGATTTTTCTTGATACCATGTTCCTATTGGAGTGGTGAGCACCCAACTAGAGACCTCATGTTGGACTATAATTATAGTTTCTTTTATTCAACTAAATATCTAGAAGTAATGTAACAACTAGATGAACCAATTTGAGAACAAATAATTTCTCTCGAAGTGAGGATGAACATTTTGGTAGCTTGACTTTAAGAATATTACAGGGATTAAGTGACTATTTTGAGTGCCCATCAGACTACGTAAACATTAAAATGGTTTGTCATCATTATATAACATAGTAAGCATAGTTCAATCTCAATAATAGTCCATAAATTTGATGATAATATTAATTTTTGTTGTATGCAATGGAGAGGTATTGTTCACCTTAGTCTAACTTGAGGTTTGAGATAAATAAAAATTCAACTAATCACTTGAAATTCCAATGAATAACATTTATTCTTATTCGATTCAAGCATTACTGTAGCAGCACCATATTATCTACCAACCAACAATAAAATCAACAAATAACTTAATTCAAACTGGACTTTAATTCATTTTAAAAGAACAAAACTACCACACAAATGTTTACTGTCAACAAAATAGGATAAGATACAAATCATCTAGTATTACTATAACTTATGAGCGATGTCAAGTACCTTCAAAATAGTACAAAAATCATTGCCAAAAGAAACATTTGTCTTTTAATCTGACCACAAAGGAAACTACTAAATTTCTAAATACAAATAAAGTTCATGGAGTCAATATGGTTTAATGAACATCACTCTGCCGCCAAATCAAAATAAGGGATTCTCATTCTAAACATCACGTCTGAGAGCTCTATATTCAAATGTGGTAACCATGAAAGGGTTGGAGTTTTGGATCAGCATGGTCCCCACCAATGTAGAGTATGCATCTAACATGCACTAAATGCATAAACTAAGAACAAACAAATATAACACTTAACATATTCAATTTCATTTTATGGTAATTATTTTAAGATCTTTTTCTAAGCAAGGCAAAATATGGACAACAGGAATCTAATCCTAATTTCTCATGAGTGTCGCCTAAGCTTCGATCACTCAGAGACATCCCAAGCATACTACAACCAATATGGGGAGTAAGCCTTTTTTAGCAGGCCCAAGCATTGTTTTAAGGTAATTATACAGGCAAATATAAAATCACAGTTCATCTTCCAACACAGGGTCCTAGTAATTTAATTTAAAACCAACAACAATTCTGCCAGTAAGCTATACATTCAGATGTATAAAATAAGAGTAATCTTTGCTTTTCTTTAGATAGAATATAAATTAATAAACTATTAAATTCTTCTACATTATAAATCTTTTGCACCTAAAATATTAAAGTTTGAAGTTTAAATACAACCAGGTGGAGGTGGTAGGAATAGAACCTATGACTCTTTATTCAACTTTACAATAGACAATCATTTTGTTTGCTAGCACAAGCTATAAATACAAAATCATCACAACACTGGCATCAATTTCAATTCTTAGCAACTTTTGGACACAGTTATCTTCTCCACTCTTTTGTTAAGTCTCAGTTTGATGTAGTCAAACTAGACTGTAAAGTCCTTGCATCATGTAAAATTGTGTTTGTTCAATGTAGGTTCTTGTTCCACATGACTAGTTAAAATTCCTTTCATACTAGTATTTATATTTTTAAGTTTTACAAGTATATGTCCATAAGCAGGTCCTGTAAACTTATAGTTATGATCTTGAAATTATTGAGGTAGCACTCATTAGATGTGTAATGGAATTTCTGTAGACACCTAAAACATGTCATGTTTGGGGGAGCTACTCACATAGGCACATTCATAAGATCATATGACATAATCTTGGACTTTCCAAGCATCAAAAGTGGTTCTCACCACTCATATGGGGCATTCTGAGCCCATCCAAGCTTAGCCGCTCAAGACTAGAGCGACCAGACCTTAGCCGCTCAAGCCTAGAGTGGCCAGACCTTAGCCACTGTAGATGACAGTGGCCAGATCTTAGCCGCTACAGACGATAGCGGCTAAGCCATAAAAAGCATTTTGCCGATAGATATGCCCAATCACGGGTGGAAGTGGTAGTCTGCATGCAATAAAGGTGAGCGGGAGTAACTTTGCATTCCCTTTCATGGCCAGTTCACATAGGAGACTTGAGTTTGCATTTAGACTTCAGTTAACTGGTCTTTAAACATAGAAAAGACAAAAAGCTTCTCATGCTAACATTCACTACGCATGAGGGATTCAATCCTAGGGTTTTGAGCATAGACTTTAGGGTTTCACACACTTTAAAAGGTGCAAGCCTAGAGCACCAAAGCATCAGAATAAGTCCAAATTTGAGGAGAGCTTTCAAGACTTGGAGAGCTTCCCTTGGAGATCACGTTTATGGTGAAGCCCTGACAAATTGGAGAGCAAAGCAATCACCATTTTAGAACATCAGATACAAGCTTTGATCCATAGCTTTGGAGCAAAGAGAACGAGATTCACTTTAGCGATCGTTGTCATTGGATAGTGGCCCGTAGGCCTAGCTTAGGGTTTTAGACATTAGTTTCATTATTCTATTTAGCATATCATTAGCATAGCATCATTTCATTCATTCACATTCATAGCATTAGTTTCATTTGCACTTGCTTTCATTTGAGTATATTCATTGCTAACAACCTCATCCAAGGAGGCAATCTCGGACATCTAAGCGTGTGTTGTTGTTTCATTGCTCACAGGGCCATAGGTTCATCGGATAGAAGCTACAACATACGAGAGCAAAAGGATCCCTCTAGGAAATAGACCTAGAGAAGGAGGCATCTGTAAGCCCTCATACATTTCCATGTGCGGAACTAGGAAGCTTGTGATAGCGCACCACCCCTTTGCAAGGGGACATTTTACCCACTTGTAACCTTATTGTATCAAAATGGGTATCCCTAAGAGGGACCGACATGTAACCGAGTTTCAATATGAATAAAGAGATCTATCTTTGTTACTTCCATGTTATATGCTTTTTCATGGTCTTTCATTTCATTTTGGGTTTAACACATTTGCAAGTAGAGTAAGAGCGGTGCGTGCACCCGGGGTCGCTACAGATGGCGATCACGGTGGGACATCCATTGATTTTTCATTTTTCTACCTAGATACTGACTTAGTTTTGTGTGCAGGCTTAGCCGCTCTGGTCTACAATGGCCAAAAATTAGCCGCTCTGAGCCACAATGGCCAATAGAGCCTTAGCCGCTCCTGCTAACAGCGGCCAAAAACCAGCCGCTCTGGTCGACAGCGGCCAACACTGGAGTGCAGCAGAGGATAGAACCTTGGTTCTCTGAGCTGGATTAGAGGTTGGTACAACTTCTCTGATATTTTATAGCTTTCTGTCTACTTCTGTGTGTCTAAAATAGTGAACTTAAAGCACATTTCTATTTGGGAATTGAAAGAATAAAAGAAGAAAGAATTAGGTATTTTGCATATCTTAGATCTTCTTTTAGATTTCCACTAGGCATTTCTAGGAACAATGGCTTATGCTTGAAAAGTTTTCCCTAGGATCCAATGTGCTAGACATTGTATGTTGTTTGCTTGCTTTGAGGCCTTGCAAGAGGCCATATTTGCATGAAATAAAGTGCACCCATACAAATCATAGTAGTTCATGCATATTTCTGAATATTGAAATGTATTTTGCACTTAGGCATATAGGAAAGAGTCATTTCTGCTATATTATGCACTTTACTTCATGCAAGATTAAAATGAACACCACACACACACGTATCATTTAAACATTGGGGAGTTGGATTTCATCACCAACCCTCAATTCAGTCCGGTGATGTTGGAATTCATCTCCTTCCACCGGTTTTCCCCCTAGATTCTCCTAGAAATGGATTGAAGAACTTCTTCATAGTGACACTAAGTTACTTGTGTTCAAACTATCTCCCACTATTGGAACATTCATTGGTTCAGAGTGGAAGAGCTAGGCGAACCCCCCACTGGGATTTCAGTGGTGTACCCTAGTCTCTTTTGGGAAATCATGTTTGGCATGAGTACTCTTGATTATCACTATGGATGAGTCTCCTCATTTCCAAATCCAAAGCAAGAAACAAGAAACAACAAAACATCAAAATACAACAAACAGTTTAGGGCACACTTAAAATCGTAAGCAAGATAAACATTTGCTTGATATTGTTTGTGCAACACAAAAGCTAAAGTTTCCAAAAATGATGGTCAAAACAAGAAGTAAACAACCTCGGTCTATCACGAAAGGGGATCTGAGGCAACTCATACCCTTAGGCGAAGCCGCAGTAACATTGAAAGACCTACTCGAAAGACCGTGAGACGCAGTTCCATGAGTCTAAGAGGTGATAATTCAACCCTTGGGGGATCTCCTCGAGAAACCCCAAATAGGGAACCACAACATGAAACTACATCTCATAAACACAAAGAGGCCTCATGGCCATCATCATCAAGGAGACATGAGGAAACCTCAAGGGCTTCCTCTAAACGCACAGAAACTTCTTAGAGACATGAGGAAGCTTCAAGAGCTTCCTCCTCACATAGACATAAAGAGGGTTCTAGACCCCGTTCTTCACATAGAGATGATGAGGTTTCCCCATATCCATCCTCATGGAGGGTAGAGAGGGCTACAAAACCCTCATCACCATAAAGACACACAAGAGTCGAAACATCTCAACATTCACATGCAACACTTAGAACAGATCAGCCCACTAAGGGGTAGGAAACTAGAAACACATCTAGTCATAGACATCAAATAGAAGATATCCTTCAAACAAGAGGAAGGATTCCATTATACTATGACCTCATTGGAGTGAATGGCACCCCATAGGATCAACCATGGAAAACAAGATAGTTGGATGAGTTGGATCGGTTGCACCCGAGGCCACCACCCGAAACTGTAGCCACAGAGAACTCTGCATCCGAAAGTTCATGAACTATGACTTCTAAGCCCACTTCTCAAACTAGTGGTGCCTCAGGGTGACCCCATAGTAAACATACAGAGTCTGACCATAGAGATGCCCAACAATATACTGAACAAGTCACACTAGCTAGCCAAAGCAAAGAGATAATAGAAACCTCTTCGAGGAATCTATGAATCAGAACTACAAGAATGGAGTCAGATAAGCATGAGTCTTCTATAACCATGCAATTCAACCATGTGCGATGGTTAGAAAATGCCTTGCATAAGGAGTGAGAGCTTGTAGAAGCTCTTGAACATGATAAACAAAGAGAACGGTTGTTACGCAAACATGAGCAACGCTTAAGAGAGCAAGCTGAGCAGCTAGCTCATAGCAACCAACAAGCAAATAGAGATCAATGCATTGACTCACAATAGAATGGGTGCACTAGACAAGAAAGTGACCCACACCAAAATCACCCTCCAAATCATGAGTGGAATCCAACTGGGGGGAAATGGTAGACTTAATAAATCAGGATCAGGTGTATCCTAGATCCCCTCGTAGGAGGGAAGAAAATAGAGAAAATCAAATGGATAGAGTGCTACCTCCACCATCACCATGGGGGGTTTGCAAGAGGAAGAACTCCTTGCTTCAAAGGTATTTCAAGAGCTTACTAAAAATATGAAAGCCTTTGAGAAACAAGAGGCTGCTGGGAGCCAACCAACATTGAGCAAAATACACAACCAACCATTGTGTCCATCAGTTCCTAGCCCTCCCTATCCTAAGCATTTTGAGATGCCTAGGCTAGAGAAGTTTAAAGGTGAAGAAGATGCACAAGAGCATGTCACCAATTTCATCAATGCATATTTTCATCTTGAAGACAATGATGCTCTTATGCTAAGGACATTCATCATGACATTTTTGGGTGCAACCACTCAATGGTTCAACCAATTGCCCAAGCATAGCATATCCAACTTTGAACAACTAGTGAATGCTTTTCTAAAGTATTTCTCCTTTGGTGCTAAGAGGAAAGTAAATCTCTCAGACCTAGCCAATTTAAGACATTATGATGATGAGCCAGTAATGGATTACGAGAATAGATGGAGAAAAGTCATGGTAAAATTATCATTCTCCGTTCCCACAGAGGAAATCATCCGGATGTTCACCAAGAGTTGTTCCAAACACATTTCCCTCTTGCTACAACTACAACAATACCCCTCATTTGAGGAAGCTTTGGCACAAGCCAAACTCATTGAGGACATCAAAGTAGATGAGGGAACCATAAAACTCCAAACCAAGAAGGAGTGGAGCAAAAAAGACAAGAATGGCAAATATAAGCAGAAGCAGGCAAACCCTACCCTAGTAAATCAAGTGGTATTGGCTACGCCTAAGGATGGGGCTGCACAACAGCCCCAGAATTATCAAGCACAGCCCCCACCAACCAACTATGATCAAAAGAACAATCAGGGTCAAAACAAAGAATGCAAACCCCCTCGTTATTTTACGCCATTGACAGAATCAATGCAATCAATCTTCAATCAATTGAGCGAGGTGGGAAAGATCAGATTCCATGATATACCTCTTATAGATCCCAACCATCCTAAGCCAAAAGGATATAGGGAAGATCAATTCTACCCATATCATAGGATACCGAGGCATAATATCAAAGTTTGTGTTGGTTTCAAACATCAGGTGCAAAACATGATTGAGGTGGGAGAACTAAAAGTGGACAACCCACTGGCCCTTGACAACAGAGATATGGGCATCTACAAAAACCCACTACCAAATCATGAGGCCCCTAGAGAGCAAGGGGCCCAAGTCAATCAGGTCCGAGTTGATATACCTACCCATGGATGTGTTGGGATGGTCGAAATTGTCAATATAGCAACCAAGAGTAGACGGTATGGTCAACCACAACCTCCTACAGCTCCTATGAATGTCCCAGCTGCACCAAGGTAGAGGTAGGGGCAAAACAACCTTCCAGGTCCACCAACTCGACCTGTGGTAACTATCCAGAGTAGACTTGAGCAAAACTTACAAATGACTCCAGCTAAGCTATCCATTTATGAGCTCATACAATAGTCCCCAAAGCATAGGGAGACCTTGATGGAGATTTTAAGGTCAATTGAGATCCAACCGCAAGATCCAAATGCATTCACCCATTTTGTGGGACAAGTACAAGAATTCTAAGAACCTGTAATTTGATTCTATGATTATGAGATTAAGATAGTACCTACTACCTTACCAGACCCTCCATTGAACATTGTGGCATCAATCAATGATTTACCTTTTAAGTGGGTCTTGATCGATACAGGTTCATCAATCAACATCATCACAACAATGGCAATAGAACACCTTAAGATCCCCAAGTCCAATATCATTCTAGGAGCCTATACATTAAGAGCTTTCAATGATGCTTTATGCAATACTATGGGAACGATAGTCCTACCTATCAAGGTGGGGCATAAGACCATCCCCGTGATGTGTCATGTCTTGGAAGGGGCCATGCAATACAACATCCTCCTAGGGAGACCTTGGATAAGGGACATGAAATGTGTTCCTTCAATTTTACACCAATGTGTCAAGTATGTGCATGATAACAAAGTCTACATGGTGTTGGCTGATGAGGAGCCATTCAAGTATGTTCATCAAGTGGATTGTCTAGGAGAATTTGTGATTCCTTCTGCTCACTTGTCTGTAGGACCCTCATCTCCAGTCATGCAACTGAGTAACAAAGACAAAGGGGTACGAAAAGACCCATCTGCATCAACACCTCATCTTGCGCACAAAGTGGCCAATGCTTCTAATCAACCATCAATGCCTAAACCAAAAAACAATCAGAAGCTAAAGGCACCTATGGTTGAGGAAAACAAACTCAAGGAAATGCTAACCATAGCTATTGAAGAAGGTCCAAGTCCCATGGACGAAGAAGATCATCAAGACCAAGTCGAAGATGATGACTACCACCCCGCTTCACCAGTGTCATCCATGGGGTCATCCACCTCACATACGACTATACATTTGGCAAGCATAGGGATAGGAGAGTATCTTGTGTAGAACATAACCTTTACACCTATCATAGAGTCTACGCAAGATATGGGATGTCTAAAGGATCTAAGGCCGCTAGTCGAAATAGTGGTTCCACTTGGAATCCCTCCCAACCAAACAAATTTCATCTACACTGGACTAGACTGCGCCCATAAGTCTATGAAAGAAGAAGAGGACAATGATGAATTATTCACTATTAATGTTTGTTACCTCTCTAATCCTGAGTTCACTTTAAGCTACTTTGAACGCTGCCATTGGCATGGTTACGGTCTTGGTATCTATGAGCAGGGACGTAGGCGGCCACTCGAGCCGTAATACCAGCTTCCCACTGATATATTTGGGGTAGGCTATCACATCAGAGGTCGAGATGACTCTCTAGAAGCAGCCTTAGATAGATTGAGCTTGGGGTTAGGAGAAGACATCGATTTTATTCCTTATCACCCACTAAGTTCAAGACTTATGTGCAATAGACAAGTGGCCACGGTGAACATCCCGCCACCTGAGACTTATCATCCAAGACTCACAATTGAGGCCATCCCAGTGGGTTACAACTCATGGGATGATGAGCAAGAAGAAAATGGATATGTGCCAAGTGATGATGAAGCACAAGAGGGCTTGGCCTATCATGGGCCTCGCTACTTACGAAGACTTACTTGGTCCATCCACAATGAGAGTGGATACATATCGGACGAAAGTGACTATGAGTCAGAGGACTCAACAGAGAGAGCCTACTTAGGGGCAAGGCAATGGCCCCATGACTTGGGGCAGCATACTAATGCAAATGGATTCTTCATAAGTGATGAAGAGTATGAGGATGAAACAGAGATGGCTTACTTAGAGCCAAGACATGAGCCCCTCATCTTAGGGCCGCACACTAATGCTAATGGCTTCTGGATAAGTGATGATGATTTTGAGGATGAGACTGAGATGGCCTATCTTGGACCTCACCATTTACGACAAGTCAATATGTTGGTGGAAAGAGAAGTGACACTTCATGCCATAGACCCTGGCTTGCGATTTTTAGGGAGACCTGTTGACTTAGCTATCATTCATCGCATGGTCAATCCCCCTCCACCAACATTCAAGGAATTCTTAGAACCCAATGATCCTATTGTCAGCCCAGCTCATGGGCCAGATCCAGAGATTCCCATTCCTCTAGAGCCTCATCGTGAGCATGGAAGGGAAACCTCTGAGATAAGATTTCACCCATGTGGTCCTGGAGATTTCATCCCATCCATCAATACAATCTCCATTGATTTGACCACTCCACTTCATAACCCAACGATCCCACAAAACCTTTGTGTATTGACACAGAGATGATTGATTGGGACCATGTTGATTCACCCATAGAGCCTGAAGATCTTTTCTCTAATGAAAAGATGTTACAACCATTTCATTTCGCACCAGGCTGTGCCCATGACGTATTCCATGCTGGTTTGGATCCTGAGTCAGTAGGACCTATAAATCCCATCGATGACATTCACTTGATACCCATGCCTCACCAGTTGGAGGATGGGTCACATATGGCTATAGAAGTGACTTTCGAAGTGGACATTAGCGATGATCCTACTCAACCAAAGAAATTCAAGTTTGGAGAAAGTCTATCTCTAGAAGAACAAGCCATCATAATTCCTCTCCTAAAAGAGAGGCCAAATCTATTTGCTTGGACTTACAAGGATATGCCTAGGATAGATCCAAAGTTAGTCATTCACAACCTTTCATTGGACCCCATGAAGAAACCAGTCAAACAAAAGTTGAGAAAAATGCATCCCACCATCGCTTTGATGGTAAAGAACGAATTGCAAAAACTATTGGATGTAGTTTTCATAGTTTCTATTCCCACAAGGAACATGGTGCCCATGGGGAAACCCGATGGAAGAGTCTGTATCTGCACAGACTTTAGAGACTTAAATAGGGCAACTCCAAAGGATTCATTCCTATTGCCAAACATAGATGCTCTTGTGGATGCGACCGTAGGTCACGAAATGCTCTCCCTAATGGATGGTTTTTCTGGATACAACTAGATCCAGATTAAACCCGAGGATCAACATAAAACTACTTTCATTACTCCATGGGGAACATTTTGTTACAAAGTGATGCCATTCGGTCTCAAGAATGTTGGTGCCACATATCAGTGGGCCATGACATACATATTCCATGACTACATGCATAAGATCTTAGAAGATTACATGGATGACTTACTTGCCAAGTCCCTATTGCGGCAAGAGCATGTTGAAGTCCTTAGAAAAGTCTTTAATCACCTCATTGAGCACAATGTCAGATTGAATCCTAAGAAGTGCATTTTTGATGTAACTTCTAGAAAAATTTTAGGATTCATAGTTTCTAAGAGAGGCATTGAAGTCGATCCTGCAAAGGTAAAAGCTATACTGGAAATGGCCGCCCCTACCAACATTAGGGAATTAAGAAGCCTACAAGGAAAAATAGCATCCATAAAAAGGTTCATTGCACAATTATCAGATAAGTGTCGGCCCATGAACCAGTTGCTATGCAAGGATGTCCCATTTCATTGGGATGGAGAGTGCCAACAAGCCTTTGCAGAGATCAAAACTTATCTGGCGATGCCACCAGTGTTGGCTCCACCAAGGCCAGACATACCATTCTTGTTATATATATCGGCTACTGATTTTGCTTTGGGCACCATGTTGGCCCAAAAGAACATGCAAAACAAAGAGCAAGTCGTATATTACATTAGTCGCACATTGGTGAGTTATGAGCTAGGGTATGCGTATGTCAAAAAGTTGTGTTTAGCAGTGGTCTTTGCAACTCAAAAGTTGTGACACTACATGTTGAGCCATACGACCTATGTTATATCAAAACAAAATCCTTTGTAGTACATGATGAGCAAGACATATCACAATACGCGTACCACGAAGTGGATCATGCTATTGATAGAATTTGATCTAGAGTTCATAAGCCAAAATTCCATCAAGGGACAAGTCATAGCAGATCAATTAGCAGAGGTGCCTCTTCAGGATAGCAAGCCTCTCACCATAGAGTTGCCTGATGATGCGGTCTTTGCACTATCAGATCCGCCAGAACTCGAAGAACCTAAGAAGGAAAGAGACATGTCATTGTTCTTCGATGGTTCGAAGTGTGAACAAGGGGGCGGAGCAGGGATTGTCTTTATCACACCGCAGGGCGCTCCATTGCCCTTATCATTCAAACTAGACTTCCCTTGCACAAACAACAACATAGAATATGAGGCATTGATCTTGGGACTTCAAACAGCCATAGCAATGGGCATTAAAATATTGAATATCTTTGGTGACTCCTTGCTCATAGTAAACCAAGTCAAAGGATTGTTCCAATGTAGGTGCCCACTCCTAAAATCTTACAAGGAACTTGTTGACACTTACCTAACCTAGCTGGAATGGTATGACATCGAGGCAATCCCTCGTACGTCAAACAGATTTGCAGACACCATGGCATCTTTGGGATCCTTAATCCCTCAGAATCCATCTGCTGATTTCACAACCGTTCATGTGAAAGTGCTCACATTTTCTGCAATACAACGCGAGGTTATTGACAACCTAGAGTCAGTCAACATGATACAAACCGAGCCAAATCAAGGTTGGTCATTCAAAGTTAGAGCATTCTTGCAAATAGCCCCTTGGGAATATTTGATCTCTCAAGGTCCTACGGAATGTGGAACAACCATTCATCACAGGGTTGCTTCCCAATCAGTGTTCACAAATGTTAGATCACAAGAAGAGCATGTCATTCTATCCATAGAGGTCGTAGCTTATCAGGATTGGCTTTCCCAATTATGAGACTTCCTGAAGCTCAAAATAGTACCTCAAGGTCTATCGCATACCGAAAGATGAACATTCAAATAGAAAGTGACAAGATACATCTTGCTAGGAGAAATCCTCTACAGACGAGGATATGATGGAGTACTACTCCATTGTCTTGAGCCCCAGGAAGCATCCTGGGCAATTTCACAAGCTCATGATGGTACATGCGAAGGACATTTTAGTGGCATGGCCATCGTTAAGCGCATCTTGAGAATGGGTTACTATTGGCCCACCATGGAAAAGGACTGCTGTGAATATGTCAAGAAATGCATTAAGTGCCAGCATCATGCAAATCTCACGCACTTGCCATCACAAGCCTTACAACCCATCCAGGCAGCATGGTCATTCTCGTAGTGGGGACTAGACTTGATTGGGAAGATCTCACCCCCATCCTCAGGCCGACACACATTCATCATAATGGCCACTGAGTACTTCACTAAATGGGTTGAAGCGATCCCCCTAACATCGACAACTGGACCAAGGATTGCGGAGTTTATACTCCACAATATCATAAGTCATTTTGGGGTCCCTTCAAAGATAATATCGGATAATGGGCCATCTTTCAAGAACAAAAATGTGCATGCTTTAATGAACAAATACCATATTCAACATAGTTTTTCAATGCCTTATTATCCGCAAGCAAATGGGCAAGCAGAAGCCTCAAACAAAACAATAGTCTCCATCTTGAGGAAAACAGTGCAAGAAAATCACAAGGATTGGCACATACAGTTGCCTCTGGCACTATGGGCATACAAGACTAGTGTACGGACGCCCACTGGGGCAACACCATTTTCACTTGTATATGGTGCTGAGGCCATCATGCCACTAGAGTTGGAAATTCCAACTCTACGCATAGCATTGAAGGACTTCATAGATGATGATACCGCGCGACAAGGCCACCTTGATCAGTTGATGCTTCTTGATGAATGACGAGTCAATGCTTTAGAGCATCTTCATGTTTACCAAGATCGCCTTGCACGAGCTTACAATAGTAAAGTCCACTTAAGAGATTTTAAAATTGGGGATCTTGTGCTCAAAGAGAACCAACAAAATTCTAATTTACCATCGCACCTGCGAGACAAATTCACGGTAAATTGGATAGGCCCCTACATGATTTCAGAAAGGGTTGGGCCTGGAGCATATCGCCTTACATCATTGGATGGTGTTGAAGAGCCTGAAACCCTCAATATCATTCACTTGAAGGCGTTCTACACATAAAACAAAATCAAAACACACAAAAAATTCAAATATGTCAAAAACACAAAAACATTGTAAAGAATCAAAAATACAAACAAAAAAAAAAAAAACTCATTCAAATCAAAATGCTCCAAGGGTATCCAAGCCGCTTGGTCAAATTCAAATCAAAATGCTCCAAGGGTATCCAAGTCGCTTGGTCAAATTCAAATCAAAATGCTCCAAGGGTATCCAAGCCACTTGGTCAAATTCAAATGCTCCAAGGGTATCCAAGCTCACTTCAAAACAAATAAAAAAAATCTCCAAGGTACAAACATCAAAATGATCCAAGGGTATTTCATGCTACTTGGTCAAAAATCAAAAGCCCCAAAGGCACAATAAGCCCTTTGGTCACATTAATCCAAAAATACAAAAACAACATAAAATCAAAAACACAAAAACAATTGCATCTCACATCTTGCATCCACATAGTTGCATTACATTATCATTTCCATTACATTCGCATATGGTATGATCATAGTCTTACAAGTAATGCCACAGTTTGTATCATAAATCACAACAAAATCCACCATCATCCATTCATTCATGTGTGTAATTGTGTTTCTCAACACAACCATATCAAAGTTGCTATAAGGAACGGGCTAAGATTTTTTATTATTCAACCATATCTAGTGGTCTTATCAATTTTTGGAAAGCCATATTGATAGGAGAAAGAAAGGAAAGAAAACCCCACAAAAAAACCCGGACAAGGGAATATGAAAGCTGCATATAGGGTTCTAAGTTACCTTAAGCGAAAAGGGTCATCCTTGCTTATCCCCCTATGCAACCGGTTCAAAGGTGTTGAGAATTGGCAAAAGGACAAGTTCTGCCCTACCCAAAAATGAGTGATTATCATCACTGCATACATCCCTTGCTTACATAAAAATAAGCAAAATTTCGAAACAAAATCCAAATTCAAAATCTTCAAAAGTCGAACATCAATGCCCAAAGTCATAGTTCAAAATATCAAAAGAACAAAAGCAAAATAAACAGTGATTATCATCACTACAAGAATCCCTTGCTCAAACAAAAAAATCAGTTAAAATAAACAGTGATTTTCATCACTAGACATGAGCAAGTATCCCGAGTCAAAATGAAGAAAATAAGGGAATGGAACTTGAATCCTTGGAATTCTCAGCACAACCGAACCAAAAGCACGATGATATATCTAATACAAAGGTATTATGCATTTGTGTAGACCAATGTTTGAATGTGGATGAGCTAGCTTTAGGCAACCCAAGGTCACCTAGTGGTATAGTCCAACTGAGTCCAACATAGGATAAGATGAACAATTGAGGTTCCCCGATCTTAGCAATGGGCTGAAAGAATCCCGCCTGACATCGGAGGAAAATATTGTGTTCTATCTAAATATATTCATTTGCACACACAGGGACAATGAATCCATAGGTCCATGATGAAAGCCTTGCTTCTTCAAAAGTCTAGTATGGTCAGTACGCAGCTATTGATAGGGTAACTAGAATGTTTGAATCTCAAGCAAAGCCCCAAAAATTCTTATATAGCAACAAATCATATCATCAATCATACCAACATTTTCTTTATAATATTCTATAAATTAGGGGGTATCAACATAGTAGGATAGATACCGCATATATATTAGAAATAATATATAGACGGCCACTGACTACTTTATATATTTTAATTTATAGAAACTTATCAAGAAAATACATACATTTCACACCATTACATCTCACATATGAATACTTAATCAATTCTTATGATATGAGTGATTATTTAAATTCATGATTATTTTTTTACTTTCTGTGGTATCACCCATTAAGATTGTTAATATCATATGCATTCCTTATGTTTTAAGTGATTAAAGCATATAGGTTCATTCATACCATACCATCACATAAGCTAGATGCATACAATTAAAGCAAAAATTAAACATGCATTTAACAATAACATTACATCCATAAATACAAAAGTCATCAATCATCCATCATTACATCATAAAGCACATCATAAAACATATAAGCAATATCCATTTGCATATAACCATAAATCCATCATTAGATCAACTCATAAAACATCACATCATATCATATGAACATCTACAGATATACACACATTAGCATCTATTTCAAATCCACATCATCATAAATATCATCTATCACCTAACACATACATACATCAATTCATCATCATCCATCGCATCATAAAACAAAATAAAACAAAAACATAAGCAATAAATGATACACATAATGAGTCATAAAGAAAATATATCATATAAATATGTGTATCAAGTCCATAAAGGTACAAAAATGCCCGTGGGCTATAGTCAGGTAGGTCAAGCCAACCTCAAAAATGAATCAAAAGAGCACCATCAATCAAATACAGGAGTTGAGCCCCGACATCACCTCCCCTAGTGCCACCTCTCCTTGTGGCGGTGTCACGGGTCGAATGGTGTGAACCTGTTGGTCTCTCTGTCCAATTTTGGGTCCTTTGGCTAGGATGGGCAGAAGACTGCCCTAAGGTAGAGTGCCTACTGACCTGTGAACCACCTGCACTGGGTGCCTCCCTAGGAACAAGCCCATGCCTCCTGAGCTGCATCTGAAGAGTGGTAATGTGACCAACATGCTCCTGAATCCGCCCCTCGTACTCATCCAATAGTAACTGCAGGTGTAGAACCTTTGCCCTTGAATATATCTTTGGATTCCCTTGTGGTGTAGAAGGAGGGACAACAAACTGCATCCTAGCAGTACTACCCCCGATAGTAGCTTGTAGAGTCTATATCTACATCGTGAGCTGCTCTATAGTGGCATCCCGTTATGCTATGGCAGCATCTCGCTGCTACACCTATATCTTGGTCGATTGGAGCTCAACCTCGACCTCATGCAACTGTGCTCTTAGAGGAGAATCTCTCTCCTCAGGATCCAGCTCCTCCTCATCCTCCTCGGGAGCCTCTTTCTCCTTCGTTGCCACCTACTCTATTGGTTGGACCCATACTTGTTGAGTGGTATTTTCACCCAATTGTGAAAGTACACTCTCCCTTAGGATTTGGATTCCAAATCCCCTCTTGCAAAGAAGTTAAACAAACAACTTCTCCAAGGTCTCCGTTATATTAGCATTTTGCATATGTGCATTAGTAAAGATATTCAATTTAAATGTTTGGAACACCTTAGTGATTGCAAGTAACTGTAAACAAGGGGCAATGTTGGTTTATTTTACCATAAAGCTTTAGTGATTGTTCATTGAACCAAAATAAATCAAATGTGAGTTGGCCCTCATATGACCACGATGTAATGCTTTAATTCCTTTTATCTTTGATGGTTTTAAGATAGATTTTATCTTGCATTAAATCCTCAATGATGAATAGGGTCTTCAAATATAGCTTCAAAATGTCACTTTAACTTATCCCTCTTGAATGAAATCAAATTTTCATCAAGATGAACAATTAAGCGCTTTAATGAAAATACCTTCAATGTAATACTCAAATTACCCCTCTTTTGTAAAATTGGAATTTTTATGAAGAAAAGGTAATTTTAGGCCCAAAATGGAGATTTGTGAAAATGCCATAAAACATAACCCCTTCAATGAAATTGGAATTTTCATGAAGGGAATGTCATCATAGGCTCATGAATGCAAAACAAAAACTAGAAAAATGAAATTTGACCTTAAAATGAAAATTTTCTATTTTCGGATTTTAAAATCTGTGACAAAATAGCAACTTCGGTGAATTTTAAAAAATACTAAACAACTCCGAAAATGAAATTTCAAAGTGCGTATTGGAATTCTGAATTATAATCTACGCAATGGTGAAATCATTTTTAGATTTTGAAATTTTTTTAATGTTTATTTTAATGCCTGAAAATAGGAAAAATTTCTGAAATTAAAATTTTTGGAAACAGAAAATTAAAATTTGCATCAAAATAATTGCTGAAAATGCAGCAATGCAAGAGCTCCTTCAGTTTGATAGCACCCCGTCCTGCAAAACCGAATACGTGAGAGTTTCATACATGCAACCTAGCCTATTTGACCTGCAAACAAACACGATCAAAGTAAACTAGGTGCTGGCTCCTAGGGTTTTAAATAATTTCCAGATTGCAGACATTCACATGAAATAACCCAAAACAATGGCGTAAATTCCACATACAAATCTGAAATTTGGAAGGAGAAAGATAAACAATTAAAATAGAGCATGCAGAAAATTTCTCATTCTTTCTTGCTAACAAGGCCTGAAATTTTTGAAAAGAAGCTTTCACATTCAAATTAAAATCCCTGTTTTACATATCCGGCCATGCCCAATCCTCTCATTTGGCCATGCCAAAAAGGTTCCGTCCCCCTTTTGCATGCACTTCGATCGCCGTATTTCAAAACCTCTCGAAGGTCCTTTCATTTTCGTCTTCCTCCTTGAAACCCTTCGTTTTGACTCCCTTTCCTTTGGTTTACAAACGTTTGATTTTCCTTTGTCTCTTCCTTCTGTCGGGTTTGCATAATGCATGGCTTCTTCTGAAACGCCCAATATGCATCGTATACCCTCAAAAATGGTAATCCTTTTACATAAATGTTATGACATTATACTTTTCCCTGGCGCACGTTATGTAATTTGAAATAACGCTCATAGAGTACACATGCATCTTTCAACAAAATATGGGTACATTCCCTGCGTCTTTTTGTTTTACAACAGACGTTTTTTTTTCTTTGTCAGTTTGTTGGGTAGATTAGGCCTCCCCTTTACTTAAAACATGCACTATAACTTTCAATGCAAAGCCTTGTAACCTTCATATAGCCACGTGTTAAAACATCATAAATTTTATCGTGCTTTCATGATCGTCACCAAAGCCTTTGACATGACAATACCTTTACCATTGAGACGGTCATCCTTTTCGAACGTATACCGCGGGGACCATGAAATCTAAAATCGTTGACAGTCCCTTTCGATCATCGAATATCAATATGGAGTGGCATACATTCACTTCATGGAATTTTCGCAGCCACTCAGCACACTATCACAATGCTTGATTTTAATTGGTTAGTCGACCTACTCTCTATACCATTGCACCATGTACTAACATTTCCCTGCACCACCTGATGTCGTTGCTGCTATCCGATGCTGCCACGTGTATTCAACCGGCTTGTCGTCCCGTGCTCGACGTGTCGCTGTTGCAATGGGTTATTACCGGTGGGATCCGCGTATCATCAAATTGTGCCCAACTATGGTGCTCCACATTAAACCTCTTTGTCCATCGTCGACGTCTATGTCCTGTGGCTGCCGGATGTGCAGTGGTTACAGTCATGCGTGTTGTTGTCGTGCTGGAAATCGTTGTCGTGTCATCAATTGCATTCCACTTAAACATACACAAAGAAAAACTCCCCATCGTGGACATTCTACTAGGTTTGGACACATCTTCATCATTGACGCTTTGACCAGAAGCACTTCCTATCTCAATTTCCATCGTTCCTCATCCGCTGCCTGCAACTTCGGCTCCTTACAGACACTGTCAACGTCCCCCATCGTGGCGTTGGTGTCGCCCCCGGTGATACAAAGGTCCACCACTCTCCAAGCCGTCTAACACCCGCACAAATGAGTGCTCTATGAATGACATAAGATTCATGGTGCCCTTGCCGCTTGTACCAGTCTTCGCGTCACTACTGGTGGGGTCCTCCATCCACGACGATGCTTGGTCGGACAACCTGCAAAACACATAAAAAACATATATTAAAAACATTAAGCTTTAACCCATTTTATTATTATATATTTTATTTTTTTTAATTATTTTTTATTATTTTTTTCCTTAGTAAATACTTCTTATTTTAAACTTTCACATAAAGGCTCACAGAATTAATCATAAAAATCAACAAGAACAATGATGATAAAAAAAACGTCAACACCAATCTGACGATAAAATCGTCGACAAGAAATTGACAACAATCTGACGATAAAATCGTCGACAAGAAATTGACAACAATCTGACGACAATTAAATATCGTCGACAAGAAAAGTTGTCGACAAGAAAATATCATCGACGAGAAAAAATTGTCGACAAGAAAATATTGTCGACAAGAAAAAGTTGTCAACAATAAAATATTGTTGACAAGAAAATACAGCCAACAAGAACCGACAATGATTGCAAAACCTAAGACAAACGAAGGATTAGACACTAAAATGAAATGCCAACACCCGGATATCAAAACGAAAAGGTGGGTCCCCAATTTTGGGGTGTGTTGTGGATCACCCACAACAAATGGCGACTCTGCTGTCAAATGCTCCTGAGCATTTTGGTGAGAACCCAACCTAAAATATACAAGCTTAGAGGCGTTAACGCATAAAGATAACAAATACCGAAAAAAACAAAAATACATGCAACATCAGAATCATAAGTATCAGCTCGGTGTGTGCAATGTGTTTTCATTCCTTACCGTTTGAATTTGATAAACATTCCATTGTCAGTTTTACTTATGATTTGTATGCAGGGCTATGAATGATTTGTTCATGATGAAGATACTAGAGATGTAACAACATGCTTTATAAATGCTCAAACCTTCTACATCATGGACAAACATATTAAAGATGTCAAACCCTCTTAGGACCAAATATATGTGTACTGAATTAATTTTACTAGATCCCAAAGTTGGTTATGTGTCACTACTATCTTGAACCCATGTGCAAGTGTGAGTGAAATCAGAACTTTGGGGAATAGGATTCCCAACCTAAGTGAGATGGGAATTTAACCCTATCCTTACTATTCTGATTTGGAGTTCATTACCTCATCTTGAACAGAATAATTTAACCTGTTATGGATGAAATGGTTAGGCCAGTCTATCCATATGAGCAATCAGTGGTCTTGCTTTTAGATAAGACATGATGCCACGCATGAGCATTTAACCCCATAATCCATGACTTAACTTCATTTCTTTGGACCTTGGGGATGACTACCCATCCTTTGTAGAGGACAAGTAGTACGATCCTTCCAATCCAATATTATGACAAAATGGGAAATATTGATCAATTTTATTACTTGGACCTTTGGGATGACTACCCATCCTTTACAGAGGACATGTAGTACGATCCTTCCAATCCAAGCTTTATGATGAAACGGAAAAATGGAAGCTTTAGGGAATCGGATTCTCAACCTAAGCGAGATGAGAATTAAGTCCTATCCTTACTACTCCATGTAGGTCAAACCATAGCTTTGGGGAGTTGGATCCTCAACCTAAGCTCGATGAGGATTTAACCCTATCCTTACTACTCTGGTTTTAGGCTTTAAGCTTTTATGGGAGTGGTGAAAACCACTATTTCAAGGATTATGTTGCATGATAGGACAAACATGAAATATTCTTTTCACCTCACCTTTTCATCCAAGTATGGTTTTGACCATTTTGCTCAAGATTCTTTTAATGTGCATGGAATGTGCTTGGTTCAAAATAGTTTAGGCAGCAGTTCCCAACCTTAGGATCCTTTTACTATATGTTATGTAATAATCCTAAGAGGATTCAACACCTTCTCAATAATTGCCCATGGAATGAAAATGAAACTGAGATGACATGTATATGCAATGTAGAATATGACATGAGATATGAATACACTACTTTTGGAATATATCATCTATTTTACCATAATGTGCAAAACTGACAACTTCATGCATCACAAGATTCAAACGATAATATTTAAATGTTTGTGTTACTTGTGGAGCTTTCTACAACACAATTCCAATGTTTCATATTCTCCTGATTTTAGGCATAAGTTAACATCTCAATTTATCAAAACATGTCAAATAAAATCAACCACACGACTTAAATCCCAATCCAAATAGCAATCTCAAAATGAAACTTGAAAACACAAACCCAAACCAAAACCAAAATCTATATACAATATAATACAAGATGATGCCAAGCTTGGACTATTACTTTCCTGGATCCCAAACATGATTAGAGCATTTCAAAAGACATATGTCACAATACACATGCCAAATGTTGTAGGAATCCAACAACAATAAGATCAAACCAAGCAATGCAACAAATTTCAACTTGCCATGTTCACCATACCAATTTGATTTAGTTCTATTAGCAACATCATAGGTGAGATTCAAATCAAATTGATTAGACAATGGTTGGTATTCAATTTTATTTTGTCTATTCTTTAAAGTGCAAGTTTTATCATTCCATTCATGATTTAGAAGTAGGCTTTCCTTTTCAAAAGTGAGATATTGCAAACAAGAGCCTATTTCTAAAAGTCTTGCATTCAAATTCTTCAAGAATTTAAAGCCATCAAAATCCATCAAAACATCACCAAGATTTGACATTTCATCATTAATGACATTAGCATCCAAAGGGACATCATGTAATCCATCACTTGAAATTTTGGTAGCTACTACCAAAGGTAAAGATTTCACCTTGTCATCCATACTCAACCCATCATGGTTAGAATTTACCACAACTTGATGAGTGTTAGTAGCTTTTTCCTCGTCATCCAACACCTGTTCAAAAACACCAAAGTTAGGCACCCAATCAAACATGCATCCATCTTTTTCAAAACAAGAGCCTAATTTTTCAAGATATGTGTCACATGACACCTTTCCATGATCAATGGCTTGAGTTGCCTCCAGATCCATATTTTCATTGGGATCATCAATAGTATCAAACCCACACCACTTAGGATTTGTGATTTCATCATTTTGAGATGGCATGGACATTGTAGAAACCATAGGTGGGTCAAGATCTTCTATTTCTTGCCCCTCAAGGGGAACAAAAACAATTGATTCTCCTTCTTGATCCATGGTAGTAAAATCATTATCCTTCTCCAACCTTTGATGAGATTCCAATCCTTCTTCCAAAACATTCTCAGATTGTACAGGATTTGTAATATCCTCATGTGAAAGGGCAATTGTATCATCCTGCATATCAATAGGCACACAAATTTCATTAGCAGTTTTGGAGTGAGCATACTCTTCCCAAGAATCATAATGATCATCTTTCAAAATCAAATTGTGATGCTCAACTATTTCTTCATCATCCTTTAATTCATCAATATGTTTCTCATCAAATTTATCTTCACCTTCCTTAGATGGTTCAATTACTTCCAAAATTGGGTTATTGCTTGTATTCAAATTGATAAGGCTATCATAATCCAAATTTGTAACCCATGATTCAATTTTATCACAATTTGGAAGGTGTGGATCTTCTTGGTTATTACTTTCAACAATGTCATCCGAAATAGATTCATCCTCATAGAATTCATCTTTTGGTGAGTCAAGGGTTTCCAATTTGTCACATGTTTCAATACTAGTTGGATCTAGTACTCCTCCCTTGCCTAAAATCATATTCTTGTGAAAATCATTAAAATTGATTTTAGAAGCATCTTTTGAATCAAGATGAGTATCTTGAAGTTGATTCATACTTAAGAAAGATGGTTGATCTTGCATAGTAGGTTGAGGATTTTGAAATTGATTGAAGCTTGGGAATGATTGTTGATTCTAGAATTGATTCACACTTGAACTTGGTTGAGGTGGATAAATCATTGGGTGGGTAAAGGAAGTATTAAATGATTGAAGATTACATGATCCAAAACCCACACCATAATTTTGACAACTCAATTGTTGCTCAATTTCCATTGCTTGAGTATAGGCTTGAGACAAAGATGTGATTAGGGGCATCCCTCGCAAATATGTGGAAATGAGTGGGTCAAGAGCATTGACATATATTTGGAGAGCCACTTCTTCTTGCAAAACATAACATGTCACTAATTGAGCATATAATCCAAAGAACCTTTCAGAAAATGACTTCACATTTTCACTTGGTCCTTTTTTATAGTGAAAAATTGCTCATACATGCGGATTGGGTCAACTCGCTTTTTGTTGAATTGATTAAGAAATGCTGCCTCTAACTGAGCCCAAGAAGTGATAGATCCTAAAGGTAGACTTGTAAACCAATCATATGCCAATTTGTCCAAGGTGTAAGGGAACATTTTACAAACAACATCATCATACCAAATTGTTAAGTGATTCACAACAAATTTGAATGCTTGAATATGTTCTTGTGCAGTATTTGTCCCATTAGACGAAAATCGAGGAAGACATCTCTCAAAACTGACGATCGAGAGGTTTTGAAATACGACGATCGAAGTGCATGGAAAAGAGGGACGGAACCTTTTTGGCATGGCCAAATGAGAGGATTGGGCATGGCCGGATATGTAAAACAGGGATTTTAATTTGAATGTGAAAGCTTCTTTTCAAAAATTTCAGGCCTTGTTAGCAAGAAAGAATGAGAAATTTTCTGCATGCTCTATTTTAATTGTTTTATCTTTCTCCTTCCAAATTTCAGATTTGTATGTGGAATTTACGCCATTGTTTTGGGTTATTTCATGTGAATGTCTACAATCTGGAAATTATTTAAAACCCTAGGAGCCACCACCTAGTTTACTTTGATCGTGTTTGTTTGCAGGTCAAATAGGCTAGGTTGCATGTATGAAACTCTCACGTATTCGGTTTTGTAGGACGGGGTGCTATCAAACTTAAGGAGCTCTTGCATTGTTGCATTTTCAGCAATTATTTTGATGCAAATTTTAATTTTCTGTTTCCAAAAATTTTAATTTCAGAAATTTTTCCTATTTTCAGGCATTAAAATAAACATTAAAAAAATTTCAAAATCTAAAAATGATTTCACCATTGCGTAGATTATAATTTAGAATTCCAATATGCACTTTGAAATTTCATTTTCGGAGTTGTTTAGTATTTTTTAAAATTCACCTAAGTTGTTGTTTTGTCACAAATTTTAAAATCCGAAAATAGAAAATTTCCATTTTAAGGTCAAATTTCATTTTTCTAGTTTTTGTTTTGCATTCATGAGCCTATGATGACATTCCCTTCATGAAAATTCCAATTTCATTGAAGGGGTTATGTTTTATGGCATTTTCACAAATCTCCATTTTGGGCCTAAAATTACCCTTTCTTCATAAAAATTCCAATTTTACGAAAGAGGGGTAATTTGAGTATTACATTGAAGGTATTTTCCTTAAAGCACTTAATTGTTCATCTTGATGAAAATTTGATTTCATTCAAGAGGGATAAGTTAAAGTGACATTTTGAAGCTATATTTGAAGACCCTATTCATCATTGAGGATTTAATGCAAGATAAAATCTATCTTAAAACCATCAAAGATAAAAGGAATTAAAGCATTACATCGTGGTCATATGAGGGCCAACTCACATTTGATTTATTTTGGTTCAATGAACAATCACTAAAGCTTTATGGTAAAATAAACCAACATTGCCCCTTGTTTACAGTTACTTGCAATCACTAAGGTGTTCCAAGCATTTAAATTGAATATCTTTACTAATGCGCATATGCAAAATGTTAATATAATGGAGACCTTGGAGAAGTTGTTTGTTTAACTTCTTTGCAAGAGGGGATTTGGAATCCAAATCCTAAGGGAGAGTGTACTTTCACAATTGGGTGAAAATACCACTCAACACATACCTTGGTCCTGGCTCGAACTCTACCCCTTGTTAGATCTACGCCATCACCCCCGCCATCATCCTCACAACCTAGACTACCGATACCACACCACATACGATCCCCCCACCACTGAGTGTATGCCTCTGTAACGCCTCTAGCGACTCCTGGGTCAACTTTTGGGGCATCCTCCTCATCTGAGAGCTCTATAATCTGCCATAGGGGTAGGTTCTTATTTGTTGTGAGGCGCCTATACAAAAATGGAACAAGAGGCACATCCTATTGTACTAACGAAGAAATCGAGAGTAGAAGAAATGCTCTCGGATGCCAATATTGCAACCAAGGAACCACCATTCACACCACATCTTAGTAGTAAAACTGGCCAGATCATCCCACGCCAAGCACTCATATGGGAACCACATAACATCTCTGGCCTGCAACCCAATGAAAGTAGCAGTATAATGGGGAAGCTCCCCCGCATGAGGATGACTCTTGCATAGCTCATGCTCTCGAGCCCATCTAGTGACATAGCACTGCATCTCCTCCTCCACAATTGTGATCACAAGAGGAATCCCTATGGGATGATCTATCTTGATGTACTCCCATCCCCAAACCTGTAGAAGCAAGTTGCAAGTAATGTCAACACGACCTCGCCGATGGATGTGGTACAACTAATAATAGCACTGAGCCAACAAATATATGCCCCATGCATAGATGATAGGATCATCACTACTCAATAAGTCATGAACCATCGCCAAGAGGTTCCACGAGAACCTCAAACCTAAGCAATCTGGAATCAAGATATTTTTGATGACCATCAGCAACACTACATGCCTCGTAGAGAAGACACCATCCTCGTACCATTGTGAGATGGACACTCCCCCATATTTGGTGTACTTGAGAACCTTTGTAGAGCATCGTCTGAACACCCGAGTGAAAATAGCAACCTGATCATTAGTGGTCGAAGAGACAATGGCCACTCCATCAAAGGGGATCCGAAAGATCCTATACACATCTTTTGGCATGATGGACATCTCACCGGTAGGAAAGTGGAAGGTATTGGTCTAAGGGTCCCATCGATGGACCAAATCCATAAGGTAGGCATGATCTGCCATAATGGTGGGCATTCTGGTGACATACTAAAGTCCGTGGGCTTTGAGCCAAGCCCAATCATTGTCATCCAAGAGGGGAAAAAGTGTATTCATGAGCTTCGGGTCTCGAGCCCGAGTAGCAAGAATCTAAGCAAAAGAAAAGAAAATGAATCATAACTACAATGCATCTAAGATATAACTCAAAATAAACATGAAAATAGTGCAAATAATGATGGGCTATCCTAAGTCTAGGTAAAGGAACAGAGTTGCACCTAATCAAACAAGTCAAATTTTCAAAAAAATCAATAAAACAACCTAGAAAATTTCAAAAAAAATCAAAATTTTCACTAAGTGTTATTGGCTGCTATCGCCTACAGCAACCAGAAATTGGTTGCTGGAGCTGACAGCGACCAAGCCCCAACAATCAATTTTTTGACCGTTTGGATTCAAATCAGTCACTGCCAACGATAGCGGCCAAGTTGCAGGCCTTCCTGGCTGCTCTAATCGATAGCGGAAAACGGGTAGCGAAGCAGACGCGTTGACCCTAGGCCAAAAAATACCAAAATATATATATATATATATATATATATATATATATATATATATATATATATATATATATATATATATATAACAAAAACAACAAGACAAAATGGGGACAAGCCCACCACATAAAAACCTAAACTAAGCCTAGCTACGGGTTTTGATTCGTTGCCAACAAGCTTAATGAGGTTCAATTACAGATTACTTAATGTGGTTCATTTTTACCCAAAACAAAAATAAACAATAAGGGTTAAGTTTTGATGGAGTACTCAAGAAGCTTCGGCTCTTCCACCCGAAGATGCTTCACCCCGTGCAGCCATGATCTTCCAAGTCGTAAAAATGCTCCAAATTGCAAAAGGTACTTTTACCTCAAAGCTCAAGAAAGCAAATTGACAACTGGAAAAGTAAAAAGACAAAACCCTAGGTTGACTTTTATATTATCTTGATCGTTGCTGATGTCAACAGCCTGCATCGTTTGGCCGCTCAGGACTAGAGCGGCCAGGGCCAGGCCTGTGGTGACAGCTGGACCTGACAGCGACCAAGATCCTAGACAAAAATAGCCACATCCCCTCCATAAGAAGGAACAAAAACATTCAAATAATCACATTCTAAAGACTTCTAGTCATCATAATGACCAAAATAACATAAAAATCACATAAAAACAAATTCTCGAGTAAGCCTTGTATCTAGTCACTTACTCTATCAACTTAGCGATTGTAGTGACTTGCACTCCATGTAATTTGGTAAGACGAGTAAGTCACCATAAGACTACTTGGGCCAAAAACATTCATTTTGGAATCACAATGTATCACTTCAAACCCAAAAAATACCAAAATGGTTGGACTGCTCCACGAGTGCGATAAAATCATCTTCATTCCTTTATGAAATCATAAACACTAAGCCAAAGTGATGCAATATGAGCATAAACAAAATCACTCATCCTAACTCCCTAAGAAGGCTATTGATGGCTGGACCGCTCCTTGAGATAGGGATGGATGGTTATCATAAACAATTGGAAATACACTTGGATGTGGGTTCGCCCATTAAAGAAACAAATTCTAGAAAGGAACCAGATTAGTCATATTGGTCAAGTGACTTGTTTCTTCATTCATGGTCATTTCTTCACCAATTCATTGAGCGAAGAGGTAGTTCAAATCTTCAAAATAATCATAATCGAAATCAAAAAAAGATCACTCGATCATAACAAAATCATGTTCGTCCTACGAATCATTGCATACAACAATCACATAATTTCCCTTGTTTGCTAGGAACGTAAGCAGACATGACATCTTCAATTGTAGCTCTCCTACTAGTCAAAACTGATGTAGCAGCTGAAGCTACCCAATTGAGTTTGAGGAATGAGTGCAATTTAACATGCCCAAGCCACTGAGCTAAGTCCTTTAAATGTTGATACAATTATTTGAGGGGTGCACTCCATCTTGCATGATTGGGCCATCTGGCATTGATCAGACCACTGATCACCATACACCCTACAAACATATCAGTATATGTTTTCGCTCAACGTTGTGTTTTCCACACAGTGCATCGCAAAAAGGAGCATCTGTAGACACCTAAAACATGTCATGTTTGGGGGAGCCACTCACATAGGCACATTCATAAGATCATATGACATAATCTTGGGCTTTCCAAGCATCAAAAGTGGTTCTCACCACTCATCTGGGGCATTCTGAGCCCATCCAAGCTTTCGCTCAAGACTAGAGCAACCAGACCTTAACCACTCAAGCCTAGAGCGGCCAGACCTTAGCCACTGCAGACGAAAGCGGCCAGATCTTAGTCACTGTAGATGACAGTGGATAAGCCAAATAAAGTATTTTATAGATAGATATGCTCAATCATGGGTAGAAGTGGCAGTCTGCATGCAATAAAGGTGAGCAAAAGTAACTTTGCATTCCCTTTCATGGCCAGTTCACATAGGAGACTTGAGTTTGCATTTAGACTTCAGTTAACTGGTCTTTAAACATAGAAAAGACAAAAATCTTCTCATGCTAACATTCACTACGCATGAGGGATTCAATCCTAGGGTTTTGAGCATAGACTTTAGGTTTTCATGCACTTTAAAGGCCTATAGCACCAAAAGCATCTAAAAAAGTCCAAATTTTAGGAGAGCTTTAAAGACTTGGAGAGCTTCCCTTGGAGATCAGGTTTACGGTGAAGCCTTGACAAATTGGAGAGCAAAGCAATCACCATTTCAAAACATCAAATACAATCTTTGATCCATAGCTTTGGAGCAAAGAGAACTAGATTCACTTTAGCGACCGTTGTCATTGGATAGTGGCCCACAGGCCTAGCTTAGGGTTTTAGACATTAGTTTTATTATTTTGTTTAGCATATCATTAGCATAGAATCATTTCATTCATTCACATTCATAGCATTAGTTTCATTTGCACTTGCTTTCATTTGAGTATATTCATTACTAATAACCTCATCCAGGGAGGCAATCTTGGACATCTAAGTGTGTGTTGTTGTTTTATTGCTCACAGGGCCACAGGTTCATTGGACGAAAGCTACAGCATACAAGAGCAAAAGGATCCCTCTAGGAAACAGACCTGGAGAAGGAAGCATCTATAAGCCCTCATATATTTTTGTGTGCAGAACCGGGAAGCTTGTGATAGCGCACAACCCCTTCGCGAGGGGACATTTTACCCACTTGTAACCTTATTGTATTAAAATGGGTATCCCTAAGAGGGACCGAAATGTAACCGAGTTTCAATACGAATAAATAGATCTATCTTTGTTACTTTCGCGTTATATGCTTTTTCATGGTCTTTCATTTCATTTTGGGTTTAACACATTTGCAAGTAGATTAAGAGTGGTGTGTGCACCCCGGGGTCGCTACACTTTCACCTCACACTCTAGTTTATACTTCATATATGAGTTTACAAACCTAAAAAGGATAAGTGGTTGAAGAAGGAACATTTAGTAATCTGGTTTTAAAAAATCTCATAATTGCTCTTCAACTGAGGAAGATCTCGGGTCAACACCTGGAGGATGCTCCACACCATGCACTATTAAGAACACTATATAAATAACATAGGATGCAGGACACACCGGCAAAACCATCAAAAGATCTCACAATAGAACTGTCCAGCTGATGAAACTCTAGGAAGAGTTGTACCAATGGAATTCAATTATGTCTATAAGATAAGAGGAAAGCATATGGAAAGCAATAATGAGCAAGTAAGGGCCCAACATGAGATATAGTGTCATATGAGGACGATAATGCTCCTTATAGGTAAGCTATTCATATTTTTCATTCCCACAATGGCCTTCCCCAACATTTTTTTTATATACATATATACAAATTTTATGAATATTTTTATTGAGTGATCTTTTTTTGTTTAGTTCCTTAATTATAAAATTTAATGCCCATGGAGGTGGGCTACTCTATCTTTGCATTGTTACTCTTAGTTAAGAAATCAACCATCTCTTTATACATCCATAGGATCTTCGAATCATGGAAATGTCAAATTTTTTACCACATATACTTGGTTGTATTAGTTGGACAACCAATTGAACATGGGGGGATGCTTGTCATGTTTTTAACCTGGGTGATTATTATGGTAAGTGTCTCACCTTATTGCAATACCACATTGTGATGACCTCAATTCAATAATCCTATGGCAGAGTTGTTCTATAAAAATTTCTTGAAGTTGGGGTAGCATGAACACTAAGTTGTTTTGTACTGCTAGGAAAATATATATATATATATATATATATACTTAAAAGCTTAGGACAAGTGATTGAGGTGATTAACATGGAAATGAATGGTAAGTGGTTCTGATGATATGTGACTAACTCATAGGGGTGTTATTTAGGGCATAGGATCTGTAAATTTTGAATTTTCTCAATATACATTTTTTTAAAGATAAAAGGAGTGACATTTAATTTAAAAAGCTGATAAAAATTTGTAGAAAATATATCCTTACACTGTATGGGTGGTATTTGTAACTTGAGACCACAAGTAGTTGCTCTTTGATGCCAATAAACAAACTAAACAAAATGGATGAGTCACCTGAAACACCTCCTTTTGGTTTAATATAAAGAACAATGTTCATCATTGTCATTATGATTTACTCTCAGTCCATCTTAGTTGATTGATTGTGATAATAAAATACCATTGGATAAGGAAGACAAGGTGTTGACAGTACATGCAAGATCTCATTGATAATCATGTTACATTGTCTACATGGCAGCTTCTGAGCTTTGATTAGGAGGATGAGTTCATATCAATACATTGATGTCGTAGGCACCGTGGGTGGTGTTTTGCAAGCCAAGACCATAAAGAGAATTATTTTTTTGTTGCTGAGTATAAATTGATTGATTCTCAAAGAACTGGTAGTATGTGTGAGATATTGTTTATTATCAAGTAGCTTTGTAAAGTTTGCAAACTCTTGGGCCTTGATCATGGAGTTAAAACATGCACTGACAGAATTATTTCTGCTAAAAGAGTGTTGAATAAAGAGTCATAGGCTCTTTATAATCGATGGCATAACTTATTTGATAACACTATCACTTAAATACACAATTGTTAAGTCAATGCCTTTCCATATTGACTTTCCCATATATTGATTTTAGTGCCTATAACTTTTCTATTGTTTGAGTAAGTACACAACAATGAACATCAATGGTAATTTCAACAACCAAGCTATAGGTAAGGATAATTAAAAAACCTATTATCACTACAATTTGTTCTTGAGCCTAACTATTTGGTCTAACTTCTAGTCCCTCCAATATGGATCATCTCCTTTATATATATTTTTTAGGGTGGAACCATAAGAGGGCGGTTTAAAACTACCCTCTTAGCCCTAAGAGGGCATTTATAAACCGTCCTCTTAGACTCTAAGAGGGCATTTATAAACTGCCATCTTAGACTCTAAGAGGGTGGTTATAAACCGCCCTCTTATACTCTAAGAGGGCGGCTATAAACTGCCCTCTTATGCCTAATAGGCTTAACCCTAAGAGGATGGTTAATAACCACCCTCTTAGTCCTAATATGGCGGTTGACAACCGCCCTTGTAGTCCTAAGAGGGTGGTTTTTAACCACCCTCTTAGACCCTAAGAAGGTGGTTGTTTGAGGCGAATTATAGTTGTCGTCGTATGTTGCAGACTTTATATGATGCCCTCATAGACGATGACTGAATAACCACCTTTAAAGGTCTTTAAGGGTGGTTTATAAGTGTCGTTAAAGCCCTTTTTTGGTGTAGTGATGCTTGATAATGGTGGAAGAAGTTTAGATTTCTATATTTTGGTGATCATTTTCGATAAATCTATCTTATGAAAATTTTAATAGAGGAAGCTTATGTTTGGTGGGCAAGTATTTTTATTACGCTTGGGATGAAATTGAGCATGCGTTATTGAGTAAATGTGACCCATATAAAAATATAGCTAATTTGAAGGTCATCATCAAAGGATATGAAGAAGAAATTAAAAAGGCTTCAAATGGGACTAGAAGAAATTTTTAAAGAGGATATATTAGGAGGAAAAAATAGAATTTAAAATGTGCAAGTTCATGGATCCATTTAGAAGGAAAATCTTAAGAAGAAAGGATCCAAGGAGAAGAAAGATGTAAATATGGAAGGGTAACAAGTTGAAGAACCAACAAAAGACTCAAAAGCTAAATTTACAGTAGCAAGAGATATAGAATCCATGAAATAAGCAGCAACAAAGTCCAAGAAACCCTCTCAAAAGTGCATAAGGATGCACCAAAATAAGGGCATAATATAGAATATTGTGAAGAATAATTTAAAATAAATAAACAATTTATTAAAGAATCAAAGGAAATAAAATGTCAAGTTAAAGTTGCAGCATATCGGCACCCACAATACCCTGAGAGGCAACAATATTAGAGGTATGGCTTAAGGCATAAATATTATAGATCTACATGGAGTCAAAAAGGCATCAAGTATGGCAATGTTTGGAAAAAAACCATAGTGGTTCTAGATTTCAAAGGGGTGTAGTAGCATCAAGGAACAACAAGACCAACCATTCAAAATATTATAGCAGAGAAGTAGAAGCATGGAGTCAACAAAGTAGTTATGGATATTCAAGTGGCACAATGGCAACTTGACATCATGAAAGACCACCACTAATCAAGATTTCACTTGGATAGATGGATGAACAAGATTGAAAAATATCAAGAAGGATGCTAAATATTTATATTTACAAAGAAAATTGAAGATGCAGAAAATGAATATCAAGAATTCAAACTTTTTTTGAAAATGATGTAGGTATCTAGCTATAGCATCTCAATTGAGATGAGAATTGGATATGTTTGTAAACTCTCAAGGAGAGAGTTGTGATTTGTCAAGGGTGGGGGACCCAAGTACAACCCCTTTTTTTCAAGCAAAAAAAAAGGATCACAAACAAAATTTTGCATGTAGTCTATTGTTCAATTGCACTAATAATATGGTTAAATATGAAGTATGGTGCATTTGTTTGAGGAAAGTTAAAAATATGGAAATTAAAAACCTAAAGGTATTTGGTGACTCTAAACTAGTCATCAATTAGGTTAATTCTTAATGCACCATCAAGTACAAACACTTGAAGTCTTACAAGCACTAGCTCTAGGATTTATTAGAAAACTTCAACACTTTGAGATTAAGGTAGTTCTCATGGAGTTAAACACCAAATCAAATGAGATAGCATCAAAAGTAATAAAATATGATCTCATCATCGACATCAAGAATAAACTAAAAGAGATAAAGGTGGTATTTAGGCTAGTTATCTTCAATAATTTTGATCATTGGTAGGTCTTCAACAATGATTAATAGATCATCGAGTTAATCATCAAAGAATCTCAATACTTTGAAGGTCAAATGAATATGGGAATGATATAAAATATGGGATGATTTGGTTAAAAATAAACTAGTTTCCAAAGGGGTTAATCACTCTAGAATGTTTATCCAACATCGAGGTGAAATCCTCTTCCGATTACCTTGTTAAGGTTATTGAAGAAAAGAACTTGTTGCTTGGTAAAGAGTGCATTGAGGAAGAAATATCACTATTCAAAGAGCTTTATGGTAAATATGGATATATTATTACCTAGTCCTACAAGGACTTGAAGGTGTATGATAGAAATATCATAGAATATACCATCAAAATTGGAGCCTAGTACGATGCCTTTTTGGTAGAAACAATGACCTATAAATACCAAAATTGAGGTGGTTATAAAGAAGGGGCTTTTAAAACTCTTGTTGACCCTAATCATATTTCCAATTAAGCACTCCACCTTGGTAGCCAACTTGATACCAATTTGAAAGAGGAATGATGATATTAGATTGTGTCAACTTTAGAAATATGAAAAAGGCATTACTAAAAAGGACATTATCTCTTGCCTACTATAGACCAGATCCTATAGGTGGCAAGGTCACAAATGTTGTCACTATCGAATAACTTCTTAGAGTATAACCATATATAGGTCAAGGATGATGATCAACATAAAACTACTTTTACCACCAAATAGGGAACCTTCGCCTACAAAAGAATGCATTTTTTGTTGTCAAATGTAGGGGCCACCTTCCAATGACCCATGGGCATTGCCTTTGTAGGATTAGTCAATGAGACCATTCTCATATACCTTGATGAATTAATAGTCTTCTAAAGAAATTAATAAGTATATTGAACACCTAGAGTATATCTTCCAAAGGTGTAGGCAATTTGATATGTCACTTTATCCCAAAAAATCTATTTTTATTAACTAAGAAGGTAAACTATTATGATATGTGATGTCAAGCAATGACCTAGCTATAGATATTGAAAGAATAAAAGTAATCCAAGACCTTTCCCTACCCACATCTGTCAAAGGAATCTGGTCTTTCCTAGGTCAAATTCAATTTATTGCTATATTCATAACTAATTTTATACAATTAGTTAGACACATCACCAAAATGTTAAAAAAAAAGGCAACCCTAGTTTGGACCGAAGAAGGAAAAAGATATTTTTTAGATATAAAATATGTCATCACTCAAGCCCCAATCCTCATCAACCCTAATTTATCCCAATATTGTAGGCTAATTTTATGCAATTTTTTAGACCCATCACCAAAATATATTCAAAATAGATGAGAGCATCATTGTAGTACTGACCTAGAAGAATGATAGGGATGAGGAACACCTGTCTCCTTCATGATAATGGTCCTTCAAAACTATGAAGAAAGGTGTACCTTCATTGAGAAGCAAGTGTTTGCCATTATGAAGGCTAAAGAAAAATTAGGTACTACCTATCTCAAAATAAGACCACTATATTCATAGTTTACCCTGATGTCTTATTTGTAGCACTTCATGGTGAACTAGGAGAAGAAAGAGTAGGATCATTAAAAAAATTTAAGAGTTTGATATAAAAATTAAGCCCATAAATATCATTAGGGGTGGAGCCTTATGTGAAAATATTATAATGTTTTCTCTAAAGGACCAAATTGCCCTAGCGGAAGAAATAGAGTTTGATAATCAAACTAGATGAATGGGAGATATCAGTAGGCACATGGCAATTGGACTAGTCCTACAAGGATTGACACCTAAAAAAATGGCCTAATTTAGGTAGAAATCAACACACTATACATGGTTAGATGGGGTATTGTTCAGGAAATGATACAATGACATCTTATTGAGATGTGTCAAGGTAGAGAGGACAAGAACCCTAATAAAAGAATGTCATAGTAAGGGAGGGAATTATTTTGTGCTACCAACTACACATAAAATCCTAAGAGCATGATATACTAATGGCCCACCATTTTATCTGATTATTTTCAATGGGTCAAGAATTGCAAATCCTATTTTATGTTCATGGGAAGAAGAAAAGAACTAATACCCTTGAAATTAGTCATTGTCATAAAATATTTTGAACAATCGGGTCTCAACTTCATCATGAAGATCAATCTCTTATATAGCACTAGACATGGATGGATTTTAACCACATATGACTTCGTAATATGCATGGAAGTAGTGCTAGTAAAATCGACCAATGGACATTTTTCGCAGGACTACCCAAACTGTCAAACTTTTTTCGATCATATTTCACTCATCCAGACTCAAATTGAGCTAAAATTTTGAGGGTAGATGCCTGACAAACCCTAGAATGTCTCCACCAATTTTTAGATCATTTGGAGCAACAAATATCCTAGCGCATCCCTATGTGTGAACAAGATTTTTGGTAAGCGACTATGCGAGGGTTTCATTTGGGTTGAGTGCAAGCAGCTCCAGAGGTTGTTTTTCGGGGCCTTCGGGCCCTAGTGGCCAACATTTTTGTGGTTTTTGCTCAAGATTTTAGAAGGATATATTGTAGGGGACCCAATATGGGTTAGAAATTTATCTTTCAACAGATCATATGGTGAACTTGATTGATAATGGCTTCCAATTTGTTGCACAAAACAAAAGTGAAAAGCATACCTTTCCTCGACATCTAGGGCATGGATTAAAGAGATCACAAAATAAGTTTCAAGCAACTGATAAAAAAATGGTTCAGATCTCAAGCGAATATAGTGCTAAGGTGCACCCCCAAAATAAATCCACAATGGAAACCCCTTTCAAGGGCAAGGATTTCCAAGACTCGGCCCCAAAAATAAATTTTAGGGATGTCCTCCATGGTGGACAGCCTCAACCTAATGCTAACATTAATCTTAGGGCTTCTCGTAAACCTCTAAGAATACCTAAGATTGATCCAAGGAAAACTAAGTCAGGATGTCTTAGAGCAACTGATGGAACTCCTATTGTTAAGCTTGATATGGGTGACATTCAGACTAGCATTGAAGATCTGGAAAAAAGAGGACTAATTTATCGTTTCTTGGGTTTTCGTCCGAGCCTATCTGCTTTCAAAGTCTAGGTTGCAAAAAGCTAGAAAACTAAAGGTGAGTTACAAATCTCTATTTATCCAAATGGTTATTTTCTTGTTTTATTTGCTAATAATGAAGATAGAGAGAAAACATTTCAAGGGGGTCCCTGGTTCTTTGGAAGGGCAGGGCTTTTTATGAAGCCCTGGCATACTAAATTTAAAGTCGAAGAAGAGATACCTTCTACAGGTCCCGTGTGGGTTAGACTCTTTGGCCTCCCAATTGAATTCTAGAATTCGGTTGTTTTTTCTTCAATTGGAAACTCTTTGGGAACTTTTATGATGACTGTTGATTGTACTCAAAAATTTGAACATATTATTTATGCTCGGATTTGTGTTTTAATGGATTTTGACAAACCCCTACCTAAAAAGATCACATTACAATTTGGGGAGGACACTTGGGAGCAAGTAGTGGACTATGAGAACATTCCTTTTCATTGTAGAATTTACCATGAATATGGTCATTTGGCTAGTGTTTGCCCAAATAAAATTCCAGATCAAAAGAAAGAAGATACAAATTCAACAGGTTTCCAAATGCCTAAGAAGAAGAACACTAAAAAAAACCAGTTATGAAGGATCAATCAAAGTTATCAGCTAATATGTTTGAAATTCTTTCCACAAATGATGCCCTAGGTGAGGAAGAGGAAATAATGGAAACAAAAATCTTAGAAACACAATTTAGAGATGAAAGGAATAACTCAGATACAAACCAACAAATCAAAAGTTTTCAACAAAAAAAAGGGAGAAAATATACACAAGAAAAACAATCTTTTAAATGTTGAGACTTCAAATAATACAGGTCCCAAGATAGACTCTGTTGAACCTTCCAACAACACTTTGACTTTGTACATGCATTCTTCAAGGTTAGAAGACATCCCGGATTCAATTGGAGTAAGTCAAGAAATAGGGAAAAAAAACTGAAGATGGATTCTAATCAAAAGGTAGGTCGCAAGACCAATCAACAATATATGGTAAAAGAAGGTGAAAAGCTTGTAGAGGAAGGTAATATTAATTCCCTTACCAACTATTTTAGCCTTGGTATTAATGAAGATCATCACTTGGAATATTAGAGGACTCAAAGGGAGTCTTTCAAAACAAAATGAAATTAGAAGAATGATTCAGATAAACCATCCTCATCTTGTTTTCCTTCAAGAAACGAAGATGTCAATAGAGGAAATGGATTCAATTGCTAGTAAAATCTGGCCAGCTGGAAAAGTTGTTTCCCTCAGTTCCCAAGGGACTTCTGGTGGCATTGCTTACCTTTGGGACCCAAAAGAGGTAGTTATTCACCATATGGTTGGCAGTTGGGGTCTTTTGGCTATAGTTATTCAAAGTAGACATTCCAACCAAATTATGCTTTGCATAATTGTTTATGCTCTAACTTCTTTGGAGGAAAAGAGAAGACAATGGAAGGATATAACTTATATTATCTCTCATTTTCTTGAAGCTTGGATCTTGATAGGAGGATATTTCAATACCATCCTCTCTCTGGATGAGAAAATGGGGGGAAATAGAAATTTGGATAGGAGCACTGACCTCATGAATGAATATATTGCAAACCTTCATCTTGTGGACATCCAGCCAGATAATGGCCTTATGACTTGGTCTAACAAAAGGCAAGGCTTAGCTTGTATCATGGAGAGATTGGATAGGTTCTTGCTCTCTGACCATTTCTTAATCCATGGTCACATTCCTAAAGTGAAGACTCTTAACAATGTTGGTTCAGATCACTGGCCAGTCATGGTGGAAATTTGGAAAACCAATGTGAGTTTCTCTCCTTTTTTATTTTAGTTAATGTGGCTTAGAGACAGTTCCTTCAGACCTCGAGTGCAACAATGGTGGAAGGAAGGTAAACCAAGATATGGGACTAAGATGTTCTATTTTTCCAAAAGGTTGCAATATATTAAATCCAAAATCAAGACTTGGAACTGGAAGGAGTTTGGGGATGTTCAACAAAAAAAACATGAAGTTATTGCTCAACTTGAAAATTTGAATAAGAAAATCCATTTAGATGGCCTCACAAAGAGCAGAAGTACAGATGAAATTAGACTCACAACTTAGTTAGAGGAATGGGAAAAAAGAGAACTCTTATGGAAGCAAAAATCTAGAATTCAATGGCTCAAAGAAGGAGATCGAAACACAAATTTCTTCCACAAATATCTTCTAGCTCAAAGATCTCACAACTTTATTTCTTCCCTAAATTCAGATTCTGGAGATGTTGTCTACACTTGGGATGGCATGAACTCTATTGTTGTGAATTACTTTTCCAATATTTTTGTTGCTACTCCTCTTGACTCGGCTTCTCAACAAAATGTTCTTCAAGTGATCCCTTCTCTTATCACTTCGAGGAGAACTCTATTTTGACTGCTCCTGTTACTATTAATGAGCTTCAACAAGTGGTTTTTAAAATGCAAAAAGGAAAACCCCAGGTCCTAATGGTTTTCCCATTGAGTTCTACCAAGAGTTCTGGGATATCCTTCATGCTGATTTATTAGAGGTGGTGGAAGAAGCCAAGAAAGCCAAAGAAATTTTGAAGGTTATCAATAAAACTTATATAACTCTTGTCCCAAAATCTCAAGAGGCTTATCATATCTCAGCTTTTAGACCTATTGCTTTATGTAATGTTCTTCTCAAAATCATTACTAAGATCATGGCAGAAAGGTTGAAGCCTCTTTTGCATAAGATTATTTCCCTTGAACAAGGAGGTTATGTGGAAGGGCATCAAATAGTGGATGAGATAGTTCTTGCTCAGGAAGCCATCCATTCCATGGAAATGCAAAAATCTCCTTCTATGTTCATTCGTTTAGACTTATCCAAAGCTTATGACAAAGTGGATTGGCACTTCCTTATCAAAGTTTTGAGGCAATTTGGTTTCTCTCAAGATTGGATGGACTAGATTATGGGTTGTATCTCTTCAGTATCCTACTCAGTTCTTATCAATGGCAGGCCTTCACAATTGTTCCTAGCTTCTAGAGGTATTAGGCAAGGTGACCCCCTCTCCCCTTATTTATTCATCATTCTTGTTGAATGTTTGGGTAAGACTATAACCAAAAATAGAGACAAGAAAACCCTTGAGGGAGTTACCATTGCTCATGGAGCTAGGCCTATCTCTCATCTTCAATTTGTTGATGACTCTACTCTGTTAGGTAAAGCTACGATTAAGGAAGCTACTAAAATGATGTAAATCATTAGCTATTTTTCTAATGCTACTAGGCAATTGATCAATGAAGACAAATCTAATGTCATTTTCTTTCACTGCTCTACCAGACAAAAATACATGGTCTTCCACCTCCTACGAGTTGGTTTAAGCTTAATTTTTATGGAGCGGCTAAGAACAATCCTGGCAGAGTAGGTGCTAGAGGCATTGTGCGAGATCATAATGGGAATATGATGCTTGTATTTTTTGAATATTTGGGAACAAGGACGAACAACGAAGCTGAAGCTAGAGCTATGTGGAGAGGCGTTCAAATGACTCAAGACTTAGAAGGCAATTTGATCATAGAAGGAGACTCTATGCATGTTATAAATCTCCTCAATAATTGGAAAACACCTCCTTGGAGGATTAAAACAATTGTTGAAGGGGCTAGGATCCTTTTCCAGGGAAGACGGGACAGAAAAGACCAACATGTCTTTTGGGAAGCTAACAAAGTTGCTGATAAGCTGGCCAATTTGGGTGTCGATGGTGACAAACTTTTCAAATGGGAACATGGTGTCCCGAGTGAAGTAGAGGATCTTATTCAACAAGAATTCCAAGAATGATAGTCAAATTTACCAACAGGGAAGGCAATGTAAGTTCGAAGGCTATGAGTATTCCCGTCTCTTTTTTGAAATGGACACAATAAAAATTATCCGAGTTGTCAGTCTTGGTGGATGCTACTTGGAAATACCACAAATACTAATAGGGACAATCACATGTCAGATAACATGGCTCCTATTCATCTTAGTAATTTGATGTTGGTTGATAATCACAGGGCAGGAAAGAAACGACAATATAAGACTTCAAACTAGAGCCACGTGGACCACTAGATAGCCATCACCATAAATCTAGCCAGTAGGTTCACTTCTCCAAGGCTGATTGGCCAAGACGGGATGTGGTCCCAAAGCATGTCATATATAGAAGAAAGCAATTACCAAAGAATTATTAAGAGTAACTGTCAATATAGAGCTTGTGGGAGTTTTTTTCAGTACTCTACTATGTGTCTGCAGCTTTTTGTTTCTCCATTGTTTCAAGGAAGGGATCTGTGTTTGTTTCTTTTTTTGTAATTATGATGCAGGTGTGTTTTCTCGGGGTATACCCAAAATGTTGTATGGGAAGTTTCTTTTTGATAACAAGCTATGTGCCTTACCGGATGTAATGGCTTTGGCGACATGTAGATTTTACATATATAGGATCCTTAGTAAGGACATGTTCATCAATAGACCTAGGCTGATTTTTGTAAAAGGTTTTGGGTGAACCTGTAAAATCCGGTATTAATGTTATAGTATCTTATCTACCAAAAAAAATCCATGGTCATGGATAAATTAATATATAAGAAGACCTCCCTTCTGATCATTTATTTAGGCATCCCTATCAATACTCAAAGACAAAAAATAAAGGGGGCAGAATTACCTTGGTAAAATATGTTCTTCAAGCTATACCTATTTATGTTTCTATCGTGTTGAATATCCCAAAGGTTGTTCTTTTATAATTAGATCAAATTAATCATTGGTTCCTCTGGAGTGGTACTAAGGAGAAAAGAAAATGGGCCTTGGTGAAATGGGACACTTTATGCCTTCCTAAGAATGAAATGGGGTTAGGATTCCGGTTTGCTATTAATAACAACAAAGCTTTAGCTACTAAATTGAATTGGAGGATTTTACATAACCCCAATGCCCTTTGGGACAATAATATCCATGCTAAATATGCTGAGAACAAAAGTCTTGAAGACCTTTTTTGCTATCAATTGCCTACCAAAGGTTCTCCCATTTTAGTGGTTCTTAATACTGGTGAGGGTTTGATTAAGAAAAATTTATTTTGGATCATTCATAATGGTCAACAAGCCAATTTTTGGATAAATTCTTGGGATGGTCACCAACCTTTGATAACTCAATTTCCTAATTGGAGGCCTTGGATGGAGGAGCTTCACCGAGCTAATTGGATAAAGGTGGCTAATTACTATCGATACCATATTGGTAATTCAAATGTTGGTAGATATTGGATCCCTATTGAGGACTAGCCTATTAAAATTCTATAAATTCAAAGACAAGACATCCAACACATCCTACATATGAGATCTCTCTCTTAGTCCCATGATAAAGATTGTTTTGGATGGAACAACACTAATAAGGGTGAGTATTCAGTTGCTCAAGGTTATTTGGCCTTATGCCATAATAATCCTAACCAATTTTATGGCATATTTTCTCAATTGTGGGCATAAAATCTCTGGCCTAAGGCGAGGTTCTTTACTTGGATTTTATTGCATCATAGGGTTCTAACTGGTGAGCAACTTATGAAATGTGTTTTTCATGGCCCTTTTAGATGTGAAATGTGTAGAGAGAATGTGGAAACTCTTAGCCATATTTTTAATGAGTGTACCTTAGCCTCTGAGATATGGAGGAGAATGGCCATCTTACTTGGCTTACAGTGGTCCATTTGTTCTACTCTTGAATAGCTTTGGAGGGATTGGCTTAAACAGGAGGGTGTTGATCATTTCATTAGGTAGTTAGTTTGGATGGGTTCTACCATTCTACCTTAGAATATCTGGAATGAAAGTAACAACCAAATTTTCAATCAAGAAAAAAAGGATATTCACTATATTTGGCAAAAGACCATTGCCAAATTAGTTGAATCAGTTCAATAACTCCTTAATCACCCCCAAAACTCCCACCAAAGATGGGATCAAGTGATGCAAAGATTAAATATTAACTCTTCTAAGGGCAACTGACTTAAAGGGAATGTGAGTAATTGCAAGATGAAAAGAACAATGAATTGGCAGCCTCCTCCTAAGGATTATGGAAAAGTCAATACCGATGGAGCCTTTAGGGGGAACCCTGGAAAAGCTAGTGCAGGAGGAATTGGTAGACTTTTAGATGGCTCCCTGGTTTTCATTTTTTCTGAGAACTTGGGTATCCTTTCCAATAACCTTGCTGAGGGGTATGGTATCCTTAGAGGCTTTTAAGAGGCTACTAAGGTTGGATGGGAAAAGGTGTTGGTTGAATCTGACTCCCAACTCATGATTAATATTTTGAAGACTCCTTCTAAGAATCATAAGGTTGATTGGAGAATAAAAAGAATTGTTGAGAAAATTCAATTAATCCAAATGGGCTTTTTGAAAGTGGATTACAATCATGTGGTTAAAGAACAAAACAATATTGTTGATGCATTAGTTAATTGGGCATTAGACAAAGGTAATATTACTTTCTATGGCCACCCTCCCAGATGGTGGGTTTCACAAAAAAATGAAGCTCTACTTTTTATACTTTCTTTAGATGGCTCCAGTACTAGAGGTACATAGTTCCTTTTGCTTCTCTTTGGTTTGGTCAGGGTTTTTTAGTTCTCTAGCTTAGACATATATTTCTTATGTTTCCTCTGTTGAATCTTGCCTTAAAAGTCTTTTGGCCTAAAAAGGTCGTAGTTGTGTTTTTTTTTTCCTTTTTTTTTAGTTTTTCGAGGGGTGTGTGTGTTTTTTGTATTGTTTTATTTTTTGTGTTGTTTTTGTGTTTTTTCTTTTTTTTTGTGTTTTTGTTGTTTTTCATGTTTTTGTTTTTTGTGTTTTTGGTTTTTTTAAGTGTTTGTGTTGTTTTGTTGTTTTTTTTGTTTCTTATGTGTTTTTTTTTGTTGTCATTTTTTATTTTATTTTATTTTATTTATTTATTTATTTATTATTTATTATTTTTTATTTTTTTGTTGTATTTATGCTTTTATGTTGATTTTGTTTGTTTTATGGTTTTTATTTTTTGTTTGTTTGTCTTTGTTTTTTTATGTTGTTGTGTTTGTTTGTAATTATTTTTGTTGTTTTAGGCATGCTCGTTGAGTGTGTCAAAGGGGGTAGGCCAGGTGCGAGCCCTGGGCATTTTTTGCGAAATAGATACCTTTGCCTCCTTGGGACTTACCCAAAAGTAGCATCCCATTTGGGGTGTTTTCCACAAACAAAAAAAAAATCAACCAATTAAGAAATAGTCGGCCAATAATGCCACCTCATTCACAGGGTTCAGATGATGAAATTAATATTAAAATATGGATTTATGCTTAAAACATCCTCCAATTACCACCCCTAGGGAAATGGACTGATAGAGTCTACCAACAATAATATAATAAAGGTCATAAATAATATCACCATCGAATCATAAAGGGACTAGTACACCAAGTTGTAGAAAGCACTATGGGTGAACTAAGTGACACCAAAATCCTCCACAAGGTCATCTTCCTACAAGCTAGTCTTTGGAAAGAAGGTTGTGTTACTAGTTAATTTGGAACTCCCTTCCCCACAAATGTCATAGAAGTTGGAGCTTGAATATACCAATAGAAAACTAATGAAAACATGTCTCAATGCCTATCCCTAGAAGAGGAAAAAGAAAATATATTCAAGAGAATTATCCAACATTAATTGGTAGTTAGAAGATGGTTTGACAAATGAGCCATCGAGATGAATTACAAGGAAGGTTATTTGGTTTTTAAATGGGACAAAGATAGAACTAAACTATGTCATAAAAATATTGATTTCCTTTAGAGTAGACCATATTAAATCCTCTATATTATAGGATGAAATACCTCTAAGCTTGCAACCATGGACATAAGATCGTGTCAATTTCAATAAGTGGATAGCATCTTTGACCCATATAATAGAAGGACCAACACCGAAAGAAGTGTAAATATGTACATAATTCTCCTTTAATTTTATATTTTTCTTGTATGAGAGAACCTTATTTCTCTCTTCCTTTTCTTCTTCCCCTTAGATTGTTGAACTCTTCACATTAATCTTCCTTATAAAAAGGAAATAGGTTTGCTTATCTCTAGAAGTGATTTGCCTACATTAGTAAACAAATTTTTTACTAAAAGCCCACCTAACACATGAATTACCTTGATGAGCAAATCAACCATTTTGGACTGAACTACCTACCTAGGTATTTATTGTTAGTTGTGGGTGGGGTGGGGGTTATGAAACCCCCCAAAGTCCTTATTCGATCCATTACATGCACTAGATTCCAATTGAGTGGCCTTACTACTCTCACCTATACATGAGCCACCCCTCACTTACCTAACCATATAACCTTGATCTATTTGAAGCAGCCCTACAATGTAGCTATGTGAATTGACTAAGTGATTCTCTCAATAATAGAGCCATGCTCGATCTACTCTACTTAACCCTTATGTGTTACATGACTAGCGGGGTGGATCGAACAAGATCCCTTACTAAACTAGTTGTCTTTACAAAAACAAGGTTAATGGCCCCTCTAACAAAATGGTCAATCGGGTCTTGTCCACCCTCTTTTAGGCCAAACAAGTTGAACCCCATAGGGTATACCTAACAAGTATTGGCCTTGGAGCAGCTTGCTTTGCTAAACTAGAAAATTGGTTGATCAACCTAACTAAATAAATATTTTCCCAAGTTTCTAGTATCTAAGCAATTTGCTACATCATTTGTGCAAATCACTCTACCCCTCATCTACCAAACTATCTAGTAAAAAAAATTGCCCAAGTACATGATAACTAACAAATCACTAACCTAGCTAGGTGATTTTCCTTAGAGTTCAAAATATTTGGTATATTTCTAAGCATTAAGCCATTTGCTCTAGTTTCTTATTGAATTGCTCTCTAGGTTGAGCAAGTCATTCCCTGGTCAAAAACTTGGCAATTTTTCTCATCTCCCAAATTTTATCTCCTTTTCATTTTATCCATCATGGATACCGCTTTTGCCTCCATGAATCCTTTCATACATGAAGCTAACCCCATGACTCTTCCTTCCACCACAATTACCCCACCTATGTCAAAACCATCAACATCAATTTAGATAAACATACATGAGGCAAGGTCCTTTGGGAAGAAATGAAAAATAAGCTAAAAATAAGAAACCCTCCCCCTCCTCCTCAAAAACCAAAGGAACTATTTGATGAGCCATATAGGAAGGTTGAGGAGGGTAAGTTAAACACTTCCTAATAAATGTAAGGAAAGAAGCATTGAGTAGATTCAACCTAGCCTCGAAGATAGGGTCATGTAGTATTAGTTGGATTTGGATCTTGGGTTTAGCAATGAATTTGGTCCCACAAGTTTAGAGTTACCTAGAGCTAGTGGAAGCTTGCACAAAAAGATATGGCTTCACTAGTAGGAGTATTAGGCCTCACCAATATACAAAATATTCTTTTTACATCCATGAGGAAGACAATAAAATATTAGGTGCAATAGATGATCTATCCATGTGGGTCACATGCAACTTGAAGACACAAAAATTTGACAAAAAATACTAGCAAGATTTCTCAATCCCACATCTAAAGAACCTAATAGAGTGGTCAATTTCAACATCCCATGAAATTAAATTGGTTCAAATATGACATCTAGATGGTCTTATCTAGGATTGTGCCTATACTTGGGGATAGGCCATATGCAAAAGGGTATGTGGAATACATTACTTTTTTTCATACAATGATGAAAGACTGCACAAGATATATTTCCAATAAAATGAGCTACCCATTGAAGGAGTTCAAGGAGGGAATAAAACTCACTTATACCTCTTACCTAGTTTGGTTTATCTTGTATCAAAAGGACTATTTCCCTACACTTCAAATAAACCAAATGGAACCACATGGGCAATTACTATAAGTGGTCAATCGCATAGATACCTTATTGAGAAGTAGGAAATATATCCTACCACTTATTGAATGAAGTGTATAACATTTTAATGGATAAGACAAAAGTAAATTTACCTAGGCTATCAACCTAGTCCAAATAATTGTTAAGGTTAGAGGAATGGTAAATGGAGATTACTACCTAGGGAGATCAAGGTCCTTCATCAGACTATTTGACTTTTCAACTATGTCATTTGAGTTGTTGGCATACATGCTTGACTACCTATTCAATCTTGACTATGTTAGGCAACTTGACTATGTGGAGCTAAGATACCTCAAGGGGGAAAACAAGATTACCTTCTACCCAATTAAGCAACCAATTATGAATATTACACCAAAGTTGCATGAGTTCCACATGCTTATTGAAGAAAATTTAAGGGACATATTATTGGAGTGGCTTTGAGATATGTGGTCCCCATGATCCAAAAAAATACTTATAGAATAAATTGAATGACAAAGGTTTGCATACCTTCTTCACACATGAAAAGATATATGGGATCAAGAAGGAGGTAAACCCAACAAAAGAGGTATCCCAGACTACTTTAGGTAGTGCGTAAGGGATATAAAGATGAAATACAACTTTGGTACACCAACCCCCTAGGGGAGTACTCCTTTTATGTCGATGCTAAGGTGATGGATGATTTTGATCTAGATGTTAAGCCTAACAATCATGCATGAGGAGCCTTAGAAAAGTTGGGATACTAGAAAAGGAAGATTCTTGTCTAATAGAGAATGCACAATAAGATTAAGACAGTAAAAATGTTAATGCAATATGGTGCCTTTGATGAATAGTTCTTGGCCATTTGGGATATGTAGCACACAAAGAGCTCCAATATAAAAAGGACAATGGAAGAATCCCCAAGAAGCCCCCAATTACACCTCTTACCTCCATGACAAATATCATAGTACTTATAACATCAACCATCCTAGTTATTGTTATCATCATAGTTCAAGAGGTAACAAAGAAAAGGATACAAAACAAAGGTGACCCTCATGGGTTGATCATTATGAAAGTACCAACAATGTAATAGCAACAACAAGTTCCCAAACCTGATAAGAAGGAAATCCCCTAAATAGTAATTCCTTCTAATTTGGGAACAACTAGAATAGTGACCAGCACCGCTTTCCTTTTCTACTTCTCTTGCATCTTTCTATGTATTTACTTTTTCTACTCTCACTTCTTTCTCTTTCCCTACCCTTCTTCTATCATACTTTTCTTACCATCCTCCAATGTGGCCTATGGTTCTATTGGAGGCACCTTGCCTCCTAATACAATCCTTGTTTCTAGCATAATATTAATCTTCTCATTTCCTTCACCCACCATTCAAGTAACCACTTCACAACCCCTAGTTGTCTACATTACAAGTCCATCTCCTTCGTAGCTAGTATCCCCACTAGCTAAAATATTGTTTCAATTAGAAACTAAAATATCCACCTCCAAGTCACCACTCACTCCCATCCCCACACAACTTGCTCTACCTACTGTGTCATCCCATCCATGCTACCCCATCTCACAAGTCCAAACTCCTATTATAGGTGATGATGTCACCCATGTCAACTTCTATGATAGAGCCTGCTAAAGCAACTTTAGATACTAGTGTAATTATATGGCCTATCCAGGCCTTTATTTGGAATCTTACTAGTGAGTTAGAGGAGATGAATATCTAGAAGACATTTGACCACCTTCAATATAAGTATAAGGAGGTTAGAAAGGAATATAAAAAATTAAAAGATCAGACCTCTTAGACTCCAATTAAAATGCGGTCACAATTAGCATCTAGAAGCAACAAGATACTCAATGCAAAAGTGATCCAACATAACCCTTCCAAAACTACCACATCACCTAATGACTTCACCTCTAGACTATTAGAGTTGGATATAAGTAAAATAGATCCATATCAAATACTCTAGCTTGCAATTTAGCTATCAATTGGTATAACCATGTAATTTATCCAATTAGTGGTGGAGGGTGATATATTAAGGAGGAAGAATACAAAAATTGAGGTAAGAGTGGACAAATTGAAGACCGAAAAGGAACAACTCTAATAGGATAATGAAGCCTTGAGGAAACTTGCTACATAAAAATATTAGTTGTTGAAATAGATTGAAGTACTCAAGTCCCAACCTGAGGAGGTTGAAAGGAAAAAAATAATAACTTAAGTGGCTTTTCCATTTGATTTGCTTACGTGGAATTTTGGAAAGTATGATATACTTCTTAATCATTTGATATTGTAACATAGGAATCAATCTATTTAATCTTCAAAAATCTATCTTTATGGTGGAGTTTTCATATCTCAAAAGTTGAAGAGCAATTCAAGCCCAATGACTTGCAAAATTGAGCTCCTAATGGAACATGCATACAATAATATAGTTGTACACATGTACCAATGGATTTAAAATGTATGAGAATATTTTACACCTTGATCATCAACATGAGCAAATAATTTCCTAAGCATAGTCTTCCATAACTCATAGGTGATATGCCTATCAATGCACAAGTTGGACCTCCTTTCATTTTTTAGCTTGTTGAAAATGATTTTACTCCTATATTGATATCCTATGGGTTCTGATCCACTCAAATCACCTCAACCACTTTTAGCCCAAGATACCTTTTACCTTTTCTTGCTTTTTAGATTATGCCTCCATGGAGTTTCCACTAAACAAGAGTTCAAGTTCTTTAAATCTTTGATCAATGCTAAGTTTTGGAAATGAGCCCCATCAAATATTATTTGAGGTCTAAACCTAAATGACTATAAAAAAAAATGTATTTTGATTCCACTAGGCATGTTAAAATTAAATTTTGAGTGATCGATGCTAATTGGGTTATAATCCAATCACTTATGCCCTAGCCACCAATTTATCAAGTGTCTAGATTCTATCCATGACAACCTCCAATATGGTTAGCTCTATAAATGTTAGCATACAATGCAATACCAAGTTTAGGGGAAGGGAAAAAGGAGATAATCCTACAATAACATTCAAATATGGTTGATAATATACAAGGTGCTCTCTCAAGTAAGATACATAGTATAAGATCTAAATGATCATAATTTTGCTAAAATAAAATGTTAAAGCAATTATCTCATATTGATTCCTACAACAAGAGTATTAATAGAGGCTAGTACTTCTATTACAAGAGGTATATCATAACACTTAATTCCATCAATGCATATTATCAATAAGAGTATTGGTCATGCACAAATATCAAGCATTAAAGATGTTTAAATTAATATATAACACCATGATAAATTTCTACTAAAAAAGGAATAGCAAAAGGAAGAGCATCTCGCAACACTTAAGCCCACCATTGCACAATTCCAAAGCCTACTACTATATTAAGAGAGGCATATAATAAGACTTAATTCCACCAACACATAGTCATAGGACAATAACTTCATGCACAATTCTAAAAAATAGGGTATTATTAGAAGAATTTTGTTGGTATACTTCATATTCATCAAAAGAGGATCAATATTACATTGTTCTTCCACTTAATTAGAAGTTTTACATTATACCTAATTACTTTAGATGCTCCCATATGGGAGATCCTATAAAGATAGAGTTTGTTCTACATTAGAGTATCTATATATACAATTCTTCTTGATCTTGCCTATAACATTGCTATGTAAGATCTACCAGACAAGATTAAAAGCTAAGCTAAATTCTATAAGATTTTATAATTTGTACTTGTATTACTTTTGGTATTTTAGATATGATTTGTCACTTTTGACTACTGGCGCCAAAATATAAAATATTTGTGTGTTCAACTTGTTGAATCTTCCATCCTAATTGGTTGTATTTCATGGGAAACTAGATCCATTGTATGAGTCTTTGATCACTTGGGGATCCATATTTCATAGACATTATAATTCTCTTTTAAGAGGAATGATCCTTGTTACTTTACTTCAATATTTACAAGCTCATTGATTCTCTTTTTTTATCATGGCAAGTTCTTGATGTAGTATCTTATGCTTATGAAATGTATGTTGTTGTTATTTTTTTGGCCAACTTGTCCTAGATTGCTACAATTGATCCATGTTGTTGGCCTTCCAAATACTTTGGATTATCATGGCATGTAATTGATTTGTGTCTAGGACTTGTGGATCTTTTTTATTCACTTAATTATTTGTCAGCAATTTGCCTACTATAGTTTTTTAAATATTTGAGTTTATATTATTTGTTCAACTTCTGTGAACTATTTAAAACCTGAAATACTTTTCTTTGAAGTTCAAATGGGCCTTTCAAATTAGTTTTCCTAGATAATTTTGATTCACTTTTCAAGATCTACCTATTATTACTTATTATTGAAGAAAATCACTCGTTATGAAAATGTTTGTAAACCAATTGTATCCTTCCTAGATTTGATGACTAGCACTTTACTACTACAAAGGGTATCTTCCCTTGTGATTTTGTAGTTTTGAGGTTGCATATTCACATAGTGATAAAATCAATACAATCCATGATATGGATTTGTTCCTTGAACCAAAACCTTTAAACCTCAACAAACTAAAGAAAACCAAGTTAATAGTTATTATTTTGGATCATAAATAAGAGGATAATGCTTTAAAAAAATATTATATAAATATTTTTTTAGAGTATTCCTCATTAATTGACCATCTAATGTGTTTATTGATCAATTGCAAACACTTTGATATGAAGTCTCATGTTGTCTAGCCCCTTTTTTGCACCAAAAGAACCTATATAGTTTTGAAGTGTTATTTTTACCTCTCTTTCCTTGATCTTTGAATAATATTTGACCAAGTTTTTTCCCTACTTCCAAACTCATAAGTCTATAATTTTGCAAGCCTATCCATCTAATATTCTTTCCTTTTCAAAATTATCTTGTTCTCAAACAAATTGTGATGATATCATTGCTAGTACTCTTGAAAGTGACATCATATATATAGAGATATATTACAATATAGACTTTTATGAATTGATTTTTTATAATCATGGTTAGGAACTTACCTTTCCAACCGACTCAACAATAATTTATTATATGGTCTCAAAGATTTTTTCTTCTAAGAGACAAAGGAATACGTAGATGTTGATGAGAATTTTATAACTTTTAACCTAGAATATTTATATCAATTAATTATAAATCAAGGGTAGTGTTAATAAAAGAAATATTGGATTTTATTGTATTACTCAATTATTTGACAAGATTCTCATAGTATAAAAGTATTGATTTAAATTTTATGGCTTCACTAACAAAATGATGACCTAAAAGAAAATTATTATCAACAAATTAGAGATGAGATTCAAAGGGACCACTTTTTGAAACATAAATACCTTTGATTCTATATTTAATAAATATTTTCCCAAAGCCTCAACAATAATATTGAAAAGATAAGAAGTTAAGAGATCAACCTCATTGGTCCATAGGATTTAGAGCAATTGGTTGGAATAAATATTTTCACATCTTAAACCAAGGTTCAAATATTACGGATGAACCTTAACATTTTATAATATGACATTATCTCAACTAGTAATATTCCTCAACTTTCATGATTGAAAATCTAAAATCTTTTGCCTATGAAGGATTAGGACGTCTCATCTTTTAGGAGCCATATCCTTATGAAGAGTTATCTGATTCAGCTGATTCTTGGACCAGGTTGTGCAGAATTTGAATAGCTTTAAAATGAATGACTAGTGATAATTTTTCAAGTTGCAAAAAACAAAATTATAAATATTTGCTAGCTAGGGTTCGAACGATGGGAAGAGCAAAGAAGGGCTAGTTCTTCAACGAGGCAAGACATTCTATCTAGAATTTATGGTGGTTAAGATTCTCTTGAGGTGAATCTTCCTCATAAATTAACAACTCATGTCCCATAGGTCGTGAAGTGCGAAGATTAGGGTTTTTTTGAAAAATATCTCATCTTTTAGGAGTCATATCTTTATGAAGAGTTATTTGATTCAGCTTATTCTTATACCAACTTGTATAAAATTTGAATAGTTTTAAAATGAGTGGTCATATGCAAAAATATGAGCAATATTGAGGGAGATACAACTCTGTGAAGTCAACCATTCAAAATAAGGGTTGTGACAATTTTTCAAGTCACTAAAAATGAAATTGCAAATATTTGTCAGCTAGGGTTCGAATGATGGGAAGAGTAATGAAGGGATAGGACTTCAGCAAGGCAAGATATTCTATCTAGATAAAATAAAATTAGCCAAGTTTTTTTTCCTTTTCTTTATCTTAGAAATTGTGCATGAAATTTTTTAAAAGTTTTTATCAAATATTATATTTGCTATAGGATATTCATATAGTTTTTAATAGATTTGGAGTTTTAGTTACTTTCCATGGATTGATTTATTTTTAAATCCTTAGAATCATCTCTAATGGTAAAGGTTAGTGAGAACACCTCAGAGAGATCCTCATTTCTCCAAGATAGGGTAGTTTTTGGTAAATTTAATAGGTATTGGCCAGGGGCTTCAACCTTGAGAAAATGGATTGATAGGAGTTGGAAGTCTCCAGGAGTGATTCTATCATTTCTTCCCAAAGGTTTCTTCCTAGCCATTTTTTGTTCTAGGGAAGAAATACAAAGAATCCTAAAATGGGATCCTTGGTTTATGGGAATTAAACTATAGATTATGAAAACATATCTTTTAGATGTAGAATATGTCATGAGATGGGGCATATTGAGAGATCATGTTCTAAGAAGAGCCTAGCAGAATCACTTGTAGAAAACTGCAAGAGAAACATACAAATGGTTATGGATGAAGATGGTTTTCAACTTCCAAAAAATAGATCTAGAAAAATAAAATAAAATAAACAATGGAGACCAATAAGGAAGAATATTGGAAGAAATACCAACTCTTTTGAGGCTTTAGCCTATGAATAAAAAGTAGATCAAAACTTAGAGGACACAGTACAATAATTTTAGGATATTAACAAGGAACTGTCTATTCAGAATGATCCTAATTTAAAGAAGAACATTCTCAATGAACCTAAGGAATGTGTCTCATTAAATTTTGAAGACTCTCTTGAATGCACCATTCAGGAGAAAATAATTCGTAAAGAAAATGCAATTTTAGAAGTTAATACCTCTACCATTAATAAGGAAATACCAAAAAAATGAGCAGGACAAGTCAAAATCTTCTAAAATAGAGCCAGGAGAGGATAAATATGATGAAAAACAAAATTGTGAAAGAATAATGAGGAATAGAAGGCAAGGAAAAAATAGGAAAACCCTCAAATTTTCAAGCAAGATCCAGAGAAGCAATAGCAAACATAGAGAAAGGAACAAAAACTAAGTTGGTTGAACTTCTCTTTATTAAACAACAAAAATGATATTGGTAATACACAAGAGGGGCCAAAAGCCCCTACTAAGACATGATTATCATCTCGTGGAATATAAGGGGTGCTAATTCCCCCTCAAATTAGAGGTGTATTAGGGACATATGCTTAAGTAATAAACCTAATATTCTCTATATCCAGGAAACTAAAATGATAAAAGAAGTTTCAGAAACTATAAAAGCAGTTTGGGCAAGATGTGAATGGGATGCTATGGATTCTAAAGGAGCGATGGGGAGAATTCTAACTTTTTGGAATCCTTTTAGAACCTCTTGTGTAACCATTCATAAAAATAGGCATTGGATAGCCTCTTTAGTCACTTGCTACTTTGCAGATATTCATTTCATCCTTATCAATGTCCACGGACCTACAACTCAGTTAGGTAGATTATAAGTGTGAAGTGGGATTGAAGCCTTTATGAGAATTAAAGACCAAGAAACCTGATTCATGACCATTGGAGATTTTAATACCATAACCAAGCTAGATGAAAAATTTAGAGGAATTAGGAAATTGACCCAAAGTATGAAAGATTTCTTAGTTTTTATTCAAAACAATAATCTATGGGAAGTTGAATTTAAAGAAGATAACTATACTTGGACCAACAACATGAGAGGCTAGAACTTAATAGCAAAAAAATTAGATAGATGCATTCTCTCAGATCATTGGCTAGATGAAGGAACTTATGCTAAAATTAATACCTTAACAAGGATTGGTTCAGATCACTAGCCAATAAGAGTTAAAATGGTGGTAAGTGAATTCAAAAAAGGTTATATTTTAAATATGAGCATATGTGGGAAGACCATCCTCAATTTGTTGATATGATAGCTCAAACGTGGAATTCTTTAGGTAATGGTGGGTTGTATTCTCTTCCAAACCAAATTAAAGTTATGACTTATAGATTAAAAGAATGGAACAAGAACACCTTTGGAGATATTTTTGAGAAAAAAGAACTAGAAGATAAACTTTCAAAATTCAAAAAAGGTGATGATAATAATCCAAGCTCAGAGGAAAGAGAGTTGCTCAGTGAATATCATATTATTTTGAGTAAGGAAGAGAAATTCTGGAGATTAAAATCAAGACAAACTTGGTTAAAAGAAGGTGATAAAAATACAAAGTTTTTTCATATGATGGCTATAGTACAAAGATCAACTTTCATAATTACTAGAATTAAATCATTAGAAGGGTTTTGGATTGAATATCATAGTGAAATTTGAAAAGAGGTAAAGTCATTTTATCAAAATATTCTAGTTCTTAACGATAAACTTCTTCAAGATGTTCCTTAAGTTATAACGAATTAAGACAATAGGAAATTTATGGAGCCTATTACTCTAGAAGAAGTTCATTTAGCTCTTTTCTCTTTTAATAAGGATAAATCCCCAGGTCCAGATGGGCTCCCTACAACTCTTTACCAACATAATTGGGATAGAGTGAAGGATTATTTATTGGTGGTAGTGGAATAGTCTAGGGTAAAACAATTCATACCTTATAAAATAAATGCAACATATCTTACCCTAATTCCAAAAAAGAAGGATGCTAAATTGTTTGATTCTTTTAGACCCATAAGCCTATGTAATATGGCATATAAGATTATTTCCAAAATGATGGTGAATAGATTAAGACCATTGTTAGACAAAATCATTTCAGGAGAGCAAGGAGGATTTGTGAAAGGGAGAAATTTTGGATGGGATCAGAGTAGCTCATGAAGTTATACATTCAACAGATTCAAGAAATGAGAAAGCAATGATCTTAAAACTTGATATGAGTAAACCTATGATAGGGTTAAATGGGGTTTTCTTTTTGCAGTTTTAGATAAATTTGGTTTCGAGAAGCAATGGGTTAGATGGATTAAAGCTTGTGTCTCTACAGTTTCTTATTTAGTGTTGGTCAATGGGTTAGTGACAAAATATTTTAAAGCCAAGAGAGGCCTTGGTCAAGGAGATCCTCTATCTCCTTATTTGTTCATTATTACGGTAAATTTTTTGAGTAGGAACTTAAAGAAGGCTTACAAAGATGGGCTTATAAGTGGATTTAAGGTTAGTAATAACATCGATAACATCACTCATCAACAATTTGTAGATGAGACAACCCTTTTTGGAAGGGCAAGGATAAATGAGGCCAGAGCTTTGAATAACTTTTTAAAAGAGTACGAAAGAGCTTCATGGCATAAATTTAATAGGACTAAATCTAAAATTTAGTTCCTTAACACTCTTGCTAATATCAAAGCAAGCATTTGCAGGTTGCTTCAAATGGAGGAGGCAAATTTACCAATAGCTTATCTTGGGATGCCTTTATTTGAGGGGAGAATGAGGATAGATTTATGGAATCCAATTATTAGTAAAGTTCATAATAAACTTCCAGCTTGGAAAGGTATGTTGGACATTTTGAGTCCCTAAGCTAAAATTGTCATTGATGTTAAGAAATATAGTTAACATTAATATCAAGGTTTTTGTCAAGGAACGAAGTTGTCAAAGTTGTTATTTGATATCCAGGAAGAAGACCAAAGGTCAAAAGTTTCATTGCAAAGTTGAAAAGGAGATATAATATTTTTCATAAATTATTTAAATTCAATAAGAATTTAAATTTTATAAATAAATATTATCTACACCATGGAATGCAAGTAAAGGAAGGTTTTAAAAATTAAACCTATAATTATAATTTATAAAATTTAAATTCTTTTGAATTTAAAATATTTATAAATTATAATGTTGACGTCATCAAATTTAATTTAAGCACTTTGCATATTTTATAAAGTGTTTAAAGGCGTCGACGTCATTAAAATAAGGAAGCACCGACGTTTGAATAAAATACATGGTTGTGTATAAAAGGTGGCCTCAAAGACATTGCAAAGTTTATCCCTCGATCGAATAATATTTTGCGCCAAGGTAAAAGATCTTCGTTTGCATTCTGGAAAGGATTTGTTGAGGAAAAAGATGAAAAATATTTTTGTCTTTAGCGCCAAGGATAAAGTGGAAATGTTGGAGTCTTCAAAGCACATTGGACATGGTGGTCCAAGTGGCAAAGCGCAGAAGTTCGAAGGAAGCAAGTGTTGTGTTCGAAACTTGTGGTGGTGAGCGTCAAAGGGAAACATTTTTCATACATTTTTGTTGAGTGGAAAGGATAATGAGGAGAAAGAGCCTTTTGGATCTTAAACGTGCTCATAGAGAACGTGGTCGTGGAGCCCGTGACAAGTTGCTTGTAGAGGTAGAGGTAACAGGGTCGAAACCCAACGGTGGCCAAGGTAAAGCTTTTTGAAATTAATTTTATTACCTCAGGTTTTCATACAAGGTGTTTGGAGGTATAAGGTTTGTTTGTGAAATTTTTTAAAGAGTATTTGGTGAATAACGTTGGTAGTTGAAGGTATTACTTGGAGTAATAAGGAAGCTTTGGTATTAAATATTTTTTATAAAGTCTTAAATTATTATATTGCAAATATTGAAAGGTTAAGAATTTTTAAGTGTTGTTTGATCTTTAATAAAGGGTTTGTGTTAAAGAAAAATATTGAGAGGGTATTTGAACATTATTTGAGTTGAAGTGATAAGGTGTTATGTTGGTATTATTTTGCATTGTATTTTGTTGAAGAAATTATTACTCTCTAACCCTTGTTGAGATTGGCAAAGAAGAAATTGTGAGTGTGGCAGATTTGTAAGATCAACTCCTTGTCAAGCAAAAAGATATGGGCAAATTTTTCCTTGGTTGATATGATTGATTGCTTACTTGAAAATTAAGTTTAGAGTGAAAAGGATTTGATTAGGGTTTCCTTTTCAAAAGTGTATGAGTTAAATGCTTCAAGGTTTTATGAAATCAAGTGTTGTGATTAAAACCTTGTTTTATTAGCATTATTGTCGAAGCCATTGTGCAAATAACTTGAACTTGAGTTAGGAAATAACATGAGTATCATTGTTATGTGAAGATTGATTTATTAGCATTGTTGTTGAAGCCATTGGATTGTGCAAAGAACTTGAACTAGAGTTTGAAAAGATCATGAGTATCATTGTTATGTGAGATTTGTTGTTGAGCATTGTTGGAAACATTTTGAGTTGGATGATACATGCTTGGACTAGGGTTTGTAAGTGAGAGTTGGTTCTTGAGTGATTGGTTGAGTAGAGTTGGTTGAGCCTAGTCAAGTGGTTGTATGAAGTGATTGTTCAAGTTCCATAAAATAAACTATTCTATATTCTGATTTGAGTTGTGAGAATAGAACATATTGAGTCTCTAACAATTCTCTTTATGCTTCTATGAGATTGAGTTGTGAAATAAATTGAGTTGTGAGAATAGAACATATTGAGTCTCTAACAATTCTCTTTATGCTTCTATGAAATTGAGTTGAGAAAGTGATTGAGTTCTGAGAATAGAACATATTGAGTCTTTAACAATTCTCTTTATGCTTCTATGAGATTGAGTTGAGAAAGTGATTAAGTTGTGAGAATAGAACATATTGAGTCTCTAACAATTCTTGAAAAGGATTGAAAATCCAACTAACTTCATATTATTTACAAACTCATTATATAGGCTCTAATGGCCCAAAATACATAACCAAACCCATCAAATCATGGATTTGATCCAATATGCTTAACCATAAGCTACAAAAGTGCAAAGGAGAATGCACGTAACTTCTAAGTTAAGAGGAAAGGAATAATGCTAACTATAAGATCCATTTTAGCTATCTTGAAGTACACACTTCCTACTTTGAGTTCACACTTCCTAACTAACACTCCTAAATGACAACTAGAAGATAACTAGTGCCCACAAGTGCATGTGAGAAGGAGACTCACTTACAATATTAATTTGCAAGAAATAAACTATGCAAACCTAGCTAGGAATTACTAGAGGGGTCATATGAGTGATCAAACATCAATCCTCATCATGCCTCCCCACAATAGAAGCATTGGCCTCCAATGCTTTCAGAAGAGTAGGAAAGTCACGGGACATCTGATGAAAAGAAATCCAACGAGCCTGATGCGACAGTTGTCCTCGTCGAGCCACAAGATATGAGGTGGTAGACCCCTGGCGAGTCTGTCGAGTCTTCGTGTCATAGATCTGATCGAAATCCAATGGTAACTGAGAATCAGGAACCACGTCCACAGGATGACTGATAGTTGGTGCGGTCTCCAATGTAGAGTCAAAGTACAACTTCAAAAGATCTACATTGACGACGTCATGAATTCCCAAGTGTGCGGGAAGATCAAGGCGGAAAGCATTCTCGGACACCTGTTGAAGAATAGTATAAGGCCCATAGCGAATCGGTTTGATTTTACTATGAGTCTTATCAGTAAAACGTCGCTTGTCAAGATGCAACCAAACTTTGTCACCAACCTGAAATGGATGAGGAATGCGATGTCGATCCATGGCCTTTTTCTGTTGCTGTTGTGTCTTTTGCAAAATCTCAATCACCTTTGATTGAAGATTGTGCAAGTGCTGAATAAATGAGTGTGCCTTGTCTTGCTCCTTCGAAGATGTGAAGTGACAGGAGAAGGCAAAGACAAAGGTAACTCATAAGGTGCCAAGGGCTGAAATCCCATACAAACCTCAAAAGGTGAGTGACCTATAGAAGAATGTAGGGCCCTATTGTAGGCATGTTCAATATGAGTGAGACTCAAGTCCCACTTTGTTGGTGAAGCGTGATGATAGATTCGTAAACTTTGCACAAGGGTACGGTTTACCACTTCAGTCTGCCCATCTGACTACGGATGATAGGCGATGGAAAAGTTAAGGGAAACTCCCAAAATTTTCCACAAAGAACGCCAAAAGTGACCCACAAAGCGTGAATCACGATCCGATATAATGCTGGTAGGTAGACCAAAGGAACGCCAAATGCTGTCAAAGAACAATTGGGCTAAGTCTGCTGCAGAACTTGTCTTGCGACATGGAATAAACTTAGCCATCTTACTAAATCTGTCAACCACCACGAACACACAATCATGTTGTCGCACTGTCATGGGAAAACCACTAACCAAATCCATGGAAATGCTTTCCCAAGGATGGGAAGGAATGGGCAAAGGCATGCCTAAGCCAAACTTCCTGTTAGCTGGTTTTGAACGACAACAAACCACACACTGTTTGAGAAATCTCAACACATCCCTCTGCATTTTAGGCCAGTAAAAAAATCTTTGCAAGTGATGAAGTGTTTTGTGTTTCCCAAAGTGACCACCATAAAGTGTAGAATGAGCTTCCTTAAGAAGTGACACCCTAGGCTCACAAGGAACACAAACCTTGTCCAATTTGTAAAGAAGTCCTTCTTTGATGTAGAAATCTTGGAAAGGACGCAAATTGGAAGAAGAAGGCTTACTCACTTGCTCAAATATTTTCCCAAAATCAGGATCCTGTGAATACTGATTAGGCCAAGTCTTAAATCCCAAGTGTGAAGTGGACATAACTGTTAAGGCAAGAGCGGCAGGAGGCCTACTCAAACAATCAAGCAACAGTATTACTCTTCCCCTTTTTGTACTTGATCACCAAGTGAAATTGTTGGAGGTAAGAGGCCCACTTCATATGTCTTGATTCTTCAATTTTACTTTGAGATTGTAAAAACTTGAGAGGCATATGATCAGTGTGTACTACTCTATATTTTCCCAAAAGAAAATGTCTCCAGTACTTGATAGCTTGAACTAATGCATACAACTCCTTGTCATATGTAGAATAGTTCAACTTAGCAAGCAGAAAAAGTTTCTGAATGATAAGCAACTGGATGACCATTCTGTTTGAGCACAGCTCCTAAGGCAACTTTAGAGGCATCCGTTTCAATCTCAAAAGGTTGAGAGAGGTCAGGTAAAGTTAACACAGGTGTTGTACAAAGTTTCTTTTTGAGTTTCTCAAAGGCAATATCTTGGCTTTTCTCCCAATGAAATGGAACTTTAGACTTAGTGAGATAATGCAATGGAGCTGCAAGAGTGGAATATTGAGGAATGAACTTGCGATAAAAATTCGCAAGTCCTAGGAAACTCCTTAACTCGGTGAGAGTAGAAGGAGGGGACCACTTAAGTAAAACATCAACTTTGGTGGGATCTACCTGAATTCCACTTTCACTAATCACATAACCAAGGTAAGAAACTCGAAGTATTGCCAAAAGAACACTTGGAAGAATTGGCATATAATTGATTCTTCGCAAGAAGATCAAGTGTATGATGGATATGCCCAAGGTGTTCCTCCCAAGTTTTTGAGAATATCAATATATCATCAAGATATATTATTACAAATTTGTCAAGTACATCACGAAATACATCATTCATCAACCTCATGAAGGTTGCAGGAGCATTAGTAAGACCGAAGGGCATGACCAACCATTCAAAGAGGCCCATCTTCATTTTAAAAGTTGTCTTCCATGTATCCTCAGCTTGGATACGCACTTGATGATATCCACTTTTGAGATCTATTTTTGAAAAGAACTTAGCTCCTTGGAGCTGATCTAATAAATCATCAATGCGTGGTAGTGGATATCTATTCTTTACAAAAATTATGTTCAAAGCACGAAAATCAATGCACAATCTCCAAGTGCCATATTTTTTAAGAACCAACAAAATAGGTGAGGCACAAGAAGAAGTACTTTCCTTAATGAAACCCTTAGACAACAAATCTTCTATTTGCCTTTTTATTTCTTCATTTTGCAAAATAGATTGTCTATACATGGGAGCATTAGGTAGTGAAGAACCAGGAATGATTTCAATGTTGTGATTAATTGTGCGAATTGGAGGAAGAGACTTTGGCTCCTGAAATATGTGTGAGTAATTTTGCAATATTTTATCCATTGAAGAGTGTTGCTTTGGAATGGATGTGGATGTAGGAGTGTTTTGAGAGTGAATGAAAATTAGAGCAACGTCACCACCTTTTTTAAGTGTCCTTTTTGTTTGCTTGGAATTTAGAATGATGTTAGGAGTGTTGGTGCTTTTAATGAGAAAGACCTTACCATATTTTTGAAGTGTGTAGGTTCTTTTGAAAGCATCATAAACAACTCTCCGATCATACTGAAAAGGTTGTCCAAGAAAAATCCCACAACAATCCATAGGAGTCACATCACAAGTGACTTGATCTATGAAATGTGGGCCAAGTGCAAATTTTAATGTGCAAGTGTGAGTGATTTCTGAGCCCCTTCCACTATCCTTCCAACCCAAAGAATAAGGTTGAGGATGAGGCTCCATAGGTAACTTCAATCGCTCGACAATGGACCTCGCAATTAGATTTTTCTACGAGCCATTATCCACTATACAATCTGTTGCAAAATTATGGAGCAAATGAGCTCGAGTGATGAACAAAGCATCACGAGCGCCCCCGGATGAACTTACATTTACCAAGGTAACCTCATTGAGCTTACCTCGTAATTTCATGTATACTCTACTTTCTCCTACTGACTCAAGGGGACCTTTGGAAGCATCCTCCTCTTGAGTAGTGATGACTAAACTCTTCTTTTTAAGCTTAAAACAATCAGCTTTTTCATGACCTTTTTTCTTACAATAGTTACAAAAATTTTTAGAAGAAGAAGGTTTGGAAGAAGAAGAAGAAGAAGGAGTAGAAGCGGAAGGAGAAGGAGAAGAAGGAGATGGAGAAGAAACATTCTTCTTTTGAGCAAAATTCTTCTTTTGTGAGAAAGAACTATTCCCTTTTGATGAGTTTGCAACCACTTGAGTAGCAGGTGCACGGAATGCCTGCGAATGCGCTTTGAACTTGTCCTCCGCAAGTTGCGCCTGGTTGAAAATTGAATCCAATGTTTCCATAGAAACAAACATAATTTCCCTGTACAAATGTTCCAACAAACCACTTTGAAATTTGAGAATCAAAGCTTTAATATCTTCCTCCACATTCAAAAGTATCCTGTACCCGTTGAATTGAAAGATATATTCCTGCACAGATCATATTAGTACCTTGTCGAAATCGAAACCACTTAATGACCAATTCCTTAGAATAATTGGAAGGATAAAAATTGGTCTTAAGACAGTCTACAAGCTCATCCCATGAGGTGAGTTCATCATGACCTCTTTTTCTTTCAACAAGTACTTTAGCTAAACCAGAAAGTTTTAGCTTAGCATATGGAACCATATCCTCATCTGAAAGCTGAGTATAAGAAAACCAAGAACTCATGTCAAGAATCCAACTATTCAATACTTCTGGGTTTCGGGATCCATCATAAAGTGGCACTTCACAACGAACTCTCAGTAAAGAATCATGAGCAGAAGTTGAAGCATTGTGGACAGAAATATCATTTACCTTCATTGCAAGGTTACCAAGAACTTCTGCCATGGTAGTATCATTAGCTTTATCTGCTAAAGCATTTACAACATGTGCAAGTTCTGCCACTTGGGCAGCCAAGTCAGAAGCCATGTGAAACCGGGTATAAGCCAGGAGTAAAAGGGAAAAGCACTGAAAATCAAGGTAAAACTTGGAGGTTCCTTGTTACAATGTTGTGCCCTGAATTGAAAAATACTCCTAAGGCTCAAAATGTAAAAATTTAAACTAACCTAAGGTTTAAAATTTATATTTTATTAATTTAAAAATAACTTAATTAAAAATTAAATTTTAATTAATCAAAGATTAATTAATTTAATTAAGTTATTAAAAATTAAATTAATAAAAAAATAAAAATTACATGCAAAACCTTAGAATAGTAAAATTAAAAAATTACAATAAGTTTTACCCTTGCTTGCCGAAGTGGATTAGCCTGTCAACTGCACGTCACTTGCTTGCATGAAATTTTGAACTACAGTGGCACGTTTCTCGAGGTGATTGCATCTTGACAAGCGACGGGGTAAAAAAAAAAATTCAGGTGCAAAAATTTTTGTGCTTGATGAGTAGCAAGCCCCAACGAGGCTAACGGTTGTAGCCTCATGGCTGCATGCAGGCTGCAGTCTGCCCGACCAATCAATAACTAGGTAGGACGCTGACGCTTGTCAAATTTGGCAAGCGTGACAACACCTACCAGCTGTTGGCAACTGACACGGCACAGTCGACGTTCCATCGACTGTGTGACGCATCGACATCCACACCTGTAGTTCTTGCAGGTGAACGGACTGCACTGTCGGCCCATCAACGATGACAGGCGGGACAATGCCTGTCGGCCTGTCAATCGCGACGTGACACAACCGACGTCCCGTCGGTTGTGTTGAACGTCGATCGACGTCCGTCGACAGCCGACAGGCAATGTCTGTCGATCGACGGACGTCCGATGGCCGACGTCAATAGGCATCGATGCTAAGTCAGCCAAACAACCTACAAATCGTGGCCCTCGGCTCCTGCTGAGATGGGGCCGAGGGACCAAAATTTTATTATATTTATATTTTTTCTTATTTTTCAATAAAAATAAATTTATAATTTTTATGAAAAATAGAAAAAAACTAAATAAATTATATATATATAAAAATATATATATATAAATTTAAATTTTAAATAAAAATTTAAATAACTTTAATTGTTATTTTAAAAATTTAAAATTTAAATTTTACAATAATTTCAAAGAAACTAAGGTAATTTTACCTAAGAATTTCAAGAAATTTGTAATTTCTTTTCAAACCAGCAAGACCCCTTCAGTAGCTCTCCTTTCAAGATCCAGTCGACACACGACCAACGTTTGAAAGGCAACCAGATCTAAGTCGACACACGACCTAGTTTTAGACGATGCTCAATCTTCAAGACTCCGAAATGGCAGAAACATCAGGAACAAAAGGCTCCCTAATTCGCATTTCACCGTAGGAGAAATCCAAACCTGCCAAGGGATTTTTGTAAGATAGAAATCGGGGTAAACTTCTCCTATACTCCTTGAGCATACGGAGAAAGTTGGAACGAGGATTTTGACGCCGAAGAAACTTTCTTCTGCGAATGGTCTTCAAGCTCCCCTTGAGCTTGAACCGAGTCCTCAATGAGAAAGAATTTCTCATAAAAAATAATCTATCTCCTACCCTCTCACCTCACAAGCCCTAGTGCAAACATAAACTAGGCTCTGATACCAATGAAAAGGATTGAAAATCCAACTAACTTCATATTATTTACAAACTCATTATATAGGCTCTAATGGCCCAAAATACATAACCAAACCCATCAAATCATGGATTTGATCCAATATGCTTAACCATAAGCTACAAAAGTGCAAAGGAGAATGCACGTAACTTCTAAGTTAAGAGGAAAGGAATAATGCTAACTATAAGATCCATTTTAGCTATCTTGAAGTACACACTTCCTACTTTGAGTTCACACTTCCTAACTAACACTCCTAAATGACAACTAGAAGATAACTAGTGCCCACAAGTGCATGTGAGAAGGAGACTCACTTACAATATTAATTTGCAAGAAATAAACTATGCAAACCTAGCTAGGAATTACTAGAGGGGTCATATGAGTGATCAAACATCAATCCTCATCAATTATCTTTATGTGTTTATGAGATTGAGTTGAGAAAGTGATTGAGTTTTGAGTGTATAATATATTGAGTCTATAACAATACTCTTTATGTTTCTATGAGATTGATTTGAGTTGTGAAAGTGATTGAGCATTGAGTAAAGAACATATTGAGTCTCTAACAATTCTCTTTATGTTTCTATGAGATTGGACAAGTTCTGTGTGGACTTGTTAAGCATATTTGAGGCAAGTCTTTGAGAAGACTTGTGGATTGATTTTGTGTGAGATTTTATGGAAGCTTACAATATAAATTTGGTTAAGTCCTAGAGAGGACTTATTGAGCAGATTTGGACAAGTTATGTGTGATCTTGTTGAGTAGATTTGAGTAGGTTATGAGTGGACCTATTGAGCATATTTGGACAGGTTCTGAGTGGACCTATTGAGCATATTTGAGCAGGTTCTGAGTGGACCTATTGAGAAAATTTAAGCAAGTTTTGAGTGGACCTATTGAGCAGATTTGAGCAGGTTCTAAGTGGACCTATTGAGCAGATTTGAGCAGGTTCTGAGTGGACCTATTGAGCAGATTTGTGCTAGACCGAATGAACTGTGTTTAGTACAAATTTGAGTGAGCTTATTGAGCAGACTTGTGCTAGACCAACTAGACTATGTTTAGTGCAATAAGTGAGAAGATTTGTGCTATGGACTATGTTTAGTACAAAATTGAGACAGAGCTTTGGAGGTGACAGAGTAGAGAAGACAATAGTCTCTAGTGGATAGAGATCCATCAGCTAGGGTAGTGAGGATAGGTCTTCTGAGTAGGGACAAGAGTCTTCAATGGAGAGAGATCCACAAGCCAGTGTAGTGGAGGTAGTAGTCTTCTAGAGGATCACCAACTAGACCAGAGGAGAAGGAGTTCTCCTGTGGATAGAGATCCACAAACCAGATTTAGGGGATCAACATCTCCTTTGGATAGAGTTCCATAAACATTGTAATAGGGAAAGGATTCCCAAGAGATTAACTAAGAAAGTTTTAGTAAAATATTTTCTTCATGGAGTAGCCCGCATTGGGTGAACCACATAAATTGTGGTGTCTCTATTGTGTGTGGTGTTGTGTACATTGCTTTGATTATTGTTGTTGATATTGCTATCTTTACATTACATATATTGGTTTGAGAGAAAAAGTAAAAAGTGGTCTTATACTGTTCACCCCCCTCTCAGTATAAGATTGTGTTCTTCAATTGGTATCAGAGTGGGTTCATTTAGAAGAGTTTGATAGCTTGAAGGAAAAGCGGTCAAGAACACAATGGATCAAAGGGATGAGTCCTCAAATAATACAACACCAATCTTTGATGGAAGTGACTTCTTGTATTGGTGTATGCTGATGAGATTTCACCTGATGGCACTTGGCAATGAATTTTGGGATATAGTGGAATTTGGATATGATTCAGCAATCAATCCTCCTATAGATAAGGAAGGTAAGCTTCTAATGCATGCAAATTCAAGAGCTATGAATGCAATTATAAAAGGGTTGCATAGATCATAATCTATGAAGGTTATGGATTGTAAAACAACAAAAGAAATGTGGGAACTACTGCATAACATATATGAAGGAGATAAAGGTGTCAGGAAAGCTAAGATAAAAAATCTCAAATGATAATTTGAAAACTTGAGAATGCGGGATGATGAAAACATTCATGACTATCTCAATAAGATTGATGAACTTGTACATGAGATGAGAGGACTTGGAATGAAGGTCAATGAATCTGATGCTTGTGATAAGATCTTGAGAACTCTTCCAAAAAGGTATAGTGAAAAGGTCTCTGCTATAGAAACATCAATTGATAGTTATTGTTTGACAAGAAATTCTTTGTTTGGCATGCTTACAACCTTTGAGATAAGAACAAAAGATCCTATCCCTCCAAAGGAGGCTGCATTCAAAGCAAACAAGGAAACAAAGGGTAAGAAGTCAAAATCAAGCAATGAGTCTTCTAGTGATGAAGAAGCCAATTATGGTAGAAGAGATAAAGGTTCCAGAAGACCCATAGATCTAAGATCTATTAAGTGTTTCAATTGTGGAAAGTATGGACATTTTGCAACAGATTGTAAAGAACCAAAGAACAACAATGGTGAAGAAAAACATGATCATAGGTACAAGGAATCAAAAAGATATAGGCATCAAAAGAAAAGCAAGGATGGATAAAACATACAAGGAAATAAGTTCTTCCAAAGACAAAAGAGGAGCTACTATGCGGATAATGCAAGTAAGTACTCAAATGATAGTGATGCTAGTTCTTCATAAAATGATAGATATGAAGTCCTATTTATGATTGAAGAAAAAGAACCAGTTAAGAAAAAGACTCCAGTTATTCTCAAATATTTTAGATGTGGTAACTTTGGACATCTTGAAGATGATTGTACAAGGGATGGTTATAGTTTTAGTGATGATGAATATGAGAATGCACTTGAAGGACCAGATGAAAATCTTCTAATGGCTTTAGAAGAAGAAGTAAGTGATCCTATAGAAGATAAGCCAAAAGAAATTAATGATGTGGACAAAGGCAAACAAATAGAAGAATATTCAGAAGAGAATGGATATGATCTCAAGGGAGAACTTATCTATGCCCTTGACACGGTAAAGAAGGTAAGGAAGCAACACTCTAAACTTGAAATTCAGTTTCAAGAATGTGATGAAGAGAGAAGATTGCTCATAGAGGATTTAGAAAAATCAAAGGCTAAGGCAAAAAGGTTCAAAGATAAGTTAGAAGCAAAGATCTTGGAATGTGAGAAGTTAGCACAAGAAGTGGCACTACTAAAAGAAGATTTTGAGGACTCCAAGATCAAGATGAAAGGATTCAAGAATAGCTCAAATATTATGGATAAGATAGTCAAGGTACAAAGAAGGTCAACAAACAAAATAGGTCTTGGTTTTGAACAAACTCAAAAGAAGCAGGAAGGAGAGTCAACTTCAAGTTCTGAAGAGGAAACTTCAGATGAAGATACTTCAAAAGAAGACAGTGTAAAAAGTCAGACATCAGAGGAAGAGTTGGACAATAGAGAGTTTAACAAAGATAGGAACAATGCACAGAGAAGATACAGATGGAACATCAATCAGAACAGGAGACCAATGAGGTCAAAACAAGGAAGTTTCAATGGAAGATGTTTTTCATGTCACAGGTTTGGGCATATGGCTTCATAATGCAGGACACATGAAAGATAGGAATATGGGAATGGACAACTTTTCCATGGGTATTGCTACTCATGTAATCAGTTTGGTCACAAGGCAATGAATTGCAGGGTTCATGAAAGAAGAGGATATGAATTCACTAGGAAAAATCCTAAGACATTTGCACCTCCAAGGAATAATATCATTAAGTGTTATAAGTGCAATAATAATGGTCACACAACAAAGTGGTGTAGAGCAGACATTCCAAAAATAGGTATGAGCAGGAACAAGAACATGAACATGAATAGGAACAAGAACATAAATAGAAACATGGATATGAACAGGAATAGGAACATGAATATAGATGTGAACAAGAACAGGAATAGGAACAGGAACATGGATGTGAACAGGAATAGGAACAGGAATGATAACACGGATAGAAATAGTCAGAGGAATCAAAAAATTCAAAAAATAAGGGAAGAGGATAAAGGCAAAGAACAATGCCTTATGGGAGTAGAAATACTCCCACCCCAGAATTAACCACCTCAAAAGGAGGTGGGGGAGGGGCTAAGCTAAGAGGCTCATTCTTAGCCTCGAGCCCCAAAGGTGACCCTTTGCCATTGATGTCAAAGGGGGAGAGATTTGTGTAATGGGGAGAGATTTGATATTTGAGAGAGCATTGAGCTAGGGGGAGCAATGTCCCAGGGGGAGCAGAAGAAAAAGGAAGGTCAGGTTTCAATAAAAAGAATGTGGGTTGCCATCAATGACAAAGGGGGAGATTGTTGGACATTTTGAGTCCCTAAGCTAAAATTGTCATTGATGTCAAGAAATACAGTTAACATTAATATCAAGGTTTTTGTCAAGGAACGAAGTTGTCAAAGTTGCTATTTGATATCCAGGAAGAAGACCAAAGGTCAAGAGTTTCAGTGCAAAGTTGAAAAGGAGATATAATATTTTTTATAAATTATTTAAATTCAATAAGAATTTAAATTTTATAAATAAATATTATCTACACCATGGAATGCAAGTAAAGGAAGGTTTTAAAAATTAAACCTATAATTATAATTTATAAAATTTAAATTCTTTTGAATTTAAAATATTTATAAATTATAATGCTGATGTCATCAAATTTAATTTAAGCACTTTGCATATTTTATAAAGTGTTTAAAGGTGTCGACGTCATTAAAACAAGGAAGCACCGACGTTTGAAGAAAATACATGGTTGTGTATAAAAGGTGGCCTCAAAGACATTGCAAAGTTTATCCCTCGATCGAATAATATTTTGCGCCAAGGTAAAAGAGCTTCGTTTGCATTCTCGAAAGGATTCGTTGAGGAAGAAGATGAAAAATATTTTCGTCTTTAGCGCCAAGGATAAAGTGGAAAGGTTGGAGTCTTCGAAGCACATTGGACACGATGGTCCAAGTGGCAAAGCGCAGACGTTTGGAGGAAGCAAGTGTTGTGTTTGAAACTCGTGGTGGTGAGCGCCAAAGGGAAACATTTTTCATACGTTTTTGTTGAGTGGAAAGGCTAAGGAGGAGAAAGAGCCTTTTGGCTCTTAAACGTGCTCATAGAGCACGTGGTCGTGGAGCCCACGACAGGTTGCTTACGGAGGTAGAGGTAACGGGGTCGAAACCCGTCGGTGGCCAAGGTAAAGCTTTTTGAAATTAATTTTATTGCCTAAGGTTTTCATACAAGGTGTTTGGAGGTATAAGGTTTGCTTGTGAAATTGTTTAAAGAGTGTTTGGTGAATAACGTTGGTAGTTGAAGGTATTACTTGGAGTAATAAGGAAGCTTTGGTATTAAATATTTTTGATAAAGTCTTAAATTATTATATTGCAAATATTGAAGGGTTAAGACTTTTTGAGTGTTGTTTGATCTTTAATAAAGGGTTTGTGTTAAAGAAAATTATTGTGAGGGTATTTGAATATTATTTGAGTTGGAGTGATAAGGTGTTATGTTGGTATTATTTTGCATTGTATTTTGTTGAAGAAATTATTACTCTCTAACCCTTGTTGAGATTGGCAAAGAAGAAATTGTGAGTGTGGCAGATTTGTGAGATCAACTCCTTGTCAAGCAAAAAGGTATGGGCAAATTCTTTCTTGGTTGAGATGATTGATTGCTTACTTGAAAATTAAGTTTGGAGTGAAAAGGATTTGATTAGGGTTTCCTTTTCAAAAGTGTATGAGTTAAATGCTTCAAGGTTTTTTGAAATCAAGTGTTGTGATTAAAACCTTGTTTTATTAGCATTGTTGTTGAAGCCATTGTGCAAATAACTTGAACTTGAGTTAGAAAGAACATGAGTATCATTGTTATGTGAAGATTGATTTATTAGCATTGTTGTTGAAGCCATTGGATTGTGCAAAGAACTTGAACTAGGGTTTGAAAAGATCATGAGTATCATTGTTATGTGAGATTTGTTGTTGAGCATTGTTGGAAACATTTTGAGTTGGATGATACATGCTTGGACTAGGGTTTGTGAGTGAGAGTTGGTTCTTGAGTGATTGGTTGAGTAGAGTTGGTTGAGCCTAGTCAAGTGGTTGTATGAAGTGATTGTTCAAGTTCCATAAAATAAACTATTCTATATTCTGATTTGAGTTGTGAGAATAGAACATATTGAGTCTCACAATCTCGCTTTGTGGGTGAAAGAAATTGAGTTGTGAGAATAGAACATATTGAGTCTCTAACAATTCTCTTTATGCTTCTATGAAATTGAGTTGAGAAAGTGATTGAGTTGTGAGAATAAGAACATATTGAGTCTCTAACAATTCTCTTTATGCTTCTATGAGATTGAGTTGAGAAAGTGATTGAGTGGAGAATAGAACATATTGAGTCTTTAACAATTCTCTTTATGTGTCTATGATATTGAATTGAGAAAGTGATTGAGTTTTGAGTGTAGAACATATTGAGTCTCTAACAATTCTCTTTATGCTTCTATGAGATTGATTTGAGTTGAGAAAGTGATTGAGCATTGAGTATAGAACATATTGAGTCTCTAACAATTCTCTTTATGTTTCTATGAGATTGGACAAGTTCTGTGTGGACTTGTTAAGCAGATTTGAGGCAAGTCTTTGAGAAGACTTGTGGACTGATTTTGTGTGAGCTTTTGTGGAAGCTTACAATACAGATTTGGTTAAGTCCTAGAGAGGACTTATTGAGCAGATTTGGACAAGTTCTGTGTGAGCTTGTTGAGCAGATTTGAGCAGGTTTTGAGTGGACCTGTTGAGAAGATTTGGATAGGTTTTGAGTGGACTTGTTGAGCAGATTTGAGCAGGTTCTGAGTGGACCTATTGAGCAGATTTGAGCAGGTTATGAGTGGACCTATTGAGCATATTTGAGTAGGTTCTAAGTGGACCTATTGAGCAAATTTGAGCAGGTTCTGAGTGGACCTATTGAGCAGATTTGTGCTAGATCGAATGAACTATGTTTAGTGCAAATTTGAGTGAGCTTGTTGAGCAGACTTGTGCTAGACCGACTGGACTGTGTTTAGTGCAAGAAGTGAGAAGAGTTGTGCTAGACCGACTAGACTATGTTTAGTATAGAATTGAGACAAAGCTTTGGAGGTGATAGAGCAAAGAGGACAGTAGTCTCTAGTGGATAGAGATCCATCAGCTAGGGCAGTGAGGATAGGTCTTATGAGTGGGGACAAGAGTCTTCAGTGGAGAGATATCCACAAGCAAGTGTAGTGGAGGTAGTAGTCTTCTAGAGGATCACCAACTAGAGCAGAGGAGAAGGAGTTCTCCTGTGGATAGAGATCCACAAACAAGATTTAGGGGATCAACATCTCCTTTGGACAGAGGTCCATAAACATTGTAATAGGGAAAGGATTCCCAAGAGATTAACTAAGAAAGTTTTAGTAAAATATTTTCTCTATGGAGTAGCCCACATTGGGTGAACCACGTAAATTGTGGTGTCTCTATTGTGTGTGGTGTTATGTACATTGCTTTGATTATTGTTGTTGATATTGCTATCTTTACATTGCATATATTGGTTTGAGAGAAAAAGTAAAAAGTGGTCTTATATTGTTCACCCCCCTCTCAGTATAAGCTTGTGTTCTTCAAGGTAGATGGTTATCATTAACAGGAAGAGTGCAGTTAATTAAGTTAGTCTTACAAGCCATTCCAACATATTATATGTCATTTTATTCTATGCAAAAATTAGTTGAAAAAAAATTAATCTATATTATGCGGTCCTTTTTATGGTCAGGTTTACATGATAAAAGGAAATTTCCTTTGGTGATATGGAGCAAGTTGTGTGATGATAAAACTAGTGGAGGTCTTGGTTTAAGAGTTCTTACAAATGCAAACTTAGCTCTTAGGAGAAAAGTTATATGGAGATTGTACAAAGAGAGTTAAAGACAATGGACAAGAATTCTTCTAAGTATGTTGATCCCAATGACCCAAGTTTAATATTTATTGCATTCTCTCTACCAAATGGTTTTGCTCTTTGGAATGGTTTAAATAAATCTATTGATATTATTATTAAAGGTTTAAGATGGATGGTGGTAACTAAGAAAATTTTCTATTTGGATGGAAACTTGGTGTGATAAAAAACCACTCAATTTAGATATAATTTTGAACTCTTGGATGAGATTGATTCAAGACAAATATGGTGATAGGGTTTCAAACATTTTGTATAAGGATCGAGAAGGAAGATATAAATGGAAAGAACATTTTTTTACAAGTATACAAGACATTGATGCTAGGAGGCAATTGAGTAGAAAGATAACAATTGTGATTATTCCAAGGAGAGCCAAGGATAAATTTATTTTGGAGTTGAATAGCTTAGGAGAATACACAACAAGAAGTGGATATAATGTTCAACACCAACAAAATAATAATATCACTAGAATATGGAGAGATATTTGGGATAGCCCAAACATTCCTAAAGTCAAAATGTTTATTTGGCTAGTAGGTCATAAAAGAATTTTACCTTAGGATAATCTTATGAAAAGGGGTTTTCATGGCCCCTCTCAATGTGTTTTATGTAATAAGGAGGAGGAGAGTATAAACCATCTCTTGGGACATTGCTCAATAGTCTGGAATCTATGGCAATGGATTCTTAATATGTTTGGTAAATGCATGGTGATGAATAGTAGAATTGAATATTGGTTAAAGCAATGGCAGAGAACTTATAAAAGTGAGGCTTTACAAACAATATGGGATATATCAAAAGATATAATACTTTGGACTATATGGATAGAAAGGAATAGAAAAAATATTTAAAGGAAAGGAAAATAGTTTAGTGGTAATGAAATAGAAGATATGTTTAGCCATAGAGGAGTCTAAACCAACCCTATCAACTCACCTAGTCCCTAATTTGGAAGCAGAGAGCCTGGATAGATGGAGTTAAGTCATTAAATGGAATTATGATGTTGTGTACAAGAGAAGCAAAATGAAGACAAAGAATATAAAGTGGAAACCACCAAATGTGGAGTGGGTTAAATTGAATTTTTATGGAGCATCTAAAGGAAATCGAGGACCATCAACAGGAGGAATAATTAGAAATAATAGAGGAGAGATTTTGTCTCATTATGCTTTCAAATATAAATAATGAAGCTAAAGCTTGGGCAACTTTAGAAGGGTTAAAAATATGTAAACAAATAAAATGGAATAGAGTATGGATGGAAGGTGATTCTATCATAGTAATTAATGTAATTTTGAGGAAAGCAAAGGCTCCATGGAACATACAAGAGATAATTGTGGAAATTTTAAGATCTTTCTAAAGAGTTTGAAGAAATTAGGTTTACACATATTTTAAGGGAAGGAAACAAATGTGCATATAAGTTAGCCAATAGAGAGGTTTTGATTGAGGATCTAAAGTTAAATTCTTCTTTCCATGGTTAGAGGAAGTAGAAAGTTTAGTTGAAGCTAACAAAAAAAAATTGATTGCTTGAATCAATTTATGATTAAGATTTAATTTAATGTTTTCCATTGGTATTATCTGCTTTTTTTTTTTTTAAAGCGAAAAACCCCTTGCGGGGCCGCATTGGTCTGAGAGACCATGAACAGGGGGTTCTACACCGTCAAAGTCACCCGGGAGTCGCACCCGACCCTGCCCGCACCAACATTATCAATTGGATTTTGGGTACCCAATTCAGCTTTTTGGTAGGGTGGAGATTCGAACCTAGGACCTCCCTTTTAGGATTGCCCTCTCCTCTCCAACTCACCTACAACACCTGGGTTATTATCTGCTTTATTTTGTAACAATAATGTATTTTCTTTTAGACTATTTATTATAATTTTTGTGGTTGCACTTGTGTTTCAAGAAGGAAACTAGCAATCCAAATTTGGTAAAGCAAACTATGATAGTGCGATGTTTTGGAAATATTACTCTACTAAGATGCAAGGCATAGATAGTAGAGGTGAAGTTTTGACATTGTGAAGGTTGCTATAGGAAAATGTCTAGAAAGTTGCTAAATTTTGGATTAATTGTATTCATATAGAAATTTGAAAAGATCCAAAAAATGAAAATCAATAATTCAAACATTTTATATAAAATGATGTAGGTTTCTAGCTATAACATCTCAATTGAGATTAGAAGTGTATCTATTTGTAAAATCTTAAGGTCTAAAGAAGAGAGATGTAATTTTTCAAGGGTGGGGGACCCGAGTACAACCCCTTATTATCCAAAAAAAAAAATATTCCTCAACTTTCAAGGGGGAGATCCAAGTTCGAATCTTGCCAAGCAGTACATACATAATTTCCAAATTGTTATAATACCACCATGTGGTCATGATGTAATACAAGTGGGCCCATTTCATCTTGCATAAATAATTAAAATAAAAAATAGGTCACCCTTAATAATACCATTGGATGATTCAAAGTATTCAATGAGGGATCCATTGATCAAAATATAAAGTTTTTGAGTATTGTTACAACATGTTATCCATTCACACCAATCTTGATCAAAACTATTTTTTTAGAATATTATATAGAAAACTTCAACAAATCCTACAATATGCTTTGTTCATATCCAATTTTATAAGCATACATAGTTTTTTCATGTTGAAGAGAATATATGGTCTCTTGTGCAATGATTATACCATAAAAAAATTGCTTTCCATGAAAAGACCACCTTATTCCTTGAAGATAAGAAAATCTAGAATGTTTTTTAATCTATTTTCCATAAATTTTTAATTCATATTATAAATCAAATTAGGCTTATGGGACATAAATTATGAATTATGTCACTTTTATTGAGAACTAATGTAATAAAGTAGCATTGATTTCACTTATTATAGCTTTTTTCCTAGCCTCTTAAATCATAACCAACATATCATTCTTCAACATATTTTAAATTTTTTGAAAGATGATTGTAGCAAATCCATCGAGAATAGGTGCCTTGTCAAGGTAAAGTAAAATTGTATCTTATAGCTCCTTCATCAAGATATTTCTTATCACACTCTTATTTTATGTGATATTTGATGCAATTTATTACAAAAACTCACCTAAGCTTTCTTGTCCTGCCTAACTTCCAATGAAATTCCTTTAAAATAATTGATTGCTTTCTTCTTGATCTCCTCTTCTTTTTAATGGTCCTTACATTTAAAATCCAAATATTTTTATTTGATAAAAGGACAAATTTGTTTTGGTAGTAGCATTAAATTTTTTGGTAATTCTATCACCTTTCTTGAGCCATCTCTCCTTGGATTTTTGGACCCAATATGATTCTTTCTTTTGTAGTATGTTATGATAATTAGACAACATTTTTTCTTATGCATGAGTAGATTTGTCCATCCCATTAATTTTTGTTGTCTTGTATAATTGTCAATCTTGGAACTAATTTTCTCCTTTGGTTTAAATATGTCACCAAATTATTTGATATCACAAATATTCATCTGCCCTTTAGATGTTTCATCTTTTGAACAAAAATGTACATACATAATCCTTCAAACTTTTCTTCATCCCATTAGAACATAACCATTTGGAATAAATTAGGGTGTTGGAGCCACATAAACTAAAAACAAGATGGTTTTGGATGACCATTATTGAACATCTCATTTTTCAAAAATATTTGTGATATGATCTTGCTTACTACAAAATATCTGAAGTGATTATATATTTTATTTATGGTCAACTATTGGATATCAAAATCTTGTTCCATTTTTTCTGCTAGATGAGATTTTTGAATATATTTATTATTCCACGTAATACTAAAATCTTGAAGGAACAACATCCCAAAGGCCATTTAAGTTGATAAAGTAGGCAAATTCCCTCATTGATCTAGACCAACTATAAGTAACACCCTTCTTTTGTGAAGGAGATAAAACTATGTTGAAGTCCCCTCCAAGAATCCAAAGATTACAGTGCATAAATTTGATATACAAAAATTAAGGTTCTTCCAACATCTATATTAAAAAATGACTATATTTAGAGCATATGTATTTATGCCTCCAATTTTCACATCTTTCTCTTTTTTGCAAAATAGACCAACAATCAAATTTACCCTTACTTCTATTGGTTGACCATCCCATTTTCATTTATCCCATACCGTTGCAATCCTTCATATAGATAACATAATAGAAATCGCTAAACAGTCCCCAGTATTCTAAATATTTTTAAAATGCTTTCGTACATTCCTCTTTGCCTTTTTTTATTCCCTGTATTAAAATAAATTCAATACTATAATAACATATTAATTCCTTAATAACTCTTTTGTTTTTTGGATCATATTCATACCCAATATTTGAAGATACCATCTTCATGATCATTTTTAACTCTCTTTTTTTTCAATGATTTTACACGGGTTTTTATAAGGGGTCCTAGTCCCCTCATACCGAGTGGGGTTTAAACCTTGGACCTCTAAAAGTTAAGCCAAAGCCCTTACCACCACAATAAGCTTGTAACTTAATTTTTAACTCGTATTTATAAGCTTAGCACCAATTGTTAACACTTGTAATATTTGTTTCTAGTTTCCCAAATCAATATACTTTTGACTTTCTAGTTTCACAAATCAATATTAACATTAAGTCACGACATGTGCGTGGGGGGTAGTTGGCCCTCTGGATATTAACAAATCATTATAATGATATTCTTTTTACAAATTATTATTTTCAGTGGCATATTCCTATGATAGAATTATACTCCACTTTAATACATAGTTCTCCTTAATCAATGTAGTGTGTGCATGTGTTAATAATCTCACATTGATCTAGTTGTGGGATCTGAGTGGTTTATGAGCCCAACCACTAGCCAAAATCTTTTTCAATGGGGTAGTAGGCTTAGAGGTGCAAGCCCTTGGTCTTGCTTATGTGGGATTTCTCATCCCTGTTAACATTGAGTCATGGCATGTGTTTGTGGGGTAGTTGACCCTCTTGATTTCTAACCAATCATTGTGATGATTTTCTTTCTACAAGCATTATTTCCAATGGCATATTCCTATGATAGAATTTCACTCCACTTTAATAGCTAGTTCTCCTACTTCTTTGTTTTTGTTTGAGGGTCCACCTCTTTTTTTTTTCGTACCAAATAACTCTTTCATTCTCATCATTTTTTCCCTTTTCCTAATTATTCATAAATTTAACTTTATCATTTATAGAATTATAATTCTTTCAGGAACATGAAGTACAAGACATATTATCGAAAATACCTTCTTTTGATGTTCCCCTTGAAACCTTAAATTTGTAAGGGGTAACCTCTATAGTACATACTTTTTCATGCTGCTTAGAAACACTAGAGTGCAATGCATATTTTCCATACTGCTTCCTATCTTATGTTTTCCTAAAAACCCTAGTGCAAGAGATAACTTATACAATAATTTTATTTTTATCACAAGAAGATGATCTTCTACTATATAGGGAGACTACGATGATTTACTTGGATTAAACTTAACTTCTTTCACCTTTTGCGTTTTAAAATTTGATTTTGCATATTCCTTTATAACTTTAATTCCTTCTATATTTGAACTTGCACATTGTACTTCCTCATCATGTACATCTTGATTAGTTTCTTAAAATGATTGCTTTAAGTGGACGATGATGACCTTTACCATTTGATGAGGTGGAGGGTCTTTCTTTGCAACTTTTTAAAGACTAGAAAATCCTTTGATCTAACCTATCTTCTACTATAATACGACCCCCTTGCTTCATGTTTGAGTTTGTTTCACGACTAAAACTTTTCATCTCTTTCTTGATTGTTTTTACTTTACAATACCTTGCCATGTATATGCTTTCAAAACATTTGTGACATCAAAATTCAATATTTTCATTATTCACTTTTTAATTCCCTTCTCTTAATTCAAACTTAATGATTTTGACAAAGGTTTTGAAACATCTATTTTTTTATTAGATGGACGAAGGAGTTTTGAAAGGATCTCCAAACCTTGTACAAAAGAGACTAAACCCCGCCCGAAAAGAGGAAGCCAAATTACTTACATCCGGTAATAATCGAGCAATGGCCAATCAAAGGAGTTATCCCTTCTAAAGCCAATCCAATACATAGGTAAGACCATACATAATTTAAAACTTAAAACAAATTGAAATCAAATCAGGATGTCAAAGATAACCAACCGAACACAGATCAATAACATGACCTAACCCACAAAACATATTTTTTAAACTTAATGATTTTGACAAAGATTTTGAAACATCTATTACAAACATATTTTGATATATATATATATATAGTTAATTCCTCTCAGATGAAATCCCATAAAGTATTACTAATATTCCTTAAATCTCCTTATTGATTAAGTAATATAGTCTAAAAAACCTAACCATGTTAGAAAGTTTTCCAATACTACTATCCCTAGAAACTAATCTAAAATTTTTAACCTTAAATACGATCCATTAATTCCTCCAAACCATGGGCCAAAACCCATTTTTGACTCTAAAAAAAAATAATTTCAAAAGAAAATTCATTAAATAATTTAAGCTAAACCCCACCCCCATAATCCACCTTTTAATCTGGGATAAACATAGCCCAAGCTTGCATACCAATCCTACTTAATTACTACTACTTAATTAGTTATACACACTTATATCAAGGCCACCTATATTACATCATCACACACAAAATAATGTTACTATTACTTAACAAATGATTCAAACATATATATTATATTTAATAAATTAAACTTATATCAATTAATATATCATTATTTATTAATAATTCAAACATATATGTTATATTTATTAAACTTATATCATTTGAAATATCATTATTTATTTTTGCTATGCACAATCATACATACCCACCCCCCAGGATACACTCATTCACCCACATTTCTATTTTATTTTATTTTATAAGTTTGTAGGATTAGCTATTATGAGAAAGCCGAAATGTGTGTTTAGAAAAAACAATTTTATTTATTTTTTCTTTAAAACTTTTAATTTCCATATTTCTAAAACAAAATTTTTAGACATGATACTTGTCCTCAACTACATAATCTAATATTAAAAAAATAAAAAATCTAGTTTAATTTTTTTTACATATTTTCCTGAGTTGCTCTGCTTCGAAGCAAATAGCTGACGTCTAAACTTGATTAGCACGAAAACAAACGCCTTCTGTTTTACCAAATTAAAAAAGACAAGACGGTGCAAACCAAAATATTCCTTTTCCCCTGGACAGACTGACAATACGTATGATTGGCAACACCACAACACCCGTCTTGTCCGCCAAATCGCAAACATTGAAATTTCAGCCCCTTCAGAGCCTTCAAAGTCACACAAGCCCAACCGTGATTCCAGAAACATTGGAAACGGGAGGCATTCTTGTACGAACATAGGCGTTGCCATGTACATAAATATCTGCATCTTATGACAACCAATTGAAATCGAAAGAGGGAAATCTCTCCCCAAAAAAGAAAGGAAGGATGAAGTGGGAGGGATTTGTGTATGCGGCAGGGGCGGCTGTCGGGCACAGCTGTATCGATGTAAGCAGGAAGATGGCAGCCCAGCACTTCAGCCCGATGGAGCTCATTGCTCTGGTGGGTCTGCTGGATGCTCTTCTTCTCTGCGTTCTTCTTTGGATGTTGGGCTCCAATTCGAACGAGGGAATTGGATCCATGCCCATCAATGCGCTGTGGGAGACTCGAGATCAAAACCTGCTCAGAATTGTGGTTATAAGTGCGGGGCTAAAGGTGATGGCGGGCTACATGTACCAGAGGGCATTGCAGGTCTCGCCCATGTCCGTGACGGTGCCCTATTTGGCCTTCACCCCCGTCCTCTTGGTCTTCACAAGCTACTTTCTCATGCACGAGATTCCCAGCGCCAGGGGCCTCCTTGGGGTTGTTGTCGTCACTGTGGGAGGGTACATGCTCGTTGTTGACAAGGAGAAGGATAAGAAGATTAGGGATCTGCTTATTGTCAATGGCGATGGTCCATCCTTACCCCAAGTGGGAGGGGTGGGAGGAGGAGGAGGAGATTCATTCAATGTGTCGTGGGGTGTGCCCGCAAAGAAGGCATATTCATTCAGATCTCTTTCTAACTGGTATGTCTTCACCTGCCTTTTCTTTTTTCAACCATGGGTGCTTTCCACAGTCCAATGTGAGTAGATATTATTTCGGGGTTGCCTCTGAAAAGTAATTCAGAGTAATCTTTCACATCTCAAATCCTAGTTGAACCTAAACTTTTTTTTATCGCATGACATTAGCTCAAAGGATCAAAGGATAAATGCCTCAGTTTTGAAAGAGGATTATCAAGGCTCAAAAATCATAATTGCCAACCTGATAATGTAAAACTGGTCGACTTCCTTTCAATTTTATATAATCGAATAAAAAAGCAATCTTACATATCAGCAACAATCTTCCACATCTCAGCAACAATCTTTCACATTTCACGACTTCCTTTCAATTTTATATAATCGAATAAAAAAGCAATCTTACATATCAGCAACAATCTTCCACATCTCAGCAACAATCTTTCACATTTCAAATCCTAATCGAATCTTAATTTTTTTTTTTTATGGCATGACATTAGCTCAAAGATAAATTCCTCTGTTTTGAAGGAGGATTATCAAGGCTCAAAAATCATAATTGCCAACCTAATAATGTAAAACAGGTCGACCCCCTTTTAATTTTATATAACCGAATAAAAAAGCGATCTTACATATTAGCGGCACTCATTTTCATTAAATTATGAACAATGATGGTAATAGGTTTTTAAACAATTATATTATAAGTGTTATTATAATATATTTTGTATTTTGCCACACTCATTTTCATCAAAGTATGAACAATGATAGCTATCAAGCTTAATAGATTTTTAAAGATTTTTAAATGGTTATATAGGGTTGAAACTACAATTTTTATTTTTATTTTTTTTCTTTTAAACATATTTTCAAGGAAAGGGGTGCGCGAACCCGAACCTGAACCCGCACCCGCACTCGCATCGGGTGCGCGGATTCGGGAACGGGTGCGGTTGGGCCGCACCCTATTTGACAGGCCGAACCCTGTCAGACAAGGTTCTTTTCAGTCGAACCTTGCGGTCAGTTAGGGTTCGGGCAGCCAAACCCTGTCCTATTTGAGCATTGAAATGCATAATTTTTTTTTATTATTATTATTATTTTTAGTTATTAGGTGGGCCCAAGCATTGAAATGCATTGAAAGGCTCTCCCTAATGCTTCTGCTAGAATAATGAATAGATAAGGAGAAAGTGGATCACCTTGACAAAGTCCACAAGATGACTTGAAGTAACCAGTAGGAGAACCATTGATCAAAATAGAAAATTTTGTAGTGCTATAACAACATTTAATCCACTCACACCAACTATAATCAAAGCCAAACTTTTTGAGAATAACATGTAGAAAATTCCAGGAAACCCTATCATATGCTTTGTTCATATCCAATTTCAAAAGCATACTTGTTTTTTTCATGGAATGAAGAGAATGTATGGCCTCTTGTGCAATAATTATACCATCAAAAATTTGTTTACCATGAACAAAACCACCTTGTTCCTTTGAGATAAGACACCCTAGAATGCTTTTCAACTTGTTTGCCATAATTTTTGAAATGATCTTATAAATCATATTACAAAGGCTTATTGGACGAAAATTATCAAAATATTTTGTCGCCTTTCTTGGGAACCACAATAATAAAAGTAACATTGATCTCACTTATTATAACCTTCCTTTTCTGGGCCTCTTCAACTGCAACTAACATATCACTCTTCAATAAATCCCAAATTTTTTGAAAGAAAATTGCAGGAAATCTATTGGGGCTAGGTGCCTTGTTAGGATGGAAAGAGAAAACTGCTTCATGGAGCTTCTCCATAGATATCTTCTTCATCAAGCTTTCATTTTGTCCCTAAGTGATAATTGATGGAATATTTTGCAAAAGTTTTTCTTTTGCCTCCTTATCTTGCCTAGAATCTAACAAAATATTTTTGAAATAATTAATTGCTTCCTTCCTAATATCTTCTTCGTCCTCAATATTTCTTCCATTTGGAGTTAAAATATTTTTGATATGATGAACAAATTTTTTTTTTTTGTAGCATGAAAAAAATTGTATTTCTATCTCAATCCTTGAGCCATTTCTCTCTAGATTTTTGGAACCAATATGAATCATTTTTCAATGCATTATGATAATCACAAAGTAATTGTTTTTCTTTCACATAAGAATCTTGATCCATCCCAGTAAATTTTTCAATCTCTTGTAAATTTTTAAGCTTCGATTCAATTTCTTTCTTTTAATTAAAAATGTTATCAAAAGATTTGGCATTCCAAATCTTCATTTGCTCCTTTAAATAATTCAACTTTTGAATAAACTTGTACATACATGATCCTTCAAATTTTGATTCATCCCACCATAACATAACCATATGGAAAAAATCAGGGTCCACAGAAAAATTCTCACTCCAAGATCTTAAATATAATGCATCTTTGCCCCTAAACCATGGGTCTCTTGTAAATTTTTGAGCTTTGATTCAATTTCTTTCTTTTCTTTAAAAATATTATCAAAAGATTTGGCATTCCAAATCTTCATTTGCTCCTTTAAATATTTCAACTTTTGAATAAACCTGTACATACATGATCCTTCAAATTTTGATTCATCCCACCATAACATAACCATATGGAAAAAATCAGGGTCCACAGAAAAATTCTCACTCCAAGATCTTAAATATAATGTATCTTTGCCCCTAAACCATGGGTCTCCATCCATTATTTTATCCCTTATTTATAATTTGGAGAAAATAATAAGGAAAAATACTTTTGGAAGAAAAGTTATGGAGTAGTTTGAATTCAATCCCCACTTCCACTTGATCCAATTTTGAATCTCAGAGAAACCTGGCCAGTATCCATGAAGCTTACATATTAACCCTCTGATTTTAAGAAACATTATATCATGCTTAATCATCTCATCCTTGATAATCACTTTTGGTGTGGAATATTCTACCTGGGCAGGGTTTGCCATAGATTAGCTCGTCCTCTTATTGCTAGCTAGAGCATCCATACTTCCAACTTAGCCATTCATACTTTTAGTAAGGACTTTCACAAATGACTTTCTTTCCATGTTACCTAGATTTTCTTCCAATGAATCCTTTAAATTCTCTTAAGATTTGGATCAGGAAGTGGCACTTGTTCCTTGGTCGCACTTTGCTTTTTACTTCCTCCTTCCCGGCATGCACTTCCTCCTTGCTCCCCGCTCACACCCGCTCCTGGCTCGCATCTTAATATTACTTTGCCTACCTATGGAGATTTTGCATAAGCTATCATCCCTTATGAGCCATTTATTTTAGACTATTTTAACTCATTCATTTTGAATTAAGTAAACCGGCTTCTTCCAAAGTTACAAAATCCGAGCCCAGCCGTGCAAAATAAACCAAAAATAACAAATTGAACAGAGACAATGTAAATTTATGAGAGAGGAGACATTCAAACTCAAAACTTCTCTCTCTCTCCCACACACATGTGTATGTTTGTTTTTTAATTTCTCCTTCACCTTCGGCTTAGATGCCACAACTGTGGAGTATCTCCTTCACCAAATTCGTCGAGGCCTTGTATTTTCCCACATTTGTACCCAAACTTGGACGTTGCAATTTACTAGATTTTTTACTTGACATTTTTGCAATCAAGCACATATCAACTGACACCTTTTGAACTCGGGTTAAATTATTGGGAGCCCATGTTTTTAACCGCTTTAAACCATGCCATTTAATATCTCAAAACTTAATAGTTGTGGACATGTAAGAAAAGATTAAACTATCAACTTCCACAGCATACCCAAGGATTTTATTAAAAATAAGAAAAGCATGTAAAAGGGTGGGATTTGGACACATTTATAGAAGTTTGGTGCCCTCAACAATCATTGTTTTTTGTAGGACTTTTTGAGAGCCTAATGGGATCATGTCACTTTCCCCTGTCTGTAGGACTTTGCAGGTCAACAATGTGGGAAAGGGCCATAAAATGTTTCTCAAATTATGAAATTATTATTGGATGCTGTATTATGTTTGGAATTGCATTTGATTCCACTCCATGACCTCCTCAGAATCAAAATATATGTGTAAGATTTTTTTACATGAGGCGAGACTGATGGGAGGATTTTGCAGGGTCTTATCTAGTCACATTTTTGAGCCACTTTTGGCATTGAGGAGGGAAGAGGGCAGTCTTTTAATGCTCGGTGTTGCAGGAGTGTTTAGTATCAGTAACAGGTTGGCACATCTACTCACTAATTACCATCTTTCTTTTTTGAACACTACTTTTTCTGTGTTTTATTCATGGGCATGCACCATGTTCTCATTTAAAAATTGTGTTTCAGACAACCAAAATAATTGGCAAATGAGTATCACCTTTCCTAGACCGTGGTGCGATGAATTGCATGTATTTTAAGTATGGAAAAGCTCATTAACATCGACATATTTAAAACTCTTGCACAGAATTCTGTATGTTCCTTCAGGCATGTCCTTTGATTGCATAAAAAATTATCATTTGATTTGCATGTGTATGATGGGAATTGTGGATTTCATTAGAGTTGAAGGATTGGTAGGAGTTTAATCCAAATGTGTGAACCTTAGATATAATTTGAACTGCTGAATGTTAAAAATGAACAATGACAAATGCAAGAATGCCTTTTCCACATCCAGCTGTGGTGAATTGTGTTCACTTTTGAAGTAAAGAGAAGGCAATTGCATTTACATCATAGGATGCATAATCGTAAATAGAATCTTTTATGCCCTCAAGCAGATCTTTAATTGGATAAGTAAAGAAATTTGAGAGTATCATTTTTGTTTAAAGTTGTTTTATTTATTTGCTTATATACAGTGATATTATTTGTAGACCGTCTTTGTATATTAAATCAAAATCTTTCAAGACAGTGCCCTAAAAGTTAGTTCAATGAGATCAATATGCAGTGTGTGATATTAACAGTGGATGGCATGTGAATGAAACCTTGGTGTAGCAATCCATTGTCCAGGAGTTAGCAATGTTCTATTCAGTTCATTTGATAGATGGTGAATCTTGCAGAAAAGGTAATGTAAAGTTTAAACAATGAAGATATCCTTCTCCTGGCAGCACCTGTTGAGTAGTGGCATGCACAGGACAAAATTACGAATAGCTGACAGCATGTCAAATCATTTTTCAGTCTTCTTACATTTGTAGTTTGGTAGGATTGCCCCTTGATCTCATAGGGTACTTACCATTCAATAAATTTGAGGCATTATTTTTCTACCATAATCAATAATAAAATCTACTTCGGTGTGAACTTAGGAAGTCCATCACTTGAAGGATGTAGCTTAGAGCCCCAGGATGGGGTCTTAACATAAAAATGAGAGCAAGTGATAGGCACCTCCCTATGATCATGTGGAGTGACATACATCGCAATTTGCTTTTTTCCAATTGCTTAGCATTTATTGTTCTTTGTGATTTCAATGACCTCAGGTGATTGTGTATGTATTAACTTTGAGTGATTGACACCCCTTCTAATTCTAATACTAATTTGTTAAACCTCAACTCACACTTACATAATACCACACTAACTGAACAGTCCTTTAGAGTCATTAATCAATTGACTTTGTGCCTCAATTTGTGGTTTCTTCTAGTCCCAGATGCGCTATTGGATTCTCTGATCTTTTTGTATTGAAGTTGTTTGTATACTTTATCTTATCGTTGTAGCCTCTCCGTTTTCTGATGTTTTGGGTAACTGATTGGATCATGCTTGTTGTTTGAAGTGTTATTGATGTAGCACATATTATCAATAATCTCTCTTTTGGATTTCTTCTTCATGGATCATGAATTTTATAGTTTTTCTTTTTGGGTTATTATATGGTTGTTATGTTTCATGGATTAAAAAGTGTATGAGGTGTAATCATTAGTAGTCATTACCTAGATGTATAATTAGCCATTGTGTAAAGGCTTATTTTATGTTGGTGATGGACTTGTTTGCTATAGTTTTAGAACAGGACTTTGAAATTTATTGGCCATCTTAATTCAAGTCCTTTATGGTTTGGAGTTGGTGTAGAAACTTTTCTTTGCTGTGTTTAGAGTTGGTGTAGAAAATTTTCTTTGCTGTGTTTTTCCTAAGAATGGGTTCACATTATGTAATATTTATCTTTCTTTTTCTGATTGAGGACTGTCTTTTATATTTTATTTTAGTTTTAACCATAGCATTTCACTTTTTTGATACCCTAGACAAAGTTGTATGATTCAAAAGATTGTGTTCCTATTTCTCATCCAGTTAGTGTATTTGCCAATTTGGATTGTTTTCCTTTGTATCAAACGTATTCCCTGATTGTTGGCTTTTATATTTGCCTGGAAAGTTTTCTTTCTAATTACTCAGATTTACTTTTTTGCTGTGTCCCGAAATAGTAACCTCAAACAGTTCATTTTAAGTTGCACGGTTTGGTGTCATTGTAGAAACATCTAGTACACAAAGGCCAAAATGATATAATCAAGGACATTATGGATAACAGGCCCATAGCAAATCTGTTACTCTATCACTGTTGACCTTTCTCGTAGTGGCTGATACAATTTGAAATTTGATTCACACTGCAGTAATGGATGTTAATGTGATTCTGGTATTTTTGTTCTTCTTGCATCTTACTAACATGATCTGAATGACTGCACTGTTCAAACTAGCCGTATCATGATTTATGAACTTTATTATGGATGCATAGATAACAGACTAGTTAAGAGACACAGACTATATGGCGTTCACAATTTGAGGATTTAGATTTAGACTATATGAGCCTTCTTGATGCAGTCTAGAGGAGGAGGGGGTCTATTGAAAGACTACCTCTTATGGCAGACCCAAACAACTCACACGTAAACACACAAATACCATAAAATAAACAACAATTTCTTGCATTTCTTTGTTAAAAAACATTACAGCAGCAATTTGAGCTTTCTTGACAGCCTTCTTGGCGTTCCCTTGTTGGCCCTTGCCAATTCCTTGCCAGTCATCCTAGATCCTTGTCGACTCCCTTACCAGTCTCTTGTTGGTCCCTTGTTGAACCCTTACTAGTCCCTATCGGTCCCTTGTCGATCCCTTGCCAACATAGTCTGGTCCTTTTCTTATTTCTTGTCGACTCCTTGTGAGTCCCTTGCCGACTCCTTTTTGGCAAGATGCCTCAAGCCGAAATGTGATCCTCGTCACATGGGTGTGTCACCACCAATTACTCCATTGGTTTCTTCATCAATTTAAGCTCAATTCATGCTAAAGAAAACCAAGTGTTTTTTTTGCTTCTTTTTGATTTTCTTTTTTTCTCTTCCTTTTTAATTTTTCCTTTTATTTTTCTCTTGTTTTGTTTTTTCTCTTCGTTCTTTCTTTCTTTTTATTTTTATTTTTTTTATTTTGGGTGATGCAACATTGCTTGTACATTTGGATGCTCTTGCATCAAACACGTCGAGTAAGAGAAAAAGCTTCATGAGCTCCAACTCATGATTTGCTTTTTACCGAACTGCCTCCACGAAAAAAATAATACTCCATTTTTTCTAAGCGTATGCGAAAATATTTGAGGCTCAAAATATGCATCTCTATTGCCTCTAAAACCTTTGTAGCTCTTGAATCTCCTTATTAGCCTTCAATCCTCTAGAAGTATTCAAGCTTCTCCACGTACACCTTTGCCTTTAACGTTCTAGAATAATTTAGACTGAAAATTCCAAATATTCTCCACGGACACCTTGGCTCTGATACCATCTGATGCAGTCTAGAGGAGGGGTCCTATTGAAAGACTACTTGTTCTAACAGCCCCAAACAACTCACACACAAACACATGCAAATACTAGAAAATAAACAACAATTTCTTGCATTTATTTGTTAAAAAAAAATTACAGTAGCATTTGAGCTTTCTTGATGACGCTTTTGGCATTCCCTTGCCAATCCCTTTCTGGTCCTTGCTAACTCCTTGCCGGTCATCCCGTATCCTTGCCAACTCTTTTACTAGTCTCTTGTCGGTCCCTTGCCGACCCCTTACCGGTCCTTATCAGTCCCTTGCAGACTCCTTGCTGGCCTTGTCCAGTCCTTTTCCCGTTTCTTGTCAACTCCTTGTTGGTCCCTTGCCGGTCCTTGTTGACTCCTTTTTGGCAAGATGCCTCAAGCTGAAATGTGACCCTCGTCACATGGGTGTGTCACCACCAATTACTCCACCAGTTTCTCTATCAACTCAAGCTCAATCTATGTTAAAAGAAACTAAGTGATTTGTTTCTTTGATTTTCGTTTCTCTCTTCTTTTTTTGTTTTTTCTTTTGTTTTTTTCTTCTTTCTCTCTCTCTTCTTTGGGTGATGCAAGATGGCCCGTACACCCGGATGCTCCTGCATCACTTCTCAATTTAAATGTACTCAAAAAATTTAGAATCTCCACAATTTGAGCATGTTCCATATGCCATGGAGGATTAGGAAGACGGAGACATTGAACCTGAAAATGAAAGCAATAAACATGAGTCTATCTAGCTTGATGATGTAACAAATCAATAGCAAGAAGTGAAGCAACAAGAACAAAATTTGTGTTCTCACCGTTTTTGTTTTATTCTTTAGACAATTACATGTCCGGTTTGTTTTTGACTTTAAGCTTGCTGCTTGACTAGTATTTTTAGCCTAACTCAACTTTGCTTTACAACTAGTTTGTTTTTAACTTCAATTCGGCAACTACATTTTCAGCTTAACTCAATGTTCAATTGCGTTTTTGAAAACTAATTTTTAAATTCAGCAAAACTTTGCTTTATAGTTGCAACTGTTTCATGTGGTTTTGTGATGATGATTTTTGACATATTTTGTCATTTTATGGTGGTTTTGCATAATTTTAGTGTCATGAACTCCAAGCCGAATTTTATTCTGAACTTCATCATAAGCCAAATATCTTTCAAACTTCAAACCTACCAAACCTGAATATGAACACAAAACTAATAATACAATTTGTAGACATGTAGTTATATAGTTATTATCAGTTGTGGTTTTTACTCGTAATTCATTATGATCAAATATCTTTCATTATGATCTAATCTTCCAATTTGTTCATAAATGATCATCCCAAACAAATCGAATCAGGGAATTGGCGTTTGTGTTTGTTCTAGAGCAAAGATAATCACCAAAAGCTTCAAAAAATGGAGTCCTGAAAAACAGCTAAATGTAGAATTGACAAAAAGGAGGTAAAAATGCCTCTTTAATGCTGATTTATTCTGATTTAATCTTTCTATTTGTTCGTAAATGATCACCCCACAAATCGGATGAAGAAATTGGTGTTTGGGTCTGTTTTGGAGTGAAGATGATTGCCAAAAGCTTCAAGAGATGATGAAGTTAGGCTGATGAATCAGAGGTTTTCAAGGGAGCAGGTATGTAAATTCATTCAAGATTTACTCAAAAGCAATTCTAAGGCTGCAAAAATAGTTCAAGGCATTCAAGCATCATCCATATAAACAAAACTGACTCTCAAGTCTAAGATTTACTTTTGAATGAATATTCATAATCTGTGATGATTGCAAAGGAATAAATGAATGACGTCATTATCAACCAACAACAAAACGCAACTGATTTTCATCAGTGGCTCAAACACCAAATCTTCCAAAGGGTCTGATTTGTTCAAATGGAAGACCCAAATTATGCAGTTAACTCTAATCAAACATCGAGAGCCATCCAATTCCATAGGATTTCTTTGCCTAAGTATTGAAGAATGAATTGAATTTACATCATTTAGCAAGTGTTCCACCAATCAACAAACACGTAGGAGTTGCAAAAGGCTTCAAGCCTTCACTTGTGCTCTAAAAGCCTAGAGCATTCAAAACGACCTCAGCCATTGATATGGGATACACATCCCTATCCAAGGCCATTATAACCAGGAGGCCTTTACTTAGCCCATTCTGTTGACATCAGTAGGGCCGTTCTGACTAATCAGAGAGTATCTTGCTCAATTCAAAGAACAACCCTCTCAAAGGTGCTTAGAGTGCCCAAAACACTCCTCTTGACCATCCAAGGCAATGAGCAGGGAGACGTGGTACCTTCCTAAGAACTGTGATGATAGTAGCAACCCAATTGGCGTTTAATCAACAAGATGGCACACAACGTGGCAGCCATGCGGCAATGTTAGAATGCATATGGTGATGTCAACATTCCAGAAAGGCATAACAAACCAAATTTTGAATATTTTAAAGCCACCACTTCGGGAAAGGAGGATCGAGCATGTCAAAATTTAATGAAACCTACAACGCCCGAAGGAAGAGTTGCAGAGGGCTATCCATTTTTAGAACTGACTCTTGCAACTTTGATAGAGATCATTGATTCCGAGCCTTAGTCACAAATCCAATAGATCAAGGCATTAGGTATATTAGCGAATGGTGAAGCTTCTACAACACGGCTGCTTGAAATCAAATGTCAAGTACCAATCTAGGTGTAGATTCACTCCCTGATGGACCAATGGCTACCAAGGCAGATCTTGATGCTGTTCACGAAGAATTCGCTGTAAATATCTGCAACCCACTATATTGTAAATGGGTGATTGCCATGAAGACTATAATGGCTGAAATGCCTAAGATTATAAATATCTTTGCAAAATTTCCATTCTGGTTGGTTAGCATTAATGATGGTAGGTAGGAATTTTGGTGCCCAGGCCTATTTTGAAATATATATCTTACACCAAGGTTTCTCCCTTCAAAGCTTCATGCAAAGTTTGAAATTCGAGAGAGTTTCTCTATTCCCTGAGGCATATATATATATATATATATATATATATATATATATATATATATGGGGAAACCTTGGTGTAAGATCCTATTCTTTTGCACCACAATTGGAATAGAAGGGCATTTTGTATTTGATTATGTTGGGGCATTGGTCCTTCTCTGATTGTGTGTCGATTTAGATATCTCTTGTAGTTGGAGTACTAGTCCTCGAGATTGTGACCCTTCCATTTGGTCCTCTGTCTTCTGTCATTCCTTTCAAATTTAATATTTAGCATGGTTGGTTGCCTGAATATTTCAATGTTTGATTTGATTGTGATCTCCCTTGGCATATGACATGCTGTGAATGTATGACCATTTGATTGGGCCTGATGACAATTTGAGCGGACCATCAAATTCTAGAGAGCTTTGCTTCCTGAGATTGTGGGGAAATGGCCTCTTGAAAGCTTATATGCATCCTTGTTGTTTTCTACTGGTTTTGTACTCTCATGCACCTGAATGCTGTCTCGTATGGCAAACAATCGATTCTCATTATTTTGGGTAACACCCTCTTCAAAACGTTGTCCTTTGAGAAAAAGAATTCTTCGATACAAGGAGTGAAGCAAATGACTTCATCCTCCTTAACCAATAACTCTCATTGAGTAGAATGCTCCGTTTGTTTGGAAAAGTTCAATTTCTTGCTCTTCAAATAAAACATTGTTGTGAGAATTGAATTATTCAAAGTTTCGAACAATGCATTATCATAAAACTTAAAATCAGCAAGATTTTGATTGAAGCAAGGGCTTGCCATATCCACATACCTTTCATTTCCTTCCTCAGCAGACTGCAAGATGCTTTCCTCTGATTCTGAAGATTTATCTATGTTCAATGGCATCCTCAGTGGATCTGACTAGCTGGTCATCATCAGAAGCATCATATGCTGGTATATGAGTATAATGTTCAATGATGTTATGCTCAACAGACGTATCATACCCTGTCTTCATTGTTGGCTTTACAGGTGCATGCTTATCATGTGCAACAACATGATTTACTTCCCTTTCCTCTGAATAAGAAAATTCAGTTTTTTCAAGAGGAAAAGAGGAGTCATTCAGGTCAACATTTAACATTAAGCCTCTTGGACAACAGAGGAATATTTTCTTGACTACAAGAAATAGTCACAAGTCACGAAAGGTGTTCTGCATAGATCTTCATGATTTTGCTCTTTTGAGCCATTGAGCTTTCGATAATTGAGATTAAGCTCCTACTCTTCTCTTGCATTTGATCAATTAGATCTTCTTGAATAGGCACTGGAATGGGCAAAGCTTCGAATGGAGAGGGTAGGAGGGTAATTTGCTGTTGCTGAGCTGAGAAGGAAACCCCTTGATTGATCTTTACTAAAAAGGGCATTGACAACCTTGATGGCCATTTTCCACTCTATATGAGCATCTGTTCAGCCCAAATTGCTTCATTGTAAACAGCAGGAAATGTCATCTGATTTGTCATCATGACAAGCAAAGCTAAATCAGGATGCAAGGCCTTAAAATAATAAACAAATGCTTGTGCATCACTTGGCATTATGGCTGCTGGAGTTCTGCTCTAGGTTCTGCTTAAGTGCAGATTGATAACATGGATGGCTTCAAGAGGATGCCTGAGTATGGTGCTAAGTAACAATAAGAGGTAGTAAGGATCAACCCTCTCTCCAAATTGTTTTAGGAATTGATGGGCCAAATCTGTCCAGCAAAGAATGATACTAGTTGGAAGGGTTTTATACCATAGGTTTGCCTTTCCTTTGAGGAACCAAGCCAGGAGATGAACCATATAATCTTCATGTTGAATATTGTGGATGACTTTCAGAGTGATCCAGTCTTGCAGACGCTCATATGTTGTCTGATTGCTGCAGTGGGGAACTGTTTTTGGACTGTGAGGGGCAAAGGACCCTAATCATTCCAAGATGGGAATGAATGAGTCATGCGGCTTAAAGCAACTGGCTTGAGATTTGACTGAGCTTCAATGTGGGAGCGTTCCCAAGTGGAGTTGCCATTCAAAGGGCAATGTCTTTTAAAACTGATATCTTCTGAACCGACGGCTCTAAATTTTCTGCTGGCGAGAAAATGATTTACAACTCTGAGCTCATTTTTTTTGTGGGATTCTGTGCGTCAATGGTGTTGCCTTTAGATTGAACAGATGTTCAAAATATTGAATTATGTGGGACACGATCTATTGTTGTTAGAGAAGTTTTATGGCATCCCACTAGGTGTGCTAAAAACTATACTGTTGAACAATTGATGGTAATTGGTTTTCTAGGCCAATCTTTTGCGCCCAGATCACCAGTATATTGAATGTTTGGATTCTATCTTGGACAACCTCCAGAGACAATTAGCTTTGTAAATGTTAGCCTAATCTAAGTTCTGGTGGGGAAAAAGGAGAGAAACTAATCTAAAACTCAGATTTTATTGTAATATAGAAGAGCTGTTATCAACAAAACACAAGATATTGATCACAATTACATCATAGATTTATATTCAGGCAACCAACCATGGTAAACATCAGATCTGAAAGGAATAATGGAAGAGACAGGACCAAATGGAAGGGATACAGTCTCAAGTATTTGTACTCCAACTACAAGAGATATCTAAATTGATACTTTGTCACAAAGTGACTAGAACCCCAATACAATCAAATACAAATTGCGAAGACTTACTGGTAAATTGGCCCTTGTATTCCAAAAGCTTCACGCAAAGTTTGAAGTTTGCACAAGAGAGTTTTGTGCCCTAGGTAACAATATTTTTTTCTTTTTTTGTTATAAAAAAAAAAAAAAACTGCTCAAGCAGATTACATCATTTCGCTGCTTGTTTTGCTCATCCTTCGATTATCCCTAAACAATTTCATGGGGGATCGGACATAAGCTATCGATCTCAGTGAGATTTTATTACAAACATAAATGACTTTGATTCTTACAATAACATTACCGAACAACAATTCTTATTCCACAAGGACATGATTCTTAAACCTATGACCAACGAAGTGCTATCTCCAAACTTGGGGGGAAAACTGGTGGGATGTGGATGTGGATGTGGATGTGGACGTCCCTCTTATAGGTCTATCGCCGCTCCATTCATGCTCCCATTGCTTGTCCATTCGACATCATAGTCGCACCTTGAAGAGCTCCCCTCATAATTTCATGGATTGCATCCAAGGTGTTTACAACTTGTCCTATGTTCCCTAGTCGGGAGCATTGGATATTGTGGAGATATCGTTCAATCATTACGAGCTTCGAGAAGATTTACTGCTTGTGATTATAGTCTAATACTTGTCCTTTTTCAAGCCTAGCCACAACGCTCAAGGATTTATCCACTGTCATGTTTTGAATAGCAATGAGGAAAAGGTCCATGTGAGTCATCCACTCATTCGCATCTTGACAATTAACAATTTACATTTGAGGGAGCAACTATGTTACAATTGAGTTGAGAGCGAATTTTGAACGTTGTCCAATGCTTGAATTATTTTTGCCTCATGATAAGCCTATTCACTTGAATTTCATCCCCATTCATTGTGTTCTTGGGGAAGAAGGTTCACATTGATGGCCATGTTGTAGGTGGACCCTAGTTCGAAATTGTTTACTTTTGTAGCTGGCTCACCTGACTTAGCAAATCCCTTATTGACTCTACCAGCCATCTCCCCTTCTACCTTCCTCTTGCGCTGCGGAGCGTCCTGAGCAAAGAGGGAGTTGGGCAAGGAAGATCTATGCTTCTTGGTTGTCATCCTTCTCCCGTTGGTTTTTAACTCTTCTTTCCCTTTGTTAGGATTGAGTGGGGCTGCTGCCACATTAGTAGAGTGGGAGATGTGTTCTACATCTATAGTTTAGGATCCTGTGATATCTAAAGGGACGTCATCTCAGTCTGAAGATTTTGCCTTGTGTTTGCCCCACACCCAGGTCTGGAAAGCCTCTCAGTTTTGGGTGTTCATGATCTCCTGACTGGGGTCTAGAGGGAGTTTTCTCCTTTAACTTCTTCGCCACTAGGATAGTCATTTGGAAGCGGTCTAGGGTTTATGACCATTCTATTCTCATTCGGACCTTCACCTACACAGTGTTAAGAAGAATGTTAGGAGGTTGAAGGTTAATTTCATCACAAATTCCATCATTGTAGCGAAAGCCAAGATAGACAAAAGAAAAATGCAGGCCACTAACATTGATAAGGACAAGAATAGAGTATCATCCTAAGCATACCCAGGGGAAAGATTTATAGGCTTGGACATAACCTAGTTTTCTGAACAGGGCAGCAAGTTCTCAGCACTAGCGAAAGCAATTTCAATCCTTGTTTTCCTATCATTTCGTGCGACCAGAGTTGCCTTTCAAGAACGAAAGGTAAGAGAAAACATTACAATGCTCCATGTGGGGAATCTGAGTTGATATGGGTATCCACCATTTCTTGTGGGAAGTGTACAACCACTGAGAATGGAAACTTCTCCAACTTGCCATCGCTAAGCCTTCCAACTGCACTGAAAAAACCAGATTTTTAGGAGGTTGCATGGAGGATCTGAGTGGTTTTATGGCAAGGGCGCTGTCAGGCTTCCAATCCCTGGTGCAAATTTTCTTTGGGTGCAATTGAATATTTGGATAGTTTCCAAAATTTGCCTTTAATGCATCCTTCCACTTAACAGGGATCCAACTTCTATTTACCATAGGTGTCATCAGAGTTTGAGAAAACCTATATTCAATTAGAATGTTCAGGTCAAGCGGAAAGATTCCAACTAAAACCAACTGATCTTGAGATTAAGTCGAATGTGTTAAGCAGGAAGAGCGTGTCTCGGGCGTAGAGAGTGCTAGACATCGATGCGGCAATGAGAAGGCCTTTGAGAGGCTTTCATGGCACACTAAGTGCTCCTTACCTTTGCTGATCAAGAGGGAGAAAAAATGGGTGATGAGGAAGAGGGCGTGGTGAATGTAGGACATGCTAAGCCTAGAAGAGCCAGTAGTCACTTTACATTGACGGGGCCTAAAAAAGAGAAAGGGCCGTTCAAAAGGAAACAAACCAAGGAAATATAAAACTAAGTGTAATGGACCCTGTGGTAATATGGAAGAGGGTTGGAATAGCTGTTATGATCACATACAGGATGATGTAAAGGAATAAAAGATATAGTAACATGACTAAAAGTTGCATTAACACATAAGTTTTATGGAAAGGGAACTGGACCAAGGGAGCAAATAAAAGCCACTTGGGATTAATAAAGTTTAATTTCACTTTGACTGGACGTAATTCAACATTTTGCTCTTCTTGAAATAACAAAGAAGACTCTATCCAAACTTTTTTGGGTCATCTCCAATGATAATAAATTTGAACTCTTCATTATCTGGCATTTCATCACATGACTGAGTTGCCATTCAATCATTGAACCTACAACCCTTGGTGGCTAGCCAGTTGGCTGCTTTTTTGCTTGACCTATAGACATGATGTAATTGGTATCTGTCCAAATTACGAATCAAACCAGAAACTTTTGCAACTATGTTTTTGATCTTCCTGTGGGCACTTAGTTTCTTTTAAATTGCATCTAAGTTCAATTTAGAGTCTCCCTCTATGACCACTGATTTGATACCAAGATTGTTTTTGACAGTTGGAGACCGATAATAAGAGCTTCAACTTCTGCAACATTGATTGATGTGATTCCTAGCCCTTTAGCCCCTGAGGCCCAAAACTTTGCCACCTTCTTTTTTGATAATGTATCCCACTCTTGACAATCCAGGATTACCTTTTGATGCTCCATCAAAGTTTAATTTTGCCCAACCTTGAGGAGGAGGATCCCACTTAATTGTCTCCATCTTACAAGAAATTCATAAGGTAGATGTAATATAAAATTTAGTGAGGTCTCCCTATTCCTTCCAAATAGGCTCATCTGTTGGACTCTGTTTCCTATCAGAGCTAAGCTTCATAGTCTGGTAAGTTTCCTCGATTCTTCTGGTAAAACAAATCAACTGTTGCATAGAAGATGCTTTGTCTTGGAAGGTTGTTTGGTTTCTTTCCTGCCAAGTTGACCACATGACCATACCGGGTATGAGGTTCCATATAATTTTCATAGATCTATTTATTTGGATGACAGAGCCTTTTCCTTAATCACCTCAATAAGGTCTTGTGGCAGCACCGATTGATGTTTTAATTTTCTTAGGAAATAGGCCTAGATTTGGAACGTAAAGGAGCAATGTAAAAGACTGATTCCTCTTCCTTTTTACAGAAAACACTCTTAGATGGTCCTTGATAGTTTCTCCATTCCATTGGATCCCATGTGAGGATTTTATTCTGAACTGCGAACCAGCTGAAAGATTTAGCCTTAGGCCAAGCATGTGAGAACCATATCTTGTGCCATGGTAACTCTATCTTATCCTCAAGGAGATGGTCCACATACCTCTCATGGGCCGCTTTTATTGTGTAGTCACCTATGCCTCTAAATCCCCACTGAATTTTGTCCTCAATATGAAATTTTGTACAACCTTAGTGGGCCTAACAGTGTAGACATTAAAACTTTGAATAGAGGTCCAAGGTTCAAATCCTGCAGAGGGTAGGGTTGTACACCATGCTTGGTAAGTGGAGTATGGTTGAATATTTATATATTGGGTAAACAACATCCTCCATGAGGGTTGTCTCATATAGCCTATGGTCTTGCAGACGTTAAAAACTACGATACCTTTACCTTCATTGCTGATACAAGGTCTGTATCCTCTTAGGCTGTTAATTAGCTCCATCCTGACTTGGCTGTCTAGAGATTCTGCAATCTAAGAAAGATCCCAATGCCCTTCTCCTGGATGGTCTTGATAATTCTGGAGCCAGTAATTGTGTACCTTATTACCCTTTGTGGCTTAATCATCAACTATATCCTTGAGGAATGGGTTATATTTCAATGGTATTTCCTTCAACCAGGCATGATTCCAGAAGTTAACTGATTCGTCATTTTCTATCTTCCAGAAGACATTTTTTCTCAAAAGTTCTCTAGATTGAAGAATACTTTGGATCCACTAGGTAAGTTTTCAAAGAAAATTATAGGAGAGAGGGTGAGGGAAATATTTATTAATTGGGGTAGAACTCCATTGTTTACCTTTCGTAGTGATGGTCCTCCACAAAGGCTTCTCTAGGAGGGCCAGCTTCGTCCTGTTGCAACTCTTTATCCTTGCCTCTCAATACTTGAAAGGACGACAGAACTTTTCCCAGGCAAGTAAAGGAAATTTCCTCTTTCCATTTCTTCCCTGCCAACGAAAAGCCTCTTGAATCTTCTTCAGCTGAGATAGGCTATCTTTTGGTATGCTCATAGTGGATAACCAATAGTTTGGAATGTCCTGTACTATCGCTTTTATTGAGGTAATTCTTCTTGCCAGCGACAACCATTTGCCCTTCCACAAAGATAATTTCCTGCTCGTTTTATCCAGCAATGTTTGCCTTATATTTGTTTTTTGAGAATCTTTGAATAGCAGAAAGCCTTGATATACATCTGTGAGGGAAGGTTCTTCAAAACCTTAAAGTCTAGCCAAGCCCACTTGGTTCCTTTGCAGAATATTTAAAAAGAACACTTTAGATTTCTTTTTGCTGATGACTGACTTGATGCTAGTTCATATTTGAGTAATAGATCCTTTATGGTTCCGATTTTATGTAACGAAGGTGTACCTGCTAGCATTGTGTCATCCACAAATTGTTGGTGTGTAAGGGCCAGACTTTGGGAAATGATTTTGATACCTCTAAGAATCCCTCTGGAGTGAGCTTTGGATAGGTTCCTCCCTAGTGCTTCAGGCATAGTGATGTAGAGATAAGGGGATATAGGATCTCCTTGTCTGAGGCCTCTGCTTGATCTGAAGAATTTAATCGGGGACCCATTCACGAGGATTAAGAAAGTTGGGGAGGAGTACATTGCTCTAATCCATTTTCACCACTCCTCAGCAAAGCCAAATCTCTATAAGACTTTATCAAGGAATGACCAATTAACCCTGTCATAAGCTTTTGAAATATCTAACTTAATTAGCATACCTTTTTGTTTGTTATGGGAGAGAGAATGTATAGACTCATGTGCCATAATAATGCCATTGACGATCTGTCTTCCTTTAACAATCCGGCCTTGCTCCTCTGATATCAGGTTTGGAAGTAGACTCTTCAACTGATTCACCGTAACATTAGATGATTTTGTATAGGACGTTGCATAGTGTTATAGGTCGGAAACTTTCTGGGGTATCTGCTTCACTTTCCTTGGGAGTTAGAGCTAGGAAGGTTGAGTTGATGGATCTGAGGATGTTCTGAGTAGATTTAAATTCTTCCATTTTTGAGTGTCACCCTTGACGAGATCCCAGAATCTCTGAAAAAAAATTGCTTGGAAGCCATCTGGGCCCAGAGGACTGTCTCCATTCATTGCAAACACCACTTTCTTTACTTCTGATTCCTCAATTTTGCTTATCAATTTCTTGTTTTTGTAGCTTGAAATTAAAGCAGGGATATTCGTTAGGAGCTATTCTTGTGCTTTCTCAGAGATATCACTTGACTCCGCTAGCATTTGTTCAAAATAGTTGATCAGAGTTTCGTGTATCTCCTTCTAAGCCTGAGTTCTGTTGTCATCTGCACCCTTCAAGAAGTTGATCTTATTCCATGACCTCTTTGAAATCGTTGTTTTGTGGAGGAAACTGGTGTTCCTGTCGTTCTCCTTTAGCCATTTGACTCTTGCTTTTGTTTCCAAAAGATTTCCTCCTTCCTATATAAATCGCTAAGGAGAAGATCCAATTCCTTCTCTTTCTTCCTACTTCCCTCCGAGAGTCCGTTAATATGAATATGGGATTGGACTTCCTCCATTACAATTCAATTGAACTTTTTTCCTGAAATATATTCTTAAAGACTTCCTTATTCCAAACCGAGTTTTGCCTTCAGCAATTTTATCTTGCTGTTGAATCTGTATAGAAGGGTGCCTGGTTCCACCATTTTATAATTATGTCTTTAAACTCTTCACTCTCATACCACATTTTCTCAGTACGAAAAGGGACTCTTCTGGGAGGAATATCTTCCTCCACCAATGGTCGTATGGGCCAATCTGATCCTGATTGCATGAGAACATCTAGTTTGGTGATCAGGTTGAATATCAAGCATGATGGACTGATTAGTCTATCTATTCTCTCAGCCATGTAATCTTTCCCTCTTCTTCTGTTTATCCATGTGAAGAATCCGCTTGAAGGTATACTGTCTATAGCCTGCAAATTGTTTGTAAAACTCCTCAAGGCTTTGGTGTCCAAAAATCTTGGAGAAGAACCCCGTCTTATCGGAAACTTCCAATCTAGCATTAAAACCTCCTCCCATAATCCAAGGGTTTGAGTGTAGGAGGTGAATGTTGTATCTCATCATTGACCAGAAAAGGGCCATAGATATTTGATGAGATTAAAAAGAAAAACAGAACCAGTGAAGGTAGCTTGCAAGATGATGAAATTTCCCGTTGAAGAAATAAGTTTACAGTTAATCTTTCCAGGGCTCCAATAAATTGCTAAATCCCTTGCAGAGCCTGTAGCATTGATCCCAAGACTTTGACTTCATTCCAGATATAAGGAGTCCTCATAAGTACTTCTAAAGCTACCTTTGTGTCTTGTAGAAATAATATATCAGGATCATTACGTTTAATGAAATGTTTGAGCAGCTGTCCAACCCTCTTATATTCCACGATATTCAGGGCAAAGTTTCTTTGGTTTGGTCTATGTCATCTAGCTGGGTTTGCGACCCTGCTACAACCCCTGCCAATGCCTCTTTCTGAATTTGGTCATGTTTTGAGCCCCTTGGCCTTTTACTCTTTTCCAACATCACCTGATTTCGTAACAATTAGTGTAGCTGATGTTTTTTTACTTAGACCTGCAGATGGTTGACCTTTCTTTTTCCTGGAGATTAACTTGTCTATTCCTGGATCCGACTGCACTTGATCATCCAGTAAGATCTCGTCACCCTTTTTTTGACATCTGGAGGCCTTCATTTGTGGGATTATCCTTGATAATTATTTCTATGTTTTCTTTGTGCATGGAATCCTCCATCATTGTGCCTTCTACTTTTTCCTCTGAAACAATTTCGTTCTAGGTTTCTGTAATTTCTTCATCCTCCTCAGAGGAGGCAAGTTCTTGGAATATGTTTGCATTTATAGGTTTATTCCCGTTTTAACCCAGGCTGTGCATTTATTCTTAGGGGCCTGGAAATTCGGCTCTTTCCCGTTGCTTTTTGGTTCAGTGATCTCTTTTCTTACTGGCACCTTAGGACAATCTCTGAACAGATGGCTGTATTCATGACAATAACGACATATAAATGAAATATTCTCATATGGTGGCCAATATATAGTTATTATGTAATGAATGTTATAGATTGTGATTAATGTTTCAGAGAGGGTGGCCAATATATAGATCCTCCTAGTGACACAGTAAGGGTCACACCTCTTCAAAACAATAGTGAAGGTTCAATTAGGCACATAACAATCTTCTTTTCTAAAATCTGGCATAGAAACTCTTCCGCAAATGAACTAAAACACTAGCACATTAGAATTTCACTGAAATGCTTGGCTCTTTGGATTTAGGAAATCAATCCACCCTCTGGAAAATGCTTTAACCCAAAAAGGTATGGTAGCTTTGTCGTAAAACACCTAGAGCACTTGTTCGGAGACCTTGGAATTGAGTCCTAGCTGGTCAATTATTTTCAGCATTCCAGCCGAAGCAGATCATAAAATACAGAATCAGGACTAATTTTTTGCATTCTGGGAAGATGTTCCAAGGAATTTTCCACCATATTGTATTGCATTGCTGGAGTGGAACTGTCTTGACTCTTGACTAAATATGTACCCTTTGAGAAAAATGTGTTTCATCATTATGATGGAGATTTGCATGCATCTCTGAATGGGGGAGATAGTTGCCAACTCAATAACTAAGGCTATATATGTATATTCAAAAATTTGAGTATGCTATACAAATATAAATAGAAAAGTAAATTAATATCCATGAGTGATCAAAAAAGGTCAATGGAACTCAATAATATATCCAATTACAATAGAGAGTACAAAGATCAAAAGAACCCTAGAAAACAAATGTAAAGACTATGACAGTGAATGAAGAAGATAAGAAGAGTGAAGAGAAAGGGGTAGACCCAAAAGGGTAAACGTTAATACTCGTAACAAGAGAGCAATAGTACAGGAGTATTCGATAGAGAGAATAATCCCTGTCAAAAAGGAAGCCATGCTGAGAAAGAAGCTGGGGATGAGATGATAGAGAAACAATGTCATCTCTTTGTAACAGATGTGTATCCCTCCACTGTTGTCAAATCAAAATTTCCTCCCACCAATATTTAATGTCCTACATTGATTATGGATCCAATTATTTCACCCATACCAAAATTTATCTGTTTACAAGGGCAGGCTATTTTCTACAGCTTGTTTCCAATGACTCCACATTTTACTTTCTTTATATTCTATTGACCTGTATAGGCTTATCATAGGTTTGAGTGGGGATGTCTTTTCTTATTGATCTGGCCAATTCTATTTTTGAACTGCAAATTTACAATTAACCTTACAAACGTACAATTGAGTAGCCATATAATTTTCATAAATGTTTCTTTTTGATTTTTCCAAAAAATTTCTTTCTTCTAGTAGAATTTAAGCCATGCAAACAAAAAGGAGCCCTAGCAAATCACTTCCCAAAGTTTCTGATGTAAATTTGGGGATAATTACTAGAATAAATTAGAAGCCCTTCACGGTCTTGCAATTCTGTACATTAAGGTTTTGTTCTCTTTAAGTCATTAAAAAGTCTGCATTTTCTAAAGAGAGATTTTATTCCAAGGTTTCCATGAATCATAGGTAGCAGTTGATCCTGATTCCATGAAGCTCTATGTTTCAAGCAGCAAAGGAAGTTCTTCAGCATCACTACTATTTTTTGTCTGTGCACATTTCATATATTCTTCATAACCTTCATTGCCTTCTGGCAAGTGTGATTCACATCTGTCATGGTCTGTTCCTTTGTTTGTCTGTTGCTGGAGGGTCTAATGGAAACTTTGGAAGTCAAAGCCTGGAAGGTCATCTCTTTTGCCATTTTATACCAAGCAGCACTAGCAATTCCTCTGCATTATGCCTTGTGGGATTTGAACCTGGGGTCATTTGTGGTAATAAGTGCACTACCTTACAATCGGGGCATAACCTGGTGTGCATAGTGCTCCTGTTTGTATTATTTTCTAATTCTTTTCCCCAATCTCTTGATATTTGAATGTTCTTATGTTTCAGGAAAGCCCTCACGTGGTTCCAATGCTCATGAAAAATTTACCACTGAAATGGATGTTCATGTAGTACATACTACATAGGTTGTTTAGGGGCCCAAAAAAACACCAGATGAAAAGTAATTGAGGCTGGTTTCCTGTCAAAATCCAAATAAACACAGATTCTAAATACAGGCCTGAAGACAGACACAAAAATACAGTATCTGGCCTAAGAAAGATTTGCAGCTTAACAAGCCTCACTTGGTTCCAATGCTCATGAAAAATTTACTCCTGAAAGGGATGTTCTTGTAGTACACAGGTTATTTAGGGGCCAAAAAAACACTCGACATGAAGTAATCGAGGCTGGGAGTCCCTTTATCAAAAATCCAAATAAACACAGATTCTAAATTCAGGCCTGAAGACAGACACAGAGATACAGTAAGTTTCCAAAGAAAGCTTTGCAGCCTAATAAGCCCTTTGGACAGAGCGATCTGTTATGGAAGAACCAGAAAAGATATCTCTGGCTTCGAGCCTGGATTGTCCTGACTCCTGAGAGTAGAATTTCAACTCTTCTTACTGTTGATTAATGTTACTAAAAATGCACATACAATTTCTATTAAAGAAAGGGCCTTGAAATGAATTGCAAATATAGTGGAACTTGTGGCACTTGGATACCCAAATAACACTATTTATTCCTTGTCTTACTCTTTTTTATTGCATGCCTGTAGATATGCTGTCATACAGGAAAGCTAAAATGATACAGGAGTGTATTCAGATTTTTCTTGCTCCAATTTCTAATTTGTTCCTGTTTGGTTGTCTGTTCAGTCTGGACAAAATGGGGACACACTTGTCCCCATCATCGGTTTCATTTGCAGCAGTTCAACGTGTTGTAATGGCTATACCAGTTGTCTTTTATTTGATTCTCATAAGGTTAGTACATAATCTTTCTGAATCTTTTCCTTTTTATTGACATTTGAGATTTATGAACCAGTCTGCAAAAGGAAGTGGAGTTGTGTTCTATTTTATATTTTTGCTGTACATATTTATCTGAAAGAAAAGGTAACTAGAGATAGAGATCAAGTTTCTGGTTGGCGTAAAAGTGGCAATTTCTGTTTCAATCTTGAGGGCATTCAATTTGTTTGTCATGACACACTATATATGTTAATCTTCCTTTGGTTTGATAGCTGAGGAGTATGGACATGGAACAGTGCAGGAATACAAACAAGCGAAATCTCTGTTAACCTCTTTTATTTAGTTTCATGCGATATGCTCAAGTTATCTTCCTTGGATTATACTTGAAGATTGCTTGATTAATGTATTTAGTTTGGAATATTATCTTTTTTTGTTTCATTCACTAATCCATTATAAATTGTGTTTTACTACCATATTATCTATGCACAGAATGACTGCCCTTGGAAATTAGTTCACACATCACACCATAAACTCTGATATAAGATGTACCGTATTTTTTTCCCCTAAAATCTTCTAACAATGGATCAGAATACTCAAATTACAGGGCTCTCTTGTAGAGGCAGAGTTGAGAGATTAAGTGATTTGGCTATGAAAATAATCTAGGAACTCTCCCCTTTATGTAGGAGGGGCCATTCCAGGTTAGGTTTAACAGCTTATTCGATTGAAGACAGATTTGGTTTCTCTATCAACAGTAACCTCTCCATAAGGAGGTCACAACAAGATTTGTTATGGACACAAGGTGACAAACGCCAGGTATACCAACATCCTCCCATAAGCTTAACTTGGGAGGAGAGTAATTACAAAGCATGGAAAGAGAGGAGAAATTACAGACCATCCCCGCTTAATTACGACTTCCTTCACTTGTAGGAGCAAACATGAAAATATTTTGAACAAAGGTGCAAACTGGCTATCTAGGCAAATGATTTGAAGACCCAAAGTAAATGTAAGGGGCCTGTAAGGTATGCCGCAAGGATTGCCAGGATCGTGGATGAACCCATTCATAAGAAATCCTGATTTTTGGAATGAAATCCAGTAATCAGCACCTCTACCTTTGGTGCTGAAAAGGTGAAAAAACACTTCTCCATGAAGAAAATTAGAAAAACAACTGTACCGAATTTATGAATGAGAGTGTAAATATCCATCTGCATTTGGGCTGGAAAGTTCTATATCTCCTAAAATGCTGGATGTATTAGGAGAATTTGGTGTCCCAAACAGCTGTGATGAAGTACAATGACCATAATGCTGGGAGGAGGTGTTATTTTGATAACCAGTGCTTGCTTGACAGAGATGAGATGCAGGCTGAATTGGTGTAATAATGCCTTGACCATGTTTGCACGACCACCACTGTAACCCTTTTTTTGAAGCAACTCTGATCCAATGCCTAGTGTGTTTCTCAAAGGATCCAATCACAGTATTGGTCTTTGAGAAATGGAGAACTAATAGAGAGTATCTGAATCCATTGAAGGTAAATAATGTGCATCCACCTCAAATATTGGGTTTTCAAAAACAAACTTTCTAGAAGAAATAAAAGGAGATTGGTCCATTTCATTAAAAAAATGATAGGTGCTTGAATCTTCTAAGGGTGGAGGTTTAGATAAAACCTAAATTACAAGAAATTTGGAAACAGGTAAAGTTTCCGAAATGGGAATGCCTTGGGAAACGTGAGTCCTCTAACCTTTTGGAAACGTGGGAATGACAAAGGAAATGGCTAATTAAAAAAATATGAATTATTTTTTTAATACGTAGACAAACTGAATTAAATAGATCACAAATGGATGAAAATACATTTAATTATTAGATTCATATAGATTACAGTGGGTAATGTCAAAGTTCAACCTTTTTAGATTAGGCGATACTTGTCATGCAAAACTGAACTACATGGAATATGTTATAAAGTTGGTTCTTAATCGTCAAAGTGATCAAAATTGTATGAGGATTTTCATCATCCTCAAGATCTGGTGCAGCTATGGAAATATGTCAGTCAGGAATTTTAGAATCCACATCCCAACCTCTTGATTTCCCTGCTGTGTAATGTTCTTTTTTGTAAGATACAAGTCAAATACAAGAACACAAGAATATTAGATCCTTTATTTCTTTTATTTTTAGTTTTTTACCTCACAAAGTGAAGGAACCTGTACGTGCTTCAATTCATTTTTGTTGCCAAAGTTCTTGCCACTTGTTCTAGATTCTCTAGTTTCTTTGATCCCAAACTATAATAATTTCAAACTCATCATTAATTTTGTTCCCTTTTCCTCATCTTAGAGTTTTTTTTTTTGGTTATTTGGGATTGAAATGACCCCACCCGTATTACATCATGACCACATAGTGGTATTGCAACAGTTTGGCAATTATGCATGTATCACTTGGCAAGATTTGAACCTAGTTCTCCTCCTTAAAAGTTGAGGAATGTAACTGGTTGAGCTAATGCCACTTGATCTCATCTTAGAGCTTTTTATTTTTATAGTAACTTATTTTTATTAAAGTGGGTCATGTCTACTCCATTTGGGCCTCATGCAATACACATATAACCTCTGAAAATATCCACTTGGGACTTCGTTCTTAATCCAGAATGACAAAATATGTTGGAAATGACTTTTTGGAAACATTGGAAATCTCTTAGAAATGCTAGGAAAGGTTGGAAGCCAAGGTTATGAGTTTCGAAGAGTTTTTGAGGAGTTTCCAAGGAATTTCCGAAACAATAAAATGAGAGCATCCCAAGAGTTCCTTGCAACATAAAATACAACAATAGCAAGGTATGCCCTTTATTTGCTTGAGAAGAGGATGGTAAATCCAACTTGATGTTCTGTTGCTTCCAGTGCTTCCTGTTGCCACATTTTGCACGGGGTGCCATGTTTTCAAATTTTGTAAGTATGCTGCTCTCCCTTCCCTCCATCTCCTTTCCCTTTCTCCACTGTTCCCTTTCTCCCCTTCTATCAGTTGCATTCCTCCCTTTTCCCCTTGTTCTTTCTTCGGTCAGAATTCCCAAAACAGAGCAAACATTCCCTGAAAAATTCTAAGTCTAAGAGCGCAACCCGACTTCGCAGCGAAGTCGGGGTGCGCCCTTAAGTTCGAGCGCACTCGGGAATGCGAAGTGCGGAAGCAGACCGAAAATGAACAGAATTTGGCTAAGTATGGGAGCGCAACCCGACTTCGCAGCGAAGTCGGGGTGCGCTCTTCTTCCTGTGCGCACTTGGGAAGCAGTATCCAGAAAATCAGCTAAGTGTCAGAGCGCAACCCGACTTCGCAGCGAAGTCGGGCTGCGCCCTGATTCCTGTGCGCAGTCTGAACAACGGCCAAATTGACTAAGTGTCGGAGTGCGCAACCCGACTTCGCAGCGAAGTCGGGCTGCGCCCTCTAACTTGTGCGCAGTTGGGCAATATCTTTCAAGCAGCCCAAAAACTATCTAAGGCACGGAGGCCTCCCCAACTGCGTTGTTCCCCACTTGCGCTGTCCAATTGCGCTCCGATTCCAGGCGAAGTAGGACACAAAGAGACTGCCTTTCAAGGCAGATGCGTCCCTCATCAGAAGTTGACAAGTGTCCAGCCTCGGGATCCGAGCCGAGATGTGATGGGAAAAAGGACAAGCATGGGCCAAATTATCTACCGCAACTACCCTCATTTAAGTTGACGCAAAGTTCCATCTACCGCAGCTACCCGCATTCATGCTGACTCGAAGTTTCATCAACCGCACTGCCACGTAGCTGCCAAGTTTTCAGGTGGACCTTGCTGCAAGTACAATCCCTGTCTGCAGGAGTCAACATCAGCAGCTCTTTCACCGCTTTTGTCAGCTTTTGTCAGCTCTAGGATTTTGTGCCCAAGATTGTAATTGGGGGGAAATTGCGCTATAAATAGCCGCACCACATCATTGTAAAGGGGTGGAAGGGGATATCCTGCTAGGGAACCATTGTAGCTATACGTTTGCTTCTGAATGCAAGACACACACTTGGCTCTATTTGTTGTTATCATTCTTTATGCTGCCTTTACTTAGCATTTCTGCCTCATGTTGCTTATTTCATTGCTTACTGTTATTCTGATATCTGGATTCCGGTATTTGATGATTAAGTATTCCTGGAATGCATAGATAGAGGATACATAGGATGTATGATAGTTATAGTTTCTGTAGTGTATTATGTATTTAATTGTTGTTAGTAGTGGTGATTGATCGTTGTCGTGCTGCTTATCCTCCCCACCCAACTCAAATCATATTTGCATCTCTTTTCGCATTTTAATTTCTTTCCTGCACTCTTAGCTTAAAACACTTGAGAAAACCCATAGGAAGCCGGCCTTCTCCGGAGATTGGCACGGAAGGCATTCCTTCCTTCCGGCCTTTCAATCTGGTGGGCGAATCTGGGGCGCATTTCACTAAATCCTTTCCTAATGGCAGATTCGTAACCAACAGTTTCTCTGGCACGCCCGGTGGGACCCGAAAGTTTCCCACCCAAAACAGAATCGAAGCATCGGTGTTCGCTTCATTGCTGTTAAAATCAGAACACCTGGCGACTCTGCAAGTACCTGAATATTCTCTGAGTCCGTGAGACCGGTCCAAGCGCCTTCATGCATACAAGAAGGTGGAGAGCAAGGAATCCGGGAAACCAGCCTGATCTTTACGAAATTGACATTGCCGCTCCAGGAGAGCGCGTCAGGCTGGCTGACTACCAAGCTCGCATAGACGAATCCGAGACCGAAATCGAAGAGGCCGAAGTTGAAGAGCAATCTACATCTTCGGACGGTACCGATACCGAGTACACTACCGGAGGAGAGGAAGAAATGGCTGCTCAGCAGAATGATGACGATCTCTTCCCGACGGTCGACTCCACGGGGCCCTTGGCCCTAGTCGAACAACGAGGCTGTACCCCCGCTGCCTTGAAAGCCATCCCTACTTATGATGGCTACGGCAAAACGGCATATGAACACATCCAGGACATTCTGGCCTTGGCTGCGCTACACTCTATTACTGACGAGAGTGTCAAGACCCGTCTACTGGCTCTTTCCCTAAGGGGGAAGCTTCTCTATTGGTGGAGATCCTTGCCAGAAGGATCTATCACGGGGTGGCCTCAGCTGGCAGGCAGACTTGTAAAAGGATGCAACGAGTCTGCCGATCCCTCTTCGTTGTTGCATCAGTTCCAAAGCATCCAACGACACCCGCAAGAGGAGGTGTCAGACTTCAACATAAGGTTTGCGAGGTCTTGGAAAAGAGTACCTCGCGAACTGCGACCTTCAGCAGGTCAGGCTGCACACTACTACCTGAGGTCTTTCAACTCAGATATTTGCCTACTTCTGAAGATAGCCCGAGTCGATTCTTTCCCTGCCCTATACGAAGCTGCCCAACAAGCGGAATTAGATATAATCTCCATAGGCAGACTCCCGCATAGAGTGCAGCCCCCTATTTATCCTGATTTTCCTCAGTCCCAGTACCCATCGGCCTCTGGTGTGATGCCTTCATCTTCAAGTCAGCACCCCCAGCAGCCATGGAATCCGGCACCAGTTGTAAACCCCTACGGCCCTCCTCAAATCCATTATCCTAACCCGCCACCTCCGCCTCCGCAGTATCCCGCACTCCCTGCTCCCCCTCAGTACGCGGCGTATTCTGCGCCCCCGCCATTGGCTGCATTACCTCCGCCGGCTCAGTTGGCACCTGCAGACAATGATATTCAAAATAAAATCCTCCAAGAGGTACGGGCTCTGGCATCTGGGTATCATACCATGTCTAATGACATGACAATAATGAAGAAGAAGCAAGCCCAGATGGAGTTCCTTCCAAGGAGGCCGTATCCTCCTCCGGCGCTAACAAAAGACCAAGCCGCAGAACGACAAGCTCAAAGGCAACCCCCTGCAAGAAATGCTGCCATTGAGGATCAACCTGGCACTTCTGACCAGGTCAACTGGTGCTCCACGTGCAACGATCCACACTCAGAAGAAGGGTGCACGCTGCATCAGCATTACCTCCAGACCCTGGCAGGCAGCGCCATAGAGGATGAATTATACATGATCCTGGACGATGAAGGCAACTTTGCCGTCCCAGAAGAAGATCCTGCGTTGCTCCTGCCTAAGGAAGGCAGAAAGCCCGTTGAAACTGCCGCGGCCCAACCAAAGCCATTAAAGGTATACGCCAGAAGAGAAAAGGCGCAACCTGCTGGGCTACCACCTGGCAAGTCACTGTGGCCTCATGCAGCCAAGGAAAAGTTTCCTGCGCCCAAAGCTCCCGCAGTAAAAGCCCCCGCAGCTCAATCTCCAGCTGAAACAAAAGAGCAAGCTCAGGAGAAGCTGAGATATCCGTCGCTGACGAAGAGACAGAGTCGAAGCCACGCAGCAATACCGGACTAAGTATGAGCCTGCGAAAGAAACGGAGGGAGCCAGCACTTCAAGCTACAGCATAGTTGACGAGCTAAAGAGGACTCCCGCAAAGATAAGTATGTACGAGGCTCTTCTGCTCCCCGGGCAAGTTGATCTGCTGCAGGAATCTTTGAAGAACATAAAATACGGGAAGCCGACGCAGCCTGCTGTGTTAGCTCAACCCCTGACAGTCTCCGCCACCGGAAAAAACAGACCACCTCCTTTCTATCTGTCATTGCGGATGGAAGGCTATATAGTTCACAACTGCATGGTGGATTCTGGTGCCTCCACGACTGTTATGCCGAGAGCTGTCTGCGACGAGATCGGTATGGAGTATACAAGGAGCAGCCAAGGTGTGCTGCAGCTAGACGGCACCCCTGTCAAGACAGTTGGTGTCATCAAGGATATCCCGATCCGGCTGCACAAAGCTCTTGACATAGTGGTCATACAGGAAGTCGTGGTTGTCGACTTGGAACCCTACTTCGGCATGTGTCTCTCCAGGGAGTTCACTGCAAAGCTGGGTGGGTATCTGTCTCTGGATTACTCACATATGGAAGTGCCCTTCAAAGGAAGGAGACTGAAGATCTACAATGAAAAGCCTTCCACATTTCTAGTAGAGAAGATACCCGGAGAAGAGTCACAGAACTGCATGGTTCAGCTGACGACTGAGGAACTGGTGGTGGTGGACATGACAGAGCAAGCTCTTGAGCTGTTACAAGTGGAGGATGAGTTCTCCTTGCTGGACTTCAACGCCATGATCGAGACTGAGCAAGGCTGCTACTCCGTCACTCAGCCTGAGAGACTTGACCAGTCAGCCAAGAAAGAGGTAGGACCTGCACCAGAAAAGCTATGGCAGCTCTTCTTTGATGGCGCCCGATGCAAAAATGGCGCCGGTGCAGGTGTACTCTTGGTTTCCCCGTCCGGGATCCAGAAGGACTACACCTACAGGCTGGCTTGGAGCTGTACTAACAACGCGGCGGAGTATGAAGCCCTGTGCTTGGGTTTGAGAAAAGCGGAGAGACTGGGGATAAAACATTTGCAGATCTTTGGCGACTCAGAGCTGGTGTGCAACCAGATTACGAATAAGTGCGCCTCCAAGAAGCATTATCTCAAGGCGTATCGTAATCGTGTCTGGGACTTGATGGAGTCATTCGACTCGTTGAATGTCAAAGCCATATCACGTGAGAAGAACAAGCACGTTGACATTCTGGCGTCTGTTGGAGCCAGGTACGTTCCGGTGATGACACTGTCCAGAAGCCGAAGCCGGTTCGTACCATCTACAAGCCTTCTGTGCCTGATAAAGACACCCACTGGCAGGTGTTTGATTGTGACGAGGATATCGTCACTTTTTTGATTACCGAAGCATGTACAATCGAAGGTAGAGACCCTGATGACGAGCAATACGAGGGGTTGATACAGTTGAAGAATAATCATGTCCCAAAAGGACTGATTACCTTAGAGAGTCTCTTTGACCGAACGATAGAGCAATATCACACGGGATCAAAGTAGACCCCAAGCAGTACGTAGACCTGGAGCTGGAACCTGGAAAAACAATCAAGGTCGGGACGGACTGCATTGAAGAGGAACTCGAGCAGATCAGATCATTATGCGAAGAGTTCCCCGATATCGTAGCCTGGTGCTACCAGGACTTGAAGGGGTATGACAGACGAGATGATCCGACATACCATAGAGCTAGAAGATAATGCAAAACCTTTCCGGCAGAAGCAAAGGGCAGTAAACCCGAAGATTGAAGCCATGATGAAAGCTGAGCTCTTGAAGATGCTGGAAGCCAAAATCATCTACCCCATCAAGCATTCATCTTGGGTCGCGAATTTGGTTCCTGTGAGGAAGAAGAATGGAGACATCCGTCTCTGCGTGGATTTCAGAAATCTTAATCAAGCCTCGCTGAAGGACCATTACCCGCTTCCCCAAATCGATCAGATCCTCCACATAGTTCTTTGGAGCACAGAGGTTCTCTCTCTTGGACGGATTCTCTGGATACAACCAGATATGGGTAAAGGACGAAGATCAGCACAAGACAGCGTTCACCACCAAATGGGGAACGTTTGCATATCAGCGCATGCCCTTCGGCCTGTCTAATGCCGGCGCTACATTCCAGAGAGCCATGGACTTGGCCTTTCGAGAGCTGCTCAACAAGGTCATTGTCATCTACTTGGATGACATGACTGTATTTTCCCACAGAAGAGAGGACCATGCTTCCCACCTGCGGCAGATATTTGAGAGATGTCGTGAATTCGGCATTTCCATCAACCCGAAGAAGTCAGTCTTCGCGGTAAAAGAAGGTAAGCTGCTGGGACATGTCATCTCCGAGAAAGGCCTTGCAGTGGATCCTGACAGAGCAGAAGCCCTCCTCCGCTTGCCCATCCCAGTCGACAAGAAAGGGCTACAGTCATTCTTCGGCCAGATCAACTTCGTGAGGAAGTTCATACCGGACTTCGCACAAGTAATCAAGCCCATGGCCGAACTATTAAAAAAGAATGCCGAATTCTTGTGGACTGACGAAAGAAGGCAGGCCTTCGAGGAGATCAAGGCTAGAATTGCGCAAGCTCCGGTGTTGATTAATCCAGACTATTCCAAGGATTTCATCCTGTACGCGGTGGGAGAACCCGAGAGTTACGCCGCAGTCCTGACTCAGAAGGGAGACGATGGCGAAGAACGCCCCATAGCGTTCTTAAGCCAGGTGATTCAGCCGCATGAAGAGAAGTACAATTTTATTGAGCGGCAAGTTCACGCAGTCATGAAATCCCTCGGGAAGTTCAGGCACTTCGTCTCCCAGAGCCGGATAACTGTCTTCGTGATACATCCGGACGTCAGGAATTTCATCATACAAGGAGAGCCTGGTCACAAGAGGGCAGGATGGATTGCCAAAATCCAAGAGTTTGACATCGAGGTACGGCCAACAAAGCTGATCAGAGGCCGAGCCTTGTGCCAAGAGCTGGCCCGAAGCGCTGCAGCTGAAATCTCCGCCTGCAAGTGGGAAGATCCGATAGCAGACACCAACCTAGCCAACTCCTTATCAGAGGAAAGTGATTGGACAAATGACCTGGTGCAGTATTTCAGCACCGGGAGATGCCCAGATCACCTCAATGCCTCACAAAGAAGGAGGTTTAGGCTAAACGCCTTGAGATACGTACTTCGCCCCGAGGGGCTTTATTTTAAAAACATTGACGGCATCCTGTTGCGATGCGTCAAAGAAACAGACAAACCCAGGGTCCTCGGAGAATTCCACTCCGGGATGCCTGGGGGACATCATTCTGGAAGGCCTACGGCCTTGAAAATCATCAGAGTTGGGTACTATTGGCCCACTCTCTTCACAGACGCACATGCGGTCTGTGTCAAATGTGATAAATGCCAGAGGTTTGCTGGCAGGAACAGAAAAGCACCCCTGCCCCTCCAGCCAATTCAAGCTGAGACTCCGTTTCAGCAGTGGGGTCTAGACTTCATCGGGGTCATCACGCCTAACTCTGCAGCGGGACACAAGTTTATCCTTACAGCCACCGATTACTTCACCCGGTGGGCAGAGGCGATCCCCACTAAGAATGCGGACCAGGAAACGGTCATTGGGTTCCTCGAGAGCCTCATCACCCGTTTCGGGGTCCCGGAGTCAATAGTGACGGACAATGGTCCGGGGTTCGCAAGCGCTGTACTCACGGAGTACACCAGCAAATACGGCATCTATCACAAGATGTCTTCGAACTACTACCCGCAGGGGAATGGCCTGGCTGAGTCCACCAACAAGAATCTACTGAAGATTGTCAAAAGGACAGTAGAGAGAAACAAGAGGACATGGCACCTACTCCTGAATCGGGCGCTGTGGGCGGATCGCATATCATTCAAGAAGTCTATCAAGACATCCCCCTACGCGCTCGTGTACGGCAAGGAGGCAGTTCTGCCTACCCACATAGAGATACCCGCACTCTGGATGCTAGATGAAGAAAAAGGCAACGGGGATCCAGTGGACGCCAGACTGTGCCAACTACTGCGGTTAGAAGAAGAAAGAGAAAAGGCATACCAGGCCTTTACTAAACATGTTGAAGCGACCCAAGGCTGGTTTGCGAAAGGCACCACCACCCGAGTTTTCAAAATCGGGGGACCTAGTGTTGAAGTGGGACTCACTGAAAGCAAAGCCGAGCAACCATGGTAAATTTGATGCCCTCTAGGAAGGTCCCTATCAGATTGCTCGGGTGAACCAATTTAATGCATTCGTGCTCCGGGACATGGAGGGACAGCTTCTCCCCATTCCTGTCAACGGGTTCCACCTGAAGATTTACCACCACTGAAGGCACCCAAGGGGTCCTTCCTTGTACATATTTCTTTTCTGCATTTTTATCAGAATGTATATATTTATTTCAGCATTCAGCTTTTAGTTTTCAAGAGCCTAAGTGAAGCCTAGAGCAAACCCCGACTTCGCAGCGAAGTCGGGCATCGCTCCTTGGATAGTGCGACATCGGGAGTTTGAAAGAAAGCAGCTGACAAAAAGGCCAAAAATTTGACTAAGTGTTGGGTGCGCAACCCGACTTCGCAGCGAAGTCGGACTGCGCACCGTCTTGGGAGCGCAGTCGGGGAGCACAGAGCAAAAATCGGCTAAGTGTCGAAGTCAGACTGCGCAACTTTTCTGAGCGAAGTCTGACTGCGCAATCAAGTCTGGGCGAAGTCGGAGTGCGCACGTTTTCTGGGCGAAGTCCGAGTGCGCCCTCAATTTCGGGCGCACCTTGGATGACCTGTCGCGGGAAACGAGGGACAATGATAAAATATTTCTAAGTGTGGGCCCAGACAGCGCAGTGTGGCATAGTGCGAAGTTGGGTTGCGTCCCTCCTTAAAACCCTGGGCCAAAAGTTCTCCCTCGAAGCGTGTGCCCAGGCGGCGGCTATGACGTCATTGGAAGCACGAGGTCCGAAAAAATTCTAAAATAATGATTGCGCGACTTTCAAAAAGGATGTCATTAAGAAAGCAGGCGCATTAGGACCAACCGCAACCAGGGTACGCTTTCCAAAGATAAACCCACGCACGGCCGCCAAAAAATTATAACGCTTCCAACTACTTCGGGTAAATCACCTTAACCCCTCCCTTGCGCCATTAATGCTGTATTCCTTGCCTAGAAAAGGGGCCCTGGCATACTCAGAACATCCAAATTGTCAAGCTGACTCTGAGCTGCAAGGCGCAGAACTGAAGAATCAGTAGCCAGAATCCCCGTCTCTGCCAATTCGAGCAGAAAAGAGAGGAAATGGACAAGGGGAAAGCGCCAATGCCGGCACAGTCCAGCGACGCAGAACGCGAAGCTGAAGAACAGACAGAATCCAGCGCTCATGAGAGCGAAGCGCCGCGAGAGCAAACAAGGAGAACCAGGTCGAAGAGAAGCCAAGGGCAAGCTCCACCGCCGCCCATCAATCGCCTGGCCGGGTACAAAGATGGCGAGTACTCTATCAGCCTCACCAAGCTGCGGCCGAATATTGCGAAGTGGGCTGACAAGGTTTCACCCTCGCACCATGTCGGGGCTGCATACAAATCGAACCTGTACTGGTTCTTGTGCCCTCCTGTCCACCAATGCCCGGAGCTGGTTGAATCCATTGTGGCATACTACAAACCAGCTGCCCGGCAAGTCTGTGACAACAAGGGAAGAGTATTGTTCACACTCTTCAGGGAAAGCGTCCAGCCAGCTTTCGCCCCGGGGCTCCAGTACGACCCCAACGCAATTGTCAGGAGAATTAACCTGGACGAACAGGCGGGCAGATTCACCCAGACCAAGAGGATGAGAGAGTTTCTCGACTCAGAGCTGAAAACTCCGCTACCAGCCGGACAGTGGCCGACAGGCCCTATACCCCTGGACAGGTTCGAAAACAAGTACATATATATCATCCTGGCATGGGTACTCGGCTGCGATTCCGACAGAGTGGTACGCCCGTACCAGCTGGCGCTAGCAGAATGCATCTTGCATGGGGAGTTTTATGACTCCACGGCGCAAAGGAGCGGAAGGCGCCCTATTTTCTTTGACTGGGCAGATTGGCTGGCGTACGCCATACATTCGAACCTAGTCAGGTTGCGAGCAGAAGCAGACAACGGAATTCCGGCTCTGCTCGTTCCTCACATGGTTGTGCCTGTACCACACGCACTACCGGATTAAAGTTCCTGACTTGAAGAAGGTGAATGAAAAAGGAGAGTCGCTGCCTGTGTACGAATGGACTGAAGCCCTGTACAGGAAAGGGTCATACTATGAGTTCAACTTCAAATTTCTAGGTATGACCCTGGCGCTGTTCAACGGTGAGGCATCCCGCCCGCCAGAGGCCATGACGAACTATCTGAGGAAGTACAAGTGCGGGGACACCTTCCGGCTGACGCAGGGCATTGTAGTCAGAATCTACGGATTCAAGGGGAAGTCGTTCCTGCTGCCCTATTTCTGCACTGACCATCAGTTCGGTATGGAGATATCATGCCAGATGGATTATGTCGAGGAGGAATTCGGCCAGGGAAAGAAGAGAGGTCATATTTTCCAGTATCCTATTACCTGGGCGAACATTCAAGTACGCGAGATTGGACAGCATGTCTACCTCGAACAAGAGCTCATCGACATGGGCCTGATACAGCTACCTCAGCGCTGGAAGTATGACCCGATTGGGGTCAGGGGAAAGTTTGTGCATATCTGCCCCCGAGCGGAGATCATGCAAGAAAGGTGCAATAGAACAGGCGCAGACCTGGAATGGCACATTGAGCGGATGCAATCATGGCCGCCATGGCATGATTTTTACTGCGAAGAAGTGGCGTTTGATCCGGAGCGCAACCCGGACCACCGGTTAGACTCAGCGGGCTTCAAGAAATTCCTCTCCAAGGTGGCGCCCCTCAACTGGCAAAAAGACAAAATCATTGAATGCTGGAAGATGAGGTGCCGCACGCAACACGATAAGTCTAACCGGAAGACGTTGGCCGTAGATGATGAGTTTTCGGCCTTATATGATCAATACGCTGACACATGGCAGCCTTTCGCATTTCGAGATTGCGTTCCCCGAGGCGCCAGAAAAAGGTATAGAAGGAGGTCCCCGTCCCAACAATTGCCTACTCCAGGGACTTCCAGCGCGACACCAACAAGCAGCCAAGTGGGCCCAATGTTGCCTCCAGCTCCTGAAGCCTTACCTGAAAGGGTACAAGAGCCAGAAAAGTCAACTCCTGAGGTGGCCCCCCAAGAGGAAAAGGCGCCAGAACAGCCAGCTAGTAGAACGGCCGCAGCAAGCATCCTCCCGTCTAGACCCAGGTACAAGTTTACCGTGGGAACATCGCAGCCTGCCGCCCCAACCTCCTCTCCCTCCTTTGAACCAGCTGCAGCGCCAGAAGAAAAGAAGAGGAAGAGGAGCGAAAAGGCCAAGCGGCCTAAGGAGTCTGCACAGCAAACGGCCGCAGCACGGACAGGGACAGCCGCGCCGAAAATCGTCTCGTTAGACAGCCCTGAGATAGAAGCAGAAGCTTGGGCTGCAGGCGTCCTTCAATCAGCGGCTCAGGCGGAGCCCGCAGGTACGTCCACTTCCCCGCTCCCCCAAATCCCAGTCGGCCCTGCCATAACACCATCCCCCATTGTATCAGGGCAAGCCATAGTTGCATCCTCTTCGTCTCAGACCACCCAACCCTCCCACAGCCCCCATTCCTTCGACCAGTTCGCCCAGGACCCAAATGCTTTCCAGTCCCTCAGTCAAACCCTAGACCCCTCGCCTGCGGCCAGTGCCGAAGCTGTGCCTACATCGCCGCGCCGCTCACCTCCATTGTTCAAAACCCCGCCTACACCTTCCACTCAGCCGCTCGCTTCCCCTAGGACCCGGTCGCCCTTAAAAGCGACCACGACTTCTGGAATACCTCCTGCTTCATTGTTTGCAGGAAAAATGCCGCAGCAAGATCCGATGCTGGAAGACCTTGACTTCATGGGAGAACAGCTGCAGATCACAGATGATCAGCCTCTGGCAGCAAAGGCCGTAGGGTGTTCCGCCTCTTTCCTTCAGGGCGTCAAACGGAGAAGAGCCGAGGAGATAGCTGCCCCGGTGAAGCGCACCAAGTACGACTTGGACAGGAGAGTGCTGAGAACTGAGAAGTTGATTCCGAAAGTGAAGAAGCCTCTCCGGGAAATGACCGAGGCAGACTATGAACACCAAGTCAAGGAGAAGAGCTTTGACGATATAAACGAGGAATACGAAATCAACGGTATTCGTCGCAGAACCCATAATCTCCTTGTCAAGCGACTCGAAAGTCAGGAGACGCTGTTTCGGCTGCAAAATAACTCAAGGCAGCTGGAGGAAGATCTGGCTAGGGCCACCGCGCAGCTGGAGTCTGCACAGCAGGAAATCAATGACCTGAAAGCCCAGCTCGCCGCCTCTCAGCAGGAGGCTACAGCGCAAAGAAAGACAGCCGAACAGCTGTCAGAGGAGAAGAAGGCAGCGTTGGAGCAGGTCTCCCAGCTGCGGGATTCATTAAAGCAGGCTCAATCTCAGCTCGAGGAGAAAACATCCCAGACGGCGGCCTTTTCGAAGAATAAGGTCAAAGAGATGCGGGCTGGTCTGCTGCAGGGATGCAGGGCCAACGTTGTCAGGTCCATATCCGTCCTGGATTTCGCGTCCAGGATCCAAGAAGTATCTGCCCAGGGAAAGCCTGTGGTAGAGGAGGCCGAACACCAAGCGAAGCAGTGGCTGGACTTGGCATTAAAACTTGAGGAGTTAGCGCGCAAAGGCCTCCGATTTCCCCCAATGTCCCGAATTGCCTTAGAATGGGCAGATGCAAGGGTAACCTTGCACAATTATTTTGAAAAAACAGAGAAAATAAGGGCCGCCAGGAAAATGCTGGACGCATTAGACCACGAAATGAACATTTGCTTGGCCCCCTTCAACGCTCTTTCTGAGCACGGTTGCCCGAGCTTCGTCAAGGATGGAGAGTTTCTGACCCTTGAGCAGGTGAAGCTGAATTGGCTGTCTTTTGAGGCAGACACGTCAGAAATTGACAGCTGGGCCGAGCCCGTCCAGGAAGCTCAGGTCACCCAGATGGTGTCGAGATATTGCAAGATCAACACCTCCCTTCAGGAGTTGGGAGAGAGATACAACACCATCGACGTGCATGCGGTTGCGGCATTCAGAGCAGCGCTGAGAGATGTCAGCGACTTAGGGCCCTTTCAGGCAGCAGCCTGGGACCAGGCCAGGGCCGCATACAATCATGTCCGCGAGCGGGAGGGTGACAGTGGCGATCATTCAGACTCAGAAAGAGGAGGAGAAACAGAAGAAGCAACTGCCGAAAGTGAATCCGAAGAGGAGCAGTTGCCCAAGAAGAAGCCGTCAGAGCAGCGAAGTGCAGGGGAAGGGAGTTCCTCTGCGCCCAAAGGATGAAGGCCTGGTTCTTTGCGTCGAGGCGAGCTCGACACCCCGCGAGCCGCCAGGAATGTTGCCACATTTTGCACGGGGTGCCATGTTTTCAAATTTTGTAAGTATGCTGCTCTCCCTTCCCTCCATCTCCTTTCCCTTTCTCCACTGTTCCCTTTCTCCCCTTCTATCGGTTGCATTCCTCCCTTTTCCCCTTGTTCTTTCTTCGGTCGATTCCAAAACAGAGCAAACAGTCCCTGAAAAATTCTAAGTCTAAGAGCGCAACCCGACTTCGCAGCGAAGTCGGGGTGCGCCCTTAAGTTCGAGCGCACTCGGGAATGCGAAGTGCGGAAGCAGACCGAAAATGAGCAGAATTTGGCTAAGTATGGGAGCGCAACCCGACTTCGCAACGAAGTCGGGGTGCGCTCTTCTTCCTGTGCGCACTTGGGAAGCAGTATCCAGAAAATCAGCTAAGTGTCAGAGCGCAACCCGACTTCGCAGCGAAGTCGGGCTGCGCCCTGATTCCTGTGCGCAGTCTGAACAACGGCCAAATTGACTAAGTGTCGGAGTGCGCAACCCGACTTCGCAGCGAAGTCGGGCTGCGCCCTCTAACTTGTGCGCAGTTGGGCAATATCTTTCAAGCAGCCCAAAAACTATCTAAGGCACGGAGGCCTCCCCAACTGCGTTGTTCCCCACTTGCGCTGTCCAGTTGCGCTCCGATTCCGGGCGAAGTAAGACATAAAGAGAGACTGCCTTTCAAGGCAGATGCGTCCCTCATCAGAACTTGACAAGTGTCCAGCCTCGGGATCCGAGCCGAGATGTGATGGGAAAAAGGACAAGCATGGGCCAAATTATCTACCGCAGCTACCCTCATTTAAGCTGACGCAAAGTTCCATCTACCGCAGCTACCCGCATTCATGCTGACTCGAAGTTTCATCAACCGCACTGCCACGTAGCTGCCAAGTTTTCAGGTGGACCTTGCTGCAAGTACAGTCCCTGTCTGCAGGAGTCAACATCAGCAGCTCTTTCGCCGCTTTTGTCAGCTTTGGGATTTTGTGCCCAGGATTGTAATTGGGGGAATTGCGCTATAAATAGCCGCACCACATCATTGTAAAGGGGTGGAAGGGGGATATCCTGCTAGGGAACCATTGTAGCTATACGTTTGCTTCTGAATGCAAGACACACACTTGGCTCTATTTGTTGTTATCATTCTTTATGCTGCCTTTACTTAGCATTTCTGCCTCATGTTGCTTATTTCATTGCTTACTGTTATTCTGATATCTGGATTCCGGTATTTGATGATTAAGTATTCCTGGAATGCATAGATAGAGGATACATAGGATGTATGATAGTTATAGTTTCTGTAGTGTGTTCTGTATTTAATTGTTGTTAGTAGTGGTGATTGATCGTTGCCGTGCTGCTTATCTCCCCCACCCAACTCAAATCACATTTATATCTCTTTTCGCATTTTAATTTCTTTCCTGCACTCTTAGCTTAAAACACTTGAGAAAACCCATAGGAAGCCGGCCTTCTCCGGAGATTGGCACGGAAGGCATTCCTTCCTTCCGGCCTTTCAATCTGGTGGGCGAATGGGGCGCATTTCACTAAATCCTTTCCTAATGGCAGATTCGTAACCAACACTTCCATCTTAGGGCAGCAAGCTTTTTCGTGACTTGGAATACCACAGTAAGAACAAGTGTAGTTCTTGTTGGCAAAAAGCAATCGATACTCTCCTAACTTTGGAGTATCGATCTTCATTCATTGAGGCAAGAGCCTATTTAATACATGCTTTAGGGTTACAAATTGGAAGATCGATACTCCCGATTTAGGAGATCGTTACATGCAAGAAATATTAAAATAATCTTCCAGCTAATAATGCATGATCTAATAATAATGTATAAAAATATCCTAATAGTTCTTTACTCTAAATGAACCGAAATTTGATTTCTTTTGATGTGGTGGATAGGACCCTTGATTTTGACACTGCTTGTGATGGTGATTCACTTATTTCCTGTTTAGCGATCAATGACCACTTCCTTGAGCTTGGATTTTGAAGAGAACCAATGTGCAGGAGCTATCTTGTTGACAAGTTATTGCCAAAACTAGGCATTCTAGAAGCATCACTAAAGGCATCACTTGTAGAATAAAACACAGGACCAAAGATAAAAGGTCCTCTTAATTTTGAAAACACAAGATAAATTGGTTATTCATCTGTATTTTGGATTTTGGAGTAGCTGGGTTGGAGATGCAGTTGTAATCTTAGCAGTGAAATCTTCGATGCAAAGAAAATCCCTTGCATCAAGAGTCGTTAGCTGGTTCTAAGATTGGTGCTTTAGAATGATATTTTTCTTGCCAAATAGTTTCTTGAACTTCTTCCAAGTTGCCTATAGAGAATCAATTACTTCAAGGTGAAAGGTAAGGTCATCAAGACTGAGATTTTGATGCTCAGTCGATCCATTTCTCCTCCTTTGTGTCTCCTTCTTCAGGTTCAGTCTCTGTCGCCACTGTGATGTGATATAGCCCCTCTACTCCATAAAAGGGCCTATATATAGGATTTCTAGTAGTCGAAATTCAATCTGGTCAAATCTCATATCCTTGGGAATTGTGACCATTGAGGCCGTCTTGTCCTTAGAAGGCAGATATGCTGAAATGGAGAAAATTTCTTGAATGTTCAGAACAAACGAACTTAAAAAAAAACAAAGGCTGAAAAGGCATCTGTATGCAAGAGTAACACCTGCAAAATTTATTTGATAGTGGTTTAGTGAAATTTGCAGCAAAAGCACTCACAACGGAGACATCAAATGTAGTGAAATACTCAAATAAATTTAATCAAAATAAAACACTGAGAAATCTGAGTATAGACAAAATAATCGGAGCTCAAATGGACTCTGTATGTCTCTGAAACTGCTCTTGAAAATTGAGTCCTCAAAGAAATCGCTCAGCAGAGAGGGGTTCCCAGTGAGAGTGGAATTTTAACCACTGTTGTGGAATTGCAATTGTAGATTTTTGTGAGGGGATTTGACCTCTGTCATACCAAGTGTTATTTACCAATTATAGTGTGGTCCTGTGGGTCTTCATGTGCAGCAATACTTAGGCAATCCTTTGACAATGCCTGTCTTGAGATTAGTAAGGGCAACATAGTGCTTTTTCAGGATAAGCAAACTTCCAAGGTTGAAGCTCAAAGCCAAGAGGCTTACTGTTTTGGTAGTCTCCTATGTAGTTGTCCATGTGCCAGTTGGTTGTTTATAGTCTATGGAAGTTGAATTGCTGGAAATATGGTGCTTAGTTCTGGTGATAGCAAAGATACTCTTCAAGCTGTTGTCAGAGATACGGTCAAAATGTCCAAGATGCTTGTTGTAAAGGGTATGTATGGCCGCCATTGAGTGACCAAATCTGGAATGCAAATGAGATACCTGTTTGGTCAAGATGAGAACCTTGGTTTATTTTAACAGTTTCTCCAAGATGCATACCACTTATTGATGATATTGTAATGAAAGTTGCAGAAAACAACAATTACAATAGTAGATTCCAAATATGTAGCAACAGAAACAAGATGCACAAGAATATTATTAACAAAATCAAATTGCAAAACAGCATATTTAAACGGGTAGAACAGATCCAGATTCCAAGTCTCAGAACAGTTCAAGCCACTTCGAGAGGGCAAAGTCTCTTAGCCACTTAGAGAGGGCGAAGTCTCTTATGCACACCAAAGGTGATAGAAGATAGACAAAATGAATAATGATCCAACTACATCACAACTCTTCTTTTTATAGTCTAATAAAGTAACAAAACCTAACCCTAATGCTCAAGGGTTGACTCTCCTAAGCTAGGGCTTGAGCCAATAATAATGATAGCTGACGTGGCTATATCGAGGTTGTTACATGGATTCCCCTCTCCCCCCTCAAAAAGCTTTGTCCTCAAAGCTATAAATGTTTGGAGAAGGTTGTTGGTTTCCACATCGCATCTTCTTCAGGAAAATTCTGCCATTTGATGAGGAACTCATGCACTTCGCAAGACTGCAAATTACGGACCTGCGACTGTAGCACTGCCTCCGGCTGCAGGTCAGCCTATCCTCCTTCATCCAACTCTGGAAGTGCCGTCTATGACTGTGCTTTCTGACCAAGTACATAAGATAAGAAACAGGAAAAAGAGGGTGTATTTTGGAGGTAGAAGGAAGCTCCAATTGATATGCGACCTCCCCAATTCAGCAAATCATGTTTAAGGACCATAAAATCTGGGTGTCAGTTTTTGACCAGATTTCGTCTTTAGAGAAAGCTGTTTATATGGATGAAGCTGCAGAAAGACCATATCACCCACCTCAAATTGTTGTTCAGAGTGGTGTAAATCCTGTTGCTGCTTCAGACAATTTTGAGTCTGACAAGGATTATCCTTGAGGAGTTGGAGGACAGTCTAATGCTGCTGGAGGAAATCATCTACTTGAGCCACTTGGGAGGTGCTCGGAAGATATTCTACCAAGGATGGGGGTTTCTAGCCATACAATGCTTCAAATGGTGATGTCGTGGTGAAAAGATGATAAGAAGTATTGTACCACCATTTTGCTGAGGGAAGCCATTTAACTCACTAATCCTGCTTGTCTTGGGCAAAGCATCTCAGGTATGTACCTAGGCATTTGTTCACATTTTCTGTTTGGCCATTTGACTGAAGGTGATAAGAAGAGCTTGAATTAAGCTGAGTACCTCTAAGAGTGAACAACTCCCTCCAAAAGTTGTTAGTGAAAATAGGATCACGATCACAAACAATAGACTTGGGCATACCATGCAGTTTGAAAACAGAATCAAGGAATACCTTGGCCACCTTGCTGGCAGTGAATGGATGCTAGAAGGCACATAAATGGGTATACTTTGAAAGGCGATCCACCACCACAAAAATCACTGTTTTGCCCTTAGATTTGGGAAGATGTTCAATGAAATCCATGGAGGTGTGTTCACATTGGCAATCTACAATAGGAAGGGGCTGCAACAATCCCAGAGACTTAACTGCTTCACCCTTATTCCTTTGGCACACTTCACATTTGGCCACAAAATTCTTGACATCAACTTTCACGCTTTTCCAAGAAAAATTCTGCCTCACCTGTTGATAGGTTTTTAAGAAATCTAGAATGGCCTTCAAAAGGTGAAACATGTAGTTCCTCTACGGATCTGTGGAAGATTGAAGGTGAAACATGTAGTTCCTAAAGGTCAATGATATCTCCGACCCTCTTCCTCGAAGGTGGGAGAGCCGTAGAGGAAGGGGGCCGGAGATAGCATTGACAACAACAGAGTCTTCATACTTGCAAGAAAGGTCATTCGTCACCACATTCTCCTTCCCTTATATTGAATTGCAAAGTCATAGCCTAAAAGCTTGGTCGACCATTTGTTTTGTTTCGGACAAGAGAGACACTATTCCAAGAAGTGCTTGAGATTCTTGCCCGATATTTCTTTGCTTTTCAAAAGCAGGGGGGTGACATTCCTGCATTAAAACAACATCAATACCTGTCCATAGAAGCATCATATTCATGAGAAAAGGCTTGCTGAAATTTGGAGTACTAGAACAAGGGTGGTGGACATAGCCCTCTTTAAGGCATTTAAGGTTCTTGTAGCCTCGTTGGACCAGACAAAGGCATCCTTCTAGGTGAGAGCCGATAGGGGAGCTACAATCTTTGCATAATTCTTGACAATTTTCCTGTAATACCCTATAAGACCTAAAATTCCATAACACTTGAAATATTTAGGCATGGGCTAATCTTGCATGGCCTTGATCTTGGTAGGGTCCACCTTAACACTTTCATGAGACACAATGTGACCCAAGTACTCCACTTCAAACACACCAAAGGAACTTTGGACTACTTGACATATAACTGTTCTCGTTGCAAAAGGTGAAGCACTTAGTCGACATGATGCAAATGGGCTGCCCAAGACTTACTATAGACTAGGATGCCATAAAAAAAGATAACTTATGGGGCCTATGGTGGAGAGAACGAGATGGTAAAGCTATTGATGCCTTCTGGGGTGTTGTGGTGCTTCCCTTTATTCCTTGGTTGATGCTTCTTTCGGCTCATACAAACATCATTAGTTAGATCTGTTCATTGCAGACACCTGTTTACTTGTGCCCAGCTAGAGACAGCTGGAGGATCGGACATGCACCAATAAATGACGACAAAGCCTGAGTAGATTGCCATCACCTGGGGTAGGGGGGGCGGGGAAGTGTTACCAAAGACATCTTATTTTGATTAGCTCAACTAGATGATCAAAATGAGACAGGTCCTTCCGCAAGGGTCCCGACTCACCTGATTATCTTTTTAGGCTCATGGAATGGGAATGGTTCTACCTAAATCACAATACTACAGAAGAAAATTGTGCTGAAATATTGATCGCAGAAAAGCATTTTACAGAAATTACCCAATTGAACAAGGCAAATCCAGCTGAAAGAGGTTTTGGAACAGCTCACTCACCAGTTTGTTGCCTTCTTTGCCGCCAAAATCGTAGCTTTGATACATCTTGTAATGAAACAACTTTTAGAAAACAGAAACTACAACAGTAAATTCTAGAAATGTTATAAAAGAAACAAGATGCACCAGAATATTAGCAACAGTCAGATTCCAGAATAATAGATCTAAATGAGTAAAACTGATCCAGATTTCAAGTCTCAGAACAATCCAAGCTACTCGGAGAGGGCAAAGTCTCTTAGCTACATAGGGAGGGCGAAGTCTCTTATGCTCATCATAGGCGATAGAAACTAAAGAAAATGAATGATGATCCAACTACATCACAACTCATCTATTTACAGGCTAACAAAGTTACAAAACCTAACCCTAATGCTCAAGGGATGACTATCCTAACCTAGGGGCCCGAGAATCAATAATATAGATAGCAGATGTGGCTATGCCGTTACAGATATCCACGAAGTGAATGCTAATTGTTGGCATTTAACAAGGCAAAGGAGTGTTTGTTGATTGGATATGACCTTTGGCTTGAACTAGGTGTCTTACCACCAAGTGTGCATTGAACAAACCCACAAATCCAAGGTGTGGTGACAACACTTAAAGACGCAGTTCATTCATTGCAGACTACCAAGTGCTCAAAGCTTGATGACAATACATATGACCAGATGTCAAAGAAAATGCCACAGATTGGTTCTTATTGGATACTTGCATCCGTTTTCTCCCCTTAATAGTAAATCTTCATAAATAATAGAGGGTCTTGTGATATTATTTCTGACATGCATGGGGATGTAGAGGTTTGTTGATGATACCACAAGTCTAGCCTGCTAAGGATGACAAAGTACCATTTTATGGATAAGGAGGAGCTGCAAATCAAGGAATTTGGGAGTCACAAGTAGATTCTCTTTTTGGTGAAGGGCATCGCCGTGGGTTGCATTTTAATCACCTACAGGGACATAATGGGTTTGTGGACAGATGAAAATGCAGAGGTCCATAAGCTGTAGGATGGAGTCTGTCCACGTGGATTTCCGTAGACATAGTCAAAAGTATTCCCTTTTGAGATGCTGACATATCAACAGGACTTGTGGACCTTGTCGCTTACGCTATCATTGTTGAAGATATTGGTTCAATGGTGCCAAGGTTGTGGATTTTATTGTAAAATCTAGAATTGTTAATGTTAAAACCCTAGCACTGACACTTTGAGACCCACATTGACAGCTATAGTTTGGAATATTTCGGAGAAGTGGGATGGAACCTGTCTAATGCAAAAATGAGGGTGCAAGGGTAATGGTGGACTGTCCAAGCAAGGATCTTGCTAGTCAATATTCTTGATTGAAGAATCATAATGTCAAACCTCACGTCTCACTGCAATTGTGCTTGTTCAGAGGAGATGCAAGCAATGGTGGGAGGTGGATCATGAGTTCATTTGATCATGAGCTAAGAAGTTCTGATGGCACCTGGTGGTATTCTGGGTCATTGTTCACAGTGCATTCACGGGTTAGCATCCAAGCTATCTGTTGGTGGATTTGTAGCCAGAGCAAAGGATGCTTAAACCATGGTAAGGGAAGATGACACGATGCAAGGTTGTTTGCAGGGACCATAATCTTTCTCCTTCTGGGTCAAATATTGAGTCACATGTCAAGGATTTGTACTGCACAGGAGTGAATGTAGTTTGATGACATGGAGTAGGTGGGAAGTCACTCGGGTAATAAGCCAGCTATGGTGAGCATGGAGCCAATTTCTTGTGATCATGGTTTGTTATAAGGGACCAAAGCTCAGATGGAGTTCTTACGCCCTTTGTTTTTTGAATTATCACAAGCCAAATGTCAACTGAAGCATGAGCTAGAATGATGTTTTCTGCGACAGTCACTTTAGGAACAAGCCAGAACCATGACAGTGTCATGACACCAATTCTGGCATAAAATATTCAAGTATAGCCTTCACGTAAAAGGGCATGCTTCATGAGAAAGGAATCCATGGAGGAATCAGAGCTATTCCTTATGGGCACCCCCTCTGATACCATGTTGGAGATTGTTACCATATTATTTATGCACAGGACCATTGCCCTTGCAAACTAGCTCACACATCACATAATCATTTTGGATACAAAATGTATCATGTTTTAAATTTCCAGTTGATAGCTAAAAATACACAAATTACAGGGAACTCTCACGTAGAGGCACAGGTAGGAGATTAAGTGACCTGGCAAAGAAAATATGCCAAGAACTCTCTTGTATGTGGGAGTTCTTCTAGGTTTAGCTGAGCAGCTTACTTGATTGTTTGGCTAGAATATGGATTTGGTTGAAATGAAAATCTGTAACATTAACCTGTCCGTTAGGAGGTTGCAACAAGATTTATTAAATGCACAATGTGATAAAAAATTAGGTACACCAACAAATCATGCACACATATATAGTTCTATCATGCAATTAAAGACCTCTTCCCTTTCTCTCCTCACAAATCTAGTATAAAAATATCACTAAATTGTTTGGACTGTTCTTGATCCAGGAGGGTAAAAAGTTTATTGATTGGGAAAAGTTCAATAGTTTTAAAATATGAATCTCATCCTCTAGGATCCATTTAGATGGCAGATATTTGTATGTTTCTCAATTTCCAAACATTTTTTTCTTTGTTTTGATGTTTGTGACTCTAGCAAAATGCATGTTAAACATTTTATTTCTGGTAATTGTACTCGATTGCAAAATTTATATCATGTGTTGCTCATTTATTTTATAACTTTCTAAAGATTTCTTCTAAGTTCATTTAGTTGGCCCTCTTGCTTTCTAACCAGTTCATGTGATGCTCTTCTTATACAAGCTGTTTATTTCCAGTGGCATATTCTTATGATGGAATTTTGTTCCACATTAATACTTCTTCTCTTCTTCTTCTCCATAGGTGCACCTTTCAGATTACTCTGTGTTTCATAATCACATTGCTAATGTTTTGAATTGACATTACACATTTTTGTAAATGCATTCAAGTGTGAGATATATTTTAATGTTGAAATTTCCAAGTCATCACATACAAGCAAATATTGGTATGTTTTATTGTGTATTTTCATTTAAGCTTGTATCCCCATATTTCATCTTTGGCAAAGATGGACCCCTTCCCTATGAGTTTTGATTGCTAGATACGGGCTAGGTGTTGGAAAAAACGTCAGAACATTGCAACTATCATGTACATCACGCACCCCTATTTTATTTGTGAGTAGCTGGTTTTTAAGAAAAATTGCCAATATTTTCTGAGAAGGGGGGAAAAGTCATGAATTCTGTTGATTTTTCCTCAATCACCGATGCAGTTTTTTCCGAGCTTTGATGATAAATTGCCCATCATGATTATTTACCTTTGCTTGGGCTACTGTATTTGTTTACCCCTTTTAAGTGTTGTAATTATTTCAATCTGCCCCTGGTTCAAGCATAATTATTGGTTTTATGGTGTGGAATTGTTTTACAAGGATACTTGTTAGATACAGCTTCTCTAGAGGCCCACATATTGAGATACCAACTAGAAACATGTATGTTTCATCTGAAGCAGCTAAAAGCAATAGGAATGCAGAACTTCTGCATAAATGGCATTTCCTTTTTTTTAATTGGTTATATGGGATAAAAAAGGGCCCTACCTGTATTACATTATGACCACACAGTGGTATTACAACAGCTTGGCTATTATGCATGTATTGCTTGACAAGATTTGAACTTGGCTGTCCTCCTTGAAACTTGAGGAATTTAACCGGTTGAGCTAATGCCATTTGATTGCAGAAATGACATTTAAAATCGGTTATATGGGATTGAAACAGGCCCCACCCATACTAAAGCTGAGGAGTTTAACCGGATGAGCTCATGCCATTTGATATAGAAATGAAATTTATTACATGAGATTTTGAATTTGCATTGTGAATGTTTACTTCTGTGGTAAGGAAATTATGTTTTACCCTCATTTGACATGGACAGGTCTTTTTGTAAATAGCTGTGTTCTATTATTGCGAGGAGAAACTTTAAGAATAATTGAGTATAATTGCATAGACTTGTCTATCTTACCACCGGTCTAAGATCTGTTCTGGTTTTCCACTTTGTTGTAGGGTTTCTTCGATCTCATAGGCTAGTATCATGAATAGATGACTTTGTTTACAATGATGCAATGATATGAGTGTGTTTCATATCCTTAGTTTGTGCTTTTTTTAATGCTTGGCAGTCTATTAATCGATTCTCAAGGATCTTTATGTTTATGTTTTCAGTTACTGTTGTTTCTCTTATGCATATGTATGTGGTTACATGATAGTGACTATAATTGTGGGCTGTGCAGTCCAAGGTCCTTTAAACATCTATTGCGTTGGTTTCCTGCCTTCCTTATCATTTCTTTCTTCGAAATTGTGGCATTTATTTGCTACCTCAAGAGCTTGGAATCTTTGCTAGTTTCTTATGCAATTGCGGTGAGTTATTTTCCCTTTGACAACCAGTGTTTTATAGGTCAAAGCAATGAAGAAACATTTTAAGACAGTTCTAGCTGGTATTGAGCATTTGAAATTGATGGAAAAAGTGGAGAAAACAAAATGCATAGAACTGCATGTGCATGTGATTTAAAGGTGTCTAATATAAAATCGTGTTTCATTTAGGAAAATGGTCCTTAGGCAGAGGAAAAATATTGTCCCGCAGATTCTCATTTGGTCTTTTCTTTCTCACAAATCTGACTGCTGTCTAATTTAATCTGTTTCAGGCAAAGAGGAGTAATGTTTTGCTCTCAGTTATAGTTGGAAGAGTAGTATTCAAGGTAATTTTTCTTTATTTCAAAAATGTTTTTTTTTCTCAAGTATGATACCTTTGGTCTAGATTTTTAAAATCCTATATTTCTGTTACTCTGAGAAGCATGCACACAAATTGCAGCAGTAGATTGAACGTTACTTAAAAAATTATTACGTGTACATGTCACGATTCATCTCTATAGATGGACATATGAGCCATCCACATGGATAGTCATACACATTTTCATCTCTACATATGCTTACATGCTCATAGATGCAGATTTTCAACTTAATGAATGGCCTAATCTAGTTTTGGAGAATCTTGTTTTTGATTTCAGGAAAAGATCTGGAAAAAACTCCCGTTCGTCATATTAATGGTCGTAGGGATGATACTCATTGTTATAGCTTAAGAAGGTATATATATTGTACTTGGCTAGTCCTGGAAGGTCAATTGATCACACTCCATCACATAACTACACAGGAAATATACAATCCATTGAAAAAGATGATAATGGCGGGTTCATTGCCATCATCAGATGATAAGAGAACCCATTTTGAGGTAGGTATCAATATGCTTGCCTTTGGCAATGAATGTCCAAATAGAGTGATTTAATCATTTAGAGATGCAAATATGGGTGCAAAGTCTCATGATCGGCATCTCTATGCATTGCTTGTTTTTGTTATGCAAGCATGCTTCATATTGCCTTTCTTTCAAAGGGCCATTTATAATTGATAATGAAACTGGCACTTATGAGTGCCCTTGTGACTTAACATTGGAAATTGAGGCTTCATCAATATTTTCTGGAATCTGGATTCCTATGCGAAATGAATTTTGTTCACATTTTATACACATTCGGCACAATAAAATGTATTTATGCATCCACCCTTGTGAATATATCCAGCTTAAGTCAACAAAATTAGTTTATCATACTTGAAGGCTCAAGTGCTCTGTTATGTGATTAGGGAATAAGTTGATTGCTATTTTACTTGTTTGTTGTGAAGAGAAATGGAACATCATATTTGAATAGTCACACATAAAGCACTGGGATAATATAATGTTTATTCATTTGTCTTCTCTCTTTGTCTTCTCTCTTTTGGATGTCTCAGTTTATAGATAAATATATTGTTCTTGTAAGTGGACTTTTCTCACATTTATTTTTGCTACTAGACTGCCCTTACCTCATATGGAAAGATTTATATTTGTCATTGAATAAACTATTTTGGCTATCCTTGTGAAATGGTTTTGGGAATCTACTTTCTACCATGGTATAGCAAGTAATTAGCACAATTTGAGTGGGAGCTTCTTAAATTATCTTCATACCACAGTACTGGCCATGGAGGAACTTCAAGAGTCATTTGTTCAATGTGATTAATGACATTATTTTGCTGGTAGAGTTTAATATTTGAATTATAAGGTGAGCTGGGGCTTGGAGAATGTACATTGTATTACAAAACAGGGAAAGAGTGGTCGGTCTGTTCCCACTTCTGGTACCAGTGCCAACTAGTGTTGATATTTTCAGATTTAGAGGCTTTCAAGCTGAGTTTTTCCCTTTCTAAAAATTCCTTCAAGTGATCAAAATTCAGTATTTTTTGGTAGTTGTCATCTATCATTTGAATGAACCTTTAGAAATATTTTCTTTGATTTTCATTTATTTGACATTACAATCTATACCTTACACTTTGGATCAAATTTAGTCCCAACACCTTTGCTGCCTGTATTCAGTGACTTTTCAGGTGGCTGATGTTTCTATATATATATATATATATCTGTGTGTGTGTGTTTCCCCCATTTATAATGTAGAACTTTAAATCCCTAATTTATTGAGGTTTTCCCATATGGGTATGGAGATTTATGTACTTGATGCGGTTAACACAGCTGCAATGAGCATTTCTATGTTTGAGTGGGCAGGCATATCAAGCTGCTTGTCAATGAAGATTTTCTATTGATCAAAATGTATAGAAATTTGGAGATGGAGAATCTGGAGATGATATTAAAGTTGGAGATGGCCAATCATTTAGCAAACCTAATTGGACTGGATGACAAATTTTACAAAGGATGAAGCCTTGAAAATTAAATTAAGAAAATGTTTCCATGGGCAAGGTCTTAAAAATTTAATTGTATTTTATTTTGCAACTTCCCTTCCCTAAACAAACCATTGCAAACTTTTATTATTATCATAATGTTTAGAATGTAGCTATTACTACAGCAACTATCAGTATTATATAGAACATGTATACACACAAATAAAAGTTTAGCAGCATATTTTATATACCAATTAACAAGTCAATAAATTTTTATGCCGGTGGTTACTATACACTGATAGGTGCTTTTAGCTAGTTGTGTCAGTTTCTGATCTCGGGAATAATCTCATATTCCATGACCCTATTAATAAACTGAAACTACTGTTTGACTGAAACCACCTAGTGTAAACCCAAATACTTCTAATATAAATCTGCTGCCTGAAAGCATCTCCATTAGAGTCTTGTAAATAAATACATAAGGATAATGGACCTAAAAAAAGAGGGAAAACACATGGCCAGGGGCTATTTTGTTCATCTCTTTTTAGACGGCAGCTTCTCAAGATCCAACAGAAACAGAATCCCACTATGGCGTCTAAGATGCTTACTCAGTTATTTATGTAGATCACATATCATTGTTTTGTAAGTTCTGCTGATTGCTAATGTTTTTCGATAACTCAATCATATCTGATTCATTGACTTCCATAAACTTATCATTTTTTTGTTTCATTTGGTTTTTATGGGATTGAAACCTGCCCCACCCGTATTACATCCTCACCACACATTGGTATTTCAACAGCTTGAATATTATCCACATATCACTTGACAAGATTTGAACCTGGGTCTCCTACTTGAATGTTGAGGAATCTAACTGGTTGAACTAATGTCATTTGATTCCATAAACCCATAAATTACTCAAGAATTGATTTAAATTTCTGATTTGGAGAGGCATCCCTCTGCACCCTCTTGAATCCAAGTTTCTTGGACAGCCTGGAGGACATACATGCTTGGAGCGTTTTACTTAGCAGGAGTTTTCAGAGAACCAGTGAATTCTTCTGGAAATAAATCATTAGGCTATCCTGCTTTCAAATCTCCTGAAAATCATCAAGATAATTCTATTTAAAACAAAGAAGTGGAGATGAGGGCTGCATAGTATTTCTGCCAGCACTATATAGGCATCCACATCATGTTAACACCCCAGTATACGATAGGACTTGATTGTCCACATTAAGAAATATGGCAAACCTGTATTTTATTCTCTTTTCTCATCACCACAAATCCTTCATATCTATATCCTGCCGTTTTGATCAGGCAACAGATATCCTGTACGCAATATATAGACCTCTAAATAATGTTAACATCAGTGTGTGTTAGGATGTGTTTGAACCATTATTGAACGATGACGTGATAACTTTATTTAGGGGCGTTTATCAATCCTGGATTTTATATGTTCATTGTCAATACTATTATCCTTCGTAACCACCCTGTTAAATAATAATAATGTTAACCTTCGTAACTACTCTGTTTTAATAATACTACTAACCTTTATAGATACAAGTCGAGAAATGCCTATTTATTATCTCTTCTTCTCATGATGAATGATGTCCTGACTCTGGCCAAGTAGACTCGTGAAGCTAAGATCTATGAAAAATAGGGCTTAGAAATTGAAATAGGGGTAAAAAAAAATTGAATAGAAACATAGAAATTGAATAGTCTAAAATGATTATTTTATTACATAGGAAAGGAAAGTGGTTTTTAACATCCATGGCCACAATGCCTTTTAGTGTAGATTTTGTTATTACCGGCTTTGGATTTTCAATGGAGTAGAACAGGATTCGAACCATTCCAATTTGGATTTCCAATGTCTTCATCATTAGTCTACTTACTACTTAGGTTGTACGAGGGGTACAACACGGAGACTTTATTTAATTATAAGAGGTGTGATGCACACAATTTGTATTAAACACTATTGACATCAATTAAGAGTTTCACAAAAATTTAGATAGAGAATCAAACAAAATTGACATGTTACAAGTTTCTCAAAGAAGGGCAAAAATATGAATATTGAAAAGTAATAAGAAGATATAACGTGGTGCCTTCAAGACACCAAAATTCTGCACTAACAAGAGGAACAATTCTAAAAATCAACCGGTTAGATTCCTTGATTTTCAAGGAGATCCATGTTGGAATCTTGCGAGTGATACATGCATAATTGCCAATTAGTTGTAATATTACTATGTGGTAATGATGTAAAATGGGTGGGGCTCATTTCAATCTCACATAACCCATTAAAAAAAATTCTTACAATGTATAAAATGATGAATGAGTGGAGGCAAAAATCCTTTTTCATGATACATAAACACATATAATAACCATAAAATTAACATTTTCTTGGTCCTTCGAACAATACATGGATCACTCTAGAGGGTGAATACGAGCCTTGGGCTACTAGTAAAATACATCGTTATATTACAATTAAGCTAATGACCAAAATGGATGATTACATATTCCGAAACACCCTCAATCTAAATGGAGGGCCTAAAGAGAATACTCTAATGGCAACTCTTTCATGCAAGTTGATCTCGAAACTTGTTGGTGTCCTTTGACATGGCCTCAATGAAATTATCTACAAGTTGATCTATAAAGGAAAAATATGTAAGTTTGAATTGACCCTCAAAATGAAGTGTCCTAATATTATGCATCTAAAACTAAATATGTCCAATTCACTTATGCTTTACTAGATTGATTTATATTGTAAATCAGTTGAATAAAGATCTAATTATTGTAAAATAGAGTGTTGAGATATTTTCGAGGAAGACCCACTTTTGCAAGTCATTCACAATCACTCAAGGTGTCTTACAACCAGAACCACACAAACATTTTGCCTCCATTAAACACAGATGTAGTGTTTTTAGAATGTCCAAAATCAAAGTAAAATGAACAACTTGAAGTAGCACTTACTAAGATCATAAACCCAACTCACAGATAACCTTGTGAAAGAAGAGATCCAATAGTGTAAGAGATGCCCATGTGAAGAGTACTTTTGATATAGTGCAAAAAAACGTTTAGCAACCTTCTAATGACTCTCAGGAGGCGCATGCATGCTGTAAAGCAAAAAGATCAACACCAAAAATAAGAATAAATCAAAACAATCTGTGTGCACATGAAAAAGAATGATCTCATATATTATTGGATTAGGGAGCCTTGATCTCCACTTTTACACATCAATATGCCCCGAATCATAGGGGTTACAAAATATTGCTTATTTTGATAATACAATGATTACAAAAAGGGATAAAACCCTCTTGCTCGACCAAACAACTGTGGTGTTCTCCAATCTTCTTTGCTCCAAACAAGTGTTGAGTGGGCTTCTTGAATATCCTTACGGGCCATTCCAAGCTGCAACGACTACCAAAGAAATCGCCACCTATACCTGCACAAAAGCAATCCACAAAACATATTAGTAGCACATGCAGGGCCTCCACTGTGTGAGGCCCTTGTCAATATAAAATATAAAACTACAAACCCTAAGTGAAATAAAACAAAATGCGGGAAACCTAAATAGAAAATAAATAGTTGCTTTGTCAATACCTGATTGCGATCTATTTGTTCAAGGGTTTGAAATGATGTTGCGTGGACGCCCAAAAATATTCGAGGGTTTGTTGGACTCAGTCCGGTGTCTAGTGGATGCCTAGAAGCATTTGCAGACAACGATGGACGCCCTGTAGAGTTCAGGAAACGCCCTAAGGCGTTTGCGGGTTGTGGCAGACGCTCGATAGAGTCTAGATTTGGTTCGCAGAAGTGGCGATGTTTGAACGACGAATACGACGACGACTAGGGTTTGTGCGAAATGTTGTGCGAATATGTATGATCCCTCCTTGCAAATGTTTTTGACCCTTATTCACGAAAAGTGAATAACATTTTATGATTGTCTTATTCATGTTAGGGTTTTTACGACAACGAGTGGCCAGAACTAAAACATGATGAGTGGCTGAGATTGCAACTTGATAAGTGACACAAATTGTATTTAATGAGCAACAAGGATTGCTACATGGCCTGCTAAGATGGAGTTTTGATGGATGGCTTATATATATATTTGAATGGCTATGATTTGATGATGATGATGAATGGATTATAAATGACTAGGATTTGGTGTCTACAAATGCCCCTTTTTGTATCACTTTGTGTAGAACACAAGGCAGTGCAAAAACAAGAGACACTTGGTTTGATGGAATGGACGCGGTGCGCATGAAGATTTGAAAATTTTGTGGTTTTAAATTACCCCCTCAATTGGCGAATGGGTGAAGAATGAAACCCATGAGCCAATTGACCAAAGGTGGATGATGAAATGGATGCATGTGATGAATGCAGATGTTTTGAAATCAAATTCAAATTTGTTGCCCAAGTTTGAGGTTGATCTATGTTGTTGAAAATTTGCTTTTAGCACGATGTGTAGTGTTGTTATGGATAAATTAGCCAACATTGGTGAACATGTGGCGGAGGCGGGGGTACCACCTCACTTTAGGAGACCACACTTTTGAACCTAACTATTGGATGCCAAAATTGGGAAACACGTGGCAGAGGCGGGGATATCACCTCACTTTAGGTGACCATGTTTTTGAACCGAAAATAATGTCATGATGCATGTGGAATTTGTAAGGGAGGTCTGCTTTTTGCCTGTAGAGAGGGCTTATGATAGCTTTGAGCAAATTTTCGCGAACATAGTTGCATTCGAAAATTGAGAGATCGATTTGGTTTGATTTCGAACATGGCATGGGATGATGATTTTGAACAAGCATCCTTATGGTGATCTACCCATCCTACCGGATTACATGGATAACCAATCATTGCAACCGTTAGATGACTAGATACAAGGCTCACTTGATAATGTAAGTGGATTTGATGATGTGAGGAGATGATGTAATTGCATTGATGAGTTGATTTCGCAGTTTTGTGAAATTTTGAATTGCTTTGGGATGTTTTGAAGCGTTTTTGAGTATTTGTGTGACTTTTGATCGCATTCAAAAATTAAACGCCCAAATCAATCCTTGTTATCACTGAATGTGATATGATGATGTAATAAATGCATGGAAAAGTGGATTTGGTAATTTTGTGAAATTTTGAATTCCTTTGGGACATTTTGAAGCATATTTGGGTATTTTTGCGACTTTTGGTCGCATTCAAAAATTAAACGCCCAAATCAATGTTAGAGTAATATTCCATTACTTGGGATACTTACCATTTACTCCACAAGGTAAAAGAATATTTACATTCATCTTTTACCATTTACCATGAAGATATTTCACTGTTGGAAATATCTTATGGTAAACTAGGTTAGCAGGTTATCTATCCTACCTAGGTTGTTGGTTAGCTACACGTCTCTCCTACCGTGTTGGTTAGCGAGATAGACGAGATTAAGTTAGTTTAATTATTATAAATAATCTTGTCAATCATATGTTAATGTTAATGTTCATTTTATTTATTTTGGACTTACCTTGGACCTACATTGGTATCATTCACTGGGTTCTACCTGGTACATCCCGCAGGAGCTGGTCTAGGCATGGTTCTCGAAGTGTTGTCCGATATGGCACGCTTCCCGATGCACTAAGGCTAGCATAGGAGTTCGAGGGCCCATAGAGGCTCGGATCCCGAGGAGCAGGATCTGCTGATGTCACGACCCGCAGCTCGAGATCCGAGCTCAAGAGGCCCACAGGCGCACAGATCCCGAGGAGCGGGATCTGCTGACGCAGTAGCCAGCCGACCCGCAGACTGGCCGTCGCAGTCGGCCCGTAGACTAGCCGACGCGGCCACAGGGCCCGCGGACGCGCTAGCCGACCTGGCACACAGGCCGAGCACAGCGCCCGCTAACCCCTAGACTGATCGCGATCAATGAGCCGAGGTTTTGCAACCTTGGCCCCCGTGTCGGCCCCTAGGGCCTGCAACGCCACTAGGCCCTGCAGGCCACGTGGCTAACTCCCGGGAGAGCCGAGAGGGCAGGAGCGCCCTCCCTCTTCCCGAGGATTTGATGGACATCGGGATCTGAGATTCCCTGATCGACATCGGGATCTGAGAGGGAAGGCGACCCTCCAATCCCTGATCGACATCGGGATCTGAGAGGGCAGACGACCCTCCAATCCTTGATCGACACCTGGACATGGACTGGTGCCGACAGGCCCTGACACGCATCCCGAGGGACACATGGACTGACATCGACTGGCCCAAGCACGCATCTCGAGGGACATGTGGACCCAGGCATGCACCACGAGGTGCAGACTCGACCGGACAAGTGGCGGACAACCACTGGACAGAAACCGTACAAGTTCCAGACAACCACTGGACACGACACGTGGCAGACAACCACTGACGGACACGTGGCGGATAGCCACTAACGGACTCGACGCTGACTAGACGACTTTGCCTACCCTTGGCAAGTGGCGGACAACCACTGGACAGAAATCGTACAAGTGGCAGACAACCACTGGACAAGACACGTGGCAGACAACCACTAACGGACACGTGGCGGACAGCCACTGACGGACTCGACGCTGACTAGACGACTTTGCCTACCCCTGGCGCCACGTGGCGGCGACCAAAAGGGCAGGCGACACAGTCGATTGCCCACAGGCAATCGACCGATAAGGGGGGACTTTCCCCTTATCAATCCCACAACATCCCACTACGGGATGCATGTGGGATAAAAGTCCCGAAATTTTTTTTTAAAACTTTGGCCGTCGCAGTCCTTAAAAGGCACGCACAGTGCCTTCGTTCCATCGGGCGCCGTAGCCCGACCGGTTGATCGGGTCGAGCTAAGGCGCACGGCGGGGAGTCCAGGGTTCGACTCCCGCCGGGAACAAAAGGCCATTCTTTTGGCCTTCGACACTCAGACAGGTATTTTTTTAATTTTTTTTTCCTATGCAATTTTTTTAATTAATTTTTTTTTATTATTAATTTTTTTTTAATATTTTAAAAACTTCAATTTTTTTTTTTAAATAATCAATTTTTGTTTAATTATTTAAATTGATTTATTTAAGAGATATGTTTTTAGTTTTTTCATTATTAATTAAAATGATTTATTAAAAACTTTTCTTAAACTATTGCAAATTAAAAAAAAAATTAAAGAATTTTTTTTTTGCAACTTTAATATTTAAAAGTGCTAATGTTTTCTCACAAAATGGAGATATAAGACAAAGTGAAAGCACATTTTTTTTGTTGCAAAATTAGACAAACTCTTCTCAACCCTTGTTCATTTAGCATACAAAGAAAGGATCACACTGATTTTTCTTTTGCAAATTTAGAAAACAAGGAACTTTTTTTTGTAAAGATCAAAAGTACTTAGAGTGCATTTGTTTTCTCCAAGGAGACATAATACATAAAATTGCACATCTATTTTTTTTTCTGCAAAATTGAGAAGACTTTGTAACCTTGGGTTCATCAAAACTAAGTCGTGTGTCGACTAGTTCTGGAAGCCTTTCAAAAGCGGGTCGTGTGTCGACTTGTCTTGAAAGGAGTGCTCTAAAATTCTACATTTTGTAAACATTAAGGGGGGATAGAATTCATTTTTTTTTATTGATTCTATTGTTTGCAAAATTGTAAAGAAAAAGGGGGGATATTTCAGAATAAGAAAGGTGCATTTTCGATTTTACTCGACACCTTCTCTTCAAAATTGCTTGTACTAGGTGCATTTTCGGTTGCATCCGACACCTAGAGTGATACAAATTTGGGTTGCTCTTATGTTTTGATTATTGCACTAAACACTCATGTTTTTTGTGTGCAATTAAAAAGTCAAATATAAACATTCAAAGAAGCATTTCACAAAACCCAAACTTCACTCAAAAACCATGCTAAAACTTTGCATAGGTTCCAACAAGTAATTTCTCCCCAATTCAAAAGGTCAAAACTTCAAATCACCTTGATACTCTCTCTTTGTTTGGCTTAATTACCTCAAATTTTTCATCCTTCTTTCAAGGGTGTTAAAGCAGGTGCCATTAAATATCCTAGAGGGCAAAATCAAAAGTTTTACAAACCTACCCCTGTTTCATTTGCTCTATTTTGTTTGGCTTAAAATTCCTCAAACTTTTCATCCCTTGGTAAGGGTGTTAAGGCAGGTGCCATTAAATATCTTATAGAGGCAAATTGAAAACACCTTCCATATACTCTTTTGAGAGTATAGTACAAGATATCCCATCTTAGTCCTATCAAATTTGAAACCTAAAACATGGCCATGATACACAAGTATCTCACTGAGAGCCAACTGCTCAAAGGTTCAAATTACTCAGCTTGGAAGACTAAGATGAAAGCTATCTTAACTGTAGAGGAATTGTGGTCAATAGTGGATGGAAGTGTCACTAGACCTCAATCACCAGGACAAGATCAAAGAGATTTTGATAAAAAGGATAAAAAACTATCCTTAATGATCTTGCTAGCTATTACTGATGATATCCAACCTCATATAAGTGTAGCTAAAACTGGAAAGGAGGCATGGGATGCCTTAACTACCATATTTGAGGGAAAGAATCAATCAATGATTCTTAACCTTCAAACACAGCTTCATACACTTCACATGAAATCTGGAGAAACAGTAGAGCTATTCCTCTGCAGAGTGGCCGATTTGAAAACAAAACTGCAAGCCCTAGGAGAAACTGTGGAAGACAAAGTCTTAATCTCAATTATTTTGAGAGCTCTTCCAGACTCCTATCGAATGTTGATTACATCCCTTCAAGTCTCTGGTAGGACAGTGACTTTTGTAGAGTTGGTGAACATGCTTCAAACTGAAGAAGCTAATCAATTCCAAAGAGATGATGCATCCAACAATGCACTTTTCTCACATAAACAACAAGGAAAGAAAAAGTGGAATCAACAACAAGGCTCTTCTTCTAACAAAAACAAAGGTCAAGGCCAAGACACTAAGAAGAAGAAGCAATATTGTAAAATCTGTGACAAAGACACTCATCAAACCAAGAGATGTTGGTTTAAGAACAAGCCTCCCAAAGAGAAAGGTCAAAAGAAAAACCAAGGCAATGTTGCAAATGAGATGTCTAATACAGATTCTGATTCTGGTTCAGAGAAAGCACACAGAGTGCTAATTGCTAGAACGGTTTTGTAGAAGGAAAACACATGTGTCCCTTGGGCAAAAGCACCATTTTCTCTCTCTTCTCTTTTTGGCTTCATAAATAGCATAAGTATTTTGTTTGAAGACCTTACAAATAAGGGGTGCTTGTACCTCTTTTAGGCTTCATAAATAGCAAATTCTAGGTGTTTGAAGTACTTGTAACAAGAGGAGCGACTTTTTGTGATGTAAAATTGTCTAGGAGGCAATATTTGTAAAATCCTTTACAACACTCTTTAGTTGCACACTTTTTGCAATTGAGGGGGGACATAAATTTCTTTTCTTCACAATTTTTTTTGTAAAAAGGGAAGCAGGCTTATAAGGGTGCATTTTCGGCAGCGACCGACACCTTAGTCACACTTCCTTCAGAAATTAATTACACTATGTTTTGCAACGAGAAGGGGGGAACTTATAAGGGTGCATTTTCGGCAACGACCGACACCTTAGCTACCTTATCTTTTGCAAAATTCATATTGTAAATGAATGAACCTTGTATGAAGTGATCTATTCTACTACACCTAGCGATTGCAGTGGCTGGTTACCCATGCAATTCGGTTGGATGATGTGATTACCATAAGGACATTTGTTGGCGTGAAGACAAAGTGAGGAATGACCCACTTTTTGCTTAGAAGCAGCCAGAGTACTGTGACAGAGCAAAGAACCAGCAGATCAACATCTTCTTCATTGTATTGGGGCAGTTATATACTTTACCCAAATATTGTTATATAGATGGATATGTATGTATTACCCAAATAATGTAATAAGGGGGGATGTTAGAGTAATATTCCATTACTTGGGATACTTACCATTTACTCCACAAGGTAAAAGAATATTTACATTCATCTTTTACCATTTACCATGAAGATATTTCACTGTTGGAAATATCTTATGGTAAACTAGGTTAGCAGGTTATCTATCCTACCTAGGTTGTTGGTTAGCAACACGTCTCTCCTACCGTGTTGGTTAGCGAGATAGACGAGATTAAGTTAGTTTAATTATTATAAATAATATTGTCAATCATATGTTAATGTTAATGTTCATTTTATTTATTTTGGACTTACCTTGGACCTACAATCAATCCATGTTATCACAAAATGTGATATGATGATGTAATGAATACATGGAAAAGTGGATTTGATGATTTTGTGGGGTTTAGCCATGTTTTGAGGCCCTTTTTAAACCTTTTGTAGCATTTTGAAAACAAACGCCGACCTGCGTCTATATCTCCATAGATGCGGGACGTCTGTCATTCTGCAGATGTAGTGGGGTGTTTGAGTGCACCTGCCAGATGCAGGGGTGCATCTGGGAGCGCCTATTCAGCTATAAAAGGGGTATAGGGGCGAAATTTCATTTCATTCTTACATTTGAGAGTTGAAGAAGTAGCATTTGAGAGAAGGAGAGTGAAAGAGCGTGATGATGGTGATGGAGGGAGTTGGAACGATGGTTGGAGTTGATGTGTGGGTGGTAGAGGTAAGTTCTTCTATCCCTCTTGTTTATTTTGTAATTTTTGTTTTTGACGACTGAAAGAGGCGATAAAATATTTTTATTTTTTGAAATGAATGAGATCTTGATGTGCATTTGCTTTTGTGTTGTGCTATAGTTGAGGATTATGGAGGCTCAACATCGATTTTCACCTATCCTTACGAGGGGTGAAAAAGGCATTATGGGAGGCCGACTAGGAGTGGTTGGAGTAAGTGGGATTGGATGGGTGTGCATGGATTGAGGTGGTGAGGGATGATGAGGGGTACCTATCTACCTTAGCAGAGTGATGGGATCCAAACAAGGGGACCTTCTAACTCCCAACAGGGGAGATGATAGTTATGCTCGAGGACATGTACCACATATTTCATGTACCTATGGAGGGATTACGTGTCCGAGTTGGACATGACAAGGGATATGAGATGAGTCAAATTTTTGGTGATGAGTGGAGGGGGTGAATATCAATGGTGGTGGCATCCGATACCTGGAGCTATACTCGTAGAGGTGGTTGGAGGTATTACCAACCTACGTCATGTTCCTGCTGGCTAATGTGTTGGTGCCTAACAACATCAGATGTCGGTTCCCTTGGAACATGATTAGGTTGGTGTTTGATATGATCGATGAGCCTCGGGTGTATGCTTGGGTGCCTGCTTTGCTAGCTCAAGCATACATGGAGTTGTATGAGGTGAAGAGGTGGGGGTGGAAGGGATTGGGCTGTAGTGTGCTACTTCAGATCTAGGACTAGGAGCATTTTAGCATAGCTCATCCTGTAGGCCTACCATGTGAGTGGGATAGGGCTCATCCCTATGCGTTGAGATGGTGAGCAACCGAGGAGATACAATCGAGTCATCCTGGTCATAGTGACTAGGAGTACAAGGATCTATGGGTGAGGTTGTTACTCGATCAGGTGTATTGGTGGCCATGGCGAGAGGCTAGATGGCCTACTGATGGAGAGCAACTACGATGGATTAGGTAGGCCAGATGGGTAGTTGGTCAACATGGCAGTGAGGTGGAGCTGATCTAGTTCTCACGAGTTCTATGATAGTTCAGGATATGATAGGGGGTTCCTGATACTCTAGTGCTTTACAAGCATCATGTTGATGAGTCAAGCTTACCTTATGCTAAGGCATGGTAGGTGGAGTATGAGGATGATGAGGAGATGGATATCCTAGATGTGGATGATGTCGAGACCACAACTGAGTATGATGCTTGGTTTGCTTCTCAACCTCCATGGGCACCAAGTCAAGTGGTGGATGAGGGTAGTGGTGATGATGGGGAGGCTATGATTGAAGCAGAGGAGGCTCCTCAATGATAGAGACATCATCGATCCAGTGATGGGGGAAGCCATCGAGGGCTATGATAGATCAACCTCCTGAGATTGGAGGTGATGGTGAGGGTGGGGGAGGTATGGAGGAGATTTCAGAGAGACCTCCTGGTTGGAGTGAGGAGTGGGTTGTGCTCTAGGCTGAGTGAGACAACTTGGTTGAGGAGTGAGATCGACTCCTATGGATGCTGGCAGAGCGAGATGTGATGGTGGTAGCTGAGGATGTGGAGATGGCTCGACTATAGAGGGAGCTAGAGGTGTAGGCTACTATAGGTGGAGGTGAGGATGTCGATGTGATAGCTAGGCTTTGAGTAGAGATGGTAGGGAGGGATGCACATCAGAGATAGGACCTATCTCACCTTCAATCCTAAGATAGCTACATCTAAGAGCTCAAGGATTGCCTTATGTAACATGGCATTGGGTTACCAGTGTGACCCTCCTCATCTATATCAAGATCTACTAGGTGTAGTGACTCTAGGCATAGTGGTTCTCGCTTTAGGGCTCCTGGGGTTCCTGATCCCTCAAGATCACAAGGGTCTACCTTAGGGCACTAGCTAGTGCCTCTTGATGCATTTTTGTATATGAGCCTTAGTGCTCTATTGTATACAACCTTTGGGCATACTTTGTACATGCGATATTTATACATATATATACATGGCTTTTATTTTGTGTATGTTTTTATTATGAATGTATGTGTGAATGCATGTGTATATGATTTATGGATGCATTATGATGATAATGTGTATGCTTTATGATAACAATGTAAGTGAACTGATGCTCTAATGATCATTTGTAGTAGTTTAGATTTTACTTGACCATCTTCATTACTTAATCAAGGACACCAACATCTAATGGTGGGATATGAAGTGGAAGACTCATGTAGTGATGCGATTATGGTATGGATGCTATTTTGGCTTGTGGATAATGGATCTAGAATTATTTTATGGAGACTCAAACATCCTAGTGATTTCGAACAAACTCATATTTTTAAGCTCTATCAAATTTCTTAGAGACCAAGATGTGTGTGTAGTGAATGTTCATTTACCAATCATGAGTGTGGTAATGACTCAAACCAATCAAGAACCAATGTGTGTGCAAGTGAATTCATTTACCCATCTTGAGTAAGGTGAAATGAAACCCATCATAGAGAAGACCAAGAAGCTAGCTTGTCCTTATGTGCGATCAGAGGTCTCTTTAAGAGAGATGTGTCACCATGCATGAGCGTACTCCACTACCAATCAAGCATCTATAGCCCTGGTGGAGATTAGCTCCATAGTCCAATGATATGATCTTTAAGCTTTGGGGAATCGAACTACATAACCATCTAGATGGAAGTGTAATCCTATCCTTACTACTTGGGGACCTATTTTATGGTGTGTAAAAGAGTTAAAGCTTTGGGGAATCAGATTCTCAACCAAGGTGTGATGAGAATTTTACCCTATCCTTACTACTCACTCTTTTATTTTGAAATGTTGTAAGTGGTGAAAACCACTATTTTTGGACTATGTGCATAATGGGACAAGCAAGAAGAAATTTTTGCTTCGAGGTTCAACCCAATCATGGTGTCATCCCTCTCTAACACAAGATGTTATTAATAAGTGTTAAATGTGTTTGGTTCAAGAATGTTAGAGTCAACTCCCAGAACTCAAGATTTTCTTAGTGAAAATGTGCTTTGGTCCTAGAGGAAACTTGACATGCAATGGAGGTTGCTTGGAACACTAGGAGTGGCTGAGTGACCGAAAACACCTAGGGGTGATGAGATTTTATTGCAAATTGTGACATGACTTATGAAATGGTGAAATGGGACTGATGTAAAATCAAAGGTGCCCCTGATTAAGGCAACAAGACTTATTGGATTAACAATTATCCAAACTAAGCAAATGACCATTAATATGGTGGATGAAATGCACTGAAATGGCATGAATGTGATTATGCAAAATGGATGTATGGAATGAAGTATGAATTGTGCTTTTTTGTTTTTTTTAGCCATGTATATATGTATATATAAATCACATTAAGCATAGAACGCTCTCAAGTGGATAATGTTCAATGGCTCGGGCTCTTCTACTCCCTCTAGACTGGCAAGCCTATATGTTCCTTGACCCAATTTTTGTTTGACAATGTATGGACCTAACCAATTAGCCATGAATTTATCATGAAGATGCGATAATGCATTGGTGTTTTGCTGATTTTCTTTAAGGATGAGATCTCCTACTTGGAATTCGTGTAGATGAACTTTGGCGTTGTAAGCATGCTTTAGATGGTCCTGATATACTCGTAAGTGCTCCAAGGCATTGATTCACCTTTCATCGAGGAGCGTGAGTTGGTCAAGATGTGCTTGTCTAGCGGTATCATCATCTATGAATTCCTATAATGAAATGCGTAGTGAGGGGATCTCGAGCTCAAGAGGCATGATTGCTTCGGCACCATAGACCAATGAGAATGGTGTTGCCTCGGTAGGCATGTGAATGCTCATTCGATAAGCCCATAATTCCAAGGGGATTTGAGTATGCCAATCTCGATGATTTTCTTTGACTAATTTCTTTAGAATAGCGATCAATGTCTTATTGGTTGCCTCAGCTTGTCCATTTTTTTGTGGGTAGTAAGGAGTCGAGAAACTATGTTGGATATTATATTTTTCACAAAGTGCTTGAACATCCTTGTTTTTGAAAGACTTGCCATTGTCAGAGATTATTTTTGAGGGAATACCAAAGTGACAGATGATATGTTGGAGTATAAACTCCACAATTCGAGGTCCTATCATGTTGGTTAGAGGAATTGCTTTGACCCACTTCATGAAGTACTCAGTGGCAGTGATGATGAATGTGTGTTGTCCCAAGGAAGGAGGTGAGATTTTACCAATCAAGTCAAAACCCCATTATGAAAAGGGCCAAAGACTTTGAATGGGTTGTAATGCTTGTGATGGCACATGAGTTAAATTAGCATGTTGCTGATATTTTTGACACTTCTTGACATAATTGCAATAGTCATGTTCCATGGTGGGCCAATAGTAACCCATGCATAAGATACACTTTGTGATGGCCATTCCACTAAAGTGACCACCACAAGTACCATCATGAGCTTCGGATATGGCTCATTGTGCCTCTGCAGGCTCGAGACAACGAAGGAGGACTCCATCATAACCACGTCTATACAACACGTCCCCCAAGAGAGTGAAATAAGCTACCTTTTATTTGAAAGTTTATTTGGTAGTTCATGATAGATCTTATGGGAGCATTCCAAACTTGAGAAAGTCTTTTACTTGATTAAGCCAAGGCTCATATGGTTCTGCATGAATAAAGCAAACATCCTTCTCATCTTTAGATTCAACTCGTGAAATTGTAGATTTAGAGATTGTTGTGATGATCAACGATTGAACCTCTCCTATGGAGTTCTTTGGAATCAATGATCCTAGAGAGGCCATCACATCTGCAAATCTATTAGTCAAATGAGGTAAGCTATCAATTTCATACCAATCAAATTTTATGAGCAATTTCATTGCTACTTCATGGTAAAGTTTTAAGACTGGTTCTTTGCATTGGTACGATCCATTTACTTGATGAACGACAAGCTAGGAATCACCAAATATTCTTATACACTTTATGCCCATAGCTATAGCTGCTTGAAGTCCTAAAATTAGGGCTTCATACTCTACATTATTGTTTGTGCATGGGAAATCAAGTTTAAATGATAAGGGAATAGGTATCCCTTGTGGTGTATGAAACATGATTCCTGCACCTTGTCCTTTTTCACACTTGGAACCATCAAAGAATAGGGTGATATCCACATCCTCTTTAGGAATGACATCTTCCTCTTGTTCAGTGATGTTAAATACCGAATCATCTGGGAGCTCAATAACCAAAGGTTGATCATTAGGAAGTGGAGCTTCTGCAAGCTGATCGACTATTACCTGACCTTTAATGGATTTTTGGCTGATGAATTCAAGGTCAAATTCTGTTAGAAGCATTATCCATTTTGTGGTACGGGTATTGTTGTATGTGTGAGTCATCATATAACGTAAAGGGTTTTCTCTAGCTATGACATATGTGGTGTGACTTAGCATGTAATATTTGAGTTTCTTAGTGGCAAAAACCACCACTAGGCATAATTTTTCCACATAAGCATATCTAGTTTCATAGCTTACCAATGTTTGACTAATGTAATAGACTGCTTGCTCTTGGTTGTTTTCATTCTTTTGTGCAAGCATTGTCCCTAATGCAAAATCCATTGCTGAAACATAAAGATGGAAGGGGACCCCCAGGCGAGGTGGAGTTAAGACTGGTGGAGAAGCTAAGTACTGTTTGATGTCATCAAAAGCTTTTTGACATTCATTTGTCCATGAAAATGTCACCCCCTTTTGTAGTAGGTGATTAAATGGCCTACATTTATCTGAGAGTTGTGCAATGAAGTGACGGATCGATTGGATCTTTCCTTGTAAGCTACGCAACTCTTTCAAGTTTTTTGGGGGAGGCATTTCCATAATGGCCTTGACCTTGTTTGGATCCACTTCAATGCCATGCTTGGACACGATGAACCCTAGGAGTTTTCCTGATGTGACTCCAAAGACACATTTCTTGGGATTCAACCTTACGTTATGCTCGAGAAGTCGATCAAAAATTTTTTCCAAGACATCGATGTGCTCTTGACGTGTTTTAGATTTGGCCAATAGATCATCCACATAGTCTTCAATGATCTTATGCATGTAATCATGGAAGATGTATGTCATGGCACGTTGATAGGTAGCACCCATATTTTTAAGGCCAAATGGCATTACCTTGTAACAAAAAGTCCCCCAAGGTGTTGTGAATGTTGTTTTGTGTTGGTCATCAGGATTAATTCAAATCTGGTTATATCCTAAAAAACCATCCATTAAAGATAGCATTTCATGGCCAGTGCAAGTGTCTACAAGAGTATCGATGTTTGGTAGAGGAAATTCATCCTTAGGACACACTTTGTTAAGATCTCGAAAGTCAGTGCAAATGTGAATCACCCTATTAGACTTGCGAATGGGTACCATATTTGAAAGCCACTCAGGGTAGTCAATGGGTTGAATGAAACCCACGTCTAACAACTTTTGAAGTTCTTATTTGACCATGAGGGCAATGGTAGGATGTAACTTTCTTAGTTTTTGTTTGATCGACTTAGCATCAGGATGCAAGGTGAGATTGTGAATGACCAAGTTAGGGTCAAGGCCAGGCATGTCTTTATAAGACCATGCAAATATGCCCTTCTTTCTCGTGAGGAGATCTATAAGTTGCTCTTGTTCATCAATGGATAAAATTTTTCCAAGTTTCACAATTTATGGATTGTCCAGATTTGTGCTTAGGTTCACATCTATAGTTTCTTCAATGGCCATGTGTGAACCTTCCTCAAGCTGATGGGGCGTTGGAATCAAATGAATGTCATCAGTGATGTTGTCAAACTCTTCTGGCACAATCTCTTCCATTTCTACCTGGAAAATAGTAGGAGCCAAGGGTGAAGGTGAAGGCGAAGGCTGCGGAGGAATGTAAGTGGTAGAAGCTCTTAACAATTCCTCTGAAAGGATGAATTCAGAAATGGATGGGGGTGATGAAATCTATTCCATATCGATGAGACTTATGTCAATAGGAATTGGTTTTGTCAAATCGTATGGATTGCAGAGTGGTGTGAACAAGTCAACAATATTCATGATGACTTGGTGGGAGAATGGTGGTTGTGATGTGAAGGGTGGTTTTTCTTACCCCTTGGAGTCGATGAATGAACCTTGAGAACCTAGATAGCAGCAAGCAACACGTATAAATGCAAATGACCAGAATATGCAAATGCAAAAATGCAATGTTATGCTAATGATGATTTTTTTTGTACGTATTTACATCATGTTTTCACTAAGGTGGTCAAGGTGGTGGTGGTGGTTCACTAGTTGATTCAGCTCGCTCCCTTGGGAGGAGCAAACAAAAGATGAGCTGATAAATGGGAAATATTCTGAGATAGTACTCATCCTGTTCAGTGAATGGAGTAATTGGGATTGATTCTTCTTCGGATTCATCTATGGCTATCGACATGACATCGTATTCCTCATATAATTAATCCTCAAAATCATTGTTATCATTATTTTCCTCCCTTTAGGGTCTAGGGTGTCATTGAAAGGCTCTTTCAAAAGAGGAAGAAGAGTGTGGACTATATCCTAGGCCAGAATGATCATGTGCTTCTCGATATTGAGGTTCAACAATGTCATGCATACCCTATTCATGTCATCCTAGCCCATATCCTTGCCAATTAACCCAATGAAAATATCATGATGGGAAATTGAGGTTAGACATGTGCTCAATATTGGCACAGGATGGTTGCCTGGGTTCATCTGGAGGGAGTGGATTGGATGATGAATCAACCCCCCATATATAAAGTTAATTCTATTTGGTAAGGAACCCATATTGTAAACCGCTCCTATGGCTAAAGGTGGGTCACGTGGGTGACCGTAATCCCTTACGATTTCAATGGATAGCGGTGTAATGGCAACATTTTGAACCACATACTCACCAATGCTAGGACTAGCGAGATGTACTACAACTTGTATAGGGGATGATGTGGATGGATTGGATATGGAAGTGTGGGGTACAAGAGTGTCTTGTGGCTCCAAAAAAGGTGTATGTTGAGGTGGCATCTCACGATCTGACAAATCAACTTGTGAGACATTGGCTGATTGGGGTGGAGGTGAATCAGGCTTGGATGAGGTGATGGTAGGTGCTAGTGGAGTTGATTGTGTGGGTTGTGATGAATGACTGATGATAGATGATGTGGATGATTGTGCCTGACCACATGTACATGGTATCAACTGAGATGAAGATTGGGATGTGGAAATAGTGTGATGGGATGTGGAGGTGGAAGCTTGATTAGGATCGATGATGGGGAGTTCTTCTAGAACGAGGGCTTTGGATGAATGATTTCATTGTGGAGTGGATTGTGTGGATGATGGAATTAAGGATAGATGGGTGGATGGTAATGATGGCTCATAAGGATTGGAAATGAAGTTGTAGTACTTGAATGGTTCAATGTCTACTGGTATACAATGTATCTTTCCCTCATGGACATATTTCAAGCATTGATGTAGTGTAGAGGGAACACATTTCATCTCCCTAATCCAGGGATACCCAAGGAGTACATTGTAAGCCATGTCCCCTTCTAGGATATGAAATATTGTATGTAATGTCTTAACCCCCACTTTTATGGGTAAGACAATAGTGCCAACTATGGAGCATAACACATCGTTAAATGCTCGTAATGTAAAGGTGGATTTGGTGATATGAGAGGGTGGAAGATTGAGGTGGTGGAGTGCGAAAGTGGTGATGATGTTGATTGATGAGCCGATGTCAATTAGTACTCATTTGAAATGCTTCTGGTCAACCTAAGCCATAATATGCAATGGAGGATCCAATGATTTTGATGATATTGTTTTGATTTCAAAATCATAGAATACGATTGAAGGCTCCATGCATGTTTGGATATTCCCCATGAAATTGTTGAAGGCATTAGAGTCTTGAGTTTGGAGTTCAATGGATTTCAAGATCTCCATCAATGCCTCACGATGTGGAGGGGATTGTTGTATGAGCTCATAAATTGATAATTTAGTTGAAGCTATTTTTAGACTATTTGTCAATCGATTGCTTAGTGTAATGATTGGTCATGGTGGGTGGCTTGGAAGATGGATGGGTTGATGTGGATGGCTTGGGAGATGAATGGGTTGATATGGATTGATGGGGTTCGATTGTGGACACATTTTTTGGTGGTGTCACTTGACGTTGCTCATCCAACCGTTGTTGGCAGTCCGTGCTTCTTTTCCCTTGGGTTACTACATGGATAGCCCCCATAAAACGTTGGTATTGTTACACATGGTTGTTGGACATTTTGAGTCCCTAAGTCAAAGTTGTCATTGATGTCACCAGATGAAGTCATCATTAATATCAAGGAATTCAGCAGGAAACAAAGGGGTCAAAAATGGTTATTTGATATCCAAGAAGCAAGCCAAAAGATCAAGAGAATCAATGCAGAAAATAGAAGTTAAAAAGGAGATATAATATTTATTTTATAAATAAATATTATTTACGACATGGAATGCAGTGAGAAGGAAGCAATTTATCCAAGGCATCAAAAAGATATAATATTATAATAATGGTTATTATAATATTAAAGTGATATGGTGAAAACCCAAATAAAATATTTATAATTCTCATTATAATATTTTATAAAGCAAAGTGGGTTTTATAAAGTTTAAATATATTTTATAAACCCTAAGGTTGGGTTTGGAGGAAAAGGCATTCGAAGCGCCTTTAGAATCTTTGCCGACGTCGTGGAAGGAATTCGTAGAAGCGTCGACGTCTCCCAAGGTACAAAGGAGGCAATATAAATACATTGCCCAAAGACAAAAAATATTATCCTTGCTCGAATAATTAATTGGCATGCGAAAGAGATTAAGAGCTCGTGAGATTTACGAAATTCGTGGACAACGCAGAGTTTAAGACAGGAAGCATTGAAATCCGAAGGCACATAGGATAGTGTGGCCTAGTGGTGAGTTGGGAAGCGCAAAGATGTTTGCAAGTGTGAGGGCCTACGTTCGAAACATGATGGTTGCATTGGAAGTCATGTTGGTTAAGGCGCCCAAGGCGCACGTTGTTTTTGGCAAAGCGCAAAGGGGAGCAAGTCTTGAAGCATGTGGTGCTTCATTCATTTCAAACGAGCGCGTAGCTCATGCGGCGGTTGAGGCCGCGACTAAGGTGCACGTTGTGGGCAAGGTTGAGGGTTCGATTCCCTCCGAAGACGAGGTAAATATTTTTGCATTAAAGTTTGTTATTTGCTAAGTTGGGAGGTATAAGGATTATTTTGTGGAAATTGTTTAGAAGGATTTGCTTAGTAAATAAGTGGTGGTAATTGAGAATTATTACTTGGAGTTATAAGAAGATTTTTGGTTTTAGTTTTTAATAAAGTCTTAAATTGCTATATTGGTATTTTGGAGGATTAAGACTTTGTGGGTATTGTGTTAATTTGAATAAAGGGTTTTTATGATTATTGTGAGGGTGTTGATTATTAATTAAGTTGGAGTGATAAGGTGTAATTTTGATATTATTTTTGTGTTATGTTTTGTTGAGAAAATTATCTTCTAACCCTTATTGAGATTGGCAAAGAAGTAATTGTGAGTGTGGCAGATTTGTGAGATCAACTCCTTGTCAAGCAAAAAGGTATGGGCAAATTCTTCTTTGGTTGAGTTGGTTGTTTGAAAATAAAGTTTGGAGTGAAAGGATTTGATTAGGGTTTCCTTTTTGAAAGTGTTTGAGTCAATGCTTCAAGGTTTTCTGAAATTAAGAGTTGTGGTTAAAACCTTGTTTGATAAGCATTGTTGTTGAGATCATTGGTTGAGTGAAGTGTTTGAGTTAATGCTTCAAGGTTTTCTGAAATTAAGAGTTGTGGTTAAAACCTTGTTTGATAAGCATGGTTGTTGAAGTGAGTTGTTATGCAAAGAACTTGAACTAGGGTTTGGAAAGATCATGAGTATCATTGTTATGTGAGATTTGTTGTTGAGCATTGTTGGAAACATTTTGAGTTGATGGTTACATGCTTGGACTAGGGTTTGTGAGAAAGGGTTGTTTCTTGAGTGATTGGTTGAGTAGAGTTGATTGAAGCCTAGTCAAGTGGATGTATGAAGTGATTGTTCAAGTTCCATAAAACAAACTATCCTATATTCTGATTTGAGTTGTGAAAGAGATTGAGCTTTGAGTATAGAACATATTGAGTCTCTAACAATTCTCTTTATGATTCTATGAGATTGATTTGAGTTGAGAAAGTGATTGAGCTTTGAGTATAGAACATATTGAGTCTCTAACAATTCTCTTTATGCTTCTATGAGATTGATTTGAGTTGAGAGAGTGATTGAGTATAGAACATATTGAGTCTCTAACAATTCTCTTTATGTTTCTATGAGATTGGACAAGTTCTCTTGAGCAGATTTGAGGTAAGTCTTTGAGAGGACTTATTGAGCAGATTTGAGCAAGTTCTAGAGAGGACTTGTAGAGCAGATTTGAGCAAGTTCTAGAGAGGACTTGTAGAGCATATTTGAGCAAGTTCTAGAGAGGACTTGTAGAGCATATTTGAGCAAGTTCTAGAGAGGACTTGTGGATAGATTGGTGTGAGCTTTTGTGGAAGCTTACAAGGCATATTTGAGACAAGTCTTTGAGAAGACTTGAGAGTAGAGTTGATTGATTTGTTCAAACCTTGAGTTAAGGTTTGGGGCAGATCCAAAGAGTTGAGTCAAGTCTTGAGTTAAGGCTTGAGGACAGAGATCGAGGATAGATTTGTGCTAGACCGACTGGACTGTGTTTAGTGCAGATTTGAGAGCAGAGTTTGGTGTAGATTTGAGGATAGGTTTGTGCCAGACCAGAGATAGAGATTGAGCAGATTTGTGCTAGACCGAATGGACTATGTTTAGTGTATATTTGAGTGGACTTGTTGAGCAGACTTGTGCTAGACCGACTAGACTATGTTTAGTGCAAGAGTTGAGCAGAACTGTGCTAGATCGACTGGACTGTGTTTAGTACAGAATTGAGATAGAGCTTTGGAGGTGACAGAGCAGAGAGGACAATAGTCTCCAGTGGATAGAGATCCATTAGCCAGGGCAGTGAGGATAGGTCTTCTGAGTGGGGACAAGAGTCTTCAGTGGAGAGAGATCCACAAGCCAGTGTAGTGGAGGCAGTAGTCTTCTAGAGGATCACCAACTAGAGCAGAGGAGAAGGAGTTCTCCTGTGGATAGAGATCCACAAACCATATTTAGGGGATCAACATCTCCTTTGGACAGAGGTCCATAAACATTGTAATTGGGAAGGATTCCCAAGAGATTGATTGAGAAAATTTTAGTGAAATATTTTCTCCGTGGAGGTAGCCATATTTGGGTGAACCACGTTAAATTGGTGTCTCTATTGTGTATGGTGTTTTGTGCATTGCTTTGATTACTGCTATTGATACTGCTATCTATACATTGCATAATATTGATTTGGAAAGAAAAGTAAAAAGTGCTCTTATATTGTTCACCCCCCCTCTTAGTATAAGCTTGTGTTCTTCAATTGGTATCAGAGCGGGTGCCTTCAGAAGAGTTTAACAACTTGAAGGAAAAGCTAACAAGAACACAATGGATCCTAAGGATGTGTCCTCAAATAATTTAGCACCAATATTTTATGGGAGTGACTACATGTATTGGAGTATGATGATGAGGTTCTACTTGATGGCACTTGGAAATGAAGTTTGGGATGTAGTGGAATTTGGATATGATCCAACAGTCAATCCTCCTATAGATAAGGAAGGTAAGCTTCTACAACACTATAATTCAAAAGCAATGAATGGAATTGTGAGAGGCTTGCGTAGAACAAAATCTATGAAAGTTATGCATTGTAAAACTGCAAAAGAAATGTGGGATAAATTGCAAGGTATGTATGAGGGAGATAAAAGTGTCAAGAAAGCAAAGATACAAAATTTCAAAGGACAATTTGAAGCATTAAGAATGAATGATGATGAAAATATTAGTGCTTATCTAACTCGAATTGATGAGGTTGTTAATGATATGCAAGGGCTTGGAATGAAGATTGTTGAATCAGATGTTTGTGATAAAGTCTTAAGATCTCTTCCAAATAGATTCAGTGAATAAGTTTCTGCTATAGAAATATCATTAGATGGTGATACTTTGAAAAAAGATAAGTTGCTTGGTATTCTAACAAATTTTGAGATAAGAACAAAAGATCATATTTCCCAAAAGGAAGCAACATTCAAAGCAATAAAGGAAACAAAGGGTAAGAAGCTAGAATCAAGCAATGAGTCATCTAGTGATGAAGAAGCTAATTATGGTAGAAGAGATAAAGGTTCCGGAAGTCCCATAGATCTAAGATCTATTAAGTTTTTCAATTGTGGAAAGTTCAGACATTTTGCAACAGATTGTAAAGAACTCAAGAACAACAATGGTGAAGAAAAATAGGATCACAGGTACAGGGAATCAAAAATATATAGGCATCAAAAGAAAAGCAAGGATGGTCAAAGGCTAAGGCAAAGAAGTTCAAAGATAAGTTAGAAGTAAAGATATTGGAATGTGAGAAGTTAGCACAAGAAGTGGCAACTCTAAAAGAATATTTAGAGGACTCCAAGAATAAGCTATACAAGTATGTAAACAGTGCAAAGAGTGTGGATAAAATAGTCAAGGTACAAAGAAGAGCAACAAAAAAAACAGGTCTTGGTTCTAAACAGGTTTAAAAGAAATGGGAAGAGGAGTCAACTTCAAGTTTTGAAGAAGAAATTTCAGATGAAGATACTTTAGAAGAAGATAGTGTAAAAGGAAGTGAGACATCAGAGGATGGGTTGGACAATAAAGGGTTCAAAAAAGACAGGAACAATGCACAAAGAAGATACATATGGAACATCAATAAGAACATGAGACCAATGAGGTCAAGTCAAGGAAGCTTCAATGGAATATGTTTTTCATATCATAGGTTTGGACACATGGCTTCACAATGCAGGACACATGAAAGACAAAAATATGGAAATAGACAACTTTTCCATGGGTATTGCTACTCATGCAATCATTTTGGTCACAAGACAATGAATTGCAAGGTTCATGACAGAAGAATATATGGCTTCACTAGGAGAAATCCTAAGACATTTGCACCTCCAAGGAATAATAACATTAAGTGTTATAAGTGCAATAATGATGGTCACACATCAAAATGGTGTAGAGCAGACATTCCAGAAATATGTATGAACATGAACAGAAAGAAGAACAGGGAACAGGGAATAGGAACAGAACAGAAAGAAAGAATAGGAACAAGAACAAGAACATGGATAGGAATAGGAACAAGAACATGAATGCAAACAAGAACAGGAACATGAATGTGGATGTGAACAGGAACAAGAAAAGGAACAAGAATGATGACATGGATAGGAACATAGACACGGATAGAAATAGTCAGAGGATTCAAAAAATTCAGAAAAGAAGGGAAGAGGATAAAGGTAAAGAACAATGCCTTTTGGGAGTAGAAATACTCCCACCCCAGAATTAACCACCTCAAAATGAGGTGGGGGAGGGGCTAAGCTAAGAGGCTCATTCTTAGCCCCGAGCCCCAAAGGTGACCCTTTGCCATTGATATCAAAGGGGAGAGATTTTTGTAATGGGGAGAGATTTGATATTTGAGAGAGCATTGAGCCAGGGGGAGCAATGTCCCAGGGGGAGCAGAACAAAAAGAAAGGTCAGGTTTTGGTAAGAAGAGTATGGGTTGCCATCAATGACAAAGGGGGATATTGTTGGACATTTTGAGTCCCTAAGTCAAAGTTGTCATTGATGTCACCAGATGAAGTCATCATTAATATCAAGGAATTCAACAGGAAACAAAGGGGTCAAAAATGGTTATTTTATATCCAAGAAGCAGGTTAAAGATCAAGAGAATCAATGCAGAAAATAGAAGTTAAAAAGGAGATATAATATTTATTTTATAAATAAATATTATTTACAACATGGAATGTAGTGAGAAGGAAGCAATTTATCCAAGGCATCAAAAAGATATAATATTATAATAATGGTTATTATAATATTAAAGTGATATGGTGAAAACCCAAATAAAATATTTATAATTCTCATTATAATATTTTATAAAGCAAAGTGGGTTTTATAAAGTTTAAATATATTTTATAAACCCTAAGGTTGGGTTTGGAGGAAAAGGCATTCGAAGCGCCTTTATAATCTTCACGACATCGTGGAAGGAATTCGTAGAAGCGCAAACGTCTCCCAAGATACAAAGGAGGCAATATAAATACATTGCTCAAAGACAAAAAACATTATCCTTGCTCGAATAATTAATTGGCATGCGAAAGAGATTAAGAGCTCGTGAGATTTACGAAATTCGTGGACAACGCAAAGTTTAAGACATGAATCATTGAAATCCGAAGGCACATAGGACAATATGACCTAGTGGTGATTTGGGAAGCATAAAGACGTTTGCAAGTGTGAGGGCCTACATTCGAAACATGGCGACTACATTGGAAGTCATGTTGGTTAAGGTGCCCAAGGCGCACATTGGTTTTTGGCAAAGCACAAAGGGGAGCAAGTCTTGAAGCACATGGTGCTTCATTCATTTCAAACGAGCGTGTAGCTCATATGACGGTTGAGGCCGCGACTAAGGTGCACGTTGTGGGCAAGGTTGAGGGTTCGATTCCCTCCGAAGATGAGGTACATATTTTTGCATTAAAGTTTATTATTTGCTAAGTTGGGAGGTATAAGGATTATTTTGTGGAAATTGTTTAGAAGGATTTTCTTAGTAAATAAGTGGTGGTAATTGAGAATTATTACTTGGAGTTATAAGAAGATTTTTGGTTTTAGTTTTTAATAAAGTCTTAAATTGCTATATTGGTATTTTGGAGGATTAAGACTTTGTGGGTATTGTGTTAATTTGAATAAAGGGTTTTTATGATTATTGTGAGGGTGTTGATTATTAATTAAGTTGGAGTGATAAGGTGTAATTTTGATATTATTTTTGTGTTATGTTTTGTTGAGAATATTATCTTCTAACCCTTATTGAGATTGGCAAAGAAGTAATTGTGAGTGTGGCAGATTTGTGAGATCAACTCCTTGTCAAGCAAAAAGGTATGGGCAAATTCTTCTTTGGTTGAGTGAAGTGTTTGAGTTAATGCTTCAAGATTTTCTGAAATTAAGAGTTGTGGTTAAAACCTTGTTTGATAAACATTGTTGTTGAGATCATTGGTTGAGTGAAGTGTTTGAGTTAATGCTTCAAGGTTTTCTGAAATTAAGAGTTGTGGTTAAAACCATGTTTGATAAGCATGGTTGTTGAAGTGATTTGTTATGCAAAGAACTTGAACTAGGGTTTGGAAATATTATGAGTATCATTGTTATGTGAGATTTTTTGTTCAGCATTATTGGACACATTTTGAGTTGATGGCTACATACTTAGACTAGGGTTTGCGAGAAAAGATTGTTTCATGAGTGATTGATTGAGTAGAGTTGATTGAAGCCTAGTCAAGTGGATGTATGAAGTGATTGTTCAAGTTATATAAAACAAACTATCCTATATTCTGATTTGAGTTGTGAAAGATATTGAGATCTGAGTATAGAACATATTGAGTCTCTAACAATTCTCTTTATGATTCTATGAGATTGATTTGAGTTGAGAAAGTGATTGAGATTTGAGTATAGAACATATTGAGTCTCTAACAATTCTCTTTATGCTTCTATGAGATTGATTTGAGTTGAGAGAGTGATTGAGTATAGAACATATTGAGTCTCTAACAATTCTCTTTATGTTTCTATGAGATTGCTGACAAGTTGTCTGTATATGACTTCTATGTTGATTTGAGAGACTTTGATGTTTGTAGAGCTTAGTTGAAGTCTCGAGAGGACCTATTGAGCAGATTTGAACAAGTTCTAGGGAGGACTTGTAGAGTAGATTTGAGAAAGTTCTAAAGAGGACTTGTAGAGTATATTTGAGCAAGTTCTAGAAAGGAATTGTAGAGCAGATTTGAGAAAGTTCTAGAGAGGACTTGTGGACATATTGGTGTGAGCTTTTGTGGAAGCTTACAAGGCAGATTTGAGACAAGTATTTGAGAAGACTTGAGAGCATAGTTGATTGATTTGTTCAAACCTTGAGTTAAGGTTTGGGGTAGATCCAAAAGAGTTGAGTCAAGTCTTGAGTTAAGGCTTGAGGACAGAGATCGAGGATAGATTTATGCTAGATCGACTGGACTATGTTTAGTGCAGATTTGAGAGCAGAGTTTGATGCAGATTTGAGGATAGGTTTGTGCCAGACCAGATAGAGAGATTGATTAGATTTGTGCTAGATAAAATAGACTGTGTTTAGTGCATATTTGAGTGGACTTGTTGAGCAGACTTGTGCTAGACCTACTGGACTGTGTTTAGTGCAAGAGTTGAGTAGAACTATGCTATATCGACTGGACTGTATTTAGTATAGAATTGAGACAGAGCTTTGGAGGTGACAGAGCAGAGAGGACAATAGTCTCCAGTGGATAGAGATCCATTAGCCAGGGCAGTGAGGATAGGTCTTTTGAGTGGGGACAAGAGTCTTTAGTGGAGAGATATCCACAAGCTAGTGCAGTGGAGGTAGTAGTCTTCTAGAGGATCACCAGCTAGAGTAGAGGAGAAGGAGTTCTCCTGTGGATAGAGATCCACAAACCAGATTTAGGGGATCAGCATATCCTTTGGACAAAGGTCCATAAACATTGTAATTGAGAAGGATTCCCAAGAGATTTATTGAGAAAATTTTAGTGAAATATTTTCTCCATGGAGGTAGCCATCTTTGGGTGAACCACGTTAAATTGGTGTCTCTATTGTGTATGGTGTTTTGTGCATTGCTTTGATTACTGCTATTGATACTGCTATCTATACATTGCATAATATTGATTTGGAAAGAAAAGTAAAAAGTGCTCTTATAATATTTGCCCCCCTCTCAGTATAAGCTTGTGTTCTTCAATGGTTAACTTGGTTAGGAGTCCTAGTAGTTGATGCCTCCATTGTTTGTTGTGCTTCCTATCGATGAGGAAGTGGTGTCTGAAAAATACTGATATTTTGGTTATGTTGTGCCAATGGATTATCCAACTTGATGACCCCCAAGTGTAACAAATCTTGCATGATATGTTTGAATGTAAAGCAATTGTTGATGTCATGGCTTTCCTGTCGATCAAAAGGGTAGAATAAGTGTTCCTTAAAGCCCTTGCATCGTTTAGTTGTGTTATCAGATTTTATTGTTGGCAAAGTAATTTCATTTACCTCATACAACATTTAGAAGATGGATGAGTAAGACTCAGGTAATGGAGTGTAGTTGTGGGGTTGTCGAGAAAACTGTGGATATTGGCTATTGTTCATAGTTAACGCTTGGTACTGTTATGGGGTGGCACCACTTGATACATTATCTATTGTGGTTGCAATTGTGATTGTTGAATGTGGACTTGAGATTATTGATTTTGCATGGTAGGTTGAGTTAAGACCACCTGGTTCACCTAACCAATTTTTTTTTAACCATTGTATTTTCCTTTATTTTGGCCTTTATTCTGCCATTCTTTCTTCTTGGGCTTGATATCACCCTCTTGGATCTTGATTTCTTCAATGACCCGAGATTGGGTAAGATTATTTTCGAATGTTCTATATTGTTGTAGTTGAAGTAACAAGGAGATAGGTTTCAAACTTCTTATGAACATCCGTGTTAGTTCTTCCATTAGGAAGGAGAATAAAAATTTGGTAATGACTGCTCTCCAATGGTTTTCAAAATCATAAACCGACTCTTCTTCAAATTGTCGTAAATTATATAAGTCGGTTAATGTGGTTTTATTCTTAACATTGAGGGAGAACCTATCTAGGAATTGGTCTACCAATTGTTTGAATGTGTAAACACTGTGATGTGGCAAGTGGTTATACCATTCTAAGGCATCCACCCCAAGTGTCTGAGGAAACGTGCAGAGCATTAAGGCATCACTCTCTTGAATTCTAAAACATGCATAGATGAATGCACTTATATGCTCTCTGGGGTCCTCAACCTCTTTAAATTTATCAAACTTTGGAAGTGTGAAATCTATAGGATATGGTGGCAATGGTACCGAAGGATGAATAGGGTTATTGATCATCTGTCTTAATGTGGGTTTTTGATATGCCATACCTTATGTGTGCAACATAAAGTTGTCAATTTACTTTTGCATCTACTAAAATTTTGGGTCTTCCACTGGTGTTTGGAAGCCTTGGTTTACGTGGTGAGTGTATGTGGGTGGTGTATTTTGAGTGAAAAATTGTTGCAATAAAATAAGGTTTTTGTTGGCTTATGGGTTGATGGCAGTGGGTATGTGATGGTGTTGGATGTTCTGTTGAAATTGGTTATGAATTTTTTGATGTTGATGGGGTGGAGGTTGATGATGTGGAGTTTAAGGGATGGTGGTGTTTTGAGTAGTTGATATGGTATGGATGTGGTGGAGTGGAAGGGTGGGTATAGTGATCGAGGGTGGTCGCAATACCAAATATTGGTCAGGGAAGATAAATGTATTTTTTGTGGATGTGAGTGGATGGTTGAAATCTACTACCTGTGACTACTATTATGGACAAGGATAAGCGTTTTGGTTACCCATAAGTAGTTGGTTTAGATGTTGCCATCCTTATTGTATGGAAATTCTAGATGTTGATTGTGTGGTTGTATTTGGAGTTGAGGTTGGCATGGTGTAAGTGTTGGTAATATTAGTTGAAGTTAATGAAGGTTAAGTTGCAAAAGGAATCACTATTGATGGTAGACCCGAATGATGTTAATGGAATAGTTGATGGAATCTGCAAAGCAACATTAACTTAGGCTTTGTAGAGTGGGTTGGAATAGGTGGTGGTATAGGTAGACAGAATGGAGGTGCTTTGGCTAAATGATTGTGGAAGAGTTTGGTGTGGAGGTGCAGACGTGGCATTAAAAACAAGGTTGATAATGACTTGGTATGAGTGCGAGGTTTCCTGCTGAAACAAAGAAATAAATCAGGGTGGCATGGTAAGAGGTTTTAGAACCGGATTGGTTGATCTCAAGTAGGCTCTGACAGAGTCAAAATCTATATGTGATGCTACGATTAGAAGGTGTGGATGGTTCAATTTTAGGGATGAAGGTATGTATTACCTTCTGCATCATATCTATATTCGAAGTGGATGCTATGTGTGAGGGTTCAACAGATGGGTCAAGGTACATTGCCTGCAACACATAGGCTGTGTTAGCCATACAAGTAGCTGGGAAAGGAGTGGTTGGCTAGTGAGTGGTTGTCTCAGCTCTGGCTTGATTTATGGTCAATACCATAAGCTAGAGGCAAGTTGGTATGGCAAATGGAAGGGGTGCGTGTGCAAAAAAAGGCAACAAAAATGAATAACATAAATCACTCAAGCAAACAAGTGTTTTCTATGTCTTTGCAAAAAAATGTTTTTTCCTTTTTTTTTTTAGATTTTTTTATTTTTTTTATTATTTAGATTTTTTATTTTATTTTTATTGTTGTTTTGTTTTATGTGTTTTGATGTTGAGACTCCTAAGCCTATAAAAACTATGCAAGGTGAAAAATGGATGCAACTAAGAAGGTGTGTTCGGACCCACCCTTATGATGAAGGATAAATCACGAACGACTAAAAATGGCTTCCTAGGGGATGATTGGCTCAAGGTAAACCTAAGGAATCAAAATTACCCCCTGAGGGAGGCTGTGCTATCTGAGTCCCGCTACTTGCCCAGTCGGGCTTTTTCTTCACACTCGAGCATACTCGAATAAGAACACCAACTGCATTCCACTTATTATTGAGCCTCATGGTAAAAGAATTTCACTAATCCTTCCTACTCTAGGCGCACCCAAAAGTAGGGGACTTTTCGATGATGAAATCCAGAAAGCCACTCGCTTGGGGCTACTATGGTGTCTAGGGGGCAAGCCAAAGGATGGAGATGAAGCCCATCGTCGCTGTTCTCGATCAACGATTGGTGATGAAATCCAACTTGCTAATGTTTAATGTGAATCGTGCAGTGTGTGATGTTCCTTTTAAGGTTTTGTTTTGTATGGTATTATCTTGAATAATAAAGTGCAAAGTAAAACTATCATAGAGTGCAACTATTATGCATTTCATATTTGTTACCTAGAAAAAAATATACAAGACACACAAAACATAAAACAGAACATCAAAAATAGTAGAAAACTTGTGCCAAAATGCAGTAAATGAATTCAAAATAAACCCTAGAATGCTTTTGATACACAGGTTCAGAATAAGATAAATTTATAACCCTAATGCAATCTAACATGTGTTTGGAAATGCAGATCTATCCCTAAATGCAGTCTATATGAATTTTTATAATTAGATAAATTGATATCCTAAATTGCATTTTTTTCAAAGATACCTAAAAATACCTGCAAAAATGCTTGATTTATTGCTTTTTTTAAAATATAAAGATAAATATTTTATTTTCTTCTTTTCTTTTAAAAAAAATCAACAAAAATAATTAGTTAGGGTTTTGGAAAATAACTGACCCGAAAGCCTTATGTTTTCTTCCCCTAGCTTCTTATACGTGGCATTGTGTCTCCCAGATGCAATGTCGTGTCTCTCAAATGTAGTGTAGAATCTCCTAAACACAGCGAAGCATATGATATGACCCCTAAATGAAATCTGTCATCTACACAAGCACAGATAGAAGTTTAAATTTTGCAACTTTGGTGTGATCGAGCTTTGAAAACCTGCAAGAAATAAAAAAATGTAGATCAGTGAATCAGGATATGATAAGGTAAATCAAAATACAGAAACCTTTGGGTATCTCACTGTGATCGCCATTTTATAAAGCAAAAATATCAACACTAGAAATAACAATAAATCAAAAAAGCAGTGCGCACATGAAAAAGAATGATCTCATTATTGTTAGATTAGGGAGCCTTGATCTCCACTTTTACACATCAATATTCCTCGAATCATAGGGGTTACCGAATATTGCTTATTTTGATAATACAATGATTACAAAAAGGGATAATACCCTCTTGCTCGACCAAATAACTATGGTGTTCTCTAATTTTATTTTCTCCAAACAAGTGTTGAGTGGGCTTCTTGAATATCCTTATGGGCTACTTCAAGCTGCAACAACTACCAAAGAAATTGTCACCTATACCTGCACAAAAGCAAACCAAAAAATATATCAGTAGCACATGCAAGGCCTCCATTGTGTGAGGCCCTTGTCAATATGAAATATAAAACTACAAACCCTAAGTGAAATGTGAAACATAATGTAGGAAATGTAAATTAAAAAACAGTTGCCTTGTCAATACTTGATTGCAATCTATTCGTTCGAGGGTTCAAAATGATGTTGCATGGACGCCCAAAAATGTCTGAGGACTCGTTGAATGTAGTCTAGTGTCTGGCGGATGCTTTGAAGCATTTGTAGACAATGGTGGATGCCCTGCAACATTCGAGACACACCCTAAGGCGTTTGTAGGCTATGGCAGACGCTTGGTAGAATCTGGATCTAGTTCATAGAAGTGATAACATTCAAATGACGAATATGATAGTAGATAGAGTTTGTGTTAAATGTCGTGCGAATGTGTATGATACCTCCTTGCAAATGTTTTTAACCCTTATTCATGAAAAGTGAATAATATTTTATGATTGCCTTCATTCATGTTAGGGTTTTGATGACAACAACGAGTGACCATGATCAAAACATGATGAGCGGCTAAGATTACAACATCATAAGTGACACAAATTGCATTTAATGAGCGAAAAGGATTGCCACATGGCCCGCTAATATGGAGTTTTTATGGATAGCTTAGATTTATATATAAATATAAATATAAATAAATAAATAAATTGTCTTATAGACATGTTTACATCTAATAGTGTTCTTTCTCTTAGACAAAGAACAACTTCAAAATATGATTCTTTACAAGTGAGTCATATTCGTCTACTATAAACAATATGTCTTCCATATACATCCATATTTGCAAGAAAAGTGTGAGATAGGGGATATTTGATGATGTTCCTACTTAAGGAAAATTTCCAATGGTTTGAGCATAGTCCTTACACACTTGGGCATATGCTTTGATGGAAACTTATCTATTTCAGCAATATAAATATTAAGGGGATCCAAAATACCAAATATTGAAGTGGTGGGGGAGGAGAAACTTGAATTAAAGAAGTATCCACACCATTGGAATACTAAAGAATATCATCATGTTGGGGATGAGTATCAACAACTAAATGAGATAAAGCAACCTCTGCAAGGAGATTTGGAATAGATACAAAATATCCATGAGTGAGAACTTAGACCTTTGTGAATTATCTCATTGCAAATAGTTGGATGAGAGAGCCAAAATGATTTTGAATATTTACTATACCCAACAAAAATTTCTAGGAAATTTATGCTAAAACTGATTTTATTGCTCAAAAGGAATTTTTGCCCTTTCAATTGGACCAATATTTTGAAGCGTGAAGTTTAAGGCTTCTCTCTTCCTCATCTCTCATTGGAGTCATCCTTTTGATGACACAAATGGGAGTATTTTTGAGGATATAAGTTGGACAATATACTATTGCCCAAAACTTAGGATCCATTTAGTAAGCATGAAGCACATAGCTAGTCATTTCCACAATAGCCCTTTTTTAAGCTATTCCATTTTTCTATGGAGTGTACTAATAAATCATCTCCCCAAGTGATGGAATAAGTAGTAACATATTCTTCAAACTCATTACTGATGTACTCTTTTGCATGGTCAGTTCTCAAGAACTTGATATTTTTTCCACTTTAATTTTTTGCGTATGCTTTGAAGCATTGAATTGTGCAAAAGTTTCATCCTTCAAATTGATGTTGTAAACTAAAGAAACTTAAAATAATTGTCAACAAAAGTGAGAAAGCACCTAGGAGTAGCAATGAAGAGGTTAGATATGGGATTATAAATGTCATTATAAACTAACATTAAAGTATTAGAAACATGCTAATCTTTGCCCTTAGGACAAGAAACCTTACAATGTCTTCCCAAGACACATCCTTCACACACACTGTAAGCAATTAATGAAAATAAACCATAAGAATTGTATGCCTCATGGGATCCAAAATTAATGTGCCCCAAGATTTTATTTCATAAGTCACTAATATCATAAACCTTAAATATAATATTAACAAATCCCTTCTAATATGACGATTTCATATCTTCACCAAGGTTACACGATCCATCTCATCAAAATACTAAAGCAACAATTTTGAAGTCATCACCAATGTCCTTGACAACCCCATTTAAAGGCCAAATTTCCATTATCTTGTCTGTGTGAGTGATGTAATAGATAGGGAGGGATATGATTCAACTCATAAAATATGAAATTCCATGAGATCAGAAGTGATACGATCCAACTCAAAATATTAAAATCCA